>OW121705.1:36837029-41637029 GCA_933228785.1 Lasioglossum pauxillum | reverse complement strand
TTGTGATGTTATTATAAAAGATATTGAATTGTTCTTTACAGTAAAAGATTCTGTAGACTTTCCCGAATACAGTGATATCCAATATTAATACATTCTGATTGTTTAAACATATTTAAACAATGATTGAAGACGGAGAGACACCACTTTTGCATCAATTTTTTAGGATATTTTTCAATTTGTATAAAAAAATAAGGGCCAGCAGAAAATCGAACTATACTACGCGATAGAGCTGACTTTTATCTGGAGGAACCACCCTTTCAAGTTTGCGTGGTCGACGTTTTTATCGAACCAGATAGCAAAATATCTTCGCCCGATATGAGTTACCGCCAGTGGTGCTTACCACTAGAACAAGCGTTCCACGGGATACAGCGCGGCGAACGAAGATATAGAAACTAAATTAAATATTGTTTCTTCCCTTAAGGCGGTAGTCTACCCTCTGGTTATAACTAGAATCTCACTAGATTTTGGGTCGAAAAAAATGGGTCTGTGCGCTTCGGTTGTTTGACCTTATTTCAACAGAATTTGGGCTGGGTGAGGGCTCATTCTAAAGAGGAAGGTTCATCACACTGCGCTGTGGTCATTCTTCCTAGAAAAAAAATCTAGGAAAAAAACCCGCAGACTTCAATAAATTAGATATTTGCTAATTTACTAGAATCTTACTAGATTTTGGGTCGAAAAAAATGGGTCTGCGCGCTTCGGTTGTTTGACCTTATTTCAACAGAATTTGGGCTGGGTGAGGGCTCATTCTAAAGAGGAAGGTTCATCACACTGCGCTGTGGTCATTCTTCCTAGAAAAAAAATCTAGGAAAAAACCCGCAGACTTCAATAAATTAGATATTTGCTAATTTACTAGAATCTTACTAGATTTTGGGTCGAAAAAAATGGGTCTGCGCGCTTCGGTTGTTTGACCTTATTTCAGCAAATTTTGGGCTGGGTGAGGGCTCATTCTAAAGGGGAAGGTTCATCACACTGCGCTCTGGTCATCATATACAGTAGCGGACAAAAGTTTAAGACCGCTCTAAAGAAGACGATAACTTTTTTAATATTGTACTATACGATTTGAACTTTTTGGGGAAGCTAGAGCAATTAGTTTACTAAAGGATGTGAAAAGAAATTTTTTCAAAAATTGCAATTGATCGGAATTGTTGAAAAAATACTAAAAGTTGAATTTTTAACTTTTTTATGTGGGCCTATATTGAAAATTTAAAAAATACGTTTTGTAGATCTGTGTCAATTAAACATATTCTGAAAATTTCGTCAAAATCGGTCGTCGTTGCAAGGAGCTACAAACGTTTAACGATGGTTCAAATTGCAGATTTTCACGATTTATTGCCGAAAAACATGAATATCTGCAATTTTTACCATCTTTAAACGTCTGTAGCTCCTTGC
Organism: Lasioglossum pauxillum; assembly: GCA_933228785.1. Lineage (NCBI taxonomy): Eukaryota > Metazoa > Arthropoda > Insecta > Hymenoptera > Halictidae > Lasioglossum > Lasioglossum pauxillum. The sequence goes on along the minus strand of OW121705.1, from coordinate 41,635,640 downwards.
AACGTCTACCGATTTTGACGAAATTTTCAGAATATGTTTAATTGACATAGATCTACAAAACGTATTTTTTAAATTTTCAATATAGGCTCACATAAAAAAGTTAAAAATTCAACTTTTAGTATTTTTTCAACAATTCCGATCAATTGCAATTTTTGAAAAAATTTCTTTTCGCATCCTTTAGTAAACTAATTGCTCTAGCTTCCCAAAAAAGTTCAAATCGTATAGTACAATATTAAAAAAGTTATTATCTTCTTTAGAGCGGTCTTAAACTTTTGTCCGCTACTGTAAGTCAAAAAGGTCATTTAGAGACAGAAAAATGCATTGAAATCTGCGGGTTTTCTCCAAGATTATTTCTCTACATTGGGCCCTCATATTATTAGATATAAATATAATCTCGTTAAAATCATGACCAGAGCGCAGTGTGATGAACCTTCCTCTTTAGAATGAGCCCTCACCCAGCCCAAAATCTGTTGAAATAAGGTCAAACAACCGAAGCGCGCTGACCCATTTTTTCGACCCAAAATCTAGTGAGATTCTAGTTATAACCAGAGGGCATAGACTACCGCCTTAACCCTTTCGGTCACGAATTATTTTTTCTTTCAAATACAAGAACAACGGTTACAAACAATAAAATTTATCGAATTTAGATACACCAAGTATTTATTTCGTATGTCTTTATATGAAGACGCAATGGATTAATGATTTTAATAGAGGAGAAATCATACATGGACATCTTCAATTTTTAAAATGTTTCAACAATTTTGAATTTCGTTTATTCAATTTTGCTATGAATGCATAAAGATCCGCAGTCCAATGATGAGCGAAAGAAATGTGGGCGTACTAAAGGCGGCGTCACAAAGGAATTGCTTGTTTTAGACTCGTGGAACTAAGACTATAAACAATATTGCTCGGGGCCAAACAGCTTGTCGCAGCTTACCAAGATGGCAGTGAAAAAATCACTCTTCGAGCTTCTCGAACGCACAAGTATAATGACTCGCGAGCGTTTTCGCGTATCAGTAATGGGCATCTGTGTTAACAAGCAGATACACTTGCAAGAAGGAGTCTCCACGTTAACGATCCGCATTGACAGAGCTACACGAAAGTCCCATTATCGTCGGGAGACCGACCACTGTCGGTTCCAGGGAAAACAGAGGGCGGTCTGCTTAGGAAATTGTAAATATGGCTTTCGCCGAGGGACACGTAGCGCTGAATAGCCTATGGCCGCTGTCATTACGTTGACACTCGAGAAAGAAGTCAACATTACCGTTCCGTTAGATACACGGGACCTTAAGGCGAAAGGAAGGATGTTCATTGAATTAGAAAGAAGTGGGAAAAGGACGTGATCGCATGGAGAAACAAAGGGACTTTGCCATTCGTTATTGATAGACCACCACGATTTCATTATCGTAAATTCTACCGGACGCAAAACGATTTTTAATGCGGACGACGGAAGCAATGCGTGAAACGAAATCATTTTAGCTATTGTCTCAAGCCAAGGGACGCCCGTAACAGTATCGATAATTCAGTTGCATGGTTCCGTGGTGCAGCGGCAGAGCTTAACGAGCTGCATTATTAACCGCATGTCTGTAATCCACGTTTCGCAAACAAACTTTGGGATTACGTTCATATTTCAATGGAAACCGTCACGCAAGAAAGTGTGGTGAAAACGTGCATGAGAATTGCATAGAAAAATGTGTGCATAGTCGTATTGTTGCACAGGAAGAATGCACACTAGGCTGACTCTAATTTTCGACTTCTGAGTTTCTTTTTGGCACCCCCTAGAGTTGTTCTAAATAATTAAAAAAAAATCTGTGGATAATTTGAGTGTCCACAGATAACGGAAAAACGTGCCTCAAGACGATTAAACATTAAAATAGTTAATTTTATGCCCAGAAAATGGTGTTTCTCGATATCTTCTATGCTATTTACCGCGTCCAAAAATATGTTAAACAAAACCTGTAGATCTGGACAGGCTGCGTCTTTTATGTCCTATTCATAAGTTTTTTCTGAAATTTGAAAATTGAGGTGTGGTCCATTATTAAACTCTATCATCTTAATTTCCTCAGGATTTACAATTACATGAAGACATAATTTATTGTCAAATAATTTTAAAAAATCTTTAATTCCTCTTATTTTTACTATTATTTTAGGAATTTACTTTCCATTAATTCAAATAATTGAATATTCAGAAGCTCCTTTTACCTTTACCGATGGAATTTTTGGATCAATTTTTTTTATAACTACTGGATTTCATGGACTTCATGTAATGTTGGGAATTATATTTTTATCTACAAGACTAATTCGTATAAATATAAATGATTTTTCTAAAATTCATAATTTTCATTTTGAAGCAGCAACTTGATATTGACATTTTGTAGATATTATTTGACTTATCTTATATATTTTAATTTATTGATGAATATATTAATATATATAGTATAAAAAAATATATTTAATTTCCAATTAAAAGATTTACTTAAAAAATATATATATAATGTATAATATAATTTTATTTATAATTGTTTCATTTATTATTTCTTTAATAATTATTTTAATTAATTCTTTATTATCTATAATATTAAAAAAAGATCGAGAAAAAATTACACCGTTTGAATGTGGATTTGACCCTTGACTTTAATAATGGAATTAAACTTTATTCATTATCTTTTATCAATAAACATTAGCGAAAAATGTTTTGTTTTTAACTTGTGGAATTTATTTTGCTTTAATTGCAGATTTCTTGCTGTAGAGGCTATATATATCTTTTTTAAAGTCACAAAAATTTTTGACCTCCACTTCCTCAAGTATCAAGGTCGTATAAAGAGAACTGCGTTTAGAAAAATCCTCTAAAATGAACCGCTAAGTTAATATGAGCAAATCCAGTGACTGTAATTATGCAAGGTCATTCAAGGTTACGGACAGAGAGAACGTTTAAGATTTAAAATGTGAAAGCAGAATACGTTTATCACGAGTGAGAATTGTAGTAAACATACTAAGGTCCTTCAATATTATTGAACGTTTTCAAATATTTAAAAAAGTAAAGGTGATACAATGAAAAAAATCATATGCAATGGTATTATTCTGTCGGAAGAAATGATTAATTTTCAAGTTAAAATAGCCCCGACTGCAGTGTTGGTTCACCACAGGACATGAAAAACATTTTTGAAGAATTTGCAAAGAAAATACTAAAAGTTGATTTTTACAACCTTTTCATATGGACCTCTAGGAAATTTAAAATGACATAGGAATTTCATATGACATATTTCATATGACATATAGGAAATTTCAAAAATAGGTTTTGTTCTTGAAATGATTTTCTGGAAAACTGGTTGCATTGGTTCAATTTTGCTTCCCGCGATAATTAATGTGGGCTATTTTAGCAACGGCAATTTCCTACTCGACCATTTTTCTTCCTGTGCAATTTTCTCGCGCGTTTTTGCTTTTCTAACCGAAAGAAAACGTCGCGAACAAATGTACAGTAATTTGCGAGAATCCTTAGAGAACGAGCGCAATCATTTAAAATATAAACCGGCGATCGGGACTGCAAAGAGGTTAATTAAACGCGAAAATTGGTGGTTGGGGGTGCTCGCGAGGGACATGGCGACTAAAGAAATTTATTAAAAGTGGCCGGGTCGTTAGAGATAGCTCTGAAAGCGGGCTGAATGGAAGACTTGTTAATTCGTGTTTGCTGTGATCTCGCGCGTGCGTTTATAATGAATACCTAAACTAGCGACTCTAACCGCGGGGAGCGAAACATCCCCCCGCAATTCGAAACTTGAAATGAGACTGGCTCGCTGTGAATGAAACACGGGATGATCTCGGTTTTTCGTTGGAAATTACACTTTTGTAACCTTGACTCGATTCAGCCTACTGCCGCTTCGCGGAAAATTGCATGGAACGCTTTGAAAAACGCTGGTTGTAGCACCGAACGGTTTTGCACGAGATTTTTAGAGTGCTTTTCATCGAGAAATGCGTACGAGATAAGCACTTTCGAATAAATAATCCATGTTCAACCGTTTCGATGCGGGTGAGGTAGGTCAACATGTTATCTGAAATAATCTGACTTAATTGTGTTTTTCGGCCGGTGGAAATTGTTGTCGGTGAAGTGGCACTTTTATTTTTGAATAAAAGTGTGAAGAGGACGACCGTGCTTTTCGAGACTTCATTTGAAATAATTAAAGTGTGCGTGAAGAACTCAGAAGCGAATCAGTATAAGTACAATTTCCTCTGACACTTAGCTGCATGTCCGTCGAAATTAGTATTTTCAAATCGTTATTTAGTTTCCCGAATGTGATTTCTAGTCTGCGGATTTTTACGCATTTATAAAGAAATTGGCTAGGTTAATACACATATACATACGTGTCCTCGTGCCAGATGCAAAGTTAATGACATTTCTACTTAATTCTTCAAGCAAAAAAGTGTACTAATCGACAAAATAAATGAAACGATAAAACGTAAACGATAGAATGGTGTTGTCTACACACACAAGCACCTAAGCATTCAAAACTTTACTCTCTGACGAATATCCAGCTATTAACATCCGCAGCAGCAACCGTGAGTCGCATGCTGCCCGTCGCGGTTCGCGGATTTTGGGCTGCAACCGTGACTAAAAGCGTGGAAATGGAGAATCAGCCTACATAAAAAAACGCGATGAAGAATCAGGGGTGTGCTCACCCAGCCGAAAAGCCCTGATTGTATGAATACGACCTCCCAGGCGCATGTTCGTGTCTAATCCACGAGAAGAAAGTGTTGCGGCGGCAGAGTCTCCAATTGAGGGGAGGGAGCAAAAAATTAGAAGTTGTCACAAAAAGAGAAGAAACAGCAGATCGAATGGAAAACTCGAATGGAAAACGACTGGCGCAGAGTCTTTTCCCTTAGTTCTATTATTAACATCGATTTTCCTCACGCTCGCCGACTGCTCGTAGGTGGAATTCAGTTACCGATGTCGATTTACCAAGAATACTTCTTGAAATTCCTTCTTCAGAAATAGGTACTTTCAAACAAATAATACATATTCAGCCCTTTCGATGCCGCAAAGGTAGGTCATCTGTCATATACATATGTATGTCTCATCTGGAATAAGTTGTACAGAAGCTGCAGTTATATTTCTGATGGGAACTAAACTCTGTCTAGAAATATAATCGCTTGTCTGCGGATTCTATGCATTTACAGGAAAAATTAATAAGGTCAATGGAAATTGTTAAACATATTGTTCTTAGGCAATCACTAGACTGCGGATGTTGGTGCAATTTTCAATTTTTATAATCACATTTCACGAAAATGGAATCAACTAAAATTACAGATCCAAAATAAATAAAAATTGTACTAAATTCTATCGATTTTTATGTTCCAGCATTTTTTGATAATTTTTGTATACCTTAAATGCACAAAGATCCGCAGTCTAGTAATCACCATAGAAAGGAACATAACTAAATAACTGCGAGCTCGACGAATCTCTCTTGTTTAAGTTTGCCAAATTCATTTTTCGAGCTCCGGAGGAAAAAGAAAAATTGGGAAACTATTATTCCAATTTGAAGGGTGTTTGAACAATTACGCGTTTCACTGTAACTAACAAGATCGAAACACCGACAAAGATAATTGCTGGGGTCACCGACGAGTCTAACGAGAATGCACGATCTCTGATCACGGTTGCGTCTATCGCGTACCAAACTCTCAGTCAAAACATTATCATGGAAATGACAGAAGTTGATCGGAGGATAAGGAACTTGTAATTGAGTTTGTGGCACGTAGAAACTTGCTGCGAACCGTATCGATACGGAGCGATTCGGATTTGAAGCGAATCCGTCGATGAGGGGACATACGGGTGTGAAAGGATGCCGGGACATTCAGCCACGGACAAAATTGAGTTCTGTTAATACGATATGGTGCGAGGTTCAATGAAATATTTACCTAGACTGACGTCGTAGGTGTTTATGTACTCGCTGGTCATGAACTGCGAGACCAAAGCCGTTTTCCCGACTCCGGATTCACCGAGCAAGACCACTCGATATTTTGGGACTTCGTCGGTCTCGTCGCTTTCCATGCTGTCTGTCGAAACCCCCCGTCCGCTGCAGCAGGATCCATTCAATGGCGATCTTTCCCCTGATACGTTGCTGTTTCTGCAATGTAAAATCATTGGACGCTGTAGAAACACAATTAAAATAAAGGAGACCGGGGAAAGTTGGTACAATGGAATTATTTGGACACTGGGTATAAGGTGAAGTGCCCTATGCCTGGACAGCATGTTTTTCTATTTTAAATTTTATCACTTTAAATAAACAAAAACAATTTCTTAAGAGTTTTAACATACAGTTCAGAGTTTGTAAAGTAATTTAAAATAAAAAGATCATTGTTTAGGTTAATATCTTAATTGTATTAACAAGAATAATTCAAACCTATAGTTGGACATATTAAATCCAATCTAAGCTAGTACCTCGACAGAAGTAAAGCCTATATCGGGACAAATTCAATTTACAAGTTGATCGAGCGAACATAACCTAAAACGTTGGTTGGTGGCGCTGTTGCGCATGACGAATAGAAGATGCTTTGCGTAATATGTAGTATTCTTATCATAGATTACAGTATTGTATTATTTAACCAAATATATATTTATTTTCATTTACTGTTTTAATAAAACTTGTCATAACACAACTTTTAAGGTTAGGTAGTAACACTGATAGATTTAAGATGTAAACATAAAGTATTATTAACGTCTCAACCGGAATACATTTTCTACATACGTTATTCAAGCTAATAGAAGACTAATTATACGTACATGTAGTTAAATAATTTGCAAACAATGCGTTGATTTTATTCGCAAACACGTGTCCGGCTTCAGGCGTAAGCACATTGCGTATAAGCTTAGAGTGGGACAGCTACTGTCATCGCGTCCCAGTATGGAGTACTTATATTTGAAAACAGTCCTAATCTTGGACATCTAATATTTGGATTAATAATTATTATTTACGTTAAGCTTGATTGCCAATTTATTTTAAAATATCAATATTATTATGCGTGATAATTATTTTTTGTCTGAGGGCTTAAATTATATCTTTTTTTCTAACAAAAATTCGAACTATAAATGCACATGATTCGCATGTAAATAGACTATTTTGTATACTGTTTTCAGATGAACTTTGAATTCATTTTTATATTTCAATTGTTGTCTTAATGAAATAATATTCACACCTACTTGTAGCTACGGCCTCAGAATATATAATATAATTATTTAATCTCTTAATTACTGATTTTACTATGAAAATTCAATTGTCCAGATTTGGGTATCACTTTTGGACTGTCCAGACTTAGGGCACTTCACCTTATACAGCACAGCTAAATGTATAAGGCTTAACTTCAACTTTGTCCTGAAGACATTTTGAATGTTTATGCAATTTGCAATTTTCGTAGACGAATTTAGAAATCCCGAATCAAATAAAATCTCATTTCCCGTAGTACATAGTAGCCTTCGTAGATCTGAAATAAATGTTAATCGTACCAAATTCTTTCGTATTTCATATCCTAACATTTTTAAAGACACACAGTCTACTTATAATTATACTCGGTGCTTCTTTCTTTTGCACAGTAGTGTATGTACGCGACGTGTGTCGTAATGCTGCAGCACAGTTGAACTTTTGAGCCTCGCGCAACAGATTCTCAACTCGAACAATGTAGAGCTGCGAGTGCAACAGGTCCACGAGTAAACCGAAAACCATCCGCGCAGAGTCCCGGCGCGCAGCACGGCTCCCAGTTCCGCGAAGTTACGTTTAAACAACTTCGTAGTTATTAACTATCCTATTCGGCCCGTGCATTTTCTATCCGCAGAGAACAGAATCAGAGCTTCTATTTATTCGTTCGCAGAAAACCACGTGCACAGAATTACTCAAGTAAGTTACAGGCTCGCGACTCTCCGCCATTTGTCAATGGAATGCCGCGGCGGAACGTTACAATGGGTCGTCCGTGTAAAACCAAGTACAAAAAGCTTTTACTGTTGATTTACGCTGTAAATTTTACAGTATATGTACGTACAGGATGAAAACTTTTAGTACATTGTTAGTTCAAGTCTGAAATGAACACCTCGAGAATGCGAGACAATGCTGATCCAATGATTAAACTTTTTTGCTCCGAGTTAGCTCTTTATGAAACTTCTGCCATCATATTTGTGATATTTTTCTGATTCAGATAGGATGAAACATGGCGCATTCAGACCATACCTTCTTTTTCGATTGTCGATTCGATAGAGCCTCGACTATCTGAACGGATGATATCCGAATATATATTAATAACTATACTAATATATTAATACTAAATATATTAATAACTATACTAATTTAGATGTATTCCTACTTGAAAACCTTCTGCAATGTAAGAATTTACACAATTTCTCCTTAAAACACTTGAAAGTCGTTAATGAATGAATGTATGAACGCTGTTTCGGAACGCAAAATCGTGCTATGAAATCTCCTGACTTCGGATAAAGTTGAGTACTTCCATGGGTGTACAAATAAAAAAGAAAACAATACTGGAATCTTATTCTTCAGACCATTGACTACATCGAAAAAATTGTACGACATACGCAAAATTTTGAAATCGACTTTCTTCCGACTTTTCGGGCCAAATGCTATCATCAACTTGATATGACATCAACTTATCGGTTTAGCGGATTCTCCAGGCAGCATAAAATAAGAAAAGGGTGGGTGGTTGGTCTAACGAGTCACATCCGAACCGAATCTTCCCGGCGACCGGTTCGGAACGGTCCGGAACGTGGAAGTAATGGCTCGCAGTGTCCATGAAATCGGTTTCCCCTGCGGATTGAATTTCCGAATCAGTGGAACATTACACGAAACATTGCGTAAATCCGGACGAGACGACCGAGAATTGTCGATCGATTACCATAGAACACGTTCCACGAAAAAAGGGAAGAAAAAGGGCTGAGTTCCGTGCATATTTTCGAGTTCGTCGGACGCAGTTTTGTCTTCAGTCAACACTCAGCCGGTTTATCGATCGTTCGACTAAAACGAATTCACGTGGGCACAAGGTCTCACAAAAAACAGACGCAAAGAAAGGCGCGATAGAGGCCGGATTAATCTGAGATCGAGAGAAAATGAACGTAAACCGGTAAACGGCTCGATATGATCAAATACGAATCTGAACGTGGGAGAGCCTTTTTCCACCCTCCGAAGGGGAGGTTTACGATGTCTGGCGTGTTTAAGCTTCAAGTGTATCGAAGATTTCAAAGTTACCGGGGGTTGTTCAACGAAACAACTGCCGGCGGGGCGTCTGGCTCGACGAACTCTACTTTCCGTTGAATCACTCGCTGTTTACCTTTAACCCCTTGCCGCATTTTAACGAGTCACACTCGTCAAGAAGATTTTAAACGAACTCTAACAAATATGGATGTTACGCGTTTCTTTTTAAATGAAATCAAATTTGATTCGCTTGTAATCAATATTCAAGCATTTAAAAGACGTTTTAATCGCTGTAACTGTAGAGAAAATGATGCGGCACGGTTCAAGAACATCGCAACAATTTCTTATATTAGGTCTATAACTTGAAAACCGGAATTTTTTAAGGAAATTTGAGCGTTTATTAAAGAAAATCTTGTACAATTCTGTCATTTAAAGTATTGTCCATCGAAAGATACAACATTTCCCCATCTTTCTGGCAATTTGTGGATGCCATCGTAAAAAAACCGGTCATCTTTTGAACCAATAAACGAATCGAGCCAATTTTTGATGCCTTGGACTGAAGTGAAGCGTATTCCGGAAAGTGCATTCTGCATCGACCGAAACAAATGGTAGTCAGAAGGCGCCAAGTCTGGACTATATGGCGGGTGGGGCAGAACTTCCCATCCGCTATTTTCCAAATAGTTTTTTACGGGTTGAGCAACATGTGGCCGAGCATTGTCATGTTGGAAAATCAATGTCTCGTGTCTGGTCTCCCGTTCTGGCCGTTTTTCCTTCAATGCTCTCTTTAAACGAATCAGTTGTTTTCGGTACAGCTCTCCAGTAATGGTTTCACCCTGCTTTAGAAGCAAGCTCTTCTTGTGTTCGACACGAGTCTTCATCGAGTAACGCTTCCAATTCTTCATCTTCAAACTTTTTCGACTGTCCAGGCCGCTCTTTGTCTTTGATGTCAAAATCGCCATTTTTAAAGCGTTGAAACCACTCGAAACACTATGTTTTCGCAAGAGCATGTTCGCCATACAATTCCACGAGCAAACGATGACTTTCGGCTGCAGTTTTCTTTGCAAAAAAGTGACTCAGCAAAACTTCCCGCAAATGCTGTTTCTTTCGCCAATTTTCAAAATTTTTCATGATTGAAAAAAATATGATGCGCACAAGCAAATCAAACACTGTTGACTGATTTTGCAGGTTATGAATAGAGCTTCGGAATGGCGTGTATGTCAATGATTTGCTACAGCGCATACATAAGTGCTGACATCTAGTGTCAAATTCCGGTTTTCAAGTTATAGACCTAATACATTATTTCTCTTTAAACAACCAATACGTTTCATTTTATCATATTTAAGTAGTATTTGTTGGAAAAACTGTGCTACAGTGAATCCACAAAGTGTTAGCACACTAATTTTTCAATTTTTAAATTGCGATAATTTCGTGAGAACAAATAGAACAATCGTAAGCCTCGACTCCGTTTAAACCTTGAAGCCTCTACTTTCGTAAAGCAGTGTTCATTTCTTTGAAAGTGCTTTTTAAACGATGTAGCAGGTAGGAAACTGAAGACCCATTTTTCCTAAAAGATGCTGTAAATTCAATCATTCCCAAAAAATATTTGTATAAATTTTTCTCGTAAATGAAACTGCCACAGATTTTAAAATTAAAGCATCCTCGTTACAACTCCTTAAAAATTGATGTACGATATTAATTCTCTGTTTCGTGGAGCAGAAATGAGGAAGTAGTTCGATTGTGTAAAGTCCTGATTGTGTAACATACTATACTGTTTAAAACTTTTAATATAAATCCAGCCATTTTACAAATTTCCAAATAAAACGTAGGAAGAGTATTCCAGGAAGATCGTATTTACAAAATATATATTATTTTTGAAAAATCATTTCAGATACTAAAATTTGCAAGTTTACATAACACGTGCGCAACATGAGTGGAAAAAAAGAAAGAAATTGAAAAAAATGAAAAATCTTTCTTCGTAATAAGAAATTGAATACACGTGAGACATGAAAATAGGATGCAGTTGTTATACGACGTTTCGCGTCTACCGTACCGTAATGTATAACCGTGTGACGCACCTGAGTTGAAACATAATACACCTCAACAACAATGTTTTATTCCTGTAGTGACCCAACTGTAACTGCATACCTATTTTAGAACATGCATCCGTCTATGTCTGTTCTTCCCAGCAAATTGGTAAAGACAACCTCTGTGTAACAACTCTTACGGCACTGCTTACCTTTAACATGACTAGAAAATTGCGTAAGCTCTGGTACAACATTCATCGTTTCGTCGAGTTTTGGAACCGAAACCTGGTTTTTGTATTAATTCTAGAGAAGTTCAAAAATAAAACAGAAAAACAAAAGAGAAATAACAACCACAATATCAATTGACGGATCCAAACCTTTCGCAGGAAGTTTGCCCTTTCTGTTAACTGCAAGTTTAATTCTTGGATGATTCTTTCCAAAAAGAAACTAACTTTATACCGCACCTCTTGCTTCAAATCAAGAAATGCACGTCCACGCTCGCGTTTTATTTCATATTTTTTACACATCCGCTTCTACAAAAATTCCGAGCAAACCTTTCATCGAATTGTGTTTAATTAAAATCACACACAGGCGAGTCTCAATAGAACATTCCGCGTCCAATATTGATAAATCAAATATTCCGTGTAAATATAGCGGCACGAGCGCGACTTCTTTTTTATTATCTACCGAAAAATATCCAATCATTCGGCCGAAGTATGCGTCACGATGGCAGAGTAAACAGCGCAGTCGGTGCTGCATATATGTAGTAGTGCAGCTTCACGGTTGAATTAATTTATAAACACCGGTCACAGTGTCGAGAAATAATTATCGATGGTTCTGATGAAAAGTAAGGCACGATCAAATGCGTTTTACGGGAAACGACTGCTATCGCCTGTCGGATTAAACGGGGAAACGGCCAGCTTCAATTGCGGCAATATTTAAAATGTTAATGACTCGAATGGTATATAAATACATTTCGAGGGAAGAAAATAACAGGCGAATGAATCTGTTTCGCCAATTCGTTGTAGGAGTGAATCTCGCCGATATTAAATTTATCTCACGAAAATTCGTAATGCAATTCGCAATATCGCATCCGGCATATTCGACAGGATGAATGATCAGAGTCTATGGAATCTATGAATAGATACGTTAATTTTATCTTTTTAATTGAGAAATTCCAGGAAATTTCGTACGAACCCAATGCTCGAATAGAGGCTTGATAAAACGCCAGTGGCATCATGCAAAAATATGGTGTTCGGGTTTCCCGTGAATTTTTCGGGATTTCTGATACTGTACGGAATCTTTTAATATTGTTTTCTATAGTCTTTATATATGCTACAAGAGTCTTCTATATAATTTGGAAATTTATAAATTTATAAATTAAAGAATTTGTAAATTAAAGAATTTATAAATTCTATATAATTCTTCTATTAATAATGATTGTCGGGACACCCGAACATTTCTGAGAATACCCGAAAGGTTCAAAATCCCATCCCGATGCCGAAGATCGTTCCCGTTCCCGTTCCGTCTCGGTCCGCGGACCCGCACACCTCTAATTTAAATACACAATAATAAAACATTCCCCTATGCAATTTAGAGCAATATAAAGAATGTAAGGTGAAGTGCCCTAAGTCTGGACAGTCCAAAAGTGATACCTAAATCTGGTCAATTGAATTTTCATAGTAAAATCAGTAATTAAGAGATTAAATAATTATATTATATATTCTGAGGCCTCAGCTACAAGTAGGTGTGAATATTATTTCATTAAGACAACAATTGAAATTTAAAAATGAATTCAAAGTCCATCTGAAAACAGTATACAAAATAGTCTATTTACATGCGAATCATGTGCATTTATAGTTCGAACTTTTGTTAGAAAAAAGATATAATTTAAGCCCTCAGACAAAAAATAATTATCACGCATAATAATATTGATATTTTAAAATAAATTGGCAATCAAGCTTAACGTAAATAATAATTATTAATCCAAATATTAGATGTCCAAGATTAGGACTGTTTTCAAACATAAGTACTCCATACTGGGACGCGATGACAGTAGCTGTCCCACTCTAAGCTTATACGCAATGTGCTTACGCCTGAAGCCGGACACGTGTTTGTGAATAAAATCAACGCATTGTTTGCAAATTATTTAACTACATGTACGTATAATTAGTCTTCTATTAGCTTGAATAACGTATGTAGAAAATGTATTCCGGTTGTGACGTTAATAATACTTTATGTTTACATCTTAAATCTATCAGTATTACTACCTAACCTTAAAAGTTGTATTATGACAAGTTTGATTAAAACAGTAAATGAAAATAAATATATATTTGGTTAAATAATACAATACTATAATCTATGATAAGAATACTACATATTACGCAAAGCACCTTCTATTCGTCATGCGCAACGGCGTCACCAACCAACGTTTTAGGTTATGTTCGCTCGATCAACTCGTAAATTGAATTTGTCCCGATATAGGCTTTACTTCTGTCGAGGTACTAGCTTAGATTGGATTTAATATGTCCAACTATAGGTTTGAATTATTCTTGTTAATACAATTAAGATATTAACCTAAACAATGATTTTTTTTATTTTAAATTACTTTACAAACTCTGAACTGTATGTTAAAACTCTTAAGAAATTGTTTTTGTTTATTTAAAGTGATAAAATTTAAAATAGAAAAACATGCTGTCCAGGCATAGGGCACTTCACCTTACAATCATGTGAACAGCAGTTGTTTGTTGATCGAGATAGAAGAATTCTTTTATAAAGAATGTTTTTTCATATCCTGAGATCATAAAAATATGAGAATGATTGACAATTTTGTTTGCCTCGCCAACGAGAATACATTCTCATTGAATTGTACAAATTTATTTGGGGCAAAATACTTACTTTTACATATTTTTATCTCATTGGGAAAAAATACCGCAGTAAAACGTACTGCATCCTTAGCAAAAGAGGAAATTGAAAGAATTACTCTTTCGAGCCATCGAAGTCCTTGTACCATTGTTCAGAATATTATTGACATTATTAAATTTGTTTATATCTATAATCAATTATTAAACATTTCAGTATTGTATGAGATATTATACCAATTTTATATCCATAAAATGAAAACAATCATATAGAATGGAATTATTCTAAGTCGCATGCAGTGTCGCCAGATGAGGGGAGTCACGGTGACATGATGTACCCCCTCTCTGATGGCCAGAGTAGAGTAATAGTGACACGTTGCGCCGCGCACGCGCGACGTGTCACATATTACGTCTACTCTGGTCATCAGAGAGGTGGTACCTTGTATTCCCCTCGAGTGCTGATTTGGTCACTTTCTGGCGACACTGGTCGGATGAAATGTTTAATTTTCGAGTTAAAATAGCTCCGACTGCAAAGGGTTAAACGTGCACAAATTTCTTTAAGCTGCGGTTTCAATATGGTCACTGTGCCAACCAGTTGCCGGTTTCCCAAGGAGAAAACGTAAACCGAAAAAAAACAGATTATTGAAAAAGCTGCGTCCATCGAAGCATTTCTGCTTCGTCTGCGATTGTTAGCATTCCGGTCCTACGAGGGACGATCTCGAGGGATCATAAAGAGGCTCTGTTGTCATCGGGTTCGGTAATCTCTAGGCTATTACGTGAATTATTACGTCGTATCCGGAGGAGATGGGTCTCCTAGTCGATGCGTTCCGGCCGTCTCTCCAAATAGACGGTGTAAATATTTGCACCGGTTTTTCGTTTTCTCGTCGAGATCTCCATTTATATATAACTCGCCACCCCGAGCGCCATCTTCGCGGTTGTACGCACGTGCCAAGCCGGAGGAATGCACCAGCATTGTTCTTGGCCGGAAAGCATCGCACGGTGCTCCGAAACCGTAAAAATCGTGAACTATCTTCATACCGTTGTTATTTATACGTTACAGCGAGCAAAACGTCTCTAGGGGTTTCTGACCTAGTTTCCAGCATTAGGGGAAAATCTCCCATTATCGGACATATTAAGTTTTCTCAAAATACAGTCAGGTATCCTGTAACGAGCTAATTCTTCCTGAAACCTTTGTTCCTTATGAGTAGACTGCGGATTTGAGAAATTCGTGAGAATAAAATTCGACTCGATTAAACAAATTAAACAGCCCAGATAAGTCAAGGCCCGATGGATAATGGAGACCCGAGGGACATAATTAAAATGTATATTATATAAATGTATATTATATTCCAAAATAAATTTTTTATTTTTGAAAATTTATTTCCCTTCGTAATATAATCATATTTAATCGCACATTTGTTTATAATCAGGATGCGGTTAATCGAGGTCCCACTGTACTTATCGTTAGTTAAGCGGACGAAAGCGGTCCCGCAGAAGACGTGCTCAGTAAAATAAGTTTCACGCAGGGAGGTTGGTTTCTCAGATTTCGTGAAAGGTTTTCGTCGTCTCGAACCTCCATCAAGCTTTTACGCAAGGGCACTAGAAATTTACGTTCGGCCGTGAGGAAGACGATTAACGAGACTCCGCTCACAGGGTTCTAGTTTACGATGGTTTCCGGCGAGCGATGAGGACAGGAAGTTACTCCATAGACACTCTGCATCGTATCGCGTTATTAACCCTTGAGAGCGTCGAAGGATAATTTTGCATACTTGCTGTGAACATCTGGTCTATTTTACTCTCGATTATGGCGTTTATAGACCGTTCAAAGCGATTCTATCAGAATATATGTGGCTTTTCGCAGATCAAGATATATTTTACTTCTGAGTATCACGTTTATGCTGGGAAAAATTTGAAATAGCTTGAGACAAATATATTATAGTGAAATATTTTATTTAATGCCTTAACCAAATATTATTTGAAAATGATATTTCATTTAATGCTTTAATCATGAATGGACTGTAACGTAATACAGGAAATAAGGAATTATGTCGAAAAATGTGTTCTCTTTAAAGCAATTCGTTATTTATAAACGATATGAACGTATTATGTTACAACCTCAAAACTAAATGAATAAGCTCTCTCCTGTTTCGAAATATTTTGTTAATTTCAATTCCATCATTTTGCCAGAAAGTGATCATATGTTCTCGCCACGTGTAACGTTTCCTAAATTGTTTCGCATTCGCTTATCTCGCTCACAAGCATACGGAGCGTTCCCGCAGGCAAAACTTCCATCGACAGTCTCAATTTTCCGACGAAATTGATGCGATGAGAATCACCTTGAGCGAGCTCGTTATGAGCGGCGTGGAAATAGGACGGTCTGACTCATCGCTTTGTTACAACAAATATAAATAAAAGCACTATTCCCGCGGCGGCTGGTGATCGTCTGGCAGACGAAGTACAACTCCGGCCACAAGTGTCCGGGGAATTTATTGGATTGATAAACAAGTGTGATATTACGTCGATATCGTGTAATTTGTGCTGAGTTTTCACCGTATCGTCTGCCAACAGTGATTCAACAATTTTTTTAAATCTGTGATTCACAGCTAAGAAATTCTAAATACATAAATTGTTTAGTAGGAACGGCAATCTAACCGGGATCAAGAAGTCATTCCCAGTAACACCATTAATACTTTAGGAATGGTTATTTAAAAGAATATTTTTTAGCCACTTTTGTACAGAACACTGCCACTGAGAATAAACTATTTATTGAGCTGTCACAATTATCCCCTACAACGTACAAAGTCGTCTTAGACGCGTTTTGTGTTTATTACGCCATCGTACTCATTCAAGCAAAACTTTGTTCAACACTGAGAAGAAATATTACCGGCAACATGTGTATCATCGTTCCGGAAACACATCTATTTTTAAATTATCAGAAAATTCACAGTTTCGCGTGAAAATTAATGTCGTCTGTTTGAAACGAAACTTTGGAAAGATCTAATAATTTTCTAAAAATGATCAAGGTTATATTAATTCTTCGTAGGCGTGCCAATACTTCTAGGCGAAGCTTCAGCCGCACCAAATCACTGTGCAATCGCGTTAAAATTTCCGTAATTTTAATTAGAACGCATTCGACAGTAGTTGACAGTAGTTCGATATTTATCGCTCGGAAAACAGCGGGACCTTGGACGGTGTCCACGAAAATTCGCTAATATTAACGTTAGTCATCGATTATTAGTCACGGACACTCGGAAAAGCTGTGTCAGCGATTTGACTCATTTTCCAGCCCGGAAAGTCAGCTATTAAATTTAGTAAGCGACCGATGAGCGTGGAGTTAGAGACAAAAGAACGCGTCAAGAGAAGCGTAACGAATCTGGCTGATTTTCAACGAGCTTTTTCACCAAGATCACCGGCCGGGTTGACGGGCAACAGGGAAGAATGCCAGAGCGTAAATCACTCAGCCGAAAATCTAGCATAATTTGCGAACGAAGATTCTCCCGCAACCTTCGCCGTGATTTTTCTCGTTGAAATTCCGCGAGAACGAACGAATAAAGGAGTCGTAGCTTCCGGAGAGCCGGTTGTGAAATCCGAGTTGGCTGACTCACAGTGAGGTATTTGGCCCGGAAAGTCGGAAAACAGTCGATTTCAAAATTTTACGTATGTCGTACGAATTTTCCGATGTAGTTAATGGTCTGAAGAATTACTGAAGTATAAAGAGAATTTTACACCCGTGAAGTACTCTACTTAACTCTACTTCATCGAAAGTCAAGAGATTGTATAGCAGAACGCTTTGCGTTCTTAAACAGTCTCTGAAACAGCGGTCAAGCGGTCATTCATTAACGATTTTCAAGTGTTTTAAGGAAATTGTGTAAATTCTTACATTGCAGAAGCTTTTCAGATAGATTTACAGAACACTTTTGCACAGATTTCGTTTATTTATCATCTAAATTATTGGGTTTGGAACTAAATTAAATTAAAATTGAAAGCTAAAATTCAGATATTTATTCAATAACATATTGTGTTAATAACATTCTGTTCTATTACTTTTTATTATGAATATAGATAGCTTAATTTTATCTTAGAATCTCAATTTAAAAACGCTATTTGAACACAATCAATCATTCTGCAAGTCTTTTTACGATTATAAAACTTCATAAAACCGATTTTGTTATAATACATACTACTCTTCCTGGTATCATTAAATTCGATAAAGATTTGTGAACATAGTACCAAAGGAATTTGTCTCACATTTGCACAGATTGAAGATTTATCACTAGCCTGCGGATCTTTATGCATTTATAGCAAAATTGAGCAGATGAAATTCAAAACTGTTGGAAAATTTAAAATATTGAAGATGTTGATATACGATTTCTCCCCTATTATAATCAAGAAATAGCATTCAGCTTGGTTTCTATTTTTTGCAATTGATGCAGACAATTTTTACTTTGCATAAAGATTTAATTTATAATTCTAATTTAAGTAGAATGAGCACATCAACAGTTGCAGCGCGTGTTTCCCGATGAAAATGAATAGTAAGAATTTACAAATTTCTTAAAAAATGTACAAGTTTCATATATATCTATTTAATATGAAAATAACAAATTATACCATTTCAACATAATTTACATGCAAAAATTTTCAAAAAAATGATTTCAACAAAAGAGAGAGTTAAACAATATTTAAACATCTACAAACTTCTACATATAAAATTGAGAAAAAGTTTTTTTTTACAAAAAATAAAAATTAGCTTGACTTTTTAAATTTTAAAATGCACTTTTGATTTCATAATGTTACAGCTGACGTTAAAACGAATTCAACGACTACTATGTTATGACCTTGAGCCCATAAATAACGCAAAAATAGTTTTTTCGACTTTTCGTGCCAAATACCCCACTGTGGGACTGCTCGGAACACGGTTCGATTCATGGCGAAACTCTTTGTTGATCTGCCCTAACCCTTTTCCTGGAACCCTTTCGGCCCGTATTCGCGAACAGTAAAAGCCTCGCACGCATGCTGCTTTCCATTTTTCCGCCACCGCCGCGCCGTTGTTCTCCGGTCGAGATTGATTCGCACTTCGCTCCCGACAGCTGGAATTCAATTTAACCCTTAACTGGTACACTGGGCTCTCACCACCCCGACAAAAAAATGTCTGCGATCGAACTTTCGCTATTGTACGACAATTTCAAATATAAAGTTTCGTTAACTTCGGAACATTTGGATTATTTAGTCGTAAATTATACAGAGCGAGTCTCCTCACATGACGACTTCAAATAACTCGTAAATTATTTGTTGAACGTTTTCAAAATATCTAATATTAATCAATAGATTGCGGATTTGATGCATTTATGACAAAAATGGGTGGATGTAATTTAAAACAGTAAAAATATTAAAACAATTTAAGAACGTCCGTATGTTATTTGCAATTTATTAAAATAGTTAAAAATAGAAAGAATTTTTTATATGGTTTCAGTGACTTGAAATAAAATTTCCCTCTTCAAATTACTAATTTGAAGTTCGAAAAAAAGTTCGAAATTAATCAGACCAGGATAATTAATAACCATAACAGTTGAAGAAGTAACGTAGAATAATCAAACAAAAAAACTACCAGGAAGATTAAATTTGATAAAGTTACTTAAATTTTATATGTAGAGAGACATTTGTAATCTTGCGAGAAAATTTTTTTCTTTCTTTCACTTTTCTCTACTAGCAGTTGTTCTAAAAAGTTTGTGAAATGGATGTTAATGTTGATATTCAGTTTCCAGAATCTAAAAAATCATTATTGTTTAAAATTCATTGTAGTCGGTGAAGACTTTCGCGTGCCAAGTAATCTTAGGTCTCTATTATCTCATACGAAAGTCTAACTCTATTTTTATATCTGTGACTGCACGAAAACTGACATAAGCCATACGTCTTTATTTCCCAAATATTTTTAAATACCAAGCATTGATTGATAGCTCTGGTGTCTATACTTATTTGTATTTTTGTAATTTCACAAAAGAGACTTAAATATGGCAATATGAAATCAAATGGGTGTGCACCCGACCGATGAGTATGCGATTGTGTTCGTTGAAGTTTTATATGTTCATATGCTCTAACTCAGCAGCGTTTGCGTCCCGTGATTCATCGTCAAATATAAGCAAAAGCTGTTTTCTCGGATAACAATCGTCGAAGTAACGTCACTCGGCACCGTGCGTCTCACAGTTTCGTAGACACGAGGAATTCTTTTCCTATGAGAACGGTAGTCGATAATATGTTTACTGCGGTGCAATATAGTGTATTACATCGCTTGTATCCTGGTTTGTGGAATGAACGGATGATCCAAGCTCCGAGAGGGAGAGAAAGAGGGAGAAAGAGATAGAGAGTAACTCGACTTGAAGAGGAGAAGTCTCCGGAGAGAAACTCGAGGAAAGGATCCCATCTGCCGGAAAATTAAGATCGGCCCCGTGCAGTTCAATAGACTGGGATGACTGAGAAAGCGGAGTCCTGGTCAAATGTCGTTCGATTAACAGGAGCATCTCCTCTCTTTTGCAACAACAGCATTTTATGGTCTCCGTCGTCTCCGTACAGCCAGTGCACTGAGAAGATTGAGTTGTTTGCAGATACATTACATTGTTTTACTTTGATAAATGAGATCCGTAGATCTTCAGGATTCTCAACAGAACAATAAAAAATAAAGGTCCATTTCGAAACGAGTTCGCTTGCTACAAGACAAAAAAAAACTTCCAATGCGATTCTATTGCACGATTGCAAAAGTTCCTGAACGATTTTCAAAGACCTTAAGACCTTCTTTGTTCATGCAGTTTTTACGGGATAAGAATTCATCAGCTTGCAAAACAGTGGAAAATAATTATAAAAATGGTGGTGGAGTGTATTATTGATTAATACACTGCGGATTTTTATGCGAAATAATCTAATCGAAATTGCTTGAAATCTCAATTCTTTCTTCGTTTCTTGAGGGGATAGACTCCTTTCTCTAGGATTGCAAGGGTACTGAATGCGCCTTCTCGGTTCTCGATAGTGCAAAGATGGAGGTTTACAGTAGTCAAAAACGCTAACATCAATTTCAATTTCAATTTTTCAATTTCAATTTCAAAATCAACTCTTCAACTCCATTTTCAACTTCAATTTTTCAATTTCAATATCAACTCTTCAACTTCAATGTCAATATCAACCCTTCAATTTCAATATCAACCCTTCAACGTCAATTTCAATTTCAATATCAACCCTTCAACGTCAATTTCAATTTCAATTTTCCAATATCAAGGTCAATTTTTCAATTTCAACCAAATTTTTATTTCAACTACTATTTTAATATCAACTCTTCAACTTCATTTTCAACTTCAATTTTTCCATTTCAACTTCAACTTTAACTTCTATTTCAACTTCAATTTTAATATCAATCCTTCAACTTCAATTTCAATTTCAACCCTTCAATTTCAATTTTCCAATATCAAGGTCAATTTTTCAATTTCAACATCAAATTTTTATTTCAATATCAACTCTTCAACTTCATATTCAACTTCAATTTTTCAATTTCAACTTTAATTTTAACTTCAATTTCAACTTCAATTTTAATATCAACCCTTCAACTTCAATTTCAATATCAGCCCTTCAACTTCAATTTCAATTTCAATTTTCCAATTTCAAGTTCAATTTTTCAATTTCAACTCTTCAATTTCAACATCAAATTTTTATTTCAACTACTATTTCAATATTAACTCTTCAACTTCATATTCAACTTCAATTTTTCAATTTCAACTTTAATTTTACCTTCAATTTCAACTTCAATTTCAATATCAACCCTTCAACTTCAATTTCAATTTCAATATCAACCCTTCAACTTCAATTTCAATTTCAACTCTTCAATTTCAATTTTCCAATATCAAGATCAATTTTTCAATTTCAACTCTTCAATTTCAACATCAAATTTTTATTTCAACTACTATTTCAATATCAACTCTTCAACTTCATTTTCAACTTCAATTTTTCCATTTCAACTTCAATTTTAACTCTCCCATTTCAACTTCAATTTCAACACTTCCATTTCAACTTCAATTTCTACACTTCCATTTCAACTTCAATTTTTCAATTTCACTTCGTTAATTTCAACTCTTCAATTTCAACGTCAATTTTTCAATTTCAACTCTTCAACTTCAATTTTTTCAGTAGTCAAAAACGCTAGATGGAAGATCCTCTCAACACTCCTATTTTTGCATTTACCAGGCGTAATTTACATTATTTGGCAATGTAATTTGTATTATTCGGAAGCATGCAGCTGCGCATGTAGCTATTTTCATAAAGCTGAGACAGCTACATGCTGCCGAATAATGCAAATTACGCCTCGTGAACGTAAAAATAGGACTTTTGAGGGCAATCGCGATCTAGTTTTGTCTTTTATCTTGCACTTTTATCTACTGAAACCCCCCATTTTTGTATTATCGAGAAATGAGAAGGCGCATCCCGCACCCTTGCAATCCTGAGAAACCTATTTGGAACATGTAATTCATTTTTTATCCATGTTTAGGCTCCAACACTGGAAGAGCCTAATGGGCCGGCCTCTCCCGCTCCTTCGCCAGTTTACGTCCTTCTTCATAATATTTCTTAGAAATGTATGCATAATTTTCTGTACCGATATTCGCAGCTACAGTAGAACATAATTGATTTACCAAAATGTATATTTTCGTCCGATAGTACATGTAACAATTGCAAATTTTCAGAAAAAATGGTTCGACTGGATCAATTGTGACAAGTAGCTGATAACCCTTTGCGGTCGGAGCTATTTTAATTCGAAAATTAAACATTTCTTCCGACCTAGAATAATCCCATTCTATAATATATGATTATTTTAATTTTATGGATACAAAAATTGATATAACACCTCTAAAATACTTAAACGTTTAGCAATTGATTAGACAGCAATATATTGAGTTGGAAAGAAAGTTCGTACCGTTTTCAAATTAAGAAACGAAGATAAAATTAAGGTATTTTTTCATATGCTTATTCAATAGCACCGAGAAAGTTCCTCGAAAATGACAAAACGTAATAGAACAGAATAGAAAATATTACAAACGCTACGAACTTTCGTTCCAACCCAATATTTAATAATGTAAACAATATTTTGAACGAAGAATTGTTCTCGATCGCTGTATTTTTAATTTTTTAAGAAAAATGTTCTCGGCGCACAGATTCGATCAATTACTAGACACTATATAACTAATATTTGTAATACTCCTTTGGATTACGGCACAGCTCTCTTGTGTGTTTCTATTGGAGGAACTGAAGGTGGTGTTTCGTCCTAGACCCGCTAGAGGACTCATCTAGGACGAAACACCACCTTCAGTTCCTCCAATAGAAACACACAAGAGAGCTATGCCGTAATCCAAAGCAGTATTACAAATATTAGTTATATAGTGTGTAGTAATTGATCGAATCTGTGCGCCGAGAACATTTTTCTTAAAAAATTAAATATTTTGAACAATGGTATAGCAATTTTTAGTGGTGACTCCGAGGTACCAGCCGAGTGGTAAGGGTTAATGCTCGATAGGTTTAGCGCTAAACGAACGTGCGACGCGTGGCCATTATTTCGGTCGTTCAATATTCCACGCGAGGGTCTGCTGCAGGAAAAGTTGGGCTTCGTCTGGACAGGGGCGTTTGTCGCGTCGCTGTCTGAGAAACATTGACTCAGCGTCGGGACGCATACGTCGCGAGGCATTCGAAATTCCACGAATATTCCCCGCCGCGTTGTAAAACCCTCCAAACACGCTGAACATTTTCACAGCTCGTTCCTCTTGGTACCCCTGGCCCAACAACTCGAATCGCCACGTGATCGCGGACTTTCCCTCTCCCGCGTCCATCTACCGGTTTAGAATAACCTGAAGCTCCGGAGGTTCGGACCATTCGCGAGTTCGATCCCGAGTTGTTCGCGCTCTTGTTCCGTTTCTCCTTGGGAAAAGCCTCCTCGCACAGCACTCCGTGAAGCCAGAGTGGAACTTTCATTCGACGATGGAAGTCGCTAAAGGTGCGTGGAACAAATTCAATTCAATCCACTTTTCGTGTCGGATTCGCCGCGGTGCCCGATTCCTATCTGAAATGTCCGCAAATTGGATTTGAATTTCGAGCACCAGCCGACCGTCCCGACCCCCGATTCCGAAAGCCTTTCGCTTCCGAGCGGCTTTCACGGGCGACAAAAGGACTGCTTCGGGATTTGTTCACGGGAACGCAATTTGCCGTAAGAATGCTCCGATGAATTTACATTCGCAAACGGTATCTGGAGATGTTGTCATTAAGTCATGAACCACGCCATAATCATGGTTCTCCGGCTGAAATGCACGTGGTGCATGGTTAATCGTGTTACTGCCGCCATAGGCGCCGATTTATTTGAAACAGTGGTTATAAATTTTCCCTGATCGATTATTTAAAGAAGCCCCGGGGCAGTCATTTAAATGAAATTATTTTTTAAAACATGTATCCCAGAAATGTTGTATTTCCATGAAAGCGGTGATTCCTGCGGTGATTTGAACTAATTCTTTACGAAAATGTTCTCAGCAGCTTGGTTATGGAGTTATTAACCCCTTGCCGTACCTTTTCTTTTACAGTAACAGTGATTAGTAACAACTCTCACAAGAGAGCTATGCCGTAATCCAAAGGAGTATTACAAATATTAGTTATACAGGGTGGCCCACATAACTCTGAACAGCTCAATATCTCCGTTACTTTTCGTTGTACAAAAAAACTTCGTAGGACAAAGTTACACTGTTTGAAGGGCCACATATAACGGTGTAAGGGAAAAAATTTTCAAGATCATTTTTATGAGATTTCAAGGTTATCGATGTTTTTTTAAATGGAATGAGGTATTTTTTAATACATCAATCGACGCAGCTGGACATTCTTTATAAAAAAGTACTAACCTATGTATGTCGAAAAGTTAGTAGTTCAGGAGATATTTCAATTTAAATAACTCCAAAATACCATTACTGTCGTACTAAGGTGTTAGTGTTTACTTACTTGTGTAACGCCTTAGTACGACAGTAATGGTATTTTGGAGTTATTTAAATTGAAATATCTCCTGAACTACTAACTTTTCGACATACATAGGTTAGTACCTTTTTATAAAGAATGTCCAGCTGCATCGATTGATGTATTAAAAAATACCTCATTCCATTTAAAAAAAACATTGACAACCTTGAAATCCCATAAAAATGACCTTGAAATTTTTTTTCCCTTACACCGTTATATGTGGCCCTTCAAACAGTGTAACTTTGTCCTACGAAGTTTTTTTGTACAACGAAAAGTAACGGAGATATTGAGCTGTTCAGAGTTATGTGGGCCACCCTGTATAGTGTGTAGTAATTGATCGAATCTGTGCGCCGAGAACATTTTTCTTAAAAAATTAAAAATATAGCGATCGAGAACAATTCTTCGTTCAGAATATTGTTTACATTATTAAATATTGGGTTGGAACGAAAGTTCGTAGCGTTTGTAATATTTTCTATTCTGTTCTATTACGTTTTGTCATTTTCGAGGTACTTTCTCGGTGTTATTGAATAAACATATGAAAAAATACCTTAATTTTATCTTCGTTTCTTAATTTGAAAACGGTACGAACTTTCTTTCCAACTCAATATATTGCTGTCTAATCAATTGCTGAACGTTTAAGTATTTTAGAGGTGTTATATCAATTTTCGTATCCATAAAATGAAAATAATCATATATTATAGAATGGGATTATTCTAGGTCGGAAGAAATGTTTAATTTTCGAATTAAAATAGCTCCGACCGCAAAGGGTTATCAGCTACTTGTCACAATTGATCCAGTCGAACCATTTTTTCTGAAAATTTGCAATTATTACATGTACTATCGGACAAAAATATACATTTTGGTAAATCAATTATGTTCTACTGTAGCTGCGAATATCGGTACAGAAAATTATGCATACATTTCTAAGAAATATTATGAAGAAAGACGTAAACTGGCGAAGGAGCGGGAGAGGCCGGCCCATTAGGCTCTTCCAGTGTTGGAGCCTAAACATGGATAAAAAATGAATTACATGTTCCAAATAGGTTTCTCAGGATTGCAAGGGTGCGGGATGCGCCTTCTCATTTCTCGATAATACAAAAATGGGGGGTTTCAGTAGATAAAAGTGCAAGATAAAAGACAAAACTAGATCGCGATCGCCCTCAAAAGTCCTATTTTTACGTTCACGAGGCGTAATTTGCATTATTCGGCAGCATGTAGCTGTCTCAGCTTTATGAAAATAGCTACATGCGCAGCTGCATGCTTCCGAATAATACAAATTACACTGCCAAATAATGTAAATTACGCCTGGTGAATGCAAAAATAGGACTCTTGAGAGGATCTTTCATCTAGCATTTCTGACTACTGAAAAAATTGAAGTTGAAGAGTTGAAATTGAAATATTGTTGTTGAAAATGAAATTGTAGATTTGAAATTGACGTTGAAATTAAAAAATTGAAATTGAAGAGTTGAAATTGAAAAATTGACGTTGCAATTGAAGAGTTGAAATTAACGAAGTGAAATTGAAAAATTGAAGTTAAAATGGAAGAGTAGAAATTGAAGTTGAAATGGAAGTGTTGAAATTGAAGTTGAAATGGGAGAGTTAAAATTGAAGTTGAAATGGAAAAATTGAAGTTGAAAATGAAGTTGAAGAGTTGATATTGAAATAGTAGTTGAAATAAAAATTTGATATTGAAATTGAAGAGTTGTTACTAAGATTAGTAAGAGTGATTAGAACGTGTTTATGCACAAAAATGTCGTAGAAGGGAAATGAAATTGTACATTTCTTGTGTGGCTACATTTATTCGAATGCTTAAATATTCATTACAATCGAATCAAATTTTATTTGACATAAAATGAAACGCGTAACATTCATATTTGTTAGACTTTGTTAAAAACATTCATTACGAGTCTGACTCGTCAAAGTACGGCAATGGGTTAAAGAAAAACACGGACCAATCGGAGCGTGGCTACTGTGCACGGATTCCGGCTCGGCCAATGCCAATACCCCTGTCTGCTGCAGCCGCGTTTTTATCGGTCCGTGTTCATCGTAAATAACTCCTTAACAAGTAGGACGTGAAGAGAACAGTTTCACAAGATTAACAACGACTGATATTAATTATAATAATGGACCCAGCTCCTTAACAAAGTTGCGGAAAATATTGTCGCGAAGGAAAAGGATACTTCAATTGACCTCAGGTAACATCTCATTCAAGGAAGTACATTTCGGGACACCTTGTATAAATATATTGGGTTGGCAAGAAAGTAATTTCGGTATTTCAAGGTGAAATAAAACCGAACTTCTTTATTAAAGCGATGAATTTTAGTCAATAAAATATTTTCTTCTTTATTCTTTTTAGCAGAAGATCATCGAACAAGAGGATCATCGAACAAATAAATATCTTATTCATTAAAATTCATTGCTCGGATAAGAAAATTGGGCTCTACTTCACCTTAAAATACCGAAATTACTTTCTTGCCAACCCAATATTATATAAATTTTTGATAATACAAATATATGTATACGCATCTATTTCTTCAAAATTCCCAAGTTTTTCCCTGGCTACTATAGTGGCTACCCTGGCCCTCTGAAGGTTAATTAATTCCTGGTTACGATACTCATTGGAAGTGTTGCTTAAAGATTAAAGCTTTGTAACCATAAGCATCATCAAGAGGTTTGCACTCCTTTCGCAAAATTAGCTAAATTTCCATCCTAGTTTTTAGTGCATCCGCTCACACTTGGCTCCACTATCATTAGGGTCAATCCACGCGAAATCGAACAATTTTTGGAGTACTGTCTTGGATTTTGTTTCAATTTGAATATGTTGTAGTTTTTAATGACCTACGAACGATTCTCAAAGTATTTTTCGATATCTTAATACGTAAAAAAAAAGTGTAAAATGAACTTTCACCCTTTTCACGTTAAATTACAATACTAGAACTAACAAACCGACGAAAATGAGTTTTTAGGAGCTTATACTGAAAACATGAATGTATTAACTAAAACTTCTTTGGCGTTTTGGCTTTCCCTTACAATTATAAGACTAGAACTAACAGACCGATGAAAATTAGTTTTTAGGAGCCCATAAGAAACACAGAAAAGAATATCTACTAAAAACGTTGTCATTTGAGAAAAATATTTGTCTCGCCATTCATTTTGCAAATATTTTAAACAAGTGGAATGTTTTCATAACAGAGAACTTTTTAAATATTTTTTAAAATAAAGATATAGCCCCAAGTGTTCCCTTTAGAGATCTGTTTTTTAAAAAGCGGGCATTTTAAAATTAAATTATTATTAAAATTATTTCAGCCCACAGTGGGCCAGATCGAGAAATCTGGATGTGCGCTATAATTTCTTAAAAAATGATTCCTATCTTCTGACAATTATTATAATAGATTACATTTGTTTATATATATTTTTCCGAATTTCCCGTTCTAAACTTTTCCTTGTGTTATCATATCTAACTTTAAAACTAGATAAAAGTGTCCGGGTTTTCGAAGGAAAACTCCGGGATTTTTCTGCCGTTCGTCCTGGGTTCGCGATTTTACATGGCTACCCTACTTGGGAGTGTTGTCTTCGATGAAAGCTTTGCCACCCTAAGCATCAATCGAGAAGCTTGCAAAATTAGCTAAATTGTCTGTTCATGACCAAGGACATAAATACACAAAATACACATAAAGCTGGTATCGGGGACGCGCGCTGTACGCTGAATTAGACACCGCCGGGAGACGAATCACTCTGGCAGAGTGCACACGTGCTCGACATCGTGCTAACAAAATTCTTGTTGTTCGCAGTAAACGAATCCGGGAACAGCCTGGTGGAGCAGTCGTTGAACGTGACATCGGCGTCGAAGTCGGTCGCGACGAAATCGGTCGCACAGAGCGTGCAGACGAAGTCGGTGATCGAGTCCTCGACGTCTATCAAGTCGGTGTCCTCGTCGTCAACCAGGTCGCGCGAGTCGATGGAGTACGAGGAGACGGTCGAGTACAGCGATTAGGCGACATTCATCACATCATTCAGAAACCCCATTTTCGACGTCGTTCCACGCGGGAGAGGACGCAGGCGCGGTATTTTTGTCTCGGGACCGGCGCGGCGTGTGGCTACGCTTCATCGAATGATTTGAGATGTGCGTGACGCTTCTGGGAACCGTTTGGAAAACTCTTCGCGTTCCTCAGAGCTATACCGATGGTAATCTGGCCTGGCAAACACCATGGAATGCCCTTCCACGTTCTGCATTCCCATTCCGGACGAGCCTGGTGAGGAACGTGCAGACGCTGCGAATGAATGTTCGCCAAGAGGACGCGGCATGATGCACTTGGGACCACATCGAAGAGAAGCAAAGTCGAACGATCGACAGGTCAAGGCGTCCAGCAATCGGGCTGCGCGACAGAAATAACCATCGCCTTGTGATAATGAAAAGAAGAAGGAATCGAAGAAACGTTTGAAAGCCTCGAGAGCTCTGGCTCTTCTCCAATCGGCGTGGGTCACCGCCAAATACCGGCTCGCTTTCCTTCGGATGCTCCTCGATCGTCTATCCGATCCTTCGTTCGATTACCCTCTCCGTCATCCTCACGTCTCCGACCCCCAGACTTCATCGACAGACCGTTCCATAATCTTTGTACAATAAAGTTTCTAAGATATTGATTCTTTTATTCGACGAGTGTTTTTGGTCACCTGCCCACTTTGTTGCGAAGTACAGTAATATCTCAATATATGCGAAAGTAAATAGTAAACAGCCAAATATTTTATTTGAAATCATACGTGCACTTTCAAAAATAAAATATTTCATTTGTTTGAAAAAGTTTTTAAAACAGTAGTTTCATTCAAAGGATTCCCACAATAGCGAGAATTGTATCTAATTGTATCCAATTTCTTTTAATTAATTTTATTTTTGAAAATATTAATTGCTAACGTAAATAACCTTGATTTATTTGATTGACACGTCGTAAATCGAATTAGGAACTCGGATCGCATTTATAGTACTTAGGGAAAAGGTACCAATTACCGTGCCCCACTCGGTTAGCGGACACAAAATTTTTAGAAATTAATAAAAATAACATAAAATAACACCTATATAGTATTACTTTATTTTTAATAATAAAATTGACGTTCCCCTTCGTATATAAATTAAAAGTATTGCAAGAATTTTTGTTTAAGATGTAGAAAACATTAGTTAGAAACCCTATTCCCTGAGACAACGCAATTTTTCGTTTCCGATTATAGGAAATGCTGAGAAATTGTGATACACCAGAGGATAATAAAATAATGATTTTATTGTGCTACGGCATAAAAAAAACTAATTAATTTTTTATCACAAATTTTTTGTGGCCGATAAATAGGACCAAAACTTCGAATTAAAACTTCGTTAATATTTCTTTTGCTATTTAACAAAATCGTCCAGAAAAATTTGACGATACAGAAAAAAGGCTGATAACACTGTCCAACAGCCAGAAATTTTTTCGATTCTCACTATGCGATTCTTATAGAGTTTTTCGCGCTGATTCCGAATCTGTTTTTAATTTTTTTCCTAGACGCATAGTTTTTGAGAAATTTGAGTTTGAAAAAATGACCTATATTTCAACTTTGAACAAAGATTGTGATGTTATTATAAAAGATATTGTATTGTTCTTTACATAAAAAGATTCTCTAGACTTTCCCGAATCCAGTGATATGCAATATTAATGCATTATGATTGTTTAAACATGTTTAAACAATGATTAAAGACGGAGAGACACCACTTTTGCACCAATTTTTGCGGATATTTCTCAATTTATCTCAAAAAATAAGGGTCTAGCGGAAAATCGAACTACACCACGCGCTAGAGCAGACTTTTATCTTGAGAAACCACCTTTTCAACTTTCCAAAGTCGACGTTTTTACCGAAACAGAAAGCAAAATATCTTCGCCCGACACGAGCTGCCGCCAGTGGCGCTCACCACTACAACGGGCGTTCGCCGCGGTGTATCCCGTGGAACGCCTATTCTAGCGGTAAGTTGAAAGGGTGGTTTCTCAAGATAAAAGTCTGCTCTAGCGCGTGGTGTAGTTCGATTTTCCGCTAGACCCTTATTTTTTAAGATAAATTGAGAAATATCCGCAAAAATTGGTGCAAAAGTGGTGTCTCTCCGTCTTTAATCATTGTTTAAACATGTTTAACCAATCATAATGCATTAATATTGGATATCACTGGATTCGGGAAAGTCTAGAGAATCTTTTTATGTAAAGAACAATACAATATCTTTTATAATAACATCACAATCTTTGTTCAAAGTTGAAAAATAGGTCATTTTTTCAAACTCAAATTTCTCAAAAACTATGCGTCTAGGAAAAAAATTAAAAACAGATTCGGAATCAGCGCGAAAAACTCTATAAGAATCGCATAGTGTGAATCGAAAAGTAAAAAAAAGTTTGAATTTGTTGGACAGTGTAATCAATCCGTTTATCATAAATAATGCAAAATAAATTACAGAATGCCTTCAAATTAAAAAAAATTTCCAAGTCGTCACTAAATATCCGATAACTGGTACCTTTAACCTACTACATCAAAAATTGTTTTGTTTCACAAAGTATACCTCAATAATACTAATTTAAATAAAGAAACGTGTTAGAGTTGCTGGTAGGTACTCTGAGAAAATTACGTATGCTGATGGACTAGGAAGAATATTAATAAAGAAGCATTTAGTTTTTGATTTGATAGTCACTAACAATATTAAGCTTAATGTTGCACCACATTGTGCTAATCTTCTAATTAGTATTTTTATCAGCAAGGAGCATTCGTTCTTTATCTCTGAGATGTCTTACATTTTACATGCTTTTATTTCTAATATAAAATACTGCATGCCTAGTTCATGCTTCTCGGAACACAGTTCATTGATAAGAAAAGTGATGCAACTCAAAATATATTTCTAAAACAAGTACAACAATAAATATATAAATTGCGGTGTACTTTATAACTAATGTAAATGACAATTAACCCAGTATCTAAATAACAACAAATAATTTTACATTTCAAAGTTGGTTATATACAATAAAACAAAATTGGCAATATTTTAGGTAATTTTCAAATGGGTCTCCTGTAAAATTTCCTTTCTTTGACTTATGTCACTGTTATTCTGAATGAACGAATGGCATTTTACGCATTACGCATGTCTAAAATATGAAAGGAAACACTAGGGTGGCCTGATATTTTCATTTTGGTGGCGAACTGTGCGCAAACGATTTCAGAAGATCCTCGACATGTTTCAACGAGCTGCACGGAACCCATTTCGACGATCGCTAAGCAATTTTCGACCTCACCGTAACCTTTGCTCCACGCGCACCCAGCATCGATAAAAGAAGGTGAAAGAAATATCATCGGCGTAGCCAGGGACGATAGTTAATTCGTCTTGGATGCTGGCTATAGACTGATGTCGTTTTCGAGATCCAATTAATCCGGATTCAACGAGACTTGTGAAAAAGGTCAGATCAGCGTTCATGATCGGCCGGCGCTGTCGGTAGGGATGGCATCTTCGATTTGAAGGAAAAGCCAAACACGAACACGTTGCTCGTGTCACGTCCGGTGGTTCAGCCATCATTAATAATTAAATATAATCAATGATGTATTACATATACTTTTGAATTTCTTTTTATGTGTAATCTAATAATGTTGTACGAGAAACTAATATTCAATACTCTTGTTAAAATCAAATCGAACTATCGTATATTATACCACATTGCGTGCGATAGAATTAAGA
Organism: Lasioglossum pauxillum; assembly: GCA_933228785.1. Taxonomy (NCBI): domain Eukaryota; kingdom Metazoa; phylum Arthropoda; class Insecta; order Hymenoptera; family Halictidae; genus Lasioglossum; species Lasioglossum pauxillum. The sequence goes on along the minus strand of OW121705.1, from coordinate 41,602,828 downwards.
AATTCATACTTCATTCGAATCGTCTTGAGCGAAAGAACTGCGTAGCGAAATTATTTCATAAAATGACCAGATCACTTCCAAAAATAAATCATGATCTAAAATCCGCTGAAGACTGTCCATCGAGAATCGATGAGTAATAATTGTTCGTCACCCCATGTGCGACATAAATGTAATTCGATCTGGCCAGGGGAGCTACAGATAAGAAAGCAGCTAAGAAGAAATCGATCTAGGAGATGCGCAGGGTAATAAGATCTAGCTATGACGATTATGACGACAATAATCACCTGACAAAATTGACGAGACAAAGGATTGATTAATCTATAAAAGGGATGGCTCTTGAAGAAGTCCAGTCCAGTCTATATTCAAATTTGTTCAGTTGCGGTTGAGAGATATAAAAGTTCAGAGTCTGAGTTCAATCTTGGAGGTTCAACGAAGTTATATAGTTATTCAAGGCGTGTACACCCGCCGGATTTATAATGTTACTAACATCAACATCGTCATCTTGTCATCATCATCTTTTTAAATTTTGTTGCTGAAGCGATACACTCCGCCAGCGAGCGAAACAGCGAGCGATTTCTGCAAACCAAATTCTGAGCGAAACCAGCTAACGGTAAATACTAACAATTTATTATAAGATCACAATAACTCTATGTATCCGAAATTTGACGCTTAAAATATAGTTTTGCTTATTTTTATTCAAACAAATCAAAACTTCAAATCATTTTTAAAGAGTATACCCATCTTCGATCTCTTCGTACCAGTTCCACAATCAAAAATCACTTAGAATATTAAGAAATCCTCGATTACCCGAACCGAAGCCGCTGAATGCAGGTAGGTTCAAAACTGCGTTATATCTCAATTATAATCATTTCAATCATTTTAATCTATTTAAACGTAATTTCAATTTTTATTATTCAAAATCTAAAATACGTCCATCTCGGGACGTAACACTCGACAACGTCAAAGGGTTATCGAAACTGCAACAATCTTCCCATCGATTGGCTGGAACAGCCCTGAACCGGCGTCTTCACACGGTACCCCAAAATCGTGAGAAATTCGGAATTAATTGTATTCAAATTGAATCTACCATCGCCGACTAATTTACATTATTTCACATTATTTACTGCATTGTTATTGAAATTTACTACCTCCGTTAGAAATGATTTAATCAATTTCTTCATTCAAGCACACATTGCTATAGAAGTTGCAAGAAAATCGATTCAGTCTTGGAATTTTGATGAAACAACGTAGGGAGGCAGAGGCTAAAAGTTCCCGAGATAAGTTGTTCCGACCATCCATTATAAAAAAGGAGCGCGCAATTCTTTTTCAGTAGTTTTTGTTATAGGAGTGGGTAGAGTCATCCATTTTTGTGGCGTCCGCGGTAATGTAGCGTGTTTTTAATGAAGGCTTATTGTTAGTTACGTACCAAATAAGTAAATATTATATTCGATGCTTATCTTTTATCATCTACAGTTACAATGATTAAAACGTCTTTATCCACAAAAATGTCGTAGAAGAGAAAAGAAAATGTATATCTTTTGACTGGCTACATTTATTTTAATGCTTATATAATGATTACAAGCGAATCAAGTTTTATTTCATTTAAAAAGAAACGTGTGACATTACCCAGATAGCCAAGCGATCCTCGCGCACAGATCGAGCCCGGCGTGTCGGGGTCAGGTAGACGGGCCGAACGTCGCTTGAATGGGCAAAAGGCACACGATGGCTATAATCTGAGGAGGGCACTTATGACCGTGAGGGCTCGTAACGTTCCCTCGGCGCAAACCCGGCACAAGCTTCCCCTCGGCCCGTCGGTCCTGGTTCCTGCCAAATTTTGACCGTGTGGGCTCGTAAGGGAGCGTTCATACCGAAGCCCCCGCGTGACTTTTACCACGCGGTTTGGGACTTTTGCCGCGGGGATGGAGCACGCGGGTAATAAATTTCGAGCGTGTTGACGGGCCCGCTGTGCCCCCGCTGTGCGTGGCACAAAAAAAAAGGTCTCTAAGGCTTTCCTTTAAGGAAATTTCCTTTAAGGGTGTGGGTCGGATTTTGACCTTGGTCGAGTGCGAGTGTGGTAGTACCTTAACACACCGATAGATACTGTATACGTACACGAGATTGCAAGGGTTCCGTAGATTTCGTTTGCTGTCTCTCTAACGCACATTTGGGGCCCCTACGTAGTCACAATCGCTAGATAAAAGACCCACAATTACGGGATGCTTCCATATATGGCCTACTTTTGCGTTTTCGAGGCGTAATTTGCATTATTCGGCAGCATGTAGCGCAGTTTCACAAATATTGGACGAAGCGACAGTGCTGCCATTGTCGAGACACATACATTTTCTTAAATATCGAGAGATTTAGGATTCTTATAGACCAAAATGTAGGCATCCCGGAATTCAGGGTCACATACAATGTCAATGAAACCTTTATTATGTTAAACTATACGTGTTTAAACACAGCAAACGAAATCTACGAAGTAGATCCCTATACGGGAGATTTTGGTGCAAGTATTAGTTCCATGGCATCTTTAGCTAGGAGCGCTAGCGTTTTTAGTCACTATTTTACCGATGTTTTACCAATACAGTGACTGAATCGGTAAAACAGTGACTAAAAACACTAGCGCTCCTAGCTACAAATGCGGAGGGCACCGATACTACGACCAAGGTCAAAATCCGACCCACACCCTTAAGGGTGTGGGTCGGATTTTGACCTTGCTCAAGTGCGAGTGTGGTAGTACCTTAACACACCGATAGATACTGTATACGTACACGAGATTGCAAGGGTTCCGTAGATTTCGTTTGCTGTCTCTCTAACGCACATTTGGGGCCCCTACGTAGTCACAATCGCTAGATAAAAGACCCACAATTACGGGATGCTTCCATATATGGCCTACTTTTGCGTTTTCGAGGCGTAATTTGCATTATTCGGCAGCATGTAGCGCAGTTTCACAAATATTGGACGAAGCGACAGTGCTGCCATTGTCGAGACACATACATTTTCTTAAATATCGAGAGATTTAGGGTTCTTATAGAAAAAAATGTAGGCATCCCGGAATTCAGGGTCACATACAATGTCAATGAAACCTTTATTATGTTAAACTATACGTGTTTAAACACAGCAAACGAAATCTACGAAGTAGATCCCTATACGGGAGATTTTGGTGCAAGTATTAGTTCCATGGCATTTTTAGCTAGGAGCGCTAGCGTTTTTAGTCACTATTTTACCGATATTTTACCAATACAGTGACTGAATCGGTAAAACAGTGACTAAAAACACTAGCGCTCCTAGCTACAAATGCGGAGGGCACCGATACTACGACCAAGGTCAAAATCCGACCCACACCCTTAAGGAAAGCTATCGGTAGTTTACCTAAACGAACCGTGAAGCCTTAGAGACCTTTTTTTTTGTGCCACGCACAGCGGGGGCACAGCGGGCCCGTCAACACGCTCGAAATTTATTACCCGCGTGCTCCATCCCCGCGGCAAAAGTCCCAAACCCCGCGGTAAAAGTCACGCGGGGGCTTCGGTATGAACGCTCCCTAACGTTCCCTCGGCACAAGCTGCCCACACGGTCATAACTGCCCTGGCCAGAATCGAGCATTTTGGCTATCTGGGTATTCATATTAGTTAGACTTTGTTTAAAATCTTCATGACGAGTGTGACTCGTTAAAATATTTTTGTTAACCTAAACCTAAATAAATCAATATTATTTACATAATAGTGTTGTATCTCATTAACGAATGAAATATTTCATTAAAGTTTCAATTATTAGCAAATTTTATTCTTTAGTAATAACTTGCCCCAATGTACGGACAACTTGCTCCACAACGGGGCAAAATTTAACAATAAATTACTCGTTAAAAATATAGTTTGTGCTCCGCACTGTTAGCGTTATATGCACTAATACCCACAGTTTCTTGATGGAATATTCCGATTCCTAGAATAGAAAGTGCTAAAACAGAACAACATGTTTTACGTCGAAGTAACCTCCAAAGCACACCAGTTTCCACGCAGCTCCCCCCTCCGAAAAGCGATGAAACGATGAAACTATGCGTGAAAGGTTTGAGAGGAGATGAACTCAGCAGTAAGCAGAACTGGGGATGAATTTTTTGTGAGATGATGGTATATGGATCCGTAATTACGTATGCAAAATATTAGGTGTAGTTACTCAATAGTTTCAAAGATATAAACAATTAAAGTCTCATATCTGATTTACCATGATTTGAGCTGCAGTTTTCGAAGTTCCATAAGGGAACGCGCACAGTGGATCCGTTTTCATGCGATTTGGCCGATGTTCGACGCATCCGTCTCTTTTTTCAAGCGTGCGAAAAAGAGACAACGTCAGACGAAACGGGTCCACTGTTCGCGTTCCCTTAGGCCCTCCACACACGGGTCGATCGGCGATTCGGTCGACGCGATTCCAGTCGCATGCGATTTCTCCCTCCACGTGACTTCCAATGCAAATGAATGGAGAGCCACACACGGGTCGATTCGTGGTCGACTGAAATCGGCTCGACTGAAATCGCTACGGTTGTAATCGCGTGCGATCGGAAGCGAAGTTCGTCCACACACGGGTCGATCGGCGATTCGGTCGACGCGATTCCAGTCGCATGCGATTTCTCCCTCCACGTGACTTCCAATGCGATTTCAATCGACCCGTGTGTGGAGGGCCTTAGCCGTATAACGAGCTTGCCTGATTCACAGGTATGAAAATTTAATTGTTTATATCTTCAAAAATTATTGAGTAACTACACCTAATATTTTGCATATACCATCATCTCACAAAAAATGATCAAAATCGAAGTCTGACACTTGGGGTTCTTCCCTTGTCAGTGCTTCGCTGTGAAAAATTAGGGAGACCTAGCGAGTGGCCTCGCGGGACCGGTGGGAAATGTTTGTGAAAGTTTCGCAGGTCACAAAGTTCCAGCGGTTCTCGTTTACGACTTTCATCGTGGCACTTCTATCGCCGGAGAATTTCAATATCTTTGGTAAACACGGCAAATACGCGCGGAGCACTGTGAACTTTACAAAGGCATTTACGTGCCGCCAATTGGATCCAGAAAGGGATTGAATTTTTTGATGACGAGAGCACGGTCGTGGGATCGCATATTTTCCCTTAAACGCGATTACGCGGGACCTGGGCTGCTGATCGATAAAGGTGGTTCTCGTCAAATTTCGCAGGCTGGTCTTGCCACCAAACGTCCACTGCTGGAAAAATTTGTAAAACAACCTATTTAGGTATGAGCTTTATAAGCTGTAGCCCTTTGGGCCCGTTCAGTCAAAGGACCCCCTTCGCGGCCAAAAAAATAAGAACAATTTAAATCAATAACTTAAAAAACAATAAATTATGCAAAAATTTTTGGTACTCCAGTTAATTTGTTTTGTACCCGAATAACATTAGCCCAGGGCCCCGAAATACAGGTAGAGGTGTGTTCATCGATTCTTGAGAATTATCGGCATAGTTCCCGATAATTAAGAAATTATTCTCGATCGTACATTTTTCAAATTTTGGGGTTATGTCCGCGGCGCACCGGTTCGATCAAATTATACACTAAATAGCAATTTTGTAGACATTTATCAAACGTTCGATTCGGATTTGAATCATTACGTCCTGAAACACGTTTGATATTGAATGTTTTCTATAAGAGAAACGACTTTCTCGCAAGTTACTAAGATGTCATCAATTAGTATATTAAGGGGGTAGTCTACCGTATGGTTACAACTAGAATCTTACTAGAATCTTACTAGAAAATATGGGTTTTGCGGGAAAGCAAATGCTGTCCTTATTCCAGCAAATTGTGGGCTGGGTGAGGGCTCATTGTAAAGAGGAAGGTTTGACGCAGGGCGCTCTGGTCATGAGGGTAACGAGATTATGTTTAATATGTATAATATGAGGGTCCAAAGTAGAGAAAAAATCAAGGAAAAAAACCCGCAGGTTTCAATGCATTTTTCTGTCTCTGAAAGACTTTTTGACTGCCCTAATGACCAGAGCGCCCTGCGTCAAACCTTCCTCTTTACAATGAGCCCTCACCCAGCCTACAATTTGCTGAAATAAGGACAGCATTTGCTTTCCCGCAAACCCATATTTTCGACCCAAAATCTAGTAGGATTCTAGTTATTTGCTAGTTATTTGCTAATTTACTAGAATCCTCCTAGATTTTGGGTCGAAAAAATGCGTTTGCGCGCTTCGGTTGTTTGACCTTATTTGAGCAGATTCTGGGCTGGGTGAGGGCTCATTCTAAAGAGGAAGGTTCATCACACTGCGCTCTGGTCATTCTTCCTAGAAAAAAAATCTAGGAAAAACCCGCAGACTTCAATAAATTAGTTATTTGCTAATTTACTAGAATCTTACTAGATTTTGGGTCGAAAAAAATGGGTTTGCGCGCTTCGGTTGTTTGACCTTATTTCAGCAAATTTTGGGCTGGCTGAGGGCTCATTCTAAAGAGGATGGTTTGACGCAGTGCGCTCTGGTCATTAGGGCAGCCAAAAGTCTTTCAGAGACAGAAAAATGCATTGAAATCTGCGGGTTTTTTCCCTAGATTTTTTATCTACTTTGGGCCCTTATATTATACATATTAAACATAATCTCGTTAACCTCATGACCAGAGCGCAGTGTGATGAACCTTCCTCTTTAAAATGAGCCCTCACCCAGCCCAAAATCTGTTGAAATAAGGTCAAACAACCGAAGCGCGTAAACCCATGTTTTCTAGTAAGATTCTAGTTGTAACTAGCGCATAGACTACCCCCCTAAGGCAGGACCTTTCTTCTTTTTCTCTTATAGAAAACATTCTATAGCAAACGTGTCTCAGGACGTAATGATTCAAATCCGAATCGAACGTTTGATAAATGTCTACAAAATTGCTATTTATTGTGTAATTTGATCGAACCGGTGCGCCGCGAACATAACCCCAAATGTACCCGATAATGCTCGACTTGTCGACAATATCGATTTCTAATCGACAATTTTTTGGGCAGTTACTAACATACTAGTCACGTCTCAGGGCTATCGGTAAATAAGTGCGAAGACATAAGTATAAGAATACATGAGAGCAAGTTCAAAACATGAGGCACATAAAAAGCTACAGGAATCGAAAGATGTAAAAATGATTTCTCAATAACATTTTGTGCATGTAAAGAGCGTACCTAGATCTACGAGAGGCATGCTTTAAATTTTCATTATAGGCTTCGATAAAAAAGTGAAAAGTCGTGATATTCACTTTTGTTCGATTAAATTTTTCGACCAAGCAGATGAGAAACGGTACTACAAAATGGTGGTGAGAGCTAAATATCGCAAAAAGGAAGACACCGAATTTATTTGCACACCTGTTCGACGGCAATTCCGCTTTAGTCTGATTCACCCTCTTTCGAGACCGCACACAGTTCAAGTCGCTATCATAAATCTTCCGAAGGCTGTATAAAGCCTTCCCATCTATCTTTAAATTCATTTAAAACTGACGGCAACACGCATATTAAAAATTCGAGTCGCCATGGTTAAATGTCAAACGTTCTCGCTGGGCTAGTTGACGAAATTTACGAGCTTCACATATTCGTTTCTAATACAATAGTACACCGTGGTGTGATCTTGCGTAACCTCGATATTTTCTTGTTGGAAAGACACGTTTCGCCGCACGATACTATGCTTCCCTCAAACGCCAAATAACTTTCATACGAAAGCTTTCATCGTTTCATATATGTTTTCTCATATTTTCTAGAATCGCGGGAATATTTTGGATAAGCGAAACTACTATCCCGCCTGCACGTATCCGCCATGCACACCTTTTCGGTCTGCTCGAATACTCTGGTTGTCTGGCTCCTCTCCTTTATCAAGCTACGTTACTCTCTCTTTCTCTCTTTCTCCCTCCCTCTCCCTCTGATTCTCCGACTCTCGTCAAGTGAGAACATTGACGGATGGAAATATTAAAGTGAAATCTGACGAGAGGAAAATATCTTTCCAATCCCGTTGCTGTAGGAAGAAACGATCCATCACGATCGCAACGGCACAATGACGTGACGTTGTGGTTTAGCACGTTGATTCTCGGGACGGAAAATGGAAAAGACAGAAATTTGATTCTACATTGTAAACGCATTGTAAAAGCTCTGCATAAACTCTATTCTGTGTTATACAGTCCTATAACGCGACTGATTCGTATCGAGTTCTACTACATTTACCGAGATATCACGGCAGCCATAAAATGTGATATATTCTGGAAATAATTTAAATAATAATAAAGATAATCGCATAAAAATTACACTGAATTATCATGAAATATAGTCCAACATGTCGCACCCTTGCGACAAAAGTGAGACAAGTCGAAAAACCTGATTATTCACAATTCTGTTAACATTATTTCATAATTGTTGTCTAGCTGCCAGGTGCCATTTGTGTCGTCGATAACAAAACAACAACTCAAAGTATGTCAGTTCCATGTGGGTCAGAAGTAAATAAAAATCGTCACAAGTCAAAATGGTTGTTTTAAGGGTTTTAAGGCTAAAATAACAAAAATTACATTATTACTGTTTACTTCAAGATTATACTCCGTCTACATTATTTTATTATATCAGAAACAGATTTTCTCTGTTTCTAAAAAACAGTAAGGATGCGATGTATACAGGGTGAGTCCGAAGAAACAGAACACCTAAATATCTCCGTTACTTTTCGTTGTACAAAAAAACTTCTTAGGACAAAGTTACACTGTTTGCAGGGCCACATCTAACATTTTTTTACACGTCATTTTTTTACAAGATTGCAAGGTTATCGATATTTTTTTAAATGGAATGAGGTATTTTTTAATACATCAATCGATGCAACTGGACATTCGTTATAAAAATGTGTTAACCTATGTATGTCGAAAAGTTACTACTTCAGGAGATATTTCAATTTAAATAACTCTAAAACACCATTACTGTCTTACTAAGACGTTACACAAGTGAGTAAACGCTAACATCAATATCAACTCTTACTCTTCATTTCCAACTTCAATTTTCCAATTTCAACTTTAATTTCAACTTCAACTTCACCTCTTCCATTTCAACTTTAACTTCAATTTCTATTTTTCCATTTCAACTTCAATTTTTCAATTTCATTTCATTAATATCAACTTCAATTTCAATATCAACCCTTCAACTTCAATTTCGACGTCAATTTTTGTAATTTCAATTTCCACTCTTCAATTTACCCTGGCAAGTAAACGCTAACGTCGTAGTACGACAGTAATGGTGTTTTAGAGTTATTTAAATTGAAATATCTCCTGAACTAAATATCTCCTGCATCGATTGATGTATACAAAAATACCTCATTCTATTTAAAAAAATATCAATGACCTCGAAATCTTCTAAAAAAATGAGCTTGAAAATTTTTCCCTTACATCGTTACATGTGGCCCTTCAAACAGTGTAACTTTGTCCTAAGAAGTCTTTTTGTACAACGAAAAGTAACGGAGATATTTAGGTGTTCTGTTTCTGCGGACTCACCCTGTATAAAGTTTCAAAACACTTAACCAATGATAACCTAACTATTTTTTATCTCATATATTGTCTAAAATTGACAATTCTAAATGGGAACACACCCTTAAGTCGACAACTCTCCGGAATGAAAAACAGTGAAAAGTTTAAGCTAGAAGTTTCAGGTTTGACTTGCAATTTTGTGAGTCAATTTGTCTTGCGCCGCATCGTTACATTGATTTGGAAATTCCAAAGACGATAATAGAGCGCGTTCCTCGCGTACCAGCCCGATTACGTTTCCCCCATTTTCAGGATTAGTATCTCCCGGCGTGCTTTCGTTCCCGTTGAATTGCGTACAACCCGACCTAGAACGAGAACAATGACAAACGAAATGCGCGACAATGATCGTCCACTGATCAAGTCACGGTTTTCGCTTGACTCATCGTTCTCGGCATTTAATTCCCATCATCTACCCATCGATTTCGAGTTAATTATGATAAATTTCGTGTTCAATACGGGGCCGTTGATTACAAGTGACGCACAGTTCATTGAAAAGCCCTGTTTCTGAATAAAATTCCAATAAGGTGGATTGGGGTAAGTCCGTCTACGGGGCAAGTCCGTTAATTGGTTATTTTTATTATAATATGAATATAATTCATTAGTTGCAATAGTTTACAAGTTATTAATATATTCTGTGTTGTTATTTTAGGTAAGTACAGCAAATATTGATGTAAGTTTACATTAAAGAAACCGTTTTTATTGTACTTTTTTGAATTTATTGAGAAAAACACCAAGATGCTCTTGCCCCGTAAAATTTACTACACGGGGCAAGTCCGTACTATCACGGCGGGGTAAGTCCGTACTGTATGGGTAACTATAAAACTACACAATATATTTAATGCAATAAAAAGCATTTTGTAGCAGGCTTGATAATAATTCTTTTCTTGTCCCGTAGCACTTGAAACAAGGTTCGAAAGCATTTTTAAACTTTGTTTTAATATCACTTATCCTCTTTCATATTTCAGCATAAAAGTACATGTTTGTTTAAAAATGGATAACTATAAAACTAAACAATATAATTTAATGCAATAAGAAGCATTTTATAGCAGGCTTGATAATAATTCTTCTTTTGCCCCGTAGCACTTGAAACAAGTTTCGAAAGCATTTTTAACTCTCAGAGACGGACTTGCCCCATTTTCGAGGCAAGTGCGTCCTAGTTGACACTTTGCACAATATCCTATCGAAATGATAATTTTCAAGCAAAATTGGAATCCTACATAATACTAATTCATCAGTAATAAGTTTACATTAAAGAAACCGTTTTTATTGTATGTTTTAAAATTTATTGTGAAAAACACTAAGATGCTCTTGCCCCGTAAAATTTACTACACGGGGCAAGTCCGTACTATCACGGCGGGGTAAGTCCGTACTGTATCGATAACTATAAAACTACACAATATATTTAATGCAATGAAAAGCATTTTGTAGCAGGCTTGATAATAATTCTTTTCTTGCCCCATAGCACTTGAAACAAGGTTCGAAAGCATTTTAAAACTTTGCATTAATATCTTTGTATCCCCTTTCATATTTCAGCTTTCAGATTTCGATGAAACTTTCACAGTGCATATAATTAACACAGATCTACCAAACGTATTTTTTAAATTTACGATATAGGCCCACATAAAAAAGTTGTGAAATGCAACTTTTAGTATTTTCTCTACAATTCCGACCAAATGCAATTTTTGACAAAAATTCTTTTCACATCCTGTAGTAAACTAATTGCTTTAGCTTCCCAAAAAAGTTCAAATCGTAAAGTCCAATATTAAAAAAGTTACCGTTTTTTTAGAGCGTCCGAATACAGTGAATGGGAGTCACCGTAAGTCATCGCTGACATAAAAAGAATGGTTAAAAATGAACGGGCAGGTAGGGGCAACTAAATATTGCATCATTTTTTACAGAAATTAGAAGTTAGATTAAACACCAACATGAAATTTGCTCTTAGTCCATTGTCAGCGAACGGTGGCAATGTCTCGTTACCGTAATGCGATTATACACGACCGGAAACGGTGGAACAAATTTGACGGGAATCGATCAATTTGACGATGTTAAAAGCATTTTCTCCGAAATTATATCGTGGCAATTTCAATTATACGGCGACAGGATGTAATGTAATGACGCGCGCGGCGTCGCACAGTGGGGTATTTGATCAATCTAGCTGGCCTAAATTATTTTTTTTGCTTAACGCGTTTAAAATGTACCTACTAACTTATATATAGTATTTTATCTTTAAAAAAATAATTATAAACAAATAAAAATTAACAATTTTTATTGAAAGTATTATTTTTGACTGATTTAACAATATGCGCGAATTACTATAATATAAACAATATAATATAAATGTACTATTTCACCATATAATATAATATAATAGAATATAATATTATATATAATATAATAACTAATATATAATATATAATATTGCTGGGGCAGTCGTGTTTTCCGTGTCTATGAGGGCTACCCGTGATTCTTTATTAAGGGAAACTCCGTGTTTCTTGATTGGGGAGAAAACCCGCGCATACCTGGGTCGGATTTCTGGAAATACCTGCTGGTTGTACCTCCAACGACGAGCACCAATTTTGCCAGCATCAATTTTATGGTAAACTCACATTTATTCATCTGAGAATGATGATACGCATAATTCTTCATTTGAAGATTCGTCCGCTTCCTCTGAAGAACTTGCTTCAATTTCATTTTCCTCGGGCAAAAGCATTTCCAGAGTTTCCGTTAAAAATGGCTTACTTCTTTTCTGGACTCGTCTCATACTGCTTAAAACTGGATCGGAAGTCAGAAGCAATCGGTTCAGAACGTCTAAATTGCATGCCACTCTACAAAATTTTCTCGCATGGTGTAGTCGATATAATCGAAAATGCTTATTCCTTGCCTCAGCAGCTTCTTCCGACAGTTGTCCAATTGGTAGCAATGCATGTTTTGCGATAATTGGACCATGAACAAGAATTTTATGCAATGTGGGGGTCATCGGATACCATGGATATAATTGCACATAAAATTTGGCTGTGTCTGTCGTGTATCGTGTGAATTTCTCAATGTTTATTTTACGTCCACTAGATAGTACTTCTAAAATTACTTTGAGTTTGTGTATTAATTCGGAGTTTACACCAGTTATATCTGCAGCTACATCCGGATTTGCGAAAAATCTTCTACTAGTGTTGCCATCATTAGTATTGCCGAAACCCGACTTCGGTATGTCCACAAGCAGACCCATTTGAATTTTGAATTTCTCTTGTATTGATTTTTTCGTTTCATTGCAAATTTGTTTTTCCGTATCTGATCGTGCCTGCCATTTTTTAATTGGTAACTTATACGACAAGTGCAAGAGACTTTCGAATAATCTTATTCTCGCGTGTAAAATGGAGATGCCAAATTGTAATGCCTCTTCATTTATTCTGCTTGACTGTTTTAAATTGTTAAAATCTTTCGAGGTTTCACCACAAATGTAACACCTCATAGTCGACAACGTTCCAGTCAAGGCGTTACATACTTTACCGTCGACCATGGTGAACAACATTTTCTGCTGCACGGATACATCTATATTTTTTAATTTAATTTCCGAATTTTTTAACAAATTTATAGAATTTTGAATATAATTCACTTCTTCGTTAGTGACGTCCGATGTTTCTTTAATAAATCTAATCCTAATAGGCCTGCAGTATCGTGGTGATGATGGTGTATTATTATGCCAAATTATTTTATTATTTATTGCACATTTTAACTGAATCGGAACAAAACAGCTTTGGAAAACATTCGCATCTGAATTAGAGTCATTTATAAATTTCTGTTGATATTGTGATTGATGCGATCCATCACATCCCCACTTTGAAATCAAAACTAAATGTTTACTCTCTTCCTCGTTTAACATAAAATTGTCTTCTAAAGAAGTTAATAATTGACTAGTTGTTAAATCTAATAAATCTTGCAGGTTTACTTCTGCACATGTTTCATCAACCGAATATGCTTCTTTCCTTGGATAATATTTCTTTTTCGCTCGCTGCAGTACGGTATAACAAGGAAAAAACTTTGTGTCTGTTCTTCTAATAACATCGTATTGCTCTCGGGATAAATCTGCTTCGACAAACATACTTAATGCCTGCAATGGAGTTAATTTGCGACGTTTCTTACCATTATTTACGAATGCTTTTTTATATTTAATTGCTCGCTTCGGAGAACGAGTTACTTCTTTCAATATGTTGGAAGCACCTCGCATCCCCTCAGCTCGCAATTTCATCTTTGTGGCAAAAATTAGACGTTCTGTGCCTTCTGTACTTCGTAGATTCTCAGTCTTTCTTCTCTTGCTCCTTTCGCTCAATTGATCGAATGACTGCTTCGGTGGCCGACCCGGTCTCACTACAACGTGTGGCAGTTCAAAAGTTTTGTCAAGCCAATTTCGATTTTTAAAAAAAAAAAACCCTTCTCTTCTCGATGCTGCATGCCATCTATTCTTCATTTCCGACTTTATATGCGAAAATTTTCTTCGGATTTCCTCTTTCTGTTCATCAGAATAATCCTCCTGATCACACAAATAGTCCTCAGCGTATGACAATTTTGCATTTAAATTGGCATTTTTCAGATGCTGCATAATTTGCCATATTTGCTTCCGTGTGAATATCTTAATATTAGATGGTCCTACAATAATAAATAAAGCATTTAAATCAGATAAACCATCACTTTAAAAAATATCATTCACGTCAACAAATCTTATTTTAACGATAACTTATGAAATCGCAAATAGTCGCAACTGTTTTTTACACTAAAATAAAGCTGAAACCTTCCACTTTACAGTGGCTAAACAAACATTACCGGGACGGACCCGGACGTACAACTAATTCCTTCCGATTGTATGAAGATTGAGATTAAACCTGCCTTCTAATTGACTTTTTTCACTTGCTGTTAGTTTATTTAAATGAACACATATCTGATTAAAATTGTGTGAAATACACACACTTACCTGCTACAACACTATCCATCATCGGTTTTCTTAAAATAACTTTCGTGATTAAAAATATTTCACTTCGAACGTTGCTAATGCGGACGACACGACGAAAGGCACAAGCACTGTACTGAATGACTAAACTTCGAGTGATCGTACCTCCGTACGGAAATGCCAAATCGGGAAAAAACCGATGGTTTATTGACCCCCCAATATTCAACTTTTCCAGGTAACAACTCATTTTTACCTGGGATGAGTTTGACGAAATCGACTTTTGGCCAGCTAGATCGGCCAAATACCCCACAGTGCGTCGTCCCAATCGTTCGTCAATTTGTATTCCGCTTGCCACAGTTATTTTTCGTGCTTGTCCGCTGGCTACATAAATCCCTTGTAACAGCGGAGGATCTAGCGGAAACAAAATTAATGGTGCACGCCTGCGCATCTAACGACTATGGTGGAAACAAAACCAATTAGCTGGTTCTGCGACCTATTCTATTTTGCTGTTGAACTACCAAGAGTGTAGATCTCCGGTTACAAAAGTGAGATTGCGTACAAGGAAGCTCGGAGTTGTCGATGCGATTGGGGTTAGCTCAATCAATTCGTTCAATTCAAATATCGCCTTCAATCTCGGTCAAATGTTTCCTAGAGTTTAAAATTTTATGTTGTAATACAGACAAGACGCTTTCATGCTTGGGCATTATCCAAATAAATTAATTTAAAAATAATCATTGAGGTAATATACAGTCCCTGCTCACTTTATTAGACTCACCTCTATAATCATGATATTTTTAGTTTTACCATGAATAATGGGTATAGTATAATGAATTTTCCATATATATATATTTTACAAAAACAATGGATACAAACACAAATAGATCAATATAATTCTTAAAACACTAATATTTCGTTAATCCGCCCTCAGCTGCTCTTAAAGCCGCAACTCTTCTGGACATGCTATCTATGCAAGTTTGTGCAATTTCTTTTAATGCAACGTTATGGTGCCAGTGATAGATTATTCTCTCTATCAACTTGGTCTTTGTTGTTATATTTTCTTTGGCCAGTTCTCTTTCCAGGCACTCCCAGACATTTTCAATAGGATTCATGTCCGGTGAGTTGCCGGGCCATGGTAAAAGGGGGATTTTTGGCTCTTGCAAGAAAATTTTACACTTGGATAGGCAACCCATAAGGCAACCTTGCAGTACGAAATCATTACCCCATAGGTTGAAAACAGCGTTGAATTCCTTATAGGATTTCAAAAAGCACCAATTCTTCAGGTGAGTCTAATAAAGTGAGCAGGGACTGTATTATCTTATTTGGTTTCATGCCATTTTAAATAATCATATGTTAGTTTATTTGAATAGGAAAATCATTCTTCCAGAATTATCCGATTACACTGTCCAACAGCAAAAAATCTTTTCGATTCTTACTATGCGATTCTTATAGAGTTTTTCACGCTGATTCCGAATCTGTTTTTAATTTTTTTCCTAGACGCATAGTTTTTGAGAAATTTGAGTTTGAAAAAATGACCTATTTTTCAACTTTTAACAAAGATTGTGATGTTATTATAAAAGCTATTGTATTGTTCTTTACATAAAAAGATTCTCTAGACTTTCCCGAATACAGTGATATGCAATATTAATGCATTATGATTGTTTAAACATGTTTAAACAATGATTAAAGACGGAGAGACACCACTTTTGCACCAATTTTTGCGGATATTTCTCAATTTATCTCAAAAAATAAGGGTCTAGCGGAAAATCGAACTACACCACGCGCTAGAGCAGACTTTTATCTTGAGAAACCACCCTTTCTACTTACCGCTAGAATAGGCGTTCCACGGGATACGCCGCGGCGAACGCCCGTTGTAGTGGTGAGCGCCACTGGCGGCAGCTCGTGTCGGGCGAAGATATTTTGCTTTCTGTTTCGGTAAAAACGTCGACTTTGGAAAGTTGGTGGTTTCTCAAGATAATAGTCTGCTCTAGCGCGTGGTGTAGTTCGATTTTCCGCTAGACCCTTATTTTTTGAGATAAATTGAGAAATATCCGCAAAAATTGGTGGAAAATTGGTGTCTCTCCGTCTTTAATCATTGTTTAAACATGTTTAAACAATCATAATGCATTAATATTGCATATCACTGGATTCGGGAAAGTCTAGAGAATCTTTTTATGTAAAGAACAATACAATATCTTTTATAATAACATCACAATCTTTGTTCAAAGTTGAAAAATAGGTCATTTTTTCAAACTCAAATTTCTCAAAAACTATGCGTCTAGGAAAAAAATTAAAAGCAGATTCGGAATCAGCGCGAAAAACTCTATAAGAATCGCATAGTGAGAACCGAAAAGTAAAAAAACGTTTGAATTTGTTGGACAGTGTTATTTGAATTTCGAATGAAATTTTAAGAGATTGCCTACGGTCCTTTGATTAGTTCCGATAATCGAAGTCCTAGGTTATGGTGGATGAAGCAGGTACATATGAATGAAATCGTGTGTCGTGTTTGGTGTCATTTTACGGACAAGTGTCACGAATATGTGTCACGAACAAAGCAGTTTGCTCGTATTACCAATTAGTATCGTCACACCAATACTCCGATGTCGATGATTTGTTTATATCCTTCTCCGCGTTCAACGCTAGGAGCTAGAGATTAAATAATAATGTCTGCGCACAATAGAAATTACAGATTCTCGCATGTGTATATCGAAACATTGTTGTATGTATATATTGTAACCAGCATTTAACCCTTTTAGTGCCGGAGGCCGATATATCGGCCCTCGCTGCACTGGCGAAAAGTGCCAGAGCCGATATATCGGCCCGCACCTTGTAGCGCTTTACTATTCGCTTTGCGAGATATCTCTATCTCAAAATAAATTTATAATACGTTATAAATAGTCTAATTTCATTACGAGAGAATTTTATACACTGCTTTTTGAATTATGTAAATATTGCTTTTCGTTTGGTTTCTTTGAGCCTTTTTCCAAATCCTAGTAAAATCGTAAAATTCGGCCGGTTATCTTCGCATAAGCACCTCTTTTTCGCCCGGCACTAAGAGGGTTAACACATCACCGACCGGTGATTATTGCATAATTTTGAAAAGTCTATGGTACATGGCTAAACACTCTTTAATGGAACCTTCAATAACATCACCAATTTTCATTGCGAACTAACAAGTCACTCTCAATAACGTCATCTAATAATTTTATTTAAGATTGCAATGTAAAAGAAAGTTTCTATGCTTTCTTTTGGTACAGCATAATTATTGAAAATCCTATTAACCCTTTGTCGGTGACTCGACATCAGAAAAGAAAAATGTAAATAAAGTAGCTTCTTATATGTGTTTGATTCTCCCTTTATTTACATTTTTAGTTAAAAACAAATATACATAAGTTCCACAAATATAAATTACAGAAAAGTTTGAGAGCTACATTTAATATAATTAAAATAAGTTTGTTGGCAACAAATTTGAAAAATAATTCGGAGCGCTAAGGGTTAATAGGCGTCCGGTGGGTGAAGTGTAAATTGGACACATTGACCGACATAATTTTCCCGCCGAGCCGTTCGCGCGTTTGTGTCATAATAAAGCAGGATACTGTCCGACCATGGTCGTATCGCGACGCGACGCCTCGCATGGTCGTTCCGTTCGATTTTCTTCGACTTTCGTTGCGAGAGGCCATAAGTCTTCCCTGCTCCGACAGAGAAGAATCGTTTATGCCCGCGGGAACGATGTTTACCCACAACCCGCGGAGAAACTGATTCTCACGATAAAAATTTATGACAATTGGGACCGGCACGCCAGAGTCGCCTGATGAGGGGAATTGAGGGGAAAAAGTTACCCCTGTCTTAGTCTTACTAGTCTTACTAGTCTTACCCTCGATTAGTCACGTGGCATTGTGACACATGCACGACAGAGACGGAACCTTATAGACCCGGCTTCAGATAACATGCCTTGTTCCGAGATTGCATCGTCTACCACAGGGAGTTCCAACTTGCACCCCTCCGAGAACCACGAACCTCTTCCCACTACTACGTACAAGGTGTTTCAAAATTATATGTTGTGACCACTATAGCGTAATTCCGCAACTTTGGATCGGTGAAGATCTGTTACAATTTAAAACGGACTAAAAAGTATAAAATAAAATTTTAAAAAACGCCATGTTTAAAAACGGGCTAAAAAGTACAAAATAATTTTTTCTAGCCCCATACAGATTCCTAACCCCGTACAGATAGTCCGGAAAATTTGTGATTGTGAATTTTGAATGGCTATGAAAATACTTGTAAGATTTAAAACGAAAAACGTGGGGCGCATGATAATACATAGTAAGGAGTGTAGAGAGTAGCTGCCGCTGAGGAAACTCGCAAAACAGTTCATATCATTTGCAGCGCAATAAAATTGTTAGTGATTTAGGTGTTCGTGCATCAATTATCTATTGCAAGCGCCCCACGTTTTTCGTTTTAAATCTTACAAGTATTTCCATAGCTATTCAAAATTCACAATCACAAATTTCAGGACTATCTGTACGGGGTTAGGAATCTGTATGGGGCTAGAAAAAATTATTTTATACTTTTTAGTCCGTTTTTAAACGTGGCGTTTTTTAAAATTTTATTTTATACTTTTTAGTCCGTTTTAAAAACGTGGTATTTTTTAAAAATTTATTTTTATTTAAATAATTATTTTCTGCTTTTTAGCCTTATATGTGTGAAATTTTACAATCGATTTTGAACATTTTGATGAGATTATAACAGAGACATGTAGTAAATTTCAGACGGTATTGCGACGCGTCATATCGAAAACGAACGCCGTGGTAAAATGTCAAAGATAAAGGTTCGACGGAGAATTTCGGTGTAACTGTTCTTTCGCTTGGTAAACAAACATTATACTATAATAATACGTAGTAACTTTGTAAACACCGCACGGAGCTCGAACGCACGCTGACGCACACTGAGCTCCTTCGGTGCAAAGCGGGTCAGTGGAGTGGGGATGAGTCAGAGTGGGAACACGTAGTAGAGTGGGCACGCTGAACGCGAAGACGTACTACGTCACGCGGCGGGGGGTGCAAAGGTTCAAATTATTAATAATTTATATCTCCTGAACGCATAGGTTTTTTTACAAAAATTTTTTAAATATTGCAGTGTCATCCAGTTCTGAGCTATGTTTAAAATTTCAAGTCTCTAGCTCATCGGGAAGTTAGTTTAAAATCAATTGCAAAATTTGTACCGAACAAACAGACAAACAAGAAAGCAAGCTAATAAAAACGTGGTAAAAATGGACCACAAAAGTGACATTAAGGGAGTAGACTCCTTTTTTTAGGATTGCAAGGGCGCGGGATTCGCGTTCTCATTTCTCGTTAACACAAAAATCGGGGTTTCCAGTAGTCAAAAACGCTAGATAAAAGATCGATCTAGAGCACTATCGCCCTCAAAAGTCCTATTTTCTCGTTTACGAGGCGTAATTTGCATTATTCGGAAGCATACAACGCGGAATGTAGCTACTTCCATGGCTACAAGCTGCCGAATAATGCAAATTACGCGTCGTTAACGAAAAATATATTTAAAAACTTTTTAAAATCCACGCTTATAGTAAAATACACTAAAAAAGAGAAAATAATTTTTTTCCTGGTTCTCCATAAAATACCGAATCCAGTTAAATGATTAATAATATTCTTCTCCAAAATTGTAAGCTGTTCAAAATTTCTTCTGTCATAAAATTGGCGTCGTATTAGTATTTTCTTTTTACTACTATCAATAATTGTCTATTAGAACGATCAGTAATTAAGTATCGCGTATTAATATGAATAATGCTGGGTTTATTAGCATTAATATGTATATGAATATTAATATGTAATTAATATGTAATACTTTTCAGCTATCCTACTGCTGAAATCGTGTTACGGGAAAACCGTGTCACATACATGGTAGTTGCCTGTGCAGTGTGCACCCAAACGTGATTATTGTACGTAGAGCATCAATTAGTGCAGCTAGTCGATAAAATATTGGGTTGGTGGTGAAGTAAATTCGATGTTGCGGACGGATGATCAACTTACCATGTCATTGTTTTGTATAAGCGATTATACAGGAGGGGCCGTGCAATTTAGACGGATTATAACTCTAATTTCATTGGATTCATAGATCTATGTTCCTGTTCTATTTGCCGAATGCCTCCCTCGACACTTAACATAAAATAACTTCAACGTTAGCGCTATAATATTGGGTTGGCAAGAAAGTAATTTCGGTTTTCACTAACTGATGGCGTTATGTTTTGTTTGATTGGCTTCTGTTAACGTTGCGTTTGTTTTCTTTCTGACATTTCATAACTGCATCTTTTAGGTTACTTTTGAAGCAAATTACACGTAATTTTGATTAAAATTGTTAGTTCTGTGTCAATTTGAACATGGAGTGCAGAAACGAACATTATAGGCATATATTGCTTTTTTATTTCCGTAGAGGTAAAAAAGTTGCCGAGGCTCACAAAGATATATGCGAAGTTTACGGTGTAGATTGCTTAACAGAACGCACGTGCCAGAATTGGTTTAAAAAATTCCGTTCTGGAAATTTCTCACTTAAAGACGACCAACGTTCTGGTCGATCATCTGGAGTTGATGATGACCAAATGAAAGCCATTATTGAATCGGATCGCCATATAACTGTCTGAGAGATTGCAGACGAAAAAATACGAAAAATTAATATTTTGCCCTGAATAAATCTGTACAATTCAATGAGAATGTATTCTCATATTTTTATAATCTCAGGATTTGTAAAAACATTCTTCATAAAAGGTAAAAATAAGACCATTTTTCTTCTATCTCGATCCCCAAAGGACTGTTGATCACACGATTGTACATTCTTTCCATTGCATTAAATTGCATAGTGGAAAGTTTTATTATTATTCAGATACCTACTTTGATACAGTAAACATATAAAAAGATTTCTTGCCTTGTTAATAAACAAATTAAGGAGGTAGACTCGTTTTCCCAGGATTTCAAGGGTGCGGGATGCGCCTTCTCATTTCTTGATAAAGCGCCAGATAAAAGATCAATCTAGACCGCAATCGCCTTCAAAAGTCCTGTTTTTACATTTACGAGGCGTAATTTGCATTATTCGTCAGCACGTAGCTGTCGCAGCTTTATGAAAATAGCTACGTACTATACATGCGCAGCAATATGCTTCCGAATAATGCAAATTGCGCTGCCGTATAATGCAAATTACGGCTCGTAAACGTAAAATTAGAACTTTTGAGGGCGATCGCGGTCTACATTAATCGTTTATCTAGCGCTTTTCACTACTGAAAAACCCTATATTTGCATTATCGAGAAATGAGAAAGCGCATCCTGGCAATCCTGGAAAAACGAGTCTACCCATGAAGCCCTCTACATTACGTTCATTAAAGTGAAGGAGGAACTCATTACTGCGGCACAGAAATCACTGGGAATGTGCCTATACTGCGGTGTGAATTGCAACTACGATTAGAAACGAGCTTCACTCAATCAGCCTAATGTTGTAGGCCAGATACCTATTCGATACGCGTAAGTGTGTAGGATACGATTCTGGATAAAGAATATTATAGATAAAATAAGAAGATGTAAAGTGAAATGCACAAAAGTCTACTTATGGAATTGAAAACATAGAAAAACAAAGAATGGACATTTTAAGAAATAAAAAGGAATTGTAAATGCAATTGTGGTATGCTGTAGACTTTGCAATGCTCTTAATTCAAAACAGCTGCAAACAAAGATAATAAATATTACTCAAATATTTGTTAAAAGAACGTATTTAGTTATTTATGTGATATTATGCTATGGCGTTGAAATTAATAAAAGGTTTATTCATTTAAAACGTAATAAATAAAAAAAGTATTTCCGCAGTAATGAATACGTAGTAATTGGTAATTGGTAATTAGTAACAATACAAAATGCTGTCGATTTTATTTTTTAATATTTTCTTATGTGCATTAGGCTTATAGGGCCACCAATTTCTTTTTGAATTCAGAGCACATCACATTCTTCCACAAAACTGTTACACATATTATTGTTTCATGATAAATTAGGAATATTACGTTGAAATGAAGTATAATCGAATCGTGATACCGCAGTAATCGGTACAGTTACCCAAAATCGATAATAAACCCTAATATTAATCTAGGTCGTAATAGTTAGTCGACCATAAATTCAACACCGTGGTCACGTGCGCGAACATCAAGTGCGGTTCTCATTGGCCGATTACCTGCTGTTGACAGAAGTGTTGCTCCTGCTGCGCCTCGAAATAATCGAATCACCGCGATTAACGATCCCTTTCTGCGTGATGCTGAACTCACGAAGTCGATAAAGATCGTCCCTGGATCTCGGATTGTATGCACTCTCTGGTAAACTGTGTACACGTGGCCTGATGTGATCTGGCACTGCAACACACCGTTAGGCGATTCATTAAAGCTGTGCCATTAGTTCGGACAGGACAATAGACAACAAGCTAAATCGATACCGAATGGATATTCCATTAATTAGTTTGTATCGCTTTTTGTTAGACGAAATCTGACTATCCTATTTCCTCGAAATTCATTGGAGCTGTTCGCGCGATCGCGTCGCTTTCTATCGGGACGTCAAAAATGTTTTATACATGATACACGTCAAAGATCAGCACCTGGCGATGTTATCGACACGCGAATTTCGTGGCGCCAGAATTTCGACACGGAATTTTAATTACGCATCTCGATCGTGAGCAAGCATCCAATTTTCCGTCAAATAAGCGCATTTTATCGAGTTCTGCAATCGCGAAACGATCAAAGTGTCGCGCGGACGCCTTTGGCTCCGAGTGGTTGTCATTTCCACCGGAAAAACCTTCGACCTCTGAAAAAAAACTTGATATTCCGTGCGTCAGTAGCCAATATTTTCTTGTCTACTCTAAATTGCAACAATTTGTGAGAAAACGATACGCGTCAAAGGAAGTAAATGTTTTTGAATAAACGTAAAATGCCTGCGCACACTATAAATACTTATTTTTTCTCAATCTTGTCGTAATCACAAGGATCTTTAAAAAATGTCAAGCTCTGATACGGTGCTAGAGCAGAAACAGGAGCATTAAACCAAGCTTCAATACATATACAGGGTGATTCTGGGAACTGGGACAAGTGACTACTCCTTTTTAACACGTTCAGCCGACTTCATTCCCTGGGGACTGACGGTGCACTATTCGTTTGGGCGATGTCGGTCCGTGGGGACTGACAGCGAACTTTCCATTTGGAAAACGTCGGTGCGCTCTGCGTCAAGTGTTCGCTCGTTGCCGCTTGAATGGAAAGGACAGCAAAATAGGCGCCGCGTTCAACGTGTTAAGGGTAAATAGCAAAAAATCGTATGTTACGATACGATCTAACATCCTATGACCTTATTTTATATGTGAATGCTCCGATGCACCCATCCGGTGCAATTGCACTTTATTCTTTTAATGCAATTTTTTTTTGTTAAACCATCGATCCGTTTTATTATTCCACGTGTGAAAGTACTCAGCCGAGCTCATCAAAACACGGCATTAGTTCCTACAATTCATATCGAGAGTTTGGATACTTCTTGTAGGGAAGTAAGGTGAAGTGCCCTAAGTCTGGACAATCCAAAAGTGATACCTAAATCTGGACAATTGAATATTCATAGTAAAATCAGTAATTAAGAGATTAAATAATTATATTACATATTCTGAGGCCTTAGCTACAAGTAGGTGTCAATATTATTTCATTGAGACATCAATTGAAATTTAAAAATGAATTCAAAGTTCATCTGAAAACAGTATACAAAATAGTCTACTTACATGCGAATCATGTGCATTTATAGTTCGAACTTTTGTTAGAAAAAAAGATATAATTTAAGCCCTCAGACAAAAAATAATTATCACGCATAATAATATTGATATTTTAAAATAAATTGGCAATCAAGCTTAACGTAAATAATAATTATTAATCCAAATATTAGATGTCCAAGATTAGGACTGTTTTCAAATATAAGTACTCCATACTGGGACGCGATGACAGTAGCTGTCCCACTCTAAGCTTATACGCAATGTGCTTACGCCTGAAGCCGGACACGTGTTTGTGAATAAAATCAACGCATTGTTTGCAAATTATTTAACTACATGTACGTATAATTAGTCTTCTATTAGCTTGAATAACGTATGTAGAAAATGTATTCCGGTTGTGACGTTAATAATACTTTATGTTTACATCTTAAATCTATCAGTATTACTACCTAACCTTAAAAGTTGTATTATGACAAGTTTTATTGAAACAGTAAATGAAAATAAATATATATTTGGTTAAATAATACAATACTATAATCTATGATAAGAATACTACATATTACGCAAAGCATCTTCTATTCGTCATGCGCAACAGCGCCACCAACCAACGTTTTAGGTTATGTTCGCTCGATCAACTCGTAAATTGAATTTGTCCCGATATAGGCTTTACTTCTGTCCAGGTGCTAGCTTAGATTGGATTTAATATGTCCAACTATAGGTTTGAATTATTCTTGTTAATACAATTAAGATATTAACTTAAACGATGATTTTTTTATTTTAAATTACTTTACAAACTCTGAACTGTATGTTAAAACTCTCAAGAAATTGTTTTTGCTTATTTAAAGTGATAAAATTTAAAATAGAAAAACATGCTGTCCAGGCATAGGGCACTTCACCTTAGTTCCTACAATTTATATCGGGAGTTTGGATACTTCTTGTAGGGAATTTGTTTCTGATACAAATATTTCGTGAAGTATTGACATTTCTATGACCTTTTTTTTTGTAAGGGCAGTGGGGAAATGCTCTTACGCACACCCACTCCTCCCATGATGGTCGGAGAGGATAGTGTGGGACTCGGCTTCCTCCTAAGATGGAATTTGGAGGAATCATATGGCCCAGTGCCCAGGACCCACGGGACCTTTTGCACCTCCCGTAAACGGCGACCATATACCTCCGCTGTCCCACTTTTCGCATTCAGCGGAGAACATTTCGATGACCTAGGGCATGGATCATCAAAGTGGTCGATGTAGACCTTAGGGGTCGATATAATATAATTAGGGGTCGATCCGATCTAGAGGGTCGATTAGGGGTCGATGAATACCAATGCTATTCAATCGCAAATTTCGAACCAAACATTGCTAATCTTGCCAAGCGTCATCAAGCACATCCTTCTCATTGATTTATGTAAAAAATTTCATTTTGTCAAAATAAAATAAATCATTTAAAAAACAAATAAATAATTTTTTTTAACATTTTCATAGAGGGGGTCGATAAGAGATTAGCAAATTTTTGGGGATCGATGATCAAAAAAGATTGGCGGCTCCTGATCAGGGGTGAATACTTTTATACGTAGAACAATAAAACAGATCGACTCTCGTTTAACAAAAAGATTGCATTAAAGAATAAAGTGCAAAAAATAAGGGCATAGGAAGTTAGGACGTATTATAACATATGATTTCTTTCTCTACCATTTTTTTCTATATTTACTTATAAAAGAGCAGTAACTTGCCCCAGTTCCCAGAATCACCCTTTTTAAAAAAAAAAAATATCTCTTCTCGGGATGCTGGTGAGGACCGTTTCTTCCATTCTCTCACCAGCATCTATCCGAGAGCACCCACTCATGTTCTTGGCTATATCCCAGAATCATCCTGTATGTATTTTGTAATGAATATGCACAAACCACTAATGCCTTCGATTTCCTCATTATACTCATTATAGTAAAAAATATAATGTTAATATTATATAAAAAATTGTAAAATACAACCTTTCGTGTTTCCTCTCCAATTCCTACCAATTGCAATTTTTCCCAAAATTTCTTTATCATGTCGAGCAGTAAAATAATTGTTCTAACGTCTCAAAAAAAAAATCTAAAAGTTATCGTCTTTTTAAGAGTGTCCGAATATGACTGAATGTGGGCTTTCCGTTATCCAATTATAGTAGTGCACGCTTACACAGATGCCAACACTCCATCCTTCGCTTGAAGTCACCGCCTTAAGTGTCCGCGCGTTCGGTCCTGATTACGGACGCTTAAGGGAGCGTTCATACCGAAGCCCCCGCGTGACTTTTACCGCGGGGTTTGGGACTTTTGCCGCGGGGATGAAGCATGCGGGTAATAAATTTCGAGCGTGTTGACGGGCCCGCTGTGCCCCCGCTGTGCGTGGCACAAAAAAAAGGTCTCTAAGGCTTCACGGTTCGTTTAGGTAAACTACCGATAGCTTTCCTTAAAGGAAATTTCCTTAAAGGAAAGCCTTAGAGACCTTTTTTTTGTGCCACGCACAGCGGGGGCACAGCTGGCCCGTCAACACGCTCGAAATTTATTACCCGCGTGCTCCATCCCCGCGGCAAAAGTCCCAAACCGCGCGGTAAAAGTCACGCGGGGGCTTCGGTATGAACGCTCCCTAAATGTGCGATACTGTACTCCCAAGTCTAGAGCACATCATTTTATTACCAACTATCAGAATTTAGGGTGGATAAGGTAAGAAAAAATCGAAAGTTAACACAGAAGGGCCAGTCGAATATGTATTGAATCGGAAAGCGATCGATCAACCGAGAAATTAGAACGCGGCTTAATCAATGTCCATCTGACAATGAGATAAAAGGCGGAGGTATTGCATGTTCTGTTCTGTGTCACCGATGGTAATCCCATTATTGCATAACTGTGATTATCAAGGACCGCCTTTGTTTTGATACGGTAGGATACATTACGAATGCATTTGAATGCGTTCATTACGCCACGGAAATGGAGCAACGGGATCGGAATTAAATTTAAACCGGCACGAGGCCCGCCATTCAAAGGGATGTCCCTTAGATCTTAGTCGGCTATAGGTTAAAGTTCTTTACCTCGAGAGCCTGGACGAAGGCAGGTCATGCATACAGTATGTATACCGTGGATGCATCAAAATGTATAACGTACACCGAAAATAGACCGAAAACATGTTGTCAGCTTTATCGCCTGCTAGGTGAAATTGTTATGTGTACAAATTCAGTCAATCACAATCAATTGCGAAATGCTTCTCCAAACGTTGAAATAAGCAATTCAGCAGAATAATGTACAGCTTCCAACAACCGTCGAAAAGTTATTTTTAGTTTTCTTAACTACATCGCACCCTAGAAAACAAAATGGAAAAGATTGGACATAGTGTTAATGATAATGCCTTATTATTGAATTAAAGAATCTGTATTCTTCCGTTTTTTCATACGTCCTCGACCAAAGTTTGCAATTGAAAAATCGGAAAAATTCTCCAATAGGTTGAATGTGTCAGATTTATTTAAAAATGTTTAGACGCGATCAAATATCACGATGGAATTTTCGGAATATGTATAATCGACACAGATCTCGAAAACGTACATTTTCTGTGAGTCTTCGATATATTTTTGTTAATAACTGTTTGATAACTAACGAGCGACGACTAAAACCTTTTAAAGGTTACTCGGGTTGCCTTGATAACACAGGTGAAGGTCAAGGTCTTTGGAGGTGGGTTTCCTAAACGTCATATTTATTCAAACGAGGAAAATGAGACAACACTGACGAGATGTAGGGTTGAAACTATGCCGAAAGGGTTCTTTGACCTGCTTAATAGATACTAAGCAAACACTGTTGTACTTACTAGCACCAGCCGTAATTTTTCGCGTTGAACAGATAATCTGATTATCACGCGAACAAATAAGTTTGACGTCGATACCAGTCCTGCCGAGGCTGTAGCTTCCGCCGGCTCTGCTGACAAAGCGTAAGGCTCGGCGTTTAATGCGGTTACAGTCGACGAGGCACTCAAGAAGTTCGTCTCCCGACAGGCTATCTAATTACGGCCAACGACGCTCCGTGGAACTTCCCTCCCCTGAAATTAGTAGCGAATTTTCGCCCGAGCCAACGGGAAATTTCAATGCCACATACTCCGCGCCGCGCCGGGTCTCAAGCCCCTCAGCTGTGCCGCATTTCAATTAATTAGTCGCCAATTACATTCAAGCCATCCGCCCGGCTATCTCAATAGGCTGGATCACGGATGGAAAGGCGATTCACGGCAGAATGAGAATGGATCCAAACAATGGAGGGTCCGTCCGTACCATTGATCCCGAGATCTCGCTGTTTCTGTTCCTGTTACGAGGCTTCAGAGGAAATGTATTGTGCAAATACTGGATCTTTATGCAACATGACATCTTCCGAAGTCGATTGTGGAAAATGGACATTAAATGAAAATGTATTTCTTCTTTTGATCGTTTCAACAAGTCGAAAATAATGCGACAACCAGACTGCGGATCTTTATGCGACATAAAAATTGTTCACGTCGTAGTTTCTCTTTTAATCATCTTAGAAACGACAATATCCTTACATTTTAATCTCTTTTGGCTTTTGTATTTCTCCTATTCTACAAACAATTGTGTCTCTTATGTACGATTGACGAAGTAGTGGAATTGATTTGAGAAAAGGCTATTTGAAAATTGTCGACAGATGAAGTATTAATTATTTTATTCGGAAAACTCGTTTGTCCTGTCTGTAACTTCAGTTTTTAATAAAACATACCCAGCACAATGCACGTTTAAATCGAACTGCCCTTTTGTCTCGATAGTTATTTAAATTCAATTTACGTTTGTGCGCTCAAGCTTTCCCGTTTCTGCGACGTTCTGCACGTACAATGCAACTGTTACAAGATTTTCAATACAATAGAATATGATGAAAAGAGAAGAAGGCAACGCCAGCCGGGATTTAATCCTCCTATTACATGTTCAATCGAAAATTTGTATTTAGGAGTTCGCAGAGAATTTTTCGGACCCTAAGGATTGCAACAGGGAAGATTATTCGGTCACAGAGAGAAAAATTTAAGTAGCAACCGGAAAGAATCCTGGAGAGTTTGCGAACCAAGCCGCTCTCGTCTGATATTGGCTGACTTGTTCTACTGCTCGGCTGTGTGGATGTGCATGAAAAGTTTCAGAAGCGTTTCGCACAGAGAAACTGTGACTCAGATACTTTCGAAAACGGAATAAAACTGGGTATTCGTATTTTCACATGCTTGCCACAAGGTTCCGTTCAACTTCAAAAACTGTTTATCATTTTACAACCGTACAGTTTGATCTTTTTGTTGTTTCAAATTGATAGCTTTCTCTGTAGCTTCTCAATACAATTTCTACAAAATCTTTTATAATTAGACAGCGGATTTTATGCATTTATGACAAAAATGAGTAGGTGTAATTTAAAACACTAAAAACATTAGATAATTTTATAGCTGTTTCAACCTATTGAATATACCAAGACAGGAAATAAATTTCTATTTCACTCCAGTTCGTTGCAATCCAGGAAGAAAATTTGTATTTTGCGTAAAAATCCACTGTCTATTTGTAATACAGCGGAACGTCGATTCACCGGGGTTCGATTATCTAGCGTGAAGTCATACGCGATATAATCCATTATTGGTCTCTTTCTGAAGCTGCCAGAACAGTGTAGTTAAATACATAGTGTCCCGTTACGAGCAGAGTTGGGCAAAAATTATATTTAAATAAAAATTTCGAATAAAATGTGTTTAAAACCCATTTGGCAAAACCCACTTTATTCGAAATTTTTATTGAAAGAAAATTTTTGCCACACTCTGGTTACGGGTAAGTCATCCCCACTATTTACAGTAGCGGACAAAAGTTTAAGATCGCTCTAAAGAAGACGATAACTTTTTTAATATTGTACTATACGATTTGAACTTTTTTTGGGAAGCTAGAGCAATTAGTTTACTATAGAAATTTAATTATATTAACTCCTCAAATAATATAGAATATTTCAATTTTAATGAAAATTTAATAATATTTTAAAATTCATATTAACTCCTCAAATAATATAGAATATTTTAATTT
Source organism: Lasioglossum pauxillum (assembly GCA_933228785.1). NCBI lineage: Eukaryota > Metazoa > Arthropoda > Insecta > Hymenoptera > Halictidae > Lasioglossum > Lasioglossum pauxillum. The sequence goes on along the minus strand of OW121705.1, from coordinate 41,572,556 downwards.
TAATAAAAATTTCATAATATTTTAAAATTCATATTAACTCCTCAAATAATATAGAATATTTTAATTTTAATGAAAATTTCATAATATTTTGAAATTCATATTAACTTCTCAAATAATATAAAATATTTTTATTTTAATGAAAATTTAATAATATTTTAAAATTCATATTAACTCCTCAAATAATATAGAATATTTTAATTTTAATAAAAATTTCATAATATTTTAAAATTCATATTAACTCCTCAAATAATATAGAATATTTTAATTTTAATGAAAATTTCATAATATTTTGAAATTCATATTTACTTCTCAAATAATATAAAATATTTTTATTTTAATGAAAATTTAATAATATTTTAAAATTCATATTAACTCCTCAAATAATATAGAATATTTTAATTTTAATAAAAATTTCATAATATTTTAAAATTCATATTAACTCCTCAAATAATATAGAATATTTTAATTTTAATGAAAATTTCATAATATTTTGAAATTCATATTAACTCCTCAAATAATATAAAATATTTTAATTTTAATGAAAATGTCATAATATTTTAAAATTCATTATATTAACTCCTCAAATAATATAGAATATTTTAATTTTAATAAAAATTTAATAATATTTTAAAATTCATATTAACTCCTCAAATAATATAGAATATTTTAATTTTAATAAAAATTTCATAATATTTTAAAATTCATTATATTAACTCCTCAAATAATATAGAATATTTTAATTTTAATGAAAATTTCATAATATTTTAAAATTCATATTAACTCCTCAAATAATATAGAATATTTTAATTTTAATAAAAATTTCATAATATTTTAAAATTCATATTAACTCCTCAAATAATATAGAATATTTTAACTTTAATGAAAATTTCATAATATTTTGAAATTCATATTAACTTCTCAAATAATATAGAATATTTTAATTTTAATGAAAATTTAATAATATTTTGAAATTCATATTATCTCCTCAAATAATATAAAATATTTTAATTTTAATAAAAATTTCATAATATTTTGAAATTCATATTAACTCCTCAAATAATATAAAATATTTTAATTTTAATGAAAATTTCATAATATTTTAAAATTCATATTAACTCCTCAAATAATATAGAATATTTTAATTTTAATAAAAATTTCATAATATTTTAAAATTCATATTAACTTCTCAAATAATATAAAATATTTTAATTTTAATGAAAATTTCATAATATTTTAAAATTCATATTAACTCCTCAAATAATATAGAATATTTTAATTTTAATAAAAATTTCATAATATTTTAAAATTCATTATATTAACTCCTCAAATAATATAGAATATTTTAATTTTAATGAAAATTTCATAATATTTTAAAATTCATATTAACTGCTCAAATAATATAGAATATTTTAATTTTAATAAAAATTTCATAATATTTTAAAATTCATATTAACTCCTCAAATAATATAGAATATTTTAATTTTAATGATAATTTCATAATATTTTAAAATTCATATTAACTTCTCAAATAATATAGAATATTTTAATTTTAATGAAAATTTCATAACATTTTGAAAATCATATTAACTTCTCAAATAATATAAAATATTTCTTTTTTAATGAAAATTTCATAATATTTTAAAATTCATATTAACTCCTCAAATAATATAGAATATTTTAATTTTAATAAAAATTTCATAATATTTTGAAATTCATATTAACTCCTCAAATAATATAGAATATTTTAATTTTAATGATAATTTCATAATATTTTAAAATTCATATTAACTTCTCAAATAATATAGAATATTTTAATTTTAATGAAAATTTCATAATATTTTGAAAATCATATTAACTTCTCAAATAATATAAAATATTTCTTTTTTAATGAAAATTTCATAATATTTTAAAATTCATATTAACTCCTCAAATAATATAGAATATTTTAATTGTAATAAAAATTTCATAATATTTTGAAATTCATATTAACTCCTCAAATAATATAGAATATTTTAATTTTAATGAAAATTTCATAATATTTTAAAATTCATTATATTAACTCCTCAAATAATATAGAATATTTTAATTTTAATGAAAATTTCATAATATTTTGAAATTCATATTAACTCCTCAAATAATATAAAATATTTTAATTTTAATAAAAATTTCATAATATTTTAAAATTCATTATATTAACTCCTCAAATAATATAGAATATTTTAATTTTAATAAAAATTTCATAATATTTTGAAATTCATATTAACTCCTCAAATAATATAGAATATTTTAATTTTAATGATAATTTCATAATATTTTAAAATTCATATTAACTTCTCAAATAATATAGAATATTTTAATTTTAATGAAAATTTCATAATATTTTGAAAATCATATTAACTTCTCAAATAATATAAAATATTTCTTTTTTAATGAAAATTTCATAATATTTTAAAATTCATATTAACTCCTCAAATAATATAGAATATTTTAATTGTAATAAAAATTTCATAATATTTTAAAATTCATATTAACTCCTCAAATAATATAGAATATTTTAATTGTAATAAAAATTTCATAATATTTTAAAATTCATATTAACTCCTCAAATAATGTAAAATATTTTAATTTTAATTATTTTAAAAAATACGTTTTGTAGATCTGTGTCAATTAAACATATTCTGAAAATTTCGTCAAAATCGGTCGACGTTGCAATGAGCTACAAACGTTTAAAGATGGTAAAAATTGCAGATTTTCACGATTTATTGCCGAAAATCTTGAAAATCTGCAATTTTTACCATCTTTAAACGTTTGTAGCTCATTGCAACGTCGACCGATTTTAACAAAATTTTCAGAATATGTTTAATTGACACAGATCTACAAAACGTATTTTTTAAATTTTCAATATAGGCCCACATAAAAAAAGTTAAAAATTCAACTTTTAGTATTTGTTCAACAATTCCGACCAATTGCAATTTTTGAAAAAATTTCTTTTTACATTCTTTAGTAAACTAATTGCTCTAGCTTCCCAAAAAAGTTCAAATCGTATAGTAAAATATTAAAAAAGTTATCGTCTTCTTTAGAGCGGTCTTAAACTTTTGTCCGCTACTGTATATATTTTGTTTCCACGGCATGTATTATAGGGAGATGACAAGAAGATGCCTGATCGGAATTGAGTAAATCCGTAGTGAAGGAATTGCCCTGGCGATGATGCGTCAAGATAGTCGTAGGCGATAGTGCGGATAGCGGGACCCTACGGCTATTTCCGCTGGGCGAAAGGAGGAGACGGGGATGCAAGTCCCCTGTGCGGTGGGCTTTTTTAGTGGATACACACTTCCCCCCCCCCCCCCGACTGTCATCTTTAGTGAGGGAACTAGTGCGAAAATGCATTTCTGCTTTTTGTGTCTACAAATAAAGGAACTTGATTTTAATGAAAATGTAACAATACCTTCTGGTAGATCGATGTCAATAATGTCAAACTTTTCCTTTGTGCCCGTACGTGTATATTTCAGATTGAAACAAGCTATCTTTTTTTTGCAAGTCTGTTTGCAACAATTTTTTATTGAAAATCTGTGCTCTCGGAAGAGACGGATTTTCTCCGACAATATTCGCGATATTGGCCACATGCTGCGCAGAGAAGTACCGCGGTCGGGAGTTGCTGAATATGTTGGCATCAAAGAGAGATAAAAGAGGTGGCCGATTCGCATCCTTTCTACCCACTGCACACGTGATCGATCATATTCCCGTGGATCCGACACAATTGCACTGAACGCTTTGTCGAGAGCATCGTATCTCTGGAGCGACGCTTCTTCCCGCATTTGTTCACATGCTTCTTTCACATTTACCCGTGCTACGCGATCTCTCCCAGGAGATCAGCTTTTCCGAGGTTTCTCGCCGGTTTAAAAAACGACAAATGTCATGAAACTTCGCAAATTGAACCTCATATTCTGTCGATCGATTTATACGTATACAGGGTGGGGCAATAACTATGTCTACTTTGAACGTTGCCGTTATTTGTAATAATATGAAAAAGTGTTACAGTGCTACTTCGGTATACGCCTTAATCCGTTCCTGATGTTTGGACTTATACCGAATAGGACGTATACCGAACCAACCTTTCACATAAAAAGTAATGTAAAAATGATTAATCCGTTCTCATGTAAGATAAAATACTCCGATTGATATTATTATATCTACATTAATGGGGTTGTATAATATAATTTAAACACTGTTCAAACACAAATAAAAAATGAGATTTTATCATAGATTTTTAAATTAAACTCTGCTGAATGCTAAAATACAAAAAGAAACAAATGATATTCTATTCTGCGGAAGAAGATTCCCCTTGCAATAAAACCTGACATTCTGGTGTTTCTTCTTCTTCAGTCTTCTGTCACTTTTCACTGGGCTCAGCTGGTTTGAGTTTTATTAAAAATCTGTTCCAAGAACTTTGTTTCTGTCTTCTTCTCAGGATGTTTCTAAAGTGTTTCTAAAGTGAGCAAAATTAGAGGGGGCGTATTGTGATACAACCATTTTCTGCGTGAATGGAGGCATAGAAGAGATTTCGAGGTCAACTTAATTTTGTTTTTGTCTTTCAACTTGTTCGGTACTTTTGCAATTGATTTTAAACTAACTTCCCGATGAGCTAGAGACTTGAAATTTTAAACATATTGGGTTGGTAAGAAAGTAATTTCGGTTTTCACTAACTGATGGCGTTATGTTTTGTTTGATTGGCTTCTGTTAACGTTGCGTTTGTTTCCTTTCTGACATTTCATAACTGCATCTTTTAGGTTACTTTTGAAGCAAATTACACGTAATTTTGATTAAAATTGTTAGTTCTGTGTCAATTTGAACATGGAGTGCAGAAACGAACATTATAGGCATATATTGCTTTTTTATTTCCGTAGAGGTAAAAAAGCTGCCGAGGCTCACAAAGATATATGCGAAGTTTACGGTGTAGATTGCTTAACAGAACGCACGTGCCAGAAGTGGTTTCGAAATGCCGTTCTGGAAATTTCTCACTTAAAGACGACCAACGGTCTGGTCGATCATCTGGAGTTGATGATGACCAAATGAAACCCATTATTGAATCGGATCGTCATATAACTGTCCGAGAGATTGCAGACAGGTTAAATGTCTCGCATACAACCATAGAATATCGTTTAAAAAGTCTCGGAATCGTTAAGAAGCTCGATATTTGGGTTCCACACGAGTTGAAAGAAATTCACTTAATGCAACGCATCAACATATGCGATATGCATCTCAAACGAAATGAAATCGACCCTTTTCTCAAGCGAATCATCACCGGTGATGAGAAATGGGTTGTTTACAATAGTACAACTCGAAAATGATCATGGTCCAAGCGTGATGAACCAGCCCAAACCACACCGAAAGCTGAATTGCACCAAAAGAAGATCATGTTGTCAATTTGGTGGGATTACAAAGGTATTGTGTATTTTGAGCTGCTCCCAAGGAACCAAACCATCAATTCAGATGTTTATTGTCGACAACTAACAAAACTGGACATAGCAATCAAAGAAAAACGGCCAGAATTGGCAAATCGCAAAGGAATCGTGTTCCACCATGATAACGCTAGGCCACACACATCTTTGGTAACACGTGAAAAGTTATTTGAGCTTGGTTGGGAAGTGATGTCACATCCACCATATAGCCCTGACATTGCACCATCAGATTATCATTTATTCCGAAGTTTACAAAACTCTTTGAATGGTAAAACATTCACTAATGATGATGATCTGAAATCGCACTTGGATCAGTTTTTCACCGAAAAGGATCAGAAGTTTTATGAGTGCGGAATTATGAAGCTACCAGAAAGATGGCAAAAGATCATACAACAAAATGGAAAATATTTTATTGATTAAAGTTCATTGCTTTGATAAAAAAATTGGATTTTATTTCATCTAAAAATACCGAAATTACTTTCTTGCCAACCCAATAGAACTGGATGATAATGCAATATTAAAAAAAATTTTAAAAGCCTATGCGTTTAGGAGATATAACCTATTAAAAATTTAACCGTTACACCTCCCCGCGCGACGATCGGTAGTACGTGATCGCGTTGTATTCCACTACGCGTTCCCACTCTGACTCATCCCCACTCCACTGACCCGCTTCGCACCGTAGGAGCTCTGTGTGCGTTCGAGCTCCGTGCGCTGTTTACAAAGTTACTACAGTATTATTATACTATAATGTTTGTTTACCAAGCGAAAGAACCGTTACACCGAGATTCTCCGTCGAACCTTTATCTTTGACATTTTACCACGGCGTTTGTTTTCGATACGACGCGGTCGCGAAACCCAATATTCTCAATTTCCATCGAATAATAAAAATATTATCAGGTTATCTCACAAGTAATATCTTTTTTATCTAATTTTCAACGAGAAAATTACTGCACTTACGAGAATGGCATGGAAAGGCTAGTTGAAACGGGGAACGGTCATAAAAAATGATGGTCAATACTTCAACGATAAAAAATAAATGTAACTACGTTAACTTTCTTGTTGAAAAATAGTTGAAAAAAGAAAGCAATATTACACTTTGGATGTTTTAAAATAGTATATTATTTAAGAAACTTACTGTATGAAACAAAACATTCGATTTCCAAAGTTATACGCATACTTGGACATAAATTGGACCGTTTATTTTAAAAGTGGTAAGTCCATTTTTGAAAAAAATGAGATATCACGTAATTCATGCTTAATTTAATGTAAATAAAATTTAAAAAAAAGTAAAAGAAACAAGAGAAAATGGACTTACACTACTTTCAAAATAAACGGTCCGATTGCACTGTCCAACAGCCAAAAATCTTTTCGTTTCTCACTATGCGATTCTTATAGAGTTTTTCGCGCTGATTCCGAATCTGTTTTTAATTTTTTCCCTAGACGCATAGTTTTTGAGAAATTTGAGTTTGAAAAAATGACCTATTTTTCAACTTTGAACAGGGATTGTGATGTTATTATAAAAGATATTGTATTGTTCTTTACATAAAAAGATTCTCTAGACTTTCCCGAATCCAGTGATATCCAATATTAATGTATTATGATTGTTTAAACATGTTTAAACAATGATTAAAGACGGAGAGACACCACTTTTGCACCAATTTCTGCGGATATTTCTCAATTTATCTCAAAAAATCAGGGTCTAGCGGAAAATCGAACTACACCACGCGCTAGAGCAGACTTTTATCTTGAGAAACCACCCTTTCAACTTTCCAAAGTCGACGTTTTTACCGAAACAGAAAGCAAAATATCTTCACCCTACACGAGCTGCCGCCAGTGGCGCTCACCACTACAACGGGCGTTCGCCGCGGCGTATCCCGTGGAACGCCTATTCTAGCGGTAAGTTGAAAGAGTGGTTTCTCAAGATAAAAGTCTGCTCTAGCGCGTGGTGTAGTTCGATTTTCCACTAGACCCTGATTTTTTGAGATAAATTGAGAAATATCCGCAGAAATTGGTGCAAAAGTGGTGTCTCTCCGTCTTTAATCATTGTTTAAACATGTTTAAACAATCATAATGCATTAATATTGGACATCACTGGATTCGGGAAAGTCTAGAGAATCTTTTTATGTAAAGAACAATACCATATCTTTTATAATAACATCACAATCTTTGTTCAAAGTTGAAAAATAGGTCATTTTTTCAAACTCAAATTTCTCAAAAACTATGCGTCTAGGAAAAAAATTAAAAACAGATCAGGACCGATCATCAGGAACGGTACATGATCACAGGACATGGTCGACCAGCAGCACAGCATTGTCCAATATCGCAAGAGCAACAGATTCATTATGTTCACATTCTACATAATCCCAATCGTATTCGCAGATCCCCCGGGTAGATAATCCGTTGCTAACGGTTCACGGTGTAATAATGAACGATACCGGACCGAACATCCCCATCGTGGCTCACCCCTGCGTTCTCGAGCCTCGGCGCGGCGTCTTCCAATATCACCAACCCTAATACTCGGTCCATTCGTGTTCCACGGCTGTAGCGAGGCTTCTGTTTGCAGAAAAGTATTTACCCGGCGGATGTTAGCCACGTAATTAATTTCTGATGAGCAGATGTACCGCTACCACGCCACCTAATCTGTCAATTAGATACGCTGGACTAGCTACTCCAGCTCGGAGAACCTGTCAGATTCGGATCCCCAAAGAACGGAAATAAAAGGCAATTCTTTCAATGATTTCATCCGGGAGATTGCCTTCCAACGGGCTCGATCTTCGATGATCGTTGTGACAATAACCCGAGGCCGCAGTTCATTCAACGAGGAGGTCGAGGTTCGAAAAAATGCAAGTAGCATTACCACATCGAGTGGGCTAAACATCTGTCGTATCTTCGGGTCCGTCGAGCAACAGTTCTAGAAGAGACATTCTTTGAAATGTGCCGAATGTAGAGAAGGATAGCGATTGACAAAGAAAGGCGGACTAAGGTTCGGACATTTGACCAGCTCAGCCTTTTAAATTCGAAAATCAAAATTCCTTCTTTTTGGTTTACCGTCAATGAAACTCTTGCCATCGTAAACGTCCCGTTTTCCTGATTACAATAACAACAAACACGATATAATTGCGAGGATAACTACTAGTGTAACAAGCGATTAAAGCTGCGGACTTCACATTTACGGTAGAGGTGCACGAATTCTTAACTTTGCTTGTTGCACAGGCAATTATGATCGTAACTATATCGAGTTTGGTGTCATTTTAATTAGAAAAAACGAGAGGAATACGATGGTAACAGTTTCATAAAAAGAAAAAAAGAAAAATTAGAAAAGTTGCAATTTTGCTTCACTTCCATTATTAGTGAGAGTCTCACCGATGCTCGACTTCTCGCTGGCTCGGTGTCGTCGAGCGTGTTTACCGCTTGATGATTGAAAATTGGCCAAAACTGATTTTTAAATTATATTATAGTTACGTCAGATACTGTGAATTCTGAACAACAATTTTGAATCGATCGACAGTAGTATCCCGTGAGATTGAAGCTTGCTAATTTGAGCGGTACGCTTAAATCGGGGAATATTGATCTACCATCTATAGATTATAGAAAGATCTCAGGTGCGTATAGATGTACACGATTATTCCATTCCCGAGGAAGCGGAGAAGGGGTCGAAGATATTCAGAATCTAGCGAGGATATTGGATGGAGGGTGATGCTTCGCGAAATTATGGAGGATCGATCATATCTGGCGAATATGATATTCTCGGGAGTATTGCAACAGAATTTAGAAATTTGATGCTCAGTTTGTGTGCGGAACGTCGGTCGGGTTTAATTGCTTCTGTTCGAAAGGGAATTCTCTTGGATCTTGGATCATTTGTCGGTGTGTTTCGAAGGAACAGTGTTAAATCTCTTTTTAGAACTTTCGAACAACATTTTTCTTTAGCTCTCCTGATAACACTGTCCAACAGCCAAAAATCTTTTCGATTCTCACTATGCGATTCTTATAGAGTTTTTCGCGCTGATTCCGAATCTGTTTTTAATTTTTTCCCTAGACGCATAGTTTTTGAGAAATTTGAGTTTGAAAAAATGACCTATTTTTCAACTTTGAACAAAGATTGTGATGTTATTATAAAAGATATTGTATTGTTCTTTACATAAAAAGATTCTCTAGACTTTCCCGAATACAGTGATATGCAATATTAATGCATTATGATTGTTTAAACATGTTTAAACAATGATTAAAGACGGAGAGACACCACTTTTGCACCAATTTGTGCGGATATTTCTCAATTTATCTCAAAAAATAAGGGTCTAGCGGAAAATCGAACTACACCACGCGCTAGAGCAGACTTTTATCTTGAGAAACCACCCTTTCAACTTACCGCTAGAATAGGCGTTCCACGGGATACGCCGCGGCGAACGCCCGTTGTAGTGGTGAGCACCACTGGCGGCAGCTCGTGTCGGGTGAAGATATTTTGCTTTCTGTTTCGGTAAAAACGTCGACTTTGGAAAGTTGAAAGGGTGGTTTCTCAAGATAAAAGTCTGCTCTAGCGCGTGGTGTAGTTCGATTTTCCGCTAGACCCTGATTTTTTGAGATAAATTGAGAAATCTCCGCAAAAATTGGTGCAAAAGTGGTGTCTCTCCGTCTTTAATCATTGTTTAAACATGTTTAAACAATCATAATACATTAATATTGGATATCACTGGATTCGGGAAAGTCTAGAGAATCTTTTTATGTAAAGAACAATACAATATCTTTTATAATAACATCACAATCCCTGTTCAAAGTTGAAAAATAGGTCATTTTTTCAAACTCAAATTTCTCAAAAACTATGCGTCTAGGAAAAAAATTAAAAACAGATTCGGAATCAGCGCGAAAAACTTTATAAGAATCGCATAGGGAGAATCGAAAAGTAAAAAAAAGTTTGAATTTGTTGGACAGTGTAATTGCAATCGACGCAAACAATTTTTATTTCGCAGAAAGATCTCTAATCTAGTTATTAGTAGAGTGCGGATCTTTATGCAAAATAAAAATTGGCAGCGTCAACTGAAAGCCATTTGAGCCACTCAGGAATGTCTCCCCTTCTTTAACGATTTTAAAAAATTTCAGATTACATATCAATGCCCTCCACTCTTTTTAATCATTCTACTATCCTTAATTTCTCCTACTCATTTTTCTCATAGATGCATAAAATCCGATAAATCGGATAAAATCCGCAGTATAGTTATTAGTAATCGCTTCTACGAATAAAATAAATAAAATTTATGTAAAATTTCAAAATTCGCACGGCATTGGACACGTTCGTGGATAAGATTTTTTAGGTCAACATTTTCTCGGATCGTGTACGACCAGCACAACAACCGTTTCGTTCACAGAATTTTCCGTCGATCGGAGGAACACTCAACGGCAGTAGTTCGAGAAGTAATTGCAGAATTTTCAAACGTTGGAGCAAATGGTCGCACGTCTCGGGTCTCGTTGTGCGGCCCGAGAATAATCAATTCTATCGAATAGGAGAGCGCATTTATTTCGCTAACGGGGACCTCGTTCTCCTTCGGGATTGTGCATTCAAATGTTGGAACCAGGGCAAGTAGCTACGTGCTACTTCCGATACAGTTCAACATAAACAGCAACATATGCTCGAAAAAACGCAAGGAACAGAGTTCGATCCGATCACTCGACCCTGTTCTCGCGAAAGTGTCGTTCAATTGTCACGGCCGCGTTATTCAAATTTGCAAATGACATGGACACGACCCGTGAAAAGTTCACTCGATGGAAAATTCTCGCGTCAATCGAAACGCGTCTGGCATTTTTATAACAATTTCCCCTGGGCATGGATATCCAAGAGATCAAAAGTCCGTCAAATATATGACAGCATAAATCGGAACGATATCAAATTTCTAGCTATTGCAATTTCGTTTCAGTTACAATTGATACAACAATGGTATTTTTTGCAGCATATTAACACGATGACTTTCATATCACTCATGTATGAGTGACACTATTTCCTCACCAGGTTTCAAAGTTTATTTTTACTGCACTATATTGGAGGAAATTAGGGAGTAAAATTGATTTACGAGTAAAGTTTGACATCTAAATTACAATTAAGGATAGAATTTTTGAAAATCATCTATAATAAACCTGTAGATTATAATAGTATTTCTTGATTGAAACGCTTTATGACATTTTTTCATTCTAAAACCGGACGTTTCATATGCAACAACATAATCAAAAAATTCTAATTGGGATTTAGAGGTCTTTCCTTCATCCCTAGATAGCTCAACTTCCTTCGAATTTACTTGGGATAAGAAAATATTGAAACAAAATCCCTCTGATCTCTTATACACGCTGCGGTAAAACGTTGACGAAGGTTCTTCGTAACAAAATACGTATAATAACCGGACTGATCTTATGATTATACTGCTTTTTGTATAAAATAAAAATTCTCTGCATCAATTGCAAGAAACAAGAGCTCCAGTGCACAATTTTACAAATTCATTTTCTCCATGATTAAGTTTCCTATATTGGCATCACTGTCGATTTTTATACAACATAATTGTCTGCATTCTTTGCAGGATACAGGAGTTACACATAAGGGGGATCTATACCCTCGGATTTTGGGGTATTTATCAATGTTATCAACCTCTGTGCAGAAAAAAAGTTTGGTAACATTGATAAACACGCAACTGCATAATGAACACGAGATGGAGTTGTTTGCTATTTCCATATTCTATTCATCTCGTCGCGAATGCCGTTATACAGGGCAGGTCGCACTAATATCAGTGCCACCGATGAGAATATGTACCTCGTCTGTGTCAGTTTTGCTATGATTCCACATTGACAGTAGTGCAGCAGTGAAATGTTGCACAATATCGCAGCACTGATTGACAGTTCTTCTGACTAGGCACCATCTCGTGTAAACTAACTGAAATGAAATTGGCTCTAGATTGGCTCTACATCAGAGATAACCTCTGTCTTCATGAACGTAATATGGGGAAATCTCTGCTAATGTGAATGAAATCACGCGCGGCGATTTTTTGTCCTTATACGAGCATATTTTGAGCTACACAAAGGCTCATTTGATAGAGGAAGGTTCATCACGGCGCGCTCTGCTCATCATATCAGTCAGAAAAATCTCTTTGAGACAGGAAAATACATTGAAATCTGCGGTTATTTTTCTAGATTTTTTCTCTACTTTGGGCACTCATATTATTAGATATAAACATAATCTCGTTAAATCAATAGCAGAGCGCGCCGGATTTAACCTTCCTCTATAGAATGAGTCCTCACCCAGTCCAAAATCCGCTCAAATAAGGACAAAAAATCGCCGCGCGTAAACCCATGTTTCGACCCAAAATCTAGTAAGATTCTAGTTCCTTTCTAGTTACTTCATTGGGTATAGATCCCCCATAAACATTTATTTCTTTTCTCATATTGACAAGTTCAGTCTCATAAAACAATGTTTTTAAATTCGTCCAATGTTTTCACTGTTTTCGTTCGATTTTGTCATAAATGCATCAAATTCTCAGTCCACTATTGTTATCATCTACGACCAATGTATCTATTGTGTGTAACGTTAAATAGGTAGTTGAAGTTGACATACTTTATACAATTTAATGATTATACCGAGAGAGTTTATGTTATATAACTGGGACTGTTTATTGTGATCAATTCGACTAACAATCACTCCACCGAGTGATAGAGATTCGGTGCTGATTGGATATGGTGCGAGACTAATTTAGTGGTTACAAGTTTCGCCTATTAACACTGCTGTCCTCGTCAGGTCTACATAAACCGAAATAGAATTGCAATTACAGTGTCGTGTTCGATGCATTAGGGACGCTTTTCCCACGTATAAAAACAACATTAACCCCTTATATATAACACCGATTCAGACTCGCAATTTCCTCGAAACAAGAATTAGTTTATAAAGAAGTAGTTTATTCCTCGAAACTAGAACTCCATAAACACAAGCTTTCTTCTTCTAACAAGGAGAGATCACAGAGTCGGTGTCGTCGATTTTAATTAAACTGTTTCTGGCGAATCTAGAGCAAAACTAAGCAGACCCATGTCCGAGCGTCTTTGACAATACTCATTATTTATAAAGATACTTAATATTTAGTTTTATGTTATCCAGAAAATATCTTGATATACTTTATTTCTTAATCATATCTCAATTTTTCCAAAATTGATCTGATTTCAGACAGATCTATTTTCTCTAACGTGAACCATGTAATTTGTTAATATTTATACAATGCTTATAGTGCCGAAAATATTTGTTTCAAATGCTTTTATGAAGCACTCTACGCACCGTCCATTTTCTGCGCAAAAAAATACATATAACTAGTTGCACGAGTGACCACCACAGCAATAAATAAATAGCAAGATGACAAAGAAAGAAACAAGAAAACATTTTTAAAGAAAGGAGAGTTAAAGAAAAGAGGACTTAAAACTCCAAATAAAAATAAGAAACTGAAAGTAAAATAAAAATAAAACCCATAAAATGAATATATATAAAAATGATGAGATCAGAATGAAAAATAATTATTTGCGATATGATTAACTTGTCCTACGATTTATTTTACGGTTTCAGTGATTAGAACTTTCTTTGTAGTTCGTCATTTCCTAAAAGAGGAGAAAATTTATATCTATTGCATGCCTACATGTTCTCCAATAACTATATATTAACGAAACCAAAATAGAATTTCATTTCGGTTTGAAGGAAATTAATAACATACATATTTGTTAGACCCTGTTCATAATCTTCATCACGACTCTAACACGATATTGTAGGGCAAGGGTTGAAGAAATTAAGTATGCTAAGATATTTTCTGAACATTATAAAATTAAATGTTAATTACACTGTCCAACAAATTTCAATTTTTTTTATGTTCCCTAATTACTGTTGGGTCCTTCTTATAGAGTATTTTACGCTGATCTCGAATCTGTTTTTAATTTTTTTCCTATACGCACAGTTTTTGAGGAACATGGCTTTGAAAAAAAAAACATATTTTTTAACTTTAAACAAATATTGTGATGTTATTATAAAAGATATTGAATTGTTCTTTGCAGCAAAAGATTCTGTAGACTTTCCCGAGTACAGCGATATCCAATATTAATACATTATGATTGTTTAAACATGTTTAAACAATGATTAAAGACGGAGAGACACCACTTTTGCACCAATTTTTGAGGATATTTTTCAATTTATCTCAAAAAATAAGAGTCCAGCGGAAAATCGAACTATACCACTCGATAGAGCAGACTTTTATCTTGAGAAACCCCTCTTGGAAGTTTGCAGCAACGACGTTTTTACCGAACCAGAAAGCAAAATATCTTCGCCCGACATTGAGTTGCCGTCAGTGGCGCTTACCGCTACAATGGACGTTCCACGGGATACGGCGCAGCCGTTTAAACATGTTTAAACATGTTTAAACAATCATAATGTATTAATATTGGATATCTCTGTATTCGGGAAAGTCTACAGAATCTTTTGCTGTAAAAAACAATTCAATATCTTTTATAATAACATCACAATATTTGTTTAAAATTGAAAAATATGTTTTTTTTTCAAAGTCATGTTTCTCAAAAACTGTGCGTATAGGAAAAAAATTAAGAACAGATTTGGAATCAGCGCAAAAAACTCTATAAGAAAGACCCAACAGTAATTAGGGAACTTTGGTGTTGGACAGTATTATCTTCATGAATAATTAGCATCATTGTAAAAAACGCTCAGAGATGGGTCTGCTCATTTTTGCTCTAGATTCGCCAGAAAAAAAAGTTTCATTGAAACGAACCCCACGACACTGTGACCTCTCCTTGTAAGAAATAATGGACGACAAAAATGTTCCCAATCAGTGTGTTCAAGTAGCGGTTCTTGTAAATGTTCTTGTAGATGTTCTTGTAGATGTTCTTGTAGATGTTCTTGTAGATGTTCTTGTAGATGTTCTTGTAGATGTTCTTGTAGATGTTCTTGTAGATGTTCTTGTAGATGTTCTTGTAGATGTTCTTGTAGATGTTCTTGTAGATGTTCTTGTAGATGTTCTTGTAGATGTTCTTGTAGATGTTCTTGTAGATGTTCTTGTAGATGTTCTTGTAGATGTTCTTGTAGATGTTCTTGTAGATGTATAGTTTTGAACTGTTATCTAACAATAACAATAGTAATCTGTTAAGAAATCTCTTACTGGCCAACTGATTTTCCGTGAAACGATTCGCGGCACAATTGAGAAGAACAGCAGGATCAGTTGATTCGCGCTATTTGGCTAACAAGGTTGATGTTAGGCCATGTCAGGCTACTTTCCGAGATCTGGCGGAGGATTTTGGGATGCACCACCGCCGACAGCATTTTTCAGTTTGTATACAGGACACGTTGCTGGTAGAAAAATCGGTGTCGGGCGAATTCGCAGAGAAATGTGCTTACCTGGTAACTCGAGGAAGTTGGAGGTCCTGCGCTGTTCGCCGCGTGGGTGGCTGGTGTAGTTCAACGGGCCTACATCCTCGTTGCTGACATTCGACAAATTGGAGCACTGGCTGTCACGAGAGCTCCGTCTGGACGCCAGATAGGCTGTAATGTTCAAAGAAAGGACACGTCAGGCAATTTTATCAAAACGTCCGCGAGTAATTCGTGGCTAACTGGTGAAAAGGGATAAAGCCGCGGATGAGCCCTGCTGACAGATGCGCGGCACGGGGAGCTAATAATTTCAGCGCTGTTGGTGACACAAGGTGTCCTACTTGGGCAGCTTAAATGCTCTGTGTTCGAAAAGTTTATAGAATCTGTTTTTTCTCTTACGTCGACAACACTGCCATTATTTTTCCGATTTTTCATCAAATTTTCAGCATGTGTAGAACTAACATAGATCTACAAAATGTGAAATAAAAACATTTTAAAAAGTGCCTTTTTCATTTTCATTTTGTAAACCAATTCCCTCTCTTTCTTCCAATTGCTAGAAAAATAGGTCAGGTCGTTTGGTCCGGTTTTAAACAAGTTATACGAGCCACCGTATATCCATCAGCGCGATAAATGGCGATTGATTTCGGCGACCAATAATCACCGATTTAAAATTTTCACCGTCGAATCCCGTCCGAATGTGGCTCAAACTCGCGAACGGATTAAAGGTCGAAGAGGATTATGGGATTCGGCTCTCGAACTGCTGGCAGTCTCGTCTAATTTTCAGTTATGAAGAAGCGAGAAGAGGAGTCAGGAACGAGAGAGAGAGAGAGAGAAATGGGAAACGGACAAAGGTGGAATGAGCAAGTTCATTTTATTTCCCAGGACTTTAAATGGAAATCCCATCTGATCGACAGACGGGAAAAATGATTACACCGCGGCAACCTAACCTAACCTGATTTTTGATGCGTCCCTTGTCTACATATTATGATTCCTTTCAGCGTTACGGGTTCGCGCGTAATTAAAGGAATATCGATTCTTCTATCGACTAGATTGACAATATTTTTTCATAGATTTGTCTAGAGCTCTCGGGAACAATGGCAGTTCACGTTGGAGACGAATATTATTATCGATTCCCGTTTGCATCGCAGCTGTGCGGAATACTAAAAATTACTGTTTTATATTGGTGTTTAGAATTTGTAGCGATTTCTATCACAATATATGTCGAAAACAGTAATAAATTCATGTGTCTTTCCGATCTCAATAATTGTAAATCGACCAAATTTAGAACCAGCCATTTTTTCAAGTTTGTGGAACAGTGTTAAATATTTTACTATAAAATGCTGTCTACTGTATTATTTTGAATATTTGAACTGAAAGAACGAAGGTTTACGACATAAAAAAATCTGTGAACTTGTCAACCTTTAGAGGATTTTTCCATTGCAATTTTGATTTCTTTTTCCATAAAGCGTGCTCTGCAAATTTCCAATTTTATTCCGGTGTGTGCGGTAGTCAATACCGACTTTGAAGTGATAAAATAAAGAAAATGTAGTAGAACGATGGTAACAATCACTGCAACAAATATTGTGAATTTTAATGTACCCCTCGCAACAAGAGTAAATTTCACTATACCTGTTTCCGTTTTCAAGCAAACGAATATAGGAAAGAATTTCAACGAAAAAGTTAATCGACGCACGTAAAATGTATAAAATTTTTATGTGTATTTTAAATATTTGATTTGATCGCAAAAGTGTATTTATATTTCTCTCGCTCTGTATTCGCGATCGATAAAAACTTGTTCACTGTGCCAGTAATCGGATCTATTGGTTTAACAACGCACAATTTAAGTGGAAAAGCGCGCAAAAGTAGACGGCCACCGGCGCGGCGCGTCGCGGACCAATATTTCAAAACGGATTTCCGTATTTTTATAGCGGAACACGACAAAAGTGCAGAATGTCGTCGGGCGTTCCGCTCATGTTTCTCCGTTTCGCTTGTTCCACGGAGACTGTAGCCACGAAGGCGATTATTTGAACCATGTACGTGCATTTATTCGTATTCTGCGGTACCGCTTGACAAATTCCCCTTGATTACCAAGTTTCGTCACGAAACCGGCGAAACGTGACGATTCTCCAGTGCGTTTGAAAAAAGTCTCTCGTTATCGTGTTGCATGGACCCACGAAGACTCTCCGGTCGAAATTGTTTCAATCTGGACACTGTAAGTTACAGTGGGTGTACAAAGTATTCGTACACCTTATTTTTAAAAAAATAACTTTCGAAATTGGACCCAACAGCTTGAGTTTCTTTTTGGAACGTTGGAAGAATTAGTTTACTAGCTAATGGGTAAATAATCTTATTTTAAATTGTTTTAATTGCAATTGCGAAGGAAAAAGTAACTGTGCCTCCAATGAAAATTTAACACGTATTTTGTACATCTACTAAGTAAGTTATATGTATACAGTGGGTGTACGAAGTATTCGTACACTTTTTAAAAACTAACAACTTTTTTATAATTGTACCAAACGACCTGATTTTTTATAATCAATCAGAAGCATTAGTTTACGAAATTATATGCAAAAATGATGTTCCAAAGATTATAATTTACAAGGTAACATGCAAAAATAAAAAAGGCATTTTTTAAAGCTTTTTTATTTGGGCCCTTAACCCGGCTACGCTTTAAAAAAAAGGAACTTAATAAGTTGTTAGGGGTCCATTTGGACCCTAAATGCCTTACGTGTGACAATTTCTATTACAACTATTTCAAAAAGGATTTTCAATATTTTTTTAAGTGGAAGAAGGATTTTAATTAATTATTCTCCGCCAAGAAATTTCAGACTCGCCGGCCTTTCCGTTTCGAAGTTATAAGCGCGCAAAGAACGCTTTGGGTCCAAATGGACCCGATAAGCGTAGCCGGGTTAAAGAGAAAATTTAAAATATATGTTTTGTAGATCTATGTTAGGTATACACATGCTGAAAATTTCATCGAAATCGGTTGACGCAGGAAAAAACGACACGCATCGAAAGATTTTAAGCAGAAACTGATCAAAAGTCGTGTAAAACCACCATTTTCACAATTTTTAACCGCTTGTAGCTCGTGTGTATGTTAATCGATTTCAATGAAATTTTTAGCATATCATTTCGTAAACCAATGCTTCTAATTGATTATAAAAAATCAGGTAGTTTGGTACAATTTTTAAAAAGTTATTAGTTTTTAAAAAGTGTTAATACTTTGTACACCCATCAAGTTTCACTGAAATCGGCGAACACATAAAATAGTTATGGGCATTGTAAGATGTAAAAATCTTTGAATTTGGGTTTGCGATTCATTTAAATCCCAGATTCTTAGAATTTTTGCTATTTTCAATCAATTATATTCCGTAACAATCCTGCTCGATTTCGATGAAACTTTGTACATTATACAACTTATTCAGACCTACCAAAGAGGCGCCTTCTAAATTTTCACTACAGGCACAGATAAAAAATTCAAAAATCGTGACCTTAACTTTTTCCCTTGCAATTGCGCCCAATAACAATTTTAAACTAGAGGGCTATTGTTGCTCGCTCGCTTCGCGAGCTCGCGGGCAGGACTGCTCTTGCGAGAATGTTAGTGGTACGCATGGCTAGTATAGGGCCCACAGCTATTAATGTCTTTCATTTTGTGTGTGACTCTCCACGAGCCACACAAAGAACTTCCCGATTCGTTAGTTGCTGTATATTATTATTATTATTTATTAAGTGTACGTTTTAAGAAGATTATACGTTTTCAGGGAAATTCAATAGTTTTCTACTTATCAAAATGTTTGCTATATGGCGTCGCATTAAACCAATATCGTATGCTCGTTGCTCGCTTGGTTCCTTGTTATAGCATACTAATGTTGCAAAATAAATTGTCTTAATTAGTTTTTCGCAAACGATACAACTCATCATTATCCGGGTTTGCACTATTGATCTTGGTTTTCTTCGATACTATTAATTTAAATTTTCTCAAAATATATAAACCGCTCAATTTTGAAACTCTGCTCAGTGCTACATACAACATTTGTAAAGTTCGTATTTCTGATGTTTTAAAATCCATACATACTTTCTCGTATGTTTCTCCCTGACTTTTATGAATCGTAATCGCTTCAGCAGGAACCACTGGAAATTGACTACGTGTGATTTGTTATTTTCCTTCACTCGAAATATTTACTTGATTCGATATTTTTTTATTATTGGTGTTAAATTTTGATTTATATTTGCATTTTTCATATAATCACGATAATGAGTTCTTACTTTCACTCCTGCTATGGCCAATTGAAAATCTAACCACAATATAGACGGAATTTTAGTATTTTCTTGAAAAGTAATAAATTTTAATATTCCGCATGCTCCATTAACCAATTCGTCTTCAACGTCAATGTTATTAATTATCATATATTTTATATTAATTTTCAATTTAATCTCAGTTAACAATTCGTTTTGAACTCATTGTTTATTTAAAGATTGTAATATAAATGTTTTTGTACTTTCATCGATATTCTTTGAAAATGTATTCTCGGCGATGACTAACTCACTCTTGCATTGGAATAATTTTCGATTATTGTAAGCGGTTACATTAGCATTAGTTGCATAATTGGAAAAAACATTTTTTTTAATTAAGAAAAAACAAGAAATTTTTTTTTTTAATTTTATAAAAAATTTTTTTTTTAATTTTATAAAAAAAAATTTTTTTTAAATATATATATATATAGTTACGTTTACTTCTTCGGTGGATACGCCTTTCGTATAAATTGCAATGTTTCATCAACTCCTTTCGAAAAAAACTAAAAAACTACTTGACCAAAATGGACCAAAATCTAATCAGTTCTAAGTTACAGCGGGGCACATCGATTGCATCATTCATCATTCCGATCGCGTTGTTACTTTTTCTGAAAACGTTAACGAAAAATTTGATACCATAGAAACGGACATACGCACACACACACACACACACATACCGACATTTTGATAAAAATAGTCTAAAATGACTCCAATGACCATGAAACGTGAAGATCTGCTAAAAAATCGATTTTCGATTTTCGGGGTAATTACAATAACTTCCCTATGAAATCGGGAAGTTAAAAATTATTTACATATTAGCTAATAAACTAATCCTTCTATCTTCTCAAAAAAACTCAATCTGTTAGGTTCAATTTTTAAAAAGCTATACGCTTTTAAAAGGTGTACGAATACTTTGCACAGCCACTGTATGTACCGCGTCGCATATTCCACTGATTTTACGAGAGGACTCTTCTCAGAAACAGAGATTTCAACATAATACATCGTCCCAAATATAAAACATTATTCTAGACATTCGCGGAATAGATGTGCATGATATTTGTGAAATATTGTATCCCCACTATCGCCGCGTAATATCAGAAAACGTCGCGGTGAGCGTTTTTATTGAGCTCGACTACTTGAAACATTCACAATCGTGAAATCTGATAGCAAAGGTTGAAATCGAATCTTTTATCAACAAACGTCTGAGTCGCAATATAATTTCTATTATTTTTTGAACCACAAAATTCCAATATCAGATACTCGTTTGATCGCTGTTGAATACAGCATTAATTAGAAACTCCTTTGGACAGATTACACGGAATTAAAAGTGATAACGTTACGAAACCCGATACGTTACGTGGAATTAGGGCTCGTTAATTGGAAGAGTGTTGTCTCACTTTGATGTATCGTCCAAATAATTAGATATTTTCGACAAGGACAACATGCGCTTTGTGCGCGTTGTAAATGGGCACGAGATTCTGTCTGCAGAGGGAGATCAATCATTAATTTGTTAATTGCCTTTCAGCGCAATTTATTCCGATTGCAAAATCTTGATAAACCTTTCGGAAAACTTGAGAAATCATTCCACTAATTACAATTTGAAAAATTACATTTTTAACCGGTAAAGCGATCGCGATAATGATTTCGGGAGAAATTTTTTGTACACGAATGTCATTCCTTTATTATGCGAAATCAAGGTCTGTTCATCTGCGTGTCCCGGGTGCATCGGAAAAATGTATTTCTAACCCAACCCGCGAATATCAATTCTCCTTTTGCCTAAAAAATGATTGCGTGTGACTCAAAGTAAGCGAAAACAATAAAAGAGAGACTCGAAACGAGCGTACAAAGCACATCTTCCGCGAAGCTCTTTTTCCGCGCGTCCCCGATGCGTCGGAAAAGTGCATTTCATCTTCGAACGGGAGGAGGGAATCGACAATAACGCTGGTTCAGCGGAACAGAACAATCGTCGGAGCGTAAAAATTGCTGCCACTCGAAAATAGGGTCAAAGTGGAACAAACGTCGAAACTTCTGGACAGAGTCCACCTCGAAAATGGCCGTTGCATAAT
Organism: Lasioglossum pauxillum; assembly: GCA_933228785.1. NCBI lineage: Eukaryota > Metazoa > Arthropoda > Insecta > Hymenoptera > Halictidae > Lasioglossum > Lasioglossum pauxillum. The sequence continues at coordinate 41,550,366 of OW121705.1, read as the reverse complement.
ACGCGGTTCCCGTCAAGTAGGACAGAGCGACGCAGGTTGTTGCCGACAATGGTCTGCTAACGAGGACACCCGTGCGCGCGACATCGTACCGGAAAAACTAAACGAAAAGCACAGCGAGAGTGTACTTACCGAGTCCGCTCTTTATAGAGTCTCTTCTCCTCGGACTGGACAACAGCGTCACTTCCGTATCGGCGTCCTCCATCTCCGACAAGTCGCTGGTAGACCTCTTCGACGTGTTTGTGCCATATGCGACATCGTTCTCCTTACCCTGACCCTTTCCAGCCTCGTCGAGGCATCCTTGACTCCGATTGAAGTGGCTGCTCTTCTTGGTGGGCTTCTTCTCGGCGGGACTGTTGCTTCTGTCTTTGAACGATCCCTCCACGGAGGACGGCCTCGAGCTGTTCTTATAAGGTGGACTATTCTGCGACTGTTCAAGATTCAGCTTCGAGTACTTCGGACTGGGCATCGCCGTGGGACTCTTGCAGCCGCTGATCTCGAAACAGGAGTTCCTCCTGTGTTTCGGACTTTTCGGACCGTAATTTGAGGGACTGGAGGATCTGGCTGGAACCGCCGGTGGTCCAGAGATGGGGCTCTTCGGTGGATAGCTCATCGTCTTCCCGAGGATCTTCCTCGGCTCGCAGAACTGGAACGTCGGCGACTTCCGACCCGGCGAGTTCAACAGGTTCGAGCTCCTCGAGCGCGCATGGTAGCCTGGACTCCTCGGTGATCGGTCCACCTCGTTCGAACGGCCGAACTCTTCGAAGTCGAAATTCGTGTTAGGTGTCTCCGGGTTGTACTCTGGCGGGAATTCGAACACGAGAGGCGTGCAATGGGTTTTGGTTACCGACAACTGCGTGGGACTCCTCTGGCCGTCGATCGGTATCGGAGGCAGTTGCGGTAGTTTGCGAGGACTCCGCGGGGATTTCAAATGCATCGATTGTGCGGGGTTGCTCGTCGCCATTTCGTCGTCGGCCTTCTACGGTGAATACGTAATGCTTCCTTGCCCGCGCGACGGTTTTTTGATCGCGTCCGCTTCCGCCCTCCTTTCAATCTACAGAACGAAAGGCACAGCCGGCTCTCGACTCATTGTGCTTCCGTCTGCGACGATGAAACGCAAGATTTCGCCCCACTTTCGAATCGGCTCGAGATCTTCTCTATGAACGTGGACTCCCGCGCCTCCTTCGCGTCCCTCGTACCGACGTTTCTGCAGAATGATGACGAGGAGCGAAGTGTGAGAGCGAAACTCTTCAAGACCCGGCCATTAAAGCTGACGCACGCGGAATAATGTGCCACTTCTTCGGCCGACGACCCTGAAATATTTCGACCAGTTCAAAGTCTGCTTGTTAGTGTCTCTATATCCAGGGTATCCCAAAAATGTTGTACTTTCTTAAAAAATGTTCTTCAAGTCATTTGAAGTCACTTTTTCCTTTACGGTAATGATCTCCCGCCTTCATTTAGGGGTTATTAGCGGAAAGCGCGGTCCAATCAGGACATATCTATGGAGGAGAGATTCCTGCTCGAAGACAGATCGCATTCAGCGTAGCGTTGGCATTGGTCGAACCGGAATCCGCCAGCTGTGACCGTGCTCTGTTTCGTCCGCGTTATTCGGTCATAACCCCTCAACAAAGCCGTGGAAAACATTTTCGCAAACGAAAAATTGAGAATTACCCTTCTCAAGGAAATACATCAGTTTTGGGAGACCCTGTGCAATAGTGTATTATATTAGGATTTTAATTGGCAAATTAGAACTTCTGGGTCGTTGGAACTTCACAAATATCATGCACATCGCTTTCATATAATGTCGAGATATTACAGTACATTTATGGTAAAATAAACTCCAAATAATATCTTGTTTTTAACTCGCATCGTACGAAACCGGCGATTTTTTTCTATCACTGTACAGTGCAACTTCTTGTATTCTGTTCAACGTCTTCTTTCCAATTATTAACAAAGGCAAGAATTACAATCAATCAATTATGAAACCATTTGCTATAACATTTCCTATTGTTGCACTTTGTAGTTCAATACATATTTTTATTGCTCAAATATGAATGGTCCTGTGAATATTACACAGCGGATTTTATGCACTTTTTGCAAAAATTAATAAAGCAGGAAAAACATTAGAAAGAAAATAACTTTTTTAAATTGAGAACATCAAAATGCTTCTTAAATATTTACTGAAACAATAAAGATGAGAGCTACTTGATGCAAGATAAATTAATTTCAATCCAAGAGATCCTTTTATGTAAATTAAGAAAGAAAATCATTTTCTATTTCACTTCAGTCTTTTTAATTGAGAACATCAGAATGCATCTTAAATATTTACTGATACGACAATGACTAGAGCTCCTTGATTCCAGATAAATTCATTTCAATTCAAGAGATCCTTTTATGTAAATGAACAAAGAAAATAACTTTATATTTCACTCCAGTTTTTTTAACTGAGAACATCAAAATGCATCTTAAATATTTACTGAAACAATAAAGATGAGAGCTACTTGATGCAAGATAAATTAATTTCAATCCAAGAGATCCTTTTATGTAAATTAAGAAAGAAAATCATTTTCTATTTCACTTCAGTCTTTTTAATTGAGAACATCAGAATGCATCTTAAATATTTACTGATACGACAATGACTAGAGCTCCTTGATTCCAGATAAATTCATTTCAATTCAAGAGATCCTTTTATGTAAATGAAGAAAGAAAATAATTTTCCATTTCACTCCAGTTCTTTGAATTCAGAACATCAGCACGCATATTAAATATTTACTGAAACAACAAAGATAAGAGCAACTCGATTCAAGGTAAATTGATTTTAATCCAAGAGATCCTTTAATGAAAATTTGTTACGTACATGTTCTAAAAATTTTCACTCAACGTTTGCACGCTAAATGCAAAATAAATCGTTTATGCTAGTGGCCATAAATGTAACGGCATACTGCATCATGAAATTTTATGTTTACGAGGACGAATAGCAATATACATAGTTGATGTTTCATCAGAACCGTCGTTAATTCGCATAACAAAAACACCACTACACAATTTTACGACCGGTAACGCGGAAAGCGGAAATCTTGTAAACATTTTATACCGCAAACACCGATGTATAAAATCTCAACCAACGGCAAGAACTAATATGAAAGCGTGCGCGTAATTTCCCAGTGTGATGTTTGTGTTTTTAAAAAGAAACTCATTGAAGGAGCGAATGAGAACCTTTTGAAGCTCCCTAGTGCACCGTTCGGACTTCACGATGCATCACAATTTCCCTTCGATAGAGGATCCCCTTCTCATTCGGAGCACAATTTATTTCTCTGCGCGAATAGTGAAGAAAGATTTAGACTCGAAAACATCTCATTAGTCGGGGCGACTATTAATAACCGGTGCCAATATAAATTGAATAGCGGTGTTTAACTTCCTCGGGATCAAACGTGATTTAATTCAACGACTAACGCTAAGCCTACCGGGCACTAAAAGCAATTAAAATGTTTTAGCTTACAAAATTGATGAGGTTCTATTCATTTAGATTTTGTGCAATTTTTAACACAGTGTGTGCTTGGACAAAGAAATTTATCCAATCAACTTCAAAATATAATTATTTAACCGGCAGTGGTAGGTTTAGTGTTAACATCCAGCTTGAAAACGAAGATCAACGAAGAATCGGCTGTTAAGAGAGAGAGGGAGAACAGAGAAGTGTACTCACTCGTCTACGAAGAATTAACCTGTTGATCGCATGCGTATAAGGAGTAGCATCGCATTGTTCTTTCGGCAACAGCGTTTGCGGCTGCGATGAGACGGTTTCGAAGGGGGCAAATCCTCCACGGGCACATTCGTTAAGATCATCCACTCGAGAATATAAACACTGATGAGAATTCGATGGCGTAGCTACGGTATTTACATCGGAAACGGAACGGAGAAGACCGGGGTGCTTCCTCGACGGAGGCTGCCGCGTTACTGAGGGGTTGGAGCGCGCGAGCCACCCTCAATGCAACCCTCGCCACGAATTCCACCTTGCTCAACCTCCCACTCTGACACCGCCCCGGGGCTTTTCATCTCTTTGCACATACCTCTTTATCAATCCGATTCATTTCGACCCCATGCCACCTCCGAATCCCTTCGGCTCGACAGATGTTCCACCTGAGCTTGGGCCAGAGCTAGATAAAACAGTCTTACAAGACTTTTGTTCGAAATCGTGGTTTCGAACGTGTATTAATAACACACGTGTCCATTGAGTACACGTGCACTGCATATTTGACGTGTATTTAAATACATGTGCCTCAATGCATCTTCATTTTAATTTGTATAATTTTTAGAACATCGATATTGATTCATGTATACCACGGGTTCACAAATTCCATTGGTACAACAATAAATTTAAACGTCATTTTTAAAGTGAAATAGTACACGTGTAACCGTGTACTTAAAATGACACGTGCTGGAGTACGTGTACGTGAAATACACGTGCATCTAAATACGCGTGAAATAAAGATCTCTGATAGATAAAAGGTGAAGTGCCCTAAGTCTGGACAGTCCAAAAGTGATATCTAAATCTGGACAATTGAATTTTCATAGTAAAATCAGTAATTAAGAGATTAAATAATTATATTATATATTCTGAGGCCTTAGCTACAAGTAGGTGTGAATATTATTTCATTGAGACATCAATTGAAATTTAAAAATGAATTCAAAGTTCATCTGAAGACAGTATACAAAATAGTCTATTTACATGCGAATCATGTGCATTTATAGTTCGAACTTTTGTTAGAAAAAAAGATATAATTTAAGCCCTCAGACAAAAAATAATTATCACGCATAATGATATTGATATTTTAAAATAAATTGGCAATCAAACTTAACGTAAATAATAATTATTAATCCAAATATTAGATGTCCAAGATTAGGACTGTTTTCAAATATAAGTACTCCATACTGGGACGCGATGACAGTAGCTGTCCCACTCTAAGCTTATACGCAATGTGCTTACGCTTGAAGCCGCACACGTGTTTGTGAATAAAATCAACGCATTGTTTGCAAATTATTTAACTACATGTACGTATAATTAGTCTTCTATTAGCTTTAATAACGTATGTAGAAAATGTATTCCGGTTGTGACGTTAATAATACTTTATGTTTACATCTTAAATCTATCAGTGTTACTACCTAACCTTAAAAGTTGTGTTATGACAAGTTTTATTAAAACAGTGAATGAAAATAAATATATATTTGGCTAAATAATACAATACTATAATCTATGATAAGAATACTACATGTTACGCAAAGCATCTTCTATTCGTCATGCGCAACAGCACCACCAACCAACGTTTTAGGTTATGTTCGCTCGATCAACTCGTAAATTGAATTTGTCCCGATATAGGCTTTACTTCTGTCCAGGTGCTAGCTTAGATTGGATTTGATATGTCCAACTATAGGTTTGAATTATTCTTGTTAATACAATTAAGATATTAACCTAAACGATGATTTTTTTATTTTAAATTACTTTACAAACTCTGAACTGTATGTTAAAACTCTTAAGAAATTGTTTTTGTTTAGTTAAAGTGATAAAATTTGAAATAGAAAAACATGCTGTCCAGGCATAGGACACTTCACCTTATGTACAGTCCCTGCTCACTTTATTAGACTCACCTGTATAATTATGATATTTCTATACGATATTGTACTATACGATTTGAACTTTTTGGGAAGCTAGAGCAATTAGTTTACTAAAGAATGTGAAAAGAAATTTTTTCAAAAATTGCAATTGATCGGAATTGTTGAAAAAATACTAAAAGTTGAATTTTTTACTTTTTTATGTGGGCCTATATTGAAAATTTAAAAAATAAGTTTTGTAGATCTGTGTCAATTAAACATATTCTGAAAATTTCGTCAAAATCGGTCGACGTTGCAACGAGCTACAAACATTTAATGATGGTAAAAATTGCAGATTTTCACGATTTATTGCCGAAAATCTTGAAAATCTGCAATTTTTACCATCATTAAATGTTTGTAGCTCGTTGCAACGTCGACCGATTTTGACGAAATTTTCAGAATATGTTTAATTGACACAGATCTACAAAACTTATTTTTTAAATTTTCAATATAGGCCCACATAAAAAAGTTAAAAATTCAACTTTTAGTATTTTTTCAACAATTCCGATCAATTGCAATTTTTGAAAAAATTTCTTTTCACATTCTTTAGTAAACTAATTGCTCTAGCTTCCCAAAAAGTTCAAATCGTATAGTACAATATCGTATAGAAATATCATAATTATACAGGTGAGTCTAATAAAGTGAGCAGGGACTGTACACGGTCCACGAAACACCGTTCAAAGTATCCGGGGAGCAAAGTAAAAAAGATTGTGTGCATTTTTTGGACCGTGTATTTCAAAATCGTGTAAACATAGACCGCGTGTATAAAAGAGTTGGATGTATTCTGGTAACATGGTTTCGATACAACACGATGCAAACACTGCAACTGTCCACCTATGCCCACCTCAAATTTTCCACCATTTTTCACTTCGGAAACTCTCCGACGTGATATTTTTAAAAATCAACTCTTACGCTGCTTCAGGTTCTGACTACAAACGAACTTGTCATGAAGATTTTATTTTAATGAAAATTTCCTAGATTTCGACGAAGATATTTTAACACGTTCACTGCTGCTGGAGAATTTACTGGGACTTAGTAGTAGGAGAATCTTGCAAAGTCAAACAAATATGGTGTTCCACGTAATTTGAGTGTCTTAATCCTCGAATGGCGAAACTCGTGTCCATTCGGACCGGCTAAATTCTAATTTTCTAGTACCCAATTCGTGCCGTTAACTACTTTTATCAGGACCAAAAGAAAACCAACATTGCTCTCAAAGAAGTAAATTTGTAAATTTCCGAAATAAAATTGGTAAGTAAATATTTGATTGCAGCTAACCGCGGCTGTGGTGAAATCATTTTTATGTTGTATTTCCAACTTCGATTCATGTTTATACAACTTGCGTTGCTTGTATAGCCAGCCCTCTTTTAGCACAGTATTTTGAAAGCACAGTTTCAATGTAACGCGGAACGCGTTTCCGTGATTTGCATTGTTTCTACGTTCCATTTAACAGATCAAAACATTTTCGAAGCACTAGACACTTGTTCGTACTTGGAAGACGGTTGCAGAGAGCGAGGGAAAATACTTTCAACGTAAATCACGTGCTTATAATCTGCAATCTTCAATACCTTAGTTATTCGATTATACACGTTATCTGTAACGATAAGATAAAATTGCCTTTAAACTGCACACACTGCACACAGAATGAGCAGTAATTTGTCGATGATTGGCCATTGAGAAGTAATGTAATGTGCTAATTTGTTGTGCTTATTATGACTTTAGCAGCGTCCTGTTATAATGCTTTAATGGTAAACAACCAATATTTTTAAACGAAGGCGCAACGTGGTGTTTTCACGTGTAATAAAGTACTAACAAATCTAAATTATAATGTATTATCTTCGTACATAGAAATCTGACTAACTCTCTGGATTATACGTCAGTAAATTTTTCGTCTGAAAATGCATCCTATGAAGTTGACTCTTTCAGTTGTTCCGTCATACGTCGTAACAGGAGTACGATTAATTATGTAAGTAATATAAATTCACGTAGGTGTGCAATTTACGAAAGTAATTTACGGAATGATCATTTGACAGGTGTTTGATACTGCTATTAATGGAATGCAATGATTGCGTCGTCAAACTTTACGTAAAGTTGTTATCTGAACTTATTACATAAACACGCAGAATATACGATAGTGCAGACTCTGCAGTTTAGCGATCACTGTGAACGATCGATTATCCATACTGCATTGATATTTACAAACATTCAACGTTTCTATCCAATTTGTCTTTGCCGAAGATTTGATTAGATTAAAAGTAAAAGTAACATGTATTGATCGATTGTACCTGAAAGAACCAAGCCAAATCCTTAGTTTCGCGATTCAGAGCCCGTGTAGCAACCTGTTGATTAATTGGAAATCACAACTCGGGAACCGCAGACTTCAATCATGATTGCCAGAGGACGTTGAACTTGAACAGCTGCCAAATCCTTTATTTGTTAACTGTTTTTATCCATGTTATGGCTACACTGCGGATTTTTATGCAAAATCAAAATGTTGTACCAGAATTGCAACAAACTCGAGTGAAATAGACATTCATTTTTACCACGTTTTTATTAGCTCGCTTTCTTATTTGTCTGTTCGGTACAAATTTTGCAATTGATTTTAAACTAACTTCCCGATGAGCTAGAGACTTGAAATTTTAAGCATAGCTCAGAACTGGATGACAATGCAATATTAAAAAAAATTTTTTAAAAAAGCCTATGCGTTCAGGAGATATAAATTATTAATAATTTGAACCTTTGCACCCCCCCGCCGCGTGACGTAGTACGTCTTCGCGTTCAGCGTTCCCACTCTACTACGTGTTCCCACTCTGACTCATCCCCACTCCACTGACCCGCTTCGCACTGAAGGAGCTCAGTGTGCGTCAGTGTGCGTTCGAGCTCCGTGCGGTGTTTACAAAGTTACTACGTATTATTATAGTATAATGTTTGTTTACCAAGCGAAAGAATTAGTTTCTATTAGTTTTTTATTCTATTAGTATTTTATTATTAGTATATTTGTATCGAAAAATTCTCTGAATTCGCTCTGAATCTTAGAAATGAAACAAAGTGGAACTTGAAATCCTTTCAAGCACCGAGACTGTTCCACTAGATTTCGTATTTGTGGATTTATTGTATATAATTTGTACATAAAAATAAATTCTATTCTGCTATGACACCACAATATACATAATAATAATAATTACAAGTGAAAAAATTGTTCTAAATACATTTCCTACTAACTTTAACTACGTTTTGTAGAGAAAAAGTGTCCACATACTTTTGAACGGTAGTGTATGTATGTATGATCCCATCGATCTGATTCGGTGGGTCTGTCGCACGTGTTGTCCATCTGTCGGAGTTGAAGTTGTCGGAGCGCGGGGGTGGTAAATAATCGGCCGGTTCCGAGCTGATCCGTGCGCGTTTTTTGTCTGGTATAACAACCTTTTCGGATATACCGCCAGTGGTCGGGCGCAACCCACCCGGAGGGCCTAGCTATGGAGGTCGTGCCGTAGGCACGCCGCACAGTGGGAACATTCGACCATTCTCTATTCAAAATCAAAGAACTTGCGATAGAAATGAGGTAGAGCGATGAAATTTTTTTTAAATTAAAGCTGAAACTTTGCAGAATATGGGAAAAATAGGGAGATTATGGTACGAACGCTTTTTTACGTCGAGAAAATTCGTCAAACTTGGTGAATTTCAAGAAAATGTGGTTTCTCCGTTACTACGCGCGGGAAAAATTTTTTTTTAACATGCCATATATCATTTCCCGTAGATTTTTTGACGCTGATTTCAAATCTGGTTTCAAAATTCGTCTACGATTTTTTGTTTTTTCAAAAAATCGATTTTTGTGAACGAATTGTTTAACGAATTTTCTCAAGGTTATAAAACGTTCGTACCATAATCTTCCTATTTCCCCATATTCTGCCAAGTTTCAGCTTTAATTTAAAAAAAATTTCATCGCTCTACCTCATTTCTATCGAAAGTTCTTTGATTTTGTCTCCGATTTGGACGAAAGGTCCCACACTGTGAGGCGTAAGTTCCACTGTGCGCCGTATCCCATGGAACGCCTTACAGTGTGGGACCTTTCGTCCAAATCGGAGACAAAATCAAAGAACTTTCGATAGAAATGAGGTAGAGCGATGAAATTTTTTTTAAATTAAAGCTGAAACTTGGCAGAACATAGGGAAATAGGAAGATTATGTTACGAACGTTTTATAACCTTGAGAAAATTCGTTAAACAATTCGTTCACAAAAATCGATTTCTTGTAAAATCCTGAAGTCGTAGACAAATTTTGAGACCAGATTTGAAATCAGCGTGAAAAAATCTACGGGAAATGATATATAGCAAAAATTAAAAAAATTTTTTTCTGCCCGTGGTAACGCAGAAACCACATTTTCTGGAAATTGTGAAAGTTTAACGAATTTTCACAAGGTTAAAAACCGTTCGTACCGTAATCTCCCTATTTTTCCCATATTCTGCAAAGTTTCAGCTTTAATTTAAAAAAAATTTCATCGCTCTACCTCATTTCTATCGCAAGTTCTTTGATTTTGAATAGAGAATGGTCGAATGTTCCCACTGTGCGCCGCACAGTGGTCTGGTAGCTCGGTTTTTGTGGCCAAAACTATTGTAGCGTTATTTCAAGGTTTAACGTTATATTATTATATGTCGTTGGATTCGTCTTGATACCAGTTAGAATATTATGAAGTAAAAAATATATGTTAATATTTAAAACATTGAGGTGACCTTCATTTTTTATAAAAAAAGTGATTTTTCTTTAACTTTTTGTATTGAAGTTTGTCGAAAAGTGAATACTGATTAACTTTCGTTGGAATGATTTTTTTGTCAGATCATCGGAAATATTTGAAAAATCTTGTTAACAATTATCACAATGCATACTATTGTCTAGAAATCGCGGAAAAGTAGATATGATTGAATTCTTCATAGGAATTATACGAAAACTAGTAAGGGAGGTTTTCGAGGTCTCTGACTGGCACAGAGAAAACATATACATACATTGTAATTCCAAGCTGCTATGCAAGATTCAAGTGGAACTGCGTATCCAGGCGTCGAATAATCGCGGGCCCGTATTTGTTAAAATCCGTTTATAGTTCAAGATTGCGGGAGATTGCAGTTAAAATTTACATGATCTTCTTAGTAAATGTTCAAGTTTTCATATAAAACAAGTCCGATGCTTAGCGGTCTTAAACGTTTTTGTATAATTCTTTTCAAAGTTTGAAATGTCATTAATTTACGCTATTCGCGTATGGACTAAACAATGCTTAAAAATGGATTAAATATTTGAAATGCGCTTACTAACATATATAAAATCATCGTCAAAATCTATTTTCTGATATTCGGTGATTGAAATCTAAAACCTTTTATTTTACTTTGAATTTTCTGACTGTGTCTTTAGAACGCTGTATCTCATCACAGAATTATCCAAAATGAATAATATTTTGGATTTGGCAGTTTTAAAAGGTTGTTACTTTATAGGAAAAAATTGTTTTTCAATGTATTAAAGTTGAAAAATTGAATTTTGGCCACGAAAACAGGGTCTCCAGACCACTGTGCGCCGCGAGCAGCTAGTAAATGCATAAAATCTAGTCTACATATAACAGAGGCAGGCGTATCTCAAAGGGAAATTGGATTCGCCAGTAAAACCTCAGACAGTTACGGTGAGTCGAGTCCCCTTTGAGCTAATCGATGATTTGCGACGCCATCATATTGTGTTCGAATTTGATCTGATAGAACTATCAGGGCACGTGCGGTTGAACTTCGGTAAACGCGTCCAACAGGTAAACGCATGGGCGGGTCTTCTCCCAAATTAAGCCCTCGCCTACAGCTGACCACGACATAGCTAACATGAAAACAGAAAGCAGCCACTTCATTGTCGCAGCGACGATGTGATTCGCGGTTTCTGACATTGTCACTGCAGGAAATTTCGGAAATCAACCTTTTGGCGTCAACCGATATCAATGAACTTTTCAGAATGTGTACAGGGTGTCCCAAAATTCGTGAAAATCCTGGAAATGGGAGGTTCCTGAGACCATTTGAAGCGACATTTTCCTTTGCGAAAATGTTATCGGCGGCTTTGTTTAGGAGTTATTAACGAAAAACACGGACCAATCAGAGCGCAACCTAGACGCGAGTTGGCACTATACTTTATCTAACGAGAGAACAGTACCGCGTGAAGACCAGTTTCCGTTCGTCGCTGCGCATCTTCACCCTAATTGGTCCAAGAAAGTGGGGAGTGGATAGCGGAGTGAGAGATGATAGGCTCGTTGCGCCCCCACCATCTTCCAAGCTGCGCGCAACGGTACTGTTCTCTCGTTGGATATAGAATAGGTTGCGCTCTGATTGGTCCGTGTTTTTCGTGAATAACTCCTAAACAAAGCCGCGGAGAACATTTTTGCAAAGGAAAATGTCACTTCAAATGGTCTCAGGAACCTCCCATTTCCGGGATTCTCACGAATTTTGGGACGCCCTGTATAATTGACACATATCTACAAACCCGTTTTTTTTATTTTAAATATAGGCCCATCTAAAAATGTTGTGAAAAACAACTTTTAGTATTTTCTTTGCAATTCCGACCAATTATAATTTTCCCGAAGCTTTTTTTCGTACACCAGGTAGTAGACCGATCCCTCCGATATCTCAAAAGAAGCTCAAGTAGTTTGAGCTCATTTGAAAAAAATCGATTAGTTGGGGATCAGAGACGGCACAGAATCAGTTCGCAAATCGCGTCTTATCGATTATCTTTTCCTATTCCCCCTTCCTATAGAATCGCATAGACTACGAGTGACTCGCTCGATAAATAGAATCCGACAGTCAGTTAGTCGCGAGCGACGACTAAGCGCGATGGCTTCACTCCGGCAGTTTCGTATAGAGTTCGGAAGGCCGGGTGCTACCTACGTGGCTGGTGAAATAGTAACAGGTACCATTATCTTGGACATAGCGAGGGTCAAGAGTGTCAGAGGTGAGTTTCGAAAACTATGCATGGAATACAGTGCGAACACGAAGCGCTGTCGCATCTGAGTGACGAGATAAGGGGGTAGACCACCACTGACGAGGTGTAGGGGTATACCAACACAGATTTAAGATCAGTACAGACGTTGCATCGTATAAGCTCCTCTGTGTAGGACTCGGGGGAGAGGGCTCTAAGAGCACCTGTACCATTTGTGTGTCGCGTCCAATATTATCGGTAGAACGCGTATTAGCAAGAAGTGATTATTCTGTATACTTCATTTTTGCTACGGGTGCTTAATATGATTTGGAGGCTACGCATGTATATCCAGCGTGTATTTGCACGGTGGAAATAGCATTTATGAAGAATGTATTACAAAATGTTGTTTTCGGTAAATATTACGTTTGGGGAACCCACCTCCAATTACCTTGACCTTGACATATGTTGTCAAGGACATGCACCCTCTAGAGTCATGTACCTGCTGAATGTTACCAGCTGACCGTTCCATTTCGGTGGAATCCGCTATCGTACTAGAGCACTTTCTACAGAATCGACAATTCAGAACCGTTCTTATCTGTACCGATCTTAAGTATATGATTGGGCTCTAGAGCCCATTAAGGTGAAGTGCCCTATGCCTGGACAGCATGTTTTTCTATTTTAAATTTCATCACTTTAAATAAACAAAAACAATTTCTTAAGAGTTTTAACATACAGTTCAGAGTTTGTAAAGTAATTTAAAATAAAAAAATCATCGTTTAGGTTAATATCTTAATTGTATTAACAAGAATAATTCAAACCTATAGTTGGACATATTAAATCCAATCTAAGCTAGTACCTGGACAGAAGTAAAGCCTATATCGGGACAAATTCAATTTACGAGTTGATCGAGCGAACATAACCTAAAACGTTGGTTGGTGGCGCTGTTGCGCATGACGAATAGAAGATGCTTTGCGTAATATGTAGTATTCTTATCATAGATTATAGTATTGTATTATTTAGCCAAATATATATTTATTTTCATTTACTGTTTTAATCAAACTTGTCATAATACAACTTTTAAGGTTAGGTAGTAATACTGATAGATTTAAGATGTAAACATAAAGTATTATTAACGTCACAACCGGAATACATTTTCTACATACGTTATTCAAGCTAATAGACGACTAATTATACGTACATGTAGTTAAATAATTTGCAAACAATGCGTTGATTTTATTCACAAACACGTGTCCGGCTTCAGGCGTAAGCACATTGCGTATAAGCTTAGAGTGGGACAGCTACTGTCATCGCGTCCCAGTATGGAGTACTTATATTTGAAAACAGTCCTAATCTTGGACATCGAATATTTGGATTAATAATTATTATTTACGTTAAGTTTGATTGCCAATTTATTTTAAAATATCAATATTATTATGCGTGATAATTATTTTTTGTCTGAGGGCTTAAATTATATCTTTTTTTCTAACAAAAGTTCGAACTATAAATGCACATGATTCGCATGTAAATAGACTATTTTGTATACTGTCTTCAGATGAACTTTGAATTCATTTTTAAATTTCAATTGATGTCTCAATGAAATAATGTTCACACCTACTTGTAGCTAAGGCCTCAGAATATATAATATAATTATTTAATCTCTTAATTACTGATTTTACTATGAAAATTCAATTGTCCAGATTTAGGTATCACTTTTGGACTGTCCAGACTTAGGGCACTTCACCTTACCCTCGTGTTGCAAGCTCAACTGCGCTCGATGCTGAATGAACTTGAGGACTTGATCTAACACAAACCCTCGGGTCCGTGCTGTTTCTTAGATCGTGTAGTTCTACTATATTTTTGTGACCTCGCCGACCGCACCGAGTAATTCAAATATTTTGTTACTGTAATGAGAATGTTTATTTTGCACGAATATGTGCAAACTAGTTAGATAGTTAAATGAATATCGAAACGATGATTAATTTATTTATTACTTCAATTAGTGGGTCAAATTTTAAAATCGGCCACGATCTAATTTTTAACTTCATTATCAACATTGCATTACAAGGTGAAATATTACGAAATACCTACATGCACCTTCTATAAATATGTTTTGACTGATGTGCTATTTCGTTGATTAAGAAAAGCTTTCATGCATTGATATAAAGAGGCGATACAGTGAATCGCAATTGCGATAACCAAAAGCGATAAGTACATCGCTCTAATACAACCCGTTGATATCACAAACATTACGTATAAAGGATTTATATAAATTATTTCTGCATAACGATTTCTACGTAACTAAATACTATTCCTCGATTGTAGGTGGGCGAGCGATACGTGCGCGCTATAATTATCCCGAAGATATTATCAAACCGTTAGTATTACAATATTACTGCGTGGCTCGGTTTTCAAACGTAGTCATTGTTTTGATCTCACGTCAGCTCAACGCCAGATTCGCGGGTCAAAATTATTAAATAGTTTAAACGAAATTATTAAACGATCGAAACAAGCTAAAGAAAAAAAATATTTCCTCGAAAAGTTATGGAAAAATAGTGGCACACATCGCACAAAGTATGCGAGTATGGAACAATAGGATGGCTCTCATTTACTCTTGCCAAAAATTTTTGTCAAAAACTCTGACAACGTCCCCCCCCCCACCCCCCTCCCCCTCCCACCATGGATTTGCTCATATTTATTCGACGGTTCATGTTAAAGGATTTTGCTACACGCAGTTCTCTTTATAAGACCTCGACCTTTGAGAAAGTGGAACTCAAAAATTTTTAAGACCTCGAAAACAAAAAATATATACATAGAAACTCCGGCAAAATAAATTTGCAATTAAAAAAAATAAGTTCCTCAAGTTAAAAAAAGCATTTTTCGCTAATGTTCATTGATAAACGATAATGAAGCCGCACTTCAATTTTCAAATTTCTGAAAAAAATATATGGATTTTGATCAGACGTTTTTTCAATTTTTTTCAACAACCGTTTGTTATACGAAAATAAGTAATACGATATAAAAGACGCAACCTGTCCAGATCTACAAGTTTTGTTCAACATATTTTTCGACGCAATAAATAGTTTAGAAGATATTCGAGAAAAACGATTTTATGAATATTAAGTTAATTACTTTAATGTTTAATAGATTTGGGACAAGTTTTCCCGTTATCAATGGGCACTCAACTTTGCACAGATTTTTTTTAATTATTAGAAACAACCCCCGGGGATGTGCCGTAAAAGAAATTCAAAAGTCGAAAGTAAGAGCCACCCTAGTGGAACATACATTGCTCGTCTCAGATATACGATAAGGAAAGAGACAATGATTAATTTACCTGGAACCTGATTAATGAAATGTAGGATTCTATTTCACTGCCAAGGGAGCGGCTCTTGTTCGTTGGACGGAAAGGAGAGCAAGACAAAAGGAAGAATCCGGGACTGAATGCCAAACCTATTCCGCTTCTGAGGAGTATTTTTCCATGACAGACAATATTTTGGTCTCAAAGGGACGTAAGTTCAGTCACTCTTTCAATCGGTGAATTTGTAACTGAATTAGAATCTAAATGGATCTAAATGGATTCACATGTTTCAGTCGATTCAAGAATAGATATCACGGAAGGATTCCATCGGTTCCCGTTCCTGCTTAAACTACCCTCTAACATCCCTAGCAGCTTCGAACATGAGCATGGTCATATCAGGTATACGGTGAAAGCAGTAATCGACAGGCCCTGGAAGTTCAATCACGAATGTAAAGCCGCGTTCACCGTGGTCTCCACTTTAGATCTAAACGCACATCGAAATGAATGCGTAAGAATTCACATTTGATTTTTACAACACGCCATTAATTCCAACCATCAATTATTAAGTATACAAACTAATCCATAGCTCCTGATTTGCGAATTTATTTATATTTAGTTTACAAACAAACAAAAATACCAGTTAATTTTACAAGATAATCTCCATCACATTCTATGCGTTTACTCCATTCTTACAAATGAGACAATCGTTCTCCAATACGATGATTGAAAGATTTCGAATCAGAATAAAGTTACTTACAATTGATTAATTGCAAGAGCCGCGAATTAATTTGTTCACTTCATATCATCTTTCTCGAACAGATGGGCAGCCGTAACGAAACTGAGAAAAACTTCTACTGCTGTTTCGTTAGTCAGGGGTCGATGAACATAGTCACCCAACTGCCATCTTCTGGATACGTTCCTGGACAAGCGATCGTCGCAAAGGTGGATTATAAAAATAATACTTCTTCCAAAGTTGAGATAACGGAGATCACAACGAAGTTGGAACGAGTAAGTGAAACTTTGGGGATTTCAACCTCCTTGTTGTACGGTTTTCTCCATGGCAATTTAAATAAAAATAAATTTTTTAAAAATACCACGTTTTTAAAACGGACTAAAAAGTATAAAATAAAATTTTTAAAAACGCCACGTTTAAAAAACGGACTAAAAAGTATAAAATAATTTTTTGTAGCCCCATACAGATTCCTAACCCCGTACAGAGTCCTGAAAATTTGTGATTGTGAATTTTTAATAGCTAAGAAAATACTTGTAAGATTTAAAACGAAAAACGCGGGGCGCATGCAATAGATAATTGATGCATGAACACTAAATCACTAACAACTTTATTGCACTGCAAATGACATGAAGTGTTGTACGAGATTTCTCAGCGGCAGCTACTCTCCACACTCCTTACTATGTATTATCTTGCGCCCCACGTTTTTCGTTTTAAATCTTACAAGTATTTTCTTAGCTATTAAAAATTCACAATCACAAATTTTCAGGGGTTAGGAATCTGTATGGGGCTAGAAAAAATGATTTTATACTTTTTAGTTCGTTTTTTAAACGTGGCGTTTTTAAAAATTTTATTTTATACTTTTTAGTCCGTTTTAAAAACGTGGTATTTTTTAAAAATTTATTTTTATTTAAATAATTATTTTCTGCTTTTTAGTCTTGTATGTGTGAAATTTTACAATCGATTTTGAACATTTTGATGAGATTATAACAGAGACATGTAGTTGCGACGCGTCATATCGAAACCGAACGCCGTGGTAAAATGTCAAATGTTCTTTCGCTTGGTAAACAAACATTATAGTATACTAATACGTAGTAACTTTGTAAACACCGCACGGAGCTCGAACGCACACTGAGCTCCTTCGGTGCGAAGCAAGTCAGTGGAGTGGGGATGAGTCAGAGTGGGAACCGAGTGGGCACTACCGGCCGTCGCGCGGGGACGTGTAACGGTTAAATTTTTAATAGTTTATATCTCCTAAACGCGTAGGCTGTTGTAAATTAAAAAAATTTTTTTTAAATATTGCATTGTCATATAGTACTGAGCTATGTTTAAAATTTCAAGTCTCTAGCTCATCGAGAAGTTAGTTTAAGATCAGTTGTAAAATTTGTACCGAACAGACAAACAGACATACAAGAAAGCGACCTAATAAAAACGTGGTAAAATATTTAATGGCATACCTGGTGATTTGGCGACTTCTCTGTGAAAATCATCATTAACGAACTGCTCCTTTTTTGTAGACATTATTTCGAGATTATAACAGAGACATGTAGTAAATTTCAGACGGTATTGGGACCGCATCATATCGAAACGCCGTGGTAAAATGTCAAAGGTAAAGGTTCGACTGAAAATCTCGGTGTAACTGTCCCTTCGATTGGTAAACAAACATTATAGTATAATAATACGTAGCAACTTTGTAAACACCGCACGGAGCTCAAACGCACACTGACGCACACTGAGCTCCTTCGGTGCGAAGTGGGTCAGTGGAGTGGGGATGAGTCAGAGAGGGAACGGGTTGTGGAGTAGGGAGCGCTGTCGCGCGGCGTGGCGATCGCTGAACGCGATGACGTAGGTTTTGCGGGGGGGTGAACAGGTAAATATTTAATTGTTATTTCTCCGAAACGGATAGACTTTTTAAAAAATTTTTTTTGAATAATGCATTGTCATCCAGTTCTGAGCCATGTAACCGATTTTAAGTCTCTAGCTCATCAGGAAGTTAGTTTAAAATCAATTGCAAAATTTGTCACCGAACAGACAAACAAACAAGAAAGCGAGCTAATAAAAACGTGGTAACGTGGTAAAATAGTCCAAGTCTATTGTAAGAGACCAAAATTAAATGCAGATCTTTTTAACTTCCCGATTTTATAGGGAAGTTATTGTAATTACCCCGAAAATCGAAAATCGATTTTTTAGCAGATCTTCACGTTTCATGGTCATTGGAGTCATTTTAGACTATTTTTATCAAAATGTTCGTATGTGTGTGTGTGTGTGTGTGTGTGTGTGTGTGTGTGTGTGTGTGTGTGCGTATGGCCGTTTCTATGTAATCAAATTTTTCGTTAACGTTTTCAGAAAAAGTAACAACGCGATCAGGATGATGAATGATGCAATCGATGTGCCCCGTCGTAACTTAGAGCTGATTAGATTTTGGTCCATTTTGGTCAAGTAGTTTTTTAGTTTTTTTAGTTTTTTTCGAAAGAAGTTCATTCAACAATGCAATTTATACGAGAGAACGGAAAGTTTCCACCGAAGAAACAAACGTAATTACACAAAAAATTTTTTTTTCGATTTTTTTAAAATTAGAAAAAAAATTTTTTTTTTTAAATCTTTTTTTGTACCTTAAGATGATGTTTCCGCTTACAATAATCGAAAATTATCCCAATGCAAGAGTGAGTTAATCATCTCTACTCCCGAGAATACATTTTCAAAGAATATCGATGAAAGTACAAAAAAAAATTTATATTACAATCTTTAAAAAAACAATCAGTTCAAAACGAATTATTAACTGAGATTAAATTGAAAATTAATATAAACTATATGATAATTATTAATAACAGTGATGTTGAAAACGGATTGGTTAATAGAGCACACATGCGGAATATTAAAATTTATTACTTTTCAAGAAAATACTAAAATTCCGTCTATATTGTGGTTAGATTTTCAATTGGCCATAGTAGGAGTGAAAGTAAGAACTCGTTATCGTGATTATATGAAAAATGCAAATATTGATCAAAATTTAACACCAATAATAAAAATATCGAATCAAGTAAATATGTCGAGTGAGGAAAAATATCAAATCACACGTAGTCAATTTCCAGTGGTTCCTGCTGAAGCGATTACGATTCATAAAAGTCAGGGATAAAAAACATACGAGAAAGTATGTTTGGATTTTAAAAAATCAGAAAGGCCAACTTTACAAATGTTGTATGTAGCACTGAGCAGAGTTTCAAAATTGAGCGCGGTTTATATATTTCGGGACAATTTAAATTAACAGTATCGAAGAAAACCAAGATCAATACTGCAACCCCGGATAATGATGAGTTATATCGTTTGCGAAAAACTAATTAAGACAATTTATATTGCAACATTAGTATGCTATAACAAGGAACCAAGCGAGCAACGAGCATACGATATTGGTTTAATGCGACGCCATATAGCAAACATTTTGATAAGTAGAAAACTATTGAATTTCCCTGAAAACGTATAATATTCTTAAAACGTACACTTAATAAATAATAATAATAATATACAGCAACTAATGAATCGGGAAGTTCTTTGTGTGGCTCGCGGAGAGTCACACACAAAATAAAAAACATTAATAGCTGTAGGCCCTACTATCCATGCGTATCACTAACCCTCTCGCTAGAGCAGTCCTACCCGCGAGCTCGCGAAGCGAGCGAGCAAAAACAACCGTACTCGCGAGCGAGCGAAGCGAGCGAGCAACAATAGCCTTCTAGTTTCTCTTCCAATCATCTTAAACAGCCGATAACAATAATGACATCCTTAAATTCCCTTAATGTCTTTTCGGTTTGGAATGTAACGTATTCGTTTTTATTGTAAATGCGTAAATCCGCAGTCTATAAAGACTATAGATTCTTTCTCAATCCAACAGAAAGAAATAACATGGACATTTAGCAGATTCTGTCCGAAATCCTCATCACGAGTCTGCCTGGATGTTATATTGCAAGGGGTTAATATCAAACGAGCAATCCCTTTTCATTTTCCTTTGAAGGTACTCGACTTTCGCGCGACTGTGAAAACCAAGACTGAACATTCCGATATTATATCCAGTTCGTACACGGGACCTTTTTCATCGCAAGGAGTTGCCAATCTGGAAATTAGGGTTCCACCGATTCCACCGTCCCATCTGCCCTTTTGCAACATTATAGACTTGAACTATAACCTGAAGGTTGTCGTCCATGTCACGGGCGTGTAAGTATACATATATAAATAAGATATCTTATCATGTGTTGTTATTCTGATAATCCCAGATACGGTGATCCATCAAACAAGATAATATTTGTGCGAACTGAACGGAAATTCAAAATAATCGATTTCCGGAGCATTAACAAATTTTTCATTCCTTTCGATTGGCTTCTTTTATGTTTAATCTTCCGTACTCTATTTCGACGTTATGATTCCCCTTTAAATAATTTTATGAAAGGTGGACAATAATTGCAGTGAAAATAAGTCTACACATTATACATGACTAGATGATCTATTCCTGTTTGTTAGCTATCCCAATTCGAAAATTCCAAGCCACGTGTAACAGTCAAAGAAAATTCATGTTCCACTATGTCATGTCCGTTACCAGACTCGTGTTTCGCGATCAGATGTATAGTTCTACTTTGTACCAAAAGGTTTCTTCGTGTAAAAACCAGCCACTGCAAAATTCAGATGAGTTTCCCGCTTCTGATCGGATCAATTCCGCTAAACTGTGCTCCGAGTGCACCACCGATTGAACAGACAAATGTCAGGCCATATTCCACAATGTCAATGCCTGAGATAGCCCGTACTTCTTTCATACCACCACCGTATTCTGGGTTCGTCTCCCCGGATCAAGCTGGTATCTCCGCTAATTGGAACATACGTAAGAAATTATTAACACAATTAACTAATTTTTCCTCTCAAACGTGCTGCTGCTAGGTTGGGCCCATTTTACAAATTATAGTAATTAGTGCTGCTGACAATTGCAATTA
The DNA here is from genome assembly GCA_933228785.1 of Lasioglossum pauxillum. Lineage (NCBI taxonomy): Eukaryota > Metazoa > Arthropoda > Insecta > Hymenoptera > Halictidae > Lasioglossum > Lasioglossum pauxillum. The sequence continues at coordinate 41,528,799 of OW121705.1, read as the reverse complement.
TATTTCTTTTGTCCAAGACACACAGCTGAGACAGACTCAAAGTATCACAAAGAATTTGTCTTTTGACAAAACACATCGTGGTTCTGTCTAGGTTACCAGCTCTTTCTCCTTCATTTATATTAATTAGTCTTTTACAATTAGTTTTTTCCATTTTGTATCGTTTACTTTGTATACAGCACCCCCTTCCTATGAAGAATCCATATCAGGAGCGGAAGACATCAGAGATGATGACGAATCCAATCAAGTTCAAGGTGCAAGTGCACCTTTCGTGCCACAGTATCCTGTCTTCGATTATCCGTCACTTGGTAAGAGCCTAGATGTAGCGGATCAGTGATTTTAACTTTATTCGGTGTCCTTTATTAGGTATACCATGAATAACTATAAAAATGAGCCGGCGGAACCATCACGACGATCAAACATACTCTTTAGCGCATTCGCTACTGGCCGTCAATTATGCGTCACGATTTTTCTCTCCGTGAAAAAAATTAAATTATACACCTATGATTATTTAAAGTTAGGACGCAGCGTGGGATTTGATGTCTTTTGACGTAAATTATTTTACATTTTAAATATACGCTATATTTGTAACACTTATATGTATTATTTACACACGATTGAAGTATTACGAAGAATAAAGGCATTTATTTTTTCAAATCGTTTTCATACCCACTGTCATTTCTACCTGCAGTTGTAAAACGAAGAATACATCATGCTGTCAAACTATTAACTTACATTCTTCAGCATGTTCTCGTAATCGTTTATAATCCCAAGTGTCCCTATCATAAAGTACGATCTTCTCTCTTCAATTCAAGTCGCTCCTTGGACGTTCAAAAATTCCTGTGAGAACCCACTCTAAAAATTACTCAAAAATTTGTGTTACAATCAAATAATGTCGTGAAAGTCAGCAGTCTATGCTAACGCTGTTATCGATAGGATGATTCGTACTGATCAAAAGTCTACTGAACCTCTTGCAGTGAAGTCATGACTTAAGATAACAGAAAATCTGTCAGCATGGATAAAAGCATGAATAAGAGTCGTATAACGACTAGTAAGATTCAAACGTTACGAAGAGATGGTTCACACGCCTGTGTAATCGTGTTTTTCTTGCTTCGCCTTCCCCGAGAATCTATAAATTTACGAGTGGGCTCGATCGATAAGAAAGAACAGAGCAGTGCGCCAGTTTTCTGCGAGATCTCAGCAGGATGTCATCGTTGAGAACGTTTCGTATACAGTTGGATCGACAAGTCGCCGCGTATCATCCCGGCGAAACAGTGACGGGTAAAATTATCTTGGACGCGGCCAGAAACAAATCCGTCAGGGGTAAGTCTCCTAAAGCACACACGAAATAGGAGAGTGTATATTGAAGAAGAGGCGCTGACCTATGTCCGACATTGTAGCGCGGAGAAGATTCAATTATGAATCACCGACTACGCGATTATAGTGGTCACGAAAGATTCAACTTTACATAAAAAATAATATCACACGTTTTAAATCACGAGGAAGATTCTGTCAAAGAAGCAAATTACTTCTTTTTGTTGACAAGAATGAATTTTCGTTGCGAAGTGAAATGATCATTTGTTTTGGAGAGATTTAAAAGGGTAAATGAAATTATTTTGGGAAAATCTACAGTGAGTTACGTCTAAAATTATACACCGCAGATATAGAAGAAAGATTTCACATAGAAGAAATAGTGTAGAGATAATATTGAATCTTTGAGTTTATAAAGAACTTTCAGAATATCTAAAATGTATTTTTCTATGATATGCGATTTGTTCTATGATTTTATCTCGCTGTAAACTCACTGCAGTTTGAGATTGTGCATTCTAAGAAATACGAATTTTACGTCAACGTTTGAACCTTGACGAAAAAAAAAAAACGTATACTATCAAATGAAACAATGACACTTCAGATCGATAAGCGATAAGTACTACTGTGCAGTGATTAATTGTAAAATATATCCTTCTCTTTGTACAAGGTGTGTGTACAAATTATTTCTCGGTTGAAGGTGAGGCGCTGTTATATATTATCAGGAAACTGTTTAGGAAAACTGTATCTGTATACACGTTTGCATTTAATGTGACAGTAAATGTACAGTAAATCATAAAACAATTTTTGGTACAAAAAATACGATTTTTTGTACTGTACATTTACGGTCACAGAAGATACAGTGTATGTTAACGCGAGATTGGTACAAATGAATCTTCTAATTACTTGGTTTAACACCACATCTTGAAAGTTTAAATTTCGTGACATAATGGAATGAAATTATTGTAACAGAACATTCACTTATATACTCTCTCATTATTCAGCAAACATTTTGTGACTACCATTTACGACTTGAATAATTCAAACGATGCGCTCAGCGTAATACATAAAAGCGCGCGCATTATTTCTTCACATACAGCGATAAAACAGTCAATGATCGATTTAGTTTGAAACTAATTAATTATGTGTAGGACTCTATTTCATTGTCAAGGGGGTAGCTAATGTGTATTGGACGGAATCATCAAGTACAACTGATATGCATGGCAAAACCACAAGTACCACCGACACCTATTCCGCGAGTGAACACTATTTCACGTTGAGCGCCGATGCATTGGGTACACGCGAATGTGAGTGCAACTAACACTGCTCTTTCTTCAAATCATGCAAAAATTCTTCAATTTTATAATATTTTCTTTAACATCTCCAGCGCATTCAAGAGTAGAGATCACGGAGGGATACCATGAGTACCTGTTCAAATTTGATATACCCTGTAACATACCCAGCAGCTTCGAACACACGTATGGATATGTCAGATACACGATCAAAGCCGTAATCAACAGGCCCTGGAAGTTCGACCACGAATGTAAAACCGCGTTTACCGTAAACTCCATTTTAGATCTGAACGCGCATCGAGAAAAATGCGTAAGGCTTCACATTTTCTCTATACTCCAAAATTCTATCTAATCTAATCTATATACTCTTCAAAATAATCGCCATCACTTTCTATGCGTTTATTCCATCTTAAAAGCAGTTCAACAATCTCCAATAGGGTGAAAGATTTGAATTCAAAGTAATCATACAATTGTTTAATTGCGAGAGTCGCTAATTAAGTTTTACATTTAATACCATCTTTCTCGAGCAGGTAGGAATCTCCGACGAGGCTCGGAAAAGCTTCTCATGCTGTTGCTATAGCTTGGGTTCGATGAACATAACTATCCAAGTACCATCTTCTGGTTATGTTCCTGGACAAATAATCAACACATTGGTGGGCTTCGATAATGCCAACTCCGGAGTTCGTATAGAGAGGATCAGTACGAAGTTGGAACGAGTAAGTGAAGCCATTGAGATTTTGAGAGCTGTACGGTTACCGTTCTATTCATTTTTTCTACAAGGTACTTAGATTCCATGCAACTTCCAAGACCAGGATCGACAATTTCGAAATTACGTCTAGTTCGTACGCTGGACCTTTCAACACGCAAGGACAAGCCAATTTGGAAATCCGGGTTCCACCGATACCGCCGTCGAACTTATCATTTTGCAAGATTATAGATTTGGACTACAACCTAAACGTTGTCATCCAATTTATAGGACCGTAAGTTAAAATACAAGATATCTTATGTCGTTGATAATTTGAAACATGATTAAACCATGAGTCAAGTAGTATAATCTTAATGCTAACAGAAGGAAAGTTTACTTTCTTGATGTCCAGTGTATTGAACTGCTTATCTTTCAATTATGTCTTATCTGCTGTAGTATACGGCTACGCGTCATTAGCGCGAGTTTCCATTAAAAAATGGGAAAAGTACCCTAAAGGTATTGTTTTATACTAAGCTGTGCTTCGCAGCAAAATTATGCATCGTGTCCAGCTTAACTGTAGTGTAATGATTCATATCTTCACGATCTTTCTTCTAAATGCAGGGTTAGTCAATATGATCCAACAGTTCCAAGCTGCATACTTGAAACAAAGAAAGTTACGCTAACTTAGTCGAACTAGACATACTACACTCAGTATACATACTACAATCAGAAAAATGAGACAAAAGTATGCAATGACATTTGCCTATTCAAAGCTTCCTTCCCAAGAGAAACAAATTTAGAAAGTCATCATAGATTTATTCAATCACATATTTTTCATTCTATTCTATTACTTTTTACCATTATTAAGGTAACTCATCCTGTTATTGAATAAACCTATGATATATATCTTAATTTTATGTTTGAATTTTAATTTAAAAATACTACTACGCAACTTTCGTTCCAACTCAATGTTTCCTTGTTAACAAATCAGGCACATCAACGTTAACAAGAGTTATCCTCTTTTCATTGGATCCGTGCCACTGTACATTACCCCGAGTGGACCTAGCGTACCTCGAAGTACCACTAAAGAACCTGTTCAGTCGATGCCAATGCCACAGCCCAGTACTTCTAATGCACAAGCACCACCTATTGGTTTTGTTGTTCCAGACCAAGCTGATATTTCCACAGACTGGAGCATACGTAAGTTCTTAGCAAGATTCAATGATTTCTTCGTCAACGTGTTACTAAAACCAGGTCCTAAAAGAACGAGTATTAATTATTGAATGCATTTACACGTACATTTTTATTTAAAAATTGTTTCAAATTATAGTATATAGAATATTTGTCTTTCCTTTGAATGCAGCGCCTCCATCCTATAAAGAATGTGTGTCAGGAGCTCAACACATCAAAGATCACGGTGAATCTGACTACGTCAAAGGTGCGAATACTCCTTTTTCGCCCATGTATCCTGTATTCAACTATCCAGCACAAAGTAAGATCGTTATTAATTCTGCAGAACCTAAATGCTATAAATTGGTGGACTTTCTGTTTAATCGAATGTTCTTTTTTAGGTGCGCTAAACAAATGAACAAAGAACTAGAGAAATTATCAATAACATGAGAAAGTTTTCCATTGAACCCTCACAACTACCAGCATACTCTTCAATGAGTTGCATTTAACTAACAATGATGAACTGAAAATGAATATACCTCGCTAAACGTTGGATTTATATTCTTATACAAAATGCTTTATGCTTTTATATGTACACATTTTTCAAAAAATATATACAATTATTTATTCATAGTGGAACTTTTTGGAACACGGAGACGCATTCTGTACTAGGTTTAATATTATTGTTTCTTTATTAGCCCTTTTTAAAAGACTAGAGTTATCCTTTGACCACCAACAGGTGACGAGACATTCTAGAATAGACCCTACAATTTAATTCATTCTAGAATAAACTAAACTTCAATCTTGTCAGTATTATAAAGCAAAATGTTTATATTTGACGCTGTGTGCTCGATAGTTTTGTTGCGAAATATTCTTATTAATTAATTTAATGCTTCGCGTGTTCCCGGCCGAAGTCGGAAGACATGTGGGAAAAGCAACGGTTTTACGAAAATGATATATTTACACAATTTATTTCATATCTCAACATCGTCATATTTTAATCATAATCATCATCGAGTCGTATAATTAGAAAAAGGTAACGATATATAATCGTCTGCAAAAAAAATGATAGCAAAGGAAAAAAGTAGAAGAACAGGGGAAGAAACATTGGTACAATTTCACGGAAGTAGCAGTACAAAAAGAATGATAGAGATTCGTCGCAAACAGGTTTTCGGTGGAACGAACAGATCGCATATCGGACGTTCTCGAAACGAATTCGGACAAAGGGACAGGTAGTTAATGATCGAACGAAAAAAAAAGAACGATTAATAATTGAGATTACGTAGAGAAGCTCCTCGACGGAAGCGTCGGCTAAAACGGAACCGGGAGAGAAGTATGAGGAGGAAGGCTTATCAACAAGTCGCGAACATATCTCGAATCGATCACTCGTAATAACATTTCTCTCTACTCTAATAAATGTATATACCTCAACTTTGCAGTTCAGCAAATACACACGGTACGAATCGCATTTCAACCACCAAATGCCCGATAAACGTGTCATTGTAGGAACTGAACCCAACCGTCTTAACGTTAAAGGCTGTCTTAAATACTGAGAACAGACACGGATCGCCATTTATGTTCGCGTTTTTTCTCGGTGACTTGCTATCGGATGACAATGAAGATGTTCCGTTACGTTTTATTTATTTTTTTTCGATTTATACTTTCGATCGGTTACTTTCATTCGGACAAAGTAAAACGTGTGAGAAATTGACACGCGACGAAGAATTATTCAACGAAGATTGATAAAAGTCAATTCCAATGACCGTGACGTTTAGTTGCTGCTGGTCCCATTTCGTACTATTCGTCAAATCGTAGTCACAACAACTGTTGTTATCATGCTCGCCGATGCCCCATGTTGTCGGCAAAGGATCTCGAGTGCGGTTCCTTTCTTTTCTCTTTCAGGTTCTTACTCGGTTCTAGTAGCAATCACGAATATGGTAGTCACAAGAACATCCGACGCAGAATTAAATAAAGGCTAAACTACGAGAAATTCCTGTACACCGTTCTCCGGTTTCGAGAGCGGTAATCCTAAGTTAGTGGCATTCGGTGTTAGAGAAGTACTCGTGCTCTTCGAGCAAAACGAGTTCGGAGACCGTGATACACGTGGCAGAACGAAACTAATCGATCACGTCGGACGTGACAATGTGTACGTCGTAGATTTCTTTTTCTTTTTTGTCTATATCGCAAGCTGCAAAAGTAATTTGAACTCGACGAAAATCGGTGATGAGGAAAACAGGAGATAAGATCGAATAAGCAGAGCGAAGAAACCCGTTCGGAAAAGTATTCGATGTTCGAGAAATGAGAAAAGAGTATATAAAGCGAAAAACAAATACGAATATCAAAAAGAAAAAACAATTAATATTTTAAAAAACGAGAAACGGTGAAAGCGCTTGGACATTTTGAATATATTGCGTAAATCGCGCGCGATCTAATGCACGCATTTTTTTGACTCGATAATGTTTCCTGACATTTTTCTCGTCTCTTTTATATTTCTCTTGGATTATCCTGATTCGTCGGGAGGGGAAAGGAACTGTGCGCTCCAACTTTACAAAAATTTGCTTCGCTTATATTACAATAACCTTCCCTCGATTTAAGACATTCAACCCTTAATATATTATTATCATAAATAAATTTGGTCTATCGGTAATATTGTGAATACGCCGGTACAAATACTGGCAGTATTTGGTTAAGTAAAAAATCATGATCACTAGAAGAGGTAACTGGTACCGAATGGGATCTCGAACGTGTGAAATGAACATTTCCTTTTCTTTTCTTTGTTTTGTTCTTCTCGATTTCTAATGTGTTCCGATCGCAAAGTATCCAGCAGTAAGAAACGACACAAGGGACAACAAAAGAGAGCAATGTACGACACGCACGTTACAACTTCCAGTAAACTTGATTTAACATTCTTCATTGGGATTGCCGGGAGTGACGCAGATCTATTCGCGATACGATCCGAATTTCGTGCAAGCCTGCTGGCCAAGAGAACGCGTTGGTAAAAACACTGATCATCGAGAAACAATGTGTGTATGTGCGCGCGCGAAACAATGTACAATAAATATTCTCGAACGTGACCTCCTTAAAAAAGTTACGGTAAAAAAATTCTTGAACACTCAACAATCAGAGACACGCAGTAGGTTGTTGGTTTGTTAGTACTCTCGATACGAACATGCAGAAATTTGAATACCTTGCGAATAGATCTGCTGTGATGTCACCCATAGGAAAGTATAGTGAGTCAGTACATCCAGTTTAAAGAACAGGTAGTTGCAATGATGTCTTTTAACATTTCCGTTTGATCCACAAAACTGTCCCGGTCAGCATGTATTGTAAACTATTCGTGACCCACTTATTAGTTTCTTTTTGCAGCACTTTGTTTTAAAAAAATAATTAATGTTATTGCTGCCATTGCGGTATGGCGCAATGGGTTCAAGACAAACATCAACATTTCATCTCTACCATATCTGTATACATACATTCAATACAACATTAACATTAACTGAGATTAAGGAAAGGCATAATTTACATTGTCGCCGTGTGTTGATCCAAGTCATGAACCAGAGGACACTGAGTTGTGCACACGTAACGTGTGTTTCGTTTTTATAGTGTATGGTATGTCTTTACGCGATCACTTTACATTATTACACTTTGTTTCATTTTCAGTCCGCACGCTTCCCAAAATCCTGCAACGAGAAATTCCTAGTCTAACATGTACAACATTCTCTACGATACTGATAAAATGATAAATTCTTACCACAACTATATGTGCATCTCTTAACCTTCCCTCTTAATGGCACCGGGTGCTTCTGCTAAACCTTTAACTTTCAATCGATCAGCTGTTTTAAGAAATGCGGGAAGTTGATCCTGCGAGACATTAACTTCTCCGGCGTACATAAATTCCAAAATAGCTTGAAGGTGGCTGTAGGCGACGTCTTTTAGAATTATAATGGGATGTTTGGACGGATTTTCCTATAACACCCCTCTGCAGTTAACAATCTGGTCCTAGACGATTTGAATTAACGTAAGAGCAAGAACGTACCTCTAATAATGACTTAAAGTAAGGACTACAAGCGGACAACACCATCTTATGTGCTTTACAAGTCTGACCATCACAAGCTAACGTCACATCCGTGAAGCTTTTCTCATCTCGTAAGTGTTTAAACGACGATACCATATTAGATTGGAAATCATTCCACTTAAGAAAAAACTGTTGCTGTTCATCTGCCATTATTGACACCCAATATCCAGACAATCTTCCCTCGAAATAGTAAGCTGAAAATATTCTTGTTGATCAACACAAAACCTCTTATACTACAGAAAGCATAATATTATAACATAAAACTAGAAACATAAGGATGGTACGAACTAATGTTAATGACGGATAAAATGCAGAAGCATACATACACGCGTGTAAGACCAACTGTCCCGTTAACGAGTGAAAAAAACGATACCGCAACGACGAGGATCGATTTACAAATAAAAGATACAGTTTCGAAAATGTTCACGAAATGGAACGACGACGAATCGCGCGTAATTCAGCGTACCAGATTTCGTCTAGGTTAAGCGAAAAACACATTCAACAGATTAAGTCGGACGTGTTTGGAAGCGTTTGCTGAACTGAAAGCGGAAGCAGAGAGCAAAGTATCGTGGCGTAACGAGAACTGGTTTTATTCCGAAGTATAAGTACGCTTCGTGGTACGTGTTAATCGCATTTTGTCATAACAATACGCGTACTACGACGGATCGTTCCGTCAAAGGGACTCGCAGGCCCGAACACGAGCCAGAAACACAAAACGCGGGTAAAAAAATAACCTAACGAGTTCGTTTACTCACCAGAAGCTAACGGGCCACCGAATCCTCCGGGGTAACGGTGTTTCACAAAAGGAACGTGAAAAATATATACACTACCGAAAAGTTTTTACGCGAATGTTACGAATTTTTTTGTTGCGGCTAATATCACGTCGAAGAAATTCGGTCAAATTCGGATCTTTCCGTCGGAGGTCGGTTCGAAAACACTGTACCGACTGGCGGCTGATTCGATTTTCGCGCGCAAGATGGCGCGTCAGGAGACTTTACGAGAAACGCTCGGAATTCTCGCTTCATAAATGTCAATCCAAAATTGTATATCGACGTCAGCGCGTGCAAAATGCATTCCCAGCTACATTATTAGCAGACCCGAAATTGTTTCCTGTACGAAAATAGAGATCTATATCTCGCCGCTTAATCTACTCGGTTAATTGTCGGCTTCCCGCTCATTTTCGAATTCAGAAAATTTGTTATATTTATTATTCGAAGAAAAATTGTCGATACAATTTATACGGAGTATTGACCGTTATAGAACGGGTGAATTCCCAATAAGGATCTAGCGTCTAGCACCGATAATATCCTCTCGCGCTTTGTTACCGCTAATTGCGCAATCTCACGCAAGCAATTGGACAGATATCAGCATACGCGCTAACTGACAAATCGGACTGTACCCGCTGCCACAGTGAAATCGATTCTAATCGATCAGACTACGATTACGGTAATGATAACCGTACGGTTGAATGCCTCTCGATAAAAATCGCATCGTGTAAATAGAAACAGAAGAGCCGCTAAAGTCTTGCATTAATTGAAGCGCGAAGATTGACAGCCACTTTGGTTCTTTATGAATCGTTCAACGAACGTCAATTGATATCGCTTTACACCTACAGTTCGCCTACTAATAATTCGATCATGAGGATCTTAACTTACTTTAACCTTTCAAGAAGTTTAACTCGTCCTTGTCTTCATCTAAATCCGTTAACTATTTCCCTTTGTTCTACATTTTTGTTGAAATATTAGAAATATGAACACTTTGGTCGTTAAAGAACAAATATATGTATAGGAAAAAAAGTAATAGCAAGAATAAAATAACATTGAAAAGTTATTTAAAAAACATTCTCTGACGTTTAATCTTCTCCTTCTAAACTTCTTTATGTTTTTTCCTCTTAAACGCTTAAGGAAAGTTAGGAGTATCTTCGCTTTAATTATAGCTCAAAATATGCTTTGGTTAATGAAAACAATTTTCATCGATTCCAATTTTTCCAGAACGGTCTATGAATATTTATACTATAAAGATTCACAGTTTGTAGTAACATAGACGTACAAGATAATCGCTCCAAATCACTATTATTAATGCTTGGCTTCCTTATCTACGTGTCGATGGCCGATAGATCATTCGGTTAACAGTAGTTAAGATCCAAAACACATTTTGATATGTTTCGTTATCGATATAGCTGATTCTTCTTATACAATTCTTACGATTCTAGAGCCTGTTTCCCCGACTGAATTATGTACCAATGTCACTTCATTTTACTTCCATGGAATTTCCGTGGCGGCAGGTTCGGCAATGAAATAAATCTTAAAATAAAAAATAGATCGTGCGAGGTTTATAAAAATATACAATTGTCAAGAGTGTCGTTAACTTCCGGGGGTGACAGCCGCCACAGTGAGTCCATTGAACAAAAAGCAGCAGTGAAGCGTGGCCCTATATGGGCCGTAGGGAAAACAGTTTAGCGGGTTGACCCAGAAGGGTATCGAATTAGTATGCCGTTCGGGTACACCCCGACAATACCGTACTCTCGTTGGCTATGCACCGCGGAGGGGAATGCGGGAGAAGTTGGACAAGGGCCGTTGGAATTCTGTGGATTTCCGCAGAAAATCAGTGGTCCGAAAGAGAGTAGATCGCCGTGTATGAGTTCATATAAATAGAACCAAGAAAGTCGAGCACCGGAAAAGTTTTCCCGTCGCGCGCGATGCCGCGGTCGGGACGACAGCGTGTCGGCACGTGGGATGGACGAGGATCAACTGTGGGCCTGTTGGAGAGAAAGAGAAAGATCGCGTGTAGATGACGGAGGAGGAGGAGGGCGGGATAGATAGAAGAGGAAGAAAGATGGAAACAGTGAATCGAGTTGGCAGGGAGGGGTGAGGAAGGGTGGAAGAGGTTGGACGCGCCGCGGCGCGCGGATACCTCCGTTGTGGCGCGGATCGCACTGAGTAGAAAGAGGAGCGGCAAGGTGGGGAGGGGCACGAGGGGGAGGGAAGCGCGTAGCGCGAGCGCAAGCGCAATGAGCTATGGAGTTGGTCTGAACGCGCGCCACATTGAAAGCTTGCGACATGCCGCGAAGCGGTTCAGTCGCGCGCCAGCTTTCGTGCGGGTGGTATCGTTTTCTAGTTTTGTCGGCGTTGTTCCCGTCTGTGGTGTACCGTGGTTAGCAAAGAGAGAAAAAAGCCCGCGTAGGCGTGGTGAACATTTGACGCGTTGCCGCACGCACGCACGAACGAACGAACCACGCGGACCTAATCCGAATAAGAAAACGTGTACGATCCATCCGAGACGATTGGAGTCGCAACGACGAGCGGTGTACGCGGTCGTCCTCGAAAATTGGAATAGAGTCGAGGGTCGCGCGAATCTGCTACTCTTGGCACCAGTGTCGGCTGCTTCGAGATCGTAGTGAAGTTCCCTTGAAGCGGCGGCCGTTCCCTGTTTACTGATCGTGGGGTACGAACGGTATTTCGGGGATCGAAGGGAAAATAGCTGTCGTAGAACTTGGAGCGGGTGACAATAGGAAACTCGCGGATAGACTGTATCGCGTGTCTGTGATGTGCGAGTGAGCGATGGAGTCACCAGTCATGTACGATACAGCGGCCCATCAGGCCCAGGCCCACGGTGCGGCCGATCTGAAGAAGTCCCAGGTTCTGAACAACAACAACAACCATCAGAGCAACAACAACAACAGCAACGCGCCGAACAACAACAACAACTCCGCCCTGCAGGTGAATCATAATCACAACCAGCAGCAGAACAGCGCGGTGGTCAGCAAGGTCTCGGCGAGCAAGGCTAGCCTTCACCAGCAGTACGCGGAACACTGCGCCGCGGCCGGCGAGCTGACGGACCTGAACACGCCTGAGATATCGTTGGATCTGCAACACCTGATCGACGATAGCCACTTTAACGACGGCCTGCTGGATATGCTCGGCGCGAACAACGGGGCGGTGAAGCATGTTCGAACGCCCGGTTACCCGCGCACCACGCTCGCCTACATGCCGCAACCGGTGCACAGCGGTGCGAGCTACCACCAGGGCAGCAACAGCTGCAGCGACAGCAACAGCTCCAGTTCCGAGTCGCCGAGTATTAAAGAGGAGCCCCTGGACCCGGCGGACTACCGTCGCCACTGTCCCCAGTACCCGCCAGGCGGTTACAGCCCGGTGACAAACGGGCCGTTCGCAAATGGCGCGCCAACCTTCACCACCCTGACACCGTCCACGGTGCCCGGGGGACATCCGGGCGCACCGGTCCATCAGCCACCACCCAGAGGTGGACCGATGAAACCGGTGATGGCGCACCAACATCACGCGAACACCGCGGCGGCCGCTGCCGCCAGGAAACAGACCAAGGCCATCGACAAGGCGAGCGACGAGTACAGGAGGCGACGCGAGAGGAACAACATCGCCGTGAGGAAGAGCCGCGAGAAAGCGAAGGTACGATCGCGGGAGACCGAGGAGAAGGTGAAGCTTCTGGTGAAGGACAACGACCTGCTCAAAAAGAGGATCGAACTGTTGACCGAGGAGCTGAACGTTCTCAGATCGTTGTTTAGCAGCGTCGGCGTAGTGCCCGAACAGCTACACCGAGAGATCTCGAGGCACCTCGACCAGTTCCAGCAGCACGCGGTGGGACCCATGTAGCGCACGAAATCCTCCCCGAGCAGCGCAGTGGTATCGCGCTGCTGTTTACCCTTTCGCTCATCCACGGGTGTCGGCCATCGTCCCTCGACTTTCGGCCCGATACGATTGTGAGAGTAGTCGCGCACCGGCCGTCGACTTTTCCGTTTCTACGGAGTCAGTCTCTCGATCCTCTCGCAGCGCTCGAAACGACCAGACGTGTACGTATGGAGAACGTCGCGCGGTTCGAGCCGCAAATGCTACTGTGTCTTTGTCTAATTCCACAAGTGGGGAATGCGAGGTGCACGTGCATGACTCGAGAGAGCCGCGCACGCCGCCGTGGAGAACAGAAAGACGCGGGGAGAATGGAGAACGGAGGCTCGGATGCAGACAGAGAGAGAGGGCGAGAGAGAAAGAGAGCGACAGAGAGGACCAACGATGGAAAAGGAGAGAGAAGCTGTGACTCGCTCGAGGAAGAGGCCCTCGTCGTTTTTTTCCCGGGGAGAAGAGCTTTCCGGCAGCTTCTGGTCGACGACTTCGCGTGGAAGAAAAGTGCCTCCGCCCATGGCGAACTTTTTTACACCGAGTGCACCGGACATTTCCCCTCACCTATCCCCTCCCCATTTTCCGTCTGTACAAATAGGAACAAATGAATGGAGAGTGAGCGCGCGTCGCGGACGCGCGAGAGATGTTTTTCCATGTAAACCAGAAATTTCGACTCAACCCCCTTTTTCGTTTCATCTAATCTTACGACCCCTATCTTGCGTACACCTACCCTTTTCCGCGATCTACTCTGAAGACTGCGCGGTTGGCACGTCACGTGTGTTTTTTCACGGGTTCGCCAGCTCATTCGATCGCGTAATTCGCAACACGTTGCGACTACGAACAAATCATGCGTCGATGTGTACGAGCGCATCAATCACACTATCACAGACACACGAGCCCCCGTTCGTGCGCTTGCGTACGAGCCGCGCGAACACGCGCACGTAAACAATCGCGAATAAGATCGTGCGTATGTGACGCGAATGGGCGAGTTCGTTCGCATAAATCTTCGATTCTCCCGGCGGTATACATACGTTTTCGATGCATCTTCCATAAACGTTCAAACACGCACGCGCACAAACGAAAACGACGCGCGATGAACGCGCCACATTTCCTCGCGCGCTCCGCCTCGGATTTGTTCTTGAGATGCCGGCCAATTGAATTAGACTATCTATCGTTCTCATTACCAAGTACCTAAAAGGACAAAGCGTACCGTGAATCCCCGCGAGCCATCGGTATCGTCGACAAAACGCAGTTTCGCTGGTCCGCGTGTATTTGTATTTTCTCGACAGGACGCGGAAGACGCGATCATCCGAACGACGAAACCGATGGTGAAAGAAAAATATGATCACTCTTACACACGCCCTTGTATTATAGCTCTATATTAATTTTATTATATTCGAGAGATGTATGTACATAAAAAAAGCTAATATATTTTGTTAGAGAAAAGAAACGAGATGCTCGTGTTTTATGAGTCAGGGTGAGTGAATGTGCGAGCGAATGGGAGTGCGAGGAGAGCGACAGAGGAACCGAAGAAAATATATTGTTGATCAGCGCGCATGTGTCCAACAAACAATCGTTATAGTTCTACGTTTCAATGCGGAAGTATGCTAGGGATTACGATGAGAGAGAGAGAGAGTGAGAAAGAGAGCGAGCGAGAGAGAAATTCTATATTTCGCCGACGTTACCTGGGACTCGGTCCAACCGAGTCCCTCACACCGTAAGTTACCGTAAAATCGCGTGAAGCGGGCTTCATTTCATTAAGTCTTTTTTTTTGTCGTCCTTCCTCGTTCGTAGATTCGATCGTGCGCGAGAGAACGATATTTGTTACTACCTTATATACGTACTTGTGCGACAAGTTTAATATTTTCTTCTTTAATTCTTCTTCTTTTTCTTTTTCTAAGACGTTTGTCGGGTCTCTCGGTGATGCACGACTCAAAAACGACACGTGCACGTGCACGCGTTTCTTGGCGTATGACTGATGTATGTTAGGTACGAGATCACCTGCCACGGTTGTCTTATTGTCTATGCACAAATATATTTTGATATAAAAATTCGCTCGGCTACTTTGCTCGATCCCGAACAATTCCTCTTCCTTCGATCCGAGACTCCTCTGGCGTTCGACACGCAAATCACTTGCGGAATGATTACGGCGGCAATTGTCGCGGTACTTTGCTGGATGTAGTGTAATTTCATTGTTGGGGCGTTCAACTTCGCTTTGATTCGATATCAATTCCATCAATTTTTCGAGAACAGACCTAGTGATTTGTTAAGTCTTTCAGAAAACTTTATGAATCTTTCTTTTATAATCCTGTGTCAGATAATGAAGCTAAATAAAATTCTACTGTTTAAAATAACATCAGTAACGAAGAAGTACGTATCGCTTTAGAGGTTCGCCATTATTGAACTGTGTACATATATCCATATACACGTCAATTAAAAGTAAATTTATCATCACTATCTTATTTATCCATTATCTCATTTAACTAGTCGGAGAGGACGGTGAAAATTGACAAAACGTCGGAAGAGGTTTGAAACGCCATTTTGACACCGGAAACAGAGGCTTCTATGAAAGAGGGAATAGAAGAGACAGTTAAACCGCGGGACAAAGGTAATAGATGCTCCAAGACTTGTTCGACACACTTTGCATATCATTGATCATGAACTTTCTTGGTTAGCTAACAGTATCAACAACCTGAAATCACATCGGATACTTTTCCTCGTCGAATACCGTTCCCAGTAATTCGCATAAAGCAGTCGGAAGGTGGACAAAAATCCCGAGTCGTCGTCCCTGCTTCTCGATCTCGCCAAGAAATATTTATATCTGGCGGTCACCGCGGGAAAACAAAACGATCGATCAAAACATTTCCACGTTTCTTCCACGGCGACAGCGAAAGCAAACACGAGACTCGGTACGCGGACAATGGAACAGGATCACTGCTGATTAGAAAGGAGTTTTGCTCCTTCGACGGGGTGGGGGGTGCGGGGTGGCAACGCATCAATAAAGTTGTCGCCCGATAAAAATCTTGTCCTGTACACGTTCATTGGCACACATGTGCTCGCGGAAAGCAATCGGAACCCGTGCTCGCGCGAATCCGTCGGGTAATGAGTCACCAGATAAGTTTGTTGTTAGTCAGATAAATAGATTAACACCATTGTGACGATCGCAGCGTTCCTTTTGTGCTTGCCGGGGAACAGGATCCGAACTTCGTTCGTCGATCTGGCCCATGGCGTGTGGTCGAGCAAGAACTGGACGGCCTTGCGACACTATCAATTGCATAATTCTTTTCATCGACCTATTGTTGTTCTAATGTTTATCAACGAATACATTTGTAGTATCGACCGACTTTGCGTTTCGTATTTTTTGTTTTCCATTGTATTCCTGATAAGAAGTCTTTTTCACGTTGACAACGCGGCGCCTTCCTCCAATTCGTGCTAAACTTAAAAATTGTGAATAACAAAGAAGACGACAATTAAGTTTCTACCGAATCGTACTTGAAATACCTACGAAATCTTCGAACAACGCAAACGAACAGAGTTTATTATGTAGGTCAGTTAACCCACGTGGCCAATGCGATCAACAGGTTTTCCAAGTTGGAGGACAATGCCGTGTTTCCACGCGTGCGCGTTGACATTCTAGCATATTTCAAGTATACTTATTCGAAGATCCTCAACGTCGCGTTACAGTTAATAACCGATTAGGCACATTACTGTCATTTGTCGACCGAGAACGCGCATAAATATGCAAATGTCCGTGATAAGCGTCGACTGCTGTCCTTTCTTAGACAGCCACGATATTCGAGAGCCGCCAGGCAGTACTAAAAGGCTCACCTCGACACGGCGGAACGTTTTGCGAATGGGATCTTATCGTGCAAGTGAAAGTGACGAGCCGGTGGGTCTATATTTGACTTCGATAAATCGCCGATGGACAACCGCTACAGCTGACGCGCACTGCTTTCCCGAAAGTTTCGACCGAGGACGTGCCTCGGAGGAACCATTAAGTACCTACGCATACCAACGCTGCACGAACTTAAGCAAAGTCCTCAAACTTGGCGGTGAGGTGTTTCTATATTTAAAACCTTTGACGAATTCGGAGGCTCTCGCGATACGCGAAATTTCGAAGAGCCGCCAGTTTTGGTACTTGGGAATCTCGGAGGGGTACGCAACCCTGGGAGCCTAATAAAATTGAGCTGATCCAACAGTTTTTTCGTATATACAGTCGCTCGCGAAGATATTCGAACGTCCTTCAAAACAGAACAACGCATATTATAAGTTTAACATAATTTTTAAATATAAAATGTTCAAAAAGTGTCCCTTTCGGTCCCCATACACAATCAGTGCATAACTGGCTACTAGAAAATTCTGATTTTGACGAAGCACTAGCTAGAAATGATCCAAGGTCCCGTCACGCGAGGCTCAAGATTCATGGCGTTTCAATAGCGGAAGAGAGCTCGAACTCGCGAATTTTGGTGTCCGGAAATCTCCGAAACATAGGATAACTTTGCGTTTGCTTGTATCCCTTATGGTAGTCACCGAGTTTCATCTCGATCAATCGCCTCCTGTCTTTCGAATGAATATTTTTATCTTCCTCTTACATAATCAATACTCCGTATAATGATAAAATTACAAGTACTATTATATTAGGTTGGCAACTAACAAGGGGCGGACCCCAAGCTTCCGACTTCGATTTTGATAATTTTTTGCGAGACGATGGTGTATGTATCCCTAATGATGTCTGCAAAATATTAAGTGTAGTTACTCAATAGTTTTAAAGATATAAACAATTAAACTTTCATACATTGTTGAGATACCATGATTTGCATCTGAAGTTTTCGAAGTTCCATTGTTTATATCTTTAAAACTATTGAGTAACTACACCTAATATTTTGCAGACACCATCAGGGATCCATATACCATCGTCTCACAAAAGATTATCAAAATCGAAGTCGGACACTTGGGGTCCTTCCCTTGTAAGTTCGCGACCTCCACATTTTCTCAAAGTTATTTATATATATTTTTTAAGCACGAGTATTTTATATCAAATTAATCTCACAATTCAGAGCTTTCCAATATACAGTTCAAAAGGAATGGTCACTGAACGAGGTCATAATGGTACAATAAAAGAATTACGAAACAAAAGGTCGCAAATTTAGTTGCCAGCCTAATATTATCCAGATTTGAAAATTTATTTTCGCCGAAGGATCTGTAAAACTCGCTCACACACACAGAGCAGGATCGAAAGAGCAATTAGTACGGTAATTGTCATCGCCTCAGCTCTTATTTTGTTGAATAAATTGCATATTATAAGTTTAACATAATTTTTAAATAAAAAATGTTCAAAAAGTGTCCCTTTCGGTCCCCATACACAATCAGTGCATAACTGGTTACTAGAAAATTCTGATTTTGACGAAGCAGTAGCTAGAAATGATCCAAGGTCCCGTCATGCGAGGCTCAAGATTCATGGCGTTTCGATAGCGGAAGAGAGTTCGAACTCGCGAATTTTGGTGTCCGGAAACCTCCGAAACATAGGATAACGAACCGAAGACCTCGGAACCCATGATTTACGTCGTAAGCCTGCGAGAAAGCGTAAGATTCCTGGGTCTAGGAATTCGAAAAGAGTTAGTAGCCGCTATACTTAGACCGCGTTAGAATATCGGGACCTCGAGGCGCATAGGTCTCCGAAGATAGGGCCGGCGAAGACGTGTGAAGGCTTAGGGTGTAGTCCGCGAAAGTTACGGTTCACTTGGCAGCGCGTCACGATCCACCGTTAAGAGGGTAACATAATTAGTCGCCGGCTTACGTCAATCTGTCTCAGGGCTGAAGACCGCCCCGGGTTATAAATATGCGGTCGCCGCGAAAAACCGTTTCCGGAATGCTCGGTCTTCCGCTGCAGACGGACAAGTTACTCCTCGGTGAGTTGATGAATAGAGAAAAGACGCGAACCGCGACAGCACAATCGGGCTGTTGTTCCAGCGAGGCCGGGTCTAACGGGGACTGGTTCCGAGCAACGTTGTACACCTGTCGCGGGGCTAATCGATATTTTAATTACCCTGAGCGTTACGTAATCGCGGAGCTGATGTTCCGCCGCGTGTCGGCCTGCCAGAGCGCTAGATAAGTCGCTCCGAACAGTCTGGTCGCCACCGGTGACGGAACAGAGGCGAAACGGACGAGCTTCCGCTCTCCGCGTTAGGAGGCAGAAGGACGACGAATGCGGATTGTGTGGCTCGCCGCCGCGTTCGAACTATGACATAATGCACCGAGTTTTGACGCCGGTGTGTCTACGTGCACATGTCTCTCGGTCGTCGCTAGTTTTAGACACAAGCTCTGCCAACGGCGGCCGCGCTCTCGTCCGATGCGTGGATCTCGACGGACCCGCAAGATTAACTGGGAATAAACGTCAGCCTCGAAACTCGAACACGATCGCGGCACGCGAAATATTCGCGGTCGACGAGCACGGAGACGACGCGACGCGACGTTCCAGAAGCTTGACCAATTGATCTAGATACCGACTTCCTCGGCCGGAGCGCCTCCGTCACCGTTGTCCGTTGGTCGGCGAATCTTTCACAGAAGATTGGACTCCACCCCTCCGCATGTCGAAAACGCTTTTCCTCCGGAATCGCCAGCTTCTGACACTGTCGTTGTTATTACATAGCGACACACTGGCAACGGTGTCGCTATACCTACGTACCACCCTCCTCCTATTATTCGTCTCTATTCTGGCTCCGACGGTATATGGGTTAGGGCCAGCTCCACCAACACTGTTTCTCACCCACGCGTCCGCGCCCGCTTCTTTTCCCGCAAGCTCCAAGAGGAACACGCATTATCTCGCGCGACCGAGCCTGTTCACGCTTCATCTGACACACGCATAATTTCACGAAATTGGAAAATACGCGCCAAGGACGGATCTCCGCCACCTTTTCAATTACCTGCTGGATATTATCAGCTGACAATTTTCTTTATCGATTGTCATTACTACATTCTATGCATCTACGGCGGGAGTGAGTGGGTGTAATTTGAAATAGTAGAGCCGGGGACAGAAAGATAGATCGCCCTATTAATTTTCGAATTTTTATTTAGCAGATAACGTAGAGGGTTTTTTAAAAATTTCTTACCATTCTGGGACATTGAAATACTAATTAATCTACTAGAATAGAAATGCTTTATTTTTAGCCTTCCGGCCATAAAAAGGAACTCGGTTTACAATTCAGTCTTAACCCTAGTAGCACAAAAATATTGGATAAATATTTTTTAAGCCACACTTTTTCATATGAGAAAAATATTTCTTCCTAACTTATATAAAAAAGAATATTTGGTACTTAATGTAAAATAAATATTGTATGTATATTTGAATATTAAAAACAGATTGAATCTCTTTTTGATATTATATGAATGTGTATACAATATCTTGTGCTGCTAGGGAACTCTCTCATCCTTCCATACCTTTCAGGATCCATTCATACAATTTTACTTTGCCCTATCCTTCTCCCATCCTTCTTCCATTGCTGTTCATTTCTTTTTTTTTTCTAGCTTCCTCAGTCAATCTATCGCTTCTTTTGACCCCCTCTCGCTCACTATTTCCTCTATGTTCGGAGCCTCTTTCAATTTCCCTACATTCCCTTACCATATGTTCCAGGTTCCCAAAGCTATCCTCGCAGAATTCACAATTTCTATTTTCCTCTTTTTCCCAATACTACTAATTAATCTACTAATCAACTTTTAGAAATTCCAATGAGCACAACGGTCAGCCTGTTGCTCACTTCCAGCGTGTAGTATCATGTCCCCAAATAAAACATTTAGAAAATGCTGTAATATAAGTACTATACAAATAAACGGGAAAATTTTTCAATCAACAGGAAAATGATGTTTCGCCGTTTCCGTGATAATCGAACAAAGATTTACAAGTAGATGATTTCAGATGCAAGGTTAAATAGACACCGAGCAAATGTCTGTCACCGAGTATCTTTGTTTTCATTGTTACAATTGATAACGGCGATAAGCTTAATAAATAACCCAGATGAATCCCACGATTATATCTGTATGGTTGCAAGGAACAACGGCGCATGTCACAATTTCAAAAAATTTGAGTTTATGCATTCATTGAGCTTGATAGTATAGGATTGACGTATTTGCCAGAAAAAGAGTCATGAAAACAAATTCGAAAGGCTCGAGGAAATAATACAATTTAACCGATGTCGCATGTCGAAGTATTAGCGATCAAAGTGACAAATGAAAGTGAAAGTGTGCGACATGTGGCGTTCTTCCTGACAACCACAGATATATCAGATTGAAAGTAAGCCATTTTCGGGTCTCTGAAAAGGTGATATGCCCTCCTCTCCCTAACAAAAATCGTACCAAGTCATTGTTTTTGGTAACATTTTGGAGTCAACGCTAACTATATGTGTTCATTATTTATATGTGAGGTATTGAATCGGTTTTAATAATAGGCTGAACTTTAGAAAACCCCCCCTTTCTTTCGACATGTGACATACGTCATTCTATTCGTTTTGACATGCTGAACACAAAATGTACGTGTCATTTTTGGCTGAAATGAATAGTTTTTGAGATATTCGTGATAAAATCCAATGTGTAGTAATTGCAGTTTATCACGAATATCTCGAAAACTATTCCTTTCAGCCAAAAATGACACGTACATTGTGTTCAGCATGTCAAAACGAATAGAATGACATATGTCACATGTCGAAAGGAAGGGGGGGGTTTCTAAAGTCTTACCTAATAATATTATTGATAACACTGTCCAACACCAAATTTGTTCCCAGATTATTATTCGGTCCTTCTTATAGAGTTTTTTGCGCTGATTCCGAATCTGTTTTTAATTTTTTCCCCATACGCACAGTTTTTGAGAAATTTGAGTTTGAAAAAATGACCTATTTTTCAACTTTGAACAAATATTGTGATGTTATTATAAAAGATATTGAATTGTTCTTTGCAGCAAAAGATTCTGTGGACTTTCCCGAATACAGTGATATCCAATATTAATACACTATGATTGTTTAAACATGTTTAAACAATGATTAAAGACGGAGAGACACCATTTTTGCACCAATTTTTGAAGATATTTTTAAATCTATCTCAAAAAATAAGGGTCCAGCGGAAAATCGAACTATACCACGCGGTAGAGCAGACTTTTATCTTGAAAAACCCCCCTTTGAAGTTTTCGACATCGACGTTTTTACCGAACCAGAAAGCAAAATATCTTCGCCCGACATGATTTGCCGCCAGTGGCGCTCACCACTACAACGGTCGTTCGCCGCTCCGTATCCCGTCGCTGCGCCATATCTCGTCCAGAGCACTGGCGGCAACGCATGTCGGGCGAAGATATTTTGCTTTCTGGTTCGGTAAAAACGTCGATGTCGAAAACTTCAAAGGGGGGTTTTTCAAGATAAAAGTCTGCTCTACCGCGTGGTATAGTTCGATTTTCCGCTGGACCCTTATTTTTTGAGATAGATTTAAAAATATCTTCAAAAATTGGTGCAAAAATGGTGTCTCTCCGTCTTTAATCATTGTTTAAACATGTTTAAACAATCATAGTGTATTAATATTGGATATCACTGTATTCGGGAAAGTCCACAGAATCTTTTGCTGCAAAGAACAATTCAATATCTTTTATAATAACATCACAATATTTGTTTAAAGTTAAAAAATATGTTTTTTTTTCAAAGCCATGTTCCTCAAAAACTGTGCGTATAGGGAAAAAATTAAAAACAGATTCGGAATCAGCGCAAAAAACTCTATAAGAAGGACCCAATAGTAATCTGGGAACATAAAAAAAGTTGAAATTTGTTGGACAGTGTAATTAGTATCTACGCACGATGTAAAATGAATTACAGAGTTGTCGATAATACTTTTCTAACCAGAAATGAATTCTATCGTCGATCTTCGTTACTAGTGATCAGAAAAATTTTGGTCACTCATAATGTTTATCTCTAACCAAAATTATTTAAAGAGTGATATTAACTTGTATCAAAATTAAAACGTTTTCGGCGCATTGGTTCGATCAAATGCTACTATTTACACAATTTGCAAAATAGGCACAATAATTTGTCTCAACGTTTCGATCTCAATTTAGATCATTATCAAGAGAATACCAAAAAATGTATTGTGTTCTAATGTTTTCTTATAAAGTGTTTTAATTCACTGCAATGTTAAACAATTTTCTGTACACTAAGCAAGTGAGTATGAAAGTATTGTGGTTATTTCATTTCTTTATTAGAGAAAAAAGGATTCAGTTTTTGTTTATTATATTAAAATAAAAAATGTTATATTTTAGTTTATTTTTTGGCTTAAATGCAATGATTAATGTTTTGTTAATTTCCATTACAGACACAATACATTTTTTGGTATTCTCTTGATAATGATCTAAATTGAGATCGAAACGTTGAGACAAATTATTGTGCCTATTTTGCAAATTGTGTAAATAGTAACATTTGATCGAACCAATGCGCCGAAAACATTTCAATTTTGCTTAAAGCTTCATACGTCGCTATACTTTAACGATTAACTTGTATGCCACAACTTTTACAATTTCGGTTACAACAATTATGGTCTAATAATTGGGACAAGTACCCTACCTATTCCTCTATCGAGGCACACTATTGACGCACAGTGGCCGAAATCCGGCTGAAATGGACAAAATTCGATAACTCAGTGAATTCTGCAGTAAATTTGTAGCAAATTGGTATCTCTAGGTTGTTTTGGACGTAGATTTCAAATTTTTAATCAAAATTATCAAATTCAAGATGGTCGATTCAATATGGCGGACCGAAAGATCAAAACTGAATGGATTTTTTTGAAAATTGATATACAGGGTCATCCGTTTTTAAACGGACAAACGTAAACCAGCTATAAAAAACCCCAAATGGAACAAGTTTTACCCCTGCCCCTTTTTTTGTTTCGGCCTTGATTTCTAGAAAATTGCAAAAAACCATAATTTTTTTAGTTCACATAAACTTGAATATCTCGGGACTCCAGTGATGAATCTTGATGATTTTTCCTTTGTTTGGTTTAAAATAAATAGGGGCATCTTTTTTGTTAACAAAATATTTTTGTATGACCTTCGGATCTTTGTTTTTTTGGCATAGGGCACGTCGTGGAAAAATTATGGTTTTTTGCGATTATCTAAAATTCAAGGCCGAATCAAAAAAAGTGGTAGGGGTAAAAATTGTTTCATTTGGGGTCCTTTATAGCTGGTTTACGTTTGTCCGTTTAAAAACGGATGACCCTGTATATGAGTTGAATTTGTATTCGAAACCAGGTTTTTTGTGTTTTTTAATTTTGTTGTTTTAAATTTTTATCTTTTCTTTTTATTTATATTAATGCGGGAATTTTTAATTTTATGTTTTATGTAGTGAACACAATTTTATTTTGCGTCTATCTAAATAGTAATATTACGTTCTTCAAGATTTTCAAAGCAATCTTCAATATCTAAGATTCATCAGAAATAGTGTCATTATTAACTGAATCTTCTGAAACAACATCATCGTCATTTTCATTGTTAGTTATATTATTTATATCAACCCACTTGATTAATGTTTTCGCTTCGGTTGATAATTTTTTTGCCTTTTTATCTTTCTGTAATCTATTAACACTAATACTAGGATCCGATGATGTAAGAAGGTTCGAATGTAAAAACGAGCACATTATATGTCAACTTCTGTCAACGAGCACATATCAACTGGTATATTTATTTTTAAATATATTTATTTGTTAATAACAATTTGTTATTAACTTTAAAATGTTATTAACACATGAAATAAACTTAATTCAAACTAATTCTTTTACAACAGATTCACATAAATAGCCTTTCTTGATTCTGGGTATTCGCACTTAACTGTCTGCATGAAAATACATACAGTATTATATTATTAATATCTTTTCAATGGGCAAAAATCGGCAAACGGGGTTTGTTTCATAACTTTAAGGATACTTTAAGAAAAAGATCTATCCTAGTTTCGTTCGGGCATTATGAGGCAAACATATGAAATTACGCATCGGAAACTTACTTTTTTAATTCAAAATCGAGTTAATACGCTGGTCAACTAAAAAACTCGGAAATAATTATTAAACATATTCAAAAAAATTTTTAATATTTTTTATCGATACAATGTATAAAGAGCTATATAAGCAAATTTTTTTTATAATTATACATGCAACTGTAGCTGTGTACGAGGAGTTTGAACAGACACAAATATTATGAAATTAAAGCGATGAGCGAATGACGACGATACTTAAATATAAATATCTACTTATACCTAATAACTTTTAACTTATTTTACTTGTTTTTCATAAACTTCAGGGTATTGTTAAAGACGTAAGTAACATAATTGATTTCGGTCATTTAAACAAAAGTTAAAAATCGATTTTTGTCTAGGTTTCGGCCACTGTTTGACGGCGGGATACGAATGTTCTCGAATCATCCTGCGAGGCAAATTTGCAACCGGGGGGGAATGGAGGGGACACGCGTTCCTTTCAGCAGCTAGCCGACGAACCTCCAGAGAACACACGGTTCTCCGTTCTTGTTCCCCCGGCCTCGGATTTCCCTGGTCTCGCTCGCGCGTCGGATTGAAAAGTATCTGGCCCGGAGTTAAAAGGGGAGTCTCGTAGATCGGCATCGCGGTTCACTGCTGCGAGCACGATGTGGGTGTGACCTGGTTTCCGAGAGTTTCACTTTCCTGTAACATCGTTGCACGGAGGAGGTAAGGAGGATTCGACCCCAGGCAGTTACGTCATGCATTGTTATGCCGGCCGTAACGGGTCGTAGACATATGTGCGGTACTCCGCGGGAATTAAAATAAGTGAGCGACTATTTCGCTCGGATAGATGAGAAATCTAAGTACCTGGTTCTGCGCTCACCGAATGCCGAACGATTCTGTCTGCTTGATCAGTGAGTCACTAAAACGAAAAACCGGATGCTCGATGAAGCGTTCCGGCCGGGACGTTCGATCTGCCTGAGCCCTTGGTATATTTCTCAAGCGACGTTCTCTCACTTGGTCGCGGAAATATCGATAGGAGATAACGAAAACTTCCTTAATTTGAACCACGTTAAGGGGGTAGTCTATGCGCTGGTTACAACTAGAATCTTACTAGAATCTTGCTAGAAAACATGGGTTTGCGGGAAAACAAATGCTGTCCTTATTTCAGCAAATTGTGGGCTGGTTGAGGGCTCATTCTAAAGAGGAAGGTTTGACGATAGTCGCTCTGGTCATTAGGCTAACGAGATTATGTTTATATCTGATAATATGAAGGCCCAAAGTAGAGAAAAAATCTTGGAAAAAAACCCGCAGGTTTCAATGCATTTTTCTGTCTCTGAAAGACTTTTTGACTGCCCTAATGACCTGAGCGAATATCGTCAAACCTTCCTCTTTAGAATGAGCCCTCAACCAGCCCACAATTTGCTGAAATAAGGTCAGCATTTGTTTTCCCGCAAACCCATATTTTCGACCCAAAATCTAGTAGGATTTCTTATTTGACTAGTTATTTGCTAATTTACTAGAATCCTACTAGATTTTGGGTCGAAAATATGGGTTTGCGGGAAAACAAATGCTGACCTTATTTCAGCAAATTGTACGCTGGGTGAGGGCTCATTGTAAAGAGGAAGGTTTGACGATATTCGCTCAGGTCATTAGGGCAGTCAAAAAGTCTTTCAGAGACAGAAAAATGCATTGAAACCTGCGGGTTTTTTTCCAAGATTTTTTCTCTACTTTGGGCCTTCATATTATTAGATATAAACATAATCTCGTTAGCCTAATGACCAGAGCGACTATCGTCAAACCTTCCTCTTTAGAATGAGCCCTCAACCAGCCCACAATTTGCTGAAATAAGGACAGCATTTGTTTTCCCGCAAACCCATGTTTTCTAGTAAGATTCTAGTAAGATTCTAGTTGTAACCAGCGCATAGACTACCCCCTTAAATGACCCAATTACGGACGGATTAGTGGGTCCGCGGGCTCTTTGTTGCTGCGAAATTACAACAAACTAGGTGTTGCTGATTGTTTTCTTCGTGCTCTCTAGTAATTTTAATTATTTTTGAATCGCCACACCACGTTGTTTACGAAATTAACTAAAATTGATGGAATACCGATTCGGGATCCAATCTTGTAGAACCTCCATCATGCTATCATTGAATTCTAATTACGTACTTCATACAAAGTGTTAATAACGTAAATAGCTATTGTATGAATTGTTTGCCCATTTTTCCGAAGCAAATAAATGTGTAAAAATTGAATTTATAATTACAACTTATATCGAATTTATGATTATTATTAAAATGTAAAAGAAACGTCTGTAACTCTGAGTGCAAACATCGAGACTACGTAAACTTCAGTGAACGAATCAACGGCGTGAACGAGGAATATAAAGACTGGGTAAAGGTCAGAATGGCAGAAGGTGTTCGAAAGAGGACAGACCCCGAAAGCCGGGTTAGCCGTTCTGTTTTGGAACGATAAAAGTTTGGCAGACCTCGTTTGCTTTTTAATGACGTCGGCAGGAATGATACACCTGTCGGAATTATGAGACAACAATCTCTTATGGAAATAGGCGGTGTCGCGTACGCGTGACGCCGGTAGCGAGAGTATCAACGTAAAGAGATCCGATAATGAAGTTTATTCTCTTCCTTCCTTTCACTTGACCGTCGGGCCTTCCGCCGTTCGACGGGCTCTGTCGGCGGAATACCTCGGCTAATTCAGCGTTTTCACCGTGGAGCTTTTAATTAAGCGCGAGCACCGCGCCGCGCCGATTGCCCGATGCGCTCGTGCACGGTCCGCGACGCACAATGACGACATTAACGAATTCATAACGCGTCCGATGCGTAATGCACGACGCGACGTGATGCGTGTCGTCGCGTCGTGCACGCTCGCGATCGCTCGTTCGCATATTCGCGCCCGCGCGTGCGCTCGCCTTCGCCACGATCCTCGAGCGTGTGGCGGCATATATAAAAGAGCGTTCTAGCGTGCGACCTATATTCCACGCCTGCATTGCTATATTAGACGCGCGCGACGCTTCAGGGACGCGAACGAACGCGTGCCTTCCCCGCCTCACCTGATAGGCCAATCAAACACAAATCCACGGAATATTTCGGCGACCCTCCATTGTTCTTGCCTTCGGCATAATACGATTCTTTCCTAACGACCATAGACCGCGTACGAACGTTCATTATGCGTGGCGCCGCACAGTGGGTCAAATCGACGTTCTAGCTGTTCACGGGCTAAAAACTCAAAGTCCTCGTATCGATTTTTAACGAATGCACAATGTTTCTTAAATGTCTATTACATTCGAAAACGATAATATTAATTAAAGCTATTAAAAACTCTCGTTACAATAAACGTTCAAAGATTAAACTTTTTCAGATACGATTTATCACCGAAAAAATTCCTTTTCTTCATAACGATGTCCTGGAAAACCTACTGAAGATTAAGTGACCAATTTTTTTTTATATGAAGAATGTATATCTATGTTGAGAACGCACCAGGAACTAAACATCATCGTTCATAATTTATTATAAAAAAAAATATTTAGGCAACTAAGGAAATCGTTAAAGTTTTTCACCTTTGCCAAGAAATAAATTGTAATGCCCGGTGATGTCCATGTTCTGACAAAGTGGAACATTTTCGGCAAGATCTCCTCTAAAAGATCGTGCAAAATTTAGATCCATCTTCGTCCATCTTCCGAAGTTATGATAGTTTAAAGCGTCGCGTGTCACGCGCACAGCGGTGAGTTCGATCGAAATCGTGGCCAAAATAGGAAGGAGTACTACAATTTAGTTTAGTGTGACAAAAAAATGTTTCCTACAAACAGTAATCAGTACACAGTCTTTTACAAATATCAATACAAAAAATTTCAAAAAAAAATTTTTTTCAATAAAAAATTGTGGTCACCTTCATTATTTATTTATAGCTATATATTTTTTATTCAATAGTGTTATAGCTGACGGCAAGACTAATCCAACGACATATTTAATGTAGTCTTTATGTATCGAAATAATGGTGAAATAGGCGTGAACACCCAGTTTTCAAATATTATTCATTATTCACACGAGTTTTTAGACATTTCCGGTGGTGTGACAAAAAAATGTTTCCTACAAAAAGTAATCAGTACACAGTCTTTTACAAATATCAATACAAAAAATTTCAAAAAAAAAATTTTTTCAATAAAAAATTGTGGTCACCTTCATTATTTATTTATAACTATATATTTTTTGTTCAATAATGTTACAGCTGACGGCAAGACGAATCCAACGACCTATTTAATGTGGTTTTTATGTATTGAAATAATGGTGAAATAGGCGTGAACAGCTAGAACGTCGATTTGACCCACTGTGCGCCGCACCGTGCATGCCGATCGATTTTTAGAACCCTTTCACACGCGGCTACGCGAATCGCCATTCACGTGTCACCCAACCCTGTTTTTACTCAGTAGTAGCAGTAGTATTTATTTGATTTCATCCTCGCGGCCAAGGAATTCGACTTGGTTTACAGTTTGTTTTCTCTGTCACCCATCCCTCCATCCATATCCATGTCATATCCTATGCCTTATTGCCTATAATCGATGTTAACCCTTTGCACTCCGCTGTCCCCTCTGAGGCACCACTAGAAATTGTTGTATCATTATTAAAAATATTGTTTACATTATTAAATATATCGGTATTTAATCAATTACTAAACATTTAGGTATTGTATGAGGTATTCTACCAATTTCGTATCCATACAATTTCAAAAATTATAGGGAATGGAAGTATTCTAGATCGGAAGAAATGTTTAATTTTCCAGTTAAAATAGCTCGGAGTGCAAAGGGTGAATCTATCCTAATGTCTTACATCTAATATTGCCTCTCCCTCTCTCCTTTCGATTATTTCTTTCCTTTTTCTCTCGATACTCCTGAGTCAGTCTGCTATTTCTCCCATTCTTTAATCTTGTACTATCTTTTCTATACTTATATTTATTTTCTCTACACCTTCACAGTCCTCTGTCAGATGCCTCAGCTTCCCCAGGTGTCTCTCGCATATCATGCACATTCCTTCTTCCTCCTTTCTTCAATATTTATTCCCTTGTTCCGTATGTCCACATTTTACTCTAGCCATCAGGCTCTGACTGTCTCCTTGTCCTTTCTCCTCTAGGGGCACCTTGGCACCCTTGGTGACCTAAGCTGCACCACTTGGTTCTCGTTTTTGTTCCATAAAACAGCGAAACGCAATCGTACATCAATTTCTAAGGCGTAAGTGGGAGGCTTCGATCTTCAAATTCGTGAAAGATTCGTTCACGAGAAAGTTTTTTAATGTTTCTACAGAGGATTCGATGTATAGGATTTGTGCCGCCAAACAGACCACTTTTGCATTAAACGGGCAATAGTTTCAGGCCGCAGATTCAATTGCCTCTAATTACCAATTATTTTACGAGGGACAGGTGAGCAGTCTGCGGATTGTATGCATTTAATAACGTTAATGATATAGTGACAGGACCAAGCGAATTTAGAGGCAGCATTGTATTACTTTTAATTTACTAAAATTACAGTCCCTGGTCAACGAATTAGGACCACGTACAAAAATTTCATTTTTATGGATATAGTCATACAATATGGTTATATCGTATATGGGAAATTGTCTTTGGTCATTCAAATTATTACTAAATATGTTGATAACCAGGTATACATAGCAATAGATTTGTTACTAATGTGATGATGATGGAATTGTGTTTAGGCTCGAGTATCGATAGCGCGTAAGGTCGGATTCGGAGAGTGCATTTGAACATATTGTTTGTTCATGATGAGGTGTGTTGTGTGCGCGAGACATCTTTAGAAGTTCAAATGATGAAGAAAAGAATCAGTCGTGTCTGGATCGTTCAAGCGCCCATAGAGATTCAAAGTCAAGAGTATGAGTAGTCAAATTTTACTGAATATGGGAAAACGGCAGGACATTTCAAGTGAATATTAACATCTGTTAATAATTTCATGTACAGTAGTAGTGTATTGTGTTATTAGTTAATAAATTATACCATTACAATTTCAACAGGCCTTTTAATTTTACGAAAAACATGAAAAATGCTGAAGTGTTATTAGTTAATAAATTATACCATTACAATTTCAACAGGCCTTTTAATTTTACGGAAGACATGAAAAATGCTGAAGTGTTATTAGTTAATAAATTATACCATTACAATTTCAACAGGCCTTTTAATTTTACGGAAGACATGAAAAATGCTGAAGTGTTATTAGTTAATAAATTATATCATTACAATTTCAACAGGTCTTTTAATTTTACGGAAAACATGAAAAATGCTGAAGTGTTATTAGTTAATAAATTATATCATTACAATTTCAACAGGCCTTTTAATTTTACGGAAAACTTGAAAACTGCTGAAGTGGAGTGATCTTAATTCGATGACCAGGGATTGTATTAGGTCTATAACTTGAAAACCGGAATTTGACACTAGATGTCAGCATTTATGAATGCGCTGTAGCAAATCATTGACATACACGCCATTCCGAAGCTCTATTCATAACCTGCAAAATCAGTCAACAGTGTTTGATTTGCTTGTGCGCATCATATTTTTTTCAATCATGAAAAATTTGGAAAATTGGCGAAAGAAACAGCATTTGCGGGAAGTTTTGCTGAATCACTTTTTTGCAAAGAAAACTGCAGCCGAAAGTCATCGTTTGCTCGTGGAATTGTATGGCGAACATGCTCTTGCGAAAACACAGTGTTTCGAGTGGTTTCAACGCTTTAAAAATGGCGATTTTGACATCAAAGACAAAGAGCGGCCTGGACAGTCGAAAAAGTTTGAAGATGAAGAATTGGAAGCGTTACTCGATGAAGACTCGTGTCGAACACAAGAAGAGCTTGCTTCTGAAGCAGGGTGAAACCATTACTGGAGAGCTGTACCGAAAACAACTGATTCGTTTAAAGAGAGCATTGAAGGAAAAACGGCCAGAATAGGAGACCAGACACGAGACATTGATTTTCCAACATGACAATGCTCGGCCACATGTTGCTCAACCCGTAAAAAACTATTTGGAAAATAGCGGATGGGAAGTTCTGCCCCACCCGCCATATAGTCCAGACTTGGCGCCTTCTGACTACCATTTGTTTCGATTGATGCAGAATGCACTTTCCGGAATACGCTTCACTTCAGTCCAAGGCATCAAAAATTGGCTCGATTCGTTCATTGGTTCAAAAGATGACCGGTTTTTTTACAATGGCATCCACAAATTGCCAGAAAGATGGGGAAATGTTGTATCTTTCGATGGACAATACTTTGAATGACAGAATTGTACAAGATTTTCTTTAATAAACGCTCAAATTTCCTTAAAAAATTCCGGTTTTCAAGTTATAGACCTAATAGTAAAGAAAGAGAAAACTTTTTTAAGAGAGAATACACACTAGTTGGGTCCAGTACATAATAACAACTCCACGCCGCGTGTGTCACTAGATCACACGGGGAAGAAGGGGGTAAAATAACAAAATAATGTAATTTTACTGTATAATAGTCCTAATACATCATTTTAAAGAAAATTGACTTTAAAAAAATAGTGTGGCCTGAGGGACCTTTTTCAAAAATACCCGCGGCAGTCTCAACGTGTTAGAAAATAAATTTGAGACTGGTGTGCAGTCAAAAGAGTTTTGCATAATAAAATATAATATCAAAGTCGGAGAAGGATTGAATTATTTATTATAAACTAAGTCTTAACAAGTGCTCGAACGCCGAAAGGTTAAGGGACGCCAGATCACTTTGAATGGAAAATAGGGTATTATATACAAATCGATGCAGATGCAAAGTGCACAGAGGCGACTTTGAACAGCAGCCAGCTCCGTCGACCGATTCATCTGTCCGAGGCCCGCGTGTCGCGTCTTCTCGCGTCGGTTCTACGGCACCCACGCGCCACGAGGAAGTCAAGCATTTATTTTTACCGTGATTTTTCCGCACGGCCAAACGGTGCTCGTCCACTCGATCGATGGACCGAGTGTAAATTACACTTTGATAACCCACGGCTCTCGCCGTTCTTATAGCACCTTGCCCTATCGTGTGTACAAATAGGAGACCGTCCGCGTTTGCAGACGTATTCATCGCGCAAATACAGATGATCAAACACGAAAGATTGTTCCGTTCGAGGCGGGCGCCACCGCGATGCCGACCGGAATCTAAAACAATCGCGGAATTGCAAATCCCTTCCCGTCAAATCTTCAATATTTATCGCGACGGCGCGCACGTTTGTTTTGCGGAATCGCACCGGCGATAAATGGCAGGCGAGCCGCGTCTCGTTAAGATCTAAGCAGACACTTTGATACATTTCGGACGGTCTTGGGATCGCTGTACTTTCCAGATGTTTATTGGTTTCAGACGCGAACAACGAAAGCGGAAAGACGGCGAATCTTTTCCCATAGCTGTGATCTTCAAAATAATGAAGTCTAGATCGCTTCAAATGACAGTGTTTCGACGCACAGCGGAGTGTTTGATCCGGAAAAACGGTAAAAAATCTATTTGCAGAAATATCCCAAAATGAAAAAGATTTAATGCGCATGGTTAATCAAACGTTTAGACCATAATGCGATATGATTTTGTCTCACATTCATTAATTATTAACACGAGGTTTACCGGGTGCGTTCTAACGAAGAGTTTTCCGAATTATTCAAGAAATTTCTTTCTTTGGGTATATATTATTTAAACAGTGGCTAACAATTCGGACAAACACATTCTCGTTACTTTCACGAGGTAATGTAAAATAGTCTCTTTTAGTGCTCTGTAAGCCAAGTGTTAATCAATTGGAAATAATATATCGACGTTCTTGGGCTGGTTTAATTCCTTTACTGTTCTAAACTGCATCAACTCCACTTTTCCAAGAATGCATAAAATCTAATCATAAGTTAAGGCAATATAATTTCAATTAAAACATTGAAAAGTTCGAAACACTTCTTAGACCACCTCGTTCAAAGAAGTCGACCTGAAAATTTGTCGAAATAGTAATCAGTAATCCATACGCAACAAGCTAATACAAGGATTGAAAGAGTCGCATATAGGGATTGCAATCCCGCAAAAACGGGATCCCGCAATCCCGCAGAATCCCGCGTCATTTTTTGGTCCCGCATTTCTTAAATAGGTGATGCCGAATCCCGCAAATTTTGCGGGACTATGCGTCCCAAAATTTCGTGAATGACGACGCGCACGAAGAACTATTTCGATGGTCTGTCACGAAGATATCGACAAAACTTAAAAAAAAGAGATGATTTGAGAACGATGGCAAAAAGGGGAAATATTTACGTATGGCTTACGAATATTTTTGAACTATTCGACCTCGTGTAGTGTAGAGGCTGAACGAGCTTTTTCCGCTGCAGGATATCTTTTTGTAATGACTTGAAGACCTAACTAGAAGATACAACAATTAATAGACTTTGATTTTTACGATCATATTTTCAAAGTTCTACAAATTAAAATTTGGTTTTATATTTTTAACATTTTTCAGATTTTAATCTAATTAAAATTATTACATATAGTTCGTTCTAAACAATTTTTATAGTTATTTTTAAGTTCTAACCAACATTTTGGTAAAGGAAAAAATTCTTCCGATTCACCTCAGCAATTAATTTATAATATCGTAGCTTCGTTATTGATATAATCATTTTTTACTTAAATAACTTCTTTTAATAATTATTACGAAGTATTATATTATATATTTTATACAATTAGACACGTATATGTATATATATATATATATATTTATGTATACATTTCAATTATAGTTTATTTTCCAAAAAGTGATTTATTTTCATTTAAATTTATGTAGATTTAGATTTTATATGTATTCCGTTAATAAATTGTGACTAATATGATTAAAGATGATTATCTCATTAAGTAAAATTTGGTTTTTTATTAAATATATATTAGATTGAAGACCTAAATCCTTAGTCGCGGGGTCCCGCGGGATTGAAAATGGCGCGGGATTGCAATCCCTAGTCCAGGGGTGGCCAACCTGTGGCGCATGCGCTAAACGTGGCGCATTGGATGATTACAAGTGGCGCATTGGATCCTTGCGTTTATATTTATTCTTTTGAAGTGGACGCCATAACTGATTCCATCTTCATATTTTCAACAACTGAGAGCTCTCAGTTGAATTTATTCAGCCTTCTTACTCATCAATTCGTCGGAATTTTTTGACAGTTTACAATTATAGGATGGGAATTGCGGTGTTCAAGACAGTGATCGCCCTATCGTCCAAAAAATCATTTCTCACTATTGTAGATTAGTGCTCCAATGAACGTATGTCTTTTCAACTGGCGTAAGTTAATTAATTTAGTGGCGCGATTGAGTTATCCCTTTTCCTCTCCTAACTAAAGCAGATCCTACCCCTATACAACGAACATAAGAAGGTAGAAAAAGTGCTCGAGTTGTATGGCGCACCTGAACTCGCATGTGAAAAAATTTTGCGCATGGTATGCAAAAGATTGGCCACCCCTGCCCTAGTCGAACCTCGAGATGCTTGTCGGAGAACAATACGCGGGATAAACCAGAGAAAAAGACGGGACGCAACGGCGAAGGGGCAGCGCGAAAGTCCGTGAACAGTACTGCGAGTAGATCGATAGTCCGATGCCGCGATATCGTCGATCAACGTCGATCGGTCCTATTGGCAAGCAGCGTGCACGGACGATTCGGGCTGGCTCGCGGGTGCGATATTAATAACCGAGTGAGAAAGAAACGCGACGATTCCGTTCGCCATATGGTCAACCTAAATTCTAAGAGCCCGTCGTAACTAGCATAACCGGGATAACCTACATAAAGAGCGCAGCGGGAGAAAGAGACAGACGAAGAGACAGAGAGAGAGAGAAGGAGTGACACAGAGGCGCAGAGAGAAAGAGAGGAAGGAGACACTGTAACGCTGGAGCGGTTGCAAGCCAGCGAATGGACGAACGAATCCGCACAGTGACTACTGTAACATATGTACGGCGAATGTCGAGAATTCCTTCCACGTTCCACGCCGTGGAAAAAACTGAATGAAACGTCCGGCATAGCGATGATGCCAGGGATCCCTGACGCTTAGCCGAAGATCAGCTTATTAGACCGTCCGTCAACGCTGCTCTTATCGGAGTCTGTGAGAAGAGATGAGCGTGAAGATGATCGGGGATCGAGATGACGAGGAGAGCAGTGGAGGATTATTCGAGCGGAACGATCACATCGGAGATTCGAAGTTTAGGCAAATCGGCTGTGATTTGGGGATCATCGAACGGTGCGACATCGTTTCGAACACGCTCGCAGATTCCGCGGAACGCAACGCGGAGGACGCGCGTCCGCCATTTCGACGGCCAGCTGCACTGTCGTTGTCCTCCTATGGGCTGCGGTCGAGACTTCTCCCATTAAATCACAAATGAATGACATTAGCGGTGCTATAATATCGTACCACTATTACCGTGACGGGTATTACGTGTCACGAGGCGCGCTCGGTCGGTCGGTCGCTTGTTCGCTCACTCTCTCTCTCTCCCTCTCTCTCGTCGCCTTCCTCTTTGCTCCCTTGCACGCTTGCTCGCTCGCTTGTTCGCTCGCTAGCTAACAGCTCCGTCTCGGTCCCTCGACTCGACGGCTCTCTCTTTCCATCTCCCTCCGCCAGTCTCTGGAAACACTCTTACCGTTGCATGCAAGGAATCAGGTCACTGCGCTGCAAGAAAGCAAAAGCGGTGCTACGAGCCGCGGATTAGTATTATCGAATATATACATATATACCTATATCCTCCGGAAAAGGACGATGACTAAGGCGTCGTTTCGACAGAACTTTCGCGTACACGTACGGCCGAGCATTGCCGCGAATCGCGGACTGCGGCCGGCTCGAGCATATGTTTCCAGCGAACGACTTTGTTTGTTTGAACCGGCTGCTGTTGTCCACCATGGGAACAAAGCCGGTCGACACGAGGGCTCGTCCAGTAGAAGATCCCTGCCGAGAAACCGTGAACCTAGATCCTTTCTAGACGTTGGTGACGCCGTTTTCGTCCAATGCTGGTCTGGAAACGCTGGAACGAAAAGCTGGGTGTAACACAACGCACAGTTTGAATTTTTGTTAACCCTTTGCAGTCGGAGCTATTTTTACTCGAACATTAAACATTTCTATCGACCTGGAATAATTGCATTGTATTTATATGATTTTTTTCATTTTATGGATATGAAATTGATATGATACCTCGTACAATATTCAAATAGTTAAGGGGGTAGTCTACCCTATGGTTACAACTAGAATCTTACTAGAATCTTACTAGAAGACATGGGTTTGCGGGAAAGCAAAAGCTGTCCTTATTTCAGCAAATTGTGGGCTGGGTGAGGGCTCATTGTAAAGAGGAAGGTTTGACGCAGCCGGCTCTGGTCATGAGGTTAACGAGATTATGTTTAATATAAAAACCCGCAGGTTTCAATGCATTTTTCTGTCTCTGAAAGACTTTTTGACTGCCCTGATGACCAGAGCCCACTGCGTCAAACCTTCCTCTTTACAATGAGCCCTCACCCAGCCCACAATTTGCTGAAATAAGGACAGCATTTGCTTTCCCGCAAACCCATGTTTTCGACCCAAAATCTAGTAGGATTCTAGTAAATTAGCAAATAACTAGTCAAATAAGAAATCGTACTAGATTTTGGGTCGAAAATATGGGTTTGCGGGAAAACAAATGCTGACCTTATTTCAGCAAATTGTAGGCTGGGTGAGGGCTCATTGTAAGGAGGAAGGTTTGACGATATTCGCTCAGGTCATTAGGGCAGTCAAATAGTCTTTCAGAGACAGAAAAATGCATTGAAACCTGCGGGTATTTTTCCAAGATTTTTTCTCTACTTTGGGCCTTCATATTATTAGATATAAACATAATCTCGTTAGCCTAATGACCAGAGCGACTATCGTCAAACCTTCCTCTTTAGAATGAGCCCTCACCCAACCCACAATTTGCTGAAATAAGGACAGCATTTGCTTTCCCGCAAACCCATGTTTTCTAGTAAGATTCTAGTAAGATTCTAGTTGTAACCATAGGGTAGACTACCCCCTTAATAGTGTAAACAATATTGTGAATAATGGTACAGCAATTTTTAGTGGTGACTGTGAGTCAAGCTGAGTTAGCTAAGGGCTAATTTGTTGCATATGGAATGTCCGATTTTCAACGGTAACGTTAAATTTTGGGGTTATGTTCGCGGCGCATCGGTTCGATCAAATTATACACTAAAAATAGCAATTTTGTAGACATTTATCAAACGTTCGATTCGGATTTGAATCATTACGTCCTGAGACACGTTTGCTATAGAATGTTTTCTATAAGAGAAAAAGAAGAAAGATGGTGGTGTGTTTCGTCCTAGACCCGCGGTAAAAGTAACGTTAAACAAACAACCTTTCTCTGATTGTATTATGGGGAAGCTGCAGCTTTTTTTATTGTTTACGTTCCTCATTTTGTAGTTACTTTTCTACCATTGACGAATAGTGTGTTGATTAACTACCACATTTTAACCAAACATCACATAATATGATCGTCAATGTGTTGCCATTCCGCTAATATATAAAAAGAATGTTTATATAATTATTGTGTAAAGGGATACATTCAACAACAGGTAATTGTGGTTATCTTTTCATTGTTTCTGACTTGAGCATTGGCTAAGATGTTTCATTCCTTTGGGTCAGAAGGGGTAGGCTAGAGATTGATTGAATCGAGGATAGGCTAAGATTTGATGAGATAGGTTCGGAGGAGGTTTGAATTCAGTTTTAGAATTTGTACTAGTTGTATCTGGACGAATCTACGTAGATTTGTGTTGTTCAAGTCTGTTTTAGCTAGTTTTCCTCAGTTAGATCAGGATTCGATAAAAATGACAATATAGATACATCTAACACATGGCATTGAAAACTGTCTTGCATCTTCTGCACGCATGAATTCACAAAACTGAGATTTCATACTTTGCGTTTGCTTGTATCCCTTATGGTAGTCACCTCGCTTCATCTCTTCATCTCCTGTCTTTCGAATGAATATTTTTATCTTCCTCTTACATAATCAATACTCCGTATAATGATAAAATTACAAGTACTATTATATTAAGTTGGCAACTAACAAGGGAAGGACCCCAAGTGTCCGACTTCGATTTTGATAACTTTTTGTGAGACGATGGTGTATGTATCCCTAATGATGTCTGCAAAATATTAAGCGTAGTTACTCAATAGTTTTAAAGATATAAACAATTAAACTTTCATACACTGTTGAGATACCATGATTTGCAGCTGAAGTTTTCGAAGTTCCATTGTTTATATCTTTAAAACTATTGAGTAACTACACCTAATATTTTGCAGACACCATCAGGGATCCATATACCATCGTCTCACAAAAGATTATCAAAATCGAAGTCGCACACTTGGGGTTCTTCCCTTGTAAGTTCGCGACCTCCACATTTTCTCAAAGTTATTTATACATATTTTTTAAGCACGAGTATTTTATATCAAATTAATCTCAAAATTCAGAGCTTTCCAATATACAGTTCAAAAGGAATGGTCACTGAACGAGGTTATAATGGTACAATAAAAGAATTACGGAACAAAACGTCGCAAATTTAGTTGCCAACCTAATATTATCCAGATTTGAAAATTTATTTTCGCCGAAGTGTAAAACTCACACACACAAACACAGCAGGATCGAAAGAGCAATTAGTACCGTAATTGTCACCGCCTCAGCTCTTATTTTGTTGAATAAATTGCTTTTATCTAATGTTTGCAGTCGGCGGTCAACGTATTACAAACGTGACGCTATGCTATAGTGATCAGATCGGGTCGCAGTTCAATGTCACAATTCTCGATAAACACGTAACCTGTGACGATCTGATACAACACGATGCATGGGAGAAACTAATGACGAGACGCGCGTAATAATACATATAATAGAACGTGTTAGACCTTTCACAACTTTCATTCGCGCGTTAAAGAACAACAATCGAGCGGTCGGATTACCGAGTGACCCCAAACTTATTGGCGGCGGTCTATTTAAAGTTCACACGATTACGAAACAGGATCATATCAGCCGGACTAGGTGAGCGTAATGTAGTTGGTTCGATGCAGCGTGCGCTAACGAAGTTCGTGCCTCCCAGCACAGTGCGTGAACGCTATAATTAATTAGAGAAGCGAAGCAATTACATCCTTCCGCTGCGGCCCGAGTTTCACGACACTACACACTCCGTGTAATCGACTTATCACTATTCCACTTTAATTAATATCGTTTAATTCTATTAGCGGCTCTGAAAGAAAACTACGGAAGCGCTCCGATGGTCCTTCAACGACTATTAATGGCTCTCTGTTGACTGAAAAGTCCACAAT
This sequence comes from Lasioglossum pauxillum, assembly GCA_933228785.1. NCBI lineage: Eukaryota > Metazoa > Arthropoda > Insecta > Hymenoptera > Halictidae > Lasioglossum > Lasioglossum pauxillum. The sequence goes on along the minus strand of OW121705.1, from coordinate 41,488,320 downwards.
TTTACAGATGACGAAGAAGATTAGGAAAATTGTTTCACTTTTATCAAGCCGTATTGGCAAGACTCCATAATTGTACATTGCAGAGTGCGAATTGCACTGCCCAGAGCACGAGAGAAAACTAGCGGGAGGGGAACGGGGCAAGAGGAACGCATAGGCCAGGGGTCGGCAACCTGCGGCTCGCGAGCCACATGCGGCTCTTTGGATGTTTTTTCTTGAATAAATAGATTAGTTTTTTTGATCAAAAAACTTTATTTATGGGAGTACTATTTATTGTTGGCAAGAAAAAATTTTGTGGCTCTTTAAAAACTTTGAAATTTTGTAAATTGTAATTTTTTACTCTTCCGACTTCAAAAGGTTGCCAACCCCTGGTTTAGGGTCTCGTTGTGAAATCCTTTCTAATTTGAATAATCCCTTCAATTTCAAATTTTATATGAATTACAATAAATTTACTAATTTATATGTAAGCAGATCGAACAAAAAACCAAGGAACTGCTCTAATTTTTACTAATTTGTTACCGATCTTCAATCTTCAAATCTGTGGAAGATTGATTCACGAGAAGAATATTTCAATGTTTCTACAGAGGTTTCAATTTGTTGCATTGTTAAAGGAAAAATCTCCAGTTTCTCGTCTGCTGCATAATGTAAAAACATCTTCGAGAAGAATAAATAAACGAAATAGAATTTTCTATTGGCCTGGCCTAGGCAATTCCTTTCCCGTTCCCTTCCCGCTAGTTTTCTCTCGTGCTCTGGACTGTACAGAAGAGCAGGATTTGATGGGAGAACGACAAAAGTTAATATAGACCTTGAGGAAGTCTCACATTGCTTCAGACACCAATTCAATTAATGGAACTAAGGAACAATCGAAAGGGAAATTTCTTGTGGCTCAGTGAACTTCACCAGCTCGATCAAATGAACGGAGCATAATTCAACAGCGCGATTCGATTTGCACACTCTGACGGCAGCATCGTCCTACTTATTTCCTATTGTAGGCATAAGCAAAAACCCGACACGATCCATAGGTGCTCGACCACTAAAAATGGAATGTCGCGAATGCAGTTCGTTGTGCGCGTCCCGCTGGTCTTTCGCAAGTTCGCGAATTCGTTCGCGGAACAAAAGATCGATATCGCCGAGTCGACGAAAATCCGAACAGGTCGTTCGGCGAGCTACGGATTTCGTGGTTCATCGAACCGTTGGTACGTCAGAAAATCCACGTTTTCTTTTCTCTATTCTTTTTTTCTCTCGTGGGGGAACAACGGTCGCGAGGTACCCATTTGCATTCGCCGGATTGCATAAGAGATCGAGGTACGGGGTAAGACAACGGGATAAAAAGTAGGACCGGTTCTGACGGCATCGGGCTCGCTGACGTTTCTAATTTTTCCGAGAGAAATTCCTGCGAGCGACTTCCCGGATTCCATTCCGCAAGGACGAGCGAAACACATCCTTCGAGGTTTCTAGATCTTCCTCTCGCGATCCAGTCACGCCGATGGCACGAGAGTCTCTTTGTTCCCGCGGTCGTTCGCGGGTCTCGACGCAGGTTTTTGCGACTCGTCAGCAAATACCCGCACCCGTTCTGTTTCTTTCCGCGACGCACGGTGTGCTGGGAAGCCCGTTTTCCGGACGAAACTCCATTATTAGAAGTTTGTATTATGTTAGAGTTTGTGGTTCAGGATAATTCAGTCGGGATCAGAATCAGTCTTATTTTAAACAAACACAGACTTGTTGAATAATATTGCACGGCTTTATTATACGTACACACGTGTCGTGATTGAAGACACAGAAGAGAGAGGAAAGTCATAGGGTATACAAAAGAATGGCGGTTCTACTAAAGAATAATGGACGCAGTGACTTTATTTCTAATATATTAAAATGTAGCAAATGAAAAAATTATTTGTCACTGTACTCAGGATTTATTTAAATTAATACCTGGATCGTATATTTCAAATTCTAATGCCCAGTAATGGGTACGCAGTAAATGGTACAGGGTGTGTAAGAAGTAATGGCCATCGGCTATTATTATTACCGCATTATTGCGGTTGGAAAATAGGAATAGGGGTAGAATCTGCTTCGGTTAGGGGAGGAAGAGGGATAACTCAATCGCGCAACTAAATTAATTAACTTAAGCCAGTTGAAGAGACACACGTTCATTGGAACACCAATCTACAATAGTGAAAAATGATCTTTTGGACGAGAGGGCGATCACTGTCATGGACACTAATTCATATCCTATAATTGTAAACTGTCAAAAAATTGCGACGAATTGATGAGTAAGAAGGCTGTATAAATTTAACTGAGAGCTCTCAGGTGTTGAAAATATGAAGACGGATTCATTTATGGCGCCTATACTTCAAAAGAATAAATAGAGGCGCAAGGATCCAATGCGCCACTTGTAATCATTCAATGCGCCACTTGTAATCATTCAATGCGCCACAGGTTGGCCACCCCTGATGTAGATTCACCCCTAGAACGGATGACCATTACTTTTTATACACCCTGTACATGGCTCTGTTTCATCCACAGTAATACGTACAAAATGTTATCGATTTTGTGCTTTAACCAAATGTTTTGCGAATTTTTTCTTTGTATTCGGAACACATTATTCTTCCATAAAATGCTTACACTATGATATTATTATTATTTCATGATAATAAAGTACGATCCATGTAGTAATCGGTTGAGTTACCCTAATACATTCTACGTGGAGAATAATTTTCTCTTCTACGAAATGAATACGCTAGTACAATTGATAAACGAATTTGAACAGAAATGTTTCATTTGCAGGTGAAGTATCCAGGCGTAGTTAATACTTTTATCGATTTTAATATCGTTAATTACATTTGTAACATCCAGGAACGCCACTGTGAAGGTTTTAAGTACCAAAGTTGATTTTTGTGCATTGCCAACGTATATTGAGCGGCGATGTGAAGACACGTGATTTTTCGCGCTACCCGAATCGCAGGAAATTGAGCAGCTTGTACAGGCGATGCTAATCGAAATCGGAATAGAAAGCGGCAGAAAAAAGCCGATCCCGATCGCGGCGCTCGCGGGTCAATTCGGCACGGCACGCCACGGCGCGGCGATAGCAAATTGCTCGCGTAATTAGTTGCAATCGAGCGAACAGCCCGGATTACGATAGATACCGGCGGGGCCTACAATCGACAATCGCAGTAATGATGGCGACTGCGACGACAAAGCGATCATAATAATTATTGCATAATGACACCGCGCCGGCGAGGCTGACTACTGCCGAACGCGGCGGCATGGCACTCACTTTCCTTTTTCAGTGGCCTGGATCATCCTATTTTCCTCTCTCGCCACTGTGATTTCTATCGTTCCCCCTTGCATCGACACTCCCAAACCGGCGAGTGATGGTCCTAAATCAGAATTTAGGGAAAATATTCCTATTTTATAACGGGTGTTCGTATTACAGCGGTATTTTTTCTTCCCATAAGATTAAAACATGGTTCGAGGAGGCTTCATGTTATTATTAGACTGCGGATCTTAATGCAAAATAAAAATGTTCTGCATTGATTGTGGGAAGCAGGAATAAAGTAAAAATTGATTTCTTCCCTTGATGACTTTGTTACATTAAAAACAACATTACGATATTCTTAAATTTTTCTAATCCTTTACTGTTTTATATTTCACCTAACCAATTTCTTTATAAATGCATAAAGATCCGCAGTCTAGTTATTATATTGCTTCGATATATAATGTCTTTTTCATTTTCAGAGATATAAAAATTTAACAAAAAGCACATCTCGAAAATCAATTTTATCAACATTTGCAAATATAAGTAACCCCGTATTAAATCGTTAATGGGATCGCTAAATATGAACGAACTCGGCACGTAACTTGACAAAGTTAATCGAACGGTCGAACTATCACACGAGACAAGCGTGACGGACGTTATTACCATAAAATCACTTGTAGTCCAGATCGTTTTCATGCACATACAGTGAACCGGATTAATATATACAATAATAAAAAGACGATAACTTTTTGAATATTGTACTATACCAGGGGTGTCCAACCTGTGGCGCATGCACCAAACGTGGCGCATTGGATCCTTGCGTCTATACTTATTTTTTTGTAGTAGGCGCCATAACTGAATCCATCTTCATATTTTCAACACTTGAGAGCTCTCAGCTCAATTTATACAGCCTTCTTACTCATCAATTCGTCGCAATTTTTTGACAGTTTACAATTATAGGATGGGAATTGCAGTGTTCAAAACAAAAATCGCCCTCTCGTACAAAAGATCATTTCTCACTATTGTAGATTATAGATTTTCAACTAATGTAAATTAATTAATTTAGTTGCGTGATTGAGTTACCCCTATTTTCCAACTGCAACGATAAACGTAAGAAGGTAGAAAAACTGTTTAAGTTGTATGGCGCATCTGAACTCGTATGTGAAAAAACGTACGCATGGTATGCAGAAGGTTGGTCACCCCTGTACTATACCATTTGAACTTTTTTGGGAAGCTAGAGCAATTTGTTTACTACAGAATGTGAAAAGAAATTTTTTCAAAAATTGCTATTGATCTATAAAACGTATTTTTTAAATTTTCAATATAGTAGTCAGTCTCACGTAAAGAAGTTGTAAAATGCAACTTTTAGTATTTTTTCTACAATTCCGATCAATTGCAATTTTTGAAAAAATTTCTTTTCACATCCTATAGTAAAATAATTGCTCCAAGCTTCCCAAAAAAGTTCAAATCGTATAGTACAATAAATTAGAAATTATTCTCGATCGTACATTTTTCAAATAAATTTGGGGTTATGTTCGCGGCGCAACGGTTCGATCAAATTTATCACAATTGGTGGTAAAACTACAATAATTTGATCGAACCGTTGCGCCGCGAACATAACCCCAAATTTATTTGAAAAATGTACGATCGAGAATAATTTCTTGTTTATCATAATTGGCGATAAAACTACAATAATTTGATCGAACCGTTGCGCCGCGAACATAACCCCAAATTTATTTGAAAAATGTGCGATCGAGAATAATTTCTTATTTATCATAATTGGCGATAAAACTACAATGATTTGATCGAACCGTTGCGCCGCGAACATAACCCCAAATTTATTCGTATAGTACAATATTTAAAAAGTTATATTCTTGTTTGGAGCGTCCGAATATTAATCCGGTTCACCGTACATGAAAATGGAATTGCGATTCTATGGGGTGGAAGTTTCCTCGGGGCATCAAATTGCGGTCATTGTGATCAATTTTGCAAGTAAATCCGACGCCGTTTTTGGTTTTATTCATAGAGGAAGTGCACGAGACTATTTTACAATTTTGTAGTACTTTTTCTCATCTAGTTGGTAAACTATGCCTTCCTGGAAAAAGGATCTTCCTGACTATGAAGTCACCATTGTTTGACCTCTTCAATGGAATTTTCATGTTCCCTGAACAAATTGTGTTAACGGGACCTGAACAGATCTAGTAGGCCGATGTCTGGAGAGTATACCGCATGAGGCATGACTTCTCATCCTAACGCATAGAGAGTGTCCCTCGTCCTTTGTGCAAAACGTGACCGAGCATTGTCGTGCTGCAGTATTACGTGCCTACTCCCTCGGCCGGTGAAAGGTCGTTTTCTCTCCAATTCATCGGATGCATTCATTAATTCTTGCTGGTAGTAATCTGCTGCGATTGTTTGGCCAGGTTGAAGCATAACGTACGACGCCCTTAAAATCCCACCAAAATCACAGCGAGACTTTCTTATCGTGAATATTGGGCTTTGTCATTTTGCTTTGGCATTTTTATGAATGTCAACAGGATTTTCGTGGCACAATTTTACCTGTGGTATGAACACATGAACTGGATGAAACTACAGAAAATCATCGTTCAATGTAGACAATGTTAACCCCTTGCCCTACAATACAGGGTGTCCCAAAATTCGTGAACTTTCCGAAAGGGAAAGTTCCTGAGACCATTTCAAGCGACATTTTCCTTTGCAAAAATGTTATCCGCGGCTTTGTTTCAGAGTTATTAACGAAAAACACGGACCAATCAGAGCGCGACCTAGACGCCCGGCGCGCCAACTGTCTATTGGTCGACTGTGGCAACTCGCGTCTAGGTCGCACTCTGATTGGTCCGTGTTTTTCGTAAATAACTCCTAAACAAAGCCGCGGATAACATTTTTGCAAAGGAAAATGTCGCTTGAAATGGTCTCAGGAACCACCCCCTTTCGGGAAGTTCACGAATTTTCGGACACCCTGTATATCGTGTGTCAGACTCGCGATGAAGATTCTGAACAGAGTCTAATAAAATATGTATGTTATTCATAGACTGCGGATTTTATACATTTATGACAAAAATGAGTTGGTGCAATTTAGAATGCTGCATAATGTAAGAACGTCGATGTATTATTTTCAATTTACTAGGGTCATTCGAGAAAGAAAGAAATGTGAATGTGTATTCTGTTTCTTGCAATTGATGCAGGCAATTTTTATTATTTTTCTTTTTAATTTATTTTACGTCGCTTTTTTAACTGCTGTGGTTCCGAACCACCTAGTGCACCACAGTTTAAAATGGCACATAGAATATTTTTATTTTGCATAAAGTTTCCTTTATACCGAGATGTAATTATATTTTGGTTTTGTTAATGTATAGTTATTAGAGGACATGTAGGCATACAGTAGATATAAATTTTCTCCTTTTTCTTTCTTAATTTTCTAAGTTCGTTGGGACACTGTTCTAATAACGTTCTCTTATAAAACTCCCAATTTAGACATTCGACATTTGCAACAGAAGTTTTATTGGCCACCAAGAGGAATTTCCTCGCAGGTAGAGAAACTAATTAAAATAACATACCTTCGTCTGCGTACGTAGTCTTCAATTCCATCGTCTTTGAACTGTACCTTATATCATCTGACATAAATCGTAAACAGTGACCAACGATATAAATTCCAGAATTTTCCTTTCACATTCTATTTTATTATTAGTATGAAACAGCTCGTAAAACTCATTCCGGCAAAGACCCAGTTGCACGTCTATGCTTGGCACCGCGCCGTTCGAAAGAAAATGATAATTTCGGAGAGGGGAATCAGCCACGCAGACTCCGGCTGTGACTCATCGAAATCTACAACCTGGCAGAATACCTCTGCACTGACGAAGACCTTGAAGGGCCCGGATCCTCGTATGGTTTCCACGAAATCGGGAAAACTGCGGGCTGGTCAGCACTGCGGTGCCGTTTTCACGCTACCGAAGAAACCCGCAACGAGTGATCGAGGATCGAGTGACATCGTGCATCCATTTCGCGCTTCCCGGCCACGTGTCCATGAAACTACGTATACGTAGCCGTGCACAGATCCGCAAGAGTCAAGCTGTGTGCGCATACACCTTTTATACTGGTCGTGTTCCCGAGAAGAATACTAATGCAGACTTGACGGAGTCGTCCTAGTAGCGGATCCCGAACTGGCAGCTTCCGGTCACGTCGATACGATAAAAAAAAAACACTTTGAAGAAACGGATAGCTTTTCTCTCGAAAGTGGACCTCGGATTCTAGCCTGTAGCCGGCAAAGTAGCCTAATAAAAGACCTCTCCTAATACGAGAGCCCTGCTTTCCTCCGATACAGAACTCTTGAATGTATTGTACTCCTTACAACAATAACACAATAATAATTGAAGTGTTAACACTAAACCTACCGAGCCTTAAAAGTAACTGGTACATGTTCCCTTAGAAAAATGACAATATTGATTTTATTTAGACTTTGTGCAGCTCCTATTGTAATATACAGTTAGGAGCAAAACTGATCACACACACTTTAAATCAGAATAACTTTTTTATGGATGGACCAAACGACTTCAATTTCTTTGTAAGGCTTGAAGAATTAGTTTAGTAAATCACATCTAAAAAATTTGTTGAAAAAATGCATTTGGTCGGGGTTGTGATAAACAATAGTAAATATTGATTTTTACGACTTTTTTAGCTGGGCCAATAACGAAAACTTAAAAGATGTGTTTGATCAACTCGTATAAATTATATACGCTCCGAAAATTTCATTGAAATTGGTTAATTGGTTCACGAGTTATAAACGATCAAATGTGGTAAAAATTTCAATTTTTCAATATTTGGCAATGAAAGCTATCATTGTAGGTGCTTGAAAAAGGGTGGTTCCATTTTAAGAAATGAAGGTGACCTTGATATTTCTAATAAAAATTTTCTGGCATTATGTGAGCCTCTTTCTATCATTCAACTTTGTCCGGAAGACATTTAATGCATTTTTGAAAACAACAGAGATACTTGAGGTGCAAATGTTATGTGACTTACCCTGTATAATTAATGTACAATTAGGAGCATAACTTTAAACACTTTACACACTTTTTACACACACTTTAAATCAGAATAACTTTTTTATGGATGGACCAAACGACTTCAATTTCTCTGTAAAGCTAGAAGGTTTGATTTGGTAAATGGGGAACAACAGTAAATATTGATTTTTACGACTTTTTTAGCTGGACCAATAACAAAAACTTGAAAGATGTGTTTGGTCAACTCGTATAAATTACATATGCTCCGAAAATTTCATTGAAATTGGTTAATTGGTTCACGAGTTATAAACGATCAAATGTGGTAAAAATTGCAATTTTTCAATATTTGGCAATGAAAGCTATCATTGTAGATGCTTGAAAAAGGGTGGTTCCATTTTAAAAAATGAAGGTGACCTTGATATTTCTAATAAAAATTTTCTGGCATTATGTGAGCCTCTTTCTATCATTCAACTTTGTCCGGAAGACATTTAATGCATTTTTGAAAACAACATAGATACTTGAGGTGCAAATGTTATGTGACTTACCCTGTATAATTAATGTACAATTAGCAGCATAACTTTAAACACTTTACACACTTTTTACACACACTTTAAATCAGAATAACTTTTTTATGAATGGACCAAACGATTTCAATTTCTCTGTAAAGCTAGAAGGATTAATTTGGTAAATGGGGAACAACAGTAAAAATTGATTTTTACGACTTTTTTAGCTGGGCCAATAACGAAAACTTAAAAGATGTGTTTGGTCAACTCGTATAAATTATATACGCTCCGAAAGTTTCATTGAAATTGGTTAATTGGTTCACGAGTTATAAACGATGAAAAGTGGTAAAAATTGCAATTTTTCAATATTTGGCAATGAAAGCTATCATTGTAGATGCTTGAAAAAGGGTGGTTCCATTTTAAAAAATGAAGGTGACCTTGATATTTCTAATAAAAATTTTCTGGCATTATGTGAGCCTCTTTCTATCATTCAACTTTGTCCGGAAGACATTTAATGCATTTTTGAAAACAACAGAGATACTTGAGGTGCAAATGTTATGTGACTTACCCTGTATAATTAATGTACAATTAGGAGCATAACTTTAAACACTTTACACACTTTTTACACACACTTTAAATGAGAATAACTTTTTTATGAATGGACCAAACGATTTCAATTTCTCTGTAAAGCTAGAAGGATTAATTTGGTAAATGGGGAACAACAGTAAAAATTGATTTTTACGACTTTTTTAGCTGGGCCAATAACGAAAACTTAAAAGATGTGTTTGATCAACTCGTATAAATTATATACGCTCCGAAAGTTTCATTGAAATTGGTTAATTGGTTCACGAGTTATAAACGATCAAATGTGGTAAAAATTGCAATTTTTCAATATTTGGCAATGAAAGCTATCATTGTAGATGCTTGAAAAAGGGTGGTTCCATTTTAAAAAAATGAAGGTGACCTTGATATTTCTAATAAAAATTTTCTGGCATTATGTGAGCCTCTTTCTATCATTCAACTTTGTCCGGAAGACATTTAATGCATTTTTGAAAACAACAGAGATACTTGAGGTGCAAATGTTATGTGACTTACCCTGTATAATTAATGTACAATTAGGAGCATAACTTTAAACACTTTACACACTTTTTACACACACTTTAAATGAGAATAACTTTTTTATGAATGGACCAAACGATTTCAATTTCTCTGTAAAGCTAGAAGGATTAATTTGGTAAATGGGGAACAACAGTAAAAATTGATTTTTACGACTTTTTTAGCTGGGCCAATAACGAAAACTTAAAAGATGTGTTTGATCAACTCGTATAAATTATATACGCTCCGAAAGTTTCATTGAAATTGGTTAATTGGTTCACGAGTTATAAACGATCAAATGTGGTAAAAATTGCAATTTTTCAATATTTGGCAATGAAAGCTATCATTGTAGATGCTTGAAAAAGGGTGGTTCCATTTTAAAAAAATGAAGGTGACCTTGATATTTCTAATAAAAATTTTCTGGCATTATGTGAGCCTCTTTCTATCATTCAACTTTGTCCGGAAGACATTTAATGCATTTTTGAAAACAACAGAGATACTTGAGGTGCAAATGTTATGTGACTTACCCTGTATAATTAATGTACAATTAGGAGCATAACTTTAAACACTTTACACACTTTTTACACACACTTTAAATGAGAATAACTTTTTTATGAATGGACCAAACGATTTCAATTTCTCTGTAAAGCTAGAAGGATTAATTTGGTAAATGGGGAACAACAGTAAAAATTGATTTTTACGACTTTTTTAGCTGGGCCAATAACGAAAACTTAAAAGATGTGTTTGATCAACTCGTATAAATTATATACGCTCCGAAAGTTTCATTGAAATTGGTTAATTGGTTCACGAGTTATAAACGATCAAATGTGGTAAAAATTGCAATTTTTCAATATTTGGCAATGAAAGCTATCATTGTAGATGCTTGAAAAAGGGTGGTTCCATTTTAAAAAAATGAAGGTGACCTTGATATTTCTAATAAAAATTTTCTGGCATTATGTGAGCCTCTTTCTATCATTCAACTTTGTCCGGAAGACATTTAATGCATTTTTGAAAACAACAGAGATACTTGAGGTGCAAATGTTATGTGACTTACCCTGTATAATTAATGTACAATTAGGAGCATAACTTTAAACACTTTACACACTTTTTACACACACTTTAAATCAGAATAACTTTTTTATGAATGGACCAAACGACTTCAATTTCTCTGTAAAGCTAGAAGGATTAATTTGGTAAATGGGGAACAACAGTAAAAATTGATTTTTACGACTTTTTTAGCTGGGCCAATAACGAAAACTTAAAAGATGTGTTTGATCAACTCGTATAAATTATATATGCTCCGAAAATTTCGTTGAAATTGGTTAATTGGTTCACGAGTTATAAACGATCAAATGTGGTAAAAAGGCCTAAAATATTGAAAAATTGCCATTTTTACCACTTTTGATCGTTTATAACTCGTGAACCAATTAACCAATTTCAATGAAATTTTCGGAGCGTATATAATTTATACGAGTTGACCAAACACATTTTTGATATTTTCGTTATTGGCCCAGCTAAAAAAGTCGTAAAAATCAATTTTAACTATTGTTTCTGACAATAACGACCAAATGCATTTTTTCAAGATATTTTTTAGATGTAACTAATTCTTCTAGCTTTACAGAGAAACTGAAGTCGTTTGGTCCATTCATAAAAAAGTTATTCTGATTTAAAGAGTGTGTAATCAGTTTTTCTCCTAACTAGGGATGGGATCAAGTACCTCGCAAACTTGATTGATTGAATTCGAACTCTCTATAAGTACTTTTACAAGTACTTTGATAAACGGAAATAATGCTTGCAAGTATATTCGAATCTTGGCCGAACAGATTCGAAACTTGAATATCATACCGGAAATTCTCTGATTTTTCTAATCATTATTTTTTTACCTTTAAAATCAATTATGTTGTCCTCTAATGCATAATTTAATTCAACATGCATAACTATAATTTCATAATCTATCAAGAATATTATTCTTAAATAGTTACGAATTTAATCAAGAAAGTGCTTAAAAGCTAGTATGCAGTTCTGATTTCCAAGATTCAAGTACTACTTGTGAAAGATTCGATTTCTGTCAACATCGAAGTACTTGTAAGTATCTTTTCGAAACTTGTAAGTACTCATTCCGAGGTTCGATATCAGTTTGTATAAAATGAATACTTTTCAAATACAACCATTGCTTTCAAGTAGTAATCGAAACCCATGAAATGAAACTTGGTTATTGAAGTTGACTCCGATTCGTGAGTAATATTGAACTTGATCCCATCCCTACTCTTCACTGTATGCTCCACTAAAGATATCTATACAATTATTTCTTATAACTGTCTCCTACTGTTTTCGATCGTAACTTATTGTAAACGAAAATTAATGATGATTTTGGCGCACTGGTTCGATCAAGTATTAAAGATACATACTATTTGTAAATTTTCACAAAACCTATTTCAACGTCTCGGTCTTTATGTAGACCATTTTCAAGAAATCTCTAAAGAATTGCGTCTGTAAAACAATAAATGTTACAAGAACAACTTTTTTCTTTTATATGGATTTAAACTAATGTGAGAAAAAAGCTACTTACTTGCGTAGTGCAAAATAAACTTAATAATTCATATTTTAAACTTTTCAAAAAACACGGACCATGTAATGAAGTATAATTGAATCACTATGACATATAGAAACGGAACTAACTTCAAATCGATTGCTAATGCGTAGATCGATATTTGGCGCTAAATTCAAATCACACATAACCAATATAATCCTCATTCTTTTTTCTGCTCTCATACCATATTATAATATGGTAATTATTAATTAACATTCAATTTCATTAAATTATACAACACGTATGTGTGTATGTGTCAATTGAAGCAATGAAGCTGTGTCAGGAATTTGTTTAGAAAAATTCATCATACCACATTACTGGTTCAGTAATGTTGCGTAATAATCATGTGTCTTAGGGGTTTCGTACCTAAGATTTACTCTACGATGTTTAATCTTATTTTAATTCTTATGGAATTATTTTTATTATATCAATAATCGTAAAATAAAAAATCAGGAACCGGTCATTTCGACCAGTGATGGTAGGTTTATTGTTAAATAATATAATAATTATTTAATTATCCTGATTTCAGAAAATAAATTTAGTCTATTCGGTCACAATTGTCATAACACATGTCAAGGTGATCCGAGCTGCTGTAATTTGTACCGTTCATAGTAATTATTTATAACCAAAATTTGTTAATCAAATGTATTAACTCTTGCACGCGTAACTTTTAAAAATTGTGTCCTATGACAGTTATGAAGCCTGCAATTTACAGAAGTAATTGCGTTTCGACCGAATCGATGGTCGCACAGGTGTTACGTAAATTCGTTTACAACGCACCCCACCTGAAAAGAGTTTACGTGTACAGAAGCTTGCAACAGGTAGAGCCGATGCCGTTCCCCGGCTCAGCTGCGAGTCATCGAAAGGCAAAACAATGACGTGTAACTGCGATTCGCAGTTTCTGCACGGTGACTAATGATTCCCGGAGGGCAGAGAAGGTGCGGGAGGGATTGTTTCGATAACGGTCTCGATCGGCGATGGATTTTCGTCAAGATCAGCGGAATCCGACGCGATCGCTGCCAGTTTGTTGCATCGAAAGTGACGAACGCGATTCAAAAACACATGCGGCACGGCCTTGGGCCTCGGGCTTATTTAGGTTATTCGTCTTGTTTAATCGGCAAACAATTCCATCGTGAAACGCCGTCGTCGTCTCGGTGCTCGCGATGGGAAAAACGGAGCCGCGACGAGCTTTCGAAGAATTCGTCAAGTATCTCGACCGAAACGACGCGCAGCAGGGAAAAGAGGCCGATGCAGTGGCCAAAAATCAATTTTTCGATGTTTCCAGAAAGAAAATTAGTTGTTTAATTGAAAGACAAATTCATTCCACTAACCAATGCAAAATATTTTTTTCTAGAATCTTTTATTTTCACGTTGTATAACTTTGAACCAACTAAGAAGGCAAATCAGCTTAAATGAATTATCTAAAATGAAAACAGGTGAAATACTTTTTGTGTTTTTCTTTTTAAACAATCTTTTGCGGTAGAATGAAGTAGGTATACACAAAAATATGAACGTGTAGTTGGAATGTGAAATAATCGACTAAGGTTATTTTTATATAATATGAAATACAATAAAAAACATTTTAAAAACCACGTTTATATTAAAATGCACTGAAAAGGCGAAAATAATATTTTTCTGGTTCTCCATAGAATACCGAATCCAGTTAAATGATTAATAATATTTCTCCCCGAAATTTTAAGCAATTAGTTAAAAATTTCTTCTGTTACCAAATTAGTATCGGAATAGATAGAAAAATTTAATACAAATTTAAATAAAATCATGACACTAGTGACTATAAATGAAAGCGTGGAGCACATAGTGGAGCATATAGTGTCAAATGAATTTTTTAAGTACATGGACATTATTATTTTTGTTCTACAAATATTATAAAAATGTATTTTCATTTGACGTTCGAATCAAACAATTTTTTATTTACAATTTTTATTTACCGTTTTTGTTCTACAAACATTATAAAAATGTATTTTCATCTGACGTTCATATCAAATAATTTTTTATGTACAATTTTTATTTACTGTTTTTGTTCTACAAATATTATAAAAATGTATTTTCATCTGACGTTCAAATCAAATAATTTTTATGTACAATTTTTATTTACTGTTTTTGTTCTACAAATATTATAAAAATGTATTTTCATTTGACGTTCAAATCAAATAATTTTTTATGTACAATTTTTATTTACTGTTTTTGTTCTACAAATATTATAAAAATGTATTTTCATTTGACGTTCAAATCAAATAATTTGTTATTTAAACTACATTGTTCCAACAAAATGATAAATAATTTCACTTCAAGATGACGTTGTTGAAGTAACTAAATTAATAATCTTTAGGTATGCTAATAGTTTAGCTGCATTCGCTTTAAACATTGTTCTTCAAACAATGAAATATCTGAAAAAAATTCTTTGGCTGTTGAAATATGTTTATGTCAAATGGCATGTAGCCAAATCAGATAATCATAACGATAATTTTTCAAATAATTTATTTCGGTAATTTTTATCCTTTCTTCTGAAGCTATAAAAGAAATGTCTAGAAATATATAAAAAGTCTTCTGAGATGAGAAAGAGAAGTATCCGCTCGGTTTCCTCGGTCCCTTCCTGAAAACTGTAGGCTGGCCAGGTAGGGGACCGATCAACAAATTATATTTCGAAGAGCCGTACCGCTCGATCCTTTCCGTAAGCGCCGTATGGTTCTTGTTCGAGGCCCGGGAAGTGGGTCAGCCAGATACGAAGAAGCGTAGGAGAGGAACATGCCAGCACCGTGAACAAACGGTCGCGGAGAACTTTCGAGTTTCCATTCCTGGGGCTCCCCCTTCGTTCTCCCGATAACGGCTTCATCAGCGTATGAAAAGCCACACACAGAGCACCAAACTCGGAGCAACAGGTGTGCACGTCGAAAAACGTTGCATCGGTCCAAGGCGGGTCTTCGATCGCGATACGACAGATAATATTAGGTCTATAACTTGAAAACCGGAATTTGACACTAGATGTCAGCACTTATGTATGCGCTGTAGCAAATCATTGACATACACGCCATTCCGAAGCTCTATTCATAACCTGCAAAATCAGTCAACAGTGTTTGATTTGCTTGTGCGCATCATATTTTTTTCAATCATGAAAAATTTTGAAAATTTGCGAAAGAAACAGCATTTGCGGGAAGTTTTGCTGAGTCACTTTTTTGCAAAGAAAATTGCAGCCGAAAGTCATCGTTTGCTCGTGGAATTGTATGGCGAACATGCTCTTGCGAAAACACAGTGTTTCGAGTGGTTTCAACGCTTTAAAAATGGCGATTTTGACATCAAAGACAAAGAGCGGCCTGGACAGTCGAAAAAGTTTGAAGATGAAGAATTGGAAGCGTTACTCGATGAAGACTCGTGTCGAACACAAGAAGAGCTTGCTTCTAAAGCAGGGTGAAACCATTACTGGAGAGCTGTACCGAAAACAACTGATTCGTTTAAAGAGAGCATTGAAGGAAAAACGGCCAGAATGGGAGACCAGACACGAGACATTGATTTTCCAACATGACAATGCTCGGCCACATGTTGCTCAACCCGTAAAAAACTATTTGGAAAATAGCGGATGGGAAGTTCTGCCCCACCCGCCATATAGTCCAGACTTGGCGCCTTCTGACTACCATTTGTTTCGGTCGACGCAGAATGCACTTTCCGGAATACGCTTCACTTCAGTCCAAGGCATCAAAAATTGGCTCGATTCGTTCATTGGTTCAAAAGATGACCGGTTTTTTTACGATGGCATCCACAAATTGCCAGAAAGATGGGGAAATGTTGTATCTTTCGATGGACAATACTTTGAATGTCAGAATTGTACAAGATTTTCTTTAATAAACGCTCAAATTTCCTTAAAAAATTCCGGTTTTCAAGTTATAGACCTAATAATTCGCCCGGAAGACGAAATTGTTGTGACTTATCGTCAAAAAATCTCGATGACGAGTGCAAATGATTTTCTTCCTGGTAACTCCGATCGCGTGAAAGAGGTTCGGAATGAAATCATACCGATAACGCGTGATGATGTTGCATTCCTCGACTATTTCCCTGATTCGCCGAGACCTTCGGTGCCTTAGATCTGCTATAGGAGGATTTCCGACGTGGTAATAGCAATATTATAGAATTACTGCGATCCATTTAATTTTCCACGCAACCATTCTCGCGTCTGTAACTATGTAATGAGTAGACTGCGGAGATCTTATGCAAAATAACAATTTTCTTCGTCAATTACTAAACACAAAAACCATATAAAAACTTCTTTCATAACAAATGATATTCTTGTTTTATATTCTAAATGTTTTAGAATATTTATATTCTAAATCTTTTATATTCTAAATTCTTGTTTAATATAAAATGTTTTATATTCTTAAATTGTCCTAATGTGTTTACTGTTTTAAATTACATCCACGCATTTTCGTTATAAGTGCAAAACATCCGCAGTCTAGTAATGAGGAGCTTGCTAACCAAGATTGGTTCGAGTATGAATAATGAAAAATAAAGAAGTTTCGTAATTGGGTTAGTAGTGGTTCACACCGAGGCAGCTCGAGCTTCTTCCCCCTCGCGGGATGTGCTCCGCAGTGGAGGGAATATTCGTTTTTCTTAGACCCTACGGCTTCCGGTTTCTTAGATCAAGGCTTTACTGCACATCAAGAAGAAATGCAGTGATAACGAGCAGATTGTTATTGTGTAGTAAGTGTATTGTGATCATAAACATTTCTTCCGACCCAGAATAATTCCATTCCATATGATTCCATAATTTCATTCATTTCATTTTATGGATATGAAATTGACACAATACCGCATACAATATTTAAGTGTTTAGTAATTTACATATACAGAAATGTTTAGTGGTGACTCTGAGTCAGTTGCCTCGCACAATCTCGGTTTTTGCACGCATTTTCGGGCCCGTTTCGTGCAACGAGGGAGTTCTGCTGCGTGTCACATCGAGGCGGCGTGGGTCTCGGAAACGAACTGCGTAGAAGTCGTCGAATAGGCACGATTAACCGAAGGAAGAAAAAAAAGAAGAAAGAAAGAGCGACGCAGATAGGTAAGTAGAAGAAGCAACGGCACAGATAACGGAAGGAGAAATAAAAATGATAAGAACTCGCGTGCTCCTCTTTATCGGTGGACAAGGCAGCGATCACCGTGACCTGTACTATTTCTGGTCTATCCGGAGTATTTACGCGCCGACGATGGCCCCAAGAAATAATTCCATTCTTAACGATCCCAGACGCTGATTCGACGACGCGTCCTCGACGAATTCGCGTGCGAAATCGAGAGGATCTTTGCAACAACGGAGAAACGGTTTCCTGTCTTCCACTTTATGGCGCGACATAAAACGTCCATGCCCGACTGGACGTTCCATAAAATCTCACGGTGGTCGACGTAATTCGCGGCGAGAGACAGCCCGGGCCCCGTAACGCCCAGACATCCGGAAACGAGCATCGAAGCGCCTTTGACAAATCGATAACTCCGAGTGATTTAGCAGAGATATACCGAGATACGACGGCCGCGAGCGCACAGTCTGCGGCGACGAGTGATATTTACACGCCGAGTCTGTTTTCCCTGGCCAGATAAATGTATTTGCCGATCATTACCGCCGGCTTTGCATGGGCTTTCCTTCGCTCTTCCTGCCAGACGCGTATCGCCGATTACGAGACGCTTGCTCTGTCGCCGATAGGAGGAATTCGCGGGTTACACACGTGCAATCGACAGTGTCGCACCAAATAAGAAGACACTTTATGCAGGGTGAGCCACGTAAGACTCCCACCGAAAATATCTCCGGTGTTTTCAGTAAAACGAAAAATGTTTCAGGAAGAAAATGTTTGGTACACATTGTAACTCGTATGCTTTCCCTTCTAGATTTTGCATTGTGAAGCTTCGAATCGATTGGCATGTCGTTGTTTTGCATATTGAAAAGAAACAATATTTTCATCGTGTTTATAAGTGAAATAAAATTACAGTGGAATATTTGAATCTTATATTAGATTCAATGTCTTATTCTAATTTATGAGACACATTTGGCTCGGTATTTATCGCTCAAATTTAATTATGCGGTCGGCGCTAAAAGGATTAATACTTTCGACTTTTCGAATTTATTTTGTAACGCCCTTCAACTTATATTTAGTTAAAGTTCAGAGTTTTAACCAAGGATTCGCTGTAGCGCACCTAATATTTCAGACTGTAATAAGACTCGCAATAACTACACTCTTAGAATTTAATCCTAAATCGAAAATATCTCCATTGTTTTCAGTAAAACGAAAAAATGTTTCAGGAAGAAAATGTTTGGTTTAGTGGAACCCTGGTAGAGCACGGTAAGCATGAATATGGTCTTCTTACGTTAAGTAATTCATTTTGAAGAATAACTCCTTCGAAGGTCATTGGAAGGTCAACTTATTATACATGGTTGAATTTGGCTTTCCATTCCAATCCTTCCCATTTCCAATCCTAGAGAAAAAAAACTTCTCCGTCATAATGATTTGTTCATAACGATTGCACCGCTGGAACATTTTTTCGTATTACTAAAAACAACGGAGATATTTTCGGTGGGAGTCTTAGGTGCCTCACCTTTGTATATTTATGTTTATTTTATTTATAGTTAAATTATAAATAATTTCTTAGAAGTAGAAGGAGCAGATTTATATTTATCAAATATCTACGTACATACAAAATATTGGGTTGGCAAGAAAGTAATTTCGGTATTTTTAGACGAAATAAAATCCAATTTTTTTATCAAAGCAATGAACTTTAATCAATAAAATATTTTCCATTTTGTTGTATGATCTTTTGCCATCTTTCTGGTAGCTTCATAATTCCGCGCTCATAAAACTTCTGATCCTTTTCGGTGAAAAACTGATCCAAGTGCGATTTCAGATCATCATCATTAGTGAATGTTTTACCATTCAAAGAGTTTTGTAAACTTCGGAATAAATGATAATCTGATGGTGCAATGTCAGGGCTATATGGTGGATGTGACATCACTTCCCAACCAAGCTCCAATAATTTTTCACGTGTACCAAAGATGTGTGTGGCCTAGCGTTATCATGGTGGAACACGATTCCTTTGCGATTTGCCAATTCTGGCCGTTTTTCTTTGATTGCTATGTCCAGTTTTGTTAGTTGTTGACAATAAACATCTGAATTGATGGTTTGGTTCCTTGGGAGCAGCTCAAAATACACAATACCTTTGTAATCCCACCAAATTAACAACATGATCTTCTTTTGGTGCAATTCAGCTTTCGGTGTGGTTTGGGCTGGTTCATCACGCTTGGACCATGATCGTTTTCGAGTTGTGTTATTGTAAACAACCCATTTCCCATCACCGGTGATGATTCGCTTGAGAAAAGGGTCGATTTCATTTCGTTTGAGATGCATATCGCATATGTTGATGCGTTGCATTAAGTGAATTTCTTTCAACTCGTGTGGAACCCAAATATCGAGCTTCTTAACGATTCCGAGACTTTTTAAACGATATTCTATGGTTGTATGCGAGACATTTAACCTGTCTGCAATCTCTCGGACAGTTATATGACGATCCGATTCAATAATGGCTTTCATTTGGTCATCATCAACTCCAGATGATCGACCAGAACGTTGGTCGTCTTTAAGTGAGAAATTTCCAGAACGGAATTTTTTAAACCAATTCTGGCACGTGCGTTCTGTTAAGCAATCTACACCGTAAACTTCGCATATATCTTTGTGAGCCTCGGCAGCTTTTTTACCTCTACGGAAATAAAAAAGCAATATATGCCTATAATGTTCGTTTCTGCACTCCATGTTCAAATTGACACAGAACTAACAATTTTAATCAAAATTACGTGTAATTTGCTTCAAAAGTAACCTAAAAGATGCAGTTATGAAATGTCAGAAAGAAAACAAACGCAACGTTAACAGAAGCCAATCAAACAAAACATAACGCCATCAGTTAGTGAAAACCGAAATTACTTTCTTGCCAACCCAATAGATGTTTATTTGGGTGTCAAGGGAATTAATGACATAATTGAATTAATGAAATCTTCATCACGAGTCTGACTCGTTGTTGTAGTGCAAGGGATTAATCTCAGCTTTCCCAGCCAGGAGATGAGCTCGCTCTATAGTCATTCGCAACAATATTCCGACACTCTTAAAAAGACGATAACTTCTTTAGTACTGGGCTATACGACTTGGATCTTTTCGAGAAGTTAGAACTATTATTTTACTACGGGACGAGGGAAAGAAATTTTGATAAAATCGCAATTCATCGGATTTGCAGAAAAAATGCTGAAAGTTATTTCTCAGTATTTTTTTATGTTGAAAATTTAGAAAATGCATTTTGCAGATCTTTGTCGATTATGTACATTCGGAATGAATTTTCTAATTCAAAATGGGTCAACAATGCAATCAGCTACAGACATTTGAAGATGGTGAAAATGTATAAAAATGGTGATTTATGCATTCAGGGTATACAAAAATTTTCAAAAATTGCTGGAGTATCAAATTGGGCAGGATTTAGAATGATTTTATTTATTTTGGATCTACAAATACTATTGTCAATGAAAATGGGATTTGATTCGGTCCCAATTTCTTAAAATTAGTCTACATAAATTGAAAATTGCATGAACATTCGCAGTCTAGTAATAAATCTTTACATCTTTCGATGCCTGTAATTTTTGTAACTTCCAAGTTTGGTTAAAATTTGTATTTACAACAACACAATGCAATCTACTTAAGAGAAGATTTGCTATCGCTGTTTTTAAGAAAAATCATTGCCTTCCTCTGTATTCAAGTTTAGATACTCGGAATGTGAACGTGTTAGGTTACTGAATGTGCTCACGTCGAATTTTATCCAATTCGTATCTCGCCTCGATGATGTAATGTTGTGTCTGTGGAGTATGTACCTGCCTATTGTAGAATTAGTGCAATGTCATTATTAGTAACAAATATGGGTTATAATCGTGTAACCTATCCAACGATATCATTACGGAGTAATATATTGCCTTGTCTGGCGTGCAAACAAATTTTTTATGAACTGATACGCTGCTATGCTCATAAAAGGTCTGGCGACCTTTTGTGATTTTAGAGTAAAATCGTTAATGAACAATATGCTATCCTTGCAATACGAAATATTGTAGAGCATTGTTCTAACACATTGTTGTGTTGGTAGAATATAATAACGAATTTATTGAAGAATTAGAGCAAAGTCAATATTAACAAAAGATGCGAGTTACATTTGTGTATTCTATCTAATAATATAGATTCAAACCTTACTGATCCATTTTTCTGTTCATAACTTGTGTACAGTTAGTGTATAGTTGCTATTAATAAAAATACTGCATCATTATCTCAATGAAAATTGTATAAGGTATCTAAACTTGAATTTAGACTATATAAACTGTTTCCTATGATTGTGAAGAATTTAATTCTTGACCGATTAAAAATTCCCTCGGCTTTTATTTGCAATTAAACTTGCTTTGATTTTACTGTCTGGAGTGAACCGTGGAACAGTCGTTTTTCGCACAGATACATCATTCTTTTGTATAAACATGCGTGAATAATCGCTAAATTGTTTTTTAAGTGATGATAATGGATAAGAAGATAGCGATTATCATAAGTTTCAAGAATTTCCTCCATTTTTCATTTCTGACGATCCTATCGCGAGTTCTGATGGTGCCCATCGACGCGTGTCGTTCTTGCTGCGTCGATAAACAAGTGATTTCGAAGTCGATCAAAATAGAAAGCATTTTTTCTATTCCAGATTTCCAAATTTCACAGAAACCACGTACGAATGATAAAACTCACGTGTATCCTTTGAGCGATTCGTCCGGAATCTCTTCACGAGGAAAAAAGACGCGACAACAATTAACAAAAATACTAGATCTCGCTTTCATTTAGGATTATAATAATCTCACGCGTAAGTTGTGGGCGATATTGTAATCTCATGTTTCGGCGTAGTCGATGACTCGGAACGCCACGAGCAAGTAAATAAAAATCGTTCGTTTTTATTGAGGTCTTTCCTACAGCTCCCGCGTTAATTTTAGAAGGTCGAAATCGTGAGAGGGTTCTTTGCTCTCTATGAGCCGATTACGACTATCGCGTGTTAATTATTAGCTTCGTTTACGGTCGCGCTCGTAGTAATCTTCTTCGGCGAAACGGCCGACAGTTTAATGGAATCGTCCGGCACGATAAATGCCGATAACAATCGATAACCCAACGGTAAGAATCTTCTTTACAGCGTCGGTCTATCATTTTTGTGACCTTATCGAGCGCGTGCAAATCTAACCTTCGATTGATTAGGCCTATCGAAAGGAGTTCCACAATTTTTCGTGCCACCAGCCGTGTCGCGGTGATTCATGCATTCATGCAACATCAAAAATGTGGCAGGTACTTGATCGATCGCCAACAGCATTGCACTTCTTCGCGATCGATAGCAACAGAGAATCGACCTCGGTCACTGATACAGTTCGGAAAGTGCTCTTCCAATCTCGAGCGCAAATATAACGGAAGCAAAAGTAGTGCGCATTCTTTCGCTCGCCTGGAGCAGCATTATGTAATATCAATACTAGTTAACACTCGAACTGCCAGTGTGTTGATATCTAACGGAACCTGCATATGTAGTATAGTTTCTCACATGCATACACCTCGACGCCATAATACTCACATCGTAACTCGCATATTTTCCCTTCTAGATTTTGCATTGTGAAGCTTCGAATCGATCAGCATGTGGTTGTTTTGCATATTGAGAAAGAAAAAGTATTTTCATCGCGTTAATAAATACAATAAAATTACAGTGAAATATTTGAATCGTATATTAGATTCAATGTCTTATTATAATTTATAGATTCTACTTCAATATGTCACACATTTGGCTCGGTATTTATCGCTCAAGTTTAATTATTCAGTCGGCACTAGAAGGATTAATACATTCGATGTTTTAAATTTATTTTTTAACATCCTTCAACTCATATTTAGTTGAAGTTCAGAGTTTTAAAAGGATTCAGTAACTACACTCTTAGAATTTAATCTTAAACCGAGAATATCTCCATTGTTTTCAGTAAAACGAAAAAATGTTTCAGGAAGAAAATGTTTGGTTCACATAGTAACTCGCATATTTTCCCTTCTAGATTTTGCATTGTGAAGCTTCGAATCGATTAGCATGTGGTTGTTTTGCATATTGAGAAAGAAAAAGTATTTTCATCGTGTTTATAAGTAAACTAAAATTACAGTAAAATATTTGAATCTTAAATTAGATTCAATGTTTTATTCTAATTTATAGATTCCACTTCAACATGTCACACATTTGGCTCGGTATTTATCGCTCAAGTTTAATTATCCAGTCGGCACTAAAAGGATTAATACATTCGATGTTTTAAATTTACTTTTTAACATCCTTCAACTCATATTTAGTTGAAGTTCAGAGTTTTAAAAGGATTCAGTAACTACACTCTTAGAATTTAATCTTAAACCGAGAATATCTCCATTGTTTTCAGTAAAACGAAAAAATGTTTCAGGAAGAAAATGTTTGGTTCACATAGTAACTCGCATATTTTCCCTTCTAGATTTTGCATTGTGAAGCTTCGAATCGATTAGCATGTGGTTGTTTTGCATATTGAGAAAGAAAAAGTATTTTCATCGTGTTTATAAGTAAACTAAAATTACAGTGAAATATTTGAATCTTATATTAGATTCAATGTTTTATTCTAATTTATAGATTCCACTTCAACATGTCACACATTTGGCTCGGTATTTATCGCTCAAGTTTAATTATTCAATCGGCACTAAAAGGATTAATACATTCGACTTTTTGAATTTATTTTTTAACATCCTTCAACTCATATTTAGTTAAAGTTCAGAGTTTTAAAAGAATTCAGTAACTACACTCTTAGCATTTAATCTTAAACCGAGAATATCTCCATTGTTTTCAGTAAAACGAAAAAATGTTTCAGGAAGAAACTGTTTGGTTCACATAGTAACTCGCATATTTTCCCTTCTAGATTTTGCATTCTAAAGCTTCGAATCGATTAGCATGTGGTTGTTTAGCATATTGGGGAAGAAAAAGTATTTTCATCGCGTTTATAAGTAAAATAAAATTACAGTGAAATATTTGAATCTTATATTAGATTCAATGTCTAATTCTAATTTATAGATTCCACTTCAATATGTCACACATTTGGCTCGGTATTTATCGCTCAAGTTTAATTATTCACTCGGCACTAAAAGGATTAATACATTCGACTTTTCTAATTTATTTTTTAACATCCTTCAACTCATATTTAGTTGAAGTTCAGAGTTTTAAAAGGATTCAGTAACTACACTCTTAGAATTTAATCATAAACCGAGAATATCTCCATTGTTTTCAGTAAAACGAGAAAATGTTTCAGGAAGAAAATGTTTGGTTCACATAGTAACTCGCATATT
Organism: Lasioglossum pauxillum; assembly: GCA_933228785.1. Classification (NCBI taxonomy): domain Eukaryota; kingdom Metazoa; phylum Arthropoda; class Insecta; order Hymenoptera; family Halictidae; genus Lasioglossum; species Lasioglossum pauxillum. The sequence continues at coordinate 41,463,457 of OW121705.1, read as the reverse complement.
TTCCCTTCTAGATTTTGCATTGTGAAGCTTCGAATCGATTAGCGTGTGGTTGTTTTGCATATAGAGAAGAAACAATATTTTCATCGTGTTTATAAGTAAACTAAAATTACAGTGAAATATTTGAATCTTATATTAGATTCAATGTTTTATTCTAATTTATAGATTCCACTTCAACATGTCACACATTTGGCTCGGTATTTATCGCTCAAGTTTAATTATTCAATCGGCACTAAAAGGATTAATACATTCGACTTTTTGAATTTATTTTTTAAGATCCTTCAACTCATATTTAGTTAAAGTTCAGAGTTTTAAAAGAATTCAGTAACTACACTCTTAGCATTTAATCTTAAACCGAGAATATCTCCATTGTTTTCAGTAAAACGAAAAAATGTTTCAGGAAGAAACTGTTTGGTTCACATAGTAACTCGCATATTTTCCCTTCTAGATTTTGCATTCTAAAGCTTCGAATCGATTAGCATGTGGTTGTTTAGCATATTGGGGAAGAAAAAGTATTTTCATCGCGTTTATAAGTAAAATAAAATTACAGTGAAATATTTGAATCTTATATTAGATTCAATGTCTAATTCTAATTTATAGATTCCACTTCAATATGTCACACATTTGGCTCGGTATTTATCGCTCAAGTTTAATTATTCACTCGGCACTAAAAGGATTAATACATTCGACTTTTCTAATTTATTTTTTAACATCCTTCAACTCATATTTAGTTGAAGTTCAGAGTTTTAAAAGGATTCAGTAACTACACTCTTATAATTTAATCATAAACCGAGAATATCTCCATTGTTTTCAGTAAAACGAGAAAATGTTTCAGGAAGAAAATGTTTGGTTCACATAGTAACTCGCATATTTTCCCTTCTAGATTTTGCATTGTGAAGCTTCGAATCGATTAGCGTGTGGTTGTTTTGCATATAGAGAAGAAACAATATTTTCATCGTGTTTATAAGTAAACTAAAATTACAGTGAAATATTTGAATCGTATATTAGATTCAATGTCTTATTATAATTTATAGATTTCACTTCAATATGTCACACATTTGGCTCGGTATTTATCGCTCAAGTTTAATTATTCAGTCGGCACTAAAAGGATTAACACATTCGACTTTTTGAATTTATTTTTTAACATCCTTCAACTCATATTTAGTTGAAGTTCAGAGTTTTAAAAGGATTCAGTAACTACACTCTTAGAATATAATCTTAAACCGAAAATATCTCCATTGTTTTCAGTGAAACGAAAAAATGTTTCAGGAAGAAACTGTTTGGTTCACATAGTAACTCGCATATTTTACCTTCTAGATTTTGCATTGTGAAGCTTCGAATCGATCAGCATGTGGTTGTTTTGCATATTGAGAAAGAAAAAGTATTTTCATCGCGTTTATAAGTAAAATAAAATTACAGTGAAATATTTGAATCGTATATTAGATTCAATGTCTTATTATAATTTATAGATTCCACTTCAACATGTCACACATTTGGCTCGGTATTTATCGCTCAAGTTTAATTATCCAGTCGGCACTAAAAGGATTAATACATTCGATGTTTTAAATTTACTTTTTAACATCCTTCAACTCATATTTAGTTGAAGTTCAGAGTTTTAAAAGGATTCAGTAACTACACTCTTAGAATTTAATCATAAACCGAGAATATCTCCATTGTTTTCAGTAAAACGAAAAAATGTTTCAGGAAGAAAATGTTTGGTTCACATAGTAACTCGCATATTTTCCCTTCTAGATTTTGCATTGTGAAGCTTCGAATCGATTAGCATGTGGTTGTTTAGCATATTGAGAAAGAAAAAGTATTTTCATCGCGTTAATAAGTACAATAAAATTACAGTGAAATATTTGAATCGTATATTAGATACAATGTCTTATTCTAATTTATAGATTCTACTTCAATATGTCACACATTTGGCTCGGTATTTATCGCTCAAGTTTAATTATTCAGTCGGCACTAGAAGGATTAATACATTCGATGTTTTAAATTTATTTTTTAACATCCTTCAACTCATATTTAGTTGAAGTTCAGAGTTTTAAAAGGATTCAGTAACTACACTCTTAGAATTTAATCTTAAACCGAGAATATCTCCATTGTTTTCAGTAAAACGAAAAAATGTTTCAGGAAGAAAATGTTTGGTTCACATAGTAACTCGCATATTTTCCCTTCTAGATTTTGCATTGTGAAGCTTCGAATCGATTAGCATGTGGTTGTTTTGCATATTGAGAAAGAAAAAGTATTTTCATCGTGTTTATAAGTAAACTAAAATTACAGTGAAATATTTGAATCTTATATTAGATTCAATGTTTTATTCTAATTTATAGATTCCACTTCAACATGTCACACATTTGGCTCGGTATTTATCGCTCAAGTTTAATTATTCAATCGGCACTAAAAGGATTAATACATTCGACTTTTTGAATTTATTTTTTAACATCCTTCAACTCATATTTAGTTAAAGTTCAGAGTTTTAAAAGAATTCAGTAACTACACTCTTAGCATTTAATCTTAAACCGAGAATATCTCCATTGTTTTCAGTAAAACGAAAAAATGTTTCAGGAAGAAACTGTTTGGTTCACATAGTAACTCGCATATTTTCCCTTCTAGATTTTGCATTCTAAAGCTTCGAATCGATTAGCATGTGGTTGTTTAGCATATTGGGGAAGAAAAAGTATTTTCATCGCGTTTATAAGTAAAATAAAATTACAGTGAAATATTTGAATCTTATATTAGATTCAATGTCTAATTCTAATTTATAGATTCCACTTCAATATGTCACACATTTGGCTCGGTATTTATCGCTCAAGTTTAATTATTCACTCGGCACTAAAAGGATTAATACATTCGACTTTTCTAATTTATTTTTTAACATCCTTCAACTCATATTTAGTTGAAGTTCAGAGTTTTAAAAGGATTCAGTAACTACACTCTTAGAATTTAATCATAAACCGAGAATATCTCCATTGTTTTCAGTAAAACGAGAAAATGTTTCAGGAAGAAAATGTTTGGTTCACATAGTAACTCGCATATTTTCCCTTCTAGATTTTGCATTGTGAAGCTTCGAATCGATTAGCGTGTGGTTGTTTTGCATATAGAGAAGAAACAATATTTTCATCGTGTTTATAAGTAAACTAAAATTACAGTGAAATATTTGAATCGTATATTAGATTCAATGTCTTATTATAATTTATAGATTTCACTTCAATATGTCACACATTTGGCTCGGTATTTATCGCTCAAGTTTAATTATTCAGTCGGCACTAAAAGGATTAACACATTCGACTTTTTGAATTTATTTTTTAACATCCTTCAACTCATATTTAGTTGAAGTTCAGAGTTTTAAAAGGATTCAGTAACTACACTCTTAGAATATAATCTTAAACCGAAAATATCTCCATTGTTTTCAGTGAAACGAAAAAATGTTTCAGGAAGAAACTGTTTGGTTCACATAGTAACTCGCATATTTTACCTTCTAGATTTTGCATTGTGAAGCTTCGAATCGATCAGCATGTGGTTGTTTTGCATATTGAGAAAGAAAAAGTATTTTCATCGCGTTTATAAGTAAAATAAAATTACAGTGAAATATTTGAATCGTATATTAGATTCAATGTCTTATTATAATTTATAGATTCCACTTCAATATGTCACACATTTGGCTCGGTATTTATCGCTCAAGTTTAATTATTCAGTCGGCACTAGAAGGATTAATACATTCGATGTTTTAAATTTATTTTTTAACATCCTTCAACTCATATTTAGTTGAAGTTCAGAGTTTTAAAAGGATTCAGTAACTACACTCTTAGAATTTAATCTTAAACCGAGAATATCTCCATTGTTTTCAGTAAAACGAAAAAATGTTTCAGGAAGAAAATGTTTGGTTCACATAGTAACTCGCATATTTTCCCTTCTAGATTTTGCATTGTGAAGCTTCGAATCGATTAGCATGTGGTTGTTTTGCATATTGAGAAAGAAAAAGTATTTTCATCGTGTTTATAAGTAAACTAAAATTACAGTAAAATATTTGAATCTTAAATTAGATTCAATGTTTTATTCTAATTTATAGATTCCACTTCAACATGTCACACATTTGGCTCGGTATTTATCGCTCAAGTTTAATTATCCAGTCGGCACTAAAAGGATTAATACATTCGATGTTTTAAATTTACTTTTTAACATCCTTCAACTCATATTTAGTTGAAGTTCAGAGTTTTAAAAGGATTCAGTAACTACACTCTTAGAATTTAATCTTAAACCGAGAATATCTCCATTGTTTTCAGTAAAACGAAAAAATGTTTCAGGAAGAAAATGTTTGGTTCACATAGTAACTCGCATATTTTCCCTTCTAGATTTTGCATTGTGAAGCTTCGAATCGATTAGCATGTGGTTGTTTTGCATATTGAGAAAGAAAAAGTATTTTCATCGTGTTTATAAGTAAACTAAAATTACAGTGAAATATTTGAATCTTATATTAGATTCAATGTTTTATTCTAATTTATAGATTCCACTTCAACATGTCACACATTTGGCTCGGTATTTATCGCTCAAGTTTAATTATTCAATCGGCACTAAAAGGATTAATACATTCGACTTTTTGAATTTATTTTTTAACATCCTTCAACTCATATTTAGTTAAAGTTCAGAGTTTTAAAAGAATTCAGTAACTACACTCTTAGCATTTAATCTTAAACCGAGAATATCTCCATTGTTTTCAGTAAAACGAAAAAATGTTTCAGGAAGAAACTGTTTGGTTCACATAGTAACTCGCATATTTTCCCTTCTAGATTTTGCATTCTAAAGCTTCGAATCGATTAGCATGTGGTTGTTTAGCATATTGGGGAAGAAAAAGTATTTTCATCGCGTTTATAAGTAAAATAAAATTACAGTGAAATATTTGAATCTTATATTAGATTCAATGTCTAATTCTAATTTATAGATTCCACTTCAATATGTCACACATTTGGCTCGGTATTTATCGCTCAAGTTTAATTATTCACTCGGCACTAAAAGGATTAATACATTCGACTTTTCTAATTTATTTTTTAACATCCTTCAACTCATATTTAGTTGAAGTTCAGAGTTTTAAAAGGATTCAGTAACTACACTCTTAGAATTTAATCATAAACCGAGAATATCTCCATTGTTTTCAGTAAAACGAGAAAATGTTTCAGGAAGAAAATGTTTGGTTCACATAGTAACTCGCATATTTTCCCTTCTAGATTTTGCATTGTGAAGCTTCGAATCGATTAGCGTGTGGTTGTTTTGCATATAGAGAAGAAACAATATTTTCATCGTGTTTATAAGTAAACTAAAATTACAGTGAAATATTTGAATCGTATATTAGATTCAATGTCTTATTATAATTTATAGATTTCACTTCAATATGTCACACATTTGGCTCGGTATTTATCGCTCAAGTTTAATTATTCAGTCGGCACTAAAAGGATTAACACATTCGACTTTTTGAATTTATTTTTTAACATCCTTCAACTCATATTTAGTTGAAGTTCAGAGTTTTAAAAGGATTCAGTAACTACACTCTTAGAATATAATCTTAAACCGAAAATATCTCCATTGTTTTCAGTAAAACGAAAAAATGTTTCAGGAAGAAACTGTTTGGTTCACATAGTAACTCGCATATTTTACCTTCTAGATTTTGCATTGTGAAGCTTCGAATCGATCAGCATGTGGTTGTTTTGCATATTGAGAAAGAAAAAGTATTTTCATCGCGTTTATAAGTAAAATAAAATTACAGTGAAATATTTGAATCGTATATTAGATTCAATGTCTTATTATAATTTATAGATTCCACTTCAACATGTCACACATTTGGCTCGGTATTTATCGCTCAAGTTTAATTATCCAGTCGGCACTAAAAGGATTAATACATTCGATGTTTTAAATTTACTTTTTAACATCCTTCAACTCATATTTAGTTGAAGTTCAGAGTTTTAAAAGGATTCAGTAACTACACTCTTAGAATTTAATCATAAACCGAGAATATCTCCATTGTTTTCAGTAAAACGAAAAAATGTTTCAGGAAGAAAATGTTTGGTTCACATAGTAACTCGCATATTTTCCCTTCGAGATTTTACATTGTAAAGCTTCGAATCGATTAACATGTGATTGTTTTGCATATTGAGAAAGAAAAAGTATTTTCATCGTGTTTATAAGTAAAATAAAATTACAGTGAAATATTTGAATCTTATATTAGATTCAACGTCTTATTCTAATTTATAGATTCCACTTCAATATGTCACACATTTGGCTCGGTATTTATCGCTCAAGTTTAATTATTCAGTCGGCACTAGAAGGATTAATACATTCGATGTTTTAAATTTACTTTTTAACATCCTTCAACTCATATTTAGTTGAAGTTCAGAGTTTTAAAAGGATTCAGTAACTACACTCTTAGAATTTAATCTTAAACCGAGAATATCTCCATTGTTTTCAGTAAAACGAAAAAATGTTTCAGGAAGAAAATGTTTGGTTCACATAGTAACTCGCATATTTTCCCTTCTAGATTTTGCATTGTGAAGCTTCGAATCGATTAGCATGTGGTTGTTTTGCATATTGAGAAAGAAAAAGTATTTTCATCGTGTTTATAAGTAAACTAAAATTACAGTGAAATATTTGAATCTTATATTAGATTCAATGTTTTATTCTAATTTATAGATTCCACTTCAACATGTCACACATTTGGCTCGGTATTTATCGCTCAAGTTTAATTATTCAATCGGCACTAAAAGGATTAATACATTCGACTTTTTGAATTTATTTTTTAACATCCTTCAACTCATATTTAGTTAAAGTTCAGAGTTTTAAAAGAATTCAGTAACTACACTCTTAGCATTTAATCTTAAACCGAGAATATCTCCATTGTTTTCAGTAAAACGAAAAAATGTTTCAGGAAGAAACTGTTTGGTTCACATAGTAACTCGCATATTTTCCCTTCTAGATTTTGCATTCTAAAGCTTCGAATCGATTAGCATGTGGTTGTTTAGCATATTGGGGAAGAAAAAGTATTTTCATCGCGTTTATAAGTAAAATAAAATTACAGTGAAATATTTGAATCTTATATTAGATTCAATGTCTAATTCTAATTTATAGATTCCACTTCAATATGTCACACATTTGGCTCGGTATTTATCGCTCAAGTTTAATTATTCACTCGGCACTAAAAGGATTAATACATTCGACTTTTTGAATTTATTTTTTAACATCCTTCAATTCATATTTAGTTGAAGTTCAGAGTTTTAAAAGAATTCAGTAACTACACTCTTAGCATTTAATCTTAAACCGCAAATATCTCCATTGTTTTCAGTAAAACGAAAAAATGTTTCAGGAAGAAACTGTTTGGTTCACATAGTAACTCACATATTTTCCCTTCTGGATTTTGCATTCTAAAGCTTCGAATCGATTAGCATGTGGTTGTTTTGCATATAGAGAAGAAACAATATTTTCATCGTGTTAATAAGTACAATAAAATTACAGTGAAATATTTGAATCGTATATTAGATTCAATGTCTTATTATAATTTATAGATTCCACTTCAATATGTCACACATTTGGCGCGGTATTTATCGCTCAAGTTTAATTATTCAGTCGGCACTAAAAGGATTAATACATTCGGCTTTTTGAATTTATTTTTTAACATCCTTCAATTCATATTTAGTTGAAGTTCAGAGTTTTAAAAAAATTCAGTAACTACACTCTTAGAATTTAATCATAAACCGAAAATATCTCCATTGTTTTCAGTAAAACGAAAAAATGTTTCAGGAAGAAACTGTTTGGTTCACATAGTAACTCGCATATTTTCCCTTCTAGATTTTGCATTGTGAAGCTTCGAATCGATTAGCATGTGGTTGTTTTGCATATTGAGAAAGAAAAAGTATTTTCATCGCGTTAATAAGTACAATAAAATTACAGTGAAATATTTGAATCGTATATTAGATTCAATGTCTTATTATAATTTATAGATTCCACTTCAATATGTCACACATTTAGCTCAGTATTTGTCGCTCAAGTTTAATTATCCAGTCGGCACTAAAAGGATTAATACATTCGATGTTTTAAATTTATTTTTTAACATCCTTCAACTCATATTTAGTTGAAGTTCAGAGTTTTAAAAGAATTCAGTAACTACACTCTTAGAATTTAATCTTAAACCGAAAATATCTCCATTGTTTTCAGTAAAACGAAAAAATGTTTCAGGAAGAAACTGTTTGGTTCACATAGTAACTCACATATTTTCCCTTCTAGATTTTGCATTGTGAAGCTTCGAATCGATTAGCATGTGGTTGTTTAGCATATTGAGAAAGAAAAAGTATTTTCATCGCGTTAATAAGTACAATAAAATTACAGTGAAATATTTGAATCGTATATTAGATACAATGTCTTATTCTAATTTATAGATTCTACTTCAATATGTCACACATTTGGCTCGGTATTTATCGCTCAAGTTTAATTATTCAGTCGGCACTAGAAGGATTAATACATTCGATGTTTTAAATTTATTTTTTAACATCCTTCAACTCATATTTAGTTGAAGTTCAGAGTTTTAAAAGGATTCAGTAACTACACTCTTAGAATTTAATCTTAAACCGAGAATATCTCCATTGTTTTCAGTAAAACGAAAAAATGTTTCAGGAAGAAAATGTTTGGTTCACATAGTAACTCGCATATTTTCCCTTCTAGATTTTGCATTGTGAAGCTTCGAATCGATTAGCATGTGGTTGTTTTGCATATTGAGAAAGAAAAAGTATTTTCATCGTGTTTATAAGTAAACTAAAATTACAGTAAAATATTTGAATCTTAAATTAGATTCAATGTTTTATTCTAATTTATAGATTCCACTTCAACATGTCACACATTTGGCTCGGTATTTATCGCTCAAGTTTAATTATCCAGTCGGCACTAGAAGGATTAATACATTCGATGTTTTAAATTTATTTTTTAACATCCTTCAACTCATATTTAGTTGAAGTTCAGAGTTTTAAAAGAATTCAGTAACTACACTCTTAGAATTTAATCATAAACCGAGAATATCTCCATTGTTTTCAGTAAAACGAAAAAATGTTTCAGGAAGAAAATGTTTGGTTCACATAGTAACTCACATATTTTCCCTTCTAGATTTTGCATTGTGAAGCTTCGAATCGATTAGCATGTGGTTGTTTTGCATATTGAGAAGAAACAATATTTTCATCGTGTTTATAAGTAAAATAAAATTACAGTGAAATATTTGAATCGTATATTAGATTCAATGTCTTATTATAATTTATAGATTCCACTTCAATATGTCACACATTTGCCTCGGTATTTATCGCTCAAGTTTAATTATTCAATCGGCACTAAAAGGATTAATACATTCGACTTTTTGAATTTATTTTTTAACATCCTTCCAAGAATTCGCTGTGGCGCACCAAATATTTCAGACTGTAATAAGAGACTTCCAATAAATACACTCTTAGAATATAATCCTAAACCGGCTGCGGACCAGAATCCTGTGCGATTCCGTTGGGTGTGATACAGAATTAACCTTCGCGAGTGTACATCGTCGTATTCCGCCGGTAGAAAATTAGAAAGGCACTAATCTGTAGATTGTGTAATAGGATGAATAGTAACCGCGCGATTAGATGATTCGCTATCGGCGATCAGAAAAAGTTTCGTGCATGGGAGCGATATTTTCTGTGCGGTTATACCAACCAATACCGTTTTGTCTCGAGATACGGCAGCGTGGACCGTCTTCTGTCGTTTCTCGGATCAGGGTACCTATTCGGGTTTTTCGCGTCCTTGAGTGATGACAACCCGAAGATGAAGAACCGATTTTCAATGAAAAGCTTGTCTCATTTTCGCCAGCGCAGAGAATCATCGCCGATGAATTTCTGTGGGGACAGATCACGGATACGAGTACGCTATCCACGTCCTCTTCTGATCTCCAACAAAACAACGAGCTTTCAAAGATAAAAAACCGATTTCCAATGAAAAGTTTGTCTCATTTTCGTCAGCGAAGAGAAACAACAATCAATTTCTGCGGGGACTTTTCTGATTCCCAACAAAACAACAACCATTCGAAGATGAAGAACCGATTTCCAATGAAAAGCTTGTCTCATTTTCGCCAGCGAAGAGAAACAACAATCAATTTCTGCGGGGACTTTTCTGATTCCCAACAAAACAACGAGCATTCGAAGATGAAGAATGAACTTTTTCAATAAAAAGCTTGTCTCACTGTCAATAAAGATCTATCAACATGATCAAGAATCAATCTAAACACGATCACTGCTTTGATTTGCACCAAGACAACGACCATTCGAGGCTGAAGAATCAATTTCTCCTAAAAAATGATGGATATAAAGAGACACGATGTTCCTTCTGTTTCACGGACTAGAAAATGAATGTGAAAACATCAAAATCGAACTAGCTGCAGGTAATTTTCCCGGGAAGCATTCACGGTGAACGCACGCGGGAGCAATTTTGCCGCTGTCCAATTAACCGGTCGGCTATTACAGAAAGAAGTAGAGTCTCCAATATTCCGCGCAGGGATCGAGGATTTAGTGATCGATATCGGCCCTCGAAGCGCTGGGATCCTTTCACCGATTCGAGGCGAGCGACGCGCGGTGCATTCGAAACGCGTTCGATCGGCCGACTGCGAATAAATTAAACGAACGGCCAGGGCCACTGTTACGAGATCTAATTATGCCAGCGGGAGTAATTCTTGCCGGATTCCCCAAGAGAGGAAGGAACGAGGCGAGCACGCACTCGCGGGTCGGGCGGGCTCGCGCGAGCGCACGCGGGCTTGCACATGCGCTCACCCGGACGCGGACATGGACGCGAATGCGAATGCGGACGCACCCGCGCTCTCTGAGGCCGTTATTCGCACGTGGCTCGCAAGGTCGTGCAATGTGCATCGCAAGACCGCCGCGTGCTGGAGTGCATTACGCGCGCCCGCATACTGTATACACGTACCTCTCGCGTTACACTTCGCGTTCCATTCCTCTCTGCGAATCTTCCCCCTTTTCCTTTTTGTATTACCTCTTCGACATCTTTGACCACTGTCCGGATATGCGAACAGCCTGAACCAGCCGGCAAAGATGACGTAAAGTGACCCTCGCTTATGTCACGTTACGCTGCCGGGTATTTATAGTTGCAGGAGCGTCGGTGGAGCCGAGCCGAACGTCACGCTGTCGTCGTTGTCGTCGACGGAACTCCGGTATTTCATTGAAGGGAACCTGTGTACAGTAGGGTGGATCTTAGCTGTAACTGGTGAAACTGTTTTTGCGAGAATTTTTTCACGCTCCTCTCTGAAATTGTGTCATTGGGTCAGAAAATAATTCCTGCGAAAGATGAAGTTGATCGGGTAAGGGGAAGACGTGCCACATTGACGTTGAAGTTGCGAAAAACATGAAATTTTAGAGGAATGGGAATATTTGAAGGAAAGACTTTTGATTATGACTAAACAAGAAGAACTACTACTACTACATTTATTTATTTAACCCTTTGCACTCCGCGCTATTTTAACTGGAAAATTAAACATTTCTTCCGATCTGGAATACTTCCATTCCCTATGATTTTTGAAATTGTATGGATATGAAATTGGTAGAATACCTCATACAATACCTAAATGTTTAGTGATTGATTAGATACCGATATATTTAATAATGTAAACAATATTTTGAATAATGATACAACAATTTCTAGTGGTGCCTCAGAGGGGACAGCGGAGTGCAAAGGGTTAATGTTGCTTCAACATCAAAGGTCATTAGCAACACGGCACACACACACACACTTTCTTACAATATTTTATACATTTTAGTGTCTTTGATATACTGGACAAGACCGGCGATATACTCCTCAGAAGCTAACAAAATGTGTAAGGATCCAGGCAACTTAGCATTTTTTCTTTCATTCTCATATTTTTTGCATTCTATTATTAGATGATTCATGTTAACTGGTACTTTGCATATATCGCAGATCGTGTTTTCTTTTTTGTTTAACAAAAATGAATGGGTTATCTCAGAGTGCCCAATTCTGATTCTAGAAATTGAAGTTTGAATTTGACGATCTACTGGACTTGGAAATTTTTCCCACTCAAGATCAGCTCCTCCATTATGATATTTTTGTATGTAATTGCTTTTAATTTTGTCAAATACCTGTTTCCTAAAGATTTCATTTAGGTGGTTTTTAAGATCGTTTAGTCTGGTATAATGAGTGATTTGTTTTATTTTTGTGTTGCAGGCTGCTAATTTGGTTACTCCATCAGCGTTTTCATTACCCTGTATACCCATATGTGACGGAATCCAGCAAAATGTAATGGATTTTCCGGTTTCAACCGCCGAGTTATAACTTTCTTGTATTTCCTAAATACATTCATCGGTTGTTTCCGAATCTTCAATGGCCATAGTAGCACTCTTTGAGTCTGTAAAAATTGTGAATCTATTCCCAGTGGACTTTTTGATTACTTCTAGTGCTTTGAATAATGCTAAGATCTCGCTGCCCAAATCTGAACAGATGTTATTTAGTCGATAAAAATTTGTTACAGTCGGGGTTACTATGGAGCAGCCTGCAAACAAGAAGAACGTTTAGTCATAATCGAAAGTCTTTCCTTCAAATATTCTCATTCCTCTAAAATTTCATCTTCCTCGCAACTTCAACGTCAATGTGGCACGTCTTCCCCTTATCCGATCAACTTCTCTTTTGCAGGAATTATTTTCTTATCCAATTGTACAATTTTAGCGGCGGGGGCATGAAAAAAATCTCGCAAAAACAATTTCACCAGGTATAGCTAAGGTTCACTCTAATGTGTCACGTCTTCCCGACGCACAGTGGTCCCAAAGCCCGAAAACGCGGACAAAACCTAAAAAATGAACTTTCAGCTAGGTAAGTTTTAATTATGGGGTTGGCTACTCTAAGAGTATATCTACTTGGAGGTAAACGGTAAAAAGGTCCTATTTTTATACCTGACCAACAGTCGCAGTCCGAACTTCGGTTTCATTAGTCAGTGCCTTCATACTCTTCCAAGTCTCAATGCGAGTTTTAACTGTACAGTGCGTAAATTGTATTGGAACGTATCGATTGTAATTGTGCATTATGGATGTTGTTTGTGGAGGTAAGTTGCATAGTTTTTAGTGCCAAATGTTTATTATTAACTGATAACTATGTATGCAAAAGTAAGGGTAAAAGTGAAGGCATAAATTTTAAAGAATAATGTAAAAGTTGAGTTTCCTTCACCCTCCATCGCTAAAACTTGTTCGAGATTCTAGTGTATACTATTATCTTGCAACCTATAAAAAAATTAGCTGCCCCTCTCTGCCTCTGTGGTCGTATCACTGTTTTTAATAATGTAGAGTAGGTATTTTGTGAGCATTCGTTGTATTTCTTCTCGAACTGAGAGATATACACTAAGTTTTTCTGAACAATTTAAATAGTTTTTGAAGGATTATGTTTAGAACGTATGGAGGACACAGATTGCCAGTTTTTTTATAAACAATAATACAATATATCTGAAATTTTTTTATATTTTTCGAAGACAAACGCTGTTTTTACACGTAAAGTAACGTTAATGCTTCTTTCTTTGGGAACTATGAAGTGCGAATACCTGCTTTATACAATACAAAGGGTAGAGTTGGCCTTCCCGAGAATTAGTCGTACCCCTCGTTGACTTCAATATGAAAGAGCGAGAGGGAAGGTAAAGGGGTGGTCAGGTAATCAGGTAATCCCCGACCAAGACACAAATATGCTTTGCTTTTACTTTCACTCTTAAACAGCATGTTTAACCCACTAATTTATATTATATACTATGTATTAAAAACTAAGTTATCTTTTGTTTGAATAAATTTTATTTATAATGACTATGTTTAAAATCTTGATAAACAATTTTTGAGAAGAACAAATAATTTTGTGCCGCCATATTGTATCCGCCAGTTTGCTTTTTTTAATTTTAAGTTCAAATTCGTGATCAGCAACACCAAATAATTTTTTAATGTATAGTCCGCCATATTGGATCCACCATTTTGTTTCCAAAATTTTTAAGTTCAGATTCGTGATCAGCGACCTCAAAAACGCCTTAATATCAATTTTCAAGCAGATCAAATAATTTTTTAATGTATATGTCCGCCATATTGGATCCGCCATTTTGTTTTTTTTAATTTTAAGTTCAGATTCGTAATCAGCGACCCCAAAAACGCCTTAATATCAATTTTGAAGCAGATCCAATAATTTTTTAATACGATTTGAGGTTTTGTCCGCGTTTTCGGGATTTGGGACCACTGTGCGACGCCTGATTGATCTAAAACTTTGGATATACCATTTTTTCATGAAATGGAACAATATTGGGGCGGGGGTGCTCAAAATTTCATGGTCGAAAAATAAGGTCCACCCAAGTGTACAGTAGTGCTCGCTTAAATTGGGTCTAAACCGTGTGCAAAACAATGCTTTTATGTTGGAAGATAATCCCCAAAATTTTAAGTAAATTGAGTGAAACAACATTGTGACGAGTGTGTATAACATTTTTGGAACACTCTGTACAATATAAAATCATTTTTATTATTTCACTAATTGTAAAATAAAAATTTGGAACCGGTCATCTTGGCCGAAGGTGGTAGGTTTAATGTTAATTATCTTGAAACTTTCAGATATATTACATAAGTAACAGAACATTGTTCTTGAATTTTTTGGTAGGTATGTATCACTCAAAGGGTTGCTTGCAACCCCCACTCCTAAAAATATAAATTTTTATTTTCTATCCTCCATAATATGCTCAAAATTGTAAAAAAAATATATGAAATGCAAGAGGTAAGTGCGAGTATTATTTGTTTTTTTTTCTTCTTCAAGTTTTTGATTACAAAGTGGCCTCTTTGGTAGGCTAATTTTATTGCTAGCAAGGGAACATATTCAAGTTACGAAAGTTGACTTTGATGAGAACTATATGAGAGATAGTTCCTAGAAAAATATTGGATATGTTAAAATAGCTCCGACTTCAAAGGGTTAATTTTGGAAAAAAAACGTGTCGGAAGCTTGAAACGTTGCGAAGCGAATCGAATGGGAAAAGTGACGGCGCATTTGCACGTATAATTGTTCGGTCGAAGCGCGGACGAAGAGCGAGAGCAGCCGGAGATACTTTGTTGATAATTCCCACAAATTAATCACCGCGCTAATGGGAGAAGACCTTTCGCGAGGCATAGATCGGAACAGCAGATAGGCGGCTAGGTAGAGTCCATTGTTTCGTGGGCTGACACGTCGCGTGGAACACAGATCAAAGCGATCGTACCACAGATTGTTAAACGACCGCGTCTAACAAACGTGGGCAGGCCGAGGAGTTCGCCGATTCGCGGATTTTCTACCGTGTTTCCGGTGGCATCCGAAGGCACCCGCAGATTTCGGCCAGCATCGAGGACGATCGAACACGGAAGCGTTTCCGACGCGACGTGACGCGTTACCGTTTCGAAAGATTGCTGGACAGGCTCGATCGAATCGCGACGTTCTTCGTTTAATTAAGGGAGAGGGGAAAATATACACGTGCCGAAAGTGAGTCATCGAATTGCTGAAAGCTAAGTAATGCGGAGGCCGTTGGCACGTCGATAATCGCTCTGCGATCAATCCTCCTCTTAACCCCTTGCCCTACAATATCGAGTCAGACTCGTGCCGAAGATTCTCAACTGAGTTCAACAAATATAAGCTCCTCCAAACCGAAATCCATCTAAAATAAAATTGACCATCGTCCTCATTGAAGTGGGAAAAACAGCCCCTAACAGTCAGATTCGTGATTCATTCTGAACTGAATCTAATAAATACAGGGTGTCCCAAAATTCGTGAACTTCCCGAAAGGTGGTGGTTCCTGAGACCATTTGAAGCGACATTTTCCTTTGCAAAAATGTTATCCGCGGCTTTGTTTAGGAGTTATTAACGAAAAACACGGACCAATCAGAGCGCGACCTAGACGCGAGTTGCCACAGTCGGCTCGGCGCGCCAACTGTCTATTGGCCGACTGTGGCAACTCGCGTCTAGGTCGCGCTCTGATTGGTCCGTGTTTTTCGTTAATAATTCATAAACAAAGCCGCGGATAACATTTTTGCAAAGGAAAATGTCGCTTCAAATGGTCTTAGGAACCACCCCCTTTCGGGAAGTTCACGAATTTTGGGACACCCTGTATGTATGCTACTAATTTCCTTTAAAACGAAATAAAATTCTATTTTGTTGTAGCCGATATATAGAGCCTTTGCAGAAAACATAGACATACAATAAATATAAACTTTCTTTTTACCACGCTTATGTATATTAACATGCCGCCAAATCTTGTAATCGAATTTTGAACCTCTTCTCATAGTCCAATCTTGCTGAAGTTTTGTATACACACTTGCTTCCAATGACAATAAAACTAGAAAATAAAATATATAAAAAAGACTTTTTAAAAGCCACGCTTATATTAAAATTCCCTAAAAAGGAGAAAATAATTTTTTTCCTGGTTCTCCATACAATTCTGAATCCAGTTAAATGATTAATAATATTTGTCCCCAAAATTTTAAGCAATTAGTTCAAAATTTCTTTTGTTATAAAATTAGTGTCGGAATAGATAGAAAAATTTAATATAAATTTAAATAAAATCATGACATCAGTGACTATAAAGAAAAGAGTGAAGCGCCCGCGAAGATTACGTCAATATAGTTTTAAAAAAATTATTTTCTCCTTTTTAGGGCATTTCAATATAAGCGTGGTTTTTTAAAAGTTTTTATTATATATTTTCTATGAAATTCTGATTGCTTATGAACTTCTAACCACTCTAAGCAGAAAATAAATAGTAGTGCAAGGGGTTAACTACTCGAAAGATTCAGGAGGTGCTAAAGTTTTATTTGGATAACATATAATTTTCATAAGGAAGGTTCTGTTAATGAAAGGACGACGTAAAAATGGTTCAAACAGTTCCAAGAACTGAATGATTGGAGAACAGACAATTGTTAAGACATCCGTGACGCAGCTGTGCAATTCCAGTGCTTAAATATTTTGTAGAATTACATAAACGAGTACGTATTTTCCTTTTTACCAGAGACTGCTTAATCCGCACAAATTGTCTGAGTAATTGCCACGCGTGGAAAAATTGATACGCAGATCGACAACTCCGAGGAAAAAGGAGAAAGAGAAGATAAACCGACTATCGCGTTGGGAAATACGCGGACGCGCGTCGCGGAAACAAGATAAGAAAGAAAGTCGCACGAGACCGTCCAGACACGGCGGAAACCGCGCGTTTTCGATTACGCGAATTTTAATTTACATTGACGTCTTCGAATTCATTCACACGAGTCCGCGCGGTCGAATAATCAAAAACGCGTGTCTGAACGTGCTCTAATTCGTTTATTGGCGAACCCCTTCACTCTCCATTGTATTTTCGAATATAATTCGAAGCAATCGCAAATGATCAACATCCGCAAAAGGGACAATCAAGATATTTCTATCAATTTTCACGAGTTAAATTGTGAACGATAATTTTCTAAAATGACAATAAAAAAATGAAAATCTTCCGTAGACACTTCAAGGACAAGCAGAGAATGTCGGGTGGTATTCATAAATATTTTTAAACGAATAATAACATGTTTATGTATGTCACGAATAGACATTAATTAGGATGAGTTCATTTTCAGGGTCTTAAAATTGAATATTATATATCTGACGATTGCATAAGTTCGTGCCAGATTGAGAAATAAAATTCAATGGTTAAATTTAAAAGATTATAGTCTTATTAATAAATTATATGTATAGTCACCATTCTTTTCTACAAATAGGAAAGAACGGTGACTATATAATTATCTTTTTTACACTCCCGTGCAGAATAGTTTGCGACATCTATAAAAATCGGGCACAAAATGCAATCATCTAATAGATTAAGAATAATAATATTTTATATTGTAATGATAATAACAACGAATAATAACATATTTATGTATGTCACGAATGGACATTGAGGATTTTAGGAAATAAAACATGAAACAGTTTTGTTGGGGACTGCAAAGATGCATTAACCCCTGCCTTATATTTATTTTACGGTTTCAGTGATTTTCTCTGACTTTCTTTGTAGTTCTTAATTTCCTAAAAACGGAGAAAATTGACATCTATCGTATGCCTACATGTTCCCCAATAACTATACATTAACGAAACCAAAATAGAATATGATCTTGGTTTAAAGGAAATTAATAACATACATATTTATTAGACTCTGCTCAAAATCTTCATCACGAGTCTGGCACGGTATTGTAAGGCAAGGGGTTAAGGGGAAATTATTCCATAAATGTGTTTCTTTGAATATACAGGATAACTGGTGATACAAAGGGGTGAATCTAAATTAAGAGTACAATTCCAGTGGATACCGGTTAATTGACACGTACTGGAGCCAGATAATTCGTCCCAATTAATCCTCAGACTACGGAGTAAAAATTTGGTGGTGTGCCTTGTTTGACTAAATACAATATTTTGTTTGAAAACGTGGTTACGAAGAAACTGTTAAACTGCGACTATTCAAAGTAACGTATTTGCATCATAAGTCGCCCGTCCATTTACAGGATAAATATTCAAGCTTCGAATGCGTCCATACATCTCGGCTACCCATACAAAGCAAAACTGTTAGCGCGTCCTTCACGGCTGTGCCGAAGCTCTAATGAACAACGTTTGACTATGTATGCTCCTGATAAAGCACTTTATAGTGCCTACTGTGTATTTTACGAAACGACAATTTCAGAAGCTACTGAAACAGTCACTTCACTTACATCTATGTGGAATTTTTAATGACTTCGGTGTCTGGATCCTGTTGAAGGTGCGGCGTTGTGAAAATGTTTCGTTCGAGTCAATCTGAATGCTTCTGTGTACAATAAATTGACGAAGTTACAAACGTTTGTAGTTCACATGTTCCTGAAAGGGTAAGTAAGGGGCTGTCGTAAAGGTTGGGACACCGTATAAGTTGGGACAGTGGTTTTTTCCACATTAACGCACTGGAAACACCAGAAGCAAGCAGGCAGGCATAATCACCGAGCATAAAGTTACCGGAGAATCATGTTGTATACACTCCTGAACAAAATAATGGCACAATTTGATGTTTGATCTAACCGCTTTTCTCATGAAAGTTAAAAAGTTCGTGCATCAAACGCTGAATATAAATTTACATTTAAATTTGGGGTTATGTTCGCGGCGCACCGGTTCGATCAATTATACACTAAATAGCAATTATGTAGACATTTTATCAAACGTTCGATTCGGATTTGAATCATTACGTTCTGAGACACGTTTGTTACAGAATGTTTTCTATAAGAGAAAAAGAAGAAAGGATTGTGGTGTGTTTCGAACCGATGCGCCGCGAACATAACCCCTTTATTTGAAAAATGTACGATCGAGAATAATTTCTTATTTATAAATTTATATTTTTCGCTAATAATTTTAATGTAGTGAAAATAATAAGGGAGGAACTTTTCTTCAGCATTAGAAGCAACAAATCGTGTTCAGTGTAGCTGTGCCAAGCAGTTTTATTGTGTTTCTTATTGATTCGTTTTTAGCTGAAAATTTTTCAACTCTGATTGGTTAAATATATCTAATTTCTTGGAAATTGAATGCAGTTTAAATGTGTAAAAAGAATTTAGCACTTATCGCGATGCGAATTTGCTTTTTTGTGTTTCGAAATGGCGTTTTTTTTGTAAAGATTGGGACACTTGTGCGGTATAAGTTAGGACACAAACTGTTTTCCTCTATTTTGCATATAGACTTCATTTTTATGAGTGGAAACCACGTTTCAAGTGTTTTTATGTAAAATAACCAAATTGTTAAGGCAAGGACTGTGTCGAGGCCAAAAAATCCAATCGTGGGCGGCAGCTGTCGATATTAAGATAATCTATCGATATTAAGAGAATAATAAAGGGAAGAAAACGTCGCCGAAAAGAAACACCATTCAAAAAATCAAAACTGTCAGTAGCAAAATGAGCGAAGCGGAAATTGTCATTTTCATCTTATTCTTCGGATTCATCTACTTCAGAATATTTTTATTGTCTGTATGGAGAACATGCCAAAGAAGTTGAGTCGCTCGAATTCCATCGAATGCAACACCTGCAAGAGAGCCGTGCACTTGAAATGCGCTAATATGCCTGCAAGTTATTTCACATGCAAACCTTGTGAAAGCGAATCAGACGATTAAGCCGGTTATTAATGAGTGAACAATGTTTTTTGGGTCAAATTATGATCTAAGAAATAAATACCCATTAGGCACGTCACATGTAAACGTGTTTCTATAAAATGCAAGATGTGCAAAATGCAAGATCTGTTTGGGCGATGTAACAGGAGTGAACGAGATCCAAAGATCAAAAGTACTGGAGTAACGCGGATAGCGGATCGCAGTACTTATTTCTCATATCTACTACATTTATTTATTTAATGTTGCTTCAACATCAAAAGTCATTAGCAACACGGTACACACACACACACACTTTCTTACAATATTTTATACATTTTAGTATCTTTGATATACTGGACAAGACCGGCTATATACTCCTCAGAACCTAACAAAATGGGTAAGGATCCAGGCAACTTAGCATTTTTTCTTTCATTCTCATATTTTTCGCATTCTGTTATTAGATGATTCATGTTAACTGGTACTTTACATATATCGCAGATCGCGTTTTATTTTTTGTTTAACAAAAATGAATGGGTTATCTCAGAGTGCCCAATTCTGATTCTAGAAATTGAAGTTTGAATTTGACGATCTGCTGGACTTGGAAATTTTTGCCACTCAAGATCAGCTCCTTCATTATGATATTTTTGTATGTAATTGCTTTTAATTTTGTCAAATACCTGTTTCCTAAAGATTTCATTTAGGTGGTTTTTAAGATCGTTTAGTCTGGTATAATGAGTGATTTGTTTTATTTTTGTGTTGCAGGCAGCTAATTTGGCTGCTCCATCAGCGTTTTCATTACCCTGTATACCCATATGTGACGGAATCCAGCAAAATGTAATGGATTTTCCGGTTTCAAGCGCCGAGTTATAACTTTCTTGTATTTCCTAAATACATTCATCGGTTGTCTCCGAATCTTCAATGGCCATAGTAGCACTATTTGAGTCTGTAAAAATTGTGAATCTATTCCCAGTGGACTTTTTGATTACTTCTAGTGCTTTGAATAATGCTAAGATCTCGCTGCCCAAATCTGAACAGATGTTATTTAGTCGATAAAAATTTGTTACAGTCGGGGTTACTATGGAGCAGCCTGCAAACAAGAAGAACGTTTAGTCATAATCGAAAGTCTTTCCTTCAAATATTCCCATTCCTCTAAAATTTCATGTTCCTCGCAACTTCAACGTCAATGTGGCACGTCTTCCCCTTATCCGATCAACTTCTCTTTTGCAGGAATTATTTTTTTACCCAATTACACAATTTTAGAGGGGGGGGGGGACGTAAAAAAAATCTCGCAAAAAAAATTCACCAGGTATAGCTAAGGTCCACTCTAACGTGTCACGTCTTCCCGACGCCCTATTGATCTAAAACTTTGGATATATAATTTTTTCAATGGCCATAGTAGCACTCTTTGAGTCTGTAAAAATTGTGAATCTATTCCCAGTGGACTTTTTGATTACTTCTAGTGCTTTGTTCTCATATCTTTGTAACCGTAGGAGGTGGAAAAGGTCTCGCAAGAGTTCTGGACAGTTAGATTTTTTTATTTAGTAGGTATGGGCCCGGTACATATTTGAGATAGCGTGTCGAGTCCTACACTTTCCCCCGACCGTCATCCTTAGGAGGGATGTCCGTGCGTAAATTAATTTTTTCCTAACTATCCTTAATCCTTTAGCTACTAAACTTTCGTGAGATACGGCCGTCGTCAATAAGCGATTTGATGAATTATGCCGAGAAGAGGGGTCTCTTATTGAATTTTATTTATTTCATAAATGAGACAACAAGCTTAGAGGGACCAATTTTCTCAGCAAACGTATTCTTTATATAATATATAAGTGTAATTATATGAAAGGGGGAGGTAGTTACCCCGTTTACCCCCTCTAATTTGGTCATTCTTATGTACATAAATCATTACATATATATTCGAAATGAATCTATCAGCATTTGTACAATTTCTCTTTTTTCGTTTCGCGCTTAGACAGACGCATTTGTAAATATATACCAGTAACTAAAGGATTAAACTATAAAAAAGGGCCGCGCTCGGGCGAAGAAATGCTGTTACACCTTTGAAAATCGCAGGAAGACTCAGCTTTTGGCCCCTTTGATTTTTTATTAATAGAGCCGCGGATCGGGAACGCTTCAGCGGATAACATCGCGCCGGAATTCACCGTGGATGAATTAATCGACGTGACAGAGATCGCGTGGGTGTGCGGCTCGGCCCACGTCCTGGCCCACGTGCATCTTCCATCGTGCTTTGAATTCAGCCATCGCTTCCAACGCTAATTACCTGACGTGCGCTCAACAGCGAAATCACAATCGTTCGATGATATCATAAATGAGGTCGTCAAACTCCCGCTATCTCTGTTACACCGTCGACGGCGAGCCCCGCCGTGCGCCGCGCCGTGCCTCGGCACCGACGTGACGACGACGTTCGACCGTCGATCGGAGAAAAACGCGGATGTGGGATTATTTTTATCGCGACGATGTTCGACGACGATGCACCGATAGCTGCACACAACGCCGCGGAAATGCACGAGCACCTAAACCCGTTCGAGGAACACGAAGCCGACTCATCCTTTTCCGCGAATCCACCTGACGACGCTCGTCTCGAGCTTTCATAAGCCGATAACTTTTGTGCATCGGCGAATCTGTGCGTCATCCAGGTAGGGAGGTTCATGGCAACACGGAAGAACTTTGTCCGCGCGAACCAATTAACGCTGAACCCCGTACACGTACATGGTGAACTACAGAACGTGGTTATTAGCAGAAAATGATATTTGATATCTCTTGGTAGTAATTATCATTACAATATAAAATATTATTGTTCTTAGTCTATTAGATGATACCAAATTTTTACTCCGTAGTCTGCAGATTAATTGGGACGAATTATCTGGCTCCAGTACGTGTCAATTAACCGGTATCCACTGGAATTGTACTCTTAATTTAGAATCACCCCTTTGTATCACCAGTTGTCCTGTATATTCAAAGAAACACATTTATGGAATAATGTCCCTTTAACCCCTTGCCTTACAATATCGTGTCAGACTCGTGATGAAGATTTTGAGCAGAGTCTAATAAATATGTATGTTATTAATTTTCTTTAAACCAAGATCATATTCTATTTTGGTTTCGTTAATGTATAGTTATTGGGGAACATGTAGGCATACGATAGATATAAATTTTCTCCGTTTTTAGGAAATTACGAACTACAAAGAAAGTTAGAGAAAATCACTGAGACCGTAAAATAAATATAAGGCAGGGGTTAATGCATCTTTGCAGTCCCCAACAAAACTGTTTCATGTTTTATTTCCTAAAATCCTCAATTTCTATTCGTGACATACATAAATATGTTATTATTCGTTGTTATTATCATTACAATATAAAATATTATTATTCTTAGTCTATTAGATGATTGCATAAATTTGTGCCCGATTTTTATAGATGTCGCAAACTATTCTGCACGGCGGAGTGTAAAAAAGAGAATTATATAGTCACCGTTCTTTACTATTTGTAGAAAAGAATGGTGACTATACATATAATTGATTAATAAGACTATAATCTTTTAAATTTAACCATTGAATTTTATTTCTCAATCTGGCACGAACTTATGCAATCGTCTGATATATAATATTCAATTTTAAGACCCTGAAAATTAACTCGTCCTAATTAATGATAATAACCCAACGATCTCTAACTGGTTACAAAGAATTGTTAATATACCAGAACTATAGGCATTTTCATTTTGATAATAAATTACCAGACAATGAGAAATTAACCTTTTTATTAGCAGGCTGGTAGAAATTTCGCCAGGGGTCGGCAACCTTTTGAGTCGGAAGAGTCAAAAATTACAATTTACAAAATTTCAAAGTTTTTAAAGAGCCACACAATTTTTTTTCTTGCCAACAATAAATAGTACTCGCATAAATAAAGTTATTTGATAAAAAAAAACTAATCTGTTTATTTATAAGAAAAAACATCCAAAGAGCCGCATGTGGCTCGCGAGCCACAGGTTGCCGACCCCTGCCCTAGGACGATAATGGTAAATATTTTGTCAATTCTTCTTTCGGGAATTTTCAAGGTCACTTTAACCCGTTGCACTTCTATGTATAGCATGACTCGACATAATTTTTGTTTACAGACACTCCTGTAGCGAAAGTGACTCGACATTTTTAAGTTGCCGGTTTATTTTCTGTTTACACGAGTAAGGAATACATGTGCTTAGCTTCTTTCAATTTGATTAGTAAAAAATTGTTCAAAATTAGTATCAGTGAAGTGAAATTGTCTTTTTAAATTGGAACACTTAAAATGACATTATGTATGTTTATAGTAAATTATTAGTAAATTTGTTTAGAATTAGAAGCAATCAACCAACTATCTTTGAACGTGTGTTTCATGTAGAACACTTAAAATGATAGAGAGTTATTTAGAACATTTTCAACATGATTGAGAGGATTGGGGTTTATGATATATTGTAATTCGTAAGAAATGGTTTGAAATTAGTACTTACTGATCAAGTTATTGTCGTTTGAAGTATTAAGTTGTCACAAAAGTTTCTTTCGGAATGTGTTCCATTAATAATGCCAAATAAATATTGGGTTGTCACAAAAGTTGGTTTTCCATATATGCACATAATGCAAATTCATTTTAGAAATTACTAAAACATTAACATAAAGATTATCGCATTGTTCGCATTTATTTAGTAACATAAAATGGCACATCCCAAAAGAAACTTTTGGGACAACTTAATAAATTAATAAAACTGTTAAAATGATATATAGGAAGTTGTTGGAAACATTTTCAATGCACTTGGAATTAGAATTTTCCATATAATTATTAAAAAAATTGTTTGAAAATTAGTACCATTGAAAGAACTGATGAATACTCAAGTTTGGATAAAGAATTCAAACGGTTGCTGCTACGACGTTGTCAAATCCTTTCGGATCCCATTATTTCGAATCAACCGACTGAGAATATGCGAGTACACGTGATCAAAACTTGGTAAACACAATTGCAACGTATTTCTGCCATGTTTTCTATTTTTAATCGCAAATATTGATTTAATAAGCAACGAGCATTACACATTTGAGGGGATTGCGTCATACGCGCCGTTTGTTCGGTGTTCCTGTTCACGTCGATAAACATAAAGCATTTCGAGATGAGATACGACCCATGCTTATCATCTGACTGTCCCGAGCAGGTGCCTCTGACATACTTACATGAATTGTTTTCGGTGTTTATTATGGGATTGAGACGATCGCGGATAAACGGTGATCTATCGCTTCGATAGATAACGATTCGAACCTCCTTGTTGCATCTGTATTATCGATTCGAAGTATTTCGATACTTCTGACTTATCCGAAACTACGAAATAAATAGTTCCGATCTAACCTTTCGCGTCACACGGTACTTAGCCTTTATGTTTCATGTTAGTATACGTAGAGAGTGTTGACAAATTAAATATATGTGTTATTAGATTGCAGATTTAATTTAATTAAAATTGAACAAAACGTAGGATATGTCCATAAGGCATTAATTGCTTAAAATCTTATTCGATACAAACTAGCGAAGTTTCAATTTCTTAGATCGAATCACTTCCTACAGGGGTAGTTTTATATAGATAGTTCCTCCTTCTAGCAAATAAGTAATATTAGAATTAGATTCTACGACTCCGAAAACCCCAAAATTTGGTCTCCTTGTAATTAATTATGTAATTATGCTTCTAGCAAATAAGTAATATTAGAATTAGATTCTGCGACTCCGAAACCCCCAAAATTTGGTCTCCTTGTAATTAATTATGTAATTATGCTTCTAGCAAATAAGTAATATTAGAATTAGATTCTGCCACTCCGAAAACCCCAAAATTTGGTCTCCTTGTAATTAATTATGTAATTATGCTCCTAGCAAATAAGTAATATTAGAATTAGATTCTACGACTTCGAAAACCCCAAAATAGTGGTCTCCTTGTAATTAATTATGTAATTATGCTTTTAGCAAATAAGTAATATTAGAATTAGATTCTGCGACTTCGAAAACCCCAAAATTTGGTCTCCCTGTAATTAATTATGTAATTATGCTTCTAGCAAATAAGTAATATTAGAATTAGATTCTGCGACTCCGAAGACCCCAAAATTTGGTCTCCCTGTAATTAATTATGTAATTATGCTTGTAGCAAATAAGTAATATTAGAATTAGATTCTGCGACTCCGAAAACCCCAAAATTTGGTCTCCCTGTAATTAATTATGTAATTATGCTTCTAGCAAATAAGTAATATTAGAATTAGATTCTGCGACTCCGAAACCCCCAAAATTTAGTCTCCCTGTAATTAATTATGTAAAATTAATGGAGACATGAGTTTTGTCCACTTTCTCGCCGTTCTGGCCCACTATGCCGCGCACAGTGAGGTTAAGAAAACTATTCTAGCGTTGTTTATGAGCTCAAGGTCTCATAATGTAGTAGGTTGTTGAATTCGTCTCAAGGTCAGCTATGTATATCATTATGGAATCAAAAATGCATTTTAACATTTAAACATGCAAAATTATAGATATTTAAATACCGTTCAACTTTTGTTGGTAACATTTTTCCTCAAATTATCGGAGACCCTTGAAAAATCGTGATAATGGAAAGCTTCCACCGAAAAGCTGGAAAAATTATTTCTGCATGTAAATTATGTTGAAATGATGTAATTTATTATTTAAATACTAAATATGTGGATCACGAAACTTTTCAGTAAGTAAATATATATTTTAAGAAATTTTTAGATTCATACTATTATTTTCTATCATTTCTACTTAAATTAGTTATAAATCTTCAATATGTACGAATGTGGAACTAATTCTTTTTGCACTATGTGCATAAACCTTTGTAGAAAGAAAGAGCACTGGATGATATTACTCAAAAGCATAACTACATCGTCAATGAAGTTTTATAATCGTAAGAAGACTTACAGAATGATTGATTATGTTCAAATATTAATGGCTATACTAATTTAGATTATAATATAATAATATTTGTGAAGTTTCTGCAATGTAAAAATTTACACAATTTCCTTAAAACACTTGAAAATCGCTGACGAATGAACGCTGTCTCAGAGACTGTTTAAGAACGCAAACCGTGCTATAATTGTGCAAATTACAAATATTACAAATAATTTACTACAATAAAAAAGTACAATACAGCCTTATAAGAAGCCTTATTCTTCAGATCTTTAACTACGTCGGACAGCAAAAATTGTACAACTGACGCAAAATTTTCAAATCGACTTTTCTCAGACTTTTCGGGCCAAATCTCACTGTGCGATGCGACGGAGCGGGAGGGAGCCAACAAAATCGTTGTCTCAAAGATTGTCGAGTTGTCGGGATATTGTGATACTGCAAAAATGTCAACGAAAGGCTGCCGGCTACATTTCATCGTCGTAAAGATCCAGGAAAACATTGCCGGCTACGTGATTCCCGAGTTTCCGCGGCCTCTCCGGCCGCCTCGAGGAAAATCTGTTATCTCGCGCGTAGTTGGGACCCGCGACGTGGTTTTACCCGTACGCGTTCTGTGCCGATCGCGGCCCATTATCGACCGTCTTACTGTATATATTTATGAAACGAGGCATCGCGTCGTTCCGTTGCAAAACAACGGAAGAGCCACGCTTTCATAATATCGTGCGAATAATCTCGCTGAAATAAAACCGCTAAAATTAGCCTGCCGCGAGTCGTAACCGCGCGCAATTAAGCGTGCAATTATCGCTCGAACCGCCGTCACACAATTTCCTACTTCGTGTTCCTATTAGTCAGAGGAGCAACGTGACGCTCGGCGTCGAAACCGTCGCGACGACGGATGCAGTGTCCTCTCGGACCGTAGCTACATGTATCTGGTGAAAATTTGTTTACGAGGTTCGTTCATGTCGCCTCTTTAAATTGTTCTATTAAAGTAATAGTTTCAGTACACCCAGACAGTGTTCGAACACTATATTTCCTCTGTCCAGTAATAATAGTAGCAAAAGAAAATAAATATACAGGGTGCCCCAAAATTCGTGAACTTCCCGAAAGGGGTGGTTCTTGAGGCCATTTGAAGCGACATTTTCCTTTGCAAAAATGTTATCCGCGGCTTTGCTTAAGAGTTATTATCGAAAAACACAGACCAATCAGAGCGCGACCTAGACGCGCTTTGCCACAGTCGGCCAATAGACAGTTGGCGCGCCGGGCCGACTGTGGCAACTCGCGTCTAGGTCGCGCTCTGATTGGTCCGTGTTTTTCGTTAATAACTCCTAAACAAAGCCGCGGATAACATTTTTGCAAAGGAAAATGTCGCTTGAAATGGTCTCAGGAACCATCCACTTTCGGAAAGTTCACGAATTTTGGGACACCCTGTGGAACGCAACATTTATTATAAAAAACTAGATTAAATTAAACAATAAATTAATAATGTTCTCCTAAGTTTTATTTTGAATGTTCAGATAGTTTCTGGATGTTTCAATAATTTCGTTACTGCATTTTAAACTTGTAGGTAGGATCCCTTGGCTGCTAAGCTTTGCTTTCCCTATATGCGTGAGCTTAAAATTATTCGAGCCATTGTTCTTCATTGCTTCCAGCATAACTTGTTTTTTTTCATCTTACTTCTACAATGGGTTGATATTCAACTGAGATGAAATAATTGATTTCGATCAGCGGATGAAATTAGAAAAAAATAATTATTTAAATAAAAATAAATTTTTAAAAAATACCACGTTTTTAAAACGGACTAAAAAGTATAAAATAAAATTTTAAAAAACTCCACGTATAAAAACGGACTAAAAACTATAAAATAATTTTCTCTAGCCCCATACAGATTCCTAACCCCGTACAGATAGTCCTGAAAATTTGTGATTGTGAATTTTGAATAGCTATGAAAATACTTGTAAGATTTAAAACGAAAAACGTGGGGCGCAAGATAATACATAGTAAGGAGTGTAGAGAGTAGCTGCCGCTGAGGAAACTCGCAAAACAGTTCATATCATTTGCAGTGCAATAAAATTGTTAGTGATTTAGGTGTTCGTGCATCAATTATCTATTGCATGCGCCCCACGTTTTTCGTTTTAAATCTTACAAGTATTTTCATAGCTATTCAAAATTCACAATCACAAATTTTCAGGACTATCTGTACGGGGTTAGGAATCTGTATGGGGCTACAAAAAATTATTTTATACTTTTTAGTCCGTTTGTAAACGTGGCGTTTTTTAAAATTTTATTTTATACTTTTTAGTCCGTTTTAAAAACGTGGTATTTTTAAAAAATTTATTTTTATTTAAATAATTATTTTCTGCTTTTTAGCCTTATATGTTTGAAATTTTACAATCGATTTTGAACATTTTGATGAGATTATAACAGAGACATGTAGTAAATTTCAGACGGTATTGCGACGCGTCATATCGAAAACGAACGCCGTGGTAAAGTGTCAAAGATAAAGGTTCGACGGAGAATTTCGGTGTAACTGTTCTTTCGTTTGGTAAACAAACATTATACTATAATAATACGTAGTAACTTTGTAAACACCGCACGGAGCTCGAACGCACACCGACGCACACTGAGCTCCTTCGGTGCGAAGCGGGTCAGTGGAGTGGGGATGAGTCAGAGTGGGAACACGTAGTAGAGTGGGGACGCTGAACGCAAAGACGTACTACGTCACGTGGCGGGGGGTGCAAAGGTTCAAATTATTAATAATTTATATCTCCTGAACGCATAGGCTTTTTTAAAAAATTTTTTAAAAATATTGCATTGTCATCCAGGTCTGAGCTATGTTTAAAATTTCAAGTCTCTAGCTCATCGGGAAGTTAGTTTAAAATCAATTGCAAAATTTGTACCGAACAAACAGACAAACAAGAAAGCGAGCTAATAAAAACGTGGTAAAAATAGTTATAATTCGTAATAATTAGGTTATCCTAAAAATTGAAAGATGTGTCGAAACGATTGACAGATCTTTAATTAAAAAAATATATTCACAATACCAACTTTGCACTCATTTTAAAGCTCGAAGCCTGTTCGCGTTAAAAATCGGACATTTCGTATGCAACGAGCTGATATTTGTGATTCGAATAATTTTTTGAAATGCTTTTTGCCCGTCACCGGTGTCAACGCAATGTGGCGCGCACGCGTCCTCTGAACTCATGAATGAACGCGCTTCGGAAAACGCGCCAACGCGGCCTCCGGCTGGATGCGCGCGTAATTCGCAGCTATTTTTAAGTGGAACGCAGACCGATTATCAGTGATTCTCGCGAGATACCGCGGTTGACTCGTTTATCGATAGCCCATGCTCGACGACGCGTGCGTGACTAAGAGAAAACAAAGGATTTCCACGCGGCTAGCCTCTTCGATTCGAAAAATAGGGACACACGAATTCGTACCTTACTCGCGGCTGCTTATCTCCACGCCAGTTTATCTTTGTTCTTGATGCCGGTGCTCTCTATTATCAGGCGATAGATATCTCTAACCCTCACTCGCGGCTCAAGGTTAGGATTCACCCATTTTCTTCTCACAGATATGGTAAATAAAACTTTGTTGATTCCGTCATAGTTTCCGAGATAATCGACTGGTTCTTGATGCATATCGATCGAACCTCGACTTTAACGAATCATACGATACGAAAGTGTACGTAGCTCAACGGCAAGTGTATGAAGTGCAATTAACACTCACACCAACAGTGTTACCAGAATTACCATTTAATCTACGCCAAGATCGAGTGTACATCTACACAGTGGCCCAATGCATCGAGGCAAATCAAAAACTGGCGGAGACAACCGAACCCAATTAGACCGAGATTCGAAAGGATAAGAGAATTACCTAATCCACTTAATTCGTTACCCAATCCGTTGCATCATGATAAGACGAATGGCCCAAAAGCTGCGTGAACAGAACTTGGTGAAACTCGGTGAAACGCAGGTCGGACTAGCTGCCCCGGAGCGGGGCGACGCGAAAACGATTTCGGTCCGAAATTTCTCGCCGATGCCGGCGCGCACCCATGCTGACAAAAACGAAAAAAGAACAATCCATCAAATCGACCAAGTCTCCGCGACCACGTTCGCACTTTCACTGTATTTGATTCAGGAAACGATCGACCGGATCTTTTTTCCCGCCGTTTCTTCGATCGTTCGATCACGCGTGACCGGGTCCCAACAAACGCAGCTTTTTGCGTTTTTGTGGGCAGCACATGGCACAATCGTGGTGATCGCGTTAAGCAACAGAAGATCAGAGATGCCGTTAAACCCGTCGATGGAGTTCGGGTCTATTTTAACCCGGAGTATCGGAATCGTTATTCATTTACTCGATCTTGGTGAATTAATTAAATGACCAGCGGCTGTATCAGGGACACTAGAACGATCAACATATCGACAGGAAGCACCATCAAAAATATGTTTCAAAAGGTTGATAAGCAAAACAGCGAATGGTCTTAAACGTCATCAGTAGAATCTTTGTGCAAAGTAAATATTATTGGCATCAATTGCAAGAAACAGTAGCTATATTGACCTTTCTTTTCTTCTTTAACAAAATATAGGTTGAAAACAATGTGTGGACGTTTTTAATTTCCTTTAGTGTTTCTACAGTTTAAAATTGCACAGTGAATGCATAACTTCCGCAGTCTAGTGATAGCAGATGCAAATCCCGATTCTTGTTTCAGATTCGTTCTGTCCGATTTTGGGGCGGCAGAAAATGTTTCAACAGTGTTAAATTGCACCAACTTGACTTTGCCACAAATATACAAATTCCGCAGTCAAACCCGGAGTATCGGAATCGTTATTCATTTACTCGATCTTGGTGAATTAATTAAATGACCAGCGGCTGTATCAGGGACATAGGACGATTAACGTATGTACAGGAAGCACCATCAAAAATATGTTTCAAAAAGTTGATAAGCAAAACAGCGAATGGTCTTAAACGTCATCAGTAGAATCTTTGTGCAAAGTAAAGATTGTTGGCATCAATTGCAAGAAACAGTAGCTATATTGACCTTTCTTTTCTTCTTTAATAAATTTGTATAGGTTGAAAACATTGTGTGGACGTTTTTAAATTCCTTTAATGTTTCTACAGTTTCAAGTTGCACCATGAATGCATAACTTCCGCAGTCTAGTGATACCAGTTGCAAATCTCGATTCTTCAATTTCAGATTCGTTATGTACGATTTTGGGGGCGGCAGAAAATGTTTCAACAGTGTTAAATCGCACCAACTTGGCTTTGCCATGAATACACAAATTCCGCATTCTAGTGATAGCGGTCGCAAATCTCGATTCTTCAATTTCAGATTCGTTATGTGTGATTTTGGGGCGGCTGAAAATGCTTCAACAGTGTTAAATTGCACCAACTTGGCTTTGCCATGAATACACAAATTCTACAGTCTAGTGATAGCGGTCGCAAATCTCGATTCTTCAATTTCAGATTCGTTATGTGCGATTTTGGAGCGGCAGAAAATGTTTCAACAGTGTTAAATTGCACAAACTTGGCTTTGCCGTGAATGCACAAATTCCGCAGTCTAGTGATAGCGGTCGCAAATCTCGATTCTTCAATTTCAGATTCGTTATGTGCGATTTTGGGGTGGCAGAAAATATTTCATCAGTGTTAAATTGCACCAACTTGATTTTTCCATGAATACACAAATTCCGCAGTCTAGTGATAGCGGTCGCAAATCTCGATTCTTCAATTTCAGATTCGTTCTGTGCGATTTTGGGGTGGCAGAAAATATTTCATCAGTGTTAAATTGCACCAACTTGATTTTTCCATGAATACACAAATTCCGCAGTCTAGTGATAGCGGTCGCAAATCTCGATTCTTCAATTTCAGATTCGTTATGTGTGATTTTGGGGCGGCAGAAAATGCTTCAACAGTGTTAAATTGCACAAACTTGGCTTTGCCGTGAATGCACAAATTCCGCAGTCTAGTGATAGCGGTCGCAAAACTCGATTCTTCAATTTCAGATTCGTTATGTGCGATTTTGGGGGTGCAGAAAATGTTTGAACAATGTCAAATTGCACCAAATCTCGATTCTTGTGTCAGATCCGTTATGTGCTATTTTGAGGGTGGCAGAAAATGAATAAGAAAAGATCGCGTCAGGCTGATTGAACCCGTCGATCGCGTAGTCGCCATCAACGACTGAATATTGCAGCAAGAATACCTCGTATCGCCGGTGATGGCAATTAAAATATCGTTAACGACGATCGGAGCCTGTACTTTCTCCTCGCATTCTCGACCGTCGGTGGACTAGAAGCGGCGGGTTTAACGTTCTTTGTCTCGGGAGTACCGCCACGAATTTTCCCTCGGCATGACAACCGAGGCGAACGAGAAGTCGACGGAAGAAGTCGTCGACGAGATAACTGTTTAATGACCGTAGATACCGTCGATCGATCGTCAAGACTGTCCCCAAACACAGCTATCGCTCGGTGGACACGAATTTGCAGTAAATACGTTCAGGGAAACCGATTCTCTGGGAACGCATACATGAATCACCGGGCGTGTTATATGTAGGCTGCGGATTTTATGCATTTATGATAAAAATGAGTAAGTGATACCTCGAGTACAACAAACATTCGAATTTAAGAACACGGATGTTTCTGCGAAATAAAAATTGTTTGTATCCCTTGCAAAGAACATTATAATCTTAATAATTCAGTGACATTCTCAAATTCTTTTAATTCGTCCCCTGTTTCAAATTGCACCTACTCATTTTTGTCTCTTCCTTTTGTTCCATTGGAATCCCTGTCTCTTCGTAACTTTCTGTCGAATTTTTGTTTACATTGCAGAGATGTTTAAGATGTCACTTGCACGTTGGATTAGTGACTAGAGTAAGTTTCTGAGAATTTTTTCAGATTTTTCAAAAATCCAAGACAAGAAATGAAGCTTGAGAATTGGAGACATGTTACGCATGCTATGTTAATGAAAATCTTGCTGAAAATACCACTTTTCAAAAAATATTACTGGCGGAGGTTCGAGATCATTCAAAATAAGTGTTTATTTCGCATAAATGTTCATGGGATTTATACGAATTGTGATTTTTCTATGATTCACTCAGAATGTTGGTTTCTTTTCTAGAATTGAATTGGTGGCAAATTTGCAAGTTTTGTTTGCAATTTCAATAACTGAAGTGTTGCTTGGAACAACTTTGGATGATAAAAAGTGCGAATTTTATAGGAGAGCAGGATTTGATTGGTAAACAATAAAAAAACTATCACATCCAACGTTGCTCAAGCCTTCAATTGAATTGACTATAACATATTTAATAAACTTTGTGGATTCATACTATATTGCTGTCAAGTATATTTGCTACAGTATTTTCCGTAAGTGGAAACGCTTTTTTACAAAAAGCCGATAAAATGTAACAAAATTTATCAGCAACGATTAAGCATTTCTAATGTGGAAGTTTGAAATCTGAAAGCCAATATTTCTCGCATGTGGGATCAAAATTTATGAGCCGTAGTGGACCTAATTAAATGTTACCGGTTTCCTTGCAGCAGCATTAGAATATTAAATACTTTGTCAACTTTGTCGCTTACCACCGGCCTACACTGCCGTGTAAAAGTATTTAGACGTTGATAACTTTTTTAATGAATATGGAATAAATAGTTACTCCTATCGAACTTTTACGAAATGTTTATACAGATTTTTGTTCAACTTTTTGGCCCGAAAAGTCGGAGAAAACAATTTTATTGTTATTTAGGGATCAAGGTCACAACATAGGCAGTCGTTGAATTCGTCTTGACATCGGCTATAACATTATAAAATAGAAAATGCGTTTTAACTGCATTTTATATGCAGTTATTTAAAAAAGCAAAATGATTTTTATTTTTTGTCGAAAAAAATTTTCTTCGAAATTGTATATATATATATATAAGTTTACAAATGTTTAAATACTGTCCCACTTTTGTTGGAGAGGTGAAAAAAATTAATTCTGCATGTAAATAATGTTGAAATGATGTAATTTATTATTTTAATACTAAATATGTGGATCACCAAACTTTCGAATAAGTAAATATACATTTTAAATTCTTACTATTCATTTTCATCAGGAAACACACGCTGCGACTGTCGATGCTCATTTCCACTTAAATTAGTTATAAATCTCCAATCTGTACAAATGTGGGACTAATTTTCTTTTGCACTATATACACAAACCTTTATTGAACGTAACGATACCACAAAGAGTACACAGGATATTACTCAAAAGCAAGACAAAATCGTCAATGAAGTTTTATAATCGCAAATATCCTTACAGAATGATTGATTATATTCAAATATTAATAACTAAATGAAATCTGTGCGAAAGTGCTCTGCATACCTACTTGAAAAGCTTCTGCAACGTAAGAATTCGCACAATTTCCTTAAAACACTTGAAAATCGCTAATGAATGAACGCTGTTTCAAAGACTGCTTAAGTACGCGAAGCGTGCTCTGAGACCTGTTGACTTTCGATGAAGTAGAGTACTTCACGGATGTACAAATAAAAAAAATCAATACTGAAACCTAATTCTTCAGACCTTGAACTCGGCCGAACAGGAAAAATTGTACGTCCTACGTAGAATTTTGAAATCGATATTTTCCGACTTTTCAGGCTACATACTCCACTGCACGGCGCATGGGATCGTTCTGTAGCGGAGACGAAAGGGAAACCGAGCAAAAGTGAAGCGAACCGCGCCGACGAAGCCAGGAAAAGTAAAGGAGCCCGTAGAGAAGAAGGAGGCACTTCTGCCTCCGCGGTTATGTAACCGAGCGATTCTCGGAGCTAGCCGCAGCTTGAGCGTGTGCAGGTTCATGCCCGCGCTCATGCTCGCGCTCGCACGCGCGCAACTGAGGTCAATTTGCGCGGAGCTCATCGGGGCGCTGGCTCACGCTGTCGCACGTACATTATATGTACGCACTGGTGCGCGTCGTAGACCTAGCTAGAATAGGAAAAAATTAATTACGTTCGAAAGGAACGCTGACGGATTTTGGAGCGGCTTTTTCATGCACCGTTGACGTCAGCCCCGTTTCCGATCGCGGATAATGGCGCTGGGGACGCTGTGAGTCAAATTCAGATGCGTGAGAATCGCAGGAGAAGAAGGTAAAGCCATAAGGAAAGTCATTACCGTGAGAAGAGGACGGTTATTGGTACTTACACATGTGAATTACGCGTGCGTGCGGACACCGGCACGGCGCGGAACGCGCGCGCGTGAGCGCGGTCACGTGGAGCCGGGAGTTAATGTCGGCCGAGGTGTTCAATAGGAACTCTTCTTCGTCGATGAAGCGAAAGTGCGGCTATGAGTACCTGGCCCGCCGCCTCGGTGGTTCCACCACCATTTGGGAAAACGAAACGTCATTGGCAATTACGTTATTTTGTCTCAGGGGGGCTCGCGGTTCTGCCAAAGTCCGCAATTATGACCGACATACGGCCGAGTCTCGGTAGCACTTCGTTATACTGCATGTACTTTCTACTTTTGAAGAAGTAGGGGCTCGTCAAACATGAAATGTACGGACGGGGAATAAAAGAAACACGAAGAATGCTACACGTGACATCTAGAATCATAATACGCGCCTCATAACATTTGCATTCTAAATTCAAGCGTTTCATATGCAACAACTCAATAATTATTTGTACTCGGAAATGATTTAGATGGAGAAACGATTGTTATCGTATGATTCGTTTTCATTTTGGTTATAATTAGACTGCGGATTTGTATGCAAGATAAAAACTGGCTGCCTTAATTACAATAAAGGGGAGTGGCATAAAAATGTATTTCTTCTGTTAATAATTTTAATGGGTTGTATACAACGTGCCAGTCATATTAAATTCAGCTGACGTTTCCTCTAGTTTGTGTTGGACCTACCTGTGCTTGCCAAAAATGCATAAAATCCGCAGTGTAGTTATAACTAGACTGCGGATCTCCATGCAAAATAAAAATTGTCGGCATCAATTGCAAGAAATAGAAACTACATTGAATGTTACTTCTTCCTGTAACGATTTTACTAGAGATGTCATACATTGACATCTTCAATTTTTAAGATTTTTCAACTATTTTGAATATCATCTACTCAATTTTCCTATAAATCCGCGGTCTAGTTATAACTGTTATAAATGTGACTTCCTCCTATAACGATTTTACCAGGGAAGTCATACATTGACATCTTCAATTTTTAAGATCTTTCAACAATTTTGAATATCATCTACTCAATTTTCCTATAAACCCGCGGTTTAGTTATAACTGTTATAAATGTTACTTCTTCCTATAACGATTTTACCAGAGAAGTCATACATTGACATCTTCAATTTTTCAGATTTTTCAACCATTTTAAATATCATCTACTCAATTTTCCAATAAATCCGCGGTCTAGTTATAACTGTTATAAATGTTACTTCTTCCTATAACGATTTTACCAGAGAAGTCATACATTGACATCTTCAATTTTTAAGGTTTTTCAACAATCTTGAATATCATCTACTCAATTTTCCTATAAATCCGCGGTTTAATTATAACTGTTATAAATGTCACTTCTTCATATAACGGTTTACCAGAGAAGTCATACATTGACATCTTCAATTTTTATTATTTTTCAACAATTTTAAATATCATCTACTCAATTTTCCTATAAATCCGCTGTCTAGTTATAACTGTTATAAATGTTACTTCTTCCTGTAACGATTTTACTAGAGAAGTCATACATTGACATCTTCAATTTTTAAGATTTTTCAACAATTTTGAATATCTTCTACTCAAATTTCCTATAAATCCTCGGTTTAGTTATAACTGTTATAAAAGTGACTTCTTCCTACAACGATTTTACCAGAGAAGTCATACATTGACATCTTCAATTATTAAGATTTTTCAACTATTTTGAATATCATCTACTCAATTTTGCTATAAATCCGCGGTCTAGTTATAACTGTTATAAATGTTACTTCTTCCTATAACGATTTTACCAGAGAAGTCATACATTGACATCTTCAATTTTTAGGATTTTTCAACAATTTTGAATATCATCTACTCAATTTTCCTATAAATCCGCGATCTAGTTATAACTGTTATAAATGTTACTTCCTCCTATAACGATTTTACCAGAGAAGTCATACATTGACATCTTCAATTTTTAAGATTTTTCAACAATTTTGAATACCATCTACTCAATTTTCCTATAAATCCGCGGTCTAGTTATAACTGTTATAAATGTGACTTCCTCCTATAACGATTTTACCAGAGAAGTCATACATTGACATCTTCAATTTTTAATATTTTTCAATAATTTTGAATATCATCTACTCAATTTTCCTATAAATCCGCGGTCTAGTTATAACTGTTATAAATGTTACTTCCTCCTATAACGATTTTACCACAGATGTCATACATTGGCATCTTCAATTTTTAAGATTTTTCAACAATTTTGAATACCATCTACTCAATTTTCCTATAAATCCGCGGTCTAGTTATAACTGTTATAAATGTTACTTTCTCCTATAACGATTTTACCAGAGAAGTCATACATTGACATCTTCAATTTTTAAGATTTTTCAACAATTTTGAATACCATCTACTCAATTTTCCTATAAATCCGCGGTCTAGTTATAACTGTTATAAATGTTACTTCCTCCTATAACGATTTTACCACAGATGTCATACATTGGCATCTTCAATTTTTAAGATTTTTCAACAATTTTGAATACCATCTACTCAATTTTCCTATAAATCCGCGGTCTAGTTATAACTGTTATAAATGTTACTTTCTCCTATAACGATTTTACCAGAGAAGTCATACATTGACATCTTCAATTTTTAGGATTTTTCAACAATTTTGAATAACATCTATTCAATTTTCCTATAAATCCGCGGTCTAGTTATAACTATTATGGTCCCGGATTTTCAACAATTCCGTCGTAAGAGCTCGGGAGAAGCATTAGGTATGCGCGGTATGGCCCCTAAGTTAATCAAACGGAACAGAGAAAAGAAGCCAGAGAAAGGAAGAGAGCGAGCGAGCGAGCGAGAGAGAGAATTAGAAAGAGAGAAGAGAAACGCGTGGATAGAGGCGAGCGGGAAGGCGGTTGTATCGTCTGTGTGTGGATCGAGCGACCGCGGTACCGTGTACGGAGCCGTAGAGTTGACTCGAGTCGAATTGAGTCGAGTCGAGTTGAGTCGAGAGTCCAGTCGAGTCGAGTCGTTTCGAGTTGAGTCGACGCGAAGTGGAGTGGTGTGGGGTTGCGCCGGTAAGTGTGCCAAGGTGCACTTCTCGAGAAAGCCGGACCGGCCGGGCCGGACCACTACCGCCGCGCGGCGTGCCCCGACTATCCCAAGTCGCGAGCGCAGATTCGATCCTATTCCATCCTGTCCTGTCTCGACACACACACACACACACACATCGGTCTCGATACGCTCCCTATCCTGCGCCGACCCGATCCGATCCGATCGTGATCCGTTCCGATCCGTTCGGACGATATTCCCGCGGTGAACGGATTTCTCGGTGCCTAGTCGCCGCATCTCGCCGGGGACACGAGGATCGATCCTCGTACCCGTAGATCCAGCCTCGCCGGCCACCGCTTGCTGATCTTTGATCTCTTACGAGCGGACAATTAACGCTCGGCCGGCTTGCTTCATCTAGGAATAGATTGCGATCGATAGTTTCAGGTTGTTACCTGAAACGATGCATAACTCCCGTGCACGAGAAACCGACGCGTCGCGACGTGACGCTGTTCGAACGTGTTCTATGGGATAGCGCATGCTGGTGTTTCAAGGGAGAGCACCCTAATTAATTGCCACACAGGAGATTAGGGCTCGAAGTAGCTTGCCAGAATATGCACAACGTTTAGAGACAGTTTGATGCATGTACTATACACCTGACAGAAGATATTCGATGAAATTATGATTATCAATTTTGAACGTATTATTTGAACATGTTAACACATTATCTACTGGCCATTATTCCATCATTTTTAGGAAGTATATGGCTCAAGAATTTTTAATGGATCATAAACCAACAACAAATTACTTTCATACGCCGAAAACATTTTCAAATTGAATCAACATTTACGATCGATATTCTAAATAATATTATCATGGATGGCGAAACAATCACACATAACCAGGGATTTTTTTCAACAATGTCAAGAATAAATTTGGGGTTATGTTCGCGGCTGGCGGTTCGATCAAATTATACACTAAATAAATAGCAACTTTGTAGACATTTTTCAAACGTTCAACGATTAGTTCAACGATTTGTCCATCTTGTGGACGATGTCGAAACTAAGCCTTCTCGAATTTTTGTAGTTTATCGCCAATTATGATAAATGAGAGATTATTATCGATCGTACATTTTTAATAAATTTGGGGCTATGTTCGTGTCAAGAATATTTGCATCTGAAACCGTTGATGTTCTAAAGGAATGGTCCAACACGAGCACCCAAAACGCGGAAAACATTTTCAAATTGAATCAACATTTACGATCGATATTCGAAATAATTTTATCATGGATGGCGAAACAATCACACATAACCAGGGATTTTTTTCAACAATGTCAAGAATAAATTTGGGGTTATGTTCGCGGCGCACGGTTCGATCAAATTATACACTAAATAGCAATTTTGTAGACATTTTTCAAACGTTCAAGGATTAGTTCAACGATTTGTCCATCTTGTGGACGATGTCGAAACTAAGCCTTCTCGAATTTTTGTAGTTTATCGCCAATTATGATAAATGAGAGATTATTATCGGTCGTACATTTTTAATAAATTTGGAGTTATGTTCGTGTCAAGAATGTTTGCATCTGAAACCGTTGATGTTCTAAAGGAATGGTCCAACACGAGCACCCAAAACGCGGAAAACATTTTCAAATTGAATCAACATTTACGATCGATATTCGAAATAATTTTATCATGGATGGCGAAACAATCACACATAACCAGGGATTTTTTTCAACAATGGCAAGAATAAATTTGGGGTTATGTTCGCGGCGCACGGTTCGATCAAATTATACACTAAATAAATAGCAACTTTGTAGACATTTTTCAAACGTTCAACGATTAGTTCAACGATTTGTCCATCTTGTGGACGATGTCGAAACTAAGCCTTCTCGAATTTTTGTAGTTTATCGCCAATTATGATAAATGAGAGATTATTATCGATCGTACATTTTTAATAAATTTGGGGCTATGTTCGTGTCAAGAATATTTGCATCTGAAACCGTTGATGTTCTAAAGGAATGGTCCAACACGAGCACCCAAAACGCGGAAAACATTTTCAAATTGAATCAACATTTACGATCGATATTCGAAATAATTTTATCATGGATGGCGAAACAATCACACATAACCAGGGATTTTTTTCAACAATGTCAAGAATAAATTTGGGGTTATGTTCGCGGCGCACGGTTCGATCAAATTATACACTAAATAGCAATTTTGTAGACATTTTTCAAACGTTCAAGGATTAGTTCAACGATTTGTCCATCTTGTGGACGATGTCGAAACTAAGCCTTCTCGAATTTTTGTAGTTTATCGCCAATTATGATAAATGAGAGATTATTATCGATCGTACGTTTTTAATAAATTTGGAGTTATGTTCGTGTCAAGAATATTTGCATCTGAAACCGTTCATGTTCGAAAGGAATGGTCCAACACGAGCACCCAAAGCGCCGAAAACATTTTCAAATTGAATCAACATTTACGATCGATATTCTAAATAATTTTATCATGGATGGCGAAACAATCACACATAACCAGGGATTTTTGTCAACAATATCAAGAATAAATTTGGGGTTATGTTCGCGGCGCACGGTTCGATCAAATTATACACTAAATAAATAGCAATTTTGTAGACATTTTTCAAACGTTCAACGATTAGTTCAACGATTTGTCCATCTTGTGGACGATGTCGAAACTAAGCCTTCTCGAATTTTTGTAGTTTATCGCCAATTATGATAAATGAGAAATTATTATCGATCGTACATATTTAATAAATTTGGGGTTATGTTCGTGTCAAGAATGTTTGGATCTGAAACCGTTGATGTTCGAAAGGAATGGTCCAACACGAGCACCCAGAACGCCGAAAACATTTTCAAATTGAATCAACATTTACGATCGATATTCTAAATAATTTTAACAAATTACTGTTCTTATAGGAATCGACAAGTTGATTTGTCAGCTAAACTGAGCACTGTGAAACACACAGTGTAAAACGAAGAATTAATTGTTTGTTTATAAAATCGACAGTTGTAATAACTATTCCAGTCGTCTTCCTTTTGCCCTCTCAGTATAAGAATTTCAATTCTTTCGGTGGACCATATCTCGATTTCATTTTAGAAACAACGCCTCAGCTGGGGCGGTTATGCTTTAATACGTACGACGGATTTATTTATTTACCATGAAACCGTTACATCGGCTCAGCGCCAATTATTATATCTATCATCTTCTTCCACCCTCGCCAAAAGATGTTCCACTGATAAGCGTCCGCCGTCGTCAGACATTCGTTGTAAGTCGGAACATGATTTGAAAATAAAGACGTCTTTCATTGAACGTACACATTCTTTATAGCCTCAAGCATTCAGCCTTTTAGCTCTTCGAGACAATTATCTTTACCATTTGTGAATTTCGAGTCAACTTTAATCCTCATCCATTTATTTATACGAAAAACGAAGCTTCTCTTTCGTAATCCTTCATAATTACCGAGGAATTCAGTGAACTCATTGTTAATTTGTATCTAGAGGATGATACATACAGTTTTCAAGCGGTTTTTCACATTCGCAATAAAAATTCGGGCTGAATCGGTCAAACACAAGACGAACATGTGAGCGTACTGTTCAGAAAGATAGCGAAGATTACCTTTTTCACCTTCCTAATAAAAAGTAACAAGAAAAGTTGAGAAAAGCCACTGAACTGCGTAACTTCTGGAGTAGTGGCTTACCGTTCAGAAAGATTAGATCAAGCGCAGCCACTCTAGCTTAGTACGGTAGCTAAGAGATTGAAGCGTTCATCACGACTGCTTTCTATAGACGGGATGAAGGGTGCAATAAACAATTTTTATGGAACCAATAATTTCCTATAAATAAAATTCCCTGGATTGTGTCCGGATGATAACGTGGAATTAGACGAATATCCTAGAAGAAAGCGGATATCACCTGCGGCTAGAAGGGCCTGCCGAGAGATGCTAAATGAGGAAAGAGCCTCGGGCGGTGTTCAGGGGAAAGAGAACACAGCCGACTTCCGTCGGGGTTGATTCCGTTCGGCCCGATTCCGCTCGATTTTCTAAATATACCGCGGTTT
Organism: Lasioglossum pauxillum; assembly: GCA_933228785.1. NCBI lineage: Eukaryota > Metazoa > Arthropoda > Insecta > Hymenoptera > Halictidae > Lasioglossum > Lasioglossum pauxillum. The sequence continues at coordinate 41,420,100 of OW121705.1, read as the reverse complement.
CGGCTCTGCGACCGTTTTCGAGTCCCTGGTCCGAGGAACGTCGAAGCCCCTTGCTCCTGCTCGGTGGCCTAGGCGATGCTGACCGGTCCTCCTCGCGTGCATCGTTGCCCCTAGGCCCTCGCTATACATAGGTGTGTGTGCGGTGTGCTTGTCCGCACACACGGCAACCAACGCATGTGCGTACACGCTGAATATAGATGCCGGTATTGAGGGCAGCTACCCTAATAATAGAAGTCGAGAAAATTTTTAGCCCTTGATGCCGGCTGGTTACACGAGATAGAATTCGATTTGGGTCTCGCGCATGGGCGAACCCGTCCCCAAAGGCGTTCCCGATCATGGCGCAGAAGGGACGCAAGGGCGAGAGAGAGAGAGAGAGAGAAGTCAGCGAAGAGGAAGCCGGAAGGTTCATCGCGGAAAATCGTCGTCGGCCGTGATTTAATTCGATAATTAAGCGATACGAGCGATAGCCGTTATCAGTGCACCGTGACCGTGTCAACAAAAGATTACGGTTTCGCGAGAGCGTAAAAATAATTTTCATTGCCAGCCGAGCTATTGACGGCGACGACGACGAAGCGAAGCCGCGATCGCGCGTGTATTTCGTTTTCGATGCAGCACCACCAGCCGCCGGCGCCACGGACTTCTTTTTATCAAGCGGACGCGATATCCGCCGCGATAACATGGCCCCAAAAAGAAAAACTCAATCATTCCGTTGATTTATTTACCGGGAAACCGTCTTCGCGTGATCCACACGCGCGCGCGTATCTTTCTAGCCATTCGGCATCGTCTTCGGCAGAAGAACCGGAGGTTGTTCGTCGACGGAGATTGGATCCATCCCTCGATGGACACTCGAAATCCGCTCGGATCGCAACGACGCTGTCGTTACTCTCGCACACGTTTTGCCCGGAATTGTCGGAATCGGCCGCGTCTGCAGTACCGTTTGTTCCGATTCCCGCGAGATACCCGGCCCGATAAGATAGAGACTGACGCGGTGAAAATAAGATAACCGACCGGGTTCTTACGATGCATGATCGTCGACGCTTACGTGGGTTCCCTGGAATCGTCGTCACTCCCGTGAAACGTCATGTCACGAAAATGGGGTCCTCCTGTTCGGGGAACACGTGACTTTCGGCACGATAACTGCGGAACGCGTGGCCTTTGCACGCCTCGATACCTATCGAATCGTACTTAGAATTTCAATTTAATAATTTAAAAGTCGATCGCCGATTACCGGTAAACTGTACGCGATAAGTGCAACTGATATCGCTCCCGCGTCATATGCATAAAAATTAGATCCCTCTGATGCACGAAATTACTAATATTTTTCCTGGTGATATTTCTTTTAAATACTTTCCTTACGTAACGTTATCGTTGCTACATTGCGTAAAACTACTCGTAGTAAAACGAGAATTCATTGAGGAATTCCAAGATCATTTGAAGACAATTAAAACACTAGAAATTCAATTCATGAATCTTATAGACACAATCACTGGAGGGTTAAGTAAAAGTAAATATTTGATTGGTTATGCATAACCGTCCACAAGTACTGAGTAGTAAACATTGGAAAATCTTAGGTAACTGCTACTAGTGTTTACTCGATGGTTCAAGTATTTGGTTTGTTTTCATATTCAGATTTTTATGGGCTGAGTACTCCGACATGCGTGCAGTCTATGAACGTGGAAAATCATATTTTATATTTTTAATAGGTTAGGTTAAGTCTCCACAACACAACTTGTACCTTCTAAGTGCCTTTGTGCCTTGTCTCGTAAACCCAGTTTATATTTTTAATATACTTCATTGTTTTTTTGGAAATTTAATTCATTCTTGGAGTTGCAGGCTTTGCAACATCAGTTATCGTTCGGCTGACTATACTTTGCTGTATCCCAAGTAGATAAACGGGATTATTTACTTATGTATAGACTGGGGATCTTTATGCAAAATGAAAAATGTTTGCTTTGATTGCAAGACAGATGGGCAAAATAAAAATTTGTTCTTTTAATCACCTGATTGAGCTGAAACCAATACAATGTTGTCTTTAAATCTTTTCAATATGTGACTGTTTTAAATTGTGCTTACCCATTTTTGTCATAAATGCATAAAATCCGCAGTCTACTTATTAATTATGCTTAAAAATATTCCCTTAGAATATTAAAAAATATATTAAAAAATATTCCCTTAGAATATTAAAAAATATTCCCTTAGAATATTTTTAGATAGTCAAGATGGTCTATCTCCTTAAGGGAGGTACCAGTCTAGATCTTTGAAAAAATCAATTTTTCACATTTTAACTTCGTTGATGTTTAAATAATGTGTAGTTAAGAGGAAATTTCGAAATTTTAAGAATTTTCAAAGTTATTGGCTCGTAAGTGCTGCTTATGGTTTTTCAAAGTCTTTCTTAAAATATCACTTTTCGAACTGGTGAAACAAATGTCCCAGAACTATTTAGTAAATCTAAAGGTCCATCTTCGTTTCTAAAGTATTTTTTAAAAAACTGAGACAAAAAATGTATACTGTCTTTGAAGTTTATTAAGTATACATCTGGAAGGTTATTATGTAAAAATGTACTATCTGTGAAGTATTAGAAAAGGAATAAAAATGTTTTTTAGAAGTTTCATGCGTTCAATTCAGAACAGAAATTACAATGGTAATATTAAACATATTTTACTTTATTTCCATGGAAAGTTTATACTTGTAACACCTACTTCAGGGATAAAATGTTTTACATATAAGTATTTTTTAACATAAACTTTTTCTCTAATACATTAAGTCTACTTATTCATTATGCTTAAAAAATATTCCCTTAGAATATTTTTAGATAGTCAAGATGGTCTATCTCCTTAAGGGAGGTACCAGTCTAGATCTTTGAAAAGATCAATTTTTCACATTTTAACTTCGTTGATGTTTAAATAATGTGTAGTTAAGCGGAAATTTCGAAATTTTAAGAATTTTCAAAGTTATTGGCTCGTAAGTGCTGCTTATGGTTTTTTAAAATCTTTCTTAAAATATCACTTTTCGAACTGGTGAAACAAATAACTCAGAACTATTTAGTAAATCTAAAGGTCCATCTTCGTTTCTAGAGTATTTTTTAAAAAACTGAGACAAAAAATGTATACTGTCTTTGAAGTTTATTAAGTATACATCTGGAAGATTATTATGTAAAAATGTACTATCTGTGAAGTATTAGAAAAGGGATAAAAATGTTTTGTACAAGTTTCATGCGTTCAATTCAGAACAGAAATTACAATGGTAATATTAAACATATTTTACTTTATTTCCATGGAAAGTTTATATTTGTAACACCTACTTGAGGGATAAAATGTTTTACATATAAGTATTTGTTAACATAAACTTTTTCCCTAATACATTAAGAATTTAATTTAAAAAATTCTTTGCTGTAAGAAAAAAAATGACTTTGCTGTAGTAGTGAGAAGCTAGTATATATTTTGAAAATTTAGTTTCGGCCAGCTTTCTGAGAAATTGGCCCACTGTGCGTTGGTAGCGAACGCGTTGATATAGTCGGAGTTCCCATTGACGAGGAACGAATCGCCTTGAACGAGAAGTCGGAAAATGAAATGATCGCCTGCGGTGGAACGCTGCAGGTGTATTTCCGCTGCAGCGCGGCGCGGCGCGACGGCCGCGGACACCGTGGGATCTGGTGTCTCACGCTTCGATTCCCCGGCATGTCGCGGAGCACAGATTCCCCTCGAGTTACGTGTACTTTTTTTAGAGTTAATTGTAAGGCGATCGCACGGCCATTTAATTGGGATACGAGCCTCGCGCGCTTGGGCCAAGAGGCCTCGTCGTCTATTCATAGTCGTACTAGAACTAGATTCGAAGGTGTCGCGACTTTGATCCGAAGCCTCGTTCCGACCGTTCCGTGCCTCGCCATTATTCCCATCGTTACACACTGGCCAAGATTGCTCGATCCAGCTGGACAAAAATAACAAATCTGGCCGCCATATTCGAAATAAGAAATTACAAGCTGCTTACGATGTACATACTACCACCCCTAAAGTATTCGACCGAACAAGTCAAGCGTCTATCGTTATTCATTGTGTCAATGTGGTTAATATTTTCACTTACGACGAAGACAAAATTTGTCGTATACAAACATATTAAGAAAGGAAATAAATTTATAAATCACTTCAGTTTGTTGCAATTCGGGTAGAAAATTTCTATTTTGCATAAAGAGAAAGCAAACATATTTATTTATATTAACATTTTCTTTATACAGGGTGTCTCAGCTGAAGGAGGCCACCTAAATATCTCCTTTATTTTTAATGGCGCAAAAGATATTTATGGCATAATTTAAATGGTATATAGAAGGGCATTTATATTCCTCCTTCGACTCCATTTAAATTGTGCCATAAATATTTTTTGTGCCATTAAAAATAAAGGAGATATTAAGGTGGCCTCCTTCAGCTGAGACACCCTGTATAAAGAAAATGTTAACATAAATAAATATGTTTGCTTTCTCTTTATGCAAAATAGAAATTTTCTACCCGAATTGCAACAAACTGAAGTGATTTAGAAATTTATTTCCTTGCTTAATATGTTTCTTTAATATTTTTACATTTTTATTATGTTTTTAATATTTTCTGACTTTTTATCAGAAATGTGTATAAAATTCGCTGTCTATTCATAATATACGGATCAGCAAATTGGATACTGGTTTAAGAAAGGGCTTGTCCATGAACATTTAAAACATTTTCTTGGCAATGTCTGTCGTCAGTTTCATCGTTGCAAGTATTAACCCTCATCCGTCCCTCATTTCACGAACTGAATCTGTCCCTCGGTGTCAAATTGACACAGTGATAAAAAAAATCAATAAAATAACAAGTCAGACAGTTACTTTTCGAGTTTTTTTCATTGAAATCGATGAGTTAACATTTAAATCTTAGGTTTTTGCAGTTATATGTTTCGTATTAAAAAAATTAAAGTCACAAAGTTTCAGACAAATTTACCTACAAATAACAGAACAGTGTAACTTATTTCAGGAAAACTGTGTCAAATTGACACGAGGGACGGATGAGGGTTAAAAAGTGTTCGAATGATCTGTTACTTACATTTCTTGATAATTTTCACATGGAGGCAGACAGTTTATTATTCTACATCTGGTAGGAAATCAAAATAATTCATCATTTAGTGAATATCCTTCTGAAATATCATATACAATATTTACCCAATATTACAATATTAAGTACAATATGTCTCGTAGTCGGTATACGCTCAAATAATCCGTTCAAAAGTTATATTCACATTTTTCGGGCACAATTAACTTTTTCACTTTCCTTCATTACCACGCTTATTAATTTTACTACGCTTATAGTATCAATTTGTTGTGTTGTTGTATGCAATATATAATAATCGAATTTTAAACCTCTTCCCATAATCCAATCTTAAAAGGAGAAAAAGGAGAAACTTTGTAAAAACCACGCTTATTTTAAAATGCGCTAAAAAGGAGAAAATAATTTTTTCTCCGGTTCTCCATAAAATACCGAATCCAGTTAATAATATTTTATTAATAATATTTTCCTTCAAAATTTTAAGCAATTAGCTAAAAATTTCTTCTGTTATAAAATTAGTGTGGGAATAGATAGAAACAGTTAATATAAATTTAAATAAAATCGTGACATTTGTAACTATAAAAATAAAAGCGTGGAGCGCTAAACTATATTGACGTAATCTTCGTGGGCGCTCCACGCCTTTATTTATAGTCACTAATGTCATGATTTTATTTAAGTTTATATTAAATTTGTCTATCTATTCCGACACTAATTTTATGACAGAAGAATTGTTGAATAAATTACATCAAATTTTTGGGGAAAAATATTATTAATCATTTAACTGGATTCGGTATTTTATGGAGAACCAGGAAAAAAATTATTTTCTCCTTTTTAGTGCATTTTAAAATAAGCGTGGTTTTTACAAAGTTTCTTTTTACTTTACTTAAACCACTTAAATGAGAGTGCTCGGAAATAGATGAAAATGTGAATTGGTTACAATAGTGGTCCCGCGATGTATAATTTTCCACTTAATGGTTCACTTTCATGCGGAGGATCTTTTTTGTCCGAATAGATCATTAGTTTCACCTACAGTGCACCGTTAAGAATTCGAATGTTGTCTGTCGATTAGTCAAATTTCATTTCGGAACGGTTCGGGACGGGGAGCGCGATGCAGGAACAGAGCCAACCGGCCCTTTTCGGGTTAATCGAGTACAGGCGCGAGAACGAACAAGCATATAATTCACTTTCTCGTCCTTGATCGCCACGGGAAGGCACAAAAGCGTTTCAGTTCCGGCTGCCGGTGAACGCGGATTTCGTGAAGGCCCACGAACCAACGACGAACCGAAGTGGGTCGTTGTTTGGAGATTATTCGACGATACGCGCGACCCAGTTGGTTCCGAGCGGAGAAAACTTTTCGGTCAAGATGATCGACGCTCCTATAGGAGTTCTATTTTTTTCATAATTAATTCACAATGGATCTGCAATAATAGGAGTGACAGTGTAATAAATATAAAGGATTTTTTATATTGGATGCTGACGGTTCTGTCGGTATTTGCTGGATTTCATTGAGACCAACTCGGGCCGACTCGGGCCACTAATTAATTTCCCAGATTGACTACAATTTTGTACAGTGATGTTAATAAGTTCTAAGTTATGTTCGGAATCAATTAACCGCGTTATCTACTACAGAATTGATTCATCAGCTTTTTGCCTTCAGGACATTAAAACGGAAGATGCAAGAACCAGTTGCTGCACACTGATTCACAGTTGCATTTAGACGTCAGTGCTCACTATTTATTTCACGCTATTTCAGTGTTATACCAAGATACTTCCGTATTGTTCTCCTTCAATTATAAATAGACTGGAGATTCCGAGCATTTCGACTGCACACTAGTACACATACCGAAACGCATACTTTTACTAAACTAATTAACCCTTGGAGTAAACGATCACGTAACGTGAGGTTGATAATAATAAAATTAATAATACTATTTACACACTCGTATACGCATACACATGTAATCATATCTTTGTAAGCCGAGATAACTCTCCACAGAGGTTTCAAACATAAGAAAAAGAGGAAAACTATAGGTCGTTCCGAAAGTGCTGTAGAAATGGTCACCAAATAAGAGCATATACGAATAATATACAGTGGGTGTACAAAGTGTTCGTACGCCCTTTAAAACAGAATAACTTTTTTACAATTGTACCAAACGGCCTGTTTTGTAAGCAATTAGAAGCATTGGTTTACGAAATGATATGCAAAAAAGATTTTCCAAATAATTATTCAATTTACAAGGTTATATGCAAAAATAAAAAAGGCATTTTCTAAAACTTTTTTATTCGGGTCCTTAATGAAAATTTAAAATATATGTTCTGTAGATTTATGTTAGTTATACAAATGCTTACAATTTCATTGAAATCGATTAACATACACACGAGCTACAAGCGGTTAAAAATGGTGAAAACATAGATCTACAAAACATATATTTTAAATTTTCATTAAGGTTCAAATAAAAAAGTTTTAAAAAATTTTTCCTTTTGCATGTAACCTTGTAAATTATAATTTTTGGAAAATCTATTTCGCATACCATTTCGTAAACCAATGCTACTAATTATAATGCTACTAAATATATAAAATAATGCTACTAATGAATAATAATTATTTTAAAAGAAATTTTAATATAAATTTAAAACTGAGGAAATTTTAAATTATACTATAAAAATTAAAATAGATTAATAAATTTTTACTATAATTAAAAATAAAAATTATTTTAAAAGAAAATTTAGTATAAATTTAAAATTGTGAAGGTTTTAAATTGTTTTATTATAGAATTAAAATAGGTTAGTAAATTTTTATTATAATTGAAAATAAAAAATATTTTAAAAGAAAATTTAGTATAAATTTAAAATTGTGAGGGTTTTAAATTGTTTTATTATAGAATTAAAATGGGTTAGTAAATTTATATTATAATTGAAAGTAAAAATTATTTTAAAGGAAAATTTAATATAAATTTAAAATTGAGAAGATTTTAAATTGTTTTATTACGAAATTAAAATAGATTGTTAAGGGTTTATTGTTAATGAAAGTAGTTAAAATTATTTTTAACAACAAATAATGCTATTAAAACTATCTAATTGATTATAAAAAATCAGGTCGTTTTCTACAAATTATAGAAAAGTTGTTAGTTTTTAGAAGATGTACTAATACTTTGTACACCAAATAATATATGTACATGTTTAGATTGAAATAGAAACATGACGGTGTAAGATAACAACGACATTTTTTTAGTTATCGGTATAAGGCATTCTGTTTTAAAAATAAATTGGCTCCCATGGCAGAGATGACACGACAAATTTTAGCTTTTGAATCACCTAGTGCTGCCGATATATTGGAATAAACGAACGATTTAACATAACACCAGAGAAAGTAATCTAAAGGCGTTGCATCGCACGATCACTAGTTCGCATCAGGATTGCGCGAGATTGCCCGATCGCCAAACTTTGCCATATGAATTTTAACAATTTCACGCTGTTCGATTGAATATTTCCCCATGATACAGTGGCAGCCAATGCCCAGAGTTGGGCAAAAATTTTATTTAAATAAAAATGTCGAATAAAGTAGGTTTTTTCCAAGTGGGTTTTAAACACACTTTATCTAAATTTTTATTTAAATAAAATTTTTGCCCAACTCACACGTAAACTCTGGAAATAAAGAAGAAAACTATGTGGCTGTAGTAAGCTATCAAAGATCTACAGCGTTATTTTGACAACCCCGCAGAATGATTGACGGATGTTCCGGTAGTAAACAAGCCAGAGAAGCGAGAAAAAGTTGACGACCGTCTCCAAGGATGCGTCGCATTTGGGGCGCGAGGCTGTGTCGCATAACATAAGAGAAGAAGAAGAAGAAGAAGAAGAAGAAGAAGTCGGGCTGGTCTCGTGGATCGAGGAGGACTTCGGGTCCGCCCCCGTCGCAGCTCTAAATTTACACGCGACCACCTAGAGGTATTTCAGCCGATCGAGGGATGCCATTCAAGTAGTTTCAATTAGGACATTTCGTCGAAGGAGTGCGAAGCCGGTCCGAGAAACATGTACGGTGGAGAGGAAGGGAGAGAGAAATGACGAAGCCATGGCGTCGTCGTCACGGGAACAAAACGTGACCACCCTGCCCTTAGAAGGAATTGGTGGAAATTAAAAGAAACCCGCGTCGATTGGACGGCAAGGGAAATCGACGGGGCAGAAGGGCCGAGAAGTCAGCAGGGGGCGAGACACAATTGACGCAGAAGGGGACGCTGAGCGACGCGACGCTCGGTGACGGTTGGCGACGCGCAACCAAGCGAATTTCCATAATTTCCAATTAGTAATCAGTCGGTGGCTGCACCTATATTGCCTTCACCTCATCACCGCCGCTGCCAACTCTCCGCCACACGGCAGAACTATTCGCCTGGATACGCAGCGTGCGTTAACGCGCGCGCTCGCGCGGCCGCACACGCGTCACGTAGGCATGCACGAACACACGCAGTCAGCAGGCGCGTGCGTGTGGGTGAACGACGACGGTGGCGGGCCGTGCCTGATCAGTGTGCCACTTTCACTGCCTCGTATTTGGGTCATCGCATCCACTTTAACGGCTCCTCACCTCCCTCTCGCTTGCACTCCTCTCGAGGGGGTTGGAAAGGGGCACGGTGTGTTGTTGTTAGCGGTTCTGTTACACCTACATCCTACGCGCTATCCTTCTTTCGCTCCTTCGTCCGCTCACCGTCATCTGGACCTCTTCGAGAACTATCTCCACCATTATGCCTCGTTACGGGGGGATTCTAGTGAAACTGGCCCCGAACATCGATTTTTTCTGTTGGATCTTTAAAAGCACAGAACCAAAATTTTATACTGAAATCGTCATTGAAATGAAGTTATGACTAGACTGCGGATCCTTATGCAAAATATTTGGTTGTTGCATGTGAAACGGAATCCTGGAAAACGTTCCGATCGAGAAATTTTTTCTGTTGGAGCTTTGAAAGCACAGAACCAAAATTTTATACTGAAATCGTCATTGAAATGAAGTTATGACTAGACTGCGGATCTTTATGCAAAATATTTGGTTGTTGCATGTGAAACGGAATCCTGGAAAGCGTTCCGATCGAGAAATTTTTTCTGTTGGAGCTTTGAAAGCACAGAACCAAAATTTTATACTGAAATCGTCATTGAAATGAAGTTATGACTAGACTGCGGATCTTTATGCAGAATATTTGGTTGTTGCATGTGAAACGGAATCCTGGAAAACGTTCCGATCGAGAAATTTTTTCTGGTGGAGCTTTGAAAGCACAGAACCAAAATTTTATACTGAAATCGTCATTGAAATGAAGTTATGACTAGACTGCGGATCTTTATGCAGAATATTTGGTTGTTGCATGTGAAACGGAATCTTGGAAAACGTTCCGATCGAGAAATGCTACTACCAGACTGCGGATCTTCATGCAAAATAAAAATTGTCCGCATCGATTGCAACAAATAGAAACCAAATTACATGTTATTTCTTCCCTTAATCATTTTAATAGAGGAGAAATCATATATTGACATCTTCAATTTTCAAAATATTCCGACAATTTTTAATTTCATCTTCTCAATTTTGCTATAAATGCATAAAGATCCGCAGTGTAGCTATTACAGTCGTCTACAGGTTTGGTATTAGTACGCAACTTTGATGTACAAAGCCACTCAATTTTAATTTAGATGTCTACTTTTATTATGAAATAAAGTTTATTTTAACGTCAATCTATAGTCAAGTATGGTCTAAATTATAGAAAATATGTACGCAAAACCTCAGTACAGTCTTTCGAGTCTTCCGAGGGTAAGCTGTGTTTTAGAATATTCGTTCGATGTTTCATCAGTCCTGGTGTGAATTGTCAGGGATCTGAGTATCTACCAACACCGATTTAAAGTCAAGCTCCCTTTGCAATTTTTTACAATTTCTAGTCCTAAGAATGAACAAGGTATGATTAAACAGTTTCGGAACTTTTCATATAAATTCTGTTTATTGCCATTAACGAAACATTCTCGAAATAATGTCCTTTCGGTCTTTATATGGCTCTCAAACCGGGTCTTCTTCCGAATCCGTGTGTGGGCGGTTGCAGGAATTCAGTTCTTTTTCCGAGTTTACTTCGATTTCTTCTTGTGTTTCGAAACGATACTTCAACACAGAAATAACGATTGGTCGGTCTCCTAACCATTCCGGTTCGTTCGAATTTCGAGGTTACTTCCTGTTATTTTAATAACCTATTGTTCGAACTGCAAATGAGCATACGACACGAAAACGGAATTGTTGTATGCAACTACTTTTATACATTTATGGCAACAGTGAGTAGGTGTAATTTAAAGCAGTAGACGGATTAAAAATATTTGTGTTAACCCTCTGCACTCGAAAATTAAACATTTCTTCCGACATAAAATATTTCCATTTCCTATGATTTTTCAAATTTCATGGATACGAAATTAATATAATACCTATACAATACTTAAATGTTTAGTAATTGATTAGATACCGACACATTTAATAATGTAAAGAATATTTTTAATAATGGTACAGCAATTTAAGGGTTAATGTATCGGTTTCAGCTTGTAAACATTATTGAAAGAAGAAAGGAATTTTTACTTGGCTCCGCTTACTTGTAATTGATGCAAACAATTTCTACCTTGCACAAAAATCCGCAGTCTAATCATGCCTAATGAAAGCAGCTGATAGAGTAACTGAAGTCACTATTTTTCTACTATGTAGAATACCAAAATGTACAGTTTCTTTAAAACATTTTGTATTTAACATATTTGCACAAATTCTCATATTAAGACTGCAAATTAATATATTAGCGAGCCAAGAATTTACATTCAGAGAAATTTTGTAATACTTTTAGAGGAACACTAACAAGTTGTTGAAAGAGATGCAGTAAACGAGATGCTACTGTACAATATATGGGACTATAATTTTCCTGGGGGAAGGAGGTCGAATGGAACAATGTTTCATGCACTTGTAGGTGCCTAATTTGGATACGGACATTTTCGGCCCCAGTTTCATTCAACCAGCGAGGTCCTACCGTACTCTACCGTTCGCCGAGCGGGAACGCGGTGGGGCTAGGAAACGGCGACCTTTCTTTTGTTCTTTTCTTTAAAAACGTGTGAAAAAATACATTCACGTGCACCCAGAAGGGTTAGTGAGGGACTCGGGGGACAGAGGTGATCCGTGCCTCCAATACCCACTAAAAAGCCACACGTCTAGGACCGTGGCCCTTACCTCTCTGTCCTACCGTGCTCGAGAGAGCATAGTTTAGAGCCCCGCTTTTTGCATTACTCCATAGGAAAGAGAGACCTACCCGGAGGAGATCCGCGGGTCTTAGATTTGCAGTCTGTCGGCGAAACGGCAAAACAGCGTCATCGACGAGCGGCGGATAAGAAACGCAGCGGCTCGTGCCGTGGCGAACCTTTTACGAATTCGTGAGCCTGCCCTCGGCTGCTCGCCGGTAGGAGCCTAGCTAGTTTTCAGCTCGAGAGACACGGAGAGCCGCGGACTCGCGAGCCGACACACACAGGCACGTACACACCATACGTACATACACACAGACACACAGCTAAGCCGTCACGCCGGTGGTGCCGGCGCAGATTGTGGTTCTCCCATTTACCCAGTTCCCCTCGCGCTCGCGCGCACCAACGTACACGGGTTATGTAACCAAGTGAAAGTGGCACAAGCACCGAGCGCGCACACCGAGAGGACCGACATCGGCATCGACGTCGACTCGCGCGAACAACCACCATCCACCATCCGCTGTGTGCCTACAAACCCACCTCCAGCACCCATCCGACCAGATACGATCCTGTTCCACAGCTCCGACAATAATCCTCGCTTCCTAAAGAGTATCGCCGAAGACTGTCGACTCGATTCGATTCGGGAATAACCAACGCGCCACTCTCGAAAGGCCGCCGTCGCGTACACGTGACTTCCATCCTTCCAGCCTTTTGCACGCTTAACATTTTTTGTCTTCTTTCACTCATTTTTTTGTTCCTTCTTAACCTTTAGTAATGATTGTTGCAGCAACATTTTGAGGCGGTAGAATAATACGAAAATGAGGTTCTTCAGTAGTCAGAAATGATAGATAAAAGATCGATCTAGGGCGCTATAGCCGACAAAAGTATTCGGCAGCGTGTATAGTTACTCGAATTAATATTCGGACGCTCTGAAAAAGACGACAACGTTTTTAATATTGTACTATACGGTTTGAACTTTTTTGGGAAGCTAGAGCAATTGGTTTACTACAGGATGTGAAAAGGAATTTTTTCAAAAATTACAATTGATCGGAATTGTAGAAGATCTGTGTCAATTAAATATATTCTAAAATTTCGTAAAAATCAGTCGACGTTGCAATGAGCTACAAACGTTCAAAGATGGTAAAAATTGCAGATTTTCACGATATTCGGCCTATATCTAAAAATTCTTACATCTTCCAATGCCATCGATTTCGACGAAACTTTCACAGTGCATATATGTAATTAACACAGACCTACAAAACGTACTTTTTAAATTTTCGATATAGGCCCACATAAAAAAGTTGTTAACTGCAACTTTTATGTATTTTTTCTACAATTGCGATCATTTTTTTACCAAGCTATTTTTTAAAAAATGTATTTCACATCCTGTAGTAAACTAATTGCTCTAGCTCCCCAAAAAAGTTCAAATCGTATAGTACAATATTAAAAAAGTTATCGTTCTTTTTAGAGCGTCCGAATATTAATTCGAGTAACTGTAGCTACGAAAATATCTACTTGCGCAGTTGTATGCTTCCGAGTAATGCAAATTACGCCTCGTAAACGAAAAAATAGGGGTTTTGAGGGCGATAGCGCTCTAGATCGATCTTTTATCTAGCGTTTTTGACTACTGAAAACCTCCATTTTTGTATTATTGAGAAATGAGAACGCGAATCCCGCACCCTTGCAATCCTGGAAAAACGAGCCTGACCGAAAATCAGTATGGTTTTGAGGGCACTTTTCAGCATCTTATGCTGTACCTGCTGATTTTTATTCTTTTTGAGAAATGCATTTAAAAACATTTTTTGTTAGTGCACAGTTTGATAGACACGATAATACCACGCAACTTTCGTTTCAACTTTTTTTTACATATCATTTGTTGTTCTTGAGATATTTCATGAAAATGTTGACATTTCTTCAAGGGGGTTGATTTTACCCCTTTTAATGCGAAAAGTAGCGCGAAAAAATAGGGTTGTATTAGGCATACAGTGGGTGTACAAAGTATTCGTACACCTTTTAGAAACCAATAACTTTTTTATAATTGTACCAAACGACCTGATTTTTTTATAATCAATTAGAAGCATTAGTTTACAAACTGATATGCAAAAAAGATTTTCCAAAAATTACAATTTACAAGGTTGCAGGTAAAAATAAAAAAGGCATTTTTTAAAGCTTTTTTATTTGAGCCCTTAATGAAAATTTAAAACATATGTTTTCTAGATCCATGTTCTTTATACACATGTTGGAAATTTCATCGAAATCGATTGACGCAGGAAAAAACAACAGGCGTCGAAAGATGTACGATTCTGTGGATTTTAAGCAGAAACTGATCAAAAGTCGTGGAAGACTACGATTTTCACCATTTCTAACCGCTTGTAGCTCGTGTGTATGTTAATCGATTTCAATGAAATTTTCAACATGTGTATGACTAACATAGATCTACAAAACATACATTTTAAATTTTCATTAAGGACCCAAATAAAAAAGTTTTAAAAAATGCCTTTTTTATTTTTGCATTTAACCTTGTAAATTATAATTTTTGGAAAATCTTTTTTGTATATCATTTTGTAAACCAATGCTTCTAATTGATTATAAAAAATCAGGTTGTTTGGTACAATTATAAAAATGTTATTAGTTTTTAAAAAGTGTACGAATACTTTGTACACACACTGTAACTTATTCTACTCGTGTGCAAAGTTTCATAATGTTTTGAATTTACAGGTCCAACAGTTGACAGAAATTGAGTTTACATGAATGGTTATTGATACTCTGGGTCGGAATAGACCCGGCACCGCCGCACAGTGGAACTTTTCGTCCATTTCGGAGACAAAATCAAAGAACTTCCGATAGAAATGAGATAGAGAGCTGAAATTTTTTTTAATTATAGCTGAGGCTTCACAGAATATGGGAAAAATAGGGAGATTATGGTACGAACATTTTTTAACCTTGAAAAAAATCGTCAAACTTGCACAATGTCACGAAAATTGTGGTTTTTGCAATACCACGGGTAGAAAAAAATTTTTTTGTAACATGCCATACATCATTTCTTGTAGATTTTTTCATGCTGAATTCAAATCTGGTCTCAAAATTTGTCTACGACTTCAGGATTTTACAAGAAATCGATTTTTGTGAACGAATTCTTTTACGAACTTGCAAAAACCACAATTTTTGTGACATTGTGCAAGGTTCACGATTTTTTTCAAGGTTAAAAAATGTTCGTACCATAATCTCCCTATTTTTCCCATATTCTGTGAAGTCTCAGCTGTAATTAAAAAAAATTTCAGCTCTTTATCTCATTTCTATCGGAAGTTCTTTGATTTTGTCTCCGAAATGGACGAAAAGTTCCACTGTGCGCCGTCGAAGGGTTGAAACGATTATTGATATCGTTCGCAACTGAGAAAAGAATGTATTAAGCATATGCAAAAGTGTTAGACTTTTTTCCAATTTTCTTTTATTTACACGCGTCACGCGTCACAAGACTGCAACCTGTGCACACAACCCAATGGAACGGTACGCTTCGTTCAGATTCAGTGAAAGATACGTCAGAAAGGCTCGAAGAATGAAGAATATGAACGACAATCGAAATGTTAACGATGAGATTAGATAAACCTTATGTCCACAATCGAAGTATCATCACCGTGTCAAAAGATCGTATGAAAAAGCTGTCAGGAAATGCCGACGGAAAACGATAAATTGTACAATGAATGTACCGGCGAACGAGTTGTCACCCGTTCTTTCTGCACCTGTTGACTGTTGAATATATCGTTCGCGGTCTGCGCGACCGTATTTGCATGTCGATCGATAATTAAATATTCTGAATAATCAAGTAGTTTTTCAAAATGAATAGCTCGGGATGCCTTTCATAAAATTCCTGGCGACGGTTGTGGGGGCCTCTCTCGTTGTAACATTACGTTATTACGCATTCGCGCGTATTATACGTTCCTCGAACGTTTACGTTTACATTACGTCTGCGGGCAGCGCTCTTCCGATAGCCTTGTATCGACGTCAGCAGCGAAAGGGTTAAAAATTGTTTTAAGTACACGGTTGTAAGAGCCACCGAGTTCCGTCGCCATTGCAAATTCATTTCTGAACGGAATCCTTGGAAATCGGTTCCTGATATGTACTCGATGCCGAAGAGAAACGAAATCGTCGAAAGCGATCATTATCTTTGATAATGATCTGTGAAATCTTTGATCGACCAGTCGAAACCGAACACCACTGGTTACTCGACGTTCACGACCGGTGTTCCACGCATCCTCCGGCTATCAATCATACTTCTCGTCCAGCTTCTCGCTGGTGTATCTCACAACATGTTCCAGCGGTATCATCTGACAATTTATTACTCTTTATTTATTGTACGATCCTCGCTGGAAATAAGTTGAGCAGCGTGCGAGCATTTATCATTATTATTGCACCTGGTAACAAAGACGTTGTTAAAAGTTATGTCAGTTCATTAACTGATCGTTCCTGTCGCACGCTACTTAGGATAAAATGATCGTCGAAAGTTCGACTATTCGCTGAATAGGATAATTCGCATGAACTCGTTTTTATCTCCGATCGAGAGACTCTTCGGTCCCTAGAATCCACTAGGAATTCCATATACGGATCGCCTAAGCTGAACGCTTCTTTCGGTTCGCAGGTAAATCCGAAAACAGAGCGCTGGAAGAACGGGAAAATCAGGTTCTCGAAGGATTACCGGAATAGCAAAAACAAAGCATCGCCATTTAGCAACTAGCTACAGAGCGAGCGGCGATAGTAGCACAATCGTCGTGTCTATTGTTTATCATTGGACACAATGAAACTCTTTTTCCTAGCCGGTCGACTCGTTATCCTCCGGCCGGGACCGTGAAAGTATCAATCGGACGTCGAATCATTATCGCCCACGTAGATCACGATAACCGTAGAACCGTTTGTTCTTTAAAACTGTCTATCATTTCGTTATCTCTCTCGCCTCTTACTAGATGCTGTTACGAGGTCGTCTTATCGGACCCGTCTATAAATACCGAACAATTACAATAACAATTACTTACTCTTTTTACTTCGTTTGATTAGATTCTTGTCAACCGTATTCGGCAACTCGCTGCATACCTATGGAAAGTCGTGCAGTACCGACCGCTCTAAGTTTTCTTGTTATTAGGTGGACTAGAATCGGTAAAAATTAAAATTAAAAAAAGGAATTTGTAACACAAAGGAGACTTATTTTATGGAGACAAATTTTATTTATACATATAATAAAATAATTATACATTTTTATATATTATTTCATTTGTTTGTTTAGTTTTTTACATCTTTCCTTATTTCCTTTCCTTACTTGAGTTTCAACTTTTCTTTTTTCTGCTTCTTTGACTTTTTCGTTTCTTGCAGCTTTTCTTTTCTCCGCATTTATCTTTTCTTCTTCAGCCAGGTTCTTTTTTTCCTGAACTTCGTTTATAAAAACGGTCGAAGTTAAGATTTCGGATTGTTGCGTCCGTTGTCTTCTCTTTTTTGTTTGCAACTCTAATTGTCGTTTCTAGGAGAGATTGATTTCACCATTTCCATGAAATTTGAAGTTACACCAGGTAAAGAAGTTAATGAAAAATTATCGTTAATATTTAAAGTGAACGGTGATGATGGTTTTTTCTGCTTTGGAATTTCGGACATTTTTCTGTGGGAAAAGGTAAAAGAAAGATTAAATAAACATCTTCTAACTTCATTTCAAATGCTAACAGATTGAACTTACAGATGAGAAAAGTTTGGCTTATACTGGTCGACGATTGATTGGTCGGTACTGCACGACAGTCGGATGGTCGGTACTGGACGACAAACATGAGGAAACATTTTAGGTTATGGTATACATAATGTACAAAGAAAATTCCAAAACAGGGCCTGTTAATTATACTTAATAGACTAGATATAATATACATAATTCAACAAAGTCGTTTACTTACCTGAGAAACGAATTATCAGATCTAGAAAATAACTCTTAACACTCGAAATATCAACGTCCACGCTAAATGTGTCTGAACTGCGAAAACAATCGAATGACCAATGTAGCAACGAAACATATTACCCACAATAGTTATATTCATTTGTTTTCGTAAAGGAAGTGTAGCCATTTGACCTGGGAAGTCATAAACTAATTTTGGTCGGTACAGTACGCCGGTCGGTACTGCACGACTCTCCCCTATTCAACAGCATCACGTTCTGTCAACGTACTGATCAGTTCGCGAGAATTTGCAAATTGTTGGGACGCGTCGTTGCGACTGTATGCATTCTCTTTAATTTCTGCGTTACCTGCTGTAAACTTTTCATCTTTTATTGTCGTTATTCATTTTACTGCGAACAAAAGGAAGATCGAAATTTAACACGTTGACTGTCGATCAATCATTCCCCAAAAATCCCGCGAAATCAAAACAACTTGATCGCTGTAATTAAAATTTCAGAGTTCAACTTTATCACAGGGATTACCTCTTGAATTCTGTTAGATCCTACAAATTCTAATGACTAGACTGCGAATCTTTGTGCAATTATGGCTTTTCAAAATTTTCAAAAATTGCTAGGGTATAAAATATGACAAATTACAGTAAAGTCGCGATTACTGTCCACGATCGGGTACGCGATCACTGTCCAGTGCCTACCCACTCCACTGTCATGCTGTCCGTCTCTACGTTCGGCTTTCTTTTGAACTCTCGGCGCAGTAGACGCAGTCATAAAAAATAATGTCGGTGTGCGATCACTGTCCGTGCAGAACACAGGCTGTTGGACAGTAAACGCGACTTCACTGTAGCACGATTTTAATTTATTTCAGATCTGGAAAAACCACGGAAAATTCTATTTTATTCCACTTTCTTAAAATTTATCTACAAAAATTGAAAATTACATAAACATCCACTGTCTATTTTATGAACAAAATCAATTTTTAAAGATACACGAATAGTTGTATTACCTACACATAAAATGGCATACGATGACCGATGTGGCAGCCAACGTATTCAATTAGGTGAAACCTACATTTTCGATTTTCAAAAATTTTTTAATGCACTGTGGATCTTGCTAGAAAAGTATGAACGTTAGGTCGGATAGGAAAATGTTTCTTTAAAGTCTTTGTTAGTACTTGATATATGAGAATAACTGATTTTATTATTCGGGTTGGGATTTAAGAACGATTTGCTTTATAAGCAGTGTCGACGGAAGTATCAGACGAGTTTCCACCATTTTGTTCTGAGTTCGGTTCCTCGAGCGTATCCCGAGATCTAGGATCAATGCGTTGCGAGCTATTCGCGACGAAAAGTGGACCAACTTGCTGTGCGCAACAACAAACCCGTCTTTGCATTCCCGCTGGAGGCAGAAAAACGTTTCGTGGTCGCGAGAGTACGTAGCCAACCTCCAGTGTAAACAGACAGTGTCGTAATGCTTCTCAGCCGGTCTGACTCGATCAGCCATTGAGATAGACAGTGTACAGTGGGTTGAAAAAGTATTGGCGCACCTGATTTTTTCGAATATTCTAGCGAATATACCTTAGCAGCACAAGATATTGTATACGCATTCATATAATATCAAAAAGAGATTCAATCTGTTTTTAATATTCAAATATACATACAATATTTATTTTACATTAAGTACCAAATATTTTTTTTTATCCTAACTTATAAGATGGGAAGAAATATTTTTCTCATATTAAAAAGTGTGGCTTCAAAAATATTTATCTATAATTTATTTATTATTTATTTTTATATATTTATTTATGTATTATTTAGATTACAAAGATTCTATACTTTTCAGAACCACGCAATTTTGTACTTGTAAATAATTGTACTTGTAAATTATTTATCTGATAGTTCAAAGTACAAACAAATCACTCCATTTTGCTTGTGTTATTTTTTTACAAGTTACTGCTCTGATTTACTTGCCTTTTTTGTCTACAGAAAAGATTTTCTATGGATATTTCTATGAAGTAGTTTTGGTTCATTAAAAGATGGTCTCATCAACAGGTCTGTTAGGTGAATGTTTAGAGAAAACTTTCGTTTTTCGGAAAGAAACGCGAAAACATATCTTACATTCCATGCCATCCCTGTGTGCAAAAATTTTCCCTAAAACAGACGTGCCAACACTTCTTTCAAAGCCTCTGCAGGGATCTCCATATTTTCAGTTTATCTTTCTCAAGAATGTACTTTCGCTGTTTTTATCAATTTGAATTTTCATTCACCCTCGTCTGTCTCTTATTTTTTCAACTTAATTCTCGTTCAGATGAAAGAAAAATTAACCCTTAAGCGACATAGTGTTCACTTAGATCGCGAGGCATCATGCTAGGACCCTTCTAAAATTCTGTATAAATTCCTCGAGATACCTCCAAGTATATAATTTCAGTTAAAGAAACTTGATTAGCGTACAGAAGTTTGGTTGTATACTAATTAAAAGGATTCGAATAACATCGACTAACAAGGAAAGAAAATAATCGTGTCAAATTGGAACGAGTCGAACTGGTTTTCACTATTTATGTGATCCAGAGATCTGTCGCGACTCCTGCGACATAGTCGAAACGTTATTCCAAAAACACAGCGGCCTTGCAGAAATTTCAAGTACCGTAGATCTTGCAGCTACCGTTGGACGCCCGAGAGCGAAAGGAATTCGTTGTTTTGCCGAGAGAACGTAAGAAAAAGGGAAAGGGCGATCAGCCGATTAGATATGCATTACGATCGGGCCGAGACGGCGCGCGGACACGGTTCGCCATTTTGTACGACGTTCGGTCGTGCGACGTCCTTCCTAGATCGGATCTAAGCTTGATCCCTGGAAGATCGGCGAGTAAATGCTACCGGGAAGGTTACTAAGCGCTCTGGAATGTTTCTCCGTGGACGTTGAATGTTTTATAGACAGCGAAAATGGCGCCAACTAGCCTACTATCTGCGCACGCCAATATCCTGATTGTTATTATCTATCCATAAGATGCTTATCGTTTGATAAACGACGGAATGGATTTTCGAAGCTGCACGCTGCAGCCGTGTTTAGCATAATCGCACCATCGTCGAACCGGTTGCGATGCTAGTGCCGTAACAATTAGAAACGAACCGTACGCGCCTGATGGTAAAGGTCGGCCGTGGTTCGCGTAAAGGATGCCTTTGAAATGCGTGTCTAGTTAATTGTCAGCTGATACGCAAACTGACGGTGTATGTGTACGTCAGAGTTGTGTTCATATCGTGGAGGAAGAGCGTTCTTCTGGACTTGTGCAAAATGGGAGTCGTCCACGTAATTTCTTTTCACAAAATTTCGGTAAAACCTCGTTATTTTTCCAGTCCTTCCAACATATCTAAATTGAAATTGAAGGTCAGACCTTAACAGTAGAACTACTTCACAATAATATGGTAACAGGATTGAATTTATTCAGATTTCAAAGGATTTTTGTTGTAAGAAGTACTGAAATAAGAAGTATACTAAACAGTTTCTCAAGCGAAAATTTCTATAACTCCATGAAATCCGCCATTTTGACGGGCTCGGTAGTTGTAATGTTAAAGATCAAACCCTACAATGATGTATAATAAATTTAAAATAGAATAAAGATCAAGCGAATTTAGAAATTTACTATTTTCAACGTATTAAAATTGTTAAAGGATGATAGAATTTTTATGTGGCCCTCCTTCTTAAAACTAATGAACAAAGATCCGCATAAATCCGAATAAAGATCCGTAGTCCAATCTGCGAAATAACCCTGCAGTTGGAAAGGTTCACTCGAAAATTGAACATTTCTGCCGACCTAGAATAATTTCATTCTATGTGCGAGGGTCATTCAATAAGTAAAGAGACAAATGGCTATAGCTGAAAAACGGTTTATTTCAATCTTTCAAAATTAAGGCTATTTTTCAACATAATCACCCGCCACAGTTATGCACTTGTCCCATCTTTCTTGCAGCTTCCTAATTCCCTTGGCGAAGAATTCTTTCGATTTACCCCGAAGCCACTTTTGCACCGAGGGACCAGAAACTTCCACTGGACGTCCACATCGGGGTTCATCACCTACACTTGTTCGGCCACTTTTAAACCGATCAACCCACTTGTAAAAATTCGCACGGTTCATACAACTTTTACCGTACTGTATTAACATTCTAGAAAAAATTTCACTTGGTTTTACACCTTCTGCGACTAAAAATCTAATGACTGAGCGCTGCTCTTCTAAGGTGCAATCTTCTAGTGGACTTGCCATGGTGAATTGAAAATTTTGAGGTTATGTTGACATAAAATGATGAAACAGCTGATCAGAGCATATCCCAAGGTTGCCAGCTAACACCCCTGAAAAGATTGTACACATTCATTGAATAGTTTTAAAATTATAGAATTTGTCTCTTTACTTATTGAATGACCCTCGTATTTATATCATTCTATACAATACTTAAATAATAATCGAAACAATATTTTGAATAATGGTATATATCAATTTTTAGTGGTGATTCTGAGTCACCACTCGACTGCTAAGGGATAAACTTGTATTAGCTTGTTGTCTATCCAGAAATTTGAAGATTCTTGATTGTATTACGGTCAAAATAAGGTAATGGTCATTCGCGTTTTTCATTTACAAGATTGTTATCTCGATTTCATAGATTTTTTTACCATCAACGACTAGTACGTTAATTAATCACCAGATTTTCACCAAAAATCGCATAATGCCATCGTCAATTAGTTATTTTTCCAGACCTATAAAAGGAACGCACGACAGTCGCTTTGGTTAACGTTGAAATAAACTTGATTTAAAAGTAAAATTATACAATCGATATAAATCTGTAAAAGCAACAGGCACGTGGTTGCCTTACAAAAATGACAAGAATTCATTTATTTAGACTTTGCGCGATTCTTGCTATAATACAAGCATCTATATATATAATAAAAGCATCTTTATAATTTCATTAATTGTGAAATAAGAAATCTAGAACCAGTCGTGGTACGTTTAGTAGTGTTGAGGATTAACTTTGTACCTCCAAGTTTTATATAATTAACCTACAGACTGTAATAGCATTTCTCGATCGAAATATTTTCCAAGAGTTGCATTCTAAAATCGGACATTTCATATATGCAACAACAAAATAGATTCTAAAAAAAAAATTGATTCTATACAATTTTTTTGAAAATATATTATACATTTATTATTTTTCAGACGCAAAAAAATGTCTCTGGGAAAATGATCCACATTAGGATCGAAACGTCGAGAAACATAGTTTAATTTTGCACATAATGATTTCAGCGCTTAGGTTCGATCAATTATAAAAATTAAAGAATTCCATTTTTTATAACAAATTTGCAGTTTGAAATCTCGACGTTTCGATCCTGGTGAGGATCATTTTCAAGAGATTTTTGCGTCTGAAACAAAATGTAACATTACAAAAGAAAACCATAGATAGAAAACGAATAGTTTCTAACTAATGCTTTAATAGTATTAAATATAATTTAATTACTATATTTTTGATTCTGATAAAACTGCAATTTTTTCTCAATTTTATTTGAATGTTGAATTTTTCCTCTATTACCACAATTAAAAGTGGTAATATACTGTGTGGATGATTGGGATGAATTATATTGAGTTTTTGAATTTACCGCCTATTATAGATTCAACAAACATATATCATGTTTCTAATTGGTCAAATTCCAAATTCTGTCCGTTTGTATTCACTGTTTACATCTTAACCTTCAACAAGGTGTCAGTCCATTATCTACCAGCATGGAAGCAACACGTAGTTATTAAAGTTAAATTTCAATTTTCCATATAACATGTAAGAAAAATTATTTCATTTTTCTAGTTTAAAAAATTCTATTCGTTTTCTATTTATGGTTTTCTTTTGCAATGTTACATTTTGTTTCAGACGCAAAAATCTCTTGAAAATGATCCTCACCAGGATCGAAACGTCGAGATTTCAAACTGCAAATTTGTTATAAAAAATGGAATTCTTTAATTTTTATAATTGACCGAACCTAAGCGCTGAAATCATCATTCTATTTAAAATCTTTTTCGATCGCAAAATTGATTCAATATTTAATTTTGCACATTTGCTTTGTGGTATTAATGATCGAACCTTGCGCCGGAATCAAATAAATTTTATACTCATTTTTCGATCGATAAATTTTCACCTTTAAAATAGATTCTGTTGGAATTTTTTCTACGACAACGCATCAAAGCACTTGTATTCTAGATTCTTAAATAATAATCCTAATGATTGAACTGATTTGAATAATTGCCCGACTTATTCGTTCTCTGGGCGATTCAAATTTTCTCGAAGGGAAGAAAAGGTGGTACAGCGAGCACACCCTGCTCGTTCCCGAGCAACGTCGTCGCGGCGAACGGCGCCGTGTCGAGACACCGCGGCCTATGAACTCCGTTTCAACCGGTTATATAACGGCTTAATTACTCTGCCCCATTTTCATGAGGCATTGTCTCGATGGGGCACTTACTTTCGAACCTCGCGCCTCGGACGAGGCGTGCAGCAGCGGTTTAGACGCTTAGAAGAGACTGCGGGCTCTCCACGAGCACGGCTAACCGCAGCCGAGTGGCTTCTTGCGCAAGAGCCCTCTCGCTTTTTTGCCTTTTCGTTGGAACCTTTTGCCGAAGTTGCCGGAAGTGAGGCACTGGCACCGCTGATTTCGTGGCCCCGTCGCGTTTCACCCTTCGCGACCCCGAACAGCGTCGTGACGCGCCCACGGGAATCGAGACGTTGTTGAAATCGGAATAGCAAAATAGGTACTCGATTTATTAGGTGTTCCGGTTATGCTTCGAGTCTCCCTATACGTGACTATAAACACAAACCAAGTTCAGTTATTTGAAAAGTTAGTACCATTCTCGTGAAATTGTGATAATCTCGTTAGAAAATAATACGACAATATATCTGGACTCTCTCTTAAACTTGGAGCTTCCACTTTTGCCACTCATTGTTCTTTTCTTACATACTTCTGCATGATACAGCGGCGTGGGGAACTGAAGACATTTCTTTGGGAAAAGACACTTCTTTGGTCCACAATGTTACAAATTGAAAATTTAGAAAAAATTCCACTTCGTCGGAATTGCAGAGAAAATACTTTAATGTAATACCCTGTCCTTTTCTTCGTACGGCGCGGTCACAAAAGAAATAGACGAACCATGGGATCTAAGAAACGTGGACTCGAGGGTTTTTCTTAGATCGAGGCTTCTGAATTTGAGAAATTTGTGTTAAATAGAAAGACTTAACCCTGCAACAGCGGAGCCTGAGTGTATTTTGACGCAGGATATCAGAAGCGTTATTCAATTACCCAGTTTCTGGCGAATAACAACAACAAAAAGATTGACTTTTAAAAGATTGTGTTTTAAAAAATTGATAAGTAAAGCACTTCGTGGGCTTGAACATCATCAATGATATAATTATAAAAATTATCGGCTGTCCGAGGGTTAAGCAAGAGTTAAATACATTGGTAGTAAAATATAAGAAAACTTGAATGATTTGGCCTGTGCACAGTTCATATGTACAGTGCCCGAAATTTCCGTAAAGCCACCTATATTTCGACGTATTTTTTTTTAAATATGTCAGGTTTACTACTTTTTCTCATCTACGATTATATTTAGTTGATGCTAATTGTAAATCTTCGAGTATCTGCTCGGAAATGTTCACCTTTTGGGTGTGTATACATTTTTTGCTGCACGAAGCGAAGCATAAGTGCGAAATTTCAATAAAGCCACTTAGTTTGTGCTTAGATTCCTGAGTGAATAAGTCCCGCTAGGTACAATAGAAGAAGTGTAACTACAATTGAAGAGTAAGGATTTGCGTAAAAATAGATCTGTAAATTTATTGAAATCGTAAAATGTTATATTTTAATTTCTCATTAGTAAAATTCTACGAGGACAATTGTCGACCAGTGGAGAAAAGGCATCCATTGATGCTTATAGGGATATGGGATGTTCTAATCGCATAAGTGCAAAAAAAATTAATCGATCACGTACCGTTGTAAATAATTACGTCAATTTGGGAAAAGATTACGGCAAAAACCTTCCCAAAGGGGGAAATCAAATGCTGAGCAAGAGACAGCATTCGTTGTTAATAACATCTGCATCAAAAGAATTGAGAAGTGCAGCACAATTTCGCGTTGAATTAGATTTGTCAGTAACTACGAGACGCGTACAACAAATTTTAAAAAGTTCCAACCGATTTCACTGGACAGAAATGGTGCAGAAACTAGCACTCAAAGCAGAACATAAATAGGCTCGTCTTGATTTTGCAAAAACACACATGTCCTGGTCCAAAGAATGGGAATTTGTTAATTTTTATGATGAAAAGAAATTCAATTTAAACGGGCCAGATGGTTTTAAATATTAATGGCACGATTTAAGGAAAGAAAAAGACATAAAAATGAGTCGCAACTTTGGTGGTGGTACATTAATGATCTGGGCTGCAGTTAGAGCTGACGCCAAGACACCAATCTGTCGCATTACTCCTAAAATGAATTCTGAAAAATATATAGAATTATTAGACACAATTTGAATAGCATTTATTGAAGATATTAGACACGATAACTTCATTTATCAGCACGAAAGCGCTGCCATCACACATCAAATTACATGAAGCAGTGGTTAGGTCAAAAGAATATCAGGGTTTTGACATGGCCAGCTCATTCCCCAGATTTAAACCCAATAGAAAATCTTCGGGGGATACTCGCAAGGGAAGTTTATGGCAATTGCGAGCTACACAGTACTATTAATGAATTATGGAAAGCGGTGAACGAAGCATGGCATCTATTTAAGAAGACACACTTCAAAGTTTGATTTCGTCAATGGCCCATCGTATTTTCGAAGATATTCGAAGAAATGGCAGTTCTACTAATTATTAATATAGAAATAAGAAAGAACTTATCGTTCATTTTGAACCTACTTATTTAAAAAATATGTGGCTTTATAGAAATTTCGCAGTTTATTTTATGTAAAATTATATATTTACGTTTATTTTTTGAAATAAATATTATTTCTATTATTTCAATCGATATATATGTGTTTTTGATACGCCTAAAATGAAATCATACTCAAATTGATCATAAGTACAGAATAATTATAAGATATTACCAAAAAACGTGGTGGCTTTATGGAAATTTCGGGCACTGTAGTGATGGGACCTGAATCACTTCGAATCGCTTCGATTCAATATTTACGACAAAAAATTCGA
This sequence comes from Lasioglossum pauxillum, assembly GCA_933228785.1. Lineage (NCBI taxonomy): Eukaryota > Metazoa > Arthropoda > Insecta > Hymenoptera > Halictidae > Lasioglossum > Lasioglossum pauxillum. The sequence continues at coordinate 41,392,676 of OW121705.1, read as the reverse complement.
ATCACTTGCAACATAATTCGAAGCTTAGAACTCTTGACACTCTTGGACGTCTTGAAAATCTTGAAAGCCTTAAAACTTTGGAAGGTTTGTAAGAATTGAAACTCTTCAAATGTTGCATCTATCATTAAACAATTTAACTTCAAGTGACATCATGTCACGTTTAAAATTTTCAAGACTTCAAGACTTTCAAGAGTTTCAAGAATTTCGTGTAAATATCGAATTGATTTGTTCGAAAACTTGCAAGACAGAGCATTGAATGCCCATCACTGCTCATACGTGATTCCGTAGATTCTTGAAAAAGTCCTCAACGTAGAAACAGAATCGACGCGTTCGATAGAATCGCGTCAACAATCCACCCATCGCGAATTAGCCTAATGCTATTTTTCTTCGCCTTGCGAAACCGATGTAAACTCGCAGTGGCATCGATCGGCACTCCAAAGTTCATTAGAATAGAACGCGCCTTCGCGACAGGATGCATTGTGGTTAGCTGAATGCAATTAACCACAATTCGTCATATCCTCCGCCTATTGGGATTCGCATAAATTCCCTGGAAAATCTGTAGCGTCGGTGGTGAGCAGACGTGGGTGGAATTGACTCAGACGTCGTCAGTCACTGACAGAAGGGACTTTTCTGCGGGAAAGTCTCTCGCATCCTCTCGGGCCAACCACTTCCTGCGAAACGCTGTATGTATTAGTGTGTATGTCTAACGCTCTTTATTCGACGTGACGCACGGTGCGTTGAAACCCGTTTTCTCAACAAAATTCCGCTACCCGAACTTTGTATCATTATATAAAAATGTTTCAGACGAAAGTTGTAATATTATACAGCGTACACAAGCTATAAAAGTCTTCTTTGTTCCATTAACAAAACAGTCTCCATTTTGATAAGACTAGTAGCAACGAACGAAATTATCGTTCACGTATATGATTACTCTTTTTAACTAAAAAGTGAAAATTCCAAAATTTTCTTTAGATTTTGTGATTTATCTTCTCAACTTAAACAAAGAACACGTTCCAGTCACTGATATTTTTCACCGAGAAACATTGAACATGAACACTGAAGGTTTTCAATGCGAACGTGACAATTGATTTTTTGACTTTTGTCCAATGTCACCGCACAGTGTAACGGATCGAAACCTCGATAGCCGCTCATAAAGAACTGTTAACATCCTATTTTTTACAGCGGCGTCATTCCCCCGGTATCGTTGAACGGCCGACCAGCATTTTATAGTGAAGCCGACTGGGTAATCCGGTCGGCAAGAATTTTTCCCTGGCCGGATTAGAATTTTTAATTCGCGGAAAACTCGTTTCGAAAGAGGCGCACCGAGCTCGCGCCGTGCCGTTTACCCGATGGAATAATTCATCGTTTTGTTACGGATTCTGGTCGTAGGTATCCTTCGCGCAAGGACGAACCGTCGAGAACCGTTCTCGGAGAGATTGGTAGACGCGTGCGTAACCATCGTTTCGACTATCCTCGATCGATATGTATTTTTCAAATCACGGAGAGGTTTACGATCGATGCCGCGCGACAGATAGGTACCGCGCGCCGCGCCGCGGTAATTGCAGGCCTCGGGGAGGGATAATGTTTAATTGACTCGGAGTCCGGCCATAATTAACGTGAATATCGGCCAGGATCGCACGGTGGAAAGAGAGGGCACGTATCTACGTACGTACGTACGCGCTTACGTGGATCGGCACTAAACGTAATTGCCGGAATTGCTCAATCCGGAATGCTGCCGCTAGATTTTACCCTACCGCACCCTGCCGTTTCATACGGCGAAGCGGTGTTTTTTCCGCTGTGTATCAATTAAACTCTATCGCGCCGATCATTTCGCAACCGACAGGAACTATATCATTTTTATACTTCTCGATCCATTTCGATGGGACTCCTAGCGTCTAACCCCTTCGCGGATGACGCACAGTGATCCCAATCGAAGAATTAGCTGTTCATTTGCTAAAAGAACAACTTTCTCATGTCGACTTCTTTCAAATGTATATGTAAATGTTCAGCATCTTTGAATTTTTTAGGAATTGTAGTCGGGAAAAGCGTTTAAATAAGAACATCTCATAAGCGCCATTTTTCACCGTGAAGATGACTCGTCTTCTTATTGATTCCCTGGAGAACCTATTTAATAATATTGGTCTACATCCTTTTTATCAATATTATTTTATCAATGTTTTTATTAATATTTTTATCAATATGCACAAATGATTTCGGCGCTACCGGTTCGATCAAAGAATACTAGAAATTAGCAATTTTGCAGAATTATAATTTCGACGTTTCGGTTCGGTTTTGAACCATCTTCAGGAAAAGTCCGCGTCTGTGAAATAGACACTGTTATTCATTACACAGAAACAATTTTATGATTTAAACCAGAGGAAAAATACGTACTTGCTAACTTTGAAAAAATACACAATGAAGAGCGTAAATAAATGGTACTTGTCTATACGAGGGTTTAAACTGTACTAGACTGTAACCGTTGCGACAAACGTCAAGGCAGAAAAACATAGAAACATCGTAGAACTTACCAGCCAATCCGGTGTCAAGGATCAAGAGACGCCAAATCAATATTTGGCGCGGAATTCAAATTTTTAAATATTCATCAACACATTTCCAGCCCATGTATTACCAAAAATTGGTAGAAAAAATTAGCAATCATTTAATATGTGGAGTTTAACATAACTATGTTAATGTGCTTGACCATACTTATATTACTGGAAATCATTATTTAGATTATTATACAAAATCATCATAAGTTGATTACTGATTCAGTAATGTAGTGTAAATTTCATTAATCTCAGGTTTTTCGTACCTAAGATTGACACTTTGATGTTTAATCATGTGAACAGTTTCTAATAATAATCTTTGATGTAAATTGCTTTCTTTATCCAGTATTTTGGCATTTTCGAAATCAAATGCATGGTCAAGTTCAAATGAATGCTTCGTCAAGGCGGTGTGTTGTGATAATGGTAACAATATATTTCTTTTATGCTCCTTGATCCTTGTACTCAAATGTCTGGAAGTATTTTTATCAATATTCCTCGTACCTAAGGATTTAAGTCCCAAGGAGTTCTAACACCCACCACTCAAAGTATTTCCAACATGCCTGTATATAATTAGACCAATAACACGTCCATAGTTGTCCATCAAAATAAAAGTTATTGTTCTTTAAAGCGTCTCTGTGGCCGGCATATGATTCTGTTTAGATAAGACGGCTAAATAGTTACACTAAAAATAGCACAAAGAGCCATTATTTCAAGTATTAAGGATTGTTAGTTTAATTCAAAATCTGAACAGCTAAGGTCAAAACCTGAAAGTTGAGAATAAGAAACATTTTCCACGAATATCTTGGACGTTACTATATGTAGATACAAGAATGGTGTACATGGCAATGTTGTGTAACTTTTTATAAGGAATACACCAGCCAAGACAGATTTCAAGTATTACCATTTGCTAATATAATATATTCAATATCATTTATTATTGACATGTTATCGCAATTTTTGCAGGCATTTCTGTTATTGTTAATGTTCTGTTACTGTTAATGTATATAATGTATATATATATATATATATTATAGGCCATATATTATATATATATAATATATTATATAATATTATATAAATATATATTATATAAATTACATTTTATTTTTATAAAAAAATTATAAAAATTTTCTTAATTTTATAGAAGAGTGGTTACTGATTATTTTTAGTTGGAAACATGTTTTTAATTATAATATATTATATATAATATTAGGTCTATAACTTGAAAACCGGAATTTTTTAAGGAAATTTGAGCGTTTATTAAAGAAAATCTTGTACAATTCTGTCATTCAAAGTATTGTCCATCGAAAGATACAATATTTCCCCATCTTTCTGGCAATTTGTGGATGCCATCGTAAAAAAACCGGTCATCTTTTGAACCAATGAACGAATCGAGCCAATTTTTGATGCCTTGGACTGAAGTGAAGCGTATTCCGGAAAGTGCATTCTGCATCGACCGAAACAAATGGTAGTCAGAAGGCGCCAAGTCTGGACTATATGGCGGGTGGGGCAGAACTTCCCATCCGCTATTTTCCAAATAGTTTTTTACGGGTTGAGCAACATGTGGCCGAGCATTGTCATGTTGGAAAATCAATGTCTCGTGTCTGGTCTCCCATTCTGGCCGTTTTTCCTTCAATGCTCTCTTTAAACGAATCAGTTGTTTTCGGTACAGCTCTCCAGTAATGGTTTCACCCTGCTTTAGAAGCAAGCTCTTCTTGTGTTCGACACGAGTCTTCATCGAGTAACGCTTCCAATTCTTCATCTTCAAACTTTTTCGACTGTCCAAGCCGCTCTTTGTCTTCGATGTCAAAATCGCCATTTTTAAAGCGTTGAAACCACTCGAAACACTATGTTTTCGCAAGAGCATGTTCGCCATACAATTCCACGAGCAAACGATGACTTTCGGCTGCAGTTTTCTTTGCAAAAAAGTGACTCAGCAAAACTTCCCGCAAATGCTGTTTCTTTCGCCAATTTTCAAAATTTTTCATGATTCAAAAAAATATGATGCGCACAAGCAAATCAAACACTGTTGACTGATTTTGCAGGTTATGAATAGAGCTTCGGAATGGCGTGTATGTCAATGATTTGCTACAGCGCATACATAAGTGCTGACATCTAGTGTCAAATTCCGGTTTTCAAGTTATAGACCTAATATTATATAATATATTGTATAATTTATATATTACAGGCATTGGTGCTCTGACAAAAACATGTTTCCAACTAAAAATAATCACTCACCACTCTTCTATAAAATTAAGAAAATTTTTTTATTAAATAAAATTTAAAGTCAAGACAAATCCAATAACGTAGTTTACTATAGCTTTAAGTCTTGAAACAATGCTTTCGTTGGAAAAGAATATGGCATACCCTCTCGTTCTGGCACTAAGCTGTGTCGAGTGGAAGAACTCAAAAGAAGAAGAGGGGTTAGCGACTTTCTTGTTGCAGAAATATGTACATCGTCGTCTTAAATCGAAATAAAACTGTAGTAGTTACTCACTTGTCCCTATTGCATGTCGCAATCGTGTTCCCCGAATTATGCGATGCTAACAAGGAAAATCAGAGTGAACAGTAACTTGTTGCTAGTAGCACTCGACCCAGTCAGCAAATCTATCGGACCGCTTATTTGGCTGCATTCGTTCGCAAAGGGTGAATACTGGCCCACCTGTTGCAACGACCGAGCACCGTGAAACGGATCGCTCGCGCATGCGTAAGTGGCACCGCGAATTACTCATAATATAGATGAAAACGAACGACTAGAAAACTGTTTTCGTCGTGATTCATACGCTATATCGAAACCTTTACTGTTCGCCAGCACGCGATGTTCGAGGGCTCTACATGCTGTCATCGCTGAATACGTGATTCCGTCTGTCCATCCTGTTGTTAATATTTATACATTTGTGACAGAAATGGGTAGGTGAAATAGAGAAGAATATAAAAATACTGTCATATTTTCTACAACTGAATCCAATTAATTGATTCACAATTTGAAACACCAAGTCCAGAACTTAACTCTCTCCATACACTTCTCTATGTCCATATAGGGTAAACTGTACAATGATTGGCACCCTAAGTCAAAATCGTAGTAAAAATCTGTTTATCTTTTCTTGAAATGTTTAAATGAGCTTAGCTTTCTATTATTATTAGACTGCGGATCTTTATGCATTTATAATATGTCGAATATGCAAAATATATGCAACGTATGTACTAAATATATGTATAGAGAATGCATGGACCGATCTGTAAAATAGTAATTATTTTATTGTTTTATTTATTATAATTTAAATTACAATATACAACAATAGTTTTTTCTATAGTTTCGATTGTAAATTGATGCCTCTTGTCTGTTAAAATTAATTTATACGCTGAAAAAGAGCGTTCTACATCACATGATGTTGTAGGGGCATATTTAAAACAACTGATGAGGGAAAATACGACGCGTGTCCAACCATTTTGTCTTTCTTGAGATCTGCAACGTTTACGTTTTCCTTCATAACATTTCTCAGAAACGGATCCTACTGCGTATAATTTACTCATGCACAAGAAAAACGTCACAACTTATTCAACAAAATTTTTCAGTATTTGTCAAAATTTACAAATTTTTCAGTTTCGTTGCATTGACATACTCGCCAGGGTATTAATAAATATATTTTTATGTTAACACGTACGTATAAGACTAACCCTATAGATTGACCTATTAGGTTTTATTTATTTTTGTTGAGAATATTGGTAAATTTAAATAAGCGCGGTAGACCAGCGTACATACAGCGCTCAGCGTGTGCGAGTGTGTGGACGAGTGAGAAACTAAAAGCAGTAGCAAAAAGCAAGCGGTTATGAAAAGACGAAGAAGTGTAAAGACGTGCTCCAAAAATTTACCAACTAAAAGATACGATCTTTTTGTGTAACAAATATATTAGGTTGGGGAAAAAGAAATCCATCATTTCTCCGCTTGAGGTAATGTAAAAATAATGGATTTCTTTTTCCCCAACCTAATATATGGATTTAAGCGAATAAAATAAAACAGTATTAATTATCCACAAACATTAACAATTTTACTTGCTATCACAGCTAGTTAAACTGTGCCAGGACTTCGAAACGCTCTCCTGTTTTCGTATATTCCATACGAGACGTATACGTCCTTATTCTTGTACGTTTTTATATTATACTATTTTATATTGTAACTACATGTTGTACTTACAATTGTACGTTCTTATATTTTATGTTGTAAGTACATGCTGAACTTACAATTGTACGTTCTTATATTTATGACGTTTTCCTTGTGCATGAGCGAATTCTCCGTACAGATATTTCCAGTTGCGCGTACAATACAATTGCTCCGCTAAAATTTTCTTTCGATACCGTGTGGAAGCGCATAGAAACGTGGAGTGTCCTATCTGAGACTGTCTCCTCTTGGGCATCATCGGCACAGTCGAAATTCGGTTGTCCCGAGCCCAACCTGGGCAATCTACTTTCGTTGACCGGTGAAATCTGTCGGAACTTTCTTTCGACGTGCTCCAGCCTAATCGTTGCGCGACGGTATCGGCGAGGAAGGGCGCGGGGGCACGATCAACCGGAAAACCGCAGAGTTCATTCGAAGGCGGGCCACGGACTCGGTGGCAAACGGCGCGCGTTTTCGGACGCACATAGTTGTCAGCGTCGCGGTGACGGGTGCAAGTTAATGGGCCGGTTTCCAAGTGAAAACGAGCCCTTTCCCAAACTGGAAGATCCGTGCACGTGTCAGGAGGACGCGGGTCGAGTCCAAGATCCCCCGGTAGGGACTCTGCGAAGCGAGCCCACGGAGACCGAAGTGTCTGGTCTCCGCGGTGAAGGCAATCGCTGTGACTGGCTTGGCAGCGTTCACGATCCGTGACGCTCCGTGACTCGGGATCTAGGCCGATTGTATAATGCCGCGAACGTTTCACTAAAATCGTTAAATAACAGCCTACTTTAGTCGGATCGCTCGGTTCTCTGCTCGCTTGCCTTGCTTCGCCTTGCCTTGCCTTGCCTAGTCCGACTCTCTCTCTCCCTCTTCCCCTCCTCTCCCTAGAACTCGTCCTCTCTTTCTCGCTCGTTGTTTCTCGCTCTTTCTAACACTCTCTCTTTCGCTCTTTCTCTTCGACAAGGTACTACGCTCGGCCGCTTAGTCATCGTCCATCGGCCCGCTCTCTCGTCCTCTCTTCGCTGCTTCGTCGAATAAATCAATTTTCGCTTTCGGTATGCGCGGCCCGTCACGTTCTGCTCGGACGGTGCCGGGTTTCGCGTATCCACGGCTCCTCGGCGACCATTTTTAACAGATCCCCCTCGGAACATGACCGCCGATCCCCCTCGCCCCAGCAAACTGTAAATCCGACGCGGATAACGGACGACTTATGCATGCGCATAATTCCCAGGCGAAAGAAAAACCGATCGGCCTTCCTCGCCCTTTAAAAATCCTCGGAATCGATAAGACGCAACGATCGCCGCGTCTTGCCTGTCGTCCGAGATGTTATGAAATGATGCCAACGCTCCGAGGTACCGTATTCCACCGCAAAAACTGGACGTTTCTTTGCATGCACGCGATATCTCCTTTTTTTTCCGTTTCGATCGACGCGTATTGTTATCGAGGCATTTTCCCGTTTTCTAGATCGCCGATTCGCTTTTTGCGGGCTAGATTGTACGGGGACGAACGTAACGGGAGTTGCCGTTAAAGTATAGCGATCGTATGAAGCTTTGAAGCAAAATTAAAATGTTTTCGGCGCATTGGTTCGATAACATTTGATCGAACCAATGCGCCGGTAACGGGAGTTGTTTAAATCTTATTCCTTGCAAACATTCTGGCTTGCGGTGCGTTCCAATAAGAAGTATCCACACGCTTTGAGTACTACGTCGGTCATATATAATATGACACACAATTCTTTTTTCAACCAAGCTTGAAAATCAATTTTTACTACAATCTATTAAGCACACTAAATTTTGTTAGGATTCACGAGGTATGAGAATGTTACAAAAATCATTTTTATGATCAATTCTGTCTTTTTCCTATGATTTTATCATTAAATAAGTTGTTCTGATTTTTATTTTACTGCCATAAAAGTCACACAGAATCAAAACAACCTATTTAATAATATATGCATATGGATATTTACATTGTTTGCAATATGTTTTCAATATAAGCTACGATAATGTATTTGTAACGTATCTGTTTGTAACCTATCTGTCATAAACATTTTTGTAACAGATCCGTAACAGATATTCTTAAAATATATTTTCCACAGTTATCATTTCATTACATTTCTTCTTTGTCCACTGTTTTTATACAATTGATGTAAACACTTGGGATACCAATGTTAACAAATATTACATTATAAATTAACATGAAATGAAGATATTTCAGCTGATTTAAATTTCCCGCTTACCTGTACAATCAATTTAAAGGGATAGGTCACCGATCGACTTCAAGCCTCGTTATACATAGTCTTTGGCAAAGGATTGGAGGTAACCCTAGTCCAGGGGTCGGCAACCTGATCCACCGAGATTGGGTAGACTATAACCGTCTAAATTTTAAAAAATACTGGTGGCTCTCATATAATAGTACACACCTAAAGGAACTATATATTCGTAAAACCTCTAATAGGCTGCATCTGAAATAATTTATATACATTTAGCATTTAATATTCTTTAATCAAAAATTGATGGACAAGCCCTTTGTATATACTCTTTGTACATAATCTAGTTTATAAGTTATAGTATTAAGTTATTTATTTTCCTTTTTTTTTTAGTAGTTATCATGAATGTCTTTGAGGTTTTTTTCGCATTGCATTCAGAGCATGCGTTTTCCACAAAACTCATATATTATAGAACTAACCTAATCCTGTTAACAATATCTAAATATATGATTAATGAAACTATTACTTATGTAATAATATTGTTTATCTAGGAGTATTGCATGCGTACAATCAACTAGATATTATAATTTAAACACTATAACGAATGGTCTTCTTTTAGTATGTTTATTAAGGTACCAATTAATTATGTAATATATTGTACAGTTGTAAACCAATAAACATATTTCTAAAAAAAAAAAAAAAAAAAAGCAACCTGATCCCCCCCGCGGGACCTACAGTATTTAAATTCGGGTGGAGGGCATACTGCCCCCACAAGACGATAATTACAGGGTTTAAAAATTTTTTATTGTAGAATTAAGCGTATATAAATTGGTGAGGGGTCGGGGGGTAAATAGGGAAATTTTTAAATTTCGTTTAAGACCCCCCGAGTGGGTACTCTTTCAAGAGGGTTCCCAAAAAGGAATAAACCCACAGTAAAAAAAGTGGGGGTTGTTAATTAGAATAAGCGATTTAGAACATAAGTTACTAGTTTTAAGTAGATTATATAATAGGATAAGATGTAAAACGCGAGAGAGTACAATAGGATATTCGAATTGAAAGATTTGCGGAAAAATAAAAGAGGAAACACTGACTACAGGTTAGCGAAAAGTGTAAAAGCGTGAGAGAGCAAAAGAGAGACAGTGTGTTTAGATTGCGTTGTTATATAGAATAAAGGTTAACAATTTTGTCCGGGGTCGGCAACCTTTTGAGTCGGAAGAGTCAAAAATTACAATTTACAAAATTTCAAAGTTTTTAAAGAGCCACAAAATATTTTCTTGCCAACAATAAATAGTACTCGCATAAATAAAGTTATTTGATAAAAAAAAAACTAATCTATTTATTCATAAGAAAAAACATCCAAAGAGCCGTATGTGGCTCGCGAGCCGCAGGTTGCCGACCCCTGCCCTAGTCCAAAAGTACCAACCGAGTCTCGAACCGTGTCTGCGCCGTTCGGACGTGCGTTCGTCCACGTTTTTCTCTGGAAATCGTCAGGAATCGACGCGACGGCGATCGTCGGTTTCCACGCGGATAACCAGCGGGTTACTTCACTCGTTAATTCGTTTCGCGAACCACGGATCCCTGAAATAAATGTTATTGCCAAAGATCTCGTGCGCAGCGAATCGTTGCTGCTCGCACGCCACGTAGACATCTATCATTTACAATTCCGCCACGATCGGGCTTATCGATACTTGCCCGGCCGTGTTACGTAACCGGCAATTATTCCCCGGTTGCTCCTCGGCCGATCCTCGCGCGGCCGGGCCGTTTTGGGATCCGGGAAAAGTGACACGAACCAGTCCACCGGTAAAAACCACGTCCCGGTTCCACCGCTGGAAAGTATTTGGAAAGTGACATAATGCGTCACATCTGACCCTTAAACCAAAACCTGAACGTACCACACGCGGTACCGGTTCTACGTCCACACGAACTTAACCCTCCGTGACTCGCGCGTTAAACCTCCTCCGGTTGAATTATACAATCTACAGAATACAAACGCGGAACGCTTCAAGAAAGTCCGATAGGTGGTCCTTAGCTGTTTTAGGGGTCAGAAATTCTTTTTGAAATCTTTTAACTTACCCCTTTAAGGGGGATCTATACTCTCGGATTGTAACTAGAAAGGAACTAGAATCTTACTAGATTTTGGGTCGAAACATGGGTTTACGCGCTTCGATTTTTCGTCCTTATTTGAGCGGATTTTGGACTGGGTGAGGACTCATTCTATAGAGGAAGGTTAAATACCGCGCGCTCTTCTATTGATCTAACGAGATTATGTTTATATCTAATAATATGAGTACCCAAAGTAGAGAAAAAATCTAGAAAAATAACCGCAGATTTCAATGTATTTTTCTGTCTCAAAGAGACTTTTTTGACTGATATGATAAGCAGAGCGCGCCGTGATGGACCTTCCTCTATCAAATGAGCCTTTGTGCAGCTCAAAATATGCTCGTATAAGGACAAAAAATCGAAGCGCGTGATTTCATTCACATTAGCAGAGATTTCCCCATATTACGTTCATGAAGACAGAGGTTATCTCTGATGTAGAGCCAATCTAGAGCCAATTTTATTTCAGTTAGTTTAGACGAGATGGCGCCTAGTCAGAAGGACTGTCAATCAGTGCTGCGATATTGTGCAACATTTCACTGCTGCACTGCTGTCAATGTGGAATCATAGCAAAACTGACACAGACGAGGTACATATTCTCATCGGTGGCACTAATATTAGTGCGACCTGCCCTGTATAACGGCATTCGCGACGAGCTGAATAGAATATGGAAATAGCAAGCAACTCCATCTCGTGTTCATTATGCAGTTGCGTGTTTATCAGTGTTACCAAACTTTTTTTCTGCACAGAGGTTGATAAGATTGATAAATACCCCAAGATCTGAGGGTATAGATCCCCCTTAAATTCTCAGATTTGGTGAGAACAAATTGAACTTTCGTCACTCCATTCGATAGCGCTTCCAAAGACAAACATCCGTGACAAATTTCAAGTCGGTACCCCTACCACAAGTGTGGCTACAGGGTGGACTTCGTTTTAGTGAATTATGCTCCACTTCTGTCCTGCCCAACAATAACTTACGGGAACATTCTATTTATTGGATTGGCAAAAGAGTAATTTCGGTATTTTAAGATGAAATAGAGCCCAATTGATTGATTCAAGCAATGAACTTTAATCAATAAGTGATTATTTCCCCTTCTGTTCGATAATCGTTTGCCAGAAGGAATGAACAAGAAACTATTTTATTGATTGAAGTTCATCGCTTGAATAAAGAAATTCAGTTTTATTTCACCTTAAAAAACGGAAATTACTTTCTTGCCAACCCAATAATACCAAATAAGAAATTATTCTCGATCGTACATTTTTCAAATAAATTTGGGGTTATGTTCGCCGCGAACATAACCCCAAATTTATTTGAAAAATGTACGATCGAGAATAATTTCTTATTTATCATAATGGGCGCCGCGAACATAACCCCAAATTTATTTGAAAAATGTACGATCGAGAATAATTTCTTATTTATCATAATGGGCGCCGCGAACATAACCCCAAATTTATTCCAATAATAGCACACACGATTGTGATTTTTTCACAATTTTTGGTTGTAAAATCGAGTTTTAAAAAATCCGGAAGCATAGAATCAGCGATTTTAATTCGAAATGTTCACTTGACCACGTTTATATTATTATGTTAGTTGTGTCTCATGTTAACACACTCATAGTTGTGTTTACAGCATTATACTACCAATTTTAGATACCGCAGAAAAAATCCTGTCCGAAAAAATCGGCAAAAGTGACGATCGAGAACAAATTGGAATTCCAAGGGAAAGTGTTCAGTCCAAGCTGCAGGAAAATTGCGTTCGATCCACCTGGTTTTTCTTCGGTCCCGCAAAAGATCGGTGGACATCGGAGCATAACGTTGAGCTGTTACGCAAAGCGACAGAGAATCGACGGATTGATTTCCTCAGCCGTCTATCCGGTCCCGAGCGTTTCGGTCGGTCCGTTCGATCAGAAAAGAAAAGAGAAAAGAAGGAATACAGTAGTACTCGCTTATATTTGCACGACCCATCCTCACTCTTCCCCTACTGCAGTGGTTCTTAACCTTTTTGAAGTTGGGGAACACTTGTGATTATATGAAAAATTTGCGGAACACCAAAATTAACTAAATAAGAAATGATTCTCGATCGCACATTTTTAAATAAATTTGGGGTTATGTTCGCGGCGCAATGGTTCGATCAAATTATACACTAAATAGCAATTTTGTAGACATTTTTCAAACGTTCGATTCGGATTTGGACGTAAAGATTCAAATCCGAATCGAACGTTTGAAAAATGTCTACAAAATTGCTATTTAGTGTATAATTTGATCGAACCGTTGCGCCGCGAACATAACCCCAAATTTAACCAAAATTAACGTTCCAAAAAACAAACAAAAACATCCCGCGTAAAAATAAATATATTTTCCCGAAAATGTATTATTAAAAATATTTAATATATATCGCGGAATTTCGCGGAACACTTGCAAAAAGCTCGCGGAACACCGGTTAAGGACCAGTGCCCTACTGAGTGCCTCGAGCTCGGCAGAGCCTTATCTCGGTAGACAAGGAACGAGAATCAAACTCTAGAAGATAAATGTACTTTAAATGTTTAATTATGCAGTTAAAAAAATTGCAAATTCGGTAATATTTGTCATTTTGAACGTAGTACTACTGGATTGTTGATGTTTTTCTGATTGAAATGAGTCTAAACACGACATAAATCGGACTAGTTTCGTGCGAAACGTGTCCCTTCTACTCTGACCAATCAGCTTCGCATTCCTTCCACGGGATTTCTTAGGCGCGCACAGTACTTATGATTGCTATATACGAAGTCTATAAAAGTATGCCAATTTACGTCATGTTTGGACTCATTTTAATCGGAAGAATTCCAACAATCCATTGGCACCACTCTTGAAAAGGTAAGACAAAAATGACGGAATTTAAAATTTACGAAGTTTGCGGCTTCCTATTGATCTCTATATTCTCACTTAGCGAAGCCGTGCTTGAATCAGTTTCTGGAAGAGAAACGCCACCCTGTAAGGCAAGAATTTCCCTTCCGGATATCAAACTTTGTAATTTTAAACGAGTGTGAAATGTACGACTGTGAAATGGAAAATCAGTGTCGCGAGAGCCTTTTCGCGGCTTAACGAGCTCGCGCCGCCTCGGTCGACCCACTTACCCGAAATTTCCTGCTCTCCGACCGAGCGGTGCGTAGATAGCTGTTATGCAACGAGTACAGCTTCGCGACGAGAACGAGTCGGGCAAGACGCGGGAGTACGAGGATGAGAGACCGGCCGTGCACCGATCGCATTTTATTTGCACTCGACGTAGACCCGGTGACACACTTTGGCCGAGCGCGCTCCGGGAAGCGCTGCTAGCAGGGAAAGTGACAGCATCGGCGTGTCCAGCCGATCGTAACCGCAGTTACGTGGCCCGATGATGCGCCCCGCGCAACCATAACGTCACAGATGACGGTACGAGCACCGCGTTTCCCGCGCCGTCGATACCGACCGCCCATTTCGTAGGACCGTCCTTATAAATCTCGAACTTTTTCGGGCGCAAACAAAACGTAACTAAGGAAGAACAAAACAATTGTTGACAAGGTAACACGCTATAAAAAACCAATTTATGAACGAGGGGACAACTGTCAGCCACGAACCGAGAATATTACGAGCCCATTTTTGAAATCCGTGTTTTGTTAACACTTTCGGAGTTATTTCATTATTAAGAAACCGAATCATTTTTACTTTTTCCGATAAGTTTCAAAAGAATACATATGAACCCTTAAAGCATGTAGTAATTTCGAATAAAAGTGTTCGTAAGCGAGAGTAATGATTTTTTAAAAAATTGATCCGTGTCAGGAATCTCATTGTTCCAAAAATTTGTTTTTCAGTACAAGTTGAGAGTAGCGTTTTAAAATCGAAAATTGTGTCCTTAAATAAATGGAAGCTTAGGAAAGAAGCAGACAATAACAGAAAGACAATTGACGTTTTGAGAATTAGTGGATTGGATTGAATTATTGAATTATTGAAGAGAATCGTATACACTACTGTGCAAAAGAAAGAAGCACCACATTTAATAGAAAAGCTTAAAAAATCAAATAAGAACACAGTAAGTTTCGAAAAAGAATTCCGCTGTTTAATTGAATAGTTCTGAGAATAATCTAATACTGTAAATGCAATAAATCAATCATTGTAATTATAATGGGTGCTTCTTTCTTCTGCACAGTAGTGTATATGCATCCACGGTGAAGAAGTGTGTTCGCCTTTATCGACGCTAGTGGTCAACAGAAGAAAGACAAGAAAAACGAAATCGCCGGTCGAAAATACATATATCGTGCAGCACGGCAGGACGAGTGGGGAGAAGCAGCGAAATTCCTCGTCTTTTCGGAGCTGAAATCGAAAGTTCGTGTCTCTTGGCAGAAGAAATCTCCTCGAATGCGTGTCAGTGGGTCTCTCTCTCCCTCTCTCGAGACGTTACATCAGAGAGAGGATTCGCTTCCGTCACGGAGCGGAGATTCCCCGGCTCGGATGAGAAACACGCCGGCAATTATTCCCATGCCCCGGCGATTACTTCACGCTCGCGAGTTCGCGATAAACGAAGGCAAAGTCTGGTGGCGCGGCTCGATACCGCGGAAGTTTAACATCCGAAGTGTATACGTCGGAACGAAGCGACAACACTCCTTAAGGTTTGCATCATTTCAATTTACAGTGACTCCCACTAATTTTCGGACACTCTTAAAAGGACGATAGCTTCTTTAATATTGTTAGATCAATAAGTTAGATCAATTCGTTTACTACATGATGTGAAAACAAATTTTTCCAAGAATTGCAATTGGGCGGAATTGCAGACAAAATACGTAAAGATGCATTTTACAACTTTTTTATGTGGGCTTATATTGAAAATTTAAAAAATATATGTTGTAGATCTGTCGTTTTCTTCGGCATCAACCGATTTCGATGAAACTTCCACAATGCATATTATTTACACAGATCTACAAAAAATATTTTTTTTTATTCTGATCAATAGCAATTTTTGAAAAAATTTCTTTTCACATCCCGAAGTAAACTAATTGCTCTAACTTCTCAAAAAAGTTCAAATCATAGAGTGCAATACCCGAATATTAGTGGGAGTCACTGTACATCTACCTGGCCAAATTTGTTTTTGTACACTCACTCTTATATGTATATGTAATATCAAAGTGGACTTGATCGATTTGAAGAGTTGAAATTAACGAATTGAAGTTGAAATTGAAAAATTGACCTTGAAATTGGAAAATTGAAATTGAAGAGTTGAAATTGAAATTGAAGTTGAAGGGTTGATATTGAAATTGGAGTAGAAATGTGAAGTTGAAATGGAAGAGTAGAAATGTGAAGTTGAAATGGAAGAATAGAAATTGTAGTTGAAATGGAAGTTTTGAAATTGAAGTTGAAATGGCAGAGTTAAAATTGACCTTGATATTGGAAAATTGAAATTGAAGAGTTGAAATTGAAATTGAAGTTGAAGAGTTGATATTGAAATAGGAATTGAAATAAAAATTTGATGTTGAAATCGAAGAGTTGAAATTAACGAATTGGAGTTGAAATTGAAAAATTGACCTTGAAATTGGAAAATTGAAATTGAAGAGTTGAAATTGAAATTGAAGTTGAAGAGTTGATATTGAAATAGGAATTGAAATAAAAATTTGATGTTGAAATCGAAGAGTTGAAATTAACGAATTGGAGTTGAAATTGAAAAATTGACCTTGAAATTGGAAAATTGAAATTGAAGAGTTGAAATTGAAATTGAAGTTGAAGTTGAAGGGTTGATATTGAAATTGAAGTTGAAATTGAAGTTGAAGGGTTGATATTGAAATTGAAGTTGATATTAACGAAATGAAATTGAAAAATTGAAGTTGAAATGGAAGAGTAGAAATGTGAAGTTGAAATGGAAGAATAGAAATGTGAAGTTGAAATGGAAGAATAGAAATGTGAAGTTGAAATGGAAGAGTAGAAATTTTAGTTGAAATGGAAGTTTTGAAATTGAAGTTGAAGGGTTGATATTGAAATTGAAGTTGATATTAACGAAATGAAATTGAAAAATTGAAGTTGAAATGGAAGAGTAGAAATGTGAAGTTGAAATGGAAGAATAGAAATGTGAAGTTGAAATGGAAGAGTAGAAATTGTAGTTGAAATGGAAGTTTTGAAATTGAAGTTGAAATGGGAGAGTTAAAATTGACCTTGATATCGGAAAATTGAAATTGAAGAGTTGAAATTGAAATTGAAGTTGAAGAGTTGATATTGAAATAGGAGTTGAAATAAAAATTTGATGTTGAAATTGAAGAGTTGAAATTAACAAATTGAAATTGAAGAATTGAAGTTGAAATTGAAAAATTGACCTTGAAATTGGAAAATTGAAAATGAAGAGTTGAAATTGAAATTGAAGTTGAAGGGTTGATATTGAAATTGGAGTTGAAATTGAAAAATTGACCTTGAAATTGGAAAATTGAAATTGGAGTTGAAATTGAAAAATTGACCTTGAAATTGGAAAATTGAAATTGAAGAGTTGAAATTGAAATTGAAATTGATTTGAAGGGTTGATATTGAAATTGAAGTTGAAGGGTTGATATTGAAATTGAAGTTGATATTAACGAAATGAAATTGAAAAATTGCAGTTGAAATGGAAGAGTGGAAATTGAAGTTGTAATGGAAGGATAGAAATTGAAGTTGAAATGGAAGAATAGAAATTGAAATTGAAATTAAAGTTGAAATTGAAAAATTGAAGTTGAAAATGAAGTTGATGTTAGCGTTTACTTACTTGTGTAACGTCTTAGTACGACAGTAATGGTGTTTTAGAGTTATTTAAATTGAAATATCTCCTGAACTACTAACTTTTCGACATACATAGGTTAGTACTTTTTTATAACGAATATCCAGTTGCATCGATTGATGTATTAAAAAATAGCACATTCCATTTAAAAAAATATCGATGACGTTTAAATCTCATAAAAAAATGTCCTCGAAAATTTTTTCCCTTACAACGTTACATGTAGCCCTTCAAACAGTGTAACTTTGTCCTAAGAAGCTTTTTTGTACAACAAAAAGTAATAAAGATATTTAAGCGTTCTGTTTCTTCGGTCTCACCCCGTATAAAGTGAAGGAGAGCTTGACGAAGGGTTAAGGTTCAAACGTCACGTAGAAGTTCCAGCAGAATTAGCATAGGAAAAGTAACTGTTTGAATGAACAGCGGCTATAAAGTATCAGCAGGACGCGCGAACGGATAAAAATAAAAGCGGCGTGGCCGCGCGTCGGCTCATACCTAATGAGCCGCGTGCAATTAGCGTGCGATGAATACGTATACCTGTGTGTCCCAGCGCGTAGCGTCGCACGAAGAAGTTTCACTTTCCTTCTCGTTGGCTGGCTCTTCCGTCGCGCCGGTTATTTTCGTAGCTCGGCGTGTATGCCATGTGGCCCGACCGTGGATCGTTCGCCACAAAGGCCAACTCTCCGTGTCGTCCTCGCGGAGAAAGTCCCAAAATTTTCGAGGGCCCCATGGGACAAGAGATCCACGGTATAATCGTCCAAGGAAACTCTCGCACGGCCACCGCGCCGATGTGCTGTTACTGTACGCTATGTGTGCCGCTACGGTACACGTGTCCCGCTGCTGTTCTGAATGGGGAAAGGGCTCGCTCGAATGCGGGAACAGGAACAGGCATACTATGCTACAGCGATGTGACTCGCACTCGTTCGCGCGCTCGACGCTTTCCGCGGGGTTTGTGTCTCTCGAACACGAGCAACAGGTGGTCTGAATGCGCAGCCGCGCCGGAACTCGGAGCTGCTACACTTGTGGCGAGAGTATTCATTCGGGAAATTACTTAACCCGGAACGTGGGAATTCGGGAATCCAATTCCCTCATCCGAGAAGCGGCACAGACTTCCCTGGGCCACGGGTTCCCAAAGCTTTTTCTAATCATCTTCCGTAAAATTGTGTTCATCACTTCTAAGCAGGGACTTAATACCGGTAAAATAAACATACCGGTGCTATTATGCCAAGAGGCTGTACCGAAACTGAAATAATACCGAAATGGATGAAAACTGAAATCGTTAAAATACCTTGTTTCGGTACAACCGATATTCTACCAAAACTGGTACATACTGGTATTTTTCGGTTTTTCCAATGCAAGGGATGCCCCAAATAAAAAGGAACTGCGTCCCACTTACCCCAGAACCATCAAGAAGCACAGTCACTTAAATTATATTGCAGTTAAGTATACACAATAGAAATACGATCCGTCGTAAAACCCTCCGAGTGAAGGAACAAGTGCGAGTCCGAATTCTAAACTATCCATCGACGACGTACCTACTGTGGTCGTCAGAAAACATTACCTTCCAGATGTACCTCCCAATTATAAGTGATTTTTCAACATTTTTAATAATTATATTTGATAAATATATTTCATTATCATCAACTAAAACTAAAATTTGTAACAAAATTAATTACACTTTCCAACAGCCAAAAAGTATTTCGATTCCCATTCCAAATCTGTCCTTAATTTTTCTCCCAGACATACAATTTTTGAGAAAATTGAGTTTTAAAAAAAGACATATTTTTCAACTTTGAACAAATATTGTGATGTTATTATAAAAGATATTGAATTGTTCTTTACAGCAAAAGATTCTGTAGACATTCCCGAATACAGTGATATCCAAGAATCGCATAGTGGGAATCGAAATACAAAAAAAAATTGGAATTTGTTGGACAGTGTTATTAATAAGACATGTGAGTCGCGAAATACCTCGTTTATGATCGTGAAGCAGTTAATGTATCCTATAGATTGGAAAAACAGAAATTATTACCGGTAAATACATATACCTACGCAAATATATCGGTATTTTCATATACCGGTATGACGTCATAAGTTCCTGCTTCTGAGAGACACAACTCCAATAAAAATGTACTTCCTCCCTTAATACATAAGAGTATACATACATCTGCTACACTACGGGGCTCTTATTTTCGACTTTTGAATTTATTTTATGGCACCTCCCCCCCAAGAATTATTTCAATTATTAAAAAACAATCTATGCAAAGTTTAAGCTCGATCGTATACCGGGAAACGTGCCCCAAGGCCGTTAAACATCAAAATATTGGGTTGGCAAGAAAGTAATTTCGGTATTTTAACCGAATTATTTCGGAATTTCTTTATTCAAGCGATGAACTTTAATCAATAAAATATTTCCTTATTTATTCTTTTTGGCAAAAGATCATCGAACAAAAGGGAGAATGTCCTATTCATTAATATTCATTGCTTGAGTAAAAATATTGAGCTCTATTTCACCTTAAAATACCGAAATTACTTTCTTGCCAACCCAATAATAAATGAAATGCTCATAGAATCGTTTTCTCGAATATCTTCTAAATTATCGACCGCATCAAAAAATATCTTAGACAAAACCTGTAGATCTAAACAGGCTGCGTCTTTTATGTCCTATTACTTTTTTTCGTAAAACAAACGGTTTCAGGATAGAAAGCTATTCCCTCAACTATTTCGCCTTACATCCTGCATTAATTGTATAATAAATTACAATAGTTTACTTGATAATACATTACAATTATTAAGCTGTTTACTTTCATCTTCTTTCATTGACTATCCTGAAGGGGCGTTTTTAAAGTTTCACACGCATCTGGCAGCCGAGTACATATCTGAATATAAAAGTACGTGGCTGACTACTGAGAACGTATTCTACTTGAACGTACAGTTTTGGACGGAGCACAGAACTGAACATTTTTGTTCACAATGGAATGAAAATACAGTTGCAAACTAGTTCAAAGGAACAGCAATTTTAGTTTTAACGTTCAGTTCAGCTTCGATTTAAATGGAATCTATGAGAGGATTGAAAAAATTCGTGTCCGGATGAAAATTAAACACAAATGATTGCATTTTAAAATAGTGAATATCTCCTAACGTTTTCCAATCTGATGGATTTCTTTCTCATAAAAATTGCATTGTTCTTCTTCAAAGAAAGATTTTTGTGATCAAGTAGTTATAATTGAGTAATTAATGTTCAATTAGATGTGAAATTATGTCCATCTGTTTCACTTAGACTAGAAACCGAAGAGTCTAGACAGGTCCGAACAAAATGATTAGGCGAGCTGAAATACCGCAAAGTGTGAAGCAGTTCGACAAAATTAAGAATATCGTTACATTATTCTTTGCAATTTATAGAAATCTAAAAATTATACATTGAATGGATATACAGTGTTTGTAAAAAGTATTCGTACACCCTTTAAAACAGAATAACTTTTTTATAATCGTACCAAACGACCTGATTCTTTATAATCAATTAGAAGCATTGGTTTACGAAATGATATGCAGGAAAGATTTTCCAAAAATTATAATTTACAAGGTTACGTGCAAAAATAAAAAGAAGGCATTTTTTGAAACTTTTTTATTTGGGCCCTTAAAGAAAATTCAAAATATATGTTTTGTAGATCTATAGTAGTTATCGAAATCGATTAACACGAGCTACAAGCGGTTAAAGATGGCGAAAATCGTAGTTTTACACGACTTTCGTCGTGTCGTTTTGTCCTGCGACATCCGATTTCCATGAAATTTTCAGTATGTGTATAAATAACACAGATCTGCAAAACATATATTTTAAATGATCATTAAGGGCCCAAATAAAAAATCTTTGAAAAACGCCTTTTTGATTTTTGCACGTAACCTTGTAAATTATAATTTTTGGAAAATCATTTTTGCATATCATTTCGTAAACCAATGCTTCTAATTGATATTATATTGATAATTATTATGTTATTGATTAGAAAAAATCAGGTCGTTTGATACAATTATAAAACAATTATTCTATTTTAAATGGTGTACGAATGCTTTTTATACTCACTGTGTTCATAAATGTCAAGATCTTGAGATTCCTATCTGGTTTATTGGAACCACCTCTGAAATTTCAACAGATAAAATCGATGCGCAATAATGAACGTTTAGCGTTAGGTGGTAACTGTGGCATAGTTCTTGTAACATCGCGAATCAGTCGACGCAGCAAGGTAACGCTAATTTACGGAAAGAAAGGTGTTTACTTGCTCGTAATGAAACATCGAACACCGTGAGTCGTTCCACGATCCCACGAAGTACGCTGAAAGTTACACCTTACGGTGTTACATAACTCGAGTGGCTGATTACAATAACGATTTGTGACAAGAGGCCGGGATTTTTCTCGCGATTATCAATTTCACAGGAGAACGAGACGAAAGTGGTAATCCGTTTCGTCGGTGCATGTCCGCGAGTGCAGAAATTAGGCTGTAGCCGAGAGCATTTAAAAGAGTGACGCGTTCGAGGCCGCTCGCTCGAACGATTCGAGCCGGGCTCGAACTCTTTCAAAAACGAAAGTCCCGCCTCTTCCCGTATTCCAAGCTCGTGTCGCCCCGGCGAGTTTCACCGAACGTATTCGCTATGTATGCGTGCGTTTAGCGAGCATCCACGAAGAATCCAAAAGTCACGTCGACGGGCAACGAGGAAGGAGAGAAAAGAATCGCTCCGCGGGGCCAAGGGAAGGCTCCCGGGGCCAGAGAAAGGACGAGCGTTTGATATTACAACGTCAATCGGTCGTTTCGAGGGAAATGGAAGCGGCCTTCCGAAATCTGATTACTACAGTCCCTGCTCACTTTATTAGACTCACCTGAAGAATTGGTGCTTTTTGAAATCCTGTAAGGAATGCAACGCTGTTTTCAACCTATGGGGTAATGATTTTATACTACAAGGTTGCCTTATGGGTTGCCTATCCGAGTGTAAAATTTGTTTGCAAGAGCAAAAAATCCCTCTTTTACCATGGCCCGGCAACTCACCGGACGTGAATCCGATTGAAAATGTCTGGGAGTGCCTGAAAAGAGAACTGGCCAAAGAAAATATAACAACAAAGACCAAGTTGATAGAGAGAAGAATCTATCACTGGCACCATAACGTTGCATTAAAAGAAATTGCACAAACTTGCATAGATAGCATGTCCAGAAGAGTTGCGGCTTTAAGAGCAGCTGAGGGCGGATTAACAAAATATTAGTGTTTTAAGAATTATATTGATCTATTTTTGTTTGTATCCATTGTTTTTGTAAAATAAATATATGGAAAATTCATTGGTCATCATTAAGTGATGTTTGAATAAGGCTGCTATACCCATTATTCATGGTAAAACTAAAAATATCATGATTATAGAGGTGAGTCTAATAAAGTGAGCAGGGCTGCCACTCAAAAGTATGTGGACACTTAGCATGTTCATGAAATTTGTGATATATAATGTATACTTTTATCATCAAACAATATTTGTTGCTGAAGTCTATTATGAATATGTATGTAATGTATTCTAATAGTACCAAAATAAACAATTTAGTTATTGAATTTTCTTAAATAAATAAAAGAGAAACTATGGGATCACATAGACAGATAAGTCCGAAAACGATGACACAAGTCTGAAAAACATTTGTGGGAAATATTAGAATCTGAGTGGAACCTTATTGAAAGTGAAGTAATGAAGAAGTTAAGAGCCAGAATGCCACGACTAGTAAACGCGATCATAAAAGCACGCAGTGGATATGTACAGTCCCTGCTCACTTTATTAGACTCACCTGTATAATTATGATATTTCTATACGATATTGTACTATACGATTTGAATTTTTTTGGGAAGCTAGAGCAATTAGTTTACTAAAGAATGTGAAAAGAAATTTTTTCAAAAATTGCAATTGATCGGAATTGTTGAAAAAATACTAAAAGTTGAATTTTTAACTTTTTTATGTGGGCCTATATTGAAAATTTAAAAAATAAGTTTTGTAGATCTGTGTCAATTAAACATATTCTGAAAATTTCGTCAAAATCGGTCGACGTTGCAATGAGCTACAAACATTTAATGATGGTAAAAATTGCAGATTTTCACGATTTATTGCCGAAAATCTTGTAATCGAATTTTAAACCTCTTCCCATAGTCCTACCTTGCGTTTGATACACCTTTTCATGAGTATAAATGAGAACCATTTCCATCTGCATAATATTGATATATTCTTTACTCCTTCTATAATAACCATATAGCACAAAGACGCCTTAAAGACTTCTGCTGTTAGACATTCAAGACATCTTGAAAATCCTACAAACGTTTTCCGAACGTCTTCCGGATAAAGGTGAATATTTCTCGATCGAAAAATGAATATAAAATTGTTTGATTTAGTAAACTAATCCTTCTAACGTCTCAAAAAAGCTCAAGCTGTTGGGACCAATTTTGAAAAAATTATTCGATTTTAAAAGGTGTACGAATACTTTGTACACCCACTGTAAACATTTCTTCCTAGCTGGAATAATTCCATTTTATATTATTGTTTTCAAATAATAATTGGTTAGATACCACCATATTAATAATTATATAATCAGTCAACGTTTAATAATTATTTTAGAAGTTTAATAATTATTTTAGTGGTGCCCCAGAGTCTCCACTCCAAATAAATCTAGTACAAGATTTCTAATGAAAAAGAAAATAGACCATAGTTCTAGCCATTTTGGCCGTTGTGCGGCGCACAGTGGGAAAAAGTGACTTGCCTTGCTTCAAAAAGGAATAACTTTCGATAGAAAGGAGGTAGAGCGATGAATTTTTTTAAAATTAAAGCTGAAACTTTGCAGAATATGCGGAAAATAGGGAGATTACGGTACGAACGGTTTATAACCTTGAGAAAATTCGTTAAACAATTCGTTTACAAAAATCGATTTCTTGTAAAATCCTGAAGTCGTAGACAAATTTTGAGACCAGCTTTGAAATCAGCGTGAAAAAATCTACGGGAAATGATATATAGCAAAAATTAAAAAAATTTTTTTTTGCCCGTTGTAACGCAGAAACCACATTTTCTGGAAATTGTGAAAGTTTAACGAATTTTCTCAAGGTTAAAAACCGTTCGTACCGTAATCTCCCTATTTTCCCCATATTCTGCAAAGTTTCAGCTTTAATTTTAAAAAATTCATCGCTCTACCTTATTTCTATCGAAAGTTATACCTTTTTGAAGCAAGGCAAGTCACTTTTCCCCACTGTGCGGCGTAGCTGCGCACGCGAGTGCACACTTCGTAACGTATTCCGGTAAATACGAGGAATCGTTTCGAGATCATGGCTCCTCCCCTTCCAATTATCTCCACACAGCTTCTCTCTACGACGAAGGAGATCGCGTTGGCCAGCGAAACGATCCTTTCAACCACGAATTCCAACAGTCCTTTTTTCCCCGTACGCATTCAGATTGGCCAGTTTCGGACAGCTTGGCGTGTCGATGTTGTTTAGATACGACGAATTTTTCCCTCGTTTCAGCAGCTCCTCGATTACTCAATCTACCGGGTTCTCTGGAGGTTAATCCTTTCAATGTTATGCGCACGTATACAAAGATTTGGCCGGTAGGAGCACTGTGAGCGCGTTTATGCGTTCATCGTGTTGACAGACAACACTTTTAGTGATTCATTCCAGCCTTGGATGAAGCAATTGATTGTGAACTGCTTCTGAGGACATTGCCGTGTATTTATTGAATCTTAATTAGTTGCTGGACGTATCCCATAGTTTTATCCACAGATACGAGTCTGCATAGAAATCGATTAACACCATGTAGCCTGACAATTCAATCTCTACGATCGTCAAAGAGTTAAATTGGTTAAGAATCTACAAAGAATAGAGTGACTACAAATAGTGCAGTTTGTCTTAACTTTCCTAAAAGTATAATATTTACATAGAGACACACAGTGACTGTTGAATTTTTAACTTTTTTATCTGGGCCTATATTGAAAATTTAAAAAATAAAAGTAAAGAATTTATAATAAGAGAGGCTAATAATTAACACTTATATATAATACGTTGCTCGTATACAGTACAGTCGAAAAAATTCTAATTTTTTAGATAGAGTTCAAACAAATTAATTTTCTCGAATCGTTCTTTTTTTACTAGATTCTCTATTCGAAAGCCCACAATTTAAAAAAATTAGCTATCCTGCTGCTTCTAGTTCCCGAGATAGTTCAAAGAATATGTTTTTAACTCCCAATTTTAACCCATTGCAGTACTATGTATACTTTGTGGTCATAGTATCGGAGATTCTTCATCGTTCCGAATTTTGTAGAAAACAAAGAAAGTTTATATTTACTGTACGCTTTTACGTTTTTTCCAAATGCTATATCTGTGGTCGCAAGGAAAAACGCCGCATGTCACAATTTCAAAAAATTACAGTTTATGCATTAATTGAGCTTTATAGTATAGGATTTACGTATTTACCAGAAAAAAGTATAAAAGGTTCAAAAAAATAATGCAATTTAACCGATGTCCTGTGTCAAAGCATTAGCGATTCAAACTTGAAACGGCAATATCTCGAAAGTGAAAGTATGTGACATGGGGCGTTCTTCCTGACAACCACAGATACATCGACTACAACAAAATAGAATTTTACTTTGTTTCCTTTAAGAAATTAGTAACATACATATTCATTAAATTCAGTTCAGAATGATCATCACGAGTCTGACTCGATATTCTAAGGCAAGGAGTTAAGGGCTATTTTCCCCAATTCAATGCGGACGATAGTCAATTAAAAAAAAATTTCGAGAACTACCTCTCACAAAAGTAAAGATAAAAAAGAAACCGGCCTCTGTCAGTTTCTTCGCCGAGGTACAAGATAAAGTTTGATGACTTCAGGCTTTATTTGATGGCTCAAAAATCCATCAGTTTGTCTACCCTAGCAGCACAAGATATTGTATTGGGTTGGCAAGAAAGTAATTTCGGTTTTCACTAACTGATGGCGTTATGTTTTGTTTGATTGGCTTCTGTTAACGTTGCGTTTGTTTTCTTTCTGACATTTCATAACTGCATCTTTTAGGTTACTTTTGAAGCAAATTACACGTAATTTTGATTAAAATTGTTAGTTCTGTGTCAATTTGAACATGGAGTGCAGAAACGAACATTATAGGCATATATTGATTTTTTATTTCCGTAGAGGTAAAAAAGCTGCCGAGGCTCACAAAGATATATGCGAAGTTTGCGGTGTAGATTGCTTAACAGAACGCACGTGCCAGAATTGCTTTAAAAAATTCCGTTCTGGAAATTTCTCACTTAAAGACGACCAACGTTCTGGTCGATCATCTGGAGTTGATGATGACCAAATGAAAGCCATTATTGAATCGGATCGTCATATAACTGTCCGAGAGATTGCAGACAGGTTAAATGTCTCGCATACAACCATAGAATATCGTTTAAAAAGTCTCGGAATCGTTAAGAAGTTCGATATTTGGGTTCCACACGAGTTGAAAGAAATTCACTTAATGCAACGCATCAACATATGCGATATGCATCTCAAACGAAATGAAATCGACCCTTTTCTCAAGCGAATCATCACCGGTGATGAGAAATGGGTTGTTTACAATAACACAACTCGAAAACGATCATGGTCCAAGCGTGATGAACCAGCCCAAACCACACCGAATGCTGAATTGCACCAAAAGAAGATCATGTTGTCAATTTGGTGGGATTACAAAGGTATTGTGTATTTTGAGCTGCTCCCAAGGAACCAAACCATCAATTCAGATGTTTATTGTCGACAACTAACAAAACTGGACATAGCAATCAAAGAAAAACGGCCAGAATTGGCAAATCGCAAAGGAATCGTGTTCCACCATGATAACGCTAGGCCACACACATCTTTGGTAACACGTGAAAAGTTATTGGAGCTTGGTTGGGAAGTGATGTCACATCCACCATATAGCCCTGACATTGCACCATCAGATTATCATTTATTCCGAAGTTTACAAAACTCTTTGAATGGTAAAACATTCACTAATGATGATGATCCGAAATCGCACTTGGATCAGTTTTTCACCGAAAAGGATCAGAAGTTTTATGAGCGCGGAATTATGAAGCTACCAGAAAGATGGCAAAAGATCATACAACAAAATGGAAAATATTTTATTGATTAAAGTTCATTGCTTTCATAAAAAAATTGGATTTTATTTCATCTAAAAATACCGAAATTACTTTCTTGCCAACCCAATATATACATTCATATAATATCAAAAAGAGATTCAATCTGTTTTTAATATTCAAATATACATACAATATTTATTTTACATTAAGTACCAAATATTCTTTTTAATATAAGTTAGGAAGAAATATTTTTCTCATATGAAAAAGTGTGGCTTCAAAAATATTTATCCAATATTTTTGTGCTACTAGGGTAATTTCGTTATAAATTGCGTTACAAACAATTTAGTAGAGACCAGTTTCTTTTCGATCGCACCTTTCGCGTGTTCCCTTGTCGCCTCGGCACGGCTCGGCTCAGCTCTACTCAGCGCCGGGACGATCGTCGACGCTAGACGAGCCGATCAACCTCCCGATGATCGCGGAGCGTGGCGTCGAACGCTGAAAAAGTGAAACTCGGCTCGCTGCGCGTGTAACCTAGAAACGACCAAGCGGTGCTCAACTCTGCGGGCGCCCGTACATCTACGACCGAGTTGGCCCGGACGATTAATCGACTCGTTATCTGAAAACACGCGTCGAACGATCCACGTTTCCAGATGACGGCGCCACACGCTCACCACCGGGAAAAACTATCGGCGCTGTGTACTGCACCGACCGACTCGCGAAATGTCTGACCGCGACTGGCATATTTCCCTGCGCGACCCATTTCATCCGTTTATAATTCGGCCAGTGTTGGGCAGATGGGATCAAAAATAATATTTCTGTTCTTTTTAACCCTTAGCACTCGAGTGGTGACTCAGTCACCATTAAAAATTGCTGTGCCGATATTCAAACTATTGTTTACAATATTAAATATGTTGATATCTAATCAATTACTGAACACATAAGTATTGCATGAGGTATCATACACTGAGAAAAAAATCCTGTCGAAACAAAACAAATATATGTTGATTCAATAAGATGTACTATTGAATAGTGCCAATATCATATGAACTTATTTTAATATTTAATACTATTGAATTTCAATAGCAAAACTCATTTCCGCGAATCATATAAGCCAATAGCTTGATCATCAATGTTTTCAAAAAAATAAGATAGGGCCTCAAACCAATTCCCAAATTTTTTTAACAACATATCTGATTGAAGGAAAAAAAGAAATATTACGAATAATAATATACGGTATTGAATCAAATAATAGTTTCAATCATTTCATGATAGACAATTCAAATACATCACGATTTGCTTCTAAATTTCATACTATTGAAAAGAATACATTGATATTCATCGAAGTAAAAAATTACAATAACACGCGTGTTATTGAAGTAACTATTTTTTTTCTCAGTGTATCAATTTCATACCCTTAAAAAGAAAGAAATCATTAAATTTTCCTATAAAATTATTCTTTAAAAACATTTTTCAATGAAATTTTTAATATCACCCCTCAATAATATTGTATTGCACAGGGTTAATTTGTTCATGCTTGCTGGGACAGAAAATGAATTCAGATTAACACTTGAAGTTAAAACTTGTTAAAACAAGGAAATAAACAATTAATAGCTTTTCACGTTATTTCTGTATTGAAAATAAATGAATAAGAAGTTTAATTGTGTGATAAGGCATATTTTATAACAATTACTGAAAATTCGCAGGGCCAATGAATATTACATTAACACATAGAAAATACCGTAATCATTAGACTGCGGTTCTTTATGTAAAGTAGAAATAGAAACCAAATTGTATGTTATTTCTTCCCTTAATGATTTAAATAGAAGATACGGACATCTTCAATTTGAAAAATTTATCAACAATTTTGAGTTTCATCTACTCAATTTTGCTATGAATGCATAAAGCTCCGCAGTCTAGTAATCACCAATTAAATATAAGAAACCACAAAAAAAGTAATACAATTTATTAACAGCGTCAAAGAATACCAGCATCCAAGAATTCTCGGAATTCTTGATTTTTCTGCAACTCTTCCGGAAAAAAATGTATTTCTCAATCAGCAGCAGAGAAGAGCTTTATTTCCATGTATCATTAAGTTAGACGAAAAATAAAGAAGCTTGGATTTTTGTATGCTGTTTAAAAGTCGGTTAAAACTTTGTTTCTCGCGGATACGAAGTTTTTTAATGATCATAAGCTCAAGACAACAGCTTTGAAGTACACGTGGTCCGTTGTCAAGAGAATGAGCCATGAATAAATATTTCAATTTGAAATGAGAATTCTTTTATGGAATATTTTACAAAGCCTCTTAATATTTTGAAAGAGTCTCTCGAAAAC
Source organism: Lasioglossum pauxillum (assembly GCA_933228785.1). Taxonomy (NCBI): domain Eukaryota; kingdom Metazoa; phylum Arthropoda; class Insecta; order Hymenoptera; family Halictidae; genus Lasioglossum; species Lasioglossum pauxillum. Next base: position 41,362,503 of record OW121705.1, on the reverse strand, counting down.
GTCCAACCGGAATTTTTCTAAACTAATGGACACCAGTGGATATTAGGTATAGGTGGAAAGTGAATACAGTGCCCGAAATTTCCATAAAGGCACCTATATTTCGACGTATTTTTTTTTAAATATGTCAAGTTTACTACTTTTTCTCATCTACAATTATATTTAGTTGATGCTAATCGTAAATCTTCGAGTATCTGCTCAGAAATGTTCACCTTTTGGGTGTGTATACATTTTTTGCTGTACGAAGCGAAGCATAAGTGCGAAATTTCAATAAAGCCACTTAGTTTGTGCTTAGATTCCTGAGTGAATAAGTCCCGCTAGGTACAATAGAAGAAGTGTAACTACAATTGAAGAGTAAGGATTTACGTAAAAATAGATCTGTAAATTTATTGAAATCGTAAAATGTTATATTTTAATTTCTCATTAGTAAAATGCCACGAGGACAATTGTTGACCAGTGGAGAAAAGGCATCCATTGATGCTTATAGGGATATGGGATATTCTAATCGCATAAGTGCAAAAAAAATTAATCGATCACGTACGGTTGTAAATAATTACGTCAATTTGGGAAAAGATTACGGCAAAAACTTCCCCAAAGGGGGAAATCAAATGCTGAGCAAGAGACAGCATTCGTTGTTAATGACATCTGCATCAAAAGAATTGAGAAGTGCAGCACAACTTCGCGTTGAATTAGATTTGTCAGTGACTACGAGACGCGTACAACAAATTTTAAAAAGTTCCAACCGATTTCACTGGACAGAAATGGTGCAGAAACTAGCACACAAAGCAGAACATAAATAGGCTCGTCTTGATTTTGCAAAAACACACATGTCCTGGTCCAAAGAATGGGAATTTGTTAATTTTTATGATGAAAAGAAATTCAATTTAAACGGGCCAGATGGTTTTAAATATTAATGGCACGATTTAAGGAAAGAAAAAGACATAAAAATGAGTCGCAACTTTGGTGGTGGTACATTAATGATCTGGGCTGCAGTTAGAGCTGACGCCAAGACACCAATCTGTCGCATTACTCCTAAAATGAATTCTGAAAAATATACAGAATTATTAGACACAATTTGAATAGCATTTATTGAAGATATTAGACACGATAACTTCATTTATCAGCACGAAAGCGCTGCCATCCACACATCAAATTACATGAAGCAGTGGTTAAGTCAAAAGACTATCAGGGTTCTGACATGGCCAGCTCATTCCCCAGATTTAAACCCAATAGAAAATCTTCGGGGGATACTCGCAAGGAAAGTTTATGGCAATTGCGAGCTACACAGTGCTATTAATGAATTATGGAAAGCGGTGAACGAAGCATGAGCATCTATTCAAGAAGACACACTTCAAAGTTTGATTTCGTCAATGGCCCATCGTATTTTCGAAGATATTCAAAGAAATGGCAGTTCTACTAATTATTAATATAGAAATAAGAAGAACTTATTGTTCATTTTGAACCTACTTATTTAAAAAATATGTGGCTTTATGGAAACTTCGGGCACTGTAGATCCGTGTATATCCTCTTCTAAAAATTAGACTATAGTTCCGCGCACAATTCCATCGCGATCTGAGGGAAGCGTGGCGGCGACAAAGTCGACCGACGACAGGGAAGATGGACTAGAAAAGAAAAATGACAAAAGAAAGTACCGAACGGAGGAAAGGTAAATGTCACGCAGCTATCTGGTCGGATCGGGCTTGATAAGAGCGACGTGGCGTCACAAGGAGGGAAGAAAGGGAAGAGGAGGGGACCAGTTGAGAACCCGTTCTAAGCTTGGTCTAGCTGGGCGAGCATAATGCACGAGGTACGTATACGAGCGGTAGGGATAGGACAGGACAGTACAAGACAGGATAGAGTACTTAGTGAAAGTAGCGAGTAGCAACGAGCTCGGCCGACTTCGAGCGACTCTAGCGCCAAGGATCAAGGCCGGCCGCTTAGACCGCTTAGACGCCTTACGACGACGCCGACGACGCCGACGGCGAGCGCGGCCAGCAAGCAGAGGCTTTGTCTTTTCTGTGCCGTTCTATTTCGACTGCGAACCTACGCGACCCGCCGAATATTTTCCGTTGTTGTTGCTCGTCGCACCTAATTGTAAGAGCGCGCGCCGCAGTCCAATTACGATTAACAGATCGATCCGAGTCGTCCAACGAGCGATCATCCGGCCGGACAAACGTAACTTGCCTTTATATCGATTTACAAAACAAGAAAACCGCGCTGTCCAGCCGCAGAACCTCTTGCCGGCGGGTGTCTCAGCGTCGGATGTCATTCCGACTGGCTCTGTTCGGTTTATCCTATCTCCGCTACTCCTTTCTCTCGGTGTTACAGCTAGTTTGGACGCGGCTGGACCGCTAGACGATGGCGCAACACCACTGTCCCGGCACCGTCTCCGCCACCATTTTTCTAGCCCCCAGAAAAGCAACGTCGAACCTCATCATTCGCTTTGCTACATGCAGGACAGAGTTGGGCAAAAATTTAATCAACAATTCACGATTAACTTCATCAATTTTTCAATGATTACCTTTTTTATTCGACACATCAATCGATCAATCTTGATTAAAATTTTAATTGATGAATGCCCAACTCTGACGAAGGATTTACCATTTCTAGCCAGGGTGAATCCCATAACATGACGACTTCAAATAACTGCGGTGAAGGTACAACGAGTGAGTATAATCGTAATTATATCGTGCTTGGTGTTATTTCAATTAGAAAAACAAGACGAATGCGATGGTAAAAGTTTTATAAAAAAATATTAGGAAGTTGTAATCTTTTGCTTCACTTGGATTAGTGTGCTCAGTGATACCACTTGCTGGCTTGGCCCCCCTAGCGTTGAGGATTAAAATTTGTACAGTTACGGTGGAGATCGACAATTACGGAGTGAACACTGTAAATCGACAATTGAACGAGCAGATATGATCTGAATTATGTCATGTGCGGTGTCATTTTAATCAGGAAAATGTCACTTCAACAACAATGGTAATTCTGGACTGGTAATATTTTTTTGAAGGGAGATTTTTATCATAGAACAATAGGCAACCCCTATTTCCTCAGGTTCCAACCATCGTAGATATACTTTCTCAATAAAATCAATTGCATTCATCCCAGTCATCGTCCCCTACCGCCGAGTCTCATTTACAACTTCATTTAGCTCGTAAATAAACCGCGCCGGTGGACAGTGCTACCTCTAGCCGATGGCGCAACACTGACGGTAGCATTGTATACACTCGGTGATCGTCAAAACAGCTTCGTGGAACAACCATGCTACCCAATGAAAAATGAAAAATCGAAGTTGGCTGACAAGGAGAGGTCGTCGATTTGAATGAGACTTTTTCTGACGAATCTAGAGCAAAAATAAGCTCACCCACGACCGAGCGTTTTTGACAATACTCATTATTTATCGAGATAATTATATTAGGATAATTGTATTCGTACTTTTTTCACTTTTTACATTTTTATTTTGCAGATATATTTGGTTGGTTTTTGTTTCTTCTTTTTACTTTTAATTTTAAGTTTTAATTTTTTTTATGTTTGTTTCTTTTTTCTTTAAACATACGTTCTTTTCTCTTTTCTTCTAATGTAACTAATTACATATTTTGTGCAGAAAATGGACAGTTTGCAGGGTGGTATGCTTCGTAAAAACATTTGAAACAAATATTTTCGGCAGTATGCACATTTAAAACGAAGCAGTAAACATTGAAAGCAAAGCATGGTTCACATTGGCAAAAATAGATCTGTCAAATATCAATATTGTTACTTACCATGAGTACTGAAATCAGATAAATCCCTGAAAAATTGAGAAGTGAAGTAAATGTTAATTGTCTTGATAAATAATGAGTATTGTCTAAAAACGCTGAAAAGGCAAAAAAGTTGAATTGTATCCTCTGTATCCTCTCCTTGTGAGTCGCCGTACAGCAATCGCCTCCGGATCGCGTTTGATTCACGTTAATAAATTCGAGCGGTCAGGCGATAACCATCTCCGATAAAAAACACTTCGAATGTTTACGATGACCGGCCGCGATAACGAACGCGACGGGTCTTTGAAAGAGATTCAATTTTACTTTCGATCGACGGTTCTAAACGCGAGACCTTCTTCTCGCCCCCGTTCCACACCTAATGCCGCCTACATCGCGCTCCTTCGCGCGTATCTGGTACGCGTGTGCGCGCACGCTACGAGGCGGTCATTCGGCGTGAGAATTTACCGCACGATTGTGCGTACCACGCCTCGGTTTCCTACGCATTTTTCCCTTTCCACCGATGACAAGACCGGCCGCGATTTCAGCGATCGCGCTATACGCCTTTTCGCGGCCTCGATCCGACGCGGCGGGATCTGCATCCGGAAAAGTCAGAGTTCTCGGCTGTTTCAATTTTACAGCAATAATCGAGCTACACTGCTACGCCTGGGGCAGTTCGCCTAAGCTCGGGAATATAGTGGAGCGGCGAAGTGAGCGTAGCGTTGACGAGAGCGGTGCGGTGATTTTTGTTTTTACATGCTCCGCTATTCTCTCGTCACCGCTCTAGTATAAACAGTCGCATTTAACTACATCGGTTTTATTTTGCCGCGATGTTCACGTCGCCGCTATCCTCGATCTTCACCGTTCCACTACAGTCCCTGCTCACTTTATTAGATTCACCTGAAGAATTGGTGCTGTTTGAAATCCTATAAGGCAGTGATGAGCAACCCCATGGCCCGCGGGCCGCATTTGGCCCGCTAGCAAACTGCCTGCGGCCCTCCTGAATGTAGCGCTGCGCGACGCCGCGCGGCGTTCTTCGTCCACGATTTTCAATTGTTACTTCCAGGTTTTTTTCTAGTATTCCACAGTAACCTTTCAACTGCATCAGAAAGCACATTCTTCGAGTAACGATCGAATATCTCCGTATTTTGCCATGAGCTCGCCTTTTAGAAAACGCAAAATTGAAAATGGACATCGGCAGTTCATCGATAGTTGGACATATAATTATTTTAAAAATAATATATCGAATAAAACAAACGCTTTATTATAAATCTATGTATGATATAACAAATACTTCCCACAAACTAATAAATTCGTTAAAGAGGCATTGGGAGACCGTAGCGTAAACACAGACTGAAATTGGTGCTGGCGACGCAACAACGTATTGAATATTGCGTTCGTTGCTGGTTGCGGCCCGCGCGTAGTCCTATGTTTCCACTTTTGGCACGCAATACGCCGCGGGTTGCTCACCACTGCTATAAGGAATTTAACGCTGTTTTCAACCTATGGGGTAATGATTTTATACTACAAGGTTGCCTTATGGGTTGCCTATCCGAGTGTAAAATTTGTTTGCAAGAGCAAAAAATCCCCCTTTTACCATGGCCCGGCAACTCACCGGACATGAATCCGATTGAAAATGTCTGGGAGTGCCTGAAAAGAGAACTGGCTAAAGAAAATGTAACAACAAAGACCAAGTTGATAGAGAGAAGAATCTATCACTGGCACCATAACGTTGCATTAAAAGAAATTGCACAAACTTGCATAGATAGCATGTCCAGAAGAGTTGCGGCTTTAAGAGCAGCTGAGGGCGGATTAACAAAATATTAGTGTTTTAAGAATTATATTGATCTATTTGTGTTTGTATCCATTGTTTTTGTAAAATAAATATATGGAAAATTCATTGGTCATCATTAAGTGATATTTGCATGAGGCTGCTATACCCATTATTCATGGTAAAACTAAAAATATCATGATTATAGAGGTGAGTCTAATAAAGTGAGCAGGGACTGTATATACAGTGGGTGTACAAAGTATTCGTACACCTTTCAAAAACTAATAACTTTTTTATAATTGTACCAAACGAGCTGATTTTTTATAATTAATTAGAAGCATTAGTTTACAAACTGATATGAAAAAAAGATTTTCCAAAAATTACAATTTACAAGGTTGCAGGCAAAAATAAAACAGGCATTTTTTAAAATTTTTTTATTTGGGCCCTTAATGAAAATTTAAAACATATGTTTTCTAGATCCATGTTCTTTATACACATGTTGGAAATTTCATCGAAATCGATTGACGCAGGAAAAAACAACAGGCGTCGAAACATGTAGGATTCTGTGGATTTTAAGCAGAAACTGATCAAAAGTCGTGGAAAACTACGATTTTCACCATTTTTACCGTGGAAAACTTCTTGGTAGACAGAATCACTTCTTTCGTTCCGAAGATCTCGATAGCGAAGTGCACCAAATGCATTTTGCAACGAAGACTTATCAACTGCTTCGGAATCGGTTTCCGTATGACTTTCAGACAATGGATGTCTGGGCAAGAAGCGTCTGCTAAGCTTCCGTAAAAATGTTGCAAGGGTATACGTCACAACTCGAGTCACGTTATTTGGATGTATGGGGTATCGAAGACTGCATTAAGCTGCGTCGGAATTGCAGATCTTACCTCGAGCTGCATCGTTTGAATGCCTGATGCTCGCGCGACTTCCGTTAAAATAATTTCTTTCCACGGCTTGGAAGGACCCTGACAGATGCCTCGGTCGATCGGGATATTTTAAGAGCGATCTCCGGCAAACTCTGCATATTAGGACGCCTCTTCGGTAGCCTCGGCACATAAATCACGGGTTCGGCTCCCGAATTTCGGAAATCAATGCGAAGTTAAACGTCGAAGCGGAAGGGAATGTTGGAAAAAATCGTAAGTACCTATACATTATATTAGTATTTTATAATGTAGAATTAGCATTCATATATTAGGTCATCCCATAGGTTCGTGCCGACTTCTATGTGTACATTTCACGCGTCGAGTTATAAATTTGACGGCGATAAGGGACCAATGCACTTAAGCTTAGCTGTTCGGGAACAGTCTAGAGAAGGTTTTCGTGGGTATAAGATCGTGAAATAGTGAACACAGTGATTCCTGGCAGTGAAGAATCATGAGCGAAACGCGTATCCATTTCCGACATCTCATGTTATATGAATTTCGGAAAGGAAGTTCAGTAAGAATCACCACGATTAACAAATGTGCTGTTACGGAGAAAGTGCGCTTTCATCTAGTACCTGTAGGAAGGTACGTTTTAAACGTTTTAAAGGTGGGAATTTCTGTTTAGAAGACGAGGAACGTTCCCCGGGCGTCCTTCTCAGACAGACCAAGATAAAATTCGAGACCTCGTACAGAAATCACGAAGATCAGTTGAGGAGATGTCAAATGTTCTGAAAATACCTAAAACAAACTTAAAGGTATGTTCACAAAATTAACATGTGCAACTGCTCGAAAATCTGCACGAACTTATGGGATGACCTAATATATCAAAATGTATATGAGGTTTTCGTTCATATTGTGCAACTTCAAATTTATGATCTAAATGAACAGGAAGACAATGTCTTGGTACAGGCTTAGCGACAAAGAGGCACGCACACGATCATGTTTTGCCTCATAGACACGGCCAAGCTTTTGTCTTTACGTATAACTCCACACAATCAAATTTTGCAGAAACTCGCTCCTTTCAACATTCAAACCTTTTCTATTCTGGACGAATGGAAGGTGTTGATGTAAAAACGAACTTTAACAACAATTTCGCTTGGTATAAACAATTCCGCGGCAAGTTTCTTTTACAAATGTCCACCGATCCAGAGATGTAGATTCACCCCAAGGTCGGACGACCTTTTCACACACTCTGTACCATAGTTTTGTCGCGGGATGTAAGCCGATCGACTTACTTTCTTCTCGAGGCGCGCTGCGCTGCATCGATCCATGGATCCGTGCCGCGACCCGAGATCTTTTCGTATAGGTCACGTACGATCTTTCCTCCTACAAGATCGCGACACGCGGCGGCCTTGGTGACTCGAGGGAGAAAAAGCGCGCTTGATCGTGACCTTTGGCGCGAGCCGCTACCGTTCGAACTCGAACGCACGCGTGTACATGCGTGCTGCTTGCTGCGTGCTTGCGTTCACAAGCCGAAAGTATTGCAAGTCACGAAGTGAATTCGGTTACGTAATCGAGCACGGGTTACGTAGCGGTAGCGAGCATTACGTGGACTACGTCGGCGCGGCGTGTTTTTTGCCGGGCAGAAACACAGCATCCTGGATGGTCCGTGGCATCCTCGAATTCCGTACAATTATCCTCCATTTTCGACCTACTTTTGCGCAACGAATCCTCATAGGCTGGTTCATCGTCGAGAACACATCCTGGAGAAACTGTACATCAGCATCTACCCACCTACTACTATAATCTCTGGCCGAAAAATTAAGGTCACTCATAATTTTTCACTTTATTGGTGTTTTTTATCAACTTGGAAGGCCTGAACAGAATTTAATCACTAGACTCCGGATGTTTATGCATAATAAAAAGTTTGTGCATCGATTGCAAGACGCAGGAGTTAAATATAAATTTATATTCTTCAGTAATAATTTCAATGTGGTGAAAATAATATATTAACACTCTTAAAGTCGTTTAATATTTTCACTGTTTAATAATTCTAGTAATAATTCAGTCTTGTAATTTTGTAATTTTTATAAAACAATGTGTATCCAACACATTTTTAAACATTTCTTCCGACCTTGAACAAGACCACTGTGTTTGATTTTTTTTTATTTTATGGATATAAAATTGATATAATACCTTATACAATACATAAATGTTTATTAATTGATTAGATACCAACATATTTAATAATGTACACAATATTGTGAATAATGGTACAGTAATTTTTAGTGGTGACTCTGAGACCCTCGACTGCTACGGGTTATTATGGACGAGCAACGTGTTAACCCTTTGCACTCTGAATTATTTTTCAATTTTCTGGCCAACAACTCGCTACTACTTTAAGTGTTTCATTTGAAATTTACTTCAAAGGACAGTTCCTTCACTGCTACTTATTTTAAACAAGTTTGTTTACTAATTATATTAAATATTACTCAAACTTTGTTGTAATTTATATTTGTTTTTAAATAAAATGTAAGACAAGTAAAGGAATAAAGGAAGAACCAAATAAATATAAAAACCTGATTTTTTTACACTTTTCTTTCTCTGATGTCGAGTGATACTCGACAAAGTATAAAGGGTTTTAATAAATTAAATAAAAGCATGTGCCACCTGGATCGAGGATTTTGTTTACTAATTATATTAAATATTACTCAAACTTTGTTGTAATTTATATTTGTTTTTAAATAAAATGTAAGACAATTAAAGGAATAAAGGAAGAACCAAATAAATATAAAGACCTGATTTTTTTTACACTTTTCTTTCTCTGATGTCGAGTGATACTCGACAAAGTATAAAGGGTTTTAATAAATTAAATAAAAGCATGTGCCACCTGGATCGAGGATTTTGTTTACTAATTATATTAAATATTACTCAAACTTTGTTGTAATTTATATTTGTTTTTAAATAAAATGTAAGACAATTAAAGGAATAAAGGAAGAACCAAATAAATATAAAGACCTGATTTTTTTTACACTTTTCTTTCTCTGATGTCGAGTGATACTCGACAAAGTATAAAGGGTTTTAATAAATTAAATAAAAGCATGTGCCACCTGGATCGAGGATTTTGTTTACTAATTATATTAAATATTACTCAAACTTTGTTGTAATTTATATTTGTTTTTAAATAAAACGTAAGACAATTAAAGGAATAAAGGAAGAACCAAATAAATATAAAGACCTGATTTTTTTTACACTTTTCTTTCTCTGATGTCGAGTGATACTCGACAAAGTATAAAGGGTTTTAATCAATTAAAGAATAGCATGTGCCCACCTGGATCGAGGATTTTGTTTACTAATTATATTGAATATTACTCAAACTTTGTTGTAATTTATATTTATTTTTAAATAAAACGTAAGACAATTAAAGGAATAAAGGAAGAACCAAGTACATATAAAAATCTGATTTTTTTTACACTTTTCTTTCTCTGATGTCGAGTAATACTCGACAAAGTATAAAGGGTTTTAATAAATTAAATAAAAGCATGTGCCACCTGGATCGAGGATTTTGTTTACTAATTATATTGAATATTACTCAAACTTTGTTGTAATTTATATTTGTTTTTAAATAAAATGTAAGACAAGTAAAGGAATAAAGGAAGAACCAAATACATATAAAAACCTGATTTTTTTTACACTTTTCTTTCTCTGATGTCGAAGTTATACTCGACAAAGTATAAAGGGTTTTAATCAATTAAAGAATAGCATGTGCCCACCTGGATCGAGGATTTTGTTTACTAATTATATTAAATATTACTCAAACTTTGTTGTAATTTATATTTGTTTTTAAATAAAATGTAAGACAATTAAAGGAATAAAGGAAGAACCAAATACATATAAAAACCTGATTTTTTTTACACTTTTCTTTCTCTGATGTCGAGTGATACTCGACAAAGTATAAAGGGTTTTAATCAATTAAAGAAAAGCATGTGCCCACCTGGATCGAGGATTTTATTACTAATTATATTAAATATTACTTAAACTTTGTTGTAATTTATATTTGTTTTTAAATAAAATGTAAGACAATTAAAGGAATAAAGGAAGAACCAAATACATATAAAAACCTGATTTTTTGTACACTTTTCTTTCTCTGATGTCGAGTGATACTCGACAAAGTATAAAGGGTTTTAATCAATTAAAGAATAGCATGTGCCCACCTGGATCGAGGATTTTGTTTACTAATTATATTGAATATTGAATTAAATATCTGAGTCACCACCCCTCGACTGCTAAGGGTGAACGAAAAAACACGTCCAACATTTTTCTAGAAGCTATCTCTCATACACACTATTATGCAAAAGAAAGAAGCACGCAGTATAATTATAAGATATAAGGACAAACAATATTCTTATGTAGAAATTGTATTGTACAATGATTGATTTATTGCATTTAAAGTATTAGATAATCCGCAATATATACAATAGCGGACAAAAATTTAAGATCGCTCTAAAGAAAACGATAACTTTTTTAATATTTTACTATACGATTTGAACTTTTTTGGGAAAGCTAGAGCAATTAGTTTACTAAAGGATGTGAAAAGAAATTTTTTAAAAAAATTGCAATTCATCGGAATTGTTGAAAAAATACTAAAAGTTGAATTTTTAACTTTTTTATGTGGGCCTATATTGAAAATTTAAAAAATACCTTTTGTAGATCTGTGTCAATTAAATATGTTCTGAAAATTTGGTCAAAATCGGTGGACGTTGCAATGAGCTACAAACGTTTAAAGATGGTAGAAATTGCAGATTTTCACGATTTATTGCCGAAAATATCGAAAATCTGCAATTTCTACCATCTTTAAACGTTTGTAGCTCATTGCAACGTCGACCGATTTTGACGAAATTTTCAGAATATATTTAATTGACACAGATCTACAAAACGTATTTTTTTTCAATATAGGCCCACATAAAAAAGTTAAAAATTCAACTTTTAGTATTTTTTCAACAATTCCGATGAATTGCATTTTTTGAAAAAATTCTTTTCACATCCTTTAGTAAACTAATTGCTCTAGCTTTCCCAAAAAAGTTAAAATCGTATAGTACAATATTTAAAAAGTTATCGTTTTCTTTACAGCGGTCTTAAATTTTTGTCCGCTACTGTACATAACATATATATTCTCAGAACTATTCAATTAAACAGCGGAATCCTTTTCAAAACTTACTGTGTTCTTAAAAAAAAAAAGATGTTGTTGTTGTTGTTGGTGTTCTAACACATGGTTCAGTTACATTTCTGCCACCGTTGAAATATAGTTCAGTGCTACTTTAAAAATTTCAATATTTGTTCAAATGTAGTTTTTCTTGTCACAGCAAGTATGTATTTTTCATAGGTTCTGTTACGACCTCACACTGATTCTATACAATATTGTTGAAAACATATTATACATTTATTATTTTTCAGACGCAAAAAAATGTCTCTGGGAAAATGATCCACATTAGGATCGAAACGTCGAGAAACATAGTTTAATTTTGCACATTTGCTTTGTGGTATTAATGATCGAACCTTGCGCCGAAATCAAATAAATTTTACATTCATTTTTCGATCGAGAAATTTTCATCTTTTTTACTGTGTTCTTATTTGATTTTTTACGCTTTTCTATTAAATATGGCCGGGTGCTTTTTTCTTTAGCACAGTAGTGTAGGTCTCATCGAAGTCGACTTACGTAACATGAATATATTCTCTTGCTAAGATAAACCTACCAAAGACGCCACTTTGTGATCAATAAAGAAAGACATATTTTCTAAAGATACATCGATGTGTCACGTTACTGTTCACATATCATCTAAAAAGGCTGCGTTAGGTTCCTGACGGCATTGACACAGGTGAAACGCAGACTAGGCGAAACTATAGGACCAACGTCTGTTCTACTTGGAAAAGGGAAGGGCGCCGTGGAAGGGTCTATGAGTTTGGGGTCACTATCCCGTTGCGATGCGAATTTCTCGGATGTAATTTGTGGCAGGTCGTTTTCTGAGGACTGGAATTAGGAAGTTGAGTATACCTTCCAGAAATAGCAGGTCTCGGTTGGATTGTGTAGCCGTGAGGTGTTCCCGGTACAAAAATTAAAGGGTCGAACCCAAAGTAGGGACTAGCTTTATAAACACAGTCAAGACTACGTACTGCCCGAAAGCGCTAGGAATTCTGTTAGGGAATGATATGCAAATGTTTTCCACAGCTGTGCTTTCGTTCCAACGTAAACGTTAAAAACATGGAATATTACTTGATGTAACTACCAGAATCCCTATGCAAAGTAGAAACGCTCTTCGTCGATTGTGTTGAATAGAAATGCATTTCATATCGCAATAACTTTGATACATCGAAAAGAATGTAACAATATTCTGAAATTTTTTGTCTGCTTCATATTCCACAATCTAGTAACCACGCTCCTTCCTCCAAGCGTTACTGTTTAATAGTAAAATTACTTTAAATATGTTCCTTTCAATCGTTTCAAACATTCTTCCGTAACTTGCTTAAAATTTTGCGATTATAAAAAATGTGACAAATATGACGCAAAGTGGTAAATGTTTCGATTTTAGGTGGACAAAATTATTTTTGAATAATTTATATCCTCTTGATACTTGATAATTACTATTACGATATTTATTTTTTTGTTATAAAGGAATTGAACATAAAAATTATAACAAACGGATATTTTTCTTATATTTCTAAATGTCTGACTTATAGAAAGTAAAGTCTGTGAATATAAGAAAATGACTTATAATTACAGTAACTTCATTACATATAATATTCGTATTACAAACTATAATTAAGTACTATATTTACTTTAAGTACTATAATTAAGTACACTAAGTAGCAGATTGTAGCAGCTAATTTTCCTTCGACATTGTTAAGTAATTCATATAGATAAAATACACAAAAATATTGCAGCTTGAGTATGCTTGAGTCAAAGTATAACCTTACTTTATTAACTCATTCATAAAAAAAACGCTTTTAATTGTGGTTCATTTCATTTACTTCCTCCTTTTAGTTTTAAACTAAAACGAGAAAATATAAATTAGTTTAATACGTACTTACTTTCCATTTTTCAATGCACAAAACAAAAATTCACCGCAGTTTCGGAACATTCAACTAGTCGTTAATGGATAAAAAATGGAAATAATAAGATATAATTGTTAGAATTATTTGGTTCAGTATGTCTAATAATATATTTTCTCAATTAAATATGTTTTTCAATAATCGAGAAAAATTATTTTTGTCCAGCTAGAATTCGACATTTTACCACTGTGGGTAAAAAAACAAAACTTAAAACAGAAGGTTTTGTCATTGTTCGAGCTCCTGGGTCCTCGAAGGAATCTTGCGGAGTCACGTATACATATAGACGGGTATGAGATTTTTCAGAAATGTCCTCAACTTTTTCGCGTATATCGAGGCATTGCTGTACACCGAGTGCTGAGACAGAGAGAAAGGAACCATAAATTTCGAAACGGGAGCAGCGAGACAGGCAAAGCGGGGGGAAAAGAAGACGGTAAATCCAGAGTGTTGCGGTTTCCCTCGGCCCATCCCGGGGAAAGGATATCTCGAGCAACAGTTACGCTCGTGATCCGGGAATGATGTAAACACGGTGCGCAAGATCGGCCGAAGCAGACATAAAGGACCAGGGCCGCGTGGCGGGGCGAATATTTGCGAGCGTGTACGTGACGTTTCGCGCTCTCGCATGTGGGTTGGGTCAGGCCTAACAGCTGTTTCGCGAAACCTTGACCTTGGTTGGCTTGCGCCGCTGTTATGCACGGCCTACGCCGAACAGACAGGCCAGTCAGCCAGCCAGTCAGCCAGCTACTCAGTCAGTCGGTCGGTCAGGCAGGCAAACAGACAAACAGGAAGTACGTCAGTCAGGTCCAGTTCAGTTCAGTCCAGTCCAGAGCAGTCCAGCGAAGCAGTTGGACGAGCAAACGGATTTTCGCAATCGACGACGTTACTGACCTACGGACTTACGGTTACGTCTTACGGTTGAAACAATGCCTCGTTGCTCACACCTCGTACCGTTTCCTCTTGTTCTTACCGCGGTGTCGATGCTCTTTGAATCGCGTTGCGTCACCGGCACCCGAGTTATGCTCACGTTTTAGCTAAACTTATCCGTCACCCGCCAGACGGGACACGTGTTGATAGCAAACTCGACATATCGCACGGGAAATTAAACCCTGGGTCAAAGACCAAAATGTTCGATCATCGATATGCAGGAACTACATTTAATATACGGACATTCTTACCCTCTTACCGTACCTTTTCTTTTACAGTTACAGTGATTGGAACGTCTTCATGCAGAAAAACGTGGTAAAATGTCGTAGTAGGGAAAAGAAAATGTAGATTTTTTTATATGGCTATGTTTATTTTAATGCTTAAATATTGAGGACAAATGAATGAAATTTTATTTAATCTAAAATAAAACGCGTAACATTCATATTTGTTAAACTCTGTTAAAGACCTTCAATGCGAGCAGGGGGTGTCGACTCTGGTACTTTTTCGAATCACTGTTCAGGGCGCCCTCTCGGCTATAGATCGGAAACTAACTACAACGTACAGTCGGGGACAGAAATAAGTGGACAGTTGGTGGAAATAGGTAAAAATGAAGTTTAGTCGAATTAACATGACTGTTATAAACTTAAGTTTTATTTATTATATATCCTTATAGTGTATAGATTATTTAACGAATAATTGAAGTTCATATTTACATCTTTGTGTAAACACACCGTGCCATAACGAAAATGTCAGCCATTTATCAGGAGACAAAATTGAGTGGACACTTGGTTATAACGTTATTGTAAGGTAAGAAATGTATACAAATACTAGGAACAGGTCACGCTTACATTCAGTGATCTCCATCAATCTTATTAGTACCAATTCAGGCTTCGTACAAGTAAGAACATTTATACAATAATTGCAGAATGCCAGAAACGAAAGAAATTTCATATCAAATTCGCCATTTAATTGTATCGGATTGCTGTAAGAAATTAAGTTACCGCGTAATAGCTCGGAAGTACAACGTATCTAAAAGTGCAGTAGGAAAAATTTATAAAAAGTATCTAACGTATAAGACCGTGAAAAATTTAAGAGGTCGTGGACGCAAACGCTGTACCACCATACAAGAAGACCGTCGAATTTTTCGTACAAGTCGAAAAGATCCAACGATTGCAGCAAGAAGTATTGCAGAAATAGTGGAATTAAATGTTTCAACAAAAACAATAAAACGAAGACTGCGCGAAGCTGGTTTAAGATGCTGCAACGCTAGACGTAAGCCGCATATTAATAAAAGAAATATGAGAAAACGTTTAGCATTTGCAAAAAAATATGTAAATATGCTACTAGTATTCTGGAAAAATATAATTTGGAGCGACGAAAGTAAATTTGAGTTGCGACAATTCAAAAAGAAGCACAAAGTCTGAAGAAAACAACATGAAACGTATAAAAGACCATTTATTACACCCACAGTTAAATTTGGCGGTGGATCATTAATGGTGTGGGGGTGCTTCTCGCAAAACGGAATTGGTACGTTAGTACAAATTGACGGCATTATGAATGCAGATAAGTATATTGATATATTAAATGATAATTTGGAAGAAGCAGTGGTAAAAATGGGTTGCGACGATGAATTTGTCTTTCAACAAGACAATGACCCTAAGCACACTGCTAAGAAAACTAAAAAATTTTTTGAGGATTCCAATATTAAATTGCTTGAATGGCCAGCCCAGAGCCCTGATTTGAATCCTATCAAGAACTTATGGAGTTTACTGGACGCAAAAAGTTCCATTGGATCAGCGAAATAATAAGGTCGATTTTTTCAAAAGGTTGCAGTCTGAATATGAAAAAATTAGTAACGATTATATTGAAAAGTTAATACAAAGTATTCCTCGAGGCCTGGAAGCAGTAATACATGCAAAAGGCGGCAATACCAAGTACTAATTTTGTTATGTGTTTCATTTATTACGCATTTCATTGAGTGTCCACTCATTTTTGTCTCCTGATAAATAGCTAACATTTTCGTTATGGCACGGCGTGTTTATACAAAGATGTAAATATGAACTTCAATTATTCGTTAAATAATCTATACACTATAAGGATATATAATAAATAAAACTTAAGTTTATAACAGTCGTGTTAATTCGACTAAACTTCATTTTTACCTATTTCCACCAACTGTCCACTTATTTCTGTCCCCGACTGTATATGTGTGTGGTGATCACACAAACGTGTACTCACACATAGTTAACCTCTCATATACGTGTAATCGTATTCTTTGCTAGCTATTGAAAGTTATGAATCTGTTTTCGTAGAAAATTAATTTTCTACGTATAAAGATTACACTACGTATCAAGATTGTACTACGTATAATTATTATAAAAATTATGATATTATAAAAATAATCATATAAATTCTAAGAATTAAATACAGAGTGCGATAATAACTCCCACATTTCAAAGGAGGATTGAAAATAGTGGCACGAGGTATTACCAGAAACTTTATTTCCCAAATAAAACAATGATTTTTCTAAATTGTGGGAGTTATTTCTGCCAAACCCTGCAGGAAGAATCCGCAAGAATAGTCGGAAATCGCAAATATTGCGTCCAGCGATGTCGATAGATGTCGATGAGCACGTGGAAAATGGTTGAATATTTAGCTGGACAGCTGGACGCCGTCAAAGTTATATAGGTGTGCAAGTTGCGTGGACCACCCTGCATGTTTAATTTCATAATGTTAGAGCCGACGTTAAGACGAATTCAACGACCTACTGTATTATAATCTTGAGCCGATAACTAACGCTGAAGTAGTTTTTTCCGACTGTTCGGGCCAAATACCCCATAGCGCGTTGGTCCGAATGCAGTTGTGCAAGGGCGAAAGAAGACTCCTAGCGCTTTGTTTCCTCTTTTTCGCGCGAGTGCGAACGCTCGCGGGCGTTATCGTAGGTCGGGAAACCGAGCAGAAATCACTCACGACGTAGAAACGCGCGTGAAATAGGATCTCGACCGAGCGGCAGACGTTCCCATGATCGTTGGTCGTCGAATCAACGACGGAGTACGTTCCCGCGGGGACTATAGCAATTAGTTATTGCTGATCGAGCAGATATCAGAGCTGCGCGCTCTGCGCATCCGTCGACTGATTATCAAGCGCAGTTACTTTTTTTCCCCAGTTGACCGTCTACGTGTCCGACGGACGTGTGACTGCGCTATCGACGGTTTTCGGAAAAAATCGCGGCCGTGGAACGCGGAAAAATTCCCTCCGCGGGAAGGAGTGCAGCGACGACGAATGGCAGACAAGTTCAACTCGAGGAGACTGTTCCGCGTAAACGAGCGAATGCACATGTACGAAAACGTGACCGCGCTCGCGAAAACGTCAGCTTTCAGGCTATCAGCCGCGCGGAAGAAGTCGTAGTCGTCACGCTAATACTGCGAACTCGAAGCCTCTTCGTCTAGCGTCGTCGACGCTGTGAATCAATTGATCGAGTATTCGCTGATCCATTGAAAAAAATTCTAATTCACCTGCCAACTGCGGAGGATGATTCATTGAACTCGGAATCTTTTGTAAAAGTCGATGGAGTAGCTCAAAGTAAATATTGAATCGAAACATACACTGCCGCTCAAAAGTATGTGGACACTTACCATGTTCATGAAATTTGTGATATATAATGTATATTTTTATTATCAAACAATATTTGTTGCTAAAGTCTATTATGAATATGTATGTTATGTATTCTAATAGTGCCAAAATAAACAATTTAGTTATTGAATTTTCTTAAATAAATAAAAGAAAAACTTTGGGATCACGTAGATAGATAAGTCTGAAAACGATGTCCCAAGTCTGAAAAACATTTGTGGGAAACATTAGAATCTGAGTGGAACCTTATTGAAAGTGAAGTAATGAAATAGTTAATAGCCAGAATGCCACGACTAGTAAACGCAGTCATAAAAGCACGCGGTGGATATGTAGACGAAAAGAAAATATAATTATTTTTTATCATTATCGGTGAGATATTTAATAAATTATTATTAAAATATGTTCTCCGATACTGTACGAACTGAAATACATACAAGACAATAAAATTTACCAAAGATATCATAACTTTCTTCAGGTAGTTATAAGAATTAAGGAAGTCTCCACATACTTTTGAGCGGCAGTGTATATTCGTTCCATTATCTTCTTTTTCTATCGTGACACTTTCAGTGCCGTATATGATCGACACAATTTTGTCACCGAACTGGAAAATCAATTTTTACTACAGTCCATGCTCCCTTGAATGACTGACCATTTCGATAATTGTATAATCGATGTCCCTCAAGACCATTTACTAAGCACTCTACTAATAACACAGGAATAAACCCCTCTCGGCAGCATGGAACTAGTCCGAAACAAAATATTAAATGATTTTTTTCTACCCTTAATAATAAGATCACAATTGTGAAAAAAATATATGATATGGAGGAGGTAAGTTCGAGTATTGTCGTTCTTTTTCCATCTGAATATCTTAATTAACAACCGAGAAATAAAATGATACAGTTAAGGGTATTTACCCTCATATTGTCCTTATATGAAGGAATAGCGACTTAAAATTTTAGTGGATTATCTTTCAACCTAAACCAGGGGTCGGCAACTTGAAGCTCTTTGGATGTTTTTTCTTATGAATAAATAGATTAGTTTTTTTTTATCAAATAACTTTATTTATGCGAGTACTATTTATTGTTGGCAAGAAAAAATTTTGTGGCTCTTTAAAAACTTTGAAATTTTGTAAATTGTAATTTTTGACTCTTCCGACTCAAAAGGTTGTCGACCCCTGACCTAAACCCATTGTTTTTCCACGCAATAACAATAAAAATTGTGGCCGGGGCCATAACAAAATGATACAGTTAAGGGTATTTACCCTTATATTGTCCTTATATGAAGGATTAGCGATTTAAAATTTTAGTGGATTATCTTCCAACCTAAAACCATTGTTTTTCCACGCAATACCAATAAAAATTGTGACCGGGGCCATAATAAAATGATACAGTTAAGGGTATTTACCCTTATATTGTCCTTATGTGAAGGATTAGCGATTTAAAATTTTAGGGGACTATCTTCCAACTTAAAACCATTGTTTTTCCACGCAATAACAATAAAAATTGTGGCCGGGACCATAACAACATGATACAGTTAAGGGTACTTACCCTTATATTGTCCTTATATGAAGGATTAGCGATTTAAAATTTTAGGGGATTATCTTTCAACCTGAAACCATTATTTTTCCAAGCAATAGCAATAAAAATTGTGGCCGCTGGACCTTTCTTATCTTAACAATAGCGAGAAAGTCAGTATGTCCGATCTGACCTGAGAAAATCAGACAAGACGCTTTCTACGTATAACTGCGGTAGCTGTTTTTAGCAGCGTGCAGAGGGCGCGAAGCTTCGATTATTAGTTCGTTATACTTGTCGACGGTATACGTATACTTCTGCGGAGAACCGGCGTGCGCTGGTACACGACTGTTTACCAGCTCATGTCCCCGTTTATTAATGCGCAAAGCAAGCTTGGCCGGTGGCCAAAGATGTACGAAAAGCTAGCTGGCAGCGATTTCTGCCGGCGATTAGGGGCACACGTTCTCGGTCCGCCTCTTCCGCCCTGTTATTCCGGCTCGGGAGCGGGACAAGCACCTTTCCTATTTTCCAGGAACCTGGCAGAAGAGGTTGAACCCTTTTAGAGGATGATTTCGATGCGCGGCTCGAGCCGGGACCGGGCCGTCGACCTTCTACACGCTTCTAACACACGCGGCGCGTGTTTGACACACAGCCGCCGCCGCTCAAACAAAGGATCCACGGGTAGGAGGCTCGTGAAGATCCTCCTCGGCTCGTCCTCGCCCCTGCACGTGTGCACAAGCGTCGTCGCGCCTTCGATTCTACACGGTGGATAAGGTTAATTCGGATGTTAGCCTTTAAAGCGGAGAAAAATACGATTCCAATAATCTAGCGGGTATTAAATTGTTTGTCAGCCGGAGACCGAGCGTCTTAGCGCGTGTTCGCGGATCAATTCTCTGCCGTCTTTCATTTGACGGTAAGCTACCCGGATGGAAACGAGAAGCGCAGTTCTGGGATACCATTTAACGCCCGAAAGCTATTAATAGATTGCAGACCTTTATGCAAAATAAAAATTGTTCGCGTCATTACTGATAGAAACAGTAGCCGTACACGGTGAGTGATCGGACACTAGTGACCATTTTTTAATAAATACTAACCGGAGAAGACAGTGGATTTAAAACTTGTAATAGAGTTCAATGAAAAATTATGATTCCATTATTTGATTCAATACTTGAGATTCTTAATACAACTCTTAATCATTTTAACTATTATTGAGGTTATTTTAATATTATTACTTAGCTTATTGGAATAAGATTCTAATCAATATAGTCGATAAGGAAATTCGTGATTTGGACACATCGGTATCAAACAAACAATTACACAAAAAGCCTGAAAATAATAACTAGACTGCGGATCTCTATGCAGAATAAAAATTGTCTGCATTTGTTATAAGTAGACCGCGGATATTTATGCAAAATAAAAAATGTTTGCATTGATTGCAGGACACAGAAGCCAAATAAAAATTTGGTGCTTCTTTTTTAATTATTCTATTAAGCTAAAACTAATTCATTGATATCCTTAAATATTTTCGATATGTCTACTGTTTTAAATTATACGTAGCCATTTTTGTCATAAATGCATAAAATCCGCAGTCTAGTTATGAGATACAGGAGCCACTTACCAACATTTTCCTTTCTTTAATAATATTCCTAGGTCAAAAGTAATATGTTGATGCTATTTAATTCTTTCAATCTTTACACTGTGTTGAATTGCATTTACTCATTTTTGTCATAAATGCATAAAATCCGCAGTCTAGTTATGAGATACAGGAGCCACTTACCAACATTTTCCTTTCTTTAATAATATTCCTAGGTCAAAAGTAATATGTTGATGCTATTTAATTCTTTCAATCTTTACACTGTGTTGAATTGCATTTACTCATTTTTGTCATAAATGCATAAAATCCGCAGTCTAGTTATAAGATACAGGAGCCATTTACCAACATTTCCCTTTCTTTAATAATTTTGCTAGGTCGAAAGTAATATGTTGATGCTATTTAATTCTTTCAATCTTTACACTGTGTTGAATTGCATTTACTCATTTTTGTCATAAATGCATAAAATTCGCAGTCTAGTTATGAGATACAGGAGCCATTTACCAACATTTCCCTTTCTTTAATAATTTTGCTAGGTCGAAAGTAATATGTTGATGCTATTCAATTCTTTCCATCTTTACACTGTGTTGAATTGCATTTACTCATTTTTGTCATAAATGCATAAAATCCGCAGTCTAGTTATGAGATACAGGAGCCATTTACCAACATATCCCTTTCTTTAATAACTTTCCTAGGTCAAAAAGTAATATGTAGATGCTATTTAATTCTTTCAATCTTTACACTGTGTTGAATTGCATTTACTCATTTTTGTCATAAATGCATAAAATCCGCAGTCTAGTTATGAGATGCAGGAGCCATTTACCAACATATCCCTTTCTTTAATAACTTTCCTAGGTCAAAAGTAATATGTTGATGCTATTTAATTCTTTCAATCTTTACACTGTGTTAAATTGCATTTACTCATTTTTGTCATAAATGCATAAAATCCACAGTCTAGTTATGAGATACAGGAGCCATTTACCAACATTTCCCTTTATTTAATAATTTTCCTAGATCAAAAGTAATATGTTGATGCTATTTAATTCTTTCAATCTTTACACTGTGTTAAATTGCATCTACTCATTTTTGTCATAAATGCATAAAATCCACAGTCTAGTTATGAGATACAGGAGCCATTTACCAACATTTCCCTTTCTTTAATAATTTTCCTAGATCGAAAGTAATATGTTGATGCTATTTTATTCTTTCAATCTTTACACTGTGTTGAATTGCATTTACTCATTTTTGTCATAAATGCATAAAATCCGCAGTCTAGTTATGAGATAGAGGAGCCATTTACCAACATTTCCCTTTCTTTAATAATTTTCCTAGATCGAAAGTAATATGTTGATGCTATTCAATTCTTTCAATCTTTACACTGTGTTGAATTGCATTTACTCATTTTTGTCATAAATGCATAAAATCCGCAGTCTAGTTATGAGATACAGGAGCCATTTACCAACATATCCCTTTCTTTAATAACTTTCCTAGGTCAAAAGTAATATGTTGATGCTATTTAATTCTTTCAATCTTTACACTGTGTTGAATTGTATTTACTCATTTTTCTCATAAATGCATAAAATCCGCAGTCTAGTTATGAGATACAGGAGCCATTTACCAACATTTCCCTTTCTTTAATAATTTTCCTAGATCGAAAGTAATATGTTGATGCTATTCAATTCTTTCAATCTTTACACTGTGTTGAATTGCATTTACTCATTTTTGTCATAAATGTATAAAATCCGCAGTCTAGTTATGGGATACAGGAGCCATTGACCAACATTTCCCTTTCTTTAATAATTTTGCTAGATCGAAAGTAATATGTTGATGCTATTCAATTCTTTCAATCTTTACACTGTGTTAAATTGCATTTTCTCATTTTTCTCATAAATGCATAAAATCCCCATTCTAGTTATGAGATACAGGAGCCATTTACCAACATTTCCCTTTCTTTAATAATTTTGCTAGGTCGAAAGTAATATGTTGATGCTATTCAATTCTTTCAATCTTTACACTGTGTTGAATTGCATTTACTCATTTTTGTCATAAATGCATAAAATCCACAGTCTAGTTATGAGATACAGGAGCCATTTACCAACATTTCCCTTTCTTTAATAATATTCCTAGGTCAAAAGTAATATGTTGATGCTATTTAATTCTTTCAATCTTTACACTGTGTTAAATTGCACTTACTCATTTTTGTCATAAATGCATAAAATCCCCAGTCTAATTATAACAAACGTAATTGTAAACCATGAACGATTGGAAGATACTAACACTGTTGCACAGACCTAATCATATTGCTGGACGACGACGCCATCCTCTGTTGTGCAAATCTACGCCGAGCTATAACCTACGCAGAAGCTAAACAACCTTGTTCGACTGTTGCACTCGGAACTGCGAGAACAGCTAATGTCATCGAATATGGTTCTGTTGTCGCGCGCGCAGCAGTTCTCGAGTGAACATCGGAGGATCGTAAATCCCTCTTTCATGCTACGACCACGACAATGGAAACTCTCGACTCAAATTAATGATTAGCCTGGTCGAAATGGCAGGACGTGATTCGAGAAGACGTGCTTACAAGTACTTGTTAGATGTTTTATGCTGGGATTGAACCTATTCTGAAAGAAGAATATGGAAAGTTGGGAACGATCTAGGTGACTCAGAGTCACTCCTAAAAGTTGCTGTAGCATTATTCAAAATATTGATTAAATTTTTAGACATGTTTGTATCTAACCGATTACTAAACATTTAAGCATTGTACGAGGTATTATATCAATTTCATATCAATAAAATGAAAAAAGTCAGATAGAGTTGTAGGGCTGTTTATAATAGTACTTTATTATGCGTGTTGCTCGGCTTACAGTCAGCGAGGTAACTGTCTTCTGTTAGTTAATGTGCCCTGCCATAAATGTCTTGAAGTATTACAGTTCGACCATAGGTTATAAACTATTACAGAATGGAATTATTCTAGCTAGGAAGACATGTGTAATTTTCGAGTTAAAATAGCTTCGAGTGCAAAGGGTTAAATTTTTACGATTCAAAAAAATATAATAGTATGATAGGTCCTGTCACTAAAGAAATGAGTAAAGAAATTAACAACAAGCTGCGTCGGAAATTGATTATTTTACTGGTTCTTCTGTTATCATGCATGTCAGTTTAAAAAACACTGTTTCGAGAATCGTGCTTTTTTTTTATTGGAGCTCTTGATACCCTTAAATTGGTCCGTTTCACTTTACAATTTGGTATTATAATGTTACAGGTTGGCGTTACAAGGTGAGATATGATTTAAATAGATAACTTACAATCTTTGAAATACTTAGGGGTAATTGGTAGCCCATTTTATATAATAATCGTGCGTGTTATACGATAAATAATAATTAGAAAAAACCTATTATATTATTCTTCAAGAGACTATCTGTTTATATACCCAAAAGGTCTAGTCCGATATGTCTAATAGTGATTCTGAAAAAATTGTATCGTAAGTGGTAAGGTGGGGTCTTACAGACCCACCGAAATAATATATTGTATTATAGAAATAAATACCTTTTTCATAAATATAAGATTAGGTATTGCTTAAGAGGCTTGCAATGTATCGGAGTAAAAACGCAGATCCACGAAATTAAATTTGTATTATTCAAAAATACTTAACTAATGAAACATCTTTACAATGTTACAATCAATCTAAAATCTCTGGGGTCTGTGAGACCCCACCTAACTAACGCCGGGTTAAAAATCACTTGTTTTTAATGTGGTTACCCCTTAACTGCATAGAGCCTCTAAGGGTCAATCCAGAATATAGGGCAATAGAAATTGCCGAAGCCCAGCATCTCTCTCTTCCTCTGCGGTTTTGCGGATCGGGAAGCAATCGATTGAAAATTCTCGACGGAGAACCGATTAAAATGACGGAAGCAGCAACTATTTTCGTAGAAGGTCCGCCACGGTGGCGTGTGACGGGTCGTTGGCCTGCAAGAGCATACAGCAAGACAAGCAAACAAGCAGACATGATCCCCCTGCAGGTCCCGCCGATAGAGAGGCGTTCCTCATTGGGCCTCACCTGCACCAAATTCCTAGCTAGCCGAGCCCGGTCGTTGACCCCCGAGGAGGAACACGCGAGGTACCCGATCCCTGCACTATATGACTACAAGAAACGAGATATCGTCAGACCAGCAGCGTCCAGGTAGAATCGAGCACTAACGACCTGAGTATTTGGAATTTGATATCGAACCGGTATCGCTGCAAGTACCCCCTTGTTCGCCTTCCTCGAATAAACGGGGCTTCGCACCTTTGGCGCAATTATCTAATTGGAGTTTTCAAAAACTTTTCAAAACTGATTTTCCTTCGTGGAAGTCTGTATAAGTAAATTACAGATATCTTACATGCGATGTCTTACATGAATGAGGAAGTGTGGTGGAATATTGTTGTTCGGCCTTCATAAGATAAGCAGGAAATTCAATAATTGTAAACAAATTTGTTTTATCTAAATTTGAACTGAAAGTTTCCTGGGGAGATTCATTTTATTTTTAGAAATGTTTATACACAAGAAAGAATAGTAATATAAAAGATCTTCTTTGGCGATCTTTTAATGATATATAACACTAGCATGTAGGCTATACTTCAACATTCATTGATAATGGGCTTGGACAGACTTTTCATTTTCTCGTTAGTCTAAATCAACGATGAACCATCATTCCGGTTCTCATAAATTCGTAAACGTTCCGATAATCACTCAACGGACGCTACAACTTATCTAGTCATAAAATTGATTTACTGTAATGAATGGACTTTCCGAAGAAAAGGAAATAACTTCTTTTCTATAGACGAAATTAACTGATTACCAGTTTGGTAATACGAAAATAATTAATTATGCTCCTCACAAAATCACGAAAATATATTCCACTGAATTCGATAAGTTTACTATTGCTAAATGTTATCTTCGCTTCAGAACCTAGAAATTCCATCGTATGCTGGAATTACAAACATTTTGTAAACAAGGAAATGTAAAATTAAGCACATTTAAGATAACACACCCCATAAAAGATAAAAGTCACCCAGGAGCAGAGTTGTGCTCATTCAAATTACGCAATTGAATTACATTATATTTCAATTATATAGTAATTCAATTACGTCGTAACTGAATTACATAGTTCAAACCTTTCAATTAATTCAATTACTAAGTATTTTAATCTGATGTGTAATTGAAATTCAATATTAAAATACATCTACCCAAATTATAGACCAGAACTTTGAAGAAGTGCGATATATTTTTGTTTTACTTTCATATATTTGTTTACTGTCTGCGGCGTAGTTTCTATTCCTCGTCCTTGTTCATAATACATAACGCTATTTCATGTTTATGGTTGAAATTTCAAAAATGTGTAACGCAGAAGTTATTTCTGTTTAAATATTATAAATTTATAAATAATAAATTCCTTCTGTTTGAAACCATCACATGGATTTCTCAACCTCTTCTTACCTATTACTTTATTATTCTTTAATTTTTAATTTTAATTTAATTGCATCGTAATTCGTGATTAATGTAATTTAATCACAAAGTATTTTATAATTGTACTCTAATTGCAATTACGAATTACTTAATTAAATTACAATGTATTTTATAATTGTACTCCAATTGTAATTACGAATTACATTGTAATTTAATTGAATGAAGATCTGAATTATAAATTACAATATAACTGAATTACAATGTAATCCAGGAGCAGAAATGATTCTCATTAGCGATAATTATTTGTCACGATGATTTATGTCATAGCTAATAGTACTTAATTACCATAACAGATAAATCTTGAAATACCTTAATTGTTTCTTCTTCCAAAAATAGCTGCAGTATTTACTAACACCTGTCGTCCATTTGAATAAAAATTGAGATTTTGTTACCGATCTCTTCCGGAAAAATTTCTAAAGCAACCGTCATTTTCTATCTCAGTCTGGCTATAACAAATAAATCTTGAAATTTCTTAATTCTTCTGTTTTTCCAAACATAGCTGCAGTAGTTACCAACACCCTGTCTTCCATTGGAATAAAAATTGACATTTTTTAACGATCTCTTTCGGAAATATTTCTAAAACAACTGTTCTATCTCTGTCTGATCATAACAGATAAATCTTGAAATTGTTTAATTGTTTATTTTTCCAAAAATATCTGCACAATTTACTAACACCTGTCCTTCATTTGGATAAAAATTGATATTTTGTTACCGATCTCTTCCGGAAAAATTTCTAAAGCAACCGTCATTACCACGTTTTTTTTCTATCTCAGTCTGGCTATAACAAATAAATCTTGAAATTTCTTAATTCTTCTGTTTTTCCAAAAATAGCTGCAGTAGTTACCAACACCCTGTCTTCCATTTGAATAAAAATTGAGATTTTGTTAACGATCTCTTTCGGAAATATTTCTAAAACAACTGTTCTATCTCTGTCTGGTCATAACAGATAAATCTTGACATTTTTTAATTGCTTATTTTTCCAAAAATATCTGCAGTATTAACATTAACACCTGTCGTCCATTTGAATAAAAATTGAGATTTTGTTACCGATCTCTTCCAGAAAAATTTCTAAAGCAACTGTCATTTTCTATCTCTGTCTGGCCATAACAAATAAATCTTTAAATTTCTTAATTCTTCTGTTTTTCCAAAAATAGCTGCAGCAGTTACTAACACCCTGTCTTCCATTTGAATAAAAATTGACATTTTTTAACGATCTCTTTCGGAAATATTTCTAAAACAACTGTTCTATCTCTGTCTGGTCATAACAGATAAATCTTGACATTTTTTAATTGCTTATTTTTCCAAAAATATCTGCAGTATTAACATTAACACCTGTCGTCCATTTGAATAAAAATTGAGATTTTGTTACCGATCTCTTCCAGAAAAATTTCTAAAGCAACTGTCATTTTCTATCTCGGTCTGACCATAACAGATAAATCTTGAAATTTCTTAATTCTTCTGTTTTTCCAAAAATATCTGCAGCAGTTACCAACAGCTTGTCTTCCATTTGAATAAAAATTGAGATTTTGTTAACGATTTCTTTCGGAAATATTTCTAAAACAACTGTTCTATCTCTGTCTGGTCATAACAGATAAATCTTGAAATTTTTTAATTGTTTATTTTTCCAAAAATATCTGCAGTATTAACATTAACACCTGTCGTCCATTTGAATAAAAATTGAGATTTTGTTACCGATCTTTTCCAGAAAAATTTCTAAAGCAACTGTCATTTTCTATCTCTGTCTGGCTATAACAAATAAATCTTGAAATTTCTTAATTCTTCTGTTTTTCCAAAAATAGCTGCAGCAGTTACTAACACCCTGTCTTCCATTTGAATAAAAATTGACATTTTTTAACGATCTCTTTCGGAAATATTTCTAAAACAACTGTTCTATCTCTGTCTGGTCATAACAGATAAATCTTGACATTTTTTAATTGCTTATTTTTCCAAAAATATCTGCAGTATTAACATTAACACCTGTCGTCCATTTGAATAAAAATTGAGATTTTGTTACCGATCTCTTCCAGAAAAATTTCTAAAGCAACTGTCATTTTCTATCTCGGTCTGACCATAACAGATAAATCTTGAAATTTCTTAATTCTTCTGTTTTTCCAAAAATATCTGCAGCAGTTACCAACAGCTTGTCTTCCATTTGAATAAAAATTGAGATTTTGTTAACGATTTCTTTCGGAAATATTTCTAAAACAACTGTTCTATCTCTGTCTGGTCATAACAGATAAATCTTGAAATTTTTTAATTGTTTATTTTTCCAAAAATATCTGCAGTATTAACATTAACACCTGTCGTCCATTTGAATAAAAATTGAGATTTTGTTACCGATCTTTTCCAGAAAAATTTCTAAAGCAACTGTCATTTTCTATCTCTGTCTGGCTATAACAAATAAATCTTGAAATTTCTTAATTCTTCTGTTTTTCCAAAAATAGCTGCAGTAGTTACCAACACCCTGTCTTCCATTTGAATAAAAATTGACATTTTTTAACGATCTCGTTCGGAAATATTTCTAAAACAACTGTTCTATCTCTGTCTGGTCATAACAGATAAATCTTGAAATTTTTTAATTGTTTATTTTTCCAAAAATATCTGCAGTATTTACTAACACCTGTCGTCCATTTGAATAAAAATTGAGATTTTGTTACCGATCTCATTCGGAAAAATTTCTAAAACAACTGTCATTTTCTATCTCTGTCTGACCATAACAGATAAATCTTGAAATTTCTTAATTCTTCTGTTTTTCCAAAAATATCTGCAGTAGTTACCAACACCTTGTCTTCCATTTGAATAAAAATTGACATTTTTTAACGATCTCTTTCGGAAAAGTTTCCAAAACAACTGTTATTTTCTATCACTGTCTAAAAGTCGCCATTCGAGCCCAGAAGGCTGCATGTCTCGAACAGTTTTTCAATCGGAGTAACATTTGCGTCGTTGAAGCCGCGTCCCAGGTGTTTCTATTCTTACGGCAAGTGGTTGAAACCGGTCGTCACTGCGTCATCACAGTGATCGCAGAGCTATGATCGGCGGACAGAGACGCGAAGGAGAGACATCGGTGCGTACGGAGCCGAGCACGCCGATCTCGGGATGGGAATCGTTCATGGAAATTCTTGAGGAAAATTAACAGGAATCCCCGGTGAATCGTCGCTGATGTCACGCGAACTCCGTTGCATAATTAATGACAATAAACCCCGGCGAAGGTCACGAGCGAGTTACGCTCGAAGGAAATCCCACGAGCGGCAAGAAAGTATCGGCATGTTACCATCTCGGCCGGTTCTTATTATTTCATTTCTTATTGTTCGAAACCACTCGATCGGATCGGGGCACAAAACAGATCCTCAAGCGACTGATTACAGCATCCGAGCACGATACCTCGTCGGAGGTGTCAGCCTGTGAAACTAGAATTATAACATGACGAGACCCGAGGATCGTGCGAAAATTGTAGCAGCCGGCATTGTTTCCACGCGAATTAGTCAAGGAGAATCGAAGTCGCAGCAATTAATCAGCATGAATCGATCGATTTTCGCGCGAGCATTAGTAACAACTCTGTTCTATTGGTAATTAACGAGAAGTGTAAGATCGCTGTGTTGCATCTAAGACAAAGATTCCTATAAGTAATTACTTGACTGCGGATCTTACGCATTTATGACAAAAATGAGTAGGTGTAATTCAAAACAATAAAAAGATTAAGAACATTTAACAATGTCGGTACACTATTTTTACCATATTATAATTATTAATGAGCAAAATAAATTTTTTCTTAGCTCCTTATAGATCGCAATTGATGCATAACAATCTTATCTTGCACAAAAATCGGCAGTCTAGTAATTACAGCAATTGCACTACCATTATGAAGACGATTATAGAATTCTCTGACAGAACATATTAGGTTGGAAAGAAAGTTCTTGCGGTTTTTATTGTAAAATCAAAATAACAAAAACCGTAAGAACTTTCTTTCCGACCTAATATAATAATACATTTATTTATCTCGGCTTCATGGCCCAGAAATTGACTTGATTCATAATTTTACAATTTCGTTTAAACTCGCTCATTGTCATACCGTTTGCTAGGGCAAGCGTGATTATTTTTAACATTCTAATATGAACTAACAGTCTAGTAGCATGCTAATTTGTCTATCCTGTTCTATTTTTAATTCAAAGCGGAGTTTGCTTGAGTGTCAGCCTTTTTTCATTAAATTCTAAGACTAGAACTAACAAACCGATGAAAATGAGTTTTTAGGAGCTTATAGTGAAGAAGGTTGTCATTAGAAAAAAATTTTTACCAGGGCTCGCGATTTTATATGTAGATGGCAACCCTATAGTGCAAGTCCACGGTGCACGCCTCTGTGCATCAATGAACAATGTTCGAAACTGGGCGGTGCCTTGGTGCGAACCCTGGCCCGAGTGGAAGAAGCGCGTTCGAGAGAGCACGCGTCGTTATGCGAACCGATCTATCGAAAGGAAAGTTGTATCGCTAAAAGCGAATCTCATTGTGAACCTGGGAGTGCATCATAAGTTATGTAACCGACTCATTGGCGGCTAGATACCGGTAACACCGGTACCGGCCGAACAACGATTCAAATGCCAGAACCCCACATATCTCGGCCCTGGGAAATTATCGGCGGATCCTCGATCCAGGTGGGCACATGCTTTTCTTTAATTGATTAAAATTCTTTATACTTTGTCGAGTATCACTCGACATCAGAGAAAGAAAAGTTTAAAAGAAACGGGTTTCCATATGTATTTGGTTCTTCCTTTATTCCTTTAATTGTCTTATGTTTTAGTTAAAACCAAATATAAATTACAACAAAGTTTGAGTAATATATATCAAAATAGTATCATATTAAATTATATTAAATTATATTAAATTATATTGAATTATATTAAATTATATTGAATTATATTAAATTATATTAAATTATATTCAATTATATTAAATTATATTAAATTATATTGAATTATATTAAATTATATTAAATTATATTAAAATAGTAGTATATTAAAATAGTAGGGGGTTGTTGGCAAGAAAATTGAAAAATATTTTTCAAGATTTAGAGTGCAGAATAAACCCTTAGCAGTGGAGAGATGACTCAGTGTTACCACTAAAAAATGCTGTACTACTATTCACAATATTGTTTAGACTATATTATTAAATATGTTCGTAACCAATCAACTAATAAACATTTAAGTATTGTATGAGGAATTATATCAATTGCACATCCATCAAATGAAAAAGATCATATACAATAGAATTATTCTAGGTTAAAAGAAATATTTATTTTTCGTGTTAAAACAGCTCCGTTTCACACTTTAACTGTGAACCCAGTAACCTCAAAAATTGAAGACCAAAAGTTGCAAAGGAAGCAAATACCAATGGTCTTTCTTTAGAAGTAGACGATCAGAAAGAACTTTCCTTCCACTCAATCTTTCCATTGGTACTGATTTGGTATATGTAGAAGTACTGAACACTTCTGTAATATAAACTGGTCTCTCACATCATAGGATTATATAAAATTGTTGGAATGAAAACTTGGATCGACAACTTTCAGAAGCACCTGGAGAGAATCGAGGAAAGTGATCATTTCCACAAAGTCATTTCACAGTGTAAAAATGTAGGCAATTTTTCGAGAATTGGATCTGAAGAGCTGGTAATGCTTTATAGCTGAAAATCAATATAATTTTAATTTGTCATCGAGTTCCTTACAATTCTAACTCACGGGAGAATTCAATAAAATTCTATTCCACTAGAGAATTTAGAACTCATTAAAAAAAAATGATAATATGTAAATATTGTATTAAATACTCAAGTTAGAGTGTTCTCTCAAACATATGGCGACGAATTTTATAGAACTACTAGAACAAATTAGAACTGTATTGAATTGTAAGGAAGTTAGTTACACAGAATTATTTTTTAGGTACTTTGTGAATAAACATTTTCAGAATAGCATATATGGCGACGAATTTTATAGAAATACCAGAACAAATTAGATCTGTATTGAATTGTAAGGAAGTTAGTTACATAGAATTATTTTTTAGGTACTTTGTGAATAAACATTTTCAGAATAGTATATATGGCGACGAATTTTATAGAACTACTAGAACAAATTAGATCTGTATTAAATAGTAAGGAAGTTAGTTACATAGAATTATTTTTTAGGTACTTTGTGAATAAACATTTTCGGAATAGTATATATGGCGACGAATTTTATAGAACTACTAGAACAAATTAGAACTGTATTGAATTGTAAGGAAGTTAGTTACATAGAATTATTTTTTAGGTATTTTGTGAATAAACATTTTCAGAATAGCATATATGGCGACGAATTTTATAGAAATACCAGAACAAATTAGATCTGTATTGAATTGTAAGGAAGTTAGTTACATAGAATTATTTTTTAGGTACTTTGTGAATAAACATTTTCAGAATAGTATATATGGCGACGAATTTTATAGAACTACTAGAACAAATTAGATCTGTATTAAATAGTAAGGAAGTTAGTTACATAGAATTATTTTTTAGGTACTTTGTGAATAAACATTTTCGGAATAGTATATATGGCGACGAATTTTATAGAACTACTAGAACAAATTAGAACTGTATTGAATTGTAAGGAAGTTAGTTACATAGAATTATTTTTTAGGTATTTTGTGAATAAACATTTTCAGAATAGCATATATGGCGACGAATTTTATAGAAATACCAGAACAAATTAGATCTGTATTGAATTGTAAGGAAGTTAGTTACATAGAATTATTTTTTAGGTACTTTGTGAATAAACATTTTCAGAATAGTATATATGGCGACGAATTTTATAGAACTACTAGAACAAATTAGAACTGTATTGAATTGTAAGGAAGTTAGTTACATAGAATTATTTTTTAGGTACTTTGTGAATAAACATTTTCAGAATAGTATATATGGCGACGAATTTTATAGAACTACTAGAACAAATTAGATCTGTATTGAATTGTAAGGAAGTTAGTTACATAGAATTATTTTTTAGGTATTTTGTGAATAAACATTTTCGGAATAGTATATATGGCGACGAATTTTATAGAACTACTAGAACAAATTAGAACTGTATTGAATTGTAAGGAAGTTAGTTACATAGAATTATTTTTTAGGTACTTTGTGAATAAACTTTTTCGGAATAGTATATATGGCGACGAATTTTATAGAACTACTAGAACAAATTAGATCTGTATTGAATTGTAAGGAAATTAGTTACATAGAATTATTTTTTAGGTACTTTGTGAATAAACATTTTCAGAATAGCATATATGGCGACGAATTTTATAGAACTACTAGAACAAATTAGATCTGTATTGAATTGTAAGGAAATTAGTTACATAGAATTATTTTTTAGGTACTTTGTGAATAAACATTTTCGGAATAGTAGTGGACGAAATTTTCTTTGTCTCCGACAAAACTGGAAAAGCATCTTCGCGTCACGGGCGTTGAACACAGAAATCAGTCGGCGAGAAAGCGCTGGAACAAAAGACGAAGGAACAGGTGGCGGATATTTACGGATTCGGTGGTTTTTTTCCGTCGAATTCGGCCGGGAGACAGGCAATGAATAATCTCGCCGCTGAGAATCACTGCGACGGCGAGGCTTCCTAAACAATACTCGACTTACTTTCACTTTGTCCCCCACCGGTCGGCTAAGCCCGTCGTTCGCGGTCCCTCGCGGTCCTCGTCATCGTCATCGTCACACTCGCTCGATTATGCGTAAAATACAATATATGTATCACGCCTTCGATATCGATTCATTACAAAATCGCTGGACATGCACCGTCGGCGAGATCGAATGGATGGGGAGGGGGAATATTTCGATTTCGCGACGTCCGAGACGTTCTCGTTGACGTTCGTCTTTTTTTTTGCGAAATTATGCTGAGGATTTATTCGAGCGATAACTGCGGGGCGCGTGCGGTTCGTTGTCGCGATATCTTCGAGCTTCTTGGGTCGCGGAATAACAGCTCTGATTATGCGAAGCGAACGTGAGATTATGCTAGAAATATCGGGATAAAAAGTCATCTGACTGATCAGGATACAAAAATACATCCTTCTCGAGTTTTAACACCGAAACTGCCAAGCAATGAATGCAACTGATGTACACTCCACGACAAAACGGTGACACACAATCGCTATTTACGATACTTGTAACGGAGCTGCAACTTTTTGACTTATTGTTAGTATATTTACGTTGAAGAATTAGCACTGTTTATATTTTCCTTGCCGGTTTTGAAGTTTTGTTTCCAGAATCGAATATACAGTAATCTCCCCGTAACTGTCGTATCGTCGGGTCTGCTGAGCGACAGTTCTAGCAGAGGTGCTACATTCTTTGTAGTGTGCCGAACGTAGATAAGGATAGCGATTGAAAGAGAAATTCGCCGTCCTCTTTCAAAGCCTAAAACTTTAATCGCTTCTTATAAGAATAATTATAATCGTAATTATATCGTATTGATATCGTTTTAAATATAAAAACGAGACGAATACGATGGTAAAACTTTATTATAAAAATTTAAAAAGTTACAATCTTTTGCTACGCTTGCATTAGTGTGAGTCGCACCGATACTTGCCCCCTTTCTAGCTTGATCGTCGAGCGTGTTTGCCGCTTGACTGGTTCCAGGGGAGACCCTCTAGTAGTGAGGATAAAAGTTTGACAGTTACGGTGGAGACCTCGGCGATAGTTACGGAGAGAATACTGTAAATCAACAATTGAACAAGCAAACATGATCTGAATTATGTCATATGTGGTCTCATTTTAATCAGGGAAATGTCACAATAACAACAATGGCAATTCTACACATAAACTGGTAATTCCTTTTTGAAGGGATAACTTTCAGTTCCTTTTTGACATAGAATAGTCATTGAAAAATACTCCAATAGGCCTTTAGTTACAGTAAAATGTCACTTGAACAACAATGGCAGTTCTAGACATAAGCTGGTAATAATTTTTTGAAGAGACATGTTTAAGTTCCTTTTTGACATAGAAGTCATTGAGAACCACGCAATAGGCTTCCAATAAATGATGTGTTAAGTTTGAAATAGATGAAAGGTAATCTTTCCACCCCTGACATCCACCCTTAATTATTTCCTCAGGCTCCAAACATCGCAAACGAACTTTCTCGACAAAATCAATTGCATTCATCACAGTCATCGTACCCCAGCGTTAAGTTTCATTTGAAACAGTAAAATGTCACTTGAACAACAATGGCAGTTCTAGACATAAGCTGGTAATAATTTTTTGAAGGGACATGTTTGAGTTCCTTTTTGACATAGAAGTCATTGAGAACCACGCAATAGGCTTCCAATAAATAATGTGTTAAATTTTAAAAAGATGAAAGGTAACCGAACCACCTTCCTACCCCTGACAGCAACTCTTATTTTCCATGACCAACCATCACAAACATACTTTTTCAACAGTCGTGGTACCCCACCGCTGAGTAGTATATGTCGGTGATAACAAAATGTCGATGAAAACATACGAAATGTCGAAAAATATTGAGAAATAATGTCGACGTACACATTATGGAGGAAGTGACTGTCGGTGAAGTCGAACTGGCGCGTTCGTTCGCTGGACAGGTCAGCCTAGAGCTCGCATCTCTGAAAGGAAGTGTTCGTCTATGATCCTATGACCTTTCGTAATACCTGCGAAGGAAAGAATGCTACGGTTGGACCAGGTATTTCGCGATCAGCTGTTGGAACGGTAGCTAGCGCGACGGCCGATAGCGTCGGTGCTGGCCTATTAATTCAACGCTGTCGATCGAGATTTGCGATGCGCAATTAATCGCAATACGATTAACCTTTTCCGTGTAAATATTCATCGCGCATTATCGGGCACAATGGGAGCGAGCGGCGCGGAGCGGAACGCGCACGATCAAGCGCGGCGGATTAAAGCGGGAGCGTGGCCACATGTTTTCTCGCGACGTAGAATCCGCGATAACACCTGGCCTGAGACGCGTCGAACGATAACGATCGCGATAACGAAAGATTCGCCACGGTTTAAGCGTGGTTCGATGCATCGATAAATCGC
Organism: Lasioglossum pauxillum; assembly: GCA_933228785.1. Lineage (NCBI taxonomy): Eukaryota > Metazoa > Arthropoda > Insecta > Hymenoptera > Halictidae > Lasioglossum > Lasioglossum pauxillum. The sequence goes on along the minus strand of OW121705.1, from coordinate 41,325,818 downwards.
GGGTATCATCATCCGGCCTCGCGCGCCGGGTGACAAACAAATCTCCTCGTCTGTCGCGGCTAGACAGCGCGGGTCTCTCGCGCTGCGGCTATTAAACAAAAGAACGTTAATTATTATAATGGAGGGAAGCGAGCTCGTCCCACGGTGCGGTGCTCCGACGGAATATGATTATAGAAATATCTGGAGCCATTTCGCAAGGATCTCCGTGCCGGATTCGCAACGTCGCTCATTGTTTCGCGAACATTTGTCGGGCGTCCCTACTGAAGCGTCGATTGGCTTCTAGCGCGGCTAGAATCGAGCCTGGGAAGATTGCAAAAGCGGAATTCTTACCGGCGACTACAATGGAACGGGCGACCGTCGAATCCGCTCCAGATTCGCGGGACGAGCCGATCCACATCTCCCGGCTCGTTGCGACAATTAGCCTAAACCCTGTTCCTTTCCCCTTCTCGGAAATCAAACATCTTCATTGTTTTGTTTTTTTAGCAAAACATTGGGATATACGACTTTTGACGCCTTCATTTGAGGCATCATCTGAGAATCTGACTGTTCAGCTTCTCAGATTCCAGATGCGACTTTCGCGTATGCGGATGATGTGACTTTTTTATCCCCACTACTTGGGGGTTCTCCTTTGGGCGGTCGATCGCGCTAGAAAGAAATTATGGTATTAGGGTGTTTAAATTGGAATGGATTTTGTATGGAATAGCATTAGTACAATCCAACAATTTCCCGCTTAGCACCGTTGATGCCTAGGATCGTCGTTTACATCTGGAAAAGTTATCCAAGAAACCTATGCTCGGTACACGTAAAAAACCGTAGTACCATTTCGCTTCCCGAGACTCGATACCCCCGAGGTTCTCACAACAATCGCGGGAACACTGTATCTAGGGATTGCAATCCCGCGCCATTTTCAATCCCACGGGATTGATGAGGGATTTATTTCAATCTCGCGGAGTCCCGCGGGACTAAGGATTTAGGTCTTCAATCTAATATATATTTAATAAAGAACCAAATTTTACTTAATGAGATAATCATCTTTAATCATATTAGTCAAAATTTATTAACAGAATACATATAAAATCTAAATCTACATAAATTTAAATGAAAATAAATCACTTTTTGGAAAATAAACTATAATTGAAATGTATACATAAATTGTATATATATATATACGTGTCTAATTGTATAAAATATGTAATATAATACTTCGTTAAATCTAATAATTATTAAAAGAAGGTATTTAAATTAAAAAATGATTATATCAATAACGAAGCTACGATATTATATATTAATTGCTGAGATGAATCGGAAGAATTTTTTCCTTTACCAAAATGTTGGTTAGAACTTAAAAATAACTATAAAAATTGTTTAGAACGAACTATATGTAATAATTTTAATTAGATTAAAATCTTAAAAATCTTAAAATTATAAAAACAAAGTTTAATTTGTAGAACTTTGAAAATATGATCGTAAAAAGCAAAGTCTATTAATTGTTGTATCTTCTAGTTAGGTCTTCAAGTCATTACAAAAAGATATCCTGCAGCGGAAAAAGCTCGTTCAGCCTCTACACTACACAAGGTCGAATAGTTCAAAAATATTCGTAAGCCATACGTAAATATTTCCCCTTTTTGCCATCGCTCTCAAATCATCTCTTTTTTTAAAGTTTTGTCGATATCTTCATGACAGACCATCGAAATAGTTCTTCGTGCGCGTCGTCATTCACGAAATTTTGGGACGCACAGTCCCGCAAAATTTGCGGAATTTGGCATCACCTATTTAAGAAATGCGGGACCAAAAAATGACGCGGGATTCTGCGGGATTGCGGGATCCCGTTTTGCGGGATTGCAATCCCTAACTGTATCCAACAAAATTGATGGACCACTGGCTGAATGAAGCTGACCATTGCCATCTATACAGCCGACAAAAAAAATGAAGTGAAATGATTGATTGTTTGACGGATGGCAGAAAGAGTTAGACGCATCATCTGATTACTCGGATTCTAGTGATCCGCCGTAAGAAGATCAACGATTCCAAGTGAAGTACCTTTAAAAATATATATTTAACAAAATTGATGGACAACTGGCTGAATGAACTTAACCGTTGTCATCTGCACAGCCGACGAAAAAGTCAGCGTTAGGAGTAAGAGAAGATCAAGCAGTCCAAATGAGGGGTACGTTTACGAACAATTTCAAAAAGATTGATAAACAACTGGCTGAATGAATCCGAAAGCCACTCTAGCTCCCTCTCGGCGCGAATTTTGTGAACCGTTCCCTGTCCAGGGTCCGAGCCATTTTTCAATTTCAACTTCAATTTTTCAATTTCAATTCGTTAATTTCAACTCTTCAATTTCAATTTCAACATCAATTTTTCCATTTCGACTTTAATTTCGACATCAACTCTTCAACTTCATTTTGAATTTCAATTTTTCCATTTCAACTTTAATTTCAAATTCAATTTTAACTCTCCCATTTCAACTTCAATTTCAATTCTTCCATTTCAACTTCAATTTCTACTCTTTCATTTCAACTTCAATTTTTCAATTTCATTTTATTAATTTCAATTTCAACATTAAATGTTCCATTTCAACTTCAATTTCAATATCAACCATTCAACTACAATTTTTCAATTTCAACTTCAATTTTTCAATTTCAATTCGTTAATTTCAACTCTTCAATTTCAATTTCAACATCAATTTTTCCATTTCGACTTTAATTTCGATATCAACTCTTCAACTTCATTTTGAATTTCAATTTTTCCATTTCTACTTTAATTTCAACTTCAATTTTAACTCTCCCATTTCAACTTCAATTTCAATTCTTCCATTTCAACTTCAATTTCTACTCTTTCATTTCTACTTCAATTTTTCAATTTCATTTTATTAATTTCAATTTCAACATCAAATGTTCCATTTCAACTTCAATTTCAATATCAACCATTCAACTTCAATTTTTCAATTTCAACTTCAATTTTTCAATTTCAATTCGTTAATTTCAACTCTTTAATTTCAATTTTAACATCAATTTTTCCATTTCGACTTTAATTTCGATATCAACTCTTCAACTTCATTTTGAATTTCAATTTTTCCATTTCAACTTTAATTTCAACTTCAATTTTAACTCTCCCATTTCAACTTCAATTTCAACTCTTCCATTTCAACTTCAATTTCTACTCTTTCATTTCTACTTCAATTTTTCAATTTCATTTTATTAATTTCAATTTCAACATCAAATGTTCCATTTCAACTTCAATTTCAATATCAACCATTCAACTTCAATTTTTCAATTTCAACTTCAATTTTTCAATTTCAATTCGTTAATTTCAACTCTTTAATTTCAATTTCAACATCAATTTTTCCATTTCGACTTTAATTTCGATATCAACTCATCAACTTCATTTTGAATTTCAATTTTTCCATTTCAACTTTAATTTCAACTTCAATTTTAACTCTCCCATTTCAACTTCAATTTCAACTCTTCCATTTCAACTTCAACTCTTTAATTTCAATTTTTCAATTTCAATTTCAACTCTTCAATTTACACTAGCAAGTAAACGCTAACGTCTTAGTACGACAGTAATGGTGTTTTAGAGTTATTTAAATTGAAATATCATCTGAACTACTAACTTTTCGACATACATGGGTTAGTGCTTTTTTATAACGAATATCCAGCTGCATCGATTGATGTATTAAAAAATACCTCATTCCATTTAAAAAAAATATCAATGACCTTGAAATCTTGTAAAGAAATGAGCTTGAAATTTTTTTCCTTACACCGTTACATGTGGCCCTTCAAACAGTGTAACTTTGTCCTAAGAAGTTTTTTTGTACAACGAAAAGTAACGGAGATATTTAGGTGTTCCGTTTCTTCGGACTCACCCTGTATACACGAATGGCTCTAAAACAAAAAATGGTACAAGCTGCTCCATAGTAACCCCGACTGTAACAAATTTTTATCGACTAAATAACATCTGCTCAGTTTTCGGCAGCGAGATCTTAGCATTATTCAAAGCACTAGAAGTAATCAAAAAGTCCACTGGGAATACATTCACAATTTTTACAGACTCAAAGAGTGCTACTATGGCCATTGAAGATTCGGAAACAACCGATGAATGTATTCAGGAAATACAAGAAATTTATAACTCGGCGGTTGAAACCGGAAAATCCATTACATTTTGCTGGATTCCGTCACATATGGGTATACCGGGTAATGAAAACGCTGATAGAGCAGCCAAATTAGCAGCCTGCGGCACAAAAATAAAACAAATCACTCATTATACCAGACTAAACGATCTTAAAAACCACCTAAATGAAATCTTTAGGAAACAGGTATTTGACAAGATTAAAAGCAATTACATATAAAAATATCATAATGGAGGAGCTGATCTTGAGTGGGAAAAATTTCGATCTTTACGAACAATTTCAAAAAGATTGATAAACAACTGGCTGAATGAATCCGAAAGCCACTCTAGCTCCCTCTCGGCGCGAATTTTGTGGACCGTTCCCTGTCCAGGGTCCGAACCGTGGCAGCCACAAAGCTGCGCGAACGTTTTTGTCGGTTTTCCAGCTACCGGGCCATATCAGAAGCATTTTGTCCCGGTTACTCTAGCGGAATGGTGTCAGTTACATAAGGACTCCTGCCGTGCCCAGAAGTGTCGAGGGTTGCTGGAGGGGGATCGCTGAGATATCGTCGATAGAGCGAGAGAGAGAGAGAGTGACTGCGAGGAGGGGCAAGAGATCGAGGGGGACAGGATAGGAGAAGTATCGAGGGACAGAGGAAGAGAGAGGACTCTCGGAGAGTGAAAGGGAAAGAGGAGGACCGAGACGAGAGAGAAAGAGAAGGACGGGAGAGCGAAGAGTGGCAAAAGAGAGCCGCGGAGAAAGAGAGAGAAAGACGCGTGCGGCGCAGAGGGGGTCAGGAACCCAATGAACGAAGAGATCCAACCAAAATCGACCAATGGCGACGTGTTACCGCCATGGTGGTTTTTACGAACCATGGCCAGGGGAGGGGTGAAGAGACGAAAAAAGTGAAAGTTCGCGCCAACACTACGGCACACGGCCAACACCTTGTAAACCCTCTACGCTCTTCCCGGCTACGGATTCAGCCCTTCTTCAATTTTTTCCCTCGTACCCCCACCGTGCCCCACGCCCACAAGATCATCCATTACCGTCTACTCATAAATCTCAGAACCTTCGCTACGTGTTCCGTGTTTTCACGTTCTCCAATTCGTTAGAGATGGATTTTCGAAAAATTTACGAACTACGCTTCTTCGTCGAGAGAGCTGATTCCGGGAAACTTGTTTGACAAGGGATTCAGCGGTTGTATATGGTACAGTTCGACTTGACCGGTAGGCGTCCGGTTTATTTAGCGTTGAATATACGCGTTCGAAGTACATAACTCTTCGCCGAAGCTGGCGGTGGTGGGGCACCGCGGCGAAGCGAAGAGCCGAGCAACCGAGCAAGCACTCTGGCGCCCTCGATTTCACTTTCATTACGAGGCCAAAGGAGCGCTTCGCTTACGCTCATTCACTCTCGTTCCTTCATAGCCGCGTACTTATACGCGCGTACTAGTGCGCACTTAGCCTATATCTTCGCACTCGTTCGACCACTATGCTGGCGAAACTGAAGACAACGATCTTACCAAAATCCCGTCTATCCCCTCTGTTGATACCTCTCTCTTCGACGCGACGTTCAATCAAATTCTGCTCGGTAAAACTCTTAGTTGTGACTAGACTGCGGATCTTTACGCAGTTTTCAATCTTTGTAGAGAAATTTTGAGAAAGTGCAATCAAATATCATCTTATTTTCACTGGAAGTAGCCTTTGTCGGTCCAAAATGAATGAAAGACGTAGTAAATTCTGTCGTGTTTTATGTTTTTGCGTTTGTTGAACATTTTCAAAAGACAAATATGTTATAACGTAGATATACAATATTGACAGAATCGGCACGAAGGATTTCGAAGTCCAAGACGTTCGAGCTGAGTAGAAATCGCCCTCCGATCAACCGTGGACGGAGTGTATACTGCGGCGACTGCCGGAAACAAAATTCAAACGTGACGAAACGAAACCATAAGCTACGGTAACTCGGAGATACCGTAATTAGCGAGAATTAGAATGAATATTAGAATTACGAGGAGTCGGGCGCATAACGGAGCGATTATATCGATGCATAAATTACGTTGGCTAATCATCCCCACAAATTCCATCAAATCAAAGTAATTTAATCATTACAATTAATGTTATCGGTTCACTGGTTCGATCAATTGGAAAATAAGCAAATATACAAAAATATTACATGAAATTTAATTCAACGTTTCGGTCTCAATTTAGACCATTTTGAAGAATAGAAAATTTCATTTAAAAATGTCTTTGATTAATTCTTACAGACGCAATACTGAAATTTTCTATTCTTGAAAATGGTCTAAATTGAGACCGAAACGTTCAATTAAATTTCATGTGATATTTTTGAAAAATTTGCTTATTTTCCAATTGATCGAACCAGTGCGCCGATAACATTAATTGTAGTTTAAACAATTGTCGATCGAGATTCAGAGAACTGTTAATTTAATCATTGTAATTCAAACTGTAGAATTACAGCTTGTCATAAGAATTACTTCGCGAACTCCTCTGGATCGTATGAAACGTAATGAAGTATGGTTTAAACAAATGTACTATGATAAAAAATAATGTTTAAACATAAACATAAAATTGTGTCAATTAATCAACTGATATTTAAAAATGACTAATAGTACTTTTGAATGTTAGTCATAGCAAAATAGTCATTAGTAAAAACTTTTTGATTAGTTAGTGATAACTAATTAATAATATTAATGTACGTTAATCGCACAATAGTGACTAATGACTAAAGACTTGATCATCAACTACTAATTCACTAATAAGCAATAGCCAACGATTACTTACAGCTGCGACTAACTATTTGCCATTTAGTTATCACTAACTAATCAAAAAGTTTTGGCTAATGACTATTTTGCTATGACTAACATTCAAAAAGACTATTAGTCATTTCTAAATATTAGTTGACTACAGGGTCTGTCCGGAAAGCAATGCGACCACATTTTTTTTCTAATTATTTAAATATATGGGTACAAATCTTTGAATTTCTACAAAATAGGATCCTTGGGCGTCGACACATTTTTTCCAGCGAAATTTCCATGCTTCGTATGCTCCCTGGAAGGCGTTTTTTGGAACCTCTTGTAGTATCCTCGTCACAGCCTCGTCGAGCACTTCCAATCAAAACTTCTCCGTAGATTACGGGGAAAATAGTAAACGGTACTTCTTAGTTGGATCACAACACTTCCTCAACCCCCTTACAGTCCTGACTTGTCTCCCGCCGACTTCTTCTTGTTTCCAAAAATTAAAAATGTGCTAAAAGAATGCCATTTTCAAAGCGTGGAACGCGTCAAAGAGGCTGTGACGACGGTACGACAAGAGGTTCCAAAAAACGCCTTCCAGGGAGCATACGAAGCCTGGAAATTTCGCTGGAAAAAATGTGTCGACGCCCAAGGATCCTACTTTGAAGAAATTTAAAGGTATGTACCCATATGTTTAATAGATTTTTTAAAAAATGTGGTCGCATTACTTTCCGGACAGACCCTGTATTGCCCTACTCTGGTTAATATGCGCATTAAAAATTAATAGAAATTAACGCATTATTTACGGGTGAAAATGACATAATTATTTAAAGTCTATGGTACATGACTAAAGATTTTTTAATGGATATTTCAACAGCAATAGCAATTTCAATCGTGAACCAACGAGTCGCCTTCAGTAACGTAACTTAATTATTCTCGCTCGGAATAATTATGTGCAAGAAAATTTTTAAGCTTCCTTTTAGTAAAGCGTAACTATGGAAGCCTATGAAAAAGCTGCATAAGTATCAATACGTTCGACAAGCCGAAAGCTGTTCCCCCAAATCCAGCCGAATGGCTTGGACGTTTCCGTCAGTTGTTTCCCTAATTTTGTCGACAACCGTGCCAATCTTCGTCGGGACCGAGATAAGAACCAATTATTTCGGCGCACGATACCTGAATTATCATTGAAAAACCTCGGCCTGCAATCTCCTTCAGCCACAGAATGAGAAGACACCAATTACTCGTTGCATCCTGGGACCACGATCCCAAGATTAGGCAACGATCATTCGCGCCGGACTTCGTCTTTCGTCGTGAAATTGTTTCACGAAGTCGCTCTAGTCTGCGAGAAAAATGCATTTTATCGTTGGCATAATTGACTTAATGCCTTCTACTACTACATCGAGTCACACTCGTGATATAAGTTTTATTCTACTAAATATGTATGATACTAATTTCTTTCCATTTTGTTGTTGTCAATATTTTAGTAATTAGAAAATAACATAGGCACCCAGTAAATATCAATTTTCTTTTTCTTCTAGGAAATAACATGAACGACAGAAAAATTCGAATCATTGCAACCATAATATAAATCGCAGCACAAGTTAACAATGACGATGTTAATGCTATTCAACACTGCAACGAACACGTCACATAAGAAAGAGATGGACAAATTCTTAATATTACAAAAGAAAATATTTTGCAGCTTGCCAGGTCATACGAGCATAATTTATAAAAATAAAATTTATATAGATAAGCCTTTGGCAAAAGACACGTGTTTAAATGAACGCACTGAAAATTAGGAAAAATTTTCAAATTATTGATAACAAGTTCGAAAATTCAGTAAAAATTGTGAGTAATATGAAAATCTTCATTTCTTTATTAGCAGACTGCGGATCATTATGCAATATAAAAATATTCTGCATCGATTGTGGGAAGCAGTGGTTAAATCAAAATTAATTTTGACCACCCCTAAATAGTTTTTTACGTTGAAAACAACACAAAAATATTCTGAGATATTTTATAATTTTCACTGTTTTATATTTCACCCAGTTAATTTCTTCATAAATGCATAAATGCATAAAATACTATTTATTAGTATTTAACAGTACCACAACCCACGAGCTCCAGACTTCACAATTTTAACTTTTGTTCATTGCTCGTGACAGTATGCGTCAATCGTGCAGAAGGAGGCCAAGAATCGGTCATCGTCCCTGCAGGGTTAATTTCGAAAAAGTCTAAAACCAAATGGAAGGGGAATCTTCAACTCGGACGAAGTCGAGGTGCCAAACAAGACTCGCCGGCGTTGATATGTGACCGCACAGCGTCGAAATTAACTTGGAATTCTGGCGGAGCAGCGTCGGAACTCTCTCGAGAGATCCGTCAGCGGTAGAGGGTATATTTCGTAATGTCAACGAAGAAACGCGGTGGCTGCCAGGAATTGACATAATCGGTGAAAGTACGTAGCCACTACCTTGGCCTTAGGTTACGAGTCGCGCTTAGGATAGACGAGCGAGCGGGTCGCGCGGGTATCGTATACGCCATAACGGGGCACGTATCGCGTAGATCGACCGGGTCGTTTAACGCCTTGTCACTTTTACCGTGCTCCACATACACGAGCGAGCGCAAACAAAGTGGGCTGGCTCTCGCGCAACAAGGCGTTCTCGCACATGCGATTCGCTCCGGGCGACAGCACCGCGCTCGAGCACGCCGTTTCAAAACGAAGGCCAAGGTCGGCATCAGCGTCCTCACATCGCGGACACCCTCGCCGCTGCGCAAATTGCCCGTGGACGGGCCATCTCCGACCCGATCACGCCCAGCGTATCGTCTTACTTCCTCTTTCTCCACTTGTTAACGAGACCGACTTTTTCGAACGCCGCGTAACCTTAATTAAATGGAATCGTTTCTATAAAAAATATATAAAAAGATCCTACGGTATTTAAATCACTGCATGCAGGGATTCTAAATAGTGACCCATTAGCAATAAATATACAGGGTGAGTCCGAAGAAACAGAACACCTACATATCTCCGTTACTTTTCGTTGTACAAAAAAACTTCTTTGGACAAAGTTACACTGTTTGAAGGGCCACATGTAACGGTGTAAGGAAAAAAATTTCAAGCTCATTTCTTTACAAGATTTCAAGGTCATTGATATTTTTTTTTAATGGAATGAGGTATTTTTTAATACATCAATCGATGCAGCTGGATATTCGTTATAAAAAAAACACTAACCCATGTATGTCGAAAAGTTAGTAGTTCAGGAGATATTTCAATTTAAATTACTCTAAAACACCATTACTGTCTTACTAAGACGTTACACAAGTAAGTAAATGCTAACATCAATTTCAATTTCAATGTCAATTTTTCAATTTCGACTTTAATTTCGATATCAACTCTTCAACTTCATTTTGAATTTCAATTTTTCCATTTCAACTTTAATTTCAACTTCAATTTTAACTCCCCCATTTCAACTTCAATTTCAACTCTTCCATTTCAACTTCAATTTCTACTCTTTCATTTCAACTTCAATTTTTCAATTTCATTTCAACTTCAATTTTTCAATTTCATTTTATTAATTTCAATTTCAACATCAAATGTTCCATTTCAACTTCAATTTTTCAACTTCAACTCTACAATTTAAATTTTTCAATTTCAACTTCAATTTTTCAATTTCAATTCGTTAATTTCAACTCTTCAATTTCAATTTCAACATCAATTTTTCCATTTCGACTTTAATTTCAACTTCAATTTTAACTCTCCCATTTCAACTTCAATTTCATTTCAACTTCAATTTTCCAATTTCATTTTATTAATTTCAATTTCAACATCAAATGTTCCATTTCAACTTCAATTTTTCAACTTCAACTCTTCAATTTAAATTTTTCAATTTCAACTTCAATTTTTCAATTTCAATTCGTTAATTTTAACTCTTCAATTTCAATTTCAACATCAATTTTTCCATTTCGACTTTAATTTCAACTTCAATTTTAACTCTCCCATTTCAACTTCAATTTCAACGCTTCCATTTCAACTTCAATTTCTACTCTTTCATTTCAACTTCAATTTTTCAATTTCATTTCAACTTCAATTTTTTAATTTCATTTTATTAATTTCAATTTCAACATCAACTGTTCCATTTCAACTTCAATTTTTCAACTTCAACTCTTCAATTTAAATTTTTCAATTTCAACTTCAATTTTTCAATTTCAATTCGTTAATTTCAACTCTTCAATTTCAATTTCAACATCAATTTTTCCATTTCGACTTTAATTTCAACTTCAATTTTAACTCTCCCATTTCAACTTCAATTTCAACGCTTCCATTTCAACTTCAATTTCTACTCTTTCATTTCAACTTCAATTTTTCAATTTCATTTCAACTTCAATTTTTTAATTTCATTTTATTAATTTCAATTTCAACATCAACTGTTCCATTTCAACTTCAATTTTTCAACTTCAACTCTTCAATTTAAATTTTTCAATTTCAACTTCAATTTTTCAATTTCAATTCGTTAATTTCAACTCTTCAATTTCAATTTCAACATCAATTTTTCCATTTCGACTTTAATTTCAACTTCAATTTTAACTCTCCCATTTCAACTTCAATTTCAATTCTTCCATTTCAACTTCAATTTCTACTCTTTCATTTCAACTTCAATTTTTCAATTTCATTTTATTAATTTCAATTTCAACATCAAATGTTCCATTTCAACTTCAATTTCAATATCAACCATTCAACTTCAATTTTTCAATTTCAACTTCAATTTTTCAATTTCAATTCGTTAATTTCAACTCTTCAATTTCAATTTCAACATCAATTTTTCCATTTCGACTTTAATTTCGATATCAACTCTTCAACTTTATTTTGAATTTCAATTTTTCCATTTCAACTTTAATTTCAACTTCAATTTTAACTCTCCCATTTCAACTTCAATTTCAACTCTTCCATTTCAACTTCAACTCTTCAATTTCAATTTTTCAATTTCAATTTCAACTCTTCAATTTACACTAGCAAGTAAACGCTAACGTCTTAGTACGACAGTAATGGTGTTTTAGAGTTATTTAAATTGAAATATCATGTGAACTACTAACTTTTCGACATACATGGGTTAGTGCTTTTTTATAACGAATATCCAGCTGCATCGATTGATGTATTAAAAATACCTCATTCCACTTAAAAAAATATCAATGACCTTGAAATCTTGTAAAGAAATGAGCTTGAAATTTTTTTCCTTACACCGTTACATGTGGCCCTTCAAACAGTGTAACTTTGTCCTAAGAAGTTTTTTTGTACAACGGAAAGTAACGGAGATATTTAGTGTTCTGTTTCTTCGGACTCACCCTGTATACACGAATGGCTCTAAAACAAAAAATGGGACAAGCTGCTCCATAGTAACCCCGACTGTAACAAATTTTTATCGACTAAATAACATCTGCTCAGTTTTCGGCAGCGAGATCTTAGCATTATTCAAAGCACTAGAAGTAATCAAAAAGTCCACTGGGAATACATTCACAATTTTTACAGACTCAAAGAGTGCTACTATGGCCATTGAAGATTCGGAAACAACCGATGAATGTATTCAGGAAATACAAGAAAGTTATAACTCAGCGGTTGAAACCGGAAAATCCATTACATTTTGCTGGATTCCGTCACATATGGGTATACCGGGTAATGAAAACGCTGATAGAGCAGCCAAATTAGCAGCCTGCGGCACAAAAATAAAACAAATCACTCATTATACCAGACTAAACGATCTTAAAAACCACCTAAATGAAATCTTTAGGAAACAGGTATTTGACAAGATTAAAAGCAATTACATATAAAAATATCATAATGAAGGAGCTGATCTTGAGTGGGAAAAATTTCCAAGTCCAGTAGATCGTCACATTCAAACTTCAATTTCTAGAATCAGAATTGAGCACTCTGAAATAACCCATTCATTTTTGTTAAAGAAAAAAGAAAACACGATCTGCGATATATGCAAAGTACCAGTTAACATGAATCATCTAATAATAGAATGCAAAAAATATGAGAATGAAAGAAAAAATGCTAAGTTGCATGGATCCTTACTCATTTTGTTAGGTTCTGAGGAGTATATCGCCGGTCAGTGAATTCCAAGCGAATACTTTCTCGCCAATTTTTGTGAATGGAATTTCCGTCTCCAAAACAATCCTCTAAACACAACCGAAAACATCATCAGGGGTCTGCTTGGAGTTCAAGACGAATCAGAGACGAGCTCGATAGAGTTCAAGCGATAAGGACACCGATCAGAAGAGCGTCGGTAATTTCGACTCTATTTTTGTCTGACCCATCATGACCTCTCCAAAAATCTATTCGAGGAGGAATGGGTCGACAATTCGGTGACCCGCGACCCTTACGGAAGAGTCCACGTGACCATCACAAGATCTTCCTCATATCATCTCTCTTCCGTTTTCCCGCCTCGAAGAGGGCTCGAAGCCGACGAGCTATTCGTATGAGGTGTGATAAAGAAGAAACCGGACTCGGTCAATTCTAGATAAAATTCTATGGCTTTGCTGGTCACTTCTCTATGCCCTCGTGTATCAGTCTGCCAATTGTCAACGCACTGCGGATATTTTAAAAGTATGATAGCGTGGCTCTGGGATTGGGCAATGTACCCAAAAATGGGAAGAAACCAGACTAAATTCAAAAAGGTGTTCTACAAATCAGCCAACAAAAATTTGACTTCCATTTTCTCCGTAGTAGTTCCCTTCTGCATTAATGCAGTGATTCGGACAGTTGAATTGGTGGCTGGAGCAACGTTGGATGTGAGATTTCCTTAACCCCTTGCTCTACGATTTATTTTACGGTTTCAATGAATAGAACTTTCTTTGTATGTAGTTCGTAATTTTCTAAAAGAGGAGAAAATTTATATCTATTGTATGCCTACATGTTCCCCAATAACTATACATTAACGAAACCAAAATAGAATTTCATCTCGGTGCTAAGGAAATGAATAACATACATATTTATTAGACTCTATTCATAATCTTCATCACGAGTCTGACACGATATTGTAGGCCAAGGGGTTAAGATCTATTTTAGCTTTTATTGTTCTCTCATTCTACTCTCCTGTATAATTTGAACTTTATACTATGCAACGTTGTTCCATCTAACAATTTAATTATTGAATTTAAATTGAGGAGAGCAGGCTTTGATAGGAGAACAATAAAACCTAAAATAGATCTGAGGGAAATCTCACATCCAACGTTGCTCCAGCCAGCAATTCAGTTCTACTATCTCTCAACTAGTTGTTGGAATGTTAAAATGGTCCTTTGAACTCCGATTTCACATTTCGAGGCGAGAAGAAGTTACAAGGAATGATCATGCCGAAGCAGTTTGAATGTCCTGTGATCCTTGCAGTCTGACCAAAAATTTCACGCCCATCCATTCGTTTTTCCAAGCCGTACGAACGCAGCTCTGCTAATGGCTAGTCCAGTCAATGAATGTTCATAAGGGGGGTGTAGAGGGAAATGGAAGGAACACAATTTTTAACTTTGGGACTTTATTTGGACTAGTTAGGAGGTAGACATACTAAGTCCCTACTCCTAGGAGTCCCCTTTTTCGGTTTTCCGCTTATATCTCGGAAACTATGCGTCCTAGCGATAAGACCATTCTGTACAAAATTAAAGCTGACAACATCTGCCATAAGATTGATTCCATTTAGTTTGTCGCTATTTCGCATAGTTTCCGAGATATCCGCGCTCAAATTTCATTAATTGTGGTGAAGAGTTCTTTTTCACAATTAGTGAACTTTGAGCGCGGATATCTCGGAAACTATGCGTCCTGGCGTTAAGACCATTCTACACGAAATTAAAGCTGACAACATGTGCCATAAGATTGATTCTATTCAGTTTTCCGCTATCTTGTATAGTTTCCGAGATATCCGCTCTCAAAGTTCTCTAGTTGTGAAAAAGAAATTTTTGCCTCACGTTTTTTGCCTTATTTGACTAGCTAACTCTTCAGCACAATTAGTGAACTTTGAGCGCGGATATCTCGGAAACTATGCGTCCTGGCGATAAGACCATTCTATACAAAATTAAAGCTGACAACATGTGCCATAAGATTGATTCTATTCAGTTTTTCGCTATCTCGTATAGTTTCCGAAATATCCCCGCTCAAAGTTCACTAATTGTGCTGAAGAGTTCTTTTTCACAATTAGTGAACTTTGAGCGCGGATATCTCGGAAACTATGCGTCCTGGCGATAAGACCATTCTATACAAAATTAAAGCTGACAACATGTGCCATAAGATTGATTCCATTCAGTTTGTCGCTATTTCGCATAGTTTCCGAGATATCCGCGCTCAAAGTTCATTAATTGTGGTGAAGAGTTCTTTTTCACAATTAGTGAACTTTGAGCGCGGATATCTCGGAAACTATGCGTCCTGGCGTTAAGACCATTCTACACGAAATTAAAGCTGACAACATGTGCCATAAGATTGATTCTATTCAGTTTTCCGCTATCTTGTATAGTTTCCGAGATATCCGCTCTCAAAGTTCTCTAGTTGTGAAAAAGAAATTTTTGCCTCACGTTTTTTGCCTTATTTGACTAGCTAACTCTTCAGCACAATTAGTGAACTTTGAGCGCGGATATCTCGGAAACTATGCGTCCTGGCGATAAGACCATTCTATACAAAATTAAAGCTGACAACATGTGCCATAAGATTGATTGTATTCAGTTTTTCGCTATTTCGCATAGTTTCCGAGATATCCGCGCTCAAAGTTCACTAATTGTGCTGAAGAGTTCTTTTTCACAATTAGTGAACTTTGAGCGCGGATATCTCGGAAACTATGCTTCCTGGCGATAAGACCATTCTATACAAAATTAAAGCTGACAACATGTGCCATAAGATTGATTGTATTCAGTTTTTCGCTATTTCGCATAATTTCCGAGATATCCGCGCTCAAAGTTCACTAATTGTGCTGAAGAGTTCTTTTTCACAATTAGTGAACTTTGAGCGCGGATATCTCGGAAACTATGAGTCCTGGCGATAAGACCATTCTATACAAAATTAAAGCTGACAACATCTTCCATAAGATTGATTCTATTCAGTTTTTCGCTATCTCGTATAGTTTACGAGATATCCGCTCTCAAAGTTCTCTAGTTGTGAAAAAGAAATTTTTACCTCAGGTTTCTTGCCTTATTTGACTAGCTAACTCTTCAGCACAATTAGTGAACTTTGAGCGCGGATATCTCGGAAACTATGCGAGAGAGCTAAAAACTGAATCGAATCGATCTTGTTGCACATTTTGTCAGCTTTAATTTTGTATAGAATGGTCTTATCGCTAGGACGCATAGTTCCCGAGATATAAGCGGAAAGAAGGTCCCCTCGCACTCTGCTCACCTCCGAGGAGTGGGGACTTTTAGTATGTGTACCTCCTAAGTAGTCCAAACAAAGACCCAAAGTTAAAAATTGTGTTCCTTCCGTTTCCCTCTGCAACTTTTCGTTGACTGGACTATAAATCGTTTGTAAGGCGCATTGAAACATTCACAGCTCGATGAAATTTGACAAACTGATACATAAGGGTACGGAGAAGTGGTCGGCGAAGCCATCGAACACTTACATCTTATACCTTCGCAGGGAAACTGACAGAGTCCGGTGTCTTTTTGAGCACAGCTCGCATACATGGTGACGTGGTCCACGCGTGATATCTGCAACTGGTGCTCTGACAACAAGTCAGCTAGTAATGCCGTGACCTTGACTCTGGCTAGCCAAGCAGCTGGCTGCTCGGCCAGGAATAAGCTTGATGCGCGGTGACTATGTTGCCACGCTAATATTAGCGCACACAGCCGCGTGCACCACGAGTGACCGAGTGACCGACGAGGAGTTCCTGGTGCATCCGTTTCATCGCTCGTTTACCCGTGCCGCAACAAAACCGCCGAGATTCGCCTTGGGTCTCAATGAACCCCTTATCACGGCCCGGTCACGCACACAGCCGCGCACCGCTCCCATATCTATGAACCGATCGGATGAATGAACGAAGAATTTCCATCGATGCGGGAAGGATCCAATCCGACCCGAGACACTTCGAGACGGAAATAGCCGGAACAGATTCGAGCTACCACCGACGGACTGTCCGACAAGCGGAAGTTTGTTAACACTAGGTTTACGGGACCCGTCAAAATGATGGGTTCTAATATTCTTAACACGTTCGCTATCAGCATTTCTTTCGTTGCTTACCTTCCTCGTTCGAAAGTTTTATTAAATGCAACGTACCCAATCTTGAATTATTAAAACAGTCTACTATGACTAAGCAACGAAGCGCATAAAATGAATTTTACTGTTTTTAAGTGAAATGTCAGATTATGGATGTCATATATTTGTGACGGTGGTGGCGAACAGATTAATGTGCGATTAGTAAGATTGTAGAGATGCTTTCTAGAGGAGTTATTTACTAAATTTATTTCTTTGGGTATATATTATTGGAAAAATGGCAAAAATATTGGATAGATTTGATAGAATTAATTTGCGATTACTAAGATTGTAGAGATGTTTTCCAGAGGAGTTATTTACTAAATTTATTTCTTTGGGTATTTATTATTGGAAAAATGGGAAAAAATATTGGATAGACGCATTTTTGTTATGTTTATAAAATAATGTGAGGTAGTTATTTCTAGAGCTCCGTAAACCTAGTGTTAAGGCCGATATCGTATCCGCGCGTCTTAACCTTCAATTACTCGCACTCCATCTTCTACATAACTGGTTACATGGAACTTTACATCACTCTAACAGAAATTTTTATTCGATGAAATAGCTACTTTGGTGCAAAATATTACGCTTTTTAAAATAAATTAAAACATTAAATTTGAAGTTTTGAGATTGAAAATGTACTATATGCGAGTAACTAAATGTTAAGGGGTATGGTCACAGTAACGGGACTAAAAGCATCAGTCAATTGTACAATCTATTTCATTACATCACTCTAACATAAATGTTTATTCGATGAAATAGCTACTTTGGTGCAAAATATTACGCTTTTTAAAATAAATTAAAACATTAAATTTGAAGTTTTGAGATTGAAAATTTACTATATGCGAGTAATTAAATGTTGAGGAATATGGTCACAGTAACGGGACTAAAAGCATCAGTCAATTGTACAATCTATTTCATTACATCACTCTAACATAAATGTTTATTCAATGAAATAACTACTTTGGTGCAAAATATTACATTCTTTTAAATAAATTAAAACATTCAATTTGAAGTTTTGAGATTGAAAATTTACTATATGCGAGTAACTAAATGTTAAGGGGTATGGTCACAGTAACGGGACTAAAATCATCAGTCAATTGTACAATCTATTTCACTACATCACTCCAACAGAAATTTTTATTCAATGAGATAACTACTTTGGTGCAAAATATTACATTTTTTAAAATAAAATAAAACATTAAATTTTAAGTTTTGAGATTGAAAATGTACTATATGCGAGTAACTAAATGTTAAGGGGTATGGTCACAGTAACGGGACTAAAAGCATCAGTCAATTGTACAATCTATTTCATTACATCACTCTAACATAAATTTTTATTCAATGAAATAACTACTTTGGTGCAAAATATTACATTCTTTTAAATAAATTAAAACATTAAATTTGGAGTTTTGAGATTGAAAATTTACTATATGCGAGTAACTAAATGTTGAGGAGTATGGTCACAGTAACGGGACTAAAAGCATCAGTCAATTGTACAATCTATTTCAGTATAAACAAATAATTTAATATAAAATCGAACTGAAGCACTGCTTCCAACGTATCTTAATCTACTCAGAAAAATATTTTTTTGTATTCTTCCGATCAAAAATCTGTGGTTGCAAGGGAAAACGCCGCGGGTCACAATTTCAAAATGTCTGAGTTTATGCATCCATTGAGCTTCGTAGTAAATGATTGACGTGTTTTCCAGAAAAAATGTCATGAAAACAAATTCGAAAGACTCGGAAAAATAATACAATTTAACCGAAGTCCAGCATTAGTGATCAAAACTTTAAACGGCTACGTTTCGAAAGTGAAAGTGTGTGACATGCGGCGTTCTTCCTGACAACCACAGAAATAGCGACTCCACCGCTTTTTTCAGTAAATACTACTTGAGCATCGTGTAATAAGATGTGCATATTAATCATTTAAAGGAACATCGTTTTGTGCACAAAGAAAAAGGATGAATCACTCTCTAATTTTTCAAGTCGAAAGTACATACGTGATCGTCGAAAGTGTCCGTTCTTCGGCGGTTAACCGCGCGATTCGCCATTTTAACGGACGCCGAAGGCGCTTAGCTTCTCATTCAATAGATGCATGGAAAAGAAATGTGTGAAATTGAGCCAAGAGAACATTGATCGCGGAATACGGAGTACGCGGAGTGTTACAGCGAACGGCAGCGTAAACGTTGACCAGTGGAATTATTCCGGAGGTCAGAGGGTAGGCTAGCATATAGCAGATTAAATCTGCTAATTATATTCTTTCGCGCCGGCGCGGCGGTCGACCGACTTATGGCGAGGGAGACCGAAGCGTTTTGACTTTTTGACAGAGTCTAATCGAACAATTGCGATCGGCCAGAATCTTCGGGAACCAGAAATCGACCGTGGGCCGATCGGGAGATTTCGTCTCGAAAGATCACGGAGCGGCGCCGAGCCAGAAAGCTCGGCGCGTGCGTTTATCGGCAAGGGACGATTATGGAAAAATCTTCAAAAGCAGGTCGCGAAGGTGAAGGCCAGGCAAAATCGTTCCTGAGCGGTTCGCGAGGCAACCGGCCGATTGAAGGAGGAAGATAATTGTCGAGGAGAGTTGTTATCGTGTCGGGCGACGGAACGGCGAGGAAGAGACCGGCACGGGTAAAAACTGCCGATAACCCCCGGGGTCAAAACTAACGCTAGGGTCGCGTCATTACTGGGCTACTGACGCAATTGTATCCGCGATATGCGTCGCAGGGGGTCCCGAGATCGTTGTTATTGTTGTTTTCCACTTTGAACGTTGCTCTTGCACCCGCAGCGCTCTGTCACCTTCTCTTTCCTTCTTCCGACCGTATCGGCGACCGTCTCTCTCGTTCCTACTTCGATTTTCTATTTTCAATAGTTCTGTTTTGTTTTATCGAACCGCGTAAACATTGCCCCCCATAATCTTCGAAGCAGCTACGCCAGCGACACGAGCTTCTTCCCGGAGACGCGCTCGATGATGAAACTTCGCCGTTTAATTACTCGGCGGAATTTTAGCGCGTGCTCAAGACGAACCCCCCGCGTCTCGAACTCGTGCAACATTTCCATTGATTTTTTTCTCTTCGTCCGCCGGGAGAGAATTGATTAAGAGCGCCGCCGTCGCTGCTCGACGATAATTAATAATGAATGATCTCTAGGAATAAATGATCGTTCTCTAGTCTCGTTACAAATTACCGGGTTTTATCACCGCCCGATGACAAATAGTCAGATCTCATTGTGTTTATTTTCTTAATCCGCCGTGGGCAATCTGGCCAGTTATGTTCCGACTATACTTTCATTCTTTAATTCCTTTTTTTCCAACATTCAGCTTCTTCCGTTACTGCTTTAACACTAACATAAAACCTGAAAGTTGAGAATGAGAAACATTTTCACGAATATCTTGGACACTACTATAGATAGAAGAATAGTGTAAATGGAGCAAAGTTGTGTCTTTTTATAAGGAATACATCTGAAAAGACAGATTTAAAGTATTACCATTTGTTTAAATAATATATTTGATATCATTTATTATTCACATGCTACCGCAATGAATCAGGTATTTCCGGCGCTTTGATTAAATATTTCTAACAAAAATGAATTCTTCAATACAAAATAAATAAAAAAATAAATTAATTCTTCAATACAAAATAAATAAAAAAATAAATGAATTCTTCAGTACAAAATAAATAAAAAAATAAATGAATTCTTCAATACAAAATAAATAAAAAAGTAAATGAATTCATCAATACAAAATAAATGAAAAAGTAAATTAATTCTTCAATACAAAATAAATAAAAAAATAAATGAATTCATCAATACAAAATAAATAAAAAAATTAATGAATTCTTCAATACAAAATAAATAAAAAAATAAATGAATTCTTCAATACAAAATAAATAAAAAAATAAATGAATTCATCAATAAAAAATAAATAAAAAAATAAATGAATTCTTCAATACAACATAAATAAAAAAATAAATGAATTCATCAATACAAAATAAATAAAAAAATAAATGAATTCTTCAATACAAAATAAATAAAAAAATAAATGAATTCTTCAATACAAAATAAATAAAAAAATTAATGAATTCTTCAATGCAAAATATATAAAAAAATAAATGAATTCTTCAATACAAAATAAATAAACAAATAAATGAATTCTTCAATACAAAATAAATAAAAAAATAAATGAATTCATCAATACAAAATAAATAAAAAAATTAATGAATTCTTCAATACAAAATAAATAAAAAAATAAATGAATTCTTCAATACAAAATAAATCAAAAAATAAATGAATTCATCAATAAAAAATAAATAAAAAAATTAATGAATTCTTCAATACAAAATAAATAAAAAAATAAATGAATTCTTCAATACAAAATAAATAAAAAAATAAATGAATTCATGAATAAAAAATAAATAAAAAAATTAATGAATTCTTCAATACAAAATAAATAAAAAAATAAATGAATTCTTCAACACAAAATAAAAAAAATTCTTTTTATCGCATAAGAAATTAAAGTCTCCTCGATCTTCTATTTGTCACTATGTATTGTTTACTAAATAATGTTACAGCTGACGTCAAGACGAATTAAATGACGTACTTTACTATAGCTTTAAGTCATGAAATACATTGCAATGCTAACAACTTTTTTAATCCCCCTAACAACTCGAAAGAAACTAATCCTGTTTTGAAAACTGAGAGTCACCACTAAAAATTGCTGTACTATTATTCACAATATTGTTTAAATTATTAAATATGTTGGTATCTAATCAATTACAACAGATTTAAGGATTTTATGAGGTATTATATCAATTTCATCACTAAACCTACCAGCACTAAAAGCGATTAAGGTATTTTAACTTACAACAATGATAAGGCTCTACTTATTTACAAGTTTAAATTATACAAAAGTTTAAAGATAGTAAAAATTGCAGATTTCCAAGATTTTAGGCAATAAATCGTGAAAATCTGCAATTTTTACCATCTTTAAATGTTTGTAGCTCATTGCAACGTCGACCGATTTTGACGAAATTTTCAGAATACGTTTAATTGGCACAGATCTACAAAACGTATTTTTTAAATTTTCAATATAGGCCCACATAAAAATGTTAAAAATTCAACTTTTAGTATTTTTTCAACAATTCCGATCAATTGCAACTTTTGAAAAAATTTCTTTTCACATCCTTTAGTGAACTAATTGCTCTAGCTTCCCAAAAAAGTTCAAGTCGTATAGTACAATATTAAAAAAGTTATCGTCTTCTTTAGAGCGGTCTTAAACTTTTATCCGCTACTGTATGTAATCGATTTCGATGAAATTTTCAGCAGGTGTGTAACTACTATAGATCTACAAAACATATATTTTAAATTTTTATTAAGGGCCCAAATAAAAAAGTTTTAAAAAATGCCTTGTTTATTTTTGCATGTAACCTTGTAAATTATAATTTTTGAAAAATCTTTTCTGCATATCATTTCGTAAACCAATGCTTCTAATTGATTATAACAGATCAGGTCGTTTGGTATAATTATAAAAAAGGTATTCTATTTTAAAGGTCGTACGAATACTTTCTACACCCACTGTAATTTTAATTTTAAGAAATCCAGTGTTGTTGATCTGGCCGTAGACTGCTCGTCGACGTGCCACGTGCTCGACATTCCTGTTCTACTGTATTTGAACATAATCACCGAACTAATTTCTGCGTGTAATCGTTCCCGTTGTATCCGACGGGGTAATTCCATGGAATATACAAACAAATAATTAGTGGTATCCGCAGCCGGTTACAAGGTGCAAGGATGTCCGAACACGTGCGCGATAACAGCGCGCAGACCATGGACGAAAATGCTCCGATAGCCCTACACCGCCGATAACCCTTTTCCCGGTAGGCCGATAGCCATAAGCTGAAATAATGAATTTTAATCCTCCGGTCGAGGTTATTTTCTTGTCTCATGACTTCTTTTCTTTGTTAACACACTGGGCTTTGTGCCTCGTCGTCGATATACTCGTATCTTCTTTCGAAGGAGTGTCCATCGACAGATTCGTGCAGTAACATCTTCAACAACCTTTCGCTATCTTGCTTGCCTTGAAATGATTGAATTATTTACAAGGAAAATTTCAATGTCTCGCACGTCTCTTTGATGTAATAAACAATTTGTAGGAAAACCATTTATCTTCCTTTCTATGGAAGGGTTGTGTCCGCGCTACGAAATTTTCTCCACGATCCACCGTGATCTCAATCTAGAAATTAGCAGTTCGTTTGTTAAAAAAGCAACTTTCTCGTATCGACTTTCTTTCAAATGTATATCGCTTTGTAAATGTTCAGCAGTATTGAAAACGATGAGATCAATTGAATTTTCGTAAAATTGAAGTCAGAAACAGCGTTTAGATATAAACATTTCGTAAGCACCATTTTTCACCGTGAAAATGACTCGTCTTCTTATTGACACCCTGGAGAACCTATTTAATAATGTTGGCCTATTTTTTTAATCACTAAAAAAGTACATTTCTCGTACTTAAGGATTCTGTTGTCTGTAAGAAATATTGCTTACAATTTATTTAAAGAATTAATATTCAATTGATTAAGGAGAATCGTGAACGTTATATACATATGTATAATTGATTATTAATATCTTTTGAGTCCCCAGGAGTCCCACCTTCTTTCAAAGTGGAATGTTTTCAACATACTCTTGTGATTAGACCAATATTACGTTCATAGTTGTCCATCAAAATAAGTTATCGTTGTTTAAAACGTCTCTGTAGCCGTTATATAATTCTTTTAAGATAAGACGGCGAAATATTTACATTAAAAATAGCAAAAAGACACATTTACTTGTTTATACCAAAACCCGGAACAGTTAGGGTCACAACCTGAAAGTTGGGAATAAGAAACATTTTCTACGAATATCTTGGACAGTGTTATATGTAGATAGAAGTATTAGCATTTGTTTAAATAATATATTCATTATTCTTTTATTATTCACATGTTATCGCATTTTTCAGGCATTTCTGGTGCTCTGGCAAAAAATGTTTCGAACAAAAATTAATTATTAGTCACTCTCCTATAAACTTCAATATAAAAAATTCAGAAAATATTTTTTATTAAGTAAACAGTTTAAGTCGGCTCGATTTTGTCATTGTTACTACAGGGTGTCCCAAAATTCGTGAACTTCCCGAAAGGGGGTGGTTCTTGAGACCATTTCAAGCGACATTTTCCTTTGCAAAAATGTTATCCGCGGCTTTGTTTAGGAGTTATTAAGGAAAAACACGGACCAATCAGAGCGCGACTTAGAATCGAGTTTCCACAGTCGGCCAATAGACAGTTGGCGCGCCGGGCCGACTGTGGCAACTCGATTCTAGGTCGCGCTTTGATTGGTCCGTGTTTTTCGTTAATAACTCCTAAACAAAGCCGCGGATAACATTTTTGCAAAGGAAAATGTTTCTTGAAATGGTCTCAAGAACCACCCCCTTTCGGGAAGTTCACATTTGACGTTCATATTTTTTACTAAATAATGTTATAGCTGACGTCAAGACGAATCGATTAGGGCCAACCCTCTAACATCTCGATAAAAGATTAATCCTCTGTTGAAGTGTTTTAACCCTAAGCAGTTGAGGAGTGACTCAGAGTCACTACTAAAAATTGAGGTTAATTATTCACAATATTGTTTACATTATTAAATATGTTGGTATTTAATCAATTCCTACACATTTAAGCATTGCATGAAGTATTATATAAATTTCATATCCACAAAATGAAAACAATTATAAAATACAATGGAATTATTCTAGGTCGGAAGAAATGTATAATTTTCAAGTTAAAATAGTTCAAGTGGCAAAGAGAGACTACATCAAGTGACAGAGTATGTCGATACACATTTACTTGTTTATACCAAAACCCTGAACAGCTAGGGTCACGACCTGAAAGTTGGGAATAAGAAACATTTTCTACGAATATCTTGGACAGTATTATATGTAGATAGAAGTATTAGCATTTGTTTAAATAATATATTCATTATTCTTTTATTATTCACATGTTATCGCATTTTTCAGGCATTTCTGGTGCTCTGGCAAAAAATGTTTCGAACAAAAATTAATTATTAGTCACTCTCCTATAAACTTCAATATAAAAAATTCAGAAAAATATTTTTTATTAAGTAAACAGTTTAAGTCGTCTCGATTGTGTCATTGTTACTATATATTTTTTACTAAATAATGTTATAGCTGACGTCAAGACGAATCGATTGGGACCAACCCTCTAACATCTCGATAAAGATTAATCCTCTTGAAAAGTGTTTTAACCCTAAGCAGTTGAGGAGTGACTCAGAGTCACTACTAAAAATTGAGGTTAATTATTCACAATATTGTTTACATTATTAAATATGCTGGTATCTAATCAATTCCTACACATTTAAGCATTGCATGAGGTATTATATAAATTTCATATCCACAAAATGTAAAAAATAATATACGATGGAATTATTCTAGGTCGGAAGAAATGTATAATTTTCAAGTTAAAATAGTTCAAGTGGCAAAGAGAGACTACATCAAGTGACAGAGTATATCGATACACAGCTGCGCTTCCTCAGCTTTCCCCTATAATTCAAAAAAATGTTTCGAACAAAAATTAATTATTAGTCACTCTCCTATAAACTTCAATATAAAAAATTCAGAAAATATTTTTTATTAAGTAAACAGTTTAAGTCGTCTCGATTGTGTCATTGTTACTATATATTTTTTACTAAATAATGTTATAGCTGACGTCAAGACGAATCGATTGGGACCAACCCAAATCACCCAATGTGATTTTGGGACCAATCAATTCCTACACATTTAAGCATTGCATGAGGTATTATATAAATTCCATATCCACAAAATGAAAACAATTATAAAATACAATGGAATTAATCTAGGTCGGAAGCAATGTATAATTTTTAAGTTAAAATAGTTCAAGTAACAGAAAGAGAGACTACATCAAGTGACAGAGTATGTCGATACACATTTACTTGTTTATACCAAAACCCTGAACAGCTAGGGTCACGACCTGAAAGATGGGAATAAGAAACATTTTCTACGAATATCTTGGACAGTGTTATATGTAGATAGAAGTATTAGCATTTGTTTAAATAATATATTCATTATTCTTTTATTATTCACATGTTATCGCATTTTTCAGGCATTTCTGGTGCTCTGGCAAAAAATGTTTCGAACAAAAATTAATTATTAGTCACTCTCCTATAAACTTCAATATAAAAAATTCAGAAAATATTTTTTATTAAGTAAACAGTTTAAGTCGTCTCGATTGTGTCATTGTTACTATATATTTTTTACTAAATAATGTTATAGCTGACGTCAAGACGAATCGATTGGGACCAACCCTCTAACATCTCGATAAAAGATTAATCCTCTGTTGAAGTGTTTTAACCCTAAGCAGTTGAGGAGTGATTCAGAGTCACTACTAAAAATTGAGGTTAATTATTCACAATATTGTTTACATTATTAAATATGCTGGTATCTAATCAATTACTACACATTTAAGCATTGCATGAGGTATTATATAAATTTCATATCCACAAAATGTAAAAAATGATATACAATGGAATTATTCTAGGTCGGAAGAAATGTATAATTTTCAAGTTAAAATAGTTCAAGTGGCAAAGAGAGACTGCATCAAGTGACAGAGTATATCGATACACTGCTGCACTTCCTCAGCTTTCCCCTATAATTCAAAAAAATGTTTCGAACAAAAATTATTTATTAGTCACTCTCCTATAAACTTCAATATAAAAAATTCAGAAAATATTTTTTATTAAGTAAACAGTTTAAGTCGTCTCGATTTTGTCATTGTTACTATATATTTTTTACTAAATAATGTTATAGCTGACGTCAAGACGAATCGATTGGGACCAACCCTCTAACATCTCGATAAAAGATTAATCCTCTGTTGAAGTGTTTTAACCCTAAGCAGTTGATGAGTGACTCAGAGTCACTACTAAAAATTGAGGTTAATTATTCACAATATTGTTTACATTATTAAATATGTTGGTATCTAATCAATTCCTACACATTTAAGCATTGCATGAGGTATTATATAAATTTCATATCCACAAAATGAAAACAATTATAAAATACAATGGAACTATTCTAGGTCGGAAGAAATGTATAATTTTCAAGTTAAAATAGTTCAAGTGGCAAAGAGAGACTACATCAAGTGACAGAGTATATCGATACACTGCTGCACTTCCTTAGCTTTCCGCTATAGTTCATTGTTATTGTGATCCGCTTGTTCCGAATGCGCTACATCGCGATGGCAGGGTCGTAAACAGCTCGTGACGCTGCTTCATCGAGCAACTCGAGGTGGCAAATAAATGACGAAATTAATATGGGGAAGCGACTGGAGGGGTCGAAAGAATTAGAACACCGAGGAAACACTTTTCGATTTGTGATGACCACACGAATTCCAAAGAACACCCCGCTCCCTCCTCGATGCACCCGTTCAAAAGTGGGTTACGGTTCTCGTCGTTTCCTCGTAAAACCCCCTACGTGCATACTCGCGCACCTACTTTTATCAGGCCCACTCGAGCCTACACGTTCCAGCGAGTGGGCTCGCTTGTATACGAGTCCGGTGTGACGAGTCAGCGTTAACCGAGATTTCGACACAGATGTCAGGTATTCCTTGATATAGCTTCCTTCGAAAAACGGGATCACTTGTCCTCTCCATCGCGTCAGGACATTCCCGTCTCAGTGTTCGAACATACCGCATTTGTCAAGCAAATCATC
This sequence comes from Lasioglossum pauxillum, assembly GCA_933228785.1. Lineage (NCBI taxonomy): Eukaryota > Metazoa > Arthropoda > Insecta > Hymenoptera > Halictidae > Lasioglossum > Lasioglossum pauxillum. The sequence goes on along the minus strand of OW121705.1, from coordinate 41,297,981 downwards.
GTTAATGGAGGTTGAAAGGAGTGAAACGCTCTAATCTATGAAATTCTTTTTGCAATCGTCTTTGGCTGTGTTCCGAAGTTCGTTAGAAAATATGTAATTATAACGGGACAGAGGAATATTTCTATCCAGAGACACTCGCAAAAACGAATTACGGACAACGCTAACTTTGAACCGATATTGCGTCAGCTCTCACAGTTGACCACGCAAACGTTACATACATTTTTCAGAGCTGAATGTTACGGTAGCCTACGGTTGCTCGCTAGACGAAGTCATCCACGGCGCACAGTGGGCTAAACCGACGAAATCTGTGTCAAAATCAAAGAACTTTTGATAGAAATGAGATAGAGCGATGAAATTTTTTTTAAATGAAAGCTAAAACTTTGCAGAATATGGAATAATTATGAAGATTGTGGTATGAACGTTTTTTAACCTTGAAAGAATTCGTTAAACTCGCACAACTTCAAGAAAATTGTGGTTTTTCCAATACTACGCGCGGAAAAATTTTGTTTTTTAAATGCGACACATCATTTCCCGTAGAGTTTCTCACGCTGATTTCAAAGCTGGTTTCAAAATTTGTCTACGACCTCAGGATTTTGCAAGAAATCGAGTTTTGTGAACACAACTTATGAAATCATTTTTTCGTTGAAATGAATTGGTAACGCACTAGTTTGAAGGAATATTGTATTCTCATATATAAAACACATTAAAAATAATCATAAAATAATCATACAGCGTGTCTGTAATTTGTGAAACCAGATTTGAAATCAGCGTGAGAAACTACGGGAAATGATGTGTCGCATTAAAAACCATTGAAAACCCACAATTTTCTTGGAGTTGTGCAAGTTTAACGAATTCTTTCAAGGTTAAAAAGCGTTCATACCACAATCTCCATAATTATTCCATATTCTGCAAAGTTTCAGCTTTCATTTAAAAGAAATTTCATCGCTCTGTGGCGGCCAACTTCCTACATGCGCCACAAGAGGGACAGGTAGTTGAAGACCTTTCCCGCAAGTACTTGGTTCCTCAATCATTTGTATATATACAGTCCTCAATCGCCTTCCGACATCCCAACACGTCTAAGGCAGGGCCCGCTAGATAGCCTTACTGATGAGTCCTCTAGCGGGCCTAGGACGAAACGCTCCTCCCTTTTATCCTCCTCTCTTTCATATGGGTAGAGCTCCTTTATAATTATCAATATTATATTAGCTCCCCCACATTGGTGACCCTGCGACGTTAGAGCATAAAAACGCAACACGGAGGACAACAATGGAGCCTTAGGAGGATACTACACGCATCAATCGAGTGGGCACTACTTTAATCGCCGAGAATACGTAATCCCTCTCCTAGTGTGGCACCCATGTGCTTCCTTCTCGAACGGCCATGCTAGGACAGCAGCATCTACGGCTCGATAGGCTTGAGCGACTCACTGTCTCGCCATCACGATGCGTATACAATTCGAGCAACGCGCTCTCTTACCGATTTTCAACCTCTTACCGATTTTCACCCCCCCCCCCTCCCGATCTTAGTATCGTTATTCACTGGCAGAGGGGGGTAATGTGGCGGCCAACTTCCTACATGCGCCACAAGAGGGACAGGTAGTTGAAGACCTTTCCCGCAAGTACTTGGTTCCTCAATCATTTGTATATATACAGTCCTCAATCGCCTTCCGACATCCCAACACGTCTAAGGCAGGGCCCGCTAGATAGCCTTACTGATGAGTCCTCTAGCGGGCCTAGGACGAAACGCTCCTTCCTTTTTCCTCCTCTCTTTCATATGGGTAGAGCTCCTTTATAACTATCAACATTATATTAGCTCCCCCCCACAGCTCTATCTCATTTCTATCGAAAGTTCTTTGATTTTGACACAGATTTCGTCGGTTTAGCCCACTGTGCGGGGCACAGTGGAACTTTTCGTCCATTTCGGAGACAAAATCAAAGAACTTCCGATAGAAATGAGTCAGAGAGCTGAAATTTTTTTTAATTATAGCTGAGACTTCACAGAATATGGGAAAAATAGGGAGATTATGGTACGAAAATTGTGGTTTTTGCAATACCACGGGTAGAAAAAAATTTTTTTATAACATGCCATACATCATTTCCTGTAGATTTTTTCATGCTGAATTCAAATCTGGCCTCAAAATTTGTCTACGACTTCAGGATTTTACAAGAAATCGATTTTTGTGAACGAATTGTTTAACGAATTTTCTCACGGTTATAAAACGTTCGCACCATAATCTTCCTATTTTCCCATGTTCTGCCAAGTTTCAGCTTTAATTTAAAAAAAGTTTCATCGCTCTACCTCATTTCTATCGAAAGTTCTTTGATTTTGTCTCCCATTTGGACGAAAGGTCCCACTGTGCGGCGCCCCTCATTGTAGTCAACTGTTTGCGTCTCAATGATAAATTCTTAAGTTATTGGTATGTCAATGCAGAAAATATTTCTTTGAACATAATACCTCATTGAAGGAAGAGGAACGACAGTGCAGATAATTTAATACATTGTTAACCCATTTCCAGCGTCTACAGTCACTTTTCCACTATTGCAGTTACGAAGATAAACGTTACAGTTGGACTTTGCCATTGCACGGATTCCGTGAAAATCCGTAACATGATGATACAGCCCCTATTAGACTATGCAAAATTTTCCGCTAGAATTTTTGTCCAGCTTCAATAACAATCGAGTTAGAATTCGGCCCAGTTACTATAACAGATAAGGTAGATGTCCCCAGTCCCCACTCTGAGCCAGTCAATCGTATAACTCTGTTCACGTCGTTTCCTGGTGATAAAATTCATATAACTACATACTCTATGAATAAATTTTTTAATCGACGTAGTAAATAATTAAGTTTTTTATTGATGAATTTACTTTATTTTTATGATGACGTATGGGGGGACGTGAGTATGCCAGTAGTTAGGTCAGCTACGCCAGTAGAGGGGACATAGTTACTTTATTTATTCTAAAATTTCAAATTGATAAGGTTAAAGATATTTTGTGTTATTCATAAGCTACAAGTATGCTTTTTTAAATTTCATTCTTTGTTTGTTTATTTCTTGATGTTTTATCAGATGTTTGCAACAGTTCGTGCCCGATTTGAAAATAAAATTCAATGGTTAAATTTTAAAGGATTCAGCTTTATTAATCAATTATATAGTCATCATTCTTTTCTACAATTAGAAAAGAATGGTGATTATACCATTTTTTTTGCACCCCGCCGTGGAGTATAATTTCTGACATCTACCGAAATCGAGAACCAACTTATGCAATCATCTAATATATTGAAAGGACTTATTTAACACTAAACCTAACACGAGGGGTCAAATGACCAATTTTAGATTTTTTATTTGACAATTATTGAAATTGTAAAGGCGTTTTCATAGGAATTTATTGAATATATTTTTTGACTCCAGTATACATATACAGGGTGAGTCCGAAGAAACAGAACACATAGATATCTCCGTTACTTTTCGTTGTACAAAAAAACTTCTTAGGACAAAGTTACACTGTTTGAAGGGCCACATGTAACGGTGTAAGAGAAAAAATTTTCGAGGTCATTTTTTTACAAGATATCAAGGTCATTGATATTTTTTTAAATGGAATGAGGTATTTTTTAATACATCAATCGATGCAGCTGAACATTCGTTATAAAAAAGTACTAACCCATGTATGTCGAAAAGTTAGTAGTTCAGGTGATATTTCAATTTAAATAACTCTAAAACACCATTAGTGTCGTACTAAAAGGTTAGCGTTTACTGCTAGTGTAAATTGAACAGTAGAAATTGAAATTGAAAAATTGACGTTGAAAATTAAATTGAAGATTTGAAATTAACGAATTGAAATTGAAAAATTGAAGTTGAAATGGAAAAATTGACGTTGAAATTAAAAAATTGAAATTGAAAAGTAGCAATTAACAAAATGAAGTTTAAATTGAAGTTGAAGTTGAAATTGAACAATTGACGTTGAAATTGAAGTTGAAAACGAAGAGTAAGAGTTGATATTGAAATTGAAATTGAAACTGAAGTTGAAATTGAAAAATTGACGTTGAAATTGAAAAATTGAAATTGAAGAGTTGAAGTTGAAGTTAAAGGGTTGATATTGAAATTGACGTTGAAATTGAAGAGTAGAAATTAACAAAATGAAGTTGATATGGAAATTGGAGTTGAAATTGAAAAATTGACGTTGAAATTGAAGTTGAAAACGAAGAGTAAGAGTTGATATTGAAATTGAAGTTAAAATGGAAAAATTGACGTTGAAATTGAAGAGTTGAAATTGAAGAGTAGAAATTGAAGAGTAGAAATTAACAAAATGAAGTTGATATGGAAATTGGAGTTGAAATTGAAAAATTGACGTTGAAATTGAAGTTGAAAACGAAGAGTAAGAGTAGAAATTAACAAAATGAAGTTGATATGGAAATTGGAGTTGAAATTGAAGTTAAAATGGAAAAATTGACGTTGAAATTGAAGAGTTGAAATTGAAGAGTAGAAATTGAAGAGTAGAAATTAACAAAATGAAGTTGATATGGAAATTGGAGTTGAAATTGAAAAATTGACGTTGAAATTGAAGTTGAAAACGAAGAGTAAGAGTAGAAATTAACAAAATGAAGTTGATATGGAAATTGGAGTTGAAATTGAAAAATTGACGTTGAAATTGAAGTTGAAAACGAAGAGTAAGAGTAGAAATTAACAAAATGAAGTTGATATGGAAATTGGAGTTGAAATTGGAAAATTGACGTTGAAATTGAAAAATTGTCGTTGAAATTGAAAAATTGAGATTGAAGAGTTGAAGTTGAAGTTAAAGGATTGAAGTTGAAGTTAAACGGTTGATATTGAAATTGACGTTGAAATTGAAGAATTGAAATTGAAGAGTAGAAATTAACAAAATGAAGTTTAAATTGAAGTTGAAGTTGAAATTGAAAAATTGTCGTTGAAATTGAAGAGTTGAAATTAACGAAGTGAAATTGAAAAATTGAGGTTGAAATGGAAGAGTTGAAATTGAAGTTGAAATGGGAGAGTTAAAATTAAAGTTGAAAACCAAGAGTAAGAGTTGATATGGAAATTGAAGTTGAAATTGAAAAATTGACATTGAAATTGAAATTGATGTTAGCGTTTACTTACTTGTGTAACGTCTTATTGTTAGTAAGACAGTAATGGTATTTTACAGTTATTTAAATTGAAATATCTCCTGAACTACTAACTTTTCGACATACATAGGTTAGTACTTTTTTATAACGAACGTCCAGTTGCATCGATTGATGTATTAAAAATTACCTCATTCCATTAAAAAAATATCGATGACCTGGAAATCTCATAAAAAAATGACCTCGAAAATTTTTTCCCTTACACCGTTACATGTGGCCCTTCAAACAGTGTAACTTTGTCCTAAGAAGTTTTTTTGTACAACGAAAAGTAACGGAGATATTTAAGAGTTCTGTTTGTTCGGATTCACCTTGTATTGTAATAAAAACCGCACAAAATATAAATAAATTTAATCTTGTTATTTTTATAATACACATCAGTCACTTGTTTCGGTACATTTAGTGTTAAAAAAGGACTGCACCACTAAATGGCTTATAGAGGGGACATCCACCTTCTAATACCCTGTACACATCTGTTTGAAAGTATAAAAACGATCCGACACTTGCTTCCAATTGATTTGAAAGATTCGCTCGATTAATTTCCAAGACAAGAAATGAAAAATGATCGATTAGAGCTTAATGACGATCGAACCGCGGCGATTGGTCCTCGCGTTCGGTTTTCCACCCACGGTAGCGCGAATCGGCTGCAGTTTACACCGCGGCGGGCGCTACTTACTCTCGCTGCTAACTGCTCACCTTCACCTCGTCTCTTACTCAACGATCGTGCCGAGTTCTACCCCCGTTGCGTAATTACCGCACGATCATTACCGAGTCGAATCGTCACTCGAGCGGAATAAGTGCGTATGCCGGCCGATGGAAAATTATGCCTCTGCCGCCATAGCGGCAGCCTGTGTGCACGACCTGGCCGACGACGGTGTGAACCATGAAACAGCCAAAACAAGCGTCCGCGCAAACATGCTATCAAACGAGGCTTATAGTTGAAGGGTAGGCTAGACGATGCAACGTTTCCCCGTTGACGCAACCATCGCAATCACCAACCTCCTCCGCAAGATCCCGCCCCACTAATCACGAACGCCTCATCAATAAAAGTCACACGAAATTAAAGTGACTTATTAGTAGACTGCGGATTTTATGCATTTATTACAAAAATAGGTACTTACAATTTAAAGCAGTAAACCTATTAAAACGATTTAAGGACATCAGTGTATTAGTTTGAACTTTATAAGATAATTAGAAGAAGAACAAATTTTTTATTTTGCATAAAGATCCACAGTCTATACCTATTAGGTGTGCAAACCAATTCGGTGCTTTTTGAAGTGAAAACATCTTGAGGCTCATCGCGCACACAATTTTTGCCGAGCAGCGAATGAGCCTGATCCGTCACGCTCCGAGATGAAACGCTGTTCGGGCAATTTTTAGATATTTGGAGATTTAAATCCAAACTATTTATTTATATGTTGAAGAAGATATTCATTTTTATACATAGTTATAAGTGCTCACATTGTAGATAGAATGAGAAAACGAATGAAAATAAATGGTTACACAGGGTGAATCACGAATCGTGACCAGTAGAAATTACTCTGCTATTAGCAGTCCGATTGAATATGTTTTTATCAGGTGTAGTATGGTCTCAATAGTGCTTTCACGTAATTATAGAAGAAATCTTTGCTGGTATTGAATCTCCTTTCAAGAAACAGAGTGAAATTATTCGTTAACTAATAGGTTTACAGCTAATAAAGGTCAGTACTTTTTTACTCAAAATTTAACACTCGTCGATGTCTGGCATAAAAAATATAGCATTCAATTTAAAAAACCTCCAAAGAAACGCCTCCACTTACAAAAAAAGAATATGAATTACATAATGTATCCCTTCAAACGATACAAATTTTCTAGAAAAAGTTTTTCATACAATGCAGACTTTGGAAGCTACCAAGGGTGAACAAGTTGCATGGTTATGTTTGTTAAAAGTTACTGTTACAAATCGGACGGAAATTTCATATGCAACAACCTAATAAAGGTTCGATGAATAATTTTTGCTTTTTGAAGTGAATAGTTTCGTGCGAGCCCTGTACGCGAGTGGCATGATTCATGACGATCGTGTGCCGTCAAGACGACGGAGATCAACGTTCAATCGACGCAAGGACGCGAGCTTTGCCTCTCGCTTGGACACGCACGGAAAAGCTGAAGAGCCGGCTCTCTTATCAGAACCGAGTGGACCGACAGAAAAAAGTCGAATGAAAAGAAAAAAGGAAAAATCGGGTCCTTGGCAGTGCCGCGAGAGTATTGCGCGCTTTCCGTTTCCGTTGTCGCACGCGAATCATATTATAGTGTTCCCTCCGCAGAAACTCTAAAATTAAACCGCGGTATCGTTGCCGCCGCGGTAATCTCCTCGGAACTCGCTGAGCTATCTGAGGTTATTTCGAAAAAAGCCGGGCCCGGACAACCGTCGCGTCGCACAGTGGGGTATTTAGCCCGAAAAGTCGGAGGAAAGTCGATTTTAGAGAAATTTTTCGTAAGTCCGACGTAGTTAAAGACCTGAAGAATAAGGTTTCTGTATTGTTTTTTTATTTGTACACCCGTGAAGTACTCTACTTCATCGGTAGTCGGGAGATTTTATACAAAGAGATGTTACAGTGTTCATTCGTTAGCGATTTTCAAGTGTTTTCAGGAAATTGTGTAAATTCTTACATACCGAAAACTTTTCAAGTAGGTATACAGAGTAGTTATTAATATTTGAACACAATCAATAATTCTGTAAGTTTTTTTACGATTATAAAACTTCATTGACGATTTTGTTATATTATTCAGTAATATCCGGTGCTCTTTCTGGTATCATTATATTCGATAAAGGTCTGTGATCATAGTTCGAAAGAAATTAGTCCCAGATTTGCACAGATTGAAGATTTATTTAAGTAGAAAGGAGCATCAACAATCGCGACGTGTGTTTCCCGACGAACATTAATAGCAGGAATTTTTTAATTTCTAAAATATATATATTGTATTTACTTATTAAGAAGTTTCGCGATCCACACATTAGTATTAATTTAGTATAAATTATATCATATTTGAACATAATTTACATACGTAAATACATATAGTGGTTCCATTCCACTACTAATGCGACGCGGAGAGTCGCAGTCGTCGGCACAGTTCAAAGGCCCGTTCGTCCTCACAATGTAACACCAATATTTAATCTTTTTCATTACTACTTATTTTTATATGAAACTTTTACCAATATATTCGTGGCATTCTCCTGATTAAAAAAAGACCAAACACGATATGATTTCAACTGTATTTAGTGGTTTAATTGACGATGAACGTTTCGGGCGCAAGGGAGGACAGCATATGGGAAAGAAAGAGACGCGGAGAGTCGCAGTCGCCGGCACAGTTGGAAGGCCCGTGCGTCCTCACAATGTAACACCAATATTTAATCTTTTTTATTACTACTTATTTTTATATGAAACTTTTACCAATATATTCGTGGCATTTTCCTGATTAAAAGAAGACCAAACACGATATAATTTCAACTGTATTTAGTGGTTTAATTGACGATGAACGTTTCGGGCGCAAGGAAGGACAGCGTATGGAAAAGAAAGAGACGCGGAGAGTCGCAGTCGCCGGCACAGTTGGAAGGCCCGTGCGTCCTCACAATGTAACACCAATATTTAATCTTTTTTATTACTGCTTATTTTTATATGAAACTTTTACCAATATATTCGTGGCATTTTCCTGATTAAAAGAAAACCAAACACGATATAATTTCAACTGTATTTAGTGGTTTAATTGACGATGAACGTTTCGGACGCAAGGGAGGACAGCATATGGGAAAGAAAGAGACGCGGAGAGTCGCAGTCGCCGGCACAGTTGAAAGGCCCGTGCGTCCTCACAATGTAACACCAATATTTAATCTTTTTTATTACTACTTATTTTTATATGAAACTTTTACCAATATATTCGTGGCATTTTCCTGATTAAAAAAAGACCAAACACGATATGATTTCAACTGTATTTAGTGGTTTAATTGACGATGAACGTTTCGGGCGCAAGGGAGGACAGCATATGGGAAAAAAAGAGACGTGGAGAGTCGCAGTCGCCGGCACAATTCAAAGGCCCGTGCGTCCTCACAATGTAACACCAATATTTAATCTTTTTTATTACTACTTATTTTTATATGAAACTTTTACCAATATATTCGTGGCATTCTCCTGATTAAAAGAAGACCAAACACGATATAATTTCAACTGTATTTAGTGGTTTAATTGACGATGAACGTTTCGGGCGCAAGGAAGGACAGCGTATGGGAAAGAAAGAGACGCGGAGAGTCGCAGTCGCCGGCACAGTTGGAAGGCCCGTGCGTCCTCACAATGTAACACCAATATTTAATCTTTTTTATTACTACTTATTTTTATATGAAACTTTTACCAATATATTCGTAGCATTTTCCTGATTAAAAGAAGACCAAACACGATATAATTTCAACTGTATTTAGTGGTTTAATTGACGATGAACGTTTCGGGCGCAAGAAAGGACAGCGTATGGGAAAGAAAGAGACGCGGAGAGTCGCAGTCGCCGGCACAGTTCAAAGGCCCGTGCGTCCTCACAATGTAACACCAATATTTAATCTTTTTCATTACTACTTATTTTTATATGAAACTTTTACCAATATATTCGTGGCATTCTCCTGATTAAAAAAAGACCAAACACGATATGATTTCAACTGTATTTAGTGGTTTAATTGACGATGAACGTTTCGGGCGCAAGGAAGGACAGCGTATGGGAAAGAAAGAGACGCGGAGAGTCGCAGTCGCCGGCACAGTTGGAAGGCCCGTGCGTCCTCACAATGTAACACCAATATTTAATCTTTTTTATTACTACTTATTTTTATATGAAACTTTTACCAATATATTCGTAGCATTTTCCTGATTAAAAGAAGACCAAACACGATATAATTTCAACTGTATTTAGTGGTTTAATTGACGATGAACGTTTCGGGCGCAAGAAAGGACAGCGTATGGGAAAGAAAGAGACGCGGAGAGTCGCAGTCGCCGGCACAGTTCAAAGGCCCGTGCGTCCCCACAATGTAACACCAATATTTAATCTTTTTCATTACTACTTATTTTTATATGAAACTTTTACCAATATATTCGTGGCATTTTCCTGATTAAAAGAAGACCAAACACGATATAATTTCAACTGTATTTAGTGGTTTAATTGACGATGAACGTTTCGGGCGCAAGGAAGGACAGCGTATGGGAAAGAAAGAGACGCGGAGAGTCGCAGTCGCCGGCACAGTTGGAAGGCCCGTGCGTCCTCACAATGTAACACCAATATTTAATCTTTTTTATTACTACTTATTTTTATATGAAACTTTTACCAATATATTCGTGGCATTTTCCTGATTAAAAGAAGACCAAACACGATATAATTTCAACTGTATTTAGTGGTTTAATTGACGATGAACGTTTCGGACGCAAGGGAGGACAGCATATGGGAAAGAAAGAGACGTGGAGAGTCGCAGTCGCAGGCACAGTTGAAAGGCCGCGCGTGGTCTCTTCACACGCGTTGTCCTTCTTTACGTTCGGCTCGGCCTTTGAAGCTCAAAAAATGGAGCTGTCCGTCTCAGATAAACGCATACTGATCCCCCCGAAGCTTATGCGTTATCCGAGACCAAATAACTAAAGTAGAAGGGATATTTTTTCTGCGTTTATCTGCTACAGCTTTTATGCGTTCGTAGAGGATTTACTCTACTTTTTGGAATATAGCAAAACCCTTGGTAGAAGAGACATGCATATTTCTCTTTCTTCCAAATTACAATCCAAAGTTGCGAATGTTTAAAGAACGCGAGATAAGTTTCTCGATAAATAGCAGCTTCTTGGAAAAAGGCCGCCAACTCTCCATAAGACAGGTGTTTAGCGAACGGAACACGGTCGCTCATAATTTAGCGCTTGATCGGCCCATAAAAGAAAAATCCACGGTGACACGCGAATTGATATCGGAGAACCATAAATCCGTAACAAGAGACACAACAGATACCCGAGAAAACATGTTTTGTTCGTGTCGAAGTTCGCGCGAGTGAATCAACACGATCGGTTATTTTGTTTGTTCGCCGCGATACAGCGCTTCCGAGTCGAGTATTATCGAGTGTGTTCCCTCGTGCCGACACGATTCGACGTATCCACGATTTTTCTGGGGCTCGTGTGACGCGCGAGCGAAGCCTGAGATCGAGAGGTTCACGAATCGATCCGATGATCAATCGGAGCATCGGGATCGGAAGAGAGCGTGATCGGGAACCACCGAGGAATATCACGATAGGGGGACTACGAGAGTCGTAGAAGAGGCGTTAAAATATGAGAACGGCTTTAACTTATCGAATCTTGCGTCGTACCATCGACCCCGCCGACCCTCAAAACCCGATAAAACGACCAGCTTCTGTTCGAACGCTGAATGCGTTCGTTTCTTATCGAGCTCGTCCGGTGGTCTTGTAAACTGACCGATCTTTGGGGATGAGCGATGTCCAAAAAGTTGCTCGACCCTTCGAATTTCGGGAAATAAGAAATGCGAAGAACTCCGTCAAGAATTCCGTCAGGAATAAATCCTCTCGAACACGCTCAACCTGTGAACGTTTTCATTTGAACGAGAGATTATTCAGCGAAGCTGAAGACTAGCGTCCTTGGAACTCGAGAAAATGATAAATACCGCTAATTGTTAAAAGTACACAGCTACACTGCGGGATATTTCGATCTTTAGAGACAGGAAACAAGTTTGTTTGGATAATTACCATCCACTCTGGGGCATCTCTGTTCATTAGTTAGAAATTGATGATCATTCCTTTGACATTTAGCTAATTTTCCATTTAATCCTACGCCAGATTTTGAATAGACACAACTATCAAATATTGTTAGAATTGTGTTCTGGAATGTGAGAACTTAACAATGACTTCTTACAGAAATAGTACTCGGGAAAGGAAATAACGATTTACGAATACTAGTTTCAACAAACATGCAGCTTAACGCATATACAGCCAGTGTTGGGCAATAAATAAATACTTATTTAAATAAAAATTTAAATAACAAGTTATTTGTTATTTGGATATTCAAATAAAAAGCAAAAATAATTATTTATTATTTGAGCAGGTCTAAATAGAATTATTTAAAATAATAAAGTTAATTGTTATTTACAAATACAATTTCAATTATTATTTTGTATTGACAAATAATAAATTAAATTGTAAGAGAAGACCAAAAACTATTTATTTGATTTCCACCTCAATCCAAATAATAATCTTTATTTGCAAATAAGAATTAATAAATAGATCACTTCTGGAATTATTTAAATTACTTTTACTTAAATAAAAAGTTTAGTTATTATTTGCAATTAAAATCACACGTTTATTTATTATTTAATTATTTAAAATAAAATTTGCCCAACACTGTATACAGCCAACCAAAATGTATAGATTAGTTAAAACAGTTTGTATTTAAAATATTTGCACAAATGCTCATTTTAAGATTATAAATTATAATAATATATTAGCGGACAAAGAATGGACATTCAGAGAAATTTTGTAATATTTCTAGAGGAACGTTAACAAGTTGTTGAAAGAAATGCAGTAAATAGGGAGCCGGTTGGCTACACAAGGGCTAAGTGTTCACTCGTTGGACAAGTCACCCTAATTCGGACGATGGAAAACATCCTGCACCGATTGCAAACGAAGAAGAAGAAGAAGGGAAAAGAAGAAACCGTTCTTCGGACTGAACCGATTCGTAAATCCGGCCTGAATTATGCATGTATCGCAGAACAAAGATCTGATCAGAATTCGATGGTGTCTCGTGTATAATACGAGATCATTATCGTTTCTTATCAGAGATACCGCACGTGTCGGTGATACTCCTCCTATCGTCGCTCGACTATTCACAGACTGTCACGACAATAAATGAAAAAAAGAAAGCCAGAGAAAATGCAAGATGACAATCGTGCCTGACGTAATACCGGAGCGATTACACTTCGAGCAACTGTCACCAGTCGAGCTAGACACCGAAGGCTGCTGCTTCTGGAAAACCCGAACTTCCGAATAGCACTCCTCGAATTTTCTTTCTACTCTGAAACCAACTGCTACATCCACGGCCTACTTTCCTGATTCTATGAACTGGAAGATTACTAGTCAAGACACTGAACACTCTGTTGCGAGATTTTCTTGGTCTCTCCGATCGTCTTTCTCGAATACTTTGAATTAATTAGAGATTGCAACCTATCCGCAATTCTGTTAACTTTTACAATTAGCAGTCGAGTGGTGAGTCAGAGTCAACACTAAAAATTGCTGTACCATTATTCACAATATTATTTGCACTTTTAAATATGTTGGTGTCTAATCAATAGACTGCGGATCTCTATGAATTTATGGCTTATGAGAATCTTCAAAAAAGGTTAAAATATAAAATTCGATAGAATTTTTTACAATTTCCATTTGTTTTGGATCTACAAAGGCTGTTTCCATTAAAAATAGAATCTTATTTCATTCCACTTTCTTAAAATTTGTCTACAAAAATTGTAAAATAATTATTTAAATAAAAATAAATTTTTAAAAAATACCACGTTTTTAAAAAACATTATTAAATATGTTGGTATCTAATCAACAGACTGCGGATCTTTATGCATTTATGGCTTATGAGAATCTTCAAAAAAGGATAGAATATAAAATTCGATAGAATTTTGTATAATTTTCATTTGTTTTGGATCTACAAAGGCTGTTTCCATTAAAAATAGAATCTTATTTCATTCCACTTTCTTAAACCTTGTCTACAAAAATTGTAAAATAATTATTTAAATAAAAATAAATTTTTAAAAAATACCACGCTTTTAAAAAACATTATTAAATATGTTGGTATCTAATCGATAGACTGCGGATCTTTATGCATTTATTGCTTATGAGAATCTTCAAAAAAGGATAGAATATAAAATTCGATAGAATTTTGTACAATTTCCATTTGTTTTGGATATACAAAGGCTGTTTCCATTAAAAATAGAATTTTATTTCAATCCACTTTCTCAAAATTTGTCTACAAAAATTGTAGAATAATTATTTAAATAAAAATAAATTTTTAAAAAATACCACGCTTTTAAAAAACATTATCAAATATGTTGGTGTCTAATCAATAGACTGCGGATCTCTATGCATTTATGGCTCATGAAAATCTTCAATAAAGGATAGAATATAAAATTCGATAGAATTTTGTACAATTTTCATTTGTTTTTGATCTACAAAGGCTATTTCCATTAAAAATAGAATCTTATTTCATTCCACTTTCTCAAAATTTGTCTACAAAAATTGTAGAATAATTATTTAAATAAAAATAAATTTTTAAAAAGTACCACGTTTTTAAAAAACATTATCAAATATGTTGGTGTCTAATCAATAGACTGCGGATCTCTATGCATTTATGGCTCATGAGAATCTTCAAAAAAGGTTAAAATATAAAATTCGATAGAATTTTTTACAATTTCCATTTGTTTTGGATCTACAAAGGCTGTTTCCATTAAAAATAGAATTTTATTTCATTCCACTTTCTTAAAATTTGTCTACAAAAATTGTAAAATAATTATTTAAATAAAAATAAATTTTTAAAAAATACCACGTTTTTAAAAAACATTATCAAATATGTTGGTGTCTAATCAATAGACTGCGGATCTCTATGCATTTATGGCTTATGAGAATCTTAAAAAAAGGATGGAATATAAAATTTGATAGAATTTTGTAACAATTTCCATTTGTTTTGGATCTACAAAGGCTGTTTCCATTAAAAATAGAATTTTATTTCATTCCACTTTCTTAAAACTTGTCTACAAAAATTGTAGAATAATTATTTAAATAAAAATAAATTTTTAAAAAATACCACGCTTTTAAAAAACATTATTAAATATGTTGGTATCTAATCGATAGACTGCGGATCTTTATGCGTTTATTGCTTATGAGAATCTTCAAAAAAGGTTAAAATATAAAATTCGATAGAATTTTTTACAATTTCCATTTGTTTTGGATCTACAAAGGCTGTTTCCATTAAAAATAGAATTTTATTTCATTCCACTTTCTTGAAACTTGTCTACAAAAATTGTAAAATAATTATTTAAATAAAAATAAATTTTTAAAAAATACCACGTTTTTAAAAAACATTATTACATATGTTGGTATCTAATCAATAGACTGCGGATCTCTATGAATTTATGGCTTACGAGAATCTTAAAAAAAGGATATAATATAAAATTCGATAGAATTTTGTACAATTTCCATTTGTTTTGGATCTACAAAGGCTGTTTCCATTAAAAATAGAATTTTATTTCATTCCACTTTCTTAAAATTTGTCTACAAAAATTGTAAAATAATTATTTAAATAAAAATAAATTTTTAAAAAATACCACGCTTTTAAAAAACATTATTAAATATGTTGGTATCTAATCAATAGACTGCGGATCTCTATGCATTTATGGCTTATGAGAATCTTCAAAAAAGGATAGAATATAAAATTCGATAGAATTTTTTACAATTTCCATTTGTTTTGGATATACAAAGGCTGTTTCCATTAAAAATAGAATTTTATTTCATTCCACTTTCTTAAAACTTGTCTACAAAAATTGTAGAATAATTATTTAAATAAAAATAAATTTTTAAAAAATACCACGTTTTTAAAAAACATTATCAAATATGTTGGTGTCTAATCAATAGACTGCGGATCTCTATGCATTTATGGCTCATGAGAATCTTCAAAAAAGGATAGAATATAAAATTCGATAGAATTTTGTACAATTTCCATTTGTTTTTGATCTACAAAGGCTATTTCCATTAAAAATAGAATCTTATTTCATTCCACTTTCTTAAAATTTGTCTACAGAAATTGTAAAATAATTATTTAAATAAAAATAAATTTTTAAAAAAGACCACGTTTTTAAAAAGGACTAAAAAGTATAAAATAATTTTTCCTAGCCCCATACAGATTCCTAACCCCGTACAGATAATCCTGAAAATTTGTGATTGTGAATTTTGAATAGCTATGAAAATATTTGTATGATTTAAAACGAATGGCTCTAATGGCTTGCATAAGACAAACGTAACATCCATCGATATTATTGTGCTTTACACATTTTTTATTCACATTGTCCAATGATTAACTGTTTCTCTGTAATAAACGGCTCGAGTTCAGAAGTTGCTCGAATCTGTTAATGACCGAACCTGTGTGTATCGCTCGCTGTTCTGAAAAGGGATCATTCGAGACGATAACGGGCGCTAGAGAAGGGTGGAGAAGTGTTATCGTTATCGGCGTTCCGTGGCGGGCAAACATCGGCCGCATTACCAAGAGAATCGCGAATGAAAATATGCAATTGTATATTATCTTATTTTGGGATAACGTTGCGCGTCTTATGGGTGGTGCGATCCCGGAACGGACCAATCGCTGTGCCCCGTATGGTGCCTTACCCCCTTACACGTGACGTCATTGTGATGACCCCGCGAGAAGCAAAACAATACGCGATGGTGATATCCGAGCAACGCGTTGCCCCGAAACGCCGAGAACGTGTTTTCTGCTCCGGCTATATCAAAATCTGACGTGCCCTCGCTTTTGATTATCTCGCCGCTATAAATCACGCGGTACATGGACCGTGGAGTACGCCTCCACGTGGAACGATATGTCAACTGTGCTTCGACCAGCGTGCAGAGGCCGAAAGCACTGAGCTTTTCCCTTCGTTTCCCTTGCTTCGTGCTTGCAAAGTCAGTAGGGAAAATGTACTATTGCTGGCACGACATTAGTTATTGGCACTTTTGATTTCATGTGGATTTTGACATTGTAAATTTTCATAACAGAGTTCCGCGTATGACTGTTAGCAAATGTGCCAATGACTGTACTATTTGTCCTACTATATTCATGACTCTAAAAACTGTTTGATTTAGCTGAAAAGTCTCTATAAGCTCGTTTAAACATTTCAAAAAAGAATGAAAAGATTTTTACTACAATTTTGGCTTAGGGTGCCAATCATTGCACAGTTTACCGTACTTCCAGTACCGGGCACACGAGGATTCTTTCTTAACACATTCCCCGTCGATATTCATTGTTCATTCGTCGCTCATTCATGAAATATTGAAACTGTTCAGCAATGATTCGTCGTGATCTCACTGGATTTGATATACTCTATGCCTTTAAATAACAACGTGCATAAAATTAACTTGACCGTCTTCGTGTAAACTACCAGATCATGGACGTCACATACTATGTGTGGTGGTGGTAGCGAACGTGTTAAATATACTGGGTTATCCTACAAGCGTAAGTTTCGTTCCAAGATTTTAGAGGATGAAAAACTAAAACGTTGTGGAGATAATTAGTCTCTTGCAAATGAAGGTACGTGTCCATCTGAGAGTAAAACTATCGCGAGTTACTCTCGAGAGTCACATTCGTCAGTGTACACGGAATTGAGAGACATGTATACATGATATACGTACGTATTTATACCAATATATCGGTTATAAACAAGGCAGGAAATATACATACACTGATCGGCATGATTATGTTGTGTTTCACATTCCAAAAGTGTGAAATGAAACTCGTGCTAGTTACGGGATGAATTAATATAAAATTATGCACATTTGTTAACCCTTTTCAGTCTACACTGCATTCGCAAACAATTGAATATACCACGACTACTATTAATATTCGGATATTCCTGGCCTTTTTCAGAAGTTTAGAACGTTTTTCAGAAACACAGAACGTTCTATGTTTTTTAGAATTAGATTGCTAGGTAAGGTGTAATAGAAATGTAGAAAAACTTGATCAACCTAACTAAATGGTTTGAAATGGAAAAAGCGACAACATTCTTACATTATGAATATTTCATCGAGAACGGCTGACGCAGAAGCGAACGACAACATATTGAAATAGTGGTAATTCTTTATGTTCCAAAGTATGTACTTCTAACAACTGATTGTAATAATAATGCTCAAACCATACAACGTAACTTTTAGTATTTTAATTTCAAAATACACTTATAATAACTCCCGGCTACTAAAATCGTATTTAACAACGGCACAGTTGGAACATAACTAACAGAAGAAACAGGTTTCCCGTAGATCGTTAAAATATTCTGTTATTGAAATAAAACTAAATGTCACACCTATGTCTAAAATATAGTACTGGACTCAGTTAACAAAAGCCAGATTAGTAATGACATTAGATTTACATTTTTTTAATAATATGCTTCATTTTTTCGAAATAAAATATGATCCATATTCCGAATCGGATGTCTGCGATGTTAAAATACGTGTGGCGCCATCAGACGTCAATCCTGGCAATATGCTTAGCATCTTTACCATCCCTTACCATCAGTGTCACATCCTACCGTATCGGTCGGAACTGATAATGTGAAATCACCGACGAGGTACTATCACTACCGACGAGATATAAGAATAGACCTATCATCCAATGTATTTTGGCGGCCATCTTTGCTGAGACCACTTGGCCACTTTTTCTTGTCATTTCCTGTATTACCAACTAGGTTTTGGAGCCCCAGGCACCGACGAGATACTATTAAAGACTGCCAGCCCCTGTGTTATTCAGCGGGACGGGTAAATGGGCGCGATGGGCGCGGGGATAACGTGGAACTTACAGTGATCTGAAATACCACATCGCTAAAAATTCTAAATAGTGCCAAAATAGTACCAAAACATCGTCTGAACTATGGCGGAGAATGTAACATTTAATAATAATCGATATGGTTTCGTGATAACTCGCATTCTCACCGATGCATCGCGACGAGAATCTCCTCAGTGGTCTTCTTCACCGACAAAATGCCGTCGATGGCATTCTGTTTCTCTGGATGGAGCTAGAATGTATCCTAGAGGGCGTAAGAAATACCGACAAATACGAGAGACACCAACTCCCATAAGACTGCCAGCCCCAGTCACCGACGAGATACTATTAAAGACTGCCAGCCCCTGTGTTATTCAGCGGGACGGGTAACCGGGCGCGACGAGCGCGGAGATAACGTGGAGCTTACAGTGATCTGAAATACCAATCGCTAAAAGTTCTACCACCGACGGTATACTCGTCAAGTAGAAGAAGAATGATGTACTACAGAATGCTCACATTACCCAATCTGTAATTGCCTTATAACACTATCACCGACAAGATCCTATCTCGTCTCTTTATCTAAATACAACCAGACGATACATGACATTGTTCACTCTCGGGGCGAACCAGCTTGAATAATACATACATTTTGTTCTGAAGGAAGGTGAAATAGCAAGATGTTATGGAAGACAATAGGTATAGGATAGAATTTATTGAAAATCAACATATTTATTAAATGTGCAGCTATTAGCTCGATATTATCCTTTATTCATAAGACACTAGAAGTTCTTACAAATAGAGGATAATACCGATTGCCCAGGTCTCACCACGAGGAGGTTGCTGCACAAGAGACCCGAAAGAGAGTCAGAACGAATGCAATATTCCTTCTGGCTCCCTTTCTAACAACGACGGACTTATACTAAATTACGCAGTTATGTCGAGTAATTATCGCGGGGCGAAACGTGTGAATCGGAGAAGAAGTCTCCGATCCACGGGGGATCAAAGGCGAATCAGGCAGAAGGCTCTGATTCTTTCAAAGAGAAAAACTAAAATGAACCAGAGCAGAAGGCTCCGGTTTGAAGGAGGCGCGTACAATGCTTGCAGCACAGCTCCGGTCAGAGCCGATACCCGACGTGTCCTCACCAAGAGAGATGGACCATGAGAAGTGTTCAAACGTAATACCATTTCTCTGCCAACTACCTGGCACCAGGCAACGCAATGCGTTGAGGTGAACTCGGGTAGGATGACGAACAGAGCGAACTCTGCCAACTACCTGCCACCAGGCAACGCAAAGCGTTGCGGTGAACGCGGGTAGAATCACAACCAGAGAAAATGGCAACACGAGTGAACAGATCTCAATGAACCACCTCTCTCAATGATTCGACGCCGAATACCGGCTCCAACCGGTCTGGTACATACATGCAAGGTCCGACACAGCAGAAGGCTGTGTCGGAAACAAGAAAACGAGCAAAGTGAAGTTACGGCAATAATTACTCGACATATTTACCACGACGACATACAATCTTAATGACTAACGCACGCAAGCCGAGCAATTATTGTGGACCAAGAGACTAAATCGCAACAGGGGAAGAATCAAAGCAGAAGGCTTTGATTCGCAAAGAAGAAACATGAACCAGAGCAGATGGCTCTGGTTCGGGGGTGACGCTAAGACAATAATTGCTCGGGAAATAAAACTAACTTAAGAATATGCCGCAGTCTTCTTGATTTGTCCTCTTCTTGGTGTGTCCTCTTCTTGGTATGTCCTCTTCTTGGTGTATTCTAACTAAAACAGACTAATAATAATTAGACATAACAATATATTACCCCGCACACGAGTGCAAGCCTAATATTCGTTCGCGAAAACAAACCCAAGACCAGCTCACGAGAACAAACAAACCCCGCACACGAGTGCGACACTAACCAGCTTACGAGAGCCAACCTAATACCAGCTCACGAGAGCCAAACTAACCCCGCACACGAGTGCGAATGAAACCAGCTCACGAGAGCCAACCTAACACCAGCTCACGAGAGCCAAACTAACCCCGCACACGGGTGCGGCCTATAAGCGATTCGGGTAGCCCCGGGGACGCGACACCCCGTACTCACTCACGGCTCCATCCGTGAGTGAGCCCCTGGGGGACCTCCGATCGGAGGAATAAAAATTTCAAACAAGATGTGAAAGTTTTTAGAAGTGGGACTTCTGAAATTTCCGTAGCGAACAATGGGAATTCAGAAATGAAAATTGTCGAGATCACTGATTGAAATAACGAACTTAAGATGGGCCAAGGGTAAACACGAAGAAAGCATTGATGTACCCTTGGCTGACAGCAAGCTACCTGAAAGTAAACTCATATACAATTTAATGATATGTGGTTTTATATCTCGCAAGTCTTAAATTCTACTACACAATCTTATCGAAAATTATAAATGTGCAATGTGCAGCTATTAGCTCGGTATTATCCTTTATTCATAAGACACTAGAAGTTCTTACAAATAGAGGATAATACCGATTGCCCAGGTCTCACCACGAGGAGGTTGCTGCACAAGAAACCCGAAAGGGAGTCAGAACGAATGCAATATTCCTTCTGGCTCCCTTTCTAACAACGACGGACTTATACTAAATTACGCAAGTATGTCGAGTAATTATTGCGGAGCAAATGGTGTGAATCGGAGAAGAAGTCTCCGATCCACGGGGGACCAAAGGCGAATCAGGCAGAAGGCTCTAATTCTTTTAAAGAGACAAACTAACGCAAACCAGGGCAGAAGGCCCTGGTGCGAGGGTGACGCGCGAATGGCCAAGAGGAACTCAAGCTGCAATACCCATTTCTCCCAACCACTTGCCGCCAGAGACGGACATGAGTGGAATAAATTTACAGAGGAGAGGTTTTACATGAGCGAGCCACATCTCTCAAAGCCTCCCCCCATTAATATTATCTACCGCGAACTCCCGTACCAACCGGTCTGGTACAAACTACATACGAGCAAGGTCCGACACAGCAGACGGCTGTGACGGAATCAAGAAAACGAGCAAAGTGAAGTTACGGCAATAATTACTCGACATATTTACAACGATGGTATACAATCTTAATATGTAGACCAAATGTAACTAACTTAAAAATACACTGTAGTCTTCTTCCTCTTCGTTGGTGTGTCCTCTTCATTCGGTGTGTCGTCTTCGTTAGCAGCCGGCTGTTGTAATCTAGCTGAAACAGACTAATCGTATTTAGAAACAATGCTGTTGAATACAGAATTAAATCACGCACACGAGTGCGAATGTAACCAACTCACGAGATTAAATATAAACCCGCACGTAAGCGGAAACCTAACCATGCACATGAGTGCGAATACAACCAGCGAAGCAACTCACAAGAACAATTGTAACCACGGACAGAAGTGCGAAAGCAACCAGCGAAATAACTCACGAGAGCAATTATAATCCTGCACATGAGTGCGAATACAACCAGAGAGAACCAGCTCAAGAGAGCTATTGTAACCCCGCACAGAAGTGCGAATACAACCAGCGATCCAGCTCGTGAGAATAGTTGTAACCCCGCACACGAGTGCGAGAACAACCAGCGAAGCAGCTCACAAGAGCAATTATAGCACCGCACACGAGTGCGAATACGATCAACTCACGAGAGTTATGGTAACTGCTTACACGAATGTAGCCTATAGGCGATTCGGGTAGCCCCGGGGACGCTACACCCCGTACTCACTCACGGCCCCATCCGTGAGTGAGCCCCTGGGGGACCTCCGATCGGAGGAATACAATTTTAATAAAGAAATATTAATTTGAAGAAGACTCATTATCGAAAGTCTCGATGAAAATTTCAATTGGTATATTAGAGATAATAATTGATGGTATTCGTTGAATTAACAGTTAAAGGACAGGTTTGTTGAAATTGGGCCAAGGGTAGACAAAGGAAACTTTGAAAAATATTAGTAACCAAACTTACCGTCGATCGTTGAATGAAGAGTTGAAGGTAGGTCAGGGTAGCTGTGGATGACCCCTTGTCCACCTCTGGTCCACCTCTGGTCCACCTCTGGTCCACCTCTGGTCCACCTCTCGTAAGTCCCCGGTCCTCCTGCATCCTCCCGGTCTCACAGCACGTCCGCTCACGCCGCTCCCCTCGGCCCGACTGACTGACTGACGGTGGGCTCTCGCCGAGCTCGAGCGGCACAAGCGCAGAGGCGCGTGACGCTCCCCACCCCACCGAATATCGATCGATGTCGATCGCCGTGAAAATTATTGATAAATTTATTATTTCCAGCTGGTTAATGTTTATAACAATTCTATTTTACAGCGATGTCTACAAGCAATCCCTTGGCTATCTGACCACCTAATTTTTTAGTAAAAGTGGCTAATAGTATTCGAGACACGGAATAACTTTTAAACCATGAACATTCGCACGCACTAATTTATTCAATACAATTCACAGATAAAGTTATTATTTCTGGCTGTTTAATGTTTATAACAATTCCTTTTGCTAGTGATGTTAACGAGCACTCCCTTGTCTACCTTGCCATCTAATTTTTTCGTAAAAATAGACAATAAAACTCGAGAAACAGAATAACTTTTAAACCATGAACATTCGCACGCATTAATTTATTCAATGCAATTCACAGATAAAGTTATTATTTCTGGCTGTTTAATGTTTATAACAATTCCTTTTGCTAATGATGTTAACGAGCACTCCCTTGAGCACCTTGCCATCTAATTTTTTCGTAAAAATAGACAATAAAACTCGAGAAACAGAATAACTTTTAAACCATGAACATTCGCACGTATTAATTTATTCAATACAATTCATAGATAAAGTTATTATTTCTGGCTGTTTAATGTTTATAACAATTCCTTTTGCTAATAATGTTAACGAGCACTCCCTTGAGCACCTTGCCATCTAATTTTTTCGTAAAAATAGACAATAAAACTCGAGAAACAGAATAACTTTTAAACAATGAACATTCGCACGCATTAATTTATTCAATACAATTCACAGATAAAGTTATTATTGCTGGCTGTTTAATGTTTATAACAATTCCTTTTGCTAATGATGTTAACGAGCACTCCCTTGAGCACCTTGCCATCTAATTTTTTCGTAAAAATAGACAATAAAACTCGAGAAACAGAATAACTTTTAAACAATGAACATTCGCACGCATTAATTTATTCAATACAATTCACAGATAAAGTTATTATTGCTGGCTGTTTAATGTTTATAACAATTCCTTTTGCTAATGATGTTAACGAGCACTCCCTTGACTACCTTGCCATCTAATTATTTCGTAAAAATAGACAATAAAACTCGAGAAACAGAATAACTTTTAAACAATGAACATCCGCACTCATTAATTTATTCAATATAATACTATGATACATTTATTAATTCTAGCTAATTAATGTTTATAATCATTCCTTTTGCCAACGATGTGGACAAGCACTCCCTTGACCACCTTGCGTTCTAATTTTTTACAGTAAAGTCTTTTCAACATATTTCTGTTCTCACAGATCGATTCTTGTAACATTTATGTATAAAAAAGTGGGAGGTAATAATTCTCGTTTATGAAATATTTTGAAATTACAAATTGAGAGGTATCATAAAATTTGAAATAGGAATTGTTGATTTTCCTAAAATTATGCTTCCATAATATATTTCTAGGAATTCTTTGTCCTTGAGTTTTGCTTTCAATATTGAAACCAACATCGTCTGAAAGATCTGTTCGGTACAGAATGTAACAATTCATGATGATCAATATGGTTCCGTGACGATTTGCCTTCTCACCAATGAAAATCTCCACAGTAGCCTTCTGCACCGACAAGATCATGTCGATGGCCTTCTGGTTCTCACTCCAGTCAGAATATATCCTAGAGGGCGTAAGAGAACACCGAAATATTCGTATCGCCTCTGGCCGGAGATGGGCTGCTAGCATTGTACGCGCCGCGTCCCCTTCGAACCAGAGCCTTCTGCTCTGGTTCGTTTTAGTTTTTCTCTTTGAAAGAATCAGAGCCTTCTGCCTGATTCGCCTTTGATTCCCCGTGGATCGGAGACTTCTTCTCCGATCTTCTTCTTCTTCTTTTGCTCCGCAATAATTGCTCGACTTGCGTGCGTAATTTAGTATAAGTCCGCCGTTGTTAGAAAGGGAGCCAGAAGGAATATTGCATTCGTTCTGACTCTCTTTCGGGTCTCTTGTGCAGCAACCTCCTCGTGGTGAGACCTGGGCAATCGGTATTATCCTCTATTTGTAAGAACTTCTAGTGAAACACTTATGAATAAAGGATAATATCGAGCTAATAGCTGCACATTTAATAAATATGTTGATTTTCAGTAAATTCTATTCCTATACCTATTGTCGTCCATAACATTTTGCAATTTCACCTTCCTTCAGAACAAAATGTATGCATTATTCAAGCTGGTTCGCCCCGGGCGTGAACAATATCATATATCGTCTGGTTTGATCTAGATAAAGAGACGAAATAGTATCTCGTCGGTGATAGTATTATAAGGCAATTACAGAATGGGTAATGTGAGCGTTCTATACTACATCATTCTTCTTGTACTTGACGAGTATGTATCTCGTCGGTGGTAGAACTTTTAGCGATTGGTATTTCAGATCACTGTAAGCTCCACGTTATCCCCGCGCCCGTTGCGCCCGGTTACCCGTCCCGCTGAATAACACAGGGGCCTGCAGTCTTTAATAGTATCTCGTCGGTGGCACAGGGGCTGGCTGTCTTTAATAGTATCTCGTCGGTGGCAGCGGCCTTTTGCAGTGCAAAATTTTGCACTCCTTCTGTTTCCTTAAAATTGTATATTTCCGTAAGTTGGTAATGCAATTTTCGTTTTACTAGTAAGTGCCATATTGCTTTACTAGGTGGCAGCATACATTCGATTATGTCACCGTAAACTCTAATTGTAAGTTCTGTACCTGAAGACTTTTGAATCTTATAATCTAAACTCGTGTTCCTCGAATAGAAAAAACGCTGATGAAAGGGAGTAATGGGAATGTGAAACTGTGATAATATTTAAAGAATTGAAAAATACCGTTGTTTTATTTTGAGCTCGTTAAAATTATCAACATTATACTTTTAACTGTTGTAACTTGTAATTAATGCAGGCAATTTTTATTTCACGCAGAAATCTGCAATTTAATTGTGTGTTCAAACTCGTCGAAGTATTTGAATACATTATTATTTACTCCGCAAATTATGGCCATGTAAATAATTGCTATTATAGAGTTACGATTTTGCGAAGTGAAAATGAAAAAAAAACTTTTAGTATGTCTTATTAATTAGAATTTCGAGAAGTGTATAGTTTGGTGCCTAATGCTATTCTAAATATACATCTTCACGATGTAATTGTTCGGTACAGGAACTAAGTAGAGATTTAGTAATTTATTAAATAAGTTCCACTACCGAAAGATAGTTGAAGTCTGTATTGCAACTGTACCCTAACCACTTATTGTTTAAGAATTTAACGGTATCGCAATGTTATTTTAAAATATTAGTAAAATATTAGTAAACTTTTATTTTATTGAACCGTGAAATCGGCTTTATAGTTATCGTCCATTTAAATAAATCCTGATTTAATTAAAAACAATAGACTTTTATTGATGTATCAATCATTGTAAAAGTACTTATAATTTTCTAAGAGAGGAAGACTACGCTTGGCAGTCTTGTTCAATAAATAAATCCTGATTTAATTAAAAACAATAGACTTTTATTGATGTATCAATCATAGTGAAAGTACTTATAATTTTCTAAGAGAGGAAGACTACGCTTGGCGGACTTGTTCAGCACGTAGAGGCGGAACAAGCGAAGACATAAACTTGTCGCCCGAGAAGGAAGGCATGGCGACTAGTTATTATTCGTTTATTCTAAAGAATAGATGTCGCCGACTCTCTCCTCTTCGATGATTACTCGATATTTATGAGCTCATTATATCGCCAGACATACAATAGAATTACAAATCAAAATATTTCAGATTCACACAACAGCACTGCACAACATAAGTACTAATTTATAATCATTTTGATTCGTGATATTTGTATTTTATCTAATTTCATCTATGTTAGGTTGGTGCAAAAATAATTTCTGTTTTTGTTCTTGAATTTTAAAGCTATTATATACATTTTGCTTTATTTGCCAATTTATATCTTAATCCATCGAGCTTGGCAGAGAACCTGATTTAAAGTTACCATCAAATATGACACCGACTGTATAACGAGAACCGTTCGAACGACGTTTTCATTATTAATAGAGTGCGGATTTTATGCATTTATGACAAAAATGGGTAGTTGCAATTTAAAACAGTGGACAGATTTAAAAAATTTAAGAACATCAATGTATTAGTCAGTTTATGAACATTATTAAAGAGTTAAGGAAATTATCACTTGGCCCTTGTTTGTGGCAGTTGAAGTAACCGATTTTTATTTTGCACGAAGTTCCGCAGTCTATTAATTAAGATTTCAGACTTTGTGTACATATTTTTGAAATACCTTCGATTTATGTAAACAATAATTGCCGATTTTTTGAATCTGTAATATGAGAATACCTCCTTAACCCTTTGCTCTCCTTTGTCGAGTGTAACTCAACACATTAGAGCAAGAAAAACGCAAACAAAGCGGGGTTTTATATCTATTTGGTTCTTCATTTATTTAATTGTCTTATTTTTTTACTTAAAAACAAATCTAAGTTCCACACAAATATAAATTGCTATGCAAATATAGTTTAAATAAGTAGCAGTACACAGAAACTGTCCTTTGAAGAATAAGTTTCAAACAAAACGCTTAAAATAGTAGGGAATTGTTGGCAACAAAATAGAAAAATAATTCGTAGTGCGAAGGATTAATTCCTGTACGATATCGGCGTCGTTCGAATGCTCGGACAACAGTGCAGTGGTCCCGGGAAAGCGTGCTTAAAAAGAAACAGGGTATCGCGGAAAGCGCGACTCTTCAGTTACAGAGGACCACCGCACCGATTGATTTACAATGGGACGAAGGTGTGGCAGAATCCGACACCAATATCACGCCGATACTCGGCCGTGTGCGGACAATTATCCTGCCGGACAAAGGCTACGGGGGTGTACGCGGCTAACCCACACGTGTACGCGCAGAGGCTAGCCTAAGGCTCTTTACGCAGCTGACGCGGCACGTATTAAGAATCGCGTGGGCCCGTACGTGCGTGGGCAAACACCCGCACGTTACACCACACGCAACTCCGAAAGAAAACTCGAACGTTCCTCCAACGCGCAACTAGAAGAGGTGCAAGGACCTCCTGATATTTATCTGCCATTGAAACCGACGCGACGCGAGCCTACTCGAAAGAATGGGACAAAGGAACGCGAACGTTCGTTTCCTTTTTTTTTCTACACTCCTGTAGATGTACAAAATGATAGCAAACATGCGTGCTATAATTTCTAATAATTCTTCTACTAATTGTTACGAGACGCAGAAGGAACCTGCCAGTAAATGATGTTCGGCTCGCTGGCTTTCCGAACAAGTAGAAGAAAAACAGAAGTCCCGAGGGCGAAATAATAGAATTTAGAATGTTTTTTAAAATATTAGTTGGTCATTTATGTACAAATATATTTTTACAAATTGTTTGAACAGATTTGGAACTCAATTGTCATGACTAAACTGCGGATTTTATGCATTTATGTAAAATATTTTATGCGTGTGAATATATTCAAATACTGTTGTATTAATTTTTGAGAAACAAATGTCTATATAGCTTTCATAGCTTGCAATCAATTTGGACAGGTTTTAATTTTCTAAATACTCGCTGTTAAGTCATGATTAGACTCCGGATTTTACGCATTTATAACACAAATGAAAATATTAAAAGACTTTAAGAGTATTAATATATTATTTCCACCACATTAAAATGATTAATGAAGAATATAAATTTATTTTTAGCTCCTTCGTCTTGCAATTGATGCACAAACTTCTTATCTTGCATGATCATCCGGAGTTTAGACATGACATATTCGAGTCCGCTAAATTTTAGTAGGACTTGCAGCATGCCGAAGAATTGATTACCTTGATTGAACAACTAAACTGGCTTGAAGTTGTACGACATTTTGGAAACGTAACTTAACAGTCGTGTCACGCGTTAATTGATTTCCACTACTATCATTAAAGTTTCTTGAAATCTTAGCGAATCATACGTACAGTTTTGACAAACCACACTTTCGTGTCGACAGCATCGGCGTCTCTCATAACCGGCCTAAATTCCATTTATGATCTACGGGAGCAAGTAAACACCGTCGTGTCGGGAATATCGGTCGAACTCCCATGAAACTTTCCCTCAGTTCGCGCATATCGGAATCGAGCAATTTATGAGCGTCGCTGTGCGTGCCCGAAAAGTTTAGCGAGATTTCATCAGAAATTTTTGCCGTGCGGTCATATATTACAGAGAAGCATCATGTTGACATTTAAGGGGCAAGTTGTATCCAGGAACGTGGAAGGATTTTTGTATAATATCTATATGCAACATTTTCAATATCCACCAATAGAGCGATGCCAGTCTTAATTCACCAATTAATCTGCTGCCATTGAAAGTAAGAAAAAAATAAAAAAATAGGATGCACATGTTTTTAAAACGTCCATCTGATGATGATAAAAAGAATAATGTGAAGGTTATTTTAACCTTCGCAAGGAAATGTGGGGGCTCAGAGACCCCAGCTACAGATTCTTCAAAAGAATTTTTATATAATAAAATTATATCGGTTTGTTTACTTTTCATCCTGTGTTATTCTTTATTCCAAATTTATTCAAAACGAGGCTATTTATGAAATTCATTTGTCGTGGCTAAGAGACCCCACCTTACTATTTATGTGTTATTAGACCTTACCTTGCGAAGGTTAAGATGAGTTCGACGACATTGATGGGACTCTGAAGGCGGAAAAATGAGTCTCAGTTTCAAAAATGCAAAAGTAATAATTTTTTTATTACCATCAGAGGCACGCCATACAATCATGTACATCCTACGTAATCATTGTTACTTATACAGTCGATGTACAAAGTATTCGTACATATTAAAAAAACGAATTACTTTTTCAAAATTGGACCCAACAGCTCGAGTTTCTTTTCAGACGTTAGAAGGGTTAGTTTACTAGCTAATGTGTAAATAATTTTTAACTTCCCGATTTTATAGGGAAGTTATTGTAATTACCCCGAAAATCGAAAATCGATTTTTTAGCAGATCTTCACGTTTCATGGTCATTGGAATCATTTTAGACTATTTTTATCAAAATGTTCGTATGTCTGTTTGTATGGTATCAAATTTTTCGTTAACGTTTTCTGAAAAAGTAACAACGCGATCAGAATGATGAATGATGCAATCGATGTGCCCCGTCGTAACTTATAGCTGATTCGATTTTGGTCCATATTGGTCAAGTAGTTTTTTAGATTTTTAGTTTTTTTCGAAAAGAGTTGATTCTACAATGCAATTTATAAGGGAGGACGAAAATTTTCCACCAAAGAACCAAACGCGATTGCATAAAAAATTTTTTTCTTAATTTTTCTTTTAGATTAAAAAAAAATTTTTACCGCTTGGAATAATCGAAAGTTATTCCAATGCAAGAGTGAATTTATCATCTCTACTCCCAAGAATACATTTTGGGAGAATATCGATGAAAGTACAAAAAAAAAAACGATGTTAGCGATGTTGGCGAAGGAGTAACGAATCGGGAAGTTCTTTGTGTGACTCTTGGAGAGCCCTCTAGTTTTTAATTGTTATTGGTCGCAATTCTGAAGGGAACAGTAAAGACCACGATTTTTACATTTTTTATCTGTGCCAGTAATGAAAATTTAAAACATGTATTTTGTAAATCTAAGTAAGTTATATACAGGGTGGTCCACGCAACTTGCACACCTATAATAACTTCCAAAGTATGCGTTGCACGAAAAAGTTTTGTATACAGAAGTTACATGGTCTGAAGTGATACATTGTGTAGTGTACTTTTTTTTGTAGGTGGAAGCGTAAAGGACATATGAAGGTCAACTCCATTTTTTTTAAATGGAATGAGGTATTTTTTAATATATCAATCGATACTATGTATGTCGAAAAGTTAATAGTTTACGAGATATTTAAATTTAAATAACTCTAAAATACCATTACTGTCGTACTAAGACGTTAGTGTTTACTTACTTGTGTAACGTCTTACTACGACAGTAATGGTATTTTAAAGTTATTTAAATTGAAATATCTTCTAAACTACTAACTTTTCGACATACATAGGTTAGTACTTTTTTATAACGAATATCCAGCTGCATCGATTGATATATTAAAAAATACCTCATTCCATTTAAAAAAAATATCAATGACCTTGAAATCTTGTAAAGAAATTGAAAAGTAGCAATTAACAAAATGAAGTTTAAATTGAAGTTGAAGTTGAAATTGAAAAATTGACGTTGAAATTGAAGTTGAAAACGAAGAGTAAGAGTTGATATTGAAATTGAAGTTGAAATTGAAGTTGAAATTGAAAAATTGACGTTGAAATTGAAAAATTGAAATTGAAGAGTTGAAGTTGAAGTTAAAGGGTTGATATTGAAATTGACGTTGAAATTGAAGAATTGAAATTGAAGAGTAGCAATTAACAAAATGAAGTTTAAATTGGAGTTGAAGTTGAAATTGAAAAATTGACGTTGAAATTGAAGTTGAAAACGAAGAGTAAGAGTTGATATTGAAATTGAAGTTGAAATTGAAGTTGAAATTGACGTTGAAATTGAAAAATTGAAATTGAAGAGTTGAAGTTGAAGTTAAAGGGTTGATATTGAAATTGACGTTGAAATTGAAGAATTGAAATTGAAGAGTAGCAATTAACAAAATGAAGTTTAAATTGGAGTTGAAGTTGAAATTGAAAAATTGACGTTGAAATTGAAGTTGAAAACGAAGAGTAAGAGTTGATATTGAAGTTGAAGTTGAAATTGAAGTTGAAATTGACGTTGAAATTGAAAAATTGAAATTGAAGAGTTGAAGTTGAAGTTAAAGGGTTGATATTGAAATTGACGTTGAAATTGAAGAATTGAAATTGAAGAGTAGCAATTAACAAAATGAAGTTTAAATTGAAGTTGAAGTTGAAATTGAAAAATTGACGTTGAAATTGAAGTTGAAATCGAAGAGTAAGAGTTGATATTGAAATTGACGTTGAAATTGAAGAATTGAAATTGAAGAGTAGAAATTAACAAAACGAAGTTGATATTGAAATTGAAGTTGAAATTGAAAAATTGACGTTGAAATTGAAAAATTGAAATTGAAGAGTTGAAATTGAAGAGTAGTAATTAACAAAATGAAGTTGATATGGAAATTGGAGTTGAAATTGAAAAATTGACGTTGAAATTGAAGTTGAAAACGAAGAGTAAGAGTTGATATTGAAATTGAAGTTGAAATTGAAAAATTGACGTTGAAATTGGAAAATTGACGTTGAAATTGAAAAATTGTTGTTGAAATTGAAAAATTGAAATTGAAGAGTTGAAGTTGAAGTTAAAGGGTTGATATTGAAATTGACGTTGAAATTGAAGAATTGAAATTGAAGAGTAGCAATTAACAAAATGAAGTTTTAATTGAAGTTGAAGTTGAAATTGAAAAATTGACGTTGAAATTGAAGTTGAAAACGAAGAGTAAGAGTTGATATTTAAATTGACGTTGAAATTGAAGAATTGAAATTGAAGAGTAGAAATTAACAAAACGAAGTTGATATTGAAATTGAAGTTGAAATTGAAAAATTGACGTTGAAATTGAAAAATTGAAATTGAAGAGTTGGAATTGAAGAGTAGTAATTAACAAAATGAAGTTTAAATTGAAGTTGAAGTTGAAATTGAAAAATTGTCGTTGAAATTGAAGAGTTGAAATTAACGAAGTGAAATTGAAAAATTGAGGTTGATATGGAAGAGTTGAAATTGAAGTTGAAATGGGAGAGTTAAAATTAAATTTGAAAACAAAGAGTAAGAATTGATATTGAAATTGAAGTTGAAATTGAAAAATTGGCATTGAAATTGATATTGATGTTAGCGTTTACTTACTTGTGTAACGTCTTATTGTTAGTAAGACAGTAATGGTATTTTAAAGTTATTTAAATTGAAATATCTTCTAAACTACTAACTTTTCTACATACATAGGTTAGTACTTTTTTATAACGAATGTCCAGCTGCATCGATTGATGTATTAGAAAATACCTCATTTCATATAAAAAAAGGTGTTGACCTTCATATGTCCTTTACGCGTCCACCTACAAAAAAAATAAATACACTACACAATGCATCACTTCAGACCATATAACTTCTGTATACAAAACTTTTTCGTGCAACGCATACTTTGGGAGTTATTATAGGTGTGCAAGTTGCGTGGACCACCCTGTATATAACTTACTTAGATTTACAAAATACATGTTTTAAATTTTCATTATTGGCACAGATAAAATATGTAAAAATCGTGGTCTTTACTGTTCCCTTCGTAATTGCGACCAATAACAATTTAAAAAAAATTATTTACACATTAGCTAGTAAACTACCCCTTCTAACATCTCAAACAAAACTCAAGCTGCTGAATCCAATTTTGAAAAATGTATTCGTTTTTAAAAGGTGTACGAACTCTTTGTACACCGACTGTAGATATTTCTGATAGTAGCGGACATAATTTAGCTGCACAAGTTAAAATTAACACCAGACCAAGAGCAATACTATTAATTTTCTTAATAGACGTTGCATCTTGCACTTCTTAGATTTACAAATGTCATAAATTCATAAGTACCAGCAGTGTACTTATTACTTTATTTCATGTATGTAATCTCGGCTCCCATCTCACTCTAATCGTCCTCCAATCGTCTCCGTTTCAAAAAGTGGTCAACTGTTCACGCGACAGTGTTCCCCATTCAGAGTTCCGGTTGAAACTTCCGGGTCGTCTTGAAACGTGCATGCCTTAGGACCGTTTCGCAGGGTAATCCGGCTTTGATTAGCGGTTGGAAAAAAAGATCGTGCCATTCAATTTGCGCTAACGAGAGCTGTGTCTGTAGATACGCAGGAATCGTCCCGGGGCTCTTAGGTTTCGCATGGCCCCGAGGAGTCGTGGTCCTTTTTCCGTGTCCGGTCGTTCCCTGTGTCCAGCGTGTAATCCGGGCTTTAATCCGGCCGAAAAACGTTTCCCCTTGCGTGCTCTATGTGGGGCTATAACCCGAAACCGCGACGGGGTGCATATGTAATAAATTTTTCGCGTTAACCGCCGCCACCCCCCGTCGGTGTCCCGTCGGTGCTCGCCACCCTGTTTCCGGCATGTGTGCGCTCCGGCGAACGCGGAAAAGAGCGCGCGCACACCGACGTGCGCCGAACACGTTCAAACGGATCTTCGCTCGACGACCATTTCATCGTATCGAGGGCCGGTGTTTCGCGTTCACCGGAGAAACTCGAAATTGGAAAACGGCCGGTCCAGAACCAGCGAAATTAATTGAAGTCTGAGTGGCGAGCGATGAAGGGGCTGAGGCAGCGACCGGACCGTACAGAAAGAGGTAAACCCGGAAGCACCGTGGAAACAGAGGCCGAGCGAGAGGGCGCGAGACTGCGCGAGAGGGTGGACGGGGACCGAAAGAAGAAGGAACGAGCTGGAAAAAGAGCACTCCGCCGAGGAACAGAGCATCTGTGCCGCGAGCGAAACAGGAAGAAGCAGACCGATTGCGGAACTTGCCGCAGACAGGCTGGACACGGTCCTTTGCTAGAACCAGGTCGTCTAATAACCTATAGCCCCTTCTAACTGGACGCGGAGCCGTGTCTTCTGCGACGAAAACAGCTGCCCCCGAATGTCCGAGATAAATTAGGTTTCTCCGGTTCTTCCCCGCACACGTTTATTAATTAGACGCCCCTATTTCACGTGTAATAAACGAATCTGGATCTTAATCCGTGTAATATTAAATACACTCGCGTATTTTCGCTTCGCGAATATTTGTGCAGTTTGAAGGCGAGCATATTGGAAAAGCTGAGCAGAAATGCAAAAAATTGGTTATTATTGAGCAATATTTAAATAAAAAATTAAAACTTAAAAAATTAAACTTTAAAAAAAGAAAGGAGCGAAAGACCATCATATCTTAGACTTCTCTTTTATTATTATTGCTAACAGGTTCAAATATCTAGCTAAAATTCGTAAGTGAGATAAGAAGTAGCAGACTGCGGATCTTTATGCAAATTAAAAAATGTTTGCATTGTTTCCAAGACACAGGAGCAAAATAAACATTTCTTTCTTCTTTCAATTATCTGATTAAGCTGAAACCGATACGCTGATGTCTCTAAATCTTTTTAACATGTCCACTGCTTTAATTTGTGCTTACCCATTGTTGTCATAAATGCATAAAATCCATAGTCTACTCATCACAAACATATACGATCAAACATGTACAAACATATACGAGCAAGAGTTCTTGAAGATGCCGCAAAAATAATCAGAGAGTGTGTTCTATTAGGTTGGCAACTAAATTCGCGGCCTTTTGTTTCGTAATTCTTTTATTGTATCATTATTACCTCATTCAGTGACCATTCCTTTTGAACTGTATATCATTGGAAAGCTCTGAATTTTGCGATTAATTTGATATAAAATACTCGTGCTTAGAAAATACAGGGTGTCCCAAAATTCGCGAACTTCCCGAAAAGGGGTTGTTCATGAGACCGTTTCAAGCGACATTTTCCTTTGCAAAAATGTTATCCGCGGCTTTGTTCAGGAGTTATTAACGAAAAACACGGACCAATCAGAGCGCGACCTAGACGCGAGTTGCCATAGTCGGCCCAGCGCACAGTGGGGAAAAGTGACTTGCCTCGCTTCAAAAAGAAATAACTTTCGATAGAAATGAGGTAAAGCGATGAATTTTTTTTAAATTCAAGCTGAAACTTTGCAGAATATGGGAAAAATAGGGAGATTACGGTACGAACGGTTTTTAACCTTGAGAAAATTCGTTAAACTTTCACAAGTTCTAGAAAATGTGGTTTTTGCGTTACCACGGGCAGAAAAAAATTTTTTTAATTTTTGCTATATATCATCTCCTGTAGATTTTTTCACGCTGATTTCAAATCTGGTCTCAAAATTTGTCTACGACTTCAGGATTTTACAAGAAATCGGTTTTTGTGAACAAATTGTTTAACGAATTTTCTCAAGGTTATAAAACGTTCGTACCATAATCTTTCTATTTTCCCATATTCTGCCAAGTTTCAGCTTCAATTTAAAAAAAAATTCATCGCTCTACCTCATTTCTATCGAAAGTTATTTCTTTTTGAAGCGAGGCAAGTCACTTTTCCCCACTGTGCGGCGCGCCAACTGTCTATTGGTCGACTGTGGCAACTCGCGTCTAGGTCGCGCTCTGATTGGTCCGTGTTTTTCGTTAATAACTCCTGAACAAAGCCGCGGATAACATTTTTGCAAAGGAAAATGTCGCTTGAAATGGTCTCAGGAGGCACCCCCTTTCGGGAAGTTCACGAATTTTGGGACACCCTGTATATATAAATGACTCTGTTTGAGAAAATGTGGAGGTAGCGAGCTTAGTTGCCAACCGAATAGTTTATAAATATTCACAGTTAGTGTATACATATACGAACACATTTTGTACTGCACTGTACGCCGATGAAAGACGCGCGTTTGTTTCTGGAGGGACGATTTTCGATACACCTTGCCTCGCAGCCCGGTTATCTTGGTTCCTGCGAGTTGAATGCCCCGTTCAATTCCACGTTTCAATGAAATTGATATTTAAAGACCCTGCAAGTTGCAATTTCGGGAGGTCACCGTTGACGGACATCAAACACCGATAGGCAATTCACGAAGGATACGACAGAGGAAGCGGAGAATCATGAAGGTGTGTTGGTAGCGACGCATACACGTGCCAGTGCACACCTCCCATTTGTGGAACTGCATTTCCTATAATCTGCGAGCAATCACTTGATAATTGGCTCGCACCACCACACGTATGCACACGTACCAATCCACGTGTACGTCCTCAGATGGCTATTCGAAGGATGAAAATTACTCAGTCGCCGAAGTTCTCGTTATTTCCGTTCTATTTAATATATGATCGTACGAGCTCCGTCATGGAAAGAAACAGCTCTCCCTTTTTCTCTTCCTCTCTCTCTCTCTCTCTCTCTCTCTCTCTCTCTCTCTCTCTCTCTCTCTCTCTCTCTGTCTCTTTCTTCCACTCTGTGCCAACTCGTCGCTGTTTGTACCAATTTAATCAGCCACTTCGGTTCCTCCGTTTAACCCGGGAGTACGCGCGCCACTAGCACTTACGTTAGTAGGCGCGCGTCGGTCATTTCGACCGATGCTAATATAATGAGAAATAATTGAATAAAATGACTAATATAGTATAAATAAT
The DNA here is from genome assembly GCA_933228785.1 of Lasioglossum pauxillum. NCBI lineage: Eukaryota > Metazoa > Arthropoda > Insecta > Hymenoptera > Halictidae > Lasioglossum > Lasioglossum pauxillum. The sequence goes on along the minus strand of OW121705.1, from coordinate 41,260,951 downwards.
GTGTAATATTGTATTTTAATTGTTTCAGAATTGTTTTACACAAACAATAACAATTTTTTATTATAAAATAAATGGTCACCTGGTAACGAAATAACTAAAATATGAAATAGATAAATTAAATAAAATATTAAGTAACCATATAATATAAAATTTAAAATAAATGAATAAATTATAACTTGATTTTTATTTTTTCATAACACCAATAATTTAACATATTTTGTATCTATTTTTCACAAAATGTACTTGTAAATTTTCGATTTTGTAAACATATTAAGTTTTTATGATTTCTTCAGATTAGAAATGTATCTTGAAAATAACGAATAAGTACTTACGTTTTCTTCATTGGAAATATACTTATGTCACCTCTGAATCAGATATTTCTATATCTGAACAATCAATTTCCGAATCAGTATTGTGATCGGATTCTATAACATAATCAGAATCTTTTGCCGAATCACTGACCTCGTCTTCAATGTCTTCAAACTATCCGAAATTAGCCATCATTATCACACAGTATGCGTCAAACACGATGTACGAAATCAGACTGACGTTAGTAGGCGCGCTATGGTCGAATCAGTGATGCCAGATGCGGGGAGTCACGGTGAAATGATGTACCCCCTCTCTGATGACGGGGAATGAGTTGAGCAAATGGGAGACACGTTGCACGTGCGCGATGGGGACCGTGGAGTGTGCGCCTGCGCACGGTGCTGGAATGGAATAGTGGAAGGGGTAAGGAGGAGAGTACGGGAGCTCCGTTTGGAGCTCCATATGGCATCACTGGGTCGAATAGACCGACGCGTAGCGGTAGTATGTTTTAAAACCAACACGACTGCACTGAGTATCGCCACATAAGATAAACAAGTCGAGACCCCCTTCAAACGAGAATAGCTCGACGGAAAAAATCAAAAGTCAAAGACTTGGATCGTATTTCAATATATACGAAATCGTCGGTCAAAAAGACCAACGCGCGCGTACTCCCGGGTTAACAGACGCCACGTAACGTTTCTCTGATGACCGCGCATCAAATTTGTACATTGATTCATCGGTAATTTATACTCGCTATTTATTAATTAAACATATTTACAGATACGCTTTCACCGCTTCAAAGTAACGCGGTACTAATTCAGTGACAACACTTTTTAATTACTTTTTGAAGGGAAAACTTGTTAGGCGCACCGCGTTTCAGAGTTGGACATTAATTGATTTAAATTTTAATCAAGATTGATTGATTAATGTGTACGATTAAAAAAGGTAATCATTGAAAAATCGACGATGAAAATAGAAAATAGATTGATGAAGTTAATCGTCAATCGTTGATTAAAAAAGGTAATCATTGAAAAATCGATGATATTGATTCAATCGATTGATGAAGTTAATTGTCAATCGTTGATTAAAAATAGAAATCATCGAAAAATCGGAGACTGATTCAATCGATTGATGAAGTTAATTGCCAATCGTTGATTAAAGAAAGAAATCATCGCAAAAAAAAACATAAAAGCACCTAAACTTAGTTTACATTTCTTTCAGTATTTATATAGATTTGATTCCGTATTTCATTTCGAAATTTCAGCAGTTAATCATTAATCAATTATCCGATTGACGATTACGATTGAAAGGAATTTAAGGATGTTCTGGAGGTATATAAATACGCAACAAAATTTTTGAAAATTTGACAAGATATAATTCTTACTAAATTAATGCAATTACCAAAGTTTGGGTTCGATTCACTGCACCGTTTAAGAATTATACCAACTTAAAGTTTGTACATTTTAACACGTCTTCTTATGGAGAATTCATAAAATTCCACTTGAAACCTTATTTAAACCTTGAAAAAACGCAACTAGAAACTCCAGCTTTTTTTTATATATAGTAAAAATTATGTAATTAATTATGTTCAAAATTTATTACGATTCGCTAAACAGTTACAGAGCAAAAAATTATAAACTGTTACAAAACATCAAATTGATCGTGTCAAATTTATCGTAGACCACTGAATATAGCTGCAATCTGAGGGTACAATTATTCGCAAAAGTCACTTACAATTTTTTATAATATGAAGACAATTTGATTAAAAAATAAATATAACATGAAATTCACTAATTAAAAGAAAGCTTTTTAAATTAATCTATTTTTTTAATGCAAAATATACTTACGAATGGCTTTTATTGCCAATATATTGATGGATTTCGAATTTCTTGTACTTTTGTCTCCCATTGTACCTCCAGAACATCCTTAATCGTTAATCGCAATTAACGACTAAAGTAGGAGATTAATTGTTAATTGCGATTAACGATTGAAGTAGAAGTTTACTCGTCAATCGTTGATTCAATTTTTGCCCAACTCTGCCGCGTACACAATTGCTGCACAGTGAATGAGTCTGATCCGTCACGCTCCGAGATGAAACGCTATTCGGGTAAACTCGGGGAAGCCGATAGAGTGCAATCGCCATAGAAGTTTCACATCAGTTGTGCTTATGCGCACACTATTGGTCCGTTTCTTAAATGAAACTTTTACCGATGACTTCCATTCGTTCCACCGTCATGCGGCATCGAATTGGCTCGTTCGAAGTTCCACATCCGGAACGATTTGTTCGTTGTTCCTGCTCGTGGCAATAATTTCTGTCGCGATCGAATCGCTGCTTCACGGACACCCTGTACACGGTGGAACACTTAATAATAATTACCAGGCAAACTGCGCGGAGGCTTTTGAGACACGTTGCGCCTAATAATTCGAAGGAAGTGGTCGCAGTTAGTTTGCGAGAGTAATCAGACGTATCTTTACAAGTTTGTTCCCGTCTATTTAGCAAAGTTGAATTACATCTCTCGTCGGGCGGACAATAAAGAGAGGGAACCTTTCAGGAACAATAAAACGGACGCTTGTTGCGCCCGTTCTTGCTCCGCGCGCGCGGGCTGGTGTCTGCCTCTTCCCGTGACCGGCGTTGACTGGTGGTGTGCACCAGGTCATAGTCGTCGGGAAGTTTTAGTCGTCGTATTATAGGCCGAATTTATTGCACTTTCTTCCACTTCTGATGCCAACCGAAAGGGAATTCCCCGGGCCGGTGTTGGTGTTGGCCGGCGTAAATGTGCCGTAACTTGTACATACATTTACACGTAAATACCGTTACAAATATAGAACTTTCACACGCGTGTGTCCATGCTCGCGCCTACACCAACCCATCCTCGTCGTCTACATACATGCGCGAGAGACTGAATATTCGCGCGCGAGTTGGTCTGCGTGTGCGTGTACCGCTCTGCGCGAGTATGTGTGTGCCGGTAAATTGCTTCTGCGTCGGACTAAGTTTATTCTAGTAACACAGTTTCGGTGGTTCGTGAACGAGTTTGTTTGGGTCCATCTCGCTTAAGAGTAGGCGGTCCTGTGAAGGATGTAGGGGTGGCATTGGTGGAACTGAGGGGTTGGACGTGCCATTGACGTAGGATACCCGATGCACCCTTCATATTTTCCGTACATTCACCGAGGCTCCCATGGCGCCCGGAAATATCAAGGAACTCGATCAATTAACGGATCCTGCTGTAAGCTACTAAAATCAATGCAAATTTCAGGAATTTTTTAGGTAAAACGAAGCATTTAATTCCTTCGCTTTTAATACCTTCGAAACTTTAGAGGAAACATTGACTCATGAAACAGTAAAATAATGTCTTTGTTATTCGTCCGAAACGATAAACTAAAAAGTAGTCTTATTATTATTATTATTATTATTATTATTATTATTATTATATACGGACCGAGGTCCTTTTGTACATATGTATACAGTTTTTACCGTATAACTGATAAAAACAAAAAAAAAAAAGACATAACAAAAGAAAGTCTTAACCTAAACTCTTAACCTAAGTCTTAACTAAAATTAACATAAAAATGGACCGCGCGAAAATAAAGAAATACAGATATAATTAACAAATAGTATTGCGCAATTTTGCTTTGAATGCCTGTAACGTGCCATTGAAAAAATCGATATTGTTGTAAAATATGTTAGAATTAGCAATAATGCGATTTAATGGATTTATTGTTCCATATGAGGATTTGGATTTCATCGTTTGAAATCCTGCTCTCGTTCTCAACACACGTTCAGGTACGTAGAAGTTGATTTGCCTCAAGAGTGCGGGACAATCTATATTATTATTAATCAAATTGAAGATAAAGCTCTGGTCGGAAACTGTTCTACGATCAGACAATGTTTCAAGGTTGACTGTGTTTAATATTATAGAGTAATTGTGATCAAATAATGACATTGGGTTGTTTGTCTTATATGCACAAAACCTGAGGAATTTATGCTGCACTCTCTCTAGCATATTTTCGTATTTAACGCTTTTCGGAGACCATATAGTTGAAGCATATTCTAACTGGGGACGGACAAGGGTAATGTATAGCAACCTAAGTGTATGGATTGAATGAAAATCTGTGGAAAAACGAAGTATGAAACCGAGCATTCTTGAAGCGGAGTTGACAATGTGATAAAAATGGTTGGAAAAGTTTAGGGTAGAGGAGAAGTGAATTCCTAAGTCGTTAACATCTGTTATTGAGGAGAGAATACAGTCATTTAGATGGTAAGGATATATAAGAGGTACAGAACGACGGGAGGACCTCATAATATGGCATTTTTTAATGTTAAGATCCATACCGTTCCTGTGACACCAGTCGCAGAAACGGTCTAGGTCTGTCTGTAATCTGGAAGCATCATCCAGGGACGAGATGATGCTAAAGATTTTTAAATCATCTGCAAATAGTAGAAATTTACAATGTTGAAAAATGGAGGTTAAATCATTAATGAATATTATAAATAGTAGAGGCCCCAGGTGGGAGCCTTGTGGCACTCCGGATAGAACAATTACTGGGGATGATAGGCAACCGCGTACGCGTACGCGTCTTATTCTTTATGAACAAGGCTTGTCGATGGACCTTGAAAAATGAAAAGAAGTTATTAACTGACATTGGAAAAAAATTCGACCTTCGCAAAAAATGTTAGCCCTTTCCTATAGAAATACATAAATAATTTTATTTGAGTCATTTTTATTTTAAATGGTTCTAAAAGGTTGAAAAAACGTGTTCAGCCTATATCATCAAGATTTGTGAAAGCATTATTAAGATTCGTAGGAAAATCGGTAATTAATAATTAATAATTTTGTGGAAAGTAGAACTGTTGTGCACCAATTGCAAGCAACAAGAGCCAAGTAGAAAAATATTTCTTACTTTGTTCACTTCGGTATTGTTAAAATAATACATTAATGTCTACAAAAGCTCATTTTTGCCCCGTAAATGTATAAAATAATATAATATTGAAATGTAGGAAAATAGATTTCCCTTCGTACAACAATAAACGCGCGCAATTAACTCTTGAATATTTTCCTCTGGTTAATACTTTTTAATGACAAGCCCTCGACTCAGTTCGACGATAATTCTTGGCAGTGTTAATTAATTACGTCGGTGGAAAGCATGAAAAAGTGAGAACGTCTTTAATAAAGCGTCAGGAAAAACGAACTCCCAGAAGTATAAATTGTAAAAAGGCCACGCGACAGCAAAGTAGCGTCGTTGCAATTAAATGCATTTATTCGTAGTTGTGCTTGCGGTTTTGTGCTATTGTGCAAACAACAATTATGCTTTGTGCTGTTACGGAGCTGTTACCTCGCAGTCGTGAGGCGTGTTGCAAGACATTATACTATGAACAATGTTATAGTAATTTACGGTGTGAATTCTGCGAACTTCCTAACAACACGGAATGTATTTTAAATGTGATAGTAGTAATATGATTGTGCATATATATTAACGATACTCATTCTCATTGATTAAATTATTCTCCTATTGATTAAATTCAGACTATCAGATTTTTTAATTATATTATTGATTTATTGAAAATTCATTAAAAAATTTTTAAACGATCATTTTATTAAATCAAACAGAAATATAGAGAGACATTTACAAATGCATAATTAATGCGTTTTAGTGTAAAAATAGCTATAAGATAAGTATAGTTACACTCTGTACAGTGAACACTTCGATAACCAGTTGTTCCGGGGGCTCCAAGTGCACGTTCCTCTAGGAAACGTCCAACTATCGGAACGACCAATCACCGCTCATCTGTTTGTTTTCTTGGCATGATCGTACGTAGCGGAAGTGGAACCGTACTGGGCGACAAAGTAGGGCGTGCACGCATTCGTCGATTATGTGTGTAGCGAGGGGCGTTCCAAGCGGGTAATTATTTGTTGGGTAATTACCTTAGCGGCCACTATATGTAAGTCTACTAATAATTAATTCCATTTATAGGTTAATGAAATATTTCATAGAACCTATTTTCTGTTGAACGTTCATTTTCATAAGTGGAGCTATAAAAAATTAAAATTACGTACCCGTATACAGTCCACTAACAATATAACTTTAAGGTGATTATGTTCGCTCGCTTCCTCGGAGATCACGTTGTTTTACAAACATCAGTACAATCGAAGTTTCATCGACGTCTACGATAAAAGAATATATTCGTAACAAACGTGAAATTATAATGTCACCGTGAAATATAAATCTCGGATTTTTTTACAAACAGGAAAAGAGAAATTGCATCTTGCGCATAAGACTATCTAACCTAGATCTTCTGGACGAGACGTCCCACGGATTAGCATGTCACAGTCCAATTATGTTTCCGTCTGCCTTTTATAAAACGTCTCGTAGCTTTCGCAGCTTGACATTCCGTCAACAGTTTTTTTTTCAACAAACTTTTATTATTCGAACTCTATTATCGGAACTCGACTCGTTCGGATAAACGAGGCTCCGCCGTGCCTCCCCAAACAATCCTTTACAATTCGCGACGACACACCACGAATTCCGGCACGACACGCGGCAAATCGAAAGAATTCATCCTGAGCAAAAAGGGCCGACCGGCTTCCGGGTAGAACTAATTTGCGCGTCTCTCTGGAAGCCATCCCCCAGCAGCCAAAGAAAATTCCGTCCGCGCAAAGTTTCCGGAATGAATGAAATCTCTTATTGCTCAAATTCATCGCAATTCCCTTATCGGCGATTTCGCTCTCGGTGGCCGGAAAGAGAAAATGTCAGGGTTTGAGGGTGGTAGAGGAAAAGACGAGGAAGAGGAGGAGGAGGCGTAGGTAAAGGATAGAGTACGCCCTCGGAAGGAAACGGCGGAATGAGGAAGAGAAGGATGTTGCCCGGCGGGTTGGTTTGGAGAGAGAAAAAGAAAGAGAGAGAGAAAAAAAAGGAAAGTCGTCGAAAGACGAATTTACTTCTCGGCGTGAGGTACGTTTTCGTAGCCCGGGCGGCGGTGATCCTACACCGTTGCTCGCCAAGGGGGTTGTTGGTTCGTCGACGGCTAGGTTAAGGGTTGGAAACGGAAGTGCGGCAAGACGGTGCCGACGGTGGAAGGCAACGGACGTTGTAGGGGCGCGGGTGGGCCGAACGGCTACGAAGGAAGGCAGAGGCAGGCTCGTTGAGGGGTTGAAACGTAAAGAGCGGCAGGAGGAGGCCCGGGATGGAAGGGTGAGAGTGGGTGGAGAGGGTTGAAACCGGCGGTTGAGACGCGGGGGGATGAGAAGGCAAGCAAGACCACCACCGCCTCACCTCGCCTCTTTGCTACGCCACGCCTCGCCTCACAATGCACCGGATTAGCGATTGTATTGATCCGCCCTCGCGCTAGTCCCTAGAACCCCTCTCGTCGTCCTCGTCCTCATCCTCGTCCTCGTCCTCGTCCTCGGCGTCCTGCGAGAAGGAGCCACATTTTGGACCGCGCTCCACTCACCCTGTCCACCCACTTCTGCTTTGTCACGCCGACACCGACGTTGGGAGAAGAACGTTACGGGACCGGAGGAAGAAAAGGTATGACGCTGACGGTTACAGCGCACACCAAAAAGTTCGGGACTCGCGGCGAACGAATCTCATCTTCCTCCTTTTTTTCTTCTCTCTCTCTCTCTCTCTCTCTCTCCCTTTCTCTCTTTCTCTTCGCTTCTCTTCTGTGTTTCTTTTTGCCTCGTCTCTTTCATCGATTCGATCGATTCACCGCTGAAACCGTCCACCCGTCTCCCCTCCCCCTCGATGCTACCAACGCTCGTCATTATCCTTGCTGTCTTACGTAATTCGATCCTGGATGCGGCATAGGTCTATTGTATTACGTCGCTAGCAATTTAGGACCGGAGCTTGTCGATTCTACCTTAGTAGGTATCGCTTAGGTTTATGATTCGCGGTTCCCGAGGATCCTGCTGATACAGACACGCAGTCTTGTAATCGAAGACGCTGGCCAAGGGGGCGTGTTTCACAATGAAACCTTCGAATTCAGAGTGACCCAAAAATGATATGTAAGGTGAAGTGCCCCATGCCTGGACAGCATGTTTTTCTATTTTAAATTTTATCACTTTAAATAAACAAAAACAATTCCTCAAGAGTTTTAACATACAGTTCAGAGTTTGTAAAGTAATTTAAAATAAAAAAATCATTGTTTAGGTTAATATCTTAATTGTATTAACTAGAATAATTCAAACCTATAGTTGGACATATTAAATCCAATCTGAGCTAGTACCTGGACAGAAGTAAAGCCTATATCGGGACAAATTCAATTTACGAGTTGATCGAGCGAACATAATCTAAAACGTTGGTTGGTGGCGCTGTTGCGCATGACGAATAGAAGATGCTTTGCGTAATATGTAGTATTCTTATCATAGATTATAGTATTGTATTATTTAACCAAATATATATTTATTTTCATTTACTGTTTTAACAAAACTTGTCATAATACAACTTTTAAGGTTAGGTAGTAATACTGATAGATTTAAGATGTAAACATAAAGTATTATTAACGTCACAACCGGAATACATTTTCTACATACGTTATTCAAGCTAATAGAAGACTAATTATACGTACATGTAGTTAAATAATTTGCAAACAATGCGTTGATTTTATTCACAAACACGTGTCCGGCTTCAGGCGTAAGCACATTGCGTATAAGCTTAGAGTGGGACAGCTACTGTCATCGCGTCCCAGTATGGAGTACTTATATTTGAAAACAGTCCTAATCTTGGACATCTAATATTTGGATTAATAATTATTATTTACGTTAAGCTTGATTGCCAATTTATTTTAAAATATCAATATTATTATGCGTGATAATTATTTTTTGCCTGAGGGTTTAAATTATATCTTTTTTTCTAACAAAAGTTCGAACTATAAATGCACATGATTCGCATGTAAGTAGACTATTTTGTATACTGTTTTCAGATGAACTTTGAATTCATTTTTAAATTTCAATTGATGTCTCAATGAAATAATATTCACACCTACTTGTAGTTACGGCCTCAGAATATATAATATAATTATTTAATCTCTTAATTACTGATTTTACTATGAAAATTCAATTGTCCAAATTTAAGTATCACTTTTGGACTGTCCAGACTTAGGGCACTTCACCTTATATTATTCTAATGTAAATGAAAATAGTATTTCCATCATTGCCGTTGACCATTATATTTTCATACAAACATCACCACAACGACGACGGGGTATAAAGGTTTAAATAAGTCAAAACAGCCGCTCACTCATGCGTAGATGCACACGTTACAAGCGCATAAAATTTGTAGTTTCATTTTTGTGTTTAGTGTTGGTGTCTATGAACGTTGATAACAGCTTTGGTGGCGAAACTTGCACTAAAAAGACCTTTTTAATTTTTATTCAGCATTTTGCTACGTACAGCTTTGATCTGTCTGATGTTTCTCCGAATCAAAACGACATGTCTCGGGTTCGTATATTATTTTTGCAATTATAATGTAAACGGGAATTAAATTATTCTCGTACAAATACGAACGAATATAATCTCCACGCGTCTTTCGTTACTGGGATTCAGTTGACTGTTTGCTACCTTCACCTAGTTAGTTCAGCTAGCGTAAATTATTTGCATCCACTGGGTGGCAGAGGACAGGAAGAGAGAACGGAACAAAGAGCTTATAACATTAAAACATCGTTGCAGCCAGAGGCGGGATTTGTTCTAAGCTTTAAATCCCCTACAATCTTCTTTCGCTTCTGACTTATTGTTCTCGAATAATTGTAAAACTAGTAGATCAAAGTTTTTCCCTTGCATTTATGTAATGCCAGTTTTGCGGTAATTATCGTTAATTGGTTCGAACCGTGGAGATACATATTGCAATTATTCTTATGCGTTGTCAGACACTTTAATCTTTTAATTTCTTTTACATTCTGGACACACGATTTCTTCACTTTCGAAATATCACTAATCATTATTAACTGTTCTCGATGCTACGATTGCTTTCATTTTCTAACTCCAATAATTTTTTATCATTGTTCAAGTCGTCAAACGATTGTTTACGTTCGCCAGGCAATCCACGAGGATAAAACAAGTCACGCTGTGAAAAGCCACCCTTCTCGCAGTAATTGTGCAAAGAAAAATATCTTCCGCAAACATCCAGTTCAGTTCACGCTACATTTATGCGTCCCGGTTTCCCAAACAGTAGCTACGCTCTTCTGAGAGAAACAGCGCCACTGCAGAAAAAGACAGGCCACCAGTTCTTCGGTCCCAATGCTTCAAAATGTAAAAAATCTATGAGAATCTTTTATTCCACTCATTTCGTTCGCTCGGCTCTTGCGTCTTTCCGAATCGCGACATTCCTGGCTGACTTCCATTCGTAATTTGAATATACGCGTTACGGTAGATTTGACGCGAAATATATGTTTCTTGAAAAATATAAAGGTCGCCCTTAAGATAAGATATTCCCGCCAAACAGTAGATCAAGAGCCATCCCACGATCTACAAGAACAAGATACAGTTCCTTCCGTAAATTATGCTGGGATCCGCGTTTGGATTAATTAAGTTAACTAATTACTTGAATATACCGAACCATTTTTGTAGGAAAAGGATGTTTTTCTCGAAACTATGTTTTAAAATATTCAACCAATGCTTATTCCTTTATTTATTCCTTGTACATTTCTCTCGAGATTATATTACAGATTTTCGAGTCAATTTTTCATTTATGGTATTTTTCCAATTCCTCTAAAACCAATCTTTTATTTTAGTATGTAATCGCAGCACAAAATATCTGATTTTAAAAAATTTGTTTACCTTTTGGAAATGTAAGTACTATCAGTGTTGGTCAATAAATAAATATGTTTTAATAAATAATTATTTCAATAAAAATTTAAATAACAAGTTATTTGTTATTTGGGTATTCAAATAAGAAGCAAAAATTACGAGAATAACGACAATTGTATGCCACTTGATATAATAATGGTAAAAAGACGACTACAAATTTTTTTCTAGTTTTTGGATGTATCTTGGTACAAAAAGTACAATTATAAAAATGTTCTCACCCCCGTCAACATGAGGCGACCCCGTTAATTGTTTCGCACGCGAAACAATTACACCGGTCACGACTGCAGTTGCGATTCGTTTGCTCGGTTCAGCGGTCTTTTGTAAAGATTGCTGAGACAGGACGGGTGCACGAGTGCTGACATTCGTTCGCCGCGCCAAGAAATCCGAAATTCCCCCCAGAAATTCGTTTTTCACGGCACGTAACGCTACCGACATCCCCCCATCCACTCTCTAAAGTAGACGACGATGGCGACGATGAGGCGCGTGGAGAATCGAGGTCGCGGGTGAAATCGTCCTCGCACACTTTACAACGCGTTATCCGCGCGGCGAAGGTTCCAGCCAAATGGGAAAATCAATTTTTTGAAGAAGGAACGCGCCACACGTAGAATCAGCCCCCGTACAAATCGCACGGTGCTGCAGCGACACACGGAAGTTCAAGGACATGATCCTATTTAGATTTTACAGAGACATATACGCCGCGCTCGTAAACATATACTGGAGTTATACACTCCATAAACATGCTGCGTTATTGTAAATAGTGTTACAGACAGCGTGTTACTCAACTGACGCCGATAAAACCTGGGGAGCAATCTTTTTTCGATAACACTCGATGCAGGAAACGCGTAGCCTGTTTATTGTCGGCTGTGTCCCGCGATCAGAAATATCATCGATACGGTGTGTTCTCCCTTTTCTGGTAGATATATTAGTTTAATGTCGTACAAAGTATTTAAAGTATTGTCGTAGAAATAATGAATAATTGTAGAAAGTATCGAATAATCTGGATTTATTCAGCCTCGCTGTAGAAAGTATTTAATCATTAATTTCTTCGAAAACTAATACTTCAGTTTGGCATGTTATGTATAAGGTGAAGTGCCCTAAGTCTGGACAGTCCAAAAGTGATACTTAAATTTGGACAATTGAATTTTCATAGTAAAATCAGTAATTAAGAGATTAAATAATTATATTATATATTCTGAGGCCTTAGCTACAAGTAGGTGTGAATATTATTTCATTGAGACATCAATTGAAATTTAAAAATGAATTCAAAGTTCATCTGAAAACAGTATACAAAATAGTCTATTTACATGCGAATCATGTGCATTTATACTTCGAACTTTTGTTAGAAAAAAAGATATAATTTAAGCCCTCAGACAAAAAATAATTATCACGCATAATAATATTGAAATTTTAAAATAAATTGGCAATCAAGCTTAACGTAAATAATAATTATTAATCCAAATATTAGATGTCCAAGATTAGGACTGTTTTCAAATATAAGTACTCCATACTGGGACGCGATGACAGTAGCTGTCCCACTCTAAGCTTATACGCAATGTGCTTACTCCTGAAGCCGGACACGTGTTTGTGAATAAAATCAACGCATTGTTTGCAAATTATTTAACTACATGTACGTATAATTAGTCTTCTATTAGCTTGAATAACGTATGTAGAAAATGTATTCCGGTTGTGACGTTAATAATACTTTATGTTTACATCTTAAATCTATCAGTTTTACTACCTAACCTTAAAAGTTGTATTATGACAAGTTTTGTTAAAACAGTAAATGAAAATAAATATATATTTGGTTAAATAATACAATACTATAATCTATGATAAGAATACTACATATTACGCAAAGCATCTTCTATTCGTCATGCGCAGCAGCGCCACCAACCAACGTTTTAGGTTATGTTCGCTCGATCAACTCGTAAATTGAATTTGTCCCGATATAGGCTTTACTTCTGTCCAGGTACTAGCTCAGATTGGATTTAATATGTCCAACTATAGGTTTGAATTATTCTAGTTAATACAATTAAGATATTAACCTAAACAATGATTTTTAACTTCCCGATTTTATAGGGAAGTTATTGTAATTACCCCGAAAATCGAAAATCGATTTTTTAGCAGATCTTCACGTTTCATGGTCATTGCAGTCATTTTAGACTATTTTCAGCAAAATGTTCGTATGTGTGTGTGTGTGTGTGTGTGTGTGTGTGTGCGTATGGCCGTTTCTATGTAATCAAATTTTTCGTTAACGTTTTCTGAAAAAGTAACAACGCGATCAGGATGATGAATGATGCAATCGATGTGCCCCGTCGTAACTTAGAGCTGATTAGATTTTGGTCCATATTGGTCAAGTAGTTTTTTAGATTTTTAGTTTTTTTTCGAAAAGAGTTGATTCTACAATGCAATTTATAAGGGAGGACGAAAATTGTCCACCAAAGAACCAAACGCAATTACATAAAAAAAATTTTTTTCTTAATTTTTTTTTTAGATTACAAAAAATCTTTTTTTTAGATTTAAAAAAATTTTTTTTTTTAACTGATGCTAATGTTACCGCTTGGAATAATCGAAAGTTATTCCAATGCAACAGTGAATTTATCATCTCTACTCCCAAGAATACATTTTGGGAGAATATCGATGAAAGTACAAAAAAAAAAAACGATGTTAGCGATGTTGGCGAAGGAGTAACGAATCGGGAAGTTCTTTGTGTGACTCTTGGAGAGTCACACACCAAATAAAAAACATTAATATCAGTAGGCCCTACTAGCCATGCGTATCACTAACCCACTCGCAAGAGCAGTCCTACCCGCGAGCTCGCGAAATGAGCGAGCAAAAACAACCCTACTCGCGAGCGAGCGAAGCGAGCGAGCAAAAATAGCCCTCTAGTTTTATCTTAAATTACTTTACAAACTCTGAACTGTATGTTAAAACTCTTGAGGAATTGTTTTTGTTTATTTAAAGTGATAAAATTTAAAATAGAAAAACATGCTGTCCAGGCATAGGGCACTTCACCTTAATTGTTTTGCCGATAAAATTCAAAGATACAATTTATCAACGATCTAGAATTCGATCTAGATTCGAGGATCCTTAGCCTTAGAATTTCAAAAATCACGAAAATAATCGCCGCTGGACAATGTATTAATCACCGTACACACGTGTAGGGTAAAATAGCTTATTAAAAGACCTCTCTTAATATGAGACCGCTAATACGAGAAAGTGTTAATCGAGAGTAACGATTTAACACTAAACCTACCGAGCCTTAAAAGTAACTGGTACATGTTCTCTTATAAAAATGACAAGATTGAGTTTATTTAGACTTTTTGAAGATATTTACAAAATCATTTTAATTATTTCAATAATTGTAAAGTAATAAATCTCGAACCGGTCATTCCGATCGGTGGAGGTAGGTTTAGTGTAAAAAAAGAGTGGGTTTCACATTAGAGAGCTTTACCCTATCGCAGGTTTGGAGATCTCGAACCGCCAGAGCAACCAGCAACGAGAGCAGATCCCGTTCAGCGATCCAGCCTTGAGCATCTCGACGTCGGCTCGGACATCGGGCCTCGGCGTACCTGAAAGATTAATTATACACAGCGCGAGTTTTTCCTGGAGGAATCGGGATAGATGTTATGAGGGCAGAAGGTCAGGTGGCCATTTTGCAGCGAAGATACCATGGCAGTATGATTGCCAATGGGGTTCGAGAGGGGGACGGCGAAGGCGGTTGAAAGGGTCTAGAAGTAGCACGAGCCCGGAACAGGCTGAATGTGGGTAGGGTCCGAGGGGTGGCATCAGAGGAAGAAGGGCTCCTTTCCAGTGCGAGGCAGTGCCCTTTGAATGTGGGCAGGAGCCTGGAGCAGAGGGTGTTACAAGCCTACAGCTCCTGGCGAACCGGTAGGGGAAGTTGAGGGGAAGTTAAAAGGGGGTTGACGTGGGCACACGAAGAGAAGGTAGCTCGACGCGGGTGGTGGAACCGGGCGGGCGGTGGTCGATGTACTTACCATCCTTCCTTCGGACGCCATGTCTCCGTGTCTCGTTTAGTCAATGTCGAAAACCGACTTACCGACCCTTCTCTCCCGTCTCCGTCTTCGTTCTCCTTTCGCCTCTCTTCCTGCGAAACCGACCATCCTCCCCGCCGCGGCAACCCCTTTCTCCCCATCCTGGATTCTCTCTTTCCGACTTTCGCGGCGCCACCGCGTTCGGTCCTTGGAACTTTTTGGTCGTGACCGTAGACTTCTGATAAGTTGGCCTCGTTTATCATCTTCCGGGCTCGTATTAACGAGACGCCACTCGACCTACAGAATCCGCCGGATTCACATCGGCCAGGAGATGCTCCAAATACTTGGGCGGAATTTATGCGACGACGCGACGACGCTACCGTGGGCGGGCGGGACGGTGATCGTGCATATATATGCAGTGTATACAGTACACGTATACGGCAAACGGTCGCAGTTTATACATTAAATGAACTTGTTGCGAGGCGTGGTGGGGCGAATAAAAATTGCTCGCCGAGTAAATCTCCGGGAACGGTAATAATTAAGCGTGACGGGCTGTTCATGTTGTAGGTTCATTAATGTCTCCTAGGCGCGCGTTGAATTATTCCGCGTTTTTAATGGATCGTCGTCTCCATCGAAGCTGCTTCATCGCTGAAGATGGAGAAAAAGGAAGGCGGGCGCAGCTTTGATACGGCATTTAGTTTCAGTGTTCCCCCGGTAGCCACGCTCTCAGCTTATAATAATCAAAGTGATCACGATAGGAAGTTGGAGCCTGCGAGCTATACAGACCTTTGATGCTTCAACTTTTATCTTAAGCCGGGGTAAACGTTATGTAAGATCGTTAAGATCCCTTTCCTTTCGTCTGTCAGCGAGCGATTTTACAACCGCAATTTTAAATAAGTGCCGAGCGGACCGGACGGGAGCAAAAAGTGCACCCGGCCCGAAAAAGGAAGCGCAAGTTTTCCCGGTGCCTCTAGTCTTAATGGAGCAGGTCAGGTTCTCTTATCAATTTATAGTTAGCCGCGTCTCGTGATCCATTAATGGCCCGCGGCGAGACAGACACTGTCCCCGGCCGTTTCGTTCGGCTTTACTGCCGTCTGGATCTGGTTTATGGTCGCGAAACTAAACTCTGTATTAATTCCATGAAAACACCCCTAAAATTCTCTATAAACTTCGTTATGTCGGTGCGAACGGAATTTCACTTGTTGTTGCATTCTCTTGGCGGTTTCTATGCCGCGAACTTCGGAAACGAAGTTCACCCCCGGAACAGTTCAAGAACTGTGAAAAATTATGTATTCAGACATTTCAACTACTTCGCGTTACGCATACAAAATGGTGTTGAACTTGTGGAATTCATTAAACCTGTGACAGTTAATCCTGGCACGCTTAACACCTGAACTACCGGGCGAGTCGGCGTCACTTGTCTCTCGCTTTTTTCTTTTATCATCGCGGAAAATGTAAAAGTGTTTTCACGAGGAATTTGTGGGTGTACTTAATTGTTCGAGTACATCTTATCATTGGTGTCACGCGAAATCTGAATATATTCAATCTTGTTATTACAACTAGCTTAGAGCTCGGTAGATGCAGCGTTAAATGAACTTCTACGAACCGAAGAATTTGGGTTTGTGTCGGAAACATACTTCGAAAAGAATTATTTTTGGCACTTGTTCTTGATTCTGATGAAGGATATTACTAATATTTCTAATAAAATATTCAAATTGTACAGTTTAGCTATAGTAGCGGACAAAAGTTTAAGACCGCTCTAAAGAAGACGATAACTTCTTTAATATTGTACTATACGATTTGAACATTTTTTGGGAAGCTAGAGCAATTAGTTTACTAAAGAATGTGAAAAGAAATTTTTTCAAAAATTGCAATTGATCGGAATTGTTGAAAAAATACTAAAAGTTGAATTTTTAACTTTTTTATGTGGACCTATATTGAAAATTGAAAAAATAAGTTTTGTAGATCTGTGTCAATTAAACATATTCTGCAAAATTTCGTCACAATCGGTCGGCGTTGCAATGAGCTACAAACGTTTAAAGATGGTAAAAATTGCAGATTTTCAAGATTCTCGGCAATAAATCAACTTTCACTATTTTTTCAACAATTCCGATCAATTGCAATTTTTGAAAAAATTTCTTTTCACATTCTTTAGTCAACTAATTCCTCTAGCTTCCCAAAGAAGTTCAAATCGTATAATACAATATTAAAAAATGTATCATCTTCTTTAGAGCGGTCTTAAACTTTTGTCCGCTACTGTATGTTTTAAGAATAGATGTACCATAATTGATATTTATCATTTATTAATAAACAATTAAACAGTTATAATCTCCTAAAAATCTCTTCTAATAGCCATTACAAAGTTCATGCCGTCTGCCATCGCTAGAACGGTGTACTTTCACGTATCTACTTATCTATGTGTTATGGCAAAAAATTACCACAGATTATTTGCATATACAGAGTGTTAATTTTAACTCAAGCACCTAACATATGTCCGCTCACATAGAAAGTAAGAAACAGGATGTCCATGGTTTTAAGGCGACAAAAAATAAATTTATTACTTTTGCACATCCTATTTAGTCATTTTTTCTTACATTCAATAGTAGCGAAAATAATTTAGGTGCTGGAGTTAAAATTAACCCCCTGTATATTCAGTAATACGAGAAAAAACCTTCATTCCTTTCGGGCAAGATAAATATTCCAACTTTCGGACAACTTCCCGAGACAAATGTGCGGTGTACAGACGTCACCCCCTGAAATCATTTTCAGCAACGTTCCTACCTATAGGATGTATTCCTTCGACATCCGTGTTTCCAATCTATCCAGGGTGAAAAAAGTGTTAACCATCGAGAGAGAGACAGAGAGAGGAAGGGAGGGAGGCCTTCGTGTCGGCAGGCGTCTGGCGACAGCTCAGGAAGGCTATGTACACATCGAGCAATCTACATACTTTGGCCGGGGGCAGGAAACGGGAGGATTGCCGTTTAACTGCTCGAGGCCCGATAATTCAGAACGTGGATTCGAACAATTTCGTCGAAACGAATTCGTGATCCAGCCGCCGCCGCCGCCGCTCGCGGGTCTGAGAGCGGGTGGAAAAGGGAAGAGAGGGGTCGTTGGCGCGGTACCACCACCGGTGTCGATGGAATTACGTCCTTTCCCCCATACCTCTTGCGAAAGATCGTATATACACGCGTCGGGGCCAGGGCCGGGACTGGGATGCGCGTTGGTTCTCGGCCGCGCGCGTGCGAGCGAGCAGAAGCGAACAGAATTGAGCACGAGCGAGCAGAAGCGAGTAAACGAGCGAGTCGGTGAGAGACCACCGCGTCGCACACCTGTGTAATACGTGTGTGTGTATCCATCGAGAGCGGTAGCGATGGCGTGCGTGCGTGTCAGACAGACGATGAGAAAGAGCTGGTGCATTCGAGGTATCCGCGCGCGAGGTTGAAGGTACGCGGGTGGTAGGTCGGTGGAAGCAGCAGCAGGCAGGCTGGTCGCTCGGTCGAGAGTGAGGGTGGAACGATGTCGAGGGACAGAGAGCCAAGAGCAAGAGCAAGCGGAAAACCAAGAGTTCGGCGAGGACGGGGGCGGGCGGCGGACAGGGAGCGAAGGGGTGGGAAGGGTGGAAGCGAACGAGACAAACAGAGAGCCAGGCAGAGAGCAGGGTGCAGGTTTACGACTTCGGTGTGCGCTAGTCTGGCCAAAGGGGATGGAAGGTCGTATAAGCGGGTGGTGGTCCACCCCCCACCCCCATGGGAGGAGGACGAAGGGTGGTCGTCGGGTGGATGGTGGGACCTCACCACTGCCGGAAAGGGAGTGGATAGCCTAGGGGCGGCTAGACTTCCGAAACAGTAAAACCACGCCAGTGTGTGCGTCCCCGTAACTACCATCCTACTCCAACCCCCATCCCACCGGTCCGCTAACCAACCCCATCCCCTTCTTTCTCTTTCTCTGCCCCTCTGTCTTTCTTTCTCGCGCACGGGGGCCGTGTTCTCTTTCGTCGTCTTCCTCTTGCCACTTGTCCGCCCTTCCCCTCTCGCCACCCCTCATCATGCCTCTGACAACCCTATAAACCCTGGTCGTCTGCTGGCGCTAGCTCGTTCACTCGAGCGATGTATCCAGACGTAAGCGAAGGTCATAATTTCGCGAGTGTCTGCGTGTTGTTTCTCTCTCTCTCTTTCTCTCTCCCTCCCCCTCCCACACGGTCTCTTTTCTCCGTTGCCCCTGTGTTCTCCGTCACTCTCCCACCTACGACCCTCTTCGTTCTCTTCCTCCCCCGATTTCCCGTTCTTGCAAGGCACCACGCGTGCACGAATGTGTGCGCGGCCGGGTGTAGCCGATGCACACCGTCCACGTCTGTACGCGTGGGTGTGTGTGCGTGTTTGCGCGCGTGTGTACGAGTGGGACGGTATACGTGCATCATTCCGGCACACGTACCAACGAAAATTCGGTCTGCCGGGATGTTAGGTGGCTACGTGTCCGAAAGATATCCCTCGATGAAAGTACCCCGATCAATCGAAGGCAACGGATACCTTTTGTCCGTGCGCCGCACCGCGCGCCGGTGTGCGTTTGTTTGGATTACCGAGCGAGACGGATCGTGTGAATTTCGCAGGATCCCGTAGGTATTTTCGTTGTTATGTCCGTGAGGCGGAAAGGATCCCACGCGTAGCAAGAAAATTGTCTTCGGGCAACGTTTCTGTTAGCTTACGTCAGGCTTTTCCATCCACGAAGCCTTCGGAGCGGAGAACGAACGAACGAGATCAATTTCTTCCAGATAATCTACCCTGTTTTAGATCGAAATCTTACCGAAAAAACACCGAGGACGCGCAATTAACATCCTGCTTCCCGTTCGATCGTTTCCCGCTGAAACACTAATGCTTCTTCAGCGATCAATCCTCCGCAAGATAGACTTACAGCGAAAATTTTAAAAATAACTGAAGTAGAATTCACCCTTCATTGCATTATTTCAGAACGTATGTATATGTCCTCCGTTAGTTATCATTTCTTTTCTCGCCTAACGGGTGTCATGTGTGTGCGCGTTCAGTCAATCAGTACCTAATTAACCTACTACAAAAGATTTGTGCCCAGGAACGCTTTTAATAAATAACATTTTCTTCGTCATTCAAACGACTTACAAAATTGATTGCAAAGAATAAGTAACGAAGAAATTAAATAAGTACTCTAAGGAAGAAGTTACGTCGCTCATAATTTCCTAATCGTACGGGTTAACACTTTATCTACCGGGCACCTATTAATAGGCTCTTCAAAAATTATGTTGTACCAGAAGGAAGCTTAGAAATCTTGTTTTACACAATAATCCCAAACAAAATGATTAGATTACGTAATTAAGGGTGAGTTTTATTGGTTCACGTTCGAGGTAACTGTTGCTGTTTGGGGATCTATTAAAAAGTCAGCCATGGGCCACGGACTCTCAAACATTACGGAATAATTGCCGGTGGATAATGTGTTAACAAAGACGCAGGCGTTAGTATCGTCGGTATGCGTTTTCGCGGAGCACGAATTTTCTTCTCTTCGCGACAAGCATATACATTCTTTTGTGATTTTATAGCGCCGTTCATAGGAGACCAGGCGGACCCGGTAGACTTGCGATATTTCGCATATCAATAGCAGATGGCAGGCACCGGGCCGCTTCATTTGAATTTCAAAACCTTAAATACAAGGCTGTAGGTATAAGATAAAACAGCCGATATACCGTTTTAATAAAACCCATAGCTACTGTGTATGCTGGCTCAACGAGGCAGGAACCACATCCAGGTGGACGTAAGCAGACTATACGTGCGGCATCGAAGTTGACAATAAAAAATCACTTTTCCTTCCACGGCCCCGTTCTTTTTCTTCATTTGCATCGTGCCTCGCGCTCGCAGTTTATCTTCCTTCTTAAACCGGCGTTTATCCATTAAGTGCATTAGGCAGGATCCATCTTAGCGTATAACGCTTTAACGTGTAAACATATCGAGCACTGTGTCTCCGTCAAATAGAACAGCTGACGTTGATTACACTGTCCAACAAATTTCAACTTTTTTTATGTTCCCAGATTACTATTGGGTCCTTCTTATAGAGTTTTTTGCGCTGATTCCGAATCTGTTTTTAATTTTTTTCCTATACGCACAGTTTTTGAGGAACATGGCTTTGAAAAAAAAACATATTTTTTAACTTTAAACAAATATTCTGATGTTATTATAAAAGATATTGAATTGTTCTTTGCAGCAAAAGATTCCGTGGACTTTCCCGAATACAGTGATATCCAATATTAATACACTATGATTGTTTAAACATGTTTAAACAATGATTAAAGACGGAGAGACACCATTTTTGCACCAATTTTTGAAGATATTTTTAAATTTATCTCAAAAAATAAGAAACTATACCACACGATAGAGCAGACTTTTATCTTGAAAAACCCCCCTTTGAAGTTTTCGACATCGACGTGTTTACCGAACCAGAAAGCAAAATATCTTCGCCCGACATGCGTTGCCGCCAGTGGCGCTCTGGACGAGATATGGCGCAGCGACGGGATACGGAGCGGCGAACGACCGTTGTAGTGGTGAGCGCCACTGGCGGCAAATCATGTCGGGCGAAGATATTTTGCTTTCTGGTTCGGTAAAAACGTCGATGTCGAAAACTTCAAAGGGGGGTTTTTCAAGATAAAAGTCTGCTCTACCGCGTGGTATAGTTCGATTTTCCGCTGGACCCTTATTTTTTGAGATAGATTTAAAAATATCTTCAAAAATTGGTGCAAAAATGGTGTCTCTCCGTCTTTAATCATTGTTTAAACATGTTTAAACAATCATAGTGTATTAATATTGGATATCACTGTATTCGGGAAAGTCCACGGAATCTTTTGCTGCAAAGAACAATTCAATATCTTTTATAATAACATCACAATATTTGTTCAAAGTTGAAAAATAGGTCATTTTTTCAAACTCAAATTTCTCAAAAACTGTGCGTATAGGGAAAAAATTAAAAACAGATTCGGAATCAGCGCAAAAAACTCTATAAGAAGGACCGAATAGTAATCTGGGAACAAATTTGGTGTTGGACAGTGTTATTTTAGAAATGTTCAGCTGTACCGAAAAGCAGGGATAGAAATGTTTTTTGTTTTTATTTTAGAAAAATTTTAGAAAAGTTGTATTTTGTTTTTATCAAATTCTGTTCGAGTGTGCATAGATCAAGAAGAACAAATATTTTAGAATTTGTATAACAACAGTTCTGTGTAAACAGTTTATTTTAGAACGGTTACTAAAAAGAGTCCATTAACAATTCAATCATATAAAATTGATGATTTTGCATTTTATTCCAGAATTTTTCTTTATCCATCCCCGTCGTAACTTACATGTAACTAGACTGCGGATTTTAATGCAAAATAAAAATGTCTTACTTGAATTTCAACAAACTGGAGTGAATTAGAAATATTTATTTTGAGAATAATATGATAGTACGTTTACATTTTTCTAATATTTTTGCTATTATAACCCTAGCAGCACAAGATATTGTATACACATTCATATAATATCAAAAAGAGATTCAATCTGTTTTTAATATTCAAATATACATACAATATTTATTTTACATTAAGTACCAAATATTCTTTTTTATCCTAACTTATAAGATAGGAAGAAATATTTTTCTCATATTAAAAAGTGTGGCTTAAAAAATATTTAGCCAATATTTTTGTGCTGCTAGGGAAATTACACCCACTCATTTTTGTCATAAAAATTCATAAAATCCGCAGTCTACTTATAGCACAAGGGCGTTTTCAGAAAATTATCTAATTTATAAAATTAAAAAAGTTCTGTAACATATTAATCGGTAAAATGATTACGTTATGATAACTTCTGTCACTTGCCTCATTATTTGCGTAGATAAAGCCGCGTCAACTATAATAAATGGACAGCGTATTTTAGAATTTATGAGGGTGTAAAAATTGTCAACATGTCGATGAATAAGCATTGCCTGTAAACTCGACACCGATGATACGATGCGGATGAAAACAATGTCGGTGATTTTGAAGGTAACCCGTATCAAGATAAGGGCATCCGCGAGAGGAAGAGAGACAGAGAGGGTGGAAGAGCACGCGCGTAGGTATTTACTGATAGTAGATCATAAACCTGACCTAGCGCAACTCAATAACTCTTGTCGGTATCGCAATGGTTGCGGGCGGATGGTAGCTAAAGGGAAGCAGCAGCAGCAGCAGGTACGAAAGCGGACCGGTAGCAGGAGAGCTCTCATCCCCCAATCATCTCGCGTCGTACTTGGCCGTCCCCGACGAAAGTTTTTAATCTGCTTTTCATTATGCTCGTAGACGGTATCCCCGGTGCCGGTCACCGGTGCCGCCACCGCGCCGCCACCATGTCGCGTCGGTGTTGGTAATCGTTCTCCCGTATCGGTGTGCGACCGAGCGGGGACGCGCGCGGGCGCCCGCGCACACAGTAAAACGCGCGTCTTCGCGCTTGTTCGGGTTTACGGGCCGTATCTTTATGCGCGTGTACGTGTTCGAGAGTACGTGGCGCGGCATTAACGGCGAAAGAAGGGTAGTCGGAGTCAGGGGTAGCGGGATAGGGCAGTAAATCGTTGCCGGTGTGAGTGAGGCGGAATAACTATGGATGCGTGTCGGTGAGCGCGGACTGACAGGGTGCCAGAGCGAGACCGAGAGAGAGAGAGGGAGAGGGAGAGAGAGAGAGGGAGAAAGGGAGAGAGAGCGAGAGTGCGTCTAGACTGGGGAGAGACTGCGTCACAACCCTGGCCCCGTATCGCGGGGGTTCTGTTTAACGACAGACTATCGAGGGATGGGAATTTACCTGGCTGCCCCCGTCAACCCCTCCGTGCCCGGCATCCACCACCCCCTTTACTACGTCTCTTTACCTCCCTCTGCTCTTTACGACAGCCGCCGCAGCGTTAACTGCCTTGTTGCCGCCGATATTTCGCTCCCTTTAAACTTAGGTGTGCGCGCCGCCGCGCCGTCGTCCCCCGGGGTAGGGAAAACCGAAACTGCCCTCTCCTACGAGACTGTGTACACCCTTCGAGATTTGACGAGCGTCGTCCCCGGGATAACTGGCCGCTGTTTCCACCGTAACGCTTTTATATTACTGTCGGGGGTGGTAAATGCTTCCGTTTAGTGGAAATTATTCGAGCGTGTTAACCTGCGCGCTTCCCGTCGCGTCGCCCCGATTGACCTTGTCCTATTTTCTCTCTTGTCTACCCGTGCACGCGTTCCCTTTTTTCTCTTCCCCTTTTTTGTTGTTACTGTTGTTGTTGTTGTTACCGTCACGTCGAGTTACTTTGCAACCGACATCGCGCGGCGAACGCGGGGGCGGACTCGTGGGGGTGGGACCGAGGGCGAGAAACACGTTTGACAACGTGCAATAAGGTTATCGCGATGATGAGGTTCCGTTTGACGTCGCCGAGCCTGAAAAATGAATGTGCACCGTGCAAATTGTTTGCAATACTCTTTACATCCCTTTTGCAGAACGGCGAGCTGTACCCCGTGGGCGGCGCAGCACGGCGCGGCGCGCTGCGGCGGTTCTATTATCGCGTGCATATTTTATAGCTCTCTCGCCGTTCAGGAAAGAGAGCCAGAGATTCCTCTCCGGTTGAAACGGGAAACACGAGCTCGTGACGCACCCAACGCCGCTGTGATCCGTGTGATTTCTAATTTGCTCGCTGGAGCACCTTCGCGATTCGCCGATTACCGATGCCACCGCGAAAACGCGTGGAAAACCGATTAAAATAACAGATCTCCTCGATAAAGCCTCGATTTTTAAACATTAAAACTACTTCCTCCTGATCACGTGTTTAATCAGGTTGGAATTCAATCGACGAGAGCATTGCGACGTTATTTTGAAATGGTCGACAGTCAGGGAGACAAAGATAGGATATCGTATTAATCTGTTAATACTAAACCTACCACTGCCGGTCAAATGAACGGTTTTATATTTTTCATTTTATAATTATTGAATCGTAAAATTGCGTACATGGAAACTGATTCGATAAATTTTTCATCCAAGCACATATTGTAAGAAAAATTGCACGAGATCTAAATACAGTAAAGTCGCGCTTACTGTCCGCGATCGGGTACGCGATCACTGTCCAGTGCCTACCCACTCCGCTGTCATGCTGTCCTTCTCTACGTTCGGCTTTCTTTTGAACTCTCGGCGCGGTAGACGCAGTCAGAAAACAATAATGTCGGTATGCGATCACTGTCCGTGCAGAACACAGACTATTTGGCAGTAGACGCGACTTTACTGGTAAATAGAGCTTTGTCATTTTTATAAGCTAAAACACTTGAATCTTTATCTAGTAAATAACATGAATGGCATCTCTTGATAAAAACTGCAGAAACATGTCTGCGATTAGGGGTTAACGCGTGACCAAATTATCTGGCGTAACGTGACGTGGATTTGGACAAGATCACGCTATGAAATTAACCCTAACCGATAGAATAGGACGCCCATTTAGCCGCGATCTCAAAGGGTGGGATTTATCTACCCCTCGCTCGGCGTTCTCGCTCGACTCAATTGTCCCTGTCTATGCAATAACCGAACTGGATGTCGAGTGTTTTGTCGTCAAAGGCACTTTGTCCCCTTTAAATTTGACCCAAGGGGGAACAGTGAAAGACAGGAGAACGGCGTTTCAATAAAACGGCGACGTTTCGAATTGTCACACTTCAGCGTGTAATGGTTTGGCCGGGGTATATTCACCGGGGCGGCGGCGGCAGCCGGGTGTCGTTGCTTCATGAGAATTCGGCCTGCGTCCGTCACGCACCTTGTTATTTACAATTGGCGAAATGTTTAACGGGACCTCATAGACCCACGTTGTTGCTAATGATGTCAATATTTAAATGAAGTTTGCGCGCAACTATTATCTACGGCCGGGGTTTGCCTTTCGGACACGTGCAATGCCCTTTGAAACGATCCAAATGGCGTCGATATTTAATTGCACGTTGATTTAGTAATTGTCTGGAACAGCATCGCCGTGCTCCACTATTCGCGGGGACAAAGCGCGACAGGCAGTCGGTGACGATAGTGAAATACATATATGACGAATGTCGGTGTAATCGGTGACAGGGGCATCGGTGACGTCGAATTAACTTATGCGATCGAGGTGTTCGGGAGAGCAGAGTTGGGCAGTATTTAAATACTTTTCGCCTCGGCTCTACAACGCCATCTCTGTACTACGATATGGAGTAACGAATAAACCATTAACCAACCATTAAAATTATTTAACTACCGATTGGAATAAAAGATACATAATAACTTTTATTTGTTATTCGACTTTTATTTAAATAATTTGGATTCGCCGAGAATGTATTCTATGAATAATAGTTACAAATTGTATTCGGAGCTTCGAATACATGCAGTTCGAATACAATTTGTAACTATTATTCATCGAATACATTCTCGGCGAACACAAGATTATTTAAATAAAAGCCGAATAAAAGATATTTTTGTATTGGAACCTTCGAATAACGAATACAAATTTTGTATCTTTTTTTCGTTATTCGAAATTCGTATTTAAATACAATTTAAAGACAATGTATTTAAATACAATTGTATTTAAATACAATTTTTGCCCAACACTGCGGGAGACAATGAGCAAAGCATACAAATATCAGACTTGAAAATAACGAATTTTGAATCAATTCATTCTGTTGGCGTCGAATTAATTTACGCGATCGAGGTGTTCGGGAGAGAGTGAGCAAAGCATACAAATATCAGACTTGAAAATAACGAATTTTGAATCAATTCATTCTGTTGATGTTGAATTAATTTACGCGATCGAGGTGTTCGGGAGAGAATGAGCAAAGCATACAAATATCAGACTTGAAAATAACGAATTTTGAATCAATTCATTCTGTTGATGTCGAATTAATTTACGCGATCTAGGTGATCGGGAGAGAATGAGCGAAGCATACAAATATCAGACTTGAAAATAACGAATTTAGAATCAATTCATTCTGTTGGCGTCGAATTAATTTACGCGATCGAGGTGTTCGGGAGAGAATGAGCGAAGCATACAAACATCAGACTTGAAAGTAACGAATTTTGAATCAATTCATTTTGTTGGCGTTGAATTAACTTACGCGATCGAGGTGTTCGGGAGAGAATGTGCAAAGCATACAAATATCAGACTTGAAAATAACGAATTTTGAATCAATTCATTCTGTTGATGTTGAATTAATTTACGCGATCGAGGTGTTCGGGAGAGAATGAGCAAAGCATACAAATATCAGACTTGAAAATAACGAATTTTGAATCAATTCATTCTGTTGATGTTGAATTAATTTACGCGATCGAGGTGTTCGGGAGAGAATGAGCGAAGCATACAAACATCAGACTTGAAAGTAACGAATTTTGAATCAATTCATTTTGTTGGCGTTGAATTAACTTACGCGATCGAGGTGTTCGGGAGAGAATAAGCGAAGCATACAAATTTCAGACTTGAAAATAATGAATTTTGAATCAATTCATTCTGTTGATGTCGAATTAATTTACGCGATCTAGGTGATCGGGAGAGAATGAGCGAAGCATACAAATATCAGACTTGAAAATAACGAATTTAGAATCAATTCATTCTGTTGGCGTCGAATTAATTTACGCGATCGAGGTGTTCGGGAGAGAATGAGCGAAGCATACAAACATCAGACTTGAAAGTAACGAATTTTGAATCAATTCATTTTGTTGGCGTTGAATTAACTTACGCGATCGAGGTGTTCGGGAGAGAATGTGCAAAGCATACAAATATCAGACTTGAAAATAACGAATTTTGAATCAATTCATTCTGTTGATGTTGAATTAATTTACGCGATCGAGGTGTTCGGGAGAGAGTGAGCAAAGCATACAAATATCAGACTTGAAAATAACGAATTTTGAATCAATTCATTCTGTTGATGTTGAATTAATTTACGCGATCGAGGTGTTCGGGAGAGAATGAGCGAAGCATACAAATATCAGACTTGAAAATAAAGAATTTTGAATCAATTCATTCTGTTGATGTTGAATTAATTTACGCGATCGAGGTGTTCGGGAGAGAATGAGCGAAGCATACAAATTTCAGACTTGAAAATAATGAATTTTGAATCAATTCATTCTGTTGATGTCGAATTAATTTACGCGATCTAGGTGTTCGGGAGAGAATGAGCGAAGCATACAAATATCAGACTTGAAAATAACGAATTTAGAATCAATTCATTCTGTTGGCGTCGAATTAATTTACGCGATCGAGGTGTTCGGGAGAGAATGAGCGAAGCATACAAACATCAGACTTGAAAGTAACGAATTTTGAATCAATTCATTTTGTTGGCGTTGAATTAACTTGTGCGATCGAGGTGTTCGGGAGAGAATGAGCAAAGCATACAAATATCAGACTTGAAAATAACGAATTTTGAATCAGTTCATTTTGTTGACGTCGAATTAATTTACGCGATCGAGGTGTTCGGGAGAGAATGAGCGAAGCATACAAATATCAGACTTGAAAATAACGAATTTTGAATCAATTCATTCTGTTGATGTCGAATTAATTTACGCGATCGAGGTGTTCGGGAGAGAATGTGCAAAGCATACAAATATCAGACTTGAAAGTAACGAATTTTGAATCAATTCATTCTGATGATGTCGAATTAATTTACGCGATCGAGGTGTTCGGGAGAGAATGAGCGAAGCATACAAATGTCAGACTTGAAAGTAACGAATTTTGAATCAATTCATTTCGTTGACGTCGAATTAACTTGTGCGATCGAAGGGTTCGGGAGAGAATGAGCGAAGCATACAAATTTCAGACTTGAAAATAATGAATTTTGAATCAATTCATTCTGTTGATGTCGAATTAATTTACGCGATCGAGGTGTTCGGGAGAGAATGAGCGAAGCATACAAATATGAGACTTGAAAATAACGAATTTTGAATCAATTCATTCTGTTGATGTCGAATTAATTTACGCGGTCGAGGTGTTCGGGAGAGAATGAGCGAAGCATACAAACATCAGACTTGAAAGTAACGAATTTTGAATCAATTCATTTTGTTGGCGTTGAATTAACTTACGCGATCGAGGTGTTCGGGAGAGAATGTGCAAAGCATACAAATATCAGACTTGAAAATAACGAATTTTGAATCAATTCATTCTGTTGATGTTGAATTAATTTACGCGATCGAGGTGTTCGGGAGAGAGTGAGCAAAGCATACAAATATCAGACTTGAAAATAACGAATTTTGAATCAATTCATTCTGTTGATGTTGAATTAATTTACGCGATCGAGGTGTTCGGGAGAGAATGAGCGAAGCATACAAATATCAGACTTGAAAATAAAGAATTTTGAATCAATTCATTCTGTTGATGTTGAATTAATTTACGCGATCGAGGTGTTCGGGAGAGAATGAGCGAAGCATACAAATTTCAGACTTGAAAATAATGAATTTTGAATCAATTCATTCTGTTGATGTCGAATTAATTTACGCGATCTAGGTGTTCGGGAGAGAATGAGCGAAGCATACAAATATCAGACTTGAAAATAACGAATTTAGAATCAATTCATTCTGTTGGCGTCGAATTAATTTACGCGATCGAGGTGTTCGGGAGAGAATGAGCGAAGCATACAAACATCAGACTTGAAAGTAACGAATTTTGAATCAATTCATTTTGTTGGCGTTGAATTAACTTGTGCGATCGAGGTGTTCGGGAGAGAATGAGCAAAGCATACAAATATCAGACTTGAAAATAACGAATTTTGAATCAGTTCATTTTGTTGACGTCGAATTAATTTACGCGATCGAGGTGTTC
Organism: Lasioglossum pauxillum; assembly: GCA_933228785.1. NCBI lineage: Eukaryota > Metazoa > Arthropoda > Insecta > Hymenoptera > Halictidae > Lasioglossum > Lasioglossum pauxillum. The sequence goes on along the minus strand of OW121705.1, from coordinate 41,231,064 downwards.
GGGAGAGAATGAGCGAAGCATACAAATATCAGACTTGAAAATAACGAATTTTGAATCAATTCATTCTGTTGATGTCGAATTAATTTACGCGATCGAGGTGTTCGGGAGAGAATGTGCAAAGCATACAAATATCAGACTTGAAAGTAACGAATTTTGAATCAATTCATTCTGATGATGTCGAATTAATTTACGCGATCGAGGTGTTCGGGAGAGAATGAGCGAAGCATACAAATGTCAGACTTGAAAGTAACGAATTTTGAATCAATTCATTTCGTTGACGTCGAATTAACTTGTGCGATCGAAGGGTTCGGGAGAGAATGAGCGAAGCATACAAATTTCAGACTTGAAAATAATGAATTTTGAATCAATTCATTCTGTTGATGTCGAATTAATTTACGCGATCGAGGTGTTCGGGAGAGAATGAGCGAAGCATACAAATATGAGACTTGAAAATAACGAATTTTGAATCAATTCATTCTGTTGATGTCGAATTAATTTACGCGGTCGAGGTGTTCGGGAGAGAATGAGCGAAGCATACAAACATCAGACTTGAAAGTAACGAATTTTGAATCAGTTCATTTCGTTGACGTCGAATTAACTTGTGCGATCGAGGTGTTCGGGAGAGAATGAGCAAAGCATACAAATTTCAGACTTGAAAATAATGTATTTTGAATCAATTCATTCTGTTGATGTCGAATTAATTTACGCGATCGAGGTGTTCGGGAGAGAATGAGCGAAGCATATAAATATCAGACTTGAAAATAACGAATTTAGAATCAATTCATTCTGTTGGCGTCGAATTAATTTACGCGATCGAGGTGTTCGGGAGAGAATGAGCGAAGCATACAAATAACAGACTTGAAAGTAACGAATTTTGAATCAATTCATTCTTTTGGCGTCGAATTAACTTACGCGATCGAGGTGTTCGGGAGAGAATGAGCGAAGCATACAAATAACAGACTTGAAAGTAACGAATTTAGAATCAATTCATTCTGTTGGCGTCGAATTAATTTACGCGATCGAGGTGTTCGGGAGAGAATGAGCAAAGCATACAAACATCAGACTTGAAAATAACGAATTTTGAATCAATTCATTCCGTTGACGTCGAATTAACTTGTGCGATCGAGGTGTTCGGGAGAGAATGTGCAAAGCATACAAATAACAGACTTGAAAGTAACGAATTTTGAATCAGTTCATTTTGTGTGTTTCACGAGAGATGGATTTTGTTTAAAGAGTAGTGTGTGCCGCATAATAGTCTGGCAATTCTGCATTAGTCAACATTTAGCTTGTATGATGTACATAACTATATCGCCGAAGATACACGATACATATGAGCAGAGCCGTAGTGTACGTGCAAATATGGCACGTGTGAGTGACGTAAAAGCACCCATGTGTACGTGCTGACGTGTTTCTCGTGGAACTTGCGCTCGTGTAGCAGTTTGTTCGTTCGCGCGCGTTTGTGTGTTTCACACGTGCTTTCCAAGGATACAGCCACGCGTGCACAGTTTCCTCTCAGTCTGGAACAAACATAATCGATCTCAAGTCATACAAACGACAGGAATTCCAGTATTCTGAAATTTATACTAAAGGTCAATACGCAGGCATGCTAATAGAACAATTTGGATATACAAATGAAGGAAGATAACTATCTGGCTTTCCATCATATTGAATTTTACCATTAAGTCACTTTGATTCAAACACAGCCATATAAATTTGGTAAAATTAAGGATGCTCAAGGGTTGAAACTGATTAGATCAGCGGCAACGATCCTCGCCGTTCGTTTCTAGGAGTCTGAGCCTAATTCAAGCATATCCACCAAAGGAGCCCGATTGGCAGCCCGTGAAATCGCGACACTGGCGCGAACAGTTTATCTAAACTACTACGGACTACGACCAAACTCTAGCTGCTGATAGGAATAGGTGTAGGAACATACTCACTTTGTGTGGGTCTAAGACACCGTTGTTGCAGACGTCAATCTGAGACAAGCTTGCACTCTAGCTTCACTTCGGTGAATTGAACCGCGTTTCGTTCGTGCCCTTTTTTACCTTAACACTAGACCTACCGTACATGTTCCCTTAGAAAAATGTCAAGATTGATTTTATTATAATACGTGCTCTAGTAAAGATATTTATACAATCAATTCTTATAAAATCATTTTTATTATATCAATAATCGTAAAATAAAAAATCTGGAACCGGCCATTTTGACCGGTGATGCTAGGTTTAGTGTTAAGGGAGAAATCAACCCTCTTATCCGAACCAGCCCTGTAATGCTTGTAAATCGCAAACGACAAAAGTTATCGAAACTGAAGTATAATTTTATAACTTTTAATAATTTTATTACTTTGTGCAGCTCCTATTGTAATACATGCTCTACTAAAGATAACTATACAATCATTTCTTATGAAATTATTTTTATTATTTCAATAATCGTAAAATAAAAAATCTGGAACCGGCCATTTTGACCGGTGATGCTAGGTTTAGTGTTAAGGGAGAAATCAACCCTCTTATCCTAACCAGCCCCTTTACGTAAGTGCTTGTAAATCGCAAACGACAAAAGTTATCGAAACTGAAGTATAATATTATAATTTATCTATATTTACATATCCATCTTCTGTCTTCAGTGCCAAGCATACTATAAAGTTGTAAAGTACTGTAAAGACGTTGCGTTCGGTCAAGTGTCACGCGCTAGCCCTGTCCCCTGGGCAAAGATCACGCGGTGCACGTGGAATGCGCAGCTTTTCTGCATTTTATTGAAAATCATGCGTTCGATGCACGGCGGTAGAGGTAGCTGCGTGTGTGCGTGCACATTGACGGTTGAACGGAAGGCAAGACGGTACAGTGTGGTAGTGGGGCAGCACGGCGGATGGCGACGGGTGGCGATGTGGCGGCGTTAGAGAGCGGCGTGGGGTAGGTCCGGACCGATCGATACCGCCGTCTGTGCGCGCCTCCTTCCACAGACTTCCACTTCCCTTCCACTTCCCTTCCGTTACGCCACCTAGGTCCGGGTCCGGCTAGCGTCATCAGCCTCTCAGCCTCCGACGGTTTCCGTCTTGAACGCGAGACTCAAGACGCTGCTGCCTTGTTTTCTCCAGGCTTCAAAGCCTCCGACCACTATTCCCCCTGTTTTGCACCGATGACGATTCCTTCGGCTGCATGCCAAAGTCATTTCACAGCTCCCTGTTTTTCCACTCAATTCAAACGTTCCAAAGTCCTTCAAAAACCAATGATCTCACCCTCGACTCATCCTAGACCTATGCCCTTGCCGCATCACACTCGAACCTTGCCGTAGCTACGTCATCCTCAAAACTCTGGTTACACTATCCCAGCCCTTGCGATTCTTAAACTCCACCACTCAAGTTTATAACTTGTCGTATACACCGTTTTCCCTTAACTCCAGAGAGACATCTTTCATTTTCCATGTTCTGCACACGTCTTTGTCTCAAAATTCAGGAAACGATGTACGTGGATGATCGATCTGCTTCACTATCTCCAATATTTTCGGCACAACGACACGTGTTCACTCTTGTGCGTCGAACACTATTAAGATTTTTCGAAAAGTATGTCTTCGTACGGCATCATGGTCCGATTACTCCGAATTTCGTAATACTCATCAGGAACCAATTAGATTCATATCTTACAATGATTCGCGTCTAAAAGCTTTCTCGGCAACTCATAGTTATATCAGACTGTGGCGAGTTTATGTCTCTGACGCATGGATTCGGGTATAGAAGACGAGCACACAAGTTTCTCATTCCATTATGACAGAAATTATCCTGCTATCAAAACCACTCTCATAGTCTTCTGCACAGTATGGCGATGGCGATACTATTCACAAACTGATATAGGCAAACAAATGTCCACTTGACCGCAAGCAGTGATGCGGTGCACCATTTCTCTCTAATACGCCATGCCACTTGCCATTTCGCTGTTATGCGCATTGTGCTGTATGAAGTATTATATCGAAGTGTCGATTGTCTGTTTCATCTCAAAGAGAGAAAAGCAGAGAGTCGAAGCGTCAAAGTCCTCCTTTCTTTTTCAATCTTTCTCTACGTTCGGCAAACTACAAAGAATGTAGCACTTCTACTAAGACTGTCGCTCGGCAGACCTGACGTTACGACAGTTAAGAAGATACAGTAACAGGTTAATAAGAGTGATCGTTGTTGTACCGATTTTTTCTAATAGCTATCCTTCTCTACGTTCAGCATGCTACAAAGGATGTAGCACATCTAGAATTGTCGTTCGGAAGAACCGACGCGACGATGCGACAGTTATGGGGATATAGTAATAGGTTAATGAGTGGACTGCAAGATTTTATGCAAAATAAAACATGTTTGCATTGATTGCAAGATACAGGAGCCAAAGGAAAATTTCTTTCTTCTTTTAATTACCTTGTTAAGGTGAAACTGATACACTGGTGGCCCTAAATCTTTTAAATATGTCCACTGTTTTAAATTGTACGTACCCCTTTTTGTCATAAATGCATAAAATCCGCAGTCTATTAATGAGAGTGACCGTTGGTGTACCGATTTTCTGTCTCAGTCGCTATCATTCTCTAGATTCGGCACTATGCAAAGAATGTAGCACTTCTAGAAGTGACGCTTGACAGAATCGACGACGGTGCGACAGTTACGGAGATATAGTAACAGGTTAATAAGTGTAACCGTTGGTGTACGGATTTTCCATTTCCGTCGCTATCCATCTTTAGATTCGGCATTATACAAAGAATGTAAGGTGAAGTGCCCTATGCCTGGACAGCATGTTTTTCTATTTTAAATTTTATCACTTTAAATAAACAAAAACAATTCCTCAAGAGTTTTAACATACAGTTCAGAGTTTGTAAAGTAATTTAAGATAAAAAAATCATTGTTTAGGTTAATATCTTAATTGTATTAACAAGAATAATTCAAACCTATAGTTGGACATATTAAATCCAATCTGAGCTAGTACCTGGACAGAAGTAAAGCCTATATCGGGACAAATTCAATTTACGAGTTGATCGAGCGAACATAACCTAAAACGTTGGTTGGTGGCGCTGTTGCGCATGACGAATAGAAGATGTTTTGCCTAATATGTAGTATTCTTATCATAGATTATAGTATTGTATTATTTAACCAAATATATATTTATTTTCATTTACTGTTTTAACAAAACTTGTCATAATACAACTTTTAAGGTTAGGTAGTAATACTGATAGATTTAAGATGTAAACATAAAGTATTATTAACGTCACAACCGGAGTACATTTTCTACATACGTTATTCAAGCTAATAGAAGACTAATTATACGTACATGTAGTTAAATAATTTGCAAACAATGCGTTGATTTTATTCACAAACACGTGTCCGGCTTCAGGCGTAAGCACATTGCGTATAAGTTTAGAGTGGGACAGCTACTGTCATCGCGTCCCAGTATGGAGTACTTATATTTGAAAACAGTCCTAATCTTAGACATCTAATATTTAGATTAATAATTATTATTTACGTTAAGCTTGTTTGCCAACTTATTTTAAAATTTCAATATTATTATGCGTGATAATTATTTTTTGCCTGAGGGCTTAAATTATATCTTTTTTTCTAACAAAAGTTCAAACTATAAATGCACATGATTCGCATGTAAATAGACTATTTTGTATACTGTTTTCAGATGAACTTTGAATTCATTTTTAAATTTCAATTGATGTCTTAATGAAATAATATTCACACCTACTTGTAGCTAAGTCCTCAGAATATATAATATAATTATTTAATCTCTTAATTACTGATTTTACTATGAAAATTCAATTGTCCAGATTTAGGTATCACTTTTGGGCTGTCCAGACTTAGGGCACTTCACCTTATACCAATTACAGTAGAGACTTCCGTATCCGAACTAATAGGGAGACAAAAGTGGCCGGATAGTGGATTTTCGGATAATAGAACAATTTCTTCTGCATTAAACATCATTTATTCAAGTAAAAATGAACAAAATTGAGTTTCTTTCAACATCTAAGAGTCCCATATTTTTTTAGCCGCTAAGTCACGTCAAGTTCTTTCTCTGTGACCATTTTTTAATTGATGTTCTTTGGTATAAAAATATTTTCAAACCATTCAACAAAAACGTTGCTGTCCATCCAAGCATTTGTCTGATTTTTATAAACAACTGGCATTGTGCTCATATTGGCATGTTTAAAGCAGCGTGGATGTTTACTTTTTCCAATGATCATAATAGGAAGTAAGAACAAATAATAATATAATTAATTATAATAATTAATGATAATTATTTTTTGCCTGAGGGCTTAAATTATATCTTTTTTTTCTAACAAAAGTTCGAACTATAAATGCACATGATTCGCATGTAAATAGACTATTTTGTATACTGTTTTCAGATGAACTTTGAATTCATTTTTAAATTTCAATTGATGTCTTAATGAAATAATATTCACACCTACTTGTAGCTAAGTCCTCAGAATATATAATATAATTATTTAATCTCTTAATTACTGATTTTACTATGAAAATTCAATTGTCCAGATTTAGGTATCACTTTTGGACTGTCCAGACTTAGGGCACTTCACCTTAGCACCTCTAGAACTGTCGCTTGACAGAATCGACGATGCGACAGTTACGGAGAAGTAGTAACACGTTAATAAGAGTGATCGTTGGTGTACGGATTTTTCTTTTCCGTCGCTATCCTTCTCTAGATTCGGCACTATGTAAAGAATGTAGCACCACTAGAACTGACGACTCTTGACAGAATCGACGGTGCGACAGTTACGGAGATACAGTAACAGGTTAATAAGAGTAGCCGTTAGTGTAGCGATTTTCTATTTGAGTCGCTATCCATCTCTAGGTTCGGCACTATATAAAGAATGTAGCACAACTAGAACTGACGCTTGACAGAATCGACGACGGTGCGACAGTTACGGAGATACAGTAACAGGTTAATAAGTATAACCGTCGGTGTACGGATTTTCCTGTTCCGTCGCTATCCTTCTCTAGATTCGGCACTATGTAAAGAATGTAGCACCACTAGAACTGACGCTTCACAGTATCGACGATGCGACAGTTACGGAGATACACTAACAGTTAATAAGAGTGACCGTTGTTGTACCGATTTTTGGAACGAGCGTAACCGTAATAATAGTTTCGTAGGAGCCCGCGAATGGCCGTGGACCCGAGTACCCGTCCCTCATCGCGCGGTACTCAGTAGTGCGCATTATCTCGTTCTACGTAGCTGAATAATAAAAGCATTCATGGCCGAGGTCGTCCATCAAGAAAGCAGGGTACCGATACCGGCGCGCTGACACCGGTTTACCACGTTCCAGTTTCGATCTCTGCGTTTTATCGGATGCTCGGGCGCGATTCCAGCCGTGAGCGGACGAACGGGAGGAGGATCGTCGAATGAATGTGCAAGGGACGGTTTATCGGAGCGGCGCGGAGCGCGGTTCTTCTTCATCTTTTTCAGTTTTTCATGGTTCGACAGGCAGACCGGTGCCGCGAGAAACGCACGAGATACGCGTGTCGAAATACTCGACGCACTTGAACGGCTCGGCCGATCACGAGGAGCGCGGCCAATCGATTTCCTCATGCAGTTCTCGCCGCCGCGCCGTGCACCGTGCAACGTGCAGTTCTTTATTCGACGACTTTCATACCCCCGCTGAATGATCCACGCGGATCGTCCCTTTATGCTGATCTTTAAATTTCCATTAGAAAGTGGTAATCGATTTTCGTTGATCGTTTCGCCGGGGTATATCACGCATGAATAGCTCGTATCGGGTATCAATGAGGATGGCGCCAACCGTAGAACCGTCGCGACGATAGTATAATCTAACGATTTTTTTTTTCAATGTTTGAAGAACATCTTTGTCGAAACTGTTTTCGTGCGCGTTTCATTGCGATTCTACCTTTTCCGAGATAAGGTAGGTCGTTCGAAGGTTGATGCATCATGCATGGTCCTCGCGAAATTAAAATAAAATGTACTGGATTACAACGAAATTTTCCTCAAAATAAAACGGTACGAACATTTCGTTATAAATCGCCAATATTTATGCGAGTTTCTATTTTCATAGACAGTCGAAAAAAATGTTATCTCGTCGGTTGAGGTGTGTACTAAATTAAAGATAAAACGGAATGTCCGGTAATGTTTGCTAAAGCTCTTGTCTCGATGCGCTTTACATATAACATGTGAAATCCGCAGTTTGCGTGCAAACAAGAGCGGCATTTTAATGCGTTTTATATTATTTAAACAGTTAAATTCGGTGAGAAATTTCCATACTTTTGTGGGCGAAATTGTGAACATTGTAACCTCGCCGAACAGAAGGTTTAATTGATAACATTTACATTAATAATGAGCACAACAATATGGATAGAGAATTGGCGTTCTGTCGATTTCGAGACAAAACATGTTCCTGTAAACTGTCATTATAGAATACCACTCATTCATTTCCTTTTGAATTACCCTTCAATTTTCCCCGGCTATCTTCACAGTCTGAAAGCGAGCAATAATGCGTTAAAATATCTGTCAATTACACTGTCCAACAAATTTCAACTTTTTTTATGTTCCCAGATTACTATTGGGTCCTTCTTATAGAGTTTTTTGCGCTGATTCCGAATCTGTTTTTAATTTTTTTCCTATACGCACAGTTTTTGAGGAACATGGCTTTGAAAAAAAAACATATTTTTTAACTTTAAACAAATATTGTGATGTTATTATAAAAGATATTGAATTGTTCTTTGCAGCAAAAGATTCTGTGGACTTTCCCGAATACAGTGATATCCAATATTAATACACTATGATTGTTTAAACATGTTTAAACAATGATTAAAGACGGAGAGACACCATTTTTGCACCAATTTTTGAAGATATTTTTAAATCTATCTCAAAAAATAAGGGTCCAGCGGAAAATCGAACTATACCACGCGATAGAGCAGACTTTTATCTTGAAAAACCCCCCTTTGAAGTTTTCGACATCGACGTTTTTACCGAACCAGAAAGCAAAATATCTTCGCCCGACATGCGTTGCCGCCAGTGGCGCTCTGGACGAGATATGGCGCAGCGACGGGATACGGAGCGGCGAACGACCGTTGTAGTGGTGAGCGCCACTGGAGGCAAATCATGTCGGGCGAAGATATTTTGCTTTCTGGTTCGGTAAAAACGTCGATGTCGAAAACTTCAAAGGGGGGTTTTTCAAGATAAAAGTCTGCTCTACCGCGTGGTATAGTTCGATTTTCCGCTGGACCCTTATTTTTTGAGATAGATTTAAAAATATCTTCAAAAATTGGTGCAAAAATGGTGTCTCTCCGTCTTTAATCATTGTTTAAACATGTTTAAACAATCATAGTGTATTAATATTGGATATCACTGTATTCGGGAAAGTCCACAGAATCTTTTGCTGCAAAGAACAATTCAATATCTTTTATAATAACATCACAATATTTGTTCAAAGTTGAAAAATAGGTCATTTTTTCAAACTCAAATTTCTCAAAAACTGTGCGTATAGGAAAAAAATTAAAAACAGATTCGGAATCAGCGCAAAAAACTCTATAAGAAGGACCGAATAATAATCTGGGAACAAATTTGGTGTTGGACAGTGTTATCTGACATTCTTTAATCAATTTTGGAGTTTTCTACAGCGCTGATTGTATTTCGGACAAATTAAGATTGGTTGAGCTGTTGTAATCGATATATCGTTCATTCATAAGAAAAGTGGCACAAATCAAAATATATTCCTAAAAAAACAATAATAATAAGTATGTAAATTGTCATGAATTTTAAAACTAATGTAAACTAATCTAAATAATAACAAATTATTATATATTTTTAAGTTCATGATATACAATAAAAAAAAAAGCAGTATTCGATCATTTTTAAATGGCTCTCCTGTAAAATTTCCTTTTTTCGACTTGTGTCACTTTTACATGGTGGAGCTGGTTGCTTAGATGGGGAGTACGAGTGACAAGTTTGACAATGGTGTGTTCTTCCGATTTCCCGATAATTTGTTCGCAGTCGAAACAGTGAATTCTCGATCCGTCCGAATAGACAACTGCGAGTTTACGGCGATGAAGACGCTAAGCTCTGGTTTTTATTTTTCGGAAAGCGATTACCGCGTTCGTTTCAACGCGGCCACGGTGTGCAAGTGCATGCACAGACGATGCATATGCAGATAGCGCCCCGGAGAACCGGTAGAGAGGGAAAGCATGGGGAAGAGGTATCCACGGGGGTTGATTGTGGCGCACGAGTAGATTACACAATTATCTTATGAACGCGGCGCGTACAAGTGCTTACGCTGCTTTACGTAGAAGATGATAGCTGTCGCGCGAGTTGTACGTAGATATGCTTCAGGATATGTATACCCGCGACGGGTTTCTACCTCCGCGCGTTGGCAAAAAAATTTTTTCAAAATTGACGGCATTATGCAATTATCCCCTCGTGACTCCGGTCCCTATAATAGGACACTTTTGATTGCGTATCGCATTCGAAGTTTTTTCATCGGTTCAATAATTCACTGTCGGCGAGACCCTCTCTGTTCCTTCTACTTTGACTCCCTTTTCAAGTACACGGTTAATCGTTCCCCGTGAATTACAAACTTTGCTCGCATCGATGCTATTCTTGCTTGAGAAATGGAATATTCAGCTCGGATATTTCGTACGTCGCGTCGTTTCGTGGAGGCTGTGGCAAGCATTTACCCGATGTTTTCACAGCGCGAGCTAAGAATATAAACAGCAAGTGATGGACGATGTCCAAATTTCAATCAACCCCTGAACGGCTGAAATGTTTCCACTTGAAAAAATGATGCGTTTTGCAAATAGAATTCTGATACCGTCAATAAAGTTCCGTATCGTTGGCACTGATAAAAATCGGCGAACAATCTTTACGTGTGACGGGAAACTGCTCTCGTAACTGACATTTTTTCAGCCATCATACAGTGACTCAAAAAATTGATCAAATGTTCGAACAAAAAGGAAACAAGTCACAGTATACCTTTCTCAGAATCTTGCTTAAGACTGTTGAGACATATACGAAAAATGTTAACATTGCGTCGGTACTTTACGACAGTTTAAGCCCTGTAATCGTATAAAGCGGATGTGTATTACGAATTTGTATATTCTGTGTATACTTGATCAATTATTTGTGTTTAGCTCAATTGTGAAAAATTCTTATATTTTTGGCATTCCTTAGCACAAATATAATTACTGGTAAGTCATAACGTTATTTTTAAACATTCGAGAATACGTTTGTAATAAAATAATGAATAAAAAAGATATTTTTAGTCATATTTCATAATGAGACCAATAAAAGCAAGTAAAATATCAGAAATGAAAAAACTATTAATATCTGGGCTTTCTCATCGCGAGATTTCTAAGAAGCTACTGTGCTCTGTTGGTGCTGTGTCTTCAGTACGTAAAACTTTAAAAGAAAACATACTATAAAATAAATCAGGACGAAAATCAAAGCTATCCACTATCACAAAGCGATGAATCATACGATCAATCCGTAATGGTAGCGTTAATAATGCCGTACAAATGCAAAAAAATTAACGTAAGCGCTGAGTCAGTGCGTAATGCACTGCGAGAAGTGAATTTAAGAGGACGTGCAAAAATAAAGAAACCTCTTCTTACAAAGCGGCACAAGAAGCTTCGACTACAGTTTGCCGAAAAATGTAAAAATTATACAGATCTCGATTGGGCCCGGGTAATATGATCAGACGAGACGAAAATTAATTGTTTTGGCTGCTATTGACGCGAATCGACATGGCGAGGAAATATAGAACAAGTACGGTCGCATCAAGTTCATCCAACACTGAAATTTGGAGGAGGCCATATCATGGTTTGGAGTTGTATGACCACTGAGGGCGCCGGATGCGTTGAAAAAATTAAAGGTCGAATGACTGCAACGTCATACACATCCATCCTGCAGAAAAGTTTAATTGGAGGTTTGGTAAAATGGAATAAGAACGCAGAAGAAGTCATTTTTCAGCACGATAACGAACCTAAACACAAGGCAAAAATCACCAAAGTATGGTTAACAGCTATGGTTTTACTGTTTTAGACTGGCCCCACAGTCTCCTGATCTGAACCCAATAGAACACATATGGAGTTTACTAAAAAGAACAGTTGCCAACTTCGATCACAATTCGAGAAGTATTATTGAATTGTGGTCAGAAGTTAAAACCGCTTGGGAAAATATTAAGGCTGAACAGTGTAAAAATTTAGTAGATCGTATGCCAAGACGCATAGAAGCCGTACTGAAAGCGAAAGGAGGGCATACGAAGTACTAATATTTCATTTTTTCAAACTCAAAAATTTGATCATTACATAATTTGTTAATATCATTTAATTTTGTTTAAAAAGTGTAACATATTTAAGTTAATTCTGTATTATATGAACTACGAAAACTATGTATGTATTATAATAAAATATTTTGTTACATATCTTATTAACATGTGTTCAATTAAATAAAAATTTAAACAAAATTAAACATTTGATCAATTGTTTGAGTCACTGTATTTTCCCTTCTGGCCCCCGACTCCGTTCAGAATGCTCTTCTCCGCGATAAACTGGAACTAGTGGACAGTATTCAATATTGTAGATAACTCGAATTGAATGACGAAGTTTATCAATTCCGCGGGATAAACGGATACTTTTACGTCGAGCTGTATGTGCGAGTTTGTCAATATTCGTCTGTCACACTGCGTAGTCGTCAGCAATATGAACACGCAGTTGTGTATCCGCAACGCTGCTAACTTATTCACGCGTGGGAGAGCCACCAGCGATGAAATGGTTAACGGAAGTTTCCTTCTGCCCGAGGAATGGGGTATATTTATGTGCACATATGTGTATGCACGTGTTCCGTGCGGTTTTCTTTTACATTCTTCACCGTACGTTTCTCATCTTCTCAGGTAAAAATTGATTTTGCTTTTTTCGAACGGAGAATCGACTGTGAAACTGAACGTCCTAGTGATATTGCGAAATACAATTGGAAAAAGCACTGGTAAAATTGCTTCTTTTACCCGGAAGAAGTAGTACGCTTATTTAATATTCATATTAATACACTGGATATTTGTAATTAATTTATTTTCATAATTAATAATAATTAAGGAAATAATTTAAACGCATGAAAAACATGCTGTCCAGGCATAGGGCACTTCACCTTAATACCAGAATTAGATTCCGCCATCCCAAAAAAACCACTAAAACCGTTCCGTTCATAATGAATGATGTGTAATTAACACAGACATGAATTTTGACACTGGAATGTTAATCGCTGGATCGAATGACTGGAATAAATCTAGACATCGATTCATTTCCAGTCAAGCCACCGGAATGTAATCGCTGCCAGCAACTGGATCAATGTGAAGCCGGCATAAGTTGCTTCAACCGTTCGAACGACAGTTGCAACGTTTGTGTTGAGGTTGCAAGCGTGTAAAAGAGTAATGGACATCCGTTCTAGGGGTGAATCTACACCTCTGGATCGGTGGACATTTATAAGAGAAACTTGCCGCAAAATTGTTTATAACAAAGAAAATTGTTGTTTTCTACATCAACACCTTCCACTTATCCAGAAAGGAAAAGTTTGGAAGAAGTCACATGTCGCAAACAAATAGTTATTGAAATATAAACTGTTAAAGTTTTTGCAAAATTTGATTGTGTGGAGTTGTACGTATAGACAAAAGCCTTCTACTACAGTCCACCCGACCGTGTCGATAAGACGGAACATAATCGTGTGCGTGCCTCGAGAGAAACGTCGCACAGTGGGGTATTTGGCCTGAAAAAGTGGAAAAAACTATTGTAGCGTTATTTATAGGCTCAAGGTTATAATATTATATATCGTTGGATTCGCCTTAAGATCAGCTACAACATTATGAAATCCAAAATACGTTTTAGTATTTGAAAAATCAAATTTACCTCAATTTTTTGAAAAAAAAAATTTTTTTTTTAACTTTTATATATTGAAATTTGTAGACGTCTGTATACTGTTCCTCTTTTGTCCGAAACATTTTTTCCTCAGATTATCGAGAACCCCTGAAAAAGCAAGGCGATAGTGGAATATTTGCACTATTATAACTTGAAAAATATTTAAGAGAAAAATATTTTAATATAGTGTTTTGGAAAGCTGTCGAAACAAGCTACAAGAATATTCAACAAAAAATAGGGAGTTGTATTTAAGAAATGGAAGATGACCTTCGCGTGATTTTCAAACGACTATCCAAGGTCAAATCAATGACACCATTTTATGCCCCCCTCTAAACCATACAACTTTTGTCTGAAACATTTTTCTCCAAAATAGCTTCATTTCCCAGATATACGTCTGTTTCACGTTAAATGACTCACCCGGTATATTATAAGAGTATTTTAAAATGATTACCATTAATTTTCATCGGAAAATACATAAGAAATTTCTTCCTCGGATAATGTTTCTTCTTCATTTCAGGCCAAGCGTAGCCGAACGTACGCGTACGCGAAACGCTGCTAAACACTTAATTCTAAATAGGCTATAAAATTTGAATTCGGACATATTCGGAATCAAACTTTGTTGGCTTATAATCACGAATCTTTACCGAATGTAATGACACCAAAAAGAGCACTCAATACGGCTTTATACTATAACAAAATTGTCAATAAAGTTTTGTAATTTTTAAAAAGCTTACAGAATGATTGGTGATATTCAAATATTAATAACTATACTAATTTAGATGATAACAAAATAAAATCTATGCGAAAGTGCTCTGTATACCTTCCTGAACAACTTTTGTAATACAAGAATTTACAGAATTTCCCTTCAAACACATGAAAATCGCCAATGAACAGACACTGTCTTAGAGATTGTTTAAGAACGCCAAGCGCGCCTTAAAATCTCTCGACTTTCGATGAAGTTTACTACTTCATCAATGTACAAATAGAAAAAATAATATTGCAGCCTTATTTTTCAGACCTTTAACTACAACGAACAACAAAAATTTTATGCCATACGCAAAAATTTAGAAATTGAATTTTTTCCACTTTTTCGGGCCAAATACCCCACTGTGCGTCGTTCGTTTCGTTTCAAATCTCACAAGTATTTTCATAGCTGTTCAAAATTCACAATCACAAATTTTCATTACTATCTGTACGGGGTTAGGAATCTGTATGGAGCTAGAAAAAATTATTTTATACTTTTTAGTCCGTTTTTAAACGTGGCGTTTTTACAAATTTTATTTTATACTTTTTAGTCCGTTTTAAAAACGTGGTATTTTAAAAAAGTTTATTTCTATTTAAATAATTATTTGTATTGAAGAACTATATTGGAAGATTTGAAGTCCTTTCTGAAATATGAACGCGATCATGCTTGCTCAGTGATGAAGAAAGCGTTCGAACGCTATGAAGAAGATATTGTACCCCTAAATAGGCTTAAAAAATTAGGTCTAGCGAGAAATCGGGTGTGCATGACATCGACTCGGAAAGGGTTAAACATATATAGTCCTGCAGCATGAGAGATCCTGTACGACGAGGTTCCCTCGAATCTCGATAATCCCCGGCCCCGTATCGCTCGGTGGTGGTGGTGTTGGGGGAGGGGGCGGTTGGAAAACTATCCGGCGATTTAGCGGCGTTTCGCGTCTACTTTTGCAACGTTTAAAACGCAACGGTGCAATTTTCTCGCGTGGTCGATGCGACCCTCTCGTAACGTCTTTCGTGCCGACCGCGCGTCGTATCGTCGACTCCGAGAGAAACAGACGGCGTCGACCGGGGGTGTAGGGGCGGCGTAGGGTGGCCGAAGGGTGGAGGAAGGGGCTAAAATGGCATGGTTAGGATAGGGCGAGGCGGCTGAAACGAGACGGCGGGCCACGTTAGGTACCGTTTCGGCAGGGTTGCGTGAGTGCCGGCGAGGCCTCTGCGTGCGTCGCTCCGACGCGAGGTGGTTGAACCCCCGCAAAAAGCTGGAAGCTCAAAGCTGCTCGGTGGTGCACCCGACGATGGTAGTAGGACGGCATGGCAGAGGGAAGAAGAGAGGTTTGGAAGGGCCGGTGCCGGAGGTGGAGACGAAGGAGAGGAGGAAAGAGGAAGCCTGACGACGTTCTATCTTTCTTCGTTTGCGTTTCCTCCTCTTTCCCTTTGCCTTCTATGCCGGCACTGTCGGGTCATAGAAGTGGCTAGGATCTAACCTCATGGGACGGAGGATGAGGGTTTTGTGCGCCGCTTTCCACGCACACATACATGCGCACCTACACACGTCGTCGCAGCTCACCACGCACGTACGCGCTCATACACTGGATCAGGGCCGTGTGTATGCAGTGGTGTAACAAGTCGGCGAATTTTTGGGTACTTTCGCGTAACACCTCGCTGCGTCAAGAATTTCCACCCTGAGGGAACTCCGGTGCGTTGAATATTTGGGAATTTCAGGAGGGAACGTCGGTTGTCTGTGTTTAGCAATGGTGGGTGAGAGCCGGTTGTACGATTTAAAAGTTGCTTGTTGCTTTTGTTGGTAAAACCTATCACCACTAACTTCGCACATTGGATAGGAACGAAAGTTCGTAGCGTTACTAAATTAAAATTCAAGGATAGAATTCAGATATTTATTCAATAATTTTTAAGTCTGCTTTCATCTTGTCCTCGACGGCCTTGTAAATAAAGAGATTACCAGCGATTTTCCAGAGATCGCGATGAGCACAGCGCAGCGAATAAACTATGGGACGGTTTATCTTTCCGTTTGATAACCGAAACTAGAGGATAGGAGGGAACGGGGTAAAAGCGGTGAAAAAAGTTTTCATCTAAATGAACAGAGAACGGCGGAAAGCGTTCTTTTCTTTTCTTTCTGCATTAATTACCACTCGACAGTCGCGGCAAGGGTATCAACTTTGATACCGGTCGAGTATGTCCCGAGGAGTACACTATATCATTTCCACCGGCTGCACGGTTAACAACCGAAACTCTGTCTGGTTACATCACTGCCGCACAGAAACACGAATGGCCATTGTGCGAGAGTGTGTGGGGCCTCTGAATCTATACACAGAAGGAAGGCAATGCTTTTTGCCCCGTTCCTTTTGCCGGTGTCCTTACGAAAAGGACATCTTTACCCCCGTCGATGGGGCGAGGGTCTCTGTTCCGCCGTGAAGTACGAGCAGAGGAGTAGAAACACGAAAAGAAGGAGAAGCAAGACGACGACGAGAAGGAGGAGGAGCAGGAGGAGGAAGAAAAAATTACGACCAAGGTAAAGGGGAAGTCGACGAACCCGGTCCGTCGTTCTCATTATCGTCTCGGCTTCGATTGTTCCGGCTCGACGAGTACAGGTGCAACCAGGTACACGCTCTATTCCTCTTCCGTTCGATTCTTCGAGATCTACAACGGAGGAAAGAAAGTATATACAGGCCCGCGTCCATGTGTACATACTCGAATTTGTCCGTGTCTCTGTGCGTCGAAGGAACGGCTGCAAGAGAAAAGAGCCGCCGAGGTATGTCGGTCGATCTTTGATTATGTCCGACAGAGAATCCGTGATATTAAAGACAATTACGGTTTCTACGATGAGAAACTACGTCTTCATCCCCACCGTGCCCTTCACTCCATTTTTGTAACCAACGAGACTGTAAGACGCGGTTACTACGAAGCTACGATTAACCCTCGGCCTCGGCGAACAATGGGTCGATACAGACCCAGATCTTGATGTCTCTGTTATCTACAAATCCGTGATGATTGGAATATTTTAATTACACCGCGGATCTTTATGTAACGACAACATAAGCCAAAAGAAATCTCTTTCTTTAATCATTGTAATAAGCTGAAACTATAATAGAGGCTCTCCTACTGTTCTCTTATTGTGATAGCCACTTTAAATCGCATCTACTCCTTTTTGTCATAAATAAAACGAAATATTTTAAATACAATAAAGCATACAGATAAAACTACAAAAAAATTAATATTGAGCAGCGTCGAGCGTTAACGCAACTACAATGATTTCTCTTGTTACTTCAACGAGAATAATAGTTTTACGTAATTCTTTGTTCGATCTTCTTCAAGTAACGCCGAATATTGTCGTTGTATTTTTCAGAATGGTCTACAGTCTACAGCATCGGTGGACCATGCATAATACAAATGTCTGTCCCTCCGTGAATCGTAGTTTAAATAATTGAATTTTCTTCTTACAGAGTGAACTATAACGAGCGTTCGCCAAAAATGCCGCGGCCGAAGCGAAATGCTCGGGAATCAAAATTATGCATAGCACGACCGTAGACCGCGTACAACCGCGTTTAGGTCGCAACGTTTCCATCTGCCACTTCAAGGTTGAAAGTTCTTCCGCGTGTGAATAAATGAAGCCCGTTCTGGACACGGTCTACTGAAACGACACCGGCATACCTTCAGTATTTATAAATTTAAAGTGGACTATAAGTCGACCTATGTATGCTCCTATGCTGAAAAATTTCCGAGCACAAATTTCTGTGCACGACCAACTGAATTTTTGGTGGATGTCTTTAGAACTCTTCCGACCTTACGAAGTAGCAATCGTGGTTACACAATTGCTAGACAAACATTTGCACACGACATAAGGTGAAGTGCCCTATGCCTGGACAGCAGTTTTTCTATTTTAAATTTTATCACTTTAAATAAACAAAAACAATTTCTTAAGAGTTTTAACATACAGTTCAGAGTTTGTAAAGTAATTTAAGATAAAAAAATCATTGTTTAGTTTAATATCCTAATTGTACTAACAAGAATAATTCAAACCTATAGTTGGACATATTAAATCCAATCTAAGCTAGTACCTGGACAGAAGTAAAGCCTATATCGGGACAAATTCAATTTACGAGTTGATCGAACGAACATAACCTAAAACGTTGGTTGGTGGCGCTGTTGCGCATGACGAATAGAAGATGCTTTGCGTAATATGTAGTATTCTTATCATAGATTATAGTATTGTATTATTTAACCAAATATATATTTATTTTCATTTACTGTTTTAACAAAACTTGTCATAATACAACTTTTAAGGTTAGGTAGTAATACTGATAGATTTAAGATGTAAACATAAAGTATTATTAACGTCACAACCGGAATACATTTTCTACATACGTTATTCAAGCTAATAGAAGACTAATTATACGTACATGTAGTTAAATAATTTGCAAACAATGCGTTGATTTTATTCACAAACACGTGTCCGGCTTCAGGCGTAAGCACATTGCGTATAAGCTTAGAGTGGGACAGCTACTGTCATCGCGTCCCAGTATGGAGTACTTATATTTGAAAACAGTCCTAATCTTGGACATCTAATATTTGGATTAATAATTATTATTTACGTTAAGCTTGTTTGCCAATTTATTTTAAAATATCAATATTATTATGCGTGATAATTATTTTTTGTCTGAGGGCTTAAATTATATCTTTTTTACTAACAAAAGTTCGAACTATAAATGCACATGATTCGCATGTAAATAGACTATTTTGTATACTGTTTTCAGATGAACTTTGAATTCATTTTTAAATTTCATTTGATGTCTTAATGAAATAATATTCACACCTACTTGTAGCCAAGGCCTCAGAATATATAATATAGTTATTTAATCTCTTAATTACTGATTTTACTATGAAAATTTAATTGTCCAGATTTAGGTATCACTTTTGGACTGTCCAGACTTAGGGCACTCCACCTTACTTGTTCGCTAGGATCTGGAGAGCTGGATTTGATTACTGGACTGGATAGAATGCTACTGAACCAATGCACACGTCGCACAGTGGGGTATTTGGCCCGAAAAAGTGGAAAAAATTCAATTTCTAAATTTTTGCGTATGGCATAAAATTTTTGTTGTTCGTTGTAGTTAAAGGTCTGAAGAATAAGACTGCAATATTATTTTTTCTATTTGTACATTGATGAAGTAGTAAACTTCATCGAAAGTCGAGAGATTTTAAGGCGCGCTTGGCGTTCTTAAACAGTCTCTAAGACAGTGTCTGTTCATTGGCGATTTTCATGTGTTTGAAGGGAAATTCTGTAAATTCTTGTATTACAAAAGTTGTTCAGGAAGGTATACAGAGCACTTTCGCATAGATTTTATTTTGTTATCATCTAAATTAGTATAGTTATTAATATTTGAATATCACCAATCATTCTGTAAGCTTTTTAAAAATTACAAAACTTTATTGACAATTTTGTTATAGTATAAAGCCGTATTGAGTGCTCTTTTTGGTGTCATTACATTCGGTAAAGATTCGTGATTATAAGCCAACAAAGTTTGGCTAATTTAGAATTAAGTGTTTAGCAGCGTTTCGCGTACGCGTACGTTCGGCTACGCTTGGCCTGAAATGAAGAAGAAACATTATCCGAGGAAGAAATTTCTTATGTATTTTCCGATGAAAATTAATGGTAATCATTTTAAAATACTCTTATAATATACCGGGTGAGTCATTTAACGTGAAACAGACGTATATCTGGGAAATGAAGCTATTTTGGAGAAAAATGTTTCAGACAAAAGTTGTATGGTTTAGAGGGGGGCATAAAATGGTGTCATTGATTTGACCTTGGATAGTCGTTTGAAAATCACGCGAAGGTCATCTTCCATTTCTTAAATACAACTCCCTATTTTTTGTTGAATATTCTTGTAGCTTGTTTCGACAGCTTTCCAAAACACTATATTAAAATATTTTTCTCTTAAATATTTTTCAAGTTATAATAGTGCAAATATTCCACTATCGCCTTGCTTTTTCGGGGGTTCTCGATAATCTGAGGAAAAAATGTTTCGAACAAAAGAGGAACAATATACGGACGTCTACAAATTTCAATATATAAAAGTTAAAAAAAAATTTTTTTTTTCAAAAAATTGAGGTAAATTTGATTTTTCAAATACTAAAACGTATTTTGGATTTCATAATGTTGTAGCTGATCTTAAGGCGAATCCAACGATATATAATATTATAACCTTGAGCCTATAAATAACGCTACAATAGTTTTTTCCACTTTCTCAGGCCAAATACCCCACTGTGCGTCGTACGATTGAGGCCGTCGTTCACTAGAACGCACCGCCGCCTGACCTCCCACGCCGTTTTGGGTTTCTTCTTTGTATTTCAATCGCCGCGGCGGTGCAGTCTCGTGTGCGCATCCCCATCGAAATGCATAGAAGAAACTCAAAACGGCAGTGGTGCGGTGCAGGTTAGGAGGCGGTGCGATCTAGTGAGCGACGGCCTTTCGTCGTACGATGAATCGTATTGTCCATAGGTCGTTCGACGTCCGCCACGAGATGAAAACACTCGTGTGAAAATTCCGCGAAAATAAATCGTTCAACTTTGCGAACTTAAAAGTGTGCATCAAGAGAGAGAGAGAGAGCTCGTTACAAAAGACGCCCGCTGGCGCATCGAGCAGCGTCACCAGCTTGCTCTGGCGAGCGGTTCGGGATGGTGGTGGATCATTAACGAAGGTTCATACAAAGTTAGTTTTGGTAAGGTCGATGGAGTAGACGAAGGCGATGGAATCGACACGAAATGAGGGATAATGTAGATCAACCGCGTGGTTTGGCTGGTAGGGGCGTGTGCCGCGTGTGTAGGCAGGGGGTAGTAGTTGAGAGGATGGTTGGAGGGATGTATGCATGATGCAAACCGGATATGCACACGTGCGTCGCCTCGCTTTCACGGGAGAGGGTGCCGGTGGAACAGAAAGAGGAGGAGGAGGAGGAGGAGGAGGAGGAGACAGACAGGAGGGAGTGAGGGGAGGGGGAGAGAGAGTAAACAGAATTTGCATGGAAACAGTGTGCCAGTGGGTCGCGTCGAGCTGTGGGTATTTAACGCTGTTCCCCCCCGGTGTGCCCCTCTTCCCTTTTCGCTCTTCCCATCCACCTACGTTCTACCCCATCTTCAACGGCTCCCCCTGTAGCCTCGCCGGTCGCTCGTTTCTTTTCTTTCCCTCTCCCTCGCCTCTCTTTTTCTCTCTTTCTTCCAGCCAGTCTCTCCTCCGCCGCGCCGCACCGGTTATCTTGCTGGCGCGCGCGTGTAACCACTGAGAAACTGCTCTTTTTAAACAGTAGCATAATTCTTCCACGGTTGACGTGGTAAACGCATTACGGTCGCGGCATTATGCATGTAAACGTTGCATTCACGTGGATGAATGGACACGTGTCCAACTCCCGCTGGCTCCGGTGTGTGCAGGCGCACTTGCACCGCCGTGGAACCTTTTTAAAAGTGTTCGCGGACCGGCGGCGGAGGCTGCAGCGAGCCCGCGCGGGGATTCTGGGCAAAAGTTTGCACAAGGGTGTATGTGTGTACGTGTCCGTATGTGTATATGTATATATAGTTTGGCGAATACATTCGGCTCGCAGGGAGCGAGGAATTGAGACAAATCGACGGCGTGCGCCTGGGATTCACGAGCGTGGGAATGCTCGAAAATTTGAAACATTAATGCCGCACACTTAAAACGTCGTCTTCGCCAAGCTTCGAGGTACCGTACTCTGGGCCCACGTCCGAAGAGCCAGCCCTGACGGTGCACGGCACAATAGGCGGCGGGTTTGCACAGGGGTCTACTTCTCCGCGGAATCCGCCACGGTAAAATGTGATATTTAAATGGCTCCCGCCACGGTGTTTTAAAGTTAAACGCCCGAACTTCGACCCGCGCCCGACCGTGCGCCGCCGCTGTTCCACAAACAGAGGGGCGGCGAAAGAGTGATAAATGTATACGGATCCGTGGAGAGGGACTCGTTACCATGTTGACATTTCGAAATTGCCGCGAGTTAGACTTGATCGCTAGATTGCGGACGTTTATGCAAACGAGCGCAAGACGTACGGCGGACAGTTTGCTCCAGTCAATTAGCGTCGACGTCATAAGTGAGCAGACCGGGGGCTTATAGCCGTTATAGTGCGACTAGACTTTCAACTATAACCCTACGGATGTTTCGTCGCAATACTATGCATCAACCGCGTTAGAGCTTGCCTCCAGAACGATCTAGAGCTTTGTTTGGCTTGGCTCATTTTGTCGAAATTATTCAAGATAGAAGGACAATTCTATTTGGATTCTGCTTTTTACAATTGATGCAGACAATTTTTAAAGTCTAGTAATTAATAATGTATAGTTAACGGAGACATTTTTGTTCGGCCAGGCTCATCGTGTTGAAATTATTCAAGAAAGAACGACAATTCTGATTGGATTCTGTTCCTTACAATTGATGTCTAGTAATTGATAACAATTTTAGATAGACAATTTTTAATGTCTAGTAATTAATAATGTATAGTTAACGGAGACATTTTTGTTCGACCAGGCTGATCTTGTTGAAATTATTCAAGATAGAAGGACAATTCTGATTGGATTCTGCTTTTTACAATTGATGCAGACAATTTTTAAAGTCTAGTAATTAATAATGTATAGTTAACGGAGACATTTTTGTTCGGCCAGGCTCATCGTGTTGAAATTATTCAAGAAAGAACGACAATTCTGATTGGATTCTGTTCCTTACAATTGATGTCTAGTAATTGATAACAATTTTAGATAGACAATTTTTAATGTCTAGTAATTAATAATGTATAGTTAACGGAGACATTTTTGTTCGACCAGGCTGATCTTGTCGAAATTATTCAAGATAGAAGGACAATTCTATTTGGATTCTGCTTTTTACAATTGATGCAGACAATTTTTAAAGTCTAGTAATTAATCATGTATACTTAACGGGGACATTTTTGTTCGGCCAGGCTCATCGTGTTGAAATTATTCAAGAAAGAACGACAATTCTGATTGGATTCTGTTCCTTACAATTGATGTCTAGTAATTGATAACAATTTTAGATAGACAATTTTTAATGTCTAGTAATTAATAATGTATAGTTAACGGAGACATTTTTGTTCGACCAGGCTGATCTTGTCGAAATTATTGAAGATAGAAGGAGAATTCTATTTGGATTCTGCTTTTTACAATTGACGCAGACAATTTTTAAAGTCTAGTAATTAATAATGTATAGTTAACGGAGACATTTTTGTTCGGCCAGGCTCATCGTATTGAAATTATTCAAGAAAGAACGACAATTCTGATTGGATTCTGTTTCTTACAATTGATGTCTAGTAACTGATAACAATTTTAGATAGACAATTTTTAATGTCTAGTAATTAATAATGTATAGTTAACGGAGACATTTTTGTTCGACCAGGCTGATCTTGTCGAAATTATTCAAGATAGAAGGACAATTCTATTTGGATTCTGCTTTTTACAATTGACGCAGACAATTTTTAAAGTCTGGTAATTAATAATGTATAGTTAACGGAGACATTTTTGTTCGACCAGGCTGATCTTGTTGAAATTATTCAAGATAGAAGGACAATTCTATTTAGATTCTGTTTTTTACAATTGATGCAGACAATTTTTAAAGTCTAGTAATTGATAATGTGTAGTTAACAGTGACATTTTTGTTCGACCAGGCTGATCTTGTCGAAATTATTCAAGATAGAAGTACAATTCTATTTGGATTCTGCTTTTTACAATTGACGCAGACAATTTTTAAAGTCTAGTAATTAATAATGTATACTTAACATAGACATTTTTGTTCGACCAGGCTGATCTTGTCGAAATTATTCAAGATAGAAGGACAATTCTATTTGGATTCTGCTTTTTACAATTGATGCAGACAATTTTTAAAGTCTAGTAATTAATCATGTATACTTAACGGGGACATTTCTGTTCGGCCAGGCTCATCGTATTGAAATTATTCAAGAAAGAACGACAATTCTGATTGGATTCTGTTTCTTACAATTGATGTCTAGTAATTGATAACAATTTTAGATAGACAATTTTTAATGTCTAGTAATTGATAATGTATAGTTAACATAGACATTTTTGTTCGGCCAGGCTGATCTTGTCGAAATTATTCAAGATAGGAGGACAATTCTATTTGGATTCTGCTTTTTACAATTGATGCAGACAATTTTTAAAGTCTAGTAATTAATAATGTATAGTTAACGGAGACATTTTTGTTCGGCCAGGCTCATCGTATTGAAATTATTCAAGAAAGAACGACAATTCTGATTGGATTCTGTTTCTTACAATTGATGTCTAGTAATTGATAACAATTTTAGATAGACAATTTTTAATGTCTAGTAATTAATAATGTATAGTTATCGGAGACATTTTTGTTCGACCAGGCTGATCTTGTCGAAATTATTCAAGATAGAAGGACAATTCTATTTGGATTCTGCTTTTTACAATTGATGCAGACAATTTTTAAAGTCTAGTAATTAATCATGTATACTTAATGGGGACATTTTTGTTCGGCCAGGCTCATCGTATTGAAATTATTCAAGAAAGAACGACAATTCTGATTGGATTCTGTTTCTTACAATTGATGTCTAGTAATTGATAACAATTTTAGATAGACAATTTTTAATGTCTAGTAATTGATAATGTATAGTTAACATAGACATTTTTGTTCGACCAGGCTGATCTTGTCGAAATTATTCAAGATAGAAGGACAATTCTATTTGGATTCTGCTTTTTACAATTGATGCAGACAATTTTTAAAGTCTAGTAATTAATAATGTATACTTAACGGGGACATTTCTGTTCGGCCAGGCTCATCGTATTGAAATTATTCAAGAAAGAACGACAATTCTGATTGGATTCTGTTCCTTACAATTGATGTCTAGTAATTGATAACAATTTTAGATAGACAATTTTTAATGTCTAGTAATTGATAATGTACAGTTAACATAGACATTTTTGTTCGACCAGGCTGATCTTGTCGAAATTATTCAAGATAGAAGGACAATTCTATTTGGATTCTGCTTTTTACAATTGATGCAGACAATTTTTAAAGTCTAGTAATTAATAATGTATAGTTAACGGAGACATTTTTGTTCGGCCAGGCTCATCGTATTGAAATTATTCAAGAAAGAACGACAATTCTGATTGGATTCTGTTCCTTACAATTGATGTCTAGTAATTGATAACAATTTTAGATAGACAATTTTTAATGTCTAGTAATTGATAATGTATAGTTAACGGAGACATTTTTGTTCGACCAGGCTGATCTTGTTGAAATTATTCAAGATAGAAGGACAATTCTATTTAGATTCTGTTTTTTACAATTGATGCAGACAATTTTTAAAGTCTAGTAATTCATAATGTATAGTTAACGGAGACGTTTTTGTTCGGCCAGGCTCATCGTATTGAAATTATTCAAGAAAGAACGACAATTCTGATTGGATTCTGTTTCTTAGAATTGATGTCTAGTAACTGATAACAATTTTAGATAGACAATTTTTAATGTCTAGTAATTAATAATGTATAGTTAACGGAGACATTTTTGTTCGACCAGGCTGATCTTGTCGAAATTATTCAAGATAGAAGGACAATTCTATTTGGATTCTGCTTTTTACAATTGATGCAGACAATTTTTAAAGTCTAGTAATTAATAATGTATAGTTAACGGAGACATTTTTGTTCGACCAGGCTGATCTTGTTGAAATTATTCAAGATAGAAGGACAATTCTATTTAGATTCTGTTTTTTACAATTGATGCAGACAATTTTTAAAGTCTTGTAATTGATAATGTGTAGTTAACAGTGACATTTTTGTTCGACCAGGCTGATCTTGTCGAAATTATTCAAGATAGAAGGACAATTCTATTTAGATTCTGTTTTTTACAATTGATGCAGATAATTCTTGAAGTTAATAATGCATAGTGAACAGAAATGTGGATTTTGCTCATCTTTTTGCGATCCTGGCCCACTGTGGCGCCGATGAGAACGACACGCATGATCGCGACGAATAATCAAAATTTTCGTCGGCGGAATGAATGGGGACGGCGAAGCTTTTACAACGTAACAGCCGATTACAGCGCCTAATAACCTTGCTACTTGACTGATATACACTACTTACTGCAGAGTGGAAAGTTGCGAGTTTGAAAGCTACTTTGACTATAGAGCGCGAGGGAAGGAGAGCAAGTGGCGCCATGAGGAAGGGGTGTAACGAAGTTCCTTAACGAGGCTACCCATTTTGTCGACTTAACTTGATCGATAACTACGTGCCTACACCCTGCTTTTCAGGCACGAAGACCGACACGTCATCACACGGATGCGAAATGCGAATTACTCTCTTGTTCGGTTGCCAAATGATACGGCGATGATTGCCGGGAAACGCCGAGAAGGATCAGGTGTCCGTGCCTTTCCGATCGCGGCTCCGGCTCTTTTTATTTCAACCGACTCGATTCGATTTCGAACGGAACCTCCTGTTTAACCTCGTTCCTATCTTATCAACGTCCAGCAATTTTTGTCGTTTGCAAAACAAAATAGAAGACATCAAGAGGCGTCAGAAAAGTTGCTTGATGTTGCTTCAGTGCGGACATCGCTTTAGCGTCACATTTCTCTCGCTTTCATCGAAACTTTGCGAATTATCTTCCAAAGGGTAACGGAGCAACAAAGGTGGAGGTAAATTGTTGACGTAGATTAAAGACGAATCTATCGACCTCGTGTATACAATTTGCACTCTTTTATCCGGTATGTGGAAGAAATGGCGGTAATTGTTGAACGGAGATTGCAAACGAAATTCACTTGCAATATATATAGCATGCGACCCTCTCAGTCTTAATAAAACAAAAAAGAAATTGTCTTAGTGCTTAAGCTTAAGCTTTAGAATTAGTAAAAAGATACATTTTTGGAAAAGTATGAACAAAAAAAAGAAATTGCTTAATGCTTAAGCTTAAGCTTTAGAATTAGCCCAAACTTAAATTTTTGGAAAAGTATGAACAAAACAAAAAAGAAATTGCTTAATGCTTAAGCTTAAGCTTTAGAATTAGTCAAAAGATAAATTTTTGGAAAAGTGTGAACAAAACAAAAAAGAACTTGTCTTAACTTAAGCTTTAGAATTAGTCAAAAGATCAGTTTTTGGAAAAGTATGAACAAAACAAAAAAGAAATTGTCTTAATGCTCAAGCTTAAGCTTTAGAATTAGTCAAAAGATAAATTTTTGGAATAGTATGAACAAAACAAAAAAGAACTTGTCTTAACGCTTAAGCTTAAGCTTTAGAATTAGTCAGAAGATAAATTTTTGGAAAAGTATGAACAAAACAAACAGGAAATTGTCTTAATGCTCAAACTTAAGCTTTAGAATTAGTCAAAAGATCAGTTTTTGGAAAAGTATGAACAAAACAAAAAAGAAATTGTCTTAATGCTCAAGCTTAAGCTTTAGAATTAGTCAAAAGATAAATTTTTGGAAAAGTATGAACAAAACAAACAGGAAATTGTCTTAATGCTCAAACTTAAGCTTTAGAATTAGTCAAAAGATCAGTTTTTGGAAAAGTATGAACAAAACAAAAAAGAAATTGTCTTAATGCTCAAGCTTAAGCTTTAGAATTAGTCAAAAGATAAATTTTTGGAATAGTATGAACAAAACAAAAAAGAACTTGTCTTAATGCTTAAGCTTAAGCTTTAGAATTAGTAAAAAGATACATTTTTGGAAAAGTATGAACAAAACGAAAAAGAACTTGTCTTAATGCTCAAGCTTAAGCTTTAGAATTAGTAAAAAGATACATTTTTGGAAAAGTATGAACAAAACAAAAAAGAAATTGTCTTAATGCTCAAGCTTAAGCTTTAGAATTAGTCAAAAGATAAATTTTTGGAATAGTATGAACAAAACAAAAAAGAACTTGTCTTAACGCTTAAGCTTAAGCTTTAGAATTAGTCAGAAGATAAATTTTTGGAAAAGTATGAACAAAACAAAAATGAAATTGCTTAATGCTCAAGCTTAAGCTTTAGAATTAGTCAAAAGATAAATTTCTGGAAAAGTATGAACAAAACAAAAAGGAAATTGTCTTAATGCTCAAACTTAAGCTTTAGAATTAGTCAAAAGATCAATTTTTGGAAAAGTATGAACAAAACAAAAAAGAAATTGTCTTAATGCTTAAGCTTTAGAATTAGTCAAAAGATAAATTTTTGGAGAAGTATGAACAAGACAAAAAAGAAATTGCTTAATGCTTAAGCTTAAGCTTTAGAATTAGCCCAAACTTAAATTTTTGGAAAAGTATGAACAAGACAAAAAAGAAATTGCCTAATGCTTAAGCTTAAGCTTTAGAATTAGTCAAAAGATAAATTTTTGGAATAGTATGAACAAAACAAAAAAGAACTTGTCTTAATGCTTAAGCTTAAGCTTTAGAATTAGTCAAAAGATAAATTTTTGGAAAAGTATGAACAAAGAAATGAAATTGCTTAATGCTTAAGATTAAGCTATAGAATTAGTGAAAAGACAAATTTTCGGAAAAATATAAACAAAACAAAAAAGAACTTGTCTTAATGCTCAAGCTTAAGCTTTAGAATTAGCCCAAATTTAAATTTTTGGAAAAGTATAAACAAAACAAAAAGGAAATTGTCTTAATTCTTAAGCTTAAGCTTTAGAATTAGTCAAAAGATAAATTTTTGGAAAAGTGTGAACAAAACAAAAAAGAACTTGTCTTAACGCTTAAGCTTAAGCTTTAGAATTAGCCCGAACTTAAATTTTTGGAAAAGTATGAACAAAACAAAAAAGAAATTGCTTAATGTTTAAGCTTAAGCTTTAGAATTAGTCAAAAGATACATTTTTAGAAAAGTATGAACAAAACGAAAAAGAACTTGTCTTAATGCTCAAGCTTAAGCTTTAGAATTAGTCAAAAGATAAATTTTTGGAATAGTATGAACAAAACGAAAAAGAACTTGTCTTAATGCTTAAGCTTAAGCTTTAGAATTAGTCAAAAGATAAATTTTTGGAAAAGTATGAACAAAAAAATGAAATTGCTTAATGCTTAAGCTTAAGCTATAGAATTAGTGAAAAGACAAATTTTTGGAAAAGTATGAACAAAACAAAAAAGAACTTGTCTTAATGCTCAAGCTTAAGCTTTAGAATTAGTAAAAAGATAAATTTTTGGAAAACTGCGAATTAATTCGAGAGTGTGCGAAGAGTGGATCCTTTTATTTGAAATGGAATTCTGGTTTTACTAGTAAATCTGGTGCATTTATTTCAAATTTGTCTACGTACACCGTGTTCAAGATAAGAGGATGAGTAGTTGACTGTTGCAAATTTATCTTTGAAGATGTAGTAAAACGCGCGCACACACACGCATATCATCGTTCACGGTGACTGCGTATCATTGCATATACGCACTACAGGTAGTTCTGTATCTAAACTTCTCTTTACACTTTCCTGGCCAACCGTAACGTATTGCTACCAGCCAACGGTAAAAAAAACAAACAAGAAAAAGTTACGTGTAACATCAAAGAAGCCATTAATTTACTTTTTTTAAAAAGTAATCCACGCGGATGAACTTGGAAAATGCAGGCTGTTTGAAACTTTGTATACAATAGGTAATTACTGGAATAGTTTGCGTTCGTTCCCTTATGTAATTTCTGCATATACAACCACTATTGTCGCGTTTGTTACATAAAATTGCTTTGGCGTCGCGATGAATATTGAAAGATTTCATATAAAAAAAATTGTCACGTGGATCAGCTACTTGTGGTCGAGAAAAAAATTAGTCACATTGAAATCGAAAAGAATATTGCAGTTGCACAATTGAAATTTGCATATACAGTTTATAATAACACGATCGTCTGCTAAATTGACAAGAAAACCACGAATGAATTATTTTAATCAGCGTATGCTTGTAGCTGAACTATTCTGGATCCCACAAGTTTAAAATAATTATTATTATAATTGTAAGAAACATTTTTGTCATGAATTCATAAAATCAACAGTCTAGTAACGATACTATTTACGTGAGGAGGAAAATCTTCTCAGCCGATAATTAACAAACATACTTATCGCTCGACTTAGAGATTCAATATGAAATGAATTTAATATATGAATCGTAAGTTTCAGACGCTAATTCATAAAAGAGAAAAATAGACACAATTTGATTGTTTTCAAACGCGTGCAGGATTAAGCTTAGATAATATTTTCGTTCCGTAGTGTGGTGATTAGGATTTGAGGAATTCTAGTGTAGGTTACAATTAGCCTGATCACCAACTGTCACGATGCGAAATTAATGTGTAAGCTACGTCTCCCAAGATATGATTAATGTGCCCAGCAAAGCGATTTACT
The DNA here is from genome assembly GCA_933228785.1 of Lasioglossum pauxillum. Classification (NCBI taxonomy): domain Eukaryota; kingdom Metazoa; phylum Arthropoda; class Insecta; order Hymenoptera; family Halictidae; genus Lasioglossum; species Lasioglossum pauxillum. The sequence goes on along the minus strand of OW121705.1, from coordinate 41,200,094 downwards.
GTTTGTCTAACAAGTGAAAAATGTTTATTTCATGCGGCTATGTTACGAATGTGTGAAACACAAATCAGAAGCAGCTTTATTACATACATTAGTTTAATTATAAGTCATTGTAATCATTATAATTATAAAGGTAAATTCTTCTCGATCGTAATTTTAGATAATTAAACTTTAAATGTTATCGGCGCCAGGTTCGATCAATTTTATTTTTTTTTAATTTATCTACATAACGTTTGTAGAAAATCAGATCAAATGGCAATTTGGCGATGGAAACATTTTCCAATTCTTCCATTACTAAATTAGCAACAACTGGAGAGATAGGTGAGCCCATAGCTGTACCGAAAGTTTGTCTATAACAATTGCCATTAAATATAAACACATTAGCCTCTAATACAAATTTAACAGCCTTAATGAATTCCTGCTTTTTTATCAGTGTATGTTCTGAAATTTCATTCCATCTCTTGTCTAAAACCTGTAACGCCAAGTCTATAGGGACATTGGTGAACAATTGATCGAACCTGGCGCCGATAACATTTAAAGTTTAATTATTATAATTATAAATCATTTTAAACCAATGGCTAAAGAGGAGACTTTAAATTCGCTACTCACAGGATAATTCCAAACGAAACGATCAGATGTGTCACTGGGGGTGACACATTGCTTCAAGATAGATATTGCTACTATTGTTAAAAGAAATATATTCTTAATACAATGATTCGATAATCGCTGGTAGACAATGTGCAAAAAACTTCCTATAAAACGATATGTCTCGAATACGCGACAACCAACCTGTAAACTTTCTTTCGTGCGCGACAGAGTACATACAGCCGAGGAGCACGTTCGTACTCTTGCATTTCTCTGTTCGCGAGGAAAAAGACGCATGGGTGCAGTTTCGGGTGACCGGTGGTGTGCGTCAGCGTAACCAAAATGTGGAACGCGAAACGTAGCAGCGGGCGACTTTATCTCTATTTCCGAGCAGACGTTTGGCCGAGGGGGGTAGCACGGAGGAAATACCTGAACTTGGCGTGTCTCGCATGTTCCGCGAGGGTGTTGGCGCGTACACATTCATTCAGGACGGATGCGTACACGCACCCTTTCCTCTGCCTCGCCCTGGGTTTCCCGCCCCCCTCTCTTCAGGTTCTGCACCATCCCGAAGAGCGCGTAGGCGGCAGCGGTAGCGGCGTCGTCGGCGGCGGCGGCGATGGTGGTGGTGGTAGTAGTGGTAGTGGTAGTGGTGGTACTGGTGGTAGTGGTGGCGGTGGCGGCGGACACATCAATAATTACCCATGGCAGCGAGGGGATGGCAAGACGCGAAGAGGGACGTCAGGGGTGGATGAGGCTAGAGGCAGCGGGACGGGGGAGGAAGGCTAGAGGTAGGACGGTGGGAAGAAGAGGAGGTGGAGGAAGAGGAAAGAGGAGTCTCGGGTCAACCGGGGTCAAGTCGCGCTACCAGACGCAACCCGCTCTCTCACCCGGCATCCCCCGCTACCCCTCTCTTATCCAGACGACCCTGCCAACCCCCTGCCTTCGTCCTACTCTTCCTCCTTCTCCGCGTCCTATCCAAACCTCTGCCCACTTCCACCTTCGCCTCCTTCTGCCCGCAGGGGGTGGCCACCTCCCCCGCTCCCGGTGGTCACCTATCCAGCGAACCTTTCACGCACGCATCGCTGGTGTGCGTCCCAGACCCCCGTTCCCTTCTGTTTCGCCCTGTCCACGTCCCCACCTCCCACCCTCCCGACTTATCGCTAGATTTTCCTTATTACCTCCAGCCGGTTTCGGCGATCCTCCGACCAACGATTTACAGTCAACCCTCCTATAACACGGTTAATTCGTTCCGTATTCTATCGAAACAAAACGGAGAAATAATGCGAAGCGTAAGCAACCGTGTTTTCCATCGAGAAACCGTGTTAAACGAATTCTAAAAGTACCCCCCACCCTCTTACTTCGAATTAGAAACCGATGACAATGTGACGATTTTTTATTGTCTATGCAGATTCATTTATTCATAATCATTTTCAGCTGACGTTCTTGTTTGTGTACGTTCGTCTAATCATCAACTCGCGCGCAGAGATAAAGGGATAAAGTTTAAGAAAGTAACTGCCTCGTAAAGAACAGAGTTCGCATCTCGTAATGACTATTACGAATTTGAGGGGCTGCTAACAGTTGTGTACTTTATGCCGGTGTAAAAATTTGAAGTGGGACGGTTACATCGCTCTTAAAATATCGTCGAGACTGGCGTAAAAGACACGGTTCCGGGGGAACCGAGTTTAAAGTTTCAATTATCCGCGTGTCTCTGTACGGGCGCCGCCGGCGTGTTCTTCAGATTTCTGTAACGTCGATGTTCCGTCGCGCGCAATCGACGAAACGTTTCGAATCGCTGGGCTTTAAGAAAACGTCATCCCTAGAAATCGATTTGTGAAAAACGAGGATATCATTGTGAGATAAGACTGTCTTTTTTTTCATTTCTGTCGGGTCGTTTGATAATTTCATTCTCCAAACGTTGAAATCAATAAATTTTTGTCGATGCGAAATATTGCTGAATTTACTATTATTTTTGCACACAAGGACGCAGTCATTCACTTTGTGAAAACGAGGACGGTGAGTTTATTTCCCGGAGAACGTTTGATGACATTAATTGTTTCCACGACGCCGAGTTACACTTTGCAACGAGTTTCTTCGCAACTCCGCTCTCGGTTTTATCAAAAATCTTCGTTTCTCCCCTCCTTGGAATTCTTATATCGTGCTTACCCACTCACGACGACTTCTTACATGCGCAACGAGCATGCATGACGAACGGCTCTCGATTCTATTTCAAGAGCTTTTTATCCAGCTTTACTTTTAGATCACATTTCCTACGGCAATGTGTTATAACGCGAGTAGCGAATCAAACGAAAATTCTTTAACCACACTGGATAAGATTTTAGTCTCCCTTTCTTTAGTCTTTAAGCTTTATATATCATAATTCTTTAATCTTTAGTCTTTCTTCGTAAAAGTAAATCGTGGGCAAATTGGGTTCTCACTAATTTAGAGCCACATACAGGGTGTCCCACAAATGTCGAAGAACATTGAAAGAAGTGGTTCTTTAAGTTACTGGAAGTAATTTTTTCCTTTGCGAAAATGCTGTGTGCGGCTTTGTTAAGGAATCATTATCGAAAAACATGTACCAATCACAGCGCGGCTACAGCGGACAGATACTGGCTGGGCCAATAGCAACGCGTCGCTCAGCTACACTGTCATGTTGCCGAGCAGGAATCCGTTCACTATAACTACGCTCTGATTGGTCCGAGTTTTTCGTTAATAACTTCTTCAATTCTTCAACATTTTTCGAACATATTGTATGCAGGGTGAGGCGCCAGAAACAGGCCACTTAAATAACTCGACTGCTATTAGTGTTACGAAGGAATGCATCAGATGGAACTTGCTTGGTTTCGAGGAGGTATTAATCAGATGTTAGTAGCTTTTATGTAGGTGGATGTGTAAAGGACATATGAAGGTCAACTTCATTTTTTTAAATGAATGAGGCATTTGTTAATACATCAATCGATGTAGCTGGACATTCGTTATAAAAAAGTACTAACCTATGTATGTCGAAAAGTTAATAATTCAGGAGATATTTCAACTTAAATAACTCTACGTCTACGCTAACATCAATTTCATTTTCAACTTCAATTTTTCAATTTCAACTCTTCCATTTCAACTTCAATTTCTATTCTTCCATTTCAACTTCAATTTCAATATCAACCCTTACAACTTCAATTTCAACTTCAATTTCAATATCAACCCTTCAACTTCAATTTCAACTCGTCAATTTCAACTCTTCAATTTCAATTTTTCAATTTCATTTCGTTAATTTCAACGTCAATTTTTCAATTTCAATTCGTTAATTTCAACTCTTCAATTTCAATTTCAACATCAAATTTTCCATTTCAACTTCAATTTAAACTCTCCCATTTCAACTTCAATTTCAATTCGTCAATTTCAACTCTTCCATTTAAACTTCAATTTCTATTCTTCCATTTCAACTTCAATTTCTATTCTTCCATTTCAACTTCAATTTCTATTCTTCCTTTTCAACTTCAATTTCAATATCAACCCTTACAACTTCAATATCAATTTCAACATCAAATTTTCCATTTCAACTTCAATTTCAATTTTTCAATTTCAACTCTTCCATTTAAACTTCAATTTCTATTCTTCCATTTCAACTTCAATTTCTATTCTTCCATTTCAACTTCAATTTCAATATCAACCCTTACAACTTCAATATCAATTTCAACATCAAATTTTCCATTTCAACTTCAATTTCAACTTCAATTTCTATTCTTCCATTTAAACTTCAATTTCTATTCTTCCATTTCAACTTCAATTTCTATTCTTCCATTTCAACTTCAATTTCTATTCTTCCATTTCAACTTCAATTTCAATATCAACCCTTACAACTTCAATTTCAATTTCAACTCGTCAATTAGAACTCTTCAATTTCAATGTTTCAATTTCATTTCGTTAATTTCAACGTCAATTTTTCAATTTCAATTCTTTAATTTCAACTCTTCAATTTCAATTTCAACATCAAATTTTCCATTTCAACTTCAATTTCAATTTTTCAATTTCAATTCGTTAATTTCAAATCTTCAATTTCATTTTCAACGTCAATTTTTCAATTTCAACTCTTCCATTTCAACTTCAATTTCTATTCTTCCATTTCAACTTCAATTTCAATATCAACCCTTACAACTTCAATATCAATTTCAACATCAAATTTTCCATTTCAACTTCAATTTCAATTTTTCAATTTCAACTCTTCCATTTAAACTTCAATTTCTATTCTTCCATTTCAACTTCAATTTCTATTCTTCCATTTCAACTTCAATTTCAATATCAACCCTTACAACTTCAATTTCAATTTCAACTCGTCAATTAGAACTCTTCAATTTCAATGTTTCAATTTCATTTCGTTAATTTCAACGTCAATTTTTCAATTTCAATTCGTTAATTTCAACTCTTCAATTTCAATTTCAACATCAAATGTTCCATTTCAACTTCAATTTCAATTTTTTAATTTCAATTCGTTAATTTCAAATCTTCAATTTCATTTTCAACGTCAATTTTTCAATTTCAACAGTTCCATTTCAACTTCAATTTCTATTCTTCCATTTCAACTTCAATTTCTATTCTTCCATTTCAACTTCAATTTCAATATCAACCCTTACAACTTCAATTTCAACTTCAATTTCAATATCAACCCTTCAACTTCAATTTCAATCTCTTCAATTTACACTAGCAAGTAAACGCTAACGTCTTAGTACGACAGTAATGGTGTTTTAGAGTTATTTAAATTGAAATATCTCCAGAACTACTAACTTTTCGACATACATAGGTTAGTACTTTTTTATAACGAATGTCCAGCTGCATCGATTGATGTATTAAAATATACCTCATTCATTTAAAAAAATGAAGTTGACCTTCATATGTCCTTTACGCGTCCACCTATATAAAAGCTACTAACATATGATTAATGCCCCCTCGAAACCAAGCAAGTTCCATCTCATGCATTTTTTCCTAACACCAATAGCAGCGGAGTTATTCAGGTGGCCTGTTTCTGGCGCCTCGCCCTGTATACCATGTATAACGTACAAAACGCAAATCTTCTAGATTACGGCCAAGAGTCCCTTCGTCCCTTTGTATGAACAATTTTTTCGTACTTTGAACATTCTGTGTACGTCTTTGTGTATCTAAGCGTTGGTTGAACATAATTAGCCAATTAGTTATCGAGTTATCCCGCGCCAATCTAAAAAATGTAGTTTGAAGAAAAAATATCCTCCGCGAAACATGGTTCTCCTACAACCGTCGTCACTCTGTTATTTCAATGAGACATCTTCAGAGGAACATCTTTATGGTTCTATACTTTAAAAAAATGCAGTAAAAAATCATTTTATTGGAGCAGTTAGACGAGAATCTTATTTTATTACGAGAATTTTATTTGACAATTATCGAAATGATAAAAATGATTTCAGAATAAATGATTGTATAGTTAGCTTTATAGAGCATGTGTTAAATCAATCTTGTCATTTTTGTAAGGGAACATGTACCAGTTACTTTTAAGGTTCGGTAGGCTTAGAGAAACTTTATACTGAATTATAAAAAGGTGCTCACACAATACTTTGTAATCTGAGTGAGTACTGTGCCGCTTAAGGGTTAATTTTGATAATTTCGAGAAAAGAATGAGCGCGTTCAAATGCATTAAAAACTAGAATTTGTTTCGGTGATACTGAATTGTTACGCGGGGAACACTCGTTTTCACAATCCCGGCGTAGGATAGAGCAAAACACGGGAGAATTGAATGAATGCTCGCGCCCCGTTCCGAAGGTTACATTCCAGGTGTTACGGGGAAGTTACTAACTCGTGAAAACTTTTCAATTTCATGCAGATAGTACATTTGTTTATATTCTTCTTTCGCATCGACTTTTATACTCGGGTTTTATACCGGTCTAAATCTCAGTCCATCCCGTGTTTCACCGCGTTACTCCCGTTCCTCCGTTCTTTTAAGGGGGTTGTAGGTGGTAGTCCACTCTCGAGGGTTTCGCGCACGCACCACGGATACGCGCCTGCCAAGCAAGCTCTCTCAACTTTGTTCACACAGCACGTTGTCCGTAAACGGAATTTTCTTGGAGCTTTCGCGAAGCTCTGTGAACGGACAACACACACACACACACGCAGGCGCACATGTTCACGTAAACCCGCGCTCACACACGTACACGCGGAACGTCGGCCGAGGAATAAAACGCCGCCACGTTTTTCGCTTTTTATCGTTCGTCCACTATGGCCGCTCGAGCGTGTCCAGAATTCAGTTCTCGAACATAAGTCCGAGGCGGTGTCAGGAATTGAGGATAGTATAAGTCGGTGTTTTATTTGTGTTATTGCTGCGATACTACCCCCTGCCACCCAATCTTCCCTCCCTCCCTTTCTTCTTTACTCGAATTTATACTTTACTACAAAACATAGAAGGTTTTACAATAATACGTCTCTGCGTCGAACGAAGCTTTTAGACCAAGTCCTGCACTTGACAAGCCAGGAGAGTGTTATCCTAGAGTGGATGATCTAATTATTAGAGCCACAGCATGGGAAACATATTATTAAGCCCTTGTCTTATTTTCTTTACTGTGATTAGAATGTCTTAGATTTGCTACATTATAAAGAAACAGCGGATCTTCATGCAAAATCAAAATTTTCTACCTGAATTGCAACAATCTTATTTATTTTTCTGAATAATGTTTAATAAGTTGAAAATAATATAACGGTATTTTAAAATGGTTCTAATGTTTGCACTGTTTTGAATTACACCTCCTTATTTTTGTCTAATTGCGACCAAGAAATACAAACAAATATACAGTGAGGGACGAAAGTATTCTTACATCTTTTCAAACAGAATAACATTTTTATAATTGTACCAAACGACCTGATTTTTCTGTAATCAATTAGAAGCATTGATTTACGAAATGATATACAAAAAAGATTTTAAAAAGTTACATGCAGAAATAAAAAAGGCATTTTTTAAAACTTTTCTATTTGGGCCCTTAATGAAAATTTAAAATATGTTTTGTAGATCTATGTTAGTTATACACATGATGCAAATTTCGTCGAAATCGATTAACATACACACGAGCTGCAAGCGGTTAAAAATGGTAAAATTGTAGTGTGACACGACTTTTAATCAGTTTCGTGTCGTTTTTCCCGCGTCAACCGATTTTGATGAAATTTTCAGCATACAGTGAGTGTACAAAGTCTTCGTACACTTTTTAAAAACTAATAACTTTTTTATAAATGTACCAAACGATCTGACTTTTTGTAATCAATTAGAAGTATTGGTTTACGAAGTGATATGCAAAACAGATTTTCAAAAAATTATAATTTTCAAAGGTTACATGCAAAAATAAAAAAGGCATCTTTTTGAACTTTTTTATTTGGGTCCTTAATGAAAATTTAAAATATGTGTTTAGTAGATCTATGTTAGTTATATACATACTGAAAATTTAATCGAAAATTTCAGTCATGGAAAACTACGATTTTCACAATTTTTAACCGCTTGTAGCTCGTGTGTACGTTAATCGATTTCGATGAAATTTTCAGCACGTGTATAACTAACATAGATCTACTAAACATATATTTTAAATTTTCATTGAGGTCCCAAATAAAAAAGTTTAAAAAGATGCCTTTTTTATTTTTGCATTTAACCTTGTAAATTATAATTTTTGGAAAATCTTTTTTGCATATCATTTCGTAAACCAATACTTCTAATTGATTACAAAAAATCAGGTCCAATTTGGTAGAATTATAAAAAAGTTATTAGTTTTTAAAAAGTGTACGAATACTTTTGTACACTCACTGTATATATTTTAAATTTTCATTAAGAGCCCAAATAAAAAGTTTTAAAAAATGCCTTTTTTATTTTTGCATGTAACCTTGTAAATTATAATTCTTGGGAAACCTTTTTTGTATATCATTTCGTATACCAATGCTTTATAAAAAAGTACAAAAGCATAAAAAAGTTATTCTGTTTTAAAGGGTGTAGGAATACTTTCGTCCCTCACTGTATGTTTCAAGAAAGTGATAAATAGACTGCGGATCTTTATGCATTTATAGGAAAATTGAGAAGATGAAATTCAAAATTGTTGGAAAATTTTCAAAATTCAAGATGTCAATGTATGATTTCTCCTCTCTTAAAATCATTAAGGAAAGAACTAACATATCCAACTTGGTTTCTATTTCTTGCAATCGATGCAGGTGATTTTTATTTTGCATAAAGATCCGCAGTCTAGTAATAAATGGATCGTTTATTTTGAAAGTAATGTAAGTCCATTTTTGAAAAAAATGAGATACCACGTAATTCATGCTTAATTTAGTGTAAATAAAATTTAAAAAAATAAAAAAACAAGAGAAAATGGACTTACACCACTTTCAAAATAAACTGTCAAAGATCGTGTGTGAAAGATCGTCAATCGCATAGTTGTAAAGATGATCCGTCGTGCGAGAGTTCAGGCAAGGGGTTAAGTAAACCGAATTTATTCCGCGGATTCGTCGATACAGCTTTTCCACTGTCCGAAGTATCCGTCTAGTCAATTACCGCTTTGCATAGCCGAAAGCTGTGCATGCCATTCGCAAAAGAGAGATGATATAATTACAATAATTAATCCAGAGTGTCCAGCCTTTGTTGGGGAGGGGGAGGGGGTCGTAGCAGGAGGTCGAATTCTGTTGACAAACGCAAACCCACCCTCCGCGCCGGTCGTTCCACCCCTTCCGGCTGTCGTCCCATCAACCCCTCCTTGGGGACACCGTGCACGCACGTCGCCGAATATCCGTCTGGCTGGCCAACTTTACTACCAGGAGCCGGGGGGATAGCACGACGGTTTGAAGGACTGGGGAACGGGGAGAGGGGAGGGGGGTGAAACGGGGGTTGGGCAGGGGTTGGGCAAACCCCGAAGTAGAGTTCGTTCACACCGGCCTCGTCAGACAACGGGCTGGAGGGACGATAATATTCGGGATCGAGCGTAAAACTTTGCCCCGGGAAAAGAGATAATTGGCCCCTCAGAAATTCTCCTGGTCGTCGTCGCCGTCCCCGCCTCCATCGCCGTTGTCTTCCGATGTCATAGACGTCGTCGTTGTCTTCGATGTCAGCGTCGTTCCTTGTCGTCCTGCTCGTTTTTTTACGTTCCCCACGACTGGACGGCTCGGACAACGAATTCCCACCCACGGAATCCTGCGCCCTAACGTCGACGTCGTTGTCGTCGATACAATACTTCGTTTCGTCGGGACTAGACGGATCGAACAACTCGCCCGCCCGCCGTCGCGCCGCACCGTTCCACCCGTTGACGTAATTTCACGTGTCGATTAGCTATGCGGTCATCGAAACGCGCCGCTGCGCTGCAACTGGGTCAACGGGTCGTGTGCCATACTCGAATCATTTTGGTACTGTAGGGCACCGATCGATGGGCCTTTAGTGACTTTATCCTTCGCTCGTTAATGCAAACGAAATTCGTGAGCTTACAGCGCCGTCCGCGGCTGCCAAATTTCTGCTTAGCATGGAACATTCGCCCTGCTTCGAATCTTTTTCACGAAACGATACTTTTATAGTTCGGCAATCGTCGCAACCCTTGTTCTTGCTTCGTCGTGGTTTTTTCACTAAACGTTCTTCTATCGATTTGCCGTTCTTAATCTTACCTATCGAAAGTTGATTGCGGATTTTATGCGATCATGGCAAAAATGGGTAAGCAAAATACAGAACAGTGTGGACATCGAAAGGATAGAAAATATTGTTACGCTGTTCTCAGTTTGTTAAAACTATTAACGGAAGAAATTGGTTCATCCCTCCATACAGTCCACTTGTTAGTATGATTTTCAATTAGACTATGTATTAACGGGGGAACTTGAAAATCGTCTAAAAAATTAATCGGATTACTTTCCATTTGTTCGTTCATCGTGAAAATAGCCATCGCTGTGAACAAAGTTGGGCAAAAATTGTATTTAAATAAAAATTTCAAATAAAGTGGGTTTAAAACCCACTTGGAAAAAATCTACTTTATTCGAAAGTTTTATTTAAATAAAATTTTAGCCCAACTCTGGCTGTGAAACAAGTTTTTAAGAAATTCTGACCTCTATATCGTAAATAGACAGCCGACTTTTGTGCAACACAAAAATTACCCAAGTCAATCTTAAGAAACAGAAGTTTCTTAGAAGCGAGAATATATATTTCCTCTTTTAATAATTTTAATAATGTTTTTATAATTTTGCGTTTGTAAAAAATCCGCAGTCAATTCAGAAATATTTAAAATTGACGTTGAAAGTGTCACGAAGCGATTTCATCTTTTCACATTTTTTCTCCCGAAAAAAAACACGAATGGTTTCTCTATCTATTCGTGAAATCATTAAGGAACGGTTGTGTATATGCTTATTATTTTCGTAATGGTGAACTTTAATTTGCTACTTTCGGCCGGGGGTTGTGTGGAGGGGAGGGGGCGATGTTTGAAGTATACGTTTAACATCTGTTACTTGCAACGTTCCTCATCTTTACGACGCTGATATCGTTATCCTTTTTCATCAGTTTTCGTACTTGCAGGCTCGCAAGGGCATACTTTCCGGAGTGCTTAGACCTTCGTGGAATTCTTTCGCCTGATATCTCCAAATCTTTTATTGGCGCGCGGAGAGCGGTATTATCAGATTTTACACGAGGCGCATGCAAATCCTTTTCACACTATATTTTTAAAAGCGGCATGCGCGAAATAATGGTTTCGGCGTTGCTGCTTTGATGTTCATCGGAGAGGGCCGCGCTTTAATAAATCATCGTATGCAACTGCCGATTTTCTAGCACTCGCGCATGATTACCGATTCATTTAGCAACACGGAAGTGGTGCGAAAGAACCGAATTAAAAACTTGGAACAATTATGTAGTTACGTTCACGACAGGAAGCCGGCTGTAAAGAAAGATTTAATGGAATTCGTAATTAAAATAATGACAGACTCATTCTCCTAATCTCGAGCCGTTTTAAAGATTTTCAAAATTCATGACTGATTAGAGTTAATCCTTATTACGCCGACTATCGTTGCAGTCTAATATGAATCGTAGATCAAACTGTGGAGGGTTTTTCGAAAATTCGAGTACAATGCAATTTTATCTTGTGTACCATTTTTCACCATTTTTAAGTAGAATATTTAAACTTTAAAAACTTTCATACAAAACAGTTGTCTGATTTTGTTTACAATAATTTCCAATTTCTGTGCTGTTTAAACAACGTTAAAAGAATATAAGCTGACTTTCGTAAGGGGACAGATATGAATCATTGATCAAACTGTGGATGATTAAGCTTAAAGGGTTTTTCGAAAATTCGAGTACAATGCAATTTTATCTTGTATACCATTTTTCATCATTTTTAAGTAGAATATTTAAACTTTAAAAACTTTCATACAAAACAGTTGTCTAATTTTGTTTACAATAATTTCCAATTTCTGTGCTGTTTAAACAACGTTAAAAAAAATATAAGCTGACTTTCGTTAGGGGACAGATATGAATCATTGATCAAACTGTGGATGATTAAGCTTAAAGGGTTTTTCGAAAATTCTAGTACAATGCAATTTTATCTTGTGTACCATTTTTCACCATTTTTAAGTACAATATTTAAACTTTAAAAACTATCATACAAAACAGTTGTCTAATTTTGTTTACAATAATTTCCAATTTCTGTGCTGTTTAAACAACGTTAAAAAAATATAAGCTGACTTTCGTTAGGGGACAGATATGAATCATTGATCAAACTGTGGATGATTAAGCTTAAAGGGTTTTTCGAAAATTCGAGTACAATGCAATTTTATCTTGTGTACCATTTTTCACCATTTTTAAGTACAATATTTAAACTTTAAAAACTATCATACAAAACAGTTGTCTAATTTTGTTTACAATAATTTCCAATTTCTGTGCTGTTTAAACAACGTTAAAAAAATATAAGCTGACTTTCGTTAGGGGACAGATATGAATCATTGATCAAACTGTGGATGATTAAGCTTAAAGGGTTTTTCGAAAATTCGAGTACAATGCAATTTTATCTTGTGTACCATTTTTCACCATTTTTTAGTAGAATATTTAAACTTTAAAAACTATCATACAAAACAGTTGTCTGATTTTGTTTACAATAATTTCCAATTTCTGTGCTGTTTAAACAACGTTAAAAAAATATAAGCTGACTTTCGTTAGGGGACAGATATGAATCATTGATCAAACTGTGGATGATTAAGCTTAAAGGGTTTTTCGAAAATTCGAGTACAATGCAATTTTATCTTGTGTACCATTTTTCACCATTTTTTAGTAGAATATTTAAACTTTAAAAACTTTCATACAAAACAGTTGTCTGATTTTGTTTACAATAATTTCCAATTTCTGTGCTGTGAAAGCAACGTTAAAAAGATATATGGCCTACAAGACGACGTTTTAGACAAGTGGACCCTTTTACCCGTTGATTTGTACTTACTCGAATAATTATTAAGGGAGAAGTAAATGCAGACAATGTTTATTTTACATAAAGATCCGCAGTTTCGTAGTGACATAACAATCGAGTACAAAAACAGAGGGAAAAACCTAAATTACAAATTGATAATGTATTTTTCATTCAAATGTTTCTTGAAATCTTTTTTGCCCATCAACAATGGATAAAGATCCGCAGTTGCGTAGTGACATAACAATCGAGTACAAAAAGAGAGTGGAACACCTAAATTACAAATTGATAATATATTTGTCATTCAAATGTTTCTTGAAATCTTTTTTGCCCATCGTTGTCCATCAAATATACAGAGGAGGAGTTGTTCTATTCTCATGGTTGGAAAAAATGTGGAAAGTTCGAAGTCTAATAAATAGCCGATCCCATCTGCCGGCATATCTATCTGGTCCGGCTCCTTTCGTGGCAAGAATTTGTTCGTTTACGTGGGTATGTGTGTGTGTGTGCGCCATGGTCTTCCGGTGAAACGGGCGTAATGCCTCGACAAGTGAAGTGTGAGTAGGAAGAACCGAAGAAGGGAAAGAGATGAAGGAAGGGGCCAAGGGGTGGATTGCCGGTTGGTTTGGAACACGGAATGGGGGGAGGGGGTTGGAGGTTGAAGGGATGGCGACGGGTCGTTGCCCGAAAACGCGGCTCTGTTATTGTCCCCCTACTACCTTTTCCGTTGCCCCTAACTCCGACTTCGATACACGCGTACGCGTACACGTGCAGGTGTAGATACGTATAGAGGCACGCACACCGGCCACGTAAGAATCAGCCACACACGCGGCCCCACGCACACTACCGAACGAATTTATGCACGCACGCGAGACCCGCGTATTCACGTTCACACGCGAACAGACGTATTCTACGTTTTGTCTGATATTGTGACACGCACACGCAATCTGCGCGACGTCGACGACCGTCGGAACGACGTACCATTTCGTTGACAACGGACTACGAAATACCTGGTTAAGGCATTCTGCCGCGTTGCCAGATCGGACGAATCCTCGCCCCGGATTGATACGGTGTAATTGCGCAAACTGATTTTTATGCGGACTTTTTAAACGCCATCAGACGGTGCCGAACATTCACACTTCAAGCGTCGCGTCGCGTCTTTCTCAAAACTGCAGGAGGTACAGTCACTCGCAGTGGAAATCTTACAATGTGCATCGACGGATACTTTAACACTAAACCTACCACTGCTGGTCAAATGACCGGTTTTATATTTTTCATTTCATAATTATCGAAATTATGAAGCTGCTTACGTGGAAATTGATTCGATAAAATTCTGTGTCCAAGCACATATCGTTGCAAAAATTGCAGAAAATCTAAATAAATACAGGCTCGTCATTTTTGCAAACTAAAACATGTTAATCGTTACATTAGCCAAGCCGATTTTAATGAAATTTATGCAGGATATATTTTGTTGAAAAATATTTGGCACGTATTTTTTTCAGCTACTGCCATTCACGTTCAGGGGGTGGGAACACTTTTTCGAGGGTCTAGGACCTAGGACAATGTAGTCATAAAATGATTTCAGAAAAATTATCTGTTCAATCAATATTTAAAAAGTCATATTGTTTAATAATTATTGTTAAATGAGAAAAACAATGAAATTGTAAAAACACGTATCCCCTATTTCGGTCCATAGATTACGTACACAAAGTTACATAAATATTGATAATCAATTAACAAGAAATATTACAATAAAAAAATGAATTTTTTAAATATTGATTAAACAAACAAATTTTTCTGAAATCTTTTTATGTAACTACATTGCTTGATCGATAACATACAAAATTGTCCTACTTCATTGTACGATGTTTATGAATGAATAAACAAATGCTCAATAATTACACAAGATATTTAGTGATTTTACTAATTGCAAAATCTAGTATCATAAATAGGTTACTTTAATGAAATAGTTACCGAATTGGACCTTTTCATTTGAACTATACATATCAGCCAGTTTTACAAAAGTTCCACGATTACTTTATATAATTTGAAAATGATATTCTTCAATCTTAAAATATAATTAATTTGATAACCGTCAGTGCATACTGCTAAGGTTACGACGGTGAGAGACAGAGTTCCCTTCAATTGTATAATTCTTGACAATTGAAAAAGAAACGTTTTATATTTCGATAAGCCCGCTGAAAATGCTATCGATTGCTATGTTCATAGGAGCAGTTCAATTTCCGTCATAGTATCGAAGGGTCCAGAAAATGTTACTGGAAATTCTGTGAATTGACGGACGGAAACAAGATTGAATGTACGCGATGGCGCGCGCGTTTCACATAGGCATAGAATTCGTTCGTTTGAATTGCAATCTTGAATTGTGCTATTAATTTGTCTGATGGTCACGCGGCTCGCGGTTCATGAATCTACAATGCACGGAAACGGTCTTAATTAATTAAACAAGATTTCCTCCAATCCAACTATCTTAAACAGAGAGAGAGAGATTTTTTCTTCTCTAATAATATTTCCATAATAAGAAACATATTTCTCACGAACGACGTCTGCTTAATTACCACTTCCAATCACTAAGTGATTACATTCTATTCATGATTTCACTTCTGTCAAAAATAATTTGAAATGTGACTTTCTTAACTGGTCTAGAACTATTGCACTAATGCAATCTAATAAAATAAAATCTATCTAAATACAGAATAAGGATAATTGGGATAATAAATAAAATTTACTGTAATTTCTTAATACATTAGCTACTACATTGCTGTCATATGAGTGACACACTCATTTTATATAAAATGAAATTCTACGTTCCATTAACAATTACTTATCTTTAATTCAATGTCATCATTGTCACAAGAGAAATTATTCATATTATCTAAAAGTAGTTTTATGCAATATAGAAACAGTATAATGAAACAATGGATACTTTTGGCGCGTGCGTTGGAGGGTTAACGACGTCTCAGGTCGGTGGTACGAGTGAAAAGGGTTAAACGCGTGTCTCACGGACGATTAATCGGGGAGCAATTTGTTTCGGCGTAACGAGCGATATAAAATGCAAATTCGGTGCGAAGGAGGAGAAGCAGGAGGGGGCGGGGGATGGGATTGAATCGGGAGGCGGGCAGTGTATTATATGGGATAAAACGGTGAATAAAATGTAGGGGAACGGGAGGCTGTCGTGATAACGTAGACAAGATGCAACGAGCCGCGAAGGAGGACGAAGGGCGAGCTGGATGTCCGTGTCGTGGAATGGGAAGGACACGTGGATTTGTCGACGAGCGCAAACCACTGACATCGGGGTTACGTCGACGTCGCCGTGCCGGGCGATGCAGTCAGTAATGCAGCACTTTGCATTGTTGGCGGGTAGCAAGCGGCAACGTTTACTACCGTCGACGTGTCAATCCGTCCCCGAGTTTTACGAGCACTGCGTAAATTCTACGGCCTTGCTACGGGCGTCGTAGTCGCGGACCAACATTGCCCGAGCCCCCGTGCATCCTCAACGACGACAAATGCATTAGACTTTATGGCGGCTGGCTCGTTAACTCTCCTCATCCCACCCCCGCCCCTCCTGCCCGGCTGCACCTATACCAGCCTGGAAATGTCCAGACTTTGGCTAGACGTCCGCACCTGGATCCAATCGTGCACATCCCTCGCCCGGAGAATCCCCCCGTAACTCCGCGGGCTTTTCGGCCTGCCAGAAAACTGAGGTCTGAAGCGCAGATCGTATAAATTCACTGCGAAAACCTTCCCCTAACTAGACATGGTCTTGTTCCATTGTACACGTCACGGGTATAATTCCGCTGTTGCTCCGAGGAGTAATCAGTTGCTTTGTCAACAGGAGATAACTATTTTCAGGGAACCAGTGCACACTGTTACAGCGTACTCTTGCGCATCGAATTAGAATCTCCCCTGCAAAAACATTTTATTTTTCTAGTTGTGACGCCACTCTTGCTCCACAATGTATTGGCACACTCTCAAGGTTTAAAAGTTTTCAATTGAAACTGGCTGAAGAAACTATTTTTAAGCTTACGGTCAACGAATTAGAATTAGATCTCCTATTAATATTTGGATACTTTTAAGAAGACGATCATTTTTTTGTAATACTGGAGAACATGGATTTCTTTTAGAATTAGAGTACAGTAGAGACTCCCGTATCCGAATACTCTAATATACGGACGTTCTATTATCCGTATGTTCCGTTATCCGCACGACGTTTCGTAGCGATGTTTACGTACCGCTGCAGAAATTTTTAGAACAGATTTTAATAAATTTATAAATGATGAAGAATATGCATTAGGAAATATATACGATGCTGATGAAACAGGTTTAATTTGGAAGGCACTAATACAGAAAACGTTAGTTTGTCGTCGTGAAAGATCAGCTCCCGGTCGCAAAGTTAGTAAAGAACGCATTACTGCACTTCTTTGTGCGAATGCTACCGAGCGCCATCAACTTCCTATTATGATCATTGGAAAAAGTAAACATCCACGCTGCTTTAAACATGCCAATATGAGCACAATGCCAGTTGTTTATAAAAATCAGACAAATGCTTGGATGGACAGCAACGTTTTTGTTGAATGGTTTGAAAATATTTTTATACCAAAGAACATCAATTAAAAAATGGTCACAGAGAAAGAACTTGACGTGACTTAGCGACTAAAAAAATATAGGACTCTTAGATGTTGAAAGAAACTCAATTTTGTTCATTTTTACTTGAATAAATGATGTTTAATGCAGAAGAAATTGTTCTATTATCCGAAAATCCACTATCCGGCCACTTTTGTCTCCCTATTAGTTCGGATACGGAAGTCTCTACTGTAATTGGTATAAGGTGAAGTGCCCTAAGTCTGGACAGCCCAAAAGTGATACCTAAATCTGGACAATTGAATTTTCATAGTAAAATCAGTAATTAAGAGATTAAATAATTATATTATATATTCTGAGACCTTAGCTACAAGTAGGTGTGAATATTATTTCATTAAGACATCAATTGAAATTTAAAAATTAATTCAAAGTTCATCTGAAAACAGTATACAGAATAGTCTATTTACACTTTGCGAATCATGTGCATTTATAGTTCGAACTTTTATTAGAAAAAAAGATATAATTTAAGCCCTCAGACAAAAAATAATTATCACGCAGAATAATATTGATATTTTAAAATAAATTGGCAATCAAACTTAACGTAAATAATAATTATTAATCCAAATATTAGATGTCCAAAATTAGGACTGTTTTCAAATATAAGTACTCCATACTGGGACGCGATGACAGTAGCTGTCCCACTCTAAGCTTATACGCAATGTGCTTACTCCTGAAACCGGACACGTGTTTGTGAATAAAATCAACGCATTGTTTGCAAATTATTTAACTACATGTACGTATAATTAGTCTTCTATTAGCTTGAATAACGTATGTAGAAAATGTATTCCGGTTGTGACGTTAATAATACTTTATGTTTACATCTTAAATCTATCAGTATTACTACCTAACCTTAAAAGTTGTATTATGACAAGTTTTATTAAAACAGTAAATGCAAATAAATATATATTTGGTTAAATAATACAATACTATAATCTATGATAAGAATACTACATATTACGCAAAGCATCGTCTATTCGTGATGCGCAACAGCGCCACCAACCAACGTTTTAGGTTATGTTCGCTCGATCAACTCGTAAATTGAATTTGTCCTGATATAGGCTTTACTTCTGTCCAGGTACTAGCTTAGATTGGATTTAATATGTCCAACTATAGGTTTGAATTATTCTTGTTAATACAATTAGGATATTAACCTAAACAATGATTTTTTTATCTTAAATTACTTTACAAACTCTGAACTGTATGTTAAAACTCTTGAGTAATTGTTTTTGTTTATTTAAAGTGATAAAATTTAAAATAGAAAAACATGCTGTCCAGGCATAGGGCACTTCACCTTACATTCTTTGTATAATGCCGAATCTAAAGATGGATAGCGACGGAAATGGAAAATCCGTACACCAACGGTTACACTTATTAACCTGTTACTATATCTCCGTAACTGTCGCACCGTCGTCGATTCTGTCAAGTGTCACTTCTAGAAGTGCTACATTCTTTGCATAGTGCCGAATCTAGAGAATGATAGCGACTGAGACAGAAAATCGGTACACCAACGATCACTCTCATTAATAGACTGCGGATTTTATGCATTTATGACAAAAAGGGGTACGTACAATTTAAAACAGTGGACATATTTAAAAGATTTAGGGCCACCAGTGTATCAGTTTCACCTTAACAAGGTAATTAAAAGAAGAAAGAAATTTTCCTTTGGCTCCTGTATCTTGCAATCAATGCAAACATGTTTTATTTTGCATATTATTTATGAATTATTCTTGTTAATACAATTAGGATATTAACCTAAACAATGATTTTTTTATCTTAAATTACTTTACAAACTCTGAACTGTATGTTAAAACTCTTAAGAAATTGTTTTTGTTTATTTAAAGTGATAAAATTTAAAATAGAAAAACATGCTGTCCAGGCATAGGGTATAACGTGTAGCGGTTCGGATAGTGCAGGATCTTCGGTACTTCTAAACAATTTTCTGCAAGAAGGTCCGGCTAACGGTGCCGCGGCAGAGGTCATTTGACGAGCATGATCATGTTTAAATCGGTAGCTTGTACCCGTCCGACAAAAAGCGTCGCGGCGCCTCGGCCGCTGGGTTACGACCAACGAAAAAAGTAGTCGAAGGAGGATCCGTCGCGTCCGGAAATTGTTCGACTCTCCTCGAAGTAGCGGAAGCTCGGTGAAAAACTCGGCAGAAGGAGGCCAGCCAGACATAGAGAACACCCTGTGATTAGGCGGTAAGAAAAATGCAGCCGACATTAATAGACCCTCTTTAAGGAGTCCCCGGATACCCGTCGCGCCTCTGTTTTTCTCAACTCCTCAGCACCTTCCCCCCAACCCTCTCCGCCCCTCTAACAAATGGCGGGCTATCCTGTCACGGTTTCCTGTCTGATCGATAGATTATTGTCCCCGCTTTTGTCGACTTTCTAACAGCGCATCGGAAAACATTGTTGCCGTTGACTTATAACCCCTAAATACCTCGACATCGGGACGTGGAAAACGTTGACAAATGATCGCTCGCGGTTGAATTATTGCGCCGTCCTCAAACTGCTATTTGATGTTTACTTTCTCAAATAAACTTCTTTCTCATTTCGAAAGCAACTGCTTTATTGTGCGCGAGTATTTTATAGTATGTACACTGTATCGTGGGTGCCGATTGACATTGACTTTACCTACTGGAAACCCGTTAAGAGACTTTCTAATAACTTTTTCTTTAAGTTATTTTTCGGAGATGGTTTTGAGCTTTCTGGAAATTAGGTATGAACTTTTGCAATTATCCAATATATTTGGATATAAAAATTAATAGACTGCAGATCTTAGCTGCACTGTAACTTCAGTAACCAGAAAATACCAAAAATCCAAGTTTTCATCCTAGGAGATTAGTAATTCAAAAGCTATGAGTGTTTAGAGTTGAGCGATTTACAGTGTTTTTGACAATAAGGGTGCCGCCATGTTGGAATGTAGTGAGTATGGTGCGCTGCTTACCGAACGGAGCCGCTAGGTGGCAGCACAAGCACGCGGTAATGTAGATAATCAATAAATTGGTTGGTGGTTGGTGAGACATCGATTTTTGGTTACAAAAATTTCTGGCTACACAAGTTACAGTTTAACCCAGATGTTTATACAAAATAAAACGGTTCTGTATCAATGGCAAACAGGCGTTCAATAAAAATGCATCCTTTAATAGTTCTTTTTTTACCATTTTAAAACAACATAGCGATATTCTTAGATTTTTTAAAGCTTTTACTGTTTTATATTTCACCCAGCCAATTCTTCATAAATGCGTACAAATACACAGTCTAAAAATGACATATGTATGTGTTTTATACTATACTACACCCCATTGTAAGGTAAACATGTTTGTTGTCTCAAGAGGACATAAAAATGACTTATTAAAAATGACCATTCCACAGTCCCTGCGGAAGAAATTAATTGTGTTACAAGTGAAAAGTTAGCATGCGCTAGTAAATTGTGAGATGTTTTACAATAATTGATTGTAAACTTTATATTAATGATTGATATCATATTATCGAATTATTATACCCTATAATTGTTATAAATGCAAAATTACAGTCTGTATTTAAATCTACATTTTCAAGCTTCAATAGACAATTTGAACGTGTCTTGATAAAATAAGAGATATTCTTTGAATATAAAAAAAAGCGAAAAATGTAAAAAAAGTTCGATTTTTTTAAAGATCTAGATCGGATCCTCCCCTTAAATGGGCGAAATGAAAGGGTATCGTCGAGATCCGATATCACTACGTTTCCACAGTGAAGTACTTAACCCTTTAAATTTGACGTTGAAGGTGGTCAATTATACCGCGCATACCGACGGAAGTAACCGCTGGGAGGCGAACGAGCGATATTCAGGGTTAAGGTTATCCTCGTCTGCTGCCAGTTACGATTTCTGAGCGGTACGTGGGGGTTGCCGACCTCAGACTTCCAGTATGCTTTTCTCGAAGTTCACCGAGTTGGGTCGGCTGTTTACAATCTCGGGGCATCTTCTCCGCATGCAGATTATAGTCAATTAAAGACTTACTGCCCACCATAAGCCGTGATATCAGAGCCCTGAAGATTGAGTACCGTACCCTTTTTTACGATGGGTGTACAGATCGTGAATGATTGCTCAGGGCGTGGATCGATATATTGGGCGAGTCATAAATTAAACGATATCGATTACAATATTCCTCTTGCGCGGAGATGTCCAGTAATTTATAATAAACGCGTTAGAACCCTTCACGCTACCATCAACGCCAAAATCATTCTTTATTTTACAATTATTCAGATTGTAAAGACGTTTTTGACGGCACTTGCTACACAAGTCTCATTTTGAAACTGCCAATAAATACTTAATACTTGTTAGAACCCTACTATTCCCACAGTTTTCATTCGAACTTGAATAAAACGACAGGAATACATCATACCACAATTTTCCAGGGTTCATTTTGACGGGGAGACATTAATCTTCAAATTCACAGTGAGTTCAGTGTTCACAAAAACTTTTCAAAGATCCACTCGCGTGTTACGTGTGTCAGAGACACGAACTTTGCGTCTGGAACACTTCGTTGGCAGTGTCGCAAGATATTCGGGGACCGTCTATTAGCCCAGTTCAAGGGCCATTTATAACCAGCGTCGAATTGAATTATGGATTCGTATCGATGGCGAGCCGGCGCGGCTCACAGTGTGACGAATGAATAATTTAAATTCGGCGTCAGGTATCTTGACACATTTCTTAATTAATATGTCTGGGATCGTACTATATATGATCAATAATAAACATAAGGTGCAACTCTTAAAAAATAGACAAACATATGAACATGTACTTGTAAAATTAGATACGTTTCGCTATGACTAAGTTTAATATATAATATATTGGGTTGGCAAGAAACTAATTTCGGTATTTGAAGGTGAAATACAAATTTCGTTAAGCAATGAACTTTAATCGTTTAAATATTTTCCATTTTGTTCGATGATCTTTTGCCATGTTTCTGCTAGCTTAATAAAGTTATTGGCTATTTTGATAAAGCTGCGACAGCTACATATTGAATAACAAAATTGGGTTTCATTTCATCTTAAAATACCGGAATTACTTTCTTGTTAACTTAATCATATTTACATGTATTGCAATTATATTGACAAAAGTGTGATTAAAATCAGTTAAAGACGTGGTTTTTGCGACGGTGGCTAAGATGATTTTCGTCCAGCTACATTGGCGATCGGTCACGCTGTGCGGCGGCGGTAGAGAGACGCGATCGTCGCAACGGCGACGTCGCGGTATTACGGATCGCTATCGCGGGCCGGTATATTCGTCTCGATTAAAAGTATCTTCCACGGAGCAGAAATTACAGTCAATTAAAGACCCGCGGTAACTACCACAATGCGATATCGACCTCGTCGGCGGCGGCGGTGGACCGTTCCATCTCCGTCTATCTCTCCCTTTCTCCTTTCTCTTCATCCTCTCGCTGTACTCCGACTCTCCACGGATGGACACACGAATACGGACGACTGCGTAGAACGAGCACATATTTGCACGAAGTAACTCACGTCCATGTATTTCTTGCAACCACGTACGTAGCTGTACTTACGTACAGCGTGTGAGATAAGATAGCCTGTGGTACCTACGCCGGGCCGGGGGTGACTGGGAGGATGGGGGGTATATAATTGCAGAAGGCAGAAGAGAGGAGTGAGATAGAGATAGAGATAGAGACAGAGAGAGAGAGAGAAGAAGTGCACGGTACGCGTGTACGTAAGAGGCACTGGTCTCTGTGTGCACGTGTGCTCGCGAGGCTGGCGCACGTAGTCGTGTACGTGTGTTTGCGAGGGCGAAAGAAAGATGCGCGGAGATGTTCTCGCCAGGTCAGCACGGGGTCACGCTTGGAATCCAGAGCAAACTATCCCCTCCTTCGTTTTCCCTCTCACCCCTCCCTCTCTAAAAGTTCTTCTTGCTTGACCGCTCGCTTGCTTACCTACCTACCCACCTACCTGCTCGTCCTCCGCGTCCTTTCCTTCGTCGTCCTCTTCTTCTCCTTCTTTTCCTTCTTCTTCTTCTTCTTCTAGTTCTGCTTCTTCCCCATCCTTTTACTACTACTACTGCTAGTACTACTACCACTATTACCGCACTACTCTTCCCCGTCTTTGTCGTGATCTTCTTTTTACCCGATGCCAAGTAAGAAGCCTGTATACCATCGGTTCTTCGTATAACTCTTCACCTTTCCAGCAGCGTTCATCGTTCTCTATCGACGGATCGGGGAAGACAGTGTCCATCTCTTTCTGTCGATACCGTGAAACTGCCACGTGAAATTCGCGCCTTCCGCGTCATTGCGAACCGATCCCGCTGGACGAGGAAGGGATCGCTTCGACGTAAATCGATCCCTCTTTCTTCCTCTCTTTTTCCTGTTTCTCCGTCTCTCACTCTCTTTTTCGAGAGGGTCGACGAGTAGGAACCGGCGCGAGGGTGAAGGAGCTGACGATGGTTCCACGGTTGTCGCAGGTAAATAGTCGGTATCGATTCCACGATTACTCGGCCGGATTTCATACGGTCGATTTGTTTTCCAAACTATTCTTTGTTAGCCCGAGTTGAGAATGTTGCAAGTGGGCGAATCGCTGAGCATGTCGGCAACAATAGTCATTAAACAGCAACGTGCCTATTAACTTCTTGCGCTGCAAAGTCGAGTCAGATTTCTGACGAACATCTCGCACAGGATTGATTAAATACGTGCGCTGTTAACTTCCCTGAAACCGAAATAATATTCTATTTTATTATCGATTCGCGTAATGATAGTCGAATTTATGACTGAAATGAGTATGTGTAATTTAAAACATGGTGAACATTAAACGAATTTGAAAATATTTTTATATCACTTTCAACCTATTGAACATATTAATTGAGAAAATAACTTTCTATGTCACTCCGGTTTGTTGTAATCCAGGTAGAACGATTTTATCTTGCGTAAAGATCCGCTGTCTAGTTATTAACCTTCTTTGGACACTTCAAGTACTTATGAAAATCAACGAATGATATATTTAAGAACAATATTTTAGTAATGTGATATACAGTAGCGGACAAAAGTTTAAGAAGACTCTGGAGAAGACGATAACTTTTTTTAATATTGTGCTATACGATTTGAAATGTTTTGGGAAGCTAGAGCAATTAGTTTACTAAAGGATGCGGAAAGAAAATTTTCTCAAAAATTGCAATTGATCGGAATTGTTGAAAAAATACTAAAAATTGAATTTTTAACTTTTTTGTGCGGGCCTATATTAAAAATTTAAAAAATACGTTTTGCAGATCTGTGTCAATTAAACATATTCTGAAAATTTTGTAAAAATCGGTCGACGTTGCAATGAGCTACAAACATTTAAAGATGGTAAACATTGCAGATTTTTACGATTTATTCCCGAAAATCTTGAAAATCTGCAATTTTTACCATCTTTAAACGTTTGTAGCTCAATGCAAGGTCGACCGATTTTGACGGAATTTTCAGAATATGTTTAATTGACACAGATCTACAAAACGTATTTTTTAAATTTTCAATATAGGCCCACATAAAAAAGTTAAAAATTCAATTTTTAGTATTTTTTCAACAATTCCGATCAATTGCAATTTTTGAAAAAATTTCTTTTCACGTCCTTTAGTAAACTAATTGCTCTAGCGTCCCAAAAACGTTCAAATCGAACAGTACAATATTAAAAAAGTTATCGTCTTCTTTAGAGCGGTCTTAAACTTTTGTCCGCTACTGTATCAAATTTTCCTTTCCATTAAATTGCATTACGAATTACTAAAATTCCGGAAACAGTGAAAGACACGAACTTGTGTCATATATACAATTAAATTATTTTTAGAAAATGAATATGAATGGATAAAATAAAACGATCATACATAACGAAAATATTCTAGACCGGATGAAGTGTGCAAATCCAATAATCGAAACGGTTTCGAGTACGTAAGAGTTCAAAGCGAATGACAGCTGTTTATTTCCGCTGCACCGAACATTGTTCTTTCCCTGTCAAATTGCGGCGCCATCCGCGTCGAATTATCTCGCTGATTATCGTCGAGCCGGCGCGGCCGGAAAGGAATAATTAATTAGTTAGCTGGCCGTCTGAAAGAATCGCGCCGCGCGCCGGTAAAGGTATGTTTCGTGCCGCGACGAAACGATTTGCCTTATAAGTGACAGCACGTGAATGCGCTTCAGCTTGCCACCTTTTAAGTGCGTCCCGTGCAGCCCCCCTTTCGAACGGTACGAGGCCCGAGATTCTACACGCAAATTCTGATTACGTATGCGCACGAAACTAACTGCAACGCACGTTCCGAGATGGACTTTCGCCTTTTCCCATGGTGCTTGTTAGCTCTTGACTTCACGACATTCTCACGGATACTGGCAAACTGCGGGAACGATTTTACTTGCTACGAAACTTCGCGAAAATAAACGTGACAGATACATCCCAAATGATAGGGAATCGACTTCGAACACGAACACGAACACTGGTTATGGCGATTTTTTTAGTAAGACAACACCTGAGAAGTTCACATTTACAGTTCTAATTACTTTATAGAAATGAATTCTTAATGATAGCAGTGGACGTGTGGATACTACATAATATAATTTTGAGTGAAGGGAAAACAAGTACTACTTACAATTATTAGTTTCTCATTGAAAAAACATTGGGGAAATCGATTTTTATTATTTGTTGCTTCTCTGTGAAAATATTATCTATTCTTTCAATTTTTCTGAGAAATCTGCATTTCTTTTCTTGTTTATAATCGTTTGCAAACTCGATTATTGGTTCTCAAATATGGAGATTGATGACTGTATTGCGTAATATTATTTTCGAAATTTTAACTAATAGCTTAAGTATAAATCGCTAAACTGAAGTTGTCTTTCGATATTCTCCTGGTGAAGATAGTCAGTCAAAATGTTACGTATAACATTTTTGTCAAAAATGATTTATCGAATGGGTCATTGGCTGTTTCAATTAGATGAAGAGCAGTTCTTTTGGACATAATACAATCTCTGGTTGTAAGGAAAAACGCCGCATATCACAATTTCAAAAATTTTGCGTTTATGCATCAATTGAACTTTAGAGTTTTACGTATTTACTGAAAAAAATCATGAAAACAAATTCGAAAGACTCAAAAAAATTAATACAATTTTACCGATGTCCGGTGTGAAGAATTAGTGATCAAGAGCAGAGTTGAGCAAAAATTTCATTTAAATAAACATTTTTGCCCAACTCTGATCAAAAGTAAGTGACATGTGGCGTACTTCCTTACAACCAAAGATGTATGCTACCACAAAATTGAATGTGCAGTCGCAGGACTCGAAGCAGTAAGTCTGAGTGTATTAATTTTCAATTTCAAAAATTATAGAGCTAAATATTTCGATAAGGAAGAAATCCAGAATCCACCAACAGACTGTATTCTTAAAAAAAGAAGAAATCAAGGAGTCGCATTTAAATGACCTATTTTTCGGATAAATACCTTACGTTTTACAGTGCCTTGAATCATACAGTGAAACTGTCGCGTATCATAGACTTAAACTGTCCATTCTATAATTATGTTACTTTTGTGCGTAAAGTTATGTAAAAACAAACTAAACTCCAAGCTGAATCCGTGTTGCGAGACAAATTTTCCCTTGCACTCACGGTTTCCGTTCGACAGTTTGAATGTAACATTCAACAGGTTACTGAATCATAAATGCAATTTGACGTACAGTTAACACCTGTGCACCGTTCCGGTAATTATTGCATTATTACTTCGTATTAAAGTTGTAATCTAATCGAGGGGAAACACTTACTTTTAACTCGATTGTGATACGCGCTTACGATCACAGACAGTAATTGCGTGAACAGTATTTGCGATCATATAATCAATGGCCAAGTCAGCAAACAAAATAAAGCAACACGTAAGTCGGTTTTAGAAGTTACATTCAACTTTAGAAGTTATTAACAGACTGCGGATCTTTATGCATTTATAGCAACATTGAGTAGATGAAATTCAAAATTGTAGGAAAATTTAAAAAATTTCAAGACATCAATATACATATTATTTTTCATCTGTTATAATTATTTAGGGAGGAAATAAAATTCTCAGTGTAGTTATTAAACAAACTATACTTTCTTTCGGAATTGAACTTCAAATTTATTTCTGACAAGTGAAGCATTTTGTAACTGTTTTATTCGAGGCTGCAATAGACATCTAGAGAGCATATAAAAATCTATATGTATTTAACGAAAGCAGTTATTCATTTCCATGCTTTCTTTATTGATCCAAAAAAGCATACCGCCCTTTTTAGATAAAAGAGGTTGAAAACGAAAGAGCATAATGCGGACTTACTATGATCGCGAATGGTTCATTCTATCGGTTTAGTGACGAAAGGATACGTTGCCATCTTTCAGTAAAGAACGAAGTTCTACGAAAAACAATATTACTTGAAAATTTTCAGAATTTGTACTTACACCTCTATGATTCTCAGCCCGCCATATTACAATACTTCTTCGAAACACGGCCGCAACTGTAGCCCAGTTTCCCGTGTTTAGCGTCGCGCGTCGGCGAAAAAAGAAACGCATAAAATCGTGTGTGTTGCGTAGCGCGCCGCATCCGGGCGTCGTTTCCGCCACCGCGGGTTCTCGGTAGTTTCCGCTTTCACCTGAAAGAATCCTCAGAAGTACAGTAAACTCGCGCAGTCAAAAAAGTAATATCTGTCGGCAGCGAGCCGTTAATTATGGCGTCGGCTGTGTCGTCGGTGGCGCGGCGAGGCTGATGCGAGCGTATGAAGTATTTCCATTTCCATGATTGGACCGACTTTGAAATTGGCGGCCGGCGTGTATCGCTACGACAGATGGAGATTCGTGATTCCGCGTGCGCGCCAGCGCCAGAGGAACATTGAAAGAAGAAGAAGAGTAAGAGAGAGGGAGGGAGGGAGAGAGAGAATGCGCACAGAGGAACGGGTTCAGAGAGTGAAACAGAGACTGACGAGAGCTCGGGGAACAAGGGGGGCCCCCAGTCACCGGATGGGGGGTCGCCGCGTGTTAGGGACGCGCCGCGTGTCAATTAAGTGGCTCTGACCGGTGAGATACGGGAACTCCTTTCCATACGGATATGCATACGCTCGCTCCGAATCCGCTTCGGCTATCGTTTACATACACACGAGCATAAACGGATCCGTTCGCAGCCACGCAGACACCAGGGGCCCCGATGATTCTTGCCGTTTCGCCCGCGCAACCGCCATGAATACGCGGCACGAACCATTCGAGGCTGTCTGCCACGGGATTGATGACTCTCGTGCGCCCGGCCAATGACGTTCTCGCGTGTTCGAACATTCTAACGCGTTGTTTTATTAATACTTTCCTTGGATAACGTTTATCGCCGCATCGAACCCCAGTCGCATTCGGGTTGTTAGCTGCGCGGTCTTTACTTGTACGCCATTTCCATACTGCAGATTGCAGTACGTCTCTCGAGCGTTTACTCGTTTGCGCTCATTTTTCATCGGCGCTATACAGGCTGTTCCAGCAGCAATCTGGTGCACGGGGGCTGTAGGAACCATCTGGAAATTACGCAATTGATAGCTTTAATATATTCGCATCCTTTACTTGTCATCAGGGATCATAACTGTTATAACCAGAAAGAAAAAAAGTCATAGAATAACAAGTATTTCATCGACTAAAATCGTATTGGTTACAAATAAGGATTATAAGTAACCGAAAATTTGTTCTCTTGTTGGTAAATGTTATCGTTGAGAGAAATTCATTTCGATCACTTGTAACAGTTATCAATGAAAGAAATTTATTTCGATTACTTTGTTTGTGATTATTTCTGATTATTTCGGTCACTCGTAACAGTTGTCGATGAGAGAAATTTATTACAATCGATCATACAGTCATAAAGTAATAAATTCGATCATCGATAACTGTTATGAGCGATCGAAATAGATTTCTCTCGTCGATAACTGTTATGAGCGACAGAAATGAATGTCTCTCGTCGACAACTGCTTTGAGCAATCGAAACAGTTTCTCTTCATCGATAACAGTTATCGAGGACGATCCAATTTTTTGGACACTAATAACTGTTATTCGTAACCAAAAAGTATAAAAATCGATATTCTTCAATCATTTTGTTCTTCGAATTTTTTTCCTTATATTTTATGTACATTATCTTAAATTTCAATAATAATCAACTTTTTATTCATGATTGTTATCGTAGAAAAGTTTAGAATAACTGTTATTTTTGGTCCCTGCATGTAATCATTATTATCAGAACGAACGATATTTATTAATTTCGCTCATAGAAGCTAGGTGGATCATACTGACTTCTGTAATTCACGATCGAGGAGAACCTCGATTAACCGGACCAGTGATGACCAATGATGAACCGGAATTGATAGATGAAACACTGATTTGAAGAAGAATTTAAAAAATCTGGCAGATCGCTTAATGTATGCCATACATGCATTATAATAATTTCAATAATTGGAAAATATAAAACCGGTAGGTAGGTAATATTTTGCAAAACTCCGTTTCGTAAGACATCCAAGAAATTCCGCGATTTCGAAAGAAGAACCGACAACTCCATAGCAAATTCTGAACGATTTGACGCGGAGTGGCTCGTACGCCATTCCAGTACAATGTAATACGTTGCAATGCTATTACCCAGGTATATTTATTTAATTAGCAGTTCCTTCTACGAAGGCATGTGGACAGACGCAAAAAGTACAGAAGAAACCTCGATAATTGCAGATAATGGTAGTAATACATAACGGATAATAAGACATTTTCTGTGACGTGTTAACAAATCTGATGGACATTTTCGACAAGTTGAAAGTTCCTTTAATGAAAGGCTCTGTTAACGTTTAATGTAATAAGTGCTACTCTTTCCAATCGCCCGAGGGATATTAGTTTCTCTTTGACTTAGAGGCGCTTACGTATACACATGCGCAGAGGTTATGTGTGCAAGGTACAACACCAATCGAAGTTACAAAGTAAGCGAGCGTATCTATACATTTTACGTAAATGACCCCAATCATCCTGTTCTCGCAACATTGTTTCGCAAAGTGCCATTACAGGCACGAGTACCATAACATGCCTCTGTCCGTCCCTTTTGTTCCCCGTCATTTTTCAGACTCTTTCGCTGCCTCCATTTTCCTTTTTCTCTTCTTTACCGCAGGCGCGTGACACAAGACCTCGTTATGATGACCCCAGCTGGAATGTTCACGGTGGTCTCATCCGTGGCGATCAAGAACCAATCCCTGTTTACCTTCAGCCTGAACAGTCCAGCCATCGCGATACTATTATGTCATCAACCTGGAAATATATGCTTATAGATTAGCGCGTCGACTGCCATCCAAACCTAATGAGTAGACTGCGGATTTTTATGCATTTTATGCAAAGCACAGTGGACAGATTAGAATAATTTCAAAACATCGATGAACCTGTTTCAGCTGATTCAAATCTTTATACAAAGCATGACATTATGCAGACCATTTTCATGCAAAATAAAAATTGTTCGTATCGATTACAATGGACAGGAGCCGAACAGAACATTTCTTTCTTGTTATAATACAAGGAAACTCTTGAATTCTTTGAATCTCCTTCTTTAAATTGCATCTACTTTTTTTCACTATTTATATATTTTTATTTTTTAATCTCCATCCTTTAATTTAATATAATAAGCACTTCACTTCTTTCATTTTTATACTATAAAGTGTTATATTCAGCGTTTCATGCAGAACTAGTACAGATTGCACTTCTAGAATTTTATGACAAGCAGATGACCATTGATGATATTTGGTATGACAAGATATGATAACTGGTATGAACAGTTTTTCGACAAAGTATTAAGTCTCGGCAGTCGGAGTTATTTTAACATGATTTTTTAAATTTTATGGATATGAAATTGATATAATACCACCCTGTATCTTTTTGATAATATTATATTTTGGATTGGTGCAAGATTCGATCAAAAATAAAATACTGTAACGAATAAATTAAATGTAATAGAACAAGAATATTAGTCCTTTCTCAAGCTGAAATAAATGTAAATTCATATGCCTCTTGAAATCTCTGGGACTCTGTTGTAATAAGTATACAAATAATGATTTTTAAAAATAGGTAAGCTGCTTCAATTTTGTTTCTCACTGTGTAAGCCTCGGACAGAACATGATCGAGGAAATCATAAAGAACAAGCGAGCGGCGGGAATAAGGTGACGTGCCCTATGCCTGGACAGCTTGTTTTTCTATTTTAAATTTTATCACTTTAAATAAACAAAAACAATTTCTTAAGAGTTTTAAGATACAGTTCAGAGTATGTAAAGTAATTTAAAATAAAAAAATCATTGTTTAGGTTAATATCTTAATTGTATTAACAAGAATAATTCAAACCTATAGTTGGACATATTAAATCCAATCTAAGCTAGTACCTGGACAGAAGTAAAGCCTATATCGGGACAAATTCAATTTACGAGTTGATCGAGCGAACATAACCTAAAACGTTGGTTGGTGGCGCTGTTGCGCATCACGAATAGACGATGCTTTGCGTAATATATAGTATTCTTATCATAGATTATAGTATTGTATTATTTAACCAAAGATATATTTATTTTCATTTACTGTTTTAACAAAACTTGTCATAATACAACTTTTAAGGTTAGGTAGTAATACTGATAGATTTAAGATGTAAACATAAAGTATTATTAACGTCACAACCGGAATACATTTTCTACATACGTTATTCAAGCTAATAGAAGACTAATTATACGTACATGTAGTTAAATAATTTGCAAACAATGCGTTGATTTTATTCACAAACACGTGTCCGGCTTCAGGCGTAAGCACATTGCGTATAAGCTTAGAGTGGGACAGCTACTGTAATCGCGTCCCAGTATGGAGTACTTATATTTGAAAACAGTCCTAATCTTGGACATCTAATATTTGGATGAATAATTATTATTTACGTTAAGCTTGATTGCCAATTTATTTTAAAATTTCAATATTATTATGCGTGATAATTATTTTTTGTCTGAGGGCTTAAATTATATCTTTTTTTCTAACAAAAGTTCGAACTATAAATGCACATGATTCGTATGTAAATAGACTATTTTGTATACTGTTTTCAGATGAACTTTGAATTCATTTTTAAATTTCAATTGATGTCTTAATGAAATAATATTCACACCTACTTGTAGCTAAGGCCTCAGAATATATAATATAATTATTTAATCTCTTAATTACTGATTTTACTATGAAAATTCAATTGTCCAGATTTAGGTATCACTTTTGGACTGTCCAGACTTAGGGCACTTCACCTTACTTTGAAAGAAGCGATATTTAATTTGCAATAGCTAGAATTGCGGTTAAGAAGCAAGTGCTTGGGCGATACCGGGTCTGTTGTGTAGTGTAGGGGCTTGTGGATATGTGTACATCAACACAGAGTGAGCGAGCGTGTGAGAAAGAGAGTGAGAGAGAGAGAGAGAGTCGAGACCCACCCCATCGTTCTTGCACACACTGGAGAGCGTGGTATGTGCGCGTTAAACCGCTCTACCGCGGAAACGCGTTAAACCGCTCTTCACCTTTTGGCCTCCCTCTCCTCCCTGGTGCCCCACCTCCTCCGGTTCACGTCTCCACCCCCGTACGCGCATCAACCCTACTCGTGAACTTCCGGTCCTCGACCCTTTCACCCTTTTCATACTCGTGTCCTCTCGCATCCTTCAAATCCGCCCCTCGCCACCTGCCATCCCGCTGTTCCTCTTATCCTTCCATTAACGGTGTAAACCCCACGGCCCGGTAACGCATCCTTAAAAATCGTCCGTGGCATATTTAATGTTTGCACTTCGACGCTTCGTCGTAAAGCTCCTTTCGGGATCCAACGGTGTTCTCCATTAGTGCTTAATTACATGGAAGCTCCTTCGTCGTGGCCCCCGCTTTTACTTTTCTTTTCTCTTCGTTCGCGTTTTTTCCCCACCCTCTCCACCCCCTGGTCCTTCGTCTTCTTTCTTTTCTTTTTGCTAAGTACGAGAAAACATAATGCTTCGTGAATATTCAAGCTTGGAAGTTTAGTAATAACGCCGCGCGACAGTGACAGCGCCCCCTCCACCCCGTTATATGTATTTGTGTTTATGTACAGCTACGTTGTAAGTGATACCGGGAAGTGGATATCCGGTTTCGAAACGGTCGCTCGACAGGGCGAAGTAGTTGTTACACCGGCAGCCGGGATCGAATTGATTTGACTCCTGATCGGAAAGTAGAATAACACGGTTTATCTGGTTGTCGGGCGGTGACCAATCGCGGGAATTCCATGCTATTTCGATTTGATATTCATCTGTTCGTTTTTCTTGATCCGCTTAGTCGGATGGAAACGTTGCGACGCTGGATTATCAGAATAACAAGTTATCTCTCATGGATCTCGTCTATTTTCGACGGAATTAATATTTCAACTGCTTTTTAACGCTAGATCGACGGAGCACTAACAGTGATTTCATTTTACTCTATAAATATTATGTACGATGATGTATTAATTCCTTTCGGCGATTTTTATTGGAATATACTGTTAGTCGCAGAATTGAATGGGCCAAACGATTTCAGTTTCTCTGCCAAACTGGAAGAATCAGTTCACTGGGCGACGTGTAATGAAGGTTTTGGAAAAATTGCGTCTAGTCGAAATTACGAAAAGAAAATTGTAAAAAATGGTTTTCATAGATCCATATATTATATGTATAAGTTATTTAATGATTATTAATTATTTTCCAAATTGTTTCTTTAGGATTTATGGCGTTTGTTTCTTTTTTAACTCTCTGACAACACTTATATGTTTGAAGAAAGTGCAACAAAATATCGACTTTTTGCAAATCAAAATCGACAACACCGGGTTCGCGAGTCGCTGTGTTTCGACATTCGAGATTACACCCGTGCGTCTACTGTTAAATCGTGAAATTTGACTTACATTAGTTTGGAATCAAGCTGTTCGTATACATCCTGCAGCGTAGCAGGGATAAACGCGGCGGAGCAGCTTTCCCGCTCATAATGAAATGCTAAACGCACGATGAGGGTGCTGTTGCAAGGATAAAGAATGGTCGTGTAAAACTTTCGTGACGACCCATGTCGCGATGTATTATCAGTGCCATTTGTAATGCTGATTCGACTACTGTCCCGAGAAATTGTCTGCGCTCCAACAACCCTATGGAATTACGTGTAAATAGTTGAAGTGTAGCGTTCTGGTAAAAACATCTTCTGCCAGTATTTTTCACGTCGTTTCTCAAATAATAATCATTATTACACTCCGGATGTTTATGCAGAAGAAAAAGTTTGTGAATCAGTTGCAAGAGGCAGAAGCTAAATATAAATTTATTTTCTTCATTAATAATTTTAATGTGGTGAAAGTAATATAATAATACCCTTAAAGTCTTTTAATATTTTCGCTGTTTTTTCAATTGCACTTGCTGATTTTTGTTATAAATGCATAAAATCCGGAGTCTAATCATTATAATTTGTAGACATTATTATTGGTAAAATACCGGATAGATGAAACGGATTGAAATTTGTTAGAAAATCGGAATTTTATATTCGGTTTCTAGTTCTTCTAATTGATGAAGAAAATTTTTCTTCTGCACAAAGATCCACTGTGTAATTTTCCGAGTTAATTCGGGAACTAATAATCAAAGTAAAAGATTTTACTAGTGATTCTTGAAGCAAATAACCTGGTCTATACGCACAAATAGTATTTATTCAACTTTACTAGTGCAAATAGAAACTTATTTTTATGCGCATAACTCAATGTCTCGACTTTACGTATTCGTGCTAATGTAATTATATCAAGTTGGTACAATATTCTCGTCCATATTTGTGTTTCTTACATTTTCAAATTCTCCTCCCAATGCTAAGTGGAACACGGTTTCTGTAAATACGCAAAGGTATATTACATTGTGGTCACGTAAATGATCCATGTTATCAGGATTTTTTACTTATAAGATACAAAGTTACTGTGCCATCTGTTCACGGTGTTATTCTGCTAGAATAACAATGAAACACCTGGTGCACGTAGTAATCACGACTTCGTGTTTTGCGTCTACCATTAAAGATCTACCGGAATTCTACAAAATATGCATCGCTGTGCAATACGGGGAAAGCGAGTGTTACAAAGTGTAGAAATCAAATGTCAACGATAGAAAAATCCTAAACTTTAGTAAGTCATCTCGTAAGTGACGGATGTTCATTCTTTTAACCAAGGATGACGAGTTAATTCGTCATTCTAGTTTGTTATCGCTTTTGAGAAGCTTTTCATCTTCTTGGTTCAGCGAATAATACATATACCGAATAAACTATATTGTACTCCCTCTGTCCCATAATAATAGTAGCAATTGAATATTTGAACGGGAATTATTGGCGAATGCAGCTGTAAGTTGTGTTGTAGCGCAAAATTGCGAAGCCTTCAATAAAAATCAATGTTTCATGACATCTGTCATTTGTTTTGACACACCTTCAAATTTTTAGGTTAAACTAATTACACTGTCCAACAAATTTCAACTTTTTTTATGTTCCCAGATTACTATTGGGTCCTTCTTATAGAGTTTTTTGCGCTGATTCCGAATCTGTTTTTAATTTTTTCCCTATACGCACAGTTTTTGAGGAACATGGCTTTGAAAAAAAAACATATTTTTTAACTTTAAACAAATATTGTGATGTTATTATAAAAGATATTGAATTGTTCTTTGCAGCAAAAGATTCTGTGGACTTTCCCGAATACAGTGATATCCAATATTAATACACTATGATTGTTTAAACATGTTTAAACAATGATTAAAGACGGAGAGACACCATTTTTGCACCAATTTTTGAAGATATTTTTAAATTTATCTCAAAAAATAAGGGTCCAGCGGAAAATCGAACTATACCACGCGATAGAGCAGACTTTTATCTTGAAAAACCCCCCTTTGAAGTTTTCGACATCGACGTTTTTACCGAACCAGAAAGCAAAATATCTTCGCCCGACATGCGTTGCCGCCAGTGGCGCTCTGGACGAGATATGGCGCAGCGACGGGATACGGAGCGGCGAACGACCGTTGTAGTGGTGAGCTCCACTGGCGGCAAATCATGTCGGGCGAAGATATTTTGCTTTCTGGTTCGGTAAAAACGTCGATGTCGAAAACTTCAAAGGGGGTTTTTCAAGATAAAAGTCTGCTCTATCGCGTGGTATAGTTCGATTTTCCGCTGGACCCTTATTTTTTGAGATAAATTTTAAAATATCTTCAAAAATTGGTGGTGCAAAAATGGTGTCTCTCCGTCTTTAATCATTGTTTAAACATGTTTAAACAATCATAGTGTATTAATATTGGATATCACTGTATTCGGGAAAGTCCACAGAATCTTTTGCTGCAAAGAACAATTCAATATCTTTTATAATAACATCACAATATTTGTTTAAAGTTAAAAAATATGTTTTTTTTTCAAAGCCATGTTCCTCAAAAACTGTGCGTATAGGGAAAAAATTAAAAACAGATTCGGAATCAGCGCAAAAAACTCTATAAGAAGGACCGAATAATAATCTGGGAACAAATTTGGTGTTGGACAGTGTTATTACGAATTATATCTACTTTTACCACGTTTTTATTAGCTCGCTTTCTTGTTTGTCTGTTTGTCTGTTTGTTCGGTACAAATTTTGCAATTGATTTTAAACTAACTTCCCGATGAGCTAGAGACTTGAAATTTTAAACGTAGCTCAGAACTGGGTGACAATGCAATATTTAAAAAAATTGTTTAAAAAAGGCTATGCGTTCAGGAGATATAAATTATTAATAATTTGAATCTTTGCACCCCCCGCCGCGTGACGTAGTACATCTTCGCGTTCAGCGTCCCCACTCTACTACGTGTTCCCACTCTGACTCATCCCCACTCCACTGACCCGCTTCGCACCGAAGGAGCTCAGTGTGCGTCAGTGTGCGTTCGAGCTCCGTGCGGTGTTTACAAAGTTACTACGTATTATTATAGTATAATGTTTGTTTACCAAGTGAAAGAACAGTTACACCGAAATTCTCCATCGAACCTTTATCTTTGACATTTTACCACGGCGTTCGTTTTCGATATGACGCGTCGCAATACCGTCTGAAATTTACTACATGTCTCTGTTATAATCTCATCAAAATGTTCAAAATCGATTGTAAAATTTCAAACATATAAGGCTAAAAAGCAGAAAATAATTATTTAAATAAAAATAAATTTTTTAAAAATACCACGTTTTTAAAACGGACTAAAAAGTATAAAATAAAATTTTAAAAAACGCCACGTTTACAAACGGACTAAAAAGTATAAAATAATTTTTTCTAGCCCCATACAGATTCCTAAACCCGTACAGATAGTCCTGAAAATTTGTGATTGTGAATTTTGAATAGCTATGGAAATACTTGTAAGATTTAAAACGAAAAACGTGGGGCTCATGCAATAGATAATTGATGCATAAACACCTAAATCACTAACAATTTTATTGCACTGCAAATGATATGAACTGTTTTGCGAGTTTCCTCAGCGGCAGCTACTCTCTACACTGCTTACTATGTATTATCTTGCGCCCCACGTTTTTCGTTTTAAATCTTACAAGTATTTCTATAGCTATTCAAAATTCACAATCACAAATTTTCAGGACTATCTGTGCGGGGTTAGGAATCTATATGGGGCTAGAAAAAATTATTTTATACTTTTTAGTCCGTTTTAAAAACATGGTATTTTTTAAAAATTTATTTTTATTTAAATAATTATTCTAATTTCATTCGCTGATCGAGGTCAATTGGT
Organism: Lasioglossum pauxillum; assembly: GCA_933228785.1. NCBI lineage: Eukaryota > Metazoa > Arthropoda > Insecta > Hymenoptera > Halictidae > Lasioglossum > Lasioglossum pauxillum. The sequence goes on along the minus strand of OW121705.1, from coordinate 41,161,732 downwards.
TTATTTCAGTTGAATATCAACCCATTGTAAAAGTGAGATGAAAAAGCAAGTTATGCTGGAAGCAATGAAGAACGATGGCTCCGATAATTTTAAAGAAAAGCTTCGCAGCCAAGGGATCCTACCTACAAGCTTAAAATGCAGTAACGAAATTATTGAAAAATCCAGAAACCATTATCTGAGCACTCAAAATAAAAATTAGGAGTAATATTTTTAATTTATTGTTTAACGTAATCTAGTTTTTTGATAATAAATGTTGCGTTCTATATTTATTTTCTATTGTCACTATTATTATGGAACATATTAAATTCATCAACTGCTACTATTATTATAGTACAGAGGGAGTACTTGATATTGTACTTGATGATAACTACAGTGAAATTTTTGTTATCTCAATCCTGTTTCTCCTTCAGCTCTGCTAAATTATGTGTAACACACTGACAGATTGATAGTTCGACAAACAGGTAGGGTGCAGAGAAACGATCAGCCTGGTGTCTTCTCGGCGTTGTGCAACGTCTGCTTAGCAGCTAGCACAGGGAAGTTTAGGGCGTGCAGGTTGACGAATCAGCCGGGCAATCGGTAGATAAAGAAACGTCGGGAGATCGTGCAAGAAAGGGCAGCATGAACGGTAATCTACATCCTTGTAGAAAAGGTCGAGAGCGCGGGTAGAGAGTCAGCTATCCGCCCCTGGAGGCGGGTAGGCAAGACGAAGCCCCGGCACACGATCTATCCTCATCCATGCGTGTTCGTGACTTGGGTCGGGCCTAGCCGGGCCCCGACCTGGTTGGGCCCGGGCTGGCTCGTTCTCTGTTCGCTCTCGGCTCCCACCAACCGTCAGGAACGCTAACCGTACACCCGGATCCTTCTGCTCTTTCGTCTTCGATCCTGCGGCCCTAAGGAGCAGTCACGGAGCAACCCTTGCTGCGGCGGGCGTTAGAATGCCCAAGGGGGACGGGTGAGGTTGTAAACGAGGGCGAGGATGGCATCGCAACGGCCGGACGGAGGATGAGGGGCAAGGTAAAGGGAGAAGGCAAGTGGCGAAGAGGTGGGCAAGAGGTTTGGAAAGAGGAGGGCCAGGAGGGAGGCAAAGACTCTCCGCAGGTCGATACCATCGCTAAGAGCCACCAGGTTCAGGTCTCCCGCTGCTTCTATGCACCGGCGAGAGGGACAGAGAACAGAGGGGACCAAAAGCAACAGAGAGGAGAGAAAGAGAGTGAGTGAGGAAGAGAAGAGGCAGATTGGAAGTTGTGAGAAGGATGCCGGTTAGAGGAACAGAGACGAAAGAGAGACACAGAAAGGTTCGGATAGTTAGGAGGAAGAGGACAGGGATAGGAGGCTTCCCCGTAATTATTCAGCAAGGAGGACCCGCGGGTCAAGTCGGGTTATCTTAGCACTAGGATGCAGGGTTATCTACCCTGCATTACTCTCGTTCCTCCCCGTCGTTGGACCGAGAACCACGCAGCATGAGGAAGAGAGAGAGAGAGTCAGAGGGACTTTCTCTCTTTGCCTCGTAAACATTCCCCGTTTCGCATTTAGTACACTTTCTGTATGGATATACATATACGTATGTACACGTACACGACGTAGGACCTGATACACCGATAAGATTGACCACCGAAGAGACGCGGTTTTCGAGTTTAACGGGTGACGAAAGCCTGAATGCCGATAGCGCTGCCACCCAAATAGATTCGTGTCGTTCACAGGGGTCGTCGCTGTTTCGCGAACTCGAAGCTGATTAGTCTGCGCTCCTCCTTGACCGCGGGAGAGGCTAAACTTCCACGACCCTCTACACCAACAAAAACATTCGGATCCCTGGGAAGAAGTTACGAGTACGTCGACTTCACGCCTTCACTGGCTGCGTGGCACGTCTGCCTAATGATTCGATCAAATTAGTCAAATGGCCGTGGTCAGTGCAAAGTCAGTTGGTCAACTAGGCTTGAGATATCGCGGCAAGGCATTTCGCAAAAAATGGTTTCGAAGAGAATTCGTTTTGCAGGCATGTTCAGATTGAAAATCCAGAAAATCAATTTTTTCAAGATTCCAGACCAGAAACCTCACTCAATAGCTGTAATTAACAGAAAGTTACGTTTATGTCGGTGATGTACACGATGTGCAACTTTCAATCGCTTCAAGAATGTGTTATTTAAAAGCTTGTCGCTTTACGCGTTAAAATTGGAAATACTGCGAAGAAAGTTTCCTCGCGCTCTCTTCACAGCCCTGATCTGTTGCCTTGTGATTACCGGCTATTTTTAACCGTGTCAGACTCCATTGCAAACAGCAATTTCAAGAATGATGTCAACGTCAAAACGGCAATTAACTCATTTCTTGTGAATAGAACTCGAGCGTTTCGCAGTAAAGGGATGTATAAGCTAGTGGAACGTTGGAAAAGGGTCGTCAAAGTCAATGGTGACTATGGTTTGTCCAACGAGACGAGGCAATAAACGTAAACATCGCCACAAAAGTGCGACAAAGTTGACGGTACCTTTCCCAGATAGTTATCGAGGACCTACGCTGGTGTTTCAGTGCCTGGTCTCGACAGGCTATCCTGAAAAATAAGACTACAATCCACAGGAACATTTTACGGTACCAAGTGGATTCGCCTTTCTAATGGGAGAGAGAATGTAACATTTCCGTGTTCGACGTGTTCGAAAAGAACAGGGAACTCCGCGAAAAGGATTGCCACCGTTAACGGGTTAACCGTCCGCGTTACACGTGTTACATCCAATTGAAGCTCCGCGGGGCCGTTATCATTTATCATACAAGGAACACTTGCACGCTCCGACGCTCACAATCGAGCACAAAACACGCCGTAAGATCGAGAGCGGCTCCTTTTGAAAAGGGCATCGATGGAATCCCAATACTCCGGCTCTCAAGGATCCTTCACGTCACGGAACGCGTCTGCCCTCGTAGATACTTCTGCTCTCCGCTCGTGTAACATTGACACGCGCGGCGTACACGCGTCGAATACACCGATGCATTATACGTATACATATACATATATGTACAGCGGTATGGCGGTGTGTGGCGCGTTGCCTGGCGTGCAAATGCAATTGGATACCTTGTACAGCCGCGACAATTGCGGGCTACGCGTTCGCGGACGTGTCCCCATTTGCCCGTTCGGCAGTTCCCGAGGATCCGAAGAATATTACGTGGCTTTATGGCGGTGTGGCGCGAGGGACAGAGGGCAAAGGAACTCGAAGGACAGCGGGGAACAGGGAAACGGACCCACCAACAGCGGGACGGGGATACGGTGAAACGCATATGCTGCGATAGAAGGCACGTAGAGTCTCTATGCAGAGACTCCAGCTGCGCCATGTGCGTCGTTTGCCCCAAACGTGACGCTGCTCGTCATACCCAAGGAGATGCGATGCTTTTTTATAAATCCTCTGCTTAAAGTGAAACGTCGCAGGAACACCAGCCAACGCCCTTCGCCTGCGATCCCTAGCTGACCCGCCTCTGGACCTCCACTTGCTTCCAGCCACTCGATCCTCGCGGAATCATTATTGAATTCCTCGTGGACAGAGTTGTGCAGAATTACAATTGAATTACTCCAGAATTATAATTACAAAGTAATTGAATTAAATTGTAATTCAATTATGTTGTAATTTATCATTCAGATCTTCAGTCAATTAAATTACAATTTAATTCGTAATTGCAATGGAGCACAATTATAAAATACATTATAATTGAATTATGAAAAATGAAGTAATAGGCAAGAAGAGGTTGAAAAATCCATGTAAAGGTTTCAAACAGAAGGAATTTATTACTTATAAATTTACTAGCTGCTCGTAACCTACTTACGGCACACCCTCGCAACCAGTTCAAGTATACTGTAATTCAATTATACATTGCATTTCAATTATATTGTATTTCAATTATATTGTATTTCAAGTATATTGTATTTCAATTATACTGTAATTCAATTATAAATTGCATTTCAATTATATTGTATTTCAATTATACTGTAATTCAATTATATTGCATTTCAATTATATTGTATTTCAATTATATTGTATTTCAATTATATTGTATTTCAATTATATTGTATTTCAATTATAAATTGCATTTCAACTTATATTAAAATGCACTAAAGAGGAGAAAATAATTTTTTTAGACATTAGTGTCCATAAATAAAAGAGTGGTGCGCTAAACTATATTGACGTAATCTTCGTGGGTGCTCCACGCTTTTATTTATAGTCACTAATACCTAAAAAAATTATTTTCTCCTTTTTAGTGCATTTTAATATAAGCATGGTTTTTAGAAAGTTTTTTTTAAATATTTTTTTATTTTCTAACTTTTAGTCTTTTTTAAATGGAACGCAAGACATAGTAATACTGGTATGAAATAGGAAGATATAGAATGTGGAAATACGCGAGATAGAATGAGGGGATGACTCCGAGGGACGACGTCTCTTGATGGAGTTCGAAATTGTCCGAAAGGAACTGAATGAACGGAACACCACACTGACTGAGGTGCGAAATGAGTCAGTGGAGTGGGGATGAGTCGGAGTGGGAACACGTAGTGGAGTAGGGATCGCTGGAGCGCGGAGTGGGGATCGCTGAACGCGATCACGTACTACCGAGCGTCGCGCGACGAGGTGTGACGGTTAATATTAACATGTTTTTTTCTCCTGAACGCACAGTTCTTTTAAAAATTTGTTTTTTTTATATTGCATTGTCATCCAGTTACGAGCTATGTTTAAAGTTTCAAGCCTCTAGCTTGATAAAATACGATTACAATCATCGACAACTCGGCAAGCGTGGTAAAAAGCCAAAAATATGATGCATGTTCACAGTGTCCACAGATCATTTCCCCGATCTCCTTTCAGATTCAGATAAAAAATACTATTTTCCTGGCGATTCTGACGAAATGCATTCTTTGCGAAGCTCTTTCGTCACACGACATCTATTACAGTAAGGTAAAGGCACCAGTAGTTGACCAGGTACCAGTAGTTGACCATTTTATAGAAAAATGTAAAAAATAAGGTTTTTATAAGCTGTGCACTTTTGATGAAAGTGAATCTCGGGTGCCATGCCATCTGTTGTTTAAATTTCAGAACAATTGCATACGAAGTGAAGTATGCATAGTAATAACGGACGTCTGAATTCTTTAAGGATAGTAATATGCTGATATATCTCTATTTCTTTAACGTTTCTGTTAAGAACAGCTGTACGGTTCAGGTAAAAAAGTCCATACGTTGTGAACTTTTCGCGAACGAATTATTTGCTGTTTATATTATCACAAAGTTTTATAAGTGATAAATGCATTGTTTTTGTTATTCTAACCTGAGAAACAATAGTTTATTAGGTGGTCAAATACTGAATATCGTTTTCGAACAATTTTCAGAAGTTGACACGCGTGGTCAATTACTAACGTGACTCATTTAAATTTGTTTACGATTTATAATGCATCCATTTTACATCTACGATTGTTAGGAGTACAAAATATAATTATAAACTTTGTAGCATGCTGTGTTTTAGAGGATGACCACATGGTCAACTATTGATTGCATTCACGGTCAAGTATTGCCTTTTATTGTCTCAGGGAAACTTTGTCAAGAATATTTCCTGAACAAAATAAAGAAAAAAGAAGAGATGGAACGATTAAAAAGAGAGCGCGCAGCAGAAAGGCAAATGAAGAAGGAACAAAAGGAGAGAGCTAAACAAGACAAGACGCGTCAAATGAAATTGAAGAGAGCAAAGAAAATCTTACAATTTTCTTCTGAGAGTTCAAATTCCAGTTGTGAAATGTTCGATTCTGTTGTAGAAAGTGAAGGAAATGAAGAGGTCAACGAAGACAACGAACTGTTGAATAACAATGAATGGCCTGCCTGGTTGCCTGTCGAAAAAGTTGTGAACGAACACGTAATATTTTTATATGAAGGAAAACATTTCCCTGGAAAAATTCTACGTGTAACTAAAACTAAAGCGACTATTTCATCCATGGAAATGTACGGGCGATTATGGAAGTGGCCAGAGAAGCCTGATGTGCTGGACTACGAGTGGAAGACTGTACTTTCTCATATGAATGAGCCCACGAAATCGAGCAGAACTCGCAACGTCTACTCTGTTCCTGAATTAAACTTTTTATGGAATTGATTTATTTTATTTCTTATTTTATTCTTTAATTGTAATTTGTGCTGGTAATTGTTGAAATTAAATGATACTAAAATGATTCCCAACATTATTGCTTTAACCCTCTTTCTAGTATAAGTGGTCAACTACTAACGAAGAGAAGGTCAATTACTAGATTTTTCATGTTCAAGAGTGGTCAACTTCTGAAGCAATTACTGAATTTTTAAATATGTTTCTTAAATTTGTATAAGTAAACTTTTTTTTAAAAAGTGGCCTTGTTACATAATCTAGAAGACTTAAAGAGTGTCTTCAGGCATCGACTCTCGCTATTTGATGACAGAGCAAGTGGTTACTATTGTTCGCGTGTAAAACTTCTCTTAACTGGTCAACTACTGGTGCCTTTACCTTAACTCTTCGAAGAAAAATTCCGAAGTCGTCCGATTAATTTTGAAAAACGTGATTCCGATTTAAAGTTTGTTTGAGCAATTACGGGAGTGGCTGTACGTAAGGTAATGCACGCAACAGAGTAGCAGAAATTTGTCACGGATCTGGGAGCAAAGGAAAGTATTAGATTACATTTCCATAGTAATGAAATTTGGCGAAGGTACCCCGGGTGTGTTCTCGGCAGCTGAAGTTAATACGTTCAAAGTAGAGTCGGTTGTTTATGTACTGGTTTTTGGTGTTTTTCCCGTTGGTTCAATCTCGACCACTTTTTTGAGAAAACTCGCCCTGTATGGAAGGTCACGATCTCGACCGACGAGGGGATTGGTATCCCGCTGTTGCTGCACGCTCAAGAAGGTGTCTCGTATCTACGTCCATCGCTAAACAGCCCGAGCGTGAAATCAGACCAGTGATCTCCGTCTCTCTCGGCCTTTTATCCCTTTCTCTATCTTTCCTCGTCCCACGCGTTTTCTTTCTCCCCCGGTCCCGATCTCTCTTTAATTTTCACTGGAAACCCAGAACGACGGGAATTATCCGTACGAAGAAGATTCTAAACGTGATCCTGGTCGAGGGTCGTATTTCAGAGGCCAAATCTTCTGGCCATTCTGTACATCCAATGCCCGGGGACCTCAAGAACTGCTGAACGAGCGTTCAGCCAGATAATGTTCTTGGTTCCTGTTCCAGAAAATTCCACCCATAATTACAGAACACCGACGATTTCGAGTTTGTTCATTTGAACGGTTACCCTCCTAAATTACAAATTTAAAAATCTGCTTCTCGTTCAACCCCGTGGGCCGAAATTTATTTTGCGGCAATGATTATAAATTTCTGCCTGTGTATTCTCCGATCCTACAAATAGAAAACAACCAAATTTTATTCCAGTTTAAAAGAAATTAATAACATAGTGAAAAGATTCTGTTCGAAATCTTCATCGCGAGTTTAACTCGATGTTATAGTACAAAAGGATTAAAATCTATTTTACCCTCGAATATAATATTTTACCTCGGATTTCTTTGTCGCGAAATTATCTGATTTTGGAGCTTATTTCTACATATGCTTTAAGCATAGCCTACAAGTTTTATTAGAAATTAAATTTCGTTCAGTTACGCGATTCAAGCTTCGATAAAACAAACGTATACAGTGGATCGAAATGTTACAAAGGAAACTGATACGACTGAAGCGTGTTGGTACAATTTAGTTTTCATTGGCGCGATTTCGTGTCACGATTTATCTGAAAAATTCGTGATTTAGTAAAAACCGAAAATTCAAGAGGAATACATTTTCATTGAATTTCTGCTCGCTGCAATCGCTTGACTAGACAGCGGATTTTACGCATTTATGACAAAAATGGGTAGGTGTAATTGAAAACTGTAATCGCATCAGAAGGGTTTTGAACATACTGTTACGTTATATTCAACCTATTCATTACCACGCTAATATTAGCTTGCCGAGTTGTCGATGTTGTCGTCGTCGTCGTCGTTGTTGTATGGGTCAAATCCTGTAACCAAATTTTAAATCACTTCCCGATGAGCTAGAGACTTGAAACTTTAAACATAGCTCAGAACTGGATGGCAATGCAATATTAAAAAACAAATTTTTAAAAAACTGTGCGTTCAGGAGAAAAAAAATTGTAATATTGTCCGTCACCTCGTCGCGCGACGCTCGATAGTACGTGATCGCGTTCAGCGATCCCCACTCCGCGCGCCAGCGCTCCCTACTCATCTACGCGTTGCCACTCCGACTGTGGCGTTTCGTTCATTCAGTTCCATGTCGGACAATTTCGGATTCCATTAAGAGACGTCGTCTCGCGGAGTCATCCCCTCATTCTATCTTGCGTTTCTATATCTTACTATTTCATACCAGTATTACCATATCTTGCGTTCCATTTAAAAAAGACTAAAAAGTAGAAAATAAAAAAATATATAAAAAAATCTTGTTAAAGACCGCGCTTATATTAAGATGCACTAAAAAGGAGAAAATAATTTTTTCGGAGCGCTAAACTATATTCACGTAATCTTCGTGGGTGCTCCACGCTTTTATTTATAGTCACTAATGCCTAAAAAAATTATTTTCTCTAAACAAAAAGAAATTATACCTTTCTGAATTTTCTCTAGAAAAAATTGTCTTTCTCCTTTTTAGTGCATTTTAATATAAGCGTGGTTTTTGAAAAGTTTTTTTAATATATTTTCACTCTAGTTTGTTGCAATTCAAGGTAGGAAATGTTCGCATAAAGATCCACAGTCTAATGATATAACACGTGCGAAATTCATTACTCTCGTACTGAACGAGTAGAAAAATAGTCGCCTACTATTCCCGCCAGCGTATCTAACATTTTCAAAGCGGGTTTCGGGTCATTCAGAAGCGTAAACACCCGGGAGCAATCAATATCGAATTTATCCTGGAATCGGCGATATTAACGCAGCGCGCATGGAATATTCTCTCGTAATTAATAAATTAGCGAAGTCGAAAATAGTCATTATTCGGGTCACGGAGCATACGAAATTTATAAGCGGGCGTATTCGTTGATTTATATAAATTGTTCGAGCGTGTCGAATAAATTTCTATTCGCGTTACCGTGCCAGGGCCGATTCCGCCACGGCGCGACGCGGTGCCTCCGAATCGTAAAGAACAATTTTCGTTAATTGTAAATCAGCACGCGGTGTCGTCATAATCCCGTTATTAGAACTCGGGAGCGGTGTAAGTGCGCAACCACGCCGGCTGACAATAATTCTTTTCGGTTTGTTCAATGTACTCTTTCGAGCAGTCGTCGTACGTCGTCGAATCGTGCCCGGCAATCCGTGTTCCGCGTTTTATAATATATCTATACATCTCGCGCGCATGTGTATTACACTTACACGCGTGTGTAGGCGTGTATGTGCGCTCGCGAGTGTGTGCAGTATATTTAGTAGTATATTTCAAAGCTGGATGCTGTAGATAATCCGCGCCGTCGGCAGAATCAGGCCAGAGAAATTACCGGCCTCCGCGATTTCCCACGCAGCTCGCCTTGCCCGACCGCGAGGGAAGTGTTTTTAGAGAACACAGGCTTGTAAGGGTGGGAGAGATTTCTGATCGAGATTAAACACCAATCGTATCGGACCTCGATACAATACCGTTAACGTGTAAAGTATTTGTTGGTTTCAGCCCCGATATACGAATTACGTCCGATCTCCTCACCGCTGATGTATGTATCGCCATTAGGGTGGCTCTTATTTTCGACTTTTGAATTTATCTTACGACACCCCTCATAAATAATAATTATTATAAAGAATAATTAAAAAAATGTCTGTGCGAAACTTGAGTGCCCACAGATAACAGGAGAAAATGTGCCCCACATCAGAGTTGGGCGAAAATTTAATCAACGATTGACGAATAAATTTCTACTTCAATCGTTAATCGCAATTAACAATTAAACTTCTACTTTAGTCGTTAATTGCGGTTAACGATTACATTCTTTCCAAAATGTCAATCGGATAATTCATGAATGAATAACTGCTGAAATTTCGAAATGAAATACGGAATCAAAACTGTATGCATACTGAAAAAAATGTAGACTGAGTTTTTGTTGAGATATATTTCTGTCAATTCTCCAGCCCCGCTCTCTGTCTCTCTCTCTCCCTCCTTATCACAAATTATGGTAGATTTATTGTAATTTAATATAAAATTTAAAATTGAGAAAATTTTAAAAATATAAATTAGTAGATTTACTGTTATTTAGTATAAAATTTGAAATTGACGGGGACATTTCATATTAAAATATAAATTGTCAAATTTATTATAATTTAATATAAAATTTAAAATTGAGGAAAAATTTTAAAAAAATAAAAATATAAATAAGTAAATTGTAATTTAGTATAAAATTTAAAATTGAGAAAATTTTACATAAAAATATAAATTAGTAGATTTACTGTTATTTAGTATAAAATTTGAAATTGACGGGGACATTTCATATTAAAATATAAATTGTCAAATTTATTATAATTTAATATAAAATTTAAAATTGAGGAAAAATTTTAAAAAAATAAAAATATAAATAAGTAAATTGTAATTTAGTATAAAATTTAAAATTGAGAAAATTTTAAATAAAAATATAAATTAGTAGATTTACTGTTATTTAGTATAACATTTGAAATTGACGGGGACATTTCATATTAAAATATAAATTGTCAAATTTATTATAATTTAATATAAAATTTAAAATTGAGGGCAAATTAAAAAAAAATAAAAATATAAATAAGTAACATTGTAATTTAGTATAAAATTTAAAATTGAGAGGATAGAGCGATTAACTTCAACAATTGATTAAATCAATCGTTCATTTTTCAATTATTGTCTTTCTTAATCGTACACATCAATCGATCAATCTTGATTAAAATTTTAATGCTTAATTACCTACACTAATTTTAATAATTAAGTTAATGCTCTCGTAAAATCATTTTCTTCGGATATCTTCTAAACTATTTAGCGCGTTGAAAAATATGTTAAACAAAACCTGTAGATCTGGACAAGCTGCGTCTTTTATGTGCTATTACATTTTTCGTAAAATAAATGGTTTTCGAAAAAATTGAGAAATACGTCGGACCAAAATCCGGAAAACTGTTTGTCCCCTTCTAGGACCCCTTCTAGTTTCCTCTCTATGGTGCATGTGCCACAGTACCACGTGACTAATCCGGTAATGATAATCCGGTAATCCTCGACTTGAGTCAATTCCCCTGATCTGGTGACTTTGTGTCCCCATCGAGGTGTGAGGATGTTAAGGATGTTCTGGAGGTATATAAAAACGCAACAAAATTTTTGAAAATTTGACACGATATAATTCTTACTAAATTGATGCAATTACCAAAGTTTGGGTTCGATTCACTGCAACGTTTAAGAATTATAGCAACTTAAAGTTTGCACATTTTAACGCGTCTTCTTATGGAGAATTCATAAAATTCCACTTCAAACTCTATTTAAACCTTGAAAAAACGCAACTAGAAACTCCAGTTTTTTTTAATATGTAGTAAAAATTAGGTAATTAATTATGTTCAAAATTTATTAGGATTCACTAAACAGTTACAGAGCAAAAAAATTATAAACTGTTACAAAACGTCAAATTTATCTTGTTGTCTCTCACTAGCATGGAAATGCGACAAGTGTAGACCACTGAATATAGCTACAGAGGGTACAGTATTCGCAAAAGTTTAATGCAAAATATACTCATGAATGGCTTTCATTGCCATGTATTGATGGATTCGAATTTCTTGTATTTTTGTCTCCCATTGTACCTCCAGTACATCCTTACTAATGTGGGTGACCACAATACAACAACTCGTGGGTAGACAAAGAAGTTAAACGTATATTTGGTTAATAGAAAGATATTGAATAGAATGTAAATTGTATAATATACCGTCGTCTCGCGACACGTGTTTCTGCACAACGCACTATCTCTTTCTCTCGCTCTTATTCTCACTATAGGTGTTCTCATTGACACACGTGTTTACTTTCTCACATTTAGCGACAGACTCTCTCGTTCGTTCGACTCTTGGTCGCTCCGCAGCCAAACATAAACAATATCATAGATAGAACGACTTTCCTACATTACGATTCTCATCGATATTCTTATGTCCTATCCTCAATTCGCTTCGCGCCTAAAACCTAATCCACAACTAAAACATTACGACAAACTTTATGTTTTTATCTGTATAAAATCTGTATATAATCTGTATTATTAATGTTGATTACTGAATATATTATAGGTAAATTAAGGCGAAATGAATATAGTATGTAAGTAAAAGGACTGGTTTGTATTGGGCAAATAGAGCTCAGGCTCTACAACGCCATCTTTATGTAACATTTATAAAGAGAAGAATAAACCATAACCATAACCAAACTTCGTCTTATTTATTCTCGTATTGTTGAATAAGTTGCTCTGATTTTGTGCGTCTTTTACGAGCATTGGCGTGACAACGGAAATTTTAAGAATCGAAATTACAAATATGGTGACCGGGCAAGTTCAAAGTTATCCGAGATTTGGAAATGATGGGTTCGCAGCGGTGGCAAATGAAATTAATTTCTGGCAGGGCAGGAGATTGTTGGGTAGATAGGTAACGCTGTCACTTGTGAGTTATTATCACGTACGGGGGCGCGTCTATGCATTCACCGTGAAAGACGTCGCCAGCGTAACTGCATCTGTGACTGACGTCGCCCGTGGAAACCGTGGAAACGCTTCGGTGCAGTTACGGTGATTGCGCGTTGTTATAGTCGGCCGAAAAAGGTTAACTGCAGACACGGTGCTCTCTGACGGTGCGTGCGGTTGTCGAAGAGTTGCAATTCGTTAGGAACCGTTTTCAACGGTGGCCCGAAAGATTTTCGTGAGCCGTGTAAGATTGAATTTTGTAATTCGCACGTTCGCGCGAAATCATTTCCATTTCGGCGAGACTCGGCCCGAAACGGTTTAATATTTATACTGCTCGCGAGATATTTACATGCAACCAATTCCAGACTTTTCCAGAGCGCTGTAATTAGACGGCGAGTTTTCATTCTCGACAACAGACTGCTGTTTCTTACCCGAATTGAAAATTTCATGCGAATTTATTTCGCGGTACAGTGAAACCGAAATAAAACAGAGTGCCTACGGTTACAACATTTGTGTACTTTTTTTGTGTCTCTCTATTCGACAGTGCAGTTATTCGATTATTAACTAAAAATTGTTTGCGTCGATTGCAAGAAATAGAAACCAAACTGGGTGTTAATTCTTTCCTTAATAATTTTAAGAGGGGAGGAATCATATATTGACATCTTCAGTTTTGAAAATTTCCCAACAATTTTGAATTTCATCTTCTCAATTTTCCTACAAATGCATAAATGACTGTAAACTCGGAACAAACGTTGGTATCTGAAGCTTACTCCGCTTTCGGAGAATTCTAAGATTTCTGTGAACGTTGTGCAGTCGACTATGGTATTCTCGTAAGAACAATGGCGTCTTCATTGACAGGATAATAAAAATGAATGCTTTTGTCACCCCCTCGTCTGCCAAAGAAGACAAAGAAGTTCCATTTTTCGAATCGCCAGCGAATATATTAATTCTGCGAACGACTGGCAGGTGGTTCTTTTACTCGGTGTATCGTGGTCGTTGAAAGCTTCGAATTTCACAGACACTTCAATTATTAACGCCGTGTGTCAACATTGTCGTGCAGCGAGGAACCTCGGAATGCCAGAAATCCCTTTCTTAACACGTGGCACATGCGATGAGTAATTAACGTACAATGCAAAGTCTGTTCCGCGGAACTGTAGGGATTTAATTACGAAAAATGGTGTGCGAAGGAGGAGCGCAAAGAAAAATGTCTTGCACGCTGTGTAATTTAATTGAAGTGGCGATGGGGAGGAGACGTTTATGCGAAACGAGTGTGTCTGATAAGTCGAGATTTCTGAGCTCTCTCGATATAGAAAATTATGTTTGTTTGATTGCACATATGGTTTTTTGAGAAATTGATTAATTACCTTTCGAGTTTCTGGACGTTTTACCGACAAAGTCAACGAGTAATGCTTGTCTTTTTACATTCAGAATAAATACTCTTGAATAATTACGAACGGAATTAAAAGAACTTTTAAGTTAATCGATTTGGCCGATGAGCGGATCACTCATCGCATTATGAAACTGTAATTATTAAGTGAATGATATTGGGTAGAATAGTATATAATATAATACTATTCGAAATTAGTAGTAACATCCCCTAAATCACTATTACCGATAGTACTGGTATAAATTACACTATTTCATCATTTAACATTTCTAACAGACTTGTGCTAATTAAATTACACAATTGAATTACATTGTATTTCAATTATACAGGGTGTCTCAGCTGAAGGAGGCCACCTTTATTTTTAATGGTACAAAAGAAATATTTTTGGCATAATTTAAATGGTATCGAAGGAGGAATATCATAGAAGAACTACGTCGTAATTGAATTACATAATTCAAACCTTTCAATTAATTCAATTACCAAGAATTTTAATCAGATGTGTAATTGAAATTGAAAAGTTTCTATTCCTCGTCCTCCTGCATAATGCGTAACGCTATTTTATAATTGTACTCCAATTGCAATTACGAATTACGTTGTAATTTAATTGAATGAAGATCTGAAGTACAAATTACAATATGACTGCATTACGATGTAATTTAATTACATTATTTCATCGATTAATTGTAATTCCGCACAACTCTGCTTTCTAATTTCACAATGAGAATGCGGCTACTGTGTGTTTATGAAAAACTGATTGCTTGAAATATAAAACAGTAGAAACTCCAGAAAAGTTCGAGAATATTGTTGTATTCCTTCCGATTTATAAAAAATTGATAAAGAACTGAATCATTTCTATCCAGAAAATTCGTTCTACGAAATTTTGATTCTGCACGAAGATTATTTGCAGTCTGCTCATAACCTTATCTGCGCCATTCTTGCACGACACACGATCTCAATCGTAGAATTTCTGAATAGTTACGGCGCTTATTTTAATTTTTATTTAGTATTATACACATTAAACGTAAGTCGCGATAATCCTTATGAAAGTGAAGTCTAGCATAAGGGGTTCACCTGTCAGAGATCGCGTGAGTGGTTGTCACGTTGCTGGTGACGCACGTTGGTTTTATTTGGGACTTAATTAAAGAACAAGATAAGTGCACAAATATATTCCATTTGCACTTGTGTGAACAAATGTATCGCGGGAACGTGTTAATAGGCAATAACGTTTTGTTACCCGGCTATGGTATTTGATATTCTATTGTGAGCGCGTGATATATTCTCGATTAAAGTGTATAAAATAACCTACATACAGTTTTACTATACAGAGTAGTTCGCCTAACTCGGGCACGTCAAATATCTCGTCCACCGTTGATAATAGAAACAAATGTCAGAGGGAAACATGATTTGATTTAACCCTTTCGGTCATGGCGTGCTCATATAAGGACATACTAAGTAAATGTGCTTGTCGCATTTCAATTCAATAAATTTTATTCTTTGTAAACGTTGTTCTCATATTGTTACAACGCATCTCATATTGTCAGGAATTTGTTTAGAAAAATTGACACAGCTTCATTGCCTCAATTGACACATACACACATATGGCGTATAATATAATGAAATTGAATGTTAATTAATAATTACTATATTTTAATATGGTAAGAGAGCATAAAAATGAGGACTATATTGGCTATGTGTAATTTTGAATTTAGCGCCAAATTTCGATCTACGTATTAACAATCGATATGAAGTTAGTTTCGTTTCTATATGTCTTATTGATTCAAGTATACATCATTACCAAGTACATTGCCACAGCACCAACACGTGCTTCTTTAAAACTTTACAATATGAATTATTACTTTATTTTGCACTAAGCAAGTCAGTAGTTTTTTCTCACATTAGTTTAAATCCACATAAACTAAAAAGTTTTCTTGCATCAATTATTATTTTACAGACGCAATTCTTCAAAGATTTCTTGATAATGATCCAAATAAAGATCAAAACGTTGAAATAGGGAGTTTGTGAAAATTTTCAAATAGTGTTTATTCTTAATACTTGATCGAACCAGTGCGCCGAAATCATTAATAATATCGTTTTGAACAACAATATACGATCGAAAACATATGGAAACAGTTAGAAATTTTAGTGTTCAGAATTAATTCCACTAGTGCATAAGCAAGAAAAAGTATAATTTCTTAACACTAACCTACCACTGCCGGTCAAATGACCGGTTTTATATTTTTCATTTCACAATTATTGAAATTATGAAGTTGCTTACATCGAAATTGATTCGATAAATTCCTTTATCCAAGCACACATTGTTATAAAAATTGCACAGAATCTAAATAAATAGAGTCTTGTCATTTTTGCAAGCAAAAACATTTGAATCGCGTTTAGCGCTCGGTATGTTTAGTGTTAATTTCCTTGCGTCTAATAGTGTTGTCGCGGGCTGTAGATTAGCGATTTTGCACCTCTAACCGTGTCCGGTATCGTCCGGCGGAGATGAACCGGCTTCGGACACGGCGGAACGTGTCCGGGGCTGTTATTAACCGCGTGGCCCGTCCGAGTTATGTAAATAGAGGAAACAACGTTCACGCGGTACGCGGTAAAATGTTTAGCAAACAATAAATGATGAAGGGCACGCGGTGGCGCGGGATCGTTAGGTGTATCGGTCACAGTGGGAACTTTTAGCAAACAATAAATAGTACGAATCCTGGTTGTGCCAGTTCCGTTGGTTCTTCCGTGCGTCCCCGGCGGACACCACAATCGACTATTATTCGCATCAGAGGGAAGGATATCTGCGCGGCTAATCTACGTATAAAACCCAGTGACACCAACGGCGTGGAGCGGCACGGCGCAGCGAAAGAGGAGGGGGCTAGGTGTATTTTAATGTGGCAGAAACGGCAGTTTAATCTGTTTACCCGCGTAGACCGCATACCAGTGATTCACCGTAAGCACGGCACGCACTTATGGCAAACACGTACCGTATACGGATCGACGATTATCGCGATGCGACTGCGGTTGCGGCGTCGGCGTCGGCAGCGGACCCGTCTGAGTTAAGAAATAAATCAGGCCAACAGTTTGGCATTAATTGAGCTGCATTGTATAACAGCCGCGCCGGTGAAATACGCCGCAGCATCGATTTACGATAGATAAAACGTACTTTATGGGGATGTTTCCGAAGGCAGCCAAGTTGTTTACAGCTCTCGCGGCGCGCTACGATTCACCGAGGATGAAGCGAACGCCGCGCCGCACAGTGGGACGAAACCGGCGATTCCCTGGACATGGCTTTTTCACTCTGTTATTCCTTTATAAAAATTTAAATGTGGGTCATACTCTATGTATTTTTTCGTGCTGAATCTGATAATGAAGTCCGTTTGGCGATAGGAATGATGCGAAAGAAGCTACAGCACATTCATAGAACAATGATCTTGGATTTTTTATTTTCATATAAAACATTTAATGGTTACTTAAATATGTACTAAAGCATTAATAGAATTTATTTTTTGTTTGATTTTTTAATTTTGTTAATTTTTTGTAGGTATGATTTGTTCAATTTTATAAATCAATTAAAAATACAAAAGAAAAGCGCAAATAGGAACATATAAAAGAAAAGTAAAATAAAATCTCTACTTGGCAACGGAAAAACTTCAGAAATGATATAAGTAAAATGAGGTACCTTTAGTTAACTTCCATCTTATTATCACATATCGGTTTCTTCTAGCAATTCAGGTTCTTCAACGAAGCCCAACATATAATCTTGTTCTTCTACCTCATCAAATCTTAGCGAAGCGTCCAAAAAATCTAAACCTATGTCATCTTCTTCGGGGACATCATCAGCAACAAGAAGCAACGTTTGGGTTTCTGGGAATAACTTCTTTGTCATTGAATTTTGAAAAAAACCGCATGGCCTCAGTGTTGAAATCCTGGGATCAGAGCTGACGAGAAGATTATTCAGGATATCCTCATTTGTTGATTCTCGCAACATTTTTCTGGCTCTAAACTCTCTGCAGTGGCGAAATACTTTATTAAGAGCTTCTTGAGCCTCTTCCGAGAATTTTCCGATTGGAAGAATAAAACTTTCGATTATTTTCTCCCCATGGATCAGCACTTTATGTACAGTTGGTGGCATGTGATACCACCCGTAGTGTTTGACGTAAATCTCTGCGGTTTCTCGGGCAAATAATCCAAATTTTTTAGGGCAAACCGGTTTACCTGAAGAAATCGCTTGTAAAATTACTCCAAATCTTCTAATTATCTCCTCATTAAGTCCAGTGATGTTTGCTGTAGTTTTGGGATCGTCAAAAAACATTCGTGCCATATTACCATCGTTATAAATTCCAGCACCTTGCTTTATCCGATCAACGTGAAGACCCAGCTTATCTTTAAACTCCTTTTGTATTTTTATTTTTCTTTCTCGCTGTTGCTCCTTGTACAAATCTGTGTTTGCTGACCACTTTTTGAAGTCAAGGTTATAACAAACATGCAGTAGGCACTCGAAAAATCGAATTTTGGCATGCAGAGGAGAAATGCCAAACCTGTAGTGCTCTGCATTAGGAGTTCTTGCGTCGATTTGTTTCAAATCGTTCATCATTGATGGTGTTGCACCACACACATAGCAACGCATGGATGAACTAGTGTCAGTCACCACATTTATTGTTTTTCCATCAATCATTGTCATGTAAAGTTCGTGTTCTATTTTAACTTGATTAATCTGTGTAGGGATTAGCGACGCAATTTCTGATTCCATTCGTTCATTTTCTAGCTGGATTGTTTCTGGAGTTTCTTTGCAAAACACGAATTTCACAGGTCTGCAAAAGTGAATCGACGAGGGTCTCAGGTTTTCCCAAACAATTGATGAATCGTCTGTGTCGATTAACCTGATTGGAACTAGTGTAGTCAAATACAACGCTGAGTCATCCGCAGTTGTGCTACTGTTCGAAGAATAAGTTTGTTTGTAAACACTATGGCTAGTTGACCCGTCACATCCCCATTTTGAAATAAGTTTCAGACACTTCCCGTTTGGTAGGCTCTTATCCATGGGGGTGATAGATAAAATTCTCGAGGCTGTATGGTTCAGAAGAGCTTGAAGAGGTATCTTTGCTCCCAACTCAGTTACCTCACGTTCTTCTGGATAACATTCCTTCTTAGCTTTGTTAAGCTGGTGATATGAGGGAAATAATTTTGATCCTGCTTTCAAAGTAGCATCTCTCAAAATGAAGTACTTTGACTTGGACAGGTTGAGAGATGTATTTAGGGCAAGTGTATTCTCACTTGAGAACGAAATGTCAGATTTCTCACCATCCTCGCACATTTTTATTAATTCCTCCGAATCGTCTGAATAGTCCAGCACTTTTTTAACAATTTTTGCCTTAACACAATGACCTTCCTGCCTCAAATTCATTTTTGCTGCAAAAAGTAATTCCTCCCCCGAATAGCTTCCCCTCAACTCTTCAACCCTGCGCATTTTTTGCCTCTCAGAGAGTTCACCAAAGGGCTTGAGCGAATTGTTGATATCATCAGGGGGCTGAAGAAATCCCTCGGGATACTGAAAGACTCTGTTGAGCCAATGTTCATTTCTTGAAAGAAAAAATGCTTTCCTATGACCACATTGCACCCACCTTTTTTTTAAATGTGCACAAAATATTTTTAGTTTATTTTCTAGGAGTATTATGTTACGCCTAGAAACATTCGCAGGAACGTTGATGGTGCGTAAAATCTCCTCTTTTAAAATTACACAATTTTGTGAATCACCAGGATGTTTCAATAAATTATATAAATCACGGTTTGTCACGAACATGGCGATGAACCAGGACCGAAAATTGTTCGATGTAAAAGCGATAAGTGAAACGCGTCTTATTTCAAATCTCAAACCCTGACATAAGCTGGAGGCCTCAGTAATTCGCGCCGCGGTACCTGTAGATACTGATAATTTTCAACCGCGTCTCTCGTTCGATCGCTTTTTGGCGTTTATCAACTTTTCCTTTCATCAACTTTTCCGTTCATCGTTTTTTTGCGTTTTTCAATTATTTGCGCTTTTCAATTCTTTGCGCTCGTCGGTTTGCTCGCTCATCGCATACACAACCACATGCTCGTAATCTGATGTCATTAATTTTTTTATAGGTGGGGACGTCAAGGAGATATGAAGGTCAACTTCATTTTTTTAAATGGAATGAGGTATTTTTTAATACATCAATCGACGCAGCTGGACATTCGTTATAAAAAGTACTAACCCATGTATGTCGAAAAGTTAGTAGTTCAGGAGATATTTCAATTTAAATGACTCTAAAACACCATTACTGTCGTACTAAGACGCGCATTAGCGTTTACTTATTAGTGTAACGTCTTAGTACCACAGTAATGGTGTTTTGGAGTTATTTAAATTGAAATATGTCCTGAACTACTAACTTTTCGACATACATAGGTTAGTACTTTTTTATAACGAATGTCCAGCTACGTCGATTGGTGTATTAAATTACAGTAACTTCCCTATGAATCGGGAAGTTAAAAATACCTCATTCCATTTAAAAAAATGAAGTTGACCTTCATATCTCCTTAACGTCTCCACCTATAAAAAAATTAATGACATCAGATTACGAGCGCCTCGATATCAAGTAAGTTTGGTCTAATGAATTTTCTTCTATCTTCAAAAGCAAGCGAGTTATTCAGGTGACCTGTTTATAGCGCCCCACCCTGTATATTGTTTCGTTGTCTTCCTTATTTATATTATTATTTATCTTTGTTGTTAAGCATTCTACACAGAACACTACAATTGTATGTAAAACTTGTAACAAGTCATAGAAATATGGAATAAATACCTTCCTTTTATAATTTACAATCTTTATTCGTTTGTATGCATGCAATGAAAATCCACAATTCCAACAGTTTCAAAAACTGTTCGCTGTACACGGATACGGAAAGCTAAGAACTGATACTGAAGGATAAGAGCAGAATTAAGAATACATAGTCAACAAATACTGCGTTTTACTGGACTTTGACCCTAGAAACCACTTGTTCAAACATGATTTCCGGGAAGAATCGGACGAAGTGGGGTATGATTTTTGCGTATTTCTCTCACTAAATACCAACGGTAAACACCTGTAAAGTCCGTTTTTCGGAACAAATTGGAACTTTTTTGTAACGCGACAAAATGTACGCAAAATGCCCACAACGTTACTAAACGTTAAGTGTTAAACATTAATACAGCCATTTTTTATTTCATTCATATTTTTCTCAGCTCAAATACACCTCATAAGGAGGAAAAAATTAGACAACAACATTACCAAAAGATGGAAACTATTAGGAACAATTAGATAGAAAAATACGGTTTCATGAAAATTCTAGTCTCGAGCTATCGATTTTAGATACATATGCCGGAAATATGGCGGTATCAATGACATGTCATGGAATGTCCCCACATTTTACTTGTTCAAAAAAGCCTAGGAAACGATCCTATGAGCTCTCTTACTGGGAAAAAGAAGTTTGAATTTTTCCTCCATGTCGGGGATTTTACGTTAATCGTCCCACTGTGCGCCGCGTCGGTGTGAAGGAGGAACACGAGCAAAAAGAACACCGGGGGCCTCGGAGAAAGTGGAGTAGACGTGGAAGAAAAGCACCAGACCCGGTTACATCATTTACATTCACGCCGGAATCTCCTCTTTTGATTTTTCACCCCATCCGCCGTCGGATTTTTCGACCATGCACGCCGCACACGTGGACCGCTTCTATAAAATAGCTCGAAGTAATTCAACAATTTTCCTGTCATTAAATGCGTTCAGACTTGATCTTTTTATGCCCTGATACATGATTGAGATGAACTGAAAAGGGCACAGATCGGATCTCATTCAAGGAACAAAAATCCTGCATTTCTTTCTTTACAACCTAATAGTTTTAATAAAAATTCACAAATGTATATACTTTCCAATTAAAAAGAAAGAAAGGATGGGAGTAGAATATAATAAATGCGAACATGTGCTTCAAGGTCGGAACTTCAGCCTTCCTTCGTCCATACATCGAACTCGTATATCATATAAGTAATTAACACCAGCCCATAATTACTGTGTAAGGAATGCGAATAAATCTAAGGGAACAGATGAGCACATTCTGATAGGTTGTAACCGGATCCATTTGTATCTCAGTTAGATTTATTAAATGATCGTTTAATTATTGTACGTAGTGACCTTTTACCAAACGTAGTTTAATAGAATATTAAGTAGACGCGGATAGTCATAGTCAGACACAACTAGTATCGAAATTCCAATGGTACGGACCAATACAGTAACATTATTATACAATCAATTCCGACGGCAATTTTAAATATAAATTCTCAATTAAAAACAATAATTTTCTTAGCCTGATAATACCGATAAAACAGTGACTCTTACATATTTCGGAAAAATTAAAAAATTAGTTACAATTAAAATTAAAATTGTATTTTATTTTATATTTTTACATAATTACTTTTCTAAAATATTATTTGCTTATTATTCATCAATATTACTGATAAATATCAGTAATTAGTCGATTCTTTCGATATTGTCATTAGTGACAAAAGTCAATAATTTTTCCATTTTTATATTTTATTTTGAAGCATAATGGTTGGAGATGTAAAAAATGTCACAAATAGACATTTCTTTTTGTCTTTAATAATTTTAACAAGTCGTAAACAATACATCAATGCCCTTGAACTCTGTTTTAAGCATTTTATCGCCTAAATTTTTTGCATAAATGCATAAAGTCTGCAGTCTAGGATTAAACATTGTCAGGGAATGGTAGCAGTACAACTGTACACATTCTTCGGAAGAAGCTCGTTTGAGTGCATTTTGTTTGTCTTTCACGAAATGGCCGTTGAAATTGTACACTTTAGCAACTTTCCGTGAACATTTCACTTTATCGAATTGCATGAAAGACACGGCTTTATCTCATCGCTATTTAAAACTGCTCCTGATAATTTTCAAGTCGTCTCAGTACCTCGTAAAAATGCGACTTACGACGTTAGTCCGCCGTCGTTATGCCACTCTTATCCCTGTTTTATCTTCCTCGCTGCGGGCATCCCCGACAGTAAAGATCCACCCTTATCCCGGTGCTTGTCCTATGACGATCGAGAAATTTTCTTACAAATACCGTGCTATTAAACGAAACCTCCTCATTGGGTATTTCCTCTCTTCGTCACGTTCCATAGATCAAATATAAATTCGTTTGGAAGAACTGCATTTTTATTCAATTATAATTTGCTGATCCATTTCTTCCCTTGTTCATTCCTCTTTGTCCATACATTTGTAATTATTTACTTACTCACATTTACATTATTATTAATATCGACATTTTTTAACTCACATGATACATTTTAATTAATATACTATTACTTCTTTACTCATGTCATAATTTTTATTGAATATTAAATTATTAGTTTACTTACATTGTATTTTTTATTTAATACGCAATTATTTCGAACAAAAATTTTTATTTTCAATTTAGGTAATTTATACCTAATTAGTAGACTGCGGATCTTTATGCAAAATTAAAATATTCGTCATTGATTGTGTAAAGCAGGAACAAAATAAAAATTGATTTCATCCCTTAATGACTTTGTTACGTTAAAAACAACATTACAATATTCTAGAATTTTTCTAATTTATCACTGTTTTATATTTCACCCAACTAATTTCTTCATAAATGCATAAAGATCCGCAGTCTACTAATTAGCATAGGTCTAATTCGACGTCGATTTGTTTTCCGTTCGAAAAGAAAAAACGAAACGATTTCGAGGAACGGTTTCATTCTATTTGCACTCGATGAAAATCAATAATTATTTATATCTTATTTTGATTCAAATCAAATTTTATTCGAATAATGGTCAACACTGCTTCGACGTCGATTTGTTTCCCGTCGAAAAAGAGGAAAACGATTTCGCGCGAGGATTTTATTCTATTCCGACCCAGTTTTGAATTGACAGGACACGCACGTGCGTCTGGTGCACGTGCACAAATGCAGTTTAATGGTTCGCGGCTAGACTTGTTTACGACGCCGTTGTTCGCTCAGTATTCTGGCGGGTATCAGTTTAAAAGCCGATTCACACTTTACCGCAGCGCAGGGCGGTTTATTGCTTCCATATATCCTTAGGTAACTGTTCATTCATGTAGTGTCGCTCGGTGAAATACAGCGCTCCCTTTCATAACATGTGTTTCAATTGTGCACTCGAAACAATTTTTCAGATCTATCGTCATTCACTAAAACCTGACGTAAACAGGCATGAAAGATTGGTGTGTGATTCGAGCCAACGCGTGTCCCGATACAGATATCATGCGACTCTCTTTGAACGGATTGAATTCACCGACAATTTGTACGGGAGCAATTCACCTGGATTTATGTGCCGCTACCATTCTCGCAGTGCTAACCTCTTCAGGCATGCATTTTTTTTTCAACTCAACCGAAAAAAGACTGTTGTTACGGATAGAGAATATATTCCGTTCGTTTTCTCACAGGAATCTCTTCCAGATCGTCTCTGACAGGAAGCGTCCTAGATAACCTTTCATATCATAGTTGAACCCTTTGATTTAGGACCGAGTTCTGGCTCCGATTTCATTAGAGGTGACAAAAATGAGAGTCTGGCCCTAAGCCCTAATCTCTAAGCGCGATTAGATTATGAACAGAGTATTCCATTCATTATAGGGGTATATAAACCCTTAGATTCTTACTCTCGTGGGTTAGTACTTCGGTAGATACGTATCGCGTCACATCGTGCTGCAATTTGGAAAAAGCAACCTCTAGTGAGATCGGGCTAAAGTACCTTTCAGATCAAAGTTTGTTAAAGTTGTTTCCAAGTCCCCCGCATTGCCAGTGCGTCAAAAACGAGCATCGTAGTTAGGTAAATTCCTTTTTCTACATTCTATATCTTTTTTTACATTCCAATCGCGACAATTACACACTTGTATTACAGATCTTTATAATTAGAATATATTTGTGTTGTGTGGAAATTAGATCAAGATTATTGAACCCATTACTATTGTCCAAAATCCTAATATAGTAATTGAACGTTCCCACTCGATACAACCTTACCGCTCGGGTTGTATCAATTAGATTATATTAGTTACGAGGCCTACTAACTATCCTAGCGACTCCCTGATTTCACATCAGGTTCGTTCGCTACTTACCAATTATCCAAATAGAGATTTTTCCTACCTAGTGGCTCCCCAATTTCGCATTGGGTTCGTCCGCGAAACCTATACCATCCTAGCGGCTCCCTGATTTCGCATCAGGTTCGTCCGCGTCCTAACAGCTCCCTGATTCGCATTAGGTTCGTCTGTGCTTTTATCCGACTTCCCAGCGGCTCCCCAATTTCGCATTGGGTTCGTCCGCGCTGATTCTACAACCTCCTAGCAGCTCCCTGGTTTCGCATCGGGTTCGTCTGCGCGTCGTTCCTAGTGACTCCCCAATTTCGCATTGGGTTCGTTCACGAAGTTTCACCTTCCTAGCAGCTCCCTGATTTCGCATCAGGTTCGTCTGCGTTTCACTCCATTCCTAGAGGCTCCCTGACTTCGCGTCAGGTTCGTCCCCGTCGTCTATATTCCCAGCGGCTCCCCAATTTCGCATTGGGTTCGTCCGCGTGCCTTAACTAACAAATTGATACCATATTCCTGGGTTTATAACCCTTCGCCGGCCACTCGTGCTGCTCGCGGCCCTGGCTCGCAACACTGCTTAAAATATTCTCAGTGCTTGCATACAAATTTTTATTGTCGAGAGACTCTGGCAGTGAACAGTTCTCCAACAAATACTCATTTTTCTTGATATAGAATAATTTTTATTTGAAAAAGTTCATCGTGCCCTGCGTGTCATTGTTTTTGAAGAGGTTGAGTATGAAACGCTATGTTGATTGTTCTGATTATATTGTATTGGGTTGGGGAATAAGTTCGTAGCGTTTTATGTTTTCTTTTATTCTACGATTTTTTTGTTCTTTGGATAATTTAATTTTTTATTATTTTTCAGGCTCAGAAATGGAATATCCAGCAGGCAAAAATCAACATTTTTCACCTGCTATATCATGCGCAAATATTTTAGACAATAATGAATAGACTGTGGATTTTATGCATTTATGACAAAAATAGAAACGTACAATTTAAAGCAGTGGACATATTAACAAGATTTAAGGACATCGGTGTATTAGTTTCAGCTTAATAAGATAATTAAAAGAAGAAAGAATTTTTTATTTGGTTCCCTTGGCTCGCAATCGATGCAGGCAATTTTTATTTTGCATAAAGATCCGCAGTTTAATAATGAATAATGGTCTGCGAAAGTAGACGCTTCGAGCTTTAAAATGAGTCCAAATTTGTTATTGCACTATTCAGTTTTAAATGAAATTACCATACGTCAAATGTTGACAATTTCTAGAAAATCGTAAATTTGGTTTTCATATACTTTTTGGATCCATTGTACGTCTGACGAATAGAATGAATCGCCAACTTTAATGAAACGCTCGCAGGAAATTCTTGATTGCAAGAAAGAGAAATCTTTTCCATTTACTCCGAAGAAAAATATTATCTGGATTACCAAGGTATAAAATTAACGCTTTCCCGAGTCATTACGACACATTTAGATAATATCCGTTGCTCTTTTCTGGAGCTTTGATGCCGTTATCTTTATCTTCCGCCTGCTCCGAGCATTACAGATCCGTGTTAATAAAAATCGCTATCAAAAATGTTCTTTTCAGTGATCCCCGAGTCAACGCTGTTCAGGTCTAGATAATTCAGCTCTAAATTTAAATACAAGTGTTTATTTGGTTATGTATTAGAGGTTGCTTGATAACCTCCGGGGCTACCGTACCTCTTAATGGATTCTTTAATGCTGTCAAGCTCGAGACGCAAGAACTCCCGTATCACGAAACCGACTAATGTATTTACCTTTGCCACGCGACACGGTTCACAATCAAATTCGTAATTTTGATTTATAACTCTTATCATTTTATGTGCCGTGCATACTGGGCTACCTATTTGCGCTGTTAAAATCACGATACCCGACAGCGGCGGCTGCACAGCGCGGCAACGAAAATATGAGCTGCTTCGATATCACACGATTTTTACCTTCAACTATGACTCTGGTTTTTCATGGAAGACTATGTATGCATCAGTAGCACAACCGTTGCGAAACACATAGACCTCCGACCGACTCTTATCGGTGCGGGAATTCCCGATGTGTCCGAGAGACATTTTAATCGGAATTAATACTGATTATTCGAGGCGAGTGGGTAATAGACTGCGGATTTTATGCATTTATGGCAAAAATGAGTTGGTGCAATTTAACATGGTGGAAAGATTAAAAGAATTTCAGAATCTCGATATATTATTTCGAACTTATTACGAGGGTGTTCTCGTCTCAAACGATCCAAAAATCAATTTTATTTAATTTTCTTCAAATCCTCTCCATTCTCAGAGAGGACCAAAATTGAACCTGTAAAATTACCTAATATTGGTAAAACGTTTGAGATCATTAAACATCGACAGAAAATTTTTAAAGAAATTCTGTTTGTACATTTATGTTTCATTTAAGAAAGCATACAACTGTTTCTGTAAAATTTTTATGGAAAGAGAAGGTCTCCAAAGTGTCTCAAAAATGCTGTACTTCCTTGAAAGGGGCGATTCCTCAGTTCAGCTGATAACATAATTTGAGAACATTTTTGTATGGGAAAAAGTTACTTCAAACCACCTCAGGAATTATTAGTTTCAAGGAAGCACAACATTTTTGGGACACCCTGCATGATGTATGCACATATGTCTGCATAATAAAAGTTCTATGGAACTAGTAGAATGACTATATTAAATTTTTACATGTTATATTGTATTACTTGCTCGAATATATGCACTGTGAATGTAACTAGTATTCGTGCGCCCTTCAAGAAACAAATAACTTTTTTATAATTGTACCAAACGACCGGATTTTTTATAATCAATTAGAAGCATTGGTTTACGAAATGATATGCGAAAAAGATTTTCCAAAAAATATAATTTACAAGGTTACATGCAAAAATAAAAAAAATCATTTTTTATAACTTTTTTATTTGGGCCCTTAAAGAAAATTACAACTGAAAATTACATCTTCAAAATTATAATTTTTGGAAAATCTTTTTCGCGTATCATTTCGTAAACCAATGTCTCTAATTGATTATAAATAAAAAATCAGGTCGTTTGGTACAATTATAAAACAGTTATCCTATTTTAAAGGGCGTATTTTTTACATTCACTGCGTATTTGTACTTATCTGTTCTCCTTATCGGGCAACACTATCAACAGTTTCATACACAACCACCTTGTTTAAATACACAAACTTTAGTTTACTATTTTTCTTTGGTAAATTTAATATTTATTCTTGAATAAATATAAACTTGCCGCATAAAGTATTCATGGTTGTTTTCGACGGTGTTCTTGCCAGGCGAAATATCGAGAAAATATTTGAAATTCAAATCGTAGTGGCATCCTGTTAAAAAGATAGTAGATTATTCATTGGCATATTAAACTCGATAATTTATATACGTATACATCGAAAACAAATCTTTGATCACTTCTCATTGCAAAATTCATACATCGTTGACAAGTTATGTACCGATTCCATCATGAATAAACTGCTAACAGGCGGCTGTAATAAATTCCCCGGGATCTATTGGAATAGAAGAGTATCGAACACAATGGAGCGTATAAATTTCTTTATCAAATGGCGTTTACGTGTAACTTTTTCGTTCCTCGGGTAATTACTCAAGGTACGAACGGCACGTATCACGCCGTTATCCTTTATCACCTCCACCGATAAAAGGGAACTTACGAGGCGGCTGCCACCTGCTTGTCCCATTCTTCCATACAAAGAAATTATGTGTATACATATACAGGGTGTCCCAAAATTCGTGAACTTCCCGAAAGGGGGTGGTTCCTGAGACCATTTCAAGCGACATATTCCTTTGCAAAAATGTTATCCGCGGCTTTGTTTAGGAGTTATTAACGAAAAACACGGACCAATCAGAGCGCGACCTAGACGCGAGTTGGCACAGTCGGCCAATAAACAGTTGGCGCGCCGGGCCGACTGTGGCAACTCGCGTGTAGTTCGCGCTGTGATTGGTCCGTGTCTTTCATTAATAACTCCTAAACAAAGCCGCGAATAATATTTTTGCAAAGGAAAATGTCGCTTGAAATGGTCTCAGGAACCACCCCCTTTTGGGAAGTTCACGAATTTTGGGACACCCTGTATATTTAAGTCGCATCGCATGTACATTAGCATTCATAAGTCGACTGCACCAATTTATGCGACAGAGAATCTCCGACGTGTAATTTACAAAGATTGAAATTAAACCGTTTATACACTTCTCTCAATATCTCCGTGTGAATAACACTGTCCAACAAATTTCAACTTTTTTTATGTTCCCTAATTACTGTTGGGTCCTTCTTATAGAGTTTTTTGCGCTGATTCCGAATCTGTTTTTAATTTTTTTCCTATACGCACAGTTTTTGAGGAACATGGCTTTGAAAAAAAAACATATTTTTCAACTTTAAACAAATATTGTGATGTTATTATAAAAGATATTGAATTGTTCTTTGCAGCAAACGATACTGTAGACTTTCCAGAATACAGTGATATCCAATATTAATACATTATGGGTGTTTAAACATGTTTAAACAATCACTAAAGGCGGAGAGACACCACTTTTGCACCAATTTTTCAGGATATTTTTCAATTTATCTCAAAAAATAAGGGTCCAGCGAAAAATCCAACTATACCACTCGATAGAGCAGACTTTTATCTTGAGAAGCCACCCTGTCAAGTTTGGATCGTCGACATTTTTTTCGAACCAGAAAGCAAAATATCTTCGCCCGACATGAGTTGCCGCCAGTGGTGCTCGGAACGAGATACGGAGCAGCGACGGGATACGGAGCGGCGAACGACTGTTGTAGTGGTGAGCGCCACTGGCGGCAACTCATGTCGGGTGAAGATATTTTGTTTTCTGGTTCGAAAAAAGCGTCGACGTTTCAAACTTCAAAGCGGGGTTTCTCAAGATAAAAGTATGCTCTATCGCATGGTATAGTTCGATTTTCCGCTGGACCCTTATTTTTTGAGATAAATTGAAAAATATCCTGAAAAATTGGTGCAAAAGTGGTGTCTCTCCACCTTTAGTGCTTATTTAAACATGTTTAAACAATCATAATGTATTAATATTTGATATCGCTGTATTCGGGAAAGTCTACAGAATCTTTTGCTATAAAGAACAATTCAATATCTTTTATAATAACACTACAATATTTGTTTAAAGTTGAAAAATATGTTTTTTTTTCAAAGTCATGTTTCTCAAAAACTGTGCGTATAGGAAAAAAATTAAAAACAGATTCAGATTCAGCCCAAAAAACTCTATACAAAGGACCGAACAGTAATTAGGGAACAAATTTGATGTTGGACAGTGTAATTAAGCATTTGATTCACATTTTTACAATTTATACAGGATGTCCCAAAATTCGTGAAATTCCCGAAAGGAGGTAGTTCCTGAGACCATCTCAAGCAACATTTTCCTTTGCAAAAATGTTATCCGCGGCTTTGTTTAGGGGTTCTTAACGAAAAACACAATAGACAGTGGGCGCGCCGGGCCGACTGTGCCAACTCGTGTCTAGGTGGCGCTCTGATTGGTCCGTGATTTTCGTAAATAATTCCTAAACAAAGCGGATAACATTTTTGCAAAGGAAAATGTCGCTTGAAATGGTCTCAGGTACCACCCCCTTTCGGGAAGTTCACGAATTTTGGGACACCCTGTATTTGAATTGTGGCCATTTCATAAAAACAGATAACACAACTTACTTTCGCATAGCAGTGTCCCTCTAAATTTCATCTCACTTTTATGAAAGAAATGAGTCGACCAAATATGCGAAACAGTAAAATCATTTAAAAAGTTCAATATTAATTGCTAATTAAACTTAATAAGAGTTTACAATTACCTCTTAATTAAAATTCGTAATTAAACTTTGTACGGTTTTCATTTTAACATGTACTTAAATGAGAAATCAATTCAGTCGTTTCCTATAAAGCGTTTTTATAATTTCACTAATTGTGAGATACGAAACCGGTCGTTTGACTAGATTAGTCTTAAGAGTAAGGTTGTATTAATGTCAACTGATTAAAATGATTAAGAAAATAAGTGGATACAAATGAAGCTATGTATAGCTTCTGTATCCTCGAATTAACAGAAATAATAATTATTATTTAAGAGTGGTAGACAGCCTGCGGATTTTCATGTAAAATACAAATGTTGCACACCAATTGCATAGAATAGAAGCCATAGGAAAATGTGTTTCTTCTGTTACCAGTTGTAGTGCATTGAAAGTAATACAGAGGGTGTCCCACATAACACTTTTCACGAGAGGGCGATCAGTTTACGAGTGGCTATACATTGCAATAAAAAAAGTTCGAAAATTTGCTTTTTAATTATTGCAAAGGCCACCTTCATTTTTTTGAAGGTAATGGTATACTAGGTCGTTGAATTCGTCTCGATACGGGCTATAATACTGTCAAGTTAAAAATACCAAGTGTCATTTTAAAAAATGAAGGTGGTCTTGACAATACTAAAAAAAATTCGAATCCAATCGAAAACTGATCGACTTTTGTTGAAAATATTTTTTTGTTAGATTATCGCAAGCGTTTACTTGAAAAATCGTGAAAAGTGTTACGTGGGATACCCTGTATAACAACACTGATACATTTTTCCGACGTGTTCGCAGCATAACATTTCACTTACACAGTTTTGTTCTAAATGCGTAAAATCCACATGGTCTAGTGATATAATCGCGCCAGCGACAAGGATATATGTAAAAATCAGGACGTAACCTTTTATCTGAAATTTAAGTAACATTCTGTATGAAATGAGCAAGAAACCAGATACTTTTGAGTGCTAGTGTACGCGCATACACTCGGAACGTGTTATATGCGCGCGAGTGTATGAGAGGTCTGCATATATGCATAAGCGCGGTGCACGTGGTGCGACGGCAAATCGTAATGCTGTAATAATGGATGCACTACCAGCAACAGTTGTCCAGTAGCACGGGGGAACGTAGACAGAGATATGGAGATTGAGAAGAACGGGCCAGACGGAGAACAGGGAACGAAATAAGTAGCAAGAGAAGTAGCTGCTCGTGCGTGTTTCACACTTTCGAGCGAGAACTTTGCCGTCTAAATGTTTGGGCTTCCTTAAGAAGTGACGCGAGCACTGCTTTATTTTACACCCTCAAGCAGAAGCCAGAACGGTGTGAAATAAACTAGTTGTCGCCGTCACTGTGTTTATTCATCCGAAATACAAAATTACGGAATTACTTGTTGTCTCGCTGCTTATGAAAGCGTTATGAATCGCGTCCACTCGGAAGTGTATTAAATTCATGAATCCTTCAGAATTTTATGGAAAACAGTGTTAACCCTTTGCACTCCTTTGTCGAATGCAAATAAAACGGGTGTTTTTATGTATTTGGTTCTTCCTTTATTTATTCAATTGTCTTATTTCTTAGTTAAGAGCAAATGTAAGTTCCACAAATATAAATTGGAACAAAGTTTGAGAGCTATATAGTGACTCCCATTCATATTCGGACGCTCTAAAAAAAAGCGATAACTTTCTCAAATGTTGAACTATACGATTCAAACTTTTTTGGGAAGCTAGAGAAATTAGTTCACTACAGGATGCGAAAAGAAATATTTTCCAAAATTGCAATGCGGGCCTATATTGAAAATTTAAAAAATACGTTTTGTAGATCTGCGTCAATTACTTAAATGTGCACTGAAAATTTCGTCAAAATCGGTTGACGTTGGTAACGGCAGTAAATCTAATTGTAAGAATTCTTACATATTTCAATGTCTGTCGTTTTTTCTGCATCAACCGATTTCAATAAAAATTTCACAATGCATATGATTCACACAGGTCTACAAAATGTATTTTTTAAATTTTCAATATAGGCCCACATAAAAAAGTTGTAAAATGCAACTTCTAATATTTTCTCTGCAATTCTCTGGAAACTACGTTAAAAACGTCATTAATTCATGATGCATGACGCTAAAGATTAAATAAACATAAATTATTTGTAGCAATTGAAACGGAAATTTGAGTCTACAGTTAAGAACTTGAAATAGCTGGCGCTACCAATGTTTTGTTACGTGCTACACAGTGTTCTGTTTATGGTAGTCTGTAGTAGCTGTACTTAATCCGAGAGTGATATTCAACTCACTGTTAATGAGCTAATTAAGATTTAGGGAGCGTTTGGGGTTAGTGGGTAATTAAGTTTTTATTCCCCTTTAATACTGTCTTCCCCTTAAACGCGTTCGACGTAAAATTTTACGCATCCTGGGGTACTTGTAAGCCTTACACCGTTGACGAAAACAAAAATTAAACGATATTCCTTTTTTTCTATCAAGACTTCAATGCGTTAAAAATAATCAAATAATTTTCTAATACCTGCATAATACGTACATGAATGCATAAAATCCACAGGCTAATAATAATAATTCATATACAGGGTGTCGCGGCTTATGGAGGCCACCTAAATATCTCCTTTATTTTTAATGGCACAAAAAAGATATTTAAGGCATAATTTAAATGGTATCGAAGGAGGAATATCATAGAAGAACAATTTTTATTTGTCCGGTTATTTTATAATAGTTTTTTCGAGGTAATCGTTATTTTTTATCGGGAAAACTTATTTCTTTTTATTCCATCTTGTTAATGACTTAAGCATATTAAAATGTATTTTTTCAGCCGCTATCAGATGGAATAAAAAAACAATTAGATTTCCCGATAAAGAAATAACGATGACCTTGACAAAACTATGAAAAAATAACCGGACAAAAGAAATTGTTCTTCTATGATATTCCTCCTTCGATACCATCTAAATTATGCTTTTCTTATTATATATTGTTTTTTCATAGTTTTTTCAAAGTCATCGTTATTTTTTTATTGGGCAAAACTGTTTTTTTTATTCCATCTTGTTAATGACTAAAGGACATTCAAATGTATTTTTTCAGCCGCTATGAGATGGAATAAAAAGACAATTAGATTTCCCGATAAAGAAATAACGATGACCTTGACAAAACTATGAAAAAATAACCGGACAAAAGAAATTGTTCTTCTATGATATTCCTCCTTCGATACCATTTAAATTGTGCCATAAATATTCTTTGTGCCATTAAAAATAAAGGAGATATTTAGGTGGCCTGCTTCAGCTGAGACACTCTGTACATCGCATACAAAATTTTCATATTCAACGCATATTTTCAACGCATAATTTTATGCCTTAAATGTAAATTAATCTTTACATTTTAATAAAAACGCGGACTCGACAGAAAATCGATTTTCTTGAAAACAAAGGCTCTCATATGAAAAAATTTCGTTGTATACATATTTTCGACTTATTTTTTTATGTAGAATCCCCCGCCCTATTTCCGCTCTCCCCTTGCAGTTGAAATTATTAGACTGTGCTAATGGTTGTTATACGAATGGATACATAGAATCCCTCTTACTTATCGCGTTTTATTATGCTCATTTGCATTTCTGAATTTCGTGGCCGGGGATTGTCTTTGATCTAGTTCCCGCGGAAGAGAGATTAGCAGGTATTAACTTGTGGTTAACGCATTTTTACGCCATTTTGGATCGCTTTGCGGCCCCTCCTTATCGCGATGTAAATGCCAGGTACGTCGCGGCTTTATCGTTCGGCCCTGTTATCATCGTATTCCATCGTTTTATAGGAGTACGCAAACACTTTATTCAGCTCGCATGAGAGTGACAAATGTACCCACGCCGCTGCACCGTCAGGTGGTTTTATTCGGGTGATTACAGCGCGATCGAAGTAACGCGCTTTATTATTATGTGTCGCACACGGTTTGCCCCGGCGTTTTATGCCTGTAAAACACGTAGCCGTTATCGCGACGGAGCTTCGTTCGATCTTTGGAAACACGACGGGCTTTCCGGGTTTTCGCGAACGCGAGATTGCTGCTCGAATTTTCGTCTAATTGTTCTCAAATCGCAATAGAATATTTTCGTCATTTCACAATTTTACCCACTATAAGAAATAAGCAAAATTTTTATGATTAAATGTATTTGTTACTGCGGTATGATTTTCCCAACGAGATTGAAATACGTGAAAGTAAATATTTTGCTCTGAATAAATTTGTGGAATTCAATGAGAATGCATTCTCGTTGGCGAGGCAAACTAAATTGTCAATCATTCTCATATTTTTATAATCTCAGCATTTGAAAAAACTTTTCTTCATTGATAGTAAGAATAAGACCATTTTTCTTCAATCTCGAACACCAAAAGACATACAGTGAGTCCCATTAATATTCGGACGCTCTAAAAAAGACGATAACTTTGTTAATATTGGACTATGCGATTTGAATTTTTTTGAGAAGCTAGAGCAATTAGTTTACTACAGGATGTGAATAGAAGTTTTTTCAAAAATTGCAGTCGGAATTGTGGAGAAAATACCAAAAGTTGCATTTTACAAGTTTTTTATGCGGGCCTATGTTGAAATGTTAAAAAATGCGTTTTTTAGATCTGCGTCAATTATATGCACTGTGAAAGTTTAATAGAAATCGGTTGATGCGGGAAAAAACGAAAGTCATTGAAAGAATCCTTAGAATTACTGTAGTTGGAGACCGAAAATCGTGAAAAACTGCAATTTTTACCATCTTTAAACGTTTGTAGCTCGTTACAACGTCGACCGATTTTGATGAAACTTTCAGAATATGTTTAATTGACGCAGATCTACTATTTATTGCTGTGTGCCATCTACTACTAAAACTTATTTTTTAAATTTTCAATATAGGCCCACATAAAGAAGTTAAAAATTCAACTTTTAGTATTTTTTTCAAAAATTC
This sequence comes from Lasioglossum pauxillum, assembly GCA_933228785.1. Taxonomy (NCBI): domain Eukaryota; kingdom Metazoa; phylum Arthropoda; class Insecta; order Hymenoptera; family Halictidae; genus Lasioglossum; species Lasioglossum pauxillum. Next base: position 41,125,849 of record OW121705.1, on the reverse strand, counting down.
TGATCGATTGCAATTTTTGAAAAAATTTCTTTTCACATCCTTTAGTAAACTAATTGCTCTAGCTTCCCAAAAAAAGTTAAAATCGTATAGTACAATATTAAAAAAGTTATCGTCTTCTTTAGAGCGGTCATAAACTTTTGTCCGCTACTGTACATAATTTGAGCAATCGTTCAGTTTTTCACTCCGTAGTGATGAGACTCGTCTGACAATATTTGTGCAACACTGTCATTCACAGTACAACACAGTACAAACGCAAATATCTGGAAATTCTGATTTTACACTACAGGGTGCGCAATTAGACAATCCCTATCATTCACGGTCAATCATGTTGCGCAATAAGCATTGTTGCGCAATATGCTTGATCGTGAATAGACCCCTTTAGAATTCTTAAGAAATTTTATTCGTCAAATTCTTCAGGAAGTGCACTTGATGCGAGTATTATTCTCAATGATAGTGTTGTACGAGTTTATTTTATTAGTCCTCGACTAAACATTGCTGCCATTGCTGTTGAATAATTATTTTAGAGTTGCCTTTAAACTTTCCTTTAAACGGTTCCATATATATTTTTCACGGAAAAAAATTGTGAAATTCATATCAAGGTGAGAAATAATGAAAGAAAAAGCGAGGCATTTGTAAATCTTTGGTCATTCAACCAGGAAAAAATTTCAAAAGCCTTAAAAAAGCAGCGCTGAAGAACGTTCCTCTTACAACCGTGTCTCTGCGAAGTCAGTATAACGAACTTCGTGGACTTTCTTCAGGGGCTTCGATCAAACAGAAAATTTCAGATAAACTTATGTCCAAGGCAAACCAGAGACCGAGCATTCGGCTGTCCGCAAGCGACTGTTTTATTACGCTGATACTTGAATTTGGTATGCAACGCGGGATGCGCCGACTGTGTTTTACTGCGTCACAGATCGTGTTTTTAACCGACAGTGTGTACTTCCCCGGTTTATATTTTCCTCGACGGCGGCCGTGACATTTAACGTTCTCGCAGCAGTCGATTCGAATCAGTATAAAAGCCGCGCACCGCGGTAACCAGGCGTAGTCACTGTTCAAATTTTCAGCGAGATGAGAGCCCTGCTCGGATCGACAGTCTTCGCGGCTTTATTGGTCTCTTGCTTCGCAGCCTGTCTTCCAGGGTTGAATGGCCTGGACGATTGGTACCAGTGCGAAGGACTGAACGACTTGGCAAACGTAAGTTTCGATGTTCTAATTCCAATGTTCGATTCAATTTTGTTTTCAAAACAGAAAAGTGGGTTCACTTTCCCATTCGTTGCACAGTGTACAAAACTTTTTTGAGAGAAACGAACAACGGATTGGGGAAGTAGAAAGTTCAAGCTTTGAAATGAGACCAAGCAGAATATTCTACGACGTTCTTTCATGAAGTTGCAACACGTTGAACAGGGACAAATTTGAACGAAATTTAGTGATCCTTTAACTTTGCACTGCATCGATGGACATTTGTAACAGAAATTTGCCGCAAAATTGTTTATAATAAAGAAATTTGTTGTTAAAGTTTATTTTTACATCAATAGCTTCTACTCATCGAGAAGAGAAACAGTTTGAAAGGAGCCACATGTCTCAAACAAATAGTTATTCAGATATAAGCTGTTAAAGTTCTTGCAAAATTTGATTGTGAGGAATTATACGCATAGACAAAAGTTTACTACTACAGTGCACGCAACCGTGTCGATGAAACAGACAAACAAAGTTTAAGGGGACATTCGTCGTTAGGCCCGTACCAAGTGATTGTCTCCCTGCCCATTCGAAAGAATACTTTATATCCATTTTTATACATAAGAGCATTAATCCTGGGTTATAAAACACTAATGTCAAGTGTAGGTACTTAGAAATTTCTCAGAATCTTCTGTTCCTCCGTCGGATCAACAGGACACAGCCATTTGCGCGAAGCACGAAACAACGCATTTTCCAAAATCGTGACAGCGAACGAGAAGAAGTTACTCCGACCGTGGTCAAAATAGTACTGCGGTTGTCACTTCGGTTTTTCGTGAATGGTTAAGGGTGGATTTAAGTGGGGAAATGTTGCTTTTGTTAAATGGACGGGGTGTGTGGGAAGGAATTTAGGTTGAGAAGTGGGGAAGCTGTCAAAGAAATTCCTTTTGGCATTGTTTACGGTCATCAATGACGCGATTTATGAGGGTAGTCCGCTCGTCGCTTCGATGGCTCCGTCGCACGTGTTGTCGATCTACCGGGATTGAAGATCGCTCAGGGATGCGAATCCTAACCCGAACCCGGTTCGGGTTTTGTAACCCGAGTAACCCGGTTAGCCGGGTTACAGAAATCTCCTGTAACCGGGTTAGGCGGGTTACTCGGGTTAGGAGAACCGAACCGAGTTCGGGTTAGGGTTAACTCGGTTAACCCGGTTAATTCGGTTACAGAAGACTACAGTAGGATCACGAATACCTTTGTAACTTTTTAATATAAATTTTCGAGGAAAATTCGAAAAAAAATCGAAGAACTATATCTCACACAAGTTTCACCAAAATCGACTTGTATCAACAGAAAATGTTCCCTTGTCAGTATGCTTTGTTAGGATCGAAGCGCTTCGTTATTTTATTGCCTGCTACGGTCACCATCCGAAATTCAACGACTGTCCGCTCGACAGTATGCTGTATTGAAACCGAAATAATGCCAAAATTGAAAAAACCGAAATAGTTAACACTCGCAAGGGTAAGGTCTAATAACAACAACTTAATAAATAGTAAAAGGTAAAACGTCGCTTCGTAAAACCGGTAAAGACCACCGCGCCTCCACTGACAATGTATCTACCGTGTCCGCAATAAAACGTTAAACCGAAGACCGTCTAGAGTACCCCCCAATTAAGTGATTTTCAGACATCATTTGTAGGTCCCAGGTTCTTAAATACAAACTAACGGTTTATGTGTCACGTTTATGGAGGAAAAAGCCAGTCTTCTTAGTGGAAGAGGAAAATGAGGCCCACGAGGTGCGACCTGTGTGGTCGTGGCCAACGTTAAAAAAAAGGATGTTTATGCGAATGCATATTTTTATAAAAAATGGGTAGACAAATGGGAGGTGGACAGAAAATGTCATGATTAGATGATTCCAAAAATGTATTTTTCATTTTGCAATTTTGCATTCAGTATATGTTGTGCATAGTGCATATTTTTTGCATTTTTCTCATGCAATAATAATCAAAAATAAATTGCTCTACCGTTTGCCGCTCTCAATATGAACACGGCCTAAGAAGCAGTTAATAATATTGTTACATTGTTAATAATAATAATTATTTTATCCCAATATGTGCACTTTCTTTTGGTCAATTAATACATACACTCCAGGACGAAAAGATAGCACACTTTGAAATTAATGTAATTTCTGTTTATTAAGCATTGGAAATTCAATTTTTTTTATACACATATTTGTAGTGTCTTTCTCAACATATATGAATGAAATGAAACAAAGCTTCATTAACTTATCTATTTTTATTGATCAAAGTAGAATTATTAACGAAATATAGAGGTACAAAATGATAGCACACTTAACGAAAAACTTGAAATATAACAGAATTAATCGATAAAAATCAATGCTCAATATTTTGTAGGACCTCCTTTACAGCTAACGACTTTAATCATTCGGTTTGGTAAATATTTATACAATTTTTTAATACTGTTTTGGCTAATATCCTTCCATTCGTCGAAAATGCACTATTTTAAATTGTTAGTATTTTGGAATTGTCTGCTATTATGCCAAATGTTTCTTTACCACCACAAGCGATCGAACCACGATGGGGAAGTAAGTAAATATATTTAGTAATAATTAAGTTCATTAAGCCAAATTGAATTATTAATTTTGTTGAGGGATCTCTTTTTTTCCATAATACATGTACATATATTCGTATATCTCTGAACTCTGAAGTAAACTGTCTAGAAGTATCTATCTTATCTCACTAGTAACCCGATTAACCCGCTCTGTGCGGGTTAACCCGGTTCCGAGCGGGGTTAACCGGCACTCTCTGGGCCCTAAGACCCGTTCTCTCCTGGTTAGTGTGGGTTAGAGAAACCTCGCTCGGTTAACCGGGTTTGGGTTAGGGTTAGTCCGCGGTACGCATCCCTGGATCGCATGCGTATTTTGCTTGCTATAACGTCCTTTACAGGTATATTGCCTAATCCGCTGGAGGAACGGTGAGGTACAGTAACATCTTATAATACAGGATTGATAACAATGGATGTTAGGTATTCTTTCATATTTTGCAACTTCAAATTTATGATCCGAATGGGCAGGGAGACGATGATGACCTTGTACGGGCCTTGCGACGAATGTCCCTTTGAATTTCGTTTGCTCGAGGCTCGCACACGATTATGTTCCGTCTCATCGACACGGTCGAGTGGACTGTGGTAGTAGGCTTTTGTCTATACGTATGACTCCACACAATCAAATTTTGCAACAACCTTAACAGCTTATATCTCCATAACTATTTGTTCGCGACACGTGGCTTCTTCCAAACTCTTTTTCCACTGGATGAGTGGAAGTTGTTGATGTAAGAAACACTTCACCAACAATCTTCTTATAAATAATTTTGCCGCAAGTTTCTCTTACAAATGTCCACCGATGCAGAGGTGTAGATTCACCCCTAGAACGGATGACCATTACTTTCTATACACCTTGTACATTGCGATTAAAAGATTCGATAAATAGTTACAGGTACCACCGACCGCAAAAGGAATCAGTATAACAAATTCGAACATCAGTAGAATAAAAACGGACGCGTTCAAGCAGTACTCGGGATCGTTGCTAGAACTGAACATAACCGGATGCGGAATAGAGGAGATTGAGCCCGACGCGTTTAGAGGTTTGGCGAAATTGCAGACGCTCGGTTTGGTGAATAATAAAATCCGGAAGATCGATGCCTCGTGGATCAGGGGATTACCAAATCTGAAATCGTTGAGCATCTGGCGGAACCGTATCGTCGCCATAGACGACGAGTTTTACGAGCTGTTGCCCGAGCTGAAAGTTTGGGACATAGCTCACAACGAGCTGAACGAGTGTCTGTCGCCGACGTTGCTGAAAAAACTGACGAAACTCCGGAGAATCTTGATCGCTGGCAATCCGTGGTCTTACCGGTGTCGTTCGTCGATGACTTGGTACTTAGGCAGCAACCACATCCGTTTCATCAGGGACTGGAGCATCACCGATTTGTTGATCGAGGAATGTATTGCGCACGAACCCGGCGCTGAGGACAACGACGCCATCTTGAATAAATGTGTAGATCGCAAGGTGGGCTCTTCGGATACGTTGCCGTCCGATGTTGCTGGGTTGAACGAACAGGTCCGCGAACTGAGGAAGAGAGTTGCCGATCTGGAAGCTGACGTTTCGACATTCAAAAAGTCGAACGTTTAATTGGGACACTGCGAAGTTTGGGAGACCCGGGTCGAAAGTCAAAATTTGACTTTAGACTACGATTACGCAGAAACTATTGCAATGAACAATAAAAATTTTACCTAGTTGTCAGACGTTATATAACAACGATACTTTTGATTCGCAGCAACCGATGTTTGTATTATCAACAAAATATGGAGACCAGAGAAATTGCGAAGAAACGAACAATAATAAAAAAAACTTTTTAAAAACTACGCTTATATTAATTAAAATGCACTAAAAAGGAGAAAATAATTATTTTAGATATTAGTGACTATAAATAAAAGCGTGGACCGCCCACGAAGATTACGTCAATATAGTTTAGCGCTCCACGCTTTTATATATATATATATATTATTATTCACTAATGCCTAAAAAAATTATTTTCTCCTTTTTAGTGCATTCTAATATAAGCGTCGTTTTTAAAAAGGTTTTTTTTACATATTTTTTTATTTTCTACTTTTTAGTCTTTTTTAAATGAAAGCAAGATATGGAAATACGCGAGATAGAGTGAGGGGATGAATCCAAGAGACGACGTCTCTTGATGGAGTCCGAAATTGTCCGAAATGGAACACGTAGTGGAGTAGGGAGCGCTGGCGCGCGGAGTGGGGATCGCTGAACGCGATGACGTACTACCGAGCGTCGTACGGCGAGGTGTGACGGTCAATATTAAAATTTTACTTCTCCTAGACGCACAGTTTTTTTAAAAATCCGTTTTTTAATATTGCATTGTCATCCAGTTCTGAGCTACGTTTGAAGTTTCAAGTCTCTCGCTCATCGAGAAGTTATTTAAAATTCAATTACAAGATTTGCGCATACAACGACAACGACAACTCGGCAAGCTGATACAAGCGTGGTAAAAAATGTCCAGCCCAAAGTCCCGAATGGGTACCCGGGTGCTCGATTATGAACAGAAGGGTTAGAAATGCTCGAAAAGCGGACCGAGGCCGGTGACCGAGATCCGATCGCCGATTCAAGAATTCGCGTTGCGGGTCTCGTTAGCGAGTCGAATCCGACAGTGGGGATCGGGTGCGAGAGGGTTCGAAGGGGGGCGGGGGGCACACTTATCTGTGCACGTCGGCGGTGCCGGGTAAACGGTTTTCAACCGTGCAACAGACAGTTCCACACACATCGTGTCGGAACTGTCTACTCCCGGTTTCGTTGCTGGCCCGATATATATCCTCTTTCCTGCCCCGTCCGTCGTCTCCCGTCGCCCCCTCCTGCTCCCCCCTCGCCGCCTTTTCTCTCTCGCTCTCCCGCCCCCGAAGGGGCACCGGTATTTTTTCGCGCGGCTCGCCGCCTCGAGCGGCATTATTAATGACCGCGGAAACCGCGTCAAAGATCTCACGAGCGAGCGTGTGCGAGCGAGCGAGCAAGCGAGCAAGCGAAGCGTGATCCGTCCGCGTGTGTACGATACGCATTTTTTTCCCGGAGCCCCGCGCGTGATGAATGGCGGCTAACCGGAGTCGGAATGTTCTTGTCCCTCCGCGGTGTAGAATCGGCGAGATCCGTGGATGAGCTACTAGACGCATCGTGATTTAACGCGGTCCGGCGCGTATGACGTGCCATTGTGATTTAGGTGCTTAGATATTAACAGCTCCGCCGCGCAGGCGTCGCCGATGCCGATACACGCCGGGATCTCCTAGAACCAGCATTTCGCCGGGAATTTTCACCGGGAATAGCTGATACACCACGCCGCGCCGCGAAAGACTGCATCGCAAGCACCGTCCGTCACGCGTTCGATTCGCCTCGATGCGATCGACGTTATTAATGGAGAAATGATATCGGGCCACGATCTTTAGCTGTAATCGACCTGTTTGCTAATGTAGAACCGCCGGCGGATTCGCTCCCGATCGGCGCTGCTCGATCAAACGGCCGATTATCTTGAAGACGTCCCTTCAACCCTTGCGAAGGGTGTGTATACACAGGGTCTTCACGCTGTCACTGGTCAGCCATTCTCTTGCAGACGATTTAACGAAATGCAAGAAAAATTGAGATAATAAAAATTGTACTAATATGATGGTAGATGTAGTATAGGAACGCAGATCGCAGCGCGAGGAGCACGCGGCCGGACGACTGGATTCGTCGATCTGTCGAAGCCCGTCGGATTATCAATTGATATCGAACGGTACAGGTAGTCGACAAGCCACCGGTTGTTTCTATTTGTGTTTAATCATACCGTGGCCTCAGCGACGGGGAATTGTTTAGGGTACTATCCGTAGGTAGTCGAGATACCGGGCGCGCGAGTACGGTAGGCGCACGGTAGGCAAAGACCTTAGGAAAGGATATTGTTCCACCTCCTGCGCAGAGAGAAACTGCTTGGCCCGTGATTTATAGAGAGGATCTCTCGTGCCTCGTGCTGCACTGCACCGCGTCGTCGTTCAGATCCTCCTCTTCGTCGTTGTCTTCGTTGTCTTTCGAGGCCGGAGTCGTGGCGCAGCGAGCCATTCTCCGTATGCAGAGTGCTCCAGTTCCCACGCACCGGGGCTATGCACTCTCTAAGCGTTCGCCAATGGGGAGTCATGCGGTGTGCAGTCTATCAATGCACCGCTTATATGTGCACAGCATACAGCCACGGTACGCACTCGTCCCACTGTGTGCCACGGTGCAAGCGTGCGGAAGGTAGCTGATGATGCAGTTGCCTCTTCGAATGCCTTTCGCGGACCAGGAAACGGATCGACCTATCGTTCGCCATTTTTCGGACGAAACTGCCTCTCAAAACGGCAGAAACTGTTCGTTTCCTCTTCGGACCAACTGCCATCAACTGACGAACTCAAAAGGTCGTTGCCCGTTTAACAGCGCACAGTGATCCAAGGACCGCGGAAACGTGGACGAAATTCAAGCTTTCAAGTTTCATATCTTGAAGAAATTCCTTGTTTTCTGCATTGAGAATCATTTTAACTACGAAATCAAAAATATTCGTTATTTTAGATTGGACAAAAACACGTGCTGAATGTTTGCTTGATTAATTTCATTTTTACAAGTTACGTTTAGCATTATAAGGCTTTCCTAAACCCACCATTTTTTTAAACAACTTATCCCAATTTTTCATGTTAAATTTTTATCAGTTCTGACTCAAGTTTTTAAAAAAGTACCTCTCAATAGTAGCTCAATGTATTGAGGTCTCCTCCATTATTATTAATAATTAGACTGAGGGTCTTTATGAAAATTAAAAATTGTCTGTACCGATTGCAAGAAATACAAACTATATTGAATGTTATTTCTTCCCTTAATGATTTTCATAGAGAAGAAAGCATACATTGACGTCTTCAATTTTGTAAATTTTCTAACAATTTTGTATTCCGTCTACTCAATTTTGCTATAAATGCATAAAGATCCGCAGTCTGTTAATAGCCCTATAATATCTGGGCAGTTTCATGCTACAGTAAAGTCGCGCTTGCTGTCCAACAGCCTGTGTTCTGCACGGAGAGTGATCGCTTACCGACATCATTTTTTTATGACTGTGTCTACCGCGCCGACCGCGCCGAGAGTTCAAAAGAAAGCAGAACGTAGAGAAGGACAGCATGACAGTAGAGTGGGTAAGGCACTAGACAGTGATCGCGTACCCGATGGCGGACTGTAAACGCGAATGTATTCAATTGTCATTGACAATTTAGCCATCTAAAAAATGGTAGTCTAATGAAGTCACGTTAGATGAATAACACTGTTCAACACCAAATTTGTTCCACAATTGTAGAGTTTTTTGCGCTGATTCCGAATCTCTCCTTAATTTTTCTCTTAGACGCACAGTTTTTGAGAAACATGACTTTGAAAACAGAACCGTATTTTTCGACTTTAAACAAATATTGTGATGTTATTATAAAGGATATTGAATTGTTCTTTACAGCAAAAGATTCTCAAAAGACTTTCGCGAATACAGTGATATCCAATATTAATAAATTATGATTGTTTAAACATGTTTAAACACAAAAATCTCTATAAGAACCGCCCAACAGTAATTAGGAAACATAAAAGAAGTTGAAATTTGTTGGACAGTGTAATCAGTCACAATCTCTTCACTATAAACAGACAGAACCAATTGGATCACGATTTTTCCAAGTGTACTTCTGGTTGTTCAATGTTTTATTTAGCTGCTTACGGCAGTTGCATTCCACCCAAGCTAGTTACAGTTATTTATTTTAGATTGCGCGCATTTTGTGGTAAATCATGTTTAATAAGCCGTAAGTTATGGTCCGGTCGGCTTATATTTATGATACGTTGATGCCTATCTAAATGGTGTACATTTAACGATCGAACTGAGAAATCTGTGTACACGCGGGTACCTCGAGCCGGTATCTGTCTACGGGTACCTACCTGCGAACGTGCCGGTAGCCGAGTAATAGCTTATCTGACAGAAATGTATCAAACGAGAATATCTCGCGGTTGAATTGCACTTGGCTGGAAAGAATTACACTGTCCAACAGCAAATTTGTTCCCCAATTACTGTTGGGTCCTTTGTATAGAGTTGTTTGCTCTGATTCCGAATCTGTTTTTAATTTTTTTCCTATACGCACAGTTTTTGAGAAACATGACTTTGAAAAAAAACATATTTTTCAAATTTAAACAAATATTGTAGTGTTATTATAAATGATATCGAATTGTTCTTTATAGCAAAAGATTCTGTAGACTTTCCCGAATACAGCGGTATCCAAAATTAATACATTATGATTGTTTAAACATGTTTAAATAATCACTAAAGGCGGAGCGACACCACTTTTGCACCAATTTTTGAGGATACTTTTCAATTTATCTCAAAAAATAAGAGTCCAGCGGAAAATCGAACTATACCATGCAATAGAGCAGACTTTTATCTTGAGAAACCCCTCTTTGAAGTTTGAAACGTCGACGTTTTTTTCGAACCAGAAAGCAAAATATCTTCGCCCGACATGAGTTGCCGCCAGTGGCGCTCACCATTACAACGGTCGTTCGCCGCTCCGTATCCCGTCGCTGCGCCGTATCTCGTCCCGAGCGCCACTGGCGACGCGACGATCCAAACTTCACAGGGTGACTTCTCAAGATAAAAGTCTGCTCTATCGAGTGGTATAGTTCGATTTTCCGCTGGACCCTTATTTTTTAAGATAAATTGAAAAATATCCTCAAAAATTGGTGCAAAAGTGGCGTCTCTCCACCTTTAATGATTGTTTAAACATGTTTAAACATTCATAATGTATTAATTTTGGATACCACCGTATTCGGGAAAGTCTACAGAATCTTCTGCTGCAAAGAACAATTCAATATCTTTTATAATAACATCACAATATTTGTTTAAAGTTGAAAAATATGTTTTTTTTTCAAAGCCATGTTCCTCAAAAACTGTGCGTATAGGAAAAAAATTAAAAACAGATTCGGAATCAGCGCAAAAAACTCTATAAGAAGGACCCAACAGTAATTGGGGAACATAAAAAAAGTTGAAATTTGTTGGACAGTGTTATCGATCGAACAATTGTGTATTCGGCGGATCTTCTTCTGTAGTGTGTAACGTACAGGTTCATTAAAGTGTAACCTCCACTTTTCTTCACGCAGAGAAAGTAGCGAGCGATAAAGATCGAAGATCTTTATATTTCTACCTTCGCAAAACTGTTGACACGTATGCAAATTTATATTTCTACAAAATTAAAACCGTAGTAACGTGTACATTAGGGTGGACCTTAGCTATACTTCACGAAAATTATTTTGCCAATTTTTTTTGGTCTAACCCCCCATGATTTGGAAAAATTTGGGGTTGATTGTATCATGAGAAAAGGATGCGCAGCAAATTTGGATATTTTGAATTTTTTAAATATCGACATAAGTAGACGTTATGGTATATCGTTGAATTTGTCTTTTTTTCTCTTTACGAATCCGCAGATAGCATAAAAAGTTGTTTATAGAAAAAACATCCGTGACCTTGAAAACTTGAAAAAATGACCTTGAAACATTTTTTTTCTCTGATACTATATTCACCTTCTTACCTATGTACATACTACAACGTTTGTTTGAAGAATTTTTTCATATATACATAACTGACAGAGATATAAAAGATTTTCATTTAAACGTTCATACATATGTACAGTAGCGGACAAAAGTTTAAGACCGCTCTAAAGAAGACGATAACTTTTTTAATATTGTGCTATACGATTTGAACTTTTTTATTTATTGTCGAAAATCGTGAAAATCTGCAATTTCTACCATCTTTAAATGTTTGAAGCTCATTGCAACGTCGACCGATTTTGACGAAATTTTCAGACTATGTTTAATTGAAAAATTCAACTTTTAGTATTTCTTCAACAATTCCGATCGATCGAAATTTTTGAAAAAATTTTCGCTTCGCATCCTTTAGTATACTAATTGCTCTAACTTCTCAAAAAAGTTCAAATCATATAGTGCAATATTAAAAAAGTTATCGTCTTCTTTAGAGCGGTCTTAAACTTTTGTCCGCTACTGTATATGTTGTATTAGAAAGATAAACCAAAGTACCTAGGTGTTTAAGATACATTTTAAATTTTATTTGAAATATTTTTGGTAATACTACAGTTTCTTAAATACTTAATTCGCATATTTTTTGGAACTTTAGTTCTGAATGCCTTTCTTAGGCGGAAATTGTACCAAAAATTACGTTTTTCGAGCTCCGGGAGCTTTTTGTCACGTTCGATGGATGGCCAAACAAATATATTGTTTAAAAATATATTTATTTAGAAAGGAATTTACCTTGACCAGCGGAAGAGGCCACTGGAATTCGTGGCATTTGTTTTCCCAAGATGTATGTACACCTTGGGTACACTCGCGGCGCCAATGCGGCCGAAAAGGAAAAGCAGCGAATACATCACGGATCGCGAAGAGGGTCAAACCGTTGTCCAGTCAAAGGTGAAACATGTGGTTCCATCGATGAACGCCGAGAGTACAGTGCAGCATGTGAAACGGTCTCGCAAACAATAATCACCCGCAGCGACAACGATCGCGAACTATTCTAGAAGATTCGGTCGTCTTGCGGGTTTCAATTCTAAAGTAAAAAAAGCGTGGAGAGAGAGAGAAAGGGGGAGGGGGTGGGGCGAGCACTCGTGATATCAGGGAATCGTGGCACATCCTTTTCCTCGGGCAGCGTTCAGTAAGCCCTTTATTCCCCGGCATTGAGGCTTTTCAGCGGGTCGTCTACAATGCACCGGCTGCGGGAAAAAAATGTCAAATCAACGTACGCGGAAAAAATGTAAAATCAAGAGAACAGAACACGTTGGGTGGGAGGAGGAGGAGGAGGAGGTGGAGAAGGAGGAGGAGGAGGAGGACCCGTCATCGATACCCCGGCTGCTCACCTGCCTGCCGGAGTGTACGGGCACCCCTTTTGTTCGATGTATAAAAAAAACTATGCCTAAGATGAAAAGCACGAAGTGAGCCTCGCGGCCGGCTGGAGGCCCGCCAAATAATATACTGGCACCCCTGTCCACCCCCGCTCGTCGCCATCCGGTCTTTTTCTGACAAGGCAACAGTCGTGTTACTATCAGCTATCCGAGCACGGCTACCATCCCCGCCCCTGCCTCCGCATACTTTTATATTTATTACGGAAGGCACGAGCCGAGATTACCGGCAAAAAGTGCCGGGCAGGGAACGTGCACAGCCAGCCCCGGAACATTTGGATGATCCAACCCATATTTCGCTCTTTTGTCATCGCCTATAGAACACGTTGTCGCTGGCTCCTCATATGCCGCCGCGGATGCTGGAAATAGTTGAACGTTGCCGGCCCTCGCGTCCCTCTCGTCGCCATTCATCGACCACGTCTCACGGTTTTTTCCTTCGGTGATTTTCTGCTCGACGCTCCATCCACTTCGCGATCTGTCAACACCTGCCGAGCACTAAAGCTGATTGGTGTGTGTTGCCTTGCAAAAGTGACAACATTGAATTTATTCCGATTTTTTCCCAACGTGTGTTTGAATAAAGACATCGAATCAGTCCCCATGAGAGCACGTTTGTAACCTGAGAGACTTAAACCCGTATGATTTTACTGGATTTTACTGGAAAGAAAGGAGAAAAATGTATGGCTGTGATAAGCTGGCAAGGATCTATAATCCTGTATAAGCCGTTTGATATTCGAAATGACTTGTACATACACTGGTGGACAAAATGATGAGGCACCTCAATGATTTTAGCAGTGAACATTCATTTGTACATATATACATGTGGAAAGTGAATATACAACAAAATGTGGTACTTTCTTTTATATAATATAGTAAAGATTAAATAACTCGTTCAAACCATTTATTATTTCTACAAAAATTGACTTTTAGTGAGGGCAAGAAAGCAGTTTGAATATAAAATGAGAAAAGTATTAGAATTCAACAAAATTACACAATTTTTGGCAGTTTTAGTAATGACCTGCCCGTTACGTTGTACCACTTCAATCATTCTTCTTGGTAAACTTCTACATAGATTTTTTATATCAATTTAATGTATGTTTTCCCAAGCTTCTAAAATTGCTAATTTCAATTCGGATACTGTACTGCTTTCCACCTTCGTATAATATTCTTGACAGTCTTCCTCAAACGTTCTCGATAATGTTTAGGTCAGGAGACCTTGCAGGCCAATTCGAAACCTTTATATTTTCCGCTTCAAAATAATGTTTTACTATGCGAGCAGTATGCACAGCTGCATTATCTTGCTGGAATATATATTTTCTTCCAGCAATTCTGCGAGCATATGTTCCAATTTGCTCTTTAATTAAATGTATGTAGCCAGCACTATTTATACGGTCTCGAATAAATTTTATTTCCATTTTTCCTCCCCATATCATTACTGTACCGCCACCACATTGTCGACGACTCAAAACCCTTTGTTCCTTTCTCAAATCATGGAAATAGTACTTGTATCCATCTGGACCATCCAAATTTAGTTTCTTTTCATCAGTGAGTATAATTCGTTTCCACTAGGATATCACGACATATGTATATATGAAATTTTGTGTGTGTACAACGGTGCCTTATCATTTATCCACCACTGTAAGTAAATGGTCGCCAATGAATATGTATAACACGAAACCATAAGACCGTGAATAAAACGGCATGAACAGCAGCCTCATTAACAGTCCCGATTTTCCTTTTAGTCGATCGGGGTGCAGTTTCAAAAACGCGAACGCTAAAAGTTTTGTACCCCGACGCGTCCGCGCCGCTTGTCGATTCCTCCTTGCGTCCGAGCACGACCCGCTATCTCTGTCATTCTTTCTTTCATTTTGACGTAACCGAGTGTAAAAAAGAAAGTAGATCGCGGCGTGCACGAGCTGGCTCTTTTGCGTGTAGCCGAGTTAAACCGACGCGGTAGTGATTGATGATCTTTCGGCGTAACGATCGCCTCTATATATCCGCGAACGTGACGTCGAAGTTAGGGTCTGAAAGCTGACAAAAGAAGGGAAAGAAACGCGGCAGCCGCGCAAGAGAGAGAGAGAGAGAGAGAGAGAGAGAGAGAGAGAGAGAGAGAGAGAGAGAGAGAGAGAGAGAGAGAGAGAGAGAGGAGACAGGGGCGCCGACGACGTGAAAACGAACGCGGCTGCTCGTTATCCCCGATTTTACAGGAATTAAAGAGCTGATTACACGCCCCCGCCGCAACCGCGATTAAAATGCCGGCGGATTAGAATTCCTGGTGCGGTGGATACCGCATGGATAAGATTTATTACGCTAAATGATATTCCGCGGTTCAGTCGTATTATCAGAGCCGTAACGCGCACGCGAGCTTCGCTGCAACAATGCTTCATCGCTCTCGGAATATCTTCATGAAGAAAACTCTCGGAAGCCTAAAGCTATGTTCATACCGAAGCAACAACGAGCAACTTTTAGTTGATGTTTCATGTATCTTGAAAAAGTCGCCCCGCTTTTACCGAATAAAAGACGAAAAAGGCAACGACGGGCAAGAAAAAGTTGCTCGACGTTGCTTCAATGTGGACATAGCTTAAGAGTTTCCTAGGCGTAGCGAACTCGAAAGGCTCTTCAAACTATTTGTTCGCGAAAACTGGATAATATCTTCGCTACGATTAACATTTTATCAGAATTTACTTGAAAATAGAACTGAGTGAATTTTCTAGTGATTTTTATGGTTAATTTGGTTAACTGTGGTCAAGATACAATCTTTAATTTCTTTTGTCCGATCCGGGACAGTATTGTTACGGATAGAGAACATATTCCGTTCGTTTTCTCACAGGAATCTCTTCCAGATCGTCTCTGGCAGGAAGCGTCCTAGATAACCTTTCATATCATAGTTGAACCCTTTGATTTAGGACCGAGTTCTGGCTCCGATTTCATTAGAGGTGACAAAAATGAGAGTCTGGCCCTAAGCCCTAATCTCTAAGCGCGATTAGATTATGAACAGAGTATTCCATTAATTGTAGGGGTATATAAACCCTTAGATTCTTACTCTCGTGGGTTAGTACTTCGGTAGACACGTATCGCGTCACATCGTGCTGCAATTTGGAAAAAGCAACCTCTAGTGAGATCGGGCTAAAGTACCTTTCAGATCAAAGTTTGTTAAAGTTGTTTCCAAGTCCCCCGCATTGCCAGTGCGTCAAAAACGAGCATCGTAGTTAGGTAAATTCCTTTTTCTACATTCTATATCTTTTTTTACATTCCAATCGCGACAATTACACACTTGTATTACAGATCTTTATAATTAGAATATATTTGTGTTGTGTGGAAATTAGATCAAGATTATTGAACCCATTACTATTGTCCAAAATCCTAATATAGTAATTGAACGTTCCCACTCGATACAACCTTACCGCTCGGGTTGTATCAATTAGATTATATTAGTTACGAGGCCTACTAACTATCCTAGCGACTCCCTGATTTCGCATCAGGTTCGTTCGCTACTTACCAATTATCCAAATAGAGATTTTTCCTACCTAGTGGCTCCCCGATTTCGCATTGGGTTCGTCCGCGAAACCTATACCATCCTAGCGGCTCCCTGATTTCGCATCAGGTTCGTCCGCATCCTAACAGCTCCCTGATTCGCATCAGGTTCGTCTGTGCTTTTATCCGACTTCCCAGCGGCTCCCCAATTTCGCATTGGGTTCGTCCGCGCTGATTCTACAACCTCCTAGCAGCTCCCCGGTTTCGCATCGGGTTCGTCTGCGCGTCGTTCCTAGTGACTCCCCAATTTCGCATTGGGTTCGTTCACGAAGTTTCACCTTCCTAGCAGCTCCCTGATTTCGCATCAGGTTCGTCTGCGTTTCACTCCATTCCTAGAGGCTCCCTGACTTCGCGTCAGGTTCGTCCCCGTCGTCTATATTCCCAGCGGCTCCCCAATTTCGCATTGGGTTCGTCCGCGTGCCTTAACTAACAAATTCATACCATATTCCTGGGTTTATAACCCTTCGCCGGCCACTCGTGCTGCTCGCGGCCCTGGCTCGTAACAATATTAATCTTCTTGCCATTTTGTGCTTGTCAATGGAACAGTCGATCTTTTGTATTTTCAGAAGCAAGTTTGCTGCTCTTAAACTGCATTTGGCCTGACCAGACACACTCACGATCTCCTTTATGTCATCATTTTACATCCATTTTTTATACCTTGCATCCATTAATTCATTTAATTCGATGCGAAAAGAATTCTCCGAGGGAACAATAAAATAAAATTAATGGGATAATCCTTCAAGATATACTACAATTAATGACCGTGCCAGAAACGGCTTAACCATACTATTCTTATACTAAAATAATTAAGACCCCCGTATCTCGTCGAAATCCTCTTTCCCACGTGTGCGATCTTAAGAGGTCGGCGTAATTGAGTTCTTAAGGAAAGATCATATCGAACCACTTGAAATGTTAATCCTGTTTACCAAGTTAACCTAAGTCCATTACGCAGACACGACACTTTAGATAATCATGGATGCACGCGAAACATGCTCGAAGCAAACTAATCTTTCCTCAAGGCAAAATCTGGTGCTCCTTGAAATCCACGCAATCGTCGCGACGGTCAACTCGAGCAATCCACGATGCTCGATCACTGGGCGACATTATTCCTCTTAACATGAACTTGCAGTGTAAGGGATAAGAACCATTTGGAACCATTTGAAATTTCAGGCAGAAATTTTTCTCTTAATTATCCGAATGTAGTACCAGTGGCTTGTTGAGATTCTTCCGATTAAAATGAGTACAAACACGGGGTAAATCGGACTAGTTTTATTAAGACGATTATTGAGACTGAAAATTTTAACAAAATTCGGAACAGCATTCCGAAAAGTGTCCGATTTCACGTGGAATGACCCTTCTACAATGTCGTTGCTATTTGGGGAATCCTCGTTTCTCTTACCATCGCGTGTTACGTGCTTTCCGTAGCTAGGCAACTATCCCCACCGCGTGTTGACGAAATGCAGCTGTCGAGATTCGCATGCAAGCATCGATAGTGCAACTGCCGGGGTTCTACTGTACTTTTCGCGATCGGGGAGGCTATCAGCGGGCCGCTAATTTCGGCGCATCAAAGTGTGGCAATAACTCACCGTTTGCCGATCGCCCCATCGTCGGGGTGTTTAAGGTGGATGCGTCACGAAAAATCAGCCGACTCACGTCAGAGGGAGAGACTGCGGGGGTGGAGGTGGAGGTGGAGTAGAAGGAAGGCCTATATATTGCGGGGTCGATAGCCCTCTGGTGAAGAGTAAGTCGCAGGAGGGAGAAAGAGTCTAAATGAAACATGGTACGCGGGAGTAAGAAAGAACGGTTCGAAGGAGGAAATCGGAGGATGGGGGCCGAGGGTGAGATCGCAGAAAACGGGGGAGCGCGAACGACGGTCAGACACTGGCCCGGTTATAAATGAGGAAAGCAATTTCCAAGTTGGCGACTTGACGAGCCCGAGGCCCATGACCGTGCTACTCGATGTGGAAAGAGGAACGTTAAAGAAGGTGGCCCGGGCTAGAAAGCCGGGGGTGGCTCGTCGCTGCCGAGGGTGGCTAGAGGGGGTGTCCCGGCTGCGAACGTAAGGTGCTGAGCTCGGAAGACTCGGGGAGGGATGACTAGACGAGGTTGGCAATATGGCGGGCGATTAATGGCTTCAGTTACTGCCGACCTGGCCGTGTCCTTCTGAAGCCGTCATTCTCTTACCTTGCCAGACCGTCTCCAGACGTTTCTCATTACTAACAGGCCAGTTAATGGCGGCAACGGTGATCATCTGTTTGAATAGTTCCTGAAACTGCGACCGAAAATTTACTACCCCCCTAACTCCTCCATCCAATAACACATCGCACCTCGCGCAATCTGATTTTAACGGTCCATTCGTGGACTTCGCGTCGTTTCCTGACCTGCCATTCTCCGCGCGTGTGATCGATCAACCGAGGGATTTTTCAACGGGCAATTGTCAATTCTCAACGTGCAGTCCTTTGTCAAAATATGTTCGCCGGGTTGTATCGTACCGATCTTGATTCGCCGAAACTGGGTCACCTTTGAGGGGTCTTCTAGTGTAGAACCTTGAAACAATCAATTTTTCGTTTTTCGCATTTTCTTTAAGCTTAATTGTTGTGAAATACGTTTGAAAACAAATTTGTTTGAAAGCATATAAAAAGATATTGAAGTAGAATGGCAAAATGATGATTAATTATCGAGATACTTCGAGCAAATTTCTTTCAACGACGTCATCCCAACAAAATTAAAGGTGGGTCCCCTAATGTGAATATTTATGAAATTGTTTTGATAAGACTATTTAATATATATAAGGATTTTCCAACGGGCAATTGTCAATTCTCAACAGGCAGTTCTCTGTCAAAATACGTTCGCCGGATTGTATCTTGATCTTGATTCGCTGAAACTGAGTCATCTTTGAGGGGTCTTCTAGTGTAGAACCTTGAAACAATCAATTTTTCGTTTTTCGCATTTTCTTTAAGCTTAATTGTTGTGAAATACGTGTGAAAACAAATTTGTTTGAAAGCATATAAAAAGATATTGAAGTAGAATGGCAAAATGATGATTAATTATCGAGATACTTCGAGCAAATTTCTTTCAACGACGTCGTCCCAACAAAATTAAAGGTGGGTCCCCTAATGTGAATATTTATGAAATTGTTTTGATAAGACTATTTAATATATATAAGGATTTTCCAACGGGCAATTGTCAATTCTCAACGGGCAGTTCTTTGTCAAAATATATGTTCGCCGGGTTGCATCGTACCGATCTTGATTCGCCGAAACTGGGTCATCTTTGAGGGGTCTTCTATTGTAGAACCTTGAAACAATCAATTTTTCGTTTTTCGCATTTTCGTTAATCTTAATTGTTGTAGAATACGCGTGAAAACGAATTTGTTTGAAAACATATAAGAACATATTGAAGTAGAATGGCAAAATGATGATTAATTATCGAGATACTTCGAGCAAATTTGTTTCAACGACGTCATCCCAACAAAATTAAAGGTGGGTCCCCTAATGTGAATATTTATGAAATTGTTTTGATAAGACTACATATTATTCTTCATTCTTCCGTATGATGCAAAAGGATTAATTGCACGAAATATTCAAACGTCCCATCGTTCTGACCCTCATTCATACCTGTACACCAGGAGGGTCAAAAGAGTCTGAAGGCCGTTCAACTGAGAGAGAAAAAGGGAGGGGGACAGAGAGAAAGAGAGAAGTACAAAATCGTACTTGAGCCGGCAGCCATTCCATTATAGATCCCGCGCGGCGCGGAAAGGCGTGTAATTAGCGTATTTCCGTATGAAACTGATTCAGTCTTTAATGAAACGTAACGGCAAGAGGGATACACTTTAGCGGGATCCCCGGTGGCTCGCATTTTCTAAATAGCTTTGAAGCCTACGGTCGAGTGACCTTTCATGTCCTCGCAGTGACCCGCTCGCATTCGCTTCCGAGTGTAGACGGCCAAGATTTTTGATAGTCCCGTCGCGCGGGTGAATGGGGCAGCCAACTTGTCGCGATTAATGCACTGTCTTCCGAGCCGGGGAATCTCCGAAATGCATGTCGCGTTAATAGGACCGTGGCAGCGGTGTATTAATGCTGGCGGAATTATCATCTCGCTGAAAAAGCGGAATATATAGAGCAAGGCAGACGCGCGGGGGGTTCGTCGCGTGCTCCGCGAAAGGAATTTATGGCCGTAAGGCAGAACGAAGGAAGGGCGTTCGGAGAGGGTAGGAGCCAGGGGCTGGCTGCCCGGGTAGGTCAAAAGTCGGAAGTTAATCCATGTAAATCTAAATTAAGTCCCGCGAGTGCGAGCGCTCGTATACCACCGGCCCGGATAATTAGCTTCTCTGTAAATCCAACTAATCTGGCCTGCGATCCGCATAGGAACGACGTCAGAATTTTGACCATGTCGAACCTGTTCCGCCTTTTCTGCTTTATTATACGTAACACGCGGCTCGCGTTCTCTCCGAGCTCCTTCGCCTCATTTTTGTCGGTTCCCTCGCCCGGGGAATTGAGTCGTAAACGATCGCCTAGTTTGCCGTAATGGCTGCTCATCCCCGATACTCGTACGTAACCCCCGGCGGATTTTTTACGAGCCTTGTATGTTTTATGCGCGCGGAATATCTTATCAGAATGATTCTCTAACGAACCGTCGCGCGTCGGGTCGCAGCCGCGGTCCCAAACTTACTCTGGCATCGATACGGGTAGGGGAGAATGGGCCACTGGCGGTCATTTCAGAAATAATTACAATAAACAAAGAATATTGAGTGAAATATTCACTCAAAGATACCTATCGAAAACTTAAATTATTCATTTGTTCCTACAATAAAAAGAATTATTTCCATATACGCATTAGTTTACTTTAAGTTTATATTAGATGACTGCATAAGTTCGTGCCCGATTTGAAAATATAATTCAATGGTTAAATTTTAAAGAATACTTACAGCTTTATTATTAGTCAATTGTACAGGGTGGTCCGTTTACAAAAGCCCACCTAAATATCTTTTAAGGTTATTGTGATGCAACAAATATTTGTTACCTAATGGGTAACATTGGTTGATTATGAACAGACGCGGCATGCGGTTCCTATCTAACAGCACGCATATTCACTGCATTTTCGAACTATTAAAGATTTGTTTAGAATTTTTGGATAGGATTGAATGGGCACAGTTGCATAAAAACTGGTTTTTTCATTTTTCCCTCATAACTACCCTTACAGACAAGGTACAGGCCTGAAACTTGCCAGAAAGGTTACTTTCTTTCCGGTCAAAATCAGCTGAAGGGCGTTTCTGATCTCTTCAACCGCCTAGGCCGTCTGCACAATTAACATAGCCACTTCCGGTGACTTTTTCTTCCGGTTTTCAATGTTGCGTACGCTGCTTCACCGTTGCGGCACGTTTAATCGAGCGAGCAAGCTCAAATCGCCGATTTCTGCGCGCTGCAACATCCACGTAATTGCGAATACTCGGTGCGCGCATAATTGTCCGCTTCTCGATCTTCCTCCGCTTCCTCTTCTGCTTCTATTCCGAGCCGATCGCTCATCGTCCTCGTCTTTCGCACGCGCGTGCACGTAACGCGTGGCGTAATGGAACACTCTCACGCAGGATTGCTTCGGCGCTTCCTTTCTTATCCTGCTTATCGTTCCATCTGCTCTCCTGAGACCCCGTGCCCACGATTTCGATCATATCGCCTCTACGAACGCGTATTAGATGTACAAATTAATTATTGGCTCCTATTACGTAATTGGAGAATGTAGATCAATAAGAAAAGCAAAATGGAGAAGGAAAATCGAGGAAATAATTTGACCACTTTGGGCGATCTGGTCGATTATCGAGAAAAAATCTTCGTGCATATTAATGATTAATATGCATTCGTGCATATTAATGATTAATGATTAATCTATTAAGAGAGTAAAATTTCAAACAGTTTTGGTTTATTCGAAGATATACGTAATATATCTTTCCGTAAATTCTTGAGCAATTTGCTTCGAGCTTCGTAGTAAAACTAATTAATACAATTATACCCAGCCGCCACAGTGAGCTGGCATAAGAAGACTATTTTGAAATCGGCGACAGCCGGGTCTCCGTTAATCGAAACTGATGAAAAAGGGTGTGGAAACGCAGCGCGAAGGCAGCTCGCGTCGATCGCGCTTTACTTAACCGCTCGAATCGAACACGTCAAAGAAACGGAGAAGCAAATTGTGGCGGGCGAACTATAGGAATCCATCCGGTGTAAAACGGTTCAATTACTTTGTCGAAGAATGCGGAGAAGAAGCGTTGCCGAAAAAGATGAACGGAACCGTAAGCTTTCAAAGACGACCGCAATATCTGGACGGACAAGAAGACCAGGGCGAACGAAGAGAACCGCGACACGAAGAAGAGGAAGAAGAGGAACAAGAAGCGGAAAAAGAACGAGAGAAATTCGACGAAAATGTATCGAGGAGCTAACCTACGAAGGCAACACGCCCTGGCGGTTTATAAACATCGGAAACAATAACGCTTTGACGAAGGAAAAACAGTTCTTGAAAAATGTGATTTTATACATTTATGACAAAAATGAAATTTTAGATAGTAAAACGATTAAAAGAATTAAAAAATGTCGATATATTATCTTATTCGATTGTCAATTTCTTTCTGTATGATTGTATTAAGGATGTCATCGTAACCTGTTAGTGATTTACACTTTCTGATGTTTCCGATAGCTATGTTGAAATTCTCGAAAATGACGAGTAGACTGCGGATCTTTATGCATTTATTGCAAAATTGAGAAGATGAAATTCCAAATTATCGAAAATTTTTTGAAATTAAACGTGTCAATATACAATTCCTCCTCTATTAAAATCATTAAGGGAAGAAATAACATTGAATTTAGTTTCTATTTCTTGCAATCGATCTAATAATCTAGTATCTAATAATTAGACTACGTGCAATTAATTTTTAAATATTTGCCAGGGCTTTATAAATGACTGTAATACAAATCAGTAAAAATGGCGCAGAAGTGAGTTTCGAGCCAGCCTCGACGTAGGACCGGAAAGGGTTAAGGATCGATCGGTCGTTTAAGCGTGAAAGGAAAGAAATCTCGTGAAATTGCGAACGCAACGATTGAAAAAAGAGGAAGATAGTTGGGAAGACGAATCGGCAGGATGCGTGCGCGTGGAAGGGCCACGTTGAGGGAGCGGACGAACGTCACGTCACGTCACGTCGCGTCACGTCACGGACAGAAGTAGACGCGGAAAAAGCGTAATCGACGGAGAACGAGGAGAGACGTTGGAGATTGTGTTACTCGGTATCCACGAGGATACGTAGATATTGCAGCGGGCGCCTCGAAGGCATAGATTGCTGCTTTACGGTGAAAAAGGACGAGGGGGGCAAGAGGGTAGGGGGGTGGAGAAGGGAGGAGGGCGCGAGGCACGAAAAGGAGACCGATGGATAGAAGGAGGAAGAAGAAAGAGAAAGAGATTCCAGCTCGATAGTACACGCTACGCCGAGGAAATCTTCCCCCTCGGTATACGTTCCCCCGGAATGAACCAGATTATTGGCTGAACCCTGACCGTAGAATTACGTATTCCGTAAAAAATTCCCCTCCTGCTCGTGAGGAAGAGAGCCCGGGAAAGAGAGGAAAGAAACAGAGGAGAAAGAGAGAGAGCTTTTTTACGGGCGATGCGTGCGGCGTGCACGCCGCTCTCCTCCGTTCCACGGCTCGTTCGCTCGCTTCGTGAATGTATTCAGACGTAGGTGTGCTCCGTGGAAGATCCTGGCAAGGATGTATGCGAACGTCGGTACGTACCGTGGACGCGCGTGGATGTGGGTGAGTGTCCTGAGTTAAGGTGAAACCCGTGGTCGGGGTTGGTAAGGTAGGGAGGATCCGGGTCACAGATCAGCGGTCCCGCGTGAGCCGAAGAACCCGCGGCGAAGAGGACCTGGGTCCCATCGAGAGCGCGTATCGCGAGCAAAACGGGGTACCTGCTTGCTTGCGAGCCTGCTTGCTCGCCTGACTGCCTGACTGCCTGACTGGCTGTTTGCTCGCCATGCCTCGCCTCGACTCGACTCGCCTCGATCTGCTCGACTCTCTGTCCTGCCCTCCTTTCCTCGTCTCTTCGCGTTGGTCCTCTCTCGTTGTTTCGTTTCGTTCCCTCGCTCGTCCCAACCTGATCTCTTCCCATTTCCTCGCTTCCCTGTCTTCCTTCCTTCCTTCCTTCCTTCCTTCCGTACGCTTTTACCTCGATTTGTTTCTTTATTAAGATTGCCGGCCTCCCACTGTCCGAATTCGTACCGTGATATTGCGTCCTCGATAAGATGCATCTCAGCTTCGGGAGTCTCTGCTCTCGTTCGTAACGAGTGTCAATCCCACACTGGTTTTACTCAGTCTGAATATGCAGTCGAGAGTAGAATGTTCATGGGCTGCCCAATATGAGGCGATCCTAAACCTAGGCAAGAAAGAGCTCTGTCCGAAAAGAAATTACACAGAAAACTAGTAGGGCCCACAGCTATTAATGTCTTTCATTTTGTGTGTGACTCTCCACGAGCCACACAAAGAACTTCCCGATTCATTAGTTGCTGTATATTATTATTATTATTTATTAAGTGTACGTTTTAAGAATATTATACGTTTTCAGGGAAATTCAATAGTTTTCTACTTATCAAAATGTTTGCTATATGGCGTCGCATTAAACCAATATCGTATGCTCGTTGCTCGCTTGGTTCCTTGTTATAGCATACTAATGTTGCAATATAAATTGTCTTAATTAGTTTTTCGCAAACGATACATCTCATCATTATCCGGGTTTGCAGTATTGATCTTGGTTTTCTTCGATACTATTAATTTAAATTTTCTCAAAATATATAAACCGCTCAATTTTGAAACTCTGCTCAGTGCTACATACAACATTTGTAAGTTCGTATTTCTGATGTTTTAAAATCCATACATACTTTCTCGTATGTTTGTCCCTGACTTTTATGAATCGCAATCGCTTCAGCAGAAACCACTGGAAATTGACTACGTGTGATTTGTTATTTTTCTTCACTCGAAATATTTACTTGATTCGATATTTTTTTATTATTGGTGTTAAATTTTGATTTATATTTGCATTTTTCATATAATCACGATAACGAGTTCTTACGTTCACTCCTACTGTGGCCAATTGAAAATCTAACCAGAATATAGACGGAATTTTAGTATTTTCTTGAAAAGTAATAAATTTTAATATTCCGCATGCTCCATTAACCAATCCGTCTTCAACATCAATGTTATTAATTATCATATATTTTATATTAATTTTCAATTTAATCTCAGTTAACAATTCGTTTTGAACTGATTGTTTATTTAAAGATTGTAATATAAATGTTTTTGTACTTTCATCGATATTCTTTGAAAATGTATTCTCGGCGATGATTAACTCACTCTTGCAGTGGAATAATTTTCGATTATTGTAAGCGGTTACATTAGCATTAGTTGCATAATTGGAAAAAAAAGTATTTTTAATTAAAAAAAACAAGAAAAAAATTTTTTTTTTAATTTTATAAAAAATTTTTTTTAATTATATAAAAAAAATTATAAATTATATAAAAAAAATTTTTTTTTTTAATATGTCTAAATATATATATAGTTACGTTTACTTCTTCGGTGTATACGCCTTTCGTATAAATTGCAATGTTTAATCAACTCCTTCCGAAAAAAACTAAAAAACTACTTGACCAAAATGGACCAAAATCTAATCAGCTCTAAGTTACGACGGGGCACATCGATTGCATCATTCATCATCCTGATCGCGTTGTTACTTTTTCTGAAAACGTTAACGAAAAATTTGATTACATAGAAACGGCCATACGCACACACACACACACACACACACACACATACGAACATTTTGATAAAAATAGTCTAAAATGACTCCAATGACCATGAAACGTGAAGATCTGCTAAAAAATCGATTTTCGATTTTCGGGGTAATTACAATAACTTCCCTATAAAATCGGGAAGTTAATTATAGATCTAGGTGCACGGTAGTGCACCAGCCAAGTTCTGGCACTACCTCCTTTTACACGAAACAACTTAGGCGTTTTTTAGAGGCTTATAACTCGGCACTGGAGGCAGATGGAGAGATGTACTTTGGTACACTTGTTAAATGCTATCATGTCTTAATATTGACAAAACATTAATCTTCCAACATTAGTAGGTTCCGAGATATAGGACCTCAAAAATCGTTAAATTTGTCACTGACTGACTGACTGACAGATCGTCAAAACCTTTTGGATACTTCCCATTGACCTACAAGCTTGAAGTTCGGTACATAGGTCCACCATAACAAACACTCAAAGGAATAATTATCAAAGTTTGAAATCTTACACATTAAAGGGTTGAAAAAAAATCATTACGAAATAGGTACGTAGGATAGAACATAGCAGCATAACATATACATAAGGGTACTTTGGGATTATTCCTTCGACCATTTCCTCCAAACTGTATTTTCGTATGCGTGGGCGGGCCGGCCGGGCCTCTCCGCCCCCCGCCACCTATCTCTAACTAATTCTTGAGAGGTCGACGGGATAATCCCAAAGTACCTACATAAGTATACGTTTTATTAGCTTCGATGTCGCAACAAATACTGATGAAAAAAACAATCGCTCTAACGTAAACAAAAGAAACTGCACAGAGCATCGTCTATAGCGGCGGGGGGCAAACGGATCCGAGCGTCGCACAATGGTAAATGTTTCGATTTTAGGTGGACAAAATTATTTTTGAATAATTTATATCCTCTTGATACTTGATAATTACTATTGTGACACTTATTTTTTTGTTATAAAGGAATTGAACATAAAAATGATAACAAACTGATATTTTTCTTATATTTATATATTTCTGACTTATAGAAGGTAAAGTCTGTAAATATAAGAAAATCACTTTAATATAATCACTCTTTTTAAAAATTATAATTACAGTAACTTTATTGCATATAATATTTGTATTACAAACTATAATTAAGCGATCTAATCGGATCGGATTTCTCAATAAGTAGCAGGTTGTAGCAGCTAGTTTTTCTTCGACATTGTTAGGTAATTCATATAGATAAAATATACAAAAATATTGCAGCTTGAGTATGCTTGAGTCAAAGTATAATCTAACTTTATTAACTCATTCATAAAAGAAACGCTTTTGATTATAGTTTATTTTATTTACTTCCTCCTTTTAGTTTTAAACCAAAACGAGAAAATATAAATTAGTTTAATATGTACTTACTTTTCATTTTTCAATGCACGACACAAAAATTCACCGCAGTTTCGGAACATTTAACTAGTTGTTAATGGATAAAAAATGGAAATAATGAGATATAATGTTAGAATTATTTAGTTCAGTATGTCTAATAATATATTTTCTCAATGAAATATGTTTTTCAATAATTGAGAAAAATTATTTTTGTCCAGCTAGAATTAGACATTTTACCACTGTGCGTCGCCGGCAGGGTGTTACTCTTCGATACATTGAATTTGGATTTTGTCTTGCAGATTAGAAAAGAATTGTTTTCCTTTGATCGACGCTGAATTGTTTAGATTTTTCGGGACAAAGTTTCAAGTAGGTATAAATAGGTAGTAAAACGAACATGCATTTATTAATTTACTTAATGTCCACCTTAAAGATAAAAAATGTTTAGGATTTAATGAATCAGGAATAAGAGTAATACCTACTTGATAATTGATGAAATTTCAACAAAAATTGATGAAATCCCAACAAAAACATTCTGTAAACAAGAGCCAAGTTCTTATGGCCGTAAAATATTGCGAGACCAAACAAAATACGGCCAAGTTCGATAGCTTAGAAATACCTCTTGCAATACTGAAAAAAGCGTTTGTAAAAATTAGTTTAAAAGATCGCTATTTAATTTTTAAAGAGTTACATGAAGGGTTAAATTATTCAAACTTGGCCGTTACTTTTTAAACCAATGGCCATAAAAGGTGTTAGGCAGTGGCCAAGTTTCAATAATTTAGCCCTCCATGTAACTCTTTAAAAATTAAATAGCGTTCTTTTAAACTAATTTTTACAAACGCTTTTTTCAGTATTGCAAGAGGTATTTCTAAGCTAACGAACTTGGCCGTATTTTGTTTGATCTCACAACATTTTACGGCCATAAGAACTTGGCTCCTGTTTACAGAATGTTTTTGTTGGGATACTAATTACAGGAAGCAAATAGCAAAATTATATTCGTCTATGGCTTATCAATTCCAGATTTTTATTAATTGTACCATGATTGAAATCGTCAAAATATCTGAATGAATACACTCTTGTGACTTTTATGAGTAATATACAGACTGCGGATTCTTGTGGCAGAACTGAGTGGGCGCAATTTAAAAATATAGATCGATTGAAGCAATTTAAGAACATCGATATGACATTTTCAACTTGCTAGAATTATTAAAGAGGGAATTAAATATGTATTTAGCTCTTATTATACTTTTAATAAATTTGTATTTTGCATACAAATCGTGAAATAGTCACTTATAGTCTTCTGTGCGTCTAGTGTTGGAGCTATTCGAGCAAGGATATCCCTTAGCGGAACAAATAGACAACAGTTACATCGCGGTTTCTATAAATCAGTCTACAAAGAAATCGGTATCATATGCGCGGAGCTATTATACTCTGTCTTTGATAGCTAGTGCGTATTACATGTCTGTTACACGGCTTACTGGCACGCATACATTGACACCGCCACCCTGAGGCCACCGCGTTAGTTCCCCTTCGTTCCTGGCCGTTGATTCCTTCTCTTTTCGTTCTCCTTCATCAGCTAACCGTTCCTTTTTTTCCCATCCTCCACATCTAGAGACGCGCACTGGACCGAGACACGTCGTGTACTCACGCACTCTCCGATTCTTCGTCCCCTTCTTCTGCCTCCACCTCCTCTTCTTCTTCTTCTTCTTCTTACCACCTCCTTCTTCGACTTCTTCGTCATGTAAGCGCTATCGTAGCCTCGTTACGAGAGAATCCTCCCCTTTGAACTCTTGCACCCGCGGCCCGTTCTTTCAGTGTAGGCCTGAGAACGAGCACGATTCTCCGACTGGATGATGTGTAATCCCTAGCTTTTCAGTGTCTTCAACAGAGCACCGCTCTGTCTGCTTCCAGTTTAGGCTCTCCCATTTTGTTGACACAAAACGAATCTGGAATTCATTTATGGTTTACTGGAATATGGTTCAGTAACATGATACATGGTATCGAACAATACCTGGATAAAATATTATTTTCTAAAATGTATTTATTAAGCTTTTCAGAAAAATAAATATTTAGCTTATATTTTCGAGCTTTATAAATTGATATTACATATTGGGATTCCCAATTGGGATCGAGACAACGCATCACATGACTCGAACGAAAAAAACGCCCCAAATCAGCGATTTCGTTTTATTTGTACTTCTATTGGATCATTAGATGTTTGAGAATTTCTTTGGCAGGATGTTCCGCGGCATGGACGCGCGGATTAGAACTTTAGATTATGACTCCGTACGATCCAGATCGAACTAGTACTCAAACAAACCAGATCGAATCAGAACTTCGTACGACTCGCTACAAGCTGGAACTTTGAACAACTTACATCAAATCAGGACTTCGCACTAAAACGAAATAGGATGTTGAACTTTGTGCCATGCAACTCGGCGCCATGCTGCCGGACACTCCTGCAATACACTTCTCATTAAAATCATGCTGTCGGTAATTTGCAAAGTGAACGCCCGATCCGAATGAATGTATTGGAAACGCCACCGACTAAACTCCAATCAAATCAACATATTAACAGGCGTTGTACTCGAAGAACAGCAACTACCGAGTACTAAAAATATATTGTTGTCTTATAAAGCTAATATTACAGCTCAATTCGATTTTATACAGATGTGACGTAACAAGTGCTTCAATAATGAAATTATTCGTGAAAAATGATTGAAAAATATTCATTTGTCGACTAAAAAATCGAAAAAGAATCCGAGGGCAGCTGTTCCCAAAATTTGTAGATTTGTTAAAAATTGCACATCAATGTTACGTCCTGAGGTGGACGTATTTTAGATTTTGAATAGTAAAAATTGAAATTACGTTTTTAATAGATTGAAATGATTGAAACGATTATAATTGAGATATAACGCAGTTTTGAACCTACCTGCATTCACCGGCTTCGGTTCGGGTAATCGAGGATTTCTTAATGTTCTAAGTGATTTTATTTGAGGAACTGGTACGAAGAGATCGAAGATGGGTATAGTCTTTAAAAATGATTTGAAGTTTTGATTTATTTGAATAAAAAAATATAAGCAGAACTATATTTTAAGCGTCAAATTTCGGATACATAGAGTTATTGTGATCTTATTATAAATTGTTAGTAATTACCGCTAAACAGTCTTCTGGCTTGATTTTTACAGATGTGGTTTCTTCCTTCTTGATGTTTGGGTGGTGTAAATCACACAAAAAAAAGAACTTTCACTTGATATTTGTAACTGATTGTGAGTTAATACTTCATATAATTGATTATTATTTGATTTCGTGAAGACTTGTGAAGAGAGTGTGAAGAATAATATTGACTGTTAATTGTACTTTTACTAACTGGAGATTTGTAAAGAGAGTGTGCTTGAGAGTGAGTTCCTCCTGAGGAGTCATCCCTTTTATAGACTAATCAATCCTTTGTCTCATCAATTTCGTCAGGCGATTGTTGTCGTCATAATCGTCATAGCTAGATCTTATTACCCTGCGCATTTCCTGGATCCATTTCTTCTTAGCTGCTTTCTTATCTGTAGCTCCCCTGGCCAGATCGAATTACATTTACGTCGCACATGGGGTGACGAACAATTATTACTCATCGATTCTCGATGGACAGTCTTCAGCGGATTTTAGATCATGATTTATTTTTGGAAGTGATCTGGTCATTTTATGAAATAATTTCGCTACGCAGTTCTTTCGCTCAAGACGATTCGATTGAAGTATGAATTTCTTAATTCTATCGCACGCAATGTGGTATAATATACGATAGTTCGATTTGATTTAACAAGAATATTGAATATTAGTTGCTCGTACAACATTATTAGATTAAACATAAAAGAAATTCAAAAGTATATGTAATACATCATTGATTATATTTAATTATTAACGATGGCTGAACCACCGGACGTGACAATATTCACAGATTTTCCTATGCATTTTTTTCATAAATGCATAATGCAATTAAATAGGGAAAGTATGGCAATAATGGCAATCAAAGATAATAATAATGCACAATAATTTTTAAAAGTTAAAAATTGCGCATCGATATATTCACAGATTCTCCTACGCATTTTTTTCATAAATGCATAAAATCCGCAGTTCAGTAATTTTTAAATTTGATTCTATACTTTGAAAAAATAGAAAAAAATGTAGATTTTTGAACTAGTTAGGCGAGAATCCCTGTTTGAATGAATTGCAGAGGACGGACCCCAGACGTCAAGTGTTTGACGTAAGGCGATGCGTCTGAAGCGCATCGGTGCACGCTGCAGTTCAGAAACGCGAACGGACCCCTGACCTTTCTCGGTGCATACCCGTTACGCCGTGGCTCCATTACGCATTGCGCTCGTTTTTATTGCCGATCGGCGAACGGTAGTAACGTAAATTCACTCGACCGGGCCGCTGCTCTCGGTGGAAATAGAGAGTTGCGTACCAAGATCCGCCTAAGAGCTCTCTATCCCGTGAACACCGCGTCTCGGATTCCAACGAGTCCTGTCGTGCACCGATAACGGGAAGCAGCGTACCAACGAACTTAAGCTTCGCTCCGACATTGTTCGATGTTTAAGTAGCTGATCGATTAAAAAGTTTCGATTAATGACACGTTTCCTGCTACTACGGTAACCGTGCTCACTGTCGCACAGTGTTGCGATTAACAACATTCATTTCGTTTGCTAACGTATGTTGTCTAGCATCAGCTTTATCTTACAAACATAATCTGAACGATAAAAATAATTGTTTCTGTCATAAAAGTGTATTTTAAAACATGATAAAGTAAATACAAAACTTAATCTAATAATATCGGCTTATATTAACCCTTTGAACTCGGAGTTATTTTCATTCTAGAAGCAAATTTTTCTTCTGACCCGGAATATTTCCATTTTATAGAATTTTTAGATTCTACGCATACGAAACTGATCCGATTTATATTATAGTATGTATTATTATTATATTATTACATATATTACGTATATTACCTATTATTATATTACGTACAAATTTTATAATGTACAAAACAGTGAAATAATGGTATAACAATTTTTAGATGCGCCTCAGTGTCGCCACTCGAGTGCTAAGGGTTAATTTTAAATAAGAGCTTCGACGAGAAGTGCCCTAAGAAATGGAATAAAATGTTCATTTAATATACCAATTTCAAGTGAAATAACTAAACGATTTGTTTCCTGCGTGAGTCTGCTCGAGTAATATTGATCTGAAAGAAAATTAAATTTGATAATGTACAAAATAGTGAAATGATGGTATAACAATTTTTAGCGGCGCCTCAGTGTCGCCACTCGAGTGCTGAGGCTTAATTTTAAATAAGAGCTTCGAAGAGAAGTGCCTTAAGAAATGAAATAAAATGTTCATTTAATATACCAATTTCAAGTGAAATAACAAAACGACTTGTTTTCCTGCGTGACTCTGTTCGCGTAATATTGATCCGAAAGAAAATTAAATTTGATAATGTACAAAATAGTGAAATGATGGTATAACAATTTTTAGCGGCGCCTCAGTGTCGCCACTCGAGTGCTGAGGGTTAATTTTAAATAAGAGCTTCGACGAGAAGTGCCCTAAGAAATGTAATAAAATGTTCATTTAATATACCAATTTCAACTGAAATAACAAAACGATTTGTTTCCTGCGTGACTCTGTTCGCGTAATATTGATCTGAAAGAAAATTAAATTTGATAATGTACAAAATAGTGAAATAATGGTATAACAATTTTTAGTGGCTCCTCAGTGTCGTCACTCGAGTGCTAAGGGTTAATTTTAAATAAGAGCTTCGAAGAAAAGTGCCTTAAGAAATGAAATAAAATGTTCACTTAATATACCAATTTCAACTGAAATAACAAAACGACTTGTTTCCCTGCGTGACTCTGTTGACGTAGTATTGATCTGAAAGAAAATTAAATTTGATAATGTACAAAATAGTGAAATAATGGTATAACAATTTTTAGTGGCTCCTCAGTGTCGTCACTCGAGTGCTAAGGGTTAATTTTAAATAAGAGCTTCGAAGAGAAGTGCCTTAAGAAATGGAATAAAATGTTCACTTAATATACCAATTTCAAGTGAAATAACAAAACGACTTGTTTCCCTGCGTGGCTCTGTTCGCGTAATATTGATCTGAAAGAAAATTAAATTTGATAATGTACAAAATAGTGAAATGATGGTATAACAATTTTTAGATGCGCCTCAGTGTCGCCACTCGAGTGCTGAGGCTTAATTTTAAATAAGAGCTTCGACGAGAAGTGCCTTAAGAAATGGAATAAAATGTTCACTTAATATACCAATTTCAAGTGAAATAACAAAACGACTTGTTTCCCTGCGTGACTCTGTTGACGTAGTATTGATCTGAAAGAAAATTAAATTTGATAATGTACAAAATAGTGAAATAATGGTATAACAAATTTTTAGTGGCTCCTCAGTGTCGCCACTCGAGTGCTAAGGGTTAATTTTAAATAAGAGCTTCGAAGAGAAGTGCCTTAAGAAATGAAATAAAATGTTCATTTAATATACCAATTTCAACTGAAATAACAAAACGACTTGTTTTCCTTCGTGGCTCTGTTCGCGTAATATTAATCCGAAAGAAAATTAAATTTGATAATGTACAAAATAGTGAAATAATGGTATAACAATTTTTAGCGGCGCCTCAGTGTCGCCACTAGAGTGCTGAGGGTTAATTTTAAATAAGTTCTTCGACGAGAAGTGCCTTAAGAAATGGAATAAAATGTTCACTTAATATACCAATTTCAAGTGAAATAACAAAACGACTTGTTTTCCTGCGTGGCTCTGTTCGCGTAATATTAATCCGAAAGAAAATTAAATTTGATAATGTACAAAATAGTGAAATAATGGTATAACAAATTTTTAGTGGCTCCTCAGTGTCGCCACTCGAGTGCTAAGGGTTAATTTTAAATAAGAGCTTCGAAGAGAAGTGCCTTAAGAAATGAAATAAAATGTTCATTTAATATACCAATTTCAACTGAAATAACAAAACGATTTGTTTCCTGCGTGACTCTGTTCGCGTAATATTGATCCGAAAGAAATTTTTAATTATAGCGAACCTTAAGGGCGCGTCTACACGGTACGGTCGCCATGAAATTTCCATCGGTATTGACCAGCGCAGCGTGTGCGCGGCATCGATTTCTTACTCGCTTTTGAGGAAGATTTTGGGATGTAAATGGATCCCGGTTTTGTAACTATTTAACCGCTGTAAATATTCAAAAGGGTATTGGCTGGTCCCACTGGATTTCCATTTTATTGAATAAAATTGTTTTCGTTGTCGATATTGAAATATTGATAAGCTTCTACTTTCTGTCAATAAAACGCCGAACTATCGATAGAAGCGGCGTTTGTCCCCGCCGAAAGCGTATACGATCGAGTATGCGAACTGAATACGGTGCAGCACCGGCCCTAAAACATTACTGAAACGTTATTTATTTTAACAATTATACCTTCCAATGGCGGACGTGGCGGAACAAGCTCCGAAGAATGCGGAATACGCGGCGAATACGCTCCGACTCCGTGTTTCCATTTAAATATTTATTTACGCATCTTTGGCTCGGAAACGGGATCCGATATCTTTGTTACCGTCGCGTCGGCATCTCGCGAGTTCTTGCATGCTTTCTACATAATTGGATCGCGAACACTCAGCTTAGATTCTCGGAGTCCTGATCATCGTTCATCTTGTACATGCTGCTCTAATTATTTTTGCCGCGAATACGCTGCCTGTTGTACAGAGTCGTGATAGATGATGGTATAAGTTGTATTATTATAAACAATGTAGTAGACGAGGCTCCCTACAGAAGATTAGCGGGAGCCAGCACCCTCGTTCCCTTGCTCCTATGCTGTTTAGAATGTGTACAGTGGAACCTCGGTATACGATCGTAATCCGTTCCTGATATTCGGACTTTTACCGAACTTTTACCGAATAGGAAGTATACCAAACCAACCTTTCTCATGTAAAAAATGATTCTCCAGTAAATACTGAATCCAGTTAAATGTTTAATAATATTTTTCCCCAAAATTTTAAGCAATTAGTTGGACATTTCTTCCGTTATAAAATTAGTGTTGGAATGGACAGAAAAATTTAATATAAATTTAAATAAAATCATGACATTAGTGGAGCGCTAAACTATATTGATAATCTTCGTAGGCGCTCCACGCTTTTCTTTTTATAGACACTAATGTCATGAGTTTATTTAAATTTATATTAAATTGTTCTATCTATCCCGACACTAATTTTATAACAGAAGAAATTTTGAACTATTTGCTTAAAATTTTGGGGAAGAATATTATTAATTATTTAAGTGGATTCGGTATTTTATGGAGAACCAGGAAAAAATTATTTTCTCCTTTTTAGTGCATTCTAATATAAGCGTACAGGTAGTCCTGAAAATTTGTGATTGTGAATTTTGAATAGCTATGAAAATACTTGTAAGATTTGAAACGAAAAACGCAGGGCGCATGCAATAGATAATTGATGCATGAACGTTTTTCGTTTTAAATCTTACAAGTATTTTCATAGCTATTCAAAATTCACAATCACAAATTTTCAGTACTATCTGTACGGGGTTAGGAATCTGTATGGGGCTAGAAAAAATTATTTTATACTTTTTAGTCTGTTTTTATACGTGGAGTTTCTTAAAATTTTATTTTATACTTTTTAGTCCGTTTTAAAAACCATGGTAGTTTTAAAAAATTTATTTTTATTGAAATAATTATTCATAAATCTGCGACAGCTACACGCTGCCGAATAATGCGAATTACTAGATTGATCTTTTATCCAGCGCTTTTGACTACTGAAAAATCCCATCTTCGCGTTATCGAGAAACGAGAAGGCGCATCCCGCACCCTTGCAATCCTGGAAACGACTCTACCCGCATAAACTGTTGCTGCAGCCACCAATTCATTTGTCGTTTTGTCATATAAACGCGGAAGGGTCAAAGTGTTCGCTCGATAACGACTTCCACGAAGACAGAAAGTCTCCAATTACATTCGCCGTGTTACCAACGGCGCGTTGCGAGGGAACATCACCGCTAAAATCATTATGTATCGTCGGGGCGCATTACGCGTCGTTACAAAACAATCTGCGCGGGTTTTCTTACGGCGTTCCAGCCGGCGAGACTCGGTCGTGTCTCGGGCCGGTATCAAAAAGTCTCCGGCGAATCAATCATCCTCGAATAATTCGCATAATTCACATACGCGACCGCGCGCCGCCCGAAGAATCCATTAAATACGACAAGCGGTTCCGTGATGCGGAGTTAGGTTCTTTGTAGAACACCTAACACGTACATCTAGTTAATCGCTAACGCGAGAGTAGCTTAAAAGCAACGGCGTTCGCATTGTAATTAGAAGTAACGAGAAACGGCCTTTCTGTGGGAGTGGACGACTTTTGCTTTGTCATAGGCTCGGCCGGGCGATGACTAACAGGAGGGATGCCGGGACCCGGCCCAAGGTGGAAGCCTTAGCGAAGTATAAGGTACGGTAACTGCAAAGGTACGGGTAGATCATTAGCCATGATTTGTTGTCGAGCAGGCTGCCCAATGACCCCACTGGCCGGAGCGTGAACTCCGGGCGTGTCGAGATCTCCGCACGATGATCTTGTACGCCTATAACCATCGACTTCTCCTTGTCGATGCACATTGCGCAGAATGTGCATTGCGTGTACGAATATTATGTACGCGCATTAACGACCTGTCGCTTCTAGGAACAGCGATCCCGACCTCCTCGAACGATCAGCAGCGACCCGTTCCGCAGTGATCCCAAATCGCCAAAACGTGAGCAAAACCTCAAAAATTAATTTTTCCTTCAAGATACGTTCGTTGTTGTGTACTCGAATAATGTCTCTATGAAAAAGCGGAGGAGTTCGAACGTTGCTTTCAGTCGTCACGCAGTTTTAGAATAATTTTGGAGAGACCATATCAATCTCGATCCTAAAAACAGATGCTGCTCCAGAAGGTAAATAGAATATTTATCAGTATTTATCAGTATTTATCAGTAGTACGGAGAAAGCACAAAAATACTGCTAGCTCAGAAGCAACGAAGCACGCGAGTGCACGTACTTAAAGTGAAACAAGACGGTGAACAGGTTAAAGGTAACACACCTGGTCTATCTTTTTGACGAGGAGCGTATATGGCCGCCACTGTAAATACGCAACAATTATGAAACGAGGGATAAGCTCGTCCAGTTCGTTCGGAAGTGTATTCTGCCATCCTGGGGGCAACAAACAAGCCAGCTACCATCCACCGCCGCGAAGGCGGCTAGGGCTGTGGAACGAGAGGAAGAAGAAGAAGCAGATGAAGAAGAAGAAGAGGAGGATGAGGAGGAGATATAGCAGGAAGAAGAGGGAGGAGAAGGAGGACGGTGACGACGAGGAGCATCGTGCCGTGTAAATACGTACGTTCGACTACAAACTGGTACGCGGGTGTCCTCGGGGGTCAACGGAGGTCAAAGAGAGAAACTGCACGGCAATGTATAAAGAAGGTCCGACGCGCGGCCCCCGCTCCGTTGGGAGAGACCCAATGTTCTCAGGAAAACAGATCACGGGGGAATCGATGGTGCTCGATTGATGGCCAACGAGAGGAGCTTCTCGAGTTCCCTGTGCCGGACAAGAAAACGTGCCGAACGAGACGATACGGAGGGAGGGAGGAGAAGGCCGAACCGAAGTTAGGGGCACATCGGCGCTGGAACCACTTAATCGGGAATTTCGCATCGCGTTCGATCTGAGATGTCGGATCGGCAGCCCCGGCGAGGTTACGACAGGTCATGGCGACGGTTCGAGCAATTTCCTCCCACGCAGCTTCT
Organism: Lasioglossum pauxillum; assembly: GCA_933228785.1. Lineage (NCBI taxonomy): Eukaryota > Metazoa > Arthropoda > Insecta > Hymenoptera > Halictidae > Lasioglossum > Lasioglossum pauxillum. Next base: position 41,087,588 of record OW121705.1, on the reverse strand, counting down.
CCCTCTGTGCTCTGTTCCTCTGCCAGTCCTCTTCCCCGACCCGGTCCCGCGCCACGACATCAGCCTCGAGAAGCGAACGGAATCGAAAAATCGCCGTTTGCACCGTTAATCGCGCGCGAGAGATGCTCCCTCCTGCCTGGTCACGCATGTACGCGTGCACCGTGCGTGGGTGATGGAAATGTATGACTGGTGGATAAGTAATGTCCTTTGTTTGACGCCGATAACGTTGCCTTCGTTTTGCCCCACGCCGATGGCCGCGGCCGTGGGACAACCGCTTGCTTTCGACCGATTCTGTCGTTCATTAAGTTTACAGAGCTTAGCGGGGACGCGGCGGGATGCGGAGCGAGGAACCTCTCTGCACGATTTTGATCCAGCCTTCGAGGCTGACAGATTTATCGGGCTCGAGACGATCGTTCGCCGGATCGGCTCGCTCCGCGATAGAAATGCTCGAGAAAAGCGATCCGATGGTATATACTGATTTTCAAAAAATTTCTTTCGTTTCATTCTCTACTCAACCTTTTCTCACTGCGTGGCTTTCCGATTGTGAAGATTTAGGAGGACGCAACGAAAGACAAGTAATATTAAGATTACACATGAAATGTCAGATTTTGAATAGTAACGTTAACATTAAACCTACCGAGACTTAGCCCCATGCCGTGTCATTTTCTTTACAGTTGCAGTGATTAAAACTCTTTGTTCCCAAAAATGTAGAAGAGAAAAGAAGATTTATATCTTTTGCATGGCAATTTTACGAACGAATCTAATTTTATTTCATTTAAAAAGGAAGGTAACATGAATATTTGTTAGATTTTCTTCATGACGAGTGTGACTCGTTAAAATACGGCGAGGGGATAAAAGTAACTCGTACATGTTCCCTTATAAAAATTGCAAAATTGATTATTTAGACTTTGTGCGGCTCGTATTGTATATAATACGTGCTCTATGATATTTATACAATTATTTCGTATGAAATCATTTTTATTATTGACCGGTGGTAGCAGATTTAATGTTAAACAAACGCAACTTTCTTTTCTAAGTGCACTTATTGATCAAAGTAAGCACTACTGTCAGCAATGTATTCATGATGATTAAAATTTCTTTCTTTCTTTAACCATTTTAGTCATTTATAAATAATATGTGCTTCTAAGTCCTCTTAATCTTCATCTAGTATTTTAAATTGTACCTACCATCTTTGTCGTAATGCATAAAATCCGTAGTCTATTAATTCTTTATTGTTTTAATCTTTCTCCAGACTCTCATTATTAAAGTGAGTCCTGCTTTCGTACTAAATATTTGTATTTGTACTAGTGGGAAGTAATGCTCTTCTTAGACGATATACAGCGGAAGCAACTTCGAGAAAAGATGACAAATTGCTCGCCATTCTTGCGAGACTTCACGCACGTGCGTACACACGTAACAAGACGAATATTGTAATCTGCGAAGAAAGGAAGCGTGGGACGTACTTTGATCATTTGATGTATGTTTCGTTATCCCATACCCTTCAAATATTGCCAATAGCTTTTTTTCGGAACACAACTTCCTCGAACGATTTCTCTCAATCACTGCGTGAACAAACGCAGTAATTTCTTTCGAATTCGTTCAACTTGAAAAAATCTCATTCAACGCTAACCAATGTATAGATCATTTCAGACATCAGATAAAAAATTAAGTATTATTTACACGTATATGCGTGGAACACCTAATTTCAGAGATCATCTCTTTAATTGCTAAAATAATTATCTAATTATGTCCCCGGTAATCAAGCAACGTAATTTACATACAATGTATCCTTTCTCACGTTTAGCTCGATGAAAGTAATGGTAGCTGTTACATTTAATATTGTCGAGATAATAAAGACTATCTTCTCATGACAGTACAAAAAGAGTAGATTATTCAAAACATCGATAAATTACTCTTTTTGTTACTGTTAAATACTGCTTTAACTAACTCAAAAGTACTATATTTGCAATTTTTAAGATTCTCCTTGATTTTCCCATGATTAGTTTCAATATTTTCCTTGATTTGAAATACTAAGGTGAAGTGCCCTAAGTCTGGACAGTCCAAAAGAGATACCTAAATCTGGACAATTGAATTTTCATAGTAAAATCAGTAATTAAGAGATTAAATAATTATATTATATATTCTGAGGCCTTAGCTACAAGTAGGTGTAAATATTATTTCATTGAGACATCAATTGAAATTTACAAATGAGTGAATTAAGAATTAAGAATTCAAAGTTCATCTGAAAACAGTATACAAAATAGTCTATTTACATGCGAATCATGTGCATTTATAGTTCGAACTTTTGTTAGAAAAAAAGATATAATTTAAGCCCTCAGACAAAAAATAATTATCACGCAGAATAATATTGATATTTTAAAACAAATTGGCAATCAAGCTTAACGTAAATAATAATTATTAATCCAAATATTAGATGTCCAAGATTAGGACTGTTTTCAAATATAAGTACTCCATACTGGGACGCGATGACAGTAGCTGTCCCACTCTAAGCTTATACGCAATGTGCTTACGCCTGAAGCCGGACACGTGTTTGTGAATAAAATCAACGCATTGTTTGCAAATTATTTAACTACATGTACGTATAATTAGTCTTCTATTAGCTTGAATAACGTATGTAGAAAATGTATTCCGGTTGTGACGTTAATAATACTTTATGTTTACATCTTAAATCTATCAGTATTATTACCTAACCTTAAAAGTTGTATTATGACAATTTTGATTAAAACAGTAAATGCAAATAAATATATATTTGGTTAAATAATACAATACTATAATCTATGATAAAAATACTACATATTACGCTAAGCATCTTGTATTCGTCATGCGCAACAGCGCCACCAACCAACGTTTTAGGTTATGTTCGCTCGATCAACTCGTAAATTGAATTTGTCCCGATATAGGCTTTACTTCTGTCCAGGTACTAGCTTAGATTGGATTTAATATGTCCAACTATAGGTTTGAATTATTCTTGTTAATACAATTAAGATACTAACCTACACAATGATTTTTTTATATTAAATTACTTTACAAACTCTGGACTGTATGTTAAAACTCTTAAGAAATTGTTTTTATTTATTTAAAGTGATAAAATTTAAAATAGAAAAACATGCTGTCCAGGCATAGGGCACTTCACCTTACTTTATTTTACAAAATTGTGCTATCTGTTTCGAGCAACTAATTCTCACGTTTTAATGCCATGTTAACAGGTTTTTCTTATACATATGTATACAAAGTGAATCACGAATAGTGTTTAGTGAAAATGTTTTTATCAAGTATAGCATGGTTTCAAAAGAGCTTCCACGTGATCGTAGCAAATTTTTCGTCAACTCTTTTTTTATGATTTTTCAAAGTCACCTTCGATTTCTTGCAGATATACCTATAATTTTGTTACGTCTATTTGTTAGAGGATTCCAAGACGAATTAGGAAACGTATCATGACATTCAAAAAATTACAAAAAGATTCCAAAATTGATTGCAAAAAATTGCTTTTTTAAATTTTTTTACAAAAAATTTACTATAATCACGTGACAGTTCTTTTCAAACGTTGTATACAGTGGGTGTACAAAGTATTCGTACACCTTCTAAAAACTAATAACTTTTTTATAATTGTACCAAACGACCTGATTTCTTTACAATCAATTAGAAGCATCAGTTTACAAACTGATATGCAAAAAAGATTTTCCAAAAATTACAATTTACAAGGTTGCAGGCAAAAATAAAAAAGGCATTTTTTAAAACTTTTTTATTTGGGCCCTTAATGAAAATTTAAAACATATGTTTTCTAGATCCATGTTCCTTATACACATGTTGGAAATTGACGTAGGAAAAAACAACAGGCGTCGAAAGATGTACGATTCTGTGGATTTTAAGCAGAAACTGATCAAAAGTCGTGGAAAACTACGATTCTCACCATTTTTAACCGCTTGTAGCTCGTGTGTATGTTAATCGATTTCAATGAAATTTTCAACATGACTAACATAGATCTACAAAATATACATTTTAAATTTTCATTAAGGACCCAAATAAAAAGGTTTTAAAAAATGCCTTTTTTATTTTTGCATTTAACCTTGTGAATTACAATTTTTTAAAAATCTTTTTTGTATATCATTTCGTAAACCAATGCTTCTAATTGATTATAAAAAATCAGGTCGTTTGGTACAATTATAAAAATGTCATTAGTTTTTAAAAAGTGTACGAATACTTTGTACACCCACTGTATGTGACAAAACATTTTCGATCAGACAGCTAATAACAGAGTAATCTCTACTGATCACGATTCGTGATTCACCCTGAATACTAACCGGTTCTTTCCACAAATAAATAAAACGAGGAGATGTGTCAGGTGACTAATTCGGGCCAATATGGATCAACTCGGACATACTCGAACCCCTTAGAGTTAATTTGAAATCAACCCGGACTCCAACACCTGTAAGTACGATCACCATTTGCACTTTATATAAATAAAATCGCATATATTTTACACATGTCCTTGTTCAAGAGACAATTTTGTAAAAAGCAATATAGTTTCTGATATTTTCACAAAAGCATTAACGTTGATGGCTAACCTATTAAAATGGAGTTCAAAACGAAATTGTTTGGTTCTGCCTAAGGAGATCGTTGATCTCTTGTGTTTGCACACCGTCCACCGGCACGGTACGTGTCGGAGAAAGCCTAATCTCGAGAATAGGCTTGAGCAGCTATGCGCGTTACGTAACGAGATTCCAAGTGACGACGCGGGGGTGATAAGCCGACGAAATGATTTTGCTATGCAAGCTCACGCACGTGCGTTCACACTCTCGGGGGCGAGAACAAAGATCGCGGGTGATGGGAACCAGACAAAGAGGAAAAAGGGGCGAGGACGCGGTGGGCGGTTCGGCGTGCGTGTGTGATCGTGATCAGGATTGTGAAGCAAGATAGCCTGGTCGCCATCATAAGACTCTCTTGCACTGTACTGGCTGATCCAAATCTTGAGTTCCGAATTGTTATCCGAAAACGAGGCAAACACAGTGGGCGCTCAACATTTTCTTAAAGGGTTTTCCAATAAGAGCTACCGAATATTTTTAGGATGTGTTTGTCCGTTCCGGCGAAGAGACTAAATATGGTGTTGGAGGACCCGAAAGTACGGGTCGGACTCACAATCATAAGACTGAGTGCTGCACCGAAACTGCATAAATGTTTCGGGGATTTTCACACTGGACAATCTATTGGGTTGGCAAGAAAGTAATTTCGGTATTTTTAGATGAAATAAAATCCAATTTTTGTATCAAAGCAATGAACTTTAATCAATAAAATATTTTCCATTTTGTTGTATGATCTTTTGCCATCTTTCTGGTAGCTTCATAATTCCGCGCTCATAAAACTTCTGATCCTTTTCGGTGAAAAACTGATCCAAGTGCGATTTCAGATCATCATCATTAGTGAATGTTTTACCATTCAAAGAGTTTTGTAAACTTCGGAATAAATGATAATCTGATGGTGCAATGTCAGGGCTATATGGTGGATGTGACATCACTTCCCAACCAAGCTCCAATAACTTTTCACGTGTTACCAAAGATATGTGTGGCCTAGCGTTATCATGGTGGAACACGATTCCTTTGCGATTTGCCAATTCTGGCCGTTTTTCTTTGATTGCTATGTCCAGTTTTGTTAGTTGTCGACAATAAACATCTGAATTGATGGTTTGGTTCCTTGGGAGCAGCTCAAAATACACAATACCTTTGTAATCCCACCAAATTGACAACATGATCTTCTTTTGGTGCAATTCAGCTTTCGGTGTGGTTTGGGCTGGTTCATCACGCTTGGACCATGATCGTTTTCGAGTTGTGTTATTGTAAACAACCCATTTCTCATCACCGGTGATGATTCGCTTGAGAAAAGGGTCGATTTCATTTCGTTTGGGATGCATATCGCATATGTTGATGCGTTGCATTAAGTGAATTTCTTTCAACTCGTGTGGAACCCAAATATCGAGCTTCTTAACGATTCCGAGACTTTTTAAACGATATTCTATGGTTGTATGCGAGACATTTAACCTGTCTGCAATCTCTCGGACAGTTATATGACGATCCGATTCAATAATGGCTTTCATTTGGTCATCATCAACTCCAGATGATCGACCAGAACGTTGGTCGTCTTTAAGTGAGAAATTTCCAGAACGGAATTTTTTAAACCAATTCTGGCACGTGCGTTCTGTTAAGCAATCTACACCGTAAACTTCGCATATATCTTTGTGAGCCTCGGCAGCTTTTTTACCTCCACGGAAATAAAAAAGCAATATATGCCTATAATGTTCGTTTCTGCACTCCATGTTCAAACTGACACAGAACTAACAATTTTAATCAAAATTACGTGTAATTTGCTTCAAAAGTAACCTAAAAGATGCAGTTATGAAATGTCAGAAAGAAAACAAACGCAACGTTAACAGAAGCCAATCAAACAAAACATAACGCCATCAGTTAGTGAAAACCGAAATTACTTTCTTGCCAACCCAATACAATACAGTGCAAGTTACAGCTCACACATGCTTTACGCTGCAGGAAGTGTGGACGTGATGGACATCATCATTATTTCCGATATTTGTGGCAACATGTGTCACGATCTATGATGATCATAACCATAAACTAATAATGACGTCTTAGAAGTTTAATAATGACTGATTACTAGACTTCGGATCTTTATGCAAAATATCTGTTGTACATCCAATGATTAGTACGATCATCACAGAGAACCTAGTATACCAACTTCGTTATCCAACGTAGATCAGACGTGACGGTCTCGAATTTGAACCCGATCGTCCGGCCGGCTGTCGCGCAGAGGAATTTATTATCCGGTGACCTCTCGACAGGTGGGCGAGCTGCTTCCGAGGACGCAGAAACCGTCCGCGGGAACGTGTCCCGATCGTTAGAGCTTGAAGAAGAGTGGACAGGGTGAAGCAGGTAGGCAAAGGTTCACGCACGGCGGTGGTCCGTTCCTTTGTTTACGCATATATGAATTACGAGGCGGCGTATAAATCACCGAATAATACCCGACAAATCCAGCGGCGATAAATAACGGGGAACAACGCTTAGGAAGTATAAGCTACCGCGGCGGCTCACGTGAACTCTGTCAGCGCGTGTCGGTTAATATACCTGACGCGCGTATGTTTACGCGCCATTTGCCGCCAATTTACAACTGACCGTCCCCCCCTCCCACCTTTCAAGCACCCTCCTGGTAGAAATTGGACGTCGCCGCGTTAACAGATTCCAGTTATCCTTGGTTCCGGCACCGGGGCACGACGACGGCGGCGGCGGCGGCGTGGCGCAGAAAATACCTTGGCAGAGATCGAGCAACGAGGAGGAAAAGGGACCAGGATAGGCAAGCGGAGGAAGAAGAAGAAAGGCGGACCGGGAGAGGTTAAAAGAAGAGGAGGCGAAGATGGAGGAGGCGGATGGTTCGAGTCCAGAAGAGAGGAGGAAACGCGGCAGGAACGAGACGGGAGAACGGGTGTACCAGAAGAACCCGAAGAGAGGCCGGAGAACCGGAGGAAGAAGAAGCAACCGGCCGAAGACGAGGGTATTGTTAGGAAGGCGGGTGAAGGGCGGCCGGGTTGTGTCACGTTTCGCATTGCACGCACCAGAACTTTCTGCGGAGGTTGCCGGGGGATCCTCTCCTTCGACTCCCTCGCGAACTGATCACAAGCGCGATCTCGCCGTCCCTGGACGCCGCGGAAGAGCACGACTTCGACGTGATCCGTCGTGACGACTATATCCCCCTCTACCTCTGCCGATATTATTATTATATCCTCTCCGAGCCACGTACACGATGAACAGTCCACGAACGTATCTGATGCCGCTCTTCTTTTTTTTATTTCTTTTACTTCTTCTTCCTCCACTTCTCATTCTTATTCTCCTGCTCCTTCTTTTTTTTTATTCTTCATTTCACTCGAACATCACGGCCCTCCGTGGAAAGCCGTTCCTTGTTTCCGAACGAGATCCGATTGCGGATGATTTACACGGTGCGAGCCGAAGACGTGGCTCTGTCGGGGGAATGCAGGCTCCGGGAACACGATGGTCGATGAATGTCTCTGCCAGCAGCACGTCTTTTCGGCAGTTTGATGGGAAATTTTCAAACGGCCCATTCTCTGTCGAACTGGAGAAAGTACTGAGCGTGCGTTAACCAATTCCGGTTTTATGTTCAGCCAGACGCGACACTGACACCTACAGTTACTCGTTTTAACATTCATCAATAGACAGCGGGCATTATGCATTTACGACAACAACGAATAGGTGCAATTTAAAATGGCTAAAATATTGGAAGAATTTAAACATACTATTACATTATTTTCAACCTATTAGATATATTAAGAGAGAAAATTCATTTCAATTTCACTCCAGTTTATTGAAATTCAGGTAGACAATTTTTATTTAGCATAAAGATCTATCTATTCGTCCATAATGCCAGAGTTTTTCTTCCGAATAATCGATACTAGACAAGAATGAAAGAGGAAAACGTAGACGTTTAGAGTTTACATAATAAATTTAAAAGTTTATTAAACCATGATTGGTTTTATATAATGTAAAAAAGTAATTAATTATGATATAGTGATAAAGGTAACATAATGTACATTTTTATTTTGCATAGAGATCCACGGTCATATAAGTGATGACGTCAGATAAGGAAAACTGAATTTATATTTTTGCATATGAATAAACATGATGTATCTTTATACCATTCGTCACGTTTATATATACATAAAAACTAACGGAAGGATATGCAGCAGGACCTCGATTAACCGGCTTGATCGGGAGACAAACAGTCCGGATAAATTAAGGCCGGATGGATGATCGAGACCCGAGGGACATAATTAAAATGTACATTATATTGCAAAATAAATTTTTAATTTTTGAAAATTTATTTCAATTGCAACAACCTGGAGTGAAATAGAAATCTATTTTTTTCATCGTAAGTTGTTTAATAGGTTGAAGATAATAAATATAACCGTATTTTTAAATTCTTCTAATAATTTTACTGTTTCAAATTGCATCTACTCATGTTTGTCACAACTGCATAAAATCCGCTGTCTAATAATAATATTTTTAAACGTAAGGTGAAGTGCCCTAAGTCTGGACAGTCCAAAAGTGATACCTAAATCTGGACAATTGAATTTTCATAGTAAAATCAGTAATTAAGAGATTAAATAATTATATTATATATTCTGAGGCCTTAGCTACAAGTAGGTGTGAATATTATTTCATTAAGACATCAATTGAAATTTAAAAATGAATTCAAAGTTCATCTGAAAACAGTATACAAAATAGTCTATTTACATGCGAATCATGTGCATTTATAGTTCGAACTTTTCTTAGAAAAAAAGATATAATTTAAGCCCTCAGACAAAAAATAATTATCACGCAGAATAATATTGATATTTTAAAATAAATTGGCAATCAAGCTTAACGTAAATAATAATTATTAATCCAAATATTAGATGTCCAAGATTAGGACTGTTTTCAAATATAAGTACTCCATACTGGGACGCGATGACAGTAGCTGTCCCACTCTAAACTTATACGCCATGTGCTTACGCCTGACGCCGGACACGTGTTTGTGAATAAAATCAACGCATTAGTCTTCTATTAGCTTGAATAACGTATGTAGAAAATGTATTCCGGTTGTGACGTTAATAATACTTTATGTTTACATCTTAAATCTATCAGTATTACTACCTAACCTTAAAAGTTGTATTATGACAAGTTTTATTAAAACAGTAAATGAAAATAAATATATATTTGGTTAAATAATAGAATACTATAATCTATGATAAAAATACTACATATTACGCAAAGCATCTTCTATTCGTCATGCGCAACAGCGCCACCAACAAACGCTTTAGGTTATGTTCGCTCGATCAACTCGTAAATTGAATTTGTCCCGATATAGGCTTTACTTCTGTCCAGGTACTAGCTTAGATTGGATTTAATATGTCCAACTATAGGTTTGAATTATTCTTGTTAATACAATTAAGATATTAACCTAAACAATGATTTTTTTATTTTAAATTACTTTACAAACTCTGAACTGTATGTTAAAACTTAAGAAATTGTTTTTGTTTATTTAAAGTGATGAAATATAAAATAGAAAAACATGCTGTCCAGGCATAGGGCACTTCACCTTATATTTGTTTATAATCGGGTTCCAGTTAATCGAGGTCCAGCTGTACTGACATTTTCCTGGAATTTGAACTGCTTTCCTTTATCCACTCTCCCGGGTTTACCTCGACGACCCTGTATAGTAACTTTCGGCCCATCCTGTCTCCGAAATAATATTTGATATTACCAGGAGTGCTGGTAATGCATCGTTGGTTAGACCCATCGCTGGCTCCGGAATCACGGGGAGCTCCTGAGGACACGCCCTTCGTTTTCGCGCGGATACGTAGGAAGTTGAAGCGACTGACCTACCTGAAGCTGTTCAACGAGGACCACTGATAGAAATTGTTTCGAGCGGAGCCAAAGTTTGCTCGTGACGCGTCGGAGCGAAGTTCTGGCCGCGCGACGCGTGTTGCCGAGGAGCTTGTGCGCGCGAAAGGGGTGGAGCCCATAACTCAAGCTCCTCTCTGTTATTCAGTCTGGATCGGGTTGTTATTAAGAGGACACCAATAACGTTACCGATACAGCTTTATTACTACACTCGCTTAATGGGGCCCCCGGTAAGTTGAACTATCGATTTACGCGGCTGATTTATGGGGATTCAGTCATTTACAAGTGTACACCCCGGCAGCGTCTTCGAGCTGTCTGTGTGGGTCTGGGGGTATGCGCGCGAATCCTCCACGAATCATTCTCGTTCTTCGGCTTGGGGGTTAATCAAGGCCAGCCACGTTCTACACAAGCTCAAGCTCGGACCCGGCCGATGAAGACGTGACGCGAAACGATCACTCGATCCTCTCCGATAATGTATGCCTTATTTGCCACGTGTTCCGCCATTATACGGGCATAGATCAACAAGCTGTCCGGTTCGGGGTTGTACGCCAGCCGGGTCGTATCCTTTCGTATACCTCTGGATTGTCTGGCGACCCTCGTGCGAGTTCGAACGTCGCTACTCGAGCGATATGATTTTCGAATCATAATATAGGTTACTTGCCCCATTACTCTGTGTCATTTAACTAGCTTGTTAATTCATGGATTATTTGATTTTAATGCCATTTATTCAATATCTATTGGGTTGGAAAGATTAAAATTAAGTCCGGAATCTTTTTAATCACCCCTTCCATATTTGATTGTTCCTCGCAAGCGTATCAGACCTTCTAGTGTCCCTTTTTGCAAAAGACGGCGAAGCGTGCGAAATTTCCATCGATCTGATCTATACGTGTTTCACACGGGTTCCCGGCGTGCACACGTTGCTTCGAACGGCTCCGAATCGAATCGAATCGATCGGCGCGGTGGAAAGTTCGGATTCGTCGAATTCCAGAGAACGGTCGCGTCGCAGATAGCTCAGCTCGCTACCCGCGCCAATGGGGCCCGAGATCGTGAGTCAGCTAGTTGAGTCCACACGGTTCCGCGGGCCCGATTGCAGGCCCCGTGCGCGCGCGCGAGAGCGCAGATCTTCGCTCGATTTTAAATTAGCCGACTTTTAATACGCGTGCTATTGCATGTTCCGTGGATAAGCTTCGTGCCCGTTTGCCTGCCTTTTCTCCTGCCTCGACGGCAATTCATTTACCCCCTTTTTCGTCGGCGAGCGTACCCGCTCGCGCGTACCCGCTCCGCTCGGCTCCGTTCCGTGATCGGTTTTGCTCGCTTGTTCGCTTACCCGCTTGCTCGTACACTCTCTTTACTCGTTTACTCGCTCACTCGTTCGCCAGCGGAACTGTGTACGCCGGCCGTGCTCATCTTTACACGACGATATTTAAGCGGATATTTACTGATCGGCAACAGGCGGAGCCGATAATATCGATGGGACGATATTATAAATTCCTTATCGGCCCCGACTACGTTCCACCGCGATGTACGATATCTAATGGCACTTTTTACTACCCGCAAATTAAATTTCGAATCGATCGTCGTGCCAGCGACGTCGGATATATTTCAAGCATTCGCGGCTCGTACAACGATCTCGCGGGCGCGCACGTTTGTGTACCTGTGGGATACTACCGATAGAGAAAGTTTCGATCGACGTATAAGGTGAAGTGCCCTATGCCTGGACAGCATGTTTTTCTATTTTAAATTTTATCACTTTAAATAAACAAACACAATTTCTTAAGAGTTTTAACATACAGTTCAGAGTTTGTGAAGTAATTTAAAATTAAAAAATCATTGTTTAGGTTAATATCTTAATTGTATTAACAAGAATAATTCAAACCTATAGTTGGACATATTAAATCCAATCTAAGCTAGTACCTGGACAGAAGTAAAGCCTATATCGGGACAAATTCAATTTACGAGTTGATCGACCGAACATAACCTAAAACGTTGGTTGGTGGCGCTGTTGCGCATGACGAATAGAAGATGCTTTCCGTAATATGTAGTATTCTTATCATAGATTATAGTATTCTATTATTTAACCAAATATATATTTATTTTCATTTACTGTTTTAATAAAACTTGTCATAATACAACTTTTAAGGTTAGGTTGTACTACTGATAGATTTAAGATGTAAACATAAAGTATTATTAACGTCACAACCGGAATACATTTTCTACATACGTTATTCAAGCTAATGGATGGCTAATTATACGTACATGTAGTTAAATACGAAAAACGACAAAAATAAAATGACATTCTATTACTTCACTTTTGTGTCATCCACAAGATGAATTTGATTTGCAAGAAGGTGAATAACAATGACGAAAGGGTTAATCTGGAGTGTAAAAAGGCAACATGATCTGCAAAAGGATTAATGAGTCAGAAATAACAATTTTCAATTGACTCAAAAACGTTTCATTAATCATCTTGTAATGCAATTCGTAGGATTCGCTGCACCGTAGGCCGTGAATGCTAATTAAACGTGTGCATGTTAATCCGTGTCGATAAACTGCATTAATATAGATGCAATGGGCACGAGTTAATTAGTCTGTAACTAATACTGAAGTGCAGTGTCTATAGTAGGGCAACGTATTTCTCAAACTATCTAAAACGTGTTATTGGAGACTCATAATTATAATGTTAAGCGGTGCTATTTTCTGTTTATCTCTTTTTGAATGTGGTCCTAATAGACTTGACAGACGATAGATTATTCATTCTAATAAATTGTGTTTATTTATTCTATAATTAGATTCACCTTCTCAATTATTACTTTTCGAAAACACAGATCAGATTGACGTTCGTACAGTGGTGGATTATTTATCGTTACTATCGCTAAATAATTTCATACGTTTATTAACTACTTCTTGATAAGTGATAATAAATTCTATTGAATTGATAAGAGGAAATCGTTCACTCATAAGAGAAGTAACATCAGTCATAAAAAGGAAATTTCTGCAGAAAAGCAATCTGAAAATTATCTAAAATTGCCATTTCTTTTATTTATTTTAATTATTTTATATATGTTTTTATTTAATTTATTGCCAATTATCACAAACTTAGAAATGTAAAATAAACTGTCGTTATTTAGATACTGGGTTGATTGTCATGTATTACATTAGTTATAAATAGACAGCGGATCTTCATGCCAAATCAAAATTTCGTACCAGAATTGCAACAAACTGAGGTGAGGTAAAAATTAATTTTCTTCGCCAATACGTTGAATAGGTTGAAAATAATATGACAGTATTTTCAAACTCTTTTAATGTTTGCAATGTTTTAAACTACACCTCTTTTTTGTCATAAATGCATAAAATCCGCCGTCTAGTTATAAAGTACACCACAATTTATATATTGATTATTAGACTGCGGATTTTATGTATTTATAACAAAAATGGACACGTACAGTCTAAAGCAGTGGACATGTTAAAAATATTTAAGAACATCGATGTATTAGTTTCAGCTTAATAGGATAATTAAAAGAAGAATACAATTTTTATTTGGCTCCTGTGTCCTGCAATCGATATGAACATTTTTCATTTTGCATAAAGATCCGCAGTCTATTTATAATTATACATTTTTCAGAAATGTATTTTGAGTTGTGTCACTTTTCTTGTATGAATGAGCGAAGTGCAATAAAGCGAGGCTGAAGACGGCGCTTTGAATTTAACGTTTAACCTTCGCAGTTTCAGAAGGATAATTTCGGAGATCGTTCTGTTTGCGTTACGGTTTTGGGCCACGATTCTAGATTGATAGAACGATCAATTCGCTACTGGAAAGTGGCGGTTGTTAACGATGACCTCTAGGTAACAATTTCTCCGCGAATGTAGCAAAATTGTATGTTGCTGTCTCGTATATCGGTAGAGCGCACGCATACGCTATAGTTTATTACGTGCTGATACTCCGGGTACTCTTACACGGGCCCTAACTTTTTTATTACTATTTTTTCCCACCGTTTTATACTGTGTTTACCGCGCACTTCAGAGTGAATGATTTTCTTGCAGCCGTTATTTCACGTTAAATCACACGTTAGAACAGCCAACGTTTTTTTTCTGGCTTTGCGTTAAATCGCGAGCTCCGCGATTCAAACTACTGCAGAACTATGATTGCTATTGTACAGTGGCTGTAGAAATTATTAGAACTATGATATGACTATAAGGATTAGATTTCGGATTTTATGCGTCCATGATAAAATTGAGTAAAACGAGTGCAAAACTAAAAACGTTTACACAAATTCAAGAATACTGCTGGACTATTTCTCAAAGTTGGGCGAAAATTTAATCAACGATTGACGAATAAATTACTACTTCAATTGTTAATCTCAATTAACAGTTAAACGCCTACTTTAGTCGTTACTATCGGTTAGCGATTACATTCTTTACAATTCTAATCGTCAATCGGATAATTGATTAACGATTAACTGCTGAAATCTCGAAATGAAATACGGTATCAAAACTGTATGCATATTGAAAATGATTTCTTTTTTTAATCAACGATTGACGATTAAATCGTCGATTTTTCAATGATTACCTTTTTTAACCGTTTACATCAATCAATCAATCTTGATTAAAATTTTGATTGATTAATAGCCAACAATGCTATTTCTACATTGTTAAGAAAGGAAATAAATATCTATGTACATGCTGTGTCTTGCAATTCACCCAATTTTTACGTCGCACAAAAGATTGCTATTGTACAGTGTCTGCAGAAATGATTAGAACTATGTTAGGGCTATAATGATTGGATTTCGGATTTTATGCGTCCATGATAAAATTGAGTGAAACGAGTGCAAAACTAAAAACGTTTACACAAATTCAAGAATACTGCTGGACTATTTCTCAAAGTTGGGCAAAAATTTAATCAACGATTGACGAATAAATTACTACTTCAATTGTTAATCTCAATTAACAATTAAACTCCTACTTTAGTCGTTAATTGCGGTTAGCGATTACATATTTTACAATTCTAATCGTCAATCGGATAATTGATTAATGATTAACCACTGAAATGTCGAAATGAAATACGGTATCAAAACTGTATGCATATTGAAAATGATTTCTTTTTTTAATCAACGATTGACGATTAAATCGTCGATTTTTCAATGATTACCTTTTCTAACCGTTTACATCAATCAATCAATCTTGATTAAAATTTTGATTGATTAATAGCCAACAATGCTATTTCTACATTGTTAAGAAAGGAAATAAATATCTATGTACATGCTGTGTCTTGCAATTCACCCAATTTTTACGTCGCACAAAAGATTGCTATTGTCTGCAGAAATGATTAGAACTATGTTAGGACTATAATGATTGGATTTCGGATTTTATGCGTCCATGATAAAATTGAGTGAAACGAGTGCAAAACTAAAAACGTTTACACAAATTCAAGAATACTGCTGGACTATTTCTCAGAGTTGGACAAAAATTTAATCAACGATTGACGAATAAATTACTACTTCAATTGTTAATCTCAATTAACAGTTAAACGCCTACTTTAGTCGTTAATTGCGGTTAGCGATTACATTCTTTACAATTCTAATCGTCAATCGGATAATTGATTAACGATTAACCGCTGAAATCTCGAAATGAAATACGGTATCAAAACTGTATGCATATTGAAAATGATTTCTTTTTTTAATCAACGATTGACGATTAAATCGTCGATTTTTCAATGATTACCTTTTTTAACCGTTTACATCAATCAATCAATCTTGATTAAAATTTTAATCGATTAATAGCCAACAATGCTATTTCTACATTGTTAAGAAAGGAAATAAATATCTATGTACATGCTGTGTCTTGCAATTCACCCAATTTTTACGTCGCACAAAAGATTGCTATTGCACAGTGTCTGCAGAAATGATTAGAACTATGTTAGGGCTATAATGATTGGAATTCGGATTTTATGCGTCCATGATAAAATTGAGTGAAACGAGTGCAAAACTAAAAATGTTTACACAAATTCAAGAATACTGCTGGACCATTTCTCAGAGTTGGACAAAAATTTAATCAACGATTGACGAATAAATTACTACTTCAATTGTTAATCTCAATTAACAATTAAATTCCTACTTTAGTCGTTAATTGCGGTTAGCGATTACATTCTTTACAATTCTAATCGTCAATCGGATAATTGATTAACGATTAACCGCTGAAATCTCGAAATGAAATACGGAACCAAAACTGTATGCATATTGAAAATGATTTCTTTTTTTAATCAACGATTGAGATTAAATCGTCGATTTTTC
Organism: Lasioglossum pauxillum; assembly: GCA_933228785.1. Classification (NCBI taxonomy): domain Eukaryota; kingdom Metazoa; phylum Arthropoda; class Insecta; order Hymenoptera; family Halictidae; genus Lasioglossum; species Lasioglossum pauxillum. The sequence goes on along the minus strand of OW121705.1, from coordinate 41,070,826 downwards.
AATGATTACCTTTTTTAACCGTTTACATCAATCAATCAATCTTGATTAAAATTTTGATTGTTTAATAGCCAACAATGCTATTTCTACATTGTTAAGAAAGGAAATAAATATCTATGTAGATGCTGTGTCTTGCAATTCACCCAATTTTTACTTCGCACAAAAGATTGCTATTGTACAGTGTCTGCAGAAATGATTAGAACTATGTTAGGGCTATAATGATTGGATTTCGGATTTTATGCGTCCATGATAAAATTGAGTGAAACGAGTGCAAAACTAAAAACGTTTACACAAATTCAAGAATACTGCTGGACTATTTCTCAGAGTTGGACAAAAATTTAATCAACGATTGACGAATAAATTATTACTTCAATTGTTAATCTCAATTAACAATTAAACTCCTACTTTAGTCGTTAATTGCGGTTAGCGATTACATTCTTTACAATTGTAATCGTCAATCGGATAATTGATTAACGATTAACCGCTGAAATCTCGAAATGAAATACGGAACCAAAACTGTATGCATATTGAAAATGATTTCTTTTTTTAATCAACGATTGACGATTAAATCGTCGATTTTTCAATGATTACCTTTTTTAACCGTTTACATCAATCAATCAATCTTGATTAAAATTTTGATTGTTTAATAGCCAACAATGCTATTTCTACATTGTTAAGAAAGGAAATAAATATCTATGTACATGCTGTGTCTTGCAATTCACCCAATTTTTACGTCGCACAAAAGATTGCTATTGTACAGTGTCTGCAGAAATGATTAGAACTATGTTAGGGCTATAATGATTGGATTTCGGATTTTATGCGTCCATGATAAAATTGAGTGAAACGAGTGCAAAACTAAAAACGTTTACACAAATTCAAGAATACTGCTGGACTATTTCTCAGAGTTGGACAAAAATTTAATCAACGATTGACGAATAAATTACTACTTCAATTGTTAATCTCAATTAACAGTTAAACGCCTACTTTAGTCGTTACTATCGGTTAGCGATTACATTCTTTACAATTCTAATCGTCAATCGGATAATTGATTAACGATTAACCGCTGAAATCTCGAAATGAAATACGGTATCAAAACTGTATGCATATTGAAAATGATTTCTTTTTTTAATCAACGATTGACGATTAAATCGTCGATTTTTCAATGATTACCTTTTTTAACCGTTTACATCAATCAATCAATCTTGATTAAAATTTTGATTGTTTAATAGCCAACAATGCTATTTCTAGATTGTTAAGAAAGGAAATAAATATCTATGTACATGCTGTGTCTTGCAATTCACCCAATTTTTACGTCGCACAAAAGATTGCTATTATCTGCAGAAATGATTAGAACTATGTTAGGACTATAATGATTGGATTTCGGATTTTATGCGTCCATGATAAAATTGAGTAAAACGAGTGCAAAACTAAAAATGTTTACACAAATTCAAGAATACTGCTGGACCATTTCTCAGAGTTGGACAAAAATTTAATCAACGATTGACGAATAAATTACTACTTCAATTGTTAATCCCAATTAACAATTAAACTCCTACTTTAGTCGTTAATTGCGGTTAGCGATTACATTCTTTACAATTGTAATCGTCAATCGGATAATTGATTAACGATTAACTGCTGAAATCTCGAAATGAAATACGGTATCAAAACTGTATGCATATTGAAAATGATTTCTTTTTTTAATCAACGATTGACGATTGACTTCATCAATCGATTGAATCAATCGTCGATTTTTCAATGATTACCTTTTCTAACCGTTTACATCAATCAATCAATCTTGATTAAAATTTTGCTTGATTAATAGCCAACAATGCTATTTCTACATTGTTAAGAAAGGAAATAAATATCTATGTACATGCTGTGTCTTGCAATTCACCCAATTTTTACGTCGCACAAAAGATTGCTATTGTACAGTGTCTGCAGAAATGATTAGAACTATGTTAGGGCTATAATGATTGGATTTCGGATTTTATGCGTCCATGATAAAATTGAGTGAAACGAGTGCAAAACTAAAAACGTTTACACAAATTCAAGAATACTGCTGGACTATTTCTCAGAGTTGGACAAAAATTTAATCAACGATTGACGAATAAATTACTACTTCAATTGTTAATCTCAATTAACAGTTAAACGCCTACTTTAGTCGTTACTATCGGTTAGCGATTACATTCTTTACAATTCTAATCGTCAATCGGATAATTGATTAACGATTAACCGCTGAAATCTCGAAATGAAATACGGTATCAAAACTGTATGCATATTGAAAATGATTTCTTTTTTTAATCAACGATTGACGATTAAATCGTCGATTTTTCAATGATTACCTTTTTTAACCGTTTACATCAATCAATCAATCTTGATTAAAATTTTGATTGTTTAATAGCCAACAATGCTATTTCTAGATTGTTAAGAAAGGAAATAAATATCTATGTACATGCTGTGTCTTGCAATTCACCCAATTTTTACGTCGCACAAAAGATTGCTATTATCTGCAGAAATGATTAGAACTATGTTAGGACTATAATGATTGGATTTCGGATTTTATGCGTCCATGATAAAATTGAGTAAAACGAGTGCAAAACTAAAAATGTTTACACAAATTCAAGAATACTGCTGGACCATTTCTCAGAGTTGGACAAAAATTTAATCAACGATTGACGAATAAATTACTACTTCAATTGTTAATCCCAATTAACAATTAAACTCCTACTTTAGTCGTTAATTGCGGTTAGCGATTACATTCTTTACAATTGTAATCGTCAATCGGATAATTGATTAACGATTAACTGCTGAAATCTCGAAATGAAATACGGTATCAAAACTGTATGCATATTGAAAATGATTTCTTTTTTTAATCAACGATTGACGATTGACTTCATCAATCGATTGAATCAATCGTCGATTTTTCAATGATTACCTTTTCTAACCGTTTACATCAATCAATCAATCTTGATTAAAATTTTGCTTGATTAATAGCCAACAATGCTATTTCTACATTGTTAAGAAAGGAAATAAATATCTATGTACATGCTGTGTCTTGCAATTCACCCAATTTTTACGTCGCACAAAAGATTGCTATTGTACAGTGTCTGCAGAAATGATTAGAACTATGTTAGGGCTATAATGATTGGATTTCGGATTTTATGCGTCCATGATAAAATTGAGTGAAACGAGTGCAAAACTAAAAACGTTTACACAAATTCAAGAATACTGCTGGACCATTTCTCAGAGTTGGACAAAAATTTAATCAAGGATTGACGAATAAATTACTACTTCAATTGTTAATCTCAATTAACAGTTAAACGCCTACTTTAGTCGTTACTATCGGTTAGCGATTACATTCTTTACAATTCTAATCGTCAATCGGATAATTGATTAACGATTAACCGCTGAAATCTCGAAATGAAATACGGTATCAAAACTGTACGCATATTGAAAATGATTTCTTTTTTTAATCAACGATTGACGATTAAATCGTCGATTTTTCAATGATTACCTTTTTTAACCGTTTACATCAATCAATCAATCTTGATTAAAATTTTAATTGATTAACGGCCAACAATTCTATTTCTACATTGTTAAGAAAGGAAATAAATATCTATGTAGATGCTGTTCTTGCAATTCACCCAATTTTTACTTCGCACAAAAGATTGCTATTGTACAGTGTCTGCAGAAATGATTAGAACTATGTTAGGGCTATAATGATTGGATTTCGGATTTTATGCGTCCATGATAAAATTGAGTGAAACGAGTGCAAAACTAAAAACGTTTACACAAATTCAAGAATACTGCTGGACTATTTCTCAAAGTTGGGCAAAAATTTAATCAACGATTGACGAATAAATTACTACTTCAATTGTTAATCTCAATTAACAATTAAACTCCTACTTTAGTCGTTAATTGCGGTTAGCGATTACATTCTTTACAATTCTAATCGTCAATCGGATAATTGATTAACGATTAACCGCTGAAATCTCGAAATGAAATACGGAACCAAAACTGTATGCATATTGAAAATGATTTCTTTTTTTAATCAACGATTGACGATTAAATCGTCGATTTTTCAATGATTACCTTTTTTAACCGTTTACATCAATCAATCAATCTTGATTAAAATTTTGATTGATTAATAGCCAACAATGCTATTTCTACATTGTTAAGAAAGGAAATAAATATCTATGTACATGCTGTGTCTTGCAATTCACCCAATTTTTACGTCGCACAAAAGATTGCAGTTTAATGATAACACAGCATTCTCATTATAGTCACACGAAGCAGGGTCAGGTGATGATAGACATCGTATTAAATACGACTCCGATTTGAGATTAACCTGCTGAAGTGGACCGACGCGATACCGTGTAGACTTTCATTGTACTATAAATTGTAGACTTCGTTCTCTACTTTCTTTTCCGAAAGGAAACTAATCTTTACAGGTCATTGAAATTCATGCTACATTTTCTTATCCAGACCTTTCTCTCGCGAACTGCCCTAGATCATGACTTTTCACTTTACAAGAATTCAAATTCCATAATCAGACTGACCTATCACTTTGTACAATGTACATTGTATCGATTGCGATTTAATTAAACTAATAGCTTCTTATAATAAAATTACCTTTAATGTTAAACTATACTGCATCGTTCAAGAGAGTTTACTGATTACTGTTGCACGAGTTAGAACTGCATAACGATTACCATTAAAGCATAAGATATTTTCGAACTGTAATATTTGCGTGTGCTTTTCAAAATCGATTTTTTCGGAAATCATACATGGAAATTCAAAACAATTTTGAAGTTCATTAGTAGACTGCGGATGTTTATGCATTTCCCAATTTTTGTCGACAAATTTTAAAATAGTGCAGTGAAATAAGATCCTATTTTTAATGGGAACAGTCTTTATAGATCCAAAACAAATGAAAATTGTTCAAGATTCTATTGAATTTTATATTCTTGCCTTTTCTGAACATTTTCATAAGCCATAAATGGACAAAGATCAGAGTTGTGCAGAATTACAATTGAATTACTCCAGGAATTATAATTACAAAGTAATTGAATTACATTGTAATTCAGTCATATTGTAATTTATAATTCGGACCTTCATTCAATTAATTGCAATTGGAGTACAATTATAAAATACATTGTAATAAAATTACGATGTAATTCGTAATTACAATTGGAGTACAATTATAAAATAGCATTACGTATTATGAACGAGGACGAGGAATAGAAACTACGCCGCATAGACAGCAAACAAGTATATGAAAGAGAAACATAAAAATATATCGCACTTCTTCAAAGTTCTGGGCTATAATTTGGAGAGCGTATTTTAATTATATTGTATTTCAATTACACACCTGATTAAAATACTTAGTAATTGAATTAATCGAAAGATTTCAATTATGTAATTCAGTTACAACGTAGTTGAGTTGTTACATAATTGAAATACAATGTAATTGAATTGTGTAATTGAATTACAATGTAATTGAATTAGCACAACTCTGACAAAGATCCGCAGTCCACTCGTTAGTATTCAGCTCATGTCGATCTACCAGAAACGATCACTCGAAGTTGAAAATCCATTATACGTGAAGGTGGAATGAACAATGCAATTTGAGCATTTCATAAATAGCGAATTTTCGACCGTTTTAGAATAAGACTCGGCAGAAAAGTACTGGAACCGGTGTAAAAAAAACAGAAAAAATTTGCATTGCTTGAAATGGTAATGATCGGTTCGCGTCGAGCGCGTTGAAGGAAAAAAGTGACGTATTCACCTTCCCGGGTTTCTCCGTTATTATAGCTGCGATGTTTATTGCGCGAATTCTCCGCATCAATTTGCACAATACGTTGTTCGCCATTCCATTATCATCAACAGAAGATTTACAAGCCCATCGGCAAACGGTTAGAACCGTTTGTACTATAAACGGAACAACGAACATTGAACAATCAATCGGACGAACGATAGCGAATCGAGTTAGCCCTCAATGATATACGCATTATCTGAATTAATTATCACGCTGGTACACGCACACAGAGCCGACGCGCGCTCCAGCAATTTATATTTATTCCGCGGTACCTCGACCAACGAGCGTGCGTATCGATTGCGTACTTTTCGCACACGCAACGAAAAAATCGGACGCGTTTTTCCTCGGTTAATTAACGTCCACGTCCGATCTCGCGATCGAACGCATAAAGCAAACAGCCGCGCAATTTTAATCGCCTCGCGGCTCGCGCGGGACACGCGTAAATTAACGAAGAACGGTTTCGATTCTCGGAAACTTCTCGAAATTGAAAGGCACCATTTTGCACCCTTGCCACCAAAGTGATACAAATAAAAAATCTACGTTTTTTCGGAAACAGCGAAAAACTGTTTCTGACATAATAAAATATTGCGGAGGCGTCCAAAGATATTGATAGACAATATAATCTTGAAGCAAACAATAATAATGTCATTTTTGTTATTTTAGCCTTACAACCCTTAAAAACAAACCTTCAGACTTGTGACATTTTTATTTGCATCTGACTCACACAGAACTGGGATATTTTGAGTTATTGTTTACTTGTTGAACGATACAAATGCCGCCTGGCAGCTAGACAATAAAGATAAGTTAATAAGTTAATAGATGAGGTAATAACTCGAAAATCAGGTTTCTCGACTTGTATAACTTTTGTCGCAAGGGTGCGATTTGTTTTCTGCGCGAAATTATTCCACCACGAGGAATTGGACGATGATGATTGCCCCCGTTCAACTTACTAAGGAAGCATATTCTTCGTCTTCTAGTAGATTCCAAAAGAATACATATTGCACCTTTAAAACCTGTAGTAGTTTTCAACGAAAGTGTTCTTAATAAACATGAAATAGCGTTACGTATTGTGAACGAGGACAAGGGATAGAAACTACGCCGCACGGACAGCAAACAAGTATATGAAAGAGAAACATAGAAAATATATCGCACTTCTTCAAAGTTGTGGACTATAATTTGGAGAGCTGCATTTCAATGATATTGTATTTCAATTACACATCTGATTAAAACACTTATTGTTAATAATTGAATTAATTGAAAGGTTTGAATTATGTAATTCAGTGACGACGTAATTGAATTACTATATAATTGAAATACAATGTAATTCAATTACGCAATTGACTTAGCACAACTCTGAACGCAGTGGTTAGAAATAAATTAATTTCAATAAATGATGTTCCTTAATTCTTGAAATGTCGTCACTGTTTTTCATTCCACTTAGCCAGTTTTCCCATAAATGCATAAAACCCACAGTCTAGTGATTAGCTAGAGTTAGCACCCTGGCTCCCGATACTGTTTAGTTTCGTGTAAGGTGAAGTCCCCTATGCCTGGACAGCATGTTTTTCTATTTTAAATCTTATCACTTTAAATAAACAAAAACAATTTCTTAAGAGTTTTAACATACAGTTCAGAGTTTGTAAAGTAATTTAAAATAAAAAAATCATTGTTTAGGTTAATATCTTAATTGTATTAACAAGAATAATTCAAACCTATAGTTGGACATATTAAATCCAATCTAAGCAAGTACCTGGACAGAAGTAAAGCCTATATCGGGACAAATTCAATTTACGAGTTGATCGAGCGAACATAACCTAAAACGTTGGTTGGTGGCGCTGTTGCGCATGACGAATAGAAGATGCTTTGCGTAATATGTAGTATTCTTATCATAGATTATAGTATTGTATTATTTAACCAAATATATATTTATTTTCATTTACTGTTTTAATAAAACTTGTCATAATACAACTTTTAAGGTTAGGTAGTAATACTGATAGATTTAAGATGTAAACATAAAGTATTATTAACGTCACAACCGGAGTACATTTTCTACATACGTTATTCAAGCTAATAGAAGACTAATTATACGTACATGTAGTTAAATAATTTGCAAACAATGCGTTGATTTTATTCACAAACACGTGTCCGGTTTCAGGCGTAAGCACATTGCGTATAAGCTTAGAGTGGGACAGTTACTGTCATCGCGTCCCAGTATGGAGTACTTATATTTGAAAACAGTCCTAATCTTGGACATCTAATATTTGGATGAATAATTATTATTTACGTTAAGCTCGATTGCCAATTTATTTAAAAATATCAATATTATTATGCGTGATAATTATTTTTTGTCTGAGGGCTTAAATTATATCTTTTTTACTAACAAAAGTTCGAACTATAAATGCACATGATTCTCATGTAAATAGACTATTTTGTGTACTGTTTTCAGATGAACTTTGAATTCATTTTTAAATTTCAATTGATGTCTTAATGAAATAATACTCACACCTACTTGTAGCTAAGGCCTCAGAATATATAATATAATTATTTAATCTCTTAATTACTGATTTTACTATGAAAATTCAATTGTCCAGATTTAGGTATCACTTTTGGACTGTCCAGACTTGGGGCAGTTCGCCTTATGGCGTGGAACTTACGATCTCTGTATCGACTGCCAGAAGAAATTCAGTGCAACACGTTCCTCCGAGAGGATCTCCGGAACGATCCTCTTCGTGGTGGGTCAGACTGACCCAGCACCCGTATGCCACGAGTCGGCGTACGGGTCTCGGAGGCCGTTGGTTAACGAGCACGTGTCCTCGGAGAACAGTTAAACGCGATCGTTCGGTGCCCGGGCAGCGAGGAAGCATAAGGTGCGTCTTTCCCGTCGACGAAAACAGGCTATAAATACGTGTCACGGTTAATTCAGGCGTGATAGAGCCCCGGCAGATATAGATACGGCGACAATTTACGGTTTTGAATTACGTACTGCCGCGGAAGGCATCAGAAGGCGCGAGCTACGAGGACGACACCCACGTATAAATAGTGGTAGGGAGCGTGTGGTCCTTTCAAGCGAGCAGAACCGTTGACCTATGACACGCACGCTATAAACAATTCTCTGAAGCAGTAAATGGATATGTGCTGTTATACAGCATCGAGTTGAAAACTGACCCTGGCTGGCTGGGCTGGCTAGCTGGCTAGCTAGCTAGCATGCCTGCCTGCCTGCCTGGCTGACTGGCGGGCTGACTGGCTGACTGCTTGCCTGCCTGCCTGCCTACCCGACCCTGCCTGGTCCTTTACGAAACGGTTATTGGATGCACGCCATGCTCCTGTGCCAAGCCCGGGGCTGTTGGTAAATATTTTTTGTCCTGACGAATAGATTTTCTGGGACAGCACGCGGTAGGACGCGCACGGATGAGCTGACCGCGAACGTACATAGAAATTGATTTCGGCCCGGACAGTCATCGGACGGTCCGCCGGGACCGTTTGATAAATCTTTCTAGCTGGGATTGTGATCCTACCCCAGGGTTAATTAACTCTGATCGGCGGCTTTCGGTGTTCTCCCTCCCCCCCCCACTCCCGCGAATTGCATCGCTCAATATTTCGGCCGATTGGTCGATTTCTTACTCATTGAGGTTTCATTATGCGGTCGACGAGAATTTGTACAGTATACCCGGTCGCAATATACACCAGCGCGGCGGCCAGGGCCCCTCGTCGCGGAAATTGGGAATTATTGATCATCCGGTCGGGATAGACAATTACGGATTAAGTCAATTCATGGTTTTCGGACAAATAGTAATTCCGTTGATTGGCTAAGCTCTCGCGGGTTTTTATCGATCGATCATGACCCGTATAATTTTGCCTAGCGAGACGCGACCACTCGAGACCGACCGTGCTCGGAAGAGTTACTTGGAAATGGACACGTACCACTCCAGTCGAAGCTTCTCAGACTGTTCTGCTCTCAAATATTATTCTCCTATAGATACACGCGGATATTAACCCGTGGTTTCTGTCAACCGTGCAGCTCCGTGCCAGGATGAAACGTTTGCTGTACCACGTCAAAGCGCGCCGTTCGACATCGGTGGCGTCTCGCTTGGACACGGAAATTCTTTCGGTACTCGGCCCTGCATATTCGGGGGAACGGAAACCGTGGTAACGCGTAAATGATGGGAAAATTGCGATGGAACAATTAAGTGTAAATAGGTGATCTTTTAATAGGAACTCTTCGTGTACGATTTTTCTCACGGCTACAAAAATTTATGTAGAATCGAAAGTAATCATTACAGTGCGGATTTTATGCATTTGTGACAAAAATGGGCACGTGTAATTTAAAACAGTGGACATGTTAAAAATATTTAAGAACGTCAATGTATTAGTTTCAGCTTAGTAGGATAATTAATAGAAGAATACAATTTTTATTTGGCTCCTGTCTCCTGCAATCAATGCAGAACATTTGTATTGTGCATAAAAAAAGATACTGATGATTAGACTGCGGATCTTTATACAAAATAAAAATTGTCTGCATTGATTGCAAGAAATAGAAACCAAATTAAATGTTATTACTTTACTTAATGATTTTAATAGAGAAACTATTTATTGACATTTTCAGTTTCTTAAATATTCCAACAATTTTGAATTTCACCTACTCAATTTTTGTATAAATGCATAAAGATCCGCAGTGTACTGATGATTAAATAGAGAGAATAATTTTGTAAGGAATGATATAATGATTCCGTGAATAAAGAATTCGACTAAAAAGAATTCATTCGATCACGACCATTTTATATTTATTCGGAACAGTTTGAATAATGCCGAGCTCTGATGGAGAGTGACTATAGAAAACGTCCGAAGCGAAAGCAGCTTATGCATTTCGCCTCTCGCCGGCAGTATCGCGTGAAAGCTTTTCGAAATTTGGGCTTGACGCGACCCTATCAACGGCGCCGCGTAGCCTCGATGGTATTATCAATATCTTCGGGCTTATCAAACGCAAGAATGAGTTACCAAAGCTCGTCGAATGAGAAAGGGGGGGTTAGCACGAATGCTGGCGCGGTTTCCTAAAGCGGGAACAATGAAGTCCATTAGGGTGGCAGCGCGATGTGCGTGAGCGCGTGCAAAGATAATCTGCGTGTGTGCAAACGTTTAATATCCGAGGATATCTCACTCGCGAGGGGCCAGCATATTGAACCGAAACCTCGGATATCTTTGCGAACCGCGCGCCGGGCTAATTTAAGCGTGAAAGGAGGAAATTTATCGTGTTCGCGGCCGAAGATACTATTTTACAATTCCGTTTCCTGCGCGGCGGCGGCATCGCACGGTTTGTATTATGCGTGCGTTATCGTTTCACGTTTCTGAAACGCGAACTGCTTAGTTAACTCGGCCTCCGTCTGTTCACGCGTGTATGTGTACGTGTGTGCACGTGTACGCGAACCGCGGATGAGTTACGACGAACCCGGTGGCTTCGTTTCCTAATACACGCGATCGCAGTCGTTTCCTACTATCCGCTGGGATTCACGACACTCTTAATAACAAAAGTTTCGTCGAGCACGCCGCCATCCCGTGCGATCTTCGTCCTGGCCTCATCAACGAGAAGTATCATCTTACAGCTTACGAAGATCACGCTTGTATGCCGCTCCTGTAAAGCAACTGCCGCCCCCGCACAACCCCGCGCCGTCGTTGTCCCTGGCCGAGATGCGAGCACTTGCGACTTTCTTCTCCATTTCTCAAAGACGGTTATTGCGGGCACGCCGGATAGACAGTTCTGATAGCGATAACGTTATGCCGCCTGCGCCTGTCTGCCTGCCTGCCTGCCATGCCGGCTTGGAAACCGCTACGTGCGAAACTCCGCGAATTCGGACCCTACTCGATCCAGTTTGCTCGTTTGTTTGACCCGAGAAATTTCGGAAATTTGAAAACTGCTTTTAACACTAGAACAGGGGTTCCCAACGGGATCCGGGTAGACCCCTTGGGGGTTAATGGAAGTTAAAAAAGGGTCTATAGTCGTTCGCGATTTTGTAAAACGATAATCTCGCCATGTATTGGGTTGGCAAGAAAGTAATTTCGGTTTTCACTAACTGATGGCGTTATGTTTTGTTTGATTGGCTTCTGTTAACGTTGCGTTTGTTTTCTGTCTGACATTTCATAACTGCATCTTTTAGGTTACTTTTGAAGCAAATTACACGTAATTTTGATTAAAATTGTTAGTTCTGTGTCAATTTGAACATGGAGTGCAGAAACGAACATTATAGGCATATATTGCTTTTTTATTTCCGTAGAGGTAAAAAAGCTGCCGAGGCTCACAAAGATATATGCGAAGTTTACGGTGTAGATTGCTTAACAAAACGCACGTGCCAGAATTGGTTTAAAAAATTCCGTTCTGGAAATTTCTCACTTAAAGACGACCAACGTTCTGGTCGATCATCTGGAGTTGATGATGACCAAATGAAAGCCATTATTGAATCGGATCGTCATATAACTGTCCGAGAGATTGCAGACAGGTTAAATGTCTCGCATACAACCATAGAATATCGTTTAAAAAGTCTCGGAATCGTTAAGAAGCTCGATATTTGGGTTCCACACGAGTTGAAAGAAATTCACTTAATGCAACGCATCAACATATGCGATATGCATCCCAAACGAAATGAAATCGACCCTTTTCTCAAGCGAATCATCACCGGTGGTGAGAAATAGGTTGTTTACAATAACACAACTCGAAAACGATCATGGTCCAAGCGTGATGAACCAGCCCAAACCACACCGAAAGCTGAATTGCACCAAAAGAAGATCATGTTGTCAATTTGGTGGGATTACAAAGGTATTGTGTATTTTGAGCTGCTCCCAAGGAACCAAACCATCAATTCAGATGTTTATTGTCGACAACTAACAAAACTGGACATAGCAATCAAAGAAAAACGGCCAGAATTGGCAAATCGCAAAGGAATCGTGTTCCACCATGATAACGCTAGGCCACACACATCTTTGGTAACACGTGAAAAGTTATTGGAGCTTGGTTGGGAAGTGATGTCACATCCACCATATAGCCCTGACATTGCACCATCAGATTATCATTTATTCCGAAGTTTACAAAACTCTTTGAATGGTAAAACATTCACTAATGATGATGATCTGAAATCGCACTTGGATCAGTTTTTCACCGAAAAGAATCAGAAGTTTTATGAGCGCCGAATTATGAAGCTACCAGAAAGATGGCAAAAGATCATACAACAAAATGGAAAATATTTTATTGATTAAAGTTCATTGCTTTGATAAAAAAATTGGATTTTATTTCATCTAAAAATACCGAAATTACTTTCTTGCCAACCCAATATATGTATACGCGAGTCTAGCAAGCGATTCACGGTGGTCGCGATTGACAAGGGAGAGTTGTGGAGACGGTTGCCAGAGAGTTTTTTGGGAAAGAAGGATAGCTTGACAGATTCAGAGAATGTGCGAGTCGACTCGGGTCTTTTCTGCGATAATTCATATAACACATATAAGTTCACAAACTATTTTTTGTAATAATTTATAATTAAAATTTTTTCGTCCATACCGAGTTCTGTGACACTGCCACAGCTTTTGGATCGTAAAAGTTATTCTGATGAAACTTTCACTGAAAAATATGAAAAAATAGTCACTTTTTAATGATAAATAATTTAATATGTTTAGTGTTTGTTTAATTATTTTTAATAACATTTTACTTACTTTACTGACTGATTTACTTAAATCTATGCAAGTATCAATTCTGCAGCTTCTTGATCTAGCGGCCTTTTCGTTTTATTTTGTGATTTTACTCTTATAGCAGCATATAATAAACAATTGACTGTAGGCTACAATCAAAACAGTCCGCTCGCACGCGCGCGAGGTTCTTCGCGTCTCGCACAATCCTGGCGCTCGACGCAGCGATGGATACACTTGAATCACTAATAACTTGCGTCGATGGACGATGTTGGTAGTAAATCGTGCATAACTGTATAGGGAAAAGTGTACTGAACATTGTACAATTGGTAAACATGCGGTGCAAATTGGAACTCAAAAGATATTCCGTATCAAAGATGAACAATTTTGACAATTTCCGAGCCTTCACTGTACATTATTTTTTAAATACATTCTTTAAATTAATTTTAATGGAATTCTCTTCATTTTAAAAGAAGAACACGAGGAAAAATATTAAACAGGTGTGTCAGGGCATCCAGATAAAGATAAGCATCTTTTTTCTGCGAAACAAAATGTCTTCTTTTCAAAATTTTTCAAAATGTCCAACTTTAAATGTTCGTCGCGATTACAATTTTAATTATATTTTATTAATTTCTTTATTTTCGAGGTAGATGGATATTTATGAAGCAATACAAACTTTGTACATGTCAATATGAGAAAGTTCATTTTTCGACAAAATGTCACTGAATTTCTCGATCCGGACCACTGTGTGGCGGTGTGATCCACGCATCTAAAGCCTAATGTCATGTCGCTTTCGTAAATTTTGTAAAATAAAGAGTAAAAATAAAAATAGTACAAAAGTAATGCAACGTAAATCTATTAAACTACTTTTTCTAATTTTTTGTTCATATTCTTAGTCAAATTGTTATCTTTAAGTTTTTTATGTGCAATTTTTAGTATTATGATTATGTTGTATGCTGTATATTATAGAGAAAAATGCGAGGGGGTCACTGAAGAAAATCTTTCTTTTAAAAGGGGTCGATGTAGAAAAAAGGCTGGGAATCCCTGCACTGGAATAACAGAACCCCGGTAAAAATCGCGGATTTTGGATTCTTCGCTTCACAATGATCGAGATTATTCAGACGTAGTTTGTACAACTGATCGTGCAATGACTCAATAAATCAATGGTTGTATGGAAGAAGGGCCTAATTCAGGTTTCTTAATTTCATAGGAGTGCAATTTCGAATTTAAACGTGAATTGCAATAATAAACACCAGCTGAAAATGACATAGGCAAGGTCTTTCTTCCATACGAATAATATTGAAAACTGAAAGACATTTTTACGGTTTCTTTTTTGTACATGTTGAAGCAAAATAAGTTCCTAGTTGAGCTCCTAGAAACTTTAAAAAACCCTACACAGGCCCTTCTTCCTCATTGAAATCATTGAAATCTGGTGTTGGTATTTTGAAAAATTAGTACAAATTAATCCGCATTAGTGCTCGGCTTTTGTAGTCTTTGATTAGATTTTCAAGAAGATTTAAATTTGTGGGATATATGGGAAGATTATTTATTATTGGGAAATGATACAAGAGACATTATTTTGGAAAAGATAATTCAAAATGATTTACAAAAAGTCCCTGGTTGCAAAAAAATTATGAGTATACTCCACATTTTATACATTTATGATAAGAATACGCAGGGAGAATTTACAACAATAGCAAAATTAGAAAGATTTAAAAATTATTGAAGAAAGAAGACCTGAATAATGATATCAGTGCAATAATCAGTAATAATATTTAAAAACTACAGTTTCATTAGCAACAGCTTTGCAAATATTCTTTTTATTAACCGAACGTAATTATCGGGAGCACGAATACTTCCATAAAACTGTTAATTAGCTGTTCTGTCCGCATTATACGGTATACACTTTTTAACCATGCTTCACCCAGTGTACTCTACTAATTGTACTGATGAAAACACGACGTTCAAACTGAATTCTTAAACACCACTTTGATTACCAACACTTACTGTAACATACAGAGTGTTCCATTTACTACGATCAATTTAAAGGAATTACGATCGATTTATGTATCAATAACACTGTCCAACACCAAATTTGTTCCCAGATTATTATTCGGTCCTTCTTATAGAGTTTTTTGCGTTGATTCCGAATCTGTTTTTAATTTTTTTCCTATACGCACAGTTTTTGAGAAATTTGAGTTTGAAAAAATGACCTATTTTTCAACTTTGAACAAATATTGTGATGTTATTATAAAAGATATTGAATTGTTCTTTGCAGCAAAAGATTCTGTGGACTTTCCCGAATACAGTGATATCCAATATTAATACACTATGATTGTTTAAACATGTTTAAACAATGATTAAAGACGGAGAGACACCATTTTTGCACCAATTTTTGAAGATATTTTTAAATCTATCTCAAAAAATAAGGGTCCAGCGGAAAATCGAACTATACCACGCGGTAGAGCAGACTTTTATCTTGAAAAACCCCCCTTTGAAGTTTTCGACATCGACGTTTTTACCGAACCAGAAAGCAAAATATCTTCGCCCGACATGCGTTGCCGCCAGTGGCGCTCACCACTACAACGGTCGTTCGCCGCTCCGTATCCCGTCGCTGCGCCATATCTCGTCCAGAGCGCCACTGGCGGCAACGCATGTCGGGCGAAGATATTTTGCTTTCTGGTTCGGTAAAAACGTCGATGTCGAAAACTTCAAAGGGGGGTTTTTCAAGATAAAAGTCTGCTCTATCGCGTGGTATAGTTCGATTTTCCGCTGGACCCTTATTTTTTGAGATAAATTTAAAAATATCTTCAAAAATTGGTGCAAAAATGGTGTCTCTCCGTCTTTAATCATTGTTTAAACATGTTTAAACAATCATAGTGTATTAATATTGGATATCACTGTATTCGGGAAAGTCCACAGAATCTTTTGCTGCAAAGAACAATTCAATATCTTTTATAATAACATCACAATATTTGTTTAAAGTTAAAAAATATGTTTTTTTTTCAAAGCCATGTTCCTCAAAAACTGTGCGTATAGGAAAAAAATTAAAAACAGATTCGGAATCAGCGCAAAAAACTCTATAAGAAGGACCCAATAGTAATCTGGGAACATAAAAAAAGTTGAAATTTGTTGGACAGTGTAATTTTGTAAAACGTGGGGCGCATGCAATAGATAATTGATGCATGAACACCTAAATCACTAACAATTTTATTGCACTTCAAATGATATTATTTTTATTATTTTATACTTTTCAGTCCGTTTTTAAGCGTGGCGCTTTTTAACATTTTATTTTATACTTTTTAGTCCGTTTTAGAAACGTGGTATTTTTAAAAAATTTATTTTTATTTAATTTGTCATAAGAATGGTCCACCGTTCAAGGGTTAATGACGATAAAATCCTTAAGGATGTTCTGGAGGTACAATGGGAGACAAAAGTACAAGAAATTCGAAATCCATCAATATATTGGCAATGAAAGCCATTCATGAGTATATTTTGCATGAAACTTTTGCGAATACTGTACCCTCTGTAGCTATATTCAGTGGTCTACACTTGTCACGTTTCCATGCTAGTAAGAGACAACACGATAAATTTGACGTTTTGTCACAGTTTATAATTTTTTTGCTCTGTAACTGTTTAGTGAATCCTAATAAATTTTGAACATAATTAATTATATAATTTTTACTACATATACAAAAAAACTGAAGTTTCTAGTTGCGTTTTTTCAAGGTTTAAATAGAGTTTGAAGTGGAATTTTATGAATTCTCCATAAGAAGACGTGTTAAAATGTGCAAACTTTAAGTTGCTATAATTCTTAAACGTTGCAGTGAATCGAACCCAAACTTTGGTAATTACATTAATTTAGTAAGAATTATATCTTGCCAAATTTTCAAAAATTTCGTTGCGTTTTGATATACCTCCAGAACATCCTTAAGATGCGTTCTTAAAGGTAAATATTGACCTGCACCACTTTTGCATGCAACGGCTGAAATATCCGCAGTGTAGCAATTCCTCGAGCCCGGATCTGTCTTAGAGAATTAGAGGCACTCAATCAATGTTCTCGCGACAAGAAGAAAAGATGGTCGCGCGTCGCCGAAGCTCACGTTTTTCCAGTTCGCCTTTTCTCAAGTGTTTATCACCCAGGTTGGCGCGAAGATAATTCGCGCGGGCGACGCAGTAACAAGAACATTCGTGCACGAAACAATGCGGTTCTATTCATGCTCGTTATTTCCCCTCGAAACTCATGCAAGAGGCATAGCCTCACGAACTTCTGCGGTCTATTCGTCGTCGTTTCCTCGTCTAATTAGAAAATTGGCCCGAAGACGAAACGCGGTTGGTACACGGGAATCGTTTTGTAACGATTCCGCCGACTCTTCGTACCTACCCGGCGCGGTGCGGCGACGATCCGCGTCGTGACAAAACTTGTCATCGTATCCGAGGGCCGCGAGAAGATTAAGCGGCAGGCGGCCGCGGAAATCGGCGAAGCCGAAAGGAAATTAATAGTTCGTCCCGGATGTTGGTCGTTCCTACCGCAGAACGTACCGCAAACGTTAACCTCCAGCCTCGCACCTACCGACCGAGAAAATTTAAACGCACTATCCACGTTCTCCGACCTGCCCGATTACTTTTCAAACATACTACCAGAAACTCTTTTTCAAAACATCCTGCAACAAAAGTTGGCAATGACAACTTAACTGACGAGAAATTGACGATGATCTGTTGTAGTTTCGTAGAAAACAATCGTACAGCAACAAACTTGAACTCATTTTTCTACGTTCTTTTTACATGACGTGGCAGATGCGAAATTGAAGACCCATTTTCTTAAAAAATGATATATGTATAGTGGTTCCTCGGTATACGACCTTAATCCGTTCCCGATGTTTGGACTTATACCGAATAGGACGTGTACCAAACCAACCTTTCCTATAAGAAGTAATGTAAAAATGATTAATCCGTTCTACCGATGACTGACCTATTGATATTATACCTACATTAATGGGGTTGTAAAATAATTTAAACACTGTTTAAACACATAAATA
The DNA here is from genome assembly GCA_933228785.1 of Lasioglossum pauxillum. Taxonomy (NCBI): domain Eukaryota; kingdom Metazoa; phylum Arthropoda; class Insecta; order Hymenoptera; family Halictidae; genus Lasioglossum; species Lasioglossum pauxillum. The sequence continues at coordinate 41,052,310 of OW121705.1, read as the reverse complement.
AGAAATGAGATTTTATTATAGACTTTGAAATTTAAACTCTGCTTAATGTTAAGATACAAAACGAAACAAACGATATTCTATTCTGTGGAAGAACAGTCCCCTTGCAATAAAACCTGACTGATTCTGGTGTTTATTTCTTTTTCCGTCTTTCGTCGCTTTTCACTAGGCTCAGCTGGTCTGACTGTTCTCACTTGCATGATCAGTCAGCTAAAAATACATCAACTCCGAATATAATTGATTATTAATTTAATTTTTCCTCTGAGATAATTATCTTAAAATGACGCAAGAATTTACACAAAAAATGTCGTATACCGAACAAAATTTGTCACGTCCAAACAGGACGTATTCGGAAATGGTCGTACTTCAAATCAGACGTGTACCGAGGTACCACTGTATATCAAAATTTTTTAATTTAACAACAAAGCGTAAATCTTTTTTAAAAAACAAAGCGTAAATCTTAGGTATGAAACACCTAAAATACATGAATATTACGCGGCATTACTGAACCAGTAATGTTTTATGATGAATCTTTCTAACTAACATAGAATTATGTAACTTCTTACAATAAATAAAAAGCATTTTGAATGTTGATCAATTTAATATCATAGTCTTAATATTTTGACTATGGTCAAATGGTGTGTTTAGAAATGTTAGTTAGTGGTTTGAATTAACCGCCACATATCGATCGGACAATGGCTTGATCTTTGACATCTGATTGGTCGTCTCTTCAAACAAAGAACCGTGTATATATTATAACGTTTGTAATCCATCTTACTATGTATTATGCCGGCACATGGCCAACAAGTGCTTCTTGAAATGTTAAATTTCAATTAAATTTGTTACTAAGCAAGTAAGTTTATATTAGCTGTTATTGTGGCAATTTCTCATTTATTTCTCTTTTTGCTTTTCAACGCGGAAATAAAAATTTTTCTCACATTAATTTTTACGGACGCAATTATATTCTTGAAGATGGTCTTAATCTAGACCGAAACGTCGAATTACTAATTTGTAAAACTGCTTACATTAACTAGTAACATAGGATCGAAATTACAATTTTGTGCGCCGAAATTACAATTTCTTTTTAAAATTTGGCGATCGAGATTAAACAAAACATTTGTATATCAAAATCCCTGTAAAAGTATGAAAAACTTGTTTTTGTGTATACAACGTTTCACAAAAATCACAAGGCTAAATTCATTTCGATGTCTTGCAATTTTTATAACAATATGTACTCGAAGAAAGAAACTCACTTAATAAGCTTTTGTGGACGTACCCTTATATTGGGTTGGCAAGAAAGTAATTTCGGTATTTTTAGATGAAATAAAATCCAATTTTTTTATCAAAGCAATGAACTTTAATCAATAAAATATTTTCCATTTTGTTGTATGATCTTTTGCCATCTTTCTGGTAGCTTCATAATTCCGCGCTCATAAAACTTTTGATCCTTTTCGGTGAAAAACTGATCCAAGTGCGATTTCAGATCATCATCATTAGTGAATGTTTTACCATTCAAAGAGTTTTGTAAACTTCGGAATAAATGATAATCTGATGGTGCAATGTCAGGGCTATATGGTAGATGTGACATCGCTTCCCAACCAAGCTCCAATAACTTTTCACGTGTTACCAAAGATGTGTGTGGCCTAGCGTTATCATGGTGGAACACGATTCCTTTGCGATTTGCCAATTCTGGCCGTTTTTCTTTGATTGCTATGTCCAGTTTTGTTAGTTGTCGACAATAAACATCTGAATTGAGGTTTGGTTCCTTGGGAGCAGCTCAAAATACACAATACCTTTGTAATCCCACCAAATTGACAACATGATCTTCTTTTGGTGCAATTCAGCTTTCGGTGTGGTTTGGGCTGGTTCATCACGCTTGGACCATGATCGTTTTCGAGTTGTGTTATTGTAAACAACCCATTTCTCATCACCGGTGATGATTCGCTTGAGAAAAGGGTCGATTTCATTTCGTTTGGGATGCATATCGCATATGTTGATGCGTTGCATTAAGTGAATTTCTTTCAACTCGTGTGGAACCCAAATATCGAGCTTCTTAACGATTCCGAGACTTTTTAAACGATATTCTATGGTTGTATGCGAGACATTTGACCTGTCTGCAATCTCTCGGACAGTTATATGACGATCCGATTCAATAATGGCTTTCATTTGGTCATCATCAACTCCAGATGATCGACCAGAACGTTGGTCGTCTTTAAGTGAGAAATTTCCAGAACGGAATTTTTTAAACCAATTCTGGCACGTGCGTTCTGTTAAGCAATCTACACCGTAAACTTCGCATATATCTTTGTGAGCCTCGGCAGCTTTTTTACCTCTACGGAAATAAAAAAGCAATATATGCCTATAATGTTCGTTTCTGCACTCCATGTTCAAATTGACACAGAACTAACAATTTTAATCAAAATTACGTGTAATTTGCTTCAAAAGTAACCTAAAAGATGCAGTTATGAAATGTCAGAAAGAAAACAAACGCAACGTTAACAGAAGCCAATCAAACAAAACATAACGCCATCAGTTAGTGAAAACCGAAATTACTTTCTTGCCAACCCAATAACTTCAAAAACTACAGAATACAAAATGTGAAACCTGTCATTTGACCAGTGCTGGTAGGTTTAGTGTTAAGTCACCCACTTCTGAATTATGTTGCTAAAGTTCTCTTAAAAGATGGAGAGAGCAAATCGAAACCAGGCAGAGGGTTCTAAAAATGACGATTGGTAGCTGGGTGTACCCGCAACAGTATGAATTTTTTCGCTATTGATCAGGGGGGTTAAACAACGACTTTTTCGACTGTCGATCAGGGCGGCCGTAGCGTGGCGCCGCGCCGGGAGCATTCTTCGCCACCGCAGCTCCATATGCGTGCGTGCGTGCGTGCGAGCGTGCGTGCACGAGTGCGATGGAGGTTTTCAGTCGGGCCGAGTTCTGAGAAATGGCGTGCGGTATCATTCCGTTCCATCCTGCATGCCGTCGGTTGCGTAGGTGATACAGACACGCACGGCTCTCTACGCATCCAGCTCACGCACGTTGCCTCGCATGCGTGTTCCCTAGTTCCATCGCGCGGACGGACCGAGAGAAAGTACCATCGTGCAAAAATAAAAGAAAGAGGCAGAAGGGGGGTGAAGACCGGAAGAAAGAACCATCGGTAGAGAAGAAGGAGATGAAGAAGACGAAGAAGAAGACTGACAGGGGAAGAAGAAAGAGCAACATCGATGCCGGAGTTGGCAACACAGGTAAAAGAGCCCACCAGGTAGGTTCTGGCCGTCAGTGGCGATGCAAGCGACGCGAACGAGAGGAAGGACTATGAGAACGACGTAGCGAAGGTGGATGGCGAGGAGGTCGGAGGAGGCCGAAGGAGAACACTGCCAGAGGAGGCTGGCGGTGCACGAGGAGGACGAGGACGAGGATGAGGAGGAGAAAGAGGAGGAAGGCGAGCAGCCTGCCACGGTGGTTGGGCCGGCCGGGGGAGGGAGAGGCGAGTAGAAGGGCAGCAATCTCGCGGTAATCTAATTTCAGCGTGCGGAGGGTTCTAGGAACGCGGCGTGACATTAGCGAACCACCTTCAGCATCGTCCGTTCGTAGCCCAGCGTCCTTCTCTCGCCGCGTTCGTCCCCCATCATCCCGTCTTTCTCCATCCACCTCCGCCAACCTCTGTCCTCTCTTATTCCACCTACCGCGCCGACTCTTCCTCCCCCATCCTACCTCTGTAACTCCGCTGCTCTTACGCCGAAGGAGGCTATCTCCTCGTCTAGTTACCGACGCCGAATAAAGTGGTTCGACGTTTACGTCGACCCGGGCTAACGGGTAATCCCCTACCCGCCTCTGCCGTCACCCTGCGCACTCCTCCGCCTGTCCTCCGCCAGTCCCCCTTTCGTCCTGCACGATATCCTCTCTTACCTACCCGACGCCACACCATCGCCGACGATTTTCCGTTGCGCTCTGCCCGCGTATCCGCGAAAGGAGATCCCAGGATCTACGGTTCCCGCAACGTGGTCGTCGCTCCGATATCCCGAGCGATGGAATTCGCTCGACGAGACGCGCCGCCAGACCCTGAACAGGTGTACGCGTCGACGCACTCGGCACCAGGGTGCACCTTATTTCTCAACTATCACGTTGTTACCACCCCGTTCAAAACGTTGGAAACCCCCGTTTCTAGATAACATTCCATTACTCGAAAATTGGAGGTGACACGGAAAGATGTTTCAGACGAAACTTGTCGGACAAGGAATAGAATATGTAATGTACACGGCCATTGTATTTGTTCGACATTACAGTAACCTTGGAAAGCTGTACAGATCACAATTGAAATTTTCAGCGGGAACCTGTATTCTTGTTTATGTATTCTTGAAGGCGGCACCAACACTATTAATGGCTATTATTATAAAATTAGTTATCTGTGCAGCCACCTTATTCACTTAAATGGATGTCGCGAAATTTGTTTGACATTGCAGCAACCTTGGAAAGCTATACAAATCACAATTTAAATTTTCAGCGGTAACCTGTATTCTTGTTTATGTATTCTTGAAGGCGGCACCAACACTATTAATGGCTATTATTATAAAATTAGTTATCTGTGCAGCCAGCTTATTCACTTAAATGGATGTCGCGAAATTTGTTTGACATTGCAGCAACCTTGGAAAGCTATACAGATCACAATTGAAATTTTCAGCGGAAACCTGTATTCTTGTTTATGTATTCTTGAAGGCGACACCAACACTATTAATGGCTATTATTATAAAATTAGTTATCTGTGCAGCCAGCTTATTCACTTAAATGGATGTCGCGAAATTTGTTTGACATTGCAGCAACCTTGGAAAGCTATACAGATCACAACTGAAATTTTCAGCGGGAATCTGTATTTCTGTTTATGTATTCTTGAAGGCGGCACCAACACTATTAATGGCTATTATTATAAAATTAGTTATCTGTGCAGCCAGCTTATTCGCTTAAATGGATGTCGCGAAATTTGTTCGACATTGCAGCAACCTTGGAAAGCTGTACAGATCACAATTTAAATTTTCAGCGGAAACCTGTATTCTTGTTTATGTATTCTTGAAGTCGACACCAACACTATTAATGGCTATTATTATAAAATTAGTTATCTGTGCAGCCAGCTTATTCACTTAAATGGATGTCGCGAAATTTGTTTGACATTGCAGCAACCTTGGAAAGCTATACAGATCACAATTGAAATTTTCAGCGGGAACCTGTATTCTTGTTTATGTATTCTTGAAGGCGACACCAACACTATTAATGGCTATTATTATAAAATTAGTTATCTGTGCAGCCAGCTTATTCGCTTAAATGGATGTCGCGAAATTAGTTTGACATTGCAGCAACCTTGGAAAGCTGTACAGATCACAATTTAAATTTTCAGCGGGAACCTGTATTCTTGTTTATGTATTCTTGAAGGCGACACCAACACTATTAATGGCTATTATTATAAAATTAGTTATCTGTGCAGCCAGCTTATTCACTTAAATGGATGTCGCGAAATTTGTTTGACATTGCAGCAACCTTGGAAAGCTATACAGATCACAACTGAAATTTTCAGCGGGAACCTGCATTTTTATTTATGTATTCTTGAAGGCGGCACCAACACTATTAATGGCTATTATTATAAAATTAGTTATCTGTGCAGCCAGCTTATTCGCTTAAATGGATGTCGCGAAATTTGTTTGACATTGCAGCAACCTTGGAAAGCTATACAGATCACAACTGAAATTTTCAGCAGAAACCTGCATTTTTGTTTACGTATTCTTGTAGGCGACACCAAGCTGTTAATGTCTATTATCATAAAATTGTGATAGTTATCTGTGCATCCAGTTTAACACATTAAAATATATTGACAAAGCTAATCGCGACTTTCTCATTCACTTAAATGGATGTCGCGAAATCTTCGGCGCATGAAAATTTCATACGCACGTCTCCGACTTGGTTTCGAGGATATTATTTAACGAGGGAAGAGAAACGAAGGAGTGCGCCCGTAAAAATGGCGCGCTTCATCGTAAATGTCGACGATGGAATTACATAATTCCGATGGTCTGGATACACTTGCTGGAGATATTTTATGTGCCCCGGATTTCAAGTAGAACGAGAAAGTTTTGTGTTATCCGAATCCTAGGCGCCATAATTTGAAGTTGAATTAATGTGGACATTCCACTATTCGTTTAATGACGCTGTAATTATATCAGTGCGCAACATAAACGTCATTCGAAATATTTATTGTACTCGGTCGATTCCGAAACGCGTTATCACTTACAACTTTCTAACTGTTAATTCTATTGAAATAAATTATATATCCTATTATCTGAGTACCCTAATCTCCGAACATTTTGTTGTACATTTTGTAGGCATTTTGCAAGCTTTCACGTTGCAATATTATATTTTCATAGAAACCACTGTAAAAAATTGAAGCCTGTACATAAATAAGAAAGGCTGTATTAAAATTATGTTTTATTGACAGAGTTGGGCATTAATCAATTAAAATTTTAATCAAGATTGATTGATGTGTACGATTAGAAAAGGTAATCATTAAAAAATGAACGAGTGATTCGATCGATTGATGAAGTTAATCGTTCATTGTTGATTAAACAAAGGAATCATTGAAAAATCGAAGACTTATTTAATCAATTGTTGAAGTATATCTCAGAAATACATCTCAACAAAAGCTCAGTTTACATTTTTTTCAATATGCATACAGTTTTGATTCCGCATTTAATTTCGAAATCTCAGCAGTTAATCATGAATCAATTATCCGATTTGCAATTATAATTGAAAAGAATGTAATCGTTAACCACAATTAACGACTAAAGTAGGAGTTTAATTGTTAATTGCGATTAACGATTGAAGTAGAAATTTATTCGTCAATCGTTGATTAAATTTTTGCCAACTCTGTGTTAAACAACTATCGTAAGCAGGGACACTGTCCAGTTTCTCCCTGCTAATTCCCATTGTATCATTTTGTTGTCCTCAATCGAAGGTTCGAGTGCCTCTATCGCCATTTTATGATTTTATCCATTTTATCGGTACAACTATGAGTATTGTATGTACTGCGTAAATTTAAGACTGATGCAATCTATATTTCCACTAGTGCACATTTGCATGCACTAATTACGTGTTGTATCTTGCATCAAGAATGACGCGCTTGCAGTGACGGTTGCAGTTGCTGCTGCTGTTCGTTGATGATGGTGTTGATAATCAAGGAACTAGTTACCTACTCATTCACTCGCAGATGAAAGGATACGGAGTTCACTGTATTTTTAGGTCCCACAAATCTTACCTTTTCACTTCTCATTAAATTTCCGTCATTGATCATAGTGATTAAACTGTAGGTCTTTATGCATAACATAATTTCCTCGGGATAATCTAAAACGGCTGCAGATAGTCAGAAATTCACTTCCTTCGTGATCACGATTTTAAACCTTTGCACTGGAATGACTCTGCCATATTATTGCCAGTACGATTTTTTAGGCGTTTTATTAAGGCATAAATGGAAGGTGTACTTTATAGTGACATAAGGTACACATTCTTCAGTCTTCTTCGGTCCTCATTTTTATTCCATAAAACAATGGGAAAAAATGTACATACAGTACCGGACAAATGAATTCGGACAGAAATGTTTTTGTTTCCCTACACTGTGACATTGTTGGTAGGAGAAGGCCACTCTGTGTTTTGTTTTCTATTAGTTGAAAGCTAGCTCACGAGGAAGTTAGACGTAGATATTTACACTATATTACGTATAAGGTAGGTTTTATTCGAATTTGTTTGGACAAAAGTATTCGGACGTTTCATTTATGCGTGTAATTTATTTTTTAATATTGATATATTTGTTAAATTCTTTTTTTGTGCTTTTATTCTATTCTTACGAAGATGGTGCGAGGACAAAGCTTACCGAAACATATGAAGGAACAGGTTGTAAATGCTTTACAAAATGGTGAATCGATATCTGACGTTTCCCGACGCTTTAACATCGCAAAACAAACTGTGTACTGCATTAGAAAGCGATTTCAAGAACGTGGACACTTAGAAAATAAATCTAAGCCTGGCCGTCCGAAAAAAACCTCAATTAGACAAAACAGGCAAATACGACGTCTGTCAATTGCTGATCCCAGGAGGACTGCAGTAGAGATACACAGAAGTTTAATCGAAACTGACGACTTGGACATTAGTGTGCGTACAGTACGACGTCGTCTAGTGTCTTTCGGGTTACATGGACGACATGGAGTGAAGAAACCATTGATTTCGAAAAAGAATAGGATGGCCCGACTTAAATTTGCTCAGGAACACCTTCATTGGTCAATAGAAGACTGGTCTAATGTACTTTTCAGCGATGAAAGTAAATTTAAATTATTTGGATCTGATGGAATTCAGTGGGTACGTCGACCAAAAGGTCAAAGATTCAACGTGCGTTATCAAATTCCCACAGTCAAGCATGGAGGAGGAAGCATTATGGTTTGGGGGTGCTTTTCCGGTCACGGCGTTGGTCCATTGCGGCAAATTAAAGGTATAATGAAGAAGGAACAGTACGTAGAAATATTAGAGACAGACATGTTTCCTCATGCAAGGGAAATCATGGACGAAAATTGGATATTTCAACATGATAATGATCCAAAACACGCCTCTCGTGCCGTGAAAAATTGGATTCGTATAAATAATGTGAACGTTCTTAAGTGGCCATCGCAAAGTCCGGACCTAAATCCAATAGAACATCTTTGGGAACATTTGAAACTATCCATAAAAAATGAAAAATTTCTAAATACTGCTAAATTGTACAACACTCTTTGCCAAAAATGGCAAAACATTACTCCTGCTACATTAAATAGTCTTTTGAAATCTATGCCCAAAAGAATGCAGGCAGTTATTGATTCTAGAGGTTATTCTACTAAATATTAATTTATTCTTTTATTTTCATGAATAACATTCGTTTATATTATAATTTTCTCAAGATATCAGTTTTGTCCGAATACTTTTGTCACTCAAATTTCTGTTTTTTGTTCAAAATATATATTTTATGTTAAAATTTGCTAAATTGGTTTACACACATTGTTTATCACCCTGACCTTCATAAACTGCTCAATTCATTTTATATTAATATCGTGACTTATTCATAAAAACTAAGGGAAATCATTTGTCCGAATTCATTTGTCCGGTACTGTACATCAATTTTTCAGATGTCGTCCCGATGGGGATGTTTCAATCATCAAATCTATGAAACATTCACGCACGATAAGAATTTTTGTAATATTTTCACAGAGGCTCCAATTTATATCATTTTGTAGGAAAAATGGGTCTTCAGTTTCTCATTTTCTACATCATGTAAAAATATCTTCGTGGAATAATGGTATGCAAAAGTAAAATCGGCAAGCTCTAAAATCAGTCCAGATTTATCGCTGTACAATTGTTGTTCACGAAATTACGAGTTAAATATCGTCAATTCAAATAATTTTTCGATCCACTGTAAGAAACTTTATCCAGTTGGCTTGTCCTCGGTCATTCTGTTAATATTTATAAGTTTGCTGAGTATACGTCGCGCCACCAGGTGGTACTGGACGGTCCAGAGTAGGGCGGGAGGGTGAGAATGAGCAAATCGTTTCCCTGGAATCATTAATTCGTCGCAATCGAGCAGAAGAGATTAGTTCTGGGAACACAGTGGACGCAGCGCGAGCTTCCACGGTCTCCTAGCCGGCAGCCACGTTGCGTAACGCGAATAAACGTCGCTCCGAAAAAGAAGCAGCACAACGGGCCGGATAGATGGTGGGGGGCGAGGGGAGGGAAGGGGAGAGAAGATAGATTCTCTAACCGGAGAAAGAAACGGAAAAGAGGGCAGAACAGGCGAAAGAAACCGAAGACTCCTCTCTAAGGACTATTAATGCTGAGTTAAGTGGACGACGCGATTTGGGTTTTTATGACTTTAAACAACGGCCATAAAACAACTAGTGGACGAAGATGTCCTATCAAAAGAATAGGAAACGAAATTGTACAAATACTTTTGTATTTATGTCTTATTTCAGATACGGAATGAAGTTGGTACACCTTCGTCAGATTGTTGACTCCCTTCAGGGATGACGGCAGCACACTATTCTGACTCCAACTAGATACACTTTATACCCTATCATTTACATTCTAGAATTTGAATACGGCTGTGAGTACACTGTGAGTCTTTATGCATTTATGAAGAAACTGATTAGGTGAAATATAAAACAGTGAAAGATTTTAAAAATTGAAGAATGCTGCAATGTTGCCTTTGATGTAACAAAATCATTAAGGAATGGAATCAATTCAAACATTTTTATTTCGCATAAAGATCCGCAGTCTAGCTGTGAGAGAAAAGTCAAACAAAAAGTCAAAATCGCCAACAGATTACGGTGACGTCCCCAACATCACGCAACGTCAATCATACCGAAAGAAACCGCCAACCGGTCGCCGTCTTCGAGGCGTTAATGCGGCTAACACTCGAGTAGAACGAACCTAATTATTACGTGTGCGTCTAATATAGTTATGATGTATGAGCTAGTACATAGCTCATTCACCGACGTTGGCATCCAAGAAAAATGTCAAAATTCCACGATCATCTCGATGAAAGGATTGCTCCGTTCTTGGCAAGTTCACTGCGTAAAGAGAGAACGGAAGTGGAGGAATGCGACCGTAAAAATGGCGGCGATCTTGGTGCGATACGAGGAGCGAAAGACTCGTCCCTAAGGATTATTAATGCAGAGTAAAGGGCGCTAAGGGGTAGGGAACAGGAGGGGGAGGGGGAGGATGGAGGAAAGGGGCGAAGGAAGAGAGTAAGGACGAGCTGGAGAGTAGGGGGAGTACGCGACTTATCGTTAAGAGCCGCGTGTCTCTTCGATGCCTCGGCCGTTTCTGCCGTGCCGGAGGTTCACGATTCTCGCGTGACCCGTGAACTCTCGCACGTAACGAGATCTCTCTCTGCCTCCTCCCCCCTTTCTGCCCCCACCCCCCCGCATCGCCCCCCGACGCCGCCGTCCCTTAGACCAACACCAGCGTTCAAAGCAACGGGGCGTTCATACACGCGAGATCGTAGACCGCACCGCCGACAGTGCCGTAGCAAGGCGCCCTCGGTGCCCGTCGCACCGCACGGACTCGTTCCGTGGAAGCACGCCTCGCTCGCCTCCGGCCCTAATAAATTACACCTCTTCTATACCTTTCTCTGTTCCACCATCGACCCTGGACCGACCATTTGAACTCCTGCGCCGCCTGTACGTGCACCGCGAGAGGCTCCCTCCGCCTCCATCTGCCTACCTAACGTGCACCGGCGTATATGCACCGACGCCGCCGCCGATTGAATTGCTGCGACGATACGTGTGCATCTCGCGCACCACCTCCGCGGCCACCTTCGCCTTTTTGCCGCGGCTACCATCCACCCTCTACACATCTGCACGCACCCGGATACCTTCCGGATCTGGTCTCACTTCCGGTCTGATCTGGATCCGTCGACAATTCTCCGCGACGCACTTCTGGGCCATTCCGATCATGTTATGAAACTGTAGCGTACTTTAACCCTCGGAGTCATTTATTATTTCATTAATGTACTCGAAATTGTCATTTGAGTACTCAATTTGTGGTAATTAAACTAACTGAATAGCTGTTTCATCGAGGATATCGGAAAGACTAATGTGTCTATCCGAGATATCGTCAAAAGTAAATTTCTAAAAATTATTAATTAGAGCTGCGAACGGGCCTAAGCATTGCCAATTATGTAGCTATAAAAGTCGTCCGTTGGCCGAGGGTTAATAGTGTAGAGAGCCCTATAAAAAACTGACGATAAAAAAGATTCGGAGAATACTTTGTGTATATAGCGAAACCAAGGTCACCTTAGTTAACATAAATAGGACGTAGGAAATTTTGTGATAGATTCGAAAATCATATTATTTCACAATAATAATAAGGTGAAGTGCCCTATGCCTGGACAGCATGTTTTTCTATTTTAAATTTTATCACTTTAAATAAACAAAAACAATTTCTTAAGAGTTTTAACATACAGTTCAGAGTTTGCAAAGTAATATAAAATAAAAAAATCATTGTTTAGGTTAATATCTTAATTGTATTAACAAGAATAATTCAAAGCTATAGTTGGACATATTAAATCCAATCTAAGCTAGTACCTGGACAGAAGTAAAGCCTATATCGGGACAAATTCAATTTACGAGTTGATCGAGCGAACATAACCTAAAACGTTGGTTGGTGGCGCTGTTGCGCATGACGAATAGAAGATGCTTTGCGTAATATGTAGTATTCTTATCATAGATTATAGTATTGTATTATTTAACCAAATATATATTTATTTTCATTTACTGTTTTAATCAAACTTGTCATAATACAACTTTTAAGGTTAGGTAGTAATACTGATAGATTTAAGATGTAAACATAAAGTATTATTAACGTCACAACCGGAGTACATTTTCTACATACGTTATTCAAGCTAATAGAAGACTAATTATACGTACATGTAGTTAAATAATTTGCAAACAATGCGTTGATTTTATTCACAAACACGTGTCCGGTTTCAGGCGTAAGCACATGGCGTATAAGTTTAGAGTGGGACAGCTACTGTCATCGCGTCCCAGTATGGAGTACTTATATTTGAAAACAGTCCTAATCTTGGACATCTAATATTTGGATTAATAATTATTATTTACGTTAAGCTCGATTGCCAATTTATTTTAAAATATCAATATTATTCTGCGTGATAATTATTTTTTGTCTGAGGGCTTAAATTATATCTTTTTTTCTAACAAAAGTTCGAACTATAAATGCACATGATTCGCATGTAAATAGACTATTTTGTATACTGTTTTCAGATGAACTTTGAATTCATTTTTAAATTTCAATCGATGTCTTAATGAAATAATATTCACACCTACTTGTAGCTAATGCCTCAGAATATATAATATAATTATTTAATCTCTTAATTACTGATTTTACTATGAAAATTCAATTGTCCAGATTTAGGTATCACTTTTGGACTGTCCAGACTTAGGGCACTTCACCTTATTTCACCCGTCTTCCAGATGACTGCGAAAGAATCTGCAATAACAAACAACGTTCCAATGTTTACATTCAGTAACCTAAGCTGTCCAGCCTGCCCTATATGCGTGTTTCCGGGTTATACTATTCCAAAATGAAATGTGTTAACGAGTATTATTATTTCTACTTGTCGCGAAGTCCCCTGAATTCTCGTTAAAAGATACGTGTGGTTCTATTTATGTGAACCAAGGTGACCTTGGGTCTCGCTACGTCGACAAAGTATTTTCGGGATTCTCCTTCATCGTCAAAACATTTTCTATTACGTTCTCTGCTGCTTGTTTTCGGAAAAGTGTTCGGGATAATCGTCATTCTTCATCATCACCTTTACATCACTACAATTTAGTTAACCTTCGCAAGGTAATGTGGGATCTCAAAAACCACAGCTTCAGATTTTTGAAAAGGATTTTTATATGACTAAAATTAAATCTGTTTGTTTACTGTTTAACCTGTGTTATTCTTTATCCCAAATTTATTAAAAACGAGGCTATTTATGAAATTCATTTGTCGGGGGTCTAAAAAATCTTTATGCAAAATGAAAATGTTTTATCTGAATTATAACAAACTGGAGTGAAATAGAAATTGATTTTATTTGTCATCATGGATAAAAGGTTGAGAATTTTTAAATTCTTCTAATGTTTTCACTGTTTTAATTTCACCTACTCATTTCTGTAATAAATGCATAAAGATCCGCTGTCTAGTTATTAGACCTTACCTTGCGGGGGTTAATTGTAAAATTCAGCTGTTAAATGAATCGCAAAATCAATATTTCTGAATAACAAGCATTCTTCGAAAACCAGTCAATTGTGAGTATACTGCGATTTAAAACAAAAACGGAAGACATACGTATTGCGTAGTTTCCATTGTTTTAGTCCCCTTGCTATATACCTTCCCTCGTTTTCTGCATGTTAGCCATCTTGGAAGCGGTTTTCCAGCTGTTTATTGCGTTTCTATTCTGGTATATCTAGCTCACGGTGGGTGCGTTTTCCTTAAGACGTATGCACTCTATGCATTCTCCACCCCCTTCTCCACCCCTTCGCCACCCCTTCTCATCCTTGCCCGGAGTTTCGTTTCATAGTTTTTCTATCTCACATATTTCTCCGCTGGTTCGTTTCATTTTCTCTTCCTCGCAACCGTTTGTTTCTTTTATCTACGCGTCTAGATATCTTGGAGCCAAATGTATTTTCTTCTGGCAAACGCCGCCGATATTTTCAAAAGTAAAGGAGCTTGCCAAAAATCGTCGACTGCGAACGCGAAATCGAATAGAGCGTCATCCAAAAGACGCTTTATACATGACAAAAATTTTATGGAACATTGCTAACTTCATGGAATTACTGAATATTCAATAATAAAGGTTATTGTTGCATTAGGTGATTGCATAAGTTCGTGCCCGATTTGAAAATGAAATTGAATGGTTAAATTTGAAAGATTTGGTTAAAGATTGGTTAAGTTAAAATCAAAAAATGGTTAAATTTTCTACAATTAGAAAAGAATGGTGACTACTATATATAATTGATTAGTAAAGTTGTATTCTTTAATATTTAACCATTGAATTTTATTTTCAAATCGAGGGCGAACTCATGCAATCATCTAATATTATGCAAAACTGTAATCTAGTGCAAAGAAGCACGACTAGTAATACTTTGTGGAAATTAATTAATAGTGATAGTAAACTATTACTATCGTTAAGCTCGTATAATATACAAATTCCTACAACACAGTACGTTTCGTGAACCATTGTTAACATCATAGTATTACTAAATATGCAATAATAAAGGTTATTGCTGTTTTACGCAAAAATCAAAGCTAACATAACAAAATAATAATTTTTGACTAATTAATAATATTGCATTAAAATGTATTTTTCTTTTTAAGAGTTGTGTACCACTGTTTTGGTAATTCGAGTATTAAATTACGGTAGAGATCGCAATGGCAGCAGTAAATCAAATTATGCCGATAATTTCGATTGAATAGCGGGACTGCAGAAATTTAAGGACGTTTTCACTTTGATTGCCATCAAGTTGTTTGATAAAAAAGCAAATCGGCCTTTATTAAATTCAAAACGAGAGAGTCCATCGAATCGGTCGGTGCTCAGGCTCGTTAACCGCCGTTGATAGCCGACAATTCCTCGCCGACTGAGTTTACTCAAGAGTCCCTTGTCCTAGAAACGTTCTTAGCAGGAGATTCAAACTTTTCAGTTCCGGCGTTCCTCGGTTGACTTATAATAAGCTGATCGCACGTTCCAGTTTTCAGAGTGCAACGAACACTTTTTGCCTCTCATTTTAGAGGCCTCCTCGATGTCGAACGAATCAATACATACTTGCCTAAGTCCCGGGTATTATCCCGTTCATTAACAATTTTTGCGTGAACGTGCTTTAGAGCTAAAAGGATGCTAAATCCTTATCCTAATTTCTTGGAAGTCTTGTTTTGATGGACGTTGTTTAGCAGCTTTAATGAAGTTCTGTTTCACAAAAATCAGTAGATGAACTCGATGATACTGTTAATTTATTTTCAACCTAGTAAACATATTAACCAGCGCTATTTATTTGCTTAGAAACAATTGTTACTAAATTAGTGGCACTGAATATCGATCTATTCGTTTTCATATGAACTAAATTATAGCATAAGATACAAACTTCATTGTCGGGTAACTGATAATAATGATTAATTGCCGTGATCGTTTTTCGAGGATCAAAAAACACGAAACTTCACCTGATGCGTTGAGAAAGAAAACATACAGTAAAGTTGCGTTTACTGTCCAACAGTTTGTGTTCTGCATGGACAGTGATCGCATACCGACATTATTATTTTATGACTGCGTCTGCAGCGCAGTTTCAAAAGAAAGCCGAACGTAGAGAAGGACAGCATGACAGTGGAGTGGATAGGCACTGGACAGTGATCGCGTACCTGACCGAGGACAGTAAACGCGACTTTACTGTATTTCTATTTCACTCCAGTTTGTTGCAATTCAGGTGAAAAGTGTTGCATGAAGATTCGCTAAGTCTATTCATAACAGCTATGGCCGCATGTTCTTGAAGAATTGTTCGGGGGTGAAAGTGTTGGCTAAAGTTTGCGGAGCAGCGTGTTTTGAAAAGGAATCACGATAATCCGCGGTAAGTTACTGCGGGCAGGCGCGGCAGGAAAAAAAGATGTTCGGAACGAAACAATTCGAACTGTTCGGTATCAGCGGCGCGTTAAATCATGGATGACCCGGCTCTTGCTGAATTGATTTCCATTCTCAGGATTTTATCGGCCGGAGGGTTCGAGGAAGATCCCTGGACCGTGGTGCGCGAACGTTCTCCAGCGCGGTACGCCGCATCGAGGAATACGTGTATATAAATGAGACATGTATATCGACGCCATTGTTCTAAAGTCGTGACAGCGTCGGGTCAGGAACGCGTGTTGGCTCTGGCTTCGAGGGCCCCAGAAGGCTTCTCTTGCATTAGCATACCCCCGTCGGCGTCTTACCGCCATGATTCTCCTTTCTCTCTATCGGCAACTTAATCGGCCGAGATAAGATTCGGATACGCCAACACTGCGAATGTTTCTGCCGAGGGAAACTCGAGTTTTCTTCGAATTTTCCCGGCCACCGCCCACTGGGCTGGAAACCCGTATTTTCTCGCCAAGATTATTTCAGCGTTATTCCAAGATTTAAGGTTATAGTATAGTAGCTCGTTGAATTCGTCTTCGAACCAGCTACAATATTATCAAGTCGAAAATTGATATTAACATTCCAAAAATAGAGGTGACCTCTATTTAAAAAAAAATATATTTTTCTGAAATCTTTTATATCGAAATTTGTAGAAAAGCGAATACTGATCAACATCTGTTGGAAAGATTTTTTCATACATCCATACAAACGTACGTATTACATAAGGGATTTCACCCCTTGCCCTGCGATTTATTTTACGGTTTCAATGATTAGAACTTTTTTGTAGATCGTAATTTCCTACAAAGGGAGAAAACTTACATCGATTGTGTGCTTATATGTTCCCAATATAACAAAATAGAATTTTATTTCGGTTATAGGAAATTATTGACATACATATATAATAAAAATAATTATATATAGTAAAAATAATTATATATAATAAAAATAATTATATATAATAAAAGTTTATTATAGGGAAAGAAAGATTTATTATAGATAATAAAAATTTGTTGAGTATATTATATGTTGTTTGTTTAATAAGAATTTGTTCAGAATCTTCATCTCACGAGTCAGACACCATATTGTAAGGCAAGGGGTTAATAGTTGCAAAAAGCAGCAAACATTTAAAACATGAGATCTCGACGTGGGTGTATTTTTGTATTTTTTTCCAAAAAGAATCATTAATTTGTTTCGTATCTTATTAAAACATGTTGATGTTTCAATATTTATTTTAAATATTGTTTTAACGTTCCAACACACGACGAGACGCAACGTTTTCATGTGAAATTGTAGCACTGCGTAATTGGAGCTGCGAAACAATTTTTGTTCTCGCCGCTTCAATGGATCACTTAGCAGTATTGAAGGACGCGCTTAAAAAAATCGATTTACATACTTAACATAAAACAGCGGCGGATTTATAGAGCCAGCGGGTTAAATTGGATTATCAGTGGAGCCAGTGTTCAATTTATTTCATCGTCGTTCACTTCGAAAAGTGAAAAACGTGGTAAAAAGTGGTTTCGCCGGCAGTTGCGAACTTTTCACGTAAAGAAAATTCAGCTCTGCCTAAACTCATGACTTTTCGCAACGGCATTCTCACCGACAGCTTGTTGAATGTGTAACATACTTTGAATTTCTCTCGACTACTTTGTCTCTATGCGATTTTGGTCGTATTTTGAAATGTTACTTTGAATCTGTCTAAATTGGATTAAAATTGTAAACTTTCGACTTTTCATAGAAAATCTACAGATAAAAATACGTATAGAGAACGAAGAATAATTAAAGAAACTGGCAAGAAAATAATAATCACCAATCTGTTTTCAAGCAGTGGATGGAATTATAATATGTTATTAATCGAACCAACGAACCATGTATTTAACTTAACATATACAACACAAACGATGATCAAACAACAACCGACAAATATTCAAACAAATCCTCCTTCATACATACTCATTTCTTTATTTCACACAACCACATTCAATTCATGTATTCTTGCCTCTCACTCATTATGTTTCTTTCACATGCTCACCACACGCATATATCCATACAATCTGAAATAAAAAAAATGCCACTGGGCAGAGTCATCAAAGTATAAATAATTCCTGAAAAATATCAATAAATGCTTTCACGGGTTTGTATTAAAAAGTAGTGAATGATATAAAGAATGGAATTACTCAATGTAGTATCCCTAACTTTGTGACCTGATATCTGTACGCACTGCAAGCTCGCTGCACCAGCCCTTGTCCATTTTCCTCGTCACCTCCGTGATGATGGCCTTTAGGGTATGTTTGGTGTTACGATGTTTTGCATTTACCTGTGCCTCGGCTACGCCCTACATGTAACAATCAAGGGGATTGTGAGTGACTTACACAGGCATGTACACATGTATAGTGAACTGCGTTATCAGCAATTACTTTGTTTATATTTTCCTTGCCTACATCTTATTGGACTGCCGGAATAAATTCCGGATTTATTTCAACGGCCCTGTATGCATTGATTTTGTAACTGGTAAATCTCTTGATTCGGGACCTCAGAGCGTTGGATCGGAGTTATTTCTAAAATGGCGTTTACAGGGAGAGCTCGAGGGGTGGTTTCTGCGTTGCAACATGCCACGCTTGAACTTGCACGGGAGCACAATGAAGATGGAGGGGAAGGCTTGCACCACACTGCACACGGGAGAATGCTATACTCCGCCTTCCCCTATCGATAATGCGCGCAACACATCGCTACGTATCGCGTACAACTTTTACTTTTGCGTGTAGCTTCCTCTCTCTCTTTCTGTTTTTCTCGTTTTCTTTCTGTGCAGGTGCACCAGTTCGCAACTTTGTTTCTTCGTCTCCCCTTGCAGGACACCGATGCCACTTCGCGTGAACTTTCTTTTGCATTTTTTACAGACCGCCCGGATTGAATTATTTAAGGCCAACGCTGACACGTTAAGCAGTCCGTTCTCGTTACAAATAGTCCGACTATTATTCTTCAACATTCTTCGCAACTTTTATCGAGCAACAGGCCGCGAAAATATATTGCGTTTAAGATGTTATATCTACCGTCGCGTCGCGTCGGGAAACTTATTCGCGTACGTAACCACTCTTTTATCAACACTTTCGTTCGGAACAACGGCAACCGAAGTTGGAATGTGATGAAGGTTTACCGAAGCAAAAATTAGGATAAATCGAATTTTGAACTTTCACGGGAGAGACAATTAAGACAGTAAAAAGACACTTACACTTATTTATAATTTTCCAGGTTAACAAGGGAAAGACTCCAAGTGCCCGACTTCGATTTTGATAATCTTTTGTGAGACGATGGTATATGGATCCCTAATGATGTCTGCAAAGTATTAGGTGTAATTACTCAATACTTTTAAAGATATAAACAATGGAACTTCGAAAACTTGAGCTGCAAATCATGGTATATGAACAAGGTATGAAAGTTTAATTGGTTGTATCTTTAAAACGATTGAGTAACTACGCGTAATATTTTCCCTATATTTTCATCAGATATCATTAGGGATCCATATACCATCGTCTCACAAAAAATCATCAAAATCGAAGTCGGACACTTGGGGTCCTTTCCTTGTTGGAATATGTGGAATTACAAAAATAAGGTGAAGTGCCCTAAGTCTGGACAGTCCAAAAGTGATACCTAAATCTGGACAATTGAATTTTCATATTAAAATCAGTATCGTATTAACCCTTGTACTTTTTCGCGATACATTAAGAAAGCATGCACCTGATAACGCGAGCCAATGGTCACTGCCATTCGGACTCCGCGGCGGTGATTAAATGAGGGAAAAGTCAAGACTTTCTAGATAAATGCAGGGGCATTACGAAAGCAGTGAGTACCACCAGCTTCGGTTTCCCTAACGCCTCGGACCTCACCCGTAAAATCAGTAATGAAGAGATTAAATAATTATATTATATATTCTGAGGCCTTAGCTACAAGCAGGTGTGAATATTATTTCATTAAGACATCAATTGAAATTTAAAAATGAATTCAAAGTTCATCTGAAAACAGTATACAAAATAGTCTATTTACATGCGAATCATGTGCATTTATAGTTCGAACTTTTGTTAGAAAAAAAGATATAATTTAAGCCCTCAGACAAAAAATAATTATCACGCAGAATAATATTGATATTTTAAAATAAATTGGCAATCGAGCTTAACGTAAATAATAATTATTAATCCAAATATTAGATGTCCAAGATTAGGACTGTTTTCAAATATGAGTACTCCATACTGGGACGCGATGACAGTAGCTGTCCCACTCTAAGCTTATACGCAATGTGCTTACGCCTGAAGCCGGGCACGTGTTTGTGAATACAATCAACGCATTGTTTGCAAATTATTTAACTACATGTACGTATAATTAGTCTTCTATTAGCTTGAATAACGTATGTAGAAAATGTATTCCGGTTGTGACGTTAATAATACTTTATGTTTACATCTTAAATCTATCAGTATTACTACCTAACCTTAAAAGTTGTATTATGACAAGTTTGATTAAAACAGTAAATGAAAATAAATATATATTTGGTTAAATAATACAATACTATAATCTATGATAAGAATACTACATATTACGCAAAGCATCTTCTATTCGTCATGCGCAACAGCGCCACCAACCAACGTTTTAGGTTATGTTCGCTCGATCAACTCGTAAATTGAATTTGTCCCGATGTAGGCTTTACTTCTGTCCAGGTACTAGCTTAGATTGGATTTAATATGTCCAGCTATAGGTTTGAATTATTCTTGTTAATACAATTAAGATATTAATTTAAACAATGATTTTTTTATTAACTTCCCGATTTTCTAGGGAAGTTATTGTAATTACCCCGAAAATCGAAAATCGAATTTTTAGCAGATCTTCACGTTTCATGGTCATGTCGGTATGTGTGTGTGTGTGTGTGTGTGTGTGTGTGTGTGTGTGTGTGTGTGTGTGTGTGTGTACGTATGTCCGTTTCTATGGTATCAAATTTTTCGTTAACGTTTTCAGAAAAAGTAACAACGCGATCGGAATGATGAATGATGCAATCGATGTGCCCCGCTGTAACTTAGAGCTGATTAGATTTTGGTCCATTTTGGTCAAGTAGTTTTTTAGTTTTTTTCGAAAGGAGTTGATTAAACATTGCAATTTATACGAAAGGCGTATCCACCGAAGAAGTAAACGTAACTATATATATATATATATTAAAAAAAATTTTTTTTATAAAATTAAAAAAAAAATTTTATAAAATTAAAAAAAAAATTTTCTTGTTTTTTTTTAATTAAAAAAAATGTTTTTTCCAATTATGCAACTAATGCTAATGTAACCGCTTACAATAATCGAAAATTATTCCAATGCAAGAGTGAGTTAATCATCGCCGAGAATACATTTTCAAAGAATATCGATGAAAGTACAAAAACATTTATATTACAATCTTTAAATAAACAATGAGTTCAAAACGAATTGTTAACTGAGATTAAATTGAAAATTAATATAAAATATATGATAATTAATAACATTGACGTTGAAGACGAATTGGTTAATGGAGCATGCGGAATATTAAAATTTATTACTTTTCAAGAAAATACTAAAGTTCCGTCTATATCGTGGTTAGATTTTCAATTGGCCAGAGTAGGAGTGAAAGTAAGAACTCGTTATCGTGATTATATGAAAAATGCAAATATAAATCAAAATTTAACACCAATAATAAAAAAATATCGAATCAAGTAAATATTTCGAGTGAAGGAAAATAGCAAATTACACGTAGTCAATTTCCAGTGGTTCCTGCTAAAGCGATTGCGATTCATAAAAGTCAGGGACAAACATACGAGAAAGTATGTATGGATTTTAAAACATCAGAAATACGAACTTTACAAATGTTGTATGTAGCACTGAGCAGAGTTTCAAAATTGAGCGGTTTATATATTTTGAGAAAATTTAAATTACTGGTATCGAAGAAAACCAAAATCAATACTGCAAACCCGGATAATGATGAGTTGTATCGTTTGCGAAAAACTAATTAAGACAATTTATTTTGCAACATTAGTATGCTATAACAAGGAACCAAGCGAGCAACGAGCATACGATATTGGTTTAATGCGACGCTATATAGCAAACATTTTGATAAGTAGAAAACTATTGAATTTCCCTGAAAACGTATAATCTTTTTAAAACGTACACTTAATAAATAATAATAATAATATACAGCAACTAACGAATCGGGAAGTTCTTTGTGTGGCTCGTGGAGAGTCACACACAAAATGAAAGACATTAATAGCTGTGGGCCCTACTAGCCATGCATACCACTAACATTTTCGCAAGAGCAGTCCTGCCCGCGAGCTCGCGAAGCGAGCGAGCAACAACAACCCTACTCGCGAGCGAGCGAAGCGAGCGAGCAACAATAGCCCTCTAGTTTTATATTACTTTACAAACTCTGAACTGTATGTTAAAACTCTTAAGAAATTGTTTTTGTTTATTTAAAGTGATAAAATTTAAAATAGAAGAACATGCTGTCCAGGCATAGGGCACTTCACCTTATAAATAGAAACACGGAGAGATGACAAACACTGAAATAACTCAAATTGGTACAATTTGAAGGAAATTAACAACGCATATACTTAGTAGATTCTGTTCGAAATCTTCTTCAGAGGTCTCAGTGCAAAGGGTTTAAGTAACGGATCTTGTTTAATTGCTCGCGCGTTGTAGGCAGCGGTTGATGTAACAGCATCTAAATAAACGTGCATTTTTCATGTTGCATGTCCAGGTCGCGTATTTCACGTCAAAAGGCAGCTCGCTCGAGAGAGTGAGAGAGACAGAAAGAGAGAGTTCAACGTTCAACAATCGAAACAACTGCTCGACCGTTTCCCGCGCGGCGTATCGCTAAAGGAAAACCGCTCTAACCGAAATCGATAAAATCGTTGTGCTCGGTCGACACCGTTTCCAACGGGCGGAATTTCGGAGAATAGAAATACGGGACCTGGGGATGCGGGTGGGGGGGGGGGGGGAAGTTCGCCGAAGTGGCGACGACATCGCGATATTCGAGAAAAAGGCGGAACGGGGGGTTTGCGAAAATGCCTCTTGGTATTTTTTTCTGTTCCCCAGGCGTCTTCCGCGACCTTTTACGGCCAAATTGCCGACGACGACGAGGGATAAAACTTTGGCGCGACGGGCAGAAAACTCTGACTAGTAACGAGACGTGGAACAACGAATTCCGATGCAGAGTGATACACGGTCCTGGCCCAGCGCCAAGGTTTACGCTGCAAAATTGCACTTCCACCTCGGTCCCTCCAACCGACCTTCTTTTTCACCCCTCCGGCCCCCGCGATCGCCCCGTTTCGTCTCTGTTTCGCCGCATCGTCTCCTCGATAATACAACCAGCCCAGATTCCGCTTATCTACGACACCGATGCCTCGTAGGCCACTGTTCGGCACAGTTCCGTCCCGGTTATATGAAATTCGGGCATTATCTTGCACCCCTTGTCCTCATCGAGCCACGGGACGATGATGGATCGTAATTTGAATTCAGCCGCGCGAGACCCGCCCCGAGGACAATGAGCGCGACAATTCTCGCCCGGGATCGAAATAAACTGTTTTGTTTCGTTTTTAACCTTTACTCCACATACACGCGTCACATGTAAATTTCATACTGTAGAGGAAAACAGCCTAATATGTTCCATTCGGAACATATTCATGGGGTAGTCTAAAACCTATGTAAGAAAAGGGTGCCCTCTGTCTGGAAATGTCATAATTACACTGAGGATTTTATGCATTTATAACAAAAATGAGTAAGTGTAATTTAGTAAAAACTTTAGCAGAATTTAAAAATGTTGTTTTATTATTTTCGACCAATTCAACACATTCAGAAATAAAATAAATTTTTATTTCATTCCAGATTATTGCAATTCACGTAGAACATTTTTATTTTTCATAAACGTCCGCCGCATTCTATTTATAATTAGTTAGAATGTTGTCTTATATTCTTGTTCGCGAACAGAAATTAAGAGTCGGTTTGCTAAAATTGTAGGTTGGGAATAATTGTTGGTTATAATTGCTTTACTGAAGTAAGTTATTATATTTTCTGAATAATGTGTTTAAAATCACAATTTTGATTTTGACAAGTGATTTTTTTAATCTTTGGTGGCTGTGTTACGCCTATCACAGGGAATTACTTAATATTTCATGCATTCGAAAGGAAAAATATGAAGGGCTGTCAAATTAAATTGGAAATACAAATTTTCAAGTAGAAGAGAATGAGAAAACTTCATCATTATAAACCGTTACCCGAAATTGAGAAAAAACAAATGTAAAGATTAATGTAAATTACAGCAAACCCCGCGTATAATGCATTCTAAAAATTATATAAAAAAGATCTCGTATA
Organism: Lasioglossum pauxillum; assembly: GCA_933228785.1. Lineage (NCBI taxonomy): Eukaryota > Metazoa > Arthropoda > Insecta > Hymenoptera > Halictidae > Lasioglossum > Lasioglossum pauxillum. The sequence goes on along the minus strand of OW121705.1, from coordinate 41,027,739 downwards.
ACATGGTCCGACAAAATTCTCGAGTTAAACCAGTTCCGAGTGTGAAGGATTAATTACAATTTCGAATAAAATGAACGGAGAACTGGCCCGTATTACGAACATGGTCTTGAATGGAAGCATTTACCTTAAAACAGTGAACGTGTTCCAGAAATTTATGAATTTTCGTACTACACTCCGCGACAAAACTGTGAAACCTATGAAAATTATCGAAAAGCGTATTCTAGTAAGTTCTCTTCTTCTAATTCAAGTATGTCGCGAGTAAGTGCATACCGTTTCACTTTTCAATGTTCACAAAATTATAGTCGCAGATAATGTTTGTGTTGTCGAGTTGTTAAAACAGCTTCGAGTCGGTGGTGGATTAATTACGATTTTCGAATAAACCGGACGGCGAATCGGTGTTACGAATGCGGTCTGGCGTTTACCACGGTGCAGTGAACCTGTTCCAGAAATTTATGAATCCCGTGGCCATCGACACGCCGGTGACAGCGTTCCACGTTGACCAAAATGGGTGAGAAATCGGCCGATCACCGGCAGCCATGGCCAGCGCCGGAAGTTTCTCGCCTGGGCTCTCCATTCCTCGCGTAATATAATAATGGGGCCAACATGACCTAGCCCAATGGAGCCCGCGTTGACGACTAAGAGGGTAGATACCGTGGGGTAGAACGTAGACGTCAGAGTGCGAAGGGGGACGGCGATAGACAGGGGGGGTAGAGGGGGAAGGAGGAACCCCATCCCGAGCGGAGCAGTCGAGGGTCGTAAAACCCCCTACACATCGACTGACTCGTCCTACCGCCCTACCAGATAACCCTAACCTGCCTCACGTCTGAATGACGTTGGGCGGGTCGAAAGGGGGGACCACGTGGAGGGCAACCGGGAAGGGGAGCGAACCGGCACAACAAAACCTCGTCACCCCTCTCGCCACAGAGACACACTTTTAAACCAACCGGCCCAACCCCTTATCCCGGTTCCCATAACCCCTCCGCAGACAACGTCTTCGACAACGAGCCAGCCAGGTAAGGTGAAGTGCCCTATGCCTGGACAGCATGTTTTTCTATTTTAAATTTTATCACTTTCAATAAACAAAAACAATTTCTTAAGAGTTTTAACATACAGTTCAGAGTTTGCAAAGTAATATAAAATAAAAAAATCATTGTTTAGGTTAATATCTTAATTGTATTAACAAGAATAATTCAAAGCTATAGTTGGTCATATTAAATCGAATCTAAGCTAGTACCTGGACAGAAGTAAAGCCTATATCGGGACAAATTCAATTTACGAGTTGATCGAGCGAACATAACCTAAAACGTTGGTTGGTGGCGCTGTTGCGCATGACGAATAGAAGATGCTTTGCGTAATATGTAGTATTCTTATCATAGATTATAGTATTGTATTATTTAACCAAATATACAGGGTGTCCCAGTTTTTTCCGGCCAAACTTTGCCAGTGTGTTCTACACGCAAAAATAAGAAAAATATGTTATATGAACATATGCTCTTAAATGTTTTATTAAGGAGTTATAACTAATAATACAAAATGTTGAAATTACTAAGAAATTAGTAATACAATAGGGTCAATTTTTGTTAGATGCCAATCCTGTATTCGTAATAACGGACGTCATTTTGAAATGTTAACTCGTTAATAAAACGTTAATAAAAAATGTCGATATCAACTACTTCAGCAAGTATAGTTCATAATACGTTCGTACGCTGTGTCGACGAAATGCCAGTTCATTATCATTTTGTATTATTAGTTATAACTCCTTAATAAAACATTTAAGAGCATATGTTCATATAACATATTTTTCTTACTTTTGCGTGTAGAACACACTGGCAAAGTTTGGCCGGAAAAAACTGGGACACCCTGTATATTTATTTTCATTTACTGTTTTAATCAAACTTGTCATAATACAACTTTTAAGGTTAGGTAGTAACACGGATAGATTTAAGATGTAAACATAAAGTATTATTAACGTCACAACCGGAATACATTTTCTACATACGTTATTCAAGCTAATAGAAGACTAATTATACGTACATGTAGTTAAATAATTTGCAAACAATGCGTTGATTGTATTCACAAACACGTGTCCGGCTTCAGGCTTAAGCACATTGCGTATAAGCTTAGAGTGGGACAGCTACTGTCATCGCGTCCCAGTATGGAGTACTTATATTTGAAAACAGTCCTAATCTTGGACATCTAATATTTGGATTAATAATTATTATTTACGTTAAGCTTGATTGCCAATTTATTTTAAAATATCAATATTATTATGCGTGATAATTATTTTTTGTCTGAGGGCTTAAATTATATCTTTTTTTCTAACAAAAGTTCGAACTATAAATGCACATGATTCGCATGTAAATAGACTATTTTGTATGCTGTTTTCAGATGAACTTTGAATTCATTTTTAAATTTCAATTGATGTCTTAATGAAATAATATTCACACCTACTTGTAGCTAAGGCCTCAGAATATATAATATAATTATTTAATCTCTTAATTACTGATTTTACTATGAAAATTCAATTGTCCAGATTTAGGTATCACTTTTGGACTGTCCAGACTTAGGGCACTTCACCTTACCATTCATTGTCGACGCGCGATCAACGTCGCACGGTGCTTCCAGAGATTAGCAGCCAGACGAGAGAAATGACGTCGTTCAAAAATGTCCGCGGATTTCTTGTACAATAAATTTAACTACGATAACAAATTGTAACTTTGCCTGTCTCAAACTCTTTTTCAAGCTTATTCATTGCTTAGCACAGCATTCTTTGGTACAATTAATTGAATCGTGTTGCACTTGGATCACCTTGGAGTAATCCATTTAATTTTTAATCTGCTGGGTTAACCCTTTGCGCTTCGAATTATTTTTTTATTTTCTTGCCAACAACTCCCTACTATTTTAAGTGTTTCATTTGAAATTTACTTCAAGGGACAGTTCCTTGGCTGCTACTTATTTTAAACAATTTTGTTTACTAATTATATTAAATTTTATTCAAACTTTGTTGTAGTTTATATTTGTGGAACTTATTTATTAAAAAATAAGACGATTAAATAAATAAAGGAAGAATTAAATACATATAAAATCTCGTTATATTTGCATTCCTCTTTCTCTGATGTCGAGTCACACTCGACACAGGGGTGCAAAGGGTTAAGCAGATATTGAAGGTTCGGATAAACGAGGTTCTACTATAATACAGTATTTTTTTGCTACGAAGAAATGAATGCCGAACCTCATACTTACGTACGAGCTCCTAAGCATCGATTTTATACGAACAACGCGTTTTCTGAGGTATACATATGTATACATGTATGATTGAGCTTTTGCACCGATTTCAACAGAGGTGAAAACGCGAACTGTTGTGGACAGTCGCACGAGCCTTGTGTACGAGAACAAGGAACTTGTATTATCCGAAAGTCGGCCTCTGTTATCGGAACAAATAGGAGCCGGAAGTGTGAGTAGTTAATGAGGTTCTATTATCCGAACTTGTTGGTTATCTGAACTTAACAAGCTTCCCACTACTGGGCAGAATAGTGTAATGAGTTTGACACGTTTATCAAATTTATTACTAGACTGCGGATCTTCATGCAAAATAAAATGTTCTTATCTGAATTGCCACAAACTGGAGTGAAATAGAAATTTATATTCTTCCCTATTATGTTTAGTAGGTTGAAAATAATACTTTAAATTACACCTCCTCATTGTCGTCATAAATGCATAAAATCCGCAGTCCATTTATTACAAATAAAAAATACATATAAGCGAATTTTTCTTATGTTTATAATAGAAACGTTTTTCTTGGGAAGAAATTACCAGAAGTTGCTAAAAATTGATGAAATTTGACATACAAAACTACTAAACTACTAAAATATTTTAAATTCAATACTTAATCAATCAATTCACGAAGAAAGTGCTACGAATTTGTACACCTAATACGTCAACTTCAGCCTCAACTTTCAGGGTCTTGCAATCAAAAAACATATTATACATTTATCGCTTGTTGTTAACTACTCGAACGTTAACCAAATTATTCTTTAATAGTTTTTCTAAATAGAACATGTGCGGTGATAAATCGATATTCACAACTCTCTTTGATCCTTTTAGCATTTTAAATCCGCTACACTGATTTTTGCCGTAAATCCATAAAATTTAGCTATATGACTTCGGGGCATTTTTCGGAAACGCGGCGTGGTTCTGCTGCGAACGTGTCGATAGTTACCGATCGATCCGGTTTAACTATTCGACATTTTACTGTTGCATACTCGCAGGTACACGGTTTTTCGATTGTATGTGCGTGGCTTTTCGTTAATGTGACCGTGCGCACGTTCCTCGCCATTAATGGAAACGGCACGAACGCGAACTTCGTTTCACTGACACGCGGTGACCTTTTACCACGAACTCCCGTCGCTGGGATTCGCGGGAATCGCCCGATAGCTTCGTTGCGCCGAAATGGTAATCGCATCGTTACGTCTGCTCCTTCGCGTTCCTGGCCACGAACCGGGCCGCGATCGATCGTTGGCCATTTTCTTGGAACGACGCGGCCGCCGCGCCGATACGATTGACAAGCTTCTTTCTCGGTTCCGAGTGTTTCACGATGATTATTGCATGACGGTGTGGTGAGCACGGTGATCGGCAGCGTCGAATGCTTTTGTAATTGAAACACGTGTAAAACACCGAATATGTACAGTACAGTCAGGGACAAAACGATGGAGCACCATATGAATTTGTTCATTCTTATCCAGTAGATAATATAAATTAAGTTTCTTCACATTATTTTTGTTTCTTTGATTCAATTGGTACAACGAAAATGTAGTTGATAAATTCATGTATTTATCTAGAAGAGTGTAAATTATCGAGACCATATAGATGGGACCAAATGATAGGACATGTGTTTAAACAATGAAATGTACGGAAAGAATTAACCAGTTTTATTTAATATTCAATAGCTCGTAGAAGCTCTTTTATTTTTTATCTCGAAAATTATTAGCTTGGGCAACGATTTCTGCATCATTCTTTTTTATCGTGCTCTGCTTGAATGGTGCCATTCATGTTCAACGAATTGTTGTAATTCGTCGAGAATAAAAATACAGCCGCCGGATCTCATTAATATTCCGTGAAAGAGAGTTAAGAAATTAATTTTCCAAAACCGGTTCAAGTATATTAAAAATTCCTGCGAAATTTGTATTGTGGATATAAAAATTGTCTGTGTCAAGTAGGATACTCGTGTTCAACGAATTGTTGTAATTCGTCGAGAATAAAAATACAGCCGCCGGATCTCATCAATATTCCGAGGAAGAGAGTTAAGAAATTAATTTTACAAAACCGTTTGAAGTACATTAAAAATTCCTGCGAAATTTGTATTGTGGATGTAAAAATTGTCTGTGTCAAGTAGGATATTCGTGTTCAACGAATTGTTGCAATTCGTCGAGAATAAAAATACAGCCGCCGGATCTCATCAATATTCCGAGGAAGAGAGTTAAGAAATTAATTTTACAAAACCGTTTGAAGTACATTAAAAATTCCTGCGAAATTTGTATTGTGGATGTAAAAATTGTCTGTGTCAAGTAGGATATTCGTGTTCAACGAATTGTTGCAATTCGTCGAGAATAAAAATACAGCCGCCGGATCTCATCAATATTCCGAGGAAGAGAGTTAAGAAATTAATTTTCCAAAACCGTTTCAAGTATATTAAAAATTCCTGTGAAATTTGTATTGTGGATATAAAAATTGTCTGTGTCAAGTAGGATACTCGTGTTCAACGAATTGTTGTAATTCGTCGAGAATAAAAATACAGCCGCCGGACCTCATCAATATTTCGAGGAAGAGAGTTAAGAAATTAATTTTCCAAAACCGTTTCAAGTATATTAAAAATGCCTTCGAAATTTGTATTGTGGATATAAAAATTGTCTGTGTCAAGTAGAATATTCGTGTTCAACGAATTGTTGTAATTCGTCGAGAATAAAAATACAGCCGCCGGATCTCATCAATATTCCGTGAAAGAGAGTTAAGAAATTAATTTTCCAAAACCGTTTCAAGTATATTAAAAATTCCTGCGAAATTTGTATTGTGGATATAAAAATTGTCTGTGTCAAGTAGGATACTCGTGTTCAACGAATTGTTGTAATTCCACGAGAATAAAAATGCAGCCGCCGTATCTCATCAATATTTCGTGAAAGAGAGTTAAGAAATTAATTTTCCAAAACCGTTTCAAGTATATTAAAAATTCCTTCGAAATTTGTATTGTGGATATAAAAATTATCTGTGTCAAGTAGAATATTCGTGTTCAACGAATTGTTGCAATTCGTCGAGAATAAAAATACAGCCGCCGGATCTCATCAATATTCCGTGAAAGAGAGTTAAGAAATTAATTTTCCAAAACCGTTTCAAGTATATTAAAAATGCCTTCGAAATTTGTATTGTGGATATCAAAATTGTCTGTGTCAAGTAGAATATTCGTGTTCAACGAATTGTTGTAATTCGTCGAGAATAAAAATACAGCCGCCGGATCTCATCAATATTTCGAGGAAGAGAGTTAAGAAATTAATTTTCCAAAACCGTTTCAAGTATATTAAAAATGCCTTCGAAATTTGTATTGTGGATATAAAAATTGTCTGTATCAAGTAGGATTTTCGTTTTCAACGAATTGTAATTCGTCGAGAATAAAAATGCAGGCGCCGGATCTCATCAATATTTCCAAATCCGTTTGAAAAATATTAAAAATTCCTGCAGAATTTGTATTGTGGATATAAAAATTGTCTGTATCAATTATGAGATACACAGGCAGCATAGACACCTGTTTTCCCCTTAATCTACCAGAGAACCGATTTTGCCCAGTGTGCATCGCGGCGTCGTCATCCAGCAGCGAGAGACGAGGGATACAATTCCCGGGTCGGCGGCGGTAACTATGTCAGTTCGATTCGGGCAACTCCGTCGCGGTATAAAATTCCTATCGGAAGCATGGTGGTGCCACGGCACGCTATCATCGTTCCCAAAGCCGTCAGTTGAAACGAAGTCCGCTCCGGTCGGACGCGAGCAAAGTTTCTCTCCCGTAGCTTGTCGGTAGTAGAAAGCCGCGCGCGCGTAAGTTCGTCGAACGAACGAACGAACGAACGAACGTACGTTGAAGGAGGTCACGACAGCGCTTTAACCCTTTCGAAGCCATCCTAGGCGATAGGAGCGTCTTGACCCGTCCTATCTCTACTTTGCCGTGCCCTATCCACCGCAGCGCAGCGTGACGTAATTCCAGCACGAACCTAGAGGTTCGACCTGTGAGACCTACCAGACGGATGCACACGTTTGCGTGGCGATGTGTCGCGCTTCGTACGTGCTGCTCCGTGTATAACCGTGTCTCTCTCTCCCTCTCTCTGTTCGTCTGCAACGAAAACGTCTACGTGTGTCCCTGGGATGGTGTGCACCCACGTATCCGGACACAAGCATGGACCACGCACCCAAAGTTCCAAGACGCTCGAGTACACACTCCTGTCCTCTCAGGAGAGAGGAAGACAGAGATAGAAAGAGAGAGAGAGAGAGGGCGAATGACACGGTCGAGAGAACGGAGGAGAGAGAGAAGATAGCCGCTTGGCGTGAGCTGGATCGTCGTTCTAGCCGTCAATACACTTTGCCGATGGCAGAGGAACGTTCCATCGAGTTGGTTCCTGGCTCCTGCTGAGGATCCTGCGGCCAACGGAGTCTCATATCCTACGGGCCTCTGGGCATTCAGCACCCCTACTCCCTTACTCTCTCTCTCTCCTCTCGCCCTCTTCCTTTAACTCTATCTCTGTCTGTCTATCTATCTTCGTCTCCCTATCTTTCTCTCTCCGGCGTTCCCGGTCCGTGCTTACTCATCCAGTAACGTCACTAACGACGACGGACATATTGGTATCGCTTCTAGGTACCCTTAAGGAGAACCGCATTTCACGCTGCCGCACGAATACGAGGGATCTCCCTTTCTGGCATGAAGCTTGCCTCTCTTCGTCCTCGGATTCAAAGGTATGATCATGGGGTCGCGCTGTAATACTGCCCTCGTACGTGTCTCTGAGCATTTTAATGGCTGCTTAGAACCGGCTATATTAAACCGCTTTTCACTAGCTGATGCGGTATATTAGTTTTGAGATTCCGCTTTTTCGGTCGCTCAACCCGTTCGGATTAGGCAACTTCCCGATCCAGCCGATCGAGTCGTTGAATTAACACTAAACATCACCGGTCAAAATGACCGGTTCCAGGTTTATTATTTTACAATTATTGAAATGATAAAAATGATTTTATAAGAATTGATTGTATAAATATCTTTAGTAGAGCACGTATCATAATAGGAGCCGCACAAAGTCTAAATAAAATCGATCTTATCATTTTTATAAGGGAACATGTACCAGATTTATTCTTTTACAATTATTGAAATAATAAAAATGATTTTATAAGAATTGATTGTATAAATATCTTTAGTAGAGCACGTATCATAATAGGAGCCGCACAGAGTCTAAATAAAATCGATCTTATCAGTTTTATAAGGGAACATGTACCAGATTTATTATTTTACAATTATTGAAATAATAAAAATGATTTTATAAGAATTAATTGTATAAATATCTTTAGTAGAGCACGTATCATAATAGGAAGCGCACAGAGTCTAAATAAAATCGATCTTATCAGTTTTATAAGGGAACATGTACCAGATTTATTATTTTACAACTATTGAAATAATAAAAATGATTTTATAAGAATTGATTGTATAAATATCTTTAGTAGAGCACGTAGTATAATAGGAGCCGCACAGAGTCTAAATAAAATCGATCTTATCATTTTTATAAGGGAACATGTACCAGATTTATTCTTTTACAATTATTGAAATAATAAAAATGATTTTATAAGAATTAATTGTATAAATATCTTTAGTAGAGCACGTATCATAATAGGAGCCGCACAGAGTCTAAATAAAATCGATCTTATCAGTTTTATAAGGGAACATGTACCAGATTTATTATTTTACAATTATTGAAATAATAAAAATGATTTTATAAGAATTGATTGTATAAATATCTTTAGTAGAGCACGTAGTATAATAGGAGCCGCACAGAGTCTAAATAAAATCGATGTTATCAGTTTTATAAGGGGACATGTACCACATTTATTATTTTACAATTATTGAAATAATAAAAATGATTTTATAAGAATTAATTGTATAAATATCTTTAGTAGAGCACGTATTATAATAGGAGCCGCACAAAGTCTAAATAAAATCGATCTTATCAGTTTTATAAGGGTACATGTACCAGATTTATTATTTTACAATTATGGAAATAATAAAAATGATTTTATAAGAATTGATTGTATAAATATTTTTAGTAGAGCACGTATTATAATAGGAGCCGCACAGAGTCTAAATAAAATCGATCTTATCAGTTTTATAAGGGAACATGTACCAGATTTATTATTTTACAATTATTGAAATAATAAAAATGATTTTATAAGAATTGATTGTATAAATATCTTTAGTAGAGCACGTAGTATAATAGGAGCCGCACAGAGTCTAAATAAAATCGATGTTATCAGTTTTATAAGGGAACATGTACCAGATTTATTATTTTACAATTATGGAAATAATAAAAATGATTTTATAAGAATTGATTGTATAAATATCTTTAGTAGAGCACGTATTATAATAGGAGCCGCACAAAGTCTGAATAAAATCGATGTTATCAGTTTTATAAGGGAACATGTACCAGATTTATTATTTTACAATTATTGAAATAATAAAAATGATTTTATAAGAATTGATTGTATAAATAAATTTAGTAGAGCACGTATTATAATAGGAGCCGCACAGAGTCTAAATAAAATCGATGTTATCAGTTTTATAAGGGGACATGTACCACATTTATTATTTTACAATTATTGAAATAATAAAAATGATTTTATAAGAATTAATTGTATAAATATCTTTAGTGGAGCACGTAGTATAATAGGAGCCGCACAGAGTCTAAATAAAATCGATCTTATCAGTTTTATAAGGGAACATGTACCAGATTTATTATGTCACAATTATTGAAATAATAAAAATGATTTTATAAGAATTGATTGTATAAATAAATTTAGTAGAGCACGTATTATAATAGGAGCCGCACAAAGTCTAAATAAAATCGATCTTATCAGTTTTATAAGGGTACATGTACCAGATTTATTATTTTACAATTATGGAAATAATAAAAATGATTTTATAAGAATTGATTGTATAAATATCTTTAGTAGAGCACGTATTATAATAGGAGCCGCACAAAGTCTAAATAAAATCGATCTTATCAGTTTTATAAGGGTACATGTACCAGATTTATTATTTTACAATTATTGAAATAATAAAAATGATTTTATAAGAATTGATTGTATAAATATCTTTAGTAGAGCACGTAGAGTATAATAGGAGCCGCACAGAGTCTAAATAAAATCGATCTTATCAGTTTTATAAGGGAACATGTACCAGATTTATTATTTTACAATTATTGATATAATAAAAATGATTTTATAAGAATTGATTGTATAAATATCTTTAGTAGAGCACGTATCATAATAGGAGTCGCACAGAGTCTAAATAAAATCGATGTTATCAGTTTTATAAGGGAACATGTACCAGATTTATTGTTTTACAATTATGGAAATAATAAAAATGATTTTATAAGAATTGATTGTATAAATATCTTTAGTAGAGCACGTATCATAATAGGAGCCGCACAGAGTCTAAATAAAATCGATGTTATCAGTTTTATAAGGGGACATGTACCACATTTATTATTTTACAATTATTGAAATAATAAAAATGATTTTATAAGAATTAATTGTATAAATATCTTTAGTAGAGCACGTATTATAATAGGAGCCGCACAGAGTCTAAATAAAATCGATCTTATCAGTTTTATAAGGGAACATGTACCAGATTTATTATTTTACAATTATTGAAATAATAAAAATGATTTTATAATAATTGATTGTATAAATATCTTTAGTAGAGCACGTATTATAATAGGAGCCGCACAGAGTCTAAATAAAATCGATCTTATCATTTTTATAAGGGAACATGTACCAGTTACTTTTAAGGCTCGGTAGGTTGAGTGTTAAAACATTTGTATTCTTGATCGTCGCTAGTGCAGTGCGTAAAGAGACATCAAATTGTATAATAAATTGAGCGTGTTGACTTCAAAGTTTAATTTTAACTTTATCTCCTCGTGTATTAAGCATAAAATGCATTATTAGAATTTGTAGAAAACAATCGATTAAGCGGATTCATTTGAACTTACTTTTACTAAAATCATTTAAGGCTTGATAGAATTTGCAGCAATCATTATTATGGCATAAGAGAAGGGTTTTTATATTTTTCTTATTAGAGTACTACCTTATTATATTAGACTGTACATTTTTCGCAGTTATGATAAAAATGAGTAAGCGAAATTTAAAACAGTGACACAATTAAAAGAAATTAATAACAAGCATCGTGTTCAACTGATTAAAATTATTAGAGGAAGAAAGACATTTTTATCGTCTCCTATCCGTTACAATAAATAAAGAAAATGTTTATTTTGCATACAGATCCAGACTACATTAGTCCAGATGTAACCGCAAATAGAAAACGATGAATGACAGACAACGAATAAGGGACCTCACAAATGATAAATAATCGAGTAGAATATTTAATTTATTCCTTATTCCTGTTTGAATGAAGTTTTATTCGAGTAATGCTCAACATGTCGCGTCTCGTTCGATTATAGATGAATTTCTCTGTGGAATTTCAATCGTGAATTATTCACGGCGAATCGATTGTTATAAATAATTGATTTGGTAATACGCGCGGGCAACCTTGAGCTTTAAAAGTGAAGACAGCATCGTCGAAGTTATCCATTTAATATCTCCTCCGCGGATATTCGATTCAAACTTTCCTCCACTATATGTATACTCACGACGCGCCCTCGCGCTACTACTTCATCCCCCGCGCGTACTGCATCGGCCGTTGCAGTTACCGGTACACTTGCACCTCAAGAAAGTTTCTTCGGTGTTCTGCATAAACATTACGAGCAAAAGTGAAAGTAGCAGCCTCACTAAAGGAAAGTTTCACGGCGAGGTAGGACAGTAGTACTTGCACCCTCGATACCGTTCCAAATCCTCCGCGCGGCACAGTCATAGTTTCAGAACGCGAATCCACGATCCTCTCATCTCCTAACCAAATATTTTCATTCTTGAAAGATTGTCTTTAATCAGTAGACTGGATAAAGTTCATTTATGTTAAACTAAACAGGTACAATTTAAAACAGTGGACGAATTAAACAAATTTCAGAACACCAAACTAGGTTCAGTGCTTCTTAATTCAATATAACTTGAATATTTGACTTCTGGTTTTTGCAATTGAAGTAAATCATTTTTAACCACATTTCATTTGAAATAAAACAACAAATGAGCATTTGAAATAATGAAGTACTTAATGATTTAATGAAAAATTATTTTAAACAAATTCCAAATAATCTAAAGAAAAATTACCCGTCCTTCCAACATCACGATAGCATCGTCTTGCTTTTCTTCAACAATGCTTATCATTAAAATATGATACCAATTAAAGAAATGAACATATTCTTAGTTCCAGTTAATTCGATTATCAGCGGATCTCTATGCATTTTTATTATGTAAAAACCGTGCAATAATAATAGAATGCAGAATTTAATAGAAATTAATAAAGCTTCGTCTTGCTTTTGATTTGCTAAAAGCTTTTCACTTTGAAATTTATCCGTAAAGATGTAAGTTTGCATAAACTTCCGTCGTCTGCTGATTATGGTCTCGCAAAGTTCGAAAATTACAGTGTCCGGTAAGTTACAATAGCGAATGCTCACAGAGTACGTTTACGTTGAAGTTGCGATGGAAGAGCTATATTATGCTAACAGTGTCCTAGAAAATTAATTAGTAGAACTATATTGTAGACCTGACGTTACACTGACATTTAAACAATCGATGATAGACCTGAAACAACATTGACAATTAAATCGTAACAGAATCACATATATATTTTCTTTTTTCTTCAATATTTATGACTTTGACACACGATGTAGATCTTCGAAGAAAATGTTAATCGTTTTACAAAATATCAGCGGAACAAGAATTATGACACTCAACCCTCGCATAACACGGTTAATTCACTCCGTGTTGTATGGAGACCGTTAAGTGAAGCTTAAAGTACAAAATGCAAAATTAAAGTAATAAAGGGTCAACAAATAGTCCGTCTATTAAATCGCGCTGCATGGAAACCGTACTACACAAGCGTATCCCGTTATAGAAGGGTCGTAGCAATTTTTGCACCGTATCGAAACCGTGTTTCCACAGTGCCGTGTTATAAGATGTTCGAGTGTATTGCTATCTAACAGATCGAGGTATATAGCGATCGAACGAATGAGAGCGGAATGGCGAGGCGAAATCATCTGTCGAGATCGGCGTACGATTTCCGGGTGGGTTTTCGGCTGCGCCCTGCCGAAAACTGGTTCTCCTCGGTGTGGAGCACTTTCCGGGAGACGGGCGGCAACGTTTTTCACCGCGCTCATCTTCCTAATCTTCTTTGAGAGCGTCGGGGCCGCTCTTGGGAACCGTCGATACCGTGGCCCGCCGTTGGAATCTGCAATCCGGCATCGGCGATCCTGGGGGCCAGGTCGGCTGGAGTATCAGAGCGAGGGTTGGGGGTGGGGCGTGGGGGGTAGAAGAGGCTAGGGTACGTTCGCAACGGAGCTGACTGCAGTTTTTCCACGGTGAGAAATAGGGTCTTGGGGTGTGTAAACCCGGTTACTTATGGAGGCCATTCCGGTCTGCGGGCTCGCCGGCCTCCGGCTGAGGGGTTTTAAGGACTTAGCTCGACATTAGCGTCCCTAGAGGGTGAGCTAGGAGGCGGCTAGGAGGTGGACGTGGATGCGAAGGTACTCGGAGAGCCAAGGTGAAGTTGGTCTGTGCAGGACGAACGGGGAATAGGGACGGAATGATAGAAAGGATGGACGAGGAAGATCGGGCCGCAGGAAACGTAGAAAAGAGGAGGACGGCGAAGGGACGTGGCGAGAGGAAAAGAGAGAGAGAGATAGGTTACGGAATAGGAGACGAGGCAAAGAGAAAGAGAGAGTTACAGGGAGTAAGCTCTGGATAGGGTTGCAAGGACTGAGAGTAAGGGTGGATAGTCGGTGGCCAGGGAATCCTCGGGGGTAGAAGAGAATCGTCGAGGCAGGGGATGGGTTCGAGGATGGGAAGAGGGGGGTTGGATGTGCGGCGATTTGGTTTCCAATCATGGGACGACGGGACGCGCCTCTATCGAGCGAGCAGAGGCCCGGCCATCCTACCCCATCCTCTCCTTCACTTGGAGCCATGTCGGTGCTGGTGCAAACCAACCCAACCCAACAGACTCTCTCTCCTTCGCCTGCATCTCCGCGTCTCAACCAACCGCCCTCCTCCTCCTCCTCCTTCTTCTCCTCCTGCTCCGCTTCCTCCTCCGTCTCTTCCTACTTCTCATCCTCCAGCTCCTTTACCACCCTCGGCTTGCCACCCACTGCTACCTACCGCCGTACTCTTCCTCCACCTACTGCTTCTCGTTCCCTTGCCTCCGTCCTTCGGCCCCCAAACCGCCCTGCTACAACCTTCTCAACCAGTGCAGACACACTTACACGCACTCAGAACTTCGTCTGTCGCACGTCCTGTTCTCCCATCCCCCGGAAACCCCCGCAAACCCACAGTCCCCTTCGCTACCCCCGTACCACCCACTGTCCGCCGCGATCTCCCGCGGCGTTACCCAATCTAGGCCAATTCCGAAAAATCTTAATGTTTTCGACTGGTCGGGTCGCGTCCTGCGATCCGAATCGCGCCAAATGCGACCACTACCCGAGCTGTTTGGGGATTCCGGGCCCGTGGATGCCCGGTACCCCCGGCGAGCTGGAATTAGGTTTCAACTGACTGTCTTGATATTACCACCACTGGCCAAGTAACTTACCAAATCGTCGAGATTAATCATCCACCCCCGCTCCCCATTCCTGAGATCTCGCTTTTCTACGTTTCTTACGTGTGCAAGCAGACATTTCCTAGAATCGTTCATATCATTTCATGAACCATTTTTATTTTTTAAATTAAACAATTGTTTACATTGTTTGAAAGTACCAAAAATTTCAGCATATAAAAAGATTTGCAATATGTAATATGTAGCCTATAAATTTCATACTTTATATTTATTAGGTTGGCAAGAAAGTAATTAAGGTGAAATAAAAGTCAATTTTTCGATTCAAGCAATGGATTGTAACCAATAAAATATTTTCCCGGTGGCTTCATAATTCCGCGCTCGTAAAACTTTAAAATATTCCCAAAATTGGGTTTCATTTCATCTTAAAATACCGAAATTACTTTCAATGTATGTACATATTGTTAAAATTAAATTGAATTAATTAAATTGAAGAAAGTAATTAAGGTGAAATAAAAGTCAATTTTTCGATTCAAGCAATGGATTGTAATCAATAAAATATTTTCCTGGTGGCTTCATAATTCCGCGCTCGTAAAACTTTAAAATATTCCCAAAATTGGGTTTCATTTCATCTTAAAATACCCAAATTACTTTGAATGTATGTACATATTGTTAAAATTAAATTGAATAATCGTGATTCACTTTAAGCTACAGAAAATAGGCGAACGATAATGACTATATTATCCCACCTTTTTCCGCTGGGAAAATTGTCGTTCTACATCCTGTAATAAACTGATAAACGTAATTTTTGTCAAACATGGTTCTGAAACTGGACAGAACTTGCCGGCAGACGTAATAAATAGCAACACGGAAAGAGGGTGAAGTGTGTAAACAGCGCGAGGTACAACCTCCAGTCTGTTATTAAACCTAAACCTCCATAAAGGATTACGCTTATTTTACATATTTACGGACAACTAATTTAATGATAGTACTAATAAAAAATGTTTATAGTGTGTTTGCGTTTACACAACAGCACAGAAAATATTCATATTACGCCCTACTTCTAAACATTTTCATATGCTGACATGGAATCAACATTTAACTTTATTAACTTACACCATACGAAGTGGGACAACAATACGTATCTTTTTTTATGTCATTCAGATGCTAGTGAAAATGCATTGCTTGACATTTGGATATGCATGCGTGTGTGTGTATGTGACATTTTTTAAAGATGTGCTTTGATATCAAATTGTAAAGTTTATGCATTTGTGATACCGAACATTAAAAATATAAAGCTGAAGGAGTTTAAAAACGTCAATGTATTGTTTGTAACTTATTCAAGTTATTAAGAAGATTAATTATTATTTCGTTGAAACCTGCATTCGTTAGAATGATTTTTTTGGGAAGAATTACCTTTTTAACAGTATATTTTAACTGATTCTTTCAATTTATTGCGTCATAATATGCATGAACGATATATCATTTACGTTGATTGCAGTAATATTTTGGTTACGTCAATTTTATTTGCCAGAACTCGTGTCTCCCTAAACGTTTATGATTGATAAGTCGTCCAGTTGGAAGATTAAATATTTTGTGAAGACTTACGTTAACAATTTCTCAAACACAAATACAACCTCGCTTATTACTCTATGTCGCGAATGTGACACTAAATGAAAATCTCGGAGCGCAACGAAATTTCGTGGGCTTTTGTGCTGGTTTTATAATAAATTAAGAATTCGAAACCGCTTTGAATCGCGAAGAGTTAATTTTGTATATTCAAGTGTGCGCCGGCAAAATTAATTAAAATATGCTTCCAATGCTTGACATAATCTCTTGAGTACGTCCTACATGTGAGTATAGGAACGCCGGTACGCAGCAGTACGCGGCGCGTTTTCTAAAATTATTAACCGCGTTGCCTGAGTCGGCAAACATTTTCCCGTAAACATATCGCTGCTAATACCATAACCTTGTTTGCGCCGGGTGACAATGCGATTAGAACGAGAATGGGAAGGGACTGAAGCGCGATACTGAAACAGAGTAGCCTTAGGCCGTCTAGACGTGTTGCGTGGATGTGACGTATATAATGATGCGCAACAAGATTAGCAACTTCGAAAATGTCGCAAACGTTGTTCACCAAATTCCGTTTACGCGGGACTTTTAAGTTAGTCACATTAAAAACTGCCATACATCGCGACGCGACGCCTTTTAACGTTCAACTTACCGAACACTAACTGACTAGCATGCGTTCCCTCGTGAAAGCGACAATTTTGTGCGACTTTTATCGTACCACGTGCTCAAATAAACAAATTTAAATAGGAAAGTTTCTATTTTATTATAAGTTTTTATTTACAAATTTTAAAGGAAAGATTTTTATAATTTCAATAATTGCCAAATAGAATACAGTCACTTCTCGACTTACGACGGGGTTCGCTTCCGCAATTTCAGACGTAAGTCGAATTTCATACAAAAATAAATAATATCATTATAATAGACATATGTACGTCAATTTTTTAAATATTGGATTGGCAAGAAAGTAATTTCGGTATTTTAAGGTGAAATACCGCCCAATTGTTTTGTTCGATCAATAAACTTCGAGGAACATTAAAAACTGCCATACATCGCGACGCTCCGCCTTTTAACGTTCAACTTACCGAACACTAACAGTGACTAGCATGCGTTCCCTCGTGAAAGCGACAATTTTATGCGACTTTTATCGTACCACGTGCTCAAATAAACAAATTTAAATAGGAAAGTTTCTATTTTATTATGAGTTTTTATTTACAAATTTTAAAGGAAAGATTTTTATAATTTCAATAATTGCCAAATAGAATACAGTCACTTCTCGACTTACGACGGGGTTCGCTTCCGCAATTTCAGACGTAAGTCGAATTTCATACAAAAATAAATAATATCATTATAATAGACATATGTACGTCAATTTTTTAAATATTGGATTGGCAAGAAAGTAATTTCGGTATTTTAAGGTGAAATACCGCCCAATTGTTTTGTTCGATCAATAAACTTCGAGGAACATTAAAAACTGCCATACATCGCGACGCTCCGCCTTTTAACGTTCAACTTACCGAACACTAACAGTGACTAGCATGCGTTCCCTCGTGAAAGCGACAATTTTGTGCGACTTTTATCGTACCACGTGCTCAAATAAACAAATTTAAATAGGAAAGTTTCTATTTTATTATAAGTTTTTATTTACAAATTTTAAAGGAAAGATTTTTATAATTTCAATAATTGCCAAATAGAATACAGTCACTTCTCGACTTACGACGGGGTTCGCTTCCGCAATTTCAGACGTAAGTCGAATTTCATACAAAAATAAATAATATCATTATAATAGACATATGTACGTCAATTTTTTAAATATTGGATTGGCAAGAAAGTAATTTCGGTATTTTAAGGTGAAATAACGCCCAATTGTTTTGTTCGATCAATAAACTTCGAGGAACATTAAAAACTGCCATACATCGCGGCGCTCCGCCTTTTAACGTTCAACTTACCGAACACTAACAGTGACTAGCATGCGTTCCCTCGTGAAAGTGACAATTTTGTGCGACTTTTATCGTACCACGTGCTCAAATAAACAAATTTAAATAGGAAAGTTTCTATTTTATTATAAGTTTTTATTTACAAATTTTAAAGGAAAGATTTTTATAATTTCAATAATTGCCAAATAGAATACAGTCACTTCTCGACTTACGACGGGGTTCGCTTCCGCAATTTCAGACGTAAGTCGAATTTCATACAAAAATAAATAATATCATTATAATAGACATATGTACGTCAATTTTTTAAATATTGGATTTGACAAGAAAGTAATTTCGGTATTTTAAGGTGAAATACCGCCCAATTGTTTTGTTCGATCAATAAACTTCGAGGAACATTAAAAACTGCCATACATCGCGACGCTCCGCCTTTTAACGTTCAACTTGCCGAACACTAACAGTGACTAGCATGCGTTCCCTCGTGAAAGTGACAATTTTGTGCGACTTTTATCGTACCACGTGCTCAAATAAACAAATTTAAATAGGAAAGTTTCTATTTTATTATAAGTTTTTATTTACAAATTTTAAAGGAAAGATTTTTATAATTTCAATAATTGCCAAATAGAATACAGTCACTTCTCGACTTACGACGGGGTTCGCTTCCGCAATTTCAGACGTAAGTCGAATTTCATACAAAAATAAATAATATCATTATAGTAGACATATGTACGTCAATTTTTTAAATATTGGATTTGACAAGAAAGTAATTTCGGTATTTTAAGGTGAAATACCGCCCAATTGTTTTGTTCGATCAATAAACTTCGAGGAACATTAAAAACTGCCATACATCGCGACGCTCCGCCTTTTAACGTTCAACTTGCCGAACACTAACAGTGACTAGCATGCGTTCCCTCGTGAAAGTGACAATTTTGTGCGACTTTTATCGTACCACGTGCTTAAATAAACAAATTTAAATAGGAAAGTTTCTATTTTATTATAAGTTTTTATTTACAAATTTTAAAGGAAAGATTTTTATAATTTCAATAATTGCCAAATAGAATACAGTCACTTCAGTAAGTCGAATTTCATACAAAAATAAATAATATCATTATAATAGACATATGTACGTCAATTTTTTAAATATTGGATTGGCAAGAAAGTAATTTCGGTATTTTAAGGTGGAATACCGCCCAATTTTTTTGTTCAATCAATGAACTTTAAGGAATAAGATGTTTTCCCTCTTGTTCGATGATCTTTTGCCAAAAAGAATAAATAAGAAAATATTTTACTGATTAAAGATCATGGCTTGAATAAAGAAATTCGGTTTTGATTTCACCTTATAATACCGAAATTACTTTCTCGTCAACCCATATATATTTTTTTTATACGTCTGTGGTTATAATTTCACTTTCGTGATATTGCCGTTTAAAGTTTTGATCACTAATGTTTTGCCATAGAACATTGATTAAATTGCATTATTTTTTTGAGCCTTTCATGACTTACTTGCGTAAACTCAAATTTTTTGATATTGTCACATGCGGCGTTTTTCCTTACAACCACAGATATATGATATATATTTGAGGTAAACTATAAAACATTGATACATTTTTAAAATTTATTTATGAAATTTCTTCGTCGAAAGTGCGAATGGTCGTAAGTCGAGGTGATCGTAACTCGAGAAGTTACTGTATATGAAACCAGTCAGTCGATTGCTGGCAGTAGATTCAGTGATAATGGCAAGTACTATTATTCGTAACTGCAACAATTGAAGGGGTGGATGGATAAAGGTGTCAAGTTTGTTTCCTGTAAAAGAGTTTTTGACAAAGTATGTTGTCCTTTTTTGATGAATGAAGATAATTATCATAATTTTTTGTAGTAGATATACAGTAGCGGACAAAAGTTTAAGATCGCTCTAAAGAAAACGATAACTCTTTTAATATTGTACTATACGATTTAACTGTTTTAAAATCGCTAAACAAGCTAGAACAATTAGTTTACTAAAGGATGCGAAAAGAAATTTTTTCAAAAATTGCAATTGATCGGAATTGTTGAAAAATACTAAAAGTTGAATTTTTAACTTTTTTATGTGGGCCTATATTGAAAATTTAAAAAATACGTTCCGTAGATCTGTGTCAATTAAACACATTCTGAAAATTTAAAGATTTAAAGATGGTAAAAATTGCAGATTTTCACGATTTATTGCCGAAAATCTTGAAAATCTGCAATGTTTACCATCTTTAAATGTTTATAGCTCATTGCAACGTCGACCGATTTTGACGAAATTTTCAGAATGTGTTTAATTGATACAGATCTACGAAACGTATTTTTTAAATTTTCAATATAGGCCCACATAAAAAAGTTAAAAATTCAACTTTTAGTATTTCTTCAAGGATTCCGATCAATTGCAATTTTTAAAAAAATTTCTTTTCACATCCTTCAGTAAACTAATTGTTCTAGCTTTCCAAAAAAGTTAAAATCGTATAATACAATATTAAAAAAGTTATTTTGTCCGCTACTGTATATTGTTATGGTTAATCTCTAATACAAAAAATGATAATAATTATATATATATATATATATATATATATATATATATATTGTTATGGTTAATTTCTAATACAAAAAATGATAATAATTATATGTATATATATATATATATATGTATATATATTGTTATGGTTAATCTCTAATACAGAAAATGATAATAATTATATATATATATAATTATATATATATATATATATATATATATATATATATATATATATTTGTAATTGATTTGTGTTATTATCTTCATTCATCAAAAAAGGACAACATACCTCGCAAAAAACTCTTTTACAGAAAACAAACAATTTGTTACTTGACATCCACCCCTTCAATTGTAAAATAAAATATGATACATAAAATCAGTGATTGTCGGTGACAGTGTGTCGTCGTATTTGGTGGATATAAACATTTAATTTACAAAATATGATGTTATCACGATGAAAACGTAGTAGATTTAAGATAATATTAGAGTTACAAATTCTCGTTACTGTTATGTTGCAATTGTTTTTCGCAACGTTTCGTTTAAAGCTTCGTCAGGCGTCGTCGCCTTAATATATTCTTGTATGATCGTGAGTACCGATGCCCTAAGGAGAAAGCGACCCCGCACCGTTGCTCCTGGACAAGATGCTCTTAGAGAGCTCTCATCCCCTATTGACGTCGTGGTACAACTACCCTGCATTATCGGCAATTCCACTGACCTAAGGAGGAGTCCTTCGCGAGCAAGATGCTCTGAGAACGCGTAGGGGTTGAGCAGCTGCTCGAACCACCAATATTGATACTGTCGTCACGGTGTCACCGAAGAGGACGACCCGCGACATTAAATTCTCCGCAAAAGTGCTTTTCCCTTTAATCATATCGAGGCGAGCAATACTTAAAAAAGAAGATCGGTTATTGACCAACCAGCCCTTTCCCGATTGTTAACAGTAAATATTGCATAAGGTTAACGGATTGACTGTCGCACCAATTTTCTTGTGAATTACAATAAAATATGAAACAATTATTTAACACGTTGGCTATCGAGTCACAGTCCCAGAACATTAGACGATATCAAAGCAATTAATAAAACCGAGATTAAAATTGAGCTACAAATTTTAACAAACTGGATCTCGCTCGAATAATTCACGATGAATATTAATTTCAAGAATGGAGAAGATAAAATTGATTGTAACAATGACTTTGGTGACTTTCTTACATTTCATGGATTCTAACAAAATTTGGTTTACTTAATAGATTGTGGTACAAGTTGATTTTCAAATTTGGTAAAAAAGATGGTGTCATTCATACATGACCGACAGTCAGAGAATGACTAAATTCTACGCGTGAAATTGTCAAGACTCGATCATCCGTAACTTCATGGCAAGAAATCTGAATGTTCTGTCTGTGCTCATTTTAAAGAGTGAATTCTTTACCTTCACGTCCCTGAACTCAGTTCTTTCAAAGTCTCCTTTTTGTGATAAACCCAAAAGAAAAACTAAAGTTGTTTTTGCTGTTAACGAATCCAAAAATAAGCTAAAGCGAAATAAATGAGTTAGAACAATGTGTCTAAACTTTGAAAATAATTGCGGCGACGATAAAAAATGAGTTGCAGAGAAATTAAAGCCGAGGTTTCGAAAAAATTGGATATTAAAGTAACCGATGTTACTTGAGTACAGGGTAAACAATGCAACTGAATCACTTCGAATAATTCACTTGTTTTTGGTGAGCGAGAAAATGTGAAAAGGCCTTCTGAGCAAATGTTTCTCAAGGCCATGTTTTCCAAGATTTTAAGATCATTCGTGTATTGACCTTGCCAATTACAAGATAAGATAACCAAAATATCAAGAAACCCGATCTTGAAAAAAGCGCTTGATCAAATTACGAGAAATTATCGTTACATGGACCACCTTGTTGCAATGATCAGAGATAATGACACGCCTTATTCGAACGAATACTTCCACCGTTTCTTTCGGAACAATCGAACCAAGAAAAATATCAGCGCGAAATTCATCCAAAAGCGCTGAAGAAGCGCGTCGCACCCGTCACCAATTATCCGGGGCGCGTCAACAAACACCACTCGGTCCGAGTCATTAAACGTGATGACCTCTCGAAGCGCGACCGTATCCGGTATCGCGAGACGCATCAACGGGGCCAGCAGCAGCGTTGGCGTCAGAAGCGGCGAAAGGGAAGGAAACACGTCGCAGTTGATAGGCAAGACGCCTTTAGAGTGCGTAAGGGTTGAGCACCCGTTTGATGCCCTACATAGCGGAGAGTCTCGGAGACCGGCGAGGGTGGCGGTCGGGATGGTCTGGGCAGGGACGAAAGTGGCGCGAGGGGGTGGTAGGAAGGTACGTTCCGAGGAAGGAGGAAGACGAGGATCGAGGATGGCAGAGAAGGAGGCAGGTAGAAAGAGGGTGGAGGACGGTGGGGCTCTTTGGGTCTCTGAAAATGCAGCGTAATTTGTCTTTGTCTGGCGGGGGCGAGCGCGCAGTAACGGTGAGAAGGGCGGTCTGAGGATGAGGAGGAGAAGGAGGAGGAGGTGGTGGAGAAGGTGGATGAGGGGGGGCGAGGCGGAGGAGATGGAAGGCAAAGGGTGGCATAGGAAGAGGAGGAGGAGGAGTATGAGGTGGTAGTATAGGGTGGTTGGGCGGTTGGGGAGGTTGGGCGGTGGAGTTTGGTGGCGAGAAGAGCGGAAAAGGGGTTGAGGTGGAGACTGATGGGGAGGGCTCAGAAGGGGCAAGAGAAAGAGAGAGAGAAAGGAGGAAAGGCATAGAAGTAGCAGGATAGAAAGAGAGAGAGGGAGACAGATTCCGTGCTTGACCCGCCTGGGATCGATGCGTTCGTCTGCCAGAACGCCGAGACGCCCGCGTCCTTCCTTCCTTCCTTCCTTCCTTCTCTCTACTCTTCGCTTCGGCTACTCTCTTCCTACCTATCTTACTCATTCTCCGTCTCCCTTTCTGCCCAGTTTCGTCCTCTGTGCTTTCACTCGTGCTGCTGACGCTGATGCTGATGCTTCTGCTAGCTACCGTCGGAGCTGCTCACCCGCCCGCCCCCTACCCTGCCCTCAGCAGCCCCTCCGCCTGGTCGCCACCACCTTCTCCACCTCCGCCTCATCCACCTCCTCCTGCTCCTCGTTCGCTCTTCCCTTTTCGAAAAGCAGCGTCGTTGGCCGTCGGCGCAACGCACACGCCGTTAACCGCACTGCACAACGCGTGCAATCCGCCTCACCACCCACCGACCCACCAACCTTACCCACTCTGCGTCCCCTCGTCCTCCGACTCCCTTTCTCTGTCTCTCCTCCCTACCGCCCCCTCTCTTTCTCCCTCTTTCAACCTCTCCGTCGTGCCTCGTCGCCTCTTCGACCCTCTTCCACCAGTTACGACACACGTAGCCACACGAACACACGCATACACAGCCAACTCATCCCCCCAACTTCCACCCCCTAAACACGTGCTCGTACGTGCGGAGTTATGCGCGCACACACGCTCGCCGGCACGCACGTAGAGCTTGCACGTTGAGCTTGCAACGGAGTGCACGCTCGCGCGCGCGCGTAGGGAATCGCACGCACACACGCGTCCCTCTTTCCTCCTTCCATTTTCGACGTCCGTCCCTTTTCCGCCTTGACTCCCGCTCCCTTGCTCCCTCGCTCACGCAAACCCAGGACCTACGGACCTAGGAACCGCACCCCGAATATCGAGCCGCCTCTCTCTCCAACGTCGCCAAATGCTTTTCGGGAATGCGGTGGTCCGTCCGATATCTCTCTCCCTCGTCGCGCGCGCGGCCCGGCCACGCTCGCCCGCTTCCGAGGCCGCATTTTCAGAAGCCAGAGCCCGAACCGAGCGGAGGATTCGTGGCTTTGCTCCGCCGCGAATCACGAATGCCAAATTGACCGAGCTGCAATTAATTTCCTCTCCCTTTAGACGCGCGCGGCCCTTTTCCGCCCGTCCACTCCCCCCACCTGCCGTTTTTCTTTTTTTTTTGTAATTTCTAGTTCTTCGCCCCCGTACGTGTGGGTCTCCTCTCTGCGTGCGCGCATCTGGGCGTGGGTGTCCGGCCCCTCCCGCCCCCTTCCCCCGATCTTTTTATTTGGGACACATCGGCCGCCGCGAATGGAAAATTGATAGCTTCATTCTGGAACCACCGTCGAAGGTATTTTTCGTACGGAATTGATGATTGGACGGCGAAGGAACTGCGACCCTGATCCCGGAAAATGGTCAGTGATTTAATAGACCCGATTCGAGCAATTGATTGGAAAGCGCTCTCCCTGTTCAGCGCGCTTCTGGCCGACCACGCCGGAAACGTTATTCCTGTCCGACGAATTAAATCGAGGATGAAACTTCCTTATTCCTGGTTTGACTGCTTGACGGACTCGACCGGGAATTCCAGCTTTTTTATGCTTGTTACGAGCACTGGACACGTTCGATGGAACTTGATTCATGCCGAGATTCAAGGAATTACGGATTCTTCGGAGGCGAGGATCCAGAGATTCCGTTGCTGGTCTATATTCGAACGCGCGAACGTTTCACACCTTGTACGAGTTCTTTTACGATCGGAGTGACTCCAACTTCTTTGTTGTTCGTGCATTCTTAGGAGACGAAGAGCATTTGTATTCGAGCCGTGCCAGGATAGATGATGTTTTTATTGTTCTCCTACTCCTCCTGCCTGACATTTGCAATTTATTCACACTAACGTTAATATGGACTAAATTTTGGCTTCGGTAAAATTTCATTATTTTTCTGATCCTACTTGTTTTCTTCTACTTCTGACTTCTGTGTCACGTCCGGTGGTTCAGCCATCGTTAATAATTAAATATAATCAATGATGCCTAACATGTACCAGATGCCCAATCGCTTATTAGAAGTAATGAAAGCGAAGGGTTATCAAACCTCGTATTAATTACTTCAGTATTTATTACTGCTATAAAAATAGTTAAAATATTATTAACATTATATTTAGCGTCGACTTAATTTCCGACATCAGGAAAAATACAAAAATTCTTTAATTTATTATTGTTTTGATATAAAATGAAATTACTGTTTCTGTTGAATTTATGATGTCTAAATACATATATTTCAGTTACAAATTCATATGTCATTTACTTTTATTACACGCTTTTATCTCAAATTTTCGAAAAATATAAGCGTCAACTTAAATACCGGCGCGAGTGTACGTATCACGCTGCAGAAGCAATTAAGCGAGCGGTATATTTCGAAATTAAAGGAATAGTGATCGCAACCCTCCGCGTAGCCATTAATTTCCCACCGATCCGACATTTTTAGCCATCTTGGACGAAGGGGGAGTTACGGGTCGGTCGAATTGCGTGATTCACATCGTGCTATCCCGTACACACGCTGCACTCGCTGCATCGTTCTTTCCCCATTCGCATCACGGCATATTCTACACCCCGCATTTGTGCTTTTTTCGTGCGAACGCGTCCTCACATGTGCACCAGCGATTCCAGGACAAGCAACGTGCGAACGAGCAGCAAAATCGAGCTAATCGAGGCCAGGTGTCGCGGTCTCAAGATAATGCTTTAATCCCGCCACTGTGAACGCACGAGCAACAATGCCGCGCTCGGTTCCCCGGTCATTTTTACCCTCCGTAAAAATCTATTGCACGTATAAACTCTGGAACATCTGAAAAGACTATTCGCAACCGGACATGCGATTCTTGGCCTCTCCCTTTAGAAACGCGTGGAAAAATTTTGTCTCGCCTGCTCCTCGAAAATACACGCATTAAACATTCTGAAATTACCACGAGGCTAAGTTGGGACAGTACTTTTTCTGTATTAACGTACTGGAAACATCTAGGTCGTGGCTGTCAACTGTATTTCTGCTTATAAACAAACTTTTGTGTAGCTGTGCCAAGCAAAGGCTAAAAATATGTCCTAAAAAGTTTTATTGTGGGTTACTTATTGATTCGTCTTCAACTGAAAATTTTTCAAGCATGATTGCGATGTGAATTTATTTTTTTTGCATTCTCTGAAAAATTCATTTTTGTGTTTTTCGAAATGGCGTTTTTTCTAAATGTTGGAACACTCGTATTACTTGGAACACAAACTTATTTTCCATGTGTTGCATATAGACGTCATTTTTATGGATGGAAACCATGTGTTTTAAGTGTTTTTATGTAAAATAATGAGAAAGAAAACAGAAAAGTCTAAGCGTGGACGACACCTGATGAAAAACAAGCAAAAAGCGCTGCTGCTAAGGAGATAGCCGCCAATAAAGAGAAAAAAAGACACCGAAAAAAACACCATCCAAAAATTCAAAACCGTTGGCAACAAAACGAGCGAAGCTGAAAATGGCATTTTCATATGATTCTTCGGATTCATCTACTTCCGAAGATATAGATTTTTGTATTGTCTGGATGAAGAACATGCCAAAGAAGTTGAATCGCTCGAATTCCATCGAATGCAACACCCGCAAGAGAGCTAAGCACTTGAAATGCGCGAATATGCCTGCAAGTTATTTTTTAAGCCGGTTATTATTGAGTGAACAATGTTTTTTCGTGTCCAATCATGATCTTAGAAATAAATACTCAATAAATATTGAACGTAAGGCGTTCCGACTTCATTCCAACACCTACTTTTCAGAGTTTTTGGGGAGTCCTGACTTACACAGCAATATTTTTTTGTCGAAAATTGGCTATAACTTTTTATCTGTTAACGTTATCATGATAAGGTGAAGTGCCCTATGCCTGGACAGTATAAATATAATAATAAATATAAATATAAGTATAAATAGTTTCGTATAAATTGCAATGTTTAATCAACTCCTTTCGAAAAAAACTAAAAAACTACTTGACCAAAATGGACCAAAATCTAATCAGCTCTAAGTTACAGCGGGGCACATCGATTGCATCATTCATCATTCCGATCGCGTTGTTACTTTTTCTGAAAACGTTAACGAAAAATTTGATACCATAGAAACGGACATACGTACACACACACACACACACACACACACACACACACACACACACACACACACACACACACACACACACACACACACACACACACACACACACACACACACACACACACACGCGCACACGCGCACACGCGCACACGCGCACACGCGCACACGCGCACACGCGCACACGCGCACACGCGCACACGCGCACACGCGCACACGCGCACGCGCACACGCACACGCACACGCACACGCACACGCACACGCACACGCACACGCACACGCACACGCACACGCACACGCACACGCACACGCACACGCACACGCACACGCACACGCACACGCACACGCACACGCACACGCACACGCACACGCACACGCACACGCACACGCACACGCACACGCACACGCACACGCACACGCACACGCACACGCACACGCACACGCACACGCACACGCACACGCACACGCACACGCACACGCACACGCACACGCACACGCACACGCACACGCACACGCACACGCACACGCACACGCACACGCACACGCACACGCACACGCACACGCACACGCACACGCACACGCACACGCACACGCACACGCACACGCACACGCACACGCACACGCACACGCACACGCACACGCACACGCACACGCACACGCACACGCACACGCACACGCACACGCACACGCACACGCACACGCACACGCACACGCACACGCACACGCACACGCACACACACACACACACACACACACACACACACACACACACACACACACACACACACACACACACACACACACACACACACACACACACACACACACACACACACACACACACACACACACACACACACACACACACACACACATACCGACATGACCATGAAACGTGAAGATCTGCTAAAAATTCGATTTTCGATTTTCGGGGTAATTACAATAACTTCCCTATAAAATCGGGAAGTTAATAAAAAAATCATTGTTTAAGTTAATATCTTAATTGTATTAACAAGAATAATTCAAACCTATAGCTGGACATATTAAATCCAATCTAAGCTAGTACCTGGACAGAAGTAAAGCCTATATCGGGACAAATTCAATTTACGAGTTGATCGACGAACATAACCTAAAACGTTGGTTGGTGTCGCTGTTGCGCATGACGAATAGAAGATGATTTGCGTAATATGTAGTATTCTTATCATAGATTATAGTATTGTATTATTTAACCAAATATATATTTATTTTCATTTACTGTTTTAACAAAACTTGTCATAATACAACTTTTAAGGTTAGGTAGTAATACTGATAGATTTAAGATGTAAACATAAAGTATTATTAACGTCACAACCGAAATACATTTTCTACATACGTTATTCAAGCTAATAGAAGACTAATTATACGTACATGTAGTTAAATAATTTGCAAACAATGCGTTGATTTTATTCACAAACACGTGTCCGGTTTCAGGAGTAAGCACATTGCGTATAAGCTTAGAGTGGGACAGCTACTGTCATCGCGTCCCAGTATGGAGTACTTATATTTGAAAACAGTCCTAATCTTGGACATCTAATATTTGGATTAATAATTATTATTTACGTTAAGCTTGATTGCCAATTTATTTTAAAATATCAATATTATTATGCGTGATAATTATTTTTTGTCTGAGGGCTTAAATTATATCTTTTTTCCTAACAAAAGTTCGAACTATAAATGCACATGATTCGCATATAAATAGACTATTTTGTATACTGTTTCCAGATGAACTTTGAATTCATTTTTAAATTTCAATTGATGTCTCAATGAAATAATATTCACACCTACTTGTAGCTACGGCCTCAGAATATATAATATAATTATTTAATCTCTTAATTACTGATTTTACTATGAAAATTCAATTGTCCAGATTTAGGTATCACTTTTGGACTGTCCAGACTTAGGGCACTTCACCTTACTTTCCAACGGTATAAATTATTTTGTGTAATTGTCATCCTACGAAATTTTACAGCTAAAAAACAAGACGTGTCTCTACCTTTACAACAATCCCTTATTTTTTGGAACCAATTGTACATTTAGCAACCTGCAACTAAAACTTCATACATTTTGAAAGAAGTTGAAAATTTGAATTTAGTCCGGGTTTTTTTACGATTTCGGGCGACTGTGCGACTGGATGAATTTTGGAAGTAGCCGTGGCTGAAAGATTCATAGGAACAAACACCGGTCGATGCCGAAGAGTGGCAGCGGATCGAGGGTCGAGCGGGCGAGTACGTCAGCGTCGGCGTTCACGTAACTTCGCGAAATACGTAATTAAATAGCGAGAGACGATCCGTTCCATCGTCGAGTATCCCGCGGGGTACATTCCGATTTCTGCATTCTCCGCGTCCGCGCGCGCCCCCATCCACCGCTTCTTCCATTACCTCGGGCCGCGTTGCATATTTCAGCCATCCGATTTCCAGCCCTGTCACCGTTTCGCCCCGTTTTATCTCGCCGATAATTGTATTTCCGTTCAGCATCGGTGATCAGACCACCGGCGCGCGCGGTCAACGTGTAGACCGATATATTTATAATCGAACGCTCCCGGGGAAACGTAATGTAAAATAATCCGTGACGGTCCAGACGGAGCTTCTCTTCTCTACCCGGCTACGTATCTATCCGCCCGCCATTTTCCGCGCCGGGAAAATGATTTTTTTTAACGCTACCGGAAACTCGTTTGCCGAAGAAAACCTTCCAATACGCTCGATACACAGAAAAAGTCTCCGCACAACGAGTTTTAACGGAGTTACTTTTTCCATACTGCACCGAACATGAGCTTCTTTTGAAAACGTGGAAGATTAGTTTACTACATCACCGGGAGCAACAGTTCTCTGAGATCAGTGCGATTGGAATTCTGAAGAAAACATAGCTACTCCCAGATTTGATCTGAATTTTTTAAAATTTCTGTTAATTATACCGTCAATTGAACCGAGATGAAAAAGCAAGTCGAACACGTTGAAACAAATTTTGTTATCCTGGACTTCGTCTTCGAGAAAATAGAATTTGAAGATTTGTCTGATCGTGGCCTGCCTATTCTACTTCTGGTAAGTGCTAAATTGGTTCAGAGCCAATGGTGTCAAACAAAATTCGTTTATTCTATCGATACGAACATAAGAATCTTATTAAATGCTTAAGTCGTGTTTTGAAAGATGAAAATTCTATAATTGTAAAATATATAGTATAATTTAAAATATTACTCAAATATCTCCCCTGTAAAATCTCTTAATTTCATTCAAAACTTCTACGTTGATATTTTATTGTTCAAGAATTCTACTTTGAATTTCCATGTAGCTCCCAATTTTGTCATTTGATTAGTGTTGTTACTACTTTCTAACCGTACGTAGAAGAACCTGAAGATAAATGTCGCTATAATTTTTATTATCATACCTCTATTATACGAATAAAATAATATTATGACGTTGTAAATTAATGCTGCTATAATTTCGTTTATTACTGTTATAAAGCTATGTACTTTGCTTTATTTGTCAATCTGAGCTAAACGTCGAATGTATTCTCGAATGTCGAATTGTACGAACAACTTTTAGTTCTTTTTCAACTTCTTGAAATATTTCTCGAGGACCTGCCTCGGAAATGAAGCCCTTGGTTCATCATTACCAATTGCAGAAGGACGTCCGCGAGCCTCTTCATCTTCGAGATTTTGATATCTCGGAACTTTCTAAACCAGTTGTTGAGTTGCATGTTTATTAAAAATCCCCTGATCCATTGTTAATAATGCGAGCAGTTTCAACCAGAGTTGGGCAAAAATTTTCTTTAAATACAAATTTTTGCCCAACTCAGGTTTCAAACCAGTGCCGCCAGAACATGACTTGTGTCTCCACTCTACCTTCCCCCTCTACGACACTGTTCCCCACGATTCTCCCGCGGACCAGTCACGTGACGCGTTCCGTCTCTGTCGCGCATGTATCCGGTACTGGCAGAGAGAGTATAACTCTTCCTCTTCAACTCGTGCTCCCTCCCCTCATCTGGCGACACTGACCCAATGATAACTCGCGACAAAAGACAGAGCACAAATCGATAGATGCAGCTCCACACTCTTGTTAAATAAAAATGCATTTCCTGTTTCCCTAATTTCAATATGTCGAGAATAACATAACAAATTTGTAACATTTTCGTTATAAATGCACAGAACCCGCAGTCTGGTAATGAGATAAAAATGTCGCTTCATCAATCATTTCTGCACCAACTGAATATTTTACCTTCTGCATTAGAAACACGACCTGAATTCTGTTTAGAGATACCGCTGCAGATGATTAATAAACGACCGAATGTTTAAGAAATCATATCCGAAGAAGCGACCATGAAATTTGTATGTTGCCATACGTACGCAAATAACACAGAATCAAGTCTCCATCCGGTTGAAATGCTTAATACCGAGATAAGGTGACTGTCCTGAATTGTATGCCATGTACATATCTTCGCAGGAATGAAAGAGTGAGTTAAATGGGTTGGAGTAAATGCAGCTCGAGTGGCCCGTTCGCTTCATTATGCGGCTGAAATCAAATAAAACGTAAAAGTGACGTGTCGCGGGTCAATGGAATTAGATTTCAATATCCGTGCATGTCTAAGCGATTTATTTTTTATTTCTGAGTTCGGTTAATTGCGTGCAGCGAGCAATCACACTCGCGACACTGATTTTTCGACGCGAGTGAGCTCATGAAATTTTCTACCAATAATAATATTACGTAGCCATCCTTGCGTGAATAATTACAATTTTCGACGGGGATTTAATAAGTTCAACATTGTTGTATCTGAAATTCTCGGGCTGTCTCCCATCTGCTGTAAATGTAAATTTATTTAAGAGCTGTCTCACATGTGCTATAAATGTAAATTTATCTATTATCAACAAAACATATCGACGGAACTGTTGACACTAGAACTACTGAGTATTAAACGTGACGAGTATATTAATATGTATATATTTTTAATATAATATATTATACATAATATATAAATTTGGGGTTATGTTCGCGGCGCACCGTTCGATAAATGTCTACAAAATTGCTATTTATAGTTTATAATTGATCGAACCGGTGCGCCGCGAACATAACCCCAAATTTATTTGAAAATGTACGATCGAGAATAATTTCTTATTTATACATAATATATTTTAGTAATAGTATGTATACATATTATATTGTATAGAAACATACACTAGTATGCATTATACAAAATGTTATTGTAATTGAGTTCCATACTTACAAAGAAATTTCTATAATCATTTGAGTGTAGATAAATGTGTATTAATAAAGACAAAAAATAGAATTGAAAATACAGAATAAACTATATTGACATCAGAAATAAAATGTTCCAACTATTAAAATTTTACTGATGCAATTAATTTTCCCTCTTAACAAGTTTAATAGATTAATAATCATATAACTAGACAGCGGATCTTTATTGAAAATAAAAAATGAATTACAACAAATTAGAATGAAATGGAGATTTATTTGCTTTCTTACTATGTTCAGTTGGTTGAAAATAATGTGACAGTATCTTTAAATTTTTATAATATGTTCACTGTTATAAATTACGCCCACTAATTTTTGCCATAAAGATCCGTAGTCTACATATAACAGTGTTTTAATCAATTTCTAATCAGTTAGTTTGTGTTGATTTGAAAATGGGTTTCGTCCAGCCAATTTTGGCATTAACCACAGCGAGTATTAGCCATTAGCTAAGAAACTGTGATATTTCCATTCGACGCAAACGTGGAAAGGGTTGAACGCAGTAAAAGTTAGGGAGTGTTGTCGCGAGAACGAGCATTTCGCGAGACCCGAATCGTGGATATACGAGATCGATAATTCCTTTTTTACGCCCTCGATCGAAGGCCGCCGCTGGGAATGCAATCGAACCGCCTTTCGATTCACTTAACCGACGGTATTAACTCACGTAACGTATTATGTCGGGATGTAAATATACAGTAAAGTATCTTTACGAGCATTCTCCGCAAGTTCCCTCTTATCCAGCCGATAAAATTTACAGCGTCTGGCGTGGGGTTCCCCGAGACACACGTATAGCGTGCTGCCGCGCGCGCGCCTGTGCTTGCAGCTTGCAGCCGTTCGCACCCGCTTGCACTCGCTTGCACTCGCTTGCAGCAGCGGCTTGCACACGACCGCCTTTGCATCCCCGCGACTTCATCGTCCTGTCTGGTCCGGTGCCGTTGTTGTTTTTACCTTTTCCGCGAGTCTATCACACGCGTCAGCCCACGACAGACGTGTAACCACCGCGCCGCGTCTTTTTCCATTTTCAGACGCGTTCTGTCCCGACAAACCTGTCAGAATGTCGTAATAGGTTTTGGCAATTGTTTATGAACGTCACCGATGCATGGAAATATGGTATTTCAGCCGCGCCGCGAAATACCACTGGCACACCGGGGATGCCGACCGAAATTGGAATTACAATTTTACTCCCCAAAAATGGTACCCTTCTTAATTGATAAACTGACGTACACCTTTGGACAGATCAGCAGTCTATTTATTAGTAGACTTTGGTTTTCATGCATTTATAGAAGAACTGAGACGGTGAAATTTGAAAGAATAATGAGATTACAAAATTTAAGAATGTGAATACATTATTATCAATTGTATACCATTTTTAAAGGCGAATCGATGAAGAAATGTTCATTTTGCATAAAAATCCGCAATCTAGTTATCAGCTATTCTTATCTAGCTTTGTAATTCTGAGGAATATTAATTACTAGACTGATTTTATGTAATTAAGAACTCCAACGTATAAGTTCCAGCTTATTGAAATGAAATTCTATTTGGCTGCTGTTCAAGCAATTTTCATTTTCCATCAAAATCCCCAGTCTATTAATTACAATATGGAGCTGAAGAAAGTCTTCCCGAGCACAACTGTAACACATAGGACACATAACTTTATCGGACACATAACAAAGTTTTTAGAAATTAATGAAAATAATATTAAGTGCCTGGTGTCACTTTATTTTTAAAAATAAAATTGATGTTTCCCCTTCGTATATAAATCTAAAATAAAAATATAAAATAAAAATATAAAAAGGTATTAACTATAATAAGGTTATTTTTTTAATATAATTAAATTAAATAATTAAATATAATATTAAATAATTATAATTAAATATAAAAAGGTATAATTTTTCTTGAAGATATAGAAAACCATTAATCATATTCCAACCAACTCCCAGCCGTTAGCTACTGTTGGCCAACCATAACTGCTACTAGGGTCCTGTAGTATTATCGCGAAGGGTGTGCTTAATACTTACTCTACGACTAGAAGACCCTGCAAGAAAGATCGATGTCTATCATCACAAAGAAAAAAGAAGTGAAATTCTGATACCAAAAAAGAATCGGAACTCCCGCAATGCGTACCGAGGTACCAAGAGTATCCCCGTCACGATCTGATTCTTCCGCGACATTATTTTCGGGCGGAGCAATACGCAGCGGGGCTACGACGTCGGAGATAATCTCGGTCTCACGGAGCGTAGTCACATTTTCGTAAGACTGCCCCTCTCTCCCCTCAATCTATCTGTTCCATCTATCCTTCCATCTTCCTCGTTTTTTTTCCCGCTAAGTAAACGGACGCCCTGGAACGGCACGTTCCCAGACTGCCGTCTCGACTACGCAGAGACGCAACGGCGCCACGGAGACGCACTCCTTCGATCGGATTCCTCGTCTCCACTTACGTTGCAGGAATTCCTTCCTTCTCCTCGTCCGAGAGAGCGTCACTAGCGTGGTCCGGTTGCTTTCGGGGAAGGCGCAGTTGAAATTCGCCGGCCGAGCGCTCCAGAAAATGCATGGCTGGCTTAATTGCCGTTTCAGAGGCGAATTCATCCAGCGTTCCACCGGCTACCTAATCGGAGAAAGATTTCTTCCTCTATTCCATTTGTTCTTTCCGACCTCCTTTTCTTCTCTTTTCTTCTCTCCTTCTCTCTCTCCCTCTTTCCCTCCCCCTCTCTCTCTCACTCCCTCCCACTCCGCCCTTCTTTCTCCACACCCTCCGTTCGGGTAAACTTAGTAAATCAAGAGGAATCGGCAGATGGGAATTTTCGAGCGAATTTTTCCCTTCTCTCGCGTGGTTACGCTTCGCTAGCTTCACTGCTCCGTTAAGTTCTCAAGAAAGACGTTCAACTGGCCTTTGCGGATTTCCGCGAGTCCTACGGTTTACTTGATCCGCAGCAGTTTTTCTTTCGCATTTCGATGGATTAACACGGCCACGTAGGTTTTCGCTTAAATGGAAATCCTACTTTCCGGTCCATTCAGGTCGGCGCTGCTTGGTACTAACATCCTCCCCGTCTTCTCCGCAATTCTTTTTTCACGATCTGGGTAAAGGCATGTCGAAAACTGGTAACAAGAAAATGTATTTTTACTAACAAGGTTGTGGTAGGAATGATGCGAATCCTAATGAAGAAAATATAGCTTTAACACCACCTTACTGCCGAATAATCACCCCTCAAAAGTCTTACAAGACCATAGAGGAGTATAGTCATTGTAATGAAAATCGCAAAAGGAATCATCCAATTATATATTCTTAGCACCAGAGCTACCGCGCCCGTTAAAAACGTTCATTAAAAACTCGTTTGTAAAACGAGTTTAGCAGGAGGAATCGTTCTTGATCACATGAAGGCTGATGTTATAAATTGTACCTGTTACTTTTAACAAGATTTAACCGCATTCTAAAGATGGATTAACGCCTTGTCGAACAATCATCCACACAATCAAAGCTATATATTATTCTCTATAAATCCTAGTGGACTTTAAGCCATTGTATTGTGAGAAAAATTAATTTTTAACCCTCGCGTTTGTATGGCTGGGTTTCACAAAGAATCTATGTCTTTGTCACACAGTTTTCAAGAAATGAACCCCTTGTCCTACAATATCGTGTCAGATTCGTAACCAAAATTCTAAACAGAGTTAAATAAATATGTATGTTATTAACTTCATTTAAACCGAACTAAAATTCTTTTTTGGTTTGTTAACCCTCGTAAGGTAAGGTCTAATAACCCATAAATAGCAAGGTGGGGTCTCATAGACCCCGAAAAATGAATTTTCTAATAAATGCCTGGGTTTTCATTTTGGGATACCGAATAACACAGGATAAAAAGTAATCAACCAGATTTAATTTTCTTTATTTAAAATTTCTTTTAAAAAATCTGAAGCTAGGGTCTCTGAGACCCCAAATTAACTTGCGAAGGTTAAATGTACAGCTATTGCAGTACATATAGGCATACAATAGATATAAATTTTCTCCTTTTTTAGGAAATGACGTTCGACGAAAAAGTTCTAGTTACTATGTAAAACCGTAAAATACATCGTAGGGCAAGGGGTTAAAGATAGCACACGTGTGGTACATTAAAAATCTAGTAACAACATGGAATATGTATTTTAACCAAATTTTGATAAGAAACTTAAAAAAATGCAAGATATTGTCGCGCAGTGTTAATGCGGGTCTCAAGAAATTAAAGACAGCACACGTGTGGTAAATTAAAAATCTAGTAACAACATGGAAAATGTGTTTTTACCAAGTTTTTGCTAGGAAACTTAAAAAAATTCAAGATATTGTCGCGCAGTGTTAATGCGGTTCTCAAGAAATTACAGACAGCACACGTGTGGTAAATTAAAGATCTAGTAACAACATGGAATATGTATTTTAACCAAATTTTGATAAGAAACTTTAACAAATGCAAGATATTGTCGCGCAGTGTTAATGCGGGTCTCAAGAAATTAAAGACAGCACGCGCGTGATAAATTAAAAATCTAGTAACAACATGGAAAAAGTATTTTAACCAAGTTTTTGCTAGGAAACTTTAACAAATGCAAGATATTGTCGCGCAGTGTTAATGCGGGTCTCAAGAAATTACAGACAGCACACGTGTGGTAAATTAAAGATCTACTAACAACATGGAATATGTATTTTAACCAAATTTTGATAAGAAACTTTAACAAATGCAAGATATTGTCGCGCAGTGTTAATGCGGGTCTCAAGAAATTAAAGACAGCACGCGCGTGATAAATTAAAAATCTAGTAACAACATGGAAAAAGTATTTTAACCAAGTTTTTGCTAGGAAACTTTAACAAATGCAAGATATTGTCGCGCAGTGTTAATGCGGGTCTCAAGAAATTAAAGACAGCACACGTGTGGTAAATTAAAAATCTGGTAACAACATGGAATATGTATTTTAACCAAATTTTGATAAGAAACTTAAAAAAATTCAAGATATTATCGCGCAGTGTTAATGCGGTTCTCAAGAAATTAAAGACAGCACGCGCGTGATAAATTAAAAATCTAGTAACAACATGGAAAATGTGTTTTTACCAAGTTTTTGCTAGGAAACTTAAAAAAATTCAAGATATTGTCGCGCAGTGTTAATGCGGTTCTCAAGAAATTACAGACAGCACACGTGTGGTAAATTAAAGATCTAGTAACAACATGGAATATGTATTTTAACCAAATTTTGATAAGAAACTTTAACAAATGCAAGATATTGTCGCGCAGTGTTAATGCGGGTTTCAAGAAATTAAAGACAGCACGCGCGTGATAAATTAAAAATCTAGTAACAACATGGAAAAAGTATTTTAACCAAATTTTGATAAGAAACTTTAACAAATGCAAGATATTGTCGCGCAGTGTTAATGCGGGTCTCAAGAAATTAAAGACAGCACGCGCGTGATAAATTAAAAATCTAGTAACAACATGGAAAAAGTATTTTAACCAAGTTTTTGCTAGGAAACTTTAACAAATGCAAGATATTGTCGCGCAGTGTTAATGCGGGTCTCAAGAAATTACAGACAGCACACGTGTGGTAAATTAAAGATCTACTAACAACATGGAATATGTATTTTAACCAAATTTTGATAAGAAACTTTAACAAATGCAAGATATTGTCGCGCAGTGTTAATGCGGGTCTCAAGAAATTAAAGACAGCACGCGCGTGATAAATTAAAAATCTAGTAACAACATGGAAAAAGTATTTTAACCAAGTTTTTGCTAGGAAACTTTAACAAATGCAAGATATTGTCGCGCAGTGTTAATGCGGGTCTCAAGAAATTAAAGACAGCACACGTGTGGTAAATTAAAAATCTGGTAACAACATGGAATATGTATTTTAACCAAATTTTGATAAGAAACTTAAAAAAATTCAAGATATTATCGCGCAGTGTTAATGCGGTTCTCAAGAAATTAAAGACAGCACGCGCGTGATAAATTAAAAATCTAGTAACAACATGGAAAATGTGTTTTTACCAAGTTTTTGCTAGGAAACTTAAAAAAATTCAAGATATTGTCGCGCAGTGTTAATGCGGTTCTCAAGAAATTACAGACAGCACACGTGTGGTAAATTAAAGATCTAGTAACAACATGGAATATGTATTTTAACCAAATTTTGATAAGAAACTTTAACAAATGCAAGATATTGTCGCGCAGTGTTAATGCGGGTTTCAAGAAATTAAAGACAGCACGCGCGTGATAAATTAAAAATCTAGTAACAACATGGAAAAAGTATTTTAACCAAGTTTTTGCTAGGAAACTTTAAAAAATGCAAGACGTATTATCATGCACAGATGGAGATAGCATATGGTATCATTTTGTCCAGGAGTTTGGTAGCAAGTCTTCGGAATGACCGTCGAAGCTGTTAGAGCCTGTTCAAGCGTA
Organism: Lasioglossum pauxillum; assembly: GCA_933228785.1. NCBI lineage: Eukaryota > Metazoa > Arthropoda > Insecta > Hymenoptera > Halictidae > Lasioglossum > Lasioglossum pauxillum. Next base: position 40,988,163 of record OW121705.1, on the reverse strand, counting down.
TAAATCCGGCTCCAGGAACGCGCTGGCTGACATTTGTCGTCAGCGGGCCAACTTGAGACCGTCACCGGGTTAGGTAGTGCACAACACTCGTATCTGTACACGTTCTAGCAAGCTGAACACCGTGCGTAGCCGGAACTCGCGCCGCTTCCCGGAACTTAACCCGCGCCGTTCTGCTGGCGGCGCGTTTTGCTTGGGAGCACGCTCGAACAGAGATCTGGTATCTAATAACGCGATGCCTGCCTGCCCTCTCTTCCTTTTCCTCGGCAACGTCCACCCTGTTCCATTATCCAGCGACTCCTTTCTCACGGCGATGACGCTCGATTTTCGAGCGTTGCTCATTGTGCTGAACATGATCTCGTTAATTCTTTTCCTCACCGTCCACCACCCCTCTTCGCTGGAACGCAACTTCCCCCAACCAAGCAACGCGATCGTTTCACGGATGGACTACGAGAAGCAGACTAAGGGTTTTTATTGAAAATAAAAGTTTTCCAAGTCGACCGGAAGAAATGGATATTGGGTGACAGTGTACATATAAACATAACAGTATACAATAAACAGTTGTATATATAGCACACAGGATAAGTTCAAAAAATTGTATAGCAAATAGTATATGTATAGAATAGCTTATTATAGCAAACAGGATAATTTCAACAAATTTTCAATGTCTGGTAAATTATAGAAAAAGGAACAAATATAAGGTAAAGGTACCAGTTGTTTAAAGGCCCAGTTTTTTATTAATTTGAAGGAACTCTGTAATTTATTTTGCATTATTTGTGATAAACGATTGATTATCAACCTTTTTTCTGTATCGTCGAATTTTCCTGGACGTTTTTGTTAAAAAGCAAAAGAAATATTAACAAAGTTTTAATTCGAAGTTTTGGTCCTATTTACCGGACACAAGAAATTGGGATAACGAATTGTTTGATTAATTTTTTTATGCTGTAACACAATAAGATCATTATTTGATTATCCTCTGATGTATCACAGTTTCTTGGCATTTCAACGCAGTTCAACGCAGAAAATTGCGTTGTCTCGGGGTATAACGTTTTTAACTAATGCTTTACATATCTTAAACAAAAATTATTGTGTAATACTTTTGATTTATATACGAAGCGGACATATCGATTTTAGTTTTAAAAATAAAGTAATACTAGGCACTTAATGTTATTTTTATTAATTTCTAAAAAGTTTGTTATGCTCAAAAATAATGGGGATAACAGAGTCATTTCTTATGGCTTTAAAATGCATATCTGTAGCAATAGATAGAGGGCGTTAAATTTGCTTATGGTCCGTGAAATCTAAGAGGGTTGAAACAAGGAGGGAGGGGTGTCGCTATGAAGGGACAGGGAAATAGGGAAACCAAAGACTAAAGAGGTGCAATACTTATTATAGTAGAAACTTATATAGTAGAAAGAGAAAACAAAGAATGGGAATGAGAATGACGAATGAGGAAGAATGGAAGGTTAAGATAGAATTGTACTGATTAGGTTTATGTAAACCGAGTCCAATTTCTCAGCCGTGAGGCTGAAATAAAGTATATATTATGTAAGAGAATTGACAAAATAATTAACACCATAAATATTTACTTTTGAGTTTTGGTCGTAGGAAATATTACAGATTGGTTTGATTTTACTGAATCGTTGTGGTCACCGAATGGACGATCAACGTATTAATCTTCTACCCTACAGAGTTCTAGAATGAAGTAGGATGTAGTACATTGTAACACATAACAGCGTGATCCTCTGCGCCCCAAATATCTTTCACCATCAAGGTGCATCTGCCACACAGGCCAATATCTCGTCAAATAAAATGCAAACACATCCAGACGTCGACAAGAAGGAACGGGCAAATAGTGCAGACAGCTGTGGGAGCCGAAGAGAGTCGCGCGATTCTGCTTCTCGATATTCGCCGAATCTTAGCAATTAATCCACCGCTGATAATTACTTCCACGTGTCCTGGAAGAGCATGCGTTCTATTTCTCACACGTAAATCTGGGCTGGGTGAGACTATTGACAAAAAATTAACTATCGTAGTCTTGGTGCTCTCTCTCTGAACCGTGCTACATATAACTATACATACTTCATCAAAATAATTTCAGTCGGCCTGCTAATAATAACACTGTCCAACAAATTCCAACTTTTGTTTTTGTATTTCGATTCCCACTATGCGATTCTTGTAATGTTTTCGCGCTGATTCCAAATCTGTCCTTAATTTTTCTCCTAGATGTACAGTTTTTGAGAAAATTCAGTTTTAAAAAAAGACATATTTTTCAACTTTGAACAAATATTGTGATGTTATTACAAAAGATATTGAATTGTTCTTTACAGCAAAAGATTCTGTAGACTTTCCCGAATACCAATGCGTATACTTCCCCGAATCCGTAAACAATGATTGAAGACGGAGAGACACCACTTTTGCACCAATTTTTGCGGATATTTTTGAATTTATCTAAAAAAACAAGGGTCCAGCGGAAAATCGAACTATTCCACACGATAGAGCAAACTTTTATCTTGAGGAACCACCCTGTGAAGTTTGCGTGGTCGACGTTTTTTTCGAACCAGAACGCAAAATATCTTCGCCCGACATTAGTTGCCGTCAGTGGCGCTCACCACTAGAACGGGCGTTCGCCGCGCCGCACAGTGTGTCGATCAATGGAAAAAAGTCCGAAAATCAAAGTTTAAGATCGGCAAATTTATGTATCCTAAAATGTTCGTAACAAAACATAGTTTCTAAAACTGTCTTCAATTTTAACTGAATAAATCAATTTGTTGTTAAAAACTGAGGCTGAAACTTCACTGTCAAATTCCGTGCATTTTTTAAAACATGCGTCCCTCGCAAGCTATTTGTTCTTTTAATTTGATTTTTACAGGGTGTGTTTAGCATTATTAGACATTCAATCTCCCAAAAAAATTTTTTTTAAATAATCGCAATTTTTCCTAATTTTTTATGTATAACATTTATCAACTTTGATTAGAGTTTTAAAAAAAGTATCCCGAGGTAACCCCGTAAATTTTTTTACAGTAATTGGTGGCATATTAAACTTCAATTTCGCGTTGGTTTAAATCTGCTCACGTTTCCTCAAGGGGAGAAAATAATAAAAAACCATATTAAGACGCTCGCGCTCGGCGGCTTTCTGCGTAGTCTTTCGAAGAAATTTGTTGCAATTATTTTTAGACGCATGCCATTTGATAAGTACTTACATATGTGATCAATTTTATTCTTATAAATTATATATTTTGTTTCAAAATTGTTTAAATATTTACAATCTTTCAATTCAGTATTAAAGAAGGTACCAAAAGGTTCCTTTGAGATTTTGTATTATATTAATTTAAAGTACATTAGACTTGATATGACGGTCGATCTTAAGTGCATAAATATACACAAATATTAAAAATAGTAGAAAATGTTGACGTTGAGACGCGTGCGTTCGCCGTCCACGCCTTTAACGTAGTCTATCGAGTTCCCACTTGAGTCCGCGCGAAACGATAAGACACTATGTTTACTCATTATGCTATTCTAAATATACAGTCCCTTATTTTCAATTGTTTATACGATATCTGTCGAACATAATACCCGCAAGACATCAAGACAACATTCAAATAAAGACCTATTAAATCATCTTCTACTGGAGTCGGATCCAATTATTGCCTATTATAAAAAAAAAACATACGAAAAAAGAAAAAAAGGATTTCGCAGATATAAGAGACTACTTATTATTAAATGAAACATCCGACTTATCAGATTCCAACCCAAACACTTGTTCTGATGATAGTGAAGCTGAAGTAGTATAGTACGTACACATATTATTTAATAACATATTATCTATGTTAATTGATTAATTCATTAATTTATTCATTTTATTTATTTCTAGGTAAAATAAAGGATTTTTCTTAAAGATTCCTAAGTTTTAATTCCACCTTATGAAGATTTAAATAAGTAATGCATACAGTTTAGTACTTTTTTAATAATTTTCGTTAAAATTGTAAACTACTACTTTTTATGCAATAAAAAAACATAAGAAACAAGGTCATCACAATTAAAAACAATAACTTCCCTATAAAATCGGGAAGTTAAAAAATTTTTTTTTAATAATTAAAAAAAAAATTTTTTTTATGCCAATCGATTCGTCTTTGCATTTTATTTCAAAAAGTATTAAGGTACTTTACTCGAAAATTGCATAGTTTAAGAGTTACGACTTTTTTCCCGAACTCCCATATACTCGACACACTGTGCGCCGTATCACATAGAATTTTGTTTTCTGGTTCGAAAAAAACGTCGACCACGCAAACTTCACAGGGTGGTTCCTCAAGATAAAAGTCTGCTCTATCGCGTGGTATAGTTCGATTTTCCGCTGGACCCTTATTTTTTTAGATAAATTCAGAAATATCCGCAAAGATTGGTGCAAAAGTGGTGTCTCTCCGTCTTTAATCACTGTTTACATATGTTTAAACTATCATAATGTACTAATATTGGATATCACTGTATTCGGGAAAGTCTACAGAATCTTTTGCTGTAAAGAACAATTCAATATCTTTTATAATAACATCACAATATTTGTTCAAAGTTGAAAAATATGTCTCTTTTTAAAACTGAATTATCTCAAAAACTGTACGTCTAGGAGAAAAATTAAGGACAGATTTGGAATCAGCACGAAAAACTCTATAAGAATCGTATAGTGGGAATCGAAATACTTTTTGGCTGTTGGACAGTGTAACCAAACTGCGGATGCTCACGGAATTCTTAATTTTTATAAACAAATGTTAAGAAGGTGGTATCAAACAGAATCTTATTTTCAGTGGCAATGGTCATTGTAATCACAAGATTAATAAAAATCGTACGAAATTCTATTGAATTTCGTATTTTAATATTGTTTGAAAATTTGCATACGCCACAAATGCATACAGATCCGCAGTCTACTAATAACAGAGTAATATAAACAGATCTAAACTAATTACACAAGAAACTGCGTCCGATCCTTTCCACCGGGAATTGAACGATCCCGAAGGACCTGCGGGACTCCGCTCGCCCGAGCATAACCGCGGAAAGCGGAAGAAAAAACGGAGCGGGCCGCGTACGGGTAGCCTCGTCGTCCGGCGCGGCGCGCGGCTCGTATTTTCAATTAAGAGAAAATTACCCGGGTTCCGCGATGGAACGCTCGGCGGGCTTTCATTAATCGTCTTACTTAGCGGCAATCAATACAACCGTCGACTTCGATCGCTGCGGAAATTCCGTTTCACCCCGCCTCCCCCTGTCCGGCCCCCTGTCCCAGTTACGTTCGTTCGAACGGCAGCAATTTCGAAATGAATGCAGTCCGCGCGGACGCCCGTTTCGATTCGGCCCGCTCGTAAATCGTGGGCCGCGTTGCGAGGTCGGCGCGCCGCCGAGGATTTGCCGACGAGACGGAGGAAGAGAGCGGAAGAGAGACTAAGAGAGAGAGAGAGAATGGAGGACGCGTCTCGGTAAAGGGACAGGGAAAACCAGGGGGAACTAGGCTCGTCCTTAGAATTCTACGACGGAGATAATATCGGGCATTCGGGGCGCGGATTTCCCGGGAGGAAGGAGCACGTCGAGCGCTAAAAGGTACACGCCAATCGGTCCGTAGATTCGACGTCTCCTCCCTGGAGAATCCGCGAAATCTGGCCCGACTGAACGGAAGTGAAATATACGGGGCCGGTTAGGATCGGAACGGATACGAAAGAAAATAGGGGGACGACGCGGGACAGGGAGTCCAAGGGAAAGTACACAGTTCGCGGGAACAATGACACGAACCTGTGGGATGCGCGAGCAGAAGCGAGTGAGCGAGAACACGTCGGAGAAAGACACAGGGATTGAGACAGAAAGTTAAGAGAAAAGACGATCAGAGGAACAAAGAACCGACCGGATAGATGCGAAGAAAACGGAAGCGAGAGAATCACGAGAGAGAGAGAGGAGGGGAGAGACCCGGTTCGGGAAAACAAAGCGAAAGACCGACGGGAAAGAAAAGAGGCGAACACGAAGAGGGAGATCGGCACCGAGAGTCCGAAAGGAATTAGATTTGCTCGGTGCTAGCCAAGCGCGACGGACAGAATGCAACGCGATCCGCCGGTAATTCGAAACGCGTTCCTCGGAAACACGGAGAATTATTCCTTTGCCGCTGTTCCTGCTATTGCCACTGATGCTCCCGTCGCTCTTTCTGCTTCTGCTAGTCTCTCAACGTTGCTGCGCCGCGTCGTTATGTCGTGAAGATCCTCGACCGGAACGTTCAACCGACTCCTCGCCGATTACTCCCAGGTATCCCCAACTTCCTTACCCAATTCCCAGCCGTTCATACTTATTTCGACGGTACGCGCGATTAAACGCGCCGGCCAGCTACGTCCGTCACCGCGCGCGATAAACAGTGGTCCAGGCGGCATATCTCATTTGGTGAAAAATGACTTGTCTCATATCGGTATTTGATGCATCTACAATTAAGGGGGATCTATACCCTCGGATTGTAATTAGAAAGGAACTATAATCTTACTAGATTTTGGGTCTAAACATGGGTTTACGCGCATCGATTTTTTGTCCTTATTTGAGCCGATTTATGGCTGGGTGAGGATTTATGGCTCATTCTATAGAGGAAGGTTAAATACCGCGCGCTCTGCTATTGATGTAACGAGATTATGTTCATATCTAATAATATGAGTACCCAAAGTAGAGAAAAAATCTAGAAAAATAACCGCAGATTTCAATGTATTTTTCCCCCTTAAGGGGGATCTATACCCTCGGATTTTGGGGTATTTATCAATGTTATCAACCTCTGTGCAGAAAAAAAGTTTGGTAACATTGATAAACACGCAACTGCATAATGAACACGAGATGGAGTTGCTTGCTATTTCCATATTCTATTCAGCTCGTCGCGAATGCCGTTATACAGGGCAGGTCGCACTAATATTAGTGCCACCGATGAGAATATGTACCTCGTCTGTGTCAGTTTTGCTATGATTCCACATTGACAGCAGTGAAATGTTGCACAATATCGCAGCACTGATTGACAGTCCTTCTGACTAGGCACCATCTCGTGTAAACTAACTGAAATGAAATTGGCTCTAGATTGGCTCTACATCAGAGATAACCTCTGTCTTCATGAACGTAATATGGGGAAATCTCTGCTAATGTGAATGAAATCACGCGCTTCGATTTTTTGTCCTTATACGAGCATATTTTGAGCTGCACAAAGGCTCATTTGATAGAGGAAGGTTCATCACGGCGCGCTCTGCTCATCATATCAGTCAGAAAAATCTCTTTGAGACAGGAAAATACATTGAAATCTGCGGTTATTTTTCTAGATTTTTTCTCTACTTTGGGCACTCATATTATTAGATATAAACATAATCTCGTTAAATCAATAGCAGAGCGCGCCGGATTTAACCTTCCTCTATAGAATGAGTCCTCACCCAGTCCAAAATCCGCTCAAATAAGGACGAAAAATCGAAGCGCGTAAACCCATGTTTCGACCCAAAATCTAGTAAGATTCTAGTTCCTTTCTAGTTACTTCATTGGGTATAGATCCCCCTTAAGAGCAAAACTGATGATGTGTCGCGTAGACATATTATTGTATTAAAGTTGGCATTATGATAGGAATAAACATTTAAATAGATTAGAGATGGGAATGCGCCCGTCGATTGAATAACGCGGCAAGTTCAATTAGTAGAAAGACAGAGAACGATCGTTGTTATTAAAATAAAGGAGTTGCGTTGTCAATGTTCTCGTAATGTGGAAAGACGTTATATGTAATTTGTGTTTGATTACAATATATTATATACATTAAATGCTGTATATTTATTAAACGTGTAACAACGTAGAGCTGAGTATCACAACAAAAACTGATCACACACACTTTAAATCAGAATAACTTTTTTATGAATGGACCAAACGACTTCAATTTGTCTGTAAGGCTAGCAGAATTAGTTTAGTAAATGACATATAAAAAATATGTTGAAAAAATGCATTTCTACCGAATCTATTTAAGATTTCTGAAAAATTTTCTTTTTAAACGAAGAGCGACTTGTTGCATTGAAAAATGTAGAATTACAGTTCGTCATTTATTAAATAAGTAATTCTTAATGGACTACTGAAAGTTGTCGAAGTTATTTCACATGGAATATATCTGTTCAGTTCCGCATTTTTTAAAATTTGAATATTTTAGAAGAATGTATCTACATTGAAGATGATTATGTTGCACGTTAAATGTCCCTTTCTGATAATTGTGACTTACTCTTCCGCTGGCTCACCGCAAAACATAGAAAAACAGCATGCAAGTGGTCTGCGAGCCGGTTAAAATTTGAAGGGAAAACATTTGAAATAGTATTCAAAATACAAGATACAGGAAAAATAATGTTTGCACAGATATAGCAATATTTGAATTACAAAACGAAATTACACTAAAAATATCATTATTTTCTTTAATTCGACGGACAGAACAAAATATCCTGACAATAAAAGCGAGCGCGGGGATGTTGAAACGGTATTTCACCGTGGAAAAACATAATATCTAGTAAAGTGAAATTTTTAGTTGAAGTACGACTATTTGCGTTGGACGCGACAAAGCAAATTGCTCGACATTTTCATCGTTCTGGCTACTCCTTTGTAGACATAAATTCAATTTAGCAAAACTGAACAGAAAAACCTCGAGCTAAAGACCCATTAACTTGTACAGCTTGAAAATAATATTTCTAAATATTATTCGAAAAATTTCCGACAAAACCCTGTTTAAAATAATATTTCGCCCGGTGCTCCGACGATTATACAAAGTCTCTTTTCCTCAAGCAGTTCATCCGCGGCGTAATATTACGAAATTCGCATTTCCTCAATGAGGAAACAAGTTTTGAAGTATCACTCTTAAGTTTTCTTCTTGAAGATAATACTAGCGCGCTTATTACTTCATATTTCACGAAGAATTTCGCTGAAGAACGTTCTGTTCCTCGGCATCCTGGCAATTGAAAGAAATCGTCCTTTATCTCGTCGGGATCGGCAGCGAATAAAAAAAGAATCCCATTTATTATAATATTCTGGCATCGCTCGGTCATTCATCGCGTCGATTGCATTATCTCGCGCCGCGAAACGCGCCGCGTCTCTCAAACATCGTAACTCATTTCACGCATCGGTTGTACGGACAACAAATAGTTTTCTTGATAGATGATAATTGCAATATTGATTTGTAATATCGGCGATGCACTGGAGGTCGTTGAATAAATTCCCGCCGAAGAATCGCTGACTAATAACGACACGCGCGTAATTTATAATCGGCCGCTGTTGAAACTATAATGGGCATTATGGCGTTTAGAAGACTCGACTTACGCCCTCGGGTTTACTATGCCATTCGGCCACGGAATACGTGTCTTACGTGAAATTAAACGTTTTATGAGCTTTGAGGAGATTTACTCGCCGATAACACTCTAACGGAAAAACTTCTCTCCAAATGCTTCGGGTTTATAGATTAACAAATCTTACCGAGATGTGAATTGTTCATTTCGGATACTCGAAACGTCGTTTATCATTTCAAATAATAGATATAATCTCGTAAAAATTAATAGCGCGAAAATAAATTTCAAACATCTTTGAAAACTTTGACAAATTTTGTTCCTCATTGAAACCATCATGAATTTCAAGATTGAAGCTTCATCTTTACAATGGCACTTTAAAAATGGATGTACGAGTTTCTTCAGTCGTTTTATCGAACTTTGAATGTGAGATGTGCCAACTTTAATGTTGTTGCTCATTTTTATTCTGTAGAAAAGTGAAAAAAAATCGTACATCAATTTTTAAGGAGACGTTGTAAAGAGGAGGCTTCAATTTTTAAGTGTATCGCAGTTTCATTTACGAGAAACATTTCTGAAAGCTTTTGGACACGTTTGAATTTCCTGAATTGTTTCGGAAAAATGAATCTATTTCCCACCTGCTAAATCGTGCAAAAATGATTCGTAACAATCAATTTCAGATAATCGAATATTTTCGAATTGTCTAGAACGTTCGGAATGAAAGTTTCTTCAGTCGTTTTATTGAACTTTGAATGCGAGATGTGCCAACTTTAATGTTGTTGCTCATTTTTATTCTGTAGAAAAGTGAAAAGAAATCGTACATCAATTTTTAAGGAGTCGTTGTAAAGAGGAGGCTTCAATTTTTAAGTGTATCGCAGTTTCATTTACGAGAAACATTTCTGAAAGCTTTTGGACACGTTTGAATTTCCTGAATTGTTTCGGAAAAATGAATCTATTTCCCACCTGCTAAATCGTGCAAAAATGATTCGTAACAATCAATCTGAGATAATCGAATATTTTCGAATTGTCTAGAACGTTCGGAATGAAAGTTTCTTCAGTCGTTTTATCGAACTTTGAATGTGAGATGTGCCAACTTTAATGTTGTTGCTCATTTTTATTCTGTAGAAAAGTGAAAAGAAATCGTACATCAATTTATAAGAAGTCGTTGTAAAGAGGAGGCTTCAATTTTTAAGTGTATCGCAGTTTCATTTACGAGAAACATTTCTGAAAGCTTTTGGACACGTTTGAATTTCCTGAATTGTTTCGGAAAAATGAATCTATTTCCCACCTGCTAAATCGTGCAAAAATGATTCGTAACAATCAATTTCAGATAATCGAATATTTTCGAATTGTCTAGAACGTTCGGAATGAAAGTTTCTTCAGTCGTTTTATTGAACTTTGAATGCGAGATGTGCCAACTTTAATGTTGTTGCTCATTTTTATTCTGTAGAAAAGTGAAAAGAAATCGTACATCAATTTTTAAGGAGTCGTTGTAAAGAGGAGGCTTCAATTTTTAAGTGTATCGCAGTTTCATTTACGAGAAACATTTCTGAAAGCTTTTGGACACGTTTGAATTTCCTGAATTGTTTCGGAAAAATGAATCTATTTCCCACCTGCTAAATCGTGCAAAAATGATTCGTAACAATCAATCTGAGATAATCGAATATTTTCGAATTGTCTAGAACGTTCGGAATGAAAGTTTCTTCAGTCGTTTTATCGAACTTTGAATGTGAGATGTGCCAACTTTAATGTTGTTGCTCATTTTTATTCTGTAGAAAAGTGAAAAGAAATCGTACATCAATTTATAAGAAGTCGTTGTAAAGAGGAGGCTTCAATTTTTAAGTGTATCGCAGTTTCATTTACGAGAAACATTTCTGAAAGCTTTTGGACACGTTTGAATTTCCAGAATTGTTTCGGAAAAATGAATCTATTTCCCACCTGCTAAATCGTGCAAAAATGATTCGTAACAATCAATCTCAGATAATCGAATATTTTCGAATTGTCTAGAACGTTCGGAATGAAAGTTTCTTCAGTCGTTTTATCGAACTTTGAATGTGAGATGTGCCAACTTTAATGTTGTTGCTCATTTTTATTCTGTAGAAAAGTGAAAAGAAATCGTACATCAATTTTTAAGGAGTCGTTGTAAAGAGGAGGCTTCAATTTTTAAGTGTATCGCAGTTTCATTTACGAGAAACATTTCTGAAAGCTTTTGGACACGTTTGAATTTCCAGAATTGTTTCGGAAAAATGAATCTATTTCCCACCTGCTAAATCGTGCAAAAATGATTCGTAACAATCAATCTCAGATAATCGAATATTTTCGAATTGTCTAGAACGTTCGGAATGAAAGTTTCTTCAGTCGTTTTATCGAACTTTGAATGTGAGATGTGCCAACTTTAATGTTGTTGCTCATTTTTATTCTGTAGAAAAGTGAAAAGAAATCGTACATCAATTTTTAAGGAGTCGTTGTAAAGAGGAGGCTTCAATTTTTAAGTGTATCGTAGTTTCATTTACGAGAAACATTTCTGAAAGCTTTTGGACACGTTTGAATTTCCAGAATTGTTTCGGAAAAATGAATCTATTTCCCACCTGCTAAATCGTGCAAAAATGATTCGTAACAATCAATTTCAGATAATCGAATATTTTCGAATTGTCTAGAACGTTCGGAATGAAAGTTTCTTCAGTCGTTTTATCGAACTTTGAATGCGAGATGTGCCAACGTTAATGTTGTTGCTCATTTTTATTCTGTAGAAAAGTGAAAAGAAATCGTACATCAATTTATAAGAAGTCGTTGTAAAGAGGAGGCTTCAATTTTTAAGTGTATCGCAGTTTCATTTACGAGAAACATTTCTGAAAGCTTTTGGACACGTTTGAATTTCCTGAATTGTTTCGGAAAAATGAATCTATTTCCCACCTGCTAAATCGTGCAAAAATGATTCGTAACAATCAATCTCAGATAATCGAATATTTTCGAATTGTCTAGAACGTTCGGAATGAAAGTTTCTTCAGTCGTTTTATCGAACTTTGAATGTGAGATGTGCCAACTTTAATGTTGTTGCTCATTTTTATTCTGTAGAAAAGTGAAAAGAAATCGTACATCAATTTATAAGAAGTCGTTGTAAAGAGGAGGCTTCAATTTTTAAGTGTATCGCAGTTTCATTTACGAGAAACATTTCTGAAAGCTTTTGGACACGTTTGAATTTCCTGAATTGTTTCGGAAAAATGAATCTATTTCCCACCTGCTAAATCGTGCAAAAATGATTCGTAACAATCAATCTCAGATAATCGAATATTTTCGAATTGTCTAGAACGTTCGGAATGGAAGTTTCTTCAGTCGTTTTATCGAACTTTGAATGTGAGATGTGCCAACTTTAATGTTGTTGCTCATTTTTATTCTGTAGAAAAGTGAAAAGAAATCGTACATCAATTTATAAGAAGTCGTTGTAAAGAGGAGGCTTCAATTTTTAAGTGTATCGCAGTTTCATTTACGAGAAACATTTCTGAAAGCTTTTGGACACGTTTGAATTTCCAGAATTGTTTCGGAAAAATGAATCTATTTCCCACCTGCTAAATCGTGCAAAAATGATTCGTAACAATCAATCTCAGATAATCGAATATTTTCGAATTGTCTAGAACGTTCGGAATGAAAGTTTCTTCAGTCGTTTTATCGAACTTTGAATGTGAGATGTGCCAACTTTAATGTTGTTGCTCATTTTTATTCTGTAGAAAAGTGAAAAGAAATCGTACATCAATTTTTAAGGAGTCGTTGTAAAGAGGAGGCTTCAATTTTTAAGTGTATCGCAGTTTCATTTACGAGAAACATTTCTGAAAGCTTTTGGACACGTTTGAATTTCCAGAATTGTTTCGGAAAAATGAATCTATTTCCCACCTGCTAAATCGTGCAAAAATGATTCGTAACAATCAATCTCAGATAATCGAATATTTTCGAATTGTCTAGAACGTTCGGAATGAAAGTTTCTTCAGTCGTTTTATCGAACTTTGAATGTGAGATGTGCCAACTTTAATGTTGTTGCTCATTTTTATTCTGTAGAAAAGTGAAAAGAAATCGTACATCAATTTTTAAGGAGTCGTTGTAAAGAGGAGGCTTCAATTTTTAAGTGTATCGTAGTTTCATTTACGAGAAACATTTCTGAAAGCTTTTGGACACGTTTGAATTTCCAGAATTGTTTCGGAAAAATGAATCTATTTCCCACCTGCTAAATCGTGCAAAAATGATTCGTAACAATCAATTTCAGATAATCGAATATTTTCGAATTGTCTAGAACGTTCGGAATGAAAGTTTCTTCAGTCGTTTTATCGAACTTTGAATGCGAGATGTGCCAACGTTAATGTTGTTGCTCATTTTTATTCTGTAGAAAAGTGAAAAGAAATCGTACATCAATTTATAAGAAGTCGTTGTAAAGAGGAGGCTTCAATTTTTAAGTGTATCGCAGTTTCATTTACGAGAAACATTTCTGAAAGCTTTTGGACACGTTTGAATTTCCTGAATTGTTTCGGAAAAATGAATCTATTTCCCACCTGCTAAATCGTGCAAAAATGATTCGTAACAATCAATCTCAGATAATCGAATATTTTCGAATTGTCTAGAACGTTCGGAATGAAAGTTTCTTCAGTCGTTTTATCGAACTTTGAATGTGAGATGTGCCAACTTTAATGTTGTTGCTCATTTTTATTCTGTAGAAAAGTGAAAAGAAATCGTACATCAATTTATAAGAAGTCGTTGTAAAGAGGAGGCTTCAATTTTTAAGTGTATCGCAGTTTCATTTACGAGAAACATTTCTGAAAGCTTTTGGACACGTTTGAATTTCCTGAATTGTTTCGAAAAAATGAATCTATTTCCCACCTGCTAAATCGTGCAAAAATGATTCGTAACAATCAATCTCAGATAATCGAATATTTTCGAATTGTCTAGAACGTTCGGAATGGAAGTTTCTTCAGTCGTTTTATCGAACTTTGAATGTGAGATGTGCCAACTTTAATGTTGTTGCTCATTTTTATTCTGTAGAAAAGTGAAAAGAAATCGTACATCAATTTATAAGAAGTCGTTGTAAAGAGGAGGCTTCAATTTTTAAGTGTATCGCAGTTTCATTTACGAGAAACATTTCTGAAAGCTTTTGGACACGTTTGAATTTCCTGAATTGTTTCGAAAAAATGAATCTATTTCCCACCTGCTAAATCGTGCAAAAATGATTCGTAACAATCAATTTCAGATAATCGAATATTTTCGAATTGTTTAGAACGTTCGGAATGAAAAGTTGAACGTCCGTGTCGAATCGCGAGTGTATTCTAAATCTCAATAAGCCGTTAAAGAAAGCTTGAGGAACTGCTATTACTGTAATCTTAAGCCACGATCACAGCCTTCGCGTTTAAATGCTTATGCTGTTACAGATCACCCCGAAGACAGGAAATGGACTTTAAACGCGATAAACGTTCTGTGCGCAAACCCTTGATTTACAACCTACTCGACCTACATCGACGCCTTTGTACCGTGGCTCGATGTATACGGTCTCATGCCGAGGATCTACGCACTTAATCAAGTTCGATAATGCCTAATTATTCGACAAAATTATGCTTGTCCCTTTGATCGTAAATAACATCGCTGAAACGTGATACTAACCGCCGGCTTTCATTGTTGGGCATGGAATCGTCGGACGTCGAATATGAATGGATCGAACCAATCCTTCAGATCGCTCTAATCGTTTCCATTCTTTCCATTGTGTTGTCCGTTTCTTGGAACTTTGTTCATTTGTGTACGTGAGAGCCGATTCGTCTGTACGTAATACGTCACGTGTATTTGTTTAACGTGTCAAGTACCACACCAATGTTCATAGAAGCTACAAAAGACCAAACAACATGTTATTGTAATAATTTTCAATCTAACGACTGAGTAGTGGATAACTAGTGAAATAATACTCCCTCTGACCCATAATAATAGTAGCAAAAGAAAATAAATATAGAACGCAACATTTATTATCAAAAAACTAGATTACACTAAACAATAAATTAAAAATATTACTCCTAATTTTTATTTTGAGTGTTCAGACAGTTTCTGGATTTTTCAATAATTTCGTTACTGCATTTTAAACTTATAGGTAGGATCCCTTGGCTGCGAAGCTTTGCTTTAAGATTATTGGAGCCATAATTCTTCCTTGCTTCCAGCATAACTTGTTTTTGTTCATCTTACTTTTACAATATGTTGATATTCAACTGCAATAAACCAACTGATCTCGATCAGCGGATGAAACTAGAAAAATAGATATAATTCGTAATAATTAGGTTAACCTAAAACCAATGACAGATGTCATGAAACATTGATTTTGATTGAAGTCTTCGCAATTTTTCGCTACAAAATAACTTGCAGCTGCATTCGCCAATGACTCCCGTTTAAATATTTACTTGCTACTATTATTATGGGACAGAGGGAGTACATAAAAACAAATTTTTAAAGTATTGATATATTCTTTTCAATTAACGAGGATTATTGAATGAAGGAGAAGAAATTTATATATAATTCCTGCTTCTTGCAATTGAAGCGGCAAACGTCTATTTTGTTTACTCTTTTGTGAAAAAGCTTCTGAAACAACATCTTGGACCGCTATCGTTTGGAAAATGTTGTCGCAATCGCTGCCGCCATTACATCAATTTCAGAAAAGATTGGAATGCGAAGGTTTTCCGCAAAATAACACGTTACAGCGGCGGGTTTACGTAATCTCGACGCGACGGCGACGCCGACGCCGCTAATTGTAAGAATGCGAAGTTAACTAGTTCAGAGAGTAACTTTGCATCGGAGTTTATTGCTGTCGTGAACTTGAGAAACACGTAACGAAACACGATTCGAACGATACCTGCGTCTCGTTCCGAGCGAAACAGGTTTTACTCCTTTGCCGAACCCGAATGACTGTCGTTCGCGCGTAGCCGGCAACGATTAAGTAATTACCACAAATTGGCCTCGACATTTCACTGGGCCTAATATTAATCGCTAATCGCCGTGCGCGCCGTGATTAATATTAATCAGCAATTAATTGATGGAGCCGACATGCGCTCTGTTAATATCTCGCCATTTATCTTAACGATTTCGATCCTTGGCACTGATGGCAACCGTGCGCGTTCGCCTGGGCGCCGATTAAATCTTCACCGGGAATCTTACACCGGATTTCTATGAAGGCTGTTCTACACGGTTGTAGCTGTCACTGGCGAATGGCATCTTGAGCAGTCAATTCGTTCCTCGCGGTAACTGCTTTCAACCGACCTCGATCCGTATCCTTTCGTTCGTCTTTCTCAGGATAATACGATTAAAGGAAGCTCGGTCTGATGACGAAACTGGAAGTGCGTTTCAGATTGCTTTTCGTGTATCGAGATGTATCTCTCTGGCTAATTCGTGTTATTGTTGTCAGGTATCCACAGTTCCACAATTTTAGGTAGTGTGTAGTATACTGGGTAAGTCACCTAAGACTAGTCACCTGAATAACTTTATTCATCAGCTGAGGATATCCCATTACTTATAGCATTCACAGTGAATTTATATTTTTCATTCTTTTTACGTTTCTGATCTTGAATGACTACATCGTTGAAGTTGTCTCGCAAGGGGCTAGAAACGTAGCAGTTCAGAAATAAGTGGTTCCATTTTTAAAAAACTAGGTTAACTCCAAATCTCCTGAGCACCTCCACCTGAAAAAGCTACAGTGGGTGTACAAAGTATTCGTACACTTTTTAAAAACTAATAACTTTTTTATAATTGTGCCAAACGACCTGATTTTTTATAATCAATTAGAAGCATTAGTTTACAAACTGATATGCAAAAAAGATTTTCCAAAAATTACAATTTACAAGGTTGCAGGCAAAAATAAAAAAGACATTTTTTAAAACTTTTTATTTGGGCCCTTAATGAAAATTTAAAACATATGTTTTCTAGATCCATGCTCTTTATACGCATGTTGGAAATTTCATCGAAATCGATTGACGCAGGAAAAAACAACAGGCGTCGAAACATGTACGATTTTGTGGATTTTAAGCAGAAACTGATCAAAAGTCGTGGAAAACTACGATTTTCACAATTTTTAACCGCTTGTAGCTCGTGTGTATGTTAATCGATATCAATGAAATTTTCAACATTGTGTATGACTAACATAGATCTACAAAACATACATTTTAAATTTTCATTAAGGATCCAAATAAAAAAGTTTTAAAAAATGCTTTTCTTATTTTTGCATTTAACCTTGTAAATTATAATTTTTGGAAAATCTTTTTTGTATATCATTTCGTAAACCAATGCTTCTAATTGATTATAAAAAATCAGGTTGTTTGGTGCAATTATAAAAATGTTATTAGTTTTTAAAAAGTGTACGAATAAATGTGAGGTTATGTTCGCGGCGCACGGTTTTGATCAAATTATACACTAAATAGCAATTTTGTAGACATTTTTCAAACGTTCGATTCGGATTTGAATCATTACGTCCTGAGACACCTTTGCTATACATTGTTTTCTATAAGAGAAAAGGAAGAAAGATGGTGGTGTGTTTCGTCCTAGACCCTAGTTTAGTCCTAGTGTACGAATACTTTGTACACCCACTGTATGTACACCACGTAATGGGCCCCTCGAAACCAAACAATTTTTCTCGGAAACATTTCTTCCATCTCAAAAAATGTAGAAGTTATTTAGGTGACTTGTCTTGCGTGACTCACCGTGTATAGTATGTGAAGTTTTCTTTCGATATAAGACGATGGCTCGGGACGGCTGTCTACGTTTTGCGGATGAGGGCACCTATTCAGCTCGATATTGTTCTTGAGTAGGCTGAGAGTTTATGGGTCCCATAAAGATGTCGGACAGGCCATAAAGTGGCCACCGGTTAGTTCCCCTACATTTTGAGCAGAAATTCAAATGAATTTAAGCGATGAATCAGATTTTAGCAAGAAAACTATAAAACTGCAAGACCACATTACCTGTCTCTATCATTTTGTCCAGGAGTGTAAACAATGACCTTCCTTGGGCCAGGCGAAGCAGTGTGTGAAACTTTGCACAAGCCAGCTCTCGTGCCCCCTTATTTGGTATATTTTTACATCGCGACCGCGTATTGCGCCATCGTCTCTTCAGTCTAGCTAGCCCCCACCCCGTTGCTCCCTCTCCCCATCTCTCTATCTCTCCTGCCCCTCTGCCCAATGTGTGTCAGGTAATTGGGTGTGAAATGAAATCTAACGAAAACCCTTTTAGGCGTGTGCACAGTCGCCCGCTTGTGGACAGAGTAGCCCGGCCCATCCCCTTGCACCTTTTACCATCCCTCGTGCCAGCCCCCTCCCCCTCCCCGTGGCCCCCTGACGCCCCACAGTCGCCCACACCGTTCACAGCGAACGAGTACACCGCTTTTTCGCCTCTGTCCTTCTCATGTGTCGCGTGTGCAGATGTGCAAGTGTATGTATGCGTGTGTGTATATGTGTGTGTATATATCGGTATCAGAGGCAGGGGAGCGCGCGTATCGTGTGAGAGGTGGTTCACGATCAAATAGTTTCCATTTTTTGTCAGCGCCATCAGCCGTCCTTTCTCGTCTGCATGCCACAGCGACGGGAATATTACGGGACGATGGTTAAACTCCTCGTTCACGCTCTCCACTCTTTTGTTCTTTGTTGCTTCCTTTCGCTGTGCCCCCCTTTAGCCCCCCTTCCCCTCGCCCCACCTGCAACCATCACCCCTTCTCACCACCCCCGAACAGAGTATCTCTCGCCCCTAGCCTGGTCGGTCGGCTGCAGCCCAACCCCGGACTTTTCCTATTCGCGTGATAGAAACCATTTTTGCCGGGGCGAGTTCGGGCCCCGGCTCGGAATCGGCAGGCTTGTTTGCTTTATCAACTAGAACCAACAAGTTTCTGTATCTTTCGCCTTCTGTCTACTTCTTCGTTCCGTCGGTTCTTTCTTTATTTCGTTTTTCGCCACCCCCTCTCTATCTCTTTTTACGTTTATCCCTCTCTCTGTCTATCTTTCCTTCTTTTTTTTTCTTTTTGGTTTCTTCTCCTCGCGGAACGAACAATTACGGGGCAAGTTGAAACGTTTCCGGTTTAGAGCGCCGCACCGCGCCGCGCCGTGTCTCGCGAAGGCCGCTCTGATTGCCGTCTGATCCGTGTCTGGGATATTCTACTGCGGGTTGATTGCTTGCGAGAGATATCGAACCCTTGCTTTATAACATCGTGCGGGACCCGCGATTCGGTTTGCCGGCCGAATGTGAGCAATGCGGCACCGGCAGACTGCCTTTACCCCGTTCACTGCCGAATAAACACCCTTCAAAAATCCCAGAAGGTCACAGTAGTGCCGTCACTGTAATGAAAAGTGCATATTTAAAAAATATATTCTTAACACAACCTGACTGCCGAATAAACACCCTTCAAAAATCCCAAAAGATCACAGTAATTCAGACATTAACGGACTTGCCCCGTAGACGGACTTACCTCACTCCACCTTAGTTCCTTCCAAAAAAATTCGTAAAGGTTGACGAAGAAACGGCCTGGGAAAACGAGAATATCCGGTTGATATTAAAATTTTTGATGAAAGTATCATCTGGAAGATGCGCCCCCGTAATTTCACCGTGCCCGGGTCATTACGTATTTATTATATTCAGCTAGTCACAACGAAACGGTGAATCGTGGAATTTCAGAAGCGATTATCCGGAAAGCTTTTAGTGGTGCCGCTCGAAAAGGCACGCGGGCGATGTTTATACGTGTCCTGTTTTACGTGCTCGCGGGCAAAACTCGTAAAAGTTTTCTCGGAGATACACCGTCAATATGCTTAGCCATTTTTGGCCGAATCTCCACTAAGCGCCTTAGTATACTGCATACACACGGTCCGTGTAAAATGCAAAAAGCCGGGGCTCAGCCATGCCCGGTATTATTATTACGTTAACCGGTCGAGGCTAGATTGCGTTTTACGCTCGTAAATCGTGCCGGTACACACGCGGGGGACCGCGACGATTTTCGGCGTCGTACCTTGCGGAATGAGCTCCGGGGATGGAAGATTTTTCGGAATTCGAGTCTGCTTGATCCTCCCCTTCTCGCGAGTGCGAGTGGTTTCCCCGAAACAAAATTATTCCGCGTTTGCTCGTTCCCAACGGTTGCCACCGGTCGCCTTTGCCAGGGCACGAGCCTTCACTTTTTCAAATTAAGAAACATATTAGGTCATCCGATAACTAAATTGCATACGCGTGCTATCCTCAATTTCTCGAGGTACCATGGAAACTATATTATATGCGAACATTTTATTACACAGGTATGCACTCCAAATTAATCCTTTCACAGACCATGTTCGCCTTTTTGCTCATCAAATTTACTCTTTCACAGACAAATCCACCGTTTCGAAAATTAATTACCGGTGACCAGGGCTGAAGCAATACAATGACATTTTGTCCTGATTTCGTTGGAAGCTGTTGTACCCAGTCCTTGAATTTAAGCGGCGTGCTTACACGGGTGAACATGGGCAAATTTTATTTGAAATGAAACTAAAAAATAATTACGTGAAATTATTCGTTTCGAAAAAATTTTAAATATAGAATTATGTTAAAACAGTATTATATTGGGTTAGAACGAAAGTTCCTAGCGTTCGTAAATTAAAATTGAAAGCTAAAATTCAGACATTTATTTACAGATTTATTCAATAACATATTTTCCATTCTGTTCTATTACTTTTTGCCATTTTCAAGGTAACTTCTTCAGTTATTGAATAAACATATGAATAAATATCTTAATTTTATCTTCGATTCCTAATTTGAAAATGCTACAAACTTTCTTTCCAACCCAATATTAATTACAAAATAAACTGATATGTTACTTCAAATATTTCAAGTAATAAATAAGAAATTATTCTCGATCGTACATTTTTGAAATAAATTTGGGGTTATGTTCGCGGCGCAACGGTTCGACCGATTATACACTAAATAGCAATTTTGTAGACATTTATCAAACGTTCGATTCGGATTTGAATCATTACGTACGTTTGCTATAGAATGTTTTCTGTAAGAGAAAAAGAAGAAAGATAGTGGGGTGGTGTTTCGTCCTAGACCCGCTAGAGGACTCATCAGTAAGGCTACCTAGCGGGTCCTGCCTTAGACACAAGTGTCGGGAGGAGGGACGTTATATACTAATTGATGACATTTTAGTAACTTTCTTCTTTTTCTCTTATAGAAATCAAAAGTGCAAAGCTTATCGTAGGAATCTTGCAAATCCACTGAAGAAAATGTATTCTTAACACCACCTGACTGCCGAATAAACACCCTTCAAAAATTCCAGGAGGTCACAGTAATGTAGTCATTGTAATCAAAAGTGCAAAGCTTATCGTAGGAATCTTGCAAATCTCAATGAATATTCGAAACACCGAGCCCGTTAAAATGGCGAATTTCAGATTTTTTCAGAGAAGTCATTTCAAGACAGATGATTGACGGGATTCCTCTGTTGTCTAGATTGACAGACTCAACACCCAGGAATCTTGTTAAACGAGTTTAACAGGAAGAGTCGTTCTTGATCAAAAAAAGGTTCATGTTATAAGATGTGTGTGTAACTTAGATTTGACCGCCATCTGGAGATGGATTAACACCTTGCCGAACAATCATCCACAAAATCAAAGGTATGCATTATTCTCTATAAATATTTCAAGTAATAAATAAGAAATTATTCTCGATCGTACATTTTTTAAATAAATTTGGGGTTATGTTCGCAGCACACGGTTTCGATCAAATTATACACTAAATAGCAATTTTATAGACATTTATCAAACGTTCGATTCGGATTTGAATCATTACGTCCTGAGACACGTTTGCTATAGAATGTTTTTATAAGAGAAAAAAAAGAAAGATGGTGGTGTGTTTCGTCCTAGACCCTAGTTTAGTCCTAATGTACGAATACTTTGTGCACCCACTGTATGTACACCACGTAATGGGCCCCTCGAAACCAAACAATTTTTTTTTAGAACATTTCTTCCATCTCAAAAAATGTAGATGTTATTTAGGTGACTTGTCTTGCGTGACTCACCGTGTATAGTATGTGAAGTTTTCTTTCGATATAAGACGATGACTCGGGACGGCTGTCGACGTTTTGCGGATGAGGGCACCTATTCAGCTCGACATTGTTCTTGAGTAGGCTGAGAGTTTATGGCTCCCATAAAGATCACGAACGCAATTGTGCAGGTTAGGAAGATGTAAAGCTATGTCCACACTGATGAAACATCGAGCGACCTCTTGTTGCCTTCTGCTTCTTTTGTTCGGTGAAAACAGCGATTTTTAAAAGATGCATGGAACGTCTGCTAAATATAGCTTCTTGCGTTACAGTGTGAACACCGCCTAAGGGATGAAGACACTCTACAGCACGTGAAACAAGTCTAATTTTGAGAATTTTTTTACGGGAATTTAATGGAAGGTACGAAAAACCTATTTTTATTACATATTTTTGTTATACAGATTTTCAAGAGTGAGAACATTTTTTCATAATAATTTTGTTATAGAATAAATAAGAAATTATTCTTGATCGTACATTTTTAAATAAATTTGGGGTTATGTTCGCGGCGCAACGGTTCGATCAAATTATACACTAAATAGCAATTTTGTAGACATTTTTCAAACGTTCGATTCGGATTTGAATATAGAAAATTCTACAGAATGTTTTCTATAAGAGAAAAAGAAGAATGATGTTGTTGTGTTTCGTCCTAGACCCGCTAGAGGACTCATCAGTAAGGCTATCTAGCGGGTCCTGCCTTAGACACAAGTGTCGGAAGGAGGGACGTTAATATACTAATTGTTTCGTGCTAGACCCGCTAGGAAAGACAACAACATCTTCCTTCTTTTTTTCTTCTAGAAAACATTCTATAGCAAACGTGTCTCAGGACGTAATGATTCAAATCCGAATCGAACGTTTGAAAAATGTCTACAAAATTGCTATTCAGTGTATAATTGATCGAACCGGTGCGCTGCGAACATAACCCCAAAACTTCAAGTAATGTTGCTACAAAGGTGATCTCAGGTATGAAATGAATTACAAAATAAAATTACACGAGGCTTGAAATGATATTTCAGAAGTGGTCCCGTACGTTTAAACAAAAATGCCGAAAGAAAAAGCATAAATTGTGGTACGGAAAGCTAGTATCTCTCTCACAGAAATACCAGAGTTCAGGCCGTAAAGCAGGCGTGCGCAGACTTTGCAACAGGGTTATCAGAATTTTATTACAATCGTGGTAAACCACTTAAGCAGTGTCGGCGATCTAAGTGCGGATATTCGAGAAAAAGTTTCGATTACGGTCACGGCCGGTGGCGTAGGGGCGCTCGTAAATTCGAGCTAATGATTTCCGATTTTTCCACGTGTACACGTTCACGATCGCATCGTTGCAGGCCTCGAAAAAACCATATCCGTGTTGTTTATCAGGGTTCTAATTACTCGATGCTTCATAGAGGCTTCAGTTGTTACTCCATCTCGGGACGATAAGATCGTACTAATTAACACGCATCGCTAGTTAGGGAGCATTCAGATCGCAAAACGCTGCCTCCGTTATATGCCGCCTCTGTTCTCGCCGGTGACCGTGCTATTTTTTTCGCCGGGAATTTTTCTGTTTCGGACGGGTGAAAGTATTCCACGGTTTCATGTTCCATTTACCTCCATTTCGGCCAATATTGTTCTCCGTTTGCCATGCGGATATCTGCGATTTTATTTATTTCAGAGGAACGTTCTCTCGTAGGAACACGAGCAAAGGGATGGTCAGTGTGCGTTCGATGAAAATCATCTCGACATCTCTTAGTGGAGGAACAATGAGGAACAATAGGGACCGAAGTGGAGATCTATCAAATGCATAAAATCCGCGGTCTACTTGGTTAAATGTACAGGGTGTCAAAAAATTATATGTCGCGGCTACCATAGGATGATTCTACACAATCTACACCCTCGATTTGATTGAAATTGAACTAAGGAAGGTGCTGCAAAATTGATCTTGATCTTGAATTACAAGGTCAAAAGGTCAACAATTTTTTTTTAATTGATTCGTATTTGAAACTTATTCCATTGTATATATTTTCTTCATTTTACAGATACGAAATTAATATAATACCATATGCAATACTTAAATGTGTAGTAATTGATTAGATACTAACATATTTAATAATGTAAACAATATTGTGAATAGAAATTGTAATTTCGGCGCACAGGTTCGATCCTATGTTACTAGTTAATCTAAGCAGTTTTACAAATTAGTAATTCGACGTTTCGGTCTAGATTAAGATCATCTTCAAGAATATAATTGCGTCTGTAAAAATTAATATGAGAAAAATTTTTTCTAACTAGCATAAAATCATATAACTTCTTACAATAACTAAAAAACATTTTGAACGTTGATCTTAATATTTTGACTATGGTCAAATGGTGTGTTTAGAAATGTTAGTTAGTTAGTTGGTTTGAATTAACCGCCACATATCGATCGGCCAATGGCTTGATCTTTGACATCTGATTGGTCGTCTCTTCAAACAAAGAACCGTGTATATATTATAACGTTTGTAATCCATCTTACTATGTATTATGCCGGCACATGGTCAACAAGTGCTTCTTGAAATGTTAAATTTCAATTAAATTTGTTACTAAGCAAGTAAGTTTATATTAGCTGTTATTGTGGCAATTTCTCATTTATTTCTCTTTTTGCTTTTCAACACGGAAATAAAATTTTTCTCACATTAATTTTTACAGACGCAATTATATTCTTGAAGATGGTCTTAATCTAGACCGAAACGTCGAATTACTAATTTGTAAAATTGCTTAAATTAACTAGTAACACATCGAACCTGTGTGCCGAAATTACAATTTCTATTTAAAATTTGGCGATCGAGATTAAACAAAACACTTAATATTGTGAATAATAGTACAGTTTTCAGTGGTGACTCTGAGTCACTTCTTGACTGGTAAGGGTTGAATAACTAACTAACGATTAAAACGTAAAAGAATTCAAATATTAATCGTTCTTTTAAGTTGAAATTACTCTAATCATCTGACACGACGAAATCGAATCCAGCTCGAATATTATCGAGTCGTTTTCGCTCGTTTGGGATCCACTTTTTATCTTCGTTGTTACAACTCGCGTAATCAGGATCTCGGATAGTTTCTCTGTCGGAGCAGGTGCGAGAAAAAGAGTATGGCGACGGGGTTGTTAGTCGGGAAGGCGAAAAAGAAAAATCGATGGGATGGACGAAGGACACAAAGAGGAAGAAACGTTTTCGCCGATCGATCGGGGACAGGTCCGGGGAAGGGTTTCGAGTTTATTAGCGGCGTCGTCAATAAGATGAAGACGACGCCAGTGATAAAGGACACGGCCTTATTCTTCGAAAACGCGAAATTACTACGGCAGAACCTCTATCTCGCCTCGGGTTTTAAGGTCGCTGCCGTCAGCTCTGTGTCCGTTAAATGAAACGTCCGTCTGCTGCGCTCGCGTAACACGCTGCGACGCGAGATCGAACGCCGGGATTTTGATAAATCTGAAGAAGCGAGCAGGACGATTTATAATTTATGGAACCGAGAAGCTGACACGGTTGTCCGACGTTGGAAAGCCTGCGGGAGGATCGGTTAGCTACATTGACACTGAGGCGTGACAATTTCGTTAGTTTCTGCTGACAGGCGGGGCTCGGAAAATGAAAACTGTATTTATGTAACTTCGCGAAATTGTTTATTCGATCGATCTTCAAATCTTGCTGCTGGTCTTGTATACAATGAATCCAAAAAGTATTTCAACGCGAAATATCCCATTCTCGAGAAACTGTCGATATTTGAACTGTAATAATTTCGTTAAGAAAAAAATAATACAACAATATGCCTGTACTCATTTTGAAGCTTGAAGCCTCTACTTTTGCCAACCATCTTTAATTTTCATCTATGATATTTTTGCATAATTCAGCGACAGGGAAACTAGAAATACTTTTTAGTGGAAATGTTACAAATTGAAACGTCTGTAAAAACTGAAAAATTTTAATTGTGGTTGAATTCACCAGAGATTTAAAGATCGCGGCGTCCCCTTTACAACGAATGCTTGAAAGGTGTATTGTCACCTTTGTAATAATATCTTGTGGAATCATCCCCCTTCCGGTTGTACCACTAGTTACTGGCCACCTTGTATAAGGTACACCATGAGGGCTCTACGTCACCGAACTTGACCCTCTCTTTTAGTTCATAACACAGTGACAAAAATCGTACATGAATTTCTAAGATACCGGTGTACAGGGGTGGTTTCAATCTTCAAATCTGTAGAAGATTCATTCACGAAAACATATTTTTAAGTTTTTACAGAGGTTTCAAGCCATAGAAATTTTTAGGGAAAATTGGTCCTCAGTCTCTCATCTGCTTCATTCATTAGAAAAGTAACACAACTCAAAATATATTTCTAAAAAAAGTATAATAATAAATATATAAATTATGGTGTAGTTTATAACTAATGTACATGACGATTAACCCAGTATCTAAATAACAACAAGTCATTTTACATTTCTAAGTTGGTGATACACAATTAAACTAGAGGGCTATTGTTGCTCGCTCGCTTCGCTCGCTCGCGGGTGGGGTTGTTGTTGCTCGCTCGCTTCGCGAGCTCGCGGGCAGGACTGCTCTTGCGAGAATGTTAGTGGTACGCATGGCTAGTAGGGCCCACAGCTATTAATGTCTCATTTTGTGTGTGACTCTCCACGAGCCACACAAAGAACTTCCCGATTCGTTAGTTGCTGTATATTATTATTATTATTTATTAAGTGTACGTTTTAAGAAGATTATACGTTTTCAGGGAAATTCAATAGTTCTCTACTTATCAAAATGTTTGCTATATGGCATCGCATTAAACCAATATCGTATGCTCGTTGCTCGCTTGGTTCCTTGTTATAGCATACTAATGTTGCAAAATAAATTGTCTTAATTAGTTTTTCGCAAACGATACAACTCATCATTATCCGGGTTTGCAGTATTGATCTTGGTTTTCTTCGATACTATTAATTTAAATTTTCTCAAAATATATAAACCGCTCAATTTTGAAACTCTGCTCAGTGCTACATACAACATTTGCAAAGTTCGTATTTCTGATGTTTTAAAATCCATACATACTTTCTCGTATGTTTGTCCCTGACTTTTATGAATCGTAATCGCTTCAGCAGGAACCACTGGAAATTGACTACGTGTGATTTGTTATTTTTCTTCACTCGAAATATTTACTTGATTCGATATTTTTTTATTATTGGTGTTAAATATTGATTGATATTTGCATTTTTCATATAATCACGATAACGAGTTCTTACTTTCACTCCTACTATGGCCAATTGACAATCTAACCACAATATAGACGGAATTTTAGTATTTTCTTGAAAAGTAATAAATTTTAATGTTCCGCATGCTCCATTAACCAATCCGTCTTCAACATCAATGTTATTAATTATCATATATTTTATATTAATTTTCAATTTAATCTCAGTTAACAATTCGTTTTGAACTGATTGTTTATTTAAAGATTGTAATATAAATGTTTTTGTACTTTCATCGATATTCTTTGAAAATGTATTCTCGGCGATGATTAACTCACTCTTGCATTGGAATAATTTTCGATTATTGTAAGCGGTTACATTAGCATTAGTTGCATAATTGGAAAAAGCGTATTTTTAATTAAAAAAAACAAGAAAAATTTTTGTTTTAATTTTATAAAAATTTTTTTTTAAATTTTATAAAAAAATTTTTTTTTAAAAATATGTCTAAATATATATATAGTTACGTTTACTTCTTCGGTGGATACGCCTTTCTTATAAATTGCAATGTTTAATCAACTCCTTTCGAAAAAAACTAAAAAACTACTTGACCAAAATGGACCAAAATCTAATCAGCTCTAAGTTACAGCGGGGCACATCGATTGCATCATTCATCATTCCGATCGCGTTGTTACTTTTTCTGAAAACGTTAACGAAAAATTTGATACCATAGAAACGGACATACGTACACACACACACACACACACACACACACACACACACACATACCGACATTTTGATAAAAATAGTCTAAAATGACTCCAATGACCATGAAACGTGAAGATCTGCTAAAAATTCGATTTTCGATTTTCGGGGTAATTACAATAACTTCCCTATAAAATCGGGAAGTTAAAAATGTGGCATTTTTAGGTAATTTTCAAATGGCTCTCCTGTAAAATTTCCTTTTTTGACTTATGTCACTCTTCTTACGGTGAGCGATAGTAGAGTATTCAAGAGTTAACGTAGTCCCATGGTTTATTGCTATAGGATTGTTATTTACGGAATCACAACAGGTTAAATATCATCAATTTCTAGAGAATCAGAAATGTAATGTACAAATGCTTTATAAACCTACCACTGCCGGTCAAATAACCGGTCTTAGATCCTTAATTTTATAATTATTGAAAAGACGTTACTTACATGGAAATTGATTCGATAAATTTATTTATCCAAGCACGTATTGCAATAAAAATTGCACAAAATCTAAGTAAATAGAGCCTTGAATTAGAGAATTTTAATAGCTTCCGGTGCTCGGTAGGTTTACCGTTAAGTTTTCATAGCCTTTCTTGCACGGTTTTCTGAGGAACATATCCACCTTGTAAAAAGATAGTTGAGTGCACGTAATTTTCAGAAAAAAAATTGTAGTTACACCGAGTGGCTTTCGAGTGTTTCAAACGTCGATATCACGGGCTGCACCAAAAAAGGTAGCGTACCCTGTGCTTCGCGTTTCGAATCGTCAGAAGACGTCCGGCGTTGTTATCAGTCGACAGCCGAAGAAACGAGGAGACTCGGTATATTTAAAACGCATTAAGTAGAACGAGATTCGTTGATTGCACGACCGTCGAGCGTATTTCGCGTAAGTACGTGGATCATAAACGACGCCTATGCTCCTCGCCGTCAACGAGGACGATAAGGGTTGAAGTTGAAGGGAACAGCGATGACTGTCAGCTCGTTCTCTCCGCGCGTTTGACAAAGCTGATACGAACGACCACCCTGGGATCGTGGGTATCAACACGATTTGCAAAACTCTTCCGTCCCCCTTCGAACCACCCTCCACCCTTCTTTGCAACCCCCGTTGCTACCTCGTGCGCATTCCGAATATCTGTAATACGAGTTGTATCTTTACGAGCGCGGGCTGCAGCGTTCTCGCTGTTCTATCGGCCAGCAAAAATTACGAGCGTTGACGTTTAATTTATTAAATTAGACATCGGCGTAATTATTACGCGGCGATAGCAGTCTAGCTTAATGGTTTAATTCGAGGGGAACGACGCCCCACCGTACACGGGTTTCCACAGTAGCCGTCTTTCCGACGTTATAAACGTCCGTCCCCAACGAGTTATTGGAAAATAAAGAAACACGCACGGCTTCTAAAGAGACTTTTTGCTGCTGTACGCCGTCCCAAATAGTCCCGTAAAATTTGCTTGGCGTTTTACGCGGGTCTGGATCCCATCGCAACGGGGAACTCGCGAAAAGTCATAAACATTCCGATACCGACTAATGGGCTAGCGGATGCGATGCGCGGATCTATCTCTCGCAGTCTTCCCCGCGGGTCCTCAAATCAGATGGGCAATTATTAGAAATAGTGTAAAAGTAATCGAGCGTCTAGCGAGCTTTTTAAAAGGCATTATCTTTGAATGGACCAATTTATGCTACTCATAATTCCCTACAAAATGTACTAAACCACATTGCATAATTTTTTTACTACGAAACCACCATTCATGAATAGACTGCGGATCTTTATGCAAAATAAAAATATTCTGTATCGATTGTAGGAAGCAGTATAGTTAAATATAAATTCATTTCATCCCTTAATAGACTTTTTATGTTAAAAAGCATTTTTAGTTTTTTAAAATTTTTCTTCAGGTATGCATAAAAGTCCGCAGTCAATTTATCAGTCAATCAACAGAACAATTTATACACTTCTACTTTCATTTTTAAGGAAGTTTAATAATTTATTGCTAGCATTCATTCGTCTTAGGGTTGCCAGAAATGTTTTATCCAAATATAGAAGATGTAGTGAAAACTGCAATTATGTATATATGAGGTAGGCTTAAAATATAGCAGTTCAAGTAAAATAGGTACACAGCACATTTTAAACCTTTTTATTCAAAGATTTTTGAAAATTATATGGCATTCAAATATGATATAGGAGATCAAGTTCAAATATTGAAGACTCATATCAAATATAGAAGATCTGGCAACCCCAATTTGTCTGTATACTTTAAGTTACTTATATCAACGCACGGAAATAATAGGTGAAGAACATTTTTTTTAAAGATTTACAAACAAATGTAATATGAATTGTAGTATTTAAACACAAATAAAGACTGGACTACAGTGTATACAGTAAAACGAACGACGTAAAACGTTGTATTAACTTTCGAAAATGCTCTGGTTCATCAAAGAGTATCCGCGTACAATGGCTTATATTGTTGTTGGATAGGACACACACTATCTACTTTCTCAATGACTTTGAAATCGACACCCTTGCAATGTGAGGCTAGAATCAACAACAAGATAAAGAGGACATGAAACTGCAACACCCCAAGCCATAACAAGACTCCCTCGCAGTTTCAATAAACTCGTGCAACAATGGAACATCTCGGTTCCTATTTCTGCGAATTTAGCTATTATATTTAACGCCAGATTCCTAGTTAAAGCCATTAATGACTACAATCTTATGTACATAAAATAGTTCGAAATATTTGCAAACACAAAATATTTAGTTCTGTTCATTTATATTACAAAAAAATTAATTATTTTTCAAGTTCTAGATGTAATAAGGGATTTCAAAGATATATGTAACATTTAAAAATTTTTTTATTTTACTTAACATCACTTGCTGGACTGGAAACTTGTGAAATTTTGAAATTTGCAGACAGTGGACAATTCATACAGTTACGACAATCTAATTTCGTCTTAAATCGTAAAAATTAATTTTTCTATCTCTTATTTATTTATTTATTTTATTTATTATTTCTTTGAACCGAGTGGTATAATTTTTCTATCTCTTTTTTAGTAATAAACTTCTATATGTAGTATAGTATTGTAATGAAATTTACGTACCAACAAAAAATAGTGTATAAATTACAGTATCCTTTACATTCATTTATTTATCCTACAGAAAAGCATGGATCCAAACATTCTTTTAGTAGAATTTATATTCTTTCCTACACACAAGTATTAAACTCCCAACGGCGGTACCCGGGTCTATTTCGATCCATAATATCAAGGGTACAAAAAGTGTTCAAAAAATTGCTAAATAAATCTGTGAAGTGTTAAAAATAATGAATGTAAAAGTCTTCTTATTTCATTGCTCCGGCTTTAACCCCTTGCCTTGCGATTTATTTTAAGGTTTTAGTGACTAGATCTTTTCAAATTCAAATTCAAATTCAAATTCGAATTCGAATTCGAAGTCGAACACGAACCCGAACTCGAACTCAAATTCAAATTCAACCTTGAATCTTAGATCTTTTTTGTAAATCGTAATTTCTTAAACCAGAAAAATATTGATATAAATTGTATGCCTATATGTTCTCCAATAGCTGTACATTAACAAAACAAAAATAGAATTTTATTTCGGTTTAAAGGAAATTATTAACATACATTTTTATCAGAATGTGTTCAGAATCTTCATCACGTGTCAGACACGATATTGTAAGGCAGGGGTTAACGACGTGGCCTCCCGTGTAGCGGAGAGGGTAGAAAAATAACCGGTGAAATCGAGACTGGCCAGCGATCTTCTCCGAGGACACGAGATCCGGGTAGAAAAAGATTTGCGATACGGGGCGGTTGTCAATTGATGGTCCGGCGAATATTTAAGGGCGATGATAAACGGCTGGCTCGATTAAAGGTAATCGTCGATCGGTGGACTCACACCTGTATTCCCAGTAATAGACGGTTGTTCGTCCCTGCGGACAAGACCGGTAGCCGAGTGTACACGCCCATCGTACGAAGCCTCGTTCCCCACGCGATACAACACGGCATATACACGGCCGCCGTAGCGACAGGGAGGTATGCGAGGAGGCTCACGCTTATGCATGCTCGCAGCATCTGTTGCTACAAGACAGACGTTCCCGGCATTACGTTACGATCCCCGTAGCCTCGAGTGGGCCACATATGCCGCCATCGAGCACGTGTGCCCACCCCATCGCACCTCCACGGCCCGTTCCCTATCGCACAAAAATTGACCCCCATCGGGTTCCTTCTCCTCCGACGCACAGTGGGGTATTCCGTCCGAAAAGTCGGAAAAAAGTCAACTTCAAAATTTTGCGTAAAAGGGGCCTATTCACGATCAAGCATATTGCGCGACAATTATTGTACAGCATGATGTTTACGCAAATCCACATTGTATTAATTAGTCAATCACTATCATTCGCGATCAATCATGTTGCGCAAAATGCTTGATCGTGACTGAGCCCCTCAAGTCGTAAAACTTTTGCTGTCCGACGTAGTTGACACGTTCAATGCGGGTCAGTTCTGGAACTGACTTGAGAACAACTTTACCACGCGAGTCCGTTCTGGAACTGACAAACGGACCTAGCGATTTGCTCTCAAAATTTTTGAGAAAAAATGTATTTATTTTATAAAATCGATTTCCAGAGAGGTAATATTTAAATTTCACAAAAAAAAATCTTTTAAATTCGCGTTGGGGCGAGTTGTAGATCGTCAAAACCGAATTGAAAGTGTTAAAGATCTGAAGAATAAGGCTTCAGAGTGTTGTGTTTTTATTTGTTCACCCGTGAAATACTCTAATTCGTCGAAAATCAGGAGATTTTATAGCACGCTTTGCGTGTAAAAATGTTTTAAGGAGAGAGAAGAGAGAAATTGTATAAATTCTTACATTGCAGAAGCTTTTCAAGAAGGTATGCAGAGCACTTTCGCACAGATTTCAAAACTTCTTTTATCTCACTTTGTGAACACCGCTCGAAATAAAAATATCTTATTCCCACTTAGCCCCACTTTGTATAATACTCTTTTACGCAGAAGTTCATAATTTACCCGAATTTGAGAAAAAATATTAGACGTTCCAGTTAGAAACCTGAAGGTGGCCCTCATATCTCGATAAAAGAAGCAAAGTAATAAAAAACAGATTAGAACACTGTATGACCCTCAGGAAACCACGTAACTTTTGTTCGAAGCATTTTTTGGTACAACAAATAACATACGAGTTATTAGAGATCGCCACGTTACGAGACTCACCCTGTATAAAACAAGAATTGGAAACGCTTCTCCTAAACAAAGAAGAATTTCGTGGTGTTTTCGTTAAAGCGTCGAAGAGATTCCACTGAAAAGGCTCGGGTTTAACGATTCGCTAAACTGCCATTGAAAGATCGCCTAAGAGGCTCGATTGTAGCGGCTAACCGCGCAAGAATGGAACGCGATACAATTTGCCCCTCTTTGGAATTTCATTTCGCCAGCAATAGAAGTTTCCCGGGAAGAGCAACACGGGTCCCTTTCTTTTCTTTTTTTTTTTTTATTATTTGTCACTTGGATATCGCGGATATCGATTCCACTATTCATCGTCCCGCTGCTTATATGCATATCAATGACGAAAGTCCCGGTGAAACCGATCGCGAAGAATAGAACTTCGATCGGGAATTTAACGAGCACGTGTTGAGCTGTCGCATGGTCTCGCAAAATCTTGTAAAACTCAATCGATTTTCTATCACATATGCTATTCCAATTCATCGTATTGTTAATCCTTTCCCGTACTATTTTTTTCACAAGTACGACCAACTTGGTACAATGGACATTCACAGGTGCAAGAACTTTACGTTTCATAATTCCGTAGTATAAAAAGAAGATTTATACATAGTTACTCGTGTCTACATTTTATTTATTAAAGCTTTAGTAAAAAAAATGTAGACATGAGTAACTATAAATCTTCTTTTTGTGGTTGCAGTTGGACAAAATTTTAAAAATACTGCTTATAGATTGTTTGTAAATGGTACTTAACTAATGGTCTTATGCATTGAAACGAAAAATGTATACATACTACAATATATGTATGTATGACACATTATACAAATTCATTAAATAATATTCTTCAAATAAAATACTATTTTAAAAACTGATTGCTTGCATCGAATGAAATATTTCATTTTCAAAGTTGTACACACACATACTTTCAAATAAAATACTTATTTTCAAATGTTCTGTTAAAAACTGATTGCAACAAATAAAATATTTCATTTTCAACGTTGTACGCGCATACCTTCGAATAGAATATGTAGTTGTTTTCAAATATTCTGTGACAAACTGATTGCATCAAATAAAATATTTAATTTGTACGCACACTAATCAAATACATAGGACTATTTACCATTTAAAGTACTATTTCACTCAGCCCTGGAACCAACTGATAGTTTTCTGCAGAATGAACTCGCGGCAAGGGACGAATAAAAAGATCGTCTTCACAATTCCCGCGAACCCCATATTTCTGAAATCGTTGTGCCTACGTAATGAGCAGACAGTGGCGGATAAAACGCATAGAGGCGTGCTGTGAGGTTAATCTAGCAGCTGTCCCGTCTTCCTCGATCCTGCGTGTCCTTCTCTGTTCTTCTCTCATTCTTGCCTGGCTCACAATAAGAAGCAGCGGCGCGGGTCGACCTTCAAAGATTGCCGGCACTGGCCAGCGCATGATAATTATTATCGTTCGCGCGAGCGCGAGCGCTCATGTTGATCCGCGTGTACACCAGCACACGTAGCTTCGTTTTTAATCCTTTTGATATTCTATCGTCCGTAGGATCGGTAATGAAACTTCCCACGCGATGAAACCGCGAGATCCGACTGGAATTTCGTGCATTATTCTCAGCTTTGCCTACGTGTTTTTTTATTCTTCGACAGGCACTGCATTTTGCGAAAATATGCATATTGGAACATCGATGATATACGCAGCAGCTGAGTTGATCGCACGGTGGATGAAATTTTTGTGGACAATCGAAACCCGAAAAATCGTGCGATATGTTGGCCCATGAATAAATATTTGTTGCACGATGTCCATCACTCACTTGTGATTTATTAACAGAAATTTAATACCCTTTTTAGTTTAGATATCAGCTAGATTTAGTGATCAACACGATTACAGGCAGACTAATGCATCGGTGAAAACGTTCGTGGGATTATTTCGAGTGCATAGCTTCGAGGCTCCGTGTATAAAAAGATATAGCTTTGTATAATCACGCATATGAGTTTTTACATAAATAACGTATTAATCTAAAAACTTTCTTCGATCGTTGCCATTATCGCCTTTTCTTTTGTTTAGACTGGTCCGATATTATTATATGCAGAGTGGTATTTTTTAAATTTTAATTCTAATTTCTACTTCCGATTTCCTGTATTTGCCCCATTTTCTTTACTACTTCCGAATTTTCGAAATATCGAGGAACATTTTCAGGTGCATCCTCGTTTTCTATTTATTTATTAAATTACTTGTTGAATTTTTCATATCTTTACTTCCGATTTGCTGTATTTATTTCATTTTCTTTATCACTTCCGAACTAATTTGATCGGTTCGATTAGGGACTAGAATTTCAGAAATATTAAAAAACAT
The DNA here is from genome assembly GCA_933228785.1 of Lasioglossum pauxillum. Lineage (NCBI taxonomy): Eukaryota > Metazoa > Arthropoda > Insecta > Hymenoptera > Halictidae > Lasioglossum > Lasioglossum pauxillum. Next base: position 40,952,325 of record OW121705.1, on the reverse strand, counting down.
TGTGAGATGCTTCCTCGTTAAAATATTGATTTATAAAAACCTTGGAGAGTTTTTATAAAATTACTCTTGCAATTCTTCGTATATTTACTTCAATAGTGACAGATTATTTTTTTAGGAGATCTTCTCGTTCACAAATTGGAAATACACATTTGGCAGCACTGTAGGAGCAATATCTGTCACGTAGAGAACGAATATATTTTCCAAACTGTGGCTCCAATAATTTGATCAGCTGCATGAGCGAATCATCATCGCTCCGACGAAACTTTCGCATCGAAATTGGCGAGATATCGAAAGAGAGAGGTGTCGAACTTGACGGTATCCTTAACTAGAAGACAATGTGCAGAGCATGCGTGAATTTTTTCGCGTATATAGACGGCCCTGTGCATCGAGCCTGGACGAGGAAAGACGGTTACGGTTCGGGACGCATCCGTCCTCGTGTGCAGATGCACGCACGCGTGCATTTGCGGACGAGATCCAACGGTAGACAGTGTTTGCATCATACTTTTATCGCCTAGGTTCCGTCTTCCTCCAATTTAATAAAAATAACCGGAAGTTGTATCACACTGGTGAGCTCGCCGCGAACGTTAATACCAACGTTGCGTCCGCAACTATACCAATACTCCTCTACGCAACGCAACAATAGCATGTCTACAGACCACGTTGGTTACGTTACACAAAGTTTCGAGTAGACTGCGGTAATTTATGGATTGGAGCCTCTCGAGCTGTACGAGACGCGGAAAAAATAACGATTTTAATCAGCGATCGTAACAAACAGTTCGCTTCTGTGTTTAGAAAAGTTCTGCTCGAACTTGTACAGTGGATCCAAAAAGTAAGGAGCTGTCGTAAGTGTTGGGACAGCGTATAAATTGGGACAGTGCTGCTTACCACATAAACGCATTAGAAACACCACTGGTTGTCAACATAATTTCTGCTTATAAACAAACTTTTCATGAGAATTAGAAAAATATTTTATTGTGTTTCTTAATGATTCGGTTTCCACTGAAAATTGTTCAACCCTGACTGCTTAGATATGCCCAATTTGTTGGAATTTTAATGTTGTTTAAATGTACAAAAAAGAAAAAAGAGTTGTTTCTTTTTGTGTTTCGGAATGGCGTTTTTTTGTAAAGGTTGGGATGTCATTTTTATGGATGGAAACCATGTTTTAAGTGTTTTCACGTCAGATAATCGAATTGTTAAGGCAGGGACTTTGTGTTGAGACGGTGAAAAAGCGCTACTTTGACTTTGCTAGATAATCTTTCGATATTAAGAGAAAAACAAGCAAAAATGACTGCTGCGAAGGAGAGAACATCATCCAATAAAACAAAAGCGTCAGCAACAAAAGTCATCTGATTCTTCGGATTCATCTACTTCAGAAGATATACATTTTTGTATTGTCTGTGTGAAGAACATGCCACAGGAGTTGAGTCGCTCGAATTCCATCGAATGCAACAACTGCAAGAGAGCTATGCACTTGCAATGCGCCAATGTGCCTGCGAGTTATTTTACATGCAGACATTGTGAAAGTGAATCAATCGATTAAGCCGGTTAGTATCGTGTGAACAATGTTTACTTTGTGTCAAATAATGATCCAAAAACTAAATACTCGATAAACATTGAATATAAGGCGTTTTGACTTCATTTCAACGCTTACTTTTCAAATTCTTTTTTCCGAAAGCATTGTTTTCAGTAAATTGGCTATAACTTGTTATAATTAACGCTACCATTATGGTTTCTGCAGCGGAAATGTAGCTGGCAACTATGCCTTTCGAACGGTGCAAATTTTTTTGCGTAATTCTCATCCATGAAATTTTATGGCTATAAAACAAAACGTGTCTTACATTTCCGATCGTGGCGAATGACCATTGCACTCGAGCTAAATTCATTCAATTTCCGATTCTTGAAAAATGCATCGCGATCATTTCGTAAGAACAAACAGTACAAGCCTAACATGGACTCATTTCAAAGCGTGGAGCCTCCAATTTCGTCTCTACATTCCAAGATATTTTTACATGAAACAGCAGAATGAAATACCTCGAACTTCAAGGTAGAGATCACGTCAGAAGAAGAAACATCTTCGTAATCCGCAACACAACATTCGTGAGCGTTCAACACTATTTCCCGCCGCTGTCTGTGTACATGAACAAAAACGCTTGTATTTACGAGGTGACCGGAATGTATCCAACATCTCAGTATCGTGATACACGATCCGGAGAGCTTCTCAGAGATCAGCATACGGTACCGAAAATTAGTACGTCCGAGGGCTGTTCAATGTACACCGACGCTATTCAGATCGGTCACCGAAATCGGAGAGCTGTGATCCATGCGGGCACACACGATCTCTGTATCGTTTGGCACCGAGGATGTTGAAAGGCGAAGCAGTTGACTGGATTTCAAGAAGCCCTATGAGTCCACCATGGCAATTTCGAGGAGGATTTACAGGCGGGACCCAGACCCGCCGAGGTATTACTATTCGCGGAGGAAATTCCAGAGGATAACGCCGCGCCTAACGCGCATACCATAATGATCGGTCAGGTTTTTGCTCTCGAACGCGGCCGAACGATCCGAGTTGTCGATGTTACACGACAGCCACCGAGACCTGGGACTCCTCTTCCCTCATCTCCGCAGCCCTGGCCACGCTCGCGATTCTTTGCCAACCGTTAAATCGTTTACTACCTAGTAGCTTGTAAACGAACGGAGCTGCCGGTCTACGCTGGATCGTCTAGAGTCACTTTTCCCTTTTTCTCTTTCTCTCTATCCTCCTGACTAATCAGCAGCGTCGATGCACCGGCGCGATTTATGGTCCAGAGATCGAAATCCCGACACTCGTGCGAAACGCTGCCTCATTGTTGCTGATAGCCGCGGCACACCAGCAAGAAACTTTCGTCTTGCTTGATCGCGCTCGACTAGGCTTATTCTTTCTTCCTTTTCCCCCGTTCTTATTCTTGCTTTCAGTACTGCTCGCGTCATCCGCGATCTAGAATCTGATATTTGGCCTGACGGACGCCGATCGATCGCTCCGCGTGAGCTTCGAATTTCTTCAGACGGAACAGAAGAGCTGCGCACCGCGTCTTCTCTGGCTTCCACGTGTGGATCAACTTGTCGTGCATAGAACACGGCTGGTTTATTGTGATCGGTAGATCGTGGATCTTCGAAATAAAAATGATCGACGTACGTTGCAACAAATCGCAACTCGACAGCAATTCCCTTCCTCAATCGGTTTAACTAATTAAGACTTTATGGAATTTTCGTGCAAGATACAGGTGATAAATGGAAACTTGTTTCTTTCTATAATTTTAGCATGTTGGGAATTGTTGAAATATGCTTTGAGGAATAAAATTCATCTATTATTCCACACAAGGAACGATCGAATCAATATCAGTTTATTTCAGTTTGTTTATGAAACTGTTGGTTGTTTGTTCATAGTACCGTTCCATTTTCTAGCCCGAATGATCCTCACTTGACGTGTTACATTCAAATCGTAAAGACACAGTTTGCTTTTCTCGTTATTGAATAAACTCCGTTGAGTTAATTTATACAAAGTGTTCGGATTATTTAATTACATAATCTAATAGAAATAATCGACGTTCGTTGGAATCAATCGCAGCTGGCCAGCAATTTCCTTCCTCGATCACTTTAACTAATTCAGATAGGACTTTGTGGAATTTTTATGCAAGAGACAAGTGATATTATTGTCAACAAGTTTAGTATGTTGGAAATAATATTTCTGAATGAGCGCACTCTCAAACGCGCGCGATTCTCCGCGCATTGTGTTCTTGAAAATGAAACAGCAGCGGATTTCAACACGTTCTTTCCGCCCCTTTCTTCTTCTGCGAAAGGGAATACGCTCGTGGGTTTTTACTAACGGTTAAGTCATTTACAGGCTCGTATTCCGTAAACGAAGCCTCTGCTGAAGCATGTTTAAAGCCATCAATAATTTTCTCGGCCCCTAACGCCAGCGAATGATGCCCCGTGTAATTTGTATCCATTAGGGGAGGGAGAGGTCGGAGCATGAAAATTGTCGTACATACGATTTAGTTATTTTGCTAATTAGGTAATCAGCTGTGCGTCGAATGATAAACGCGAGGATCCCAGCACAGCCGTTTCGTAGAACGAGCTGCAATTTCGAAAGGATGCCAACCCCCCTCTTTCGCGACTCACCATTTTTTCCGTAACAATCGGGAAACGACAACGAGAGGAATGTGCCAATTTTCTTAGTGGTTTGTTTGCGAATTTCACACGAACAAAATGACGGGTTCCAAATTTTTTAAACTACGATTAAGTATTGATATTGCAAAGATGAACTCAAGGAATTATTATTAAATTCCAAGTAATTACATTCCTGTTATTTTGACAAAGCAGTGCAAAATAGTAGCTTTTCTTGCTCCGTAGATCGAACGAAACACACGCGATCAAGCAGAATTATTTTACAAACAAAAGATATTTTATTATCAATAATATCTACTTTATACTTTCTCCTCATTTCTTCTATTCCTAATTACTAGACCTTTATGTCTAACCAATGTTGACTAGATCTTTATGCAAAATAAAAATTCTCTGCATCGATTGCAAGAAACAGAAACCAAATGTTCTTTCTTCCCTTAAGGATGTTCTGGAGGTACAATGGGAGACAAAAGTACAAGAAATTCGAAATCCATCGATATATTGGCAATGAAAGCCATTCATGAGTATATTTTGCATGAAACTTTTGCGAATACTGTACCCTCTGTAACTATATTCAGTGGTCTACACTTGTCGCGTTTCCATGCTAGTAAGAGACAACGCGATAAATTTGACGTTTTGTAACAGTTTATAATTTTTTTGCTCTGTAACTGTTTAGTGAATCCTAATAAATTTTTAACATAATTAATTATATAATTTTTACTACATATACAAAAAAACTGAAGTTTCTAGTTGCGTTTTTTCAAGGTTTAAATAGAGTTTGAAGTGGAATTTTATGAATTCCCCATAAGAAGACGTGTTAAAATGTGCAAACTTTAAGTTGCTATAATTCTTAAACGGTGCAGTGAATCGAACCCAAACTTTGGTAATTACATTAATTTAGTAAGAATTATATCTTGCCAAATTTTCAAAAATTTTGTTGCGTTTTTATATACCTCCAGAACATCCTTAATGATCTTAATAAAGGAGAAATTATATATTGACATCTTCAATTTTTTAAATTGTTCAACAATTTCGAATTTCATATACTCAATTTTGCTATACATGCATAAAGATCCACAGTCTACTAATTACAATATCAAAAGGATGTTTATTTCGAGGCTATTCTTACCAACGACCATTAATTAGAAAATGGAAATACTAGGGTTCATACATCTCAGTAATTAATGTTAAACGTTGCCTTATAAAAATGACAACACTAAGTTTATTGAGATTGTCCGCAATTTTCAACATAAAAGATGCTTGGATAAAGAAATTTATTCCATTAATTTCCATAAATGAGTTTTCATACAATAATTTCGATATTTGTGAAACACAAATCCGGTAATTTGACCGTGGTAGGTTTATATTAAAAAGGAACAGCTACGCTTTCATCAGACAACGAAATAATAAAATACACGTACTCTGTGCACAACCACCGCCAAAAGAAAATTGTTACCAGCTCGGTATCGATTCTGGAAGTTCAAGTCACAGCAGGATTGGCTGCCGTTCTCCGTGGAAGACGATCTTAGCTTCCCGGATCACGTAACGCTCGACTTTCTAAAACGTAAGAACACAATAGAAAATCGTCGCGAGCAATAACGGCGAATAATTCCACGGCGGATCGTATTGTAAACGTGTACGCAAGAAGCTTTCGGCGTTCTGCGGCACACGATGGCAAAGTCCGTGGTGTTCCGCGGGGAAAAACAGGGTATATCGGCGAACGCACGGCAGCTTAATAGCTTGTTAATAATGAAACGCGGCGTGGAAAATCAAGCGTGCGGTTATTGAACGCGCTCGAACATCTGAAACTGCATTTAATGGCGTGCTCGGGTAATTACTCGCCCGGCTAATAGACGTTCAAATAATCGAGACTCTGTTATAATTATAATACGCCGCCATCGCATCGGAAGACGCGTCGCGAACGTGTCGTGGGTCGACTCGCCTCCGCTCGGCGTTTGTTCAAAGCGGGAAACCCGGGAGTCTCGTGATAATTAAGAAAGAATACCGTTCGACAGCCATCGCGTGGCTAATTAAACATGTTTTTGATCGGGGACGCGACCGAAAACGTGTAATTTTTTCTTAACGAGAGAACGAAACGCGTGCACATTTATATACATATATGTATATGTACACACGTTTGTCGTAATTACACGAGGGAGCTCAGGGAACATTGTATACAGGCTGTTTACTGGACCGCCTCTCCGTTGGTTTTAACTTTTAACACTGGTACAGCCACGGATAAAATGATAGCACGCTCTCTATGTTTCTTCGTGTTTCCATATGATATCGGGAAAAAATGTGCATTAAGTCAATTATACAGAGTGAGTCAACTAACGTTTGTCCCTCAAATATTTCTATTGATTTCAAAGATACATTAATGTCTTGAGGACAAAGTTGAATGGTAATAAAATATATAAAAAAGACTTCTTAAAAACCACGCTTATATTAACCCTTCGCTGCAAATCTGGTATACATACAGTAAACTAAGAATGTATTTTCTTACTATTCTACACATTTTATCTCATTTGAGAAAATGTTGTTTTAATTTTTTTTAATATTTTTTCCATACATAAAACATAAAAACTGACCATCTTTCAATTTTTTCATCCGAATTAAAAAGATCATACAGTGAAGGGTTAAAATTCACTAAAAAGAAGGAAACAATTTTTGTCCAGGTTCTCCATAAAATACCGAACATAGTTGAATGATTAATAATATTTTTCCCCAAAATTTCAAGTAATCAATTTAAATTTATATTAAATATTTCTGTCTATTCCGACACTAATTTTATAACAAAAGAAATTTTGAACTAGTTGCTTAAAATTTCGGGGAAAAATATTATTAATCATTTAACTGGATTCGGTATTTTATGGAGAACCAGGGAAAAAATTACTTTCTCCTTTTTAGTGCATTTTAATATAAGCGTGGTTTCCAAAAAGTTTTTTATATATTTTATTTTCTACTTTTATTGTCATCAGAAGCAAGTATGTATATAAAATTCGATTACAAGATTTGATGCATATAACAACACGGCTAGTTAATATAAGTGTGGTAAAATGGGGTTCACACGATACCAAAAAAATTTGTATCGTGTGCTGCGATACAATGTGACCTTGAATAACCTTGAATAATTATAGTCACTGAATTCGTAATGAAAGGGACCACCATCGTAGATGTTTCACAAAGGTTTCATTAAATAAATAAAGGATGACCTTAATATCTCTAAAAAAAAATTACATAGAAAGAAAAATTGTTTGGTATCGTGTAAGCCCTATTTTATCATTCAACTTTGTCCTGAAGACATTTAATGTATCTTTGAAAACAACAAAGACATTTGAGATATAAAATATCGCCACGTTAAGACTTGTCTCTATTCTCCCATGCTTCCACGGTCACGTGACGCGTTCCGTATCTGTCGTGCATACGTCACAATGTCACGTGACTAATCCGGCACCGAGAAAGAGAGGATAACTTGTTCCCCTCAATTCGAGTCAATTTTCCCCTGTTCTGGCGACTCCGTGTACTTTTACACGTAGCTGTACATGCTGTGTGGAAAATTATGCGTACTTTCCGTTTCTAAGAAATGTTATACAGAACATATACTGGTTTTTTGTTTAGTTTTCTGCATACATCCACCCTTTAGCTGCGCACTCAACGTTCATGCAGTCCTTTGAAAGCCTTGGGAAATTCCTCTTTTGTTATCTGTTTGAATTGCTCGGTTACTGGCTACCTTAATCGCACTCGCCTCTTCATAATACGTTCCCTTCAATGCAAATTTCATTTTTGCAAAATCTGCAAAAATCTGGCAAATATGGTCGCTGGTTAGTAACAGTTATGCTAAAGAGCAAGTGGACATCGCGAAACAAGAAAATTTCAGGGTACCAATACAGATTAAAATGATGTAGTAAAAATTAATCGAAAATGTTTATTCTGTATTAAAATCCACAGTCTATTGATTATATTTTTACGAAACTTTTAACAACATGTTTGTAATATTTTTCTGATAGAAAAATCGAACCGAAATCTGAATTTTTTATTATCCGTTTACGAAACCATTGAATAACATTTAATATTGAAACGAAACGTGGAAAACATTAGACGTATGCACACGTTTTATTTAAGTATGTTACGAGATGATAATGAAGTTGGTTGTTAAACAATTAGTAGTAAGTCATTGTGCATGAACAATTGAAAAAGACTTTTGCATAACCGAACATATACACAGAATCGTTTGTACTTCTTATTCCGTGTGTATTTTCTAACGAAGAAAGGGAAAAAATGTTTAAATATTAATAAAACATCACCGAGGATGATTCATAACACTGCTCTATAATTTCAGTAAATACATGCTAATACATGTAAAATGTTTCTTGATGTAACATACAGTTAGGTTAATGGCAGCTTACAGCCATACTTCGCGTCTACTCTTGTTAACTTCGTACTCTTATTATAGTATCTTCGTTCTCTTCTTTTTCCAGTGCATTATCACTGTAGAATCAAGCTGTGTTATTCTCATTGCAGCGTACTTACACTGTTCAAATATAGTTTGACTACATCATTATATTATGTACTCGACAGAAATGAGAACTCGTCTTTTGTTATATTCGAGAACTTTGCAATTATTTCTTTTGTAGTAAAATTACACCAATGCGATAAAAAATCTCTGAAAACATGAATAAAGATCAGACATATACCAACCATATTCTTAATAACTAATATTAGAAAGTATTGTTTCATTATTCTTAATTTTAAGAAAAATGAAATAAGAAAAAGCTGTCCTTCGTTGACTAAAAGATTCCTCGGGCTAAAAATGAAATTAAAGTACTATACTAGTTTTCATCAATATACACAATTTAATTTTTTTAAATTTATAATTGAGATTGTGAAGATGCATCCACGAAGAAATATTATCTTCAATGTATGTATTATTAAAAAAGAAAACTTTTAGTGCTCCGTAAACCTAGTTCGAAAACTTGGGATATGCCATAAATGCATAAAGATCTAATTATTACTTCGGTAAAAAGCGATCTCCAAGAAATTAATAGCGAGATTCTGAAATATAAAAATTCCACTCTCATTCGCAAGATACTTAAGAGCTGAACCGATTCGGTCGAGTAACTCGAAAAAGGACAATCGAGATGTGAACTTTTGATTGTTCGAGTCAATTTCATCCCGTTTTAAGCACAGCAGCATGTTATAGTTCGCAATGCGTGAGCAGCCAACTTCCCTGGAAACTGCAAGATGAATGAAGAAGATACGCATCGTTCGCGAAGTGCAGGAAGAACGTAATTCCTCGGACCTAGCCACCGAGTCCTGCCATCTTCGGCTAATTCCACGCGATAAGCGTAGATCTCGGCTCGACTTCCGCCATTATGATCGGAGATAGACGTTTGACGGGCGTTTCTATCGATCTCTCTTACGCTATTACCGCGGGCTTGCTACCTCAGCCGATATTTTCGGAACAGTTCTTTCGCTCGACTTGACGCGTAAAACAGAAATTCTTTTGTACAACTTCGTACATGGTGTCTCCGAAAATCTGTCAATCTTTATATGAGTCAGTACTAGACAGCGGGTCTTAATGAAAACAGGAATAACATTTATTTGATACCTATAAATTGATTTTATCCCTTAATGACTTCTTTACGTTAAAAACAACATTACAGTATTCTTAAATTTTTCTAATCCTTGACTGTTTTATATTTCACCTAACCATAAAGATCCGCAGTCTAGTCATTACCAATCTTACAGTTAACAAAGCTTACACAGGGTGAAGAAAGTCACAGATTCTCTGAAAATTATGCATTCTACTATGACTTTAACAACGAAGTGCATAAAATTAATTTGACTGTTTTAAAGTGAACTGTCAGATTATGAATGTCACATATTTGTGACGATGGTAGCGAACATGTTAATTAATAAACTAGTTGTAAGAAAAATGCTGTGAAAATCCATTTCATATGTGTGGAGCCATTGGACTCTTCCGGTCTTTTGCGTCGCTCCTTTCCGTGGTGGGGTTAAATAAAGAATACAGCGAGCTGTCCCGGACTGACATGATACTTTATTTGCTGGAATTCGATTAATATGATCCCGTGAAAGACTGATTGTTTGCATAGTTACACAGACGGGCTAGACATTTCGGAGTTGTCCTCCGATCAATTTAGAACACAGGAACCCGCTAAATATTTCACGCAGTTTGCGGCGCTGATACCTTTGAAAATTTCAAGAACCGATCCGTTCAACATCCAGCTCTTAATTTCCCTCTTCCTGCTACCGGATTCCCCCCTGTCCTCTCCGCCTAGCCGAACGACTAAATATACACCTAACTCGGTCGTATTCTGATGCAAATCTGCGAATGCAAATTTAATCGAAACGCAGTCAGCCAAAGGAAACACGGAATGTATCGGGCCACCACATGCGCGCATCCTCCTAGCTAAAAATACTTGATATTTTCTACATAGCTCCGTTTCTTTGTTAACAAACGTCAGACGTGACAACCGGAAGTAAGTTCGTCGAACCTGCCCGTTAACCTGCCGCGGGGAATAAGGATCATCAACGGAAACGGTGCGCGTACTATTTAAACCCGGTGGATATCAATAACGTAGTAGTTTTTGGGGGATTTCATTGATTTCCGATGGAGTCGCGTTCACGTGTATATACAAGGACGCCGGCCAAGGTAGGCTACATGCACAACATTGTAATTGATTGGACCTGTGGCCTGATAAGCGCTCGGTGACCTCACCAACCCGCTCGATACGCGTACCCGACCACGGTATAATTATTTCTTCTTTCTGTGCGTTCGGAATCCCGACGGTTCTATCTCGCGGAACGCTCTGAAATCGATCACGCGAATTATGTGCCTTTCAACGCGGGAAACCGACGTTTTTACGAATCGGAGTCGGCCGGACCGCCCCGGCCCGATATCGAAAAACGCGACCTTTTCAGGCGGAAACTACGATTATTTGGAAAGCCAGTTTGTAAACACGCCGATATTCCCCAAGTTCTGCTCGCTAATTACAAGCACACTTCTCGGATGAAATGACAGCGTGTGTGTGTGCAGTAATTTCTCGAAGAATAAAGAAAATTAATAAAATTCACCTGACGTCTTGAGCAACCAGAAATCTTGAGGGTGAAATGGTAGCACACTTCGTGGTAATATCGTTCATAGTTTCATTTTTAAAATTGGCTCGAACGTTGGAGTTTTCTACAACATAGCTATATAGTGTAAAATCTGATCGAACCGTTGCGCCGAGAACATTATTCCAAGTTTACAAATTTACAATATAAATTTTAAATATGATATCGGCGCCAAGTTCGATCAATTATAGAAAGCAGCAAATATGCAAAATTAACTAAAGCTTCTCAACGTTTCGATCCCAATGTGGATCATTGTCAAGAGACAACAATTTTTGCGTCTAAAAAGAAAAAGGAGAAATTAAAGGTAAATTTTTGATCCAAAAAATATATAAAACGTTTTACTTATAGCACAGCCAAAAAGATTATCAAAATTATACGTACTTGCTGTGAAAAAGGACAAAACTGTATAACACATAATACTGAGTTACAATATCGACTCTACCTCATGCTGGCAATAATGTAACTGAGGCACTGAAACGTGCTAACTCAGTCCAAAACAAAACATGTCTGTGTGTGTGTATGAAGGACTCGGCTAGATTGGTCGATCGTTATCGATCAATGGTGGCGATCTACAAGTATTGGCGGCAATATTTGAAAACAGCATAACATGAACGATCAATTATTGAAGACGAAAAAATAATAAATTTTTTTTTTTATTTTTAAACTGAACAAAAACTGCATCTCATTGTAACAAGAGAAATACAAAGAAAATATTTTATAAATGTTGAAAAATAAAATATATATACTTATAATAAAAGAAATTAGAAATTTTTAAAGGTAGAATCTAATGTAATATTGGAAAAAACCATCATAACACTTTACTAGCTCAGTAAAGTCGCGTAATAGTCATGAATCTTAGGGTTCTCATACCTGAGATTTACGCTTTTGTTCTTAATCATATGGATAGTTTCCAATATTAACCTAGTGTACCAATTAGATTCCCTGTCAATAATTTTGACATTATCAAAATCAAAACGATGGTCTTGTTCTAATGAGTGCTTTGTTAAGGCAGTGTGCTGAGAAGGAGAACGAAAAACATTTCGTTTATGTTCAGTTATACGTGTGTCCAAATGCCTACTTGTTTGTCCAATATAAGTTGTGTCACAACCCAAACAAGGTATCTTATAAACAACGTTACAGTTTTTTGTTAACGGAATCTTATCCTTGATGGGAGGGAACAATTGTTTTAAATAGAATGGTATGTTAAAAATCGTGTGGATGCCAACTCTCCTGAAAATCCTTTGAATGTCAAAAGAAATGTTATTAACAAAAGGTATAACAACTGTATTTCTAAAATTGATGCGACCTGTTTTTAAGATTTTTTCCTCTTTTAGTTGTGCAACTAAATAAGGGTTGTAAATTTGAAAAATCCTTTCTTTAATGATATTATCAACAAAAGAAGTAGGGAAGTTGTTAACTCTTAGTACTTTTTTTATAAGTTCTAAGTTTTCAGAACGGAAATCAGGATTAGCCAGTAAAATTGCACGATCTACCAAACCTTTGACCAGACCTGCTTTGTGTTGTAAAGGGTGAGCGGAAAAGAAGTTTATATATCTGCCAGACTATTTGGACTGAGTTAGCACGTTTCAGTGCCTCAGTTACATTATTGCCAGCATGAGGTAGAGTCGATATTGTAACTCAGTATTATGTGTTATACAGTTTTGTCCTTTTTCACAGCAAGTACGTATAATTTTGATAATCTTTTTGGCTGTGCTATAAGTAAAACGTTTTATATATTTTTTGGATCAAAAATTTACCTTTAATTTCTCCTTTTTCTTTTTAGACGCAAAAATTTTTGTCTCTTGACAATGATCCACATTGGGATCGAAACGTTGAGAAGCTTTAGTTAATTTTGCATATTTGCTGCTTTCTATAATTGATCGAACTTGGCGCCGATATCATATTTATAATTTATATTTCAATTTCCGATCGAAAAGAATTTTTTCCTCTTTTCCTTTTTACAAATTTACGATCGACAGGAATCTCTGAATTACAACTAACGCGTGTCATTCAGAAATTCTATGTGGTTTTAGAAAAATTAAATAATGTGTTACTATTTAGTCCAGGAGCGTATTCATCGTTGTACATGTCTCGTAAAGTTCGCGCGCGCGCCTTCCGAAACCGGCGAAACGAAACGTACGGGTTTCGCGCGGTCGCTGGTAGAATTTGTATCGCGTAATCGTTTCACCGTTTCACGATCAAAAGCGTGAAACGCCGTTGAAAAGATCGCGGAACCGCCGCCGGGAGGAAAATAGCGTGTTCCATCCCGCGACAAAAGACACTACTTGCATCCCCCGTAACGTTTACGCCACCACGCGTTGTTTTAAAGAACGCCGGGGACAAGGGAGGCGGGCGCAGGGGGTTGGACGGCGGAACAACGTTACGTCGTTTCATTGGACACCGGTGTCTAATGCCCACAATTTTTGTTCTTCCTTCCTTCCTTCTTTTTTTCCTCTCCACTTTGCTCCTTTTTTCTCTTGATTTTATTTTCCACCGTAATCTAGGAAACGCGCGACGGTCCCGGCCGCCAACGGAACACACAAGTCCCGGCGCCTTTTTTTTCCCTCCAGTGTATTCCCCGGGATCCTCCCCACCATGGCGGCCGAGGCGCAACAAAAATTGCTGGTTACACGCTCTAATACGTTTTTTCGTCGTGCTCATTGGAGAACGGCTGTCGCAGTAAAATTTACCAGAAAGCCATGCACCGGTCCGCGCGAATTCCTATTTTTTTGCACCTAGAAAAGGTGCGCACACTCTCTCTGGCCGGTGAAAATAATCCAAAATAAGTCACCGATATCGATCGGGGCCGCGCAAAAAGAAGGAAAACGTTAGTCGGCAGCCACGCGGCTAGCGTGTGTGCTGCAGCACGCTACCGCCCCGGTACGACCGTCGGATACACACCAATGTTCACCTGGAACACCCCCTACGGCCGACCCCCAAACCTCCGACCACCCCCGTCGGCCTCCTCCGGCGCTTTTATGTTTCGTTTATCAGGCTTAACATGCGACTTTTCCTAGCTATTCGACCGGTATGCACCGCTGCTGTGCCGACGCTCGTTCCGAGGGCCACGATTATCAAGATGCGAACAGGCGTCGTCGTGTTCGATCTCTGGGAAATCGTATTGTCCTTAGGAGCTCGTTGCACGGTCATCGAAAATCATCGTTTACCAGAGTCGTCGACGTAACTCCGGAAAACTCGTCGTATAAAATAAATCAGTTCAGGTTCCAGGAAACGGTGACATACTGTGACTCCCATTAATATTCGGACACTCTTAAAAAGACGATAACATGTTTAATATTATATCGACCATATTCATATTAATACAATATAGAAATTAATTAATATAGAAAGGATGATATTAATATCGACCGTACAATTTGAACATTTTTGGGAAGTTAGAAGAATAGGATTGCTATACAACGTGACAAAAATTTTTGATAAAAATTGCAAGTTGTCAGAATTGCAGAGAAAATACTAAAAGTGGGCTTCTATGGATAATTACGGAAACACGTTTCGTAGATCTGTATTAATCATACTCTGAAAATTTCATCGAAATCGGTCGACGTTACAATGCTCTACAAATGGTGAAAATTCTAGTTTTTCACGATTTTCAGCCTATAACTGAAATAAATCTAAGGATTATTGCATCCTTCAATGCCTGTATCTTTTCTTGTGATTGTTTTTAACATAATCGAATATTGTTGAGGCGTCAAAAGCTATTGCTAGACAGAATATAATCTTGAAGTACATAATAATAATGTCATTTTTACAATTCTAGCCTTACAACCGTTAGAAACAACCCTTTCGGCTTGTGATGTTTTTTATTGAAACGACACAAATGTCACCTGACAGGTAGACAATAAAATTAATTAATTATGGAATAATATCTACAGAATTCATTAATGGTAACATCTCAAAAATCATTTTTGACTTGTGTCACTTTTGTCGCAAGGGT
Organism: Lasioglossum pauxillum; assembly: GCA_933228785.1. Taxonomy (NCBI): domain Eukaryota; kingdom Metazoa; phylum Arthropoda; class Insecta; order Hymenoptera; family Halictidae; genus Lasioglossum; species Lasioglossum pauxillum. The sequence goes on along the minus strand of OW121705.1, from coordinate 40,937,075 downwards.
GCGATATTCTTTTGTTAGTTTGTGCACAAGTTATGAATGATCCTGAAATTATATTGTAGCAATTGCAAGGGTAGATTTACTAATGACGTGCAAATGGAGTTTGAAAAAATTACAATTGGTAAAAATAAGAATAAAATAAAATTTTAAAAAACGCCACGTTTAAAAACGGACTAAAAAGTATAAAATAATTTTTTCTAGCCCCATACAGATTCCTAACCCCTGAAAATTTGTGATTGTGAATTTTTAATAGCTATGAAAATACTTGTAAGATTTAAAACGAAAAACGTGGGGCGCAAGATAATACATAGTAAGGAGTGTAGAGAGTAGCTGCCGCTGAGGAAACTCGCAAAAGAGTTCATATCATTTGCAGTGCAATAAAATTGTTAGTGATTTAGGTGTTCATGCATCAATTATCTATTGCATGCGCCCCACGTTTTTCGTTTTAAATCTTACAAGTATTTTCATAGCTATTCAAAATTCACAATCACAAATTTTCAGGACTATCTGTACGGGGTTAGGAATCTGTATGGGGCTAGAAAAAATTATTTTATACTTTTTAGTCCGTTTTTAAACGTGGCGTTTTTTAAAATTTTATTTTATACTTTTTAGTCCGTTTTAAAAACGTGGTATTTTTTAAAAATTTATTTTTATTTAAATAATTATTTTCTGCTTTTTAGCCTTACATGTGTGAAATTTTACAATCGATTTTGAACGTTTTGATGAGATTGTAACAGAGACATGTAGTAAATTTCAGACGGTATTGCGGCGCGTCATATCGAAAACGAACGCCGTGGTAAGATGTCAAAGATAAAGGTTCGACGGAGAATTTCGGTGTAACTGTTCGTTCGCTTGGTAAACAAACATTATACTATAATAATACGTAGTAACTTTGTAAACACCGTACGGAGCTCGAACGCACACTGACGCGCACTGAGCTCCTTCGGTGCGAAGCGGGTCAGTGGAGTGGGGAGTCAGAGTGGGAACACGTAGTAGAGTGGGGACGCTGAACGCGAAGACGTACTACGTCACGCGGCGGGGGTGCAAAGGTTCAAATTATTAATAATTTATATCTCCTGAACGCATAGGATTTTAAAAAAATTTTTTTTAAATATTGCATTGTCATCCACTTCTGAGCTATGTTTAAAATTTCAAGTCTCTAGCTCATCGGGAAGTTGGTTTAAAATCACTTGCAAAATTTGTACCGAACAAACAGACAAACAAGAAAGCGAGCTAATAAAAACGTGGTAAAAATAGACAATTCACAATCAGTCCAGTTGCTCGCATAACTATTCGGGTACAGTACTATTGTTGTATTTGATGCGTTGCACAAGACATGATTTCAGTATCGTGTTTCTCGCCAAGAATTTCTTCCTAACGATAACGTTTAATTATACAATCTAGAATCAGTATTCGGTGGTTACGCGCATCCTACGGAAGTGTCCACAGGAAGTAGAATTGGTTGGTCATGATCAGACGCGTCAGAAGATTCCGGTTCAAGCAATTGTACTTTCCAACCAGCTATTTTAAAACAAAAGCGTACTGTTGTGCCTTGCATCTATGAATTTTGTATTAAATAAATGTTTACTCGACATCCAATGTTTCATTCATACAAGTTTCAAGTCGCTAACGAGTAACATGAACATCTTGAACAATTTTTTGGTCCATGTTATGCAAAACGGAAATTTTTTCAGTTTATTTAATTACAGTTATTCAGTGAACGACTGATTTTCACCAACACATTTTAACGAGATATTTCGAACTTCGTGCAACATGGAAGAAACGGTTCGATCGTATATTTACTGTTACAACAAGAGAAATAAATTTCCGTGCGCCGCTATTAGCTCAGGATTATCCTTGATTTATAATACTTTATCGAGGATAATACCGATTTCCTAGTTCTCACCACCAGGAGGTCGCGAGGAGTAAAGACCCAAGGGAAATAGATGGAACAAAGTCCCATCGACAGAATCAAAGTTCAATCTCCTTCTCCATTTTACATCGGTTTTACAATAGACTTAAAACTAACTTGAACTCTAAATTCTCTGGACGGACGTCCCCTTCTTCTCGAATCTAATCGTAAATTTAAGTGAATTCAAATCTTTTCGGAAATCACAATAATGAATAAGTAAATAAATAAGTTATGCCTACAAATAAGGAATGTTTTAATGTGTATAAAGTGGACTACAATCATGTATTTCACGTAAAATATAATTTTATCCCAAATGAACAATTCTCTTGTTCTCTAAGATTTTTTAATATCTCTAAATCCTATATGAAGGTCGTCAAGAGTTCTAGGAAATATAAAAATACTACAACGATAATTAAATCATTTCGTTGCAATCCTAAGAATTAAATATATGGACCTGTTCATCGCTATTGTACATTCCTCCTGAAAGAGTTAACAATTAACTGCAGTTTTAATCATTTATAAACAATTTTGATTAAATGATGCAAATAAAAATTGTATAAGAATTGAACTTTAAAACAATGTGGTACAGTTGAGAATACAATGCGAGAGAAGTTTCACCTTTTTCGATGTTAATTCCACGATGGAGAATGAGTAATATGCTTTGTCAGCACTCGCATAACTCTTCTTATTTGTCATTATTCTAATTGCAATTACGAAGCGTAGCGCAACAGATTTTTACAGGATAGGAGCTTCGGCCAATCAGATTTCTTTTTGTATTCATTAAAGACACGATGATTACGGCGTTCGAGGGCTATGATCAACAGTACAGGTTCGAAACGAGAAAATCTCTTGAAATTGTAAAGAATTCTTTACCATTTTTTGCGAGGCCGTGCTGTTCTCCCGAGTTAACGTAATTAATGACTGGAGTAACACTTGATGATACATCGATTAAAATGTATAAGCCACCGGAGTTACGGAATCCGACGCGTTTGTTGCTTTCGTATTTCCCTCGTTTCGCCTTCCTTCTAACATTTCTTTTTTCTCTTTCTGTTGCGAGCCGAGCGCTTAGTTTTTAATTCTTTGAAGTATTATGGTTTCAAGGTGTAACCGCCGCTTTAGCTCATGATTTCATTCTGCATGCACCGTGGTTTTACGATTCAGCCGCTTACTCGCGATCAGTGGTTAGTGTACTTTTATGAGGGCACCTTTTTACATAGAATTTCACTCCCACATTTCCCGGGGAAAAAACCGAGTACGTTCTCCGTATTCATAAAAATTGCAGGAATAGCATTAAAATGGGAATTTTTCAACTGAAATATTATAACATTCCAAATGGAAATTAATATTAAACGATCGTAACCCGGATTCCCTATCGTTGCCTATTTCAAGAATAATTCTTACTTCAAATGTAGAAATAGAGCACTGCTGCCAAATGTGAAATAATTCACAAGCTGTGATTTAGGTATCGCAAGCAATTGTAATATTTAATCGAAATAATCAAACGCGGTAGGTTGAATAACAAAGAATGTGTTCAAGATTACAGAAGTAGTATTAAAATGCGAATTTTCACGCGAGGATTATGTAAAATTCAAGATGGAAATTATATTGGTGATTCTCTTTCGTTTTGCGTATTTAAACATTAAAACATGCTTTCTTAATCTATACAACTGGAAGAAAGGCTGGCAACTGTGAAGTAATTCCCGAGGTGCGTCTTCGACAGTTTAAACAATTTTAACATTCAATTAAACAGTCAAATGAAGTAGGTTATGTAACAAAGGATGTGTACAAGATCGCATGAATGGTATTGAAATGGGAATTCTCGTGTTGGACATTGGAAAGAATAATTCTTCGCTAATTAATTTGTACGACTAGAGCAAAGCCGTGAACTATGAAATAATTCTACGGTTTGGGCAACATAAGTAGTTTCCACATGTAAATTTGGTAATTAAATGAAATATGATGTATATATGTAAATGTGTAAAAACCGGTGCTGTCTATTGTTGCAAACCCTCGAATCGTAAAAAGGGAGGATCGCGGTAGAAAGACTTGATGTCTTAATTCGTTCCGCGCCGGGAATCAAAACAGATTTTCCGAGGATTGCGCAGAGGAATTCGGGCAGAATGAAAATAATCGTAGAGAGCAGCGTCAATGTTTCGCGGAACTTCTACTCGTTGGTGTTTGCCAATTTTCGGATAGTTCATTAATCTCGATAGAGCGATTTTCCCGCTCTCTCGAGTCCTTCATAATTATTGACGGCAACTGCGCAAAACTCTCTCCCGTCGGTAAATAAATATTTAATTAATGTAACGACGCCGGTAAATTGTTTCTCACAGAATTATAAGCGGATCCGTGAACAATTATCGTAATGCGTTGCGTTGATGGTTAATTAAGTAAATCGACGGGGAACCACTGTTGGATAGTTCGGCCGAATCTACGATGAAAATGTAGACATTGTGTGCCGGGAAACAAAGGATACGATGATGCAGCCGTGATCTTGTTACTCTTTTCCTTTGGGGATTTCGCAGTGAACACGCTCGTTAGTATTCTTAATAATACGTTCTAAGCATTATCGCGATGTAAAGAGTTGCCGGCTTGGCTTCCAAAGCAAGCGTAAAGGTTTTACAGCTCGTAGATCCGCTTCTCCAGCGAGAGGCATCAGTTATATACTTTGTACCATAAACATCTCGCAACCCGATCTCTTGCTATACGCCGTCTTATTCATTGCGTACGCGATTTATGATCGCAAAATTATTTTACTTACTTCCACTGTTACCCGGACACTCTACTTATTTAACCCGCGGACTGACAAACACTTTCTTTCACATTTATAAAGGACTGTCGTAAAGGTGGGGCACGTTCTGTTCTTTAGCTGTAATATTTCATAGGATGGGAATTACGCAAAAAAATTATACTGTTGAGAAGGTATAGTTGCCAGCTACATTTCCGCTGCGGAAGGTATTGGATTGGCAAGAAAGTAATTTCGGTATTCGAAGGTGAAATAGAACCCAATTTTTTAATTCAAACAATGAACTTTAATCATTAAAATGTTTTCCATTTTGTTCGATGATCTTTTTCCATGTTTCTGGTAGCTTCACAATTCCGCGCTCATGAAACTATTGGTGCTAATCGGTAAAAAACTGATCCAAGTGCGATTTCAGGTCATCATCATTTCACCTTAAAATACCGAAATTACTTTTTTTGCCAACCTGATATAATAATAGCGTTAACGGATATAAAGTTATAGCCAGTTATCTCGGCAAAAAATTTAAGAAATATTTAATTATTATACAAAATAATGTTTTCATTGAATTCTTTTCATTGAAATTCTTTCGGGGAACTCGAAATTTTCGACCGTCGTGTTCTCGCACACCCATAGAAATTAACAAATAGAGACCATGGCAGCTTATGAATTGAACAGATTAAGCAGACTTAAACTCAAGATATATAATAATGACATTCGAAAATTTATGGGTGAAATTAATGAGCGAAATTTACCGTCAACAAATAATACATATCCAAACATAATCGTACATGGATTTATGAACCACTTTTTCAGTATTAAAGTACGCTTTTATCATGCTATTCTGGTAATACACACATTGCGTCACATTATGGAATACGAGTAATCAACAGGGAGATTATTTCCTTAAACATTATGATAATCCATTTCTGTTATGCGTATAATACCTACATGTACAAGGTATTTAAAAATTCTTCATGCGTCATGATTAACTTTCCCGTGCATATCATAATTAAACGAGAGTTCCATCAATTATACTTTCCAGGTGACAGTGTAATTAAATGTCCCACTCGCGATGATGTTATACAGTAGATTCAAATAGTATTTGTGGACACTTCTCCGATTTGCGAAAAACGTCGATATTTTAACTGTGATCACTAGACTTCGGAAAAATTGTTTGCATTGATTGCAAGACACAGGAGCCAAATAACAAATTCATTCTTCTTTTAATTATCTTATTAAGGTGAAACTAGTCGACTGGTGGCCTTAGATCTTTTTAATACCTCCACTGTTTGAAATTGTATGTACCCATTTTTGTCATAAATGCATAAAATCCGCAGTCTAGTGCAAACATGAACTTTTACTCATTTCAGAAATTAAAAAATTTTCCAGTTTTTACAGAGGTGCCCATTTATAAATTTTTTAAGAAAAAGGGGCTTCGAGCTTTAAAATGGGTCGAAATTTATATTAACGCTCTTTCTTTACGAAATTGCCGCAGGTTGAATGTCGACAATTTTTCCAAAATCCGAAATGTAATGTCTAAAAATAAAGATCCTCTATAAATATCGAATTCGATTACCTCGTGAATCAAATACATGTGTCCGACTCTGTATTAGCTTTCTAGTAATTGAAACGAGTCATTTAATCATCGCGCCGTTCGGTAGAAATTTTCATGATTACACAAGGCAGTAATTTCGAAACCTCGAGAATAACTCCGTTCAAGAAGCCCGTACTTCGTTTTTTCTTATCGGAAGTCCTTGCCGCCTAGATTTCCCACGGGAATGGTAAAGTTAACTCTCTTAAGAGAAACACGCACAAATAGATGTACGCTCTGATACAAATACCCGGAGAATATTTGCGAGCGACTAGTTATTTATAATTCCGTGGACAATTCGAAGATTAAGCTGTTCGTTTACGCAATGAAAACGCAAAGCGTTCTCTCGAAACGATCACGATTCATTTGTAAAAGAAATGCCATTTAATTAATGCTCTTTGTTACCGTAATTGAATTAATTTCCCACCGATAATCTTATCAATTACGCTCGTTATCGATCGTGTTTGACGAAACAATGGCAACTAGCCTTGCTCCCGTTCGTCACGTTTATTAATATTATTATGTACCATCACTACGAAAATTACTGTTATCGTTCGCGTGTAATTTCAATTGGTTCACGGCAAAATCTTTTTTGCCAAAAACATTGTCTTCAGAAAAGCTATAACTTTTCATCCGTTAATTCTATCATTATACTTTATGCAGCGAAAATGTAGCTGGCAACTACACCTATCCGACGGTATACATTTTCTTGCGTAATTCTCACCCTATGAAATATTGTATCTAAATTATATTAAAATAGACTAAAAAGGAGAAAATAATTTTTTAGGCATTAGTGACTACATAAGTAAAAGCTTGGGCGCTCCACGAAGATTAATCAAATGGAACTGAATGAACGGAACAACACACTGACAATGAGCTCCATCGGTGCGAAGTGAGCCAGTGGAGTGGGGATGAGTCGGAGAGGAGTAGGGAGCGCTGGCGCGCGGAGTGGGGATCGCTGAACGCGATGACGTACTACCGAGCGTCGCGCGGCGAGGCGTGACGGTTAATATTACAATTTTGTTCTCCTAGACGCACAGTGTTTTTACAATTTGGTTTTTAATATTGCATTCAATCCAGTTCTGATCTATGTTTAAAGTTTAAAGTCTCTAGCTCATCGGGAAGTGATTTAGAATTCGATTAAAAGATTTGACGCATACAACGACAACGATAACATCGATAACTCGGAAAGCTAATATTCGCGTGGTGAAAACAAAACGTGCCCCAACCTTTACGAAGTCCCTGATAGTCCAAATTGCAGAAAATCTAAATAAATTCAATTTTCTCGTTTTTACAAGGCAACGTATATTAGAAATCACCAAAAATCGCAACAAATCGAAATAAGTTTAATATTTTTATAAGGCAGCGTTTTTATCTTTTTATCAGTTGCTTTCAGGATATTTTTAATACCTCCACTGAAAAGATGTACAGCTCTTGGACTGAGTGGAGAATGTATCAAATTGAGGGGGGGATAAAAAATGGCCGGAACTTTTCGGCGAGCTCGGTAGTTTACCTATGATGGTCGAAGGGTTAGTCCGTGAATCCAGCAGCGGCTTGGCGTCACGTATTGCATTAGAGCCGGTGCATTCTTCCACATATTGTTGTGTACACTGGTCTAAACGATGTGTGCATGCCAGCTCGCTGCCAGAACGAGGGAAAGGGAGAAGGGTAGACGCAGTGGGCGGATCGATATTAAAATAGTGACCGAATTCCAGCGTGCCGCAACCTACCCTAACACCCTTGGCTCACCCTTAAACTTGTCTTCTTTCTCTCGGCGGAACCGCATTCCCGTTTTACGCCCCCGTACGAGATACGCTTCTGCACGGAGGGGTCCGCGCAGAAAACTTTCCTCGTACCGGAGAGGAAGGAAAACAGCTCCATAAAGTGGCAGCCGAAATTCACTGCGCCGGGGGATGGGTCTTTCTCTCTCTCTCCCCCCCTTTCTGTCTAGAAAGGGACAGAGAAACGGAGATAGAGGAGGGAAAAGAGAGGGCAGCGTCTCCTCACAGACTCAGCTGAAAAATAACAGCCAGTCTGCCCGAGAAACGTACCACGGGACCTTAAGGCTGCCATTCGGACGGCCCTGCTCTCGCGCCGTATTTACGGACTGCCTTCTGAATGGTGAATCTTAAACGATGCTGCATCCGGAGAAGCTGGCCTTTAGCGTGGCACGTCTTCCGGCGGACCTGGCGCTGTCGCGTTTCGATCCGACACACGCTGTTTCGAAACCCGAAATTTCTCTGGCGAATAGAACTTGCTAATGGCCCCCGCTCTTACGTAAACTGCAGATCGTTATGATTTTTATCTTTTTTTCGTAAAAATTGCTGCCATCAATTACGAGAAACAGGAGTTAGATAAAAATATACCGGGTGAGTCAACGAGAACTACTATTCAAATTTATATTCGATTTTAGTCGATGAAATACTTGTTGTTCTACGACTTTCTTTCTTTTTGGTTATAACAGCTATGGTCCCTGCTTTTTAATGAAATATGTAACATTTTAAGGGACATCGTATCAAGCAATAGAATAATAATCGTTTTAATAAAGTGTTGTTATCGATGGATGGACGAATTCGGCGACCCATGATTTGATGACCTCGTGCTGACCTTGAAGAAACTTTTGAAGAAGGTCAAGGTCGCCTTGACATCTCAGAAAAAATGTAATGTCGAAAAACCAAATTGTACTTATTAAATGCGTTCCTCTCAAAATGTTAATAATTCATTAGAGAAATCTTTGGTACAACCAATAGATACCGAGTTATTTTAGAATTTAGAACTTTCAAGAATTTTGATTCACTGAATACAATGATTATGTAGAATGATACAACGATATATTTGTTGTGACATTATGAAAAATGGAAGATCGGAGGCAAAATCTTTTTCCTTCGATCAGATCACACAAACAGAATATAAAAATTACAATTATTACTGTGCGTCTTGCTGGAACGTTTCTAAGTATATGTTGCAGGCATTATTAAAAACACAAATCAATACATGCACCGTGATTTCCACGACTTCCGCGCAGTTAAAGAATGTTTCTTGAGCTACTTTCCAAGTTACATTATTGTAGATCTATCGAAGCATCTTCTGAAAAGTTTTTCTTGACTCGAACCGATTCAAACTGGTAAAATTGCTGCTGGCACTATATCACAGAAAGTTTGCATTTGTGTTTCCTTAACTTATTTTCGACCTCTGACTTTATTAAACGTTTGTCTGGCTATTTTAAGACGTTCGCCACTCGATCTTTTCCTCTGCAAATCCGAAATTTTGGGAATCGCAGTCTAATTATTTCAGATGCAATTTATGCGTGATGTAGCTTTTAAATATTTATTTACGAAACAAGAATTAATGGACAGCAGTTTTTCTCCTTTTCAGCATGAGCCTCGTTAAACCGTAAGATTTCGTATCAGATATAAGATTTCATTATCAGATTTCATTACGGTTTTTTACACATTTCTTTATAGCATAAATACATACAAACAGTCTACCAGCGTGCATATATTTTGCATATTTAGATCCTTATAGTGTACGATGTTTCTACGTTTTGAATTTTATTTAAACCAGCGACCAAAAATAACAGTTATGTTTGAGGCTTTTATGGGAAAAGTCCTTAAGAGAATTTTGTTTATTATTTAAGTCGAAGATAGTAGTAAAAAAATTCTACGAAAATGTCAAAACACCACTTGCGATTACATAATTTTGATTTTCAAAAGTTTTGACTATAAATAACTAGACTGGTAAAAGTATTGTTGGAAACAGCATTTTTGTCGCCTTAAAAGAAAAGAACCAAAGAAAAACGCAAGAATGTAAATTTTAATTCTAAATTAGAAACGTGAAGATATACAATTTTTTCACAGAATTGTTTCTCGTCAAATTTAATACCTATTGGCTGTTATTAATTTGCACTACATATGCACAGTGATAAAACACAAATTGTCAAACCGAAGATTTGATTGAACGTAATCAAAACCATTTTTCCTTCATCGATAGCCATTACGTGCAATTGAAACACAATTTCTATCAACCGAAATAAATCTCAATCACCGATATGACGAATGACAAAAATAAACGATAATAGTCATCGGCAGCGGAAAAGATTTTTCGGTTAGTTATTTGTAACCAAAAACATTTTAATCGAAAAAGTAATTGTTTTCTGTGACTTTTTTCCAATTTTCATTCTGACAGCTGTGGTTTTCTATTTAGGCAATTGTGTGTTCCAGTTGTAACTAAAATGTTTTCTATTTAACACCGCAACCTTTGTTGATGTAAAATAATTGCGGTTTTCGTTCTTCGATGTTAAAGCTATAACATTTTACCTTATTTGCCAATTTGAGCACTATGCGAATAAGGTAAGACATCGCCGCAGATGTTTTTGGAGCTGGAGTTTAAACAGATGGAAATCACAATTATTTTTGCACCAACCTAAAGCTGTGCCCACACTGAAGCAACATTAAGCAACTTTTATATATCTAATATACGTTAATTGAATTTATTTAGATTTTCTGCAGTTTCGATTGTGATAAATGTTTACACCAGTTGATTTTTCACCACTTTCTACTATTTTACCATTAACAAGGTGAGGTTGCAGTGGTCATTGATTTTAATTAAACTTTTTCTGGTGAGTCTAAAGCAAAAATAAGCAGGTCCATGTTTGAGCAGTTTTGGCAATACTTGCTCCATACTTATAAAAATAATTAACATTTAATTTTATGATATCAGGAAAATATCTTCATATGCTTCGTTTCTTGATCATATTTTATTTTTTCCGGGCTTTATCTGATTTCAGTATCCTTGGTACGCAACAATGTTGATATCTCACAGATCTATTTTTTCCAACGTGAATCAAGGTTGCTCTCCGAATGATGTAAGAACTGCAAAATTTATTAACATTAATAAAATGTTCATACTGCCGAAAACTTTATGTTTCAAATGTTTTTACGAAGCATACCACCCTACGGACTGACCATTACCTGCACAATATATTAGGTTGGCAACTAAGTTAGCGACCTCCACATTTTCTCAAGCAAAGTCATTTATATATATTTTTTAAGCACGAGTATGTAATATCAAATTAATCGCAAAATTCAGAACTTTCAATGGTCACTGAATAAGGTTATAATGATACAATAAAATAATTGCGGAACAAAAGGTCATAACATAATTAACTAGGAGCACTATTGACAACTGCACCAATAAATAAATAGCAAGATTAGAAAGAAGGAGAAAATAAAACATTTTTATAGAAAAGGTAAGCAAAGAAAAAGAGACTTAAAACTTAAAATTGAAAGTAAAAATTACAAAAATAAAGAAAAAATTACACGTGACCTCTACCACCCTCGCTACCGTAGACATTGCAATATGATTAAGAAATGAAGCATATCAATGAATTTTCTAGATATCATAAAATTAAGTGATAATTATCTTGATAAATAATTAGTAGACTCATCTTTATGCAAAATAAAAATTGTCTGCAACGATTGCAAGAAGTGGAAACCAAATTGAATATTATTTCTTCCCTTAAGGGGGATCTATACCCTCGGATTTTGGGGTATTTATCAATGTTATCAACCTCTGTGCAGAAAAAAAGTTTGGTAACATTGATAAACACGCAACTGCATAATGAACACGAGATGGAGTTGCTTGCTATTTCCATATTCTATTCATCTCGTCGCGAATTCCGTTATACAGGGCAGGTCGCACTAATATTAGTGCCACCGATGAGAATATGTACCTCGTCTGTGTCAGTTTTGCTATGATTCCACATTGACAGCAGTGAAATGTTGCACAATATCGCAGCACTGATTGACAGTCCTTCTGACTAGGCACCATCTCGTGTAAACTAACTGAAATGAAATTGGCTCTAGATTGGCTCTACATCAGAGATAACCTCTGTCTTCATGAACGTAATATGGGGAAATCTCTGCTAATGTGAATGAAATCACGCGCGGCGATTTTTTGTCCTTATACGAGCATATTTTGAGCTACACAAAGGCTCATTTGATAGAGGAAGGTTCATCACGGCGCGCTTTGCTCATCACATCAGTCAAAAAAGTCTCTTTGAGACAGAAAAATACATTGAAATCTGCGGTTATTTTTCTAGATTTTTTCTCTACTTTGGACACTCATATTATTAGATATAAACATAATCTCGTTAAATCAATAGCAGAGCGCGCCGGATTTAACCTTCCTCTATAGAATGAGTCCTCACCCAGTCCAAAATCCGCTCAAATAAGGACAAAAAATCGCCGCGCGTAAACCCATGTTTCGACCCAAAATCTAGTAAGATTCTAGTTCCTTTCTAGTTACTTCATTGGGTATAGATCCCCCTTAATGATTTTAATGGAGGAGAAATCATATATTGATATCTTCAATTTTTTTAAATTTCCAACAATTTTGAGTTTCATTCACTCAATTTTGCTATAAATGCATAAAGATTCGCATATAGGTCAGCTTATTTTTGCTCTAGATTCACCAGAGAGAAAAAGTTTAATTAAAATCGACGACCCCACCACTGTGACTTATCCTTGTCAGAGCAGACATGACTTAATCCTTGATAATTCCGTGTAGAAGCATAGCTCGAAACAACCAACTGAAACAATCAGCCAAATTTTTAATCGACACGCTTTCGGCGAACATAGAGCTATAGTTGAAGTTCCGTGGTCGAAGCAGTGCTGAGATCGGGTCGACATGGCGGTGACGGGGTCAACGGGAACTAGCAAAATAGTCAAAACGTGTATTAGACGCAAGTTGCAAATTACATGGCAGTTTCAACGCAGCATTGTTCTAAGGTATGTCGGCGGCTAACGTCCGTTTCAGTTACACCAGGGTTACACCACGACAGTTAGATATTTCGGTCTTGAGATCGGCGTAACTTCCTGTCAAAGTTTGAGTTAACTTACCCGGGCACGTGGAAAACGTGAGTCAAATTCATATCGCGAATTACGATTCTGTTAACGATAGATAAGTTCCGAGCACCGCGCTCCGGAGTTTCGATTACTTCGCCGAACGAACAGAGATCTCGGACGCAAAAATTCCTTATTCAGACACGGTGCACAAATTATTAGAGCCCCATTTGCATAAATTAATAACCACACTGAATTTCTGCTTTTTGTTTGCGAAGTATTGACGTTTTCAAGTAATACAAGCAAGGCAAAATAATATCCGTAGCTCGATGAAGAAACAAAGAATGAAAAACGAATTACTATATTGCTTGCTACGTTGGTAACATTCATTTTATAAAAATTAACTGATGAGATTTACGTGGCATATTTAAATGGCGCACCATCTTCTTCGTATACATATTTGCAACGTTTGTATATGTATAGTTGAATCAAACAGTCCTTTCCCATCATTCTATAACAAATAAATTTGGGGTTATGTTCGCGGCGCAACGGTTCGATCAAATTATACACTAAATAGCAACTTTGTAGACATTTCTCAAACGTTCGATTCGGATTTGATTTAGTGTATAATTTGATCGAACCGTTGCGCCGCGAACATAACCCCAAATTTATTAAAAATTTACGATCAAGAATAATTTCTTATTTATTCTATAACAAAAATATTATGAAAAAATGTTCTCACTCTTGAAAATCTGTAGAACAAAAATATGTAATAAAAATAGGTTTTTCGTACCTTCCATTAAATTCCAGTAAAAAAATTCTCAAAATTAGACTTGTTTCACGTGCTGTAGAGTGTCTTCACCCCTTAAGCGGTGTACACACTGTAACGCAAGAAGCAATCTTTAGCAGACTTTTCATGCATCTTTTAAGGGGGATCTATACCCTCAGATTTTGGGGTATTTATCAATGTTATCAACCTCTGTGCAGAAAAAAAGTTTGGTAACATTGATAAACATGCAACTGCATAATGAACACGAGATGGAGTTGCTTGCTATTTCCATATTCTATTCAGCTCGTCGCGAATGCCGTTATACAGGGCAGGTCGCACTAATATTAGTGCCACCGATGAGAATATGTACCTCGTCTGTGTCAGTTTTGCTATGATTCCACATTGACAGCAGTGCAGCAGTGAAACGTTGCACAATATCGCAGCACTGATTGACAGTCCTTCTGACTAGGCACCATCTCGTCTAAACTAACTGAAATAAAATTGACTCTAGATTGGCTCTACATCAGAGATAACCTCTGTCTTCATGAACGTAATATGGGGAAATCTCTGCTATGTGAATGAAATCACGCGCATCGATTTTTTGTCCTTATACGAGCATATTTTGAGCTACACAATAGTTCATTTGATAGAGGAAGGTTCATCACGGCGCGCTTTGCTCATCACATCAGTCAAAAAAGTCTCTTTGAGACAGAAAAATACATTGAAATCTGCGGTTATTTTTCTAGATTTTTTCTCTACTTTGGCTACTCATATTATTAGATATAAACAAAATCTCGTTAAATCAATAGCAGAGCGCGCGGTATTTAACCTTCCTCTATAGAATGAGCCCTCACCCAGCCATAAATCGGCTCAAATAAGGACAAAAAATCGATGCGCGTAAACCCATGTTTAGACCCAAAATCTAGTAAGATTCTAGTTCCTCTCTAGTTACTTCAGTAGGGTATAGATCTCCCTTAAAAATCGCTGTTTTCACCGAACAAAAGAAGCAGAAGGCAACAAAAACTCGCTCGATGTTGCATCGGTGTGGACATAGGTTTACATCTTCCTAACCTGTACAATTGCGTTCGTGAAGCATTAGAGGAGCCGATCCACGAAGAAAACGAAGAAATAAATATTTCAAAGGCTATTCCAAGTTGGAGGCAATCGGATTCGTTGTTTCGAAACTCCGGACGATGAATTTATTACTTCGAATAAAAACTAATACAGTTGGCGGGTTCGTGACAAGTTGCCAGGCACAAAATAACATTGCGCGCGCGGAGGACAGAATTTTTAGTACCGTGCCCTTTTTCAAAACAAATTACTGCCATCGGTGTCACGGAAGAATGAATGAAATTCGACGGGGAGGTCAGCGAATACGTCAAATTCGCTGCGTCGCGTCGCTTCGATTTCACGTATAAAATGTTTCACGTGAAGCATTCAAAGTCCACACGAATCTCCCGGTGTGTGATCGAATTCTAAAATTCACAAAAAAAAGAACCGCGTATATATATATATATATATATATATATATATATCTTTTTTTTCTGGCTCCCGAAACGGTCCGAAAAAAGAGTAGCCGGCGCGGCGCGGCGCCGAGGACACTAGACGCGAAAGCGCTTATCAGATTTTCATTCTTTGATAGTTTTGAGATCAATACCGTTGCAAGTGCTCCTGTGTTGTTAAAAGGGTGACCGTTTTTTTCCCGTTATCATTTTCACTTTGGTACGATCGACTGAGAATTCCTCTCTTTTCCTCCCCCCTCTCCCGGTAACTTCTATTTTTCTCTGAAAAAAACTATTTTTTTTATTGTTTTCGGTGTCATCGATGTCGATATGAAAGTGTTTCGCATGACCGGGAAAAAAATCTATTCATCGCAGAGCGGAGGAATGTTACCGCGAAAACATTTTTCCGGTTTATTATTTTCTTTCCCAGCGTGCTTGTCAAGTTGACGACCATTCAGCGAATATACCGACCGAGTGATTTAATTTAGGCGATAAATAAACATACGGTTTGATTTTTCCGAGCCACGGTGTCGCGAATCGCCGATCTAGCTCGACAGAAGTCATTTTGGTGACCGTTTTTCAACCTTTTGCACTCGGAGCTATTCTAACTCGAAAATTAAACATTTCTTTAGAATAGTTCCATTTTATATAATTTTGTTCATTTTAAGGAAATGAAATTGATATAATACATCTAATTGGTTAGATCCCAACATATTTAATAATGTAAACAATATTTTTAATAATGGTATAGCAATTTTTAGTGGTGACTCTGAGACACCAACCGAGTGCTAAGGGTTTATTTTCTAATTTCCTAAAATAATAGTTTATTTTATAATGTTTCTATAAAAAGAGTCATTCAGTGAAAATTAATATTTATTTAACTTAATGTCTAGTTTTCAATAAACCTCAAAGAAATTTTTGAGAAGATACTAACTTCTAATAGGTATTCTTATTACGAATGACCATTTTAAATGATTACTTAATATTTCTTTTGGTCACTGGTAACCAATATGAATCACTGACATTTTTTTGATTACCGATAATAATTATCATTCACAAGACATCACGAGATGTCGGAGGTTCGGATAATCTCATACTATATTGTTTTAAAGTTGACGCTTCAAAACCGCAATTATTTTTGCACTGTTAATTTAGTGATAAATACTACGACACGCTGTAAACACCATTTTAGACACTTAACACACGACTTTCGGAACAGAAGGCGCGCATGTAGCCCTGAACGTGTGAAGTTACATGCACGCAGTTCATCCCACAACGAATATTGGAGCAATCAATGTAATACTCGTCATTAGGTATTCGTATTGGTCTAGGTTTGTTGCACGCAAAAACATTGAAACGAAATAGGGAAACATCAGGGTTCGGATAAGTGCTGGGTACCCGCAGCATATTTCCCACGTCATTAGTATACTGCCGGCATGAACTTTCGAGCAATTCGACAGGCGAGTCTCGTGATTGCCGTCGGTGCATTATGCGCCGTACGCGTCGTGCTTCTACTACGACGATTTACCAAAAAAAAAGAATCATACCTTTGATGGTTGAAAAGAATTCTGAATAACTAATCTTTCGTAAAAATGGATTGCATCCAATGATCGAATACAGTGAGTGTACAAAGTATTCGTACACTTTTTAAAAACTAATAACTTTTTTATAATTGTACCAAACGACCTGATTTTTTGTAATCAATTAGAAGCATTGGTTTACGAAATGATATGCAAAAAAGATTTTCCGAGAATTATCATTTACAAGGTTAAATGCAGAAATAAAAAAGGCGTCTTTTTAAACATTTTTATTTGGGTCCTTAATGAACATTTAAAATATATGTTTAGTAGATTTATGTTAGTTATACACATACTGAAAATTTAAACAACGACACGCATCGAAAGGTGTACGATTCTGTGGATTTTAAGCAGAAACTGATCAAAAGTCGTGTGGAACTACGATTTTCACAATTTTTAACCGCTTGTAGCTCGTGTGTATGTTAATCGATTTCATATAACATATTTCATGTATTATATATAAACATATATTTTAAATTTTCATTAAGGACCCAAATAAAAATAAATTTGTGGTTATGTTCGCGGCGCACCGGTTCGATCAATTATACACTAAATAGCAATTTTGTAGACATTTATCAAACGTTCGATTCGGATTTGAATCATTACGTCCTGAGACACGTCTGCTATAGAATGTTTTCTATAAGGCCCTCCACACACGGGTCGATTGAAATCGCGTCGTGAAGTTCGTACGTCTTGCTCGTCAAATACGATTCATGCGACGGACGCGATTGCTGTCCACACACGGGTCGATTGTAATCGCGTCGTGCAGTTTTTACGTCTTGATCGTCGTACGATTCATGCAACAGACGCGAATGCCGTCCACACACGAGTCGATTGTAATCGCGTCGTGAAGTTCGTACGTCTTGATCGTCATATACGATTCATGTGACGGACGCGATTGCCATTTGCACACGGGTCGATTGTAGTCAATTTGTGTTTTTCAAACATCAAGAATTGCGTTTTCACGTTTTCACTCAAAAATATGAAAACATGCTATTAATAGTGCCCGAATAAGCTACCATCAAAAGCGGTGTCCTCGATTTTTTTCAGATTTTTTGTTGTGGGAGATCATTGTCAAAAACAATAAAAACCAAACTGCTTCGACGTTTTTGCTGCTAGAAGGAAAGCTAGACTTGCAGGTTTTACCGTGGGGGTATATTAAGCTCTAATTAGTGATACTACATCGAATTAAGCAATTTTTTTACCTCAGAAATGCGATTTAAGAGAGTGAAAAAATCGTCTCCCGTGGAGTCGCGCGAATCGTACGATCCACGCGATTTTCCAACTTCGCTTCCGATCGCACGCGATTACAACCACGGCGATTTCAGTCGAGTCGATTTCAGTCGACCACGAATCGACCCGTGTGTGGCTCTCCATTCATTTGCATTGGAAGTCACGTGGAGGGAGGAATCGCATGCGACTGGAATCGCGTCGACCGAATCGCCGATCGACCCGTGTGTGGACGAACTTCGCTTCCGATCGCACGCGATTACAACCGCGGCGATTTCAGTCGAGCCGATTTCAGTCGACCACGAATCGACCCGTGTGTGGCTCTCCATTCATTTGCATTGGAAGTCACGTGGAGGGAGGAATCGCATGCGACTGGAATCGCGTTGACCGAATCGCCGATCGACCCGTGTGTGGAGGGCCTAAGAGAAAAAGAAGAAAGATCTTGTTGTGTTTCGTCCTAGACCCGCTGGACGACTCATCAGTAAGTCTATCTAGCGGTATGAGTCCTCTAGCGGGTCTAGGACGAAACACATCTTTCTTCTTTTTCTCTTATAGAAAACATTCTATAGCAAACGTGTCTCAGGACGTAATGATTCAAATCCGAATCGAACGTTTGATAAATGTCTACAAAATTGCTATTTAGTGTACAGTCCCTGCTCACTTTATTAGACTCACCTGAAGAATTGGTGCTGTTTGAAATCCTATAAGGAATTCAACGCTGTTTTCAACCTATGGGGTAATGATTTTATACTACAAGGCTGCCTTATGGGTTGCCTATCTAAGTGTAAAATTTTCTTGCAAGAGAAATTCACCGGACATGAATCCGATTGAAAATGTCTGTGAGTGCCTGAAAAGAGAACTGGCCAAAGAAAATCTAACAACAAAGACCAAGTTGATAGAGAGAATAATCTATCACTGGCACCATAACGCTGCATTAAAAGAAATTGCACAAACTTGCATAGATAAGCATGTCCAGAAGAGTTGCGGTTTTAAGAGCAGCTAAGGACGGATTAACAAAATATTAGTGTTTTAAGAATTATATTGATGTATTTGTGTTTGTATCCATTGTTTTTGTAAAATAAATATATGGAAAATTCATTGGTCAGCATTAAGTGATTTCTGCATAAGGCTACTATACCTATTATTCATGGTAAAACTAAAAAATCATGATTATAGAGGTGAGTCTAATAAAGTGAGCAGGGACTGTATAATTGATCGAACCGGTGCGCCGCGAACATAACCCCAAAAATTACAAATGCACGATCGAAAATAATTTCTTATCCAAATAAAAATGTTGAAAAAGATGCCTTTTTTTATTTTTGCATGTAACCTTGTAAATTATAATTTGTGGAAAATCCTTTTTGCATATCATTTCGTAAACCAATACTTCTAATTTTTTACAAAAAATCAGGTTGTTTGGTACAATTATGAAAAAGTTATTATTTTTTAAAAAGTGTACGAATACTTTGTACACTCACTGTATATTGGCAAATGTACTGCCAAGTAAAACTGTCTTGTTTCGTATATGCTGTCTCCACATAGTCCAATCACATTCGAGTTTTTAATTGGCGTCATTATTTCCACGCATCGCGATTTGGTTATCCAGGGATGAAGAAGAAAATGTAATTATTGTAACTTCAGTGATGTGTCGATTTTCTTTCGTCAATGGTTAAATGTTGATAATTAGTAGACAGCGGATTTTATGCATTTATAACAAAATTGAGTAGATGTAATTTAATCCCTTGCCCTACAATGTCGAGTCAGACTCATATTCAAGATTCTGAACAGAGTTTAATGAATGAATGTGTATGTTATTAATTTGCTTGAAACCGAAATAAAATTCAATTTTGTTGTAGTCGATATACATATAGCTTTTGGAGAAAACGTAGGCATATGGAGTTCTGAACAATGAAGAATCACTATAACCACAAAAGGAGTAGTAGTGCAAGTGGTTAAAACGGTGAAAACATTGAATTTGAGAATACTGTTACATTATTTGTACCTATCAAACATATTAGGAAAGAAAACAGGTAGAACATTTTTATTTTTCATACAGATCCGATGTCCGCAAAATAAAAATTCTTCGTATCGATCGTACGAAACACACGTCAAATAAAATACTCATTCTTCCTTCAGAAATTTAAACAAGGTCTGGTTTAGGTGAATAATACATAAACATTCTTATATTCATTTAATCCTTTCACTGGCTTAAATTGCGTCTACCCATTTTTGTAATAAATGCATCAAATCCGCAGTCTGCCGATGATCGGTCAAAAATCAGAAAATTTCTTCGGGGTAAGTATTGGGAGCACGATACTTGTTGGAGGCACTGTGTGCGTTTTCACCGAGCGAAAAGTTGTTAAGTTGCCGGGAAACTTGCGAACGGTGTGGTAGAGGGTATCGACGAGAAGATCATCAGAAAATATCCGCAGCTATCGGCGGGATATTCGCGTTGGTCTGTGGGAGCCTTTATATTTCGAGCGCCCTTCGGCCACCGCGCGGTCCTCGCAGCGCAACGGAACATCCGTCGCGTGGGAACTCGGAGTATGCGACCCGCTTATACCATGTAAAAGGTTAAACGGCCTCTTTAACGCACAGTTACGGCAACCGTCGCTGTCGCAGACCTTTCTATAGACGGGAAAGCGCGTCAAGCACTGTCGTTATCGAAGACTCGTGCCCATTCGCTCGATCGATTCGCGAGCTATCGCGCATTTGAACGCGGCCCGACGGCAGAACCGTCGCTGAATTAATTTAAGGGCTTACCTACACCCAGCATCGATCAAACTGTACACAGTCTGTCGCAGTAATATTCGGACAGTTTTAAATAGACGATAACTTCTCTCCTCCAGATTCAACCAAGCGACTTTCATTTTTTCGAGATGTTAGAAGGAATGAAACCAATTTGTTATCTAGGCCTGTATACAAAATTTAAAAACTGCATTTGGTAAATATATATTTATATTCAAGTAGTCACAGTTTATACGCCGAGAAACTGCAATTTTCATCATCGTTTACTATTTACACTCCGATATATTTTTCAATTTTATTGCCAACAACTACTACTATTTTTATTGTTTTATTCGAAATTTTCTTCAAACGGCAGTTCCTTGACTGCTACTTATTTTTAACAATTTTGTTTACTAATTATTAGATCTTTATGCATTTATAGGAAAATTGAGTAGATGAAATTCAAAATTGTAGGAAAATTTTACAAATTGAAGACGTATATACATGATTACTCATCTATTATAATTATTGAGGGAAGGAATAACATTTAATTTGGTTTCCATTTCCTGCAATCGTCGCAGATAATTTGTATTTTGCATAAAGGCCAGCAATTTTCTGATTATATTAGATGTAGCTCTTAAACTTTGTTGTAATTTATATTTGTGGAACTTACATTTGTTTTTAAGTAAGAAATAAGAAGTTAAATAAAATAAAGGAAGAACCAAATATAAATACCCGTTTCGTTTACATTTTTATCTCTGCGATGTCGAGTCACACTCGACAAAGGAGTGCAAAGGGTTAACCATTTGTAGCTCATCGCAACGTTGGCTATTTTAATGATATTTTCAGAATAAATAATTGTCATAGTTCTGCAAAACGTATTTTTAAAATTTTTAATATCCGATCCAAGTAAAAAAACATTTTTTAAAAAATATTGTTTAAGTCAGCTAGGAATCAGAACCTTCCAATATCTCGAACAAATTAAAGTTGTTTGGTCAGTAGGCCAGTGGAGGAATGAAAGAAAATCGTAATTAAAAATATTAGTCATTTGTATTTTGTCTTGATGCATCTTGCAGCAAATGGGAAAATACATTCATGACCTTCAGATGACCTGAAAAACACACAATGTAAGTTTAAAAACGTATTCTAATACATTGTCTTGGTCTCCTTACAATTTGCACGTGGAGGTAAACTATTTCTTAGTTTATATTTGTTAAAAATACAGAAACATCCAGTATGTGACTAATATATCGTTCTAAAATGTCATTGCCTCCTCTATATTCATTCAATATACAGTGAGTCACAAAATTATTCGCTCACTCGGTAATGCGGCAAAGATATACGAAATAATCAGACAACGCAGGGTATTTTTCAATTTTTTATTTGGATATACATAGCTCAAAGTTTAATTCAACAGAATCGTAAAAGAAAATTGCGAAATTTTCATTTATTATTAGAGAAATGTGAGTTTTAAGAAATCTTGACCGTTTTTCACGCCACAAAATTATTCGCTCACGCCACGAAATCCACTGAAACAAATGCAATTTACAAACTCTGACTGGCATTTGTTTCTGATAGTTGCTAAAGAGAGTCAGTATAACGTAAACATTCGCTCAGTAAGGATCTATTTTCATCTATTTCTTTGATTTTCAAGAATTCGTTACAATGGGTAGAAAAAGTAAAGAAACTAGTCTAGAGATTAGGGAAGTTATAATTTTTCATTGGGAAAGTGGAAAATCCATCAGAGAAATTGGAAATATCGTTTGTAGAAGTTATTCAACAGTACGTTATATTATAAAACGGTACGAAGAAGAAGGACGAATAATAAACAAAGCTGGCCGTGGTAGGAAAAAGATATTGAATTCCTCGGAAGAGCGTTTTGTTGTGAGAGAAGTTAAAGAAAATCCGAAAATAAGTGCTCCCAAAATCAATACAAGTTTGAAAAATTTTAGTGAAAAAGAAGTTTCTGATGAAACAGTACGAAGAGTGTTGCGAAAGAACGGGTACAACGGCCGCGTAGCAAGAAGAAAGCCTTACGTAAGCGAAATTAATAGGAAGAAAAGGGTAGAATTCGCAAAAAAATACATCACAAAGCCCCCTGAATTTTGGCACAATGTGATATTTTGCGACGAGAGTAAATTTAATATTTGGGGTTCTGACGGTCATCAAAAAGTTTGGCGAAAATCAAACGCGGAGATGGATCTCAAAAACCTGTGTAGCACAGTCAAGCATGGAGGTGGTCATGTTATGGTTTGGGGTTGCATTAGTTATCACGGTGTTGGGAAATTGCAGATGATTGAGGCTACCATGGATAAAGTAATGTACATGGATATCCTAAAAAAAAAATTTGAAGCCAAGCGCGGAAGTAATGGGGATTTCAGAAGTGTTTCACTTCTACCAGGACAACGACCCCAAACATAAATCGAGATTGGTACAGGAATGGTTACTGTATAACTGTCCCAAAATAATGCAAACCCCGCCTCAATCTCCCGACTTGAATCCTATCGAGATGGTATGGAACATGCTGGACACAAAAATTCGTAAACATTCAATTACTAATAAAAAAGAGTTACAAAGCAGATTACAGGAGGAATGGCCAAAAATAGACAAAAAATATTTGGAAACATTAGTAGAATCAATGCCCAAACGTCTCGCAGAAGTCATAAGACAAAAAGGATATCCCACCAAATATTAATATTGTTATAATAATAGTTAATCTAAAATGAGCGAATAATTTTGCGGCGTGAAAAACCGTCAAGATTTCTTTAAACTCATATTTCTCTAATATTAAATGAAAATTTCGCAATTTTGTTTTACGATTCTGTTGAATTAAACTTTGAACGATGTATATCCAAATAAAAAATTGAAAAATACCCTGCGTTGTCTGATTATTTCGTATATCTTTGCCGCATTATCGAGTGAGCGAATAATTTTGTGACTCACTGTATATCAATTCACACAATAATCATATTCACAAAGTATTGTTGTCTCCGGGGTTTCGGGAAACAGGGAAGGAGAGTACTACGGTTGCCGGCCGACTAGTCGAACGAGTTGTAACACCATCCTGTAGTTCATGTGCTCGCATGAAATTAATCAAAGTCGAAGTAGGTGTTCGTCCGGTTTAACGAGAGGCTCGGCAGATCCCTTTTCTTCGAAAATTTCTCGTGGTCCCGGCTGTTTCGTTCCACTTTGCCCTTCGCCTTTTGTAGCTCTATCCGGTTACACGAGCATGTAAATGAAGGCAGAATGAGTCTGCTACCAGCGGATTGATTAAATTTCAAGGTGTGATAACGGGAAGCATGTAATAGCGCGGCGGAGCATGCAACACTGTTATAATGCGGCGTTAGATTTTTAATTACTGCGTTCGATCGATGGAAAACGTGTCGGTCGAATTTCCTCGGGAAGGAAAAACGAAGATCAAGTCGTTTTCATTCGAAATTTTTCAAACAGTTCCGTTTCACAGTAGAAAGCCTTCACACGTGGTGCTCTCTCGGAGTGACTGACCAGCGTTTTTATCTAAAACAACACGTGCAGAAAACAAATGAAGAGAAACGAACAGATACTGTTTCTTCTAAACAATGCTGTATGGAAGTTTCGGTTGTTTGCAGTATATTTGGGATGTGAAACTGATCTCTCATATTTCTAATGGAACTAGATATGTTTTTAGACCATACGGAAGCGGTGCATCAAGATAAATTCAACCATGTGCGATACAATGACCTGGATAGAACGTCGGAGAAAGGAAAACAATATTTTTGATATATACCACTTTTTTGCTAATAACTGTGTGAATATACAGTTCACACGCTTGGCACATTTATTGACTGATGCAATTCATTAACTGCAGTGAGCGTCAAAAGTATTCATACGCCCTTTAAAATAGAATAACTTTTTTTATAATTGTACCTAACGACCTGATTTTTCTAATCAATTAGAAGCAAAAAAGATTTTCCAAATAATTATAACGTACAAGGTTAAATGCAAAAATAAAAAAGGCATTTTTTAAAACTTTTTTATTTGGGCCCTTAAAGAAAATTTAGAATATATGATTTGTATAAATAACATAGATCTACAAAACATATATTTCGAATTTTCATTAAGGGCCCAAAATAAAAAAGTTTTGAAAAATACCTTTCTTATTTTTGCATGTAACCTTGTAAATTATAATTATTTTTGCATATTATTTCGTGAACCAATGCCTCTAATTAATCATAAAAAATCAGGTCGTTTTGTACAATTATAAAAATGTTATTCTATTTTAAAAGGCGCACGAATACTTTTTACACTCACTTCTTTTGCACCTTCCTACGAATTATATTTTCATTGTGTAAAAATAATAATTTATTGTAAGAATTACTTAGAAATGATAGAATGCCAGTAGCTTTCATTTCTTTTTGTATTTCGCCTGTTCATCTCTTTTGCATCAAAATACACAGTCTATTTCTAATAATTGTCACGAGATCGAAACAATTACGTTTCAAATGAAATCGTTCACAGCCGCTCTCGGAATTCGTTTCATTACATTCGAACGCTGCGAAAGAAACGCGTAGACGACGACGACGACTCGATAGGTGTTTCTAATACGAACGACTGTTGGAAGATATCGGTGTAGTTTCACGGTTGCATAAAATCGGCGTTATCAGCGATCATTATTCTGAATGACTCAGTGCTCCGGCAGGAGATCGTTTCTCTCTTTTTTCAGCTGCGAAAATAACTACGATGCCCGGGTAACAGTAAAACGACTGCAACGAGCGCGCAGAAGGTAGCGAAAACGCGTAATTAAGAATTTTCAGAGCGTGTTAAAATGATGTATCCAGCACAAAATCAAAGTGCCTCCGTCCATCTTTCGGTACGTTCACTTCCTTGCTGTGATTCGACCGGAGACACCGACTAATCGGTGCGATTCGCTCGGTATACTTTATCTGAAAAACAAACTCGGCTCATCTGTCCGTTTCCCTCTTGCTGCGAATCGGCGAACAACGCGCCGCGATATACAGGGTGGATCGGTCAACGGTGGCACAACCGAGAACAGAACGATTCTACATTGTGAAATAAGTCAAAAACGTACGACAAAACGTTCGCTACCAGCATTTGTTTCGTTGCTTACCTTCCTTGTTCGAAAGTTTTATTAAATGCAACATACCCAATTTTGAACCATTAAAACAGTTTAGCAGAAGAAAGTCACAAATGCTCTGAAAATTATGCATTCCACTATGACTTTAAACAACGAAGTGCATACAATTAATGTTACTGTTTTTACTTGAACTGTCAAAAACGTGGAGCGCAAGATAATACATAGTAAGGAGTGTAGAGAGTAGCTGCCGCTGAGGAAACTCGCAAAACAGTTCATATCATTTGCAGTGCAATAAAATTGTTAGTGATTTAGGTGTCGATGTATCAATTATCTATTGCATGCGCCCCACGTTTTTCGTTTTAAATCTTACAAGTATTTCCATAGCTATTCAAAATTCACAATCACAAATTTTCAGGACTATCTGTACGGGGTTAGGAATCTGTATGGGGCTAGAAAAAATTATTTTATACTTTTTAGTCCGTTTTTTAAACGTGGCGTTTTTAAAAATTTTATTTTATACTTTTTAGTCCGTTTTAAAAACGTGGTATTTTTTAAAAATTTATTTTTATTTAAATAATTATTTTCTTCTTTTTAGCCTTATATGTGTGAAATTTTACAATCGATTTTGAACGTTTTGATGAGATTGTAACAGAGACATGTAGTAAATTTCAGACGGTATTGCGACGCGTCATATCGAAAACGAACGCCGTGGTAAAATGTCAAAGATAAAGGTTCGACGGAGAATTTCGGTGTAACTGTTCTTTCGCTTGGTAAACAAACATTATACTATAATAATACGTAGTAACTTTGTAAACACCGCACGGAGCTCGAACGCACGCTGACGCACACTGAGCTCCTTCGGTGCGAAGCGGGTCAGTGGAGTGGGGATGAGTCAGAGTGGGAACACGTAGTAGAGTGGGGACGCTGAACGCGAAGACGTACTACGTCACGCGGCGGGGAGGTGCAAAGGTTAAAATTATTAATAACTTATATCTCCTGAACGCATAGGCTTTTTTAAAAATTTCTTTTTAAATATTGCATTGTCATCCAGTTCTGAGCTATGTTTAAAATTTCAAGTCTCTAGCTCATCGGGAAGTTAGTTTAAAATCAGTTGCAAAATTTGTACCGAACAAACAGACAAACAAGAAAGCGAGCTAATAAAAACGTGATAAAATACGTCGAAAATGTAGAATAAAATGTGTTCGTATGGAGCTTTGTTCCTGAGAAAATCGGTTTTGTAAATCCGTCGATTTCGCTTGACATTTATGGGAAGTAGAGCCGGTGGGTCATGAACATACGTGTCAGACAACTCCTACTTAATAGCACTCGTGTTCGCTGAATCCTCAACCGAAAGAGCGCAATTCTACATAAAAGAGCAAGTCGAAAATGCAGAATAAAAATTTATCTGTATGAAGCTTTGTTTTCAAGAAAATCGGCTTTGTAAACCCGTAGAGTGCGCTCGACATTTATAGGAAGTAGAACCGGTAGGTCACGCACAGACGCGTCAGACGATTTCTATTCAATAGTACGCGTGTTCGCTGAATTTTTAACCGAAAGAGAACGATTCTACATAAAAAAATAAATCGAAACTGTAGAATAACATTTTTTCGTATGAAGGTTTGTTTTTGAGTAAATCTTTTTGTAAGTAGAGCCGGTGGATCATGAACAGACGCGTCAGACGATCCATATTCAGTAGTGCTCGTACAAACAAATTTTATTTTACATTTTCGGCGTATTTTTTCGTGTAGAATCACCCACTTTTCGGTTGTACCACCAGTTCCCGATCACCCTGTATATTCTTATGGAATCTACAAGTTACGACTGACTTCGCCAACTTCCGGCGAACTTGATTCGCAACTCGGTGCTCGAGTTTCCGGCGCGAGCTCGAAAGAGAGCCAGATAGCTCCCGTGCTGTTATCTTAATCGTCGATATTCGAATTGATGTGACTTTGTTCGCGAAATGCATCGTTTACTCGTACCGCGCCGTTTCGAATTTGTCAGTGACACGTTCTTAATGAGTAGAACGTGTCAAGGTACACAGTCATTTCACCGTACCGCGTTTTACTTGGAAAGTATTCCTTGTATTCCGTCTGAATGTGTGCGTCTATGCGAATTTCAAACCACATTGCATTCACCTAATTACGTCGAATAAATTACTACTTCTATTCATTTCACAATGAAAATAATTCAAAATCACCTTCGCCTCTCGATCAGAAAGTGAAATATTAAAAAACGAATTATTTCCCTTTAATTTAAACAACTTTTGCCTGGAACTTTCTTTTATACGAGCGATACTTTTCGAATCAATTTCTGTGGTACGTTCACTCTGTATATTTCGTGATATTTATCTCGATGAGAATTTATCTTTTACGTGACATGTGATTTGCAAAATGCATTTACTCGTATGTTAATGTTTACATTTTGTCAATTACATATCGTTGACGAGTATAATGTATTGGGACACCCATTTGGCGATACGTACCTTGACAAATTTATTAATTAACCGGAATGATCCTACTACTAGTTGGCTACATTATTAATAAAAAAAACTGAATAAACACACGTTCACTTAATTTTTTTATTTAACTTTTTACTGGTTGATCGTCACTAGATTACGGACCTTTGTGCAAAATAAAAATGTTGTTCGTTACAACATACAGAAATTATACAAAAATTTCTTTCTATTTTGAACAATTTTAACAAATTGAAAATAACATATAGACGATCTAAAATTGGCTTAAGGTTTTTACTGGTTGATCATTGCGAGACTGCGGATCTCTGTGCAATATAAAAATCTTGTTCGTTAATTACAAAATACAGAAACCATACAAAAATTTCATTCTATGTTTAAAAATTTTAACAAACTGAAAATAACATATAGACGTTTCTAAATTAGCTTAAGGTTTTTACTGTTCTAAATCGCATCCATCCATTTTTGTCATAAATACATAAAATAACACTGTCCAACACCAAATTTGTTCCCAGATTACTATTGGGTCCTTCTTATAGAGTTTTTTGCGCTGATTCCGAATCTGTTTTTAATTTTTTCCCTATACGCACAGTTTTTGAGAAATTTGAGTTTGAAAAAATGACCTATTTTTCAACTTTGAACAAATATTGTGATGTTATTATAAAAGATATTGAATTGTTCTTTGCAGCAAAAGATTCTGTGGACTTTCCTGAATACAGTGATATCCAATATTAATACACTATGATTGTTTAAACATGTTTAAACAATGATTAAAGACGGAGAGACACCATTTTTGCACCAATTTTTGAAGATATTTTTAAATTTATCTCAAAAAATAAGGGTCCAGCGGAAAATCGAACTATACCACGCGATAGAGCAGACTTTTATCTTGAAAACCCCCCCTTTGAAGTTTTCGACATCGACGTTTTTACCGAACCAGAAAGCAAAATATCTTCGCCCGACATGAGTTGCCGCCAGTGGCGCTCACCACTACAACGGTCGTTCGCCGCTCCGTATCCCGTCGCTGCGCCATATCTCGTCCAGAGCGTCACTGGCGGCAACGCATGTCGGGCGAAGATATTTTGCTTTCTGGTTCGGTAAAAACGTCGATGTCGAAAACTTCAAAGGGGGGTTTTTCAAGATAAAAGTCTGCTCTATCGCGTGGTATAGTTCGATTTTCCGCTGGACCCTTATTTTTTGAGATAAATTTAAAAATATCTTCAAAAATTGGTGCAAAAATGGTGTCTCTCCGTCTTTAATCATTGTTTAAACATGTTTAAACAATCATAGTGTATTAATATTGGATATCACTGTATTCAGGAAAGTCCACAGAATCTTTTGCTGCAAAGAACAATTCAATATCTTTTATAATAACATCACAATATTTGTTTAAAGTTAAAAAATATGTTTTTATTTCAAAGCCATGTTCCTCAAAAACTGTGCGTATAGGAAAAAAATTAAAAACAGATTCGGAATCAGCGCAAAAAACTCTATAAGAAGGACCCAATAGTAATCTGGGAACATAAAAAAAGTTGAAATTTGTTGGACAGTGTAATTGTAGTAATTGATATAACGTTGATCGTTACGGCATTACACAACACATCAATTGTAAGAAACGGAGATTAAATTAAAATGTTCCTCCTTGCATTAATTCTAAAAACTTGAAAAGAATCAAGAAATATTCTTAATATCTTCCAACGAGTTCGCAGCTTAGTATTTCCACTTCGTTTAGTATTTGCTCGCAGTCTAGTAATAATAAAGCGCAATCGTTTCGATCGGAACGTCTACATTGCGTTTTACCGTTGAATAAGAACGCCGCGATTCCCATTTGCATAAATCGCGATTAATTTTAAATCTCGGGTAACGAGGAGGTGGATACCATCAGCCGGCTTATATCAACCTTGGGACTGTTACAACTTTTCCCCGAACACGTTCCGTAAATTCTCGAACGAGCGAGTTACACACCGGCTAACGTCGTAAGTGAGCGTGTAACAGGCCACGGTTACATTGACATGACTAACAACAAACCGCAAATAACCGGGAACTCCCATAAAGTTCGCGTTAAGTGTTTCCATCGATGGTGCTCGGTTAATTCGCAGCCGTCCGGCCTGCGAACTTCGCCGAGAGGACAAAGATCGGCGTAAAGATCGAGCACGAGATCGGATTATAAAGTCTTTGGAAACGATTTACGAGTAGTCACGTTCATTCGGAATCTATAGGATCTCGAAAGCGCTGTTTAGGCGTGCGTTAATATCGATCACGTGTTGCGATTACTCTTTAATTGCTCGTACAGCGGCTGCATTGTTTCTGAAAATCTCGTTTCCATGGAAAATGTAACAATTTAGAAAGTAGTTCGTCTCGGGACTATTATGTTCGTCGGTTTGGATTTGATCGAGTGGATGTGAAATAATATCGTGGAGATTATTATAGAAAAATGCGCATACCGATGCCGTGTACCGATAGCTTATTCAATTAGCATTTCGCCGGTGTGCTCGCATAATTACACCGGAGAAAGTTAGCGTTGTGCTCAAGGCAGCTGTCGTGTACTTGCGCGAGTGCGTGAGGAAACTTCGGATCAAATTAACAGGTTGAAATCGATAAGATTGTTGAAATCTGTCGGTGAATTAATTCGAGAACGGCTATCACTTCCCGAGCTCACTTTTCCACGTAAGTTAACTATTATCTTCTCATACTCTGAAAATATTCATACTTTGTTTAACCAGATTTCTATATTATATCATCTAGTATATTATTAATTTTCATTAATTAAAAATTTTGCCGGTTTCTTACACTCACCATTCAGTACACCAAGAGTGAAAAGTTGCATGGCTATAGTTACTTTTAGTAAGGAAAGAATCAATTTTCTACCGTGGATTATTAACGTAACTTGAGAGAGTACTAGCATGATTTATAAACGAAAACTTTTCTTTTGAAATAGTAATTCGACCTTTAGACTGTGAGGTCTGCTTTCCTTGCAGCACCTTTCTTTAATAACGAATTACCTTGTAGGATATTATCTTCAGGAAACAATTCTATTCATTATGGAAGAGTAGGAACTGCAAGTCTGTTTGGAGAAACGAGAATCAGGTAGATCGACGAAGCGAAAGCATTACGAGAAAAATAATTCTACAGAAAATATAAACAAGTATATAAACAGTTAAGCAGTAAGAATGACAATAGGAACGAAGGTTTATTTAACCACTTTATCTTACGATTAATTCAGTAGACTCATTAGTAGACAGCGGATTTTATGCATTTATGAGAAAAATGAGTAGGTGCAATTTAAAGGGGTAAAGACATTAGAAGAATTTTAAAATACTTTTATATTATTTTCAACCTGTTAATTACAAAAGAAAATAAATTCTATTTCACTCCAATTTTTTTCAAAATAAAAATTTTTTTATTCATTAGAAGAATATTAAAATACTTTTATATTATTTTCAACCTGTTAATTACAAAAGAAAATAAATTCTATTTCACTCCAATTTTATGCAATTCCAGTAGAAAATTTGTTTCAAAATAAAAATTTTCTACTGGAATTGCATAAAATTGGAATGAAATAGAATTTATTTCCTTTTGTTATTAACAGATTGAAAATAATATAAAAGTATTTTAATATTCTTCTAATGAATAAAAAAATTTTTATTTTGAAAAAAATTTTCTATATTTATGTGATTAATTATTATTGTGATTTACGAACATATAGCTAATATATACTTGTAATTGTATACAGAGAAACGTGTCTCCATTATTTATAATATCTATAAGAATACCGATATTTATTTTATTTTTTCATAAATCAATAAAACAAATAAAAAGAAAGTTAAGAATTAGCCACTGTTATGATATTTACCGTCTCGATTCTGATATTATTAGTAGCTCGATCCCAATAAATATTGAACTCGGTCATGATTTTAAAATATGTAACCATCCAAACTCCATATTACATAACTGGCATTCAGTCACTCATACACAATTTTTACTGATGGCAGTAAACGTCCAGATTCTAACTCTGTTGGGTCTGGATGCATTTGTAAAGATTTAAATACTTTAAACCATAATTATAAAATACTTACCGACTCCTTAAGTACCCAGCAATGTCTACGAAACTGAAGGATAAAAATAACGACTAACTTCTACATTGTTGGCTTAATACCGGCGTATACAGTCGGTGTACAAAGTATTCGTACATCTTTTAAAAACGAATAAATTTTTCAAAATTGGTCTCAGCAGCTTGAATTTTTTTTGAGACATTAGAAGGGTTAGTTTACTAGCTAATGTGTAAATAATTTTGTTTTTGTAATTGTTATTGGTCGCAATTACGAAGGGAACAGTAAAGACCACGATTTTTAAATTCTTTATCTGTGCCTGTAATGAAAATTTAATACATGTATTTTGTAAATCTAAGTAAGTTATATATATGTACAAAGTTTTATTGAAATTGGCTGACGGATAAAAAAGCTATGAGCATTGTAAGATGTAGAAATCTTTGAATTTACGGCTAGCGATTCATTTAAATCGCAGATTCTTACGATTTTTGCTATTTTTAATCAATTATATTTCGTAATATCCTTGATCGATTTCGATGAAACCTTGTACAAGTATATAACTGACTTAGACCTACCAGAGGCGCCTTCTAAATTTTCATTACAAGTACGGATAAAAAATTTAAAAATCGTGACCTTTACTATTTCCTTCGCAATTGTGACCAATAACAATTTTTAAAAAAAGTTATTTACACATTAGCTAGTAAACTAATCCTTCTAACGTCTGAAAAGAAACTCAAGCTGTTGGGTTCAATTTTGAAAAGGTAATTCGTTTTTTTAATGTGTACGATTACTTTGTACACCGACTGTAAGTGCCTGCATTCGACCTGATTTTCTTTCACATTCGATGTCCGAAATAACTGTCCATCTGCGGTTCTCAAGCTCGGCTGCAGCCTGTTGCGAAATGGCCGATTGATCACAAGCGCGATCGTTTTTGTCGCTACACCGGTACAAAACGAATTAATTAGTTTTACGTCTTTTCGTGACGTTGGCTGCGTTTTATAGACCATTTCATTCGCGTATCCTCTTTACCATGCACACACAATGAAACTATTCACACAGCGTTGCGTAAGGAAGCGAGACATCCCGCGTGCACGGTGACCTCGAACAGTGGTACAGTACTTTCTTAAGATCGGTTCACACGACCGATTCCGGTACTAGCGGTCCATTAACGAACTTTTTCTGGCCATGAAAAGAGGACCAATCCTAACGGCGACAAAAAAGACGGAAAACTTCCTGGACGATTAATAACAAAGTTCAGGAACAACGTCGGGCTCGCCAGCATCGAGCAAGCAAGCAAGCGAGGGAGCAAAGCGCGGCTGAAAGGGCGCGCGCGACGTGGCCGATGGAAATTTCATAATTACTCTCGGTCGAGGTAAAACCGACGCAGGATCATCCGCAAAACAAGTAAAGGGTCATCGGTGCAATTTACGATCGGAGCCCCCCGGTGAAATGCATTACCATAAAAACCGCTCTAATCACGGGTACAGGGAAGGAAGGAGAGTGGCAGCCGTACGAGCAACCAGGCCAGGCCAAGCCAGCTCAGCTCAGCCAGCCAGCTAGCCAGCCAGCAAACCAGCAAGCCAGCCAGCCAGCCAGCCAACCTCGTGATATTATATTTTAAAGACCACGGGCCGCGTCGGTACGCGTACTCCACTTTATCCGTGCCGTACCGTGTAATAACCTCCGACTTCCTGTTCGTGTAAAGAGCCAGTTATACACACTCTCATTCACTATGGATAAAAGTGAATCGATAATGATACGCACTCGACAAAAATGGCGGCCCGGCATCAGACATCGCCGGTTGCACCGACGAGCCTCCGCCGCCTCCAACCACCCTCCCCCGCCCCCGCTATCTATCTTTCTCTCTCTCTCTCTCTCCGTTCGCCAACCCTCCTCCGCCTCCCGTGGGAATAGAAGCGAAGCGCGTCGAAAGTTCCGGCTGATAACCGTATTACAATTTAACGAGAAACCGGTGTCAGTTTTGTCAGTGCATAATGGCCGTGCCGACGATTCGACGCTTACACCGGCCCCTACTCCACCCCCCGGCCCGATGCTCACACCGACGAAACGCCGCCAGGAACGATCGTGTACCGGGCTATAACGGCTGAAACTTGCTGAACGATTCTCCTATCCTCCCGCGTTTCTACCCCCACCTCACCCCCTACCGCCCCCGAACCAGAAATCTCGCAATTTAATGCCTCGTCCTTTCGGTTTCCCTTTCGACCCGCGTGTGTTCATTTTCATTCTGGGCTTAAACCGAGCGCAATCGACCTGACGGGCTCGTCGCCTACCCCTCATTTTTTAATCTTCTGACCATGGTAGTCTCTAGCTTAAGATGGATCTATTGTTGACGGTCTCCTTTTTCCAGGATTGCAAGGATGCGAGATTCGCCTCCTCTTTTCGCGATATAATACAAACACGGGATTTTTCAGTAGCGAAAAATGCTAGATAAAAGATCGATCTAGGGCGCTATCTCCCTCAAAAGTCTTATTTTTTCGTTTGCGAGGCGTAATTTGCTTTATTTTGCAGCATGTAGATATGGAAATAGCTACATGCACAGTTGTATGCTTCCGAATAATGTAAATTGCACTGAAAATTAGGACTTTTAGAAAAAATAGGACTTTTAAGGGAGATAGCGCCCTAGATCGATTTTACCACGTTTTTATTAGCTCGCTTTCTTGTTTGTCTGTTTGTTCGGTACAAATTTTGCAATTGATTTTAAACTAACTTCCCGATGAGCTAGAGACTTGAAATTTTAAACATAGCTCAGAACTGGATGACAATGCAATATTTAAAAAGAAATTTTTAAACAAGCCTATGCGATAAGATGATATAAATTATTAATAATTTTAACCTTTGCACCTCCCCGCCGCGTGACGTAGTACGTCTTCGCGTTCAGCGTGCCCACTCTACTACGTGTTCCCACTCTGACTCATCCCCACTCCACTGACCCGCTTCGCACCGAAGGAGCTCAGTGTGCGTCAGCGTGCGTTCGAGCTCCGTGCGGTGTTTACAAAGTTACTACGTATTATTATAGTATAATGTTTGTTTACCAAGCGAAAGAACAGTTACACCGAAATTCTCCGTCGAACCTTTATCTTTGACATTTTACCACGGCGTTCGTTTTCGATATGACGCGTCGCAATACCGTCTGAAATTTACTACATGTCTCTGTTACAATCTCATCAAAATGTTCAAAATCGATTGTAAAATTTCACACATATAAGGCTAAAAAGCAGAAAATAATTATTTAAATAAAAATAAATTTTTAAAAAATACCACGTTTTTAAAACGGACTAAAAAGTATAAAATAAAATTTTAAAAAACGCCACGTTTAAAAACGGACTAAAAAGTATAAAATAATTTTTTCTAGCCCCATACAGATTCCTAACCCCGTACAGATAGTCCTGAAAATTTGTGATTGTGAATTTTGAATAGCTATGAAAATACTTGTAAGATTTAAAACGAAAAACGTGGGGCGCATGCAATAGATAATTGATGCATGAACACCTAAATCACTAACAATTTTATTCCACTGCAAATAATATGAACTGTTTTGCGAGTTTCCTCAGCGGCAGCTACTCTCTACACTCCTTACTATGTATTATCTTGCGTTCTACGTTTTTCGTTTTAAATCTTGCAAGTATTTTCATAGCTATTAAAAATTCACAATCACAAATTTTCAGGACTATCTGTACGGGGTTAGGAGTTAGTATGCGGCTAGAAAAAATTATTTTGTACTTTTTAGTCCGTTTTAAAAACGTGGTATTTTTAAAAAATTTATTTTTATTTAAATAATTATTCGTTTACGAGGTGTCATTTCCTTTATTTTGCAGCATGTAGATATAAAAATAGCTACATGCACAGTTGTATGCTTCCGAATAATGTAAACTACACTGAAAATTAGGACTTTTAGAAAAAATAGGACTTTTAAGGGAGATAGCGCCCTAGATCGATCTTTTATCTAGCGTTTTTAAATACTGAAAAACCCCGTGTTTGTATTATCGAGAAATGAGAAGGCGAATCCCGCCCGCTTGCAATCCTGGAAACGAGTCTACCCACTTGAAAAAAATTCAAAACGTTTCTAGATATTTGAAACTGAGTAACTTTCATTTTTTTATTAAAAGTATTAAGTATACGATCTGTACGAATACAAATATTTCGCACAGAACGTTTTTTCCCGGGCAATTTTTTGGAACAATTCCGGTAAAAACGTCGATTTTAAAATACGTGGCTGGATTTATGAAACCCTCGGGGACAGAAGAAAGGCTCCTGTGAAAATACCGATTATGTTTGAAAATGTCGTGCTTGAACTGAAATGTTTTCAAACAAACACACGTTCGTGACTTAAAACGTTTCACCCCAGATGCCGGGTCTCTCGTGACCCTGTTTTCTCGTACAACACAATTTGTTTGTAACATGCGGAGAGCCATTTTACGTTGGAACTGGACGACACTTTGAAAATAAATGTTCGTCGAAATGTATTAGCTTGTCCTATATAAAATCCCGTTAAAACAAATCTGATTAAAAGTATGCACGTATGAGAATAATGCATTTTTTAGTTATGTCACTATTCTTGCCGGGGTGCGACATGTAACGAGACAAATTTCTCAATCAATTTTGTAACTGCGTAGAAAAGTAGTGAAACATAAAAGTAGTAAACATTTTTCACTTCGTCATATCTTACAAAGTCGATCGATTACCGTCGAGTTCTTCCGAGGCGAAAATTAACAGAATCGTGCTCCCTATTTCTCTTGTTATCAATTAGACCAGATACTCTCGCGGCGGAACTTTTCAGAAGCCGCACGTGCACTCGAAGATCCGTGGACAATGATCCAGCATCGCCGCCGCGAAAATGGACTTTTTGTTCTCGTTTCTCGGGACGTCCACGCGGATGCTTAAGAATCGCGAGCAACCGCGTTCGCCCGTTGTAAAAAGGTGTGCGCGAGTAGAAGAAATTGTAGTTTAGATTTGTATGGGTGTGTATACAGGGTGAACCACGGCAAATAAATAGCAATAGAAATTGTGTGCATCGGCTGCAAGATACAGGACAGAGTTGGGCATTAATCAATCAAAATTTTAACCAAGATTGATTGACGTGTACAATTAAAAAAGGTAATCATTGAAAAATGGACGACTGATTCAATCGATCGATGAAGTTAATCGTCGATTAAAAGAAGAAATGATGCGTGCAATTAAAAAAGGGCATCATTGAAAAATGGACGATTGATTCAATCGATCGATGAAGTTAATCGTCGATTAAAAGAAGAAATGATGCGTGCAATTAAAAAAGGGCATCATTGAAAAATGGACGATTGATTCAATCGATCGATGAAGTTAATCGTCGATTAAAAGAAGAAATGATGCGTGCAATTAAAAAAGGGCATCATTGAAAAATGGACGATTGATTCAATCGATCGATGAAGTTAATCGTCGATTAAAAGAAGAAATGATGCGTGCAATTAAAAAAGGGCATCATTGAAAAATGGACGACTGATTCAATCGATCGATGAAGTTAATCGTCGATTAAAAAAAGAAATCATCGAAAAATCGGAGATCGATTTAATCAATTGTTGAAGTTAATCGCCACACCGTCTATCCCTAGATTGTAATAAGAAGGAAGAGAGAGAGAGAGACAGAGAGCAGAGATGGAGGATTGACAAAAATATATCTCAAGAGAAACTCAGGTTTAATTCCGTATTTCATTTCGAAATTTCAGCAGATAATCATTAATCGATTATCCGATTGACGATTACAATTGAAGGAATGTAATCGTTGACCGCAATTAACGACTAATGTAGGAGTTTGTTAATTGTTTAATTGTTAAATTTATTCCCAACTCTGATACAGGAGCTAAGCTTCCTCCGACTCTTTGAGGACCGTTCTAGTCATTAATTACACTGTCCAACAAATTTCAACTTTTTTTATGTTCCCGAATTACTGTTGGGTCCTTCTTATAGAGTTTTTTGCCCTGATTCCGAATCTGTTTTTAATTTTTTTCCTATACGCACAGTTTTTGAGGAACATGGCTTGAAAAAAAAAACATATTTTTCAACTTTAAACAAATATTGTAGTGTTATTATAAAAGATATTGAATTGTTCTTTATATCAAAAGATTCTGTAGACTTTCCCGAATACAGCGATATCAAATATTAATACATTATGATTGTTTAAACATGTTTAAATAATCACTAAAAGCGGAGAGACACCACTTTTGCACCAATTTTTGAGGATATTTTTCAATTTATCTCAAAAAATAAGGGTCCAGCGGAAAATCGAACTATACCACTCGATAGAGCAGACTTTTATCTTGAGAAGCCACCCTGTCAAGTTTGGATCGTCGACGTTTTTTTCGAACCAGAAAGCAAAATATCTTCGCCCGACATGAGTTGCCGCCAGTGGCGCTCGAGACGAGATACGGCGCAGCGACGGGATATGGAGCGGCGAACGCCGTTGTAATGGTGAGCGCCACTGGCGGCAACTCATGTCGGGCGAAGATATTTTGTTTTCTGGTTCGAAAAAAACGGCGACGTTTCAAACTTCAAAGCGGGGTTTCTCAAGATAAAATTCTGCTCTATCGCATGGTATAGTTTGATTTTCCGTTGGACCCTTATTTTTTGAGATAAATGGAAAAATACCCTCAAAAATTGGTGCAAAAGTGGTGTCTCTCCGCCTTTAGTGATTATTTAAACATGTTTAAACAATCATAATGTATTAATATTTGATATCGCTGTATTCGGGGAAGTCTACAGAATCTTTCGCTATAAAGAACAATTCAATATCATTTGTAATAACATCACAATATTTGTTTAAAGTTGAAAAATATGTCTTTTTTTCTAAGTCATGTTTCTCAAAAACTGTGCGTATAGGGAAAAAATTAAAAACAGATTCGGAATCAGCGCAAAAAACTCTATACGAAGGACCCAACAGTAATTAGGGAACAAATTTGGTGTTGGACAGTGTTATTATTTGTTCTCCGTATAGTACCTGTCTCTCGGCATTAATGACATCGGGCGACTCGGAAAATGTTTTTCTAGAATTTAAGCGTAGGTGGTGCAGTTAAGTGACTCACCCTGTATACAGTACACGTACGAGAAGAGAGCATGCACACGTGTACACGTAAGAAGAGAAATTCAGTCGGTTTGTCACAGGGAAAAAGGTGACGCACGATCTCGCCGCCGCGCCACCTTGGGGCCATTTCTTTCCAGTATTTATTGTATTTTATCAACGCACGTGGCAACAATTTTTTTCGCTTTACGCGTCCACCTCCCTTTATTCCCCGCATTTGGGTCGTGCCTTATTGTTTAGATGGTGAAAAGAAAACGGCACCCGAGCCGAGTTACCCCTTTTATTCTGTTTCCTGCTGGCTTGTTAGAGGAACGAAACGGGCGTTATTTTAAATAGGGATCTGTGCCAGCAGTTATCATGGTGGAGATGGGGGGGCTGGCCAGAGAGAAAAAAAAGTGGCCACGCGAGCAACCTTCGTCGAAAATAATGTTATAATTTGCGGTGTGCCCGGGGAACTGTTAAAAATCTTAATACCACTCCTCGAGAAAGCGCGCCTTACATATGTAATACAACCTTTCGAAACCGGGGGTCGTAATTTCGTCTCTTGCACGCCTCTTACACAGACGATGAAAAGCGTGATTAGGAACGCATTTTAGCGAAAAGTCACGCAGTTATTGTTATTATTTCTGGCACGCGAACCGCTCGAGTCGGACGGTTTATCAGTAACCCACAAACTTGCACAGTCTCTCGCTACTATGTGCGTCGACCACTTTTAAATACACTACGACAATGTCCGGATAAACGTAGAAGAGATTACTACGATATTTTTGAAGAATTTATACCCACTGTCGCGGAGTGTGTGCGCGTTGAGAGGCTCAGAAGATCGAGCGCCGAGGCGCCGAGAAGTATAACATGATAGGGCATTAGATGTATCGCTCAGACTATAATAATCCAATAACGACACTTTGTTATAGTTAGTGATATGACGGCGAGACTTTTGTCAACGTTCTTGTCACATTTTTCTCATTAGAATGAGACCAAGCACGAGACAATTAGGAGTACAGTGGGACATCGATTATAAACAGATATGCGTTTAACACTAAACCTACCATCACTGGTCGAAATGACCAGAAGGTTCCAGATTTTTTACGATTACACTGTCCAACACCAAATTTGTTCCCAGATTACTATTCGGTCCTTCTTATAGAGTTTTTTGCGCTGATTCCGAATCTGTTTTTAATTTTTTCCCTATACGCACAGTTTTTGAGAAATTTGAGTTTGAAAAAATGACCTATTTTTCAACTTTGAACAAATATTGTGATGTTATTATAAAAGATATTGAATTGTTCTTTGCAGCAAAAGATTCTGTGGACTTTCCCGAATACAGTGATATCCAATATTAATACACTATGATTGTTTAAACATGTTTAAACAATGATTAAAGACGGAGAGACACCATTTTTGCACCAATTTTTGAAGATATTTTTAAATTTATCTCAAAAAATAAGGGTCCAGCGGAAAATCGAACTATACCACGCGATAGAGCAGACTTTTATCTTGAAAAACCCCCCTTTGAAGTTTTCGACATCGACGTTTTTACCGAACCAGAAAGCAAAATATCTTCGCCCGACATGAGTTGCCGCCAGTGGCGCTCACCACTACAACGGTCGTTCGCCGCTCCGTATCCCGTCGCTGCGCCATATCTCGTCCAGAGCGCCACTGGCGGCCACTCATATCGGGCGAAGATATTTTGCTTTCTGGTTCGGTAAAAACGTCGATGTCGAAAACTTCAAAGGGGGGTTTTTCAAGATAAAAGTCTGCTCTATCGCGTGGTATAGTTCGATTTTCCGCTGGACCCTTATTTTTTGAGATAAATTTAAAAATATCTTCAAAAATTGGTGCAAAAATGGTGTCTCTCCGTCTTTAATCATTGTTTAAACATGTTTAAACAATCATAGTGTATTAATATTGGATATCACTGTATTCGGGAAAGTCCACAGATCTTTTGCTGCAAAGAACAATTCAATATATTTTATAATAACATCACAATATTTGTTTAAAGTTAAAAAATATGTTTTTTTTTCAAAGCCATGTTCCTCAAAAACTGTGCGTATAGGAAAAAAATTAAAAACAGATTCGGAATCAGCGCAAAAAACTCTATAAGAAGGACCCAATAGTAATCTGGGAACATAAAAAAAGTTGAAATTTGTTGGACAGTGTTATTGATACAGTAAAAATAATTTCATAAGAAATGATTGTATAGATATCTTTAGTGAAGCATATATTACAATAGGGACTGCACAAAGTCTAAATAAAATCAATCTTGTCATTTTAAATATGATTATATTATGAAGGGAAATAATATTATCGAGCCTTAATTTATCAGGGCTGTTTGTCTCCCTATCAAACCGGTTAATCGAGGTCCTACTGTATACGAATACAAATTCTCACGAAAACATTATTGGAGCGTTACAAACCGCTGTGTACATATACATATGTATACAGTGGGTGTACAAAGTATTCGTACACCTTGTAAAAACTAATAACTTTTTTATAATTGTACCAAACTACCTGAATTTTTATAACCGATTAGAAGCATTGGTTCACGAAATGATATGCAAGAAAAATTTTCCAAAAATTTACAAGGTTACATGCAGAAATAAAAAAGACAAATTTTTTATTTGGGCACTTAATAAAAATTTAAAGTAGATGTTTTGTAGATCTATGTTAGTTATACACATGCTTCAAATTTCATCAAAATCGATTAACATACATACGAGCTAGAAGCGGTTAAAAATGGTGAAAATCGAAGTTTTGATCTGCTTAAAATCCACAGAATTGTTCATCTTTCCATACGTGTTGTTTGGTACAATTATAAAAAAGTTATTAGTTTTTAAAAGGTGTACGATTACTTTGTACACCCACTGTATGTATGTATACATATTGATTTTTCGATAATAATTGCAACTTTAAATGGACCGACCCACGTTCCACATTGTTGACGTAGGTACGATGAGAAGAGGGAAAATTCAGGGTAATATTTTTATGTTAAAATCTCGATGACAAGTTGTTCCGGGGAGATGAATGACCCGATAACAGAGTTTTATATATGCGTTTACGATAGCCACACACAGGAGGAAGAAGAATAAACGAGGTAAGGATGTATGTCAGCACATGTTGAAACACAGAAATTAAAAAGTCTTACACCTTTCTCCAGATGTTATCACTAGTATTTATATCCTCTCTAGTCGTTTTTCTATAGAACTTCTCTCAGTTCTTTACCCAAGGATAAGAAAATACATAACAGTCAGTCTCGTAATTCATGGCACACTCTTCAAATCGGAATAACTTTTTGTAAATGGACCAAAGGACCTCAGTTTCTCTGCAAAGCTACATGGATTAACATGTGCATTCTTTTATTTAATGAAAAGAAAAATATTTGATATGTATAGTGAGAATGCAAAAGAAACATGTGTGAGGTGCATTTGGTTGAACGAGATAAAGAAATGAGTGTGCACGAGAGAGTGTTTTGTTAGGAAAATTGGGCAGTAAATGTACAGTGGGTTGTACACCCACTTTGTATAATAATTTTATAATAATTAAAATACTTTGTACAAGTATTCGTTCAAAGGGCTCAAATAAAAAAGTTTTAAAAACTGCCTTTTTTATTTTTACCCGCAACCTTGTAAATTGTCATTTTTGGAAAATCTTTTTTGCATATCAGTTTGCAAAATAATGCTTCTAATTGATTATACAGGGTGTCCCAAAATTCGTGAACTTCCCGAAAGGGGTTGGTTCTTGAGACCATTTCAAGCGACATTTTCCTTTGCAAAAATGTTATCCGCGGCTTTGTTTAGGGGTTATTAACGAAAAACACGGACCAATCAGAGTTGCGACTTGGACGCGAGTTGCCACAGTCGGCCAATAGACAGTTGGCGCGCCGGGCCGATTGTGGCAACTCGCGTCTAGGTCGCGCTCTGATTGGTCCGTGTTTTTCATTAATAACCCCTAAACAAAGCCGCGGATAACATTTTTGCAAAGGAAAATGTCGCTTCAAATGGTCTCAGGAACCACCCCCTTTCGGGAAGTTCACGAATTTTGGGACACCCTGTATAAAATTAGGTCGTTTGGTACAATTATAAAAAAGTTATTAGTTTTTAAAAGGTGTACGGATACTTTGTACACCCACTGTATGTTCCCTTTTGTTCGATGATCTTTTGCAAAAAAGAATAAATAAGAAAATATTTTATCGATTACAGTTCGTCGTATGAATAAAGAAATTCGGTTTTTATTTCGCCTTAAAATACCGAAATTACTTTCTTGCCAGCTCAATATTTAGAATTGAATAAAGATGACGGGTAACAAATTGTTTTGTCTCTACTACCTAACTCTGATCCAAGTCCAGTTGAATGACTAAACCGTGAGTGACCGTGTCGATCGTGTGAACACGTCGAACCGAATGGTAGCAAGTTAGATATATTGCGTGTACGCAA
Organism: Lasioglossum pauxillum; assembly: GCA_933228785.1. Lineage (NCBI taxonomy): Eukaryota > Metazoa > Arthropoda > Insecta > Hymenoptera > Halictidae > Lasioglossum > Lasioglossum pauxillum. Next base: position 40,893,091 of record OW121705.1, on the reverse strand, counting down.
GAACGCAGCGTCGATCGTGCAACAAATCTATTTCTCCAGCACCGTGTGTAAAAACAGAAGACACGCCGCGCCGTGCCAGGTAATGAACTAATCCGGCGAGCAGAGCAACGGCTGCCGGGGAACGAGAAGTGGAAATAGGAAGACGAGTCGTAGCCAGGAGCGCTGAAGAAAGGACGAGGGACGAAGTGCTCCTGCCGCGGCTTAATAACATGAGTTTTTCCCCAGCTGGCTTCGATAAACGCCGTGGAAATGAGAGACGCAGCCGCTGAAAAGACCGGAACCATCTCCTACCCGCGAAAATACCGAAATTTTTACTAATTACATTCATTTAGTCGCCGCCGAGCTGTCTCATATTCGCTGGACTGTGCGCATACTCGAAATATCACTTCGACGAATTATTCTAATGGAACGGAAATCTTTCCTGAAATAATGCCAATCCAACAACCTCGTATATTATTATTATTATTACTTATTTATCAATGTCGTAAACCTAGTTTGGTTTATATAGCATACATTACTATAACACTTTACAAAAAAATAGAGAAATTTGTAACATAATATGTATAAAGTGGAATTATGTAGTATAAACGGTAGGCGCTAAATCCTAATCTTACATTTTTTTATGAAGTTAAAAATAAACATTAGCGCTGTAATATCTAGTACGCTTAGAAAAAAATTAATATTGTAGGCTGCACTGTACCCACTTCCAATTAATATCATGTTGCAAAGCAATTCCATCAAGTTCTTGTCCCGTTATGATAAAAATGTCAAAATGGAATTAATAGTTTCACGAAATATTAGCTGCAAACGAATTAATCTTCGTATATCATAAATGACGCTTTCCACCTTCTTTGCAAACTAACGTGAAAATACATCATTCCAAAGTATTCAAATAATTCCAAGTAGATCACTATGAACCCATCGTCCGATCTGCCTGAATTAGTTGATCTAATCTTTGTAATCATTGCGAAAAAACATATACAAAATCAAATCTCATTATTTCAATTACGATGATCAATCTAGGTAGACCACTGTTCGTCATTTGTAGACATTTGAAGTCTTCAATTTTTGCGAATTAAACAGCAGATTAATTATTTTCGAAAAACGAAATTGTTCCAATATTATTCTTCTGTAAATACAGCTGAAGTGCAAGTGATAAGTTCAGCAAATATTTAATGGGGTTCAAATAATAAAACGGCGTATTCGCTGGTTTAATAATTAAAAGCTGTATCGTTACGAGGTCATTAATAACTTTGCTCGAGACAATTTTTGACTTGATCTGTTACGAGTTTGATCCATTGATATTAACAGGGAACCGCTCCGATCATATCAATGCCGTATCATTATGCTTAATGACTCTTCCGGGTATAACGAATAATATGCAAATAAGCTTGATCCGAATCTTTGTGGATACGATGAAGTTTAATGGCACGGGCGAAACGCGGATAGTCGAGTGCAAACAATTAATCAATCCGATTACGAAAGATTTCGTTAACATTTTGTACTACACGCAAAAGAATTTAATATATCTTCAATCTTCTAATAATTAAAAATTTAGTACCGTTGAAATCTAGGGAAAGGAAGCTCGTGGAACGTCTAGAACAATTAATATCTTGCACAAATAATCTTAAAACACGAATCTTCAATGAATTATTTTTTTTATAAGATACCATCTCTTATTAATTTATAGAACCTTATTAGTAGACTAAGAATTTTCATACAAAATCAAATTATGAAACGTTGCATGCAGGTTGAATAATTTATGCCTGATACAACCCTATTTTCGTCGTGTTAATTTTCGCATTAAAGGGGTGAAATCAGTCCTTGAGGAAATGTCAATATTTTAGCGAAATGTCTCAAATGATATTAAAAAAAAGTTGATAAGAAAGTTGCATGGTATTATCGTGTTTAAACTAAACCGTGTAAAAAATCTTTTTTAGAAATTTTTTGAGAAATTTTCTCCGTGAGTGACTGCAGGTGGTCCATCCTGTACACGTCCCAGCGACCATGCAAGATAAAAGAGGCGCCTTCCCTTATTTTCTTCGAAATATCCTAAAGAAAATGCCGGCCGGCGTTCAGCGTCGATCTTATTAAATTTCCCCCGCGCCGGTCCGTTGGAATGTAACACCGTAAAGCGTATTAATGAAAAATTCATTAAGCAGCAGACCGATGGCGCTGCGCCGCGTCACAACACCCGTGGAGTGATGCTCTATGTTTCATTCAAATGAGAGCCGGGGTAGAGAACACGCGAATAAGAAAATGATTTGTGCACACTCGGACTCCTCGGCATGACCCCGCTCGCCTTGGATAAGTTTAATAACAACATCCTGGCTTTTCAGTCACCAGAGGTGTCCGCAGTCGGACTATCATTACCTCCGGGAGAGAACTCGCCCTTTCATAATGTCTCCCTACCTTTCTCTTCCATCTTTGCTCCTTTTCGCTCCCTCGTCTTCCCGTCTCTCTCCACGCTTCTTTCTCGAATCTATGTCTCCTTCTGTCTCGCTCGTCGCTGATCCTTCATTTGCCTTCTGCGAATCTGTTTCAGCTAGTGATGGGCAAAAACTTTTGAAAAAATATTCGAATGACAAATACATTGTCAAATTGAAATTTGTGTTCTCCACATGCACGATGTATTTCGATATTGTATTCGATTGTTGTCACAGAACGTGCCATAAGATTGATTCTATTCAGTTTTTCGCTCCCTCGCATAGTTTTCAAGATAAAAAAAATTTTTGCCTCAAGTTTTTTGCCTTATTTGACTAGCTAACTCTTCAGCACAATTAGTGAACTTTGAGCGCGGATATCTCGGAAACTATGCGAGATACCGAAAAACTGAATGCAGTCAATTTTAAGGCACAGTTTGTCACCTTTAATGTTGTACAGAACGGTCTTATCGATAGGACGCATAATTTCCGAGATATAAGCGGAAAACCGAAAAGAGGGACCTTCTACGTGCATTTGAAGTCGAAATTGAAAAATTGGAGTTGAATTTGAGAAATTGATGTCGAAACTGAAAAATTGAAGTTGAAATTGAAAAATTGCAGTTGAAATTGTAAAATTGATGTTGAAATTGAGAAATTAATGTTGAAACTGAAAAATTGAAGTTGGAATTGAAAAATTGATGTTGAAATTGAGAAATTGATGTTGAAACTCAAAAATTGAAGTGGAAATTGAAAAATTGAAGTTGAAATTGAAAAATTGCAGTAGAAATTGAAAAATTGATGTTGAAATTGAGAAATTAATGTTGAAATTGAGAAATTAATGTTGAAACTGAAAAATTGAAGTTGAAATTGAGAAATTGATGTTGAAACTCAAAAATTGAAGTGGAAATTGAAAAATTGCAGTAGAAATTGAAAAATTGATGTTGAAATTGAGAAATTAATGTTGAAACTGAAAAATTGAAGTTGGAATTGAAAAATTGATGTTGAAATTGAGAAATTGATGTTGAAACTCAAAAATTGAAGTGAAAATTGAAAAATTGATATTGACAATGAAAAATTGAAGTTGAAATTGAAAAATTAAAGTTGAAATTGAAGATGAAAATAAAGTTTCGAAATTGCAGATGAAATCGAAAAATTGAGGTCGAATTGTAAAATTAAAGTTGCACTTGAAAAATTGAAGTTGAAATTGAGAAATTGATGTTGAAACTGATAAATTGAAGTTGAAATTGAAAAATTGATGTTGGGATTGAATTTGAAATTGAGAAATTGATGTTGAAATTGAAAAAAAGGGAGTGGAAACTGAAAAAGTGAAATTGAAGAGTTGAAATTGAAAGTGATGTTGAAATTGAAGTTTTAAAATTGGAATGTAAGCAAAACTAACTCGAACAAATAGTACCAAAGTGAACTTGAGCGCGGATATCTCGGAAACTATGCGAGATAGCGAAAAACTGAATCGAATCAATCTTGTGGCACATTTTGTCAGCTTTAATTTTGTATAGAATGGTCTTATCGCTAGGACCCATAGTTTTCGAGGTATAAGCGGAAAACCGAAAAAGGGGACCTTCTACGTGGCCCACTGCACCCCGTTCACCTCCTAGGAGTGGGGACTTTTAATATGTTTACCTCCAAAAAAGTCCAAACAAAGACCCAAAGATAAAAATGGTGTTCCTTCCATTTCCCTCTACAACTTTTCGTTAACTGAATAACATCTTGGCAGCCAATTCATTTGCATTCTCAACAGAAACCTCCACAGTTTGCAATGGCGGAGAAAAGAACATCGGGAGTCGGGACTCACTTTGAAGCCTTTCTTTCTTGAAAACTACAATCGCGAAATATCGCAGTAACTAATAGGTCATCTTCAAACCTGAATGATTTTAAACAGGCGAACAATAAGGAAGTGAAAATTGCTGAAAACTATAATGTATGTCTGCCTGAAAAGTGTCTGTAAAGAAAAAGTTGACGCAACATCTTCGTCACATATAAATACTACTACAAAAGAAGAATACTACAAAAGTCTTTACGTAAATAAAGAAAATAAAACTGGTGCGCTATTGTTCCTATATACCAATAGCTCAGACAACAAAAATTTGTGATCTTACGCAAGATTAGAACTTTCCGAGGCAAATACTCCACCGTGCGGCGTTGTTCGATTCGAATAAGTTGAAGAACAACAGCTAAGTTGCTCGGTCACCGGAGGAGTCCGCAATTAGGCTATCATTACCACCGGTAGGGGCTCGGCTCTCCATAAGTTCTCTTTCTCCCGCCTCCTCGGCCCGTGTCCTTCTCTTTCCGCGTTTCTTCCTGTGCCGTTCTCTCTCCTCTTCCGTCCCTCTTGTTTATTCCCAGTCGCTGTTACCCTTGGTTCGTGTTACTCGCCGCCTCCGCGGCTCTGTCTTTCTCCGTGGTCGTCGGTCTCCGTCCCGGGGAATTTCTCTGTTACCATCGAGATAATGACAGTCGCGAGGGTGGTCAGACGCAACGTAAAGCGTGACTTCCTTTGAGATCGCGCCGCGAGAGTTACGCACTGAAAAATCAGTCGGACGTAAACACCGAGTTGAATCCGTCGTTCGCTGCGAACCGACGAGCAGATGGGGCTGATTGGGCGCAATCGGTTTGACGATCGGTTTCGTAACACCTGTTCTAATGATCGTCGTTCCCTTGAATGAACCCAGGTCCACGACTTTCTCGAGAGCCGGGCGCGTAACAATGGAGGCGCGCCGTTGAAACCAGTTTTATTTTCTCGGGGAAATATCCTGCGATCAAACTACCGGCGCCATTGAAAACACCAGAATAAATCTATAATGCGTGGCTCTTGCTTTTTGACGTTGGGATTGCGCGAGTACGGTAATGTCTCGATATAGGTACGAGAAAACTGCGGGACACTCGCTCCTTTATCTCCTGCCGCCAGTCAGAGTGGGGCAAAAATGTTTATTTCAATAAAATTTTTGCCCAACTGTCCAAACAAAACATCGACACCATATCGGTGAGACAACACCAATCCAGTGAGAACACTTGCTTGTTTTTTTATGAAACTTCTGCCAACGTGTTTCCGACATTTTTTTCATTGATACGATACCAAGCACCACACGGTTTGAACCGTATTTACTGGTGTAATTCACACGCAGTCGAATTTTGAGAAAACGAAAGGTCCTGTTGATAATACTTTGCGAGTAACTTTAGACCACCGTGTTAACACACGTGTGACTGTGATTATAATTATCAAGGGGGACAAGATAACCTACTTAAAACTGCATTTCTGCGAATTTATCCAGCAGTAAATATAAAAATTAAAACCATATTTACGCTTGTAAACTAATGCATGGGGTAACAACAATATTGCTGTTTTCAAGTCGAATTCATGTTATATTTGTAAAGTACTATTATTCTCGTTATATGAAGATGACAATATTGATGAATTATTAATTCTGTTTTAATTAATGAATTCAACAGTTTGGTAGAAGGATCAAAGACCGTGATTTTACAACCACATTTTATCTTTAGCATGTTTCTCGTAATATTTGAAAAATCGATCTATATCTTATCTTTTGAATATCGAACATATTGTCTGAATGTTTGCGTACCATATACATGTACAGTATTATTACAATTCTTATCTGGAACTCTTACACAATAAAGGCATTACTGGAACAGCAATAAGCTTTATCCAAACAAAATTTACTGAGAACGATAATGAACCACCTTAGAAAAGTGCAATATATTTATAGACAAATATATTACACTTTTCTTTACCATTAATCTAAAGTCCTTCAACACTGAATTTTCTTAAGACTAAGGATTAAGATTCTCGAGAAATTATTAATATTTTCAAATGATGATGCTCTCGTAAAAAAAATTCTACAGCAATAAATGTTAACTCATTTTAAAGCTCGAAGCCTCTATTTTCGTAGACCATCATTCATTCTTTTCCTACCGAAATACTATTGAAACTAAATTGAATCGTCTGTAAAATCATCACAAATTTTTTTCCAAATGAATCAGTTACAGATTTGAAGATTGAAGCTTTAGACTCAACCAATGATTTTTTGGCTGTTTTATAGAACAAAAATGAGGAACAAGTTTATTCGCGTGAAGCTTCCACGGCGCACCTTATAAATCGACTGGAAAAAATCGTAAATCAATTTCCAAGCATCCGTTGTAAACGAGAAGCTTCAGTCTTTAAATCTACGGTGGCTTCAGTCACAAGAAAAATTTTTCAAAGACTTCGCAAACATTTTAATCTGTAGCACGTTCGACAAGAAAAAGAGTGTTCAGTTCCGCAGTCGCTGAATCATGGAGAAATATCATAAATGAAAATTAACGATGGATAGCGAAACCAGAGGCTTCGAGCATGAAAATAAGTCTAGTTTTATCGTGGTACTATTCTAACTTAATTATCACGATTTAAAACTCAACGATTCTTCATGAATGGGAGGTGTAGCGTTCAGATGCATATTGGATCACACCGTGAGTCCTTAAATAGTAAAATATTATGCATGGATGACTCATAAATAGACAGCAGATTTTTCTGCAAAATAAAATATTTATACATCATTTGCATGGAGATCGGAATAGAGACTTATTTCTTATGTAAATAATGTTGATAGTTTGAAAATAACGTCTCCATATTTTCAGATTTTTAAAATGTTTTTACTGTTTCAAGTTTCACCTACTCATTTTTGTCATGACTGCTGTCACGTCCGGTGGTTCAGCCATCATTAATAATTAAATATAATCAATGATGTATTACATATACTTTTGAATTTCTTTTTATGTTTAATCTAATAATGTTGTACGAGCAATTAATATTCAATACTCTTGTTAAAAATCAAATCGAACTATCGTATATTACACCACATTGCGTGCGATAGAATTAAGAAATTCATACTTCATTTGAATCGTCTTGAGCGAAAGAACTGCGTAGCGGAATTATTTCATAAAATGACCAGATCACTTCCAAAAATAAATCATGATCAAAAATCCGCTGAAGACTGTCCATCGAGAATCGATGAGTAATAATTGTTCGTCGCCCCACGTGTGACGTAGATGTAATTCGATCTGGCCAGGGGAGTTACAGATAAGAAAGCAGCTAAGAAGAAACTGATCTAGGAGATGCGCAGGGTAATATGATCTAGCTATGACGATTATGACGACAATAATCACCTGACAAAATTGACGAAACAAAGGACTGATCGGGCTATAAAAGGGATGACTCCTCATGAGGAGCGCACTCTTTTTCTTCCACTCTCTTCATAAATCTCCAGTTAGTAAAAGTACAATTAACAGTCAATATTATTCTTCACACTCTCTTCACAAATCTCCAGTCAATAAAAGTACAATTAACAGTCAATATTATTCTTCACAATTCTTCACAAGTTTTCACGCAATCAAACAATTATCAACTACAAGAAGTATTATATCAGTTATAAAATATCAAGTGAAAGTTTTTTTTGTGTAATTTACACCATCCAAACATCAAGAAGGAAGTACCCCCATCTGTAAAACCAAGCCAGAAGACTGTTTAGCGGTAATTACTAACAATTTATAATAGGATTTTTGATAAAATATTATGTATCCGAAATTTGAAGCTTAAAATACAGTTTTGTTTATTTTCAATTCAAAAATATAAGAATATCAAATCATTTCTAAAGAGTATACCCATCATCGATTTCTTCGTACCAATTCCACAATCAAAATCACTTAGAATATTAAAGAAATCCTCGATTACCCGAACCGAAGCCGGTGAATGCAGGTAGGTTCAAAACTGCATTATATCTCAATTATAATCTTTTCAATCATTTCAGTCTATTTAAAATTAAATTTCAATTTTTACTATTCAAATCTAAAATACGTCCACCTCAGGACGTAACACTGCATCAAATTCGCAGTCTACTCATAAACAAGCGGCAAAAACAAGTCGATCGAAAGGATCCGAACGTCGGCCAGGACTTCGCGGTTTTTCGCCAGCGTGCAGATAAACCGTTGATTTTATGCAACTGGGTAAATATTGGTACGCACTTCCGTCAGTAATGAAATCATCTGCGCGTGCTACCGTTGGCTCTGACTTATTAGCAGCGCCGTTAGTCATGGGCAAAGTGAACCGTCGTTTCCGACATCCACAATTCTTTCGCCGGCAACGGATTAAAAGAAAGCTCTCTCTCTCTCTCTCTCGCCCGCGCGCGCGCAGGTTCGCTGACTCATAAGATTTACAAGAAACATCACGATACTGTAATTAGTCCATTACACGGCACGCAGATGATTTCTTCGCTTATTATGCTCCGCCGCAATACCGCCAAGTAATGCGAACTATTAACATATGTTTGATTGTCTTACAACAGCGTGGTATAACGTTTTGATGTTAATTAGCGGCGCACTCGCGGCAGCTACTTGAATATTACGGATAACATGGCCTATAAATCACTCGTATCTCCCGTGGCTTCTTTCCCCAACGGGTACTCGTCCTTCTACATTCCTGTACCCACGAGCTCTTTCCATCTTTCGCGCATTTTCTCCCGTTGTTTCTATTTTTCCTTTTCTTTTCACCTGACCAGGCTGCCCGCGTCTGCCGTTTAGTAACGGTTACATGATCATTTAATCGTGCACGGGCCTTTCTTGCCGACGCTTTTTGCGCGTTATAATGTGCCTACTTCTGACCAAACAGTGCACGCTTTTATCGTTCTTGCACAAGCCAAGCTTTTTACACCCGTGCAGAACGCATCGCGGTGCCTATTAGCGTTAAGAATTATCAGCGGTGCAGACAATTTATATTATTTGATGTTTTATGGGGCCTGATAGGTAGGAGTGGGCGGGAACCCGGAAATTCGAGTTCGGATCGAGTATTTTCTCCGGGTTCGAGTCGGGACACCCGGAAACCCGGAAATTTATTCTGTTTGGAGACCCGAATGTCATGGATTTTCGAGTTCCCACCAGAGTTGTGCTAATTCAATTACACAAATGAATTACATTGTATTTCAATTATATAATAATTCAACTACGTCGTAACTGACTGACATCATGCAAACCTTTCAATTAATTCAATTACTAAGTATTTTAATCATATGTGTAATTGAAATACAATATAATTAAAATACAGCTCTCCAAATTATAGCCCAGATCTTTGAAATTGAAATCATATAATAATTTAAATAATAACCATTACAAACTCAGAACATAGTTAAACATGTATGCAAAATTTGAGAACAATTCACCAATAATAGTCAATTTTGTTCTGATAAATTGTCTAGAATTGACAGTTCTTAATGGAAATACCCCTTTGAGGATTACAATAATTTAAGTAATGACAATGGTAATTGCATAGAAACTACACTATGTTATCTTGGAACATATTTAGTTAAACATGTGTGCAAAATTTGAGAACAATTCACCAATAATAGTCAATTTTGTTCTGATAAATTGTCTAGAATTGACAGTTCTTAATGGAAATACCCCTTTAAGGATTACACTAATTTAAGTAATGACAATGGTAATTGCATAGAAACGACACCATGTTATCTTGGAACATATTTAGTTAAACATGTATGCAAAATTTGAGAACAATTCACCAATAATAGTCAATTTTGTTCTGATAAATTGTCTAGAATTGACAGTTCTTAATGGAAATACCCCTTTGAGGATTACAATAATTTAAGTAATGACAATGGTAATTGCATAGAAACGACACTATGTTATCTTGGAACATATTTAGTTAAACATGTATGTTAAATTTGAGAACAATTCACCAATAATAGTCAATTTTGTTTTGATAAATTGTCTAGAATTGACAGTTCGTAATGGAAATACCCCTTTGAGGATTACAATAATTTAAGTAATGACAATGGTAATTGCATAGAAACTACACTATGTTATCTTGGAACATATTTACTTAAACATGTATGCAAAAGGCCCTAGGGGTGTAAGCATAGTGAATTTGCCCTTGAAAGATGTCGGCACGATACTGAGAGGATTTTTAGGTACTAATGAGATAATAAGATCCTGAAAGTTTCAGATCTCTAACCCATTTGGTTTTTGAGAAAAAGCAATATATGTAAAAATCAGAAAAAATGAAAATTCTCTGAAACGCGTGAATCGATTTATTTGAATTTTGGATATGTTTTGGGGGTTGATGGTAGCTTCTAGGAAAAAAATTATGAGCTATATCGGTTGATAAAAACCTCGAAAAAAATGACGCTTTTGTTTTAATTTTGATTTTTAACTATGATACGATCCTGGCACAATTATGAAACCATTTTTTTCGAATTCCTCATCCATTTTTCTATGGATTTATGAGCTTTTAAGATTTTTAAAAAAAGTACGCCATATTGCAAAAAAATAAAAACCATTTTTTATGCAAATATTCACTTTATTTATGTATTTTATGCCTAAATCTTTATTTTTCTAATGCTTCAAGATATGTAACTAAAATTCGTTGGCCCGTAGAGGCAACTCATGGAATGTTAAAACAAAAATATCATTTACTTGATCAAAGAATTGACAATAAAATGCTTCCGAGAATTGGAAGTTTTTTCAAAATTGCCTCATTTCTACATAATACGTACAGTAAGCGTCTTACTTCCGACTCAGAGTTTTTGGATGAAGTCGTCGAAACAATGAAATCACAAAATAGTGTAGAAAATACGTTAGCTAATGAAGTTCAACAAAATGGCTGGCAACGTAAAAAATTGCCGTTTCAAACTATTTCATCTGAAGCTCTAGAAGACTTTCCAGAAATGACGGAAAAAGATCTGCGAATCTTTTTCACCGGTTCTTATCAATTGAAGCAGGCTGTGTCGTATTTAGCAGAAATGCTTGATGAAACAGGTAATCTTACTATTCAATATGTAAAAGACCAGTCAAACATACTCAAAGCTCAAGTTCAATCCCGTCATATCAATAAGAAGGTTTATAGATGTTTTATTGAGTATAAAAAAAACGCTATTGGTCCCAAAAGCATATTGAGGCATAGTTGTGAGTGTGCAAATGGTCTTAGAACAATTGGATGTTGCTCTCACGTTGTTGCTACTATTTATTACTTGTCACACGGAAGATATTTGACAAAAATTCTGAGGCCTGCTGAAACACTAAGCGAATTATTTAATAGAGACAATGTTGCGCCGGTGATCGAAGATGATAGTGATGAAGACTGATAAAATATGATCATAAACTTTTTCTTCCAAATATACCTTTCAAACATTTGTTGTTATTTATTTATAATTTAGCAACTAAAATCTGTTTCTTATGTTATAAGCGCACAATGTTTAAAATATTTTAGTTAATATTCATTGATATTTTAAAATTTAATTTTTGATTTAGAAATGACTATTTAAAATGAGGTTAAAAGATATATATGAACGACAAAAATAAAGATTTAGGCATAAAATACATAAATAAAGTGAATATTTGCATAAAAAATGGTTTTTATTTTTTTGCAATATGGCGTACTTTTTTTAAAAATCTTAAAAGCTCATAAATCCATAGAAAAATGGATGAGGAATTCGAAAAAAATGGTTTCATAATTGTGCCAGGATCGTATCATAGTTAAAAATCAAAATTAAAACAAAAGCGTCATTTTTTTCGAGGTTTTTATCAACCGATATAGCTCATAATTTTTTTCCTAGAAGCTACCATCAACCCCCAAAACATATCCAAAATTCAAATAAATCGATTCACGCGTTTCAGAGAATTTTCATTTTTTCTGATTTTTACATATATTGCTTTTTCTCAAAAACCAAATGGGTTAGAGATCTGAAACTTTCAGGATCTTATTATCTCATTAGTACCTAAAAATCCTCTCAGTATCGTGCCGACATCTTTCAAGGGCAAATTCACTATGCTTACACCCCTAGGGCCTTTGAGAACAATTCACCAATAATAGTCAATTTTGTTCTGATAAATTGTCTAGAATTGACAGTTCTTAATGGAAATACCCCTTTAAGGATTACACTAATTTAAGTAATAACAATGACAATTGCATAGAAACTACACTATGTTATCTTGGAACATATTTAGTTAAACATGTATGCAAAATTTGAGAACAATTCACCAATAATAGTCAATTTTGTTCTGATAAATTGTCTAGAATTGACAGTTCTTAATGGGAATATCCCTTTAAGGGTTAAAATATTATCGTCTGTATTTAGTGTTCACACGTTTTTGTTCACACGTTTAAATAGCAGCCGCAATATGTATTTTCGAAAGTTTGCACATCTCTGTTGTCGATGCATGCAATAACGATACGTTAATTGTATACTGGATTGACTGACATAAATGCGGCGATTTCTCGAAAGAGATCGATCGAATGGTTCATTTTAATTACGGTTTCTAATCGAATTTGCCGGTCCATTAGTGGAGGAATCAATCGAGACGGAGAACTTATCCATATCGAGCCGATGTCTCCGAACAAAAACTATTTCGGCCCGCTCGATTCGTTAATTACACCGTTCGCTTTTCGCGTGGATAAAGTAATTTCCGCGGGCGAGTAAGACGGATGTTTACTAATTAATTGGTGCGCTGGTCAAAAGCTCTGTGGCCGAGGCAATCGCCGCTTTACGATACTCTATACTCCCATACCCTACGATCGTAATTAATACGTCGATGAAAATATTATGAGAAATTTATTGGAGTCCAATACAAACGAGGAAAGCGACACGATACGCGAGATTTGTTTCGATTACACTCGCGCCTGTAATGTTATTTGCTATTTGATTTCTCCTCGCGTATTTATTGTATAATGGAGGAATCGTTCGCAAGTGTATTGCTTGCTGAATTAATATCAACACGTTTATTATCAATACGAGCGGTAAAAATTAATTAACTGCGCGACTGAACGATGACTTTGATCGCTTTGCAAATGTACTCGAATAAATGTTTTATAAAAGCATGACGCGTGGATTGTCGATATATACACTGACGGAATGTTTGCACCTCAGAGCTGGGTAAAATAGTATTTTAAATAGTAAATAGGAAATAATCCTATTTATTTTAAAGTATGTATACAACTTTGAAAATAAAATATTTTATTTGATGCAGTAATTTTTGAAAATAAAATAATTTATTTGAGGCAGTAAGTTATTTGAAAATAGTATTTTAACAAACAAATAAAAGAGTATTTTATTTAAAGAATATTGAAAATATTTATATTTTGAAATTATTTTCAATTTTAATTCCAAATATTATTGCTGAACATCATGGTTCGAATTCAGTACATTTATCAGTTTAAATCGTTTTTTAACGATAAGATTGACTGTACTTTTATGCGGTTTCTCAGAGTATTATAAGAATGCATACAGCAAAATATTTTATTTCGTGTTTCAGATTGTTAAAATAGAAATATTTTATTTTGTGGATCAAATTGTTCAAATAGAAATATTTTATTTTGAGATTCAGATTGTTAAAATATTTCATTTTCGAGATTGTATAGCTTATTTAAAATACTATTTTCTTTCAGCAAAATAAAATCTAAAATAATTAAAGTATTTGAAATATTTGTTTCGCCAAATAATGCCCACCTCTGTTGCACCTTTAGGAAATTGTGTTCTCACTTTGATTAAAATAGAATCAAAATAGAATGATCGTTCTTTACTTTAATCATTTTTATAAATTGAAAATATTATTATTTAAAAATACTATTTTAAACTTCACCCATTCAATGTTGTCCTAAATGCCTAAAATCTAGATAAAATTACTAGACTGTGGATTTTATGCATTTATAACAAAAATGAGTAGTTGCAATTTGCTAAAATTATTAAATCAAGGAATAAATTTATAAGTGGTTTCTGTGTCTTGCAACAAACGCAGAAAATCTCGATTTTGCATAAAGACTTGCAGTCTAATTATTACATACCAATATTTTTTCTCAAATTAATAAGCGAGTACCTATAAGTTTATTGTTGTGTGCTGCTCTGTAATAACTTTTTCTTAACAGTTTGTAAAAAAGGTTTCCTAAGATCAAATTACTAGCCATGACGTACATATAGTCGCACCTCTGTCAAAGATGTAGGATCATCATCTGAAGTCTCTGCCGCCCTTACTTTTAATTTAACGTTTCATAAACAGCGCCAGATATGAAACGTTTCATAAAAATAACTTCCATGTTCTCTCCTCGAGCAGACTTCTCAGAAATGTACACGCGAGGATCTCCCCGTGGCATTTGCTTTATTTTCAGCGTTTTGTCGTCGCGAGTGTCTTAAAACGTCTATAAATGAAAATTTCATGTATTTGCATAGATATGGCGTCTACGGTTGCACGTGAACGTACGTTTCTCCGTGTGCATGCACTCGATCAGCCGCGTTTCCTTCTCTCTCGACGTATCAAAGGGATCAGGGTTTTATGACATTGGTCTATCCGGAGATATTTTATATTGCATCCAGATTTCTCAAGAAAACGTCGACGCGAGCTAGAACGCTCTAACCCTGTTATACACTCGCGCTACAAAACCAAGCCAGGGAATTTGTCGAATAACACATCAATAGACGGCGGAGTTCATGCATTTCTGACAAAAATGAGTAGTCGATACACAGTAAAGTCTTTATCCAAGAAAAATCTTCCGTCTTGTTTCTTAGACGCGTAGTTCTACTATTTTTGTATGACCGGCCGACCGACAGGGGTATGCCCCGCAGTGGAGGGGATAGGCGATTTTCTTAGATCCTAATGCTCCTGTTTCTTTGGATCAAGGCTTCACTGCACAAACCTGCGAAGACCAGTCTGCGGATCTTCATACAAAATAAAAATTTTTTGTATCAAATGCATCACTAAATTGAATTACTCCAGGTATTATAATTACAAAGTAATTGAATTACATTGTAATTCAGTCGTATTGTAATTTATAATTCAGATCTTCATTCAATTAAATTACAATGTAATTCGTAATTGTAATTGGAGTACAATTATAAAATACTTTGTAATTAAATTAGAATGTAATTCGTAATTGTAATAGGAGTACAATTATAAAATACTTTGTAATTAAATTAGAATGTAATTCGTAATTGCAATTGGAGTACAATTATAAAATACTTCGTAATGAAATTACAATGTAATTCGTAATTGAATTTGGAGTACAATTATAAAATAGCACTACGTATTATGAAGGAGGACGAGAAATAGAAACCGCGCCGCATAGAAAGCAAACAAGTATATGAAAGAAAAACATAAAAATATATCGCACTTCTTCAATTGATATCTCAATATGGGTTGATCGATCTTCTTCAAAGGCCCTAGGGGTGTAAGCATAGTGAATTTGCCCTTGAAAGATGTCGGCACGATACTGAGAGGATTTTTAGGTACTAATGAGATAATAAGATCCTGAAAGTTTCAGATCTCTAACCCATTTGGTTTTTGAGAAAAAGCAATATATGTAAAAATCAGAAAAAATGAAAATTCTCTGAAACGCGTGAATCGATTTATTTGAATTTTGGATATGTTTTGGGGGTTGATGGTAGCTTCTAGGAAAAAAATTATGAGCTATATCGGTTGATAAAAACCTCGAAAAAAATGACGCTTTTGTTTTAATTTTGATTTTTAACTATGATACGATCCTGGCACAATTATGAAACCATTTTTTTCGAATTCCTCATCCATTTTTCTATGGATTTATGAGCTTTTAAGATTTTTAAAAAAAGTACGCCATATTGCAAAAAAATAAAAACCATTTTTTATGCAAATATTCACTTTATTTATGTATTTTATGCCTAAATCTTTATTTTTGTCGTTCATATATATCTTTTAACCTCATTTAAAATAGTCATTTCTAAATCAAAAATTAAATTTTAAAATATCAATGAATATTAACTAAAATATTTTAAACATTGTGCGCTTATAACATAAGAAACAGATTTTAGTTGCTAAATTATAAATAAATAACAACAAATGTTTGAAAGGTATATTTGGAAGAAAAAGTTTATGATCATATTTTATCAGTCTTCATCACTATCATCTTCGATCACCGGCGCAACATTGTCTCTATTAAATAATTCGCTTAGTGTTTCAGCAGGCCTCAGAATTTTTGTCAAATATCTTCCGTGTGACAAGTAATAAATAGTAGCAGCAACGTGAGAGCAACATCCAATTGTTCTAAGACCATTTGCACACTCACAACTATGCCTCAATATGCTTTTGGGACCAATAGCGTTTTTTTTATACTCAATAAAACATCTATAAACCTTCTTATTGATATGACGGGATTGAACTTGAGCTTTGAGTATGTTTGACTGGTCTTTTACATATTGAATAGTAAGATTACCTGTTTCATCAAGCATTTCTGCTAAATACGACACAGCCTGCTTCAATTGATAAGAACCGGTGAAAAAGATTCGCAGATCTTTTTCCGTCATTTCTGGAAAGTCTTCTAGAGCTTCAGATAAAATAGTTTGAAACGGCAATTTTTTACGTTGCCAGCCATTTTGTTGAACTTCATTAGCTAACGTATTTTCTACACTATTTTGTGATTTCATTGTTTCGACGAATTCATCCAAAAACTCTGAGTCGGAAGTAAGACGCTTACTTAAATTAATTATTGTTAAAAGTAGAGAAATGACTATTTAAAATGAGGTTAAAAGATATATATGAACGACAAAAATAAAGATTTAGGCATAAAATACATAAATAAAGTGAATATTTGCATAAAAAATGGTTTTTATTTTTTTGCAATATGGCGTACTTTTTTTAAAAATCTTAAAAGCTCATAAATCCATAGAAAAATGGATGAGGAATTCGAAAAAAATGGTTTCATAATTGTGCCAGGATCGTATCATAGTTAAAAATCAAAATTAAAACAAAAGCGTCATTTTTTTCGAGGTTTTTATCAACCGATATAGCTCATAATTTTTTTCCTAGAAGCTACCATCAACCCCCAAAACATATCCAAAATTCAAATAAATCGATTCACGCGTTTCAGAGAATTTTCATTTTTTCTGATTTTTACATATATTGCTTTTTCTCAAAAACCAAATGGGTTAGAGATCTGAAACTTTCAGGATCTTATTATCTCATTAGTACCTAAAAATCCTCTCAGTATCGTGCCGACATCTTTCAAGGGCAAATTCACTATGCTTACACCCCTAGGGCCTTTTACACACAAGTAGAGATTCCTTTATCCGGTGAACTAAAACTATATCAATAGCGACGATAGCTTCTTTTTCATGGTTTGAAAAAGTTTCAATTTGTTCCATATCGTAGAAAACTTATTTTCTGCATCATTCCAGTTCGCAAGATTATGAGACGCAAGATTTGTAGCATCAAATAAAATATTTTAATCTTTTCTTTTGAAAGACTGCTCCATTTGGCTAGATAAACTTATTTTCGATCAATCCACAATTGCCATTATTAGACTGCGGATCTTCATGCTTTTATGAAGAAATCAATTGGGTGAAATATAAAACAGTAATGGATTAGTAAAATTCAAGAATATTATAGTACAGCTTTTAACGTAGAAAAGTCATTAATGGATGAAATCACTTTTTATTTTATTCCTACTTTTCCACAATCAATGCAGAATATTTTTATTTTGCATAAAGATCCGCAGTCTAGTCATTATTGATTACTCCTTTCGTAGATGTAAAATCAATTCAGTGAAGCACAACAAAATATTCCAAATGTTACAGTATAATATGCATGATTTAAAGGGTGACAGAGTCTTCACTGTTTAAAACGTCAATTTACTTAATCGTTTTAATGATATAGAAACACATTAAATAAAAACTGTAACGAAATTGTTACAGTTGTTGAATATTCATTACGTTCATTCATTTTGAGTACACATTATTTGTCTTCAGGCAATTATTATATCGATACACAAGCAGGAGCCTTTCGCTTGCAGGGACGAGCTATTAAAACGCCTCTCAAGATATGAGAAAGTGAAAAATGTGCTGCCTTCGCACAAAATAAAGTGACTAGAGCTAGAAATTCATTAATCTTCAAGCACAAATTTTTCCGCGCTGGGTAGAATATTAAACAAGTAGAAAAACGAAATAAAATAGTGACCGAAGCATTGTGAAGTTTCTTGCGAAGCGTAGAACGTTCCTTAACCTGTTTGCTACCACCGTCATAGATATGTGACATCCATAATTTAAGTTCTCTTAAAAACAGTAAAATTAATTTTATGCACTTCGTTGTTTGAAGTCATAGTAGAGTGCATAATTTCAGAGAATCTGTGACTTTCTCCTGCTAAACTGTTTTAATCATTCAAAATTGGGTACGTTGCATTTAATAAAACTTTCGGAAGGAAGGTAAGCAACGAAACAAATGCTGGTAGTAAACGTGTTAAACATTTGAAATGATTTTACTCGCGAAGTTCGCCGAATTTCGAAAGGCTCTCCAAGGTCTAATGGCTCATTGGTCCATGAATGCGATAGGTTGAACGCTAAAGGGAATATTAAAATCGCTAGGAAGGGTGCAAGGGACCTGAGAAACGATTTTCGAAATATATGAAATTTTCAGATGGCAGAGTACCAGGTATATTTGTGTCAGACATCCCTTCATGCTCATGGAAATGCGCACACGCGCGTACACGCTGCGCGTTCGCATACGTACAGTACGAGCGAATGAACAGTTACGTGCTCCTCGAAGCATTCGGATCTACTCGAGGGAATCAAGATTTTACGACTGCGTGCATCCTGGATAGATCTTTTTGTGCGTGGCTTCCACACGGCAGTTTCACGCAAAAGGCCACGCGGTATCATCTGCAAGATACCATCACTTACACTCGCGAACGCTAACCGTCCGAGGACAGGGCTAGGGAAAGGAGAATCTTTTATTGCACTAACTGGGGAGGAGGGCTGCACAACCCGTTGCATAAGAAAAATTAAAATTACAATGGGTATTGAAAGTATTCGTACGCCCTTTAAAACTGAATAACTTTTTTATAATTGTACCAAACGACTGATTTTTTAAAATCAATTAGAAGCATTGGTTTACGAAATGATATGCAAAGAAGATTTTCAAAAAATTATAATTTATGAGGTCACATGCAAATATAAAAAAGGCATCGTTTGAAACTTTTTTATTTTGGGCCCTTAATGCATAGATTTTGTTTGGAGATCTATGCTAGTTATACACATGCTGAAAATTTCATGAAAAAGAATGACACACACCGAAAGATGTACGATCATGTTATTTTCAACCTGTTAAAAATATTAAGACAGAAAATAAATGTCCATTTCAATCCAGATAGAAAATTTTTATTTTGCATAAAGATCCGCTGTCTAATAATAATAATAAATTATTTCATACATATATTTTACGATACTCACACATAAAGAGAATGCAAAAAAATAAACAACGATTTTGTGAAAATGGAAAATTAAGGACATGAATAAAGTGTCTCGGTTTTACGGAATTTTCAAGGTTTCTGGGCAGGCAGTCAAAGCTATCTCGACATCGTAGATACTAAATAAACTAACAAGGGAGAACCCCAAGTGTCCGACTTCGATTTTGATAATTTTTTGTGAGACGATGGTATATGGATTCCAAATGATGTCTGCAAAATATTAGGTGTAAGGTGAAGTGCCCTAAGTCTGGACAGTCCAAAAGTGATACCTAAATCTGGACAATTGAATTTTCATAGTAAAATCAGTAATTAAGAGATTAAATAATTATATTATACATTCTAAGGCCTTAGCTACAAGTAGGTGTGAATATTACTTCATTAAGAAATCAATTGAAATTTAAAAATGAATTCAAAGTTCATCCGAAAACAGTATACAAAATGGTCTATTTACATGCGAATCATGTGCATTTATAGTTCGAACTTTTGTTAGAAAAAAAGATATAATTTAAGCCCTCAGACAAAAAATAATTATCACGCATAATAATATTGATATTTTAAAATAAATTGGCAATCAAGCTTAACGTAAATAATAATTATTAATCCAAATATTAGATGTCTAAGATTAGGACTGTTTTCAAATATAAGTACTCCATATTGGGATGCGATGACAGTAGCTGTCCCATTCTAAGCTTATACGCAATGTGCTTACTCCTGAAGCCGGACACGTGTTTGTGAATAAAATCAACGCATTGTTTGCAAATTATTTAACTACATGTACGTAGTCTTCTATTAGCTTGAATAACGTATGTAGAAAATGTATTCCGGTTGTGACGTTAATATTGGGTTGGCAAGAAAGTAATTTCGGTATTTTTAGATGAAATAAAATCCAATTTTTTTATCAAAGCAATGAACTTTAATCAATAAAATATTTTCCATTTTGTTGTATGATCTTTTGCCATCTTTCTGGTAGCTTCGTAATTCCGCGCTCATAAAACTTCTGATCCTTTTCGGTGAAAAACTGATCCAAGTGCGATTTCAGGTCATCATCATTAGTGAATGTTTTACCATTCAAAGAGTTTTGTAAACTTCGGAATAAATGATAATCTGATGGTGCAATGTCAGGGCTATATGGTGGATGTGACATCACTTCCCAACCAAGCTCCAATAACTTTTCACGTGTTACCAAAGATGTGTGTGGCCTAGCGTTATCATGGTGGAACACGATTCCTTTGCGATTTGCCAATTCTGGCCGTTTTTCTTTGATTGCTATGTCCAGTTTTGTTAGTTGTCGACAATAAACATCTGAATTGATGGTTTGGTTCCTTGGGAGCAGCTCAAAATACACAATACCTTTGTAATCCCACCAAATTGACAACATGATCTTCTTTTGGTGCAATTCAGCTTTCGGTGTGGTTTGGGCTGGTTCATCACGCTTGGACCATGATCGTTTTCGAGTTGTGTTATTGTAAACAACCCATTTCTCATCACCGGTGATGATTCGCTTGAGCAAAGGGTCGATTTCATTTCGTTTGAGATGCATATCGCATATGTTGATGCGTTGCATTAAGTGAATTTTTTTCAACTCGTGTGGAACCCAAATATCGAGCTTCTTAACGATTCCGAGACTTTTTAAACGATATTCTATGGTTGTATGCGAGACATTTAACCTGTCTGCAATCTCTCGGACAGTTATATGACGATCCGATTCAATAATGGCTTTCATTTGGTCATCATCAACTCCAGATGATCGACCAGAACGTTGGTCGTCTTTAAGTGAGAAATTTCCAGAACGGAATTTTTTTAACCAATTCTGGCACGTGCGTTCTGTTAAGCAATCTACACCGTAAACTTCGCATATATCTTTGTGAGCCTCGGCAGCTTTTTTACCTCTACGGAAATAAAAAAGCAATATATGCCTATAATGTTCGTTTCTGCACTCCATGTTCAAATTGACACAGAACTAACAATTTTAATCAAAATTACGGGTAATTTGCTTCAAAAGTAACCTAAAAGATGCAGTTATGAAATGTCAGAAAGAAAACAAACGCAACGTTAACAGAAGCCAATCAAACAAAACATAACGCCATCAGTTAGTGAAAACCGAAATTACTTTCTTGCCAACCCAATAATACCTTATGTTTACATCTTAAATCTATCAGTATTACTACCTAACCTTAAAAGTTGTATTATGACAAGTTTTATTAAAACAGTAAATGAAAATAAATATATATTTGGTTAAATAAAACAATGCTATAATCTATGATAAGAATACTACATATTACGCAAAGCATCTTCTATTGGTCATGCGCAACAGCGCCACCAACCAACGTTTTAGGTTATGTTCGCTCGATCAACTCATAAATTGAATTTGTCCCGATACAGGCTTTACTTCTGTCCAGGTACTAGCTTAGATTGGATTTAATATGTCCAACTATAGGTTTGAATTATTCTTGTTAATACAATTAAGATATTAACCTAAACAATGATTTTTTTATTTTAAATTACTCTACAAACTCTGAACTGTATGTTAAAACTCTTAAGAAATTGTTTTTGTTTATTTAAAGCGATAAAATTAAAAATAGAAAAACATGCTGTCCGGGCATAGGGCACTTCACCTTAGCAGGAACCTGGACCTTAGCCACAGTGGACCCAATAAGTATTAGATCATCGCACAAGTCTCGTCAGTTTTTAACAGCTAGGGTAAATGTACCTATGACTGCGGTATTTTTTACAATGAGATTAGAATACGTAAAAATAAATACTCCCTCTGTCCCATAATAATAGTAGCAAGTGAATATTTCAACGGGAATTATTGCCGAATGCAGCTGTAAGTTATGTTGTAGAGCAAAATTGCGAAGCCTTCAATTAAAATCAATGTTTCATGACATCTATCATTTGTTTTGACACATCTTTCAATTTTTAGGTTAACCTAAGAGTAAACTTTACATTACTGGACTCAAAAGTGCACTTCACCTTACTAAATAACCTAACAAAGGAGAACCCCAAGTGACCGACTTCGATTTTGATAATTTTTTGTGAGACGATGGTATATGGATCCCTAATGATGTCTGCAAAATGTTAGGTGTAGTTACTCAATAGTTTAAAAGATATAAACAATTGAACTTCGAAAACTTGAGCTGCAAATAATGGTATAGTATACCAACAAGGTATGAAAGTTTAATTGTTCATATCTTTAAAACTATTGAGTAACTACACCTAATATTTTGCAGACATCATTAGGGATCCATATACCATCGCCTCACAAAAAATAATCAAAATCGAAGTCGACACTTGGGGTCCTCCCTTTGTAAGTTATTTATCCATGTGGCGCAGTATGTGGAGCGGTCGAGCAGTCGATGGAACTCGAAAACGGTGGAAAAAGGGAAATTGAAAAGCGGAAAGCCGATTAGAAGATAGAGATCGACGAGTTCTACAGTGTTGCGTGAAATTTCGTACGACGTTAGAACCGGGCGTAATGATTTGATCGAGCCGAGTAATCGGCCGACAGGAGGAAGCCGAAATCGGATCAGACTTAATCGAGCGTGCTGCACCGGCCTCGTCCTCTAACAAGTTCCATTGTAAAGTTTAATATTTTCCGCCAATATCCCGGGGAAATATTTTCTCGCGTCCGAGCCGGCCATATTTTATTACGGCCGGATCGTCGCGCGACCGTTATAAACTAGAAACGTAACACCGAATGGACATCGTTTACAACGCGATGACACATCGCAGGATTTCCCATTTGCTTATTTTGATTTATCAGCTCCGAGCACCGCGTTGCGTTAATTCGTCCGCTCCCGGCGAGAATGTGAACGGAACGCGTTTACGCGTTGCCCAGTGACTCGCTAACGATCGAAGAAATCGGTTGTATCGAGAACCAGAGGGAATATCCCTTTGTTCGAGTTTTCCGAATGTTCGAATACACGAAAACATTCGCACAGTTTGAATAAATGGGACCTGTCGTCCGGCTACCTTTTTCCCAGCTTTTACAGTTCGTGTTTTCATGCCAGCGTATGTTTTTGTATTGTATACAGACATTTCTTAATACACAGTCGGGGATACGATTAAGTGGACACCCTTTAAAAACTTTTTTCAAATTAGACCAAATGACTTTTTTGAGATGTTACAAAGATTAGTATGCTAGGTAATGTACTAAGAAAAGAATTAAAAAATGTAACAATCGTGATTTATTACTTTTCTTGTCTGAACCTATAATTATTACTAGACTGTAGACATTCGTGCAATTTGCAATTTTTGTAGGAGTATTTTAAAAAGTTTAGTCAAATAAAATTTTATTCTCAGTGGTAGTAGCCCCTTTGTAGGTCTGAAATAAATAAAAATCGTACTAAATTCTGTCGAATGTTATATGTTAGCATTTTTGGAACAATTTTCGGAAGCCGTAAATAATTATTACAATACGTTCGATTTTTTAAATTCATTAATGGAGGAAATACATTTTCCAACTCCGCATGATTAATTTGGAAAATATGTCTAATAATAAGTTAGTTAGACTACATAAGCAAAGGCCCTAGGGGTGTAAGCATAGTGAATTTGCCCTTGAAAGATGTCGGCACGATACTGAGAGGATTTTTAGGTACTAATGAGATAATAAGATCCTGAAAGTTTCAGATCTCTAACCCATTTGGTTTTTGAGAAAAAGCAATATATGTAAAAATCAGAAAAAATGAAAATTCTCTGAAACGCGTGAATCGATTTATTTGAATTTTGGATATGTTTTGGGGGTTGATGGTAGCTTCTAGGAAAAAAATTATGAGCTATATCGGTTGATAAAAACCTCGAAAAAAATGACGCTTTTGTTTTAATTTTGATTTTTAACTATGATACGATCCTGGCACAATTATGAAACCATTTTTTTCGAATTCCTCATCCATTTTTCTATGGATTTATGAGCTTTTAAGATTTTTAAAAAAAGTACGCCATATTGCAAAAAAATAAAAACCATTTTTTATGCAAATATTCACTTTATTTATGTATTTTATGCCTAAATCTTTATTTTTGTCGTTCATATATATCTTTTAACCTCATTTCAAATAGTCATTTCTAAATCAAAAATTAAATTTTAAAATATCAATGAATATTAACTAAAATATTTTAAACATTGTGCGCTTATAACATAAGAAACAGATTTTAGTTGCTAAATTATAAATAAATAACAACAAATGTTTGAAAGGTATATTTGGAAGAAAAAGTTTATGATCATATTTTATCAGTCTTCATCACTATCATCTTCGATCACCGGCGCAACATTGTCTCTATTAAATAATTCGCTTAGTGTTTCAGCAGGCCTCAGAATTTTTGTCAAATATCTTCCGTGTGACAAGTAATAAATAGTAGCGGCAACGTGAGAGCAACATCCAATTGTTCTAAGACCATTTGCACACTCACAACTATGCCTCAATATGCTTTTGGGACCAATAGCGTTTTTTTTATACTCAATAAAACATCTATAAACCTTCTTATTGATATGACGGGATTGAACTTGAAAAAATATCAAAAAAAAACAAATGGAAGGACAAAACGAAGGCCTGTAAAGCAACAATTTCATTTAGAACAGGATCGCCGATGGTGACGTGAAGAAATGATCGATTCGCTCTTTCGCAACGTCTCGAGATGTTTTACCGGATAACAGCGTCTTCGCCCGAAGATCATTAGAATTTTCAGGGTTATTTTTTAAAATATTTAACGTTTGACTTAGGCAAAAAAAAAAAAATTATTGTTAAAAGTAGAGAAATGACTATTTAAAATGAGGTTAAAAGATATATATGAACGACAAAAATAAAGATTTAGGCATAAAATACATAAATAAAGTGAATATTTGCATAAAAAATGGTTTTTATTTTTTTGCAATATGGCGTACTTTTTTTAAAAATCTTAAAAGCTCATAAATCCATAGAAAAATGGATGAGGAATTCGAAAAAAATGGTTTCATAATTGTGCCAGGATCGTATCATAGTTAAAAATCAAAATTAAAACAAAAGCGTCATTTTTTTCGAGGTTTTTATCAACCGATATAGCTCATAATTTTTTTCCTAGAAGCTACCATCAACCCCCAAAACATATCCAAAATTCAAATAAATCGATTCACGCGTTTCAGAGAATTTTCATTTTTTCTGATTTTTACATATATTGCTTTTTCTCAAAAACCAAATGGGTTAGAGATCTGAAACTTTCAGGATCTTATTATCTCATTAGTACCTAAAAATCCTCTCAGTATCGTGCCGACATCTTTCAAGGGCAAATTCACTATGCTTACACCCCTAGGGCCTTTGCAGCACCTTTTGTTAGGAAGTTGGCTCACCGTGAATGATTCTTTAAATAAAATTCCACATGAAGACTAACAGGCGATAAAAGGAAAACATGTTTTGTTTAAAAGCGAAGCTCATATTTATAAAGTCAGTTTGAAAGTATCAGGTTTCGCGAAGTAATACAGAGTGAAACAATCCACGAAATTGTTTCTGTCATGCATGAAACGTTTCAAACGATGACCGCAACTCGAAACGATTTGAAATATCCCTCGCGCAAAATGTTTAACGATCCAGAGCGGAAGGATCAAACGATCTTTCACATTACAGGAAAAGGAGTGGAACGCTAGGTCCGTGGTAACGATTCGTCTGCTGCATGCGTGAGTGCGTGAGTGCGTGAGTCAGTCTGCTGTCACGCAGGTTGCCGAAGAAGCAAGGAAGAGACCCAAAGAAGATCCTATCTCCCCGAACTGGCCTCGCCATTAGTGTCACGAGAATGGGAAGGACTTATGTTCGCGGTGGAACTACAGCGTGCTCCAAAAGTGGTTTCAAGGAGCCTTTCTGCTGTAACAAATCAATTTCTTTAACGTGTTCCCGCGGTTTTATATTTTCGGAATGTAAACTGAGTACTGTCAAAGGGAACAACAAATTAACGATACTAATGGACTGTCCCAAAGGTGCTTCCTTTCATGTTTTTTCATGAATGTCATGGCTGTCAACTTTATCTCTGTTTATAAACAAACTTTTCGTGAACATTAGAAGCAACAAGTCGTCTTCAGTGTAGCCGTGTCAAACAATGCCTAAAAATATGCCTTAAAAAGTTTTATCGTGTTTCTTATTGATTCGATTTCAACTGAAAATTTGTCAACCATGATTGCTTAAATGTATCTAATTTGTTGGGAATTTAATTTAGTTTAAATATGCAAAAAGAATCATGCACTTATCGCGATGTGAATTTATGTTTATGTCTTTCGAAATGGCGGTTTTTATAAATGTTAGGACACTCCTGCCGTACTAGTAGGGACACAAACTTTTTTTATGTATTTTGCACATAGACGTCATTTTTAAGAATAGAAACCTTGTTTTAAGTGTTTTTACGAAAGATAATCAGATTGTTAAGGCAAGGACTGGTCGAGACGACCGAAAAGACCAAGCCTGGACGACTGAAAACAGTCTTCAGAAAATTGGCTACAACTTTTTATCCGTTAACGTTACCATTATACTTTCTGCAGCGGAAATGTAGCTGACAACTATGCCTTTCGACGGTCTAAATTTTCTTGCGTAATTCTCATCCTAGGAAATTTTATAGTTAAAAGACAGAACGTATCTCAACCTTTACGACAGTCCCTTACAAGTCTCTAAATAGGGCGTCTATACACGAAAAATATGAAAATCGCTGTTCTCAATTGTTAAGACTGCAGAATGCATTTTCCAAAAGAAAAGAAATACATTTAGATGAATCATCGCTCAGAAAAATCTCGATCGCATGAAGCGATCTAATATTTCCGCGCTTATTTGCAAAAATCATTGGCGTTCGATCAATTAGCGATAAAATGTTCGTATAATCAGCGGCTCACGGTAACAATGCAGCTTATAGAACGGCATTGTACGATTCAGCAAACGGTGGAAGTACAATAAACGTGATCATTTGTAGGAGGCTAATACAGTATACGGTGCAAATAGCGTGGCTTTAAGAGCAATCGCAATTAGTTACGGTTAGATTTGGGTAAAATAGAGTAAATGAAATAAAGAGCGTCATTTCGCAGACAGGAAATCGGACTTCATTCACTGCGCTCATTAAGTCAGGCTCGGGGACGCGCACACTTAAAATTAACCGAGAACAGATCTGCAGTTTTTAGGAGGACCGACAGAGCCGAGAGTCGGTGTTCTCCGCAATCGAAGCTAATTACGCGCTCACTGTCGCCCGGCAAACAAGGACAAGTTTGCAATTTTCATGGGCCAACGTCTGAGGAAGATTCGCCCGTGCGGACTGCAACCACGCCATTACCGTTTTTCAGAAAGCCGTCTGTGCACACATCGATGCCAGGCGGCATTACGAGCCTGCTAATTGAAATTCTAATTAATAGCCCACGCGTCTCATTGTTGTACACGCGCCGAAATATTTCATTGAAATACCGGGCTAAGCAGTCTGAAGCAAGGATCGATACATCAAATGTACATTAATAATAATAATCTTCATTCAGCCTCACGGCCAGGAGAGTCAGGCTTGTTTTTGCAATAGCCAGATCTAGCTTACTAAGCATTGTACAGGTTGTCCGTGAAACAGCGAAGAAAATACAAGTTGAAAACCATTTTGAACACATGCCTTAATATCCTATTGTACATTCAACAGTGTACGAAATAAATAAACCACTACTGGCGTAACTTCTCCAATGGTCATTTAATAACAGAAATACTTTATTAAAATAACCTAGTCTCGAAATTTCGGAAAATATGTCGTTGCAAGTATTTCTCTTCTGCAAGATACAATAGTTGAACCAAAGTCGTAATGAATGAAATTCATTTGTAATGAATAAAAGTATTTTTTTCATAAAACGTGGTGATCCAATCTAACCCTGGACCTGCACTGTTGGGTCTCAGAAACCCAGAGCGTCATTAATTATAATGTGACATGCTCATGAGTGGCTTGTTATTTTCACTTTCATGAATTATAACTCTTCGTAAAATAACAAACCATGATTGAATTTTTTTCTACGCATTCTATGTTACAATTAGTTACTGTCCAAAAACCATTAAATATTCACGTTTTCTGCTTTTCTTCTAAAATGGAACTTTGGTTTTCTGAGACCCGAGTGTGAAGTACACGTCTCAAAAAATAAATGCGATGTTCCAGGGTTCAGGTGAAGCCTATGGCCCATGACTGAGGATTTTTGGATACTACCTTCAACAGCAATAGGAACTTCGATCATAAACCAACAACTCAGCCTCAATAACGTAATCATTTGCGATTATTGTGTAAAAGAAAATTTCTAAGCTTCCATTTGTGGATAAAGATAAAGAGGTACACTCCGGGACGAAAAGGTAGCACACTTTGAAATTAATGTAATTTCTAAATTAATTCAAGTATTTTTATACGCATATTTTTTAGTGTGTCTTTCTTAACTTTCTTAACATATATGAATGAAATGAAACAAAGCTTCATTAACTTATCTATTTTTATTGAATGAAGTAGAATTATTAACGAAATGCAAAGGTACAAAATGATAGCACACTTAACGAAAAACTTGAAATATTTACAGAATTAATCGACAAAAGTCAATGCTCAATATTTTGTAGGACCTCGTTTACAGCTAACAACTTTAATCATTCGGTTTGGTAATTTTTTATACAATTTTTTAATACTGTTTTAGCTAATATTCTCCCATTCGTCCAAAATGCTCTACTTTAAATCATTAGTATTTTGGAATTGTCTGCCATTTTGGTACACAGCTCTGACAAGATGTGCGCAACAATTTTCAATAATGTTGAGGTTGGAGATCTTGCTGGCCACTCCAAAACTCGAATAATTTTTGAAAAGAAGTATTTCTTGACCACTTTCGCCGCGTGGACTGTGACATTATCTTGTTGTAAAATGTTTTTATTTGCAGCAATTCTTACAGCATAAGTGTTTAGTTGTTCATTTATCATTTGTGACGTTGCAAGCGT
Organism: Lasioglossum pauxillum; assembly: GCA_933228785.1. Lineage (NCBI taxonomy): Eukaryota > Metazoa > Arthropoda > Insecta > Hymenoptera > Halictidae > Lasioglossum > Lasioglossum pauxillum. Next base: position 40,863,467 of record OW121705.1, on the reverse strand, counting down.
GCGACGTCACCTCGCCGTTTGAAAACGGCCAAAAAGCCGAGTCGCGTATGGACCGGACTGACCTCTAACGGTTCCGAAAGCCACCCGCAGACAATGAGAGCGTTCCGTGAGGAAAATCTTCCGATTCGGTAATAGGCCTAATGCCATCTGTTGTGCGTACGGAGTACGACAAATTATAGGAGCGTGCCGAGGGCACCGAGGCAGCGAAGGAAGCCGAGAAGGATGCCGAAAGATCAACTACCAATATCGCGAATGGCCAACGAAATCACGGAGCGGCGCCGCAAGCAGCAAAGAGTCACCGCACACACGGGCGAACAAACCCGGAGGCGCCAGCGAAGGACGAAGAGATCCTTTTGCGAACATCGATATTTTCAAATAGTCCCGCCGCCGTCTCATCCCGCTCAACGAGGATCTCAGCGTGGGTGGTGTGACTGACCGGCTGACGAAAATGATATAATCCGCTCGCCAGGGGCAAGCGGAAATTATTTAGTCGCGTATAGTCCGGGGCCCTAGGACATTTGGGTAGTTGCGATCCTGCGTCATCTAGTTACGTTACGCGCGGCACCAATCGGAAATTCGGCAGTCCAGCAAGGGAAGGGGGAACTAGGATCGATGCGTTCCGTCGATGCGGATCGAAGAATCACTGTCGCACGAAGTTCGGTCTCGAGCAGACGTTTAGGAAATTTCGCCAATCTCGAGAAGTTTCGTTAAGTCGCGCGTCGCGGGTGGCTCACGGTTTGCAGGAGCGAGGCTTATTCCAAGGAGAAGCGGGAGGACCAACTCGTACCGATCTCGAAGGGAGGCAAAAGCGACGTCGAGACATTAATACCGAGGCCAAATCCGAGTATCGACGACGGTAAGTCGACCTTGTGATTCTTCGATTTCGTAATCGTGGTGGCTCGTAGAATTCGCGCGAGGACGACACGTGTTCGTCTCGTCCTCGAGGATTTAGCAAGTGCCGAGGCGCGGGGCGCCTCGTGCCATCGTTCGCGTCCATTTCGAGGACGCTGTGAACATTCGCGAAGATAGTTTCCCTAATTTCGAAAATCGGAAGTCTTCCTCAGGAGTCGCGTCGGATTGAGATAGTTTAACGTTCGAGTGTCGGTTGCGCGAGAAACGATTCGGTCGAGCGGCGGAAATTACGCGTGAACCGCGGAGGTCTACTCGTCTCGTCGAACGCGTACGGCCGCGGATTGTTCGCCGCACGTAGTAAATTTCGTCTGTTCTTCGACTCTTGCGACAGTCTCAGGATTTACGCCGTTCATCCGCGTCTCCGTCTAGTTTCGAGACGGAGCGAATATTGTACCGTAATACCGTACGTCCGCGATCAAATTAGGATCGACTAACGCGCTCCGCGAGCGACCATCTTTCGCACAAGTGTACAAGGAGCGCGGGCTCCCGGTTCGCGGCCTCGTGGCCGCTCACCTGTAACTTTTATTTGACGACCATTAAATGAATAGAGCCGATTCCGTTTAGTTGATTCTTAACCTGCGAGATCCGTCCTGCCGTGAGGGCTGTCCCCGCTACCTCCTGTGCTCGAACCATCTGGCCATTCGCGTCATTATTTCACCTCGCGTTTCGAGGAGGCTCGATACTCGGGCTCGGCTTCACCGAGCACGAGAAGTTTATCGTGTTTCGCGTGGTATTTTCTAATACCTGGCGCCCGAACTCGTGTCGCGTAGTTAATTCAAGCCTCCTACGAAATTGCCTTTGCACCGGGAGGACCGTGTCCGCACGGCCGCGCACGGCCCGGCCTCAGAGCCTGTAAAATCCCGGGGTTGACCATTTTTCGGCGGCTATAAAACCGTGCGAAAAAGGGACAACGTCGCACATTTCAATATAGCGTTCACTATTCATTCGTTCGTTTATACATTTTATTTCTGTTTTACCCCAATATCCAATATCGGCCCAAATTACACTGTCCAACACCAAATTTGTTCCCAGATTACTATTGGGTCCTTCTTATAGAGTTTTTTGCGCTGATTCCGAATCTGTTTTTAATTTTTTCCCTATACGCACAGTTTTTGAGAAATTTGAGTTTGAAAAAATGACCTATTTTTCAACTTTGAACAAATATTGTGATGTTATTATAAAAGATATTGAATTGTTCTTTGCAGCAAAAGATTCTGTGGACTTTCCCGAATACAGTGATATCCAATATTAATACACTACGATTGTTTAAACATGTTTAAACAATGATTAAAGACGGAGAGACACCACTTTTGCACCAATTTTTGAAGATATTTTTAAATTTATCTCAAAAAATAAGGGTCCAGCGGAAAATCGAACTATACCACGCGATAGAGCAGACTTTTATCTTGAAAAACCCCCCTTTGAAGTTTTCGACATCGACGTTTTTACCGAACCACAAAGCAAAATATCTTCGCCCGACATGAGTTGCCGCCAGTGGCGCTCACCACTACAACGGTCGTTCGCCGCTCCGTATTCCGTCGCTGCGCCATATCTCGTCCAGAGCGTCACTGGCGGCAACGCATGTCGGGCGAAGATATTTTGCTTTCTGGTTCGGTAAAAACGTCGATGTCGAAAACTTCAAAGGGGGGTTTTTCAAGATAAAAGTCTGCTCTATCGCGTGGTATAGTTCGATTTTCCGCTGGACCCTTATTTTTTGAGATAAATTTAAAAATATCTTCAAAAATTGGTGCAAAAATGGTGTCTCTCCGTCTTTAATCATTGTTTAAACATGTTTAAACAATCATAGTGTATTAATATTGGATATCACTGTATTCAGGAAAGTCCACAGAATCTTTTGCTGCAAAGAACAATTCAATATCTTTTATAATAACATCACAATATTTGTGTAAAGTTAAAAAATATGTTTTTTTTCAAAGCCATGTTCCTCAAAAACTGTGCGTATAGGGAAAAAATTAAAAACAGATTCGGAATCAGCGCAAAAAACTCTATAAGAAGGACCCAATAGTAATCTGGGAACATAAAAAAAGTTGAAATTTGTTGGACAGTGTTATCAAACAGCCGTCGCCAAAGGGGATTCAAAATTGCTGTTCTTCATTCAAATTATGATAGAATAGCCTACGTCGTCTGTACCATCCAAATTAAATCTTTTTTCGTCAGTAAATATGACTCTTCGCCACTTTGTCCTCATATTTTTTCGGCAAATTGTAAGCGGAACGCTTTATGCTCCTTTAACCAAGGCTTTTTCTGCAATTCTCTTCGCGCTAAGTGTTTGCATTTTTGTAAAACACAGCGTAGATTCTTTCCGTTAGTGTTAACACCAACACTTTCAGCGATTTGTCTCGCAGTCATCCTAGAATTTTGTGGACACCGGGAACTCTTCTTTTTCCCGTAATCTTCAGCATTTTTTAACAAGATCATAACAACTTTTCAACATCTATTTACAATTTTTGATATTTGTGTAATTCAATCTTGCTCTTACTGTAACTTCAATATCGTATGTACTTCGCACACACTTGGTTTTGTTCCACGACCCATTCTTAACACTTTAGTATGTTTGTGAGGCTCAATACAAGTGATTCCTTATATTGAGAGCGTTTCTGATGACATTAAAAGGATTTTCAGAAAAGCTGGAATACATACCATCTTTAAAATTCCGCAATACTTAAAGTGTCATTTTCCAAATGTTAAAGATAAATTGCATTTATTAAAAAGCCATAACATTGTATATTCCATACCTTGCAAAGGGTGCAGCCAGGTTTATATAGGACAAACATCTAGACGTTTAGAGACTAGATTAAAGGAGCACAAACACAATATTTTCGTACCACCTACAAATCACACCGCGTTGACTAAGCACTCAGTAGAATTTGACCACCCGTTTGATTTTGAAAATGTAAAAGTAGTTGACCGAGAACCCAACTTATACAAAAGGCTAAGTTTAGAAACCTTTCATATGATGAAAAATAGTAGCGTAAATCTGCGGTATGAAACACCAAAGATACATGAACTGTACGCAACGTTACTGAACCAGTAATGATTATGATGAAATCTTTCTAAACAGAATAATAATTTTTTTTCAGTTTTCTACACATTTTTACATGTATGTGCACATATATGTATGGTTTAGTGGCAAATTCTTTGACGTAGCTCATTTTTTGTTACCTATATAGGTATAATATGCGGAAATGGGTAGGTTGTGATTTGAATTTACCGCCTTATTGCGATCTCAGACGCAAATCGATACATTGTCGGCCATTGGTCGTCTGCTGGTCTATACAGTCCTCACTACTGTGGTGATTGCCTAGGCAGCAACATGTGGTCGCACGGCTCCTCTAATATTTTCTTTAAATGTTCTCTATTTCAAATGTTCTCTTATAAAGTGTTCTAATTCACCGCAATGTTAAACAATTTTATGTACACTACGCAAGTGAGTAGGAAAGTACTTTGGTTATGTTATTGTTACGGATAGAGAATAGATTCCGTTCGTTTTCTCATTGGAATCTCTTCCAGATCGTCTCTGGCAGGAAGCGTCCTAGATAACCTTTCATATCGTAGTTGAACCCTTTGATTTAGTACCGAGTTTTTAGCCAGATCTCATTAGAGGCGACAAAATAAAAGTCTGGCCCTATGCCCTAATCTCTAAGCGCGATTAGATTATGAACAGAGTATTCTATTCATTGTAGGGGTATATAAACCCTTAGATTCTCACTCTCTCGGGTTAGTACTTCAGTAGACACGTATCGCGTCACGTCGTGCTGTAATTTTGGAAAAGCAACTATAGTGAGATCGGGCTAAAGTACCTTTCGGATCAAAGTTTGTTAAAGTTGTTTCCGATTCCCCCGCATTGCCAGTGCGTCAAAAAACGAACATCGTTTTAGGTAAATTCCTTTTTCTATATCTTTCTTTAAATTCCAACCGCGACAGTTACACACCTGTACCACAGATTTTTATAGTTACAATATATTTGTGTTGTTTGGAAATTAGATTGAGATTATTAAACCCATTATTATCGTCCAAAATCCTAATATAATAATTGAACGTTCTCACTCGATACAACCCTACCGCTCGGGTTGTATCAATTAGATTATATTAGTTACGAGGCCTACTAACTATCCTAGCGACTCCCTGATTTCGCATCAGGTTCGTTCGCTATTTACCAATTATTCAAATAGAGATTTTTCCTACCTAGTGGCTCCCCAATTTCGCATTGGGTTCGTCCACGAAACCTATACCATCCTAGCGGCTCCCTGATTTCGCATCAGGTTCGTCCGTATCCTAACAGCTCCCTGATTTCGCATCAGGTTCGTCTGTGCGTTTATCCAACTTCCCAGCGGCTCCCCAATTTCGCATTGGGTTCGTCCGCGCTGATTCTACAACCTCCTAGCAGCTCCCCGGTTTCGCATCGGGTTCGTCTGCGCGTCGTTCCTAGTGACTCCCCAATTTCGCATTGGGTTCGTTCACGAAGTTTCACCTTCCTAGCAGCTCCCTGATTTCGCATCAGGTTCGTCTGTGTTTGACTCCATTCCTAGAGGCTCCCTGACTTCGCGTCAGGTTCGTCCTCGTCGTCTATAATCCTAGCGGCTCCCCAATTTCGCATTGGGTTCGTTCGCGTGCCTTTATTAACAAACTGATACCATATTCCCTGGGTTTATAATCCTTCGCCGGCCACTCGTGCTGCTCGCGGCCCTGGCTCGTAACATTATATTTTAGTTAATTTTCTAGCTTAAATGCAATGACTAATATTTTTGTTAATCTTCATTACAGACACAATATATATTAAAATTTTTTTGGTATTCTCTTGAGAATGATCTAGATTGAGATCGAAACGTTGAGACAAATTATTGTGCCTATTTTGCAAATTGTGTAATTGTAACAATTGATCGAACCAATGCGCCGAAATCGTTTTAATTTTACTTTAGTATGTTGTTTTATTAAATGCGCACGAAAGAAGCTAGCTGACCCACTTTATCAATTACGTTTTGCAACGAATGTTTGCTCTTCAGTAACTTCTGCACAACTGACAAATGTAAAACTGCTATTCGTGCTATCATTTACAATATTTACGTTCTCATTTCGAAAATTCTTTTGAAGTAAATATGGTGGATGGTGTTCAGTACATTGTACATAAAGGCATGTCAGAATATGTTGACATACATATTAAAATATTCGTTTTCTTCAGTTGAATGTATCAAATGAGGAAAAATAGATGATGTGTTATCTTTTTGTCCCGGAGTGTAGTGTCAAGAAACTATTGGGTCGTTCGGAAAGTAATTTCGTTTTTCGTGTAGAAATGACATTGCTTCCATTTGTTGATACTTTCCTTATTTTAAATCGCAAAATAGTGGTGTATCTTGACAGCTGACATTTCGGACGTAACTTCCTACCTTGTAGTGCTTTCTAATCTTACAATTATGTTTTTATCATCGCATCAAATATGCAAAATCAAACTACGCATTTCCATCACCTTTTGTTTATTTGTTACCGCAAGGATAAAAATGCAGTGCACGAAAGAAAAATTAGTGCGCTGTTTAAGGAGAGCATGTACCATCGATTACTATTTTTCTCGCTTTTTTCAACATTTTTAATGCGGTGCAAATTTTTTATGTCGTGCAAACAAGAAAAGTCATATAACTCAATATTATGCTAATAAAAAACAGAAATTCTCCGGCATGGGATCTTTAAGTTGTCGGAAAAGTCGCAAGAGATCATAGAACAAAAAGTCATGAAACTTATTCTAAATGGTAAAAAATTGGCATTTAGAAAACGAAATGACTTTCCGAACGACCCAATACAATAAAAGAAATCAGTCTGCCAAAGTGCCGGATGGGAATGCCCTGTTAAAGGGTTGGGGTTGATTGAGATATTATAATTCCAACCCTCTGTTCATCGAAAGCTGGACAATGCCGGAACACGGAAGCCTCCGGTATGATAGGAAAGCTTCGATTATGCGGCCGTTACAATTACAAATATCGTGTACACATATACCGGTGCTGGAATATATGTGTGTATATTCGTGTAGTTGGGCAGCTCGCCGCGATTCTCAAAAAGATCGCATTACTCCGGGGATGACCCAACCGTTTCCAATAGTGAACGTAATTAGTATCGTCTACGGCATAGAGGTATAGTCGATGATGCGCATGATAGACGGACGGCCAAGTGAATACCGTCTAGCGAGTTATTCGAAAACTGTCCGATTAACGATCCGAAAGTGCCTCGGGCCAAGATTCAAAATACCTCGACGGACATTGTATTCTCCCATACATTCCTACGGCGTCTCGTGTTCCGGGCGTTGGAAGCTGCACGAGAGAGCAGCTCCTGCAGCTTCTCACGATATCCACGGAAAACTCCAGGGGAGCCACGTTCCGGAATTTGCATCTTCTATCGAAAATGGTAATTAGAGGCGAAGCGTAAACTTTAATTAGAATTACAATTGTAAACACGGCGCGTCCGCCAGTCTTCGAATCATTAAACGCGCTCTGTGCGATCCTACTCGCGCGTTGCTGCACCGTGATTTTGTTTGTACGGAGTTTCGAGTCCCGTATAAAAACACTTCGTTCCCCATCCAACTTTAGCAGTAACCGACGCCCCAACACTTTATCGGCGAAACAGTCCCGACGAAACCCATCATAAGTTTGTTTCTATGAACACGTACGCCACAAATTCGCCAGAGTTACACCCGAACGATGCTCGCGGATTCGTTAAAAGTGTGACATCGGTAACTCTTGTTAAAGTAAACATCTCGTATATTGCTTAGTTATTAGCGAAGGAAATTCGAGCTACGTTTTACCACTCGGGGTTTATCGAACGCCTAAATCGCCACGTGGAACCTCAATATTTCCCACCATGTTTTTATTTCCCACCATTAATGAGTTAAAGAGTTCATAAATTTCCGATTTGTGAAGAAATGTCGATATTTAAATTGTGAACATTTTTTAATTCTTTTGGCGAACGAATCAATGACAGATTTGGGGATTGAAACATTAAACAGTTTTTTTGGTGAACGAATCAATGATAGAATTGCCGATTGAAATATTGAACCGACTTTTTAGTGAACGAATAAATGATAGATTTGACGATTGAAATATTAGACAGTATTTTTGGTGAACGAATCAATTATAATTGACTTGAGGATTGAAGCATTAAACAGTTTTTTTGGTGAATGAATCAATGATAGAGTTGAAGATTAACTCATCCCCTTTTTAACGATCTTCTAAAAGTTTTTGTACGATCTTTCATCGCTATTTTATAGAACAAAAATGAGGAACAAATTCGATCGTATAAAACTCTCGTGGTGTACTTTTTGTTTCACTTTGAGAACGTGCACGTGTGGGTTGATTTTCAAGCTTCATCATTTTTATGCTTTTTGTATAAAACTTTTTGAAAAGATATCTCTGCACCAGTTTCGTGAAATTCATCTTGTCCAACTTATGTTCCAATATTAGATCTCTATCCTTTTTATTCTCGAAAATCGAAAAGTTCTGTCCCGAGCATGCGAAGAAAAGAAACTCGGTTAAATTACAGTGAATGGCGGTGCTTAATGGGTGAAACGATTAATTTCCGCACGCGAAAACGATTCGCTTATTGAATTTACCCGACTGCCTGTGCGTTTAATGGACTCGGATTGAGCGGCGAAGGAACTCCGACTGCTGGATGATTCCTCAGAAATACTTGGCCGAATCGGCAATTAGCAGCCAATATTTTCACTCTTTTCCTCATTCATGTTGCCTCTCTAGGGTTACCTCCGCTGGAAATTCACGTTTGTCACGGGAAACCCGCGGGGGCGTACACTTTCGATGAAATACTGCATAAGCAAAACTATCAAAGAAATTTTTATGTTTGTTGGCTTTTGTAATTAAATTTAAGTTCTCAACAACAAATTCCAGAGTTACTGTGCTCCATCATAGTCGCTCTTTAATTCTTAATTATTCTTTAAAACGGGTCCAAATTTATTTCTGTACTATTGGTTTCCATGAAATTTCCACAGGTTTAATGTAAACAGTTTTTCCAAAACCGAAAATTTAGTGTTTAAATTCGAGAGTTACTTAGCTCCATCACAAACGCTCTTTTATTCTTAATTATTCTTTAAAACGGGTCCAAATTTATTTCTGTACTATTGGTTTCCATGAAATTTCCACAGGTTTAATGTAAACAGTTTTTCCAAAATCGAAAATACAGTGTTCAAATTCGAGAGTTACTTAGCTCCATCACAAACGCTCTTTTATTCTTAATTATTCTTTAAAATGAACCCAACTTTATTTCTGTACTATTGGTTTCCATGAAATTTCCACAGGTTTAATGTAAACAATTTTTCTAAAATCGAAAATTTAGTGTTCAAATTCGAGAGTTACTTAGCTCCATCACAAACGCTCTTTTATTCTTAATTATTCTTTAAAACGGGTCCAAATTTATTTCTGTACTATTGGTTTCCATGAAATTTCCACAGGTTTAATGTAAACAGTTTTTCCAAAACCGAAAATTTAGTGTTCAAATTCGAAAGTTACTTAGCTCCATCACAAACGCTCTTTTATTCTTAATTATTCTTTAAAATGAATCCAAATTTATATCTGTACTATTGGCTTTCACGAAATTTCCACAGGTTAAACGTAAACAGTTTTTCCAAAATCGAAAATTTAGTGTTTAAATTCGAGAGTTACTTTGCTCCATCACAAACGCTCTTTTATTCTTAATTATTCTTTAAAATGAATCCAACTTTATTTCTGTACCATTGGCTTTCACGAAATTGCCACAGGTTTAATGTAAACAATTTTTCCAAAACCGAAAATATAGTGATCAAATTCGAGAGTTACTTTGCTCCATCACAAACGCTCTTTTATTCTTAATTATTCTTTAAAATGAATCCAAATTTATATCTGTACTATTGGCTTTCACGAAATTGCCACAGGTTTAATGTAAACAGTTTTTCCAAAACCGAAAATTTAGTGTTTAAATTCGAGAGTTACTTTGCTCCATCACAAACGCTCTTTTATTCTTAATTATTCTTTAAAATGAACCCAACTTTATTTCTGTACCATTGGCTTTCACGAAATTGCCACAGGTTTAATGTAAACAATTTTTCCAAAACCGAAAATATAGTGTTCAAATTCGAGAGTTACTTTGCTCCATCACAAACGCTCTTTTATTCTTAATTATTCTTTAAAATGAATCCAAATTTATATCTGTACTATTGGCTTTCACGAAATTGCCACAGGTTTAATGTAAACAGTTTTTCCAAAACCGAAAATTTAGTGTTTAAATTCGAGAGTTACTTTGCTCCATCACAAACGCTCTTTTATTCTTAATTATTCTTTAAAATGAACCCAACTTTATTTCTGTACCATTGGCTTTCACGAAATTGCCACAGGTTTAATGTAAACAATTTTTCCAAAACCGAAAATATAGTGTTCAAATTCGAGAGTTACTTTGCTTCCTCACAAACGCTCTTTTATTCTTAATTATTCTTTAAAATGAACCCAACTTTATTTCTGTACTATTGGCTTTCACGAAATTGCCACAGGTTTAATGTAAACAATTTTTCCAAAACCGAAAATATAGTGTTCAAATTCGAGAGTTACTTAGCTCCATCACAAACGCTCTTTTATTCTTAATTATTCTTTAAAATGAACCCAACTTTATTTCTGTACTATTGGCTTTCACGAAATTGCCACAGGTTTAATGTAAACAATTTTTCCAAAACCGAAAATATAGTGTTCAAATTCGAGAGTTACTTTGCTCCATCACAAACGCTCTTTTATTCTTAATTATTCTTTAAAATGAATCCAAATTTATATCTGTACTATTGGTTTCTATGAAATTTCCACAGGTTTAATGTAAACAGTTTTTCCAAAAACGGAAATTTAGTGTTCAAATTCGAGAGTTACTTAGCTCCATCACAAACGCTCTTTTATTCTTAATTATTCTTTAAAATGAACCCAACTTTATTTCTGTACTATTGGCTTTCACGAAATTTCCACAGGTTTAATGTAAACAATTTTTCTAAAATCGAAAATATAGTGTTCAAATTCGAGAGTTACTTAGCTCCATCACAAACGCTCTTTTATTCTTAATTATTCTTTAAAATGAATCCAAATTTATATCTGTACTATTGGTTTCCATGAAATTTCCACAGGTTTAATGTAAACAGTTTTTCCAAAAACGGAAATTTAGTGTTCAAATTCGAGAGTTACTTTGCTCCATCACAAACGCTCTTTTATTCTTAATTATTCTTTAAAATGAATCCAAATTTATATCTGTACTATTGGTTTCCATGAAATTTCCACAGGTTAAACGTAAACAGTTTTTCCAGAATCGAGAATTTAATGTTCAAATACTTTTTGGGTTCACAGTAGCTGCTTCCTCATTTCTGCAAACCGTTGAAGATGTAAAATTGAAACTTACAAGCCAGTTCACGGTGGATATTTTTCATAGTGCTACACTTCGATTCTGTGTAACGTTGTTCCTTTAAGGAAAGTTATCTGACCATAGTACAGATTCAACAAGACCGAAAACAGTTCTCGCGAAATTACGCACCGTTAGTGCGCAACCATTTTTTCGGCCTCGAGTCTTGAACAATCGTATCAGATTGGGATTTCGCGGTGGTTTCGCGTTTCTTGCGGATAAGAAGACTCCTATTCGCCGGCAACAGAGCCTCGATTACGATGTCTGCAATCAGATTCTGCATTCAAGACAATCGATGACTGAGAACAACGCGATTCCGTCTTTCCGCGCAAGAATAGAGATGGATACTCTCAAGCGGATAATTAGGAACGATCGATTCGCTGAGCAACGTGTATCGCCGCGCCAGTCGAGACTGTGCAAACTAATAATTTTCGCTCGAGTTGTTTAACGCGTTCTTCGATTTTTTCTCTGCCTTACATAGAAACACTAATGTCTCATCAAATTAGCTTTTGAATTCCAGTATTTTTAAAACACTGATTTTTATATTAAAATAAAACAAATGAAATAGTTCCAAAATTTTGTAAGGAAAAGCCGTAAGGAAAAACGGGTTTATTATCAAAATTGGACAGAGGGACAATTGACGTAATTTTACAATTCTTCTGTCATTTCTGATTTTCTATTTTCATAAATTTAACTATACTATATATTATTTACAGGGTGTCTCTGCTGAAGGAGGCCACCTAAATTTCTCCTTTATTAAAATATGGCATATATTCCAAAATATTCCATTTATGGCATAATTTAAATGGTATCGAAGGAGGAATATCATAAAAGAACAATTTTTTATCGGGAAAACATTTTTTTTATTTCATCCTGTTAATGACTTAAGCATATTCAAATGTATTTTTTTAGCCGCTGTAAAATGGAATGAAAAAATTAGTTTTTCCCGATAAAAAAATAACGATGACCTTGAAAAAACTATGTAAAAATAACCGGACAAAAGAAATTGTTCTTCTATGATATTCCTCCTTCGATTTAAATTATGTCATAAATATTTTTTGTGTCATTAAAAATAGAGGAGATACTTAGGTGGCCTCCTTCTGCTGAGACACCCTGTATACATACGTATGCTATGCATACACCTTTCGTAGTTCAACTCTATAATATTTATACTAAATGTTTGAATTTATTTGGTGTATATAGAACTACGAACTTGTAATAAAATTAACCATATTGAGCACAATTACAATAACCAAAATCTGTACAATTTTTCAGTTTATCTAATACTTATAGAATTACAAAGAAGCAACAAAATAAGACGTACTCTGTACAAAATTCAAATTCTAAGTTTCTATTTCATGTAGTATTTTTCTTTTGGAAGTGAGAATTAATAACACATGAAATGACCACTCGAAAGCCAAAGAAATACCAATAACAAATATTGACATGTTAACGCACTATGTGTACGGAGTCTAATTTGAAACGAATTGATTTGAATATCCTCTTTTCTACGTGTTACAAGATTCTAACCATGCGTCAATTGAATAATCAAATTTAACGATTTCAACTCTGTCAAAGTGTGTAAACGCAGTCCAACGCGAGGCGTATGCGATAATTCAAAATGATTAACGAGTGTTAATTGTACGGCAAACGTTTGTATAAATTTACATTCTCAACCAATAGCTTGCCAAACACGTATTAAAGAACCATTAACTGATAAGCTGAGTGCTGGGTAACTAACACTAAAAATAAATCAGATTTCGACGATTATGTTTCAAGATGTGACAGTCAATTTGAAAATCATTGATTTTAATAAGATCCGTGTATTTATAAAGTATTTATATGAGCTTCACTTGTTACTTGGTAAATTGCCAACAATTCAAGTTTCTCTTAATAAATTGCAATTATATTTTCAAGATAGAAAAAGAGTTACAGAAAAAGATTTCGATTTTTCTAAATAGTCAAATAAGGAAAGATTATTCGTACGTTTTTAACCGAGTCGATTGTCTGCGAGTCGAATTTGTAACTTTTATGGTCTTATCAATGTGCAAACTGTGAATTTTTATGGAAAATAAAAATCGTGTGTGACGTTACTGAACCTTTCGCTGCATAGTGTATCATATCTGATACAGTTAAAAAATCTGGAGTATAGTAAACTAAGAATGTGTTTTTTTTCTATAATGTGTTTCATTACTTTTTCTGAAAATGTTGTTTTCATTTTTTAAAATATCTTTCCCTCAAATAAAACACAAAAACTGACCTTCTTCCAATTTTTTCATCCCAATTAAAAAAATCATGCAGTGAAGGGTTAACTGTCAGAAGATTGCATAAGTTCGTACCCGATATGAAAATAAAATTCGATGGTTAAATTTTAAAGAATACAGCTTTACGAATCAATTATATAGTCACCATTCTGATTATAGAAATTTTAATTTATAATTGTTTTCACATACCGCCGTACAGTAAAATTTGCAAAATCTATTAAAGTCGAGCACGAACTTATGCATACTTAAACATCACATTGCTAATGTTCGACGATAAAATTTTTTTCAGATTGACACTTGGAAAATTGGACTTTTCAGCATTGTCTCGAGCACTGTGGCAGCGGATCGATCTCCGGCCGGCATCGATATGATTTCTCGATTCGAGAGATCTTGGGAAACGGTAGAGCGCTGATGGTCCGACCTAATATTTACCGGATGGGATCGGCGCGGCATCGTCGGTGCGTGTTCCCGATCAATTAACAATTTGTCTGGGAATCGGGCGCGCTCGGATCGCCGCTAATCCAGCGAAAAATCTCGATTCGGGAACAATGGGTACCCACGAGAGATCAGACTAGAAAAATAACGGATGGCGCGGCGTATTTCGTCGGGGCTTGATTCACGATATTCCCGGGTGGTGGTCGGCGTATGCAGTTGCAGAAGCGAGGCCAGGCAGGCGGTGGCGTGTGCAACAGTGTGCCGCGACATGACGCGCGGAGGCCGCGAATTTCGCGAAGCGCGAGCGAGAGACCCGCTTGATATCGCACGCGCCTGTATACGAAGCCACAACCACGTAAGGCCTTCTTGTTCCGTGACGAACGACGCCAACGATGTCGCATTTCCGACAAGCACGAGCAACATGCGTGCCTACGCAAGATTAGCGGAATGAGCCTGGCACACCGCGCCGACTACAATGCGCGCAGCTCGCCGCAACGCGCGATCTACGAACCGAGTAAGGTGAAGTGCCCTAAGTCTGGACAGTCCAAAAGTGATACCTAAATCTGGACAATTGAATTTTCATAGTAAAATCAGTAATTAACAGATTAAATAATTATATTATATATTCTGAGGCCTTAGCTACAAGTAGGTGTGAATATTATTTCATTGAGACATCAATTGAAATTTAAAAATGAATTCAAAGTTCATCTGAAAACAGTATACAAAATAGTCTATTTACATGCGAATCATGTGCATTTATAGTTCGAACTTTTGTTAGAAAAAAAGATATAATTTAAGCCCTCAGACAAAAAATAATTATCACGCAGAATAATATTGATATTTTAAAATAAATTGGCAATCAAGCTTAACGTAAATAATAATTATTAGTCCAAATATTAGATGTCCAAGATTAGGACTGTTTTCAAATATCAGTACTCCATACTGGGACGCGATGACAGTAGCTGTCCCATTCTAAGCTTATACGCAATGTGCTTACTCCTGAAGCCGGACACGTGTTTGTGAATAAAATCAACGCATTGTTTGCAAATTATTTAACTACATGTACGTATAATTAGTCTTCTATTAGCTTGAATAACGTATGTAGAAAATGTATTCCGGTTGTGACGTTAATAATACTTTATGTTTACATCTTAAATCTGTCAGTATTACTACCTAATCTTAAAAGTTGTATTATGACAAGTTTTATTAAAACAGTAAATGAAAATAAATATATATTTGGTTAAATAATACAATATTATAATATATGATAAGAATACTACATATTACGCAAAGCATCTTCTATTCGTCATGCGCAACAGCGCCACCAACCAACGTTTTAGGTTAGGTTCGCTCGAACAACTCGTAAATTGAATTTCTCCCGATATAGGCTTTACTTCTGTCCAGGTACTAGCTTAGATTGGATTTAATATGTCCAACTATAGGTTTGAATTATTCTTGTTAATACAATTAAGATATTAACCTAAACAATGATTTTTTTATTTTAAATTACTCTACAAACTCTGAACTGTATGTTAAAACTCTTAAGAAATTGTTTTTGTTTATTTAAAGCGATAAAATTAAAAATAGAAAAACATGCTGTCCAGGCATAGGGCACTTCACCTTAGCAGGAACCTGGACCTTAGCCACAGTGGACCCAATAAGTATTAGATCATCGCACAAGTCTCGTCAGTTTTTAACAGCTAGGGTAAATGTACCTATGACTGCGGTATTTTTTACAATGAGATTAGAATACGTAAAAATAAATACTCCCTCTGTCCCATAATAATAGTAGCAAGTGAATATTTCAACGGGAATTATTGCCGAATGCAGCTGTAAGTTATGTTGTAGAGCAAAATTGCGAAGCCTTCAATTAAAATCAATGTTTCATGACATCTATCATTTGTTTTCACACATCTTTCAATTTTTAGGTTAACCTAAGAGTAAACTTTACATTACTGGACTCAAAAGTGCCTTTCGCCTATAAATTATGATGTATTTGGTATATAATCCAGTAGATTTTAAATCCTGTAGGATCAATGGTTCAGGAGTTATGCTTGCTTAAAGTTGAGCAATCTGCAGTGTTTTTGACAAGTAAGGGCGCCGCCATATTGGTTTGTAGTGACGACCGCGGGTCGTTTACATAATCACCAACCAACTCGGTAAGCGGCGCGCGATCGTCACTACAAACCAATATGGCGGCGCCCTCACCTGTCAAAAACACTGCAGATTGCTCAACTTTCAGCAAGCATAACTCCTGAACCATTGATCGTACAGGATCGAAACTTCGGTTTGCAGCCGCCCGAGTACAAATCTTCTGGATTAGGACAGACGACCATTGAAATTTAATACACCTTTTATACACCGTTACAATTCCAGGACTCGATTTTAATCGTTGTTCACAATAATTTCTTTCTACAAAACCTATTTTTTAAATTTTCAATATAGGCCCACGTAAAATAGTCGTAAAAAACAGCTTTCAACATTCTCTCTGTAATTTTTTCGAGATATCTTTTCACGTCATGCAGGAAACTAATGGTTCTAGCTTCTCAAAAAAGTAATCGTCTTTTTAGCCTTTAGCAATTGATCCTTTCGCATAGTTTATTTGCTCGTGAAATGGAATAAGTTTAGAACGCACCCTAAACAGATTAGCAGACTGCGGATCTTTATGCAAAATCAAAATGTTACGCATTGATTGTGAGCAGCAGGAACAAAATAAAAATGTATTTCATCCCTTAATGATTATGCTACACTAAAAGCAACATCATAATACTCTTTCACACAATACTGTTTCATAATTCACCGAATCAATGTCTACAAAAATATATACAGATCTGCAGTCTACTGATTAGGTATTGAATCCGCAGCACGCGTGTTAGAAATTTCATAGTTGAAAAATAAGGAAGACCCACCCTAGAATAACAGACCGGAGAACGGCTTCACGTGTTACCGGCGCGGCGCGGCGACTTCCCGAAGAATCACGAGCCAACCCGCGTTTCGAAGTAATTATTATCTGCCGACACGCAGCATGGAACAGGAAAAAAATAATTGTAGGTACGATCGGAACGAGCGGACCCGACGCGCTACCCGCTCGTTTATGCTCGCCAAGCCGCGCCGAGGCCTCGATATCGAGGATTAGAAGCGTGCACACGTGGATCAAGCGCGCCTGTGAACTCTCGTAACCAGCCTCGAGACGATGCACGCCGCGATTATTAAGTTATTTTCGCATAAAATCATTCGGCACACTCACTGCCACCCGTCGCAGTTCTGTTTCGCTGAAAGAAAATGAAGTTAGGGCTCGCTGTAATGCGAGACCTCGTCGTACGAAACCGAGAGCGTAGAAAGATAACTGAATAAATTGTATTATTAAAACTTCATTGTATAAAAAAAGAAGTAATACGTATTTTTCGTTAGACTGCGAATGTACTAGCAACCGCGAGCCTTGTCTTTGAAGCCAATCGCAGCGACTTTTCACTATCATTGCGTAATTTTCGCGCGGTTATGCAACGATGTTGTTGCGCAATGGTATCGAAGACGCACGCTCGATTCCGAAATTCCGCTTTTAGCTGGAGGATTGTACACCGGTGATCCAGAACTGAGAATTATTAAGTTCGCAGGCATAATCTGTCAGCTAAACGTGGATCTGACCGAACATAAAAATAGTTTACTCACGTAAACCGTTATGGTCATACGTATGTTCGACGAGAATACGATATTATGCTGAATGATAGTGCTGAATGCAATTCCTTTCAAACCGCGTATTCAGTATACTATTTCCGATAGAAAGCGGGCAAACTGGGCTCCAATAACCTTTCCAAAATTGTTTAACACTGAACCTACCGAGCACTAGAAACGATTAAACTGTTTTAGCTTACGAAACTGACAAGGCTCTATTTATTTATATTTCGTGCAATTTGTATTACAATATGTGCTTGAATGAAGAAATTTATCGAATCTATTTCCATGGAAGCTACTTTTTGATTTCAATAATTGTTTAGTGTTAGATAAAGCTCGAAGAAGCACAGACAACGGTCGATAGGGAATCCATTTCGCGGCGAATGCAGCATCGCGAGAGAAGAAACAGGATCGGAACCAACCAATATCGAAAGGCTGCAAAAGCGCGCGTTGCAAAACGTTCGCGAGTGAGCGCGTGTTTGCCAAAAATGTCTTGGCAAAAAGGTATCGGTCGGTCTGTGTGCAAAAACGTAGTTCGATTCCGCCGGAGCGTGGACTCAATTTGCACCGGGGCCGGGGCTGAGGAATCGAAGTTCCCATTACGATGGGAAATAGAAGCAAATCACTTGGGCAAACATTGTTTCCATTCGGCGATTCATCAATTAAATAAATTCGAAAAGAACGAGCCGGAACCGAGTATTAGTCTCGAGTGCCCGATTCAATTTTCCCCTCGGCGCGACACGACGACGACGCTTGCCGATAAAACGACGACACCGATCGCCGCGGTGGAGGTGGATCCAGGGAAATATACATAGATCGAGCGGGGATCCATTCGATCTTCCGAGAGATCAGCTCCTCGTCTGAACGGCTATGTAGAAACCAGCCAGAACAACCGAGCAGCACGATGCTGCACTCGCTTCCGGCGCCGATAAGATCGCGATCCGTCCGCATCGAGCTGCAATTAATAATCACGCATACGTTGCGTGACGCTATTGCGTATCGACGTAACTGCGAATCCTTCGTCCGCATTTTTACACACGAATCGAACACCGTTACACGCTCCCGGACAAAACAACAGCCCACGCGTCCTACTGTTAGCGGATTTTATGCATTTATGACAAAAGTGAGTTATTGCTCGCATACAGTTATTCCATTTTTAACTCGCTAAAATCGCTAAGAAAAGAAATGAACACAGTCGGTCTCATAATAGCGCATTCTATGTACTCATGACAAAAGTGAGCCGACTGCCAAACAGTTAAAACATTGAAGTAATATAAAAATAAGATTCTACCATTCTGAACTCTCTAGTCAGTCTCATAATAGGTAGGCTGCGGATTTCAAACAGTTAAAACATTGAAGTAATATAAAAATAAGATTCTACCATTTTGAACTCTCTAGTCAGTCTCATAATAGGTAGACTGCAGATTTTATGCATTCCTGATAAAAGTAAGCCTACTGATAAGAAGTAAAAACATTAGAGACAAATTTTAAAATAAAATTCTGCCATTTTGAACTCTCTAGTCAGTCTCATAATAGGTAGACAGCGGATTTTATTCATTCATGATAAAAGTAAGCCTACAAGCAAGTTTTTACAAGCAGTAAAAACATTAGAGAAAAATTTAAAAATAAAATTCTACCTTTTTGAACTCTGTAGTCAGTCTCATAATAGGTAGGCTGCGGATTTTACGTGTCCATGACAAAAGTGAGCAAAACAGTACAGACTTTGAAGCAATTTAAAAATAAAATTCTACCATTTTGAACTCTCTAATCAGTTTCATAATAGGTAGACTGAAGCTTATATGCATTCATGATAAAAGTAAGCCTACTGCCAAGCAGTAAAAACATTAGAGAAAAATTTAAAAATAAAATTCTACCTTTTTGAAATCTCTAGTCAGTCTCAGAATAGGTAGTCTGTGGATTTTACGAGTTCATGACAAAAGTAAACCTACTGCAAAACAGTAAAAACAGTGAAGCCATTTAAAGATAAAATTCTACCATTTTGAACTTTCTAGTCAGTCTCATAATAGGTAGACTGCAGATTTATGCATTCCTGACAAAAGTAAGCCTACTGCCAAGAAGTAAAAACATTAGAGACAAATTTTAAAATAAAATTCTGCCATTTTGAACTCTCTAGTCAGTCTCATAATAGGTAGACTGCGGATTTTATGAGTTCATGATAAAAGTAAGCCTACAAGCAAGTTTTTACAAGCAGTAAAAACATTAGAGAAAAATTTAAAAATAAAATTCTACATTTTTGAACTCTGTAGACAGTCTCATAATAGGTAAGCTGCGGATTTTACGTGTCCATGACAAAAGTGAGCAAAACAGTACAGACTTTGAAGCAATTTAAAAATAAAATTCTACCATTTTGAACTCTCTAATCAGTTTCATAATAGGTAGACTGAAGCTTATATGCATTCATGATAAAAGTAAGCCTACTGCCAAGCAGTAAAAACATTAGAGAAAAATTTAAAAATAAAATTCTACCTTTTTGAAATCTCTAGTCAGTCTCAGAATAGGTAGTCTGTGGATTTTACGAGTTCATGACAAAAGTAAACCTACTGCAAAACAGTAAAAACAGTGAAGCCATTTAAAGATAAAATTCTACCATTTTGAACTTTCTAGTCAGTCTCATAATAGGTAGACTGCAGATTTATGCATTCCTGACAAAAGTAAGCCTACTGCCAAGAAGTAAAAACATTAGAGACAAATTTTAAAATAAAATTCTGCCATTTTGAACTCTCTAGTCAGTCTCATAATAGGTAGACTGCGGATTTTATGAGTTCATGATAAAAGTAAGCCTACAAGCAAGTTTTTACAAGCAGTAAAAACATTAGAGAAAAATTTAAAAATAAAATTCTACATTTTTGAACTCTGTAGACAGTCTCATAATAGGTAAGCTGCGGATTTTACGTGTCCATGACAAAAGTGAGCAAAACAGTACAGACTTTGAAGCAATTTAAAAATAAAATTCTACCATTTTGAACTCTCTAATCAGTTTCATAATAGGTAGACTGAAGCTTATATGCATTCATGATAAAAGTAAGCCTACTGCCAAGCAGTAAAAACATTAGAGAAAAATTTAAAAATAAAATTCTACCTTTTTGAAATCTCTAGTCAGTCTCAGAATAGGTAGTCTGTGGATTTTACGAGTTCATGACAAAAGTAAACCTACTGCAAAACAGTAAAAACAGTGAAGCCATTTAAAGATAAAATTCTACCATTTTGAACTTTCTAGTCAGTCTCATAATAGGTAGACTGCAGATTTATGCATTCCTGACAAAAGTAAGCCTACTGCCAAGAAGTAAAAACATTAGAGACAAATTTTAAAATAAAATTCTGCCATTTTGAACTCTCTAGTCAGTCTCATAATAGGTAGACTGCGGATTTTATGAGTTCATGATAAAAGTAAGCCTACAAGCAAGTTTTTACAAGCAGTAAAAACATTAGAGAAAAATTTAAAAATAAAATTCTACATTTTTGAACTCTGTAGACAGTCTCATAATAGGTAAGCTGCGGATTTTACGTGTCCATGACAAAAGTGAGCAAAACAGTACAGACTTTGAAGCAATTTAAAAATAAAATTCTACCATTTTGAACTCTCTAATCAGTTTCATAATAGGTAGACTGAAGCTTATATGCATTCATGATAAAAGTAAGCCTACTGCCAAGCAGTAAAAACATTAGAGAAAAATTTAAAAATAAAATTCTACCTTTTTGAAATCTCTAGTCAGTCTCAGAATAGGTAGTCTGTGGATTTTACGAGTTCATGACAAAAGTAAACCTACTGCAAAACAGTAAAAACAGTGAAGCCATTTAAAGATAAAATTCTACCATTTTGAACTTTCTAGTCAGTCTCATAATAGGTAGACTGCAGATTTATGCATTCCTGACAAAAGTAAGCCTACTGCCAAGAAGTAAAAACATTAGAGACAAATTTTAAAATAAAATTCTGCCATTTTGAACTCTCTAGTCAGTCTCATAATAGGTAGACTGCGGATTTTATGAGTTCATGATAAAAGTAAGCCTACAAGCAAGTTTTTACAAGCAGTAAAAACATTAGAGAAAAATTTAAAAATAAAATTCTACATTTTTGAACTCTGTAGACAGTCTCATAATAGGTAAGCTGCGGATTTTACGTGTCCATGACAAAAGTGAGCAAAACAGTACAGACTTTGAAGCAATTTAAAAATAAAATTCTACCATTTTGAACTCTCTAATCAGTTTCATAATAGGTAGACTGAAGCTTATATGCATTCATGATAAAAGTAAGCCTACTGCCAAGCAGTAAAAACATTAGAGAAAAATTTAAAAATAAAATTCTACCTTTTTGAAATCTCTAGTCAGTCTCAGAATAGGTAGTCTGTGGATTTTACGAGTTCATGACAAAAGTAAACCTACTGCAAAACAGTAAAAACAGTGAAGCCATTTAAAGATAAAATTCTACCATTTTGAACTTTCTAGTCAGTCTCATAATAGGTAGACTGCAGATTTATGCATTCCTGACAAAAGTAAGCCTACTGCCAAGAAGTAAAAACATTAGAGACAAATTTTAAAATAAAATTCTGCCATTTTGAACTCTCTAGTCAGTCTCATAATAGGTAGACTGCGGATTTTATGAGTTCATGATAAAAGTAAGCCTACAAGCAAGTTTTTACAAGCAGTAAAAACATTAGAGAAAAATTTAAAAATAAAATTCTACATTTTTGAACTCTGTAGACAGTCTCATAATAGGTAAGCTGCGGATTTTACGTGTCCATGACAAAAGTGAGCAAAACAGTACAGACTTTGAAGCAATTTAAAAATAAAATTCTACCATTTTGAACTCTCTAATCAGTTTCATAATAGGTAGACTGAAGCTTATATGCATTCATGATAAAAGTAAGCCTACTGCCAAGCAGTAAAAACATTAGAGAAAAATTTAAAAATAAAATTCTACCTTTTTGAAATCTCTAGTCAGTCTCAGAATAGGTAGTCTGTGGATTTTACGAGTTCATGACAAAAGTAAACCTACTGCAAAACAGTAAAAACAGTGAAGCCATTTAAAGATAAAATTCTACCATTTTGAACTTTCTAGTCAGTCTCATAATAGGTAGACTGCAGATTTATGCATTCCTGACAAAAGTAAGCCTACTGCCAAGAAGTAAAAACATTAGAGACAAATTTTAAAATAAAATTCTGCCATTTTGAACTCTCTAGTCAGTCTCATAATAGGTAGACTGCGGATTTTATGAGTTCATGATAAAAGTAAGCCTACAAGCAAGTTTTTACAAGCAGTAAAAACATTAGAGAAAAATTTAAAAATAAAATTCTACATTTTTGAACTCTGTAGACAGTCTCATAATAGGTAAGCTGCGGATTTTACGTGTCCATGACAAAAGTGAGCAAAACAGTACAGACTTTGAAGCAATTTAAAAATAAAATTCTACCATTTTGAACTCTCTAATCAGTTTCATAATAGGTAGACTGAAGCTTATATGCATTCATGATAAAAGTAAGCCTACTGCCAAGCAGTAAAAACATTAGAGAAAAATTTAAAAATAAAATTCTACCTTTTTGAAATCTCTAGTCAGTCTCAGAATAGGTAGTCTGTGGATTTTACGAGTTCATGACAAAAGTAAACCTACTGCAAAACAGTAAAAACAGTGAAGCCATTTAAAGATAAAATTCTACCATTTTGAACTTTCTAGTCAGTCTCATAATAGGTAGACTGCAGATTTATGCATTCCTGACAAAAGTAAGCCTACTGCCAAGAAGTAAAAACATTAGAGACAAATTTTAAAATAAAATTCTACCTTTTTGAACTCTGTAGTCAGTCTCATAATAACTTAAAATTATAGATAATCGAAACTGCGAATAGTAAATGTCGCAATTTGTGTAACTTTGTGATATGTGCCTTTAAAGAGAATTTGAAAAATGTTCCGTAGAAAATTGGTTATGTACAAGCCAAAAATTGCATCGAAATTGGTCAACATTGCTATGAGCAACAAAACTTAAAAATCGCAGTCCTACAATATTGATACAACGGGCGTTTGAACACTTAGGGGGATCACCAGTGAGCACATAGACTGTATCAACTATTTAGAACTGCAGGCAACAATGTGAATATGATTAATTTGTCTCTCCAGTCGCAAATTGCCAGATCTCGGTTATCGCGCGTGTGTGACACCGGTAACGAACGCGATAAGAGGCTTGATAGATGATAGTCAAACTTTGTTAATACTTTGCGGCAATAGTATGTGGAAAATTGAACGACAACAGTGTCGGTGACATAACGTTATTATATCTCATTCCAGCAGCCAGTGTCCCCCCTTCTCTAGCCACGCTTTACATCCGTATCACTAGCTATCTATCTTTTCTTTCTTTTTCTCCCTCCCTTTTTTTCCGTGATCGCGACGCCACCGGCACCGACGGATCGACGAATAAATTTTTTATCGTCCCCACCGACGAATCAGCTAGCAACGGTCTTTTTCTCCTTGTTTTTATCGATTCCTCTAGCTTCCTCTTCCGCAGCCTACCTTGCCCCACCAACCCCTGTTTCTGTTCCAACCCCTTTCAACGTGGCCCACGATTCTGTTACACCGAGTCTCCCGGGTCATTTTCGGATACGTTAAATGCTCCCACGGGACCCGGCACTTATTACCGATGATATCGTGATTCGACGTGTTTCTATCCGTCCCCCCCCCCCACCCCTTTACCTCTGCTTTTTCCTTTTCTCTTTCGGCCCTGGTCAGTTTTGTCCGTGGACGTTACGTGGCCGCGATCCGAGAACATGCCGCCGTTTATTGGCGGTAAAGAATAATGTTGCTTCGCCGGACGCGCTGACGTTTCCACGGACGATCGATGGGTCGTGCGTGTCTTCAAGTTGCGTGAAGGATTTTTGTTATTCCCTCAGGCCGTGTTTCTTACTTAATGGACACGCTCGATTCCAATGTCGTGGAAATCCAACGTAGGACCCGTCTCGAATGATGCGACACGAGACAGTCTCGCAGGCAACCTTCGAGAAACTACGTTGTGTAGTTTGGCATGAACTGCTACTTTTGGATCACTCGGGATTCGGTCATGTTCGTTCCTAAACACGGTGATTTTTCATAGTGATTCGTGATTTTCGTGATCGCTTATGATTGGCGGAGAGCATAACTGTTCTTCGCGTAAGTTACAGAGACATAAACTGTATGTTTTATATTAACGAAATCAAAACAAAATCGCGGGTTACATCACATTTTTATCTATCTAGCCTAAACTATCATTTGCGTTTCCTATGATTGTTAAGCAATACTTTGGTATTTTGTGAAACTTCATACATAGTGCTGTGTACATACATAAGCTTAAAAGAAATTGTCTGCACTTTTGTACTATTTATTGGGTTGTGTAATAAATTCATTTTTTGCCGCAATTTTGTGTTTTGTTAGGGAAAGTACAGTGAACCGAATTAATTAATATTCGGACGCTCTAAAAAAGACGATAACTTTTTTAATATTGTACGATTTTTTTGGGAAGCTAGAGCAATTAGTTTTGTCACGTCCGGTGGTTCAGCCATCGTTAATAATTAATATAATCAATGATGTATTACATATACCAGAGGCTTCGAGCATGAAAATAAGTCCAGTTTTATCGTGGTACTATTTTAACCTAATTATCACGATTTAAAACTCAACAATTCTTCATGAATGGGAGGTGTAGCGATCAGATGCATATTGGATCCCACCGTGAGTCTTTAAATAGTAAAATATTATGCATGGATGACTCATAAATAGACAGCAGATTTTTCTGCAAAATAAAATATTTATACATCATTTGCATGGAGATCGGAATAGAGACTTATTTCTTATGTAAATAATGTTGATAGTTTGAAAATAACGTCTCCATATTTTCAGATTTTTAAAATGTTTTTACTGTTTTAAGTTTCACCTACTCATTTTTGTCATGACTGCTGTCACGTCCGGTGGTTCAGCCATCATTAATAATTAAATATAATCAATGATGTATTACATATACTTTTGAATTTCTTTTTATGTTTAATGTAATAATGTTGTACGAGCAATTAATATTCAATACTCTTGTTAACAATCAAATCGAACTATCGTATATTATACCACATTGAATGCGATAGAATTAAGAAATTCATACTTCATTTGAATCGTCTTGAGCGAAAGGACTGCGTAGCGGAATTATTTCATAAAATGACCAGATCACTTCCAAAAATAAATCATGATCTAAAATCCGCTGAAGACTGTCCATCGAGAATCGATGAGTAATAATTGTTCGTCACCCCATGTGTGACGTAAATGTAATTCGATCTGGCCAGGGGAGCTACAGATAGCAAAGCAGCTAAGAAGAAATTGATCTAGGAGATGCGCAGGGTAATATGATCTAGCTATGACGATTATGACGACAATAATCACCTGACAAAATTGACGAGACAAAGGACTGATCGGTCTATAAAAGGGATGACTCCTCATGAGGAGCGCACTCTTTTTCTTTCACTCTCTTCATAAATCTCCAGTTAGTAAAAGTACAACTAACAGTCAATATTATTCTTCACACTCTCTTCACAAATCTCCAGTCAATAAAAGTACAATTAACAGTCAATATTATTCTTCACAATTCTTCACAAGTTTTCACGCAATCAAACAATTATCAACTACAAGAAGTATTATATCAGTTATAAAATATCAAGCGAAAGTTTTTTTTGTGTAATTTACACCATCCAAACATCAAGAAGGAAGTACCCCCATCTGTAAAACCAAGCCAGAAGACTGTTTAGCGGTAATTACTAACAATTTATAATAAGATTTTTCTAAAATATTATGTATCCGAAATTTGAAGCTAAAAATACAGTTTTGTTTATTTTCAATTCAAAAATATAAGAATATCAAATCATTTTTAAAGAGTATACCCATCATCGATTTCTTCGTACCAATTCCACAATCAAAATCACTTAGAATATTAAGAAAATCCTCGATTACCCGAACCGAAGCCGATGAATGCAGGTAGGTTCAAAACTGCGTTATATCTCAATTATAATCATTTCAATCTATTCAAATAAAATTTCAATTTTTTTCTATTCAAAATCTATAATACGTCCAACTCAGGACGTAACAGTTTACTATAGGATGTGAAAAGAAATTTTTAAAAAAATTGCGATAGATCGGAATTCTAGAAAAAATTCTAAAAGTTGCATTTTATAACTTTTGTATGTGGGCCTATATTGAAAATTTAAGAAATACGTTTTGTAGATCTGTGTCAGTTAAACATATTCTGAAAATTTCGTCAAAATCGATCGACGTTGCAATGAGCTACAAACGTTTAAAGATGATAAAAATTGCAGATTTTCGGCCTCTAACTGCAATAAGTCTAAGGATTCTTACATCTTTCAGTTCCTGTCGTTTTTTCCCGCATCAACCGATTTTGATGAAACTTTCACAGTGCATATAATTGACACTCGTACCGAAGAACCATAGATCGCAAATAAACTTGAAAAACGACTGTAGATTTTCTTAAACTGCTTTATTCCATGCGTCTACAGTGTCCCAGTAACTACTAAAAATATTCGGCAAGCAATTGTAAGAAATAGGAGATAAATTGTTCACTTTTTCTTTCTTTAGCGATTGGAATAAGCTGAAAGCAATGTACATTGATATTTTCAGATTCATTTGACATGTTTACTGTTCTCAATTCACCGTCTCATTACTGTCGCGAATGCATGCAATCCGCAGTCTAATGGTCTAATTCGTAAAGAAAAGTTCGTGGAAAACGTCCTCGATCTTGATTTTCAAGCTTAAAATTTGTTTCACTCCATCGCGCATCGTATAGTACTCGTACCGAAGGACCATAGATCGCAAATGAACTTGAAAAACGACTGTAGATTTTCTTAAACTGCTTTATTCCATGCGTCTACAGTGTCCCAGTAGCTACTAAAAATATTCGGCAAGCAATTGTAAGAAATAGGAGATAAATTGTTCACTTTTTATTTCTTTAACAATTGGAATAAGCTGAAAGCAATGTACATTGATATTTTCAGATTCATTTGACATGTTTACTGTTCTCAATTCACCGTCTCATTACTGTCGCGAATGCATGCAATCCGTAGTCTAATGGTCTAATTTATAAAGAAAAGTTCGTGGAAAACGTACTCGATCTTGATTTTCAAGCTTAAAATTTGTTTCACTCCATCGCGCATCGTATAGTACTCGTACCGAAGGACCATAGATCGCAAATGAACTTGAAAAACGACTGTAGATTTTCTTAAACTGCTTTATTCCATGCGTCTACAGTGTCCCAGTAGCTACTAAAAATATTCGGCAAGCAATTGTAAGAAATAGGAGATAAATTGTTCACTTTTTATTTCTTTAACAATTGGAATAAGCTGAAAGCAATGTACATTGATATTTTCAGATTCATTTGACATGTTTACTGTTTTCAATTCACCGTCTCATTACTGTCGCGAATGCATGCAATCCACAGTCTAATGGTCTAATTTATAAAGAAAAGTTCGTGGAAAACGTCCTCGATCTTGATTTTCAAGCTTAAAATTTGTTTCGCTCCATCGCGCATCGTATAGTACTCGTACCGAAGGACCATAGATCGCAAATAAACTTGAAAAACGACTGTAGATTTTCTTAAACTGCTTTATTCCATGCGTCTACAGTGTCCCAGTAGCTACTAAAAATATTCGGCAAGCAATTGTAAGAAATAGGAGATAGATTGTTCACTTTTTCTTTCTTTAGCGATTGGAATAAGCTGAAAGCAATGTACATTGATATTTTCAGATTCATTTGACATGTTTACTGTTTTCAATTCACCGTCTCATTACTGTCACGAATGCATGCAATCCACAGTCTAATGGTCTAATTTATAAAGAAAAGTTCGTGGAAAACGTCCTCGATCTTGATTTTCTAGCTTAAAATTTGTTTCACTCCATCGCGCATCGTATAGTACTCGTACCGAAGGACCATAGATCGCAAATGAACTTGAAAAACGACTGTAGATTTTCTTAAACTGCTTTATTCCATGCGTCTACACTGTCCCAGTAACAACTAAAAATATTCGGCAAGCAATTGTAAGAAATAGGAGATAAATTGTTCACTTTTTCTTTCTTTAGCGATTGGAATAAGCTGAAAGCAATGTACATTGATATCTTCAGATTCATTTGACATGTTTACTGTTCTCAATTCACCGTCTCATTACTGTCACGAATGCATGCAATCCACAGTCTAATGGTCTAATTCGTAAAGAAAAGTTCGTGGAAAACGTCCTCGATCTTGATTTTCAAGCTTAAAATTTGTTTCACTCCATCGCGCATCGTATAGTACTCGTACCGAAGGACCATAGATCGCAAATGAACTTGAAAAACGACTGTAGATTTTCTTAAACTGCTTTATTCCATGCGTCTACAGTGTCCCAGTAGCTACTAAAAAATATTCGGCAAGCAATTGTAAGAAATAGGAGATAAATTGTTCACTTTTTCTTTCTTTAACAATTGGAATAAGCTGAAAGCAATGTACATTGATATTTTCAGATTCATTTGACATGTTTACTCTTTTCAATTCACCGTCTCATTACTGTCACGAATGCATGCAATCCGCAGTCTAATGGTCTAATTTATAAAGAAAAGTTCGTGGAAAACGTCCTCGATCTTGATTTTCAAGCTTAAAATTTGTTTCACTCCATCGCGCATCGTATAGTACTCGTACCGAAGAACCATAGATCGCAAATGAACTTGAAAAACGACTGTAGATTTTCTTAAACTGCTTTATTCCATGCGTCTACACTGTCCCAGTAACAACTAAAAATATTCGGCAAGCAATTTTAAGAAATAGGAGATAAATTGTTCACTTTTTCTTTCTTTAGCGATTGGAATAAGCTGAAAGCAATGTACATTGATGTTTTCAGATTCATTTGACATGTTTACTGTTTTCAATTCACCGTCTCATTACTGTCACGAATGCATGCAATCCACAGTCTAATGGTAGCAGTAGCTCTTTCCCAAGCAGACCGCTAATGAATTCTATATAATTTTTGGATTCCTGCGCATTAAACTCGCGAACAAACTGCAGCGGGTATAGCGACCCTGTAATAAGTAGCGAAAAACATATAGCGGGTCGTGAAGCTTAAGGGTATCGCTTTACACACTACTTGAGTACACCTCGAGTAGTTCATTACTCTCCTTCCAACGAGTATACAAACTCACGAAGGGTGTTATTGAGCAGAATACATGTTACGCTATTTTTGCGTCACTCCCCTATACTTCTACCGTAGAAAATAATACACGAAACATTTTTTAGTTCAAGTTTAGGAAGGTTGTCCATATACATATACCTTCTGACGGTGCCACGTGCTTGGTAGTTCCAGCATTGACACTAACCGTTTCGATCACACAATGGGATCGGGTACACGTTGTTTTATAAAAATTGCACGACCGAATTTATCCAGACTTTTCGCAATTTCTATAATGGGTGAAATGAAGAAATTTCTTTAGTAATTTCTAATGGAAGCACCTTCATCATTCCAATGATTATTTTATTAAAAAATAAAGAATAAAACTAAAAAATAAAATCGGACAGAAGCCCTCTTAAACAAATGTTTACGTAAAATAACAAAGAAAGGACATGCACAAACACTCGTTATTATCATCAAAAATTTTTTAGATTATAATTTTAAAAATTCTAGATTATAATTTAGATTATGATCTATATTATTCTCGATCCTCAGGATAATCAATATATGTTAATCAATCTTCCCCAAGAGTCCAAACTCTTCATCCAGCGATTGAACATGTTGGAATAAAAATCTCCGCGAGGTCGTTCGGATGGCAGAGGTTCGATTTAATCGTGGATTTAGCAAATAAGCGCGGTCCTAATTGTGTCGTGTTTGGACTCATTTTACCCGGGAAGTGTCGGGAATAGATTAACGAACGCTTCATTAACAAATAATTATGAACAAAAAACAGACCAATACTGTGTGCATAAGACCGCACGACCGAAGTGAAATTTCTACGGCGCACACCTGTGTATTTCTCGTTCACTCGGCTAAACTCAGCTCCCCGAATAGCGTTTCACCTTTGAGCGTGACGGATGATACTCATTCACTGGCCAGCCAATTTGCGTACGCCTAAAGGAGTTTCCAGTTGAGAAATATGCAACCTGTCGTTTGACCGGTCATGGTACGGTTAGTGTTAACAAACCTGTTAAAAAATGCACGCAGTACTAGAAGACCTTTAGTGTTTGTTGTTTCTCCATGAATATCGTACGACATTCCATATTACGTGCCGCTCGACATTACCCGCGTTTACCGGGTGCACGAAGAGAGTTACATCCGGTCGTCGATATTTGATCGATGAATCGCGGTGATACATGCTAAATTATCAATAGAAAATCCTATCCCGGAAGGAGCGTAGCATTCGCGTGCGAGCTCGAGGGGAGAAAGAAACGCGAGTGTGCCGAGCGGTGTGTAGCGGAGGGTACAGAAAACGAACGCATCGCTTTGTGTAGCGTCGTGAGAGTGCCGTCTTGGCGGACGCAAAAGACAGAGTAAAGTTGAGCGCGGACAAAAGAGCCCTAAGAAGGAGAAGCGAAACGTAGAACACGGGTAAAAAATAGCCGCGGGGATAGCGGCCAGAAGGTAAGAGAAAAGAGAGACAGAGAGAGAGAGAGAGGGCGGCACGGCGTGCATGTCCGCGCGACTCATGCACGCTCGATTAAACGTGCATTCACGATCGATCAAAGGTCGATCGAAGTCGACCACGAACTGAAAACAGTAGTCACGAGAGGAGAAGCGCGGAGGCCCCGGGAACTATTTGCTCGGTTCTGTAAATACCTGACTGGGGAACGACGCCGGCCAGGAGGAGGGCCGGACCATCCTCGGCCCGACTCGGTCCGGTCCGGCCCGACCCGGCCTGGCAAACCGAACCCCCGTTGCAGCACGCTTGATGCGCCGGGGCATGCATCCGTGCATACGTGTACGAAAGGCAGAGGGCGTAATACGCGGGCTCCGGCTCCGATTTTTCTTCGGGAACGGCTTGGAATGCGGCCCGTCGTTCGCAATCGCGCCAATTTTCAAAGATTATCGCGCCAGCGGACCGTGCGAACCTGAGCCGAGCCGAGCCGAGTCGAGAGCCCGGGCCGCTTCGTAAGTGGCCTTACGAGCAGCCGCCTCTCTAACCGGCCGACCAGGCGAACCCTGTGCGCCAAGTTCCGGAAATCCTTGATATACACGAAGATGGGCTGTTGGTAGCCGTGCGGTACCGATTATGTTAGTCGACCGAACTCGACCGGCGATCAAAACCAGCGGTGATCGATCCCTTCGCGCGAGAGCTATATCCGCGGTGCGGTGCGGCGGTGGCCGGGGACTTTCAGGTGGCGAAGCCTGCTGTTTTCGACTTATCGTATCGAGAAAGGGTCGTAAGTACGATCCGACCAACGGCAGTCGATCCAGGGGAAATTAAGAGGGGCCTGGCCTCTTCGCCTCTTCTCCTATCGTTACATTGATTCGATGCCCGCGCGTAATTCCCGGCCAATATTCGCTCCGCGCGCCACTAACGGCCCGGAGATTCTGCTTAGGAATTTATTTATTGCTGGACAGGGCCGCCGGTGCGTATTCTGGATGATTAAGAGGGGAATGAGAGCCACCCGGTTAATGGAGAAACGAGGAAAGAGGCGCATGCCGGGGCATACATTGTTGCTACCCGGATACGATGCTCACCTTCGCCAGAGTATCGATCTTGATTATGCATGAGCCACGGAGAAGACTTTCGGCCCGATCATAGAAAATTCGTTCCGTTCGTCTTTCATTACGAGGGTCAGCCAATGGATCAGTTACACCCTCGTCAGCCGAGAACTTTTGCTTTGAGGAAGACCTGCATTGGTAATCATTGGACTGCGGATGTTTATGCAAAATAAAAATTGCCTGCATCGATTGCAAGAAGTAGAAATTAAATTGAATGTTGATTCTTCTCTTAATCATATGTTGACATCTTCAGTTTTGTCAATTTTTCAACAATTTTCAATTTCGTGTACTCAATTTTGATGTATCCGCAGTCTAGTAATCATGTTCCGCGACGATACTACAAGACACGCAAGGAGACGAATGAACTTGTGATGAATTCTGCTTCCCTCATTCTTGAGGACGTTGTTTACATCGTATATGGAGCAACATTCAATTAAAACAGTGGTTCAAGGACTTTCTTCGAGAAATGAAGAGATACGCTCTTGTAGCTGCTACAGGTGTATTGTATACCATTTTAACCTTGCACTGGTACCGTGGGGTCTCTCATAACACCAAGAAAATTTCTGCACACTAAGGTGAAGTGCCCTATGCCTGGACAGCATGTTTTTCTATTTTAAATTTTATCACTTTAAATAAACGAAAACAATTTCTTAAGAGTATTAACATACAGTTCAGAGTTTGTAAAGTAACTTAAAATAAAAAAATCATTGTTTAGGTTAATATCTTAATTGTATTAACAAGAATAATTCAAACCTATAGTTGGACATATTAAATCCAATCTAAGCTAGTACCTGGACAGAAGTAAAGCCTATATCGGGAGAAATTCAATTTACGAGTTGTTCGAGCGAACATAACCTAAAACGTTGGTTGGTGGCGCTGCTGCGCATGACGAATAGAAGATGCTTTGCGTAACATGTAGTATTCTTATCATAGATTATAGTATTGTATTATTTAGCCAAATATATATTTATTTTCATTTACTGTTTTAATAAAACTTGTCATAATACAACTTTTAAGGTTAGGTAGTAATACTGATAGATTTAAGATGTAAACATAAAGTATTATTAACGTCACAACCGGAATACATTTTCTACATACGTTATTCAAGCTAATAGAAGACTAATTATACGTACATGTAGTTAAATAATTTGCAAACAATGCGTTGATTTTATTCATAAACACGTGTCCGGCTTCAGACGTAAGCACATTGCGTATAAGCTTAGAGCGGGACAGCTACTGTCATCGCGTCCCAATATGGAGTACTTATATTTGAAAA
Source organism: Lasioglossum pauxillum (assembly GCA_933228785.1). NCBI lineage: Eukaryota > Metazoa > Arthropoda > Insecta > Hymenoptera > Halictidae > Lasioglossum > Lasioglossum pauxillum. The sequence continues at coordinate 40,829,765 of OW121705.1, read as the reverse complement.
CAGTCCTAATCTTAGACATCTAATATTTGGATTAATAATTATTATTTACGTTAAGCTTGATTGCCAATTTATTTTAAAATATCAATATTATTCTGCGTGATAATTATTTTTTGTCTGAGGGCTTAAATTATATCTTTTTTTCTAACAAAAGTTCGAACTATACATGCACATGATTCGCATGTAAATAGACTATTTTGTATACTGTTTTCAGATGAACTTTGAATTCATTACCACGTTTTTATTAGCTCGCTTTCTTGTTTGTCTGTTTGTCTGTTTGTTCGGTGGCAAATTTTGCAATTGATTTTAAACTAACTTCCTGATGAGCTGGAGACTTGAAATCGGTTACATGGCTCAGAACTGGATGACAATGCATTATTCAAAAAAAAAATTGTTAAAAAGTCTATCCGTTTCGGAGATATAACAATTAAATATTTACCTTTTCACCCCCCCCCCCCCGCGAAACCTACGTCACCGCGTTCAACGGTCGCCACGCCGCGCGACAGCGCTCCCTACTCCACTACCCGTTCCCTCTCTCACTCATCCCCACTCCACTGACCCGATTCGCACCAAAGGAGCTCAGTGTGCGTCAGTGTGCGTTTGAGCTTCGTGCGGTGTTTATAAAGTTACTACGTATTATTATATTATAATGTTTGTTTACCAATCGAAGGGACAGTTACACCGAGATTTTCGGTCGAACCTTTATCTTTGACATTTTACCACGGCGTTTCGATATGATGCGGTCCCAATACCGTCTGAAATTTACTACATGTCTCTGTTATAATCTCGAAATAATGTCTACAAAAGAAGGAGCAGTTCGTTAATGATGATTTTCACAGAGAAGTCGCCAAATCACCAGGTATGCCATTAAATATTTTACCACGTTTTTATTATGTCGCTTTCTTGTATGTCTGTTTGTCTGTTCGGTACAAATTTTACAACTGATTTTAAACTAACTTCTCGATGAGCTAGAGACTTGAAATTTTAAACATAGCTCAGTACTATATGACAATGCAGTATTTAAAAAAAATTTTTTTTAATTTACAACAGCCTACGCGTTTAGGAGATATAAACTATTAAAAATTTAACCGTTACACGTCCCCGCGCGACGACCGGTAGTGCCCACTCGGTTCCCACTCCACTGACCTGCTTCGCACCGAAGCAGCTCAGTGTGCGTTCGAGCTCCGTGCGGTGTTTACAAAGTTACTACGTATTAGTATACTATAATGTTTGTTTACCAAGCGAAAGAACAGTTACACCGAAATTCTCCTTCGAACCTTTATCTTTGACATTTTACCACGGCGTTCGTTTTCGATATGACGCGTCGCAATACCGTCTGAAATTTACTACATGTCTCTGTTATAATCTCATCAAAATGTTCAAAATCGATTATAAAATTTCACACATGCAAGACTAAAAAGCAGAAAATAATTATTTAAATAAAAATAAATTTTTTAAAAATACCACGTTTTTAAAACGGACTAAAAAGTATAAAATAAAATTTTTAAAAACGCCACGTTTACAAAACGGACTAAAAAGTATAAAATAATTTTTTCTAGCCCCATACAGATTCCTAACCCCTGAAAATTTGTGATTGTGAATTTTTAATAGCTAAGAAAATACTTGTAAGATTTAAAACGAAAAACGTGGGGCGCAAGATAATACATAGTAAGGAGTGTAGAGAGTAGCTGCCGCTGAGAAATCTCGTACAACACTTCATATCATTTGCAGTGCAATAAAGTTGTTAGTGATTTAGTGTTCATTCATCAATTATCTATTGCATGCGCCCCACGTTTTTCGTTTTAAATCTTACAAGTATTTTCTTAGCTATTAAAAATTCACAATCACAAATTTTCAGGGGTTAGGAATCTGTATGGGGCTAGAAAAAATTATTTTATACTTTTTAGTCCGTTTTGTAAACGTGGCGTTTTTAAAAATTTTATTTTATACTTTTTAGTCCGTTTTAAAAACGTGGTATTTTTAAAAAATTCATTTTTATTTTTAAATTTCAATTGATGTCTTAATGGAATAATATTCACACTTGTAGTTAAGGCCTCAGAATATATAATATAATTATTTAATCTGTTAATTACTGATTTTACTATGAAAATTCAATTGTCCAGATTTAGGTATCACTTTTGGATTGTCCAGACTTAGGGCACTTCACCTTAATTTTCGCTACATTGCACGACAATTTCAACCATGAAGTTCCTTTTGCTAATTTGTTCTTGCTTTCCATTTCACTTTTTATTTAAGTTTAAGTACAAAATATCTGCTTATCTCATTTCTGATTATTCTGCTTAACACTGAAGCTGCCGAGCTTTGCAAGTAGCCGCAATATGTGGTCTTATAAAAATAACAAGATTAAATTTATTTGAACTTTGTACGGTTCGTATTTTAATCATTTAGCACAGCAGCATCGTTACAATTTCAACAATTGTGAAATAAAAAATTTGGAACCCGTCATTTGACCAGCGGTGGTGGGTTCAGTGTTAATCGTAATTTTTATTATTCTTCAAATTGATCGAAAGAAAAATTAGAGGATAGCTGCAACTTATTATCGAAATCCTAGGCTATCCATCCGCAGCTACGGGATAAACTAATGAACGCGCGTAACGGAAGGTTCGAAAGAAAACGTTAATCACGAGGGTGATTATAGCATTTAAATATTTGCCAATAACTCGGCTGTCCGTTTCATTTCCTCCATTCCACGGTTCTAACGTTTAAATGTTGGTTGGGGAACCGTAACTGCTCGTATATTTCACCGGCCACGGACAACTTAATTATTTCCACAAAAGCTCGTGCTCACTATTCAATTAAACCTATTATCGCGATCCATTCGATTATTTGTTTTATACACTATTCTAATTGTATAACGTGTAATAATATTTCCGTGCCTCCCGCCCCCACCGCCCCACCCTTCAACGGTCTCGGTGCTCGAGTCTTCCGTTTCCTCCGACCCGCGCACAGCGCCGTAGCATCGCATACGCGCAGACCGCGTTAATTATCGTTAATGCTATAATGTGATTTAGCGTGCCGGTATACCCCGAGCGCATTGTTGTAACACCTTTCGGTTCGTTTCGCGTAACACTGTCACCGGCAATAATACACACGTTCTACGCGGTGCGGCGGCGGTGCTCCTCCTCGCGATCTATTCTTTTGTCCCGGGCCGCGCCGCCGGGGGAGTTTATGTAATACGTGACCGTGTTCCGTGATAAAGAAATTCACGAACACACGACACATGGCATTTCCAGGTGAAATTAGGCAACCTTGAATTAAAACGCGAAATTAAATTTAAACCCGGCGGCGGCTGCGCGGGCTTCTCCGTGCAGGCCCTCTCTGCCTAAGGCCGCGCTCGCAGTGACTCCGATGTCGGACGATTCGGCCGACGTTGTGTTTCTTTTTCACGCACTCGAGGAAAGCGACAGATGCGTCGGACGTCGGCCAAATCGGCCGATATCGGAGCCTCTGTGAAAGCGGCCTTATGGTCGGTTTATCTTATTGTTAGCCACTCCAGGCCAGTCCGGAAGCACCTTACTACCCTGGTTTTGTATCCAGTATTCAGAGTTGGGCATTAATCGATTAAAAATTTAATCAAGATTGATTGATTAATGTGTACGATTAAAAATGTAATCAGTGAAACATCGACGATTCATTCAATCGATTGAAGAAGTTAAGGGTCAATTGTTGGGTGAAAGAAGAAATCATCGAAAAATCGGCGATTGATTCAATCGATTGATGAAGTTAATTGCCAATCGTGGATTAAAAGAAGAACTCATCGAAAAATCAGTGATTGATTCAATCGATTGATGAAGTTAATCGTCAATCGTTGATTAAAAGAAGAATTCAATTAACGATTTATAAGTATTTAATCGTTAACCGCAATTAACAAATAAACTAGGAGATTATTAGGATTAGGGGAGAAATTTATTCGTCAATCGTTGATTAAATTCTAGCTCAACTCTGCCAGTATATTAGCGTTTTTGAAAATACTGGATACTATATTATTATCCTGGTTTTGTATCCAGTATTTTAGCTTTTTGGAAAATACTGGATACAAAGCCAGGGTATTAAGGTACTGTCCGACTGGCCTGGACTAGCTAAGATAAACCGACCTTTACGCGGAATTAACAGTTTCGTACGCGCGGATCTGTTCGCACTCGGACCTAGAAGTATCGACGATTCGTGCTATAGGTATACCAAACAGGTAAAGCGTACATATCTGTGCGAGTTACTAACACATTGACATCGAACATTTATCCTAGCTGACTGACAAGGGACGGTCGCAGTAGTGGGGTCGTCGATTTTAATTAAACTTTCTCTGGTGAGTAAGAGCAAAAATAAGCAGACCTATGTCAGAGTATTTTTGACGATATTCATTATTTATCGAGACAATTAACATTTAACTTTATGATTACAAGAAAGTATTTTGATACATATACTTCATTTCTTTTAATCATAGCTTCATTTTTCCGGGCTTTATGTAATTTCAGTATTCTCGGTACGCAACAATATTGATATTTGACAGATCTACATATCTTTTCCAACGTGAACTAGCTTTGCGTTCCGAATGGAATGCTTTCATATAATGTTTAATAGTGTCGAAAATATTTGTTTCAATGTTTTTACCAGAACAACAAACAAATAGGAACAAAGAGAAATAGACTTAAAGCTTAAAATTGAAAGAATATAAAATGAAAACTAGAGGGCTATTGTTGCTCGCTTGCTTCGCTCGTTTTTTGTTTAGCTCGCGGGTCGGACTGCTCTTGCGAGAGGGTTAGTGATACCCATGGCTAGTAGGGCCCACAGCTATTAATTTCATTCATTTTGTGTTTGACTCTCCACGAGCCACACAAAGAACTTCCCGATTCGTTAGTTGCTGTATATTATTATTATTAACTTCCCGATTTTATAGGGAAGTTATTGTAATTACCCCGAAAATCGAAAATCGATTTTTTAGCAGATCTTCACGTTTCATGGTCATTGGAGTCATTTTAGACTATTTTCAGCAAAATGTTCGTGTGTGTGTGTGTGTGTGTGTGTGTGTGTGTGTGTGTGTGTGTGTGTGCGTGCGTATGGCCGTTTCTATGTAATCAAATTTTTCGTTAACGTTTTCAGAAAAAGTAACAACGCGATCAGGATGATGAATGATGCAATCGATGTGCCCCGCTATAACTTAGAGCTGATTAGATTTTGGTCCATATCGGTCAAGTAGTTTTTTAGATTTTTAGTTTTTTTCGAAAAGAGTTGATTCTACAATGCAATTTATAAGGGAGGACGAAAATTTTCCACCAAAGAACCAAACGAAATTACATAAAAAATTTTTTTCTTAATTTTTTTTCAGATTAAAAAAAATTTTTTTTTTAACTGATGCTATTGTTACCGCTTGGAATAATCGAAAGTTATTCCAATGCAAGAGTGGGTTAATCATCTCTACTCCCAAGAATACATTTTCAAAGAATATCGATGAAAGTACAAAAACATTTATATTACAATCTTTAAATAAACAATCAGTTCAAAACGAATTGTTAACTGAGATTAAATTGAAAATTAATATAAAATATATGATAATTAATAACATTGATGTTGAAGACGGATTGGTTAATGGAGCATGCGGAATATTAAAATTTATTACTTTTCAAGAAAATACTAAAATTCCGTCTATATTGTGGTTAGATTTTCAATTGGCCATAGTAGGAGTGAAAGTAAGAACTCGTTATCGTGATTATATGAAAAACGCAAATATAAATCAAAATTTAACACCAATAATAACAAAATATCGAATCAAGTAAATATTTCGAGTGAAGAAAAATAAGAAATCACACGTAGACAATTTCCAGTGGTTCCTGCTGAAGCGATTACGATTCATAAAAGTCAGGGACAAACATACGAGAAAGTATGTATGGATTTTAAAACATCAGAAATACGAACTTTACAAATGTTGTATGTAGCACTGAGCAGAGTTTCAAAATTGAGCGCGGTTTATATATTTCGGGACAATTTAAATTAACAGTATCGAAGAAAACCAAGATCAATATTGCAACCCCGGATAATGAGGAGTTGTATCGTTTGCGAAAAACTAATTAAGACAATTTATTTTGCAACATTAGTATACTATAACAAGGAACCAAGCGAGCAATGAGCCTGCGATGTTCGTTTAATGCGACGCCATATAGCAAACATTTTGATAAGTAGAAAACTATTGAATTTCCCTGAAAACGTATAATCTTCTTAAAACGTACACTTAATAAATAATAATCATAATATACAGCAACTAACGAATCGGGAAGTTCTTTGTGTGGCTCGTGGAGAGTCACACACAAAATGAAAGACATTAATAGCTGTGGGCCCTACTAGTTATTTATTAAGTGTAAGTTTTAAGAAGATTATACGTTTTCAGGGAAATTCAATAGTTTTCTACTTATCAAAATGTTTGCTATATGGCGTCGCATTAAACCAATATCGTATGCTCGTTGCTCGCTTGGTTCCTTGTTATAGCATACTAATGTTGCAAAATAAATTGTCTTAATTAGTTTTTCGCAAACGATACAACTCATCATTATCCGGGTTTGTAGTATTGATCTTGGTTTTCTTCGATACTATTAATTTAAATTTTCTCAAAATATATAAACCGCTCAATTTTGAAACTCTGCTCAGTGCTACATACAACATTTGCAAAGTTCGTATTTCTGATGTTTTAAAATCCATACATACTTTCTCGTATGTTTGTCCCTGACTTTTATGAATCGTAATCGCTTCAGCAGGAACCACTGGAAATTGACTACGTGTGATTTCTTATTTTTCTTCACTCGAAATATTTACTTGATTCGATATTTTTTTATTATTGGTGTCAAATTTTGATTGATATTTGCATTTTTCATATAATCACGATAACGAGTTCTTACTTTCACTCCTACTATGGCCAATTGACAATCTAACCACAATATAGACGGAATTTTAGTATTTTCTTGAAAAGTAATAAATTTTAATATTCCGCATGTGTGCTCCATTAACCAATCCGTTTTCAACATCACTGTTATTAATAATTATCATATAGTCCATATTAATTTTCAATTTAATCTCTGTTAATTATTCGTTTTGAACTGATTGTTTTTTTACAGATTGTAATATAAATGTTTTTTTGTACTTTCATCGATATTCTTTGAAAATGTATTCTCGGGAGTAGAGATGATTAACTCACTCTTGCATTGGGATAATTTTCGATTATTGTAAGCGGAAACATCATCGTAAGGTACAAAAAAAAAATTAAAAAAAAAAATTTTTTTCTAATTTTAAAAAAATCGGAAAAAAAATTTGTTGTGTAATTACGTTTGTTTCTTCGGTGGAAACTTTCCGTTCTCTCGTATAAATTGCATTGTTGAATGAACTTCTTTCGAAAAAAACTAAAAAAACTAAAAAACTACTTGACCAATATTGACCAAAATCTAATCAGCTCTAAGTTACAGCGGGGCACATCGATTGCATCATTCATCATTCCGATCGCGTTGTTACTTTTTCTGAAAACGTTAACGAAAAATTTGATACCATACAAACGGACATACGCACACACACACACACACACACACACACACACACATACCGACATTTTGATAAAAATAGTCTAAAATGACTCCAATGACCATGAAACGTGAAGATCTGCTAAAAATTCGATTTTCGATTTTCGGGGTAATTACAGTAACTTCCCTATGAATCGGGAAGTTAATAGAAAAAAATTATTAATCGTAAGAGGCATTTGAACACGCAATCTCTACTGCCACCCTCGCTACTCGAATTTTTTGTCAAAACCGTCAAAAACACTCGAACGTTCTGCTCTAAATACTCATCAGAAAAGTTTCATTAAAATCGGCGATCCCACCACTGTGTCCTCTGCTTGCGAGTGGAGACATCAAACGACGCAGAATTGATTTTCGATTTAAAAGGAGGAGTTTCCTGCACAAGATTCAAAACGACGAAAATCACGAGTTAGCCCCGTAGTATCTTCTACGTCTAGCATTCAGGACAAAGAAGATTTTCTACCATTTTAGTGGGATCTAAAGGGCGTCATACATTGAGAGCTGTTTCAACCTGGCTAGGCAATTACTGTAGCGACTTACTATCATAGTTACTATCAGCAACAATTAATTAATGTACAAGGTGTAAAGAAATTATATGTTACAGCTACCATAAGACCGATTCTACACCCTCGATTTGGTTGAACTTTAAGTAAGGAAGGTGCCGAAAAATTTACCTTAATCTTAAATTTTAAGGTCAAAAGGTCAACAATCTTTTACTCGTCGCGGTTGAGTTGCGACCTATGGTTCCTTTTGGATTTTTGCCCCTCGCGATTTGGTTAAATTTCAACCAAATCGAGGGTGTAGAATCATCCGTCCACGAATGTACATAGTAAGTGAAAAATCAAGTTGATATTACGTAGACGTTGTCTGTCCCGCCGCGTCGAAGTGTTAATTGTTCAGCCGATACTCGTTCGACCAGATTTCTCTCGATCGTGTTATTACGTGTATAATAAGAAAACGCTAATCTCAAGTAAATGATGGTTTCCTTATTTGCTGCAAACGATCGGCGATTTTGGGGATCGCAAAAAGAGGTCGATTCCGGGGCTGAAATTGGCGAATGGCCGGTGAATATGAAAGCGATGATCGTGCGCGATTTTGAGACAGTCTGAACGTTTAGGGCGATCGCTCGGGGCTACAGGTATAGGAGCCTATCTTTAAAAACGAAAAATCCATCTGGCTCCGGTCGAAACTCTCTCCGGGGCTGCGTTTGAATAGCTAATGTTGCGTGCTCGACGAAACCGCGGCGCGGCGCGGTTCGGTGCCTCTCTGTCCCTCGTATCTATATCTCCCCTTGGCTGCTCCCGCAGAAAACGGTATGCGTGAATGCGTTTCGCCGGAACGCCAATGCGTGTACAGCTCTTTTTAAACGAGATGGCCGCGCAAGATTCCGCCGGACCTACCGGAGCCACCGACACAGTGTTCGGACCCTTATGGGAGTCGACAGAAAATTCATTATGTACTTCTAACCTCATCCATTTTCGACTTAACACCTCTGATACTTTTTCTACAAGGACATACATTTAATCATTAGCGAAAGCATACGATCACAAACAACGCAAATATTCCTTTTCTCAGAGGAATTTATAAACGACAAGGAATTTCTGATCATAGATGATGTCAAGAATAATCGTAGCACAAAGGTCAAGAGGTTAACTCGAAGATTTAATCCTTAGCTCTCGAGTGGTGATTCAGAGTTACCACTAAAAATTGCTATACATTATTCACAATATATTATTGGTAATCAATTACTGAATATATAAGTATTGTGTGAAATGTTGTATCAATTTCAGATATGAAATTAATGAGAGAGAGAGAGAAATGAAAAGAATCACACACAATGCAATTATTCTAGGTCGGAAACAAAGTTTAATTGTCGAGTTAAAATAGATCCAGAGTCAAAGGGTTAAGATATGTTGTGACCTTTATTCTGAAGAATCTGACTGGATCTCCTTTAATAATTAGAATATATTGAACATATTAATTAGGCGTGGGTGCGCGAAAATTAGTGATACTCGGGTTACCGGTAATTTCGGGTACCCGGGAAAATCTATGACGTTCGGGTCTCCACAAAATAAAACTTCTCGGGTTCCCGACCTGATTTCGACTTCGGGCACCCGGGTATCACGAATTGTCGGGTCCCGACCCGAACCCGAATTTCCAATTTTTTCCATAAATGCGTAAAATCCGCAGTTCAGTTGTTAGCATAAAAATGAATCGATACATGGAAATTAATATTTGACTGGACATTTTGCGGATGCGAGGCGAAGGGGTTGAGTAAACGGAGAAAACAAAGGTGCAATGACAAACCAACGTCAAATTTCTAAAGGATCACGTCCTCGCGTGGCCTGGCCGCCACGAAAGAACCACTTGGCTCGTTTTAGCCTATCTGCACCGGGTAATACCCAACCTATGTCGTGTCCTTCGACCACGCAGGAGCCAGACCGCCCGGTTCGCCCTCGCAGGATCTTCTGTTCGGGCAAACACGCGATCCAATGCAGTCTGCGCCACGCCGATACCCCTTCGAGACCCTGAAATGGGACCTATTCATTTACAGTATTTCGCTGGTTCTCTGCTATCTCTTAACGGCGATCGATTTTAGAGGCAAAACTGCGAGAGAGAGAGAGAGAGAGAGAGAGAGAGAGAGAGAGAGAGAGAGAGAGAGAGAGCCATGTGTTTGCTCCAGTTACGAAATGTTCCGAGGAAACAGGCAAGCGTTACGCGTCGCGCGTATATGCGTTTATTATAATGTTACAGCGCGTTAGGTGTGTTACGGCTGCCGTTAATATTATCCTTATTACCAGTGAACCGTGAGTTACACGAAATTACTATCGGCTCTGATTAGTCTTTTCCGTACGCGATTCACGGTTTTCAGGAGAACCGAACTTCAAGAGAAGATATTCGATATTATTAACCCTCTTTATAATTTTATTTATAAGAATGACTTTCTTATAAATGAATATGTATATGAACGAATTATATGTAATACAAATTTTGGACAAATTGCGTTTAGTCTGAACTACGAAGAAAATAATAAAAAGTTGCTTTTTACATGTACAATTAAACTCTTCCTGTGAGCTGTGTCTAATTCGACCATTCTATAAATTATGAAAAACGAACATTTCTATTTATTACAAAACATTTTAAAAAATAGATAAACTCTTCCTGTAATCAGTGTCTAATTCGACCATTCTATAATTATGGAAAAACAAACATTTTTATATATAACAAACCATTAAAAAAAAATAGATAAACTCTTCCTGTAATCAGTGTCTAATTCGACCATTCTATAAATTATGGAAAAACAAACATTTTTATATGTAACAAAACATTTTAAAAAATAGATAAACTCTTCCTGTAATCAGTGTCTAATTCGACCATTCTATAAATTATGGAAAAACAAACATTTTCATATATAACAAACTATTTTTTAAAAAATAGATAAACTCTACCTGTAAATAGTGTCTAATTCGACCATTCTATAAATTATGGAAAAACAAACATTTTTATATGTAACAAAACATTTTAAAAAATAGATAAACTCTTCCTGTAATCAGTGTCTAATTCGACCATTCTATAAATTATGGAAAAACAAACATTTTCATATATAACAAACTATTTTTTAAAAAATAGATAAACTCTACCTGTAAATAGTGTCTAATTCGACCATTCTATAAATTATGGAAAAACAAACATTTTCATATATAACAAACTATTTTTTAAAAAATAGATAAATTCTTCCTATAATCGGTGTCTAATTCGATCATTCTATAAATTATGGAAAAACAAACATTTTCATATATAACAAACCATTTTTAAAAAAATAGATAAACTCTTCCTGTAATCAGTGTCTAATTCGACCATTCTATAAATTATGGAAAAACAAACATTTTTATATGTAACAAAACATTTTAAAAAATAGATAAACTCTTCCTGTAATCAGTGTCTAATTCGACCATTCTATAAATTATGGAAAAACAAACATTTTTATATATAACAAACCATTAAAAAAAAATAGATAAACTCTTCCTGTAATCAGTGTCTAATTCGACAATTCTATAAATTATGGAAAAACAAACATTTTTATATGTAACAAAACATTTTAAAAAATAGATAAACTCTTCCTGTAATCAGTGTCTAATTCGACCATTCTATAAATTATGGAAAAACAAACATTTTCATATATAACAAACTATTTTTTAAAAAATAGATAAACTCTACCTGTAAATAGTGTCTAATTCGACCATTCTATAAATTATGGAAAAACAAACATTTTCATATATAACAAACCATTTTTTAAAAAAATAGATAAACTCTTCCTATAATCGGTGTCTAATTCGATCATTCTATAAATTATGGAAAAACAAACATTTTCATATATAACAAACCATTTTTTAAAAAAATAGATAAACTCTTCCTGTAATCAGTGTCTAATTCGACCATTCTATAAATTATGGAAAAACAAACATTTTTATATGTAACAAAACATTTTAAAAAATAGATAAACTCTTCCTGTAATCAGTGTCTAATTCGACCATTCTATAAATTATGGAAAAACAAACATTTTCATATATAACAAACTATTTTTTAAAAAATAGATAAACTCTACCTGTAAATAGTGTCTAATTCGACCATTCTATAAATTATGGAAAAACAAACATTTTCATATATAACAAACTATTTTTTAAAAAATAGATAAATTCTTCCTATAATCGGTGTCTAATTCGATCATTCTATAAATTATGGAAAAACAAACATTTTCATATATAACAAACCATTTTTAAAAAAATAGATAAACTCTTCCTGTAATCAGTGTCTAATTCGACCATTCTATAAATTATGGAAAAACAAACATTTTTATATGTAACAAAACATTTTAAAAAATAGATAAACTCTTCCTGTAATCAGTGTCTAATTCGACCATTCTATAAATTATGGAAAAACAAACATTTTCATATATAACAAACTATTTTTTAAAAAATAGATAAACTCTACCTGTAAATAGTGTCTAATTCGACCATTCTATAAATTATGGAAAAACAAACATTTTCATATATAACAAACTATTTTTTAAAAAATAGATAAATTCTTCCTATAATCGGTGTCTAATTCGATCATTCTATAAATTATGGAAAAACAAACATTTTCATATATAACAAACCATTTTTAAAAAAATAGATAAACTCTTCCTGTAATCAGTGTCTAATTCGACCATTCTATAAATTATGGAAAAACAAACATTTTTATATGTAACAAAACATTTTAAAAAATAGATAAACTCTTCCTGTAATCAGTGTCTAATTCGACCATTCTATAAATTATGGAAAAACAAACATTTTCATATATAACAAACTATTTTTTAAAAAATCGATAAACTCTACCTGTAAATAGTGTCTAATTCGACCATTCTATAAATTTTGGAAAAACAAACATTTTCATATATAACAAACTATTTTTTAAAAAATAGATAAATTCTTCCTATAATCGGTGTCTAATTCGACCATTCTATAATTATGGAAAAACAAACATTTTTATATATAACAAACCATTAAAAAAAAATAGATAAACTCTTCCTGTAATCAGTGTCTAATTCGACAATTCTATAAATTATGGAAAAACAAACATTTTTATATGTAACAAAACATTTTAAAAAATAGATAAACTCTTCCTGTAATCAGTGTCTAATTCGACCATTCTATAAATTATGGAAAAACAAACATTTTCATATATAACAAACTATTTTTTAAAAAATAGATAAACTCTACCTGTAAATAGTGTCTAATTCGACCATTCTATAAATTATGGAAAAACAAACATTTTTATATGTAACAAAACATTTTAAAAAATAGATAAACTCTTCCTGTAATCAGTGTCTAATTCGACCATTCTATAAATTATGGAAAAACAAACATTTTCATATATAACAAACTATTTTTTAAAAAATAGATAAACTCTACCTGTAAATAGTGTCTAATTCGACCATTCTATAAATTATGGAAAAACAAACATTTTCATATATAACAAACTATTTTTTAAAAAATAGATAAATTCTTCCTATAATCGGTGTCTAATTCGATCATTCTATAAATTATGGAAAAACAAACATTTTCATATATAACAAACCATTTTTAAAAAAATAGATAAACTCTTCCTGTAATCAGTGTCTAATTCGACCATTCTATAAATTATGGAAAAACAAACATTTTTATATGTAACAAAACATTTTAAAAAATAGATAAACTCTTCCTGTAATCAGTGTCTAATTCGACCATTCTATAAATTATGGAAAAACAAACATTTTCATATATAACAAACTATTTTTTAAAAAATCGATAAACTCTACCTGTAAATAGTGTCTAATTCGACCATTCTATAAATTTTGGAAAAACAAACATTTTCATATATAACAAACTATTTTTTAAAAAATAGATAAATTCTTCCTATAATCGGTGTCTAATTCGACCATTCTATAATTATGGAAAAACAAACATTTTTATATATAACAAACCATTAAAAAAAAATAGATAAACTCTTCCTGTAATCAGTGTCTAATTCGACAATTCTATAAATTATGGAAAAACAAACATTTTTATATGTAACAAAACATTTTAAAAAATAGATAAACTCTTCCTGTAATCAGTGTCTAATTCGACCATTCTATAAATTATGGAAAAACAAACATTTTCATATATAACAAACTATTTTTTAAAAAATAGATAAACTCTACCTGTAAATAGTGTCTAATTCGACCATTCTATAAATTATGGAAAAACAAACATTTTTATATGTAACAAAACATTTTAAAAAATAGATAAACTCTTCCTGTAATCAGTGTCTAATTCGACCATTCTATAAATTATGGAAAAACAAACATTTTCATATATAACAAACTATTTTTTAAAAAATAGATAAACTCTACCTGTAAATAGTGTCTAATTCGACCATTCTATAAATTATGGAAAAACAAACATTTTCATATATAACAAACTATTTTTTAAAAAATAGATAAATTCTTCCTATAATCGGTGTCTAATTCGATCATTCTATAAATTATGGAAAAACAAACATTTTCATATATAACAAACCATTTTTAAAAAAATAGATAAACTCTTCCTGTAATCAGTGTCTAATTCGACCATTCTATAAATTATGGAAAAACAAACATTTTTATATGTAACAAAACATTTTAAAAAATAGATAAACTCTTCCTGTAATCAGTGTCTAATTCGACCATTCTATAAATTATGGAAAAACAAACATTTTCATATATAACAAACTATTTTTTAAAAAATCGATAAACTCTACCTGTAAATAGTGTCTAATTCGACCATTCTATAAATTTTGGAAAAACAAACATTTTCATATATAACAAACTATTTTTTAAAAAATAGATAAATTCTTCCTATAATCGGTGTCTAATTCGACCATTCTATAATTATGGAAAAACAAACATTTTTATATATAACAAACCATTAAAAAAAAATAGATAAACTCTTCCTGTAATCAGTGTCTAATTCGACAATTCTATAAATTATGGAAAAACAAACATTTTTATATGTAACAAAACATTTTAAAAAATAGATAAACTCTTCCTGTAATCAGTGTCTAATTCGACCATTCTATAAATTATGGAAAAACAAACATTTTCATATATAACAAACTATTTTTTAAAAAATAGATAAACTCTACCTGTAAATAGTGTCTAATTCGACCATTCTATAAATTATGGAAAAACAAACATTTTCATATATAACAAACCATTTTTTAAAAAAATAGATAAACTCTTCCTATAATCGGTGTCTAATTCGATCATTCTATAATTATGGAAAAACAAACATTTTTATATACCTATAACAAACTATTCATAAAAACTAGATAAACTCTTCCTGTAATCAGTGTCTAATTCGACCACTCTATAAATTACGGAAAAACAAACACTTTCACTATTTTATACATAAAACAGTTTCAAAAGTAATTAAACTTGTTTTATCCAATCACGAACTTCTTAGGTTTCTGAAAAAATTAAATTATTTCCTACTAGTTCCGATGCGTTACATTAAACATGTAACACAATGAATCATCAGTATCGAAACGTGTTGCATTATTTATCATGTAAAAATGTAAAGTCATACAGTTACGGTCTTTTGATTTATTATATGTAATTAATTATCTCTGCTGTTCGCGGCATCAAATTATAATTAAAATGCACCGTGGTGTGTCAGTTTCATCTAGATACCAGATAAAAGCCTCGCCGGCACCGATGAATTAATTAAGTAATCACTTTGACTGAATTGAGATTTAACTGTACGGCCACGTGTTGTAACACATCTTACGTTAACGGCAGACAGGTGAAAAGTTGTACCTGCTGTTCCATTAACCTACAAGTAGGTGTTATTAACGCGTGTCAGGCGTTACCATAATAAATTTAATCGCGTTATCTTGCTCAAGTCCGAGGCGATGACAATTTATCTTGACCAAAAATCTTATGATAAATTCGCTACATTCGAATTCATTCCTCCAATCAAAAATGGAACATTAATTAATTTTGTTTGTGGAATTTTGTAAATCCACGAATGCTTTTATTCATAAAATGTCTAAACATTCTAAAAAAAAATAACTATTCTATGTAATATTCTGATAAAGCTTCCTTCAATTTCCCATAGTGTATGTTACAATGTTTAATGAAAAAATTGAATCGTATAAACGAAAATAAAATGTTAGATCATTTTTATTCAATGAAATCAGTAGATCGAATTTTATTTAAGCCAAGGTTTAATAAATTAGCATTCTACCTACTGGGAGATTATTAATGGTATTTTCAATAAGTGTGATATTATTAATCCAAATTATTAGATGGCATTTCTCATGAATTTATTGAGAAATTAATAGACTGCGGATTTTATGCATTTATGACAAAAATAAGTGGATGTCAATTAAAACAGAAAAAACATCAAGACGATTTAATAAGTTCTATACGTAATTTTCAAGTTATTAAAGTTGTTTAAAGATATAAAAATATTTTTATACGTTTCCTGCGTCTTGTAATTGACGAAGAAAATTGTTATCTTGTGTATGACAAAAATAGAAAATATAAAGCAGTACAAAAACCGAAAGAATTTGAGAACACTGATATATATCATCTTCAACTTATTAAAATTATTAGAGGAAGAAAGTAATTGTTATATGGCTCTTGCACCCTGTAATTGATGCAGAGAATTTTTATTTTGCACGAATATCCGCAGTCTAACCAATGTGTCGAGTGTACCAGCTGCAAATATATTTCCATCACGCTCGGATAATGAAAATGCGCGGATCGTCCGAAACTGAAAATAACCTTGTAAATAATATCATGAACGTTTCCCGTTGACAGCGGCGTTTTCTCAAATTTCCACGATTCGAATGAATCTTTTACCGCATTGTTCCTCGCCACATATAGTTTCAGCATGCCAGGTCGAACTTCGTGATCGATACCTCGCTGAAAACAGTTGCCAAACTTGTCGGGAATGTAACGCCAGATAGGTTTAATACTCGACGAATGGTTCTATTTAGCGAACAGACAAGATACCACTATAAGCACGTATGTACTATGTAGTATATTCTTCCGGTATACGATGTTGTCCGTTCGAAATCTATTTACCTTTAATTCGTCGTTCCTACTGAGAACATTCAGAAAATATATGTTCCACATCCTCGATTTTATCTAAATATTTAAAATATCTAGGATCCCTTCGATATTTTATAATGAGAGGTTAAGAGAACTAAGAGAACAATTTATTTAACTTAAAAATTTAAACAAGTACCAACAGACTGTAAATAAATGTTTCAGAATCTGTAACATACATCATCAGATTACATATACAGAATTCATTACAAACCAACTTCACTGACATATCCTTTTAATTAAAAAGGACTTTTAATTATGAACAATGAACAATCAGTCTTCCACCTTTTCCCATTTCCGTTGATATTGTAAATTATGAAGTATTATCAAAGACAAACGTAAATCCTAATTTCACGATGTTGTAAATTATGAAATATTATCAAAAACAAACGCGACTCGAATTTCGCAACATTTTCAAAACCAAAATTATTATGGCTATACCCCTTGGAAATTGAGCGAAGCCTTTTTTGAGTGTAATTCAAACGTAATTCTAATTTTACAATATTTTCAAAAGCATCATTATACCCTTTGAAAAGTGCACGAAGACTTTTTGAAGTGAACGTAGATTTTTAGCCGGTGGAGCGCCGATGTTTCCCACTGTGTAGCCTAACCCGATGATTTGTCGTCGACCGGCAGCTCGTGAATCGTACGAAAGTGGTTTCACGCAGGTTGGCATTTCCTCGTGCGGTTCTCTGTCGAAGGACTTTCGTTTCTCAGACTTAGAAAAATGAAGGTCGTGCGTGCATGAAGCCCCGGCCGTTGCAAGAAAAAGGGAAGCAAGACGACGGATAGGCGGAATGGATGAAAGCTTACTTCGTACCACCACCGTCCAGTTTTTGCGGCTTTTAGAACGAAAGCAGTAATACCATTACGCTGTTCTGCACGCAGAATGCTTGGCAAGTCCATCCCGCTCAATCTTCTTGTTCATGCAATAATTACAATCATTTAACGAGTGCTTTGATCCTTCCACAACTTAAACGCACAGCGTTCTTAATAATTATGAGCACACATACTTTCTTGCACGCTCCGAAAAACTGGTACTGTTATCTCGAATAACATAATTTTCAGTAGCTTATTTCTGAATTTCCACAGTTCTGTTATAACAAACTTCTCTTAATAATCTTCAATGGAATATATACTTAATAATTGTATTATGTACAGTGAGTGTACAAAGTGTTCGTACACCTTTTAAAAACTAATAACTTTTTTATAATTGTACCAAACGACCTGATTTTTTATGATCTATTAGAAGCATTGGTTTACGAAATGATATGCAAACAAGATTTTCCAAAAACTATAATTTACAAGGTTACATGCAAAAATGAAAAAGGCATTTTTTGAAACTCTTGTATTTGGGCCCTTAAAGAAAATTTAAAATATATGTTCTGTAGATCTATAGTAGCTACACACATGCTAAAAATTTTTCCATGCAACCTTGTAAATTGTAATTTTTGGAAAATCTTTTTATCATTTCCTAAACCAATGCTTCTAATTGATTATAAAAAATCAGGTCGCTTGGTACAATTATAAAAAAGTTAGTCTATTGTAAAGGACGTACGAACACTTTTCACACTCACTGTTGAAGGAAGTACAACATTTTTGGAACACCTTGTATGGTAGTAGATACATAATAATATAGTATACATAATTTATGCTGTAATCGATTGGTAATACTCGCTAGAATAAATACCAGCACGATAATGTTAGACCTCGTGTACCAATGTCCAACGAATCGTGAAGAACATTTCAAAGGAAAATTTTACTCGTAGTCCAGGAGTGTATATACGCATTTCGTGCAATCCAAAATTCTTTCATTTGAAATCCACTAATCGGATCAGTCGATTCAAGCAAGCTGAATAGAAGCCCACGATACATTTTACTTTTAGTCGAACAATAGCAGTTTTATCTCAAGATGAATTAAAAACTTTACAATGAGAACCTTCCAGCGGATTTTTATTACAATTATTCTCTCTCTCTTTCTTTTCTTTTCTTTTTGCCGGCGTAATATTCGCGTTTCCTCTTTCAAACGCAATATCCGTTTTCGTTCGGAGTATTACTTTCGAAAAGAATTTGAAAGACTATTAAAGTTTTTTTCCGGCGGAGAGGCGCTCCTTTGTAGTAATATCCTTCATCTAACGTGAAGTCAGAAGAACAATCGAATTGGAAAACCAGAGTTTTATTGACAGTGAATTATGGAGTATGAACGAAATTACATTATCGATTACTAATTCTCCTGTGTAATTCTGCCTCACGCAAAAGAGTATTATTACTGCATACACTGTCTGCACGTTGTATTTGTCTCGGCTATAGTTGCTCCTATTACTGTTCGAAAGTTATTACCATTGTACTTCAAAAAGTCCGGACGATGTATCAATTACATCGCTTAGGGGAGTTCTCGAAGTGTACCGGATATTCTACGTTCCCTTTTTAAATTTACACGCAGTGGCTCGCTTCGTTGTTCACACATCGTTTACATCGGAATAGCTGATTTAAAAATCGACCGAACGACTTCAGTTTTTCTGTGAAGCTACAACGATTAGTTTAGTAGATGACGTGCGATGAAAATTATGGAAACATTGCGTTCTGCCAGGATCATGAAAAAAATAGTAAAAGATTTTTATCTGAGCCTGAGAAAGGAAATTTTGTAAATATATTTTCGACATTTTGGTGTATTAAAGGCCTGAAAATTATTTTTCATTTCATTAAGCTGTGCTCAATGAAAATTCTATTTCAATGAGGTTGTTCAAACCTGACAACTAACTAATTCTAAGTTGTATAGTTCGTAATGTGTCTATGCTATATAAACCTTATATGGCTTCAAGCAATAAATAATTAATAATATGCTTCGGTGATTATTTTACAATTTCTAGAGATCTACGAGTTAAGGGCTTCTTAATAAATCTTTCAATAGTTGGTAATATATTCTAACAATATCGTAAGCGTAGAAAATGTTCAATAGGCTTACAAATATTTTGATTAATTTCACAATTATATTCGTCTTTGGAGGTAAGGTGAAGTGCCCTATGCCTGGACAGCATGTTTTTCTATTTTAAATTTTATCACTTTAAATAAACAAAAACAATTTCTTAAGAGTATTAACATACAGTTCAGAGTTTGTAAAGTAATTTAAAATAAAAAAATCATTGTTTAGGTTAATATCTCAATTGTATTAACAAGAATAATTCAAACCTATAGTTGGACATATTAAATCCAATCTAAGCTAGTACCTGGACAGAAGTAAAGCCTATATCGGGAGAAATTCAATTTACGAGTTGATCGAGCGAACATAACCTAAAACGTTGGTTGGTGGCGCTGTTGCGCATGACGAATAGAAGATGCTTTGCGTAATATGTAGTATTCTTATCATAGATTATAGTATTGTATTATTTAGCCAAATATATATTTATTTTCATTTACTGTTTTAATAAAACTTGTCATAATACAACTTTTAAGGTTAGGTAGTAATACTGATAGATTTAAGATGTAAACACAAAGTATTATTAACGTCACAACCGGAATACATTTTCTATATACGTTATTCAAGCTAATAGAAGCCTAATTATACGTACATGTAGTTAAATAATTTGCAAACAATGCGTTGATTTTATTCACAAACACGTGTCCGGTTTCAGACGTAACCACATTGCGTATAAGCTTAGAGTGGGACAGCTACTGTCATCGCGTCCCAATATAGAGTACTTATATTTGAAAACAGTCCTAATCTTGGACATCTAATATTTGGATTAATAATTATTATTTACGTTAAGTCTGATTGCCAATTTATTTTAAAATATCAATATTATTATGCGTGATAATTATTTTTTGTCTGAGGGCTTAAATTATATCTTTTTTTCTAACAAAAGTTCGAACTATACATGCACATGATTCGCATGTAAATAGACTATTTTGTATACTGTTTTCAGATGAACTTTGAATTCATTTTTAAATTTCAATTGATGTCTTAATGAAATAATATTCACACCTACTTGTAGCTAAGGCCTCAGAATATATAATATAATTATTTAATCTCTTAATTACTGATTTTACTATGAAAATTCAATTGTCCAGATTTAGGTATCACTTTTGCATTGTCCAGACTTAGGGCACTTCACTTTATTTTACAATTTCTAGAGATCTGCGAGTTAAGGGCTTCTTAATAAATTTTTCAATAGTTGGCAATGTATTCTAACAATATCGTAAGCGTAGAAAATGTTCAATATACTTACAAGTATTTTGATTAATTTCACAATTATTTTCGTCTTTGGAGGTACGTTCGTAGAACAGTTGGAAATACCAAAAATATTCTGAAAGATGTTGACGCACTTTCAGATAATTACACGAATTACATTCAAGGCTGTCAGGCAACCTCGAACCGTGGCCCCCCTTTGTCCGCGAAGATATTGTTTGTCGACGGCTATGTAACTTTAATAGTCCTTTGCACCGAGTTATCGTCGGCTAGCCTAAGTAATAATTACCGTCTTACTCACGGGTATGGAAATTCACTTCATTCTTTTTCTACAGTATGTAATCGCTTTCTAACCGAGGAGAAAATAGGAAGCAATGAAATAATGAAGATTATTGACAGGACCCGTCAAAATGGCTGATTCTGATATTCTTAGTTTAAGGATATTGACATTATGCATTTATTTAGTTATTCAACAAATTTATTCCTCTGAAAAAATGGCTAAAAATCTGAATAAATATATTCTTGTTATTTTTATAAAGCGATATAATATAGTTTTTCATCTAAAAATCGGAATTTTAATAAAATATTTTCCTGGAAATTTTTTTTCGAGCTTTCCGACTGGACACTTGCGAGAGAGGAAGCATCGCGCGAAATCTGGCGAATCGGCGCGTCCCCCGGTAAACAGTGACACCTATCGTTCGTTAAATTCCTCAAGGTTCTCGTGGCAAAACGCGGAAGCACGGTGAAATCGTTTGCTCACCTTAATCGTTGCATAATTTAATTCGTTCGCGGAATACGGCTGGCTGTCTCGCTCGCGCGCTAGAGTGTTGCAACGCTCGAGCAGAAATCTTTACGGCCCTATTATTTATCTTCGTTTTATTGCGAGTAAAACGGTCTCCACCGGTGTGTAAACGTGTCCTGGCCTGTGTGTCTGTATGCGTCGAGTTTCTTTCTTTTTTTATTCGGGGGATCGGTTGATTCGGAAATGTTTTCTTGCACGTTCGCGTTCCTTTAAATACACCGTATCCATTTTTCGCTGGACGTTCGAATAGAAAAATTCGATCTCGCCCGAGAACACGATCATACCGCTTTTGTGCGGAATAACGGAATTGCGGGGGAAAAACGAACAGGCCGAAAGAGAAAGAGATAAAATTGCAACAATGAATAAGCGGGAAGATCAACGAGCGAAAGATCGATTGTGATCCAAGAAAACGGGATTACCATTGAGTGTCTGTCATCGAACGATATACCGATCTCGCTGGTAAAAAAGAGCTGTATTATAAATCAGAACCCTTTGTGCTCTGTATCTACAGCGGTGTGAAATAAAACAAAAAAAAAGAGGAATGTCCGTGCAACTAAGTTGAAACCCGAATTCAATAACTCACGTCCGCAGCTCGCGATGTAATATTTAACCGCGACTTGTATGAATTTCGATCTGACAAGTAAATCGGTCTACTCCTTCCATATTTTTAACACGCTTTGAGACTACGGAGTGTCGATGGAATTTATGGTCTACCCATGGCTTTGTCTATTAACCCTGGCTACGACGCGAATATATTACCCTCGCATAAGCATTGTTCGAAACAGAGGAGACCAAATTTTGACGAACGGCCGCGATTTACAGTAACTTCTACTCCCCGCCACCTCCCCCCTCCGGTTTTTGTTATTGTTGCGAAGAGAAAGGCCGACAACAATGTGGGTATTCCGCGGTTTCGCGGTGCATCCACGGAATATGCATTTTTCACGGGTTGAATCATGCATTGATGTCCCCTCGCGTAGATTTTATTTATCTCCGAAGGGCTTACACGTTTGATGGAAATTTCCAAACGTGAAATCGTGTGAACGATGCGAGGACTATCCACCACTATATTGGGGAACGAAATAGTGTCACCTATAAATATCTCCTTCGGAATCTATTGTTTTTGGATCGTGGAAGTTATGCTTTTAAGAAACTAATATTTTTGTTCACACGTTCGTTTAAAAAACGGTTCTACATTTTTTTACCACAGCGAAAACCCCGAAAACATTTGATAAAATTCATGAACAATGCTTGCAGATATGCACCGGTACTGTAAAAATATAAACAATGTCGCTTTAAACTTCTATGCGATTTTCCGGCGGTTTTCAATCATTTACAACCAGCGATGGATGTACCAATGCCGAGGTGGATGGACCAATCGGAACGAAACCTTTTGCATCTTGTAGAGTATGTCTCCCGATTGGTCCCTTGAAAACAAATTCTGCATTCTCGCGGTTTTTATTGCAAATAACCAATAAGACCGAAAAATCATCCTACGGTATTCTACAAATTCTGCTCGTTCCTCTAAAAAGTGTGAAATAAAAAAATTTAAATGAGCTTAAATACAATACAATCTTTTCGGAGACGGCGCAAAATTGAAAATTTTCGAAATCACGAAAATCCTTAAATTCTTCTACATGCTTTCACATATTAATGTATCTTCTCTTCCCACCTACTGATTTCCAAGTCCATCATACAGTGCCCGAAATTTCCATAAAGTCACCTATATTTCGACGTATTTTTTTTTAAATATGTCAAGTTTACTACTTTTTCTCATCTACAATTATATTTAGTTGATGCTAATCGTAAATCTTCGAGTATCTGCTCGGAAATGTTCACCTTTTGGGTGTGTATACATTTTTTGCTGCACGAAGCGAAGCATAAGTGCGAAATTTCAATAAAGCCACTTAGTTTGTGCTTAGATTTCTGAGTGAATAAGTCCCGCTAGGTACAATAGAAGAAGTGTAACTACAATTGAAGAATAAGGATTTGCGTAAAAATAGATCTGTAAATTTATTGAAATTGTAAAATGTTATATTTTAATTTCTCATTAGTAAAATGCCACGAGAACAATTGTTGACCAGTGGAGAAAAGGCATCCATTGATGCTTATGGGGATATGGGATGTTCTAATCGCATAAGTGCAAAAAAAATTAATCGATCATGTACCGTTGTAAATAATTACGTCAATTTGGGAAAAGATTACGGCAAAAACCACCCCAAAGGGGGAAATCAAAAGCTGAGCAAGAGACAGCATTCGTTGTTAATGACATCTGCATCAAAAGAATTGAGAAGTGCAGCACAACTTCGCGTTGAATTAGACTTGTCAGTAACTACGAGACGCGTCCAACAAATTTTAAAAAGTTCCAACCGATTTCACTGGACAAAAATGGTGCAGAAACTAGCACTCAAAGCAGAACATAAATAGGCTCGTCTTGATTTTGCAAAAACACACATGTCCTGGTCCAAATAATGGGAATTTGTTAATCTTTATGATGAAAAGAAATTCAATTTAAACGGGCCAGATGGTTTTAAATATTACTGGCACGATTTAAGGAAAGAAAAAGACAGAACAATGAGTCGCAACTTTGGTGGTGGTACATTAATGATCTGGGCTGCAGTTAGAGCTGACGCCAAGATACCAATCTGTCGCATTACTCCTAAAATGAATTCTGAAAAATATACAGAATTATTAGACACAATTTGAATAGCATTTATTGAAGATATTAGACACGATAACTTCATTTATCAGCACGAAAGCGCTGCCATCCACACATCAAATTACATGAAGCAGTGGTTAGGTCAAAAGAATATCAGGGTTTTGACATGGCCAGCTCATTCCCCAGATTTAAACCCAATAGAAAATCTTCGGGGGATACTCGCAAGGGAAGTTTATGGCAATTGCGAGCTACACAGTACTATTAATGAATTATGGAAAGCGGCGAACGAAGCATGAGCATCTATTCAAGAAGACACACTTCAAAGTTTGATTTCGTCAATGCCCCGTCGTATTTTCGAAGATATACAAAGAAATGGCAGTTCTACTAATTATTAATATAGAAATAAGAAAGAACTTATTGTTCATTTTGAACCTACTTATTTCAAAAATATGTGGCTTTATAGAAATTTCGCAGTTTATTTCATGTAAAATTATATATTTACGATTATTTTTTAAAATAAATATTATTTCTATTATTTCAATCGATATATATGTGTTTTTGATACGCCTAAAATGAAATCATACTCAAATTGATCACAAGTACAGAATAATTATAAGATATTACCAAAAAACGTGGTGTCTTTATGGAAATTTCGGGCACTGTATTCTAATGAAATCATAATCAGCAACATCTGTCATTTGGAAAATTTTCAATTTTGCGCCGCCTCCGGAAAGATTGTATTGTATTTAAGTTCGCGTGTATTCACATAAATTAAATGGAAATTATTTCATAATTTCTAGTGCGTTCTTGTTTTACATTTTCAAAGAGAATACATATCTTATTATTTTATGGGGCACTGCACGACTGATTACAAGGGACGAGAAGTACGGAATATTCCGCGTGCCGCAGACAAAACGTGGATATTGGCAAAAGCCATGCGAACGAACCACAGTGACAGTCAAACTATTCAAGCGAAAGACAGTCGACTCGTACGCATGGTCGATCTGTTCCACAATTTCCTTAACTTTGCGGAACCGCGGAACCGGTCCGAGCAGGTTTTTCGCAATCGATTCGCTTCGGGCTAGAGGATCCAGTAACCTTCGAAAGGATCGGCCTCCATTTTCTAGACTTGTCGGTGGAATACGAGCCGATACCGATTCGAATCGGTTCTTCCTGGCATCATAGATGCCTCTTTGTGTCGGCCACGTGAAAAATCGTACGCCGCGTAAAAAGCGGTGCACCCTCTTGCGGTCCCTGCCGCTTCTTTCACTTCGTTTGTCTGCGGTCGCTTGGTTCGATTCGTTAAATGATCAATTTCTCGATAATTGATTTATTTCGCCATCAAGAAATAAATTAAGCGAAAATAATCCACGTCTGCCAGAGCGGATCGAATGCAATGTTTTTGTTATGTGCATCTCGAAACCGCAGTAAAGTCGAATGAATTCATTTTCATTTAGTGGGACAGGGCCTGAGCATTTGGAGTGCAACAAATTCTTCTGGGTCGATTGTTGCAAGAACAGAGAACAATCTCTTATCTATTAAAATCGAATAGCTTGTTCGTTCTGTTATTTGAATAACTCTTGTCGAACTGATTGCTCTTACCAGAAGCTATTTGTTTATTCAACTTATTTAACCGTGGAACATCACACTTATTTTTCGAGACGTGTACTTCACACTCGGGTCTCAGAAACCCAAAGTTCTTTTTTAGAAAAAAAGCAGAAAATGTGAATACTTAATGGTTTTGGGAAAATAACTAATCTTGATAGAATGCGTAGAAAAAATTCAATCATGGTTTGTTATTTTACAAAGAGTTATAGTTCATGAATGTGAAAATTAACAAGCCACTCATGCGCATGTCACATTATAATTAATGACGCTCTGGGATTGTGAGTCAACAGTGCAGATCCAGGGTTAAAGACTTGGAACGAAGAGTACTTCGTTCGTAAAATTTTTCGGGTTTATAATCCTTAAAACAGTGTCCTTGTCCTTGGGCTTCTCAATATTCACTCAGTTTTAGGTGAATGCTACTTTGAAAATAATAGTCATAATTAGACTGCTGATGCTTATACAATTTTCAATTTTTATAGACAAATTTTAAGGAAGTGAAATCACGCGAATTGTTATTTTCAGTGGTAGCAGTCTTTTTTGTGGAGCACTAAAATAAATAAAAATCGTATTCAATTCTGTGGAATTTTATTTCCTATCATTTTTAACTTCCCGATTTTATAGGGAAGTTATTGTAATTACCCCGAAAATCGAAAATCGATTTTTTAGCAGATCTTCACGTTTCATGGTCATTGGAGTTTTAGACTATTTTCAGCAAAATGTTCGTATGTGTGTGTGTGTGTGTGTGTGTGTGTGTGTGTGTGTGCGTATGGCCGTTTCTATGTAATCAAATTTTTCGTTAACGTTTTCTGAAAAAGTAACAACGCGATCAGAATGATGAATGATGCAATCGATGTGCCCCGCTGTAACTTAGAGCTGATTAGATTTTGGTCCATTTTGGTCAAGTAGTTTTTTAGTTTTTTTCGAAAGGAGTTGATTAAACATTGCAATTTATACGAAAGGCGTATCCACCGAAGAAGTAAACGTAACTATATATATATATATATATTTAGACATATTTAAAAAAAAAATTTTTTTTATAAAATTAAAAAAAAAATTTTTTACAAAATTAAAAAAAAAAATTTTTCTTGTTTTTTTTAATTAAAAATACTTTTTTTCCAATTATGCAACTAATGCTAATGTAACCGCTTACAATAATCGAAAATTATTCCAATGCAAGAGTGAGTTAATCATCGCCGAGAATACATTTTCAAAGAATATCGATGAAAGTACAAAAACATTTATATTACAATCTTTAAATAAACAATCAGTTCAAAACGAATTGTGAACTGAGATTAAATTGAAAATTAATATAAAATATATGATAATTAATAACATTGATGTTGAAGACGGATTGGTTAATGGAGCATGCGGAATATTAAAATTTATTACTTTTCAACAAAATACTAAAATTCCGTCTATATTGTGGTTAGATTTTCAATTGGCCATAGTAGGAGTGAAAGTAAGAACTCGTTATCGTGATTATATGAAAAATGCAAATATAAATCAAAATTTAACACCAATAATAAAAAAATATCGAATCAAGTAAATATTTCGAGTGAAGAAAAATAAGAAATCACACGTAGTCAATTTCCAGTGGTTCCTGCTGAAGCGATTACGATTCATAAAAGTCAGGGACAAACATACGAGAAAGTATGTATGGATTTTAAAACATCAGAAATACGAACTTTACAAATGTTTATGTAGCACTGAGCAGAGTTTCAAAATTGAGCGGTTTATATATTTTAAGAAAATTTAAATTAATAGTATCGAAGAAAACCAAGATCAATACTGCAAACTCGGATAATGATGAGTTGTATCGTTCGCGAAAAACTAATTAAGACAATTTATTTTGTAACATTAGTATGCTATAACAAGGAACCAAGCGAGCAACGAGCATACGATATTGGTTTAATGCGACGCCATATAGCAAACATTTTGATAAGTAGAAAACTATTAAATCGGGAAGTTCTTTGTGTGGTTCGTGGAGAGTCACACACCAAATAAAAAACATTAATAGCAGTAGGCCCTACTAGCCATGCGTATCACTAACCCTCTCGCAAGAGCAGTCCTACCCGCGAGCTCGCGAAGCGAGCGAGCAACAATAGCCCTCTAGTTTGAAAATATTTTTAAGCCACGAATGCTTAAAGATCCGCAGTTTAGTCATAATTAATAGACGTAACAGTCATAATTAGACTGCAGATTGTATTCATTAATGGCGAAAATAGGTGGTTATAATTGGCAACAGTAGAAAGATTAAGTGACCTTGAGAATATCAACACATTGTTTACAAATTAATAAGACTACAAAAGACAGAAATAAACGTATTTGCTCCTCGCACGATGCAATTAATGCAAACAATTTTTACTTTGCATGAAGATCTGCAGTTCAGTCATAATTTCCAAAACAAAATGAAGTCTGATGTGGTGTCAAAGAAAACAATTTGCAACATTTCGTTCGGTTCACCAATACTTGGCTTTATCACTTAAAATATGTTCAACGTTATTAGAATTTTATAAAAATGTTTCTCTCCATAGCCATTATATAGTTTTACAGTGATTGACGTATCGTAAAAATAGTTTGGTCCGTTGGAAAGGACTAATGAGATATGAAGGTCAACTTTGTTTTTGTAAATAGGATACTTCACTATTTTTAACCGTGCACGATGGCCACCTTGCAACACTGGTACGAGTTACTCAAGGCCATTATATATTCCGTAATATTTTGTTTAATCTTCGCTGTATTTCAAAACAGCGTTTCCTCCAATTTTGGGCTTGTAAATATTCGATTCAAACATGATTATTAACATGTTTGCTAGTAACCTATCGTCTGCCTTGCAAAACAGTTTCGCTAATACTTTATTCAATCCTCTTTCTGTTAGCAGTTTAATGTACACAAAATTGAGCAATGAATATTTAGATTGCACCAGTTAATCCGAATGTGTCATAAAAGGAATGTTTATCGTTGTATAAATTCAAACTATACGCTCAAGCCGGTGAAAGCGAGTGATTTTCTCATATTAGATATTCAGTTTAGACTTTAGACTACTTTCAGTTTGATAGTATTATAACGATCATTTCGCTCACGTCGTTTCAATCCTTACGCGCGTGATTGTTCCAATAAAACGAATGGAAATGCAGAAGTGAAATTATATTAGAGGAAAGTTAAATGCTGAAAATTTAAATGAATTCATTTTTCAAAATCGGCTTCGACAAGGACTTTTCTTGCCTGGTTCGTAAAATTTGAGAAATATCTATTCGATAAAAGCCACGCACTTCTAGTTTGATATTTATTTTTCTTAATTAATTAGCATATATATACCATTAATTAGCATATATTGATTACAACAGAAGGTTCCGACAGCTTTTATCGACGGACCCCGTGTTTTACCTTTTATCACTGCTTGAAAGTGATTCGACGCTCTTGTGAAAGGGTCAACATAAAATGGCTCGCCGTCGAAAAGTGGTGGCGCGTAATTAGAAAATTATTTAATTTAATTAACGAGCCCTACGTACGTACATTACCGAAATGAACGGTGAACATACATATATCAGAAATCGATACAGCCTGCAAACCCGCGGTTACCTTCTAGAACTTCGCCAATCAGATAATTGACAGCAGATTATTGTTATCGTGCGTCGCGGCATAGCGTGGAACCGGGGCCCCGGGTGTTTCTGTGTAATCAGAGGTGACGGTTCACTGGTGCGAATC
This sequence comes from Lasioglossum pauxillum, assembly GCA_933228785.1. NCBI lineage: Eukaryota > Metazoa > Arthropoda > Insecta > Hymenoptera > Halictidae > Lasioglossum > Lasioglossum pauxillum. Next base: position 40,799,576 of record OW121705.1, on the reverse strand, counting down.
GAGATTTTTACCGTAACGTCGTTTCGTCGTTTCCCTTCGGTTTTTCAAGGACCCGTAACCTCCGCGACAGCGTGCCTACCGCTCGCAATTACACAGTGTTTATTAACACGGCGCTTCATATTAACTGTTCTTTAATTTCACCCACGATACGCTAAACCGGCTCCGTCGAGTTCCGAGAGTCAATTAAATAAAAAGCCTGCGATGCATGGCATTCCTACCAGAATTACTATGAAACCAATCCGACGCCGTTTATCGACGCTTCGGACTGCTGATTGAACGATCAAGTATGCCGTGTAAGCCCAAGAATTCTCGATTCCGACATGTAGCCGATCGTTGTCGATCATCCGCAATTTTACTGTAATAATACCCTGCTATTAGGATCACTGTTTAACTGGAATTACCCAGCACTAAATGCGATTGATGTATTAGGCTGGTGCATGTGAAATGTCCGATTTTAGAATGCAAATTTAATGAAGCCTTTCGATCTGGATGTACTATTATACTCTACAGGTTCATATTGTACGTACAGAGGCTCCGATTAATATTCTTTTTAAGAGTCCGATACAACTGAAAAAACGATAACATCTCACGAGGTGTACTTACATTGTACAATAACTTTTTTAACATTATTATTTAAAAATGTGGCTAAAATTTTCAGTAGACAGACACATTCTTGTTATTTTTATAAAAAGAGTGATGTGAGATAGTCACTTTTAGTGCTCCGGAAAAAGTAATCTTTCACATTCTTCTTTCAACATAGGTTCAATCTCCGCATGAAGTATCTAACTTTAAGAAAATTTTTCACTTTTTGCATTTTGCCATTGCCGGCCAACAATTTTTACACTGCATAAACCGTAGTTGGTTAGAGCATTAAATAAATAACCATAATGTTTACACTGCCGAAGCTGTAAAGATGTCTTGTACACTATGTAATAAATAATAATAAGAATTTAACACTAAACCTAACACGACCGGTCAAAATGACCGGTTCCAGATTCATTATTTCACAATTATTGAAATAATAAAAATGATTTTATAAGAATTGATTGTATAAATATCTTTAGTAGAGCACGTATTATAATAGGAGCCGCGCAAAGTTTAAGTATAATCAATCTTGTCATTTCTACAAGGGAACATGTACCAGTTACTTTTAAGGTTCGGAAGGTTTAGTGTTCAATTTAAAAAAAGGATATACTTGTACTTCAAGACTATCTGTCACATTCCGCCAAGTTCCATATATCCAATAGTTGTTCTAACCAAAATACTTAACAAAAAACGATTACTTCTCACGAGGTGTACTTACATTGTACAATAACCTTTTTAACATTCGATATTTTTTTGAGAAGTCAGAACAATTAGTTTACTACATCTGACATGAACATAAATTGTGGAAAAATCGCATACTGTTTGGAATTACAGAGGAAATACGAAAAGTTGTTGATTACAACTTTTTAATGTGGGCCTGTATTGACAATTTTAAGTTGCACGCAATTAATTGACAGAATATAAGGATTATGATGGTGCTTATCTTGATCAATAAATTTTGTTTAGAAAACAGTCATATTAGTTTAACGTCACTGTTAAAAATCGGATTTCCAGAAGAGATAGAAAAATGTACATGTTTTGTAACCAATTAGAAGTATTTACTAACAGATCTGCAAAAATGATTTTCCAAAAATTACAATTTACAAGGTTGCATGCAAAAATAAAAAAAAGCATTGTTTAAAACTTTTTTATATGGGCCCTTAATGAAAATTTAAAATAAATGTTTTGTAGATCTATGTTAGTTATACACATACTGAAAATTTCATAAAAATCGATTAACATCCCCAAGTGGTAAAATGCAGTGAAAATCATAGTTTTTCGCGACTTTTCACTTTCTGCTTAAAATCCACTTACATCACTCGATGCGTGTCCTTTTTTTTCTGCGTCAAACGATTTCGATGAAATGTACCAATAAAAAAGTTATAAATGGTGCCTCTTTTACTTAATTGCAATTTCTTCAAAATCTTTTTTGAAAGATTATAAATCATTTCTTCTAATTGCTCAAAAAGAGTCAGACCGTTTGGTCCGATCACAAAAAAGTTATACTGTTTTAAAGTGAGTCCAAATACTTTCGTGATTCACTGTATATAAATACACTGCCGCTCAAAAGTATGTGGACACTTCCTTAATTCTTATAACTACCTGAAAAAAGTTATGATATCTTTGGTAAATTTGATTATCTTGTATGTATTTCAGTGCGTACAATATTGGAGAACATATTTTAATAATAATTTATTAAATATCTCACCGATAATGATAAAAAATAATTATATTTTCTTTTCGTCTACATATCCACCGCGTGCTTTTATGACCGCGTTTACTAGTCGTGGCATTCTAGCTATTAACTTTTTCATTACTTCACTTTCAATAAGGTTCCACTCAGATTCGAATATTTCCCACAAATGTTTTTCAGACTTGGGACATCGTTTTCGGACTTGTCTATCTATGTGATCCCATAGTTTTTCTTTTACTTATTTAAGAAAATTGAATAACTAAATTGTATATTTTGGTACTATTAGAATACATTACATACATATTCATAATAGACTTCAGCAACAAATATTGTTTGATAATAAAAATATACATTATATATCACAAATTTCATGAACATGGTAAGTGTCCACATACTTTTGAGCGGCAGTGTACGTATCATTCATCTTTGGTTGTTAGAAAATCATGTAAAAGAGAGTTGGATTTCAAAAAGGGAACAAATTCAATTGACGAATTAGTCGTAGTCGGTTTTCGATGTACGCGAGCAACGCTGGCGATTGTTCCGTGCCTCGAGAAATTTCTTTTTCATTTCTCCTCTCCGACAATCTCACGATCTTCCAGGCGATGTTGCGCCTACCCCCGTAACAGAAACGCTGTAGATCGGTCATTTGCAGAGGCAGTAGCACGCAGATGGCAGCCAGCGTGACGATGAGCTACTTCTTTGCCCTACGTCAACGAATCGCCACGAAGACCGCCCTGTTCAATCTCTCTCTCCTTGTTCCATCGCCATATCCAGGCGTTCTCTTCGCCGTTCTAGCCAACTTCTCCAATCTTTCCTTTCACTGCCCCCGACTTCCATGGAACTCCGCGAATCGCGTTGTCAGCAGCCGCTTTCGTGATTCCCGCGAGAAATCCGGGAAGACAGTGCCTGCCTCGCGCGATTCCGCTAAAGAAAAAATATTTGAACGCTCCTCCGAACGCTTGAAATTGATTCGACGGCACGTCAAACGTCCTTCCTCGTCGGAGAATTTAATTGATTCGACATGGGAAGAGTCCCGGCACCACCTAATTTTGTTGACAGACACGGGACCTGCGTTCGCAAACGTCAATATGTGCTAGCTACCTTTGCCTCGCGTCTCCGATAATCGCGATGAATTTTTCGTGGCTTGTGTGCATTTTTTTCTATTAATTTATTTTTATTACTGCCTACTATTTAATCATTAACGTACCATAATCGGGATAGTATTATTCCGGTACTTTTTTAGAATCACGAGACTTTTGATCCCATCAATTTTAATAATTAAACCTTTTGGGAGTATATTCAAATTATTAGTGCTCGTGTCAAATCGGATTTGATCAGTATTTGTACGAGTATTTGTAAGACTCTCTTCCTCGTATTGGAAACATTTGAATTTTTCTCGGCAGCTATCGATTTATATGAATCACGGAATTATTTAATTTTAAACACTAATCTAAAAAATTTTTTAATTGATTATTATTGACTTAGCTCAAGCTTTCCTGTGATTAAGATTTGTGGAATGCAAAATGTTTGTGAACCACGCAAAAATATAAAAATTAATCAAGTAATCAGACACGTTTGCATTGACAACGATTAATAATGCGACGATTAACGCGAAGGAATCTTTCAGGTGTTTAAACGGGCTTAAAAAATAGAATTTGTTGCAATACTCTAAAATAACAGATCTAATAGTTACGATTACTAAAAGTAATTATCGTGATATTCAGCTTATTGTTTCATTTATATGCGTTTGTATAAGCAAAAGCGTACGAACGCTCTTGTTCCGAACTGTATACAATATATTGTATACGTATATCGGGAAATAACTTTTGCAGCGTCGAATCCCAGTAACATTTTTATTGGGTAGAGGAAACGCAGGAAAAGGTGGTTCATAACTCGAGCACCGCTTTAACTTGCCAAAGGAATTCCTTTGATCGACAAGGGAAATTGAACAACAACGCGGGGTTTAGAAGAATTATGTTGTGCACGGGACCTGTAAAGCGAAAAAACCTTGTTGCTCGATAAAAAGGCATTCAATTTGAAAAAAGAGTAGGGGTACACAAAAGATACGCGCTATATTGATTTCGTGTTTGTGAAGGGCCACCTGCGACAGTCTTGGTAAACGATTATCGGGCGTGCTCGCGCAATCCCTTTCGCGTTCCTTTTTTTTTTACGAGTCGCATGCGTTTACCTTGGCTGTTACGTAGAATCGACTGCAGATACCAGGTCTCTTTGTATCTTAGCGAGACATTATTCCGCGAACAATTGCCGTTTCCAGTTGAAAATGTATGCATTATCGAGCCTTTCTGCTCGCTGTTCCTTGCGCGAACTGTAGGCTTGTTAATTGCTCAAGGCGTTGGGAGAACAATTGCCGAATCTGCCTGTACGATCGTGCACCATGGAATTAGCAATTAAATAAAACAATGTTTAATATACCACGTTTTTAAGACGGACTAAGAAGTATAAAATAATTTTTTCCCATACAGATAGTCCTGAAAATTTGTGATAGTGAATTTTTAATAGCTGTGACGATACTTGTAAGATTTAAAACGAAACACGTGGGGCTCATGCAATAGATAATAATTGATTCACCTCGGTCACTAACAATTTTATTGCACTGCAAATGATATGAACTGTCGTGTGAGTTTTCTCAGCGGCAGATGCTCTCTACTTACTATTATTATCCACGTTTTTTGTTTTAAATCTTACATGTATTTTCATAGCTATTAAAAATTCATAATCACAAATTTTCAGGATTATCTGTACGGTGTTAGGAATCTGTATGGGGCTAGAAAAAATTATTTCATACTTTTCAGTCCGTTTTTAAACGTGGCGTTTTTAAAAATTTTATTTTATTCTTATTTCTACCAATTGTAATTTTTTCAAACTCCATTTGCACGTCAGTAAATTAGTAAATCAACCCTTGCAATTGCTACAATATAATTTCAGTATCATTCATAACTTGTGAATGAGTTTTTGCAAACTAATAAAAGAATATCGCACCCTTGCGACAAAAGTGACACAAGTCAAAAATGATTTTTGAGATGTTACCATTACTGAATTCTGTAGATATTATTCCATAATTAATTAATTTTATTGTCTAGCTGTCAAGTGACATCTGTATGAGGTTAGGAATCTGTATGGTGCTAGGAAAAATTATTTTATATTTTTTAGTTCGTCTTACAAACGTGGTATATCAAAATATTTTTTTATTTAAATAATTATTTTTTGCTTTTTAGTCTTGTGTGTGTGAAATCTTTCAATCGATTTCAAACATTCAGTTAATATTACATTGTCATCTAGTTCTAAGCTATGTTTAAAGTTTCAAGTCTCTAGCTCATCGGGAAGTTAGTTTAATATCAATTGCAAAATTTATACCGAACAGACAAACAGACAGACAAGAAAGCGAGTTAATAACGTGTTAAAAATTGTGATAATAATATCAGGTTGGTGCAAGAATAATTGCGGAATCGGCTTAAACTTTAATGATTTTTCTGAAGCGACGTTTTATCTCGTTACATTCGTACGTAGTGCATCAATCAAAAGAACGAAGGTTCATCTACCGATTTGCTTTTTCTGCCTTTTGTTGTGTTCATTATTGGGCTATATTTGCAGCCAAAGTGAAAATGGATTATTATATGAGTTCAGGACGGAAGAGGACTGTTAATAAGCATACAACTCAATATAGATTTCAAAATTCCGTGACACAGATAAAAGTCTCGAAGATGAAGAGGCTCGTGGACGTCCTTCTGCAACTGATAATGAAGAACCAAGGGTTATTGTCGAAGTAGGTCCTCGAAAAATGTTTCAAGAGGTTGGAAAAGAACTAAAAGTTCATTACACAACAGTCATTCAAATATATACAATTCAAGAACAAAAACCGCAATTATATTTGCGAACTAATATTTATTTACAGTGGGTGATCAAATTATTCGAACCGGAAATCATCCATTATTAAATGGAAACCTAGCTACACTGGACACTTAATATTCGACTGTGAAGCATGTGAACTTTTACGATTGTATTTTTATTCGACTTATTGTTCGCTCCGGACGCATTTCCACTGTTTTATAAATCTGAACTAGTTACCTAACCTATATCAACCAGCATAACATTCCGAAGAATTTCAATACCGATAGGTACCGTAAATACATAGTTCACAAACCTCAGTTTTTATGTATCCAAACGGGAAATCCTCGCCAAGTAGCACGAACATTGTAACCGAATGTTTTTGCTTATGAAATTAACAACTTCGCTGATTATTCAGTCATGAAATAATAAATCCCAACGGTCTAGTGATAAGTCGACATTTTTTGCTATCTGGGTGACTCCGAGTGATTGAATAACAATATTTTACGATCATTTTTTTATCTACGGTATATCCTGCCAATTTTCTCTTTTTTCTTTTACTTCGATCTTGTTGAAGACATATTATTCATTCATGAGAAAAGTGACACAAGTCAAAACTAGAGGGCTATTGTTGCTTGCTCGCTTCGCTCGCTCGTGGGTGGTGTTGTTGTTGCTCGCTCGCTTCGCGAGCTCGCGGGCAGGACTGCTCTTGCGAGAATGTTAGTGATACGCATGGCTAGTAGGGCCCACAGCTATTAATGTCTCATTTTGTGTGTGACTCTCCACGAGCCACACAAAGAACTTCCCGATTCGTTAGTTGCTGTATATTATTATTATTATTTATTAAGTGTACGTTTTGAGAAGATTATACGTTTTCAGGTAAATTCAATAGTTCTCTACTTATCAAAATGTTTGCTATATGGCATCGCATTAAACCAATATCGTATGCTCGTTGCTCGCTTGGTTCCTTGTTATAGCATACTAATGTTGCAAAATAAATTGTCTTAATTAGTTTTTCGCAAACGATACAACTCATCATTATCCGGGTTTGCAGTATTGATCTTGGTTTTCTTCGATACTATTAATTTAAATTTTCTCAAAATATATAAACCGCTCAATTTTGAAACTCTGCTCAGTGCTACATACAACATTTGCAAAGTTCGTATTTCTGATGTTTTAAAATCCATACATACTTTCTCGTATGTTTGTCCCTGACTTTTATGAATCGTAATCGCTTCAGCAGGAACCACTGGAAATTGACTACGTGTGATTTGTTATTTTTCTTCACTCGAAATATTTACATGATTCGATATTTTTTTATTATTGGTGTTAAATTTTGATTTATATTTGCATTTTTCATATAATCACGATAACGAGTTCTTACTTTCACTCCTACTATGGCCAATTGACAATCTAACCACAATATAGACGGAATTTTAGTATTTTCTTGAAAAGTAATAAATTTTAATGTTCCGCATGCTCCATTAACCCATCCGTCTTCAACATCAATGTTATTAATTATCATATATTTTATATTAATTTTCAATTTAATCTCAGTTAACAATTCGTTTTGAACTGATTGTTTATTTAAAGATTGTAATATAAATGTTTTTGTACTTTCATCGATATTCTTTGAAAATGTATTCTCGGCGATGATTAACTCACTCTTGCATTGGAATAATTTTCGATTATTGTCAGCGGTTACATTAGCATTAGTTGCATAATTGGAAAAAACGTATTTTTAATTTAAAAAAACAAGAAAAAAATTTTTTTTTAATTTTATAAAAAAATTTTTTTAAAATTTTATAAAAAAAATTTTTTTTTAAATATATCTAAATATATATATATATATATATATATATATAGTTACGTTTACTTCTTCGGTGGATACGCCTTTCGTAAAAATTGCAATGTTTAATCAACTCCTTACGAAAAAAACTAAAAAACTACTTGACCAATATGGACCAAAATCTAATCAGCTCTAAGTTACAGCGGGGCACATCGATTGCATCATTCATCATTCCGATCGCGTTGTTACTTTTTCTGAAAACGTTAACGAAAAATTTGATACCATAGAAACGGACATACGCACACACACACACACACACATACCGACATTTTGATAAAAATAGTCTAAAATGACTCCAATGACCATGAAACGTGAAGATCTGCTAAAAACTCGATTTTCGATTTTCGGGGTAATTACAATAACTTCCCTATAAAATCGGGAAGTTAACAAGGAAATTTTACAGGTGAGCCATTTGAAGATTACCCAAAATTGGCAATTTTTAAAAATTCCGTATCATCGACTTAGAAATGTAAAATAATTTGTTGTTATTTAGATACTGGATTAATTGTTATGTACATTAGTTATAAAAAGTACGACACAATTTATATATTTATTATTATACTTTTATTAAAAATATACAGGGTGTCCCAAAATTCCTGAACATCTCGGAAATGGGAGGTTCCTGAGACCATCTGAAGCGACATTTTCCTTTGCCATAATGTTATCCGCGGCTTTGTTTAGGAGTCATTAACGAAAAACACGGACCAATCAGAGCGCGACCTAGACGCGAGTTGGCTCAGTCGGCCAATCGACAGTTGGCGCACCGGTCCGACTGTGCCAGCTCGCGTCTAGGTCGTGCTCTGATTGGTCCGTGTTTTTCGTTAATAACTCCTAAACAAAGCCGCGGATAACATTTTTGCAAAGGAAAATGTCGCTTAAAATAGTCTCAGGAACCACCCCCTTTCGGGAAGTTCACGAATTTTGGGACACCCTGTATTTTGAGTTGTATAGCGTTTCTTACGAATGAACGAGATGCTTATTTCCGGATTCGTTCTTATTTTCTAAACTAATAGAATTGTCTTCTCCGTATTCACGTTCAATGTGATTTTATAGTGACACGAACAGAAATATTGAAAGAATTTGAGAATACCGATGCACTATATTATCGACGTGTCATAATCATTAAAGGAAAAAAGGACTCCCTGTTCTGTGAAAATGTTTACTTTGCATCAAAGTAGCATATCGCTCATGCACAAGAAAAACGTCACAACTCAAAATTTTTCAGTTTTATTGCGTTAGAATACTCGCTAGAATATTAACAAATACATTTTTACGTTGATACATACTTATAAAACTATAGATAGCTGTTGGATTATCAATAAGTTACTAGCACAATGAACTTATTGTTCGTTGTCAAAAATGAATCAACGATCTCAGAATCGTATCAATAAACAGAGATTACGAACTATCGATGAAACGATCTCAGAATCGTTTCTAAGCAGAAATTACGAAGTATCCCATTTGAAATTTTCTTTCAAGAGAAATCTTATCCCATTTAAATTTTCTTTAAACAGTCTGGAGATACGAGGGGACCCTGATTTCCTTCCGAGGTTCCAACGGTTTTCCTCTCAGCGTCAGTCGAAGCTAAGATTTCGATTAGTAAAGAGTTTCCTTCTGCGCCGTGAAATAAAGAACTGTTTTATTTCAAATGTACCAATAACAACCCTATTAGGTTCTACAATAGGACCTCGATTAACAGGCTTGATCGGGAAACAAAGAGCCCAGATAAATTAAGACCCGAGGGACATATAATTAAAATGTAAATTGAAAATTTATTTCGCTTCATAATATAATCATGTTTAAACGCATATTTGTTTATAGAGATTTTATCGAGATCCGGATAATCGAGGTCCTACAGTATTTGTTTTTACTTGCAGCCATAGCTAGTTAAACTATCAAAGGACTTCGAAGAGCTCTCCTGTAAAATTTATATTTTTATAATTGTGACGTTTTTCTTGTAACATATCTGTGTGAGGTATATTTCCGAAAATGGGATGTACACGGGATCTTCCGCCAAGCAGTCGCCAGATAAAGAATTCCTTCGAATCGCGAGTTGCATTGTTTCTTAACAAATTAGCGAAGCGTAATCTGACGATGAACTTAGCTCGGTGACCGTGCGAGCACACTTGCAAAAAGTCGCCCGTTGAGGTGTTAATAAAACCAGTGGGCTGGCCGATTCGACTGGACAACGGACAAATCGAGAGACGGGGTTCGGTGAAGGCGAAAGAAAAAGAAAGAAGAGCCGGGTATTCAATCGGGCCGGGGGTCCGTAATGTTGTGCATAAATCAGCCGTGCTCCGGCCTCCAGAAACGTCCACTTAAAACGCACTTCGTCGTCTCGATTAAATAGAATACACATAACAGGTAGCAGCGGCGAGCACGCGCGTGCATGTGTGCACCGTGTGCAATAGGTAGGCGTGCATGCATGCATATATGTAGGTACGCTCGGCGCGTGTACGCGCGGCTACATTTTCACCTCTTCCTCGTTCCCTCTGTTTTTCCATCCCTCCTTTCCCCGTTCTTCTGTTTCGCCCCTTCCGTAACCCTCACCTGTTCCTTCCTCCTTTTTCCCCCGTTTTGTTTTTCAACGAATAAAATTGCGCGTGACTCGCGGCGCTTACTATTTAACGGGGGCATTTAAAAAAGTAATGTGGAAATATAATGGGAAACAAAGGGAAGAAAGTTTCCGCGCGCCCGCCGCGCCCCGGCCTCCCCGACGGCTGCAGTTGTACTCCCCCGCTATTTGGTTTGGACGAAACAGAAGACCTGTTTGTTTACGTTTCGCTTTCAGCCATTTGTACTCTCCTTCTCTCTCTCTCGTTCTCTCTATTCCTCGTCGGCGGAGCACGCTGCCGCATCGTGTACCTGTGTATGCATCCGTGCACCCTCCGCCTTTGTGTGCATGTGTGTGTACATATCGTTCTTCTCCGTCGTACCAGTGTGCCTGCACCGCAAACGATAAGCAGCCACATGTGCATACGACCGCCGAAAGCGAATCCGATTCGCAGACTTGCCACGCGGTCTCCTCTCAATCCTCCGCGGCGCACTTTGATCGCGTTCAACACCTGTCGTAAGCGTACAACAATTTCCTTGTTTGTCGCGTGACACTTTTTTTTAAAGTAAATCCACCCTCGAGAATACACGCGCAACTCGGTCCACATTTCAATTACCGCTTTCGGGGGATGTCCACTCCCGACTGTCCCTCATTTTTACAATTTGTCCCTGGTCAAATCGACGTACCGGGAAAAATGGACGTGGTGGGACACTGCGGTGCACGCTTCAAATAATTAAGACACTTGAAGCACAGCGAGCAGCAACTTTGAAATCATTTTACCAGAAAAATATTTATGACACTTGAAGTACAGCGAGGAGCAAAATTGGAATAATTTTACTAGAATATCATCTTGCAAACGACTCGAGGGCACGTGATTTTATATTAATTCTAACGTAAGGAACATGCTTGCAGTTTGTTGCATTTCATTTGTTAGGAGACCGTGGAGTTTTATGCAAAATAAAAATGGTTTGCATCCGTTGGCAGACACAGAAACTACGTAGACATATTTGTTACTAGAGCTTTATAATATTCTCGAAATTTTCATCCCCAAGGGTATTATTTAAAAATGTGGCTAAAATTTTCGATAGACAGACACATTCTTGTTATTTTTATAAAAAGAGTGATGTGAGATAGTCACTTTTAGTGCTCCGGAAAAAGTAAACTATCACATTCTTCTTTCAACATAGGTTCAATCCCCGCATGAAGTATCTAACTTTAAGAAAATTTTTCACTTTTTGCATTTTGCCATTGCCGGCCAACAATTTTTACACTGCATAAACCGTAGTTGGTTAGAGCATTAAATAAATAACCATAATGTTTACACTGCCGAAGCTGTAAAGATGTCTTGTACACTATGTAATAAATAATAATAAGAATTTAACAATAAACCTACCACGACCGATCAAAATGACCGGTTCCAGATTCATTATTTCACAATTATTGAAATAATAAAAATGATTTTATAAGAATTGATTGTATAAATATCTTTAGTAGAGCACGTATTATAATAGGAGCCGCACAAAGTTTAAGAATAATAAATCTTGTCGTTTCTATAAGGGAACATGTACCAGTTACTTTTAAGGTTCGGAAGGTTTAGTGTTAAATTTAAAAAAAGGATATACTTGTACTTCAAGACTATCTGTCACATTCCGCCAAGTTCCATATATCCAATAGTTGTTCTAACCAAAATTCTTAACAAAACACGATTACTTCTCACGAGGTGTACTTACATTGTACAATAACCTTTTTAACATTCGATATTTTTTTGAGAAGTCAGAACAATTAGTTTACTACATCTGACATGAACATAAATTGTGGAAAAATCGCATACTGTTTGGAATTACAGAGGAAATACGAAAAGTTGTTGATTACAACTTTTTAATGTGGGCCTGTATTGACAATTTTAAGTTGCACGCTATTAATTGACAGAATATAAGGATTATGATGGTGCTTATCTTGATCAATAAACTTTGTTTAGAAAACAGTCATATTAGTTTAACGTCACTGTTAAAAATCGGATTTCCAGAAGAGATAGAAAAATGTACATGTTTTGTAACCAATTAGAAGTATTTACTAACAGATCTGCAAAAATGATTTTCCAAAAATTACAATTTACAAGGTTGCATGCAAAAATAAAAAAAAAGCATTGTTTAAAACTTTTTTATATGGGCCCTTAATGAAAATTTAAAATAAATGTTTTGTAGATCTATGTTAGTTATACACATGCTGAAAATTTCATACAAATCGATTAACATCCCCAAGTGGTAAAATGCAGTGAAAATCATAGTTTTTCGCGATTTTTCAGTTTCTGCTTAAAATCCACTTGCATCGCTCGATGCGTGTCGTTTTTTTCTGCGTCAAACGATTTCGATGAAATGTACCAATAAAAAAGTTATAAATGGTGCCTCCTTTACTTAATTGCAATTTCTCCAAAATCTTTTTTGAAAGATTATAAATCATTTCTTCTAATTGCTCAAAAAGAGTCAGACCGTTTGGTCCGATCACAAAAAAGTTATACTGTTTTAAAGTGAGTCCAAATACTTTCGTGATTCACTGTATATAAATACACTGCCGCTCAAAAGTATGTGGACACTTCCTTAATTCTTATAACTACCTGAAAAAAGTTATGATATCTTTGGTAAATTTGATTATCTTGTATGTATTTCAGTGCGTACAGTATTGGAGAACATATTTTAATAATAATTTATTAAATATCTCACCGATAATGATAAAAAATAATTATATTTTCTTTTCGTCTACATATCCACCGCGTGCTTTTATGACCGCGTTTACTAGTCGTGGCATTCTGGCTATTAACTTTTTCATTACTTCACTTTCAATAAGGTTCCACTCAGATTCGAATATTTCCCACAAATGTTTTTCAGACTTGGGACATCGTTTTCGGACTTGTCTATCTATGTGATCCCATAGTTTTTCTTTTACTTATTTAAGAAAATTGAATAACTAAATTGTATATTTTGGTACTATTAGAATACATTACATACATATTCATAATAGACTTCAGCAACAAATATTGTTTGATAATAAAAATATACATTATATATCACAAATTTCATGAACATGATAAGTGTCCACATACTTTTGAGCGGCAGTGTACGTATCATTCATCTTTGGTTGTTAGAAAATCATGTAAAAGAGAGTTGGATTTCAAAAAGGGAACAAATTCAATTGACGAATTAGTCGTAGTCGGTTTTCGATGTACGCGAGCAACGCTAGCGACTGTTCCGTGCCTCGAAAAATTTCTTTTTCATTTCTCCTCTCCGACAATCTCACGATCTTGGAGGCGATGTTGCGCCTTCTAATTGCTCAACAAGTAAGTAAAGTAAGTATAATCAATCTTGTCATTTCTATAAGGGAACATGTACCAGTTACTTTTGAGGCTCGGTAGGTTTAGTGTTAAATTTTAAAAAAGGATATACTTGTACTTCGAGACTATCTGTCACGTGCCACCAAGTTCCATATATCCAATAGTTCTAACAAAAATTCTTAACAATCACTTGCGTTCACCGTCGTTACACGAGAAGCGGTGCTTAAATATTTACAAAGCAGCAAATTTCTATCCATGAGCCAGACCAAGGCTTCCGGCTTTAAAGTTTAGAGCAAATCGTGTCGTATTCAAGTCGCTCCGGAAACGAGAGACAGGCGGGGTTACGGAAGTGTGAAACGTTAGCGGCGGGAAAGAAAGAGATATTCAAGCGGAGGATGAAAAGTGGGGAATCCACTGGAGGTTAGAAGGGTTAGGGAAGCCGAAGATCGTGCGGCAGGGGTGGATGGGTTGACTCCGTTTATCACCAGGAGGCATACATTTTGCAGCATCGTGATATAGAACCCCCTAGTCTTGAGACCGCAGCGTGGAGCGTCGTTAAGGGACGCGGGTCTATCGACGACAACGTCGACGACGACGAAGACGACGACTACGAAGACGACGACGACGCTGGAACATCGGCGTCGGCGTCCTCGACGTCTAACCGCTACTTGAGGCAGATGCTGCTTGCGTTGTCTCGAAATATCGGGACCATCGTTATCGAAACTAATCGAGCGGTATCTGCGGCTACGTTGGGACGTAAGAAGATACGATGGAAGCTCGCGCTTCAGATTGAAGTAGGGCTTCTCATTCGAAAAGGGGTTGCCGGTGTAATTGCTTCTTGTAATTGATACGCCCCACTGTCTCCGTATTTTCCAATAATTTAACTCAGAAGTTTTATCGCCAGCCCTTCGAGCACGTCGCGTGTTGTTCTGTTATTAGATGATTGCGAAAGTTCCTGCCCGATTCGAAAATCAAACAAGCAGTTTTAGATTTTTATTAATTAAAAAAAAGATCTACAGTAAATAGCTGTTGTAATAAATACACGCTTAAAAATATATTTTGGAAGATCGATCATTGAAGCTGTGGACGGTCCTAAGCACTTTAAGGGTGGATTCCGTTTTTTTTTGTAAAAATTGCATGGCGTTTCTTGAAAGGTCTCGGAGTCTCTGAAAATCGAGCACAAAATTCTTGAAAATAGTAACTTAAATATGATTCTGTTGAATCTTGTAGGTAAACTACCGATCGTTACACAAAATGAAAATTGTCTCCAACTATTGCACGAAACAGAAGCTGCATAGACATTTCTGTCTTTATTCAACGATTTTAATAAACTGAAACTAATTCATTGATACTCTACTCTTAAAATCGTTCAATGTATCTAGTGTTTTAAACTGATCGTACTCGATTTCGTCACTTTTAATGTTTGACACGTTGAAAATAATATTTACCATTATTTTTAATTTCTCCTACATAATGTTTTCACTGTGTCAAAATAAATAAATCGTCATTTCGATAAAAATCTTACTGAATTTAAGAACACTGCACATGAGCGTACGCAGAAGTCGCTCGTCCGACAGCAACGAAAAATGGTGGGACGCATCGAACGGATCATCCAGCGAGAATTCTCGAATGATTTCGTCGAGGGGGGTTTCTTTTAGTGGCAACATTCGCGCAGGTGACTTTCATAAATTTTTTCCCAGCCGCGTCTTGGAAAAATGGTTTTGAAGATGGGCCTGAATCGCCGACCCTGTGAGAGACTGACAAGAATTATTAGTGGGTGAAGGTAGCCAGTAGCTGAGCCGAGGATCAATACTAGGCAGACGTCCGTGCAGTGTGGTGGAGTGCACTTCTCCTACACAGCTCTAGGCTAGGCTAGAGCTAGGAAAGGCTGGGATGGAGGTTGGGTAAGGTTAGATCGTGAGATGTCTACGTAGACCCGGTCCCCATAAACTAACTCGGCTCGACGATGCAGCCACCATGAAGATTCTGACTAGAAAAAATATATCGCTGCTAGTCCGGCCGTCGTTCAAGTTTATCATCCTCCGGTTTCTTAATTTCGACAGGCGTATTCTAACTTTAATCATGACTTTTTGGGAAACGTCTTCTTAAAAACTGCGTCGAAAAACAAATTTTGTACACCATCGATTCTACGACAGATTAACTGCAGTGTGAGCGATTACTTAATTCTTCAGTTTTACATTTTATCCTTCTCTCTGTATATGAGATGCAGATGCACCTCAGGCTGACAG
Organism: Lasioglossum pauxillum; assembly: GCA_933228785.1. NCBI lineage: Eukaryota > Metazoa > Arthropoda > Insecta > Hymenoptera > Halictidae > Lasioglossum > Lasioglossum pauxillum. Next base: position 40,783,472 of record OW121705.1, on the reverse strand, counting down.
GAACGAAAATAAAAAATTGATGAATGGAAGATTTCCAAAAATTTTCTAGGAATATTACCATGTTATGTTCCAAGTTTTTAAAGTATTGTATACTTATCTTTTAAAAATCAATGAAATTTCACAAGTACTTGTGCAGACAAATTTTTTTTTTATTATCCTCGAAAAAAAATGGGGTCCAATTAACCCCCCTGTACACAGAGACAAGGTTAATCCAATAAGTCGTGTTCTGTGCATAAATTTTTATTCGTAATTACCACACGATCAAGATGTCAAGCAGTTCATCTAGGAACGAAAACTGAGCACAGAGGAGATCGAGAGCGGAAATGTTCGTCGATACGATTTATTTGCTATTAAATGACAGAGTAAATAATAGTGATTCTAGTTGAGCATTTCTCCGTCTTCCCAGAATTTTCGTCGATATTCAAACGCTGAGCGTTCTTAACACATCGATTGCGAAGAAGCGTTCGACAGTATCAAGTTGTTGCATATTTGTCCGAGTTGAAGCGGACTGGAGCAAATTGGGGGCGAGTTGAAATGGACTGCGACGAGTTGGAAAGCGCTGGACCGACGAGTTCGGTCGGATTGGTGGAAGATGGAAGAGAATAAAGGAGTCGCGGCGCGGCGGTCTCTGTGGCCATTAGGAGCGGGCCAGGCCGGATTGAAGTGGGCGTGCAATTTGGGAACGCAAATCCATAAAATAATAAAGAACAACAGAATGTCCCGGTAAGCGAACCTTCCATTTCCCGGGTCCGCTTTTGTCCTTTGGCCCTCCTCCAATTAACGACGTTCGATCTTTTCATCGAGCGGAGCGGCGCTGTACCGGAGATTAACAAACGCGCGTGCAGCTCTAAGTCCGTTTTAGTAGCATAAGTAAATTGGCCTTTGAACGCTTAACAATAGCTCGCAGCGGGGCTCGTTGAAATGTTACAATGTAACTGGCCGCGTTACATCGCCGATTACGCCGGAGAAATAGTACCCTTTAGCCGTCCCAGCAAAATGTCAGCCGGTTGCTACTAAATCGAAGTCAAAAGTATCCTGGATCCCGGGGAACGAAATGTATTCGCCGCGGCGGTGCGGCCCGGCCCGGCTCAGGGAAAAAAGGGAGAAAGAGAATATTAAAAGGAAGTTGCGCGTTCACGGTCGGACACGTATACACGTACACGCGCGTGTATGCATGCACGTGCATACTTAACCAGGAAGTAAAAACAATCTCGCGGGACGTAGCGCAAGAACTTGTGAAAACTAGTTAAACAGCCCCAAGGTCGGGGCCGTGAAACTAGTCCAATTCACGGTGCAATTCCGCACACACATATTCCTTCGCTCGGCTATGACAGCCGGTAAGATAGACTTTTGCTAGCACGATCCAACAACAACCGGTACAGCATTCTATCGTCTCGTTTGTGTCACGCTCCGCGGTCGTTCGTTCTCTTTGCGAGGAGCGTTTTATTCGTTTTAAAACATTCGTCGCAGAAGAAAGTAAATGATCGCATCATTTCATGTTTATTCGCGTTGACGAGCAAGCTTTAATGAGAACGATCGATCCTCGCATTGCCAAGGTGTTCGATAAGGTCTCGGGATTACACAGCGGATTTTCAAGATCGATTTAATACAACAACGATGACATGAAATCAATGCACAAAACGGCCGACGTGTTTGCATTGCGAAATCGTGACAGCAACCGACTACGAAACGAGAGCATACGTCATAATATACATGTTGTACCGATTATTCGAATGCAATTTGCAGACTTTATGCATTTATGACCAAAATGAAATGCAAAATAGAGAAAGCATTTAAAAAATTTAAAAATGCTATTGTACTATTTTCGTGAGACTACAATTATTAAGAATAGGGATAAATGTCCATTTTTACAGAAAATCCGCTGTATAACAATTTCTATCAGTACTTTTTTCACTTCGTGCACACCTGTGCCAACTATTTTAAGTTTCGTGTGCTAGCAAAAGTGCCCGCACTCAGCCTGTTGCGAGCGATTTGGCTAATCTCGCAGCATTCAGCGCGTTAATCGCGTTCGCCATTAATCCGCGGATTCTGGCCTAAACATCGCGAAACGGTCGCAATCGATACCGGCAGTCGAGGAGCCGACAATCGGCGGAGGCAACGAACGAAACGTGACGGCGCGGATCGAACGCGAAAAAAGAAATAGAAAAATGTTTAGGACAATCGGAAATGATCTGGCAGGGGCAGGTCCGTCGAGTGTATCGCGGACACGCGAGGGTGCGTGTGAAATGGTAGGAGGGTGGAAACGACTGCGTAGTCGGACGCACCCGCGCACGGGCGAATACTGATGATCATTCACGCCACTGACCTACTCTGTGCTCGGCTCTTGGACGTGGGTGGGAAAGAAAGAGGCGCGGCAGTGTGAGCGAGCGAGCGAGCGAGAGGGAGAGAGAAAGAGTGAGATAAAGAGATAGAGTCGGCGAGGGAATGAAAGAGGAAGAAACAAGAGGGATGGTAACGGAGACACAAGGGTCGGGAGAGTCGGGGGACGAAGAAAATCGCGTGGATAAACGCGGGAAGAGGGAGAGACGTCGAGGAAGAAGGAAGGGACGTCTGAAGGGTGGAATGGAGAGACAGGTCGAGGAAGAGAAAGAAAGACGGTGGGGAAAAAGCGGGGCGAGAGCGAGAGGAGACGAGAGTCTGTGTCTGGTCGACGGGTTTGGGCCTGCGTAACGACGCGTGCATGTCGGTGCAAGCACGGCGATAGAGGGTTGAGAGTTGCACCGAGTAGAAGGGTATGGCGTCAGGGTGAGAGGGGGGTGGGACGATAGAGAGTGGGGTTGGGTGGAGGAAAGTTTCAGGGGTGCAAGTCGACTGGTAGGTGAAGGGGCAAACGAAGGGGGAGGACCAGTAACCGGTGGCGCGGGGAGGAAAGCGACCGAGGGGGGCAGGGAACACGGAAGGCTACGATTGATCCGTGGTCGCCCTCCGTCCTCCCTAACCTCTTTCTCCCTTCCACCCTTTCGTCCTTCTCTGGCTTTCTTTGTCCCGCTGCGCTGGACGGTCTCTCTCTCTCTCTCCCTCCCTCTCTGTCTCTCTGTCTCCCTCTCTTTCTCCCTTGCGTCACGACCTCACGAATTCATTGTGCACTTTTGCTCGTCCTTTTTCTCTCCGGCAGCCATTAGCTGTCCGTTCGGCTCGCTTCTTATTAGCATAGTTGCAAATTCTACGCCACGACGCCCGGTGGTCTCCCCTTAACGCTTGATTGGAACCCAGACGCTTTGTGACGTGACAGGTACACGCGTCCCTTCGAAACTACCCCCGGACCCGTCCGGCCGGCAACCTAAGCCTTTGCTTTCCCGCCATGCCCGAGGAAAACCGAGAGAGGGTGACGATCGCTGCTCGCCGCGCCCGGGCCGAATGTCGATATTTCAGATTTACTGGGCCTCGAGCCCGCCGCCGGATAGGTGCCGGCCGGGATTTTCTTTTTAGTTATTTTAAGCAATAAGAAAGATTGCCTCCTCCTGCCCCACCTCTGCCAGCACGCCTATCGTTTATCAGGAGAATGGCCAGACCCAATTAGGGCGGCCGAGTTCAACTTGACTGGAATACGAATACGAATACGATCCGTTCGGGCCCACGGAATACCATTGTGCGTTTGCCGTTCTACGTTGTTAATTTTAATAGGACATCAGTGATAGCCGAATATCGGCACTTTGTTACGTTTAATGGCTGAACTTCAACCACCCCCTCCCCCTCGTTTAGCCGACTTTTATATGAAACAGTAGACAATTGATTCTTCTGTGGATCGAAGTCGATCTCCCAATCTTTTACTAAGGATTAGATATCGACGCTTTGTTACCTTTAATGGCTGAACTTCGACCATCCTCTCGTTTAGCCGGGCTTTCGCTGCAAACGTGTTTTATGGGAAACGTATGAAACGGTAGACAATTTTAAAAATGATTGTCATCAAATTCATGCTACTGAATATCAATTTGTTCATCCTGAAATTAAGTAGACTATAGGGCGAGCATTTTATTACCAAGCAACTCATTGTCAAGCAAGTCATTTAGCATAAAAATCAAATCATTATGCATGAAGAATAGAAAAAGCGTAGAACTTTTCTGCACACGTCTAATATCGCAAAATAAAAACTCTTGTTTTCTTCTTTTAATTTTTATTTTTATGATGAATGCATCAAAATGGACACGTACAATTTAGAACGATTTAAGGACATCAGTGTATAAGTTTCAGCTTTATCAGACAGAAATTTAAAATCGTCGCACAATATCCCCGTTCAACTAGATAATTACTAAACGAACCGTCCCCATTACGCGCGGCACACGCTAAAATATTCAGGTCACAGGCAACAGGGATCTCGTTCCGGCGTGTATCATAATTTCCCGCAGATCGACCGTCCGATAGAAAAATACATACGTTCGGATTAATTTTCTCCGGTGGCCGCGGCGCGCGGCGTCGGAATCATCTGGGAAATTAATATTACGCACCGTGTATCTCTGATTGATGACGTTGCGTTTATGGAGCGTCGCGCGACAATTCGCGCAGATTATTCATCGTATTAAAAAGCGTTTTCACCTGACGCATTCACTCGAGTGTTACATTCCAATAAATGGAACTTAACAATCGGCCGGTAGGAATTGGTGCGAGCGCGGGGGCCGCATGATGCATGCGCGAGGCCACCGCCGTAAACAGAATTATACAATGCCGAACGTGCTGCCATTAATTAGAGTAACTTTGTTGGCACGTGAGCGTGTGCGGGCGTTCGCGAGCGGTCGGCTGCCATGCTTTTATATTAATGGCGTGCAAAATGTTTTGACACCCCGGCACACAGACCGTGGATTTTTAATTAATACGTATCGCGGTACCCGCCGACGGACACGCTATAAACAATTTCCTCGATGATAGGTTAAATCAACCCAGATGTCTTCTTCGGTGGAACTTTTATGTGGTGGATGTCGTTTATCGTTAAGGGGCTACTCTGATTTTGAACTTTCAACGAATCAATCGTTTTTGCATTTTCTTGAATCCTTCACTGGCATATTCATGACCCCAACTTTCACTACTGTATTCTACGATAATTACAAGCATCAAGTTCCTTTCACTTCTTTAGAACATCTGCATTGTTTAGTCTTACATTATTGTACTTAAAAGTGCCTGAGAAAATTTATACAGAATTTTAGAAATGTCCTGGTATACCACTTAAGGGTTAAGTATGAGGGTTTTTGAACATTTGACAAAAATTAATTTAGTTATAGACTTTTGAAGAATGCAACTCTCGATTTTTATGCACATTAAAAATTATTTCTATTGATTGGAAGATACAAGATCTACGTCGACATCTATTTCTTAAAATAAATAATTTTGGGCAAATTCCTCGTGCAAAAAGTGTACTAATTCTTCTGAAAAAAATTTCGGAATATTGGTAAGAGAATAGCAGTCGAAACCAGAATATCACAGAAATGGTTCTAGCTATAAACTGCGCTAACTACGTAACGACGGAAGTGAATCATTCATTTCAATAGTTCTTGTTTTGCCGTGAGAGAAATTTGCGACGATAAGCAGCTACACACCGTCGATGTTAAGCATAGATCACGCGGTACTGGAAGAAGCCGGTTCTTGCGATGGAATATTAATTGAATGGACCAGCAAATGGGGTCAGATGAAAAATGAGTTATCGATACGGAGACTGCTGGTGGACGCTCGCAACGCAAAGAATATGCAGTTAAATGAATAAGTAATCTAGTCAATTACATGCATGTGTATATCGCACGTTTCAAGATCGCCTAAGCTATCACCGAATTTTTCTGATCGTTTGTATTCCTGTTCTCTTTTTACCAAATAAAATGTGTTAACACTTATCAACGGTAGACGCATCTTGGTGTCAACAAGCACAATGAGAATCACTTATTGACCGCTGGATATATCGCGAGGTGTTTATTACACAATCTTGAAATAAGCGTTTTGAACAGGTTATCGGAGGTCTCACTCAGATTAATCGCCATTCCTCCTCTTTACCCACGTAGCAACAAAACACTTTGGCTGCCGTGTTGGAATGTTGTTTATTTAATTTCTCGAAGAAAATCCAACACATATAGTGGATAGATATATGAATACTGATGTCTGCATATGTATACGTTCAGTAGAAATGCGTATGTGGACTTTGACTGAAACGGGCATTTGGGTTTACGAACGCTTATTTGCACTGTTTCGAAATTGAACGAATAAAATATCATATTTCCTTGATCGATGATGTTTCAAGGTTCCTCCACAGATAATTTTTTATTGGCTAATGGACACGTGGAAGTTTTATTAATAATAAATCAGATCAGAATGTTGCAGATAAGAAGGTGACACATTCTTAAGATTATTGTGTGCTGATAATTTCGTTAAAATGCATATTTTGGGTAGGTCTGTCCGCCATATTTAATAGATATGTACTCAATGTTATTATCATTGACCGATATACGTAGTCGTATATCGCAAAATGTGTACACATACTAATTTCCAACGTCCTACGTCTGTCGATATAGTGAAATCAGTGGTCACAGACCGTCGGTGTCAGACACAGCCCGACGAGAACCTGACTAACGGTGAAATATGAGTGTTTCATTAATTCTTCAGGAACTGAGAAATTGAATGACGATTTTGATATGCTGCGGGTCAAATTAGACTCATACTCCGCCGTCGGAGGGTTACCGTAGCACTCCCAAGCCTCGAGTTGTCACGTAAACTCCCGGGGTAGTGGGGGATCCTGGAACCCACACCTCTTTTTACATATTCATGCTGAAAAAAAATGTTTTCTGACGAAAATTTACGTCGCAAACAAAATCGTGCAAACCTGTTAATATAACCGTAAAAAGTATACCTGCGTAAAACTAGCTTGAATTCAATTCCACCGATTTTTCCGATGGTAAACAAGATTGGAAAATTACAATATTCGCCGAGTGCAGTCTCTATGTATGAAATTTGCATTTCAAACAACTTTGTTTAAGTTTCGACACACAATATTTCATTTTCTTTGCGTTAACACCGCGCCGTTATCATGATCCATAGTAGGTTTTATATTTTCTGATTATATGAAACAGAGAAATCGGTTTAATTTGTGAATATTTTCTGGGTTCGCCGAGCTCCGGGGGTCCTAGGGTTAAGGGTTGAATTCGATTGATTTCGAACGAAGTCGACAATTCTCGCGATTATTGCCGCATTTCGGCGATACGGGAGCGCCGATTCGTGGTCGACGCGTCTGAAAAGCCCGTGGAAAAACCCGACGAAGTTCTGCAGCCGGGTACGAAGATTGAGCCGGTGAAAACGTCCTCCCGGAAGCGCGGAGCGTTTTTCCATGGACGTTACAAGCAGCGAGGCGTGTGTGAAAACCGACTTTTGTGCAGCGTCGCGGACAGGCAACACGGACAATGAAGCGTACCGTAGGCGGGCGAGCGTTACGACGGCAAATCCGATTCACGCACTATCGACGCGTTACCTAATAGCGTACTACGTGGATGGCAGATACATAGGCGACGTCACGTGCCCGACGGAGGCACCTGCGCCTCACGCAAAGCAAAAATAAAGGTGCGCGAAACGAACTGTAGCAATTGCCGCAAGCCGGCCGACAACGCACACACGGGCTTCTTCCTTCTCTCTCTCTCTCCCCACCCCACCCATCTCTCTCGCTCTCTACCTCTATCTCGCTCACTCTCTGTCTCTCTATCTCTCGTCGATGTCCGTGTGCGCATACACGAGCCGGCGAGCAAACGCACACAAAGACGCGAATACCGAGCCGAGTTCCGTTCACGCAACGCGCAATGCGTTACCTAAGAACGCGTAGACGCGCAATTTCAGCTGACCGCTTCGCCCCGCTCCGACCCGCTCCGACCCGCGCTCCACCATTGCGGACGATCTATGAAAAACAACGTGCACGTGGACGCGCATGCAACCACGGATCGATCTGGAAACAACGACAGAACGTGCCAGACAATAATCGCGTTTATCACGCGGGAAATACTCGGTGAGTATCCACCGGCTAGGGTCACCCTGCGAAAACCCTACACATAATAAGGTATCAAGCCAGCCAACCGGACTTTTTTTACTGGAATTTCTCTAGCTACGCTGGACGGCTGCGACGCCCACACACATATATTTCGATAGACTCAACGCTTCATTTTCTTCGTTTCATCGCTGGAACCGGACTTGGAAATATTGGAAATAAAACAATTTCACTTGAAATATTATCAAAATAATGTACTACCAAAGGTGCCCGCATAAATCTCACTCAAACCCAATGATCAACTATAATAATAATCATCTTAAATAATTATAAAATAATATTTCCGTTTGATGTGAAACAAAAATTTAAAAGCAAATTCAACGAAACTTGCTCGACTACAGAAATAGTCGGATGTTATCATTTCAATTGTCATGTGTTAAATTTTGAGAAATTTGTTCAGGTTTCTGGCTCGACGCTTAATATGTATTCGAGCTCTACGTGAGCGTTCATTGCCAATTTTCACCGAGGACTACAACAGCATTTTCAGCTGAACGAAGAAGCAGAAGCCTGAATAAGGCTGCACGGTCGATTGTTCCGTGTGGGATTTAATTGCAGTTTAAGACATCCTAATCGGAAAAAGGACACGATAGTTACATTCTACCCGATATACCGACTACACGCAGACTCTAAGATAATAACTGTTACATTCGTCTTCTAATATAAATGGCAGAGAATCTACGAGTGAAGAGGCCTAATATCTTATACCGTACATGGTCTGCAGGTGTCTCGGACGGTATGCATGATTATGTATCGACGAGAGAGGGTCGACGAAGGAAAATCCACGCGCGCGATAGGGATCGCTGCAAAACAATTTTAATGTCTAGAATTTCCCAGATCCGATCGTCAAAAGTAATTAGAACGTAGCCACGCCGCGTACACTTTGTACGAGAGACTCGCTCGGACAGTGTCGTGGATGCGAGTGAAGAAAAAAAAAAGGAAAACCACGCATCGTAAGTACATTCCGCGAAGGAACGATGTATAATTTATTAGAGGCTATACATCACCGGCAATTCTTGCCGGTGTTCGAGCGGAATTCAACATCTACGGGTGCATCGCGCGCGCGCGCGTGGACAGTTGCTTGACATTGCCCCCGGGCAACTGGCTGGTTGCGGCCACGCAACAATGCAGCGATGCCGAAGGGAACAAAAAAAAAATATGTTTTCGTCGAGATCGATAAAGAAACAGGATCGGGGCAGCAGCGTCGACGACGACGGATTACGTGCGTTAGCGTGCGGCCTTCTTTCGACGGTTATAAGAAACTATTGACATTGAGGCAATTCAATTTGCACGATGGACTCGCGCGCTCGAACGAACGAACGGAGCGAGCGGACACGCCGAACAGACCTAACCCAGAGCCGGGCCCCCGCCTCGCCCGTAAACTCCGGTTCTTACGGTGGCGATCGCGAGTTATCGGGCTTAGAATAATTTATCGCCGGCGATCGCATTAAAGTAGCTACAATGAAATTATTCCCAGCGGCGATACGTCTGCGAGAGCCCGACTGTACATCCACGTGTGCGCCTCTCACGGACAAGCGACCGCGCTCGGATGCACTCGGCAGTCGGCCGCAATTAGTATTACCTAAGAATCTATATAGCCAGCTGCATCGTAATGACTATATTGTACGAAAAGTACGTACCTGCCGCGCGCAAGCGGAGACAACGCCGACTCGGCAGCGACGGTGTACCCAACGGCATTTCACGCCACCTGGACGCACGCGTGTTTACCTCGCCTAATCGAAAGCCGCACGTGTCGCGATACTTCGAGAATTTCGATACATTTCTGCCACGATGCGTCCAACGCTCTTTGCATTATTTATACGGAAATTATTTAAATTTGGCTTCAGCGAGGAGCACCGCTGCTCGCGGGACACGCTTGGAACATCGAAATTCTTTTGGTACAATCATGAAATTAACACGAGGTCACTCTTTCCTTCTTTTTCGCCTGCTAATGACATTCGTGAAAATGACACTGCGAGACGGCGGTACATTTTTGAATCCTCTCCGACAGCGGTGTCTATTTTGAACCAGGGCATCGAGAGCGTCACACAATCACTCAGTTTCTGGCGAATTAATTAAATATATAGCTGCTGCATTAGCAACAAGTAAACTGCGTTTTAACAAATTGGTAAATAAAGCAGTCCGCGGACTGAAACATCATCAAAGATATAATTATAAAAATGATCCGCTGTCCGACGGTTAATAGAATAGACAACACTTGTGTTTTGTCAATTTGTAGTTAATGGAGTAGGAGCTACCTGTAAACACTAAAACGTGCGAAGTGACTTTCTAGTCTACCGAATAATGAAGTGCACGTAGTTCAAATACCAATAATTCTCAGCTATTAAGAGAGAGAGAGAGAGAGAGAGAGAGAGAGAGACAGAGACTTCTCAATAAATTATTTAACAGCGGCAATTATACTTCTCCGTTAGCTTAGTTTCATTATTTTCAAAGATTTTGTTATTAGAAATAGAATGTGGATCTTTATACATTTTTGAAAAAGCATTTAGCCGCAGAACTAAACACCGTTTCATAATTCATAATTTCTAATGATAATATTGAGTTAAGTTTGGTGATAATACATAATTTTGAACATACATATTCCCCTAGCAGCACAAGATATTGTATACATATTCATATAATATCAAAAAGAGATTCAATCTGTTTTTAATATTCAAATATACATACAATATTTATTTTACATTAAGTACCAAATATTCTTTTTTATCCTAACTTATAAGTTAGGAAGAAATATTTTTCTCATATTAAAAAGTGTGGCTTAAAAAATATTTATCCAATATTTTTGTGCTACTAGGGTCAGTTCGGCCGAAGAGAAACATGATTACTGAAATTTAAATAATCTTCGATCATATAAATTATCTTAATTATATAGAACTGAACCAGAATCAAATTAAACAATTTCCAAATCCTAAAATAATGTTTGTAAATTTTTCTCCCACTCGTTGCACTACCGACCATTATTGTGTGACATTAACATTGTATATTTATAATAGCAGCGATGAAACTAATCTCGAAATGTTTCTCTCCACTGGAACGGTTCCGCAGGACACGGTCTCCATGGTTCTAAAACGGTCTTTATCCAGTTCCGAGATGGGGAACTGACAAGTGGTTTCAAGGGAGGAAAGAACCTTTCGCTCGAAGTCTTTGAAACCCCGCGAAACAATCGTCCTTAACGCGAAAAGAAAAATCTCCATATAAATTTCCGGGAAGCGTTCTCGAGAGGACGTCGCAGAGACTATATAACAAAAGGAGTCAGTCTTGACGGCCGTGGCGGTGGGGAAGGTGAGGGGCGGGGAAGAGGAAGCAGCGAAGGAGAAAATACTTGTGACAGATCGGGACGGAATCGCACGCGAATATCTGTTCCGTTAACGCGGCCGTCTCTCTTCCTCTCGTTGTTTCTATGCGTGTTTCAGCCTCGCGCCGCGAATTCGAGTTGCGCCAGTCGGCACCGTGCGAAATTTCTAATTTCGAGGTCAGCTGCGCGGCGAACTACGTCCGAAATAATTACCCTCCGCGCTGCGTAAGACGTCAATGCGTTTGATATTCTTGCACGCGCACTCTGTCTCTCTCTCTCTCTCGCTTCCTCCCCTTCCTCTCTCACTCTCCCTCTCTCCGTCTCCATCTCTCCTCCCACTCTTACACGCGGCGAACATAAGTTTTTTTGGTCCAACGACGCCTATGGCTCTACGAATCGCGAGATCTGCGAGGGAAACGTGCGCCGTCTCTGTGTGTGCGGCTGTGCGCGTGAGCGTTTCACACCTGACTACTACGGTAGTCAAGCGAGCGACCGAAGCGACATCGGGTCGAGGAAAAATGATCGCCTCGCGACGAAATTATCACGAAAAATAGTTAAACAGCCGAACTCGATTTATCGTGGGGGAATCGACCGTGTGGGCGGCGTCGAATCGATTTATTTGGTCGGTAAAGTCTGCGCGGCGAACACGGTAGGTTAGTTGACCGCGGGGCCGAGCGAGCGCTGAGCTGACAGTAGGCCGGCGACGTCACAGTGGGCCGGTTGAGCCTTCCTTCGTTCGATTCAGGCAGGCTCTCTATTCATTTTACATGTAGCAAGGTAAATATTTCAATGCGAGTGTCCATTCGAATCCGTGGCTCGAAGTGCGTGATAACCGTCGTCAGGAGCGTTCTGTGATAAACCAGTCGTCATTTTTCGAGAACGAGCGAGAACTTCGAGAAGTTCGAGGGGGTTGTGAAGAAGTTTTTTCTGTTTTCTTATTAAACGTATCGCACATACGTACCGATGTCGAATAGAATTTACTTTTTCCATTTCGTCGAACATACCTCGTTCGTGTCCGTTCCTGTTCGCAAAAAAAGAAAAGAACCGGACACCGAGAGCTGCCGCTGCTACTGTTGTTGTTGTTGTTGTTGATGTTGTTGTTGTCGCTGATGCTGCTCGCTGTCACGCACGATCCCACTGGAAGAAAAGAGAGAGAGAGAGAGAGCGCCGTGTCGACGCCGAGCGATGTTTCACACGGTTGCAATCCTGATCGAAAATCGCGCAAAACACACCACCGACCTTGGCAGGACACGGAACACGCACCTTCCATCCGCGAGCTGATAACCACGATCGACAGGACTCGCCATAGAGCACAGCGCGCTCGAAGAGAGACACGTGAAATCGCACGGTTGACAGTTACCGTGCGCGCGGGCCGTCAGTGGATCCTGAATCGTTTCCGACAACGCATCGGTGGCTCGCGTTCGACGTTGCTCGACCTTGTGCAGTTTCACTTTTGGCAAACGTATAATCGTAGCATTCGTCACCCGCGAACAGTGTCACGCTGTTCCACAACCGATTCGTCTTGTTTTCACTCGGTAAAGTCTGTGTTCGTCCATTGCATCGCGCGACCCGACACCTATCGAATCACGTAATTACGATCGATCCGTTCGATCACCGGCAATCTCGAAACGTTTTATTTTTCGTCGACTTTCTTTCCTCGAGAGTGCTAGATACGCGACAGATCGGCCGCGTACACCGCGCAACGGTACAGACACGTGACAAGTGCACAGTGCGATGAAACTTCTCCGAATATCGTTACCCGCGGCTGTGCGCGTTACACCGCTGATAACATCGATGCCGATCAATCGATCACAGAGAACACCGACCGTCCAGTGTGTACTAGTGATGGGGAAAAAATAATTAGCTAGTCATTCTTAGAAAAGAGCGGCTAACTAGTTGCTTGAAAATTCACTGTTGTCACTCGAAAACTAGAACTGTTACATTTTGGTATTTACAAGTGAGTTACCATTCTCAAATGTAATGTAAATTCTGGGTCAGAGGAGTTTCTGTTTCAAAATATACGGCGGTATGGTAATCTAGTTAATTTGTGTAATAAGTGTTTTATTTAACGAGCCAAAGTTTCAAAGATGCAAATAACGTATCGTATATTACATAATGTGTTAATTTTCTATTTTGCAATCGATAACAATTCGAAAGTCATCTATTCTAATTGTTTTCAAATAACCAAAGGAAGTTAGTTCCTTCGGTTACATCCGAGCAAGTTAAGTAACTAGGTAGTAACCAGAGTTGGCCAAAACTGTAATCTGATTAATGATTGACAATTATAACTAACGTGAAACCGTGTTCATGATTAACGCTCACTATTTCTAAGTGAACCAGTAGTGTAACTGAAGTGATCAAAATAAACATAACTTCCCTATAAAATCGGGAAGTTAAAAATGAGCATTGGTCATGAACTAGATTGTGGATCTTCATGCAAAATAAAAATTGTCCAAGTCAATTTTGAGAAACGGAAGTTAAATAATAAATAATTAGAATAAGTCAAGAATAATATAACAATATCATTCGATTTTTCTAATGTCTTTATTTTTTTTGTCAGAAGTGCATAAAATCCGCTGTCTAGTCATGATAAATAATAATTGAATAATGATTAAATAATAATTTTCAAAACAAAAACGTTTTCATAATAATTCTAGTTAATGTTAGTGGTAACTGATTAATAATTACAGATAACCAATTGTAATCATAATCACCGATTTACTCTAGTAACGGTTAATTCATTACCGACTGTGCTTACCATGATTACTCTTCGCGATCAATTAAAAAAGTAACCAAAAAATCATTCGCGATTACTGATAACTACAATGATTACAATGGTAATCATGATTACCGATCCATTCTAGTAACGATTGATTGATCAATGAATATGATTACCATGATTCCTTTTCGCAATCGATTACAAAAGTAACCAGAAAATAATCGATTATTATAGATGTCCAACTCTGCTAGTTACTAAATAACTGAGAGTGTAACTGGTGGAACTACTGTGCTTGGAAGTAACTAAATTTCCCATCGCTAGTGTGCAGCAGAGAGTGTCCTCTCTGTGTGTAGCTTCGATACGAATCGTCGCGTCGCGGAAGAGTCTGGAATCGCGTCCCGGCGAAAAGTAAACAAAAGTGAAACGCACTCGCGAAAGCAACAGTCGTCGTTGGCCGATCGTGTCACCGATTAAAGAACGCCGCGTCGTTGACGTAAAGGAAGATTCCCGTCCAACGTCGGTGGCCAGAACGCAGCTCGAGGCTCTGGTGCAAGGATCGTCGGATGGACAGAAATGTGTCGGGACAGACGAACCTGGACCGTCAACGACGACGATGTGCCGAGAAAGAACGACACGTCAGAAGTGAGACAGTTCGCCGAGAGTTCGAACCGAGAACGTCTAAGAACTGCCGTCTGCCGTTGGCAACGAACTGGCGCTGAAAACCATCAGATCTCCCCGGATAACTGTCATTAAAGACCGACGCCGGTTGATGGAGACAAGTATTTACGTTAATCCACGTAATCCACGACGGACGCACACCTAACCTAAACTCGGCGACACGCTGTCAAGCGCGCGACAAGTGAGCCGATCCGTTACGGACGGCCCATCGTCGTGGAAATCGAGAAAGAAAAACGACTGCGACTACGCGTACACAATTGGATCGAAGGAGGGAAATGTAGAAGGAGGAAATGGTTCCTATGCCCGTGGTTTATACGAAACGCATCTCTCCCCCCACCCCGTCTATCTTCCTCTTTCTATTTCGATTGGTGTTGAAGCGAAACGTGAGGCGAAGAGTGCGTGTTCCGTGAGCCGCCACGGCGGGACGAAAATATCACACGTGCGTCGGGAGTAAGCCGAGATTTTTGGAGGACGACGGGAGTCAAGTGGGCGATCGGTGAGCAGAACGCTTTTTTGGTGAGCGACCAGATAACAAAAAAAAAACAGAAAGACACCAGCAAACGACGGTAAAAGAGAAACACGTTAAAGTACCAGGGTAAAAGAAACGTTTGATGGGGTACGGTTAGGGGAGGGGAAGGGGGGAAACTACCGGACACGTTCGTATTCCGCGCGTAACCGCGGAAATCGAACGGTTGGCTCGCGGGAGACACGCTGTCACGGCCGTTTCCACTCTTCGCCGGCAACCTCTTCGCGGAAATTTCTGATCGTATTGACAGCTCGAGATTCGTCCGCGTTCCTCGATCGTGCGATTTTCACCAGTCTCGTGACGCGACGTCCAGTTGTCTGTTAGAGGCTGATAGAGTCCCTCGAACTCGAGGTTCACCCGGTTGGTATGTACCTCGGGACCTGGTCACCGGAACCTGGACTAGATCTAGACCGGTTCGGATGAACCGCCGCGGTCCATTGCGGCAGGTGATCGAGAGAGCCAGGGCAGACCTCTTTCAGTCATACGGCCCTGCATGCTAAACAGCATAGACGTTTGACGTTTCGTGAAGGTCGCGTGCTCTAGCTTCATCCTCCTCGCGTGGTCGACCCGTCTCTCTTTCCCTCCCTATCTCTTTCGCACGCTCTCTGTCCTTGTTCCCCGGTCCCCCACCCCTCAGCTACACCCCGCCCACCCTCACGATCCACCGTCTCGCTGCAATTCCGTCTCTCTCTTTCGTTCTCTTCGTCGTCTTCGTCTCGCCGTTCCTCTCTTCTATTCCGGTCATCCGTCTCGCCCTACGCACATACGCACGTACCGTTGGGCATTTAACGATCGTGCCGCGTGAAATTGTCGCGGCTCATTGCTCGCCGGGAAGTTCCGCGAATTTTCCAGCTGCCACGGACAAGGATTTTCGCGTCCGTATCGACGCGCACCGCTTTCAAACGTCTTGGTACCGACGCGGAACTCTTTTCGACGATCGTCGCGGTCGGACTGTTTAAGAAATGTTTGCACTAGTCTAGTTGGGGGGTTTCGCGGTCCGACATGTTCGTCATTAGGTAATCTGAGAGATGAAGGGATCTTACTAGTTGTTGAAAAAATGAGGAATTTGTTGGAAGTATTTATTTACGTAATAATGCGTGGCTAGATTTACTCTATGCATCGATGGCAAAAATGAATACATGCAATTTAAATTAAATTCGAGAGCTTTAATGTGTCAATAAGCTTATGAAAATTATTAAAGGAGTAAAGACAACTGTGTTTGGCTCCAATTTCCATTTTGCATACAAATCTGCAGACTATTAGTTTATTAGTAACATTATTGCCAGTGCTACTTCATTAAAGAACTTGCAGATCGTTTAAAAAGTAGCCCTCAAGGAATTGATTGGACACGTCATAGAGGGTGGGTTTTTATCATTGCTATTAAACAATTTTTTCCAAATTCTACATTTAATAATTTTTTGGTTAGTTAGTGGTTTCTTGTTGTTATATTAAGTTGTCCTAAAAGTTTCTTTCGCTACGTGCACATTCCATATTTGTTAGATAACATCAGCATACGCAAACAACACAGTCTTCTGTTCGTTAATGTTTTATTATTCCTTAAGCTTCCCCTTTGTTCACTATGATTGGTTTTCTTAAAAACTGAGCACATTAATCGAGAACGAAACGAACTTTTGGGACAACCTAATAATTGTTTTGTTTTCATAGGGAACGTTGGATCTACGTGATCCGATCAAAAGTCTCCCGAATCTCATGAAAGAACGCTTACTTTTATCATTAGCGTACTCTTATCTCCTTTCATCTGTCAACATCTATTGAGGCAGATAGAGAGATAGTCCTCGAATGATCAGTTTAGTCTAGAAAATTCAAGTGATCTCTATCGAATACGCATAGCCGTCTCAAATAGGTTAATCTTGTGTTCCAAGTATTTATATTCAAATTGATGCTGCCCTTTGCGCGATTTTATACATTTCATAAACCTGCTCTCATGCGAATCGTACGACTGACAAAACTTCGAATGCCGTGCCACAGTTGGAAACAGTTGTAATATCAGCAATGATATTGTTGTTCTCGAGACATCGAAACTTTTCGTAACATTTACAAAAAGAGTTTTACGGACCAACTGTTCTAAACGTGTAACAAGGGTGCAAGTTTTCTCTTTTTTCGCTGTTGGCGTATCCCCCGTCGCTGTTATAGCCGTTTCCTATGTGCAACGTACAGAGATGTACACGATGTTTACAAATATTACGAGAAAGATAGCACGTGTATCTGTCAGATTAGCCGCGACCTTCGCAGGGTTAACGTACGAATAAGATCGAAGAAATTTATAGACTGCAGGAGACCGTTCCTCTTCCTGTATCTCATTGCATAACTCTTGACAGTCCGTAATTCCCAAGATGTAAGAAAGAAACTGTTTTCCATTGAGAATTGTTAATCAGGTGCAAAGGGGGGCAGATGTCGTTAAACCGGCGCCAGCGGGTTTCCGTTTATTACAAACGAACTCGCGTCTGTTACAACATGAAATATAGTTAGAGCCATTGCTTCTTCTGATATTCCTTAACTTTTAATAGATAAGTAAAGCTTGTTAGGAACCTTATTGCAGAATAAATGGACATTGAGAACTCATGTTTTGCAGTAATAGCAAGTAGCCTGATGTTTAAAAATATTTCGGCTAGAAGTACATAATGATACTACAACGAATTACTAGAATACATTTCCCAGCGAACCATAAAGAGTTAGCCGGAGATGCTTAGCGGCTTTTCAGCTGTTGTAATTCGCGGTTAGGGGTTCGTGCACGGCAGAAGAAAATTCTGTTGATGCAGTTGGATCGCTTGCTTCTAGAAACAAGGTGTTTCAAATCCTGAATTCCCGAAATAATAACGAATGATTTCACGACACGCAATTTATTTGTGCGAGCTGAAACGAATGTTCTTGCCTCTGGTAAACACAAGGCAACGATTATACAAGTCCCTTTGCGATTCTTTCGCGAGGACACGTGGCTTTTGAGGGCGCAGTTTGGGTGTTCGGAAAGTTTTCTTTATGACCAATCGGATAAGCGCTTTAAGCCGTTAACCAGATAGGGTCATCTTTAAAAATGCAGTCTGCTACTTGAAAAGTGTACACTGGAGGATTGTAGATAACGTGGGAATACCGCTACAAACTTGCGGTACATTCGTGTGAGAAAGCTTTAATGGTACAAGCTGTTACATGTGTTTTAGAGTATTTATTGCTAGGCATAGTTTGCCCCTCGCACTCTACGCAATTATTCGGGTATTTGACAAGTGCATGGAACTCTCGATAAACTCGTGACTATCATCGACATAGATGTTACAGATTTATTAGGTCTGGGATCAGGCAGATATAGATTTTAGTATTTTCTAGTATATTCTACTATATTCAAGTATATTCAACTATATTCAATTACATGTTGGTGTATTCAAGTATATTCTAGTATGTTGTAGCATATTCTACAATATTCTGGTATATTATAGTATATTCTAGTATATTCTAGGAATTAGTTGTCTGTTTACTTACTGCAGTCTGCGCATGCAAGTATGCACGCAAAAGCAATCGCGGGCCGGGTTCACAGTGCATTGTAACACTCGATATTGTCTTTCGAATGGAAATGGTTCCTGCGAAAGAATCTGTTGAACGTTAATCCTCCTCTACGAAAAATAAACTGGTGGGAAAGGTATAGCGCCGTGCACACCGCTCGAATGCAACGACGCGTTTAGAAAGGACTTTCGTTCGCTTCGAAAACCGCGTTAGTATGATTCCCGTCGGTGCGGCGCGGGTCGAGAAACTTGTCACTGAACAACGCATAGGTTCATCTAATTTAGTACTTCTGCTTCTCGTTCATTCTCTTTTATTTCGCTTCGATAGTTAGGCTCATTTTCGCGCATTATGCTATGCCACACCGAACCGAAATAACATACCGCGAAGTTAGAGATTTCGAGTGCGTTACGGTGACACTAGTGGAGGCTGAGTAGTTGTCAGAACTTTGTATGCTCATAGAGAAGAATTTCAACAAGAAATTCAGGTAAAAAGTTTCTTCTCGAAACTTTTGAATGTTTTTATTATTTTTGTATATTCTTTGAATTTTACAAGTTTTTGAACATTCCAATGTGCTCACGTACAATTCATCAAAATCCGCCTTTGTAGGGTTGACTTTGTCAAAATTGAACGATACGGATAACCAGAATTCTAATTAAATCATTCGTGTATAATTATTTTTACATTTATGTGTATTAGACTGCGAATTTTATGCATCTGAAGAATGTAAGGATTTTAACACGTTTCTTACAGCACGATAAAAGTAGTCAAGAGGGAAGTAAATTCCTATTTGTCCTATTTCTCATCCACACGGGTAATTTTTTATACGATTCTGCATGAATTTGAAATAGATAGCCGAGTACCACGTCGTGTGGATGAGAGTTAATGCAATTTTTATTTTGCATAAAAATCTGCAGGCTAGTTATGATAGTTCGATGTACTGGGAGCGTTTCTAGTAATTCGATTAGACGATTTTACAGCGTCAGAGTGGATTTTATAAGATTGAAAAACGATTATCATAATCCGACTGTATACTACTACGATCGTGATGCTCATAATTGTTCCGCATCGTCCGGTTTCGATTTTTCTCGAAACTCTAAAATTCCATCACCGGTCTCTGGCAAAAAGCGACCAGGAAAACCGAATTAAATATCTTTCTTCGCGAGCAGTTGAAAAAGTAAAGAGCGATAGGTACGAAACTTTCTTGCCAGCTGAAACCTAGAAGAAGTTCGAAAGAATCAGGAAGAAAAACAGACAGTCGGTAGCAGTGATAGTCTTTGAACCGTGTCAAGGTATTTTCAAGAGATGTTATTACGTTTTATTGTCTCTCGATAATTAACACTAACATTGATTAACTTTTGCGCGACGCGATTAGCCATCGATCAAAAATACTACAATCACAAATATTAAACTTTAAAATGACATAGAAGAGATTAATATCTAGACATTTGAACATTGCAAACGCCTCGAAATTTCAATTTTCGTTTAGTCATACTTTTCAACATTATATTAACAAAACATATTTCATAAACATAATCACACAGTATGAATCACTGTATAATTATATGGAATTATACAGTTCAATGCTTGATAAATGGATGGTTTACAGAATTTTTGCAATGTCATCCGAGATCTTCATTCGAAATCATGCGTAAGATTTGCAATGAATTAAACTCACGAACATCCTGTATAAATACAAAAGTGTTGATAAGCGACGATTAGTCTGCAGGATACAAGCACTTAATTATCAGACTACGGTTTTTGTGCATTTCTGAAAAAACGAGTAGGTGTAATATGAAACTGTGAAGTCATTGGAAGAATGTAAAAATCCATTGTGTTATTTGCAGCCTATTAAATGTATTAAAAAAGAAACTAATATTCTATTTCACTCCAGTTTGTTGCAATTCAGGTAGAACATTTTGATTTTGCATAAAGATCCGCAGTCTACTTATTATCGTCTCAATATGTAGGTATATTTTTATAGACAAGCCGTCGTGATCTTTTGAAAGAGTGCAGAGCAGTAAAATGTTTTTCTGCAGCATGTTAGTATTTCAGTCCACTTAAGGTCAGGCAGCATGAGCAAAAATGCGTATGTTAAAGAATGTATCGCCTCTTCTTTATACATTAGTTTGTCCAAATTCCCGGCAATAAATTAAGTCGCCGGGTTAATACATTATGATGCACAAATAACTACAGAATTATATAAATAATGCAGATACTATGCAAATACGTTTCGTTTATACATAGAACGGCCATTCAGTGAGGTCTGATCAGTGTGCTTGGAAGCACAGTTCGAAAAAGCCCTCAGCCATAGTCCATAGTTAATAGTTACACATTAAATGATTATTAGCATAACTTTGACGGGGGCCGCGTCGAGCCCAATAGTTCGCCTCACCCTCGGACGGGGACCATTTCCTTAACCTTCTCTCTGTGCACGGGGTGTAAATGCACCCCAGACTGACAAAAACGGAAATAAAAAGTTGATTAATGGGAAATTTCAAAAAATCTTCTGGGAATGCTATTTGTGATATTTATGTTTCAAATTTTTTAATGTATACATTGTATACTTATCTTTTAAAGATAAATAAAAATTTCACAAATACTTACGCAGACAACTTTTTTCTTTCATTTTGCTCGAAAAATGTATGGGCAGTACACAGAGAAGAGGTTTAAACTGTAACGAGATCATTCTCTGAAATATATCTCGGTATAAAATATTACGATGTTCGAAGGCACAATATGAATTTTTTTGAAGAACTATAGACTTCTTTTATAGACCTCTATGCACTTATTGGACAATTGAGTAGATGAGATTCAAAATTGTAGGAAAATTTTGGAAATGGAAGATGTCAATATATAATTTCTCATCTGTTAACATCAATAAGGGAGGAAATAGCATTCTATTTGGTTTCTATTTCTTGAAACCGAAGCAGACCATTTTTATTTTGCATAAAGACCCGCTGTCTAACTATAGCTCACTAAAAACTACGTAATAATGTATAATTAACGGAGAATGTTGTTCAGCTCTTTGCGATTCCAGCGAATTGCGGGAAACGTTGAACGTGGTCGGGAAAATTCTTGATTGAATGTTTTCCGCAGTGATGCGGCTCGTGTCACCGCGGCGCGCTCCCGCATTAGTAGATTCAGACAGAACTGTGTCAGACGATCAGCTGTTGGCGTTACTTGGTTCTCGTATATCATACGTTTCAGAGCGGCGCGCGTCGCCTCGTGCACACGAGCGGCTTCGCCGTTTTGCGGGAACGCGAAAATAAAGTCGACCGGCCCGTTACGAAAGAGACCAAAGCGCGCGCGGCGGCGGCACTTTGTGCGTTTTCTGGACTGATTAATAAGCGGGAGGGCATTACTGTACCGTCGCTCGGGTCGTTAACCACTGATAAATCAAAAGAAAGCGGCGTAGACTTTCGCGACGATTTTTCGCCGTACCGCTACGCCGCGAGAGATCCCCTCGATTCAGATCCTCTTGGCGTTCGACCAGCTTCGATTTAGTAACCGACACGCTCGGATATTTCTTTCGCTCGTTCGATTCGCTTCTTTTATCGATCCCACGACTTCGAGAACGACGCGCAACGCCGAAAGATATAGAATGTTGCACTTGAAAAATAAAACGATATCGCGCGGCGTGCTTATAGCTCCGCGATATATTCGGTCGAGGAATTATCCAGTAATTTTTGTTTAAACTACGTCTAAAGTCATCGTCCATCTTCTGATTGCTTCTCCACCCTTTGGTATTCGTTGAAATGCAATTTGATTTGCCGGATGTTTGATTTTCCACTCTTATTTGTAGGAAGCAGAAAGTCGAATTTTATTGGAGGTAAAATCTGGCGAACGAAATTTAGAATTTATTTTTTTAACAATTTATTGGTTCAGCTTTAAAAAGAATGTTTCAATTATTTTTGGGAAGTATCTGAGTAGACTGTATATTCAATTCAACTTTGAGTGATCTCATGCGATACGTTTTATAAATGAAGGTGAGGCGAAGGAAAAGTGACAGTTTCTTGTTTTAGAACTTACTATATCTCTGTTGGCACGGACATAGTTTCATTTTCGAAAAGAGTTGCTCACCTTTCGCCACCTGCGTGCGAATTGTGAAATGCATTTGCTGACTGAATTTGCTTCTCGTTTACTCTTGTATATATCTAATAAACGAAACATTATATCTTTCATTGTGCGTGCAATGTATTCGAACACAACATGTACGCTTACAATTTTAGTCTTATAGTATTATATATGTAGATCGAATTGGCTTGTTGACGTTTTTCATTTATCTTCAGTACTTGAAGTCTCTCAGACGTTCAAATCCGTGTTTTCTCTCTTTCAATCGTTATTCTAATCGTTGAGAATGGGAATTTGCATAATACCAACAGTCTATTTATCATAATCGCCGAGATAGTTTCCTTTCGGAAAACCTTCTGTCAACTTTTGACAGACTTTATCAGTTATTATAGCAGTCCGTTTGACTCGAAACACCTTGATGAATCATCGTGTACGTAAAGCCTGAGGTGTATTCTTTCGACAAACATGTAATTAGGTGTACAAACGAATTTGCAGCCCACACGGTCAATGATTTGTAACTTCATTTTCAATGCCGATTGTGTTAATTTCTAAGTTGGAGTTCTATGAATTACTTGTAAGATATGGAGGAAATGCGTAGAAAGTGATGAAGGTTATTTTTCTTTTCGAGAGTAGAATGTGCTTCGATGGTTTGGAAGTAATCAACGAACTCACGAAGGACTGAACAGGAATGAACTTGCAAGAAGTGCAGCTAAAAATAAGCAGACCAAGGTAAAAAGAAACATAGAACATTTGTATAAATACGAGAAACCAAATGTGTCTTTTGCGGAGTAGCATTCGAGCAGGATTCACTCAGTAGTTCAGGCATTTACTTTTCATGCTTATAGTTAGCAAAATTAATAGTTCGAACATGAAACTGAGAAGGCATTAGAAAAATTTAAGGATATTGACACTTGACGTGTCGCCAGATGAGGGGAGGAAGCACGAATTACGGGGAAAGAATTATTCTCTCTCTCTGCCAGTACCGGACGAATGCTCGACGGAGACGTAACGCGTCACGTGGCCGAACGTTGTAGAAGGGGAAGGTAGAGTGGGGACACAAGTCTTGATAAATCCAGTAGATGCGACAAATTGTACCGTTCTCTGCTAAGTGTCTTCGTAGTAGTTCCAAAAATTATAAGGGGGCTGTGTTACCACCTCTTTCTCTATATTTTGTTATTCTTCTATATTTTTGAGGCTCACGCTACGAAATCGTTCGGAACAGTGTCGCCAGATGAGGGAAGGGGGCACGAATTGAGGAGAAAAAGTTACCCTCTCTTTGCCAGTACTCTCTGCACGACAGAAGCGAAACGCGTCACATGACCAGGCGCCGTAGAAGGGGAAGGAGGCTCTTGGAATATTGTTTCGAATGATACACAAACAAGGCGTGATGTAGTGTCGATACGGCGATTAAATTCCAGGGAAATGCTCGAGTACGTGGGTCTTTGAAACGTCTCCGTTCGATGGATCCCGATAAGATAAAATCGAACGGGTCCGAGTTAAACCGCGGCCGATCGAATCATCTGCATGAGCACCGCGCGACAACGCAGCCGCCGCGCCGAGCCGGGTCGGGCCGTTTTCCGCTCTCGAATGAATGCGAAATTATCGTTTCGCCGAAAAATAAGAGATGCACGAGGAGCAGTAGAGGGGCAGGGAATCCGATAAGAGGCTGGGGGGGATCGCGGTTTCGAGAGTCCTTTCGACCGCTTTCTCACGACTCACCGGGAAACGGTTGATCGGTATACGCACGTACGTGCATCTGCTCACATTCTTGCCGCGGGTTATCGATTCGTAATCATAATCGGAACAGATAAGGAGACCCGCGCGGCACGCCGATATACACGCTCGCCTCGAACGCGGCCGGTCGTAATGAGCTACGGCTTTTCAGCGTGCGCGTAAAATCGCGTCCTGTCGCGTCGCGTCGATAGATCACTCCGCGACAATAATATGAGACTCTATGCAAATCTAAAATTGTAGATTTTAAATTATTTTATTATGAAATTTGAATTAAATTAATAAATTTTTATTATAATTAAAATTAAAAATTATTTTCAGAAGAAATTTAGTATAAATTTAAAATTGAAGTTTATATTTAAATAAACAAATTTTTATTGAAAATAAAAGAGTTAATAATAAATATAGAATTATTATTAAAGTAATAAAATATATTGTTGTTCACTTCGTGAAAAGGATTTTTCCAAAATTGGTGTAACAATAACACCAATAAAACTATAACGAGAAAGATCTCCGACCTAAAATAAATTCATTGTATATGATTTTTGGCAGTTTATGGATATTAAATTAATATAATACCTCATACAATACTGAAATGTATAATAATTTATTAGATAGCAACATATTTAATAATGTAAACGATATTATGAATAATGGTAGAGCAATTTTTAGGGGTGATTCGAATGCTAAGTGCTAAGAACTAGCAAATACTAGGAATACTTCATTTTTGATTGCTCATCGATCGCATATACAGCTACTTTTATTTTTTACAACAGCCCTTTTGATATATATTTATGCTGTTTTCGTATAATTGTTCTCGGATTTACTTTCTCTTTTCTTTGATGCAAATTTTTAATTTTTTTACATTAAGACTTCTTTCCTGTCAATAGTTTTCTATAGTATTTAGATCAGCGAAGGCGAGTAAGGAAGCAAGGGTGGAATGAAGAATAGAAACTAGTGTAACCTTCTGTATTTAACATATTTGCACAAGTTCTCATTTTAACACTATAAATTAATATATTAGCGAACAAAGAATAAACACTCAGAAAAATTTTGTAATATTTTTAGAGGAATATTAACAAGTTATTGAAAAAATGCAGTAAATGGTTGACTACACAAGGGTTAAGGGTTGACAGTCAATTTCCGGATAAAAACACTAGAACTTCCTGATTCATTATGGATAAAGACAAAGCGTGTTTCCAAATAAGATTGTACAAAAAAACACGAATGAACTGTACAAATTATTTCCTTGGGCTCGCCGACACCTTTTTCCAATTAGACTGCGAAAAGCAATCAGCGCCTAATACGCGACTTATCAATCGACACTGTATTCTCGAAACGTGCAGCGAGTATGTTCAGGTTGTTTCACTTAAATTCCAGTCTCACAGGTTCCTGGAAAAAGTTTCCATTTAAACAAATGCAACAGCTAATTTCGTGTTAGGGCCTAGAATGCATTTGTACATCCAATAGATTGTACGCGGTCTAGGCCTCAGTACCCACGCTTTCCAGCGTGCTTGTTACGAGAGAAATCAAGGATTTTGCGAAATCAATCAGCCGCATGTTTATGCGTTTATTCGTACGCTGTGAACCTTCATGCGTCGGTTTATTCAGATAAACGAGAGACACATGTGTAAAATATATTTCGCATTAACAAAAGTGATTATTTAAACACACAAAGTTACGCTATCTCGCAATTGCACAACGGGAGACGCGCAATGTAAATTTGTGACCGCATTCATATTGTACATTCAGATCGAAACAAGCATCGATCAATTCGAATATTCAAGATCATGCAAGAAATATTTGAGAATCAGTGGCGTGCATACAGGGAGCACATAAAAGCAGATTTATTTAGTGTTCATTTTTTACTACGATTCACTACGATTTACTAAAAAAAACTTTATACTACATAAACTTAAAGAATGTTCATCCGTAATTGTTTTTTCCCACTCTTAAGAATCTGTTTTAACGATTCCTGAAGTATTAATTTGATAATTGTTTAACACATTTATTTGCGCGCACTAATCGGTTCTAAAACATTCATATTCGCCTCTGTATTTATCTCTTCGGTTTTCATTGAAAACAGTTCGTTTCTGAAAAATCCAATAATTCCGCATCGAAATTTTTCTTTTCCATGTTACTGTGTTCGTTCTACCTTTTATCTTTTACTGGAAAAATTGTAAAAATGCATCAAAGTTTGAATATTCTCTGGTTATCGCGAGCATGTAAACGTTACAATTTGCTTAAACAAGTATTATTTTAAACAATTGTTCTGCGTAGGTCACTGTCAAGCGATTTTGTAACGACGGGAAAATACAACACTCGAGGGAAAAATACAGCGTCCTTGATAGAGAAATAGTATGAAATCCTCCAAAAAAGTAATATCACATTATTGCAATATATGAAGTACACTTTTATCATGAAAGGTTGTTCATTTGATTAAAAATTTACACAATTAGTTCGACGGTAAAATTGCGAAGTCAGAGAAGTTTTATTTATAAAGTTTGAACAAATTGTTTTCATAACATGATGCTAGTCCCGTTTCGTATTCATACTATTTAAACAAACTGGGAAAGGAGAACATATCAGTTTAATTTTTAGTACTTATAGAAAACTTCAATATTTACGAGCAGTAATAAACAATCTAACTATTTTCCTGTTATTCAAGATGATTATAGGTCGTATGTTGCTCATGCAGTATTAAAGAAGTATTAAAAGTACTTACAATTCTGAAAAATGTATCAATATTTCGTGAGTTTATCTATGAACTTATTTCTAAAATTTAAATCGTTCAAATGGTATCTAAATTAAATGTATATATATGCGAGCATTAGAGATATGTTTATTTTTCTTTCAAAGTTAATAAGTTTATAACTTGGAGCTAATCAAAGAGATACCCCTATCACACAGTTAAATATTTTATAATTTTAAGTTGACAACAAACTGCCACTCACATGGCAATAAGCTACCTTGTGCTCAACGTGCACGGAAAATTTTCCGAACGATTTAGAACAATACATTTATACAATACTGATTATATTTCATATCTATCCTGGGGACATACTTACACTACCTATTTCAGAAATTCTGCAAATATGTTTCTATGAGTCAATTACGTTTTCTTGTACATTAACAAAATCTCTACATCCTCAACAAATAATCGCAGTCATTATCACAGATACTGAATACTATTCAGAGAATAATATTAAATTATTATTGTTAGTCTGCGGAGGAAAATTTTTCCGAATTAACTGTAAAAACGACAAATTAAATGAAGATTAATTTTTCCTTTGATTAATTCAGAGTCGGAAGTAGTGTAAAAATATTCTTTAACTCTTCTATCGTTTTCAGAGTTTCGGATTTGACCTACTCATTTTTCCGCCATGAACGCGTAAAATCCACAGTTTTATTATCACTGTTGCGTATTTGTAATATTTCCATAGACAATTCACAGTTCGAAGTTTATTTGTGTTTCTTTTACAAAACGATTTGGAATAAACGTTGTAAAGTGACTTGTTCCTTGGGAATAACTTGTCACTCATTATTGACACTTTTGACATTTTTAAACGAACTTACATATTATATAATATTATACTTTTAAATGAGTTATAGAACATAAATTCGTTCCGTTGCAAGCATAAACATAAATGTGTTCTAACTTGAACGATTTAGTTGTGACTGGAATTCTCTACTTTATTCGATAAACTTGGACAGTTTTATGTAAGCTAAAGATAAATGTTCATTTACTATATAGTTTTCTACATATAGCATTCATATCATATAGTATTCTACAAGATACTACTTAATAAAATATTGACACAATGAAGGCGCGCCAAATTCTTGAAAATTAATATTAACCCTTAACTAGTACACTGGGGTCTCCCCAACCAAATTTCTGTACACCAACATTCGCTACTGTATTGTGCGACAATTGCAGATATCAAGTTTCTGTAGAACATTTGGATTGTTTAGTCTTCAACTATATATTTTAAGGTACCTGAAAAAATGTACACAGAATTTTCGAAAGATCCTTTCTAAACACTGCATTACTTAAGGTTTAATAAATAGACTGTGGATCTCTATGACCGATTTTGATATTGATCAAAACAGAAATGTTCTGTATTGATTATTAAAAGCAGAAGTAAGATAAAATTGATTTCATTCTTTAACGATTTTGTTATACTAAAAACAACAATACAATATTCTGAAATTTTTCTAATCTTTTACCGTTCTATATTTCACCCAACCAATTTCTTCATAAATATGTAAAGATCTGCAGTTTATGAATAAAGCGCTCGAGCTCCGTCCGGTCAACAAAAATTACAGCTCCTCGAGCGTCTGAAATTGTTGAACACAAGAACCAACTGAATCACGTTCGCGACACACTTCTGCACACGCAGAACTTACGGACAAACTTGCTCAAAGCGATTTAAAAACATCCCCCGCTCGGGGATCGCTCGGCGCCACTTTTCATCCTCCCCGTGGTGATCCGTTCGGACCGTGGCGCAGCGGTGCGAGGAAGAAGTTATTTCGCAAGTTGCGAGTGGTAATGCAGGATCCGGAGACCTCGGGGAGGGTGTAGGAAAATAGGTATCGAAAATCGGCAAACAAATCGGGCCGCGTGTCGTCGAGCAAAAAGAAGAGCGGCGGATAACGGATAGGTTGTCGTCGTTTCGCGGGCAGGCTTGAATCAAGTTTCACGTGGAAACGGTTTGATTGGCGGCGTTCCGCGAATGATTTTCGATTTATACCGCGGGGCGGTTGTCTCTCGATACGACGATCATTTATATTTTTCTGTTTTTCCCTTTTCCCGGTTCTTTTTTTTTTTTGTTTTTCGGTTCGGAGGGACCGAGCCAGACACAGGGGATAGCCAGTGTGGCGGATAGAGACGTAATGATTGCAATATTCCGTTAGTAATTGCTCCAGTCGGCCGCACTGTTGAAACGTCATTCGCGCGCGCGGCCCTGTAGATTTGTTTTTCCCCCACCCGGTTCGCCTGTCTCCATCGGACTTCCGCATAAAACGGTATTCGCGTACCGCGGCGCGGGACGGTTCGCCGAGCCACCCCCGTGACACCCACCCCCATACAGCCCACACCCACGCAGGCCACGCGGTACATCGCGGAACACCGCGTTCTCGGTGCCATTCATCGCGGCCCCCGAAATCGATACGTGCCATTAAATGTTGCCGACGCGTTTAAAACGCGCCAAACGCACCGGCAAGTCGCCCGTTTAATTAGATTCGACAAACTTTTTCATTATTCCGCGCCGGACGGCCACCGGATTAATTGTTGCCTGTCGATGGGCCGGCCGCGCGCCATATATCGTCCGTCGATCGTGATTTTTTTCCGAAAAATGTATTTCGACCCTTTGGGAAATGCTCGCCGCTCGACCGTGGGCTTTGCGCAATCTATTTCGTTGTTATCGCGCGCAGGATACTGTCCTATCGGGTGACCAAACAACTGCGGTATAAATAATTGTGCGTTAAGTCGCCGGGAAATATTCCGGTAATTGCAAATTAATGGCTTGTTGTTCGTTACGCAATCTGCGTTGCTCGGTATGGGATTTTTTAGGGGTAGGTGTAGGGAACCTCTTATTATAAAAAATTAATTAAAATTAAGTCAATGCACACAAGCTAGTTTTTAAAGAAAGCAAACTGCGTAGCTATGGTAAATGTTAACCCTTTGCACTCGGAGCTATTTTAACTCGAAAATTAAACATTTCTTCCTAGTTAGAATATTTCCATTCCCTATGATTTTCCAAATTTTATGGATATGAAATTGGTATAATACCTCATTCAATACTTAAATGTTTAGTAAGTGATTAGGCACCGACATATTTAATAGTGTAAACAATATTTTGAATAATGGCACAGCAATTTTTAAGGGTTAATTTAATGACAACCTTATATTTTCGTCAAGTCCTTCACAATAATAGTGAATTAAAAAATATTGAGCCCGTAAAAATGGTGGGTCTACATAGTAATTTATTTCTCATTTATAGTCATTTTTGTTGCAAATCCATCAAATCAGCAATCAAATAGTCTTCTAAATCGTGCACTATCACATTACAGCATTACTGAATGAACAAACGTCAAATGTTGACGTATTTAGAAGAATTATCTTCTCTCCAGTTAATGGTTGCCATAATCTACCGATGTATTTATCTCAGACATTTACAATTCGAAAAAGTGTGCAACAATCGCTGAATATGTATCGTGCCTAACGACCTAACTTCGCGTGACGAATTTTCAAAATCTGTCAGGGTCAGTACGGTGCACAAACGTCGTCCCTGAAAAGTTAATTAAATAGAAAGAGGCCTAATCACTTGATGTGTAACAGATTTCTCTCGGTTGACTGTTACCGGGAAAAAGGTGCTCCCCATTGTTTTTTAAATGATCCAGTAATTTCCTATTATTCGAATAGCTTATAAAACAAATCGATAAAATTTATCAATAGCACTTCAATATCATTTATAAATTAAATGAGGCGCTCGTCTCGCCTAATTAAAGAAGAAACGAATGGTGACTTCGGACGATTACAATTAACACGTCATTACAGTTACAAAAGCTTCATTAATTACTAGCGGAATTTTGTAGAAATACAGTAAATCCTTCGTTTAAGAAAACGGCAATAAACACGATATAATTTGAACTGGGCAACGAGTGCTCCGAGAATTTATGACGTAGAATAAAGAAATAGTAGAACCTAAGGATCTAAGAAACAGCACAGACTCGAGGGCTTTTCTTAGATCGAGGCTTTACTGTACTCTTGTGTTATTTCCAGCTTACTACTATCATTAAGAAAAGAGATGAACGTGGCTATTATTTGATTTCGAAAAGGCTGCGATTGTCTACTGCGACTTCGGAGAAAACAGCTTGTAACACTTTATTCGTATCACCCTGTACATATGCAAGTGTATCGCATAACGCATCTATTAATTTCTCAATTGATAGTATTTGCACACGGATTATAAAGAATTGTGAAAGTGTCCTACAAGAAGGCAAAGTATAATGGCCAGATAACATTGAAATCAACCGAGAGATAATAGTAATTTTCGTGATACTGTTATCAATGAAATCGCCTCAGGTGCGTAAGTGGCATGCTTCACCTTGGACATTGACAAAACCGTCATTCAGTGCACTACGTATGCTCTAAGTGCATCGTATATTTTCACATGTTTTCCTGTAGTTTTCATCAAGTTATATTAACACGTTCGCGACGGCGTTTGTGCTATCTCCCCAAATACTGAAATCGAAATAATATGATCCCCTAAAATTATTATTATATTGAACCCTTATTATATTCCATCCGCACACATGCCGCGGCGCGTGTACAGTAATGTCTATATGTGTTGACGCAAAAGCCTCGGGGTGATTCGGTTGCGTCGATCGTACTTAGACGGATAGCTAGCTATTTGTTTGAGCTTCAAAACTCGAGCCGAACGTAGAGAAGGACAGCGCGTGTAAAGCGAGACCACGCGCGGGCCTTTAAACTGCACCGGCGAGTGCGACTCTCCGCGTCTCCTTCTTTCCCATTCGCTGTCCTTCCTTGCGTCCGAAACTTTCATCGTCAATGAAACCACTAAACACAGTTGAAATTGTATCGTGTTTGGTTATTTTTACAAATATATTGATGAAAGTTTCATAGAAAAATAAGTAATAATAAAAAAGATTAAATATTGGTGTTACATTGTGAGAAAGCACGGACCTTTGAACTGTGCCGACGACTGTGACTCTCCGCGTCGCATTAGTAGTGGTTCACACCGATGTACCCAAGCCGACATCAGATTACTGCAATGAAGGGGATATTTTTTTGCGTCAAGCGTGCTCAGACTGTTTGCGTCAATAGAAACATTACTGTACCACCTTATGGTCATTATCACGGAGCTGGTACACGCGCCGCGCCACCACGCACGTATCAACCTTGTAATTATTCGCAAAAAGTAACGCACGTGCCGTACAAGCTAATTGAAAACAGAGATGAAGGTCCTATTTCGTCAGAAGGTATGACGATAATATACAAGTCATCTTTTTAAATTGCACAGTCTGATAAAACCTGTTGCTCCGCTGATATTACGGGTATGGTGATTTCGTTAAGTGCATCAATGAAAACGAAATTAGTTCCGTGACACGAATTAATAAGAAAGGAGATCATTTTGCAAAACCAAACCCATTGAGACGATCAGGAAAATATCTTTATGCAATGGAGTTCTTGTACCATGAAACAGCAGGTAGTTCCGAGATACGTCAAAGTAATCGAATGTACCATGCGTTGAAGAACTCGTAAATTGCAATGTCTTCTTCGACGCGTTATGACCGATAAACTGTATTCAGCAACCGACGAAGTTCGATTCAATTCTAATCTAAGTTTCGAAGACGTAATCGCTCGGAAACTATGCTTTCCGTTCCCAAAACTTTAGTACGAATAAATTTAGATGAAACAATCATATTGCATCTATTGTATTATTATCTTTAGTCTTTATCGCTGTTATCAGTCATAATCTGAGGCGATACTCAGTTTTAGTTAACCCCTATGCGGACACCTCACTTTTCATTGTTATTAGATATTGTCATTGTCATTGTCATTGTTATTAGATAGTTATTAGATAGGTCTCGAAATTCTGCTCCGCATTGGCAAGCACTGTTAACTATAAAGTTAACCCTTGCTAATGAAGCGTTTAAATTACAGTAATTGGTACGACATTGATAACAAAAATTTAAAAATCTCTGGAAAGTACAAGCCCAGTGAACCATGACCTAACTTTGTAACACAAAAGGCACCGTAGGAAGACTACATTACAAAAGAATGTCTCCCCTAAACTCAAGACATACTCATATCCAACCGTCACCAGAAGTCCCAGCGAAACATCCAAGACCGCAAATGACCAAGTTCACCCTGCCGTCTCCGGCGAACAACTAAAAGACAAGGACCTAGTTCTCCGTTTCGGACCCGTTGAAAATGTCCTAATTAATCAGAAAACGTCCAACCAGCCATAAGCTCTCACGAACTTCTCCATTATTGCCGGTACTGCAACACCGTCCTCTCTGTTAATGCGACGCTCGTTTAAAGTGGAGAGTCTGAAAGTCCAATAAGCAGCCGGTGCGTCCGAGTCGGTATTCCTCGTATGAAGTAGCTAGAGCTCGTAAATCGGTGAATATCCAAGCAAGTTAGAAAGTCGTTTCGACAAGGGCAGGGGGTGTATCGATCCTCGAATTATTTCGAGGCACAACGACACGACGCGGCGGCGACGTTCGATTACCGAGGCGGCGAGCTGCGCTAATCCGGGGCGGCCGAGAGCGACAAGAAGCCGAAAGGTTCATTCCGCATCGGTTCTCGGCGTGGTGGGCTCGAAAAATGATTTTTCCGTGGACAGGGACCCGCAGCGGGACGTTTTTCTGGCCGGTGCGGCGCGGCGTGGCGTGGAGCGGCCGATAAGCACCGACGATCACAGGCACGCGGCGTGCGCTGCAAAAGGAAGCCGTTGCAAAAAGCTTACCACGGGGATTAGTCAATGGTAACCGAGCAGCGAGCGTCTTTCTTTTATTCGCGTTTCTTTTTTATCCTCCTTGCCGTGCGCCGCGGCGATTCCCGCAGTCGTGACCGTCGCCTTCGCTGATTTATGGCCAGCCATCGTTATTTTCGCCCAGCTTACCCCAGCTCGCCGTACCGTGTGTCCATCTTCTCCTTCTCCGCTACACCCCCGCCTTCCCCCTCTCACTCTCTCTCTTTTTTTCAATATGGTTCTCTCTCTCCATTCTGTTTCTATTCTACATTTCGCGCTTCGTCTCCTTCCGAACACGCTTCGGCTTCCTGTTCGACGCATTTCTTCTTCTCCGCTCGCCTCTCGCTCGCCCGAACCGCCTGGATTTCCGACTTGATTCGCAATTAAACGTGGGTGGGGGGACAGGCCGGTCGTTACCCACTGGATAACGACGACCCGGTGCCGACAGACACCTCTTATCCACCGGAATCACCTGACCGAGACGAGACACGCGGGAAAATCCGACAGGACCACGCGTGCTGGCTAACCCTTGTGTAGCCAACCCATTTACTGCGTTTCCGTCAACAGTTTGTTAATGTTCCTCTAAATATATTACAAAATTTCTCTG
The DNA here is from genome assembly GCA_933228785.1 of Lasioglossum pauxillum. Lineage (NCBI taxonomy): Eukaryota > Metazoa > Arthropoda > Insecta > Hymenoptera > Halictidae > Lasioglossum > Lasioglossum pauxillum. The sequence continues at coordinate 40,748,788 of OW121705.1, read as the reverse complement.
AATGTCCATTCTTTGCTAGCTAATATATTAATTCATTGTATCAAAATGAGAGTTTATGCAAATATGTTAAATACAATAGGTTTTAAATAATATATACATTTTAATTGGCTGCACAAGGGTTAAGGGGGGTTTCTCATGCAACCGCAGTGAAAACACGCGATTTTTAAGAATTTTTTTCAAAGCTGGTATTGGATACAGTAGGACCTCGATTAACCGGATTCTGATTATAAACAAATAGGTGTTGAATATTGTATATACCAGGGGTCGGCAACCTGCGGCTCGCGAGCCACATACGGCTCTTTGGATGTTTTTTCTTATGAATAAATAGAGTAGTTTTTTTTTATCAAATAACTTTATGTATGCGAGTTCTATTTATTGTTGGCAAGAAACTATTTTGTGGCTCTTTAAAAACTTTGAAATTTTGTAAATTGCAATTTTTGACTCTTCCGACTCAAAAGGTTGCCGACCCCTGGTACATACCCATCTGGCCTTAATTTATCCGGGCTGTTCGTCTCCCGATCAAGCCGGTTAATCGAGGTCCTACTTGTATATGAAATTAGGCCTTTTTGACATGTAAACAGATACACGGCCGGTCAAAAGTTTTACATCACGGCGTAAATTCGGAGAAACAGGATGTTTGTAAGAAAAGCTGAATGCCTTTAGAGCAACCAAGGAACAATTATTTGTCAAAAAACCTACAAGTAGTATATTTTACATTTTGTATTTCTTTATCAAGGGATGCATATGTTTCTTCAAACTGCTCTTTCATTAAAAAACCGCCTTTATTTTTAATCACAGCCTGGCAATTAGTTTCATGAATGTTTCTACTTTGATATTTTTCCATGCTTCTCGTAGAAGTTGCCAAAGATGTCCCTTTAGAAAAGTGCATTCCAAGCATTGTGTTACACTGGGTGTATAAACTATGCATACAAGATTATTATGGACATACGAAAATGCTGAAATCTGTTTAGAAATTTTATTTAACTAGCTACTATTTCATGTAATAACGAGGGATCATTTCAAACTTTATCGCTGTATTCGATTTTTACAATAATCAGCAAGTGATTGCAAACTTTTGGCCAGTACCGTACATACTTGATAGACACATTCTCTTTAGTTTTATATGGTAATGTAAAATAGCAATTCTTAGTGCTTCGTAAAAAATGCCGGAACACGTGGATTATAATAACTTTGTTTAAAGTGCAAAAATCATAATTCCATTTTATCCGATTAGTTCGGATAATCGAAGTTCTGCGAGATACAAGTCCACAGCACCTCGAGTGTCGTCATTTTATCGTTGAACACACGATAAGAGACTTTTTCGCGAATGGGAGAGCGTCACGGCTCGGCTCGGCGACGCGGAATCAAACAACGTAATTATTAATGAGATCACGATTACGCGGCATCCCTGCGGTTTCGGTCGTCGGGAGCCGGCAACTTCGCCGTGCCAGTTATTAGCATTTAACTATTAATCCCTATGGCTGGCAACGGTCCGTGCCGGGCCCCCACGCGGCGTCGCGCGATTTCATTTTCTAATCCGCTTAATCGTGCGGCTCGTGTTCAGCGAATTTCCGTTCGAGCACAGAGTCGTCATCAAATTCGGACGCGCCCCCGCGTTCTTCGTATATCCATGTTTCCGGTCGGCCGAACGAAAAATAAACGCACGTACGTTTTTCCGAGGGACCCCGCGAACTTGTAACCAAGGAACACACCAGTCCCGCCGGCGACGACTCTCGCGAACTTTCGAATACCTTTTTCCCGGATGAAACTTTAAAGTGCTTTCGAAGTGCGCATCTTTTTCTCGGAGGTTGAGAGCCACCGTCAAAGTGAAGGTACGCCCCTAACGCCGCGCGGCTCGACTCGAGAACCTTTCCCCCTGTAAATTTTATTAGAGCCGCGATTATTATTTTCCGTTCCTTTCCGAACTTGTTACACCGAGGAATCTGTAAATCGTTAGCCGAGCACGCTCGAGAACTGCTTTAACCCTTCACGGTCCAAAGAGCTCCCTCTCCTTCGGTCTCAAACTTGCTAAACCATTATAGGTATATCTCAATTATATTCCCGCGTGCAACTTTACCGACTCATTTGAAACAGTCGCGAAATAATAGGTCGCACAGTGAAGTATTTGCCTCGATAGGTTGGCCAAAATACGATTTTTTAAATGTTTTGTAAGACGAAAAATTTTGGTTTTATTTGTTTTAATTATGTGCTCATGTAGCGTTGTCGTGCATTGAAAGCAAAGACTTTTGTAGTACTCATCTTTCTCTTCGCCCGTTTCTTAAATATGCTCGGCTGTTAGGATCATTTATATGCGACGAAGATGTGTTAGTTTCTTCCTTACAGACACGTTTTAGACAGGTATACATTGCAATTTTCACTTCCTTATTGCTTGCCTCTTTAAAATTATTCAAGTTTTGAGACGACCTTTTACTTACTGCGATATTTCGCATTTGTAGAATTTTCAAGAAATTTTTAGGCTTCGAAGTGAGTTTCAATGTTCTTTTTTGCACCATTGGAAACTGTAGAGGTTTCTATTGACAATGCAAAACGAATTGGCTGCTAAGATGCGTCAATACGGCTTTTACATTACTTCTTGTACTGCGATATACGATGCAGTGTGCATCGCGTCACGGTCACACTGGAAATACCCAATAGTCACCACGATTTTTTAACAAATCAAAAGACAAAAGTTAATTGGTATTCAGTCATCCATAAATTCCAAAATAATAGGTGTTTCGGTTAATAATGTCGATTTTTTAGCAAAGTTTGAGCGTTTATTTGCATAACAAAATAAATTACCTTAACGTGTTCGCCACCACCGTCACAAATATGTGACATCCATAATCTGACAGTTCACTTAAAAACAGTAAAATTAATTTTATACACTTCGTTGTTTAAAGTCATAGTGCAATGCATAATTTTCGGAGAATCTGTGACATTCTTCTTCTAAACTGTTTTAATAATTCAAGATTGGGTACGTTGCACTTAATAAAACTTTCGAACAAGGTAACCAACGAGACAAATGCTGGTAGCTAACGTGTTAATAATTAATCAAAGTGTTGGCCATCGTTAGCTGTGACTTTTCCCATCTTTCTATCAAAGAATAGATTCCGCGCCAAAAGAACTTCTCGTTTTTGGAGGCCAACCGCACATCAAGCCAAATTTTCACTTCTTCGTAAGAATCTAAGTGTTGTTCTGAAAGTCAGTGCTGCATCGATCGAAATAAGCGGTAGTCCGAAGGGGCTAAGTCCGGGGAGTAGGGCGGGTGGGGTAGGACGTCCCATTTAACGTTTTCCAAATAGAACTAGGGGAAATAGTATTTTAAATAGTAAATAATCCTATTTATTTTAAAGTATGTGTACGACTTTGAAAATAAAATATTTTATTTGATGCAGAAATTTTTGAAAATAAAATAATTTATTTGTGGCAGTAATTTTTTTGTAAATAGTATTTTATTCGAAGAATATTGCAAATATTTGTATTTTGTCTTTATTTTCAATTTCAATATTAAATATTGTTGCTGAAAATAATGGTTCGAATTCAATACATTTATGGGTGTAAATCGTTTCTTAACGATCAGATAGGTTCAGATTGTTAAAATAGGAATATTTTATTTTCGAAATTGTATATCTTATTTAAAATACTATTTTCTTTAAGCAAAATACACTCTAAAATATTAAATATTATTTGAAATATGTGTTTCGCCAAATAATGCCCACCTCTGTTTTTTACACATTTTGCAAGATGGTGCCGAGCATTGTCATGTTGAAAAATGACTTTATCGTGTCTTTGGGCATTGTTCTTCCTTCTGGATCTTTCTTAACGCGTGTAGACGTTCGGAAATGGTCGATTGTGCAACATTCAATTTCAACTTAATTTTTTAACTGCCACTATGTATTTTTTATTACGTATCGTTATAGCTGACGACAAGACGAGTCCAATGACCCACTACACTATGCATGCAAGTCTTAAAATAACTGAAATAGATTTGGTCAATTTTTTGGGGTAAATACTCCACTGTGGGTCGTCCTAAGAATACGAATTCATTTTACTTTTTTAGCAAACACTTTCAGAAATAGGAATTCGCCATTTTGCATAGCTCTAGTAGCTCCAGTTCTTTTTCCTACCAGTTGCTTTGAGAAAGTGAAATTTTATAAACACGGATGGCCGCGTGCAAATGGCCGCAGGATTACTTCAGCGAAGCTTTCGAGTTTCATGAAACAAGAGTCTTCAATATCGATTACAAAGTTCTATTTTGTTGTAACGAGTTTTTGATGAAGTTCTGGTCAATTCTAAAACTGTTCGCTTCCTCCATTTTATTTCCTCATTCATGTCGCGTTGGATGGACATCCTGTGTTCAAAGATATGTTAGATATTGATACCAGAACTACTGGAAACTGCCAAATTTTATTGTTCTATGTAAGTGTATACTGCAATAAACATTAATAAAAATCAGAACAAAAATTCGAAAACTGAAATTCGTTCTAACTTTCACTTTTCCTCCATTAACTCTTGAAAACTATTTGTATGCAGTCCAATAGAAAAAACAATCAAATCAAACGTACTCTTCATTATTGGTGCCAGTAAGCCTATTATATTTCACTTTTTCTATTTTATTCATGATTAACATATTGATAAGCTTGCAAACAGTACTAAATAAGCAGGAAGAATTTATTAAAGACTTATATCATTTACCACTTCGCTGATACTTCGACTTTGCATTGCAGTAAACCAATTAGTTCAATATTTGTACACAAAAGCGCCTTCAGCTTTCAACGTTGATAAGCCAAAAAATCCTAAATCAGCAATTTCAATTCAACCCTGTACTCTCGAATTGTATAAAATGGTTTTGGCGACAAGTGGATAAACATTTCTACGAAGTAACAAACCAGGAGAGTGCGCGTACGTCGGAGACATGAGAACGATGCTTTAAGAAATTCGTATCGCTTGTTAAAGACGAAGGAATAAAAGTTGAACTGTAGAGTTTCCCTCGGAAGTTCTGGTAACTCGACGCAAAAAGATTGCACGATAAGGTTCGCAAACTGAGTTTAAAAGTAAAAGAGTTCCTGGAAATACATAAACGACGTTGCAGAATATGCCACGCAATCCTTCATATCGAGGTTTCGTTACGTTCGCGAAATCAGTTGATTCGCGTCCTGACGCATTTCGATGGAACGGAATTTCGTGTGTCTCACGTCGCGACGTATCTTACTGGCAACCATGCGAAGATTAAGTCGTACGCAATTCATGTATACCTCCCCCCTTCACTTTGCAAATTTTGTTTCGGTAGTATTATATGTAGCGATTCATTAAACTCGCTCATTGTATACAAATCGGAGGAATCGTCCAATGTCCTTTAAGTTGACGAAGTCTTGGGAATGTAAGTTTTCTACTCACACTTTTTTTATTTCAATGGTGCCATTTGTATTTATACAGTGGATCCAAACAGTATTTGAACACTTCTCTCGAGAAATTGTCAAGATTTGAACTATAATTTCGTTAAACGAAAAGTATACCAATCGATTTGGATTCGTTAGGATATATTTCTGCATAATAAAGCAGGTGAAATACTGAGGACAAATTGAATCACTTGTGGAAGCATCAAAGAAAAATTTCTGAATGAATCCAGTACAGATTTTTTTGGTATGCCTTCACGGTGTACCTTACGCAAAGATGGCAGCACATCTTTCATTCAAAGCTCGAGAAATCGACAAGCAAAATCGTAGACCGAGTTTAAAGGGGATAATGCTTCAATCTTTAAATCTGCGGTGGTTTCAGTGGCGAGAAAAATTGTTCAATGTCTTTACATACATTTTGATTGTTAACATTTTAAAAATATCTTAGATGAAAATGGACAATGGATGGCAAAAACAGAAGCTTCAAGCTTTAATATGGGTCCATTTATATTGTTGTACTATTTTCTTTTAACGAAATGATCACAGTTTCAATATCGACGATTTCTCGAGAATGGGAAAAGTGTTCAAATACTTTTTAGATCTTCTGGATTTCAACAAGAATAGGAGATTATTTTACCACGTTTTTATTAGCTCGCTTTCTTGTTTGTTTGTCTGTTTATCTGTTTGTTCGGTACAAATCTTGCAATTGATTTTAAACTAACTTCCCGATCAGCTAGAGGCTTGAAATTTTAAACATAGCTCAGAACTGGATGACAATGCAATATTTTAAAAAAATTTTTTAAAAAAGCCTATGCATTCAGAAGATATAAATTCTTAATAATTTGAACCTTTGCACCCCCGCCGCGTGACGTAGTACGTCTTCGCGTTCAGCGTCCCCACTCTACTACGTGTTCCCACTCTGACTCATCCCCACTCCACTGACCCGCTTCACACCGAAGGAGCTCAGTGTGCGTCAGTGTGCGTTCGAGCTCCGTGCGGTGTTTACAAAGTTACTACGTATTATTATAGTATAATGTTTGTTTACCAAGCGAAAGAACAGTTACACCGAAATTCTCCGTCGACCTTTATCTTTGACATTTTACCACGCCGTTCGTTTTCGATATGACGCGTCGCAATACCGTCTGAAATTTACTACATGTCTCTGTTATAATCTCATCAAAATGTTCAAAATCGATTGTAAAATTTCACACATATGAGGCTAAAAAGCAGAAAATAATTATTTAAATAAAAATGCATTTTTAAAAAATACCACGTTTTTAAAACGGACTAAAAAGTATAAAATAAAATTTTAAAAAACGCCACGTTTAAAAACGGACTAAAAAGTATAAAATAATTTTTTCTAGCCCCATACAGATCCTAACCCCGTACAGATAGTCCTGAAAATTTGTGATTGTGAATTTTGAATAGCTATGGAAATACTTGTAAGATTTAAAACGAAAAACGTGGGGCGCATGCAATAGATAATTGATGCATGAACACCTAAATCACTAACAATTTTATTGCACTGCAAATGATATGAATGTTTTGCAAGTTTTCTCAGCGGCAGCTACTCTCTACACTCCTTACTATGTATTATCTTGCGCCCCACGTTTTTCGTTTTAAATCTTACAAGTATTTTCATAGCTATTTAAAATTCACAATCACAAATTTTCAGGACTATCTGTACGGGGTTAGGATCTGTATGGGGCTAGAAAAAATTATTTTATACTTTTTAGTCCGTTTTTAAACGTGGCGTTTTTTAAAATTTTATTTTATACTTTTTAGTCCGTTTTAAAAACGTGGTATTTTTTAAAAATGCATTTTTATTTAAATAATTTTAAGCTTACATTCAGTGAGTGTAAAAGGTATTCGTACGCCCTTTAAAATAGATGAAATTTTCAGTATGTGTATAACTAACAGAGATCTACAAAATATATATTTTAAATTCTCATTAAAGGCCTAAAAAAAAATTTTTAAAACTGTCTTTTTATTTTTGCATGTAACCTTGTAAATTACAATTTTTGGAAAATCTTTTTTTGCAGATCATTTCGTAAACCAATGCTTCTAATTGATTATAAAAAATCAGGTCGTTTGGTACAGTTATAAAGAAGTTATTCTGGTTTAAAGTACGTTCGAATACTTTTTACGCTAACTGTATATTTATTTGTGGTTCAAATATCACTCAGGAAACCGAATTGTTAATTTTACGACGGTTTTCGATGGTAAGATTACCAGTTATGCGCTGGAACTGTTAGGCGAACGAAAGAACTCGATGAAGCGCTTCCTTAGCGACCCTTTGCAGTCATTAATTCATGACCGAAGCCATGACGAACCATCGTTAAACGTCACGCATGGAATCGCAATACTCATACGCGTATTAATTAACCCAGCTTTACGAGTCTTCGGAACACAACTTATGCTATGCGTTAATAACTCGAGGCAGCAAATTTAACGGTAGCTTCGGGCGTCGCTAAGATCCTTTTCTACGGTGCAGGTTCCTTATTCAATTTCTTTGGGATACTCTGTGAATGTCCTGAAAACAACAGCCAAGAATCTTAATCTTTTTAACAGTTTAATCATTTCATCTTTTTATCAATCGTCCTTAACCGCTTGTACTATGGTATAGAGTCAGCCTTTTAAACCGAAATCATCATCTTTTAATCCGAAACCATTCCATCTTCTTATCAATCATACTTAACTGCTTGTACTATGATATAGAGTCAGCCTTTTAAACCGAAATGAAGTGTTTTGCAGAAATGGCTTTGTGAAAACGGCCGCCACCTATTTCCAATTTAAGATGTTTAGTTGAATTTATAATTACGATAGTATACATATTGATTGTGCGAGGAAACATTATTTTATATATAAAAAAGAAATAGTTGCACTTCTCTTATTTTTCAATGGTTCAGCGTATGCGACCTCGTGAACAAATTTTTCTAAACATCAACGACTGCAATCATTTGTTTAATCCGTTGAAGTATTTAGGTCTTTCTCGACGGACTTCTTGTGCTTTTTTCGAGCAGCGTATCGTTAAATCATTCCGTTCGCGAAATACAATACTAGTCACGGATAGACGTTCGCCGAAGGAGGCTGGTGTTTTAAAAGGGCTTACAGTGTCGGATCGTTGTATTTGCTTTGCGGTAATTTATATAATTAGAGCGTCCTGCAAATTCTACACCTTCCGCTGTTAAAAAAACCGCTTCCGTCGGCTGGCGTAGGGCAAATCTGCGCTGCGCGACGGCGAAAACGATAATTATTACTCCGGGCGACGTATAATTTTACACATTAAATAGCGTGAACTCGAGTCATATTTATCTCGGCAACGGAATCGGGATGGTCATTTAATTTTCTTGCTCGTTTATCTCGTTACGATTGTTATAATAATTAATAGCCCGCCGAATTCGCGGAACAGGCGAAAAGGTTTTCCGCGGGGGCCACGCGCGGCCCCCGGCTCTGTGTTTTCCGATTAATTATACGCAAATTGGAAAATAAAATGTTGTCAATAATCGTCGAACGGGATCGGCGCCCGGTTACATCAAATTAAATTACACGAGTGATTATATGCCGTAAGCGCCACGACCACATAAATCAACATAACTTAACATATTAATCAACGAATTGAGTGTTCCCCGGTACTTCATAATTTACTTTTCACGTGTAAAAGAATACTTTTTATTACTCTGTTGTAAATTGCCTATTTACGCCGCGGCTATAACGACTTCACCTGCTCCGAAGAGATAACGTTTATTAATCATGAAAATGAACGAGGGTGATTCTATACGGCCGATGCTTCGGAAGCTACTTCTCATTATGGGAAAGTACTTATAATCATATACATATATAATAATATATAATATATGAAGATGTATGCATATACGATTAAGTACTTTGCTTTCTTATTTATCGCTTACTTTTTCCTTGCTACTGCTTTTTCAAATCGGAGATAACATCTGCGGCTTATCAGGGTAAATGTGCTTTCATTCACTGAACAGAGCAAATGTATCTTTAATCGCTCGGTGAAGTCACATTCTACTTGCAGTTGTAATTATCAGGCAACAGACTACTTTCACGATACTGTAAAGGTATTATTATCATTATATTTTCTTCGTTAATTCTTTGCCTTACATTTTGGTCATCTACGACTCTCATAGAAAATGCACAAAAAATCCTAGGAAAATACTACACCTGTTTTATATTTTTAATCAACAAATTGAGTTTCTTTAATATTCTTGGCCGTGTATTTTCAACAACATTTTGATACATTTTCAACCCTCATAGAAAATGCACAATAAATCCTAGGAAAATACTCCGCCTGTTTTACATTTTTATTCAACAAATTGAGTTTCTTTAATATTCTTGGTCGTGTATTTTCAACAACATTTTGATACATTTTCAACCCTCATAGAAAATGCACAATAAATCCTAGGAAAATACTCCACCTGTTTTACATTTTTATTCAACAAATTGAGTTTCTTTAATATTCTTGGTCGTGTATTTTCAACAACATTTTGATACATTTTCAACCCTCATAAAAAATGCACAATAAATCCTAGGAAAATACTCCGCCTGTTTTACATTTTTAATCAACAAATTGAATTTCTTTAATATTCTCGGTCGTGTATTTTCAACAACATTTTGATACATTTTCAACCCTCATAGAAAATGCACAATAAATCCTAGGAAAATACTCCACCTGTTTTACATTTTTATTCAACAAATTGAGTTTCTTTAATATTCTCGGTCATGTATTTTCAACAACATTTTGATACATTTTCAACCCTCATAGAAAATGCACAATAAATCCTAGGAAAATACTCCACCTGTTTTATATTTTTAATCAACAAATTGAGTTTCTTTAATATTCTTGGTCGTGTATTTTCAACAACATTTTGATACATTTTCAACCCTCATAGAAAATGCACAATAAATCCTAGGAAAATACTCCACCTGTTTTATATTTTTAATCAACAAATTGAGTTTCTCTAATATTCTTGGTCGTGTATTTTCAACAACATTTTGATACATTTTCAACCCTCATAGAAAATGCACAATAAATCCTAGGAAAATACTCCACCTGTTTTATATTTTTAATCAACAAATTGAGTTTCTCTAATATTCTTGGTCGTGTATTTTCAGCAACATTTTGATACATTTTCAACCCTCATAGAAAATGCACAATAAATCCTAGGAAAATACTTCACCTGTTTTACATTTTTAATCAACAAATTGAGTTTCTCTAATATTCTTGGTCGTGTATTTTCAACAACATTTTGATACATTTTTAACCCTCATAGAAAATGCACAATAAATCCTAGGAAAATACTCCACCTGTTTGACATTTTTAATCAACAAATTGAGTTTCTCTAATATTCTTGGTCGTGTATTTTCAACAACATTTTGATACATTTTCAACCCTCATAGAAAATGCACAATAAATCCTAGGAAAATACTCCGCCTGTTTTACATTTTTAATCAAAAAATTGAGTTTCTTTAATATTCTCGGTCGTGTATTTTCAACAACATTTTGATACATTTTCAACCCTCATAGAAAATGCACAATAAATCCTAGGAAAATACTCCACCTGTTTTATATTTTTAATCAACAAATTGAGTTTCTTTAATATTCTTGGTCGTGTATTTACAACAACATTATGATACATTTTAATTAAAAATACCATAAATTATAGCACTACATTTAATAATAATGTACTGTATTTAATAAATTTACTGCAGTCACACAAAATATTAATGAACAAATATCGATCAGCATTCAGTGGACAACAATTCTTATATTTTATACGTATATTTTATATTCTCGCTGACGTAACACACAAGTTTCTGTCCCAGTAAAAAATTAACACTAATGCAGGCACATTAATAAGCTCCTTAATAACTGCACTGTGTCTGAAAGAAGTTTAATATCTCCGTTTAAGTGATAATCTCTCAAAAGAAGTTACTAGATTATATTACTCAAGACAATTTACTGCCGCGTGAGTGAACATTTCTATAACGATTGAACAATCTATTAAAACATAATTATTTATTTCTGATAAGGAATATATGTGTATGCGACACATATCCGACTGTACGACTAAGATTAGTGATTTCACTGCCTGTCACCAACGACCAAGTGACTAGTATTAGTCATGTTAGTGATATTATTCACTCATATCTTGCAGTAAATCTTCAAATCTAAGTGATTAATAGATAGCGGATTCGATGCATTTATGAAAAAAATGTGTAGATGAAATTTAAAACACTGAAGAGATTACAATTTTATTATTTTCAATTCTAGAAAATGTTTAAAGGATGCAAGATATTTTTATTTGGCTACTGACTCTAACAATCAATGCAGACAATTTTTATCTTGCATAAAAATCCGCAGTCTGGTGATTAAGTAACACTACTTTCTTGAAATCGAAATAATTAACAGTAAACGAACATTAAAAACTAGTGTGTATTCCCTTATAAAAATGAAAACATAGAATTTATTTAAAATGTTTACAATTTATTATTATATATGACATGTGCTTGAAATTAATTAAAATCGTCATAATAAATATAAAATAAAAAATCTAGTCGTTTGACCGTGGTAGATGACTAAAATAATCCAATCATAATTCATTAAAAAATATAATAAAGAATAGAAAGATGAACCGCTTTTATATTTCTCATTTTACAATTATTGAAATTATGAGGTTGCTTACCTGGAAATTGATTGCATAGATTCTTTTACCCAAGCACATATTGCAATAAAAACTGCACAAAGTCTAAATAAATAGAGCCTAGTCATCTTTGTAAGGTAAAACGTGTTAATCGCTTTTAGTGCTCGGTGGATTTAGTGTAAAATAGTTACAATTCGATAAAATATTACCCGCTCACGCTCTGACACTTTGCAAATAATAGCAGCGTCTGCTCTACAATATAATAATTGATAATTGATCAAGGGGATTGATCAACTGACCTTATTAGTCAAGTACACCTCGTCGCAGTCGCTAACAGATCTAGTTTCTCGCGTTATGCACGTGCACAGGGTCAGATGATTTTTGCCGGGAATACCGTATGCCGGCGGCTTTCGGACGGCGCGAATTATCTGCGCACTATTGATACATATACATGGATTGTTGCACGAACGTGCGCAATCGCGGTTACAGGTATACATTCATACGTCGCTGCGTCACCCACGCACACAGTAACATGTGAATCGTTAACGACGTGCCGGACGATTCTGTCCGTGGACACGCACGCACATAGTCCTCGGATATCCGCAAAGTTGGCTCCGTTTGTTACATGCTTGGTACACTGCGATCTCTGTGGAAGCATTCACTATTTTTAGTTAACGGGTTACATACACCTGGGATCGATAAAAGTAGGCTCGTGTTTCACAGATTTTTTTCATGTAGGGAACGAGACTCTGCTCAATATGACAGTACCGTAGTTTCGCTTACGACTAGACTGCAGATTTTTATGCAAAATTGCCTGCATTAATTTCCAAGAAACTATTTCGAAACCACTTAGCAGTGTTTTTCTTTCTTCGATAACTGTACCGACGGGCACACGTTCTTTCAGAAGAATTGCGAGGCTGAATTTATTTAACGATATGTATTTGAATGAAGAAATTTTGTTAATCATTTCGGATTCTTTCGAACGCTTATTAAAGCACGAACGATATTCGAGGCCTGAATCATTTACACAAGTATTGCAAATAAGTTCATATTCAGAATATGAACAATTATTTAATATTGTTACTATACTATTCATTACATAGTATAAGTAAATAGATTTTCGCGTGTTGAAATAATTGTATTTTTCCAGTAGAATCCTAAAACACTCAATTCGAACAAAATGTTTCTCTAGCATACATATACATAAATCGATCGTATAAATCTTTATGGAATTAATAACTACGTCAAATTCTTAGATAAATATTAAAATAGTTAATAAAATAACGAATCAAATTTCTATTCAAAAAGTTAATCGCCTTTGCTTTTTGGTAATTTATATCTCAACTTCATTTACTTTTGTATGAAATGATTTACGTACGCTCATTGTTATTGTACGCTTCATTATCGTTAATTATCGCTCCGATTACGAGGGTAGTAACAATAATAAATTATGCACTGTCTTATATTATGCATTAATAATTTACGGCGATTAATGAATAGCGTATATTAGTAAATTATCATTGTATTAACGAAGCCATTGCAGTACATTTATAATTCTTGCATGATTATAATTAAGGCAGTGACATTACTTTTATACAGATTCCTTCAATTTATCAGCTACTGTAATTCTTGTATTTTACGCAAACAAACGATTCAAAAGTCTCATGCAAGATAAAAGCATTTTTAAATATCCCTTTTAAATATGTAGTTTAATTTAAATTTTTGAGTAGTTAGTTAAATTTAAATATTTTAAATGGTTCGTTCGAAATACAGCTTTCAATATGATAATTTTAACACGCTGGTTTCATATAATGGTTTTAAATATTTCTAAATATCTATTCTATTTTCGAAAAAAAAGTCGATGGTTTCCTTAACAGAGTTTCCACAATATTTCCATCGAGAAACACATTGGACAGAAATGATAACACACCGATATTTCGACGCATTTGACCGTACGCGAGTAAAATTACTATTTGCTTCGATATTTTAATACGCATGTTTACATGTTTCGCGTGATCGAGCAAATTTCAACGCGCTCTGAAAATTGGCAAAACAACGCGCCACGCGTGGCAGTAGACAATGTGCATGTGTGTTACAGAATCACAGTTCAATGGAAAGTTAAATGGAAACAGTTATAAAAGTAACGATAAAGCTGTCAACAATTTAACGTCGACTGAAACGCTCTCACAATGCCGCGCTATGAGCGGGGAAATTAAGCTCAACTTCGCTTTTTATGTGATACGGTATTGTTATCACAGTCCCTTAACGTTCTGTACAATTTGATTGCTTTATATCGTTTAATTCGTCGTTGCGTGTACACGCTTTTATATCCGTGTGATATTGGATTTATACGCAGATTCCTTGTTAATGTCCTCTTGCAAGTGACTCTACAGTTTCGGCACTGATATACATCAAAATACACACTCAATATTCTATTAACGATAAATATAGTTACTCTTACTTTTGTACAAGTCCAAAACTATTTGATAAAAATTTTAAAAGTAATGTTTCAAAAAAATTGTTTCTCTATTTACTTTTTCAAATTAATTTGGACTGGTTATTTAAATATGAAAGCTAATAGGGGCAGGCTCGCTAGAGACGAGTAACCTAAGCAGACTTTTTCGATCGACTCACAGTGGGGTATTTGTAAAAATGCGTTTTATCATTTAAAGACCAAAATCATTTTTATTTTTGGTGGAAACAAATTTTTTTGAAATTTTATGTGTAGAAGTTTATAGATGTCTAAATACTGTTCAACTTATTTATTTTAATACTAAATATGTAGATCACGAAACTTTTTCATAAGTAAATATATATATTTTAAGAAACTTTTAAATTCTTACTATTCATTGTCATCAGGAAACACACGTTGCGACTGCTGATGCTCATATCTACTTAAATTAATTATAAATCTTCAATCTGTGCAGATCAGGGACTAATTCTTTTTGCACTATGATCATAAACCTTCACGAATGTAATGATTCCAGAAAAAGCACCGGATATTACTCAATACTATAACAAAATCGTTAACGAAGTTTTATAATCGTGAACAAACTTACAGAATGATTGATTATGTACAAATATTAATAACTATGCTAATTAAAAATCGCTGATGATTTTCGACGAAGTAGAGAACTTCACGGATGTACAAATGAAAAAAACGTTACTGAAGCCTTATTCTTCAGACGTTTAACAAGGTTGAGCTGCAGAAATGTTACGACTTACGCAAAATATTGAAATCGATTTATTTCCGACCTTTTGGACCAAATACCGCACTGTGCGACTGCATAATCCGTTGCACCGTGCGACAGTGGCAACATTTTCGTGCGATTCGTGTCGCAGGGGCGCGTGACAATTCGCAACGTCGACGAGGAGGCGATAGCATCGGCTGATTTCCACGGAAAGTCACGGGTTTCTCCGAAAGCCCTTCTAGTCACCAGGAAGCGCGACACCGGTCCGTTTATCGTGCGCGTATAATCTAATTGCGTAGGCAGCCGACGAACTGTTTAACATCAAACCCGTTGCACGGTTGAGCCGCGGGTGCGCGTCGTCCGCGCGGGACACACGTGCGTGCGTCCTCTTAAACGGATTGACCCAAAGAAAACTCTGAAATGACACGAATTATCGAAGCATGTGGACATTGTGGCTCTCGCCTTATGTAACGGGAGTAGGGCCGCGGGAAAAACACAGGAACTTTTTTAATCGACGGCAAACCCCGAAGAAAATTCAATTCCGCCGTGCGCGAATGGGAACAATCAGACCCGGCCAAGGAATTCCGCTAGCGTTCTATAACAGTCCGCCATAATTCTTCCATTCTCCTCTGCTTCTGTTTCTTCTTTCGGGAGCCGGCGATACGCGTCGCACAGTGGACAGGAAGTGGCTAAAATTGAATTTATGAAGTTTCACAATTCATGAGAATCCTTCAAAGCTCCAAAATCGAAAATATTAGTCAGCTTAGATAATTATGTGCGCGGAGACATCACTCTGGAAACGAAATTCAGAAATTCTAAGAATTTATTAGAAATGTTTTGTTTAATCTCGATCGCCAAATTTTAAATAGAAATTGTAATTTCGGCGCACAGGTTCGATCCTATGTTACTAGTTAATCTAAGCAGTTTTACAAATTAGTAATTCGACGTTTCGGTCTAGATTAAGATCATCTTCAAGAATATAATTGCGTCTGTAAAAATTAATGTGAGAAAAATTTGTATTTCCGTGTTGAAATGCAAAAAGAGAAATAAATGAGAAATTGTCATAATAACAGCTAATATAAACTTACTTGCTTAGTAACAAATTTAATTTAAATTTAATATTTCAAGAAACAGTAAGTTTATATTAGCTGTTATTATGACAATTTCTCATTTATTTCTCTTTTTGCATTTCAACACGGAAATACAAATTTTTCTCACATTAATTTTTACAGACGCAATTATATTCTTGAAGATGGTCTTAATCTAGACCGAAACGTCGAATTACTAATTTGTAAAACTGCTTAGATTAACTAGTAACATAGGATTGAACCTGTGCGCCGAAATTACAATTTCTATTTATTATAGACCATCAAATGACAGGTTTGAATGCATGTTTTACATACAGTGTGAGATAGTAGATGACTGGGTACCTATTAGTCTTATCAGAAAACATTTAAATAAATTACATAGCATTTTAATCTAATTTTTGGAATATCAAAGTGATCATGAGTCGCTTTAAAGGTATTTTCAAGGTTAACTCAAGGCAACAACGTGGTATTAAGAAAAACGTGCGTCGACGTACTCAAGGCGAATACTCAAGGTCATCCTTATATTTCAGAAAAAAAGATGCGTTCCTTTTCATGGGAAAAATAGATAGGTGAACCTTAAAAAAGTAAAAACCAGAGACCATAACTGTTATAACCAAAAAGTATTACTTCTCTCATCGATAACTGTTATGAGCGATCGAAATGAACTTCTCTCATCGATACCTGCTTCGAGCAATCGAAACCGTTTTTCTTCATCGATAACAGTTATCGAGGAGTCGAGGAGGATCCAATTTTTTGGACACTTATACCTGTTATTTGTAAGCAAAATGTATAAAAATCGATATTTTTTAATCAGTTTGTTCTTCGAATTTTTTACTTGATATTTTGTGTGCATTATCTGAAATTTCAATAATAATCAACTTTTTATTAAAGATTTTTATCGTAGAAAATTGTAGAATAACTGGTATTTTTGGTCCCTGGTAGAAACTGTTGGAAGAATGTAAGAACTTGCTATTTTCAAATAATTCCAAATTATTTACATTAGAAATGAATTTTCTTATAGCTCCTTTCTCTTACAAATTCTATGAGAACATCATTTTCCTTTTCATAAAGATCTACCGTGTATTTGCAACATTGAGCGTGATTTCAAGCGAACGAATCGCGTCGGTTGCGCTAGTAATTACCGAACGACTGGCAATTGCGTTACGCAGGCATTCGAAAAGTTTGGTAATGCGGACAAAGCTCGTCCGAAATATTTGCCAAAAATCTGGTTCGCTCGTAATTTACGATAGCATCCCGTTTTTCAACCGCCGATCGATCATCGGGCTCTTGCCAGCGCCTTGCGCCGAAAGCTTTGGCTAGCTGAATGATGAAACGGTTGCCACCGATCCCACGCTGCGATTCGCCGAAACCGTGCCAATGATCATCATGACGCGCTCGAAAAATCCCAGGGAGGTGGCGTGGATGACACAGATTTCCCGCGATTTTCATTATTTCGCTGGAACCAAGTTCCGAAACACGGTGGAAATACATTCCGGCGAAATAATTCACGCTGTGATGCGATTTCTCGTCGAACGTAATTCCGGCCGATTAAAAAAAAACATTCACACACACGCGCGCGCGCACGCAAAATCCGATTTCATAAATATTTGCCGATCTTTATATTGCTAATATAAGTCACTGCGAAATGCAAACCGTATTTGACTCGTTGCGCAACCAACAGTTTATATCGCTTTAGGAATATTCTGTTTATTTATACTTCACGTAACAATTTTTCGAACAACATAACTGCGTACTATTACATTCAATTGCAATTGTGATTCAATGGCAATTGGCAATTAATATTTAGACAGCAAATCTTTATGGATTACATCGTTGGAAGTTGTCTCATAGAAATGAAAGAGTCTTTATGGTAATCGATATGTTAATCAATCTTCTCCAAGAGTCTAAACTCTTTATTCAGCAAAGTTGGACATGTTGAAATAAAAATCTTCTTGAAGTCGTTCGGATGGTAGAGGTTCAATTTCATCGCGGAATTAACGAGTAAGCGCGGCCCTAATTGCGTCGTGTTTGGGCTCATTTTAATCTGGAAAGTGTGAGGGACAGATTAGCGAATGCTTCATTAAAAAATTGTAAGCAAAAAACAGACCAATACTGTGCGCATAAGACTGCACGACCGAAGTGAAAACTTCTACGGCGATTGCACACCTGTCTGTTTCTCGCTCGCTTGACTAAACTTACCCGAATAGCGTTTCACCTCGGAGCGTGACGGATCAGACTCATTCACTGTCCAGCAATTGTGTACGCGGCGCGCCTAAAGAAGTTTTCGCTTCAAAAATAGAACGATCGAAGATAACAAAGCACTCTACATTATCCATACGATTTAACGAATAATAGAGGGGTTAATTAAACTTTTTACAGGGCAGACTTTCTCTACCAGATGATAGCCACGAAATCACAGTGTATCGTCATTAGAGGCGAGCAATTATACGATTCCCATCAGGCTTATCCGCCTGTCAGTGTCTCGAGTCCCTTTTTTAACACGGCAGCATGTCGCGATAACAGCTCTATATAAATCGTTCTAATTAAAACCTTCATTATTCAAGTAATAACCCGTGTGCAGGCCGTTGCAGTCGACACGGCGTGGGTGGATGCGTTGGAGAATTATTCAGGCGCTGAACGACCGCTAATAATCCCACGGCAATTTGGTCCACGTAAAAATATTATTTTCTCTTTATTATTACGATATGTCCCGTATTATCACGTACGGGCACGTTATCACGAGGTCGAAGCGGATCACGCGAGGATTGCGCGCGTATCCGCGGACGGAACACGCGAGCACAAAAGTCTCGGCCGAGCTTCACGGCGCGGATAATTACGTGTGTAGTTACACGTGTGTTTCCGTGATCGCACATGGCCGCGACACGTGCGTGCACACCGTTCACGCATTAGACGCGGCAATAAATACGAGTGAAAGATAAGCGATAGTATCGTCAGCTGATATCGGCCATGCATCTCGCGGTGTCCTGGCCCGTAGCGATGGGACCAAGCGAGCCACAAGTGCGGTAATGCCTCGATACATGCGGGAACGGGACCAATCTGTTGCTTATATCGTGTACACATTGAATCACCGTGAACTTGATCTTTAGCAGAAGCTGTGGATTTTAAAATTGGGAGCTTCATGATTTCAATTGAGCCTGGGTGATCTGTTGCGCGAAGTTAATGCTACTGTGCGACTCAACAGAATCTTTTGCGCGTGTTTGCACAATGGGGTATTTGGCTTTCGGTTTCAAAATTTTGCATAAGTCGTACGCAATGTTGGGCAAAAATTTAAATACAATTGTATTTAAATACATTGTCTGTAAATTGTATTTAAATACAAATTTCGAATAACGAATAAAAGATACAAAATTTGTATTCGTTATTCGAAGGTTCGAATACAAAAGTATCTTTTATTCGACTTGTATTTAAATAATCTTGTATTCGCCGAGAATGTATTCGATGAATAATAATTACAAATTGTATTCAAAGTGGATGTATTCAAAGCTTCGAACACAATTTGTAACTATTATTCATTGAATACATTCTCGGCGAATACAAAATTATTTAAATAAAAGTCGAATAACGAATAAAAGTTATGTATCTTTTATTCCAATCAGTATTTAAATAATTTTAGTGGTTGGTTAATGGTTTATTCGTTGCTCTGTATCGTAGTACAGAGATGGCGTTGGAGAGCCGATGCGAGAAGTATTTAAATACTGCCCAACTCTGGTTGTAACTTTATGAAGTGGTATTTATAGACTTTCGGTTACATCGCATCCTAGTTTTATTTGCAGTTACATGACATACTGGCAAACCAGACACGGAAACTTGCGGTTATTATTAGATTATACAAAAATTGAAAATTTTCCTGAATTTATTGAATATCTAATGACGTGGAGTTTCAAAGAGTCTTGTACACTATGAAATCTGGAGTTCAATTATGAAGATGAACGGCGACTGTTTATGCAAATGCTTGTTCTATGCACTTTGTAATCTTTGTTTAAAAAGGAACGAGTATTGAGCAACTTTATTAATGAATATATTATCAATATAAATGAAATTAACTTGCACCTTTGAAATTCTGGATGTTCTGTTGACTTAATGGTTCGTTAATGGTTTATTCGTTGTTCTATATCGTAGTACAGAGATGGCGTTGGAGAGCCGATGCGAGAAGTATTTAAATACTGCCCAACTCTGGTCGTACGATTTTCGCTGTCCGACGTGGTTAACACTAAACTCACCGAGCTCTAAAAATGGCTGGCTTGTGTTGCCTTATAAAAATGACATGATAGAATTTATATAGATTTTCTGTGATTTTTATTATAATATGTGCTTGGATAAAAAGATGTGTATAATCATTTCCAGTGAAAGCATCATAATTTCAATAATTGACCGTCGGTAGTAGCTTTAGTGTTAAAGTTCTGAAGAATAAGGCTTCAGTATTGTTTCCTTTTTTATTTTTACACCCGTGAAGTATTCTACTTTGTCGAAAGTCGAGAGATTTTATAGCACGCTTTGTGTTCTTAAACAGTCTCTGAAACCGCGTTCATTCAGTAGTGATATTCAAGTGTTTTAAGGGAATTGTGTAAATTCTTGCTTTCAAGTAGGTTTCAAGCTTCCAGAAGCTTTTCAAGTAGACAATTATCCTCTAAATTAGTATAGGTATTAATAGACTACGGATCTTTATGCATTTATACGCAAAATTGAGAAGATGAAATTCCAAATTATTGAACAATTTTTGAAATTAAAGATGTCAATACATGATTTCTCCTCTATTAAAATCATTAGGGGAAGAAAAAACATTCAATTTAGTTTCTATTCCTTGCAAACGATGCAGACAATTTTAATTTTGCATAAAGGTCCGCAGTCTAGTTATTAATATTTGAACATAATCAATCGTTCTGTAAGTTTGTTTACGATTATAAAACTTCATTGACGACTTTGTTACACTATTGAGTAATATCCGGTGCTTTTTCTGGTCACATTACATTCGATAAGAGTTTGTGATCATTAGAAAAATTGTATTCTTCTTTTAATTATTCTATTAGGCTGAAACTAATACATTGATGTCCTTAAATATTTATAACATGTCCACTGCTTTAAATCGTATGTGGCCTCTTTTGTCATCAATGCATAAAATCCGCAGTCTACTGATCACAGTGCAAAAATAATTAGCCACATATTTGCACAGATTGAACATTTATAACTAATTTGTGTAGAAATTATCATCAGCAGTCGCAGTGTCGGTTTCCTGATAGAAATTAATAGTAAGAATTCCAAAATTTCTTAAAATACATATTTACTTATTGAAAAGTTTCGTGATCTATATATTTAGTATTAAAAGTACTCCATTGTCACGATTTTTCAAGGGTTCCCGATAATCTCAGGAAAAATGGTTTCAAACAAAAGTTGAAGAGTTAAACATCTACCTTCTATACAATATAAAATTCCGAAAAAGATTTGTCTCCACCAAAAACAAAAATCATTTGAATTTTTAAAATGTTTTCCGAGTTCATATTGTTACAGCTGACATTAAGACGAATTCAACGCCGTAATATATTATGACTTTGAGCCCATAAATAACTCTAAAACAGATTTTTCCGACTTTTCGGGCAAAACACCCCACTGCGCGTTGGCTGGGAACCTGTCAAAAATAAAATTGCACCGCTGTTGTCGTAAAGTTCTCGGTTGCTGTTTGCGCGTGTACCTCGGCCAGAATTGAACAACGACCAGACACCGTGCTGCGTTTCTTAGCGCAGCGAACGTCGTTGCGCCGCGTCGAATAAATCGCAGGAATCAGCCGGCTTCACGCTTCCGCGAGCAGTGATTTACGCCGGAAGAAATTCTGATAGCGACAGCGAAGGGTCCCACACATACGGTTTTCCATCGGCGGACAAGGAATTCCAATTTAGACATCCGCGGTTCCGTGTTCCTTTTCACGGGGCTCATGCGGGACACGGTAAAGGGAAAAATACCGGCCCGTTAATTTATGCGTGCGTGTCCGAGCGGATTTACATGCGATTAGGCGTCGTATGTAATTTTACGCGATTAGTATGGCGTCATGCACCGGGTGACGATGATTCGTGTTTGCAATAGGTAATGGGATTTTTATTGGGAAACTCACGCTCACGGTGCGGTGGGAATGCGTGACGTTTAACAGCAGTTCTAGAGCGACGATTTTGTAAGAAACGGTTCTTAGGTCATTGAAAATCCATTTAAACACGGCTTTTTAGCATTTTAATGTTACCGTTCGATCAGCATCGGTTGCTAGACTCGAACTACTCGCGTAAACTTGCGAAAGGCAAAGGCAGTCACCATAAAAGGTTTACGTACGCTAGCTAATTCTCACGCATTTAAATCGAAACAACAGATTCGGTGAATTGCTTGCTTCGAGTAATACAACTTTATGGGAACCTACGAAATTTGTTGCTGGAACAGTTGCACTAACAATAACATCGAATTTCGTATATTGATATTAGAATTAAGTTACTGTATCTCTAATACGCGGATTAAGATCCGAATTTACATACATATACGTGAAATAGGGACCTCTAATTGAAACCGAAAACTCGTGGTATTAAAACACGCTCCCGATCCCGGGAATTTCAACGACGAAGCAGCGAGCAGCCTCGACGCCGAGCGAATGAAAGGCGACGAATTAAAAAAGAAACAACAAACAAAGAAAATGTAAAAAGCAAAGAAAAATGACGACGGAAGAAAAGAGGGCACGTTTGTCAGTGGAACGGCGCGACGGATAGTCGAAGTGATAAACGCGGGATCGGTACAAATGTTTCTTCTGCAGCAGGGTTGCGGGGTGCAGTTCAGACATGGGAAGTGAGCATTACTGCCTGAGGTGGAACAATCATCAGAGCAACCTGCTGGGTGTGTTCAGTCAACTGCTGGAGTCGGAGTCGCTGGTGGACGTGACACTGGCGTGCACGGAGGGACCTTCGATACGTGCCCACAAGGTAGTCCTCTCCGCGTGCTCCAGCTACTTCCAGGCGCTGTTCCTGGACCACCCGAACCGCCACCCCATAGTCATCCTAAAGGACGTACGTTTCGCCGAGCTACGTACCCTGGTCGACTTCATGTACAAGGGCGAGGTAAACGTCGAGTACTGCCAGCTATCGGCTCTCCTTAAAACAGCGGAGAGCCTGAAGGTGAAGGGTCTAGCGGACATGACGAACATCAACGCGGCGGTAGCGTCGAGGGACGAGCAACAACAGCCACAGCAACAGCAACAACAGCAGCAACAACAGCAGCAACAACAACAGCAATCGCAGCAACAGCACACGAGCGGGACCGAGGGTTTGCAGAGGGAGACGTCGCGGGAGCATCATCGGGAGCGCGAGAGCATAAAGGAGGCGAGCAACAAGGAGAGGGACCATCGAGAAGGGAACGCGTCCGTCGGCACCGGGGTCCTCTCCGTCGGCAAAGAATGCGACCAAGCGCAACAGAATGTATCGCAACCGCCCACCAGCGAACCCGCGGACGCGATAGACATGACAGAGTGCCCGCCATCCCCCGCCGGACCCGGCAGTCCCTGCTCAGGACCCTTGGCCCTCGATCGACCCAGGAGGGACTCCGAAGACGCTGTCAGCCTCGAGGAAACGAGGGGCTCTCTCAGCCCGATATCCGTGCACAGCGGACCGTCGGACATGAGCCTAAGTAACAACACAAGTGGCACGCCCGGCGTGCTACCGTTGAATTTACCACAAAGCCGGCTTCCGTCTCCGCACAGTACAGAGCCTCTCGCGGGTCCATCGGGGTTACCTCCAGTCCAGCAAGTTCCACTTGTGAGTACCACTCTATTTCTTTGTCTAGTCACTTTGAACCATGGGGTTAGAACCCCTTTTCATCCATCATTTTGATAATAACAATTATTAATGATATCGGCGCTACGGTTCGATCGTTAAATACAAAAAAATTAACTAAGCAACTTTCCTAATTTTCAAGTAAATCAACGTTTCGGTCACTGATTTGAACCATTTTCAAGATTATATTGAATTGCGTCTGTAAGAGAAAATAAAAACAGTTTATACATAATGACATATAATTTTCAAAAGTAGTAACTATTAAAAGTTTAAATGTAAGGGAAACAAATTTAATTTCACAATTTTTCACTCACTTGCTTAGGTGCGATTAAGTATGTTAATGTGAGAATCGTGAGACTCGTGAAACGCGTGTGTTCACCATGTCTGTTTTCACGACAAGGATCGTCTTGGCAGAGATCTAGGTTATATAGATCGATACACCGCGGTAAATTCAAAAAATCATAATATGTCTTTAAACTCACCTAGTGAAAATACCATAATGGTAAAAACACAATTTAATGACATTCAATTATAACTGAAATCAAATTTCATACAACATTGTATGTGTTATATATTTACTTTGGTTAACCAGTAAAGGAAATAAAGGAAAGTATATTTTTGTATTGGAAAAGATTCCTTTTCAATTCAATATAATCTTGAAAATGGTCCAAATCAGTGACCGAAACGTCGATTTACTTGAAAATTAGCAAAATTGCTTAGTTAATTTTTTTGTTTTTTTGTATTTAACGATCGAACCGTAGCGCCGATATCATTAATAATTGTTATTAACAAGAATACGATCGATATAAATAAGTTTATTTATCATTTTGATACCCCGTTTTCAAACCCCATCATTTTGATACCCGTGTTGCACTAATAACTTTATATCAACTCACTAATCATTTTTGTAGCAATGACAAAGCATAATTCAATTCAACGGTAATAACAATCATCAGATAGATGCAACAAACTGCATTGTCGGATATTATTAACAATGCATAATTAGACTGCGGATCTTTAAGCTAAATAAAAATTTGTTATCTGAATTGCAACGAACTGGAGTGAAATAGAAATTAATTTTATTTCTTATTATGTTTAGTAGGTCGAAAATATAATATAATGCTATGTTCAACTGTTACTCATATTTCTGTTATAAATCCATAAAATCCGCAGTCTAATCATAATAGCCTCTTTTTCGAATGAGTAATTGTCTGAATTTAATTATACTCACTTAGACTGCTAAAAATATCAACCTGTGCAGGTTAAAGAACACTTATAATTCAATATCCTTGTCAAGATTGATGGAGAAAGAAAACGTTCAAGGCAATAGATATACATATATAGAAGTTGATAACAATGTAAACGTAATGTTTAAATTCTTCACTATCTTATTTAAAGTTTACCAAGTATGTATACATATTTAATTTTACAGTATCGTAGCTGATATCCTGACTAATTCTACGATTTAGAATACTGTAACCTTGAAACGACCCTGCATTCTGAGATCTAGATTGATTGATGGAAACACTAACGCGGGTAATTCGATTTCTCTTAAAGCCATTAAGTTTTTGCCCACTGTTAGAACCTAAAGAAACAAACAGATTTCTTAATCCACTTCAAGGCAATTTCAATTGAACTAATCTTGATATTAATTATAATACCGTGTAGTCAAAAGTACGTGCCATTTAAAACAGCAAAGAATTTGTTTGTGTTTTTCATTGTACTTTCTTTCAATTGCAACAAGGATATTTGTTTAATTGTAAGTGTTCTCTGAAAAAATATTTGTTTTTAGAGAAAGGTATACCGAAAGTATGTCTACAAAACTAACACAATTTTGTCCAATTTTTTGGCGTTGAGATAGATTTTTCCTTCGACATTTGCAGTTTGGAGTAAATTAAATGTTTTCGATTTGCGTAAAGTTTTTTGCGGACAAAAATTCATCCAATTTTTATCATTCTCATTCTCCCCGTTGTTATCATCGTAATGTAATTATTTGGCGTCACTTTTCCGTGTAACAATTGCACCCTGTCGATCGAAAGTCGAGCAACAAGTAGTCAATTCTGATATTAAGAAGTCGGCGACTTCGTGTACGCCATTTTGTGCTAGCCAGAGCCGCGAGAGATTTTTATTATACATTTTACACTTTGTGCTAGATTCATTTCATCGCGCCAGCTTTCATAACGTTTTTCACTTTGTGAGGGAGAAGTGCGGCGAAAGAGTTTCAGTTGCCGTGACTACAATGTGGGTGTAGTTACATTAATAAGCGCCGTTTATATACAAATGCAACAATTCCTCCGTTTGATCTTTTTTTTTTCACAATGATTATGGCTAGACGCGCGGAACTCTCGATGCTTGTTCTGGTCGCTTTTCCCTCTGAATTCTCGCTCTAAACTCCACTTTCAGAGCCACCCACACAGGTGCGAGTACACTCACGGCCACCAGTTGCTCATTCTGGCACACATACGCTTTTCCTAAATAGTAATTTATAAATACACTTTCATCCATCGAGTTTTGTTCCTTGTATCCTCGTTTTTATAGCGTGTATCCGTTTATTATAATTCGTGAAATTTAAGTCGGAATATTGTTTTATGTTCACATCAAATTTCTCTTTCTGTTTATTTCAAAGATTTAGAATCGGACTCCATTTTACTTAGAGTTTAACGATGATCTTAAGCGACGATACACGATTGACATGATTTATTTCATTTAGCGTGCGCAATGCTAGACTGTGGATTTTCTACAAAATAAAAATAGTCTGTATATACAGGGTGTCCTGTTTAAGTGAGAACAGCAGAATATCTCGGAAAGCGTTGTCGTTATTAAAAAAGTGTTCGTACAAAAGTTGTTTGATATGACGGGCTACATTACGTAGTATTAAATGAGGAATTGTTATCGATCGTCTTTTTGAAAACTTTGGAATAATGTTCTCGGCGCCACGGTTCGATCAAATACTACACTAAATAGCTATTTTGTAACACTCATGCGTTTCGTTTCGGGTTTGAATCTGTTACGTCAAGATTACGTTTGCTCGTGTTTTTCTGTTGGAGGAACAGAAGGTGGTGTTTCGTCCTAGAACATTATTCCAAAGTTTACGTAGTATTAAATGTCTCCTACTGTTTTCGATCGTAAATTGTTGTAAAACGAAAATTAATGATGATTTTGGCGCACTGGTTCGATCAATTATACAAGATACACACTATTTGCAAATTTTCACAAAACCCATTTCAACGTTTCGGTGTTAATGTAGCCCATTTTCAAGAAATTTCTAAAGAATTGCGTCTATTAGAATTTACGTAGTATTAATTGATTTTTTAAGATCAATCTACTTTTCTTAAATGGAGTATTATATTTTTTTCTTCAGACAATAACAACAGATACTGTGCAAAATCCAAAAAGGTGCTATACGATATTATTCTGAGTTGGTTAAAGGTAAA
Organism: Lasioglossum pauxillum; assembly: GCA_933228785.1. Lineage (NCBI taxonomy): Eukaryota > Metazoa > Arthropoda > Insecta > Hymenoptera > Halictidae > Lasioglossum > Lasioglossum pauxillum. The sequence goes on along the minus strand of OW121705.1, from coordinate 40,721,200 downwards.
TCGTTAGCTTACGTTCTGCATCTTCCGACGGCCGACAGCTAACAACCTCTGCTGAGTGGCATCGAATGCGTCAGTATTAAATTACTGCGATGAGACTCGTTTTTGTAAACAAAGTTCGAACTTATTTTCCACGTGGTTTTTTCATTAGTTCTTTCATGGTCGACAAATTAGTTTGAGACGGGCATTCAGTGACCGAAGAAGTCGAACTACCTGAATTTTTAGTTCAAAGTTATTATTATTTCTGTTTAATTATTGTACTTTTCCGTTTAGCTCTGTTAGTGTACTACTTCAGTTCTTTTCCGTTAGCGTGACTGTTTTGTTTAATCTTTTTAGTGTTGTGTGTCTGTTTAATAAATTCAAATGTCCCTAACTGTTAAGGATGTTCTGGAGGTACAATGGGAGACAAAAGTACAAGAAATTCGATATCCATCAATATATTGGCAATGGGAGCCATTCATGAGTATATTTTTTCTTTTTTAGAGTTTCCAGTTGCGTTTTTTCAACGTTTAAATAGAGTTTGAAGTGGAATTTTATGAATTCTCTATAAGAGGGCGTGTTAAAATGTGCAAACTTTAAGTTGCTTTAAATTCTTAAACGGTGCAGTGCATCGAACCCAAACTTTGGTAATTGCATTAATTTAGTAAGAATTACATATATCTTGTCAAATTTCCAAAAATTTTGTAGCGTTTTTATATACCTCCAGAACATCGTTAAACAGAGGGTAGAATTAGTTCTTCTACGGGGTGATGGATACCTATCATACAGTCAAGTCAGTAGTAAATTCCGCTCGCGTGCAGATCAATATCGGAGATCAATATCGAATCAATACAAATGTGAATTTTCAATGGTGGTGGACTTGTAGAAGGATGAAAAATTGTTTAACTAGTAAGTGACAATTATAATTGATAATTTATGGCATCGACAATAGTCTTCGATCTGTTTATAATATCATAATTGCAGTAATTTGATACGGGCGCATCCGACGGTGCTCAGCAGCGGCTGCGGGCTGTTGGCCGTCGACCGATGCAGGATGTAAACATGAACTAACAATTTACCTTTATCAAAATCAGAATAATATCATACAGCACCTCTTTGGATTTGTCTCGGTACCTGCTGTTATTTTCTCGGGAAAGAAATATAGTATTCCATTTAAGAAAAGTAGATTGATCTTGAGATCTCCTCCACTATTCCACCCACAAGAAAACAATTAATACTACGTAATGTAGCCCGCCATACCAAACCACTTTTGTACGAACACTTCGAGATATCCTGCTGTTATCACTTAAACAGGACACTCTGTACACATTTACATAAATTTATTCGATTCTTTCATAATTTTAGGAAGTAGGAAATAATACAACAGTATCTGGAAATTCATTAAATGTTTCTACTAGTCTGCAGTCTAGTCATCGATCACTTTAAAATGTATTCAGAGTTGTTAATGGTATACAATTCATTTTCAACAAATTGTACACGAGATAATATTTTATATCATCACAACTGAAGATATTTAGGTTGCTATCTTTAGATGGACCGCCCTGTACACACATCAACTTCGGAAGTCGCCATTCGAACGCAGGGGGCCAAAACTATAATGAATTATTCATTTCCAAGTGACATTGTATTATAGCTCGAATTCTGCGCTAAGGGTCTGGCTCGTTATTTCGTCCGAATTGGTTCATATCGTGTATAGTGCAGTAGTGCACGGTTAAATTTACATCGGTTCGGGAACAAGCAAGAAAAATGTAGTCGAAGTCAGACAACGGAGAACACGACTATGGAGAATAAACTACAGAAAATTTTCATATTTATTGTCGTTTTACCTCTGCAATTGTTGCACCAATGGACAGCCGAGATTCTTCTGCTTAGATCAAGTCCAAACACGATGTAAATCGGACCACCTGATGTTTCGGGTTCGAGATCATATATTGACATGTTTAATTTCAAAAATTTTCCAACAATTTCGAATTTCATCTACTCAATTTACTATAAATGCATAAAGATCCGCAGTCTGGTAATCACACGAGTATGACGCTTTTTCATGACTAGGGTTGTGCGAGAACCCGAAATATCGGGAACCCGATGGTCGGGACGAGTCGAGAAGAGGTCGAGTCGAGAGGGGTGGGGTTCCCAAAAATTTCGAGATTCCCGAAGAAATCGGGTTCCCGAAAATTTCGAGAATATGACAAAAGACACTCTTGAAAAAAATTCGTGATGGACAACATTCTTTCAATCTCGAAAACATCTAGAATAAAAAATTCGAAACTATGAATGTATTCATTAAAACGAATATAAATGATTACTGGGATGTCGAAATTTTCGGGTACCCGTCCCGATCCCGAAAAAATGTCGTGTTCCCGTCCCGACCCGATATTCCGGGTTCTCGTACACCTCTATTCATGACTTACCAATCTAACTTCTCGGATACCTGAACATTGCGAACTTTCGGGATCCCGACCCGACTTGACCTGACTACAATTTCGGATACCCGGATTCACGGGTAATCTGTATAATTAGTTCAGTTTACGTCGCGTTTGGACTCATATTAACCGTTAGAACCTCAACTATCCATCGGTCCTACAAAGGTAGGACGAGGATTACAGTAGAACCTCGATTATACGAACTATGCAGGTAAATATGTTCGAATATAAGAATATTAGAGTCACTCAATTATAATTCTGGATTCAATTCTTATTGATTTACAATAATCAGTGTTACACGATTCAGCTATTTAACCCTCCGACGCACAGTGGTCTGGAGACCCTGTTTTCGTGGCCAAAATTCAATTTTTCAACTTTAATACATTGAAAAACAATTTTATCCTATAAAGTAACAACCTTTTAAAGCTCCCAAATCCAAAATATTATTCATTTTAGATAATTCTGTGATGAGATACAGCGTTCTAAAGACAAAGTCAGAAAATTCAAAGTAAAATAAAACGTTTTAGATTTCAATCACCGAATATCAGAAAATAGATTTTAACGATGATTTTATATATGTTAGTAAGCACATTTCAAATATTTAATCCATTTTTAAGCATTGTTTAGTCCATACACGAATAGCGTAAATTAATGACATTTCAAACTTTGAAAAGAATTATACAAAAACGTTTAAGACCGCTAAGCATCGGACTTGTTTTATATGAAAGCTTGAACATTTACTAAGAAGATCATGTAAATTTTAACTGCAATCTCCCGCAATATTGAACTATAAACGGATTTTAACAAATACGGGCCCGCGAATATTCGGCGCCTGGATACGCAGTTCCACTTGAATCTTGCATAGCAGCTTGGAATTACAATGTATGTATATGTTTTCTCTGTGCCAGTCAGAGACCTCGAAAACCTCCCATTACTAGTTTTCGTATAATTCCTATAAAGAATTCAATCTTATCTACTTTTCCGCGATTTCTAGACAATAGTATGCATCGTGACAATTGTTAACAAGATTTTTCAAATATTTCCGATGATCTGACAAAAAAATTATTCCAACGAAAGTTAATCAGTATTCACTTTTCTACAAACTTCAATACAAAAAGTTAAAGAAAAATCACTTTTTTTATAAAAAATGAAGGTCACCTCAATGTTCTAAATATTAACATATATTGTTTACTTCATAATATTCTAACTGGTATCAAGACGAATCCAACGACATATAATAATATAACATTAAACCTTGAAATAACGCTACAATAGTTTTGGCCACAAAAACCGAGCTACCAGACCACTGTGCGACGGCTCACTGTGGGACCTTTCGTCCAAATCGGAGACAAAATCAAAGAACTTTCGATAGAAATGAGGTAGAGCGATGAAATTTTTTAAAAATTATAGCTGAAACTTGGCAGAATATAGGAAAAATAGGAAGATTATGGTACGAACGTTTTATAAACTTGAGAAAATTCGTTAAACTCTCACAATTTCAAGAAAATTGCGGTTTTTTCAATAACACGGGCGGAAAAAACTTTCTTTTAACATGCTGCACATCATTTCCTGTAGATTTTTTCACGCTGATTTTAAATCTGGTCTCAAAATTTGTCTACGAACTCAGGATTTTACAAGAAATTGATTTTTGTGAACGAATTGTTTAACGAATTTTCTCAAGTTTATAAAACGTTCGTACCATAATCTCCCTATTTTTCCAATGTTCTGCCAAGTTACAGCTATAATTTTAAAAAAATTTCATCGCTCTACCTCATTTCTATCGAAAGTTCTTTGATTTCGTCTCCGATTTGGACGAAAGGTTCCACTGTGCGGCTGCGTCAGGGTCTATTTTGACCGGGAACATCCAAATTGTCATTTAAATACTAAATTTGTGGCAATTAAACTAACTGAATAGCTGTTTCATTGAGGCTATCGGAAAGACTACTATGTCTACACGAGGTATCATCAAAAATAAATTCGTAAAAATGATTAATTAGAGCTGTGAACGGTCCCAAGCATTGCCAATCACATAGCTATAAAAATCTTCCTTTGTCCGAGGGTTAAAGACTTCAGATATCGGAGGTTTCGACAGGAGATGCTACCGTACCGGAAACATAATTTTCTTTATTCCACGTTGATTTTCTTCAATCGCGGTATCCTATCGATTAATCTGACTCTGTTCACTCGATTGTCTTCATTCTCTACCTCCGTCTGCAAAGGTAGCTTCACTGAGCTAAAAGAGCTGCAGCGACGAGATCTTGTAAATTTAACCGTACAGATTTGAGTGAAATTGAACCGTGCACTACTGTATTTCCGTTCTCTATTCATTTCCATCGATTCTCGGGCGAAATGATCTCGGTAACGCCGCCGGCTCGGGAAAGAAAGCGCGTCGCGTCGGTTATCCAATTATTTCTTTGACGTGAGCCCGTTGTTCGTTTCCAGTCATTAAAAAAAGAGATGGACTGGGAAAAGTCGACCGAGGAGCGGAGTGCGAGCAGCGAAATATCCACAGACTACAGACTCCCACCAGATCCGGTGAGTTTTTCTCTCTCTCTCTTTTCTCCGCTCTACCTATCAATATATCTATACATATATACTTACATACATGTATGCGTATATGCATGTATATGTACCGTATATTATATACATACACATATGCATATATGTGCATACATATATATGTATAATATGTATGTATATGTATACACAATATGTATAGTATATTATACATATTCCAATTTATTGACTTTTTATTCTCGTACTTTCTCTTTACTCTGCATTTGTATATCGATTACGGTTAATGTCGGTGTACCACCCCCACACCCCCCGTCCCCCGAACGCACTCGACTCATTCGCAATCGGCATTACCGCGGATTGCGGATGAGCCGGCGGAACGGGGGAATAACCGTTGCAACAAAAATAAAAAAGAAAAAAAAAACAGAAAACGAGCCGGCGAAACTCGTTCGATTTCGATTCATGCCTCTGGTCGTACGACAACGTAACGCAACGTAACGTAACGCGACGTAACGTAACAGATACGTGTGCAAGGTTACGAGGAGAATCGTTCGTTCGTTGACGCGCGTTCGTTGTGCGGTACTCGTTCTACCGAACGGCCGTCGCCGTCGTTTGTATGTTACCCCGTCGACGACGACAACACACCACCGATCGTCGGGGGAAACGACAACACGTCTCGAGAGGAACATCGAAACACGATCCATTTTATATCTATCTATCTATTTATATATCTGTCTATTTTGGCTTGTCTGTCTATCCTTGCGCTTATCGATAGACAGGCATACGTTATATTATATATATATTTCGAGTTCACTTTGCATGTGGGTCTATTGCATGCGTGCCCAAAGTGCTTTGCTGTTTGCTGCTCTCCCCGCTAATTTTGGAAAGTGATCGTGTCATTAACAGAACTCGCCAGACGCCCTAACCGAGAGAGGAAAATATGTGTGATCGGAGGCTTCGGTGACAGAGAGAGATTTACATATGTGTATATGTGTATGTATACACGTGTATCGCGCTGCCGTACGCAAGTATTCCGACGATTGCCAACATCTCGAAAGTCCCGGGACGCGAAGGAACACCTGCGCAACGAAAATCCTAGTTGTAGAAATCCATGATGTTGAACTGTGGTCGATACGCGCATCTAAAGAAAAGAAAGAGCCAGCTGCTCGTCCAGGGTTAAAGAGATCGAAAGTATAAAGACAGTTCAAGGATCGTTGGCATCTATTTCGAAACTACGAGACGTTCAGTTCAGCGGATTCGATCCGTTAGTTATAAAACTGAGATAAGAGATGCTTAGAAAGTCGTGCAATCGTCCGAGTACTCCTGAACGGCAGTCAACACAGAGTCTCTGTATATTTACATATATATATGTGTATATGTACCACACACGCCCCCCTTGAAGCAGTAGGATAGATCGCTTTGAAGAAACGGTACATTGGCGCAGCGCTAACTTCGTTCTGTCGATAGATTAATGCACCCCCGACGAAACTCGTGAGCAAAGTCTCTCCTCGAAGACGAATCATCCCTTGCGCGGTAGGCGATTTGCCACGGATCATTTCCGCCCAAAATTCTCCGGAGAGTCTCGTGTCGACGGCAACGACGACGACCAAGACCACGACGACGACGACGACGACGACGACGGCGCGGCGCAGGAGACGAAACAATGACTGATCTCGAATAAGACAAACGTAAATTCCAGTTGGCAGCTTGCCGATCTAGCTTCTGCGACCCGTGAATGGATTCTCGTCGAGACGCGCTGCGCAGGAGATCAATCGTGCATGCCGTCTACTTTAACGAACGTATTATCTCTTCTTTTCCAAACTAATTCACTTCTCCACTAAACCGTGCATACGTCCTCTCTTCTATCTCTCTCTTTGGCTCTTTCATCTTCTACTTCCTCTACTTCTCACTCCACCAATAATCACGCGAGTCCGACCCCATTCTCTGCGCCTTTTCTGAATATTGCGAGACTCTCCAGCCACTGTCTCTCTCTTTCTCTCGATCCTCGTCTCCAGTATCCGTACACTCGAGTCTGTCCAATTTATCCCTTCGATGCCGCTTTCCATCGATTCTTTCTCCAGTTCAGTCTCGTCTTTCTCCCCCGCGCGAAACTATAAAGCGTTCCGCGCGCCGATCGGAAACAGTGAATCCTGTGTACCCGTTTTCCGATCGTATCCTGGTGCTTCGAAGGGCTGCGACGAACCGCCCCGATCCTCTCGGACCGTGATCTCACTCCTTGGATCTTTCCAACCCTCCGACCCTTGAAACCGCGTCGAGAGATCGACGGATGGAACCGGCGAACAACAACGATCCCGTTCATGATCCCATCCTGCCAGCCTGTCTTGCTAGCTCACTGTCAAGAAGTTGACCTTCGTTTTTGGCCATGGTTGTTTTTTACTACATTTTTATATATATATATATATAAATACGTAAATACATGTATGTATATGTTGATATGTATGCGTAAACGGGCGCCGTCGCGAGACGTTCGAATGGATAATCACTGTGATCCTGGACACAGGAAGATGCTCTTCACAGATTCTCATCTTTCGTTCAAGAATAGTTCTCTTTGTAGGGGTAGTCTTTGTGGAAAAAATAATTTACGAGAAAGGTACTACTACTACGAGTCGATATTGATTTTGAATCGATATTGCCATTGGGGAAAAATAAATTTAGTATTTTTATCTTTGAAATGTCTTTCCGAAAAGTGGAATCGCGTTGGCACAGCAGCTTCTCAGAAGAGTTTTCGAGTAAATTAGCGGAACAGTGATTTTCACGTTTTTCAATGAGGGGAAAGAAATTTTGCTAGTATCTTTATCTCTTCCCTTTGTTTTTGAAATGTCGGAAAGGGGAAACGCGTTGTGACCGTATCTTCCGAGCAGTTTTATAGAAAGTAGCTTGTCAGAAGAATGTAGGATAGAGGAACAGTGACCTTGGTGTTTTTCAGTGGGGAAAAAGTTTGTCGTTGTTATTGATTATCGTCAGATGCATTTTCGATTCGAACGTCGAACGGCTCGCGCCCTACGCACGTATGTGCACATACATACGATATGCATACATGTGACAATGGTAATATACATCACATATATACGTATATATATATAGAGAGAGATTACTACTTGACATACATATATATACATATATATACATATATATATATAGCGTTATACATATTGCAGATTATATTGACATTCATTATTACCATTTGTTACTTTGTAATATTTGTATTTCGATTTTATCGTTTTCTTTGGTTGGTTGCAATGCCTTTTGCTATCGGCGAATCAATTTTTGCACCGCGACGATTCTCGGCCGCTGTTTTACCATACGTAAATATACATATATACCAGTACAGAAAAAAAAAGAATAAACAACGTGGAACAAAGCAAAAAAAAAGATAACGGAATAAAGACAAAAAAATAGAATAACGAAAAAAAAAAAAGAACAAGGGAGGAGGGGTACGAGGGATGCGGGTGGGTTGTTTGTCGTTGTTCTTGAGCGAGGCTGTGGGGGTTGCCGTGGGCCTGTACATGTGTCACTTGCTATCCAAAAAAAAAAAAAGACCGATTACATATATTATACGTATGTATATATATATATAAACACGTACTACGATGACACCTGTGCGTGTTTATATATACGAATGAATACACACACTCAGACAAAACCTCCTTGTCATACATGTTTTTTACCTGGGGTGCGCGTCGTGCCAAACAAAAATGAGCGTCAACTTCTTGTGCTACCGTCTTACATGCCGTCGAGAGAGGAGTATATATCACTTACTCGTCAGGTCAGGGACTTCTCTTTTCCAACCGATAACGAGAGGAGTGCTCATGAGTCAGAGGATGAAAGAAAGGAAGAGAGTGAGAGAAAGAGTGAAAAAGTATGAGAGAGGAAGAGATATCTCTATTCTGCTTGATACGATCACTTGAACAGTAAACGCACTTTGCGAAAAAGCAAAGAGATTGCATAAGGCAACGTGTCATAGATAGAAAGATAGATGGATAGATGACTATAGATAGATAGATGTGTAAACGAGGACTAACAAAAAGAAATCCGTAGAAACGAGGGTGAGAATGAGTGACAAGAGTGAGAGAGAGAGAGAGAGAGAGAGAGAGAGAGAGAGAGAGAGAGAGAGAGAGAGAGAGAGAGAGAGAGAGAGAGAGAGAGAGAGAGAGAGAGAGAGCAAAAGACCGAGCAAGAGAGAGAGAAAGGAAGAACGAAAGAGAGAGAGAGAGGAAGGAAGTGTTAATTGCGAGGGATGTAAAGGACGAGCTAAAGGGAAGACAAGAAGTTGATGTTCTTGTTTGTTTGGTTGCAGGAGTTGATGGGTGTGGATGAGCGGGTGTTTGCGTGCATGTACTGCGGTGCCCCGTTCCTCCACCAGAGCAAGCTGGCGCGGCACATCCTCTCGCACAGCCTCGAGTCGCTCAAGTACCGTGAGCAGGCGGCCCACCTGCAGCTGCAGGCTCAGCTGGGTCTCGAGCCCGGTATGCACCTGCCGCCGGAGGCCCACTACCCCGCAGCAGGTACGATCGAACCAGTGGACCTGGAGCTCGCGGCCCACTCGGACCCGACCTCCGGCGTCGTCCTCTGCAAGTTCTGCGGCAAGTCATTCCCGGACGTCGGCTCGCTGATCGCTCACCTACCGGCGCACACCGGCGACCGGCCGTTCAAGTGCGAGTTCTGTGGCAAAGCGTTCAAGCTCCGCCACCACATGAAGGACCATTCCCGCGTGCACACCGGCGAGCGACCGTTCCGTTGTACGCTGTGCGGCAAAACCTTCTCGAGGTCGACGATATTGAAGTCCCACGAAAAGACACATTATCCGAAGTATGTGCGCAAGTTCCTGTCCCCGAGTCCCGTGAACCCCTCCGAGGAAGAGGCCCCGCCACCACCGCCGCCGCATCATTGAGTTCGCCTTAGCCCGTGCAAGAAGAACCGCCACGTTTATCGCCGCCGGAGGAAGAGTCGCCGCCGCCGCCGCCTCCGCCGAATACACCTCCTTCGTCGTTACCGTTTCCCTTTGTCCGTTGCCGTTGTTCCGTCATCGATCGCTGGGAACAAGCCCGCTCTGGCAACGAGGATCGAGCGTCCGGATCGCTGCCAGAGGATCGATGTAACGACACGACGACGACGACGACGACAACGACGACGACGACTACGACGACTACGACGACCGGCCACGGACCAGGGAAAACGGAGCACGGACACGAGCAGTTTTAGCAGTGCCGCCTCGGTCACCGTTGCTCGTTGTTTCTCGGATTTCTTTCATCTTCACCCGCTACCAACGTTCTCACCCAGCATCATCATCGTACCCTCGTCTGTCCCGATCATCTCAGACGACCGAACACCACAGCCGGTCGTCGTTCTCCTTCTCTTCCTCCTCATCCTAGTCTGTTGCTTTCGACGGAGGATTCTCGTCCAGGATTCTCACATTCTATCGTCAACATCATCATCGTTTCCTCCCGCCTGCCCTAGTACTCCTTTTTCGTTAAACGTCCCCACGAAGGGTGTATACCTCGCGTCAATCGATCTCGCTGAGCGACGAGGCGAAAGACCGGCGGTGTTTCTAGTTAGTCCTGTGATTTTGGTTAGGATGGTTGGTAAAACGCGTGTTCAGAGGGAGGGACACGTTAAAACGAGCTCCCTCGGTTAATCAGTGCTTTAAGACGAAACGTTTAGCTTATATATACATCTATATATTATATACATGTATATATATATATCGATAAATTATTGAAGGTATATATATATATACATATATATATATGCGAAAGAGAGAGAGCGTGAAAGGACGAGAAAGTGTGCGTGCGAGTGCAAGATGCTGATTGCGTGTACGAAAGCTAGCGAGAAAGAGATTAAGTGAGACAGAGAGGGTAGAGAGTCAGAGTGAAAGTGTGTGTGTACGTGTGTATATGTGTGCGTGGGTGAACGCGAATGCTTGAGAGTGAGAGTGTGTGAGAGGGTGCAAGCGAGAAGAAGACGACGGAAGAAGAAGAAGAAGAAGAAGAAGAAGAGGAGTTGCGGAAGAGGATGATTGAAGATCGGGGTTTTTATCGTGAAGAAGTAAGGGGGGATTAACGGACGAATGGGGAAAAAGGAAAAGGGGGGAAAAAAGGGAAAAGAAATTTTGAGCCGCCACGGTTGGTGCTTTTAAGAGATTTTGATAAAATGCTGTGAATATTATATTGATTACGATTAACTATAAACTATTGTAATAATGTAATGACGTTGTACGATGTACGATGTGACTATTGTTGATACGATTGAGAATATTTTATACAGTTGACAAGGGAAGGGGATCTGGGGTTCGCGCGCCGATAATTACGATTATAGTTGACTGGTTGAAAAAAAGAAACGGCGAACGGGTGGGGAACGGTTGGTTTTTTCGGACTGACGAACGGAGGGCGGGTACACGGGGTTTCTAGACGAGGGATCACGTCCACGTTGAAAGAAATTCGATCGTCGATAGTGCGTTCGTGGACGCGCGTTCAATGACGTGACGTAATGAAATGTGGAAAATTAAGCGCGGCGCGGGAGCCGGCTAATCAAGTTGTTACGAGTGCGCCGGCATCGATGGCTTCTCGAATGACCGACGCGACCGTGCGCGGTTTCCTCCTCTCTACGTTTGTCGTTGTGTTCATCTCTTCGGACGGTTTTCGTCTTTCCCCGGTTCTTTTCGAACCCCACCTCGACGAGGCAATTCACGGACGGTGCGTGTTCCCGTACGACTGTCAACGGCACCCGTATTCATTCTACCAGCCAGTTCTGAATTTTCCTCACGGCCACTAATTAGTCGTGCTGTTTCAAAGCTCCGTTCGCGGATAAATTATTTCGCGGGTTCATTTCGCCGTGGTAATTATTATATATCAGTTAATGGTGGTTCCGGCTGATACATTTCGTATCGGGCACACACACACACACACACACACCGCCGCTACCGAATCAAACGAAAATATTTCGGCTTTCCGGTGATGTTGCGTGCAATTGCTCCGCATTTCCGGATACGAATCGCCGGGTTCTTATCACAGCGTCTCGTAATTAGACTGCGAATCTTTACGCTGGGTTTACAAAAACCTCGAGGTCTACGGGAATCGTCTTTTCGCCGTTAACCAAAGTGGCTTTACGACTAATCGCATTTTAGGTTTTATCACAAATATGTGCAAATATATCCATGGTCTACTCGTAATATTTGGCGAACGTGTTTTCCCTTTTACGACGCAACTCTATTCGAAATTGTGCAATATTTATCTTAATCTCTGTTCGACGTTTCTCTTTCAGTCTTCGCAAAACGCAGTTTTCGCGAAATGTTCAAATAGTCTCGCATTCCCGTTAAAATGGAACGTGTCAATGCCCGACACGTTCGCTATCAATGTCGCGTTACAATGATTTTGTATATCGCTTAAAGACGGTTCAATAAATTTTCGAATGCTACTTGAAGTTGTAACCTGAATTTTCAATGAGCAGTAAAATACAATTTCATTTCGATCTTGACAGAACATAAATACAACGTGAAATCAATTTTATAGAAGTATCTACAATGTGGGTGTGATATCCAGAAGGTTATTAGTTCCTCCTCTACAAAATACTGTAACTACGCAAGACGGTTTTCAAAGCAGATGTTGGTAGCGAACGTGCTCTTTTCGTAAAGCTTTTTAAAAATTGAGATTGAATTTGTTATAAGTAGACTACGGATTTTGATGTGGATTCGATTATACTCCAAGAAAGACGAAAATCTTGTTAGACTTTCTCGAGAGAGGTCACGAGGAGTTTCGTATAAAATGAAAAATGACATAAATGCAGAAAAGCCGCAGTCTAGTTGCAAGTAATCCGTGAAAAGGAGATAATATCGAAATGGCTGCCATGGTTTCAGTAATCTCAGCATATTGAAAATAAAACAAGCCATATTAGAGATTGTATACCGGTTTCCCACCTCTTTTTAAATCTTCCGCGGACTACAAAATCCGAATAAAAAGTTTTTACAGCATAATTGTGATACCAGCTATGCAAATACTGAAATCACATGCCAGCTTCGAGGTCGATCGATTATTTATTGGACATCGTGGCAGCCAATTTAATGAACAACATTTTAATGAGAACGCGTTTAATGTCGTTAATGCGTCGAATTCGGTGGAGCCATTTTCGGTTCACATTTTTAAAAACCCTACGAACAGTCAAACCTTGAAACAATCGATATTTTTTAGCCATCGTACGCTCCTCAGAAATAATTACACAGATGGTCTGGCTCATTTTCATTTAATACTGTACGATTCATTCATAATTTCTCAATTTTACCCCTTGCCTTATAATATCGAGTCACCGGTAAAGATTTTGAGCGCGATCTATTAAATATAAAATTCTATTTTTATATTATCGATATTTAGTCATTAGAGAAAATATAGGCGTACGATAGCAATTTTCTTTTTTTCATAGAAAATTATGAACGACAAGGGAATTTTGATCAGCTACAAAATTAATCACAAGGCAAAGGGTTAAATTGGTCAAAGATTCCCACAAATAGCAAATGAGTGAACTGTGACGCTGAGGAACGTACGAGAGTTAAACTTTCGGACTGGAATACCCCCTCTATACAGAGTGTTTTCTATTAATTTTACAAAAAGAAGTTGAAATTTCTGCAGAAAAGATTTTGTTCCGGAGATAATCAGTTTTGAAAATTGGCCAAGGTCCTATACATTAGTATTGGATTGCGTTGTGTAAGTAATGCTGTTTTCCTTTCATATTTTTAAAAAGTAGAATACAGAACCATAAAACAGACACATTTGTGATTCATCTTTCTATATTTCACCTTTCAAGAATATGAAAAGAACTTCGCATTGCTTGTGGGACAACCCGATACAAGAAATACGTGCTTGACAAATCTCCGAATTTTATTATTTTCGAACAAAAGAACTGTATTCCATCTTTCGGACTTATTTTTACATGTAAATTCGCCCTTTTCAAATTTCTATTACAGGTTCAGATAAAAAGGCTGCGAAATCAGTATTTACTTTTCTCCACAATTCCTGCCAATTGTCTGAAACTTTGCTACACGTAATAAACTGATTCTTCAACGTTCTTAGAGAAGCTCGAGTCACTTTCGACTTATTTTTACATTTTACATAGAACGACTTGTACAGTGAACGAACACGATGTCTATCGAAATTAACTTCCTGAGTGTTCCATTCCAGAACACAATCCTAACAATACTTGTATGTAAAATCTGAGACAGTCCAGTGATTGATAATTATTTTTCCGCTTAATACGAGTTGTGTTCGTTGATTGGAGAAGGTCGGACAACCAGATCGGAAACATCCTGTATAGTGTCGTGGCCAGAAGACGCCGTGCAGAAATATTTTCGAAATCGCATCAGTCCTTTCATGGTCGGGTGATCGCGGCCGTCAGTCTTTGCCCAATTCCCATCACGCTGTCAACGCAAACACGGTATCGGGAAGCGCGTGTCGTGCACGCTAGATCGCATCATGGACAGCTACCGGACATGTCCGAGGACGTGTTTAACGATGTCGCGGTGGATCGCTCGCGCGCAGTGCAATAACTAAACCGAGACGCGATTCTCTCCTCTAGCCGAATTGTTTAATTTATCTGTATTAAGGTCGGGAAGGGACAGGGTCCGCGAATCGCCTTGCTCCCCGAGGACTATCCTATTCTTTATTTATTTATATTTCCGTGTCGTACAAGCGTGTACACGGCGTGACACAGGAAACGGTAGCCAGTAACAAAAAAGAGCAGGGAGTCGATCGATCTTCGTACCATCTGCACCCGAACTTCGTAGACTGTCTGGTTCTTTCGACGAGAATCTAGGACGAGCAGTTCCTCTTTCCCCCTCTTACAAGGTCTGTTGACATTTTTGGTGGAACACCTAACGCTGCGCGTACACTTTGCGACACTATCGGGAGTACAGTCTGAGTAATACTCGGACGCTTTTAAAAAGACGGCAACTTTCTACGCCTTCGACCAAACGATTTCAAGCGGACATTGCAATTGCTCATTGGGGCGATAATTTTTCTAACATCTCAACGAAATTAAAATCGTTGGTTCAATCCGAAGAAAGTTATTGTCTTTTTAAAAGTGTACGAATATTACTGTAACTGTACGTAGGTTTCTCTGGAGAGCGTAGATCTGAAGGTTACTTTTCGATAGCTGTTACAGTAGAGCCTCGATCGTTGCACGAAAACACGTGTGCGAAAATCGAGATTGCGCAACGAGATTACGCCACTACAATCTCCGCCACGAGTTCCGAAACCTTGAACACCTCGCGGTGGGAGTCGCTGGCACGCAACGAACGAGGTCGCAACTAGCGAGGCTCTACCGTACTTGTGTTTTAGAGACTGAAACCTGCGTTTGCTCCAAAGTCGATGATCGACTTTGGAAGTTTGATCTGTGATTTAAGTGAAAAACAGCGGGCGACCACGGTGGTTACAGATCTGATGAAAAGTTTTCAATACATCGTTTGTGCGTGTTTCGAAGTAAAAGAGCTCGTTCACTCGACAAATCGTCACAGTCCTATGTACTGGCTGACACGTAGCCTAAGCCGTTCGACCGACACAGCAAGCTAAACTTTTACTTTTTGTTTTAGGAATATGTATCTAGAAGTTAGACTTACACTTCGTGGATCGGATACCTATAAGCTAGTTGTTTATTCCTGTGGACAACTTTGTTGAACTTACGTGGATCTAGCAATAACAGTGCAATTTAATTCTTAGCTTATTCGTGTATCAATATACAGTATTTTCTAATTTCTTTGTACTCGCGATGGTCAGTTTGCCCAGAAATGTGGAATTCCTACGTTTATTAATTATATTTATTAATTAATTATACGTACCTGTACGTAGAATGACGTTATCTTTTCAGTAGAGTGCAAAATTATAAATAAATTATAATTAAAAGTCAACATTGTCAGTTGAGTTAGCACGTGATTTCGAGTAAATCATTTCTTACAAACACACTCTGGAACTTGATGGTTAATAAATAGAAACTGTTTTCTTTGAATCATCATTAAATAATTTAATATACTGAGTACAAATAAGTGTTTCACTGAAGTAGATTTATATCAAAATGGCTTCTTAAACTCAAATGATCAGTTGAATTTTTATCAAATACTTCAAACCAACAAAATATTGCGTGTCAACAGCATTGATTACCTTCCATTTCAACTAAAAATTTCATTATTTCAGTTCATACTTTTACATCGGAGGGTTTAGACTTCTACAGACACACCTAACATTTAATATTACACTTCTTTGCCTCGTTCATTTGTCACTTTTTTAGCAAATTGACCATGTGCGATGTAACAAATATGTAAACAGTAATTGAATGTCGAGTCCGGCTACAACATTAAATTTGGCAATGTTCGAATAATTCTGATACTAATCATGTTACAGGAATACGGTTCGATGTGGCAGTGAATGTGCTAACAGTTCTGATTCCTTTTTGTAGATGTTAGAATGGTATCCGTCCATAGTGCGAGTAAAAAGAGGTGACGAAATGGGTTCAGAAGTTGAGTAGGACGGAGCTAACCAAGTGTGCTAGCGAACAGTTCCTTTTTCTTCGTATTCGCGATTTCTTCTGTTGTAGGCTGCTATTCGGATGCGTTGATCGGCAAACGAAATGTCGACGGTGTTTTATACGGTTAACGAAAACCGTTCAAGGAACAGGAAGCTCGCGTTTACTTTCAAAAACGAGGATTCGACGAAGTCCTGCTCACAGGACGTTCCGTTTGTAATCGTGGATCGATCCATCAATAATTCACCGAGGTATGATACGCAAAGATTGTTTATTACGTAGAATTTCGGGATCTGTTCAGGTTCACGTAGTGTTTGAACTGAGGTCGAAAATAACAATTATTTAACAAATTCTTTGGAGTCGTTGATAAAAGATTCATTTTCAGTGAGGTGGGAGCCCAACGAAAGGGTATAGCCGGATAAGATAGTAAAAAATGATGATGTGCCATTCGATAGAGCACCAAGAAAAAACATACTGTGCAAAATTTCAACCCTGTATCTCGATCGGGAGGGTGGTTATGGGGTAAAATCGAAAAATCAGTTTTTGGCCTATTTTCCCATGTTAATGACGTTTAAAAATTCTGAGAAAAATCTGACACATGTCAAGAACCCAAATACATACTTTGCAATTGGTTTCAGATTTTTAAAGTGAAAATCCTGCTTGTAAAAAATCAAAAACCTCAAAAAAATCGAAATAATGCAGATTTCACGTGGAAGTTCTAGAGTGACAACATTTATATTTTTACAGTAGCGGTATATTGTTATAAGTATTGTTCATGAATTTTTTCAAATTTTTTGGTTTGGTGCGCCGTTGTTAAAAAAAATAAAAACCGATTTTTTCGACGTTTTTTCCACGAAGAACTAAGCTAACATTAAAATTGTTACGTTCTATTTATTCTGTATGTCTATCAGGCTCTGATAAACCTTCACCATTGTACAGAAGGAATTAAAAAATGAAATCAACTTGACTAATATTTCTACAGTATAAACATTACATCTAGAAATATCAATCACGTTCCATCAGCTCAGTTGGGTCAGCGCGTTAGGCGTTCGACTGTGGACCGGCGTGTACTAGGTTGTATTTGGGTTCTTGACATGTGTCAGATTTTTCTCAGAATTTTTAAACGTCATTAACTTGGGAAAATAGGCCAAAAACTGATTTTTCGATTTTACCCCATAACCACCCTCCCGATAGAGATACAGGGTTGAAATTTTGCACAGTATGTTTTTTCTTGGAGCTCTATCGAATGGCACATCATCGATAAAATTCGGTTCAAGGCCATTTTTTACTATCTTATCCGGCTATACCCTTTCTCAAAAAATGAAGGGACTAAGAAATATTAATACTTATTTATCTTCATTATGGATAACTATTATGAAAGATCAAAATCTGTTTATAGTAACCATTATTTATGACGGGAATCTAATTTTAAAATTGAATTTCCGTCGTCGACAATGGTTATTCATAACCAAAATAAAATTCCCGCCGTCAGTAATGGTTCCCGGAAATTAAAACAATTTTAATCATTTATGATTGCCAAATTTTGCCTTATAACAGTTATAATGTCCGCTTTTGAACAATTTCCCAACGAATAACTGCAGAAATGCGGATAGATTACTCGGTTGTGAACCTTCTACATCATCCAAATTTGAAATTACGAAGTTGAAGCGTTGTCTTTCATATGAGACATATTTTTTGGAGTTGCTATGTTTGTCAAATCATCACTTGACAAAATTCCAATATTTTCTTCTTCAGTGTACAGTGTAAAAGAGCGTAAAAATGTTTTTAATTCATTTCCCAAAAAATTCCTCGTGTTCAATTAGAACGTTTAATTAACGTCTGAAATGTCTGAAAATACAACATACGAATGCATCTTCGTGCAATCGCAGTTCCCAATGAGAGCGAGTCGTATCGTCCACGCTGATCCACATAATTATTTCTTTCCGATTCATTTCGATAAGTTCGCAATCAGCGTTAGCACGCGTGTCGTATCGTGATCATCGTGACCATCGAGATCATCGTGGAAATTGAAGATTCTATGGATGCATATACGCGCATCGTGTCTGGTCATTTTCCTCGTTGCGGAAACGCGGCGGAAGGGAATCCTTGCGTAAACACGATAAGAGAAGTACATAGACAGCGGTTGCGTTTAACATTTTATCTAATAATTTTTACATTTAATTACACACTACGGCGCATCGCGTTGCCGCGCTATCAAGCGGGACCGTTTTTCCGAGCAGTCTTTAACATTTTATCAAACCAACTCTGCATTAGATATACGTCGACAGTTTTGACCGTTTAAAATAGATAAATCGATATCGCGACGCGGTTTTGGTATTTTAAAAGACCGCACGATGCGTCGCTTCGTTCCCAGCTATCTAAATTACAGACTATTCCTGTTGATAGTAATCGTTACTTTGCATCGCATTCCCGTCAGCGAGAATTTATGCCAAAACCAGGCACGTGAAACGTATTCTGCAATTTTTCACCCGCAAGAAAATGATCGGATCGATACAATAAAATCATAACTGGATTTAGTATGACTAGACAGTGGATTTTATGCACTTGTGACAACAATGAATTGGTGTGATTTAGAATATTGTTATATTATTTTCAACCTATTCAAACTATTAAGAAATAAATTTCCATTTCACTCCAGTTTGTTGCAATTCGGATAGAAAATTTTTATTTTGCATACAGATCCGCTGTCTAATCGTGACAAAACTGGGTGAGTGTAATTCGAAGTATTAAAAAGATAGGAAAAATTGATACATTTCTTGAGAAAACTACGAAAAAGGAAAATAAACTCCTGTTTGGTTCCTGTGTTCTGCAATTAACGCGAACAGTTTTTATTTTGCAAAATCACTGAAGATTTTTGAACATTTATAGCATCGTAATGGTTTTCAGAAAATAATGCCCAGCCGAAGCGAATATTTTTCTATGCCACTTTTTTGTAATTTGTCCGTGAGAATGTGAATTTGCGTAAAGTTTCACGAGCAAGTAATAATGATCGGGAAACACGCACGTTACTCAAACCTCCAAAGTTCAGATAATTCTAGCTATTGGAAACAAACATACTCAGAAGCACATTCCATCGTATGAAAATAAACTGAAGGAACAATCACGAGGGCATCGGAGTGAGAACAGATTGTTTCTCGAGTAATGGCCGAAATTTTGTGCACTCGCATGAGTAGTATTCTCCAGCTTTCTTTTCCAAAGCAGAAGACGATAAGAAAGTGAAAAGTCGGAGAATTACACACCTATTTGTACTCTAATTTCGTTCGTGCACCTGCCTGCGAGGCACACTCGCCGTTTCCACGAGTATCTTAAGGATCTTAATGATTTGGCGCACAAAAGAATAGTAATGTTTCATGTGCATTTTAAATTTCTCAAAACTTGCTTCTATTAACAGTTTTAATTGATTACATTAATTCACAGGAAGATCGGAGTAGAGTTATCGCTACACAATGAAGCAGAAGATATTTATCGGAAACTTTTTAATAAAGTATGAAGTTAAGTGAATTCCTTTCGATTAGAGAAAACATAAATTCATACATAAATTGAAGCTTCTCAGTGAAATTAATAAGTTCGCATCCTGTTCCATCATTACTAGCAATATTTGTCAGATAAAACTTGTGCTCCTTGAATACAGTTTTCGCAGGTTCAGAAAAGATCCTTTTTAAATGAAAGAGAAGTGTTCAGACGAAGTTTCTATGCCTTTATATTTCCAATAGGATAGCATAAATCATTACTGGCGAAACTTTCTGCAAAATAAAAGTGGTCTTCATCTGTTGCAAGAAACAATGTCAGAAATTTCTTTCATTCTTTAACAACCTACTCTATTTTTCTCCATTCTGTTGTAATTCAGGTAAAGAATGAGTATACTGCGGATCTTTGTGCAAAATAAAACTATTCTGTATCGATTGCAAGAAATAGAAACCAAACAGAATGTCATTTCTTCCCTTAATAATTTTAATAAATGAGAAATCATAAGTATACATTTTCAATTTTTTAAGTTTTCCTACAATTTTGAATTTTATCTACTCAATCCACAGTCTAGTGATGAGCGATATCTCAAACACAATAAACATGATCTATATTAGAGACCATTTGTCCATTATACTGCGGATCTTTATGCAAAATAAAACTATTCTGAATCGATTGCAAGAAATAGAAACCAAACAGAATGTCATTTCCTCCCTTAATAATTTTAATAAATGAGAAATCATAAGTATACATTTTCAATTTTTAAAGTTTTCCTACAATTTTAAATTTTATCTACTCAATCCACAGTCTAGTGATGAGCGATATCTCAAACACAATAAACATCATCTATATTAGAGACCATTTGTCCATTATACTGCGGATCTTTATGCAAAATAAAACTATTCTGAATCGATTGCAAGAAATAGAAAGCAAACAGAATGTCATTTCTTCCCTTAATAATTTTAATAAATGAGAAATCATAAATATACATTTTCAATTTTTAAAGTTTTCCTACAATTTTGAATTTTATCTACTCAATCCACAGTCTAGTAATGAGCGATATCTCAAACACAATAAACATCATCTATATTAGAGACCATTTGTCCATTATACTGCGGATCTTTATGCAAAATAAAACTATTCTGAATCGATTGCAAGAAATAGAAAGCAAACAGAATGTCATTTCCTCCCTTAATAATTTTAATAAATGAGAAATCATAAGTATACATTTTCAATTTTTAAAGTTTTCCTACAATTTTAAATTTTATCTACTCAATCCACAGTCTAGTGATGAGCGATATCTCAAACACAATAAACATGATCTATATTAGAGACCATTTGTCCATTATACTGCGGATCTTTATGCAAAATAAAACTATTCTGAATCGATTGCAAGAAATAGAAACCAAACAGAATGTCATTTCTTCCCTTAATAATTTTAATAAATGAGAAATCATAAATATACACTTTCAATTTTTAAAGTTTTCCTACAATTTTAAATTTTATCTACTCAATCCACAGTCTAGTGATGAGCGATATCTCAAACACAGTAAACATGATCTATATTAGAGACCATTTGTCCATTATACTGCGGATCTTTATGCAAAATAAAACTATTCTGAATCGATTGCAAGAAATAGAAAGCAAACAGAATGTCATTTCCTCCCTTAATAATTTTAATAAATGAGAAATCATAAGTATACATTTTCAATTTTTAAAGTTTTCCTACAATTTTGAATTTTATCTACTCAATCCACAGTCTAGTGATGAGCGATATCTCAAACACAATAAACATCATCTATATTAGAGACCATTTGTCCATTATACTGCGGATCTTTATGCAAAATAAAACTATTCTGAATCGATTGCAAGAAATAGAAACCAAACGGAATGTCATTTCTTCCCTTAATAATTTTAATAAATGAGAAATCATAAATATACATTTTCAATTTTTAAAGTTTTCCTACAATTTTGAATTTTATCTACTCAATCCACAGTCTAGTGATGAGCGATATCTCAAACACAATAAACATGATCTATATTAGAGACCATTTGTCCATTATACTGCGGATCTTTATGCAAAATAAAACTATTCTGAATCGATTGCAAGAAATAGAAACCAAACAGAATGTCATTTCTTCCCTTAATAATTTTAATAAATGAGAAATCATAAGTATACATTTTCAATTTTTAAAGTTTTCCTACAATTTTAAATTTTATCTACTCAATCCACAGTCTAGTGATGAGCGATATCTCAAACACAATAAACATCATCTACATTAGAGACCATTTGTCCATTATACTGCGGATCTTTATGCAAAATAAAACTATTCTGAATCGATTGCAAGAAATAGAAACCAAACAGAATGTCATTTCTTCCCTTAATAATTTTAATAAATGAGAAATCATAAATATACATTTTCAATTTTTAAAGTTTTCCTACAATTTTGAATTTTATCTACTCAATCCACAGTCTAGTGATGAGCGATATCTCAAACACAATAAACATCATCTATATTAGAGACCATTTGTCCATTATACTGCAGATCTTTATGCAAAATAAAACTATTCTGTATCGATTGCAAGAAATAGAAACCAAACAGAATGTCATTTCTTCCCTTAATAATTTTAATAAATGAGAAATCATAAGTATACATTTTCAATTTTTAAAGTTTTCCTACAATTTTAAATTTTATCTACTCAATCCACAGTCTAGTGATGAGCGATATCTCAAACACAATAAACATGATCTACATTAGAGACCATTTGTCCATTATACTGCGGATCTTTATGCAAATTAAAACTATTCTGAATCGATTGCAAGAAATAGAAACCAAACAGAATGTCATTTCCTCCCTTAATAATTTTAATAAATGAGAAATCATAAGTATACATTTTCAATTTTTAAAGTTTTCCTACAATTTTAAATTTTATCTACTCAATCCACAGTCTAGTGATGAGCGATATCTCAAACACAATAAACATCATCTATATTAGAGACCATTTGTCCATTATACTGCGGATCTTTATGCAAAATAAAACTATTCTGAATCGATTGCAAGAAATAGAAACCAAACAGAATGTCATTTCTTCCCTTAATAATTTTAATAAATGAGAAATCATAAGTATACATTTTCAATTTTTAAAGTTTTCCTACAATTTTGAATTTTATCTACTCAATCCACAGTCTAGTGATGAGCGATATCTCAAACACAATAAACATGATCTATATTAGAGACCATTTGTCCATTATACTGCAGATCTTTATGCAAAATAAAACTATTCTGAATCGATTGCAAGAAATAGAAAGCAAACAGAATGTCATTTCCTCCCTTAATAATTTTAATAAATGAGAAATCATAAATATACATTTTCAATTTTTAAAGTTTTCCTACAATTTTGAATTTTATCTACTCAATTCACGGTCTAGTGATGAGCGATATCTCAAACACAATAAACATCATCTATATTAGTTCAATTCGCTTCTGAGTGCAAAATGAAACCATCCTTGAGCTGGTAAAGCGACATTGTGGACCACAGTGCGTGTTCAAAGTTTTCGGCCGCTTCCCGGAGTGAATATTTCGCAATTGCCATGAAACTCTCGAGCAGTTTGGGACGACTGTAATCTTTTTTCCTCAACACCTTGTACGTTTAGTTGCCAGTTACATTCCAGCTCCGTCTCGGGAGAAACCCTCGCGGACGGAGCCGCTTGAAATCGATCGATCTCTGAAATATTCATCGTGTTCCATGCGGAGGCCCCTGACTGCACCGAAGGAATTGGCCACGAGACCTCGCGCCTTTATCGATTAATCGATAGGCGAACCCATCGCGCACGATTTCGGCCTCGTCTACGACGAAACGTGAATATTAATTTCCCACCGGCTTCGCCCTAGAAACGGACGTGGACGCCATGGCTCAGACGCGCCCCCGTCCTGTTTCCCCGTTTGATCCTTCTCTCCCCTTCCCTCTCTTCCTTCCTTTCGTTCCCCGTTCTTTATTTCTCTTTTATTCGACGCTCGTAGTCCCGAGCAATCCGCCAGACTCGATTTCAGAAAGGATTAGCGAAGTTCGCGGATCCGAACTTCGCTGCAATTCGCTCTTTCACTTTTACGACCGCTTTGCCGAAGGTCTCATTCTTCTTCGTTTCTTTCCCTTTTTTTTTTGGACATCCTAGTTCACCTTTTTCAATCCTCTCTTCGTTTTAATCAGGTCCGAGCACCGACGGCTCTTTGAGGCTGATGTGTATCCTGTTACGATCTTTTCTTCATTTGAATGAAGAAACGTCGCGTTCTCTACGTGCAGTAGTGGACACTTAACCCCTTGCACTACGATTTCTTTAAGCGTCCGCTCTTCTGCGCGCTTAAGTGTCTGCCCAATTCCAAAAGAATGGGACCTCGGACCGAGCTTCGAGCCGATCGTTTGAAATGTTTTCGATTGATTGATCAGTATCGCTATATTCAGTTGAATTCGCAGAAGCCACTTCCCCACTTAAGCGTCCGTATTCGGTCCCAACTACGGATATTTAATGGTGCAGTACTCTATAGCATGCACTCTTCGAAATACTTATTACTAGACTCCGGATCTGTATACAAAATGAAAATGTTCTGCATTGATCGTGAGTAGCACATAAAATAAAAATTGATTTTTATCCCCCAACGACTTTATTACATTAAAAGCAACAATAATTTTGAGTTTTAACGATCGTAAATTGTTGTTTATGCACAAGTGATATCGGCGCTACAGGTTCGATCAAAGATACAAAAATTAGCAATTTTGCAGAATTATAATTTCAACGTTTCGGTTCGGTTTTGAACCATCATCAAGAAAAGTCCGCGTCTGTGGAATTTAATAGACACTGTTATTCATTAACACAGGAAATTTTATGGTTTAGACAAGAGGTAATATACATACTTGCTAATTGTGAAAAAAGAAGGTTTAAACTGTACTAGACTGTAACCGTTGTGACAAAGCCAAGGCGGAAAACAGAGAAACATCGTAGATCTAACTAGCCAATCCGATGTCAAGGATCAAGAGACACCAAATTAATGTTTGGCGCGAAATTCAAATTGTAAATATTCATCAAGAAACTTCCAACCAATTGATTACCAAAAAATTGGTAGAAAAATTAGCAATCATTTTATGTGTGAAATTTCACATAACAATGTTAATGTGTTTAACCATATTTATAAAAACTGGAAGTTATTAGTTAGATTGTTATAGAACATCATCATAAATTAATTACTGATTCAGTAATGTAGTGTAAATTTCATTAATCTCAGGTTTCTCGTACCTAAGATTGACACTTTGATGTTTAATCATGTGAACAGTTTCTAATAATAATCTTTGGTGTAAATTACTTTCTTTATCCACTATTTTGACATTTTCAAAATCAAATGCATGGTCAAGTTCAAATGAATGCTTCGTCAAGGCGGTATGTTGTGATGATGGCAACAATATATTTCTTTTATGTTCATTGATCCTTGTACTCAAATGTCCAGAAGTTTGTCCAATGTAAGAAAGATTACAGCCTTTGCAAGGTATTTGATATACTACATTACAACATTTTAATAATGGTATTGGGTCTTTTTTGATCTTTGGAAACCAACATCTCAAATAAAACGGGATTCTATAGATAGTATGTAACCCAACTTTTCTGAAAATTCTTTTAATATCGTTGGAAATGTTATTAACAAATGGGAGAACAACTGTGTTTTTCCAACTAATTGGACGCCTTTTCATATATTTTTCCTCCTTCTGTTTTTCTACAAAAAGAGGGTGGTAAATTTCAAAGATACGTTTTTTAATAATGTTTTTTCACAATTAGCAAGTATGTATATTACCTCTTGTCTAAACCATAAAATTTCCTGTGTTAATGAATAACAGTGTCTATTAAATTCCACAGACGCGGACTTTTCTTGATGATGGTTCAAAACCGAACCGAAACGTTGAAATTATAATTCTGCAAAATTGCTAATTTTTGTATCTTTGATCGAACCTGTGGCGCCGATATCACTTGTGCATTAAAAGCAACATTACAACATTCATGAATTTTTTAAATCTTTTACTGGTTTATATTTCGCCCAACCAATTTCTTCATAAATGCATAAAGATCCGCAGTCTACTTATTACACTATTTGAAATGTTTGAGCGATAAAGCCCCAGATTCTGTCAGTCGGGACTTAATGTGGACACTTAGCTGTGGACACCACATAATGGCCGCATCTGTGCTGCTTCTCTTACACCGTGATCGAAGTAACTCGAATATTTGTGGAAATTGCAAGGAAATCATTGTGAGCAAGGTTCAATATATTAGTTTCAATAATACAGTATATACAGTCTCTTTCAAACAATTTGTTGATCTGATAGGCATCTCGTTTTGTGATGATCTTTTTCGTTTCAAAAATATACAGTGTAATTTTTGTGCAATAATTTCAAATGATCGTAATTGTATTAAATTGTTCTCGCAACGTATTATGATTAGATACCTTTTTACTTCATACATATTGCTAAACTCTTTTAATAATTGTCCTGTTTTAGATTACACCTACTCATTGTCGTCATAAATGCATAAAATCCGCAGTCGAATTATAACGAATTGAAAAAAAGTGGAAATCAATGAGTAAATGCGAATTGAATGTAGAATCCTTCAGCTCGATGATTAAATACATGTGCTCGACTTTACGCTGTGAGAAAGCATTAGCCAGAAATACTAATTGCTGTCTGAAAGCATTTATTCCAGTAATCGATGCTCCCAAACTTGACCCAAGAATAGAACTATCTAATGGACCCAGATCCGACAATGAGAGCAGCTTTTCGGTCGCTGTTTCTGCAATGGCTGTCGATCCTACCCTCGAGGATAGATGCATACGTCTTACCGATAGTCTTACTCTGAAGAGTAATGTTTCGATCTGAAAGAATTGATCCCGCGTGGACATGCAGCATAAAACTTGCAGAGTTCTGCTCTCAAGTGCACATCCACCCGAGGACCACTTTTGCGTAGACATCTCGAAGCTTCAAATGTCGATATGGAGCCTTGGAGTCCTCCACCAATTTCTTGGCGTTGTGAAACGTCCCATTTCTCTCCGGTTACATCGCACAGTACTCTGTATTTGTTTCAATTATCTCAAATGTGATCAGTACACTACGGATTTTATGCATTTATGACAAAAATGAGTGGATGTAATTTAAAACATTAAGACATTAACAACGTCCACGTGTTATCTTCAATTTATTGAAGTTGTTCAAGACAGAGAAAAGTTTTATTTCTATTTTGCACAAAGATCCGCAGTCGAATAATCAGTTAAGTTTAAAGACGAAATGGATGAGACATTAATCGAGAATTTTTAGTGCGAATTCTCAGCAGTACATAATCGAAGAAAATATCTTACTAGTCGATTTTAACCATTTCGTGTGAAGAAAAATCATCTTGGTACGTCAGTGTTCGTCTCAACGATTATTTTCCCACCGTACAACTTGTCCACTCTAATACAATCATATGAAAGACATAGCAACTTCGTAAGACTCGATCGAAGCTTCAATTGCCAGGTTTTATTAAACGTTCCGATTAATTTCGAAGAGATTTCAATTTTACACGCTTTGCTGTGTGCACAACACGCCCTTCCGGATGAACGCGCCCGATTTTGTGGGATTATTTCGTAGAACTTGGTCACATCGTTATTTGCGTTTCGTTAATATCGCGAAATTACACATTTCACCAATTAAGCACATGTTCACGAAATAATCTTCTCATAATTTGGTAATCAAAATATTGATCGAGAACCGGTGTAATTATAGTTGGGCAGCGTGTTTCGAGTATTGTTTTGGGCCGGGTGTAGTAATTGCGTGATTATTAGAATATTATCAATGAAATGTTCAATTCTACAATTCTTCTTCGTTTTACATTTCTGTATAATTCTTTCTGAATATCGTTGCAGCTTGTTTTATCATGCGAAAATTTATTCTAAGACCATCATGTTGTTAAACATTCAAATGCAATTGATTTAATCCATCGTAGAAGGATATTCTTCGGCTCAAGTGACACGAAAATTTTGATCGTCTTTATAGAAACAAACGATTTAAGCCGTGTGATTTACGATATCATTATTAAGTTCATATCCAGAGGTTCGCAATCGGATAATGTATTCCACAATTACGTTAAACAATTATAAATTAACCGATTGGTGGATATGATAATTGGCAGACTTCTCGAATTAATTTTGAAGTATTGTAGTTTGTCAATTAGAGAGCAAATAATCAGATAATAGAACATCCAGAATAATACAATCAGATAATAGAGCACACAGAATAATACAAGCAGATAATAGAACATCTATAATTGATCTACGTTTAGCGAAGTCTCCTCAATTGTGCTCCTAACTTTCACTGGTTCAGTAGCAAAAAGCAATCAGTGACGTCTCGAATGAATGTCTTATTAGTTCCAATTAGGTTAATAGAAGTTGGTTCTCAAGCTCGCCAACAAACAATCCTCTATTCTTTTAAACATACGTGCGGAAGAAATAGTATCGACTATCTCCCATGTTGGTACAATTATCAATCAACATTCGAAGAACATACTGACATTTTTTGAGGCAGTAATAATAATTTTCTTCGAAGTTACAGATTTTCTTTTGGTAAAAATGTTTATCTAATCATCTGTCATAGAAGCTGCAAGGCATTTCCTTATCTATACGAGTGTAGACACCTTATGAACCATATTTGTCGTGCAGATCAATTGTTTATATAACTTTAATTACTTGTTTCTTGGTTCCATCTCGTCCGCAATAAAAACATGTTTAAAAATTGCATCGTAATAAAATTTAACTACAACACAAAAATTCAACAAGCACTAAACGTAACTTGTAAACATTGCTTTTTAAAAATCATACTATCATTTTCCACAGCCGGTCCTTCGACCGTGGTGACACTGGCGTTTATCGCTATCACTGCTACCGAAATAGATAATTCATCCTGAAAATTGGCAAACGGTCTTAAATTGCAAATTCCGGAGCACGTCCCCTTTTCTCGATAATCTAAATAAAAATATAATTTAGGAACCAAAGCAAGAAGTAGCGTGTAGCTTACCAAAATTTCAGAGAATCGGCCATGTTATGATTTCGATTTTATCTACGCCAGGTGAAGAAAGTACGTGTAAAGTTGACTACAATTAAGACTAAACTTACCGAGTCTTAAAAGTAGCCGATCATGTTCCCTTATCAAAATGACAAGGTTGATTTTATTTTAACTTTCTGCGGCTCCTATCGTAACACGTGCTCTACTAAAGACATCTATACAATCATTTCTTATGAAATCATTTTGATTATTTTAAGAATTGTGAAATAAAATATCTGGAATCGGTCATTTTGGTCGGTGGTGCTAGGTATAGTGTTAAGGATGTTCTGGAGGTACAATGGGAGACAAAAGTACAAGAAATTCGAAATCCATCAATACATGGCAATGAAAGCCATTCACGAGCATATTTTGCATTAAACTTTTGCGAATACTGTACCCTCTGTAGCTATATTCCATGCTAGTAAGAGACAACACGATAAATTTGACGTTTTTTAACAGTTTATAATTTTTTTGCTCTGTAACTGTACAGTGAATCCTAATAAATTTTGAATATAATTAATTACATGATTTTTACTACATATAAAAAAACTGGAGTTTCTAGTTGCGATTTTTCAAGGTTTAAATAGGGTTTGAAGTGAAATTTTATGAATTCCCCATAACAAGACGTGTTAAAATGTGCAAACTTTAAGTTGCTGTAATTCTTAAACGGTGCAGTGAATCGAACACAAACTTTGGTAATTGCATTAATTTAGTAAGAATTATATCTTGTCAACTTTTCAAAAATTTTGTTGCGTTTTTATATGCCTCCAGAACATCCTTAAAAAAAGGAATCAATTCTTTGACGGTCCACAGGAGACAACCGTTGTGTAGCCAACCGGGTACCAGGGTACCCATTTACTGCATTTCTCTCAACATTTTGTAAATGTTCTTCTCAAAGTATTACAAAATTTCTCTGAATGTCCATCCGTTGTTCGCTAATATATTAACTCTTGGAAAGTAACACATAAATAACACATAAATAGTTAGGTGGTGTTTCCTAGGCCCCGACAAATGAATTTCATAAATATCCTCGGTTTTAATAAATTCGTGATAAAGAATAGCACAGGATAAAAAGTAAACGAACAGATTTAATTTAATTCGGATACAAATTCTTTTCAAAAATCTGAAGCTGGGGTCTCTGAGACCCCACATTACCTTGCGAAGGTTAATTTATAGTATTAAGGGGCTAGTCTATGCTCTAGTTACAACTAGAATTTTACTAGAAAATATAGGTTTGCGGGAAAGCAAATGCTGTCCTTATTTCAGCAAATTGTGGCCTGGGTGAGGCCTAATAACTAGAATAATAACTAGAATCCTACTAGATTTTAGGTCGAAAAAATGGGTTTGCGCGCTTCGGGTGTTTGACCTTATATCAGCAAATTTTTGGCTGGACGAGGGCTCATTCTAAAGAGGAAGGTTCATCACACTGCGCTCTGGTCATCTGAGCAGTCAAAAAGTCTTTCAGAGACAGAAAAATGCATTGAAATCTGCGGGTTTTTTTCCTAGATTTTTTCTCTACTTTGGGCCTTCATATTATACATATTAAACATAATCTCGTTAACCTCATGACCAGAGCGCAGTGTGATGAACCTTCCTCTTTAGAATGAGCCCTCACCCAGCCCAAAATCTGCTCAAATAAGGTCAAACAACCGAAGCGCGCAAACCCATGTTTTCTAGTAAGATTCTAGTAAGATTCTAGTTGTAACCATAGGGTAGACTACCCCCTTAAAATGTGAATTTGTGCAAATATGTTAAATACAAAAGGTTTTACATAATCCATACATTTTGGTTGGCTACGTAAGGATCGAGCTTGGCAGAACGTAGCGGATCGCTAGCGATCTCTCCGCGGCCGGATCTATCAGGATCCAGGGAGACCGTTCGATCGAACGCGAAATGAAATCGGCTGTCACGGCGAGCGATTTCTAGGAGCGCGAAATTCTCATCCGGTCAGCTGGCAGGGCGGCGATTGCCGCGGAAAAATCGCAGTTAACGAGGAACGCAGCGTTACAAGCGTAACCTTGCAATCGTAAAGGTCTAAAAATATAATGGACGCACGGAAAACTGCATAATGCATCGACCCAACTGCACTGCGTTATCGCGCTCGCTCGCTCGCTCGCATGCATGCATGCATGTATGCATACGGCGTGCACGTCACGACAGATAAATCGTAAATTGGACAGTGACGCTCAATTTTGCGTGCGTGCGAGTCCGATCATTTTCGCGACTCCGCCGAGAAACAATTGGCTCACGCGGGCCTACGTGCAACCCGCGCTATTTTCGGACCACCTTTTTGCAATCGAGTCTTAGACCGTATATACTTATTGACCCGGCCTCTGATAACATGCTGTGTTCCAAGATTAATTCATCTACCAGATGACGGTTGTGGGCAAAGTGCTATAGTCTGTTGAGAGGTCGCAGTGCCGCGAAGCTAAAGTGGTAGCATCTTATTCTGTAGAAATATTTATGATAACTGTAACTGTACTATATATTTTGCTTTATCACTCGTTCATTTTTACTTCACTGTTATTATTTGAAATAGTGCTGACTCATTTTGCCAATTGTAATTCGGGAAAAGTGAAATTTTATTGTATTGGGTTGGCAAGAAAGTAATTTCGATACTTTTAAGTGAAATAAAACCGAATTTCTTTATTCAACCGTTGAACTGCAATCAATAAAATATTTTCTTATTTATTCTTTTTGGCAAAAGATCATCGAACAAAAGGGAAAATATGTTATTCGTTAGAGTTCATTGCTGGAATAAAAAAATTGTGCTCTATTTCATCTGAAAATACCAAAATTACTTTCTTGCCGACCCAATAGATGTTCCTTACAACTTTATTTAAAAAGAAAGATATATTTGTAGAATACACTGTCCAACAAATTCAAACTTTTTTTTTACCTTTCGATTCTCACGATGCGATTCTTATAGAGTTTTTCGCGCTGATTCCGAATCCGGCCTTAATTTTTCTCCTAGACGCATAGTTTTTGAGAAATTTGGGTTTGGAAAAAAATATATTTTTCGACTTTGAACAAAGATTGTGATGTTATTATAAAAGATATTGTATTGTTCTTTACATAAAAAGATTCTCTAGACTTTCCCGAATCCAGTGATGTGCGATAGTAATACATTATGATTGTTTAAACATGTTTAAACAATCATTAAAGACGGAGAGGCACCACTTTTGCACCAATTTTTGCGGATATTTTTGAATTTATCTAAAAAATAAGGGTCCAGCGAAAAATCGAACTATACCACGCGATGGAGCAGACTTTTATCTTGATTTTTATATTGAAACTCTATAAGAATGGCATAGTGAGAATCGAAAGGATTTTTGGCTGTTGGACCGTGTTACTTGTGCAAAGAAATATTTGCATCACGGTTTTGTCGTTCGTTATAATTCTTTATGCAACAGGTTCCCACGATTTTTCCAAACGTTTGCGAAATAGTGCACAAATATATTTGTCACCTTGCTTTTATATCGCTATCCACCAGTTTGAATTATCTTGTAATGTCAGCTGTATCACCAGATATTTCGTTACTTTGGAACACTGCGTCCTATGCCGTGTCTATAAGTATGCACTGCTGTGCAAAAGAAAGAAGCACCCGGCCATATTCAATAGAAAAGCGTAAAAAATCAAATAAGTACAATTTTTGAAAAAGGATTTCGCTGTTTAATTGAATAGCTCTGAGAATATGTGTTATTGCGGTTTATTAGATGATTGCATAAATTCGTGCCCGATTTTCATAGATGTTGCAAACTATACTGCTGGTCGGAGTGTAAAAGAAATAATTATATTTTTTTTCTACAATTAGAAAAGAATGGTGACTATACATGTAATTGATTACGAAAGCTGTACTCTTTAAAATTTAAGCATTGAATATTATTTTCGGGCACGAATCAATCATTGTACAATACAATTTCTACATAAAGATATTGCTTGTCATTATATCTTACAATTATACTAGGTGCTTTTCTCTCTTGTACAGTAGTGCGTGTATATGGTCTAAGTCTCCACTCGCGAAAAACGATGCTGTGCACCATGAATGCTTCCGTACTTCCATGCAAATGTTTTGCAGAATTCGGATTCACAAGGAAATTCGTACCGGATATATCTCGCGAATCCTCAAACTTGACGAATGCTCAGCAGCCGAAAATGAGACTAAAATTATGCGCGAAAATTATAATTATGTGCAAATTATCCGTGAATATTATAGTAGGAAGTTGTTACAAAAATAGGAGACATGGAGAACGCGGTATTTTTTTTATTGCTACTAGTTTAGTATAACGTCCATGTTATCTGGCGATGCAAGGTGTGTTCAGCGCACGTGTAGATCGTTCTCTACGACTGCAAATTACACATAGCACGAAATAAATTCTGTTCGATATGCCACTGCGGTTTTATGTCTAGATTATCGTTGATCGAAAGACTCTGAAAGAAAAAGATTTCGAGAAGTAATTATTTGGAAGGATGCGACACGCGTTACATATTTGTTGTAACCAGTGTTGGGCAAAAATACATATACAATTGTATTTAAATACATTGTCTGTAAATTGTATTTAAATACATTGTCTGTAAATTGTATTTAAATACAAATTTCGAATAACGAATAAAAGATACAAAATTTGTATTCGTTATTCGAAGGTTCGAATACAAAAGTATCTTTTATTCGACTTGTATTTAAATAATCTTGTATTCGCCGAGAATGTATTCGATGAATAATAATTACAAATTGTATTCGAAGTGGATGTATTCAAAGCTTCGAACACAATTTGTAACTATTATTCATTGAATACATTCTCGGCGAATACAAAATTATTTAAATAAAAGTCGAATAACGAATAAAAGTTATGTATCTTTTATTCCAATCAGTATTTAAATAATTTTAGTGGTTGGTTAATGGTTTATTCGTTGCTCTGTATCGTAGTACAGAGATGGCGTTGGAGAGCCGATGCGAGAAGTATTTAAATACTGCCCAACTCTGGTTGTAACTTTATGAAGTGGTATTTATAGACTTTCGGTTACATCGCATCCTAGTTTTATTTGCAGTTACATGACATACTGGCAAACCAGACACGGAAATTTGCGGTTATTATTAGATTATACAAAAATTGAAAATTTTCCTGAATTTATTGAATATCTAATGCCGTGGAGTTTCAAAGAGTCTTGTACACCATGAAATCTGGAGTTCAATTATGAAGATGAACGGCGACTGTTTATGCAAATGCTTGTTCCGTGCACTTTGTAATCTTTGTTTAAAAAGGAACGAGTATTGAGCAACTTTATTAATGAATATATTATCAATATAAATGAAATTAACTTGCACCTTTGAAATTCTGGATGTTCTGTTGACTTAATGGTTCGTTAATGGTTTATTCGTTGTTCTATATCGTAGTACAGAGATGGCGTTGGAGAGCCGAGGCGAGAAGTATTTAAATACTGCCCAACTCTGGTCGTACGATTTTCGCTGTCCGACGTAGTTAACATTAAACTCACCGAGCTCTAAAAATGGCTGGCTTGTGTTGCCTTATAAAAATGACATGATAGACTTTATATAGGTTTTCCGTGATTTTTATTATAATATGTGCTTGGATAAAAAGATGTGTATAATCATTTCCAGTGAAAGCATCATAATTTCAATAATTGACCGTCGGTAGTAGGTTTAGTGTTAAAGTTCCGAAGAATAAGGCTTCAGTATTGTTTCCTTTTTTATTTGTACACCCGTGAAGTATTCTACTTTGTCGAAAGTCGAGAGATTTTATAGCACGCTTTGTGTTCTTAAACAGTCTCTAAAACCGCGTTCATTCAGTAGCGATATTCAAGTGTTTTAAGGGAATTGTGTAAATTCTTGCTTTCAAGTAGGTTTCAAGCTTCCAGAAGCTTTTCAAGTAGACAATTATCCTCTAAATTAGTATAGGTATTAATAGACTACGGATCTTTATGCATTTATACGCAAAATTGAGAAGATGAAATTCCAAATTAGAGTCTTGTACACTATGAAATCTGGAGTTCAATTATGAAGATGAACGGCGACTGTTTATGCAAATGCTTGTTCCGTGCACTTTGTAATCTTTGTTTCAAAAGGAACGAGTATTGAGCAACTTTATTAATGAATATATCATCAATATAAATGAGATTAACGTGCACCTTTGAAATTCTGGATGTTCTGTTGAGAATTATTCTAATACAAAAGTAGTACCACTACTGCATCGTAAACTGGAAAAATGAAACGAGTAAATATGATTCGATTTGTGTCGTTTCAATCAGGAAAAAGTGACGAATATTAAAATCTCATAACAGAATCATTACAAATCCAAATGTTTTATCATTTGATTAGTATTGCCTCATCGAGACGCTGGTGTTGACGCTCTTCTGCGTTCCGACGCTAGCGACAAGATATAAGAAAACAGAGTTTGTATATGGTATAAGTGACATTTCAGTCCCGAAGTTATCGTGCAAATAATGTCGCAACTATACTTCGAACTTCGCCCGGAACCTCAAGGATATCTCTACACGCGCTACAATGATTGAGGGGTATTCTGGTTTTCGAGGTCGTTTTTGCAAGAGTTTTAGAAATTTTTTTCAGAGAAATTATTAAATCTCTTGCATTGAGATTTTGCACACATGCTCATTGGTATTTCAAGTACACGTGTGATTTTTTTCGAACTAAAATAATGAAAATTACGGGAATTATGTATTTTTTCCTAGAGTATGTGTTGATTGTTGTTATGACTTCGATCCTTCTGTACGAACGTGGCTATGGTTTGAACCAAAATAAATTACAAATCTTGATTGTTTACGAAATGTAGATACTTTGAACTCCAATGACTGGTGTCTTTATATTTTTCCGCCTTTGGAAAGTAATTTGAAAAATGTTAGAGGTAGTAGAATCTTAAATTAAAAATTATTACGTTTGACTGTGGATCTTTATGCAAAATAAAAGTTGTCTGCATTGCAACGCATAGAAACCAAATAGAATATTATTTCTTCCGTTAATAATTTTAATAGAGGAAAAAATAATATATTATCATCCTTAAATTTTCTAAATTTGCCTACAATTTTGAATTACGCATCATAATTTCGAGTCATAAAGATCCATAGTCTAGTAATTATAATCGAACAGTGAGTTTCTGGTATTGTTTTGACACGTATCGACATCTTCAAATGACGAATCAGGTCGCAATCCTCGGTGAAAAGGATACAGAAAATGCGGAGAGAAGATCGATTTTTTGGAAAACCAGAATACCATGTTAGGGGCATGTTAGGACATCTGAAATATCGGATTTTCAAAGTCGGTAAACCGGGGCTCGCCTCTTAATTACGCCGCGAAGGGGAAATGAGTTTTCACGTGATAGCCCGTCAAGTTTCCGGTTTTCCACCGAACCTGAAGTGTCGACGTACGCACGCCGCGCCGCGCCGCGACGCTTCCGGGTAGCGTAGACGCATCCGGGGGTCGCAATTACGCCGGTCGCGAAACGCGGAACAACGATCGGCCCGGCGAAGTGCAATCGAGAAGAGAATTAATGAACGTCGTGCACCACTGACATAGAGTACAATCAATTAGTAAAGTTCCAATTAACGTAGGTTTTAGGTCATCCGGCGGCTGCCGACGCGTACAGAATCGACACGTCGCCGCTTCGACCCGGACCATTAGGATAAGTTCAACGTTTTCGCAAGTATCCCTCCCTCCCCCTTCGCGCCTTTGTCCCTCGTAATAGCTACGCTTTCCTCGGCGTCGTCGACTAGATCGATTCATTTCGTTTGCTGTCGCGCGACTTACGCCATCGGCTCGATGTTCCATAAAACATATTATTCGAGATGACTACACACTGATCCGGGCTCTGTTTGGAAATTTAAGGGTATAACAATGTAGATGTAGATCATTGGATTCGTTCCGAATCAAAAATTTTAAAAATTAAAGGCCACCTTGATTTTTTGTAGAATAAACATTTTTTTATCAATTTTGTATTGCAATTTGTAGACCGCCAAATGTTGGTTAAGTTCTGTTTAAAACATTCTTTTGTCTCATTATAGAAACTGCCTGAAAGGTCATGTTCAGTTTAAAATGCACAATAATTCATAATGATATTCATAAAATGTTGATTTTTAAATACTTGTACGATCTTTAATGAATCCTACTAATTTAATCGTTTTTGCGTGTGATGAACATTTATAAAACAATATGTATTCCATATAAACATCAATATTCACTGAAGTGTCTGTGACACTTTAAACAATAATAATTCATGAAGAAGGACGAAGGTGGAAATGATTCTTGCGGCATCATACAAGGAAAAGTATACTGAAAATATAATATTCCAATTCGAAAACATGCGGAACTATTTGTAGCTCAAAAGATATTCCATGTCAAAGAGAAATAACTTCGACAATTTTCATTAGGCCATTAAGAATTATTCATTTCATAAATGACGAACTATAATTCTAAATTTGAGGTATGCATTTGCAAGGTAAAAGAATGTTCTTCATTAAAAACATTCTTTAGAAATATTCAATATTAAGTAGATAAAATCGAATTCAAAATGGTCATTTTTAAATCCTTGTTGTAATTATGATTTTTATTAAATTTCATTGATATCGACATTTTTGGCATTGCCAAACATTTAGAATATAATGAACTGCTAGATCGGCCGGCTGGATCACTGTGCGACTTCGAAAAGGAGGAAGTTACTCGGTTCGATCATTATACAAATACTAATTCAAAAAATATCGTTGACACACTGCATGCAGAAGAATCATGCAGTACCGGATACTCGAAGTTTTTATACTGTGATTGCAAAATCATTGGGCTGCTATCGCTAAGAATCGAATTTAAAAAAAGTAATTTGAAGTATCAACGAAAGGGAAATCGTTTTTGTAAAATTTGACCATACAGATTACTAATTCGCAGGAATAGAAAAATTTGTAGCTTGCAGCGAACGAAAAATGTCCACGAATTGAATGAGCTAGTATTCGAACAGTTGTCGCGAAAAATGTTACATATATTTCTTACGTTCATTTATCTAAGAATTAACGTGAAATCGTTGTGAAGATTATTCCACGCGTAAATTGACAATACAAATTTGATCTGGAATGAAAACGTGTAGCGAGTACAAAAAGTATTTTACATATTTTAAACTATCGGACAGAAGTGTTACTTCTATTTTCGCTCGGTTTACGATGTAATTCCACACAACCGATGCGATTTTCGTAACGCAAATTGTTTACAAACTGGTGCTGGTTTCACTCTCCGACACTCATATGGAAATGTATACTTTCAGAGTATGTGTTGCGCGAAAAAGGATATTGTCGAAAGTGAAACAGTTTTCCCGAAACTTATAATCATCGCAATGCGTTGGGCTGTTTGACGTTTAATTGCAAACAACCGGAAATTAATCGAGCGTGGACAACATCAAGAATATTAACAGAACTTGTAAAAACATGAGTTTCTCATGTTCCCCATGGGGTATCATGTTTCCCAACTGCTCTTAATTTATCACTTTCGATCGAATAATTTCAGAAATCACGTTCCATCTCTGGAACTTGAATTGTCCAGTGTCGATCAGGCAGGAGGTTCTACGAAACGAGTTTCACGAAGTTCGTTCGATTTTCGATCTCATCCTCGTCGTCCATTTTGAAAACGGCACGTGCCTCGAATTCGTTTGTACGTCGGTTTCTGTACATAGAACACGCATACATTAGAAATATTTCCAGTAGACTCTTACGTCGTCCTCGCGAAATCTTTAGTTGGTAATCGTTCGCCAAAAAACTATCGGAAAGAATCGAGATAGATCGATTACGAGGCGATATTGCATCTTACAGAACGAACATCTTACCCTCGAATAAACGTTCTCTCGCTCTAATTCGATCTGCGCGGAGATGAAAGCCGATTAGAGGACAGTGTGATTCGGTTTGGTTTAGGTTCTTCAAGATGCAAAAATTCACACCGACGCGACGGTGGAGAGGCTTCTATTCAGCTCCTGGAAGGTCTTGGGATCGCGTCTTATTGAAATGTTAGCTCTTAGTTCGACGTAGCACTCGAGTTTCTGTTCTAAAGTTCCTAAAGACTCGTTCTAACTTAATTGTATATAACGTGTAGATGATAGATCGTACTTATTAGCGTGGTACACGTTAACGTCCTATCGTATATGTAGATACCGCGTAAGTAATTAACCGAGACGTCCAAAATCGAACGCGGAGCCTGAAACGTAGCTGAAGTTACATAAGTTAAAGTGTCTTTCGTTTCTTTATTTTATTCTCTGTTTTAATATTATTTCGAAGGTTCCCCTCGTGCTTGCCCGTAGCTTAAACGAACGATTAATTTACCCTTGCCGCGGCTCTTAACACTTTTGCGCTCGCTCGAACATCCTTCGATCGCAGGGTTTAATTAATAACGACGCGGCGAAACTATTATCCGATGTAATGCTGTTTAAAACGTTGCGCGTCACGCAAAACTGTTAAGTCGCGCGTCTCTTATGTTTTTTGTTACACGGTGTTCTTTCGTAGATACTTCGAGCTTATCGATTCTGTCTTGACCAACTCCGGAGAAATTTATTTAAGAAATCTGTTGGTTGATTGCTTGTTTGTTTCTCAGTCATTCGAAATGTGATATGTTTGATTCGATTCGATAAGATCATCGCTCGAAGTATCAAGAAAGCCATATACACTACCGCGCAAATGTAATTGATCACTGATTCGGAACGAAACGACAAAACCTTAGGGGATATCAGTTTTATTTATCAATTTTACGTATTGTAAGTGATCAAATATCTTTTAGAAGTAGTGTATATACATTACTGCTGAGCGGACTTGAGGCTTCTAGAATCGAAATGGCAAACGGGCGAATACATTACTGTGAAATTGTGATGCGAGTCTTCGATAATTTCATAATGCATATTCAAATACAGCTTTTTAAACCTGTTCGAAACATTTCGCTACCAAATTGCATTCTGGATTTAATTAAATTAACTGAATTTAATAGAAAAAATTACACGCAAGAAGTGATTGCAAAGACACAGGATATCTTTGTGAGACGTCAGAATTAGATAAAGGATCTTTATGAAAAATCCAAATTTTATGTAGCTTCTTAAACCTGTCCGAAACATTTCAGTACCAAATAGCATTCTGGATTTAATTAAATTAACTGAATTTAATAGAAAAAATTACACGCAAGAAGTGATTGCAAAGACACAGGATATCTTTGTGAGACGTCAGAATTAGATAAAGGATCTTTATGAAAAATCCAAATTTTATGTAGCTTCTTAAACTTGTTCGAAACATTTCAGTACCAAATAGCATTCTGGATTTAATTAAATTAACTGAATTTAATAGAAAAAATTACACGCAAGAAGTGATTGCAAAGACACAGGATATCTTTGTGAGACGTCAGAATTAGATAAAGGATCTTTATGAAAAATCCAAATTTTATATAGCTTCTTAAACCTGTCCGAAACATTTCACTACCAAATTGCATTCTGGATTTAACTAAATTAACTGGATTTAATAGAAAAAATTACACGCAAGAAGTGATTGCAAAGACACAGGATATCTTTGTGCGACGTAATAATTAGATAAAGGATCTTTATTAAAAATCCAAATTTTATGTAGCTTCTTAAACCTGTTCGAAACATTTCACTACCAAATTGCATTCTGGATTTAATTAAATTAACTGGATTTAATAGAAAAATGACACGAAAGAAGTGATTGCAAAGACACAGGATATCTTTGTGAGACGTCAGAATTAGATAAAGGATCTTTATGAAAAATCAAAATTTTATATAGCTTCTTAAACCTGTTCGAAACATTTCACTACCAAATTGCATTCTGGATTTAATTAAATTAACTGGATTTAATAGAAAAAATGACACGAAAGAAGTGATTGCAAAGACACAGGATATCTTTGTGAGACGTCATAATTAGATAAAGGATCTTTATGAAAAATCCAAATTTTATATAGCTTCTTAAACCTGTTCGAAACATTTCGCTACCAAATTGCATTCTGGATTTAATTAAATTAACTGGATTTAATAGAAAAAATTACACGAAAGAAGTGATTGCAAAGACACAGGATATCTTTGTGAGACGTAATAATTAGATAAAGGATCTTTATGAAAAATCCAAATTTTATATAGCTTCTCAAACCTGTTCGAAACATTTCACTACCAAATTGCATTCTGGATTTAATTAAATTAACTGGATTTAATAGAAAAATGACACGAAAGAAGTGATTGCAAAGACACAGGATATCTTTGTGAGACGTCAGAATTAGATAAAGGATCTTTATGAAAAATCCAAATTTTATATAGCTTCTTAAACCTGTTCGAAACATTTCACTACCAAATTGCATTCTGGATTTAATTAAATTAACTGGATTTAATAGAAAAAATTACACGAAGGAGTGATTGCAAAGACACAGGATATCTTTGTGAGACGTCATAATTAGATAGCGGATCTTTATGAAAAATCCAAATTTTATATAGCTTCTTAAACCTGTTCGAAACATTTCACTACCAAATTGCATTCTGGATTTAATTAAATTAACTGGATTTAATAGAAAAAATTACACGCAAGAAGTGATTGCAAAGACACAGGATATCTTTGTGAGACGTCAGAATTGGATAAAGGATCTTTATGAAAAATCAAAATTTTATATAGCTTCTTAAACCTGTTCGAAACATTTCACTACCAAATTGCATTCTGGATTTAATTAAATTAACTGGATTTAATAGAAAAAATGACACGAAGGAGTGATTGCAAAGATACAGGATATCTTTGTGAGACGTCATAATTAGATAAAGGATCTTTATGAAAAATCAAAATTTTATATAGCTTCTTAAACCTGTTCGAAACATTTCACTACCAAATTGCATTCTGGATTTAATTAAATTAACTGGATTTAATAGAAAAAATGACACGAAAGAAGTGATTGCAAAGACACAGATATCTTTGTGAGACGTCATAATTAGATAAAGGATCTTTATGAAAAATCCAAATTTTATATAGCTTCTTAAACCTGTTCGAAACATTTCACTACCAAATTGCATTCTGGATTTAATTAAATTAACTGGATTTAATAGAAAAAATTACACGAAAGAAGTGATTGCAAAGACACAGGATATCTTTGTGAGACGTAATAATTAGATAAAGGATCTTTATGAAAAATCAAAATTTTCTACCAGAATTGCAACGAACTGGAGTGAAATAGAAATTTATTTTCTTTCTTAATATGCTTAATAGGTTGAAAATAATGTAACAGTACTTTTAACACTAGAACTACCGAGCACTAAACTCAATGGGCACACATTGCCTTATAATAATGACAAAATTGCATTTATTTAGACTTCGTATCAGTTTTGTTGAAATATGTGCTTCAATAGAGAAGTTCTCTAAAAAAAAGTCTCAGAAAAACATATTTATAACTTTAATATCTCTAAAAGAACAAATCAGTAACAAGTCATTTTGACTCATCTGGTAGTTCTAGTGTTAAATAATTCTAATATTTATACTGATTTAAACTGCACCTACAGTAGCGGACAAAAGTT
This sequence comes from Lasioglossum pauxillum, assembly GCA_933228785.1. Classification (NCBI taxonomy): domain Eukaryota; kingdom Metazoa; phylum Arthropoda; class Insecta; order Hymenoptera; family Halictidae; genus Lasioglossum; species Lasioglossum pauxillum. The sequence goes on along the minus strand of OW121705.1, from coordinate 40,678,614 downwards.
TAAGACCGCTCTAAAGAAGACGATAACTTATTTAATATTGTACTATAGGATTTGAACTTTTTTTTGGAAGCTAAAGTAATTAGTTTACTAAAGGATGTGAAAAGAAATTTTTTCAAAAATTGCAATTGATCGGAATTGTTGAAAAAATACTAAAAGTTGAATTTTTAACTTTTTTATGTGGGCCTATATTGAAAATTTAAAAAATACGTTTTGTAGATCTGTGTCAATTAAACATTCTGAAAATTTGGAAGATGGAAGATGGTAAAAATTGCAATTTTCACGAATTATTGCCGAAAATCGTGAAAATTCTTCAATTTTGACCATCTTTAAACGCGTGTAGCTCATTGCAACGTCGACCGATTTTCACGAAATTTTCAGAATATGTTTAATTGACACAGATCTACAAAACGTATTTTTTAAATTTTCAATATAGGCCCACATAAAAAAGTTAAAAATGATGATGCGTAATTTTTGAAAAAATTTCTTTTCACATCCTTTAGTAAAATAATTGCTCTAGCTTCCAAAAAAAAGTTCAAATCGTATAGTACAATATTAAATAAGTTATCGTCTTCTTTAGAGCGGTCTTAAACTTTTGTCCGCTACTGTATATAATATGTTGAATAGGTTGAAAATAATATAACAGTATTTTTAAATTCTAATATTTTCACCGTTTTAAATTACACCTGCTCATTTTTGTCGCAAATGCATAAAATCCGCTGTCTAAAACCAGTGCAAGTAGTGATAATGTAAATAATCAAAGCTTTGTTTGTTATGCATCGAAAATTTACAATTGGTGATCGATAGACCGAAGATCATTTCACAGTTTCATCTTATCAAAAGTATAAAAAATACATCGTCCCAGAGTCGACATTAAATTTAAAGTTTGACCGGAGTCATTAAAATTCGTCAGTAAAATGTCGAAGACCTCCAACGCGCGCCTTCATCTTGCACTAATTCGCCTTAGCTCCTCCTACAAGCCTGAACACCGCTCGATACACCTATAGCAGCGTACGTTTTCTTGTTAAGTAATGCGCGAGGGATGCGTGAACCCTTTCCGTCCACGAACGTTGTGACAGTTTATTTTGTTCTTTATTTTCTTTTTTCTGTTTAGTTTAGGTTTACCTCGCGGCCGATCATCGTCGGCGTGTTCGTTTGGCCAAGGTTCGACTTGTACTTTTGTAGCGTTTCCACGACAGTGTTGATCTTGGACTCGATTGTAAATAGAACGTACACGTAGCATATCGTTCATGCTTCTTGCCAGGTAGTGTCACGTTGCAATACACACACAGACACAGACACATATCCGGTAGATTCTATTCCTAATTAGAGTTCCTGCGACAAAACGGGAAGAAAAAAGGAAAAGGGTGTCCAGCAGAACCGTTGATCGACGGGCGAAATACATGCTCTGCGAGCCTAGTTTTTTCTCCGCGGGAAATGGCAGCGAGCGAGAATCGATCTCGCCCGGAAAGGACGAGAACCGAGAGGGAACGATCGAGCAGATGCGGCGGGCATCTCCTGGAAAGAACCGAAGGATCGACGGACGTACATCTTCGTTCGGAAATTATACAGGAATTCGATCGTCATTGCGAGCTTATGCTTCCGTTTCCCGTGTTCTCACGATTTATTACTTTCTCCGTTAATTAGAGAGCTTCGACGACGTGTTTGTAACGAGGAAGACGAAAATGGCGACCAGTAGTATTCCCGTGCTGCTGTCAGACGTATTAACCTCCAACGAGAGAGGCGTTCCTTCTTCTGATTTTCCTTCATTTATCGTTTAGCGGGCGTTATCGACAGTATTAAAACAGTTACAAAGAGTTAGGTAACCCTATCGCGGCTTTATCACAAGAGTCACCCCGACAAACACATACACACACACATACGAACAGACGAACACGCGCACGCACACAAACGAGAACACACGTACACGGTATGTAGACGCCTATTTAAAATACAGAAAAGGCATATATACATAGAGATATATATATTATATATATATATATAAATATATTTATATTTATAGACGTATGTACACGCAGGTTTATTACGGACGATAAAACACGATGATGCGTAATTGGCAAGCACTTTTACGAAGTACAAGACCGTTAGTAGAATTTTATTAGTACCAACCGGATGTGACGCGCGTGTTGGCGTGCGTGTTTGCGAGTTTCGAGTGTGTAATGAGAGTGCGTGAGTAGGTAAGGAAAGAAGCAGAGGAAGAGAGAGAAAATGGGAACAAGAACAGCCGTGAAACAGAAACGTAGAGAATACTTCCGCGGAACGAATCCCTCCGTCGCGAGGGTTTTCGTTTTGGGTTCTAGGGGAGAGACAAGCGTTGAGAATAGGGCGTCGCATGTACAATAATTAGTAGGTACCTATACATAATAGAAATACGAACCCATAAACGATTAGCGCGACTAATTTTCGCAATTTTCCGGACTAAAGTTCCTTGGGGGTTATGCGTTTTTGGTACGTGTCTCAAACCGAAGCCACCCCGATGTGATGACGGTGCTTTGTTTCTCTTTTTAATTAGAACTATTGATTTTTATCATTATTATCCTTGAGCGGCATAGTTATGTGTCTTAGGATTTATTTTGTTATTCTAACAATATTATTATTATTATTATTAATTATTATTATTAGTAATTATTATTATTATTATTATTATTACTATTATTATTATTAATATTATTATTCACGACATACTATTATGTTTACTTATACATATATTATTAAAATATACGAATGCCTATTTTCAAATACGAACATAATTTCAGTGTATTGTTTTCTTTGTGTTTTCATTTTTTTTCACCACTGCTACAACCAGTTACTAAAGACTGCATCTGAGATATTGGTAACAGATTCGTTTTTCGTTTCGTGATTATTGAAATTGCAGAAGTGTTATTTAAAATTAATAAATGTCATCAGTTTTATCAGGCAAGACTCGGATCAGTAGACTGCAGATCGGCAAGAAACGGCAGACATTGTTTAATCGTCTTGTTTAAAAGGAACTCGTATGAACTCGTATGAACTCGTTTTTTCCGATAAGCGCATAAAATCTGCAGTCTACTTATCATCAATGTTCATCAATCTATCAATCTTTTCTGCATGAAATTTTCAAAATTCCCGTGTGTGGACTTAAGTGACTGATTGTACACATCTCTGTCATGCAACGTAATTGAAACCTATCTTACTGTCTCCTTTGGTCTCCTGTTCCGACGAATTCTTAGTCGATCAATATTATTTATGGAAATATGATGTGCAAGACAGTAGCACATTCATTAACCGAGAGTAGTGCTCGCAAAATTATGTTTCTGCACTCCTTCGTTAATATGATTAATGTAATACTTAAATTGGACAGCGAATTTCAGGCATTTGTGACAAAAATGTGTAGATCAAATGCAGAACAGTAGAAATTACTATGACACGAAATAAATGTCTACGTGGCTACCATATCTTGCAATTCACGCAGATAATTTTAATTTTACATACAAATCCGTGGTCTAACGACGTTGGTTTAACAAAGAAATTAGGAAATGTGTAAAACAGTGGACTATGGCTGGTACAGCATTCAAGATGGCGGACGCTGACTCGTAAATTAATCGTCTCGTTAATCATAAGCAGACTTTCATCTTGTTTCAAGTTCCTTAATCAATATTTTTATGTAATTAGAAATATTTAAAGTGTTACGTTCAAGCAGAATAGTTTTCTACTCAGTACTTAGAACTAGTGTTCTTCCCAGATAGCACAAAGACGTCTGCAGGTGGACATTCAGACGTATTAAAGATATCCCGGATGTCTTACGAACATCTTCCGAATGTTTGCGTCTGAAAGACGTTCAGGAGACAATCGTAGGACATTCGGGAGGTCTTTAAGACATCCCTGAGAAGTCTTAAAGGTCCCCAAATCTTAATTAAATTAAAAGAAGGGAAGAGTAAAAATAGATTTCGACAAAAACCAGTGTAAAGTTAAACCAATAATTATCTGAAGAAGGCATTTGGAATTGACATAAAAAGTGTAATAAAAATAACAATTGCAATTAAAGTCACAATAAAAATAATAAAAATTAAAATCACAATGAAAATTGAAGCAAAAACACTACCTCGAACAAATAATACCAATGCTAATAACTCTAAAACACCACTACTGTCGTACTAAGACGTTACATAAGTAAGTAAATGCTAACATCAATTTTAATTTCAATGTCAATTTTTCAATTTCAGCTTGAATTTTTCAATTTCAACTCTTCAATTTCAATTTCAACATCAATTTTTCTATTTCGACTTTAATTTCGATATCAACTCTTCAACTTCATTTTCAATTTCAATTTTTCCATTTCAACTTTAATTTCAACTTCAATTTTAACTCTCCCATTTCAACTTCAATTTCTACTCTTTCATTTCAACTTCAATTTTTCTATTTCATTTCATTAATTTCAATTTCAACATCAAATTTTCCATTTCAACTTCAATTTTAACTCTCCCATTTCAACTTCAATTTCAACTCCAATTTCTACTCTTTCATTTCAACTTCAATTTTTCTATTTCATTTCAATAATTTCAATTTCAACATCAAATTTTCCATTTCAACTTCAATTTCAATATCAACCCTTCAACTTCAACTCTTCAATTTCAATTTTTCCATTTCAACTTTAATTTCAACTTCAATTTTAACTCTCCCATTTCAACTTCAATTTCTACTCTTTCATTTCAACTTCAATTTCAATATCAACCCTTCAACTTCAATTTTTCAACTTCAACTCTTCAATTTCAATTTTTCCATTTCAACTTTAATTTCAACTTCAATTTCAACTCTCCCATTTCAACTTCAATTTCTACTCTTTCATTTCAACTTCAATTTTTCTATTTCATTTCAATAATTTCAATTTCAACATCAAATTTTCCATTTCAACTTCAATTTCAATATCAACCCTTCAACTTCAATTTTTCAACTTCAACTCTTCAATTTCAATTTTTCCATTTCAACTTTAATTTCAACTTCAATTTCAACTCTCCCATTTCAACTTCAATTTCTACTCTTTCATTTCAACTTCAATTTTTCTATTTCATTTCATTAATTTCAATTTCAACATCAAATTTTCCATTTCAACTTCAATTTCAATATCAACCCTTCAACTTCAATTTTTCAACTTCAACTCTTCAATTTCAATTTTTCAATTTCAAATCTTCAATTTCAATTTCAACATCAATTTTTCCATTTCGACTTTAATTTCGATATCAACTCTTCAACTTCATTTTTAATTTCAATTTTTCCATTTCAACTTTAATTTCAACTTCAATTTTAACTCTCCCATTTCCATTTTTAATTTCAACTCTTCTTCAACTCTTTTCAATTTTATTTCATTAATTTCAATTTCAACATCAAATTTTCCATTTCAACTTCAATTTCAATATCAACCCTTCAACTTCAATTTTTCAACTTCAACTCTTCAATTTTTCAATTTCAAATCTTCAATTTCATTTTCAACGTCAATTTTTCAATTTCAATTTCAACTCTTCAATTTACACTGGCAAGTAAACGCTAACGTCTTAGTACGACTGTAATGGTGTTTTAGAGTTATTTAAATTGAAATATCTCCTGAACTACTAACTTTTCGACATACATGGGTTAGTGCTTTTTTATAACAAATATCCAGCTGCATCGATTGATGTATTAAAAAATACCTCATTCCATTTAAAAAAATATCAATGACCTTGAAATCTTGTAAAAAAATGAGCTTGAAATTTTTTTCCTTACACCGTTACACGTGGCCCTTCAAACAGTGTAACTTTGTCCTAAGAAGTTTTTTTGTACAACGAAAAGTTAAAAACGTATAAAAACCACACTCTTTATAGTCTTAAAGACGTCTTTTTAGGACGTAAGACTTTCAGACCTAAAATAGACGTGAAATGCATGTCTTGAAGACGTTGTGTGCTGTCTGGGTTAGACATTTATACAAGATTAGAAACGATATTAACAGCTGATGGAAAAGAAACATATAATTAACAAAAGATAGCTCTGAAGATCACTGCTTCATTTATTCCTTTGGTAGCTAATTACACATCGAGAACCTATGTTTACTCGTCGGCTCAATTTCCCTGCTTCAATTTACTTATCAAAGTATTTATATATTTCCCGATTTATCGCTTAACAAAGATGACATATAACATTCAAACGCGTCCATTTAATTGAAATTTACTAACATGCGACTGAAAGTTCAATTAACGGTGTCATGTGTCTCAGTTGTCAAGATTGAATTCTATAATTAACAGCGGTTAACGTCCAATCAATCGGTGTATTCATTTCAGTAAATACGGCTTTTACGGAGTGCTTTCATTCATTTCTCCGCAACTCTGATGAAACTGGTGTCAACGCAATACAAGTTCGAATTATGATCAACTAAAAGACAGGCGAAATCTGTTCAAGTCGTTCGGCACGATCGGTAGAAAGTTGAAAGCTGCGGAGAACAATGAAGAAAGCTGTGGAATATTTTCGGTTAGGTTAGCGAGCAACAGTTGAGTGCCACTGATACGCAACGTCGATTAATCGCATCGCAACCGGCGCGTATAGAAATGTTGCGGATACGGCACATTATTTTTTCCTCGAAGTGGCCGCAAATTTTTGCATGAGACCACGCAACATTACTTTCCCGGCGTTCCGCGATTTTTTCCGCGACCCTTCGGAGATATTATTCCGTGTAATTCGCACGCGAGACAATCTATTTCCAGCGAATTTGTCCCTTTCCGGCAACTCTTCCGTGTCGGAATTAAACGGAAACAGTGGAAAATGAAAAAATATCTGAAGCTTCGATCGGACTTCGTCCGTAATTAACAGTTCGAAGATATTCGTCGAGTTTGTTATCTCGTCGAGCATCCTTTGAAGAGCAACTCGAGACCGCGCATCGATTACGTTATCAATTAATATTTAAAATGATTACTCGTTTTATCAAGTTATGCGTATGAGATATCGGATTTTAGAATGCAAATCTTATTAAACATTTTCATCAAGTAATCCTATCACAGTCCACAGGTTTATTGTACGAAACTTTGAAGTACGAAGCTAAATCCTTAATATCCTATCTTCAATTTTCATCTAGATGTCTAATTTTATTCTTTTATATATGTGGAAAAATATTGATGGTTAACAGGATTACGAAGAATGCGAATGACCGAAAAATGAATCGATTTTTATCACAATACAATCCAGAGAGTGCTTATTTTGATCAATATATTCATTTAGAACAACAGTTTGTTCGATGTTACTGTTAAAATTCGGACATTTCATACTCGGCAAGCTAATACATCAACAGAATTTAATTCGATACATGGATAAAAGTTCAGATTCCGTTCGGAACACGCGAAACAATTGACGCAGAGCACTGTGCGTACTTTAATACTTCCTCCAGATCCACGAAAGCAGGTCAGAAAGTTACTCCGCAGCATTCAGCTACGGAAAAGTAGAAACTGTGCTAAATTCCTCACCGTCAGTGATGGGAATCAAGAACATACGATGAAAATGTAAATCAGCTGTGGGAACATGCTATACGCCATCTTGGAGACCGTGAAAATGTACAAACTGCACCTTCGCGTACGTCATACTTCGATCGAGTGAAACAAGTTGGTGCAATTTCGAACAGCAGGAAGATTGAAACAATTCAAGAACGTCGGTGCAACATTTTCGATTTGTTCAAACTAACCCTTAAGTGGATCTTCGAAATGTACTTTGAAAACGCAATGGTTCAATTAAATTCATCCGTAAAATCATATGTAACATTTCGTATCAATTCACGGATATCATTAACGATTCAATTAAATTATATTTAATATTCATCTCTATCAAAATGATAAATACCAATCCACGAATAGCTGTATCATATTAACGGACTGCGGATCTTTATGCAAAATAAAAATTGTTTTCATCAACTGCAACATGTAACAGATGAATACAAATTTCGTTGATGCTTTAATGACGTTCGTACGATTCTCTTAAACTTTAAATGTCAATGTTTAAGTGTCAACTATAAGATACAGAAGCCGTATCAAAATTTTAACAATTTTAATCAATCGAAAATAATATCTGAACGTTCTTAAATTGTCTTGATGATTTTACCGTTTTAAATTGCGTCCACCCATTTTTGTGATAAATACATAAAATCCGTAGTCTAATCATTAACAGTTAGATCTTTATGCAAAATAAAAATTGTTTACATCAACTGCAAGATATATAGGAGCTGAATGCAAATTCCGTTCGTGCTTTAACGACGTTCATAAACTGCAGCTAATAAATTGGTGCTCTAAAATTTGTTTGATCTGTCCACTGCTTAAAATTGCATCTACTCATTTTAGTGATAAATGCATAAAATCCGCAGTCTTAACAGTTACGTATTAAACAATGATTATTATAAACAGTGAGGCGGCATCGGCCCTAATAGTCCACTTAGGGGTTCGATCGAAGAAGAAACTCCTAAACAGTCTCTTGCAAATCGATGCAGACATTTTAATTTCGCGCGAAGCTCCGCAGTCTTAACAGTTACATATTAAACAATGATTATTATAAACAGTGAGGCAGCATCGGCCCTAATAGTCCACTTAGGGGTTCGATCGAAGAAGAAACTCCTAAACAGTCTCTTGCAAATCGATGCAGACATTTTAATTTCGCGCGACGCTCCGCAGTCTTAACAGTTACATATTAAACAATGATTATTATAAACAGTGAGGCGGCATCGGCCCTAATAGTCCACTTAGGGGTTCGATCGAAGAAGAAACTCCTAAACAGTCTCTTGCAAATCGATGCAGACATTTTAATTTCGCGCGACGCTCCGCAGTCTTAACAGTTACATATTAAACAATGATTATTATAAACAGTGAGGCAGCATCGGCCCTAATAGTCCACTTAGGGGTTCGATCGAAGAAGAAACTCCTAAACAGTCTCTTGCAAATCGATGCAGACATTTTAATTTCGCGCGAAGCTCCGCAGTCTTAACAGTTACATATTAAACAATGATTATTATAAACAGTGAGGCAGCATCGGCCCTAATAGTCCACTTAGGGGTTCGATCGAAGAAGAAACTCCTAAACAGTCTCTTGCAAATCGATGCAGACATTTTAATTTCGCGCGAAGCTCCGCAGTCTTAACAGTTACATATTAAACAATGATTATTATAAACAGTGAGGCAGCATCGGCCCTAATAGTCCACTTAGGGGTTCGATCGAAGAAGAAACTCCTAAACAGTCTCTTGCAAATCGATGCAGACATTTTAATTTCGCGCGACGCTCCGCAGTCTTAACAGTTACATATTAAACAATGATTATTATAAACAGTGAGGCGGCATCGGCCCTAATAGTCCACTTAGGGGTTCGATCGAAGAAGAAACTCCTAAACAGTCTCTTGCAAATCGATGCAGACATTTTAATTTCGCGCGACGCTCCGCAGTCTTAACAGTTACATATTAAACAATGATTATTATAAACAGTGAGGCAGCATCGGCCCTAATAGTCCACTTAGGGGTTCGATCGAAGAAGAAACTTCTAAACAGTCTCTTGCAAATCGATGCAGACATTTTAATTTCGCGCGAAGCTCCGCAGTCTTAACAGTTACATATTAAACAATGATTATTATAAACAGTGATGCAGCATCGGCCCTAATAGTCCACTTAGGGGTTCGATCGAAGAAGAAACTTCTAAACAGTCTCTTGCAAATCGATGCAGACATTTTAATTTCGCGCGAAGCTCCGCAGTCTTAACAGTTACATATTAAACAATGATTATTATAAACAGTGAGGCGGCATCGGCCCTAATAGTCCACTTAGGGGTTCGATCGAAGAAGAAACTTCTAAACAGTCTCTTGCAAATCGATGCAGACATTTTAGTTTCGCGCGAAGCTCCGCAGTCTTAACAGTTACATATTAAACAATGATTATTATAAACAGTGAGGCGGCATCGGCCCTAATAGTCCACTTAGGGGTTCGATCGAAGAAGAAACTCCTAAACAGTCTCTTGCAAATCGATGCAGACATTTTAATTTCGCGCGACGCTCCGCAGTCTTAACAGTTACATATTAAACAATGATTATTATAAACAGTGAGGCGGCATCGGCCCCAATAGTCCACTTAGGGGTTCGATCGAAGAAGAAACTCCTAAACAGTCTCTTGCAAATCGATGCAGACATTTTAATTTCGCTCGACGCTCCGCAGTCGTAACAGTTACATATTAAACAATGATTATTATAAACAGTGAGGCAGCATCGGCCCTAATAGTCCACTTAGGGGTTCGATCGAAGAAGAAACTCCTAAACAGTCTCTTGCAAATCGATGCAGACATTTTAATTTCGCGCGACGCTCCGCAGTCTTAACAGTTACATATTAAACAATGATTATTATAAACAGTGAGGCGGCATCGGCCCCAATAGTCCACTTAGGGGTTCGATCGAAGAAGAAACTTCTAAACAGTCTCTTGCAAATCGATGCAGACATTTTAGTTTCGCGCGAAACTCCGCAGTCTATTCGTCCGTTGACATGTCGAACTTGTGAGGCATCTATTGGGTAGGCAAGAAAGTAATTTCGGTATTTTAAGGTGAAGTAGAGCCCAATTTTTTGAATAAATAAGATATTCTCCCTTTTGTTCGATGGTCTTTTACCAACAAGAATAAATAAGAAAATATTTTATCGATCAAAGTTCATTGGTTGATTAAAGAAATTCGGTTTCATTTCACCTTAAAATACCGAAGTCGCTTTCATGTAACATATTACAACATATCTGAAGGGAAATTGAACCATTCGTTTTACCATTTGAAGACAGGAGCATAAAGAAGGGAAAAAGTCGCGCGGCTGTGTAATAATTACGAGCACAGAGTTGCACGCGACATGGAACACGCTTTCGCGTTGGTGGTCGCTTCGTCGAGGTTTCCGGTTGAAAATTCTCCGAATGTTCGGCTGCGCGCCGAGTTTCCGCAGTTTGTTGGCCGATCGGAATCGTCCAGATCGATGGACGCGTCTCTTTCCTCGGTTTCCTCGGGCTCCCCGGTTAAGCGTTGAACACAGGCGGCGTGAACAAGGGAAAAAAAGAGAGAACACTTTGACGATTGCCCGCGCACTCGACTGACTGTAACATAAAGTAGGCTTTAATGATTAACGGGGGAAACGAGAGGAAGCGAAAAAAATGAACTGACACACAGCTACACACCGACATGGAGAGAAAGAGCGAGAGAGAGAGATGGATGCTCGCGTTTACACGTACACGATGCAGAGACACGGTGGCAGGAAGCGCGCACACACACACGCACACACGCGAGAGAAAGAGAGCGAGAGAGAGAGAGAGAGAAAGAGTGAGTGAGAGACATAAGTGGCATAAGCATACTTACGTATAGTACTTTATCGCAAAACACATAGGCGATGCCTGTAGAGTTACAATTATGCGTAGGCGAGTTTAGAGGATACGCGCGCCCGGGAATCAACTGACTCGTGCACACGTGGCACACACACGTGGCCGCGCGTTTCGCGCTGCCGTTCGAATCGATCACGCCTCACCCCCGTTTCCAGTATCGCCGAGGCCGTCTTTTTCTTTCGAATCCTTCGACGAGACACTGTGCTCCAGCCTTCGTTCGTTTCCTCCATGGCGGAACCTTGAATCGAACGTCGAGCTCGTAACCGTTCGAGTGCCACCTTCGCGAAAATCCGAGAATCACCGAGCTAACATCAGCGATCGCGCTTGCTCTGTTCCGCGTCGATAATTAGCTGCTAATCACGACATTTTCAGAATTCAAGTGGGCCACTTCGCAGACGAATCATGTGGAGAACTCTTGCAAGTTCCAGGCCGAGTCATTTCTGACGGGCACCGGTATTTCGCTAGAAGAGTTTTACTCCGATATAAGACGATGGCTCGGGACCGCCTCACAGTGGTCTGGAGACCCTGTTTTCGTTGCCAAAATTCAATTTTTCAACTTTAATGCATTGAAAAACAATTTTTTCCTATAAAGTAACAACCTTTTAAAGCTCCCAAATCCAAAATATTATTCATTTTAGATAATTCTGTGATGAGATACAGCGTTCTAAAGACAAAGTCAGAAAATTCAAAGTAAAATAAAACGTTTTTGATTTCAATCACCGAATATCAGAAAATAGATTTTAACGATGATTTGATATATGTTAGTAAGCGCATTTCAAATATTTAATCCATTTTTAAGCATTGTTTAGTCCATACACGAATAGCGGAAATTAATGACATTTCAAACTTTGAAAAGAATTATACAAAACCGTTTAAGACCGCTAAGCATCGGACTTGTTTTATATGAAAGCTTGAACATTTACTAAGAAGATCATGTAAATTTTAACTGCAATCTCCCGCAATCTTGAACTACAAACGGATTTTGACAAATACGGGCCCGCGATTATTCGGCGCCTGGATACGCAGTTCCACTTGAATCTTGCATAGCAGCTTGGAATTACAATGTATGTATATGCTTTCTCTGTGCCAGTCAGAGACCTCGAAAACCTCCCATTACTAGTTTTCGTATAATTCCTATGAAGAATTCAATCTTATCTACTTTTCCGCGATTTCTAGACAATAGTAGCATTGTGATAATTGTTAACAAGATTTTTCAAATATTTCCGATGATCTGACAAAAAAATTATTCCAACGAAAGTGAATCAGTATTCACTTTTCTACAAACTTCAATACAAAAAGTTAAAGAAAAATCACTTTTTTTATAAAAAATGAAGGTCACCTCAATGTTTTAAATATTAACATATATTTTTTACTTCATAATATTCTAACTGGCATCAAGACGAATCCAACGACATATAATAATATAACATTAAACCTTGAAATAACGCTACAATAGTTTTGGCCACAAAAACCGAGCTACCAGACCACTGTGCGCCTTTCGTTATATTTCAAATGCAGCGGCGAACTATATCGGAGTAAAACTGTGCACGTGGTCGCTCCAGCCAGAGTTGAGCATTAATCGATTAAAATTTTGATCAAGAATGATTGATTAATGTGTACGATTAAAAAAGGTAGTCATTGACAAATCGACGATTGATTCAATCGATCGATGAAGTTAATCGTCAATCGGTGATTTAAACAAGAAATCATCGAGAAATCGGAGACTGATTCAATCGATTGATGAAGTTAATCGTCAATCGTTGATTAAAGAGAGAAATCATCGAAAAAAAAAAACATAAAAGCACGTATAAACATAATTTGTATTATAGACCAAATGGCGATACACCTAAACTCAGTTTACATTTTTCTCAGTATTCATATCGTTCTAATTCCGTATTTCATTTCGAAATTTCAGCAGTTAAGGATGTTCTGGAGGTAGAGTGGGAGACAAAAGTACAAGAAATACGAGATCCATCGATATATTGGCAATGAAAGCCATTCATGAGTATATTTTTGTTTTTGAGCGTATTTTTTTCGAGTTTCTAATTGCGTTTTTTCAAGGTTTAAATAGGGTTTGAAGTGGAATTTTATGAATTCTCCATAAGAAGACGTGTTAAACGGTGCAGTGAATCGAATCCAAACTTTGTTAATTGCATTAATTTAGTAAAAATTGCATATATCTTGTCAAATTTTCAAAAATTTAATCATTAATCGATTATCCGATTGACGATTACAATTGAAAGGAATGTAATCGTTAGGCCCTCCACACACGGGTCGATCGGCGATTCGGTCGATGCGATTCCAGTCGCATGCGATTCCTCCCTCCACGTGACTTCCAATGCAAATGAATGGAGAGCCACACACGGGTCGATTCGTGGTCGACTGAAATCGGCTCGACTGAAATCGCCGCGGTTGTAATCGCGTGCGATCGGAAGCGAAGTTCGTCCACACACGGGTCGATCGGCGATTCGGTCGACGCGATTCTAGTCGCATGCGATTTCTCCCTCCACGTGACTTCCAATGCAAATGAATGGAGAGCCACACACGGGTCGATTCGTGGTCGACTGAAATCGACTCGACTGAAATCGTCGCGATTCTAATCCCGTGCGATCGGAAGCGAAGTTGGAAAATCGCGGGGATCGTACGATTCGCGCGACTCCACAGGAGACGATTTTTTTACTCTCTTAAATCGCATTTCTGAGGTAAAAAAATTGCTTAATTCGATGTAGTATCACTAATTAGAGCTTAATATACCCCACGGTAAAACCTGCAAGTCTAGCTTTTCTTCTAGCAGCAAAAACGTCGAAGCAGTTTGGTTTTTATTGTTTTTGACAATGATCTCCCACAACAAAAAATCTGAAAAAAATCGAGGACACCGCTTTTGATGGTAGCTTATTCGGGCACTATTAATAGCATGTTTTCATATTTTTGAGAAATCTTCATTTTTCGACGTTAGAGGTTTTTCAATGGCTCTTGAACCATTCGAAAGCTGACCAATAAAAACCCATCCGAGTAAACTTTCAGCCCTCTAGCTTGCCCGTGATAGTTATAGGGTTTTACTCAGATGGGTTTTTATTGGTCAGCTTTCGAATGGTTCAAGAGCGATTGAAAAACCTCTAAGGGCAGTTTTGACCATCTTAAAAGGCTAGGCCTTTTTACTCGTACCACTAAAAAGTGTGAAATAAAAAATTTTATATAATAAATAAAAATTATAAGTATAATTTTAAGTATAAATAACTATGTGAATACACACACGAATTTAAATGCAATACAATGTTTTCGGAGGCGACGCAAAATTGAAAATTTTCCTTAAATTCCGAAAATTCTTTTACATGCTTTCACATATTAATGTATATTCTCTTACGACCTACTGATTTTCAGATTCACCATATTCTAATGAAATCATAATCAGCAACATCTGTCATTTGGAAAATTTTCAATTTTGCGCCGCCTCCGAAAAGATTTTATTGTATTTAAGTTCGTGTGTATTCACATAATTATTTATACTTATAATTATTTCATATTTTTTAGTGCGTTTTTCGAAGTCGGTTTAATTTTTTTATAAAATTTTTTGAAAGTGAAAACGTGAAAACGCGATTCTTGATGTTTGAAAAACACAAATTGACTACAATCGACCCGTGTGCAAATGGCAATCGTGTCCGTCACATGAATCGTATATGACGATCAAGACGTACGAACTTCACGACGCGATTACAATCGACTCGTGTGTGGACGGCAATCGCGTCCGTCGCATGAATCGTATTTGGCGAGCAAGACGTACGAACTTCACGACGCGATTTCAATCGACCCGTGTGTGGAGGGCCTTAATCGCAATTAACGACTGAAGTAGAAATTTCACCGTTATTCCTAATTAACGATTAATGAGCATTTAATCGTTAACCGCAAATACCGACTAAACCAGGAGATTAATTGTCAATTGCGATTAACGATTGAAGTAGAAATTTATTCGTCGATCGTTGATTAAATTTTTGCCCTACTCTGGCTCCAACTCACCCTCACCGCTACCGCGGCGGGTCACGAATGACTCCGGCATAGCATTCGGAGGGTTAACACGTCGGCTGCCGATGAATCACCCCCCAAAAATCCCACGAGTCATTTAATCCTTTGAATCGACGAATCCTATAGAAGCGGGGTCCAAGCAACTACAATGATATTGTTGAGAGAATTATAGGAAAAATTAATTTTTAAAAATTAAGAATTGTGTCAGCCACAGACGATGTGGCGGTCAACGTGTTAACCTGTTTCTTAGGAGGGGAATATTTGTCGCTAACCCTGTATAGCTCGAATTTTTGATCGACAGCGAACAGAAGAAGCAATCACACCGCGTGGCACTCAACGGGTTACGCAGAGGATGTACACATTTGCGATTCACCTTTAAGAATATCTTTGAATCCAGTTGTACGTCGCAAATCCTTCTGTCGTGAATTTGTCAGCATCAATCCGTTTCGAAACTTTGACAACCAGCGTAATGCGTACCTAAGCAAGTATAGCATTTTACAGTTGGTGTAGTTCTGATGAAAGAGTTTCTAAAACAAATCGCGAATTTTTTATAAGAAGTGCGGCAGTCAAAGAGTTTCGAAGGATTGAATTCGTGAAACATGTCTCTTGTCGAAGAAGTAGATTTGACAGTCTTTGGTTGTTCACTTTCAAGTACATTGCTTCAAAGAATCTTACTTTTGGACAAGTTAATTATCAATTATAGAGATTGGCTTTATAATTATTGAAATTATAAAAGAGATCGGAAAGAAATAAGTACAATATCCACAAATGTTCCGCCAGTGTCCAATTGTCTTGAGCGATGTACTCGGTCCTTGTCAAATTAATTGTGACAGTTTGAATACAATTAATTTTGAAATATTCAAGATCTTCATACTGATTTCGAGACAGACTGAAAGTATAATAACTTGAGACACTCCGATCTTGAAAAACCAAAGGCTGTCTGTACTTCGATAATATGTTTGTTACTTGTTAATCCGGTTAAAGTTAAAAATTAATGCGTCCGTTGTTATGTTGAACAATAGTAACCAACTCTGAGACAAAATTGCAATTCGTTGAAGCGGGGACACTGAAAAGCATGAGGCTCCTGTTTGTTGAACTACTTCAAATTGTATTCTATGGATTCTTGATTGAAATTCAACAATCGTTTGCGGTGCAGAATCGAAACAAAAATATCGATATTCACCGTGTTTATTACGAGAGTTATAACGTTCAACGTGGATGCTGTTTCTTTTACATTGTATCTCGTAAAAACAAATAACCAATGGTAATGGAAACCAATAAACAATTCAAACGGAATATAGGGTAAAATTGCCTAATAGGAGAACGCATTTTAACAATTTTGACTGTACTTCACTATAATTAAAATTCGATACATGTTCTAAAAGTAAAATAAAAAGAGACTCGATATCTACTTTTATGATAGAAAAAACGAAAATGATGCAAATACCGTTCCTGACATTTTTCTTTCTTGTTCAGCAGAAAACTCATTTATCTAAGATAAACAAATGATATCTTAACTGCAAGAAACTAGAGTGAAATAAAAATTTATCTTCTTTGTTATTATTAGACTGCGGATTTTATACATTTATGACAAGTAGCGGACATTTTAAAAATATTTTATAATTAAAGATAACTAATTAAAAGAAGAATACAATTTTTATTTGGCTCGTGTGTCCTGCAATCAATGCAAACATTTTTTATTTTGCAAAAAGATCCGCAGTCTACTTATTATAGTAGATTGGCCAGAAAGTTACTTCATCGAATTCAAATTGCTAAACTGTTTATATTCTATTCGAAAACTGTCTGCCTAATAAATTGCAATAGCAACGTCTCTATTTTATTTTGATATCTATTCTTGCAAACAATGCCATTGATACATTCAAAAGAAAAATGCAGACTTCGTGGCCAACATAATAGTAGGTTCAAAATAATATAATAGTATGTTGAAATTCTTCTAATGTTTCTATTGTTTTAAACTGTACCTAGTGGTTTGTATCATTAGTTTATTTTCCATCGATGCGCATCCGAACAAGTCTTAAAATTAAATAACAAATCGAGTGTTTTCAATGAGCACAACAGACGAACAATTTGCAAAACATCTGATTGAAATTGAAATTGCTAAACTGTTTATTCTATTCGAAAAATGTCTGCCTAATAAATTGCAATAGCAACGCCCCTATTTTATTTTGATATCTATTCTTGCAAACAATGCCATCGATACATTCAAAAGAAAAATGCAGACTTCGCGGCCAACCTAATAGTAGGTTCAAAATAATATAATAGTATGTTGAAATTCTGCTAATGTTTCTATTGTTTTAAACTGTACCTAGTAGTTTGAATCATTAGTTTATTTTCCATCGATGCGCATCCGAACAAGTCTTAAAATTAAATAATAAATCGAGTGTTTTCAATGAGCACAACAGACGAACAATTTGCAAAACATCTGATTGAAATTGAAATTGCTAAAATGTTTATTCTATTCGAAAACTGTCTGCCTAATAAATTGCAATAGCAACGTCTCTATTTTATTTTGACATCTATTCTTGCAAACAATGCCATCGATACATTCAAAAGAAAAATGCAGACTTCGTGGCCAACCTAATAGTAGGTTCAAAATAATATAATAGTATGTTGAAATTCTGCTAATGTTTCTATTGTTTAAAATTGTACCTAGTAATTTGAATCATTAGTTTATTTTCCATCGATGCGTATCCGAACAAGTCTTAAAATTAAATAATAAATCGAGTGTTTTCAATGAGCACAACAGACGAACAATTTGCAAAACATCTGATTGAAATTGAAATTGCTAAACTGTTTATTCTATTCGAAAACTGTCTGCCTAATAAATTGCAATAGCAACGTCTCTATTTTATTTTGATATCTATTCTTGCAAACAATGCCATTAATAGATTGAAAAGAAAAATGCAGACTTCGCGGCCAACCTAATAGTAGGTTCAAAATAATATAATAGTATGTTGAAATTCTGCTAATGTTTCTATTGTTTAAAATTGTACCCAGTAATTTGAATCATTAGTTTATTTTCCATCGATGCGCATCCGAACAAGTCTTAAAATTAAATAATAAATCGAGTGTTTTCAATGAGCACAACAGACGAACAATTTAACGAAACATCTAAAAAATTTTGTGACCCAGACAAAAGCTTGGGGTCTCGTATTAGACGACTTTACCTTATTCGAACAAAAGCGATTTCGGCCAGCATTCGAACTCGAAAATCTCGTCGGGAGAATCGATTATCTCGATATTCCGGCGGAAGAGATAGCCGGGAATCAGTGTCCCCTCGAAGAAATTAATGTTCCGGCGATGAGAAACCGGCGTTCCGGCGTTCTCATCGAACGCGGTGGGGATGTTCCCACCGAAAAATTCATTTCCGGATTATTCAGGGATCATTTGCGCGGCGAGTTAACGGCTTTCGATTTTTATCCGACAATTAAAAACGGCTCTCGGTACCTCGCGATCCCGGTCGCGACGTCGAGAGCGCGTAATCGCGCGTCGATCGCGATCGAAATGGGGGGCACAGCGATTCGAGCGGCGGCGGCGACTCGTTCGCGTCGCCGTTTCGCGCGTGCTCGCCGCCGTTGGAATTACCACGTTTACACGGGGCTATATTGAAATTTGTGTAAACCGAACGTTCCCATATCAGTTGTAGTCCATATCAATGCGCGCCGGAGAGAATGGCCGCCCGATTTTAAACAGCGAGCAAGCGAGCTCGCGGGGAATCCCGCCGACGAACACGCGAGAAAGAACACCTCGCGGCCGATGTGCTCGTTCGAAGTCCGCGGAGTCCAGATCGATGAACCGAAGTGCTCTTCTAATGGTTCAACCTTGGTCGAGACTTTGCTGAAGAACCGTCGAAGACATTCTCGAAACGAGATCTTCGTCCTCGATACAGAAGAACACACTTCCTTATCGAATCAGAAGAATTACCGCGGCCGATCAAATCGGAGCCTTATAATACAGAAATTGTTAATGTTACCCGAAGTATTGCTAGTCGTGTATTTGCAATTTGCAAGCATGCTTCATTGAAGAACGATAAAGATTATCAGGCAGAATGGCTTCAAGAGTTCGATCGTCCGCCGTATGTTGCACACGTTATTTTTATAGGTCCATATCGATGTGGTAGAATCGAAAACCGCGAGAAGCCAGCGGCACTTTGTTTCACCGATCGGAACGCGTTTCTTTTTCACACTTGCGAAATATTTCATTTTTTTCCTTTTCTTTTTCGAACGGCGCATTCCCTCTTTCGAGGGAAACTACTCAGCCCCGGGAGTCGAGGGGCGACTTCCTTGTTGCGTGATCGATGCAAAACCCCTTTTGTTCCCCCTTTGTTCCACGGGATTCTCCTTCTGGTTCGCGTTTATTAAGGGCTGAGGGCGGTCATGCTCGTTGGCGCCTGTTCTCCCCGCCCTTTTGTACGTTTCGAGTGGCGCCGCATTGTTGGGGAGCGAGTACGTACGCAGAGCGGAGACACGAAAACCAGGTCAGGGGCTGAGGGATCCACGCTTAACGCGTAAAATTGAAATTATCGAGCAATTTCGACGGTCGGATGATACATATATATGTACAAGCCGCTGCGGCCGAGAGCACGCCACGCGGCCTCGAATCGTACTATCGATTATATCGCAACACCGTCGCGACTTCCTACTTCCGTCATCCTATATGTTCTCTGGAACACTCCATTTTTTTCAACTCTACACGATTAATCTCGATAATTGAAGAGATTGAATTTACCTGCATTGCAAAGCAGAAGTAAAAATTACGCAATGTGAAATGTAGCATTGACAGCGGAATGGTAATTTGCATTAGAAGGGAAACAATACGGAGCACCAATCGGAGAGGATAAATTTATTTTAAAAATTGGTGTTTTGACTTCCTTGAGGTCCTGGATTGCAAATCGGAAGTAAAAATTACGCAATGTGAAATGTAGAATTGAAAGCGGAATGGCAATTTGCATTAGAAGGGAACAATACGGAGCACCAATCGGAGAGTATAAATTTATTTTAAAAATTGGTATTTCGACTTCCTTGAGGTCCTGCATTGCAAATCGGAAGTAAAAATTACGCAATGCGAAATGTAGAATTGAAAGCGGAACGTAATTTGCATTAGAGGGGAAACTATACGGAGCACCAATCGGAGAGGATTAATTTATTTTAAAATTTGGTATTTTGACTTCCTTGAGGTCCTGCATTGCAAATCGGAAGTAAAAATTACGCAATGTGAAATGTAGAATTGAAAGCGGAACGGTAATTTGCATTAGAAGGGAAACAATACGGAGCACCAATCGGAGAAGATTAATTTATTTTAAAAATTGGTATTTTGACTTCCTTGAGGTCCTGTATTGCAAATCGGAAGTAAAAATTGCGCAATGTGAAATGTAGAATTGAAAGCGGAATGGTAATTTGCATTAGAAGGGAAACAATACGGAGCACCAATCGGAGAGGATAAATTTATTTTAAAATTTGGTATTTTGACTTCCTCGAGGTCCTGTATTGCAAATCGGAAGTAAAAATTACGCAATGTGAAATGTAGAATTGACAGCGGAACGTAATTTGCATTAGAAGGGAAACAATACGGAACACCAATCGGAGAGGATTAATTTATTTTAAAAATTGGTATTTTGACTTCCTTGAGGTCCTGTATTGCAAATCGGAAGTAAAAATTGCGCAATGTGAAATGTAGAATTGACAGCGGAACGTAATTTGCATTAGAAGGGAAACAATACGGAGCACCAATCGGAGAGTATAAATTTATTTTAAGAATTGGTATTTTGACTTCCTTGAGGTCCTGCATTGCAAATCGGAAGTAAAAATTACGCAATGTGAAATGTAGAATTGGAAGCGGAATGGTAATTTGCATTAGAGGGGAAACTATACGGAGCACCAATCGGAGAGTATATATTTATTTAAAAAATTGGTATTTTGACTTCCTTGAGGTCCTGCATTGCAAATCAGAAGTAAAAATTACGCAATGTGAAATGTAGAATTGAAAGCGGAACGTAATTTGCATTAGAAGGGAGACAATACATAGCACCAATCGGAGAGGATTAATTTATTTTAAAAGTGGTATTTTGACTTCCTTGAGGTCCTGCATTGCAAATCGGAAGTAAAAATTACGCAATGTGAAATGTAGAATTGACAGCGGAACGTAATTTGCATTAGAAGGGAAACAATACGGAACACCAATCGGAGAGGATTAATTTATTTTAAAAATTGGTATTTTGACTTCCTTGAGGTCCTGTATTGCAAATCGGAAGTAAAAGTTACGCAATGTGAAATGTAGAATTGAAAGCGGAATGGTAATTTGCATTAGAAGGGAACAATACGGAGCACCAATCGGAGAGTATAAATTTATTTTAAAAATTGGTATTTTGACTTCCTTGAGGTCCTGTATTGCAAATCGGAAGTAAAAATTACGCAATGTGAAATGTAGAATTGACAGTGGAACGTAATTTGTATTAGAAGGGAAACAATACGGAGCACCAATCGGAGAGGATTAATTTATTTAAAAAATTGGTATTTTGACTTCCTTGAGGTCCTGTATTGCAAATCGGAAGTAAAAATTACGCAATGTGAAATGTAGAATTGAAAGCGGAATGGTAATTTGCATTAGAAGGGAAACAATACGGAGCACCAATCGGAGAGGATAAATTTATTTTAAAATTTGGTATTTTGACTTCCTCGAGGTCCTGTATTGCAAATCGGAAGTAAAAATTACGCAATGTGAAATGTAGAATTGAAAGCGGAATGGTAATTTGCATTAGAAGGGAAACAATACGGAGCACCAATCGGAGAGGATTAATTTATTTTAAAAATTGGTATTTTGACTTCCTTGAGGTCCTGCATTGCAAATCGGAAGTAAAAATTACGCAATGTGAAATGTAGCATTGACAGCGGAACGTAATTTGCATTAGAGGGGAAACTATACGGAGCACCAATCGGAGAGGATTAATTTATTTTAAAAATTGGTATTTTGACTTCCTTGAGGTCCTGCATTGCAATTCGGAAGTAAAAATTACGCAATGTGAAATGTAGAATTGGAAGCGGAATGGTAATTTGCATTAGAAGGGAGACAATACATAGCACCAATCGGAGAGGATTAATTTATTTTAAAAGTGGTATTTTGACTTCCTTGAGGTCCTGTATTGCAAATCGGAAGTAAAAATTACGCAATGTGAAATGTAGAATTGAAAGCGGAATGGTAATTTGCATTAGAAGGGAGACAATACATAGCACCAATCGGAGAGGATTAATTTATTTTAAAAGTGGTATTTTGACTTCCTTGAGGTCCTGTATTGCAAATCGGAAGTAAAAATTACGCAATGTGAAATGTAGAATTGACAGCGGAACGTAAATTGCATTAGAAGGGAAACAATACGGAACACCAATCGGAGAGGATAAATTTATTTTAAAAATTGGTGTTTTGACTTCCTTGAGGTCCTGGATTGCAAATCGGAAGTAAAAATTACGCAATGTGAAATGTAGAATTGAAAGCGGAATGGCAATTTGCATTAGAAGGGAACAATACGGAGCACCAATCGGAGAAGATAAATTTATTTTAAAAGTGGTATTTTGACTTCCTTGAGGTCCTGTATTGCAAATCGGAAGTAAAAATTACGCAATGTGAAATGTAGAATTGAAAGCGGAACGGTAATTTGCATTAGAACGGAACAATACGGAGCACCAATCGGAGAGGATTAATTTATTTTAAAAATTGGTATTTTGACTTCCTTGAGGTCCTGCATTGCAAATCGGAAGTAAAAATTACGCAATGTGAAATGTAGAATTGACAGCGGAACGGTAATTTGCATTAGAAGGGAGACAATACGGAGCACCAATCACAGAGTATTAATTTATTAAAACAATTAGTATTTTGATTTTCTTGAGGCATTGCAATCACAAGTGAGAATTGCTGAACACGACATATCTGATTGGGATTGAAACAATAATTTGCGTTGGAACGGAAGGATATAGAAATTAATTTGATTAAAATATTAGTGTCCTGAGCATGTCTTGAGGTCCGACATTGCAAATTAGCAGACAGCGGATTGTTTGCACATTTATCATACAAATGAATTGGTGTAATTTAAAACAGTAAATTGATTAGATGAATTAAAAAATACTGTTATATTATTTTCAACGTATTAAACATATTAAAACACAAAATAAATTTCTACATCGCTCCAATTTGTTGCAATTCAGCTAGACAATATTTATTTTGCCGCTGTTAGACGAGGCTCTATTTATTTAAATTTTCTGCAATTTTCACAACAATACGTGCTTGGATATAGAATTTTATCGAATCAATTTCCGCGTAAGCAACTTCATAATTTAAATAATTATGAATTGAAAAATATAAAACCGGTCATTTGACCGTGTTAATCACGGTTGACAGACTATTTAAATTTGCTGAAACAAATCACAAATGAAAATAAAATGTTTTAGATTCCGGAATGGGAAAGTAATTATACGAAATTAGATTGCCCTCCGCGACGATTGAAATTTCCACTTCAAATTGGATGTAACGATATCCCATAGATATTAACTCTTTGAGTCGAAACGTTAATTAATGGGAGATTCCAATTTATGAAATGCGATATCATTACGCGCGCACAGAAATGTATGTGGTTTTACTTGTTAATGTATATATGCATATGCATATACATATGTATATGTATATACTATTACGTATTAATTAATAATATCTTCTAAATGAAATTGGAAACTGTAGCAAGAACTAGTCGCCAGAGTCGAAAGTGCTCTGGCAACGTTTCAAAGTTCCGTTGCAAAGCAGCGCGCGTGATTCATTAATTACAAAATTGGAAACCACGGCACCGTAACTAATTTTGATCAATTTTATTAATGCATCCGCGCGATTTTCCCTTGTCGCGAAAAGAACCTGATTTATTTAACGTTTAACTTCCATTTACTCTAATTTCATCATATACAATCTCGCGCAGGGACAATGTTTGTCGTCGAATGAAATTTTCACATCGATTTAATAGAAATACCTCGCCGCACCGGTGCTCCCTCAAATTATTAATCGACTATGCTTCCGATCGGTCCTTTTTTACCTCTGGTTTGCCTCACGACTCGGAATTTCAGCACGTTTTATTATTACTTCATCATATTAACGGATCGAAAGATTAGGGTAGACTTCACTTTACCGGACTGAAAATTAGTACCTTCCTCCTACGAATTATGATGTATTTGTACGTAATCCAGTAGATTTGTATCCGGCGCGGATGCAGATCGAAGTTTCGATTCTCTAGGATCAATAGTTGAGGAGCTATGGTCGCTTAAAGTTGAGCATTTTTGACAGTTAAGGGCGCCGCCATATTGGTTTGTAGTGACGACCGCGAGCCGCTTAACTTTCCGCCCCCCTCGATCTAATCCTAACCAACTCAGTAAGCGGCGTGCGACCGTCACTAGAAACCAATATGGCGGCGCACTTACCTGTCAAAGACACTGCAGGTTGCTCAACTTTAAGCGACCATAGCTCCTCAACTATTGATCCTAGAGGTTCGAAACTTCACATACAAATCTACTGGATTACATACCAAATACATTATAATTCGTAGGAGGAAGGCACAAATTTTGAGTCCGGTAAAGTAAAGAGCAGCCAAAGGTTAGAATTTACTGTTCTAAATTTTCATTTTCCAATCGCAATAAATTGCTCCAAAATATTAAAATTGATAAACGACGGCCATATTGATCGCAGAATCTGGCAGTATAATAAGTTAATATAATTTTGATTAAGTATCGACGTAACGAGACGATAAAACTGTGTTTCCACATTCCCATTAAATCCGCAACAAAGAGTCCCAACTAAAGAGATAGAGATGGTCAATGACTTCTTCGATTACCGAAATCATCGAAATTGAATAATAAAAATTGCGGTAAACTCGTCCTTATAATTCCGACAGGGTGTCGGAAATCAGTCGCCGAGAATTCTTAATGTTGACAAATCGATAGAGATCTCGGGGCAGAAAATGGCGAGGTGTGTATCGGATCTAGACAATGTGTTCCTATGCTTAGGCGTCGAGACGCCCGTCTCTTCGGCCCCTGGCGCTGGCTTGGATGAACCGTCGCTGTTAAAATGGGGAGAGAACCGCGCGAGACAGAACAATAGCGAATAGCTAAGTTTAAGTATAAGCGTTAACGTTTTAAAGGAGGCAAGAGAAGCATTGCTCGGCTAGGTAGTCGCGCCGATAACAAGGTAGTTTGCTCATGGAAGAGAAGACCGGCTGATCTGAGGGTCCGGGTCGAATCGACGAAGACGCGATCGATACCTCGACAGGTGGGTCTCGGCAGGCTCGATATATTTTAGACTTTAAATAGGAGACTGACTGAGAGACACGGGGAAAGGGGTACTCGTATCAGAGCCGGGATAGCTGGGACCATCTGTCGAACGTTGCGATCTGTCGAATGTTGTTCCATGCTGACGTAACAATTGCGGTTATTTAGTTTCCTCGAACGATGGTTGTTGACGCGAAACGTTGTTTTCGCTGGGTGCTTCGCGGAAAGTGCGAAACGAGACCGACGACGTTGTTGATTTATTTATTCATTCGCGGGTGAGTCAGCCCGGCAAGGCTGGCTGAACGTTTGTCGCCTGTTTCTTCGGTAATTATAGCTGTGCGAGTACTCGAAATGTCGGGTACTTCCGAAATTATAGTCTGGTCGGGCTCCTGAAAGTTTCTAACGTTCGTTGAGAAAGATTGAACGTGAAATCAGACTGGAAGCTCATGAAAAATTGGGGTACTTTCGGGTACCCACGCCTCGGTTCGGCTTTTGATGGTTCGGGTCGGGTCGGAACCCGAAAATATGTCATTCGGGTACCCGAATATTATAAGTTTTCACTTTCCGAGTGGATTCCGACCCGATTTTCAGTACGCGTACACGAAATTTTCGGGTGCCCGCACGGTGCTGGTAATTAGTAGCGGTTAGGAAGGAGTTACTTTGGAAACGTTTGAACGCTGCTACCGTTGTGTTTGGTTTTTCGCTTGGATACGAACGGATCGTTTCGCGTGCGAAGTATAATGCACAAATTGGAACGGGTCGAAGCTGTCGGCCCCGCCGAGCTTCTGTCAACACCCGAATACGAATGAATTATTCGCGGCGATCGCACGACCGTAATATCGCGAATCACGACGATTAATATTGCAAAGTGCGCGTTCCGGCTCGGCAATACGGCCGACGAAGTAATACGGACAATATGGTTGAAAACTTGACCCCGCGAACCGCGCGCGGGAGCCTTGTAATTTTTATGCGGTCGCATAGCCTCTGTCGCAAACGTAAAAGATAAAAGCACGCATCGTGAACGATCCTAAGCTCCAGAATGCTCCATCGGATGCTGTACAATATTCATTTTCGAAGGGCAGCAGTGGGGAATGATACCGGCTGAACGAAATGTGATTTATTAGATGACGTATTTTATTTAGAGGATTTCAGGGACAGCGTAGTTAATTGTTAATACTTGGTGCTCAACAATCGCGGTCGTTCGTCTGCGCGAGCAGATCTTCTCCACGCTTGTTTAACCCTCCGCCGTATATCTCGTCGATTTTACCTTACGCACGAATGCGCCGATCTCTTCTGCGAAAATGTTATTATGTTAGGTTGTCCTACAAGTTTCTTTCACTACGTGCACATTCCGTATTGTTAGAAAACATCAGCGTACACAAACAACGCGATCTTCTGTTCGTTAATGTTTCATTATTCCTTAAGGGGGATCTATACCCTCGGATTTTGGGCTATTTATCAATGTTATCAACCTCTGTGCAGAAAAAAAGTTTGGTAACATTGATAAACACACAACTGCATAATGAACACGAGATGGAGTTGCTTGATATTTCCATATTCTACTCATCTCGTCGCGAATGCCGTTATACAGGGCAAGTCGCACTAATATTAGTGCCACCGATGAGAATATGTACCTCGTCTGTGTCAGTTTTGCTATGATTCCACATTGACAGCAGTGAAATGTTGCACAATATCGCAGCACTGATTGACAGTCCTTCTGACTAGGCACCATCTCGTGTAAACTAACTGAAATGAAATTGGCTCTAGATTGGCTCTACATCAGAGATAACCTCTGTCTTCATGAACGTAATATGGGGAAATCTCTGCTAATGTGAATGAAATCACGCGCGGCGATTTTTTGTCCTTATACGAGCATATTTTGAGCTACACAAAGGCTCATTTGATAGAGGAAGGTTCATCACGGCGCGCTCTGCTCATCATATCAGTCAGAAAAATCTCTTTGAGACAGGAAAATACATTGAAATCTGCGGTTATTTTTCTAGATTTTTTCTCTACTTTGGGCACTCATATTATTAGATATAAACATAATCTCGTTAAATCAATAGCAGAGCGCGCCGGATTTAACCTTCCTCTATAGAATGAGTCCTCACCCAGTCCAAAATCCGCTCAAATAAGGACAAAAAATCGCCGCGCGTAAACCCATGTTTCGACCCAAAATCTAGTAAGATTCTAGTTCCTTTCTAGTTACTTCATTGGGTATAGATCCCCCTTAAGCTTCCCCTTTCTTAACCATGCCATTGGTTTTCTTGATAACTACTCTGAATCTGCACTGAGCACGTTAATCGAGAACGAAACGAACTTTTGGGACAACCTAATGTATGTTGATATTCGGTCCCTCGCTCTGAGCTCTGTATAATCTTCGTTTACTGGGACCACGAATATTTCTGTTGATACGGTGACGATCCCATCACACGTTTGTCGGAAAATTCTGTCGTTTTTCAGCCGACACATTTTACTAACGAGAGAAACGATAGCCACACCTGTGTTTGCAGACACACGCGTGAACTACCGAGTACAGAAAACGTCAGAATTTTCCGAGAAACCCGACAACTGTATACGTTCTTCTGTTCGGAGGGGAGGGAGTCTCGTCTGCTGTCACGGTGCATATTACACAATATATACATATATATATATATATTTGTTATAAATAGCGATTACCAAAGGAATTATTTTCCAGCGAGTCTCTTTCGGCGGTGGTCGAAGCAGGCGACGCTCCCTTCGTTCCCGGGGGAGGGTCAAACGAGTGGCGCGATTGTAAATGAAAACGAACTCGAAGCCGGACAAGGATCGTCGGAAAGTTCGCTCGACATCTTCTCTTCTATAATAAAAAAAAAATGAAAAACAGAAAAATCGCGTTCGGTCACGATCGCCGGGTCGTAGATATAGGAAGCGTAGGCGGTTAATTCAGTTAGAAACGCGAGAGCCGTTCGGGTAGAGAAGGGAAGAGTGGGAGAGGAAAAATATTAAAAAAACAAAAAACGAGTAAGTAATATCAGTTCACACGGGAGAACCTACTATGCAATGAATCCAATAGCAATAATTGTATAAACAAAGAGCGAAAAAGAAAGAAAGCAAGAGAGAGAGAGAGAGAACGTGTGAGTGAGAGAAAGAGTGAGAAAGATAGAACGACGGAATGTGTGTACGTGTGTGTGTGTGAGTGAGAGAGAGAGAGAGAGAAAAAAGGGTGTAGAAAAGAAGCGCATGGAAAGAGAACGAAAGACTTTGGTGAGGCGATGAATGTATGAACCGGAGTATAGGGGATGATGGAGAATATGAAAACCTCGCGGAGACGTTGGAATGACATCGTGCTACATATATTATACAATTATATCGTTTTGGTGAAAGAAAAGAGAGAGAGAGAGCGAGAGAAAGAGAGATTGAGAGAATAATAACCGGGAAAACTTGACACCATTTCTTCGGCTCCGCTAATCACGCTACACTTTAAATAAATGAATAAAAAAAAATATATATATATATGAAAAAGTATATATATATATTATATATATTATATGTCAAGAGATATTTATACTAGTATTTTAATAGTTTAGTACATAATGCAATATAAATATATATATATACATATTATACATATATATATATAACTATGTATATGTATATATATATATATATTATACAGAGAGAAAGAGAATGAAAGAGAGAACACGAGTGTACTATACAAACAATAAAAAATGAAAACGAGGAGAAAGGCGAGGCTCTGTAAATACATACAACACACATAGAGATATTATTCTATGATATATATATATTATATACATACATTGACTATGCTAGTGATACATTAACATAGAATTATTGTATACATCGGCGTATCGACATAGACGAACATTGTGAATAGGAAGAAAACTAACGTAACTAAAAAAAATTACCTATAGGTATGAGTATATCTAAGCTAAGTGGATAACAAAAAAAAAATTAATAAATAAATAAATAAACTTCATTATATTATATTATATATATGACGCTAGTGCATATACGTATAAATATATATAATATACATATAATGTATTCACATAGAACACACGTAAATGATGCATATGCATTAAACTACGGGGACACATAATCATAATTATTGACATTATGATGTAACGTTTTAGGATCGGAGAATTGTGAAACAAGAGAGAAACGATAAAAAAACGAGAGACAACCTAGCGCAATGAAAGACATGTTGACGAACATTTTTAGGTAGATACTATAATACTTTATTGTTTGTACATTGGGCACGAATGCTCTATTATTTTACTGTGATCCGTGTTTTTGTACGATTTTCGAAGTCACGCCGCACATGCAGGGCCGACGTTAGCGGACACGAGTACACAGACATACACGAACACACGGCTACACGTAATAGGTATACAAACGCGCGCGATTCCGGTTTGAAAGTCGCGCTGCGACAGTCATATTGGGTCGTACGCATAAAAATAAGTAAATGCTTCAAGCGTTAAGAAAATACTAGATTTCTTATGCATAATCTTTCACCGGTACATACTAGGGGTCTGAGTTGAGGTCAATACAGCAATACAATATTGCTAAGCAGGAGATATTGGTACGATGCTACGTGTTTGAAGTGTTTGCCAGAAAATTCAGTGGATGCTGGTTCAAGTAAACATCCCTTATGCATACCGAACCAAGTATTTGCCTCGAAGATCGATAGCGAGAGCTTTCACTTGGTTTTATACGTACGACCCATCGTTCCTCGTCGCAGATCGTCGCGTCTCCGGGCGGACGAGCCGCCATCTTGTCGCCGCCGCGACCGGCGCGATTTTCGCACAAGTGCGATAGTTTTTGACGATGGTCCACGGAAATCCCCTTGGTTACAGTCGATCCGGTTTCGATTCCCACGTCGAGAATTCGAACGACGGTAAACGACGCGACGCTTGGTGCTCGAGGGAGGGTTGCTCTTCGCGAAGAGGAGGGATCCAGCCGATCAACCTCCCGCCGTGACTAACGTCGACCCTTGGAACACGCGTTTCGACCAAAAAGAATAAAAAGAAAGACGGAAGATTGCATAACTCACTTTCACGGGAAAAATTCCGAGCTTTTTATACTGCGCGAGTACCATTGTATCGTGTTCATTGCATCTCACACGCGCCGCTTCGCATGGGATTATCATCGCGCGGGAACAAACGATACTTTCGGCGAGAACAAACCTGAATCGGTGTCGATTCTCCTCGATCGATGGGCTTCGCCTTCACGATAACGCTTACTAACGCGTATTATACCGTAGTGTCGCACGCTGCTCTCCTTCTCGGCGATAAACAGACGGCAAACACTGTAGAGCACGCGAGCAGAGGCGATAGGCGACGGTGAAGATCATTCAGCGACGGGCACACTAGGTCAATTCGATGTCGCGATAGGTGATTGCGCTTTCACGCTTTCGGTCGAAATAATACACGTGTGCTGGAGAACGACCGGGGAAGTCGGTCGGATGTTTGGTCGGAACTTACCTCCGGTATGCTTGCAAGAATCCCCGCGGATCAAACGAGATCGATCCTCGCGGAAGGACCGGTTTGAACAGGCGAGACTTGCCACGAGTGTCGCAGATTGGAATTAAGTCACCTGGAGGATGATATCGATCGAATGGGCACCGTTCCCGGAGATTTCCTCCGCTTGTCTTTCAACCAAGACAATTTTTCCAACGAGAACAGGCTCTAAAGCTACTTCCACACTGAAGGTTCTACAAAGTAGGGGAGACACGTCTTGATCTGGCGAATCTGTTAAGTCGTTTACTGTAAACAGGGTTTGAAAGAAGAAGAACGGAGATGTTGCTTCGGTGTGGACATAGCTTAACGCAACGAGTAACTGTTTGGTCATTCGTGGATCGGACGAGGAGATCGTGAGAATGCGTTCGGACAAAATACAGGGACGATACATATCGTGCGAGGACTTTCGATGCTCATTGATTTTATTACTCGGAAATGCGACTCTGTTCGATCGATCGTTCTTTAAACGTTGGCAGATGATCTTTCGCGAGCGCTGGATTTTGGGGATGAAGTGAATTATGTTTAAATTGTTCGGTTTATCGAGCGTCGTCTGTTAAAGTTGATGTATAACAGGGTGTACCAGATCGTACGGGCATTACTCCACTGGCGGATTCAGTGTACTAATAAAGAGCTGAAGTTGTAGTCGGGTTTGTCTTTCAATGATTTCTTTCTTTTATAAACAGAGCTCTTCGTTGAACTGTTTACAAGCGAAATGTAGAAATGACAGACTTATTATCGATAGTGAACTATCTTAAAACTGTACAAACACTTTCTATACATAGGAATTGCTGATTCAGGAAGTGCGCACGCAATAGAGTTAGCGAAAAAGTACGTGGTGTGTCAAACGTTGTTTATAAACAATTCGATGAAGAAGTTTATCAAAAGAATTATTGGAGAACGGAAACTCGGCTGTAAAGCAGAAGCAAGATTTTCATGTATTTTAGTACACCCTGTGTAGTAAAAGTTCCTTAGCATATCTATTCACACATGTTATTGCCAGACTGCGGATCGTATGCGTTTATTATAAAAGCGAGCAGATGCAATTTGAATTTATTTAAGTATTAGAAGAATTTATTTCGTCCAAATTATTAAAGAAATAATGGCAATTTTAGTTGGTTCGTGTTTCTTAGAATTGGCACAGATAATTTTTATTTCGCGTACAAATCCTCAGTCTACTTATTAGTAATAAGTTATTGCCAATTTGTATTCTTGAATTTCAACGTTAATTGCACGAAACTGGTTTTACCATTGGTTCTCAAATCGTTGATAGCACAAATATCATCGGTGTGATTTATCACGGGAAAACTTCGGAGATTTAAACCGTGAATCTTGTCAATGGATTTTGATATCGTATTCGTGAAAATTTTCGCAGCTGTGACTATTGAAATAACAGAGGAGGTTTCTCAAATAATCTGTGTACTATGAAGGAAACAGAATAGTTCCCTGTAAACCCGGGATTTCATCCATGAACTTGTCGAAGAAGTTCGAAAGCGTTTCAAACTCGGTGGTGAAGTGAATCTCTATCGGCGAACTAAAAACACCCTTGCAGTCAGCTCGCCACTTTCCGCAAATGTTACAAACAAGAAATTTCCGATTCTAGTTATTGTACTCTTTGGTACGAAACTCGTCGATCTTGTATAATTTAACCATTTTTTATGGAGGAACTAATACGAGGAACGAGGAAGAGTGTTATTATTAGAGAGCGGATTTCATGCGTTTATAACAAAAATCAGTAGGTGTAATTTAAAACAGTGAAGACATTAGAAGAATTATAACAAAAAACTGTTATATTACTTTCAACCTATTAGACATATCAAGAAAGAAAATAAATTTCCGTTTCATTCCCGTTTGTTGCAATTCAGACAGAAAATTTTGTGCATAAAGATCCGCTGTCTAGTTATTATATTGTAAAGTGAACTGTTACCAGTTGAGGGAGCATTTTCCCACAATAATGTTCAAGTTTGTCTAAAAGCATTGCAAATACCATCAGGTTCTGCATAAAAACGAGTATTGTCGAACTATTCTACTGTGACGATGTTTTTGTTAATATTATTAGGTTGTTGCATATGAAATGTCCGATTTTATAATGCAAATGTTACAAAATATTTCGCTGATGAAATGCTATGAGGGTCTACAAGTTTATTACACATAGATCAATTTGAGGTACGAAGCTGATTGATAAGGTCCAATTTTCAATTTTTCTTTTAATTAAAAATCTTCAATTTTAATTTGGCTGTTCAATTTTCATCTCAACGTTAACCAAAATCGTACATTCTTTGGTCTGGAGAAACAACTTATTCCCGATAGTATTACATGATTTTTTATATGACCATTAATTAACATACTATTCGTTGATGGCAAGAAAAATTACAAAATGTAGAAACAGTTCAATTTCCACAATAATATACTCCAGAATCTTTCATTTATTCATTGTCAGAATTGATTATAATGGTGGTTGCTTTGATCTACGAGTTTATATGCAGATCAGTTGCGTTTGTCTGACGTTACTGTTATAAAATGTTACAAAATATTACAAAATATTTCGCTGATGAAATGCTATGAGGGTCTACAAGTTTATTACACACAAATCATTTTGAGGTACGAAGCTGATTCTTAAGGTCCAATCTTCAATTTTTCTTTTAATTAAAAATCTTCAATTTTAATTTGGCTGTTCAATTTTCATCTCAGCGTTAATCAAAATCGTACATTCTTTGGTCTGGAGAAACAACTTATTCCCGACAGTATTACATGATTTTTTATATGACCATTAATTAACATACTATTCGTTGATGGCAAGAAAAATTACAAAATGTAGAAACAGTTCAATTTCCACAATAATATACTCCAGAATCTTTCATTTATTCATTGTCAGAATTGATTATAATGGTGGTTGCTTTGATCTACGAGTTTCTATGCAGATCAGTTGCGTTTGTCTAACGTCAATGCTAAAAATCGGACATTTCGTATAACGTTAGAATGTTACAACCAAACGATGACATCAAGTGACATTTTGAAAACTGATTTATCTTGGAAATTTCAATATTAGACAGTACAATTTACTGGAAACGCGAAGAGAGCTGTAAAGATTGTGTGAAGTTAATCGAAAAAAGAGCTGGTAAGAAATATTACAAAATGTAGAAACAGTTCAATTTCCACAATAATATTCTCCAGAATCTTGCATTCATTCATTGACAGAATTGATTATAATGGTGGTTGCTTTGATCTACGAGTTTCTATGCAGATCAGTTGCGTTTGTCTAACGTCAATGCTAAAAATCGGACATTTCGTATAACGTTAGAATGTTACAATCAAACGATGACATCAAGTGACATTTTGAAAACTGATTTATCTTGGAAATTTCAATATTAGACAGTACAATTTACTGGAAACGCGAAGAGAGCTGTAAAGATTGTGTGAAGTTAATCGAAAAAAGAGCTGGTAAGAAAAATTACAAAACGTAGAAACAGTTCAATTTCCACAATAATATTCTCCAGAATCTTTCATTTATTCATTGTCAGAATTGATTATAATGGTGGTTGCTTTGATCTATGAGTTTCTATGCAGATCAGTTGCGTTTGTCTAACGTCAATGTTAAAAATCGGACATTTCGTATAACGTTAGAATGTTACAACCAAACGATGACATCAAGTGACATTTTGAAAACTGATTTATCTTGGAAAATTCAATATTAGACAGTACAATTTACTGGAAACGCGAAGAGAGCTGTAAAGATTGTGTGAAGTTAATCGAAAAAAGAGCTGGTAAGAAATATTACAAAACGTAGAAACAGTTCAATTTCCGCAATAATATTCTCCAGAATCTTGCATTCATTCATTGACAGAATTGATTATAATGGTGGTTGCTTTGATCTACGAGATTATATGCAGATCAGTTGCGGTTGTCTGACGTTACTGTTAAAAATCGAACATTTCGTATAACGTTAGAATGTTACAACCAAACGATGACATCAAGTGACATTTTGAAAACTGATTTATCTTGGAACTTTCAATATTAGTCAGTATAATTTACGACACTGGAAACGCGAAGAGAGCTGTAAAGATTGTGTGAAGTTAATCGAAAAAAGAGCTGGTAAGAAAAATTACAAAACGTAGAAACAGTTCAATTTCCACAATAATATTCTCCAGAATCTTGCATTCATTCATTGACAGAATTGATTATAATGGTGGTTGCTTTGATCTACGAGTTTCTATGCAGATCAGTTGCGTTTGTCTAACGTTAATGCTAAAAATCGGACATTTCGTATAACGTTAGAATGTTACAACCAAACGATGACATCAAGTGACATTTTGAAAACTGATTTATCTTGGAAATTTCAATATTAGACAGTACAATTTACTGGAAACGCGAAGAGAGCTGTAAAGATTGTGTGAAGTTAATCGAAAAAAGAGCTGGTAAGAAAAATTACAAAACGTAGAAACAGTTCAATTTCCACAATAATATTCTCCAGAATCTTTCATTTATTCATTGTCAGAATTGATTATAATGGTGGTTGCTTTGATCTATGAGTTTCTATGCAGATCAGTTGCGTTTGTCTAACGTCAATGCTAAAAATCGGACATTTCGTATAACGTTAGAATGTTACAACCAAACGATGACATCAAGTGACATTTTGAAAACTGATTTATCTTGGAAATTTCAATATTAGACAGTACAATTTACGACACTGGAAACGCGAAGAGAGCTGTAAAGATTGTGTGAAGTTAATCGAAAAAAGAGCTGGTAAGAAAAATTACAAAACGTAGAAACAGTTCAATTTCCACAATAATATTCTCCAGAATCTTTCATTCATTCATTGACAGAATTGATTATAATGGTGGTTGCTTTGATCTACGAGTTTCTATGCAGATCAGTTGCGTTTGTCTAACGTCAATGTTAAAAATCGGACATTTCGTATAACGTTAGAATGTTACAACCAAACGATGACATCAAGTGACATTTTGAAAACTGATTTATCTTGGAAAATTCAATATTAGACAGTACAATTTACTGGAAACGCGAAGAGAGCTGTAAAGATTGTGTGAAGTTAATCGAAAAAAGAGCTGGTAAGAAATATTACAAAACGTAGAAACAGTTCAATTTCCACAATAATATGCTCCAGAATCTTTCATTTATTCATTGTCAGAATTGATTATAATGGTGGTTGCTTTGATCTACGAGTTTCTATGCAGATCAGTTGCGTTTGTCTGACGTCACTGTTAAAAATCGGACATTTCGTATAACGTTAGAATGTTACAACCAAACGGTGACATCAAGTGACATTTTGAAAACTGATTTATCTTGGAAATTTCAATATTAGACAGTACAATTTACTGGAAACGCGAAGAGAGCTGTAAAGATTGTGTGAAGTTAATCGAAAAAAGAGCTGGTTGCTACATATAGCTGATATATTGATTAAAAGGCCGCCGCGAACGTCTTCGGCTGGCCGAGGGAAGAGGGAAGAGAAAGGGCAGAGTGCATTACGTGGAAAACGAGGGAATGGGACAAGTGACCCGTAGGAATGGAGGAAGCGACTTGTTTAGGAGCACGGAAGACTATCGATGATTCTTACCGCATGTCTCTCGGACCGGCGAATCGGGAGCCGATATATGTTCGAAGTCACGCGTGGAGTTGCGGAACCGAGGTCAGGGGTGTATTCACCTGGCGCCGCCCCAAGTCACGCCCACCTGCGCAATTCTAAGCGTAGGCCGGCACGCCTACACGTGCACCGATACAACGCGACTCTCCCACCTACGCGACCTACATACAGTCTCGGACAAAATTCGCTGGACGTTGATTCGCCTCGGACGAGGCTCCCACCACCCCTAACCGGCTAATGTGATCAGATTTTGCGAAACTTGATTGCGGGACTGCACGAACGAAAAACGTGACACTGGCCGCCCACCCGCCCGTCGGATCATTGGTGCTCTTTAACGTAACGTTCCGTTCCCTTGCCGCCCTCGTCGAACAACGAGCGGCTACATAATTAAAACACAAAGCATTAGGCTCACAGGGAAATAAGTGGCCGCCGAGGTTGTTTAGTGGCTCTTTATCGCGATAAAGATTAGACCTACAGTGTTGCACATTTTTTAATGTCGTGTTTCGGTCCCCCGTGCGATAGTATTTACAGCCCCTACAGTTCCGTACTATCTCTAACGATTATTTAAATAATTATTTAGCTTGGCAATATGGAACACGTGATTTTATAGGCTTGCTGCAAGTGGAAGAATTTGTTTTCCCTGCTCCTTAGATTTTTTAACGAGTTTCTTTTTGTCCTGTTTGCGTTAGAAGAGTTTGCAAGCGATCACTAGACAGCGAATCTTTGTGCGAAATCAAAACTTCGTACCCGAATTGCAACAAACTGAAGTGAAGCGGAAGCTTATTTTTCTTTTTTAAAATGTTCAATAGATTGATAATAATGTAACAGTATTTTTAAAATTTTTCCAATGGTTTTACTTTTGTAATTTACGCCTACTAATTCTCGTCGTAAATGCATAAAATCCGCTGTCTGGTGATCAGTACTGGCATGTCGATGCGATAGCGGATAAAAATCGCCGGGCTCGAGACAGATAATTGGAAATGCATTCGAATCATCCCCGACAAGATGAAGAACGAGGACCTCGGTCGCACGACTCGATAATTTTAACGTGTGGGTAATTTAAACTCGGCGAATTAGTCGCGTCACATTCGCTGATGGGAGCCGTGAATAATTAAATCACGTTCGAAATGCTCGCGAGCTGGATTATATCGATTCTTACGCTCGCGTCGTACCGCAAGAATATCTTAATATTCATTTATTCCTGAAATCCCACTCGATGTCTCTTGAATCGGCCGATAAAAACGTTTGCATGAAATGTAGAACTATATTCCGCTGGGGAAAAGGAAAAGCGAAGGGACGCCGCCGCTGCAAGTGTGTATAATTTATCCGCTGAATCCGTATCTTCGAACACGGAAGATAAATGAAA
Organism: Lasioglossum pauxillum; assembly: GCA_933228785.1. Taxonomy (NCBI): domain Eukaryota; kingdom Metazoa; phylum Arthropoda; class Insecta; order Hymenoptera; family Halictidae; genus Lasioglossum; species Lasioglossum pauxillum. Next base: position 40,640,419 of record OW121705.1, on the reverse strand, counting down.
TATCAAACGAATTATTCGCCTCACTGATACGCGCGCGAGAATGGAAATTAATATGCAGGTAGTGATCCATCGGCGATAACTCTTTCCCATCGTTTAATGGTACCGACTCATTTGAAAATTCTTTCACACTTTATGATGTACTTTTAGTCAGTGAATTGGTGCTAATTTGAGAGAAATCTTCGGATGTCTTTTGTTGCTTATTTCTTCTGAAAGGTGAACAATAAAGTCATGGGCAAAACAAGTACATATTTAGCTAAATCGAACAATTTATCTCATTTCGTAAAGTTTGGCTCACATCCCTATTTTAAATTGAATGATATGTAAGGAATTCTATCAATTAATAATAGTTTAACATTTTGTAAAAATCCGATAGTTTTACCGTTTGTTAAATAGATTAGGCAGTGTATTGCATAGACAGCTAATTAATAATTTCATAAACGGAATGTGATAAAACGTTTTTAGTAGTTTGTAATTCATAACTACTCTGTGGATCTTTATGCAAAAGACGAATGATCTAAATCAATTGGAAGAAACAGGTGTTAAATGAAAATCTATTTCCTATTTTAATCATTTCAATAAGTCGAAAATTATATTATATAAAAGATATTGGAAAACTTCCTTATTTTCAAAGGAACCAGATGAGGTTTCTAGAAGATTCGAAAATCCAGTAACTAAAATCGTTCTATCGAATACGCAGAGCTGCTGACAATTTATTCATATCTGCGGACAGTGCGTGCTTACTTTTTTAAATCTATCAGCCATTATCTCACGAGGGGTAATCGGAGATTTCCAGCACAGCGTTTATCTTGACTGTTAGATGTTTCTGAATACGAGAATATATCGATTCTATTATCTGAGATTCTAAAGATAAATTGGGCATTAACTAGGTTAATTATTTCGCCGTTAATGGACTCGTCGTTTCACCATTAATTGGGTTAATCGTTTCGCGTCTACGCACTCCTCGTCTTATCAGATAATTATTTGTAGAAGTGTACTCCACAGTCGTACAGTTACCAACCTGTGACGAAACCGCTAACGTAATTTACATTCACAGTTTTCACACTAAATATCTGTATCTTAGAATGGTTGAAACAAGCTTTAATTTAATTATTTTGTTACAAGGCATATGCTTCAACTTTTCAAAAACCTGAGTCCGTTATAAATGTGCACAGTCAAAAAAATTGTTAGAATTATGTTAGTTCCACATATAGTTCATTATAAAAAAGATCGGATTTAAATATTCATCAGATATGTTATTCAATATAGCTCTGCAAAAAGACACGTCTATTAATTACTATTTCTTTTTAACATTTCGGTTTTGTTAATTCTTTAACAAAAAAAAATTCTTTAAAATTATTCTTAAAAGCAATTTATAGTTAACTGAATTTTTAGGGAGATCTCAGTGTGGTACTTAATATTGTTTGCCTGAGGAGACTTTATACTTACCCACTGTGTGGCGTTTACCATTTTTAAGGGTGTGGGTCGGATTTTGACCTTGGTCGAGTGCGAGTGTGGTAGTACCTTAACACACCGATAGATACTGTATACGTACACGAGATTGCAAGGGTTCCGTAGATTTCGTTTGCTGTCTCTCTAACGCACATTTGGGGCCCCTACGTAGTCACAATCGCTAGATAAAAGACCCACAATTACGGGATGCTTCCATATATGGCCTACTTTTGCGTTTTCGAGGCGTAATTTGCATTATTCGGCAGCATGTAGCGCAGTTTCACAAATATTGGACGAAGCGACAGTGCTGCCATTGTCGAGACACATACATTTTCTTAAATATCGAGAGATTTAGGATTCTTATAGACCAAAATGTAGGCATCCCGGAATTCAGGGTCACATACAATGTCAATGAAACCTTTATTATGTTAAACTATACGTGTTTAAACACAGCAAACGAAATCTACGAAGTAGATCCCTATACGGGAGATTTTGGTGCAAGTATTAGTTCCATGGCATTTTTAGCTAGGAGCGCTAGCGTTTTTAGTCACTATTTTACCGATGTTTTACCAATACAGTGACTGAATCGGTAAAACAGTGACTAAAAACACTAGCGCTCCTAGCTACAAATGCGGAGGGCACCGATACTACGACCAAGGTCAAAATCCGACCCACACCCTTAAGGACTCATTCGGGGGCTTCCCGAACCCGCAGCTTAAAAAGTTAAATTTCAGTTATTTACATTCTGTAAAAAATTTCTCAAAACATTGTTCGTTGTTTTATACACCTTTACGTTTAACGTTTAAAGAACCTCATTGCTGTAAGTGAAAAACATTGTATAGAAAAAAGTTTCGAACTGAGGCGATGGCTCAGTATTCCCAGGGTTAATAAGATCCTCGAAATTAAGGGGTTATACACACTTGTAACTACGCGAATACGGTCTTTTCGCAATTTTTAGATGGAAAGAGAAACTCGTATTCACTACTGTGCAAAAGAAAGAAGAGCATATACAATAAAAAGGCCATATTCAATAGAAAAGCGTAAAGAATCAAGTAAGAACACAGTAATTTTTGAGAAAGGATTCCACTGATTAATTGAATAGTTCTGAAAATATGTGTTATTGCGGATTATCTAATACTTTAAATGCAATAAATCGATCATTGTACAATACAAATTCTACATAAAGATATTGTTTGTCATTATATCTTATAATTATACTGGGTGCTTCCTTCATTTGCACAGTAGTGTATTTATTAGGATCAACATTAGTAATTGTTAAACTGAAAAATGCTCTCGGCGCACGGTTTCGATCAATAATAAAAACTAAGCAATTTTGCAATATTTAAATTCTCAACGTTTCGATCCGGATTTGGATCATCCTCAAGAGAGATGCGTCTGAAATTATATATATAATTAATATCATAGATATTTAACAGATGGGACAAACTGATTACCAATTAAGCTTTTTAAATTACGTACTTGCTAAGTATCAAAATATGTTAATTAACTATTATAGACTGACTGAGTTTCATGCTGGTCTAACTTGAACTTAGGTATCGGCCGTTAGGATAGAGCAAACACATCAATTGAAAACGACGTATGTTGACATTCAACCAATCAGACACGACGATCGACAAGTTGTTGAATCGATACTTGGCGGCAAATTCAAATTGACAAAATATCAATCCCAACACAAACATAACCAAAAGAATACCATTAAACATGGTAAGAATATTAACATTCAATAGTTTTGACCACAGATGTTATAAAGCACATGATATTGGGTTGGCAAGAAAGTAATTTCGGTATTTTTAGTTGAAATAAAATCCAATTTTTTTATCAAAGCAATGAACTTTAATCAATAAAATATTTTCCATTTTGTTGTATGATCTTTTGCCATCTTTCTGGTAGCTTCATAATTCCGCGCTCATAAAACTTCTGATCCTTTTCGGTGAAAAACTGATCCAAGTGCGATTTCAGATCATCATCATTAGTGAATGTTTTACCATTCAAAGAGTTTTGTAAACTTCGGAATAAATGATAATCTGATGGTGCAATGTCAGGGCTATATGGTGGATGTGACATCACTTCCCAACCAAGCTCCAATAACTTTTCACGTGTTACCAAAGATGTGTGTGGCCTAGCGTTATCATGGTGGAACACGATTCCTTTGCGATTTGCCAATTCTGGCCGTTTTTCTTTGATTGCTATGTCCAGTTTTGTTAGTTGTCGACAATAAACATCTGAATTGATGGTTTGGTTCCTTGGGAGCAGCTCAAAATACACAATACCTTTGTAATCCCACCAAATTGACAACATGATCTTCTTTTGGTGCAATTCAGCTTTCGGTGTGGTTTGGGCTGGTTCATCACGCTTGGACCATGATCGTTTTCGAGTTGTGTTATTGTAAACAACCCATTTCTCATCACCGGTGATGATTCGCTTGAGAAAAGGGTCGATTTCATTTCGTTTGAGATGCATATCGCATATGTTGATGCGTTGCATTAAGTGAATTTCTTTCAACTCGTGTGGAACCCAAATATCGAGCTTCTTAACGATTTCGAGACTTTTTAAACGATATTCTATGGTTGTATGCGAGACATTTAACCTGTCTGCAATCTCTCGGACAGTTATATGACGATCCGATTCAATAATGGCTTTCATTTGGTCATCATCAACTCCAGATGATCGACCAGAACGTTGGTCGTCTTTAAGTGAGAAATTTCCAGAACGGAATTTTTTAAACCAATTCTGGCACGTGCATTCTGTTAAGCAATCTACACCGTAAACTTCGCATATATCTTTGTGAGCCTCGGCAGCTTCTTTACCTCTACGGAAATAAAAAAGCAATATATGCCTATAATGTTCGTTTCTGCACTCCATGTTCAAATTGACACAGAACTAACAATTTTAATCAAAATTACGTGTAATTTGCTTCAAAAGTAACCTAAAAGATGCAGTTATGAAATGTCAGAAAGAAAACAAACGCAACGTTAACAGAAGCCAATCAAACAAAACATAACGCCATCAGTTAGTGAAAACCGAAATTACTTTCTTGCCAACCCAATATTTTATTTGGTAGAACAGAAACAATACTTTGTATGTAGAAACTACATATTTTGATACTTAGCAAGTACGTAATTTAAAAAGTTTAATTGGCAATCAGTTCGTCCCATCTGTTAAATATCTATGATATTAATTATATATATAATTTCAGACGCATCTCTCTTGAGGATGATCCAAATCCGGATCGTAACTTTGAGAATTTAAATATTGCAAAATTGCTTAGTTTTTATTATTGATCGAAACCGTGCGCCGAGAGCATTTTTCAGTATATTAAACATTTACGATCGAGAAACAACAAAATAATTAGTAATTGTTTTCGGGAAAAACAACACGAAAACAACCACGATCACGAATTCCGGATTGGATTAAAATGTTTACAGAATCTTCTAACGATGATATACTATCACGAAAAAAGAAGTTTTCGCAAATCGATTTTTGCAACATTTACAAGTGTATGTAACCGGTTGAGGCAGTTCGGGCGCGAGATTTCAGATGCACTCTGCGCGGTAGAGAGTCCTCCCGTCCGTAAGAGAAAACGTGTCAGAGCGGCATTGCATAACGTGAGGGTTGCGTAATCGAAGGAGGGCCGGAGAGCTCTTTCGAATTTTGTCCTCGACTGTATCGACATGTGAACGCTTGTTAGAACTTCTACCCTCGACCCGACACGTACAACCCCCAGCAAGGTTGACGATGTGGGAGGATGTGTGCGGTCTCTCTCTCTCTCTTGGCAGGTGGGTGTGTGGGTGCTAGGCCTACGCCTACCAACCCCGCACGACCGATCACGCCGTCACACTGTTCCTACTACCCCAGTTCGGGGCGACGCGCGTTTCCGAGTTTGCGGAGCGGGTCACCCGGTGACACGTTCCTACGTCTATCCCATTCGACGACCCGGTTTATCGTCGCGTATGCGCGCCCCGACTTTTACCTACAGAAAAGTTAGAGCCTAACCTTGGGAAAGTTGTCGAAGGATCGTGAGCGCGCCGCGCCGCCTCGCGCCGCTTGCACCTCTCGCCGCGTTCCCGAACGGAAGCTCGAGATTTATCGCGAGACGAGTTTCGAGCGCCGTTCCACCGGGAATTTGGTAGTCGCGTTCACAGACGTCTTTCGACTTCCCAGTTTGCTTACGGCTACGAATCTCACCGTGCAAATCGCTAGTCGAATCACCATGTATCTCCCACGCGAACGTTGCGCCATTTTGTTGTGATTTTTCTTGCTAATTTAGAGGGTGAACATCTTCATGTGGCTTGGGATATATTCTGCTAGAAATCACAACTTATGTTTCAACCCCTATCGACGTTGCGCCAGTTTCTTTCGATCTTTCAGAAGAATTTGAATCGCGATAACTCTATAGTTCATGTGATGTGTACTATAGCAAGTCTCCTAAAGTCTATGCGGTTGATGTTAGTACTATTGAAAATTACCTACTTTATTATAATTGAAAAGAATAATTTTTTTTAAAGACAATTTAATATAAATTAAAAATCTTCCCAGTTTTAAATTGGTTTATATAATAAATTTTTATTGTAATAGAAAGTAATAATTTTTTAAATGAAAATTTAGTATAAACTTAAAATTGATGGGGTTTAAATTATATTATAAAAATTGAATAAATTAATAACTTTTTATTATAATTTAAAATAATAATTTTTTTAAGAAAAATTTAATATAAATTGAAAATTGAGGGGATTTTTAATTATTTTATTATAGAAATTATATAGTATAGAAAATTTTTATTATGATTGAAATCAATAATGATTTTCAAAGTAAATTTAATATAAATTTAAAATGGAGGAAATTTTAAATTATACTATAAAAATTCAATAGATTAGAAAATTTTTATTATAATTGAAAATAATAATTTTTTAAAAAAAAAATATAATATAAATTGAAAATTGAGGGGATTTTAAATTATTTTATTATAGAAATTAAATAGTATAGAAAATTTTTATTATGATTGAAAGCAGTAATGATTTTAAAAGTAAATTTAATATAAATTTAAAATGGAGGAAATTTTAAATTATACTATAAAAATTAAATAGATTAGAAAATTTTTATTATAAATGGAAATAATAATTTTTTTGAAGAAAATTTAATATAAATTTAAAATCTTCCCAGTTTTAAATTGTTTTATTATAGGGTTAAAATAGATTAATAAATTTTTAAGTGTAATAGAAAGTAATCATTTTTTATATGAAAATTTAGTATAAATTTAAAATTGAGGGGTTTAAATTATATTATAAAAATTGAATAGATTTCTCTTGAATAGATTTCAAAGTACATTTCTCTCCCGTTCGCATGTCGACGCCAATTTTTCTGCAATTCGACATTTTTTGATAATTTATTAGACCTGCTTCGTAATTCTTTTATTGTGTCATTATAACCTCATTCAGTGACCATTCATTTTGTACTGTATGTCGTTGGAAAGCTCTGAATTTTCGATTAATTTCATAGAAAATACTGGTGCGTAGAAAATACATATAAACGACCTTGTTTGATAAAATGTGGAGGTCGCGAACTTAGTTGCCATCTAATATTTATTTCGAGTGTTGCAATTCGATGGCCTGAGGCCACTTCGCAGATTTATATCTATGACTATTTATACATAATATCAAGGAGGCGGTATACCCATTGACATTAAGCAGATTTCTATTATCATACCATGAAGTGGCAAATAACACTTTGGCCCTTCAACTTTCTTCCTGTCACTCTGTCCACTTGCGGAACTGGAGAATAACCTTTCTACGGAGATGCGTAACCGTGAATAATTTTACGGCGTTTTTAAACGCGTCCGCTTTAATGAAACATTTCCGCGAAAAGAGAGCTAAACGATCCGCGAAAATTTTTATGAGGCTCTTTCTTTATTTCCTCTATATTCTTGCGGAAGATTCGTCTCCATCCGGGAAGAAAAGTTTGTCACGCGTTTTCTTATATGAACATAACATTCTCATTATTTCGACAATAAAAGTCTAATTTTAATATCAGAATTGATAATACATTATTTTCTATTGTAATTCGGTCGGCGGAAATTCGGGAATTTATGCTACTCGGAGTGATTTAACTTTATCGGCAATTTTATTTGGTAACCAGCTGATTTAGAGCGTTTATTGCTATTATCAATTATCGGCTGCGTAATAAATGGCCGTTTCATTGAATATTCACGAAACTGTTTAGAAAGATTGAGTGTCTTATTAAGCGCGGCGTGAGACTATAAACGTGCAGAATTTATTGAAACGAAGACGCGAACACCAACAGGGGAGTAGGAATATCGCGTTAAATCGGTCGGGTACCAAATTTTGCGTTGAATCATGTATTGTTCTACATTGAATTTAATATAGTCCATAGAATTCTGATTCGTATCGGCGAATTCGTTCAGCCTTCATTAATAACCAAAGTAAATCCTTGTATACCAGTTTCGCGCAAACGGCGCGCGATGTATGATCGTTTGTCGCGAAATACACCCGGCCGAATGAAATTAATTTCCCCGTGAATGGAGGAAATCGAACAGAAATTAAGTCGACGGATCTTTTTTTGTTGGTCGCCCCAGTTTTAATTATTACCTTCACAAAATTTCATTCAGCAAACTATTTTTCCCTTTGGTACACGATCTAAGAAAATTATTAAAAAATAACGAACACAGCAATTTTTATTGTAACGTAGTCCAAAGAAATAAAACTGAAGAAATTTCTTGTTTTACGATCTCGATAATCGGAATGGAGGAAATCAAACAGAAATTAAGTCGACGGATCTTTTTTTGTTGGTCGCCCCAGTTTTAATTATTACCTTCACAAAATTTCATTCAGCAAACTATTTTTCCCTTTGGTACACGATCTAAGCAAATGATTAAAAAATAACGAACACAGCAATTTTTATTGTAACGTAGTCCAAAGAAATAAAACTGAAGAAATTTCTTGTTTTACGATCTCGATAATCGGAATGGAGGAAATCAAACAGAAATTAAGTCGACGGATCTTTTTTTGTTGGTCGCCCCAGTTTTAATTATTATCTTCACAAAATTTCATTCTTCAAACTATTTTTCCCTTTGGTACACGATCTAAGAAAATTATTAAAAAATAACGAACACAGCAATTTTTATCGTAACGTAGTCCGAAGAAATGAAACTGAAGAAATTTCTTGTTTTACGATATCGATAATCGGAATGGATGAAATCGAACAGAAATTAAGTCGACAGATCTTTTTTTGTTGGTCGCCCCAGTTTTAATTATTACCTTCACAAAATTTCATTCAGCAAACTATTTTTCCCTTTGGTACACGATCTAAGCAAATGATTAAAAAATAACGAACACAGCAATTTTTATTGTAACGTAGTCCAAAGAAATAAAACTGAAGAAATTTCTTGTTTTACGATCTCGATAATCGGAATGGAGGAAATCAAACAGAAATTAAGTCGACGGATCTTTTTTTGTTGGTCGCCCCAGTTTTAATTATTATCTTCACAAAATTTCATTCTTCAAACTATTTTTCCCTTTGGTACACGATCTAAGAAAATTATTAAAAAATAACGAACACAGCAATTTTTATCGTAACGTAGTCCGAAGAAATGAAACTGAAGAAATTTCTTGTTTTACGATATCGATAATCGGAATGGATGAAATCGAACAGAAATTAAGTCGACAGATCTTTTTTTGTTGGTCGCCCCAGTTTTAATTATTACCTTCACAAAATTTCATTCAGCAAACTATTTTTCCCTTTGGTACACGATCTAAGAAAATGATTAAAAAATAACGAACACAGCAATTTTTATCGTAACGTAGTCCAAAGAAATAAAACTGAAGAAACTTCTTGTTTTACGATCTCGATAATCGGAATGGAGGAAATCGAACAGAAATTAAGTCGACAGATCTTTTTTTGTTGGTCGCCCCAGTTTTAATTATTACCTTCACAAAATTTCATTCAGCAAACTATTTTTCCCTTTGGTACACGATCTAAGAAAATTATTAAAAAATAACGAACACAGCAATTTTTATCGTAACGTAGTCCGAAGAAATGAAACTGAAGAAATTTCTTGTTTTACGATCTCGATAATCGGAATGGAGGAAATCGAACAGAAATTAAGTCGACGGATCTTTTTTTGTTGGTCGCCCCAGTTTTAATTATTACCTTCACAAAATTTCATTCAGCAAACTATTTTTCCCTTTGGTACACGATCTAAGCAAATGATTAAAGAATAACGAACACAGCAATTTTTATCGTAACGTAGTCCAAAGAAATAAAACTGAAGAAATTTCTTGTTTTACGATCTCGATAATCGGAATGGAGGAAATCGAACAGAAATTAAGTCGACAGATCTTTTTTTGTTGGTCGCCCCATTTTTAATTATTACCTTCACAAAATTTCATTCAGCAAACTATTTTTCCCTTTGGTACACGATCTAAGCAAATGATTAAAAAATAACGAACACAGCAATTTTTATCGTAACGTAATCCAAAGAAATGAAACTGAAGAAATTTCTTGTTTTACGATATCGATAATCGGAATGGAGGAAATCGAACAGAAATTAAGTCGACGGATCTTTTTTTGTTGGTCGCCCCAGTTTTAATTATTACCTTCACAAAATTTCATTCAGCAAACTATTTTTCCCTTTGGTTCACGATCTAAGAAAATTATTAAAAAATAACGAACACAGCAATTTTTATTGTAACGTAGTCCAAAGAAATAAAACTGAAGAAATTTCTTGTTTTACGATCTCGATAATCGGAATGGAGGAAATCGAACAGAAATTAAGTCGACAGATCTTTTTTTGTTGGTCGCCCCAGTTTTAATTATTACCTTCACAAAATTTCATTCAGCAAACTATTTTTCCCTTTGGTACACGATCTAAGCAAATGATTAAAAAATAACGAACACAGCAATTTTTATCGTAACGTAGTCCGAAGAAATGAAACTGAAGAAATTTCTTGTTTTACGATCTCGATAATCGGAATGGAGGAAATCGAACAGAAATTAAGTCGACGGATCTTTTTTTGTTGGTCGCCCCAGTTTTAATTATTACCTTCACAAAATTTCATTCAGCAAACTATTTTTCCCTTTGGTACACGATCTAAGCAAATGATTAAAGAATAACGAACACAGCAATTTTTATCGTAACGTAGTCCAAAGAAATAAAACTGAAGAAATTTCTTGTTTTACGATCTCGATAATCGGAATGGAGGAAATCGAACAGAAATTAAGTCGACAGATCTTTTTTTGTTGGTCGCCCCATTTTTAATTATTACCTTCACAAAATTTCATTCAGCAAACTATTTTTCCCTTTGGTACACGATCTAAGCAAATGATTAAAAAATAACGAACACAGCAATTTTTATCGTAACGTAATCCAAAGAAATGAAACTGAAGAAATTTCTTGTTTTACGATATCGATAATCGGAATGGAGGAAATCGAACAGAAATTAAGTCGACGGATCTTTTTTTGTTGGTCGCCCCAGTTTTAATTATTACCTTCACAAAATTTCATTCAGCAAACTATTTTTCCCTTTGGTTCACGATCTAAGAAAATTATTAAAAAATAACGAACACAGCAATTTTTATTGTAACGTAGTCCAAAGAAATAAAACTGAAGAAATTTCTTGTTTTACGATCTCGATAATCGGAATGGAGGAAATCGAACAGAAATTAAGTCGACAGATCTTTTTTTGTTGGTCGCCCCAGTTTTAATTATTACCTTCACAAAATTTCATTCAGCAAACTATTTTTCCCTTTGGTACACGATCTAAGCAAATGATTAAAAAATAACGAACACAGCAATTTTTATCGTAACGTAGTCCGAAGAAATGAAACTGAAGAAATTTCTTGTTTTACGATCTCGATAATCGGAATGGAGGAAATCGAACAGAAATTAAGTCGACGGATCTTTTTTTGTTGGTCGCCCCAGTTTTAATTATTACCTTCACAAAATTTCATTCAGCAAACTATTTTTCCCTTTGGTACACGATCTAAGCAAATGATTAAAAAATAACGAACACAGCAATTTTTATCGTAACGTAGTCCGAAGAAATGAAACTGAAGAAATTTCTTGTTTTACGATCTCGATAATCGGAATGGAGGAAATCGAACAGAAATTAAGTCGACGGATCTTTTTTTGTTGGTCGCCCCAGTTTTAATTATTACCTTCACAAAATTTCATTCAGCAAACTATTTTTCCCTTTGGTACACGATCTAAGCAAATGATTAAAAAATAACGAACACAGCAATTTTTATCGTAACGTAGTCCAAAGAAATGAAACTGAAGAAATTTATTGTTTTACGATATCGATAATCGGAATGGAGGAAATCGAACAGAAATTAAGTCGACAGATCTTTTTTTGTTGGTCGCCCCATTTTTAATTATTACCTTCACAAAATTTCATTCAGTAAACTATTTTTCCCTTTGGTACACGATCTAAGAAAATTATTAAAAAATAACGAACACAGCAATTTTTATCGTAACGTAGTCCAAAGAAATGAAACTGAAGAAATTTCTTGTTTTACGATATTGATAATCGGAATGGAGGAAATCGAACAGAAATTAAGTCGACGGATCTTTTTTTGTTGGTCGCCCCAGTTTTAATTATTACCTTCACAAAATTTCATTCAGCAAACTATTTTTCCCTTTGGTACACGATCTAAGAAAATTATTAAAAAATAACGAACACAGCAATTTTTATCGTAACGTAGTCCAAAGAAATAAAACTGAAGAAATTTCTTGTTTTACGATCTCGATAATCGGAATGGAGGAAATCGAACAGAAATTAAGTCGACGGATCTTTTTTTGTTGGTCGCCCCAGTTTTAATTATTACCTTCACAAAATTTCATTCAGCAAACTATTTTTCCCTTTGGTACACGATCTAAGCAAATGATTAAAAAATAACGAACACAGCAATTTTTATTGTAACGTAGTCCAAAGAAATGAAACTGAAGAAATTTCTTGTTTTACGATATCGATTATCGTAAATGAACGTATCCAGAACCCGTTGCTTCGACGGGCCTCGTAGTTCCTGTGTTGCCGCTAGACTTTAGATCTTTATGCAAATTTTCTGCATCTTTTACAAGGAAAAATGAGCTCTTTCTTTCTTTCATAATTAAACTGTGGATGTTTATGCAATTTTTAATTTTTACAAACAAATTTTAAGAAACCGTCCTATTTTTGACGGGAACAGCCTTTGTAGATCCAAAACAAATAAAGATCTTCCTAAATTCTATCGAATTTTATATTCTAGCGTTCATTGAAATTCTCATAAGCCATAAATACATAAAGATCCGCAGTCTATGTCAGCAGCTCGAAAACAATACATTCGATTCTTTTAATATCCCTGCGGTAGCAGATGGCAGCTAATCACTTTCTTCATAATTGCATAAAATCTACAAGAAAGAGGAAGCTCTTCCTTTCCTTAATAATGTCAGTAGATCGAAAACAATACATTCTTTTAATATCTTTTTTCACAATTGCATAAAATATCCACGCTCTAGTTATCACTAGACTGTGGACCAATATGCAAAATGAAACCTTTCCTTCTGAATCGCAAGGAACTGGGATGAAATAAAAATTGAACTTCATTCTTAATATATTCAATAGATCTAATGGTGATAGGTGTAATTTAAAGCAGCAAAAACATTAGAAGAATAAATATATTTAATAGATTAAAAATAATATAGTACCTTTAAATTCTTCTAATGTTCTCCATGATTTAAATTACACCTACTCATATAATCCACACTCTAGTTATCGTATACTGATCTTTATCTGCGAGTTTCTCGCACTTACACACTGGAAAGATTGAGAATATGTATAATAAGTATGTCGGTCCACATACAAGATTCACGTTACAAAAGCCGAACACAGTGAACAAGCTGGGATCAAATCGGAAAACTATTTTCAGAGAAATGTCTCTGTTGCTCAACAATGTATTACAGTCATAATTATGACGGATTAATTATATCAAAAATAATTAGACTGCGGATTTTTAGATTTTACGAAAATGCTCGAATATAAAATTCGATAGAGTTTAGTACGATTTCCATTTATTTCAGATCTACAAAGGCTACTACCACTGAAAATAATATTTCATTAAATTCCACTTTCTTGAGAAGAAAGTTTCCACGAAAATTAAAAATTGCATAAACGTCCGCAGTCTAGTCATAATTGTTCGTCCGCGTAACACGGAATAAAATCTCGGAAGTCTTTCACCGTTTCGGGAGGGGCGTTCCCATTGAGCGCTCGCGGTTCTCGCGTTCCGAAAAGATATTGAATTACGAGGACAAAGTCACAATTATCTAATAATGGCGCGCATGTGGCCATTGCGTGGACGTTTAAAGAACAGTCGGTAAGCGGAGAGGCAGGCGGTCTGATAAACGTCGACGTCGCCCGATTCCCTCGATAGCAAACGTTGCGAAAGCTAAGGGTACCGGGAATGATTCGGCGTCGCATATTTCAGTGATCGCGCATCCTGTTCCGCAATTATCGACTCGGTCGGTCGAAGGGGGGAATATATGCAAGGCCGCACTTTTACCGTACTTAGTAAGCACCTCGTTCAAAATCCACGAATGCCCGACGTAACCGTAAATCCCTTCGGGTGGAAGTTACTTAAAACGTCTCGCGAGTTTAATAACGTCGCAATAAAAGTCGTCTCGATTTTCATCCGCGTCTGAGTACTTTGTCTGAGTACTTCATTAATATTTCATGGAAACGCGGATACCTTGTATTAAGACGAGAATTTCGCTGTCCATCGATTATCTAACCAAGCCGAGCAGGTCTTCGGAGACGGGAAACAATATATCGACAGAAAATCCTGTGGTATTAAGACAAAACGTTGCACGTCACGATTTCAACTTTTAGTTTACGCGTTGATTCAGCTTCAGAGCAGAGGATTTACGTATTTACTGGATAAGGCTCGAAACAAATAGTGCAATTTAACCGATGTCCTACGTTCAATTAACTTGAAAGGACAATACAGTGCCCGAAATTTCCATAAAGCCACCTATATTTTGACGTATTTTTTTAAAAATATTGTCAAGTTTACTACTTCTTTTCATCTACAATTATATTTAGTTGAAACTAATCATAGATCTACGAGTATCTGCTCGGAAATGTTCAACTCTTGGGTGTGTTTACATTCTTTGCTGCACGAAGCGAAGCATAAGTGCGAAATTCCAATAAAGCCACTTAGTTTGTGCTTAGATTTCTGAGTGAATAAGTCCCGTTAGGTACGATAGAAGAAGTGTAACTACAATTGAAGAATAAGGATTTGCGTAAAAATAGATCTGTAAATTTATTGAAATCGTAAAATGTTATATTTTAATTTCTCATTAGTAAAATGCCACGAGGACAATTGTTGACCAGTGGAGAAAAGGCATCCATTGATGCTTATAGGGATATGGGATGTTCTAATCGCATAAGTGCAAAAAAAATTAATCGGTCACGTATCGTTGTAAATAATTACGTCAATTTGGGAAAAGATTACGGCAAAAACCACCCCAAAGGGGGAAATCAAAAGCTGAGCAAGAGACAGCATTCGTTGTTAATGGCATCTGCATCAAAAGAATTGAGAAGTGCAGCACAACTTCGCGTTGAATTAGATTTGTCAGTAACTACGAGACGCGTACAACAAATTTTAAAAAGTTCCAACCGATTTCACTGGACAAAAATGGTGCAGAAACTAGCACTCAAAGCAGAACATAAATAGGCTCGTCTTGATTTTGCAAAAACACACATGTCCTGGTCCAAATAATGGGAATTTGTTAATTTTTATGATGAAAAGAAATTCAATTTAGACTGGCCGGATGGTTATAAATATTACTGGCACGATTTAAGGAAAGAAAAAGACATAACAATGAGTCGCAACTTGGGTGGTGGTACATTAATGATCTGAGCTGCATTTAAAGTTGACGCCAAGACACCAATCTGTCGCATTACTCCTAAAATGAATTCAGAAAGATATACAGAATTATTCGACACAATTTGAATACCATTTATTGAAGATATTGGACACGATAGCTTCATTTATCGAAGCAGTGGTTAGGTCAAAAGAATATCAGGGTTTTGACATGGCCAGCTCATTCCCCAGATTTGAACCCAATAGAAAATCTTTGGGGGATACTCGCAAGGAAAGTTTATGGCAATTGCAAGCAATACAGTACTATTAATGAATTATGGAAAGCGGTGAACGAAGCATGGGCATCTATTCAAGAAGACACACTTCAAAGTTTGATTTCATCAATGCCCCATCGTATTTTCGAAGTTATTCGAAGAAATGGCAGTTCTGCTAATTATTAATGTAGAAATAGAAAAGAACTTATTGTTAATTTTCAACCTGCTTATTTAAAAAATATGTGGCTTTATAGAAATTTCGCAGTTTATTTTATATGAAATTATATATTTACGTTTATTTTTTTAAATAAATATTATTTCTATTATTTCAATCGATATATATGTGTTTTTAGTGCGTCTAAAATGAAATCATACTCAAATTGATCATAAGTACAGAATAATTATAAGATATTACCAAAAAACGTGGTGGCTTTATGGAAATTTGAGGCACTGTATCTCGAAAGTGCAACCACAGAATGAGCTGTCGCAAGCTGTTTTGCCATGATTAGAGCAAAATGTTTATATTAGCGTCTTCTCACACGTTGGAGAAGATTGCGTGCCCTACGTCGAGTCCGAATCAAATCGTTCAGGTTGCCATCGATCGGTCGTCCTCCTTTCGAACACAGCCGAACCTTCCGAAAAGCGAGGTACATACTCGGTGAACAAATTCGAGCGTTCACAGCTGGTCCTCTCGACAAAACCCAATCCATTCGCACCCAAGTTCTTTCTTGTTTGCTCCGGGAACTCGCAGATCGTATACACGCGTGCGCACACATACACGGACAGACAGACAGACGCATACAAGCATACACACACCCGCAGAGAGACAACACGAGCAATGCAGTGTTCGGATACCTTGAAAGCCACCCTGTAGATCGGAATCTCGCATAGTACTAAACAGATTGTATAACATTTAACTAAGCTTTCCATACATACAATGAGCGAAAGGAGAAGAATAGGAGGAGGAGGAAGAAGAAGAAGAGGAGAGACGGAGAGCGTGCGCGAACGAGATCGACAGAGATCGAGCGTATATATGTGTTCGTGTGCAAGAGAGGGAGAGAGAGAGTGAAAGAGATAGAGAGAATGGTAGGTAGTGCGAACGATTGACAATTGAAAATAACACACACGCAAAAGAGAAAGATGACGGAAGAACCTACGAGTTGTTATGTTTTCTACAGTAACGTTTGTACCAACTTACAACAATATTTGTACAATATAACGATAAAAGAGACGTACCTATACAAGATAGGTTACTCAAATGCAATAACTTTTTTAAACGGTATTAACCAAGCCGGGATATTTTTCATACTTGTAACGAGCCGCGCGGGACCCCGCGCGACCACGGCCGCGTACGGTGGCCCCGCACATGATACTATATCGTTTCGTTTTGTGTGCCAACCAGAGACTTTTAGATTTTTGCTTTGCAGATGCGTGGACGGCGCGGACACGACGCCCCCCGCGTACCCTCCTCGAATTTCTCTGTCGCAAAATCGATGACGCCCCCAGCCCCCCACCCCCACCCCCCCCCCCGAATCAAACCCCCTCACAGCCACCCCACCGAGACCCCCGCCGTTTCTGACTAACAATTCACAACGGAAGAACACGGATCTCGATTTTGTTCTGCTCTCGCGGAAAGGTAGCACGTGTATCTCCCTTGACGTATGTCAAGTATTCGGATATATTCGATACTTTCGAAGATATGAACAAAGAACATCTTAGATTTCATTTTATTCGCAGTGAATTTCTATTTTCCATCCTTTCTCGCCGTCATTGAAATTGTCTCCAGGAGGGCTACAGTTTTGTAGCTGTTCGAAACCATACGGTTTCATCTCAAAAGAATTATGTTCACCTTCGAACCTTCTAAGCAGCTTCGCCTGAAGAAAAGTTCTACGCACCACCCAATGCGACCCTCGAAACCAAACAACTTTTGTCTCAAACATTTTTTTAATTACTTCAGCACTGCATTAGAAAACAAGGAAATTCGAGATTGAGGAAAATAGTGCATATAGGGCCTGTTTCTGGGTTAAATGTCGCTACTACTTCAAATGAGCCTACACGGAGTCCCAAAAATATACTTCCTTGAACGAGCTGATTCCCGAGGTGATTTGAAATCAGTTTTTCCTTCGCAGAAATGTTCTCCGTGGCTTTGTTGAGGAGTTATTAACGAAAAACACGGACCAATCAGAGTCCAGCTCTGATTTATCCGTGTCTTTCGTTAATAACTTCTTAACAAGGCCACGGAGAACATTTTCGCAAAGGGAAAAGTTACTCGAAAGACATCATTTTCATAAGAATATGCAATTCTAGTTGTTTATATCTTCCGAAGTATCGAATATTTAAAGCGCAACGAAGTCGACGCTGGTCCGTGTTCTTCCCTTGTCAGTGTACACCGTCGACACCCAGCACTTGACGTCCAGATCGCTTGATTATCGAGTAACGCTGTAGAGATTAGAGAGACCAGGAAGAATAAAATAACGTTGTCGAAGATACCAGCGGCAGCTGATTCGCCTCGATCGCGGCCACCTCAACGTTCACGAGGTTTCTTTTCGCGCGAGACGCATCCGTGGACATTCGTAATCCTCGCCGTGAACCCGCTGCTCGGAGATTGCGGTTTCGCGCGACTCTCGCGGAAAATTCGGATGTCCTCTCTGGAAACCGTAACTCGTAACTCGCGAGAATCGAACGGGCTTCGCGAGATTCAATGTTCAAGCTTGGCGGAGAGGATCGATCGAGAATAGACTAACATAATTGTCCCTATCGCACCGGAAGCGAGAATTCTGCACGCTAGATATATTAGTGATAAGCGTGCACGGTAAAATACAGGGAAGTCGCCTTATTTAAAATTAACCGAGGAGAGTAGGAAACTTGTAAAGTAGTGGACTAATGTGTTTTATCTTTGAGATCGATTCTAGTGTTTCTGGGCAGAGGATAGCGTCAACCAGCTCGATAAAAATGATTAATAGAGTTCTAGTGGACAGCTGTGTTTAGTGGAAAGATGTACTGCGCGCGCCTCGCAACAAGTCCCGAGAAAGGAATGCGGGGCTGATTGGTCGGAGTGGAGGGGGCATTTTCCACTCCAGCTGTTCTATTGGCTGAAGCGGTCACGCGTACTATGTAGCAACGTAGCGTGTGACGTCGAAGCCTAAACGTTCAGACTACGGGAGCGTCAATGGTGGGGAGAGACGAACCTAACGGGAGACTTCTTGCGAGACACGAACAGTACACGGTTCTCAACGGCATCGCTGTAGCGTTTACTTTTCTGCAAATATTTTCCGAGGGGAGATACACGCGAAAATAGAAAGGTCCGATGCATAGTATACGAGATCATGCAATAACAAGAAGATTCCCGAATTAGACCCGAAAACATTGCGGGGACAGCTAAAGTTAAGATGTTCGAAGGATTTGTCTGGCCGTACATGTTCCAGCTCGTTTCTCGGCCAGTCGACCAGTTCTCTTTCCTCTCGAACGTTTTCCCGAGACGTGGAAAGAACACGTGTAATGTCACGTACTATGAGACCCGCGATTAATATTTCTGCCGTTGTTCGCGACGTTCCACCCGAGCCGCTTGTGTTACGTAAGCAACACGATTTTGATAGACTTGATTCGGTATCGCCTATCAACGCGTCATTTTGCATTCATTGACGCTTCGTCCAAAGCTTTGCGTCGTTCTCCGATCGAGACTCGTTGCGAAAGTATGCGTTGCTCGGAGACGTCGGTGTTGAGATAAATTGCTATCTGGAAACTTGTTTTCATTTCGAACACGTAGTAGAAATCGTGATGGAAAGTTTAAGCAGTTTTGCTGATTGTACGTAATTGATCAACGCGGTATGATTCGAAATATTATACTTAACTGTATCACGTTTTTACCCTAGTAGCATTTGTGCTTGGCCGACGGTGGCGGTTGTTGGTTAGGATATGGTAGGATACAAAAATTTATGACAATTTGCCAACGAACAGTCAACGTTGGTCCTACAATTATTATAGTTGGATAATTAACATGGAATTTACGTATGATAATACATTACTACATTAGCCCAACCAATGCATACCAACATTTAAATATCGTACGTCTTATAGACGATTGAAACGTTGCTACAACTAAAAACTTGTTAATTATCATATTCCAAATTGATTATTTATAGTTGGCCCTCTAAATATTTATTGTACACAGCCTTGGAATTTATTTATTTCTTTAATTTTTCCATTTTCCAAGGGGTAGTGGTCATGTAGTATATGAAAACCCTTTTGAATTTCTTCAGAGTGGACCTTCGTTTTTGAGATGTTTGATTTAAAGTTGACATATCTAGTAGCCCAGATCGTACCATCTATGTGCAAGACAGATCTGTAGTCTATTAAGTTTTTTCCTTTCTTCCCCAATTTTTACCGTGGAAATACGTTGTTTATATGTATATTAGTTATGACTAGGCTGCGGATCTTTATGCAAAATAAAAATTGTCTGCATCGATTACAAGAAATAGAAACTAAATTGAATGTTATGTCTTCCCTTAATGATCTTAACCCTTTGCACTCGGTTGTCTCCTCTGAGGCACCAGTAAAAATTGCTGTACCATTATTCAAAATATGGTTTACATTATTAAATAATATCGGTATCTAATCAAGTACTAAACATTTAGGTATTGTATGAGGTATATTATACCAATTTCATATCCATAAAATTTCAAAAATCATAGGGAATGGAAATATTCTAGATCGGAAGAAATGTTTAATTTTCCAGGTAAAATAGCTTCGAGTGCAAAGGGTTAATAGAGGAGAAATCATATACAGGGAGGTCCGTTTAAGTACGAACACCTATATATCTCGGTTATTATTAGTCGTACAAAAAATCTCCACAGAATAAAGTTAAACTGTTTCAAGGGGCGAATTTGACGTTGGTAAAAATTTTGTCTCTAGGTCATTTTTTTATAAGATTTCAAGGTCATTCATATTTTTTTTAAATGGAATGAGGTATTTTTTAATACATCAATTGATGCAGCTGGACATTCGTTATAAAAAAGTACTCACCCATGTACGTCGAAAAGTTAGTAGTTCAAGAGATATTTCAATTTAAATAACTCTAAACTACCATTACTGTCGTACTAAGACGTTAGCGTTAACTTGCTAGTGTAAATTGAAGAGTTGAAATTGAAATTGAAAAATTCAAGTTGAAATTGATGTTGAAGAGTTGCAATTGAAATTGAAGAGTTGAAATTGAAATTGAAGAGATAAAAATGAAATTGAAGAGTTGAAATTAAAAAATTGAAGTTGAAATTGAAGTTGAAGAGTTGATATTGAAATTGAAAATGAAATTGAAGAGTTGAGATTAAAAAATTGAAGTTGAAATGGAAGAGTAAAAATTGAAGTTGAAATGGAAGAGTAGACATTGAAGTTGAAATGGAAGAGTCGAAATTAAGGTGAAATGGGAGAGTTAAAATTGAAGTTGAAATCAAAGTTGAAATTGAAAAATTGAAGTTGAAGAGTTGATATTGAAATTGAAGAGTTGAAATTAAATAAATTAATGGTTGAAATGGAAGTTGAAGAGTTGATATTGAAATTGAAGTTGAAATGGAAGAGTAAAAATTGAAGTTGAAATGGAAGAGTCGAAATTAAGGTGAAATGGGAGAGTTAAAATTGAAGTTGAAATCAAAGTTGAAATTGAAAGATTGAAGTTGAAAATGAAGTTGAAGAGTTGAAATTGAAGAGTTGAAATTGAAATTGAAAAATTGAAGTTGAAGAGTTGATATTAAAATTGAAGTTGAAATTAACGAAGTGAAATTGAAAAATTGAAGTTGAGATGGAAGAGTAAAAATTGAAGTTGAAATGGAAGAGTTGAAATTATGGTGAAATGGGAGAGTTAAAATTGAAGTTGAAATCAATGTTGAAATTGAAAAATTGAACTTGAAAATGAAGTTGAAGAGTTGAAATTGAAATTGAAAAATTGAAGTTGAAGAGGTGATATTAAAATTAAAGTTGAAATTAACGAAGTGAAATTGAAAAATTGAAGTTGAAATGGAAGAGTAAGAATTGAAGTTGAAATGGAAGTGTTGAAATTATGGTTAAATGGGAGAGTTAAAATTGAAGTTGAAATCAAAGTTGAAATTGAAAAATTGAAGTTGAAAATGAAGTTGAAGAGTTGAAATTGAAATTAAAGAGTTGAAATTGAAAAATTGAAGTTGAAGAGTTGATATTGAAATTGAAGAGTTGAAATTAAAAAATTGAAGTTGAAATGGAAGTTGAAGAGTTGATAGTGAAATTGAAGTTGAAATCAAAGTTGAAATTGAAAAATTGAAGTTGAAGAGTTGATATTGAAATTGAAGAGTTGAAATTAAAAAATTGAAGTTGAAATGGAAGTTGAAGAGTTGATATTGAAATTGAAGTTGAAATTAACGAAGTGAAATTGCAAAATTGAAGTTGAAATGGAAGAGTAAAAATTGAAGTTGAAATGGAAGAGTAGAAATTGAAGTTGAAAAGGAAGAGTCGAAATTAAGGTGAAATGGGAGAGTTAAAATTGAAGTTGAAATCAAAGTTGAAATTGAAAAATTGAAGTTGAAAATGAAGGTGAAGAGTTGATATTGAAATTGAAGTTGAAATTGATATTGATGTTAGCGTGTACTTGTGTGATATCTTAGCACGACACTAATGGTATTTTAGAGTTATTTAAATTGAAGTATCTCTTGAACTAGTAACTTTTCGACATACATGGGTTAGTACTTTTTTATAACGAATGTTCAGCTGCATCGATTGATGTATTAAAAAATACCTCATTCCACTAAAAAAAATATCAATGACCTTGAAATCTTGTAAAAAAATGACCTTGAGAAAAAATTTTTACCATCATCAAATTCGCCCCTTGAAACAGTACAACTTCATTCTGTGGAGATTTTTTGTACGACTAATAATAACCGAGATATATACACTGAGGAAAAAAGAAGTAGTTACTTCAATAACACGCGTGTTATTGTAATTTTTTACTTCGATGAATATCAATGTATTCTTTTCAATAGTATGAAATTTAGAAGCAAATCGTGATGTATTTGAATTGTCTATCATGAAATGATTGAAAATATTATTTGATTCAATACCGTATATTATTATTCGTAATATTTCTTTTTTTCCTTCAATCAGATATGTTGTTAAAAAAATTTGCGAATTGGTTTGAGGCCATATCTTATTTTTTTGAAAACATTGATGGTCAAGCTATTGGCTTATATGATTCGTGGAAATGAGTTTTGCTATTGAAATTCAATAGTATTAAATATTAAAATAAGTTGATATGATATTGGCACTATTCAATAGTACATCTTATTGAATCAACATATATTTTTTTTGTTTCGACAGGATTTTTTTCTCAGTGTAGGTGTTCGTACTTAAACGGACCTCCCTGTATTGACATCTTCAATTTTTAGAAGGTTACAACAATTTTGAATTTCACCTACTCAATTTTGCTATAAATGCATAAAGATCCGCAGTCTACTTATGAAATACCGTGAAAATAACCGTAAAATAATGTGTTAGCGGGCCCTTCGTTGGTCCACCTGCATAAAAAGATGACATTTTTAACAGTAATGCCTCCCATAAATGCTACCAGGCTATCCATCACGTTTCAAATTCAAAAGTACAGTTATTTTACTCGTTCAGCACGAATAATTTTCATTCACCGCACAAGTCGCCCTATATCGAGCAACTAACAATCCCTCTAAAATAGCATCACTTCCATTTCGATCGATGAAACCGGAAAATTCGCATGCTACAATCAGCGCTTCGTCTCATTTCCAATTTCCTGTTCGAATTTTGCTATCCGAAGATTGCCAACCGCGATCTCCCGTCTGCTACGCCGTTCCACATCACCAGCAGAGTATCAACGAACTAATATAGAAGCTTCGTTCCTCGCAGGTTCGATCTCGGGTGGAATCGGTAGCCGCGTTCGGTTCGTTTACTTCGCGGGCACCCTGTATCCGCGGAATATCGCGTGACACTAGGAGCTCTCTAGTCCGACCTTGCTGATCTCAGATACTATGTGTCGCGATAGGACACGTACACTAAACTATCCAAGTGCGATCTCCGTGCCGCGGCGGGCACACTATCGCGTACGAACACCGGTGCGTCTCGTTTTCGTGATTTACTCCGCCGTGGACTGCGACTCGATCGTTCGCCGATCGAGAACGGTAGCAAAATCGCGAGCTTGCCCGACCGACGCATCCGAAAGGAAACAGTCGGACGAGCGGATAACGCTGCTCCGAAAAAGCTTTGCGTCTTTCCGGCTTGTACCTTGCGATTCCCGCGGTTCGATCGTCTTCTCCAGGTACAAAACGAACCACGGAGAACGCAAGACACGTGTGCACACTTGGGAGTCTGCGGGTACCCGAGCCTCGGGCCGGATCGGGATTCTGAAAGTTTGCAATGTGTGAGTACATGAATAGTTCAAATGCAAGATTAGATTGGAAGGTCATGAGAAAGCATTGCACGCGCTTGATCACAAATTTTTGGGATCTTCATACTTGACTCCATTCGAGCTTCGGGTACTCGAACATTGCAAACCCGGCCCATTCCGGCTCGACTACAACTTCGGGTACCCCAAGTTTCTAAACTTTTCGGATGAACCCGCACCCCCCTAGTGGACACGTGGTATTAGGCTGCGTACACGCGGAGCGACAATCGGCACACCTGTCGCGCGGACCTACCTACCCTAAGCGATCCCTAAACTGCGGATTCGTCGCGCGGAGTACACTGTCTCTGCGAGAAATAGGAATTAAATAGACAGTTGCCTTCCCTCTTTTGTATTCCATCTTTTCAATTCGCATCCGCAGTCTAGTGGTCAGTCAAATGTTTATTAGCATATCTACGAGTACGAGTCACTGAATATACTGGAAATATTTGTTCCACCAACGTCCACCCTCGTGCACAATTTCATGGGAAGATCCTTGTGTTCAGTCACATTATTTTCTTATAGAAATTGATGCACTCGCACTGCGTGCAGAATTGTTGGCTTCATGTTAAAGTGGAGAAAAGGAATGGCGAGATAGTCGATTTTTGTAAGCGAGTTTTCTTTGAAAAGTGAGCGAACAAATCTGTGAATCATTATGCATAATGTTCACGATTTAGAAAGCAATTTTATCCAGAGTATATGTATCAATTTCCTGAACTGTGCGTGAGGGTTGAACAAGTTATTTTACATTTTTTTATGAATATTTACTACCTTTTAGTTGAAGGTGTTCTGTCGAAATTGTTGATCGTTAATAAATTCTTGACAGTTCAAGAAATAGAATAGAGCAGTTGACGACAATGTAGGATGATGTTAAATAATTTGTTTCTTTATTGTCTCTACCTTAACACTAGATTTACCAGACCAGTCATTTTGACTGGTTCCAGATTTTTCCTTTAAATGCAATTTTGTCATTAATATAAGGCAATGTATGCCAATTGCGTTTAGTACTTGGTATATCTAGTGTTAAAGAGTATGTCTAGACTGCGGATTTTTATACGGAAATAAAAATTGTCTGTACCAATACAAGACACAGGAGCTAAATTCGTAGACACGTATCTCTCAACAAAATTGAGTTTAAAAACAATAGTATCTCAAAATTCTCTAAGTATTTTCTCTATTTTGCAAAATCCACAGTCTAAATGTGACAATGGGTGCTATGAAAAAACGTTGTCAACACCATCCTCAAGTTAATTATTTTTTAAAGTTCATTATTTGAAAGTTAAATGCTTTATTCATACAGAAAACTATTTTGTTCTATCATCTTCATCATCAAAACCCATGTTTAACCCTTTGCAAGACATTTGAAATATGAAAACAAAACATAAAATTTTCATTTTATGATTGAATAAATGTTAATGAATTATTAATGAATAAATTGAATAAATATTTTGTTTGATTGCAGCAACCGTATTTTTTTAATTACATGTATATATATATACTTGTAACTAAAATAGTGCTGGAGTTGTTGGTGTCTATATGAGTTACTAGGCTGGAATGCAAAGAGTTAAAATATTTGTAAAGTCGCTGAGTTTTCGACTGAACACATTTTCTCAGGGGTAGTGAAACCAGGAAAGTGTCCTGTAATTTTTCTATTCCAAAAATGTCGAGCAATGTAACAAATATTTCCAAGAGCGCAAGTACCCGTGCAAGCAGCTACTTTCGTCGTTTCTACCTAGGTTTAGGCTTGCGAACGGTGACTCGGGGATATTCGCATGCCCGAACATCCCTCGATCGCGATCCGGTGTTCGCCGATTGTCCCTCGGTTGGTGCGCGAATGTTAGCGAAAGCAGTCGTGAACGAGGAAGGATGATGTCCCTGATGAGAGCTCGTGTGCGCCGAAAACCACCGTAAAAACGTGTCCTCCCTTGGTGCTCGATGACGCGTTCGTGCTACGATTTCTGTACGAAAGAGAGAAACAACGGAGAATAGATGAAACGTGCGAATGAGTAATTTTGCTATTAGTTCCGGACCCGTATGTACGAGTCGAGCTGGAATGAGGGGAAGTCTCGCGAACGGCGAAATGGCCGATGATTCGACCGCGAGAACAAACACGACTCGAACGCGAACGAGATGATCATTGACAATGACGACTATGAACGGCGGCGAATCATTCGTCCATCTTGCTGGTCCCGAGGTTATTATAGCGTAAGGTTTGACGAGAGAGCCTGTCGATAGAAGAGACACGGAAAGTTGTCAGCATCGCGGCAAGTGATTTTGAAAATGTCTCACACGTGCGAATATCTCCAGGATCTCGACGAGACAATGCCTGAGAAAAGACTTGTCCGTAACTCTCACCACGTTGATACGCGTTCCGATCATTATGGATAAATACGCCTTGTTTCGTGTAAAATGACAGTTTTTCATTTCGGTTCTTAGGCGAACGAATGCATATCATAGTTGTAAATTAACGATTTGTGAAATAAAAGCTGCAAACTGTTTGTGTTAACAATAGGTCATTGAACCTGATGTCTGGTGTCTCGTTCTTCCCCACCTGTCGTTCAAGAGGGGTTGTAGAATAGTCCACGGCTTGCTTAAATTGATTCCTTTCTTCTCTATCTTAATTCTGTTTTATTCAACTTTCGTTTTTCTTTCTGGTACACGTGCTCTTTATTAATTACTGATCGACTTGTTAACAGTTTTCTCGTTTAAATGTTTTCGAATAATCTGAAGATCACGTTACACTGCTAGGGCAATTACCGTGGGTTAATTGAAGGAATTGTTTGCCGGTAAGTTTTATCTATTTTCAAAGTACTTAGATCACTGTGTCTCTTCGTAGAATGACGTGTTGCACGCTTACACTGTGGTTTTGCGGTATGTTTAGATCTGTGTCACACCAGTCTACGATGCATGTGTATCATTGTTAGTATTGTTTCATTTATAAATATTTCTTTTGCACGGAATCTTACTGTTCTAATTATACATTTATGTATACATTGCAATTTAACCTTTTAACCCTTTGCAGTCGGAGCTATTTTAACTCGAAAATTAAACATTTCTTCCGACCTAGAATAATGAACACATTCTATGGGTTGGCAGGAAAGTAATTTCGGTATTTAAGGTGAATTGAGCCCAATATTTTAATCAAAAAATGAACTTTAATGAATGAGATATTTTCCCTTCTGTTCGATGATATTCTGCCAAAAAATGTAAATAAGAAAATATTTTATTGATTATAGTTCATCGCTTGAATAAAGAAATTCCGTTTTATTTCACCTCAAAATACAGAAATTACTTTCTTGCCAACCCAATATATCATTTTTTTTCATTTTATTATTCATTGTATTGATATAACACCTCATACAATTGTGTTAAGTGTTAATACTTAAATGTTTAGTAGTTGATCAGATACCAACATATTTAATAATCTAGACGATATTTTGGATAATGGTATAGCAATTTTTAGTGGTGACTCTGAGGCACCACCCGAGTGCTAAGGGTTAACTACATTATTTACTACTCCAGAACATTGTTTTAGAATGTTTTTTAGCGAAGAATAGTCTACACTAAACTGTATTAGGTAAATATTTCAATGTTGTTCACTACATGATATCACACATTATTGATAAATATACTTCTTAGTCCAAAAATCTTATAAGAACATATAAGAAGAAAATTCTAAGATAAAGTTAGATTCTTCATAACAATTATTAATGATATCGGCGCTACGGTTCGATCGTTAAATACAAAAAAAAAACAAAAAATTAACTAAGCAATTTTGCTAATTTTCAAGTAAATCGACGTTTCGGTCACTGATTTGGACCATTTCCAAGATTATATTGAATTGCGTCTGTAAGAGAAAATAAAAACAATTTATACATAATGACATACAATTTTCAAAAGTAGTAACTATTAAAAGTTTAAATGTAAGGGAAACAAATTTAATGTCACAATTTTTCACTCACTTGCTTAGGTGTGATTAAGTATGATAATATGAGAATCGTGAGACTCGTGAAACACGTGTGTTCACCATGTCTGTTTTCACGACACTGATCGTCTTGCCAGAGATTTAGGTTATATAGATCGATACACCGCGGTAAATTCAAAAAATCATAATGTGTTTTTACACTCAACTAGTGAAAATACCATAATGGTAAAAACACAATTTAATGACATTCAATTATAACTGAAATCAAATTTCATGCAACATTGTATGTGTTGTATATTTACTTTGGTTAACCAGTAAAGGAAATAAAGGAAAGTATATTTTTGTATTGGAATGGAAGACGATAATTACTGGAAAATAAAATTTCCTTTATTGCATGTTTACTTTTTCAGTCGCGGTCTCCCTTTGAAATGCCGGGTCTCGATCGCCGATACTACTTCCGCTTGTTATATGTATAGATACTCTCACTTCGTCGAGCCGTTCCCGAGAACTGAACTGATGTAAATTTAACCGTGCACTACTTTACTGTCCGCCCGTCAGATGATAGTTAGGAAAAGTGTCTACGTTCTCGCTCTATCCTCCCCAGCGTTGCAAGAATTGTTCCACCATCGCGCCAATAGTGGTGGTAATCAAACTTTCAGCACGAATCACGATGTCGCCAGTTTCCATCCCACCACATTATACCTCGAGATAAAAAATTCTCTCGATCTGGAAGAGACTAGACTATAGGCTCGTGATGTCACTCGGTTCTAGCTGTAGCATCTCCCTCGCTATTTTTCTCTCGATCCCTCGATCTCATGACGTTAATCCTGACTCCCTTAGCATCGCACGCTGATTCTATCGGCCGAAGACGACGACGAAGAACGCGGGATCATATCGAGACCAACTGAAATGGAACGATAACTTTGTAGGCTTGAGAGACACGCCGATACTGTGACGTCATACTATTGTACGATTGCGTGCGATAGAAAGGGAGCATAGACAGAGTGAGGCCGTAAGGTGAAGTGCCCTATGCCTGGACAGCATGTTTTTCTATTTTAAATTTTATCACTTTAAATAAACAAAAACAATTTCTTAAGAGTTTTAACATACAGTTCAGAGTTTGTAAAGTAATTCAAAATAAAAAAATCATTATTTAGGTTAATATCTTAATTGTATTAACAAGAATAATTCAAACCTATAGTTGGACATATTAAATCCAATCTAAGCTAGTACCTGGACAGAAGTAAAGCCTACATCGGGACAAATTCAATTTACGAGTTGATCGAGCGAACATAACCTAAAACGTTGGTTGGTGGCGCTGTTGCGCATGACGAATAGAAGATGCTTTGCGTAATATGTAGTATTCTTATCATAGATTATAGTATTGTATTATTTAACCAAATATATATTTATTTTCATTTACTGTTTTAATAAAACTTGTCGTAATACAACTTTTAAGGTTAGGTAGTAATACTGATAGATTTAAGATGTAAACATAAAGTATTATTAACGTCACAACCGGAATACATTTTCTACATACGTTATTCAAGCTAATAGAAGACTAATTATACGTACATGTAGTTAAATAATTTGCAAACAATGCGTTGATTTTATTCACAAACACGTGTCCGGTTTCAGGCGTAAGCACATTGCGTATAAGCTTAGAGTGGGACAGCTACTGTCATCGCGTCCCAGTATGCAGTACTTATATTTGAAAACAGTCCTAATCTTGGACATCTAATATTTGGATTAATAATTATTATTTACGTTAAGTTTGATTGCCAATTTATCTTAAAATATCAATATTATTATGCGTGATAATTATTTTTTGTCTGAGGGCTTAAATTATATCTTTTTTTCTAACAAAAGTTCGAACTATAAATGCACACGATTCGCATGTAAATAGACTATTTTGTATACTGTTTTCAGATGAACTTTGAATTCATTTTTAAATTTCAATTGATGTCTCAATGAAATAATATTCACACCTATTTGTAGCTAAGGCCTCAGAATATATAATATAATTATTTAATCTCTTAATTACTGATTTTACTATGAAAATTCAATTGTCCAGATTTAGGTATCACTTTTGGACTGTCCAGACTTAGGGCACTTCACTTATTCTTTACCTAGCCATCATCCGCCAAATGAACAGTAGGCACTCTGGTCATAAAATTACAGTTATTCCGTCACTACAGACACTCACAGCGAAATAGGAATTTCTAGTAATAACCAGGCGTGGGCGGGTACCCGGAAATGGATACTCACGCTTCGGGTTCGGCTTTTAATGACTCGGGTCCGGTCGGATCGGGATCCGAAATTTCGTGATACACGAGTACCCGAAGTCGAAGTTGGGTCGGGAACTCGAAAATCTATGGCATTCGGGTATCTGAACGTTATAAATTTTCGGGTTCCGGGCCCGACCCAAGCACTACCCGACCGACTTCGACTTCGGGTACCCGGAAATTTCGGGCTTTACGAATTTTCGGGTCCCTACCTGGACCCGGAGAAGATACCAGACGCGAATCCGGAATTTCGGGTACCTGCCGACCCCTTTTTTTGTTTTAGGGCGGTGGGGAAATACTGTTACGTACACCCCCCCCTAAGATGATGATTGAGGGAGTAGTGTAGGACTCGGCCCCCTCTGGGATGAAATTTGAAGGAAACGGGATTTTAATCCCTGCCCATACCCACTACACTTGTGCCCAAATAAGAAGGTACTTGTTCTGCGCATGTTATTGCGCGTCAGTCATGAAATTCATGACGGCGTCAGCCAATGATCGCGTCTTCGGCGAAGTACGAGTAGGGGGATTAGCCAATGAACGAGTTCCGTTAGAGTTTTGGCGGCTGTAAAGGATGCTTTGTTGAGAAGGAAAAGGAAGGGGAGCGTTTCGTCCTAGGCCCGCTAGAGGACTCATCGGTAAGGCTATCTAGCGGGCCCTGCCTTAGACGCTGGGATATCGAAAGGTGGTTGAGGACGGTATATATAGGGATTGATGACGGATCAGGTAGTAGCGAGAAAGGTCTTTGACTATCTGTCCATCTCGTGGCGAGTGTAGGAGGTATGCCGCCACAGAGTCATATGCGCAGTAGAGTCTTAAATTCGTCGGCTAGTAAGTACCTTCTTATTTGGGCTCAAGCATAAAACCCCACCGCCCAAGGCCATAGACCCTCCTCTCCTCCATACCCGATACTAATACCACCCGGGGTCCCACTATTGGTATTACTCCCGCGGTGTTGCTTGACCCGTCTATCGGGTCTTCCTCTGTCACTATGAGCATATCCTATTCCTCACAACCCTGTCCTACCTTACGATTTTCACTGTGAGCGACTGTACTCGAAAACGCGGACAGTTTGATTTGATTGGTAACCGTAACCGATGAAAAACTCGCCCTTTCGAGAAAGTTGACGTCGACGTGTTCCGTCTAACGATCCCCGATCGTTTCAGGTGTCGCTGGCCCTCGGTCTGGAGGCTGGTGGTTGGGGCGCCTTGGTGGAGCGGTCGGGCGGCAGCGGCGGATGCGGTTCTCTGTTAGGTCACGGCGGTTTCGCCGGTCTGGCGGGATTGGCGCGTCGATGCGGTGTCTGTTTGGCGACGTTTCCTTCCGCCTGGCTGTTGGAACGGCACGCGTTACTGCAGCACGCAGGCCAGGCGAGCGAGGACAAGCCGTTCACCTGCGAGCAATGCGGCCAGCGTTACCGCTACCGTTCCGCGTACGTGAAACACCGAGAGCAGAACCACCGTGCCCGTTTGCCGGCCGACAAGCTGTTCACCTGCGACGTGTGCGGCATGCAGTTCAGGTATCTGAAGTCGTTCAAGAAGCACCGGCTGAACCACGCGCTGGAGCGGTTGCAACGCGCGCCGGAGCCGCAGAACAGCGCGATGGTGGTCTCTGCGGCTGCGGAGCGGAGCGACCAGGTGTCCAGCACCGGCGAACCGTCCCAAGTCGAGACCGGCAGCGACACCACCACCAACCCCGGCGAGGAGGAGACCACCCGGGGCACGTTCGCCGAGAACGCGCGCGAGGAGAGCGTGTCGGAGACGGCGAGCGTGCAGGAGAACCCTGGCGACGCTGTCGAGGTGCAGATGACGGAGGCGCCGATCACCAACGAGAGGAGTTCGGCAGGCGGTGGTAGCGCTAGCGAGGTGGGCGACGTGGACGACAACGCCGTCGACGATGACCGACCGGAGCCAACCGAAGCGGTGATCAGCTTGGCGAGAAGCAGCCACGAGGTGGACAGGCGCGAACGCCGATTCGCCTGTCCGTTTTGCGGTAAGTGCGTCCGCTCCAAAGAGAACCTGAAGCTCCACGTGCGCAAGCACACCGGCGAACGACCGTTCGTTTGCTTGTTCTGCGGCCGCGCGTTCGGCGGTAAGAGCGACCTCACCAGGCACCTACGCATACACACCGGCGAGAGGCCGTACCACTGCGAGATGTGCGGAAAATGTTTCGCCAGGGCTGACTACCTGTCCAAACACCTGACCACGCACATACACCAGCGCTGAAAGCGGTTCGGGGCACGGTTCCGAGACATTCTTGGTAATTCTTGATGCGTCTTCTGAATCGGCGATGCCTCGCTACCTCTCGCGCGCGATTATCGGTATTGTGAACGCAACCCGGACGCTGCCCCAGCGGGCGTCACCCTCGCCGCGCCGCGTGTCGCGACGGCCTCGACGCCACGGCTCGACTAGATTTTGTATTCTCATGGTTTCCGGTTTGTACAAGGAGATTGTAGAACTGTGACGCGTCGTTCTGCGAACGCGATCGCGTCGAGGGTCCGCCCGCCGGTGTTCGTCCGACGATCTCGATAGACAACGAATCGTTTCACACGCTTATAGATCCCCGGAAACTTTGAACAATACCGTTGAAAGTAACATTGCGCAGGGAGGCATCGCTGATCAGGGTAGAATCGCGTTCGCTCACCTACCACGCAGAATCGAGAACGTCCAAGAACGCGGGGGTGGTTTCCGAAGATCGGTCCTCGCGCGAGCTTCCGCTTCGTCCTCGGTTCGGTCGGAACGGTTTCCCCGAGAATCTACGATCCCCCCTTCCCCGAGGACGGAGTATTTTCGAGCTGTGTAATCCGATTAGAAATTTTTCGCGAGGATGCTCGCCGCGTTGGAAACCGCCCCTCGGAGGTCGTCGAACTCGGAACATTTCCAGCGCGTTCTTCCCTCTCGCCGCGGGGAAACTCGGAGGGGGTGGAGAACGCCTCGAACTGCGAAGAGAAAGACGAGAACCGCGTATCCATCCAGCCGTTGGCCCACCGAGACGAGTCAATTACGGAGAAAGAAAGAAACGACGAAGACGAAGACGAGGACGGTATAACACGTGGCTGGCTTTCGCCCGGCATCGAAACGCGAGGATCTCGCGTTACCACGAACGCGCACCCGCTCGTGAGAAGAGGAAGCAAGGAAAAGAGAGAGAAGGGAGTGCAGGAGGACGACGAGGAGAAGATGATAGGCGAACGGAGCGTAAGGTTTCTACGTAACGTTAACGAAACTAACTTGTGATAAGGAGTCGAAACCAAAGAACGCGTCGACGCTACAAACGCAAAGCCGTGTTCAGGTTCATCGCCACGCTCGTTCCGTTACCGTACGTTGCCTAAACTAATAAAGAAAATCTCGGCGGGGGGTTACAGATATGGCAGCGACACAGATTTAATTGCAAATGAGTAGAAAGCTCCCCGCCACGAGATTACGAGTAACAAGGTGCAAACGTGGACACGGCGTCTTGCGGTTCCTTCCTTTTTTTTTCGGTTGTTGTTGTTGTTGTTGTCCTTTTCGTCTTCGCGTGGAGTCGAAGACCGATATATTCGTAACGTGCTAGCTATCAGCGTACTCGACGCGAGTTGTATATTGTGTGCAACAACGATGATTTTACTGTACGCCATGCAGACTCGTAAGCGTCGTGACCGTTCCTCGAGGAAGTCGTTCGGGTTGCTGCGAGACAAGCTCCGTTTCGGGGAACGTTGCCTTTTATTTTAATACGCTGGCATCGATTCGACGGTTGCGTATCGTGTCACGCGATAATAAGCCACGGTTATCGATCTCCCGGAAGAGATTGCACGGAGATTCGTAGGGGAAGTTCGATGGACTTGAACGATCCTCCTCCGACGGCGTGCACACGATTATAACAATTTCTCGTGCAGTTTTGTTATCGTGAGATATTCTTAGGCGAATTCGCTTCCTGTGGGCTTGGATCGAGCCGTTCTTCTGATTGTTTCCTGCAAAATCCGTTTATTGGCGCCCTGTCCTTGAAATAACGCGAATAACATTCACTGCGAATACCAAAATTCTTTACAGAAGACCAAGTATAATTTCTTTCTTTTTGGCTACATAAAATTCAGATTCGCCCAACATTTAATTGTCAACAAGAAAAGTGACACAACTCAAAATATATTTGTAAAGAAGCTATAATAATAAATACATAAATTGCGGTGTAGTTTACAACTAATGTACACGACAATTAGCCCAGTATCCGAATGACAACAAATTATTTCACATTTCTAAGTTGGTGATATACAATTAAAAATTCTGACAATTTATAGGTAAATTTTCTCACGTCACTTTTCTTATGAATGAACGATATATGTGTTCGATTTTTTATCCTACAATCATGGGATTTATAAATCATTTTCCTGGGAAATAATGAATTTCTTTACTCGAGTACGTTGTTAGAAATGGTGCGAAGTGTAAATAAATTTAAACTTCGCTGGTCTTGGCTCGCCAGCAACGATTCCACCCCTGCACGGGGGTGGATAACCGATAGAACCGACTTCCTCGAGGAAGATGAACACGCATGACCGACGTTGGTATCAAACGGAGGACCAGTCGTCCATGGCGCCGCCGTTTATTCGGGAGCGTCGCCGGTGCCTTCGAACCCCCGTACACTTTTTAACGCGACAGAGCAATAAAGCGTCTATTTTCGTTGCTACAATACGAAAGCTGTACAAGAGGACACGGAAGAAAAACACTAACAAAGCGAATTTCGGTTGTCTCGCCGGGAGCCGCGAAGTAGCGTCTTGTTGCACAGTCTATACGGTCCTTCGAGCCTCTTTCTTAGTTACTGTCCACGCTCTGCTGTCTACACGTGTATATACATATATGAATGTATGTATGTGTATATCTCCGGTACGTATACAGGGTGTCCCGTGGACATCGCAACCGTACAACGGGTAGTTTCGCGTGGAGAGGTAAGTCGAAAATCGATAGCGCGATTTGCTCGTGCGAGGATTTGTTTTCTCGAGAGAATCGACTCCGAATCTTTCCGAGAGCCTGAAATAACTTCTGAGCACTCTGAGATATTTATATTTAGTATGTTAAAATGTTGTTCTTTGAACACGACATCGTGTTAACACGAATACACACAAAAACAGCGAAGTAAAACTAAGGATCTACATCGAAATCTGTACGTGAAGCTTGCTCGGAAAGTTGATTTTCTGGGAAACAAGAGGGTGATGGAGAAAATATCATCGCATATTTTCGACTTGTTTCTTCATGTAAAATCAGCTGGTGACAGCATTATCTGCGAGACACCCTGTGCATAGACGCGATAATGATACATTGTCCAGTAAATGCGCGAGCGCAGAACGAGAGTGCCGGCTCATTCTCTTGGGACTGGTTTCGTAAGCGATCGCGTGTCTCTCTCTCGTCCTGAGCGAACCCCCGACACGTCGAAATCCGCAGGATCGTCGACGAGTATTCCCAACCCACGTCTGCTCGTTCCTCGTTCCACGTCGAACCACGAGATCGCGATCCGGCCCGGTCGATAACTTCCGGTGTGCTCGAGCTTACGAGCCAGCCAGACTGACGAGGAAACACGCCGAGGTGACACCTCGGCGAATTTAATGAAACTTCAGGAGGGGGAGAGTAGCTCTTGCGAAAATATTTGACACATTTTGCTATCGGCCCACGTGTGCGTCGAAACTGGTGCAAGCAAGCAGTCTGCAAAGCTCACGGTGGAGAACGTATTCGGTTGAATATTTTAGAAATTATTATTCTTCCGGAACAGCTTCAACGATAATATGGATTCCAAACTACTTCAGCAGCCTTCGCATTTGAAGCTGGAAAACGCATTTGTTTGAACATCTTACAAACTATCACATTAGAGTTGGAAGAATGGTGCCAGCGAGTATACCAATCTATTACCCTAATTTTGCTGTTGACCAACGTTTATATTCAATTGGTACAAACAGTCTTCAATGTTAAGGGTAGAAAACGTATTTAACACTAAACCTACAGTGTTGGGCAAATGTTATTTTAAATAATAAACAAACGTGTGATTTTAAAAGTGATCTATTTATTATTTCTTATTTGCAAATAAAAGATTATTTATTATTTGGATTGAGGTGGAAATCAAATAAGTAGTTCTTTATCTTCTCTTATGTCTTGTATTTTGTATATACAATGAACACGTGCGCGTTTTTTGTCTGCTATAGCAACCTTTTCAGGTATACCTATTCAGGTATATTATTTGTCAATACAATTGAAATTGTATTTGTAAATAGCAATTAACTTTATTATTTTAAATAATTCATTTAGACTTGCTCAAATAATAAATGATTATTTTTGCTTCTTATTTGAATATACAAATGAGAAATAACTTGTTATTTAAATTTTTATTTAAATAATTATGTATTTAACTAAATTTATTTATTGCTCAGCACTGCCCACCGAGCCTTGAAACACATGTTCCCTTATAAAAATGTCAAGATTGATTTTATTTAGACTTTGTGCGGCTCCTATTATAATACGTGCTCTAATCAATTCGTATAAAACCATTTCTATTATTTCAATAATTGTAAAATAATAAATCTGGAACAGGTCATTTTGACCGGTGGTGGTAGGTTTAGCGTCAATTGAGTATCAGCGACACAATCTTCAAAATCTAACTATCTTCAATATTTTTGTTTCATTGTTCCAACGTCTGCGAATTCTCTTCATTCAAGAGCTTTTCTAATTTTGTGGAACAAATGGCTGGCGAAGTGCAATACTCCATGTTTAAGGGGGCCGGCGCGGCCGTTCAAGTGTGTGCGGGGACATGCACACATCGCTAAATTCGCATATACGTATATGCAATTACACGGTTTACGAGTTTTCGTTTTCACGCTTCAATATTGCACTGAGGAGTTCAGAAGTAGTCAATTGTGATTCCTAAAAGTCAGATATATACTGCTACGGTGCCCAAAATGCGTATTTGTACGTTATAGAGGAATAATTTGTAATATTCGGCAGACACCGCCTGTCACATATAATAATACAACACCTCGAAGTTTTGAAATTTTGCACTAGTAGGCACCACTGTCTCGTGCCTAATTATCGATAATACAGTGTCCATCGTTCATGCAAATACTAAATTTATTGATCGCAAGCACTGGTACGCGAAGTGGCTATCTTCTGACGGATGCCTCGTGACAGGCCAACGCCAGTGGTGTTGGACAGGCAGTATCTGTATACTTTCGTATACATATACACAAGGTAATTTTTTCTATGCGAACTGACGCTTCAACATTGCAATGAAGAGTTCAGAAGCGGTCAATTGTGATTCCTAAAAGTCCAGTCTATGTCTGCCCGGTACCTAAAATGTATATTGTTACGTTATCGAGGAATAATTTATAATATTCGGCAGATACTGCCTGTCCAACACCACTGGCGTTGGCCTGTCACGAGGCATCCGTCAGAAGATAGCCACTTCGCGTACCAGTGTTTGCGATCAATAAATTTAGTATTTGCATGAACGATGGACACTGTATTATCGATAATTAGGCACGAGACAGTGGTGCCTACTAGTGCAAAATTTCAAAACTTCGAGGTGTTGTATTATTATTTGTGACAGGCGGTGTCTGCCGAATATTACAAATTATTCCTCTATAACGTACAAATACGCATTTTGGGCACCGTAGCAGTATATATCTGACTTTTAGGAATCACAATTGACTACTTCTGAACTCCTCAGTGCAATATTGAAGCGTGAAAACGAAAACTCGTAAACCGTGTAATTGCATATACGTATATGCGAATTTAGCGATGTGTGCATGTCCCCGCAGACACTTGAACGGCCGCGCCGGCCCCCTTAATGCTTAGAAAACTGCGTAGGAATCTGT
Organism: Lasioglossum pauxillum; assembly: GCA_933228785.1. Taxonomy (NCBI): domain Eukaryota; kingdom Metazoa; phylum Arthropoda; class Insecta; order Hymenoptera; family Halictidae; genus Lasioglossum; species Lasioglossum pauxillum. The sequence continues at coordinate 40,602,369 of OW121705.1, read as the reverse complement.
CGCATAATTGGTGCTTATTAAAGTTTCATCTCTGAAGCTACGTCCACACCGAAGCAGCTTTTTGTCGCCTCTCTTTGCCTTATGCTTCTTTTACCGAATAGAAGATGAAGAAAGGAATAAGGGCAGGAAAAAGTTGGTAGATGTTGCTTTGGTGTAGACACAGCTTAAGATAAATGAAGATGTAAAACAATTACCGATAATGGTCGATAGAACCACGTGCGTGAAATATTTTAAGAACCTCTCGAAAATGTTCATTGAATTCGGCGAACGTCGGTACGGCGTGTTTCCTTTCAGACTGGCGTTTTGAATAATTTAGGAGTCTCGCTCGGATTCGCGGGGAACCGAAATCAGCAAACGAGCTGATCGATCCTGTGGACCGGCGGCGCATCGATCGGCGCGTTACTCCGTCTTCTAAAATAGCGATTAAATAAGGATAAGTGATGTGAGACCTACAAACGATAATTGTTGCAAACGTGCCGTCCCAGTGCCAAGTCTCGTTTACTTTCGTGAAAGTTCTAACCGCATAGCTTGCGCCGATCCTCCGTCGACCTCAGGCGATCGGTCAGTCGAATTTCGATTGTTTCGTGTCCCCGATGAAGTTCGATTCCGAAACCGGTAACGACGTCGAACGGGATGCGATCGTCGCGTCTCGTCGTTGCGGCGCGATCTTGGGAGAACGGCCACGGAGGATTCCCACGACCGAGATATTTTATTCTTGTACGCTGTCTCCTCGTTTCTCAGCGGAGCCTGCGGTTCCGCGATTGTTGCTCAAATTTCGAACCGATCGGGGACGAACGTAATGTTTCATTTCAACCGTTCGCGCTCGATCTCCCGTATCGTTATTTAAACCCCGATATGCAGGGCAACGTTCGAGCTTCGACGTTGACGTTAATCGCTCGAATCGCCGCCCCGTGTTATTTAAAGGCGGCCGATTTTTGCACCCGCAATGATTTCACTCTGCTCGACCTGTACTTTGGCCGAGTGTATCGCGTATTCCCAGTGCAATAACCGTGTCGCTGTCGATTACTGATTTGTTTCGCTTCATTAATCCAAAGTTAACCCTTTGCACTCCGCGCTATTTTAATTGGAAAATTAAACATTGCTTCCGATCTAGAATACTTCCATTCCCTATGATTTTTGAAATTGTATGGATATGAAATTGGTAGAATACCGCATACAATACCTAAATGTTTAGTAATTGATTAGATACCGATATATTTAATAATGTAAACAATATTTTGAATAATGATACAACAATTTCTAGTGGTGCCTCAGAGGGGACAGCGGAGTGCAAAGGGTTAATCCAAGAGTTTTCCAAATTTCTTTCGGCGGAACAGTTGATCTTTCTTGAAGTATATTTAGTGTCGACACACCTGATAAATTAAGAAAGAATTTTCGTTCAATCAGAACATAAAACGCCTTTAACCCTTTGCACTCGATTGATACCTCTGATTGATCCCTCGTACGTTCCTCAGGGTGAAAATTCACCGATTTACATACCTTTGTAAAGATTTCTTCTTGTCTGTGTTGCAAAATGTATTTCTTTCAAATGTATAATTGAAGCGTAATTCGTAGATTTGAGTCTTGAAGTAAGAAGGGGCGAAATATTATTCTAAGATTTTTTATGCAACTATGTCCGAGGAGCGTATGAGGGTTAAACATCTTTGTATATAATAAATTACTTTTCTATGCAACTATACAGGGAGGTCCGTTTAAGTACGAACACCTATATATCTCGGTTATTATTAGTCGTACGAAAAATCTCCACAGAATAAAGTTGTACTGTTTCAAGGGGCGAATTTGATGACGGTAAAAATTTTTTCTCAAAGTCATTTTTTTACAAGATTTTAAGGTCATTGATATTTTTTTTATATCGAATGAGGTATTTTTTAATACATCAATCTATGCAGCTGGACATTCGTTATAAAAAAGTACTAACTCATGTATGTCGAGAAGTCAGTAGTTCAAGAGATATTTCAATTTGAATAACTCTAAAATACAATTACTGTCGTACTCAGACGTTACACAAGTAAGTAAACGCTACCATCAATATCAATTTCAACTCCAATTACAATATCAACTCTTCAACTTCATTTTCAACTTCAATTTTTCAATTTCAACATTGATTTCAACTTCAATTTTAACTCTCCCATTTCACCATAATTTCAACTCTTCCATTTCAACTTCAATTTTTACTCTTCCATTTCAACTTCAATTTTTCAATTTCACTTCGTTAATTTCAACTTTAATTTCAATATCAACTCTTCAACTTCAATTTTTCAATTTCAATTTCAACTCTTCAACTTCATTTTCAACTCCATTTTTTCAATTTCAACATTGATTTCAACTTCAATTTTAACTCTCCCATTTCACCATAATTTCAACTCTTCCATTTCAACTTCAATTTTTCAATTTCACTTCGTTAATTTCAACTTTAATTTCAATATCAACTCTTCAACTTCAATTTTTCAATTTCAACTTCAATTTTTCCATTTCAACTTCAATTTTTCAATTGCAACTTCAATTTTTCAATTTCAACTCTTCAATTTCAATTGCAACTCTTCAATTTCAATTGCAACTCTTCAATTTCAATTTCAACTCTTCAACTTCATTTTCAACTTCAACTTTTCAATTTCAACTTTGATTTCAACTTCAATTTTAACTCTCCCATTTCACCTTAATTCCAACTCTTCCATTTCAACTTCAATTTTTACTCTTCCATTTAAACTTCAATTTTTCAATTTCACTTCGTTAATTTCAATATCAACTCTTCAACTTCAATTTTTCAATTTCAACTCTTCAATTTCAACTCTTCAACTTCATTTTCAACTTCAATTTTTCAATTTCAACATTGATTTCAACTTCAATTTTAACTCTCCCATTTCACCATAATTTCAACTCTTCCATTACAACTTCAATTTTTACTCTTCCATTTCAACTTCAATTTTTACTCTTCCATTTCAACTTCAATTTTTACTCTTCCATTTCAACTTCAATTTTTACTCTTCCATTTCAACTTCAATTTTTCAATTTCACTTCGTTAATTTCAACTTTAATTTTAATATCAACTCTTCAACTTCAATTTTTCAATTTCAACTCTTCAACTTCATTTTCAAGTTCAATTTTTCAATTTCAACATTGAATTCAACTTCAATTTTAACTCTCCCATTTCACCATAATTTCAACTCTTCCATTTCAACTTCAATTTTTCAATTTCACTTCGTTAATTTCAACTTTAATTTCAATATCAACTCTTCAACTTCAATTTTTCAATTTCAACTTCAATTTTTCCATTTCAACTTCAATTTTTCAATTTCAAGTCTTCAATTTCAATTGCAACTCTTCAATTTCAATTTCAACTCTTCAACTTCATTTTCAACTTCAATTTTTCAATTTCAACTTTGATTTCAACTTCAATTTTAACTCTTCCATTTCACCTTAATTCCAACTCTTCCATTTCAACTTCACTTTTTACTCTTCCATTTAAACTTCAATTTTTTCAAATTTCACTTCGTTAATTTCAATATCAACTCTTCAACTTCAATTTTTCAATTTCAACTCTTCAATTTCAACTCTTCAACTTCAACTCTTCAACTTCATTTTCAACTTCAATTTTTCAATTTCAACATTGATTTCAACTTCAATTTTAACTCTCCCATTTCACCATAATTTCAACTCTTCCATTACAACTTCAATTTTTACTCTTCCATTTCAACTTCAATTTTTACTCTTCCATTTCAACTTCAATTTTTACTCTTCCATTTCAACTTCAATTTTTCAATTTCACTTCGTTAATTTCAACTTTAATTTTAATATCAACTCTTCAACTTCAATTTTTCAATTTCAACTCTTCAACTTCATTTTCAAGTTCAATTTTTCAATTTCAACATTGAATTCAACTTCAATTTTAACTCTCCCATTTCACCATAATTTCAACTCTCCCATTTCAACTTCAATTTTTCAATTTCACTTCGTTAATTTCAACTTTAATTTCAATATCAACTCTTCAACTTCAATTTTTCAATTTCAACTTCAATTTTTCCATTTCAACTTCAATTTTTCAATTTCAAGTCTTCAATTTCAATTGCAACTCTTCAATTTCAATTTCAACTCTTCAACTTCATTTTCAACTTCAATTTTTCAATTTCAACTTTGATTTCAACTTCAATTTTAACTCTTCCATTTCACCTTAATTCCAACTCTTCCATTTCAACTTCACTTTTTACTCTTCCATTTAAACTTCAATTTTTTCAAATTTCACTTCGTTAATTTCAATATCAACTCTTCAACTTCAATTTTTCAATTTCAACTCTTCAACTTCAACTCTTCAACTTCATTTTCAACTTCAATTTTTCAATTTCAACATTGATTTCAACTTCAATTTTAACTCTCCCATTTCACCATAATTTCAACTCTTCCATTTCAACTTCAATTTTTACTCTTCCATTTCAACTTCAATTTTTACTCTTCCATTTCAACTTCAATTTTTCAATTTCACTTCGTTAATTTCAACTTTAATTTTAATATCAACTCTTCAACTTCAATTTTTCAATTTCAATTTCAACTCTTCAACTTCATTTTCAAGTTCAATTTTTCAATTTCAACATTGATTTCAACTTCAATTTTAACTCTCCCATTTCACCATAATTTCAACTCTTCCATTTCAACTTCAATTTTTACTCTTCCATCTCAACTTCAATTTTTCAATTTCACTTCGTTAATTTCAACTTCAATTTCAATATCAACTCTTCAACTTCATTTTCAACTTCAATTTTTTAATTTCAACTTTGATTTCAACTTCAATTTTGACTACCATTTCACCTTGATTTCAACTCTTCCATTTCAACTTCAATTTTTACTCTTCCATTTAAACTTCAATTTTTCAATTTCACTTCGTTAATTTCAATATCAACTCTTCAACTTCAATTTCAACTTGAATTTTTCAATTTCAATTTCAACTCTTTAATTTACACTAGCAAGTTAACGCTAACGTCTTAGTCCGGACAGTAAGGGTGTTTTAGAGTTATTCAAATTCAAATATCTCCTGAACTACTAACTTTTCGACATACATGGGTTAGTACTTTTTTATAACGAATGTCCAGCTGCATCGATTGATGTATTAAAAAATACCTCGTTCCATATAAAAAAAATATCAATGACCTTGAAATCTTGTAAAAAAAATGACCTTGAGAAAAAATTTTTACCATCATCAAATTCACCCCTTGAAACAGTACAACTTTATTCAGTGAAGATTTTTCGTACGACTAATAATAACAGAGATATATAGGTGTTCGTACTTAAACGGACCTCCCTGTATGCAACGAAAATATTCTAGATCGGTTTCGGTTTCGATTAACATGCATATTGCAAATTCAGAGTGGTTGCTGAAGAACACGAGTGGCGTGGTTACGTGAGACCTCCTCTCACAAACAGATTGTGTTATTTAACAATATGAAATGTGCACATTGCGAAAAAAGCCTTTGGGAACCTGATAGCTTCGAGTGCAAAGGGTTAGAACATTTCGAGAGTACAAGGAGTGTTTGGTGCATACTGATTCATTCTGTAAAGAATTTCCCGTGAAGAACTTGATCTGGGGTTAATATTATTTTGTGGAAGGTAACAGGAAGGTCGACAGGATTTTTCGATCCGGAATCAATTAGCTCGAGAGCATTGGTATCGCGAGCGACGATATCGCGAATCTAGCTTCGGCTGGCGGCGTGTCGAGCACAAAAGGTTGAACGTTCTCGATCGGCTGCGGTTTCGTAGCAAGTTCTACTGGATGCTTCGCCCGCATGAGTTCTATACAGAGGGGAAACTCCGCCTAGAACTCCGTTCGGCCCTTCCCGAGAGAGCGTACAATTACGTCGGACGTAGGCAGACGAGCGTTTCGATACACGTCGGAGAACACACGCCGAAGAAAATCTCGCGAGACCGACCGGTGTACGAGAAAACACTTCCGCCCCCTCCCCCCCTTGCGAGACCAGTCCCACCCCCGATTTCCGTCAAAATGTTTAGTCCCTAGCTAGTAATTAACGACGCACTCGCTGCTGTGTGCGCGGCGCATTCGTGAAACGAAGTCGAATAACGAAGGTGCTACTTAAGAGATATAAGGGGTTGATCGCAGCCCGCCCGGCTCGGGAACCACGAACAGATAAGGGATGATCGATGGGGGACGGGGGATGGTTCACGGTGCCAAAGAAAAGACTAGAACGAACCGCCACGAGACTCATCGACGAGCAGAAACAGAGGGGGAGAAGGTACGCGACGACCAAGTCGAACAAAAGTTTCTCTCGCGAACGAGCCGGTTCGGCGCTGCGATAGTTTAGTCGATAAATTAACGTATTTATAGTCCTGTCGATTAAGGCTGTAAGTTTCGATCGTCGACTCACGCGTGGACTCGTCCCCGACGATCGACGAGGGGCGAGAACCGCCTGATGATTTTCGGGAGTAAACGAGAAAGGGAGGGGGTGGGTGAGAGAGAGAAAATTGAGGGAAAACGACGAAAAAAAAGCAGTAACTAATAAACAAAGAACATGTCCAACGAATGTCAACGAGTTTCAAAGAAACGAACACCCGGGGGAGATGAGAGGATGTTACGGGGGGAGGGGGGTGAATGGGAGGAACGTGGGGGGTGAAAAGAGACGAGACGAGACTTTTTCATTTGCGCCGGCTCGACCAGCGTGGGGTTTGAAACGTGTCGACAGGAACCCGTTTCGTTGTCCGTCTCGCGATCTCGCGATTAAGCGATCCAAGGATTAAGGAAAATAGTTCCATGACGCCTGATGCCTCTGTTAGCTTTTATAATGGCGACCACCGTCCGCCCACTGCCGTTCCATTTCCACCGCACGCCAAATTTACTACGTTATGGACGGCCGAGGGAAGCTGCAAATCGTTCTGTCACCGAAAGACCCGACTGCGCTTGACGTTTCCTGCTCCGATTCGTGCGCCCTGCGACCAGGATTGGCGCGTTCCGATCCTGGAACTCGGCCTACCGATTCTTACATCTGTTTCTACGACGTCCGGATATATTTATGGATTTTTTCCGGGTTTTTTCCCCTTCGATACCGAATTTTCAACCCTGCTGCACCGAAGCCTCGATGATTCTTTCACACTTAAACATGCGGCGCGTAATTTCTCAGAAACAATGAACAAAGATGTTAGGTTCTTACGTTTGTTGGATATTTACATACATTTTACAGAGATCTCTTATTATTCAAATTTCAAGTGGATGCTTGAATAATTCATACATGGAAACTGGGAGGCGGAAGGGACTCGGTGAACATGCGGAAATTGCGACTTCTTCTGAAGTTCCGTTAGTTGGGGTTGAAGACATGTCGCCTGTCTTGAATTAGAAATAATAATTAGTTCGGTGTGTGTATTTATACATGTGTATATACGTAAACGTGTGTATGCATGTATATATACTTATTATATATACGTGCGTGTATAGTTTTCTTTCGTAAGAAAAGACCACTGTTAGTCGTGGTACAATACTCTGATCCACCTGGTACATAAATGCATTCTTCGTGTTTCTTAAGTTCGTGATTAGATGCAAACGGTACCTTGGAGCAAATCAGGTGAGAATTTTGATAATTCCCGACGATTTTGCGGAGTTTCGTAACTTGCAATTGAACAGGATTTTTTTCTATTGGAAGAAGCACACATTCGTCGATCTTTGTTATTCAGAAAATAGCTAGACTGTTCAAATAAGAAAACGTGAAGAAATCTTCTAAAATGAAACATTCGGAGGAATATTTCAATTTTATTGGTTACATTCGAAAGATAGATAATTTGTGACTATAGAGAGATGATACTGTTACTTTCTTTTCCGATACAAAAGCACCAGAGTTCATACGTGTCCAACAGGCGATTGTTTCTTAAACTGTTCACTTGAGTAAGAAGCGTCGGAGCGGTAGAGTTGCAGGATGGATATAATCGCAACACAAACGACGCTCTCTTTCTTGTAAAAATATTTTCTAATCTGTGATATCGGTGTAAGACGAAATATATGTATATTCAGTATAGCTAGACTATTCGGCTGAGGCAACAAGTAGGTGAGTTAGGTCAGTTTAATCATAATATTTGAAAAGTATATATATTTTTTATATTCACTTACACATCGTTTACGTACCCCTTTTTTATTCTATTGACATTTTTCGAATCAGCAATGATGTGTTACAGTTCCTATTCGCGGAAGTTAACACTTTAAGTGAATTCTCGATACACACATATTTACGGACAAATATTAATAAACGTTCGGAATCGACACGCGACCAATGCCGAGAATAAATGTAAATTTTCCGCGCGTGAAAGCGGAAGCCAGCCGTAAAATTGACCGTCGATATGTATGATAACGCGTTTAGTTTTTGTAAATCGGTGGAGTTGCTATTGCAAATTTGTTGTCACGGTCAACGATGGAACCAAATGTACATAATGGAAGAAATGATAATTATGTTAAACAAATAATATAATATATTCGTTTGTCTTCGTAACGGTTGTATACACGCACGTTAATGAAAATTTCTACGCCGTATGTTGAATTTCAGACTTTTAACAACGAACACGTGAATCGACGTTCTGTGAAATGAAAGTAGTAATGTGTAAGCATCAGTAGAGTTAATTTCAAAGTCAAGTTTGCTCGATAGAATTCAGCGAATAAGAAATCTAATTTCGCCGAAATATTCCCAAATTCCGTTCTCGAAGAATCGTTTTTATAGATCGATTATTCGCCCCCGCTTAGCCGAACTAATTCGTTTCAACTGTTTGCGTTACAGCGTACGGTGAATATCGATCGACGCTTAACAATATATTTTTCTTATATAGATATATATGATATATATATATATATATAAATATGAACTAGGTGATAACGACAGCAACAGTGATAATATTTTATAACAGCCATTACAACTTGTGATATTTTAGCGCAGCCTCCAGTTTTAACTAACTTTTATTATCTAACGCAGGATTTAATTTACTGTGATCAAGCGATAGTTAATAATACATCCGAAGAGAAATGTGTTGTAATAATGAACAATCATTTGTAGCGAATGTGATTCTAATGTTTTAGAGTATTACCAATGATCGCAATGATATTTTTCATCGAACTTTCAATCTGTACAAATCGTAAATATAGACGACGACGACGACGACGACGATGACGCGACGCGATGGTTCGTGCAACGATAGATTTTTATCGAATAATTCCTTAGTAGCATTTATGGCTGGGAATTGGTTGGGATGTAGTTAATGGTTTTGTTTACAAATCCCCAACATAGGGCCTACGACGAAAATTTATGACAGTGTGCCAACGAACATCGAACGTTAGGCCTACAAATATTATAGTTGGTTAACTAACAAGAAATTTACGTATGATAATACATTACTACATTAGCCCATTCAATGTATACCAACATTTAAATATCGTCCGTTTTGCAGACACGTTGCTGCAACTAAAAACTTGTTAAGTATCATATTCCAAATTGATTTGTTTTGTTTTTCTTATTCATGGATATACAGGGTGAGTCCGAAGAAACAGTACACCTAAATATCTCCGTTACTTTTCGTTGTACAAAAAACTTCTTCGGACAAAGTTACACTGTTTGAAGGGCCACATGTAACGGTGTAAGGGAAAAAATTGTCAAGGTCATTTTTTTCGAGATTTCAAGGCTATTGATATTTTTTTTAATGGAATGAGGTATTTTTTAATACATCAATCGATGCAGCTGGATATTCTTTATAAAAAAAGTACTAACCTATGTATGTCGAAAAGTTAGTAGTTCACGAGATATTTCAATTTAAATAACTCTAAAACACCCTTACTGTCGTACTAAGACGTTAGCGTTTACTTGCTACTGTAAATCGAAGAGTTGAAATTGAAGAGTTAAAATTGAAATTGAAGACTCGAAATTGAAAAATTGAAGTTGAAATTAACGAAGTGAAATTGAAAAATTGAAATTGAAATGGAAGAATTGAAATTAAGGTGAAATGGGAGAGTTAAAATTGAAGTTGAAATCAAAGTTGAAATTAAAAATTGAAGTTGAAATTAACGAAGTGAAATTGAAAAATTGAAATTGAAATGGAAGAATTGAAATGAAGGTGAAATGGGAGAATTACAATTGAAGTTGAAATCAAAATTGAAGTTGAAATTGAAATTGAAGAGTTCGAAATTGAAAAATTGAAGTTGAAGGGTTGATATTGTAATTGAAGTTGAAATTAACGAAGTGAAATTGGAAAATTGAAGTTGAAATGGAAGAATAAAAATTGAAGTTGAAATGGAAGAGTTGAAATCAAGGTGAAATGGGAGAGTTAAAATTGAAGTTGAAATCAAAGTTGAAATTGAAAAATTGAAGTTGAAATTGAAAAATTGAAGTTGAAATTAACGAAGTGAAATTGAAAAATTGAAATTGAAATGGAAGAATTGAAATTAAGGTGAAATGGGAGAGTTACAATTGAAGTTGAAATCAAAATTGAAGTTGAAATTGAAATTGAAGAGTTCGAAATTGAAAAATTGAAGTTGAAGGGTTGATATTGTAATTGAAGTTGAAATTGGAAAATTGAAGTTGAAATGGAAGAATAAAAATTGAAGTTGAAATGGAAGAGTTGAAATCAAGGTGAAGTGGGAGAGTTAAAATTGAAGTTAAAATCAAAGTCGAAATTGAAAAATTGAAGTTGAAATTACCGAAGTGAAATTGAAAAATTGAAATTGAAATGGAAGAATTGAAATTAAGGTGAAATGGGAGACTTAAAATTGAAGTTGAAATCAAAGTTGAAATTGAAAAATTGAAGTTGAAATTGGAAAATTGAAGTTGAAATTAACGAAGTGAAATTGAGAAACTGAAATTGAAATGGAAGAATTGAAATTAAGGTGAAATTGGAGAGTTACAATTGAAGTTGAAATCAAAATTGAAGTTGAAATTGAAATTGACGAGTTCGAAATTGAAAAATTAAAGTTGAAGGGTTGATATTGTAATTGAAGTTGAAATTAACGAAGTGAAATTGGAAAATTGAAGTTGAAATGGAAGAATAAAAATTGAAGTTGAAATGGAAGAGTTGAAATCAAGGTGAAATGGGAGAGTTAAAATTGAAGTTGAAATCAAAGTTGAAATTAAAAAATTGAAGTTGAAATTGAAAAATTGAAGTTGAAATTAACGAAGTGAAATTGAAAAATTGAAATTGAAATGGAAGAATTGAAATTAAGGTGAAATGGGAGAGTTACAATTGAAGTTGAAATCAAAATTGAAGTTGAAATTGAAATTGAAAAATTGAAGTTGAAGGGTTGATATTGTAATTGAAGTTGAAATTGGAAAATTGAAGTTGAAATGGAAGAATAAAAATTGAAGTTGAAATGGAAGAGTTGAAATCAAGGTGAAATGGAAGAGTTAAAATTGAAGTTAAAATCAAAGTTGAAATTGAAAAATTGAAGTTGAAGAGTTAAAATTGAAATTGAAGAGTCGAAATTGAAAAATTGAAGTTGAAATTAACGAAGTGAAATTGAAAAATTGAAATTGAAATGGAAGAATTGAAATTAAGGTGAAATGGGAGACTTAAAATTGAAGTTGAAATCAAAGTTGAAATTGAAAAATTGAAGTTGAAATTGAAAAATTGAAGTTGAAATTAACGAAGTGAAATTGAAAAATTGAAATTGAAATGGAAGAATTGAAATTAAGGTGAAATGGGAGAGTTACAATTGAAGTTGAAATCAAAATTGAAGTTGAAATTGAAATTGACAAGTTCGAAATTGAAAAATTGAAGTTGAAGGGTTGATATTGTAATTGAAGTTGAAATTAACGAAGTGAAATTGGAAAATTGAAGTTGAAATGGAAGAATAAAAATTGAAGTTGAAATCAAAGTTGAAATTGAAAATGAAGTTGAAGAGTTGATTTTGAAATTGAAGTTGAAATTGATATTGATGTTAGCGTTTATTTACTTGTGTAACGTCCTAGTACGACAGTAATGGTATTTTAGAGTTATTTAAATTGAAATATCTCTTGAACTACAAACTATTCGACATACATGGGTTAGTACTTTTTTATAACAAATGTCCAGCTGCATCGATTGATGTATTAAAAAATATCTCATTCCATATAAAGAAATATCAATGACTTTGAAATCTTGTAAAAAAATGACTGAGAAAAAATTTTTACCATCTTCAAATTCGCCCCTTGAACCAGTACAACTTTATTCTGTGGAGATTTTTCGTACGACTAATAATAACCGAGATGTATAGGTGTTCTGTTTCTTCGGACTCACCCTGTATATGTGTAATTTGTTACCGTCGCGCAATGGTTGACCCTAAGTTCTATCGTGCAAAGCCTTGGAGTTTATTTATTTCTTTCATTTCTCCATTTTCCAAGAGGAAGGCAAGGGGTAGTGGTCATGTATTATAAGAAAACCCTTTTAGGTTTCTTTAGAATGTACCTTCATTTTTTAGAAACAGGGTGGTGATTCTACACGCAAAAATAAGTCGAAAAAAAGGAGTAACATTTTTTCGTTTGGCAGCTCGTTTTCGAGAAAATCGAGTTTAGAGATCCGCCAGGTTCGCGTGCTCTAGTACTCGTATATGCACAAAGTAGAATTGGTTGATCATGGTCAGACGCGTCAGACGATTCCTATGCAGTAGCACGTGTATTCGCTGCATTTTCAAACTCGATTATCTCGAAAACGAGCTGCCAGACGAAAAAATATTATTCCTTTTTTTCGACTTATTTTTGCATGTAGAATCACCCTCTGCCAGGTTGTAGTACGATTTCAGGCCTATCGTGTCTTTGATTTCAATTTGTTTTCAGCCGATTTTCAAAGGCCACGCCCCCTCGACTCGACCACGTGTCTCGCTTCCCGTGGCGGGTTAGATAGTTCTCGAGCCAGATCAGGCGCTATTCGTGGCGCCTAGGAGAACCATCGAAAATAGGCCGTCGCGAATAAATAATTCCGAGACCTTCTTTTTTGTTTAAGGGCGGTGGGGAAATGCATTTTACGCACGCCCCCTCCAGATGACGGTCGGGGGGTAGTGTGTTCTCCAATTTTTACCGTGAAAATATATTGTTTATATGTATATTATTAACCTGTTCGCTACCACCGCCACAAGTATGTGACATCCATAATCTGACAGTTCACTCAAAAACAGTAAAATTAATTTGATGCACTTCGTTGTTTCAGGACATAGTAGAATGCATAATTTTCAGAGAATCTGTAACTTTCTTCTTCTAAACTGTTTTAATAATACAAACATTGGGTACGTTGCATTTAATAAAACTTTCGAACAAAGAAGGCAAGCAACGAAACAAATGCTGGTAGCGACCGTGTTAATGATACATTGTAAAAGTACCTGTACAAAAGAAGATCAGAATAATATGTTAGCGGACCCAGTTGGCTATGATCATTGGCCCCCCTGCGTAAAATGGTAGCATTTCTAACGATATACCAACCAATATTGCAACGAGGGTCCAACAAAAGCGCCAACTATAAATGCTACTAGGGTTGCTTTGACTTGTTACATCGTGCAATCATAATGTTCAATCTCATACACGGGATATTTGCACAGGGCAGAGAAAACGTAAACGCCGGACTCCGTCGGCCAGGTCGATGACTAAATATAATTCTTGAACGGAGCGGAGTCAAACCGTGGAAAATACGATCGCACTTTTCCGACTTGTCAAATGTCGGAGTGCTAAAATCGGTCGGCTTAACTCTCCGTCCACGCCGCAGTTCTGAAAATACAAAAGCTGAGAAGATTTTTCCGATAACTCCTACTCCGCGATTGCACTGCAAAAACTCTCGCATTAGAGCGAAATGTATTCAGTGGAATCGCGAGCTCGTCTCATAGAAACGAGAAAAACAGCTGCCACGTGCGACTACGAGAATAAATCGTTTGATTGATCCCAGATATTGCTAATCATGCAGTGAAACACCACAACTTCATTTCTGGACGTTTTACTTTGCTACAGGATGTTTCAGATATTTATATACTTAGGACCGCGATCTATTCGATCCTTCATTATTTCAATGATAAATATTATCTTCGATGAAATTGAGAGTGCCAATTTTTTCTTATAAGGATTTGTAAAAACAATGGAACTCGTACGTTAATTCAGAGATATTTTCTATATTCTCTTTTCTATCCAAAAACATAGTGAGGAATGTAAAATTCACAATTTATTCAAACTAAAAAGGCACACCTAAAGACTTTCTCGACTTTATCGTTATTGCTAACTCTCGGCCGATCCTTGTGCATTTTTTACCACAAATTGATTCGAAACAGAAACACAGCAGTTGACATTTTATTAGACCGGGGCTACAAGTTCCGATTCTGAAGAAACATATAAAATGACATAGAAATAGATATTTTTATCTGTAACGGGTAATTTTAATTAACGGAACATCAAGACAATATATTAACTCAAACATTATCTTTGGTATGAAATTAGACTTTGGCATATATTTCATTCAATTCTTCAGCCACCAAGAACGTAACAATAGAACGTAACCATTTTAATGTTAGCTTCGTTCTTCGTGGAAAAAACGTCGAAAAAATCGGTTTTTATTGTTTTTAACAACGGCGCACCAAACCAAAAAATCTGAAAAAATTCATGAACAATACTTATAACAATATACCGCTACTGTAAAAATATAAATGTTGTCACTCTAGAACTTCCGCGTGAAATTTGCATTTTTTCGATTTTTTTGAGGTTTTTGATTTTTTACAAGCAGGATTTTCACTTTAAAAATCTGAAACCAATTGCAAAGTATGTATTTGGGTTCTTGACATGTGTCAGATTTTTCTCAGAATTTCTAAACGTCATTAACTAGGGAAAATAGGCCAAAAACTGATTTTTCGATTTTACGTATGTATGTTTTTTCTTGGTGCTCTATCGAATGGCACATCGTCGATAAAATTCGGTTCAAGGGCATTTTTTACTATCTTATCCGGCTATACCCTTTTCTGGCTTCTTGTCCAAAAAGACCAAAATAAATAGATGAACATTTCAAAAGGTATTTTGCCATACTCTTTTCTTCATGCTTATTAAAGACGATTCTCTTTTTTCTGTATCCTGTTGTTGCCTTTTGTCCATCTTTTAATTTTTTAAGAAGTCTGGACAAAGTCATGTGACAGAAATTGAAGTTTCTCGCGATTGTTTTCATTTTTTTTTTTAAATAAAATGCTAACAATAATCCTTTTACAAAACTACAACACAACAAGAATTATGTATTACATATGCATACATACTAAGTCACAGTAACAACTTGCCCCAATTGACACATGTGGAAATCTACAAGAATATTTTAGTTATAGGTATGAAATAATTAATAA
Source organism: Lasioglossum pauxillum (assembly GCA_933228785.1). Lineage (NCBI taxonomy): Eukaryota > Metazoa > Arthropoda > Insecta > Hymenoptera > Halictidae > Lasioglossum > Lasioglossum pauxillum. The sequence continues at coordinate 40,587,059 of OW121705.1, read as the reverse complement.
TACCTATTACAACTTGTTCTTAAATGTCATTTGATCGATAAGGATAGAAGTCTCAGTGACATCGATATTAAATAATCGAAAAAAGACCAAAAAGCAAGGCTTCGTTAAAAATACACGCTACACTACCGCGAACGCTACAAAAATGGACGGCGGAGCGTCTTTACCCACTTTTATAACAAAAACAACTGAAAACGAATCGCGCGTTCTTCTCCTTTTTTTATAAATAATGATCGGAACAACTTACCTCGGGAACTTGTAGCCCCGGTCTCCCCTACATTGTTTTATCATTTTGTCATACTTCTCGCGGAAGCGCGTGGAAATTTTCCTTTCGAGTAAATTACGGACGCGGCAAAAATTCGACCGGTGCACAAGGGTTCGCGAGAAAGGGGTCACAGGTCTCCGGCAGCAAGAATAGATGAAGTCTTCCCGGTGACCCACAACCTGACCTCTGTTTCGACGTGGGGTCCGGTGGGGGGTGCGTCGATATCGAGAAATAATGCATCGGGTCCTCGTTTTGAGCAGGTCCAAACTTACATACGTCGGATTCCAAGAATCAATTAATCGTGACGGTGCACCGTGTGCGCGGTCGGTCGTTCGTGGAAAACGGAGAGCGGGACAGTGTCGGCTGAAAAGAGAGTCCGAGAGAGAAAGAGAAAGAGGGGGGATGAGAAAGAAAGAGAGAGAGAGAATGTACGAGAGGGTTCGCGAGTGAAAAGGGCGAGGGGGGATGGTGAGTGTGTGACTCCACATCACGTTAGTTCGCGTGATACCTAGTCGTCTTTCAATCGAAGTCAGTAAAACGTACCTCCGAAATGTGCACGGCATAATATATTCAACGCGATTGTGCCCCTGCACAAAGGAATTACTTTCGCGTTGCACGTGTGCACGGTTTTCCATACGTCGCGAGCCTAACTTTCTTCGCAGCAGGGACCGCGAGGGTGGGGAGAGCACGCATTTTTCGCCGATACGTCCGCGTTAATATTCTTTTTGTTTATTCTGCAGTTGACCCGCGAGTGATATACTTGCTGCACTTGCTATATGTTTACGGATATAATACGTGTGTACGTAGGATACACGCCAGTCCGTCTGTCACGAGGCCTGCGGAAGGAACGGCCGCGCGGCCGCTCGATGGGAACACACGCTCTCTCGGCGCGGCGGCATGGCACCGCGAGCTAAGCGATTTCGCGTGCACCGGATGGAATAATGCACGATGCACCCGTTGTTCCGCGGTTGGAAATTGATGTCCGATAGACTATGAGCCTTCGCTCTAGAAACTCAACTGGTTCTTCGGGTTTTTTCACTCCACGTCGTGCGTCAGGGCTACTTTTCCAGCGGTTTTATACGCAGCCTCTGTTCTGATACGTTCGTTATCGTTAGACCGCGGATTTTATGCATTTATCGCGAAAATCGGCACGTACGATTTAAAGCAGCGGACATGTTAACAATATTTAAGGACATCAATGTATTCAGATATTTCAGATTAGTAAGATAATTCGGCTCCTGTCTTCTACAATTAATGCGAACATTTTCTCTTTTGCATAAAGATTTGCAGTGTAGTCATCATCTTTTTTAGTTTAACTGGTTTGTTAGAAATTATTGGATTTAACATTGAACAGTTGCCTCGTCAGAGTTTTCAAATCTACTACCTCCATAGTGATACGTTTGTTATCATTCTGTTTCGTCTAACTGGTTTGTTAGGAATTGTACGGTTTAGTATTGAAATCTTCTTCTTAATGCGTTTAGTAGGTCGATAATAATATAATAGCTCCTTTAATCTGTTGCCCTACAATTTATTTTACGGTTTTAGTGATAAGAACTTCCTTTGTAGGTCGTAGTTTCCTAAAAAAGGAGAAAAATTATAGCTATTGTATGCCTACATGTTCATTAACGAAACCAAAATGGAATTTCATCTCGCTTTAAAGGAAATTAATAACATACATATTTATCAGACTCTGTTCAGAATCTTCATCACGAGTCTGGCACGATATTGCAAGGCAAGGGATTAAAATCCTGTAATCTTTCTACTATTTTGAATTACACCCACTTATTTTTGTCGGAGATGCATAAGATCCACAGTATAATTATCCTTTTGTTTAATCTAACTGGTTTGCTGGAAGTTGTTGGGTATAACATTGAAAAGTTGCTTCTTCGGTGTTTTTAAATCCTACACCTTTTGTGCTACATCTGTAAATACATTTTTAAATTCCTGTAATGATTCTACTGTTTTGAATTAAACCTACTTATTTTTGTCGCAGATGCATAAGATCCACAGTATAATTATCCTTTTGTTTAATCTAACTGGTTTGGTGGAAGTTGTTGGGTATAACATTGAAAAGTTGCTTCTTCGGTGTTTTTAAATCCTACACCTTTTGTGCTACATCTGTAAATACATCTTTAAATTCCTGTAATGATTCTACTGTTTTGAATTAAACCTACTTATTTTTGTCGCAGATGCATAAGATCCACAGTATAATTATCCTTTTGTTTAATCTAACTGGTTTGCTGGAAGTTGTTGGGTATAACATTGAAAAGTTGCTTCTTCGGTGTTTTTAAATCCTACACCTTTTGTGCTACATCTGTAAATACATCTGTAAATTCCTGTAATGATTCTACTGTTTTGAATTAAACCTACTTATTTTTGTCGCAGATGCATAAGATCCACAGTATAATTATCCTTTTGTTTAATCTAACTGGTTTGCTGGAAGTTGTTGGGTATAACATTGAAAAGTTGCTTCTTCGGTGTTTTTAAATCCTACACCTTTTGTGCTACATCTGTAAATACATCTTTAAATTCCTGTAATGATTCTACTGTTTTGAATTAAACCTGCTTATTTTTGTCGGAGATGCATAAGATCCACAGTATAATTATCCTTTTGTTTAATCTAACTGGTTTGCTGGAAGTTGTTGGGTATAACATTGAAAAGTTGCTTCTTCGGTGTTTTTAAATCCTACACCTTTTGTGCTACATCTGTAAATACATCTTTAAATTCCTGTAATGATTCTACTGTTTTGAATTAAACCTACTTATTTTTGTCGTAGATGCATAAGATCCACAGTGTAATCATCATTTTGTTTGAAAAGTTCCTTCTCTTCGATGTTTTTAAATCCTGCACCTGTTGCGATACATCTGTAAAGATCTTATTGAACCAAATTAGTTAGTTCACCCTCCACACATAATCCTAGGTAACTGTAACATTACACATTTGTTTGTTGCATTGTTCAAATTTTGTTTAACAATATTACATTTGAACGTCAACTTTCGACGCGTTCTTATGGCAAGTTATTAATGAGATTGAAGAAGTAGCTGAACCCATTGCCGTAACATTTTCTTTACAGCGATTAAAACAAAAATTTATATTTTTTGTATGGCTACATTTATTTTATTGCTTAAATATTGATTATAAACGAATCAAGTTTTATTTCCTCCAAAAAGGAAGGCGTAACATTCATATATTTGTTAAACTTTGTTTAAAATCTTCATCACACGTTTGGCTTGTTAAAATATGGCAATGGGTTAATCCAAAACCCACCGAGTCTTAAAAGGAACTGGTACATGTTCTCTTATGAAAATGACAAAATTGATTTTATTTAGACTTTGTGCGATTCCTATTGCAATGCGTGCTCTACTAAAAATATCTACACAATCATTCTTATTATTTCGATAATTGTAAAATAAAACATCTGGGACCGGTCATATTGATCAGTGGTGGTAGGATTAGTGTTAAACAATTTTATGATGTAGATCACAATTCCTTCCTTTCCATATTAAAGAAGAAACGCTCAAATCCCTCATTCCTTCTTTAATCTTGGTCAACATTTCACTGAAAATAAAAGTATACTAGTAAAATCTTATCCCTTCGTTGATAATGTCTGTAGATCGAAATCAGCAAATCGAAATAATAGAATTGTTCGAGTAAAATCTTATCGAATCGAAATATTTCTGTAAAATTTCACTGGTTTTCTATCCGCGAGGCTGAAGTATTATTTGCGTCTAAACTCTTGAATTTCCCGAACGCGATGTCGTGCGAGTGCACGCGCGATAATTGAAATTGAGACTAGGTAATTGAAACTAGGAGTTCCATAAAAGTTTAAACACGTGATAGAAATAGATCAATTCCTTCCTTTCCATATTAAAGAAGAAACGCTCAAATCCCTCATTCCTTCTTTAATCTTGGTCAATATTTCACTGAAAATAAAATTATTCTAGTAAAATCTTATCCCTTCGTTGATAATGTCTGTAGATCGAAATCAGCAGATCGAAATAATAGAATTGTTCGAGTAAAATCTTATCGAATCGAAATATTTCTTTAAAATTTCACTGGTTTTCTATCCGCGAGGCTGAAGTATTATTATTTGCGTCTAAACTCTTGAATTTCCCGAACGCGATGTCGTGCGAGTGCACGCGCGATAATTGAAATTGAGTTGCACTGCGGAGACCAGCTGAGTTGCGAGGCTTAAATATTTATTCTGAAACGTTTGCCGTCGCGTTGAGCATCGCGCACTATGGCAGTCTGACGAGCCGTACACTGTAAGCGCTAATGTTTGTGTCGTATTAAGTAGCGGTGTCGATAATTAACATGTTCGCTGCGATGCACACCATTGATGATGCATTATTGGCTTTTCGTGTACATAGCCGGCTGCCGGTGCACCATGCTGCGAACACCGCTGCAGCGCAGCCACTTCCGGCGCGCGGCGTCTCGAACAAGAAGCTTGCCAATAAAATTATTTCATTTATTATTAATCGAACCAACAACGCCTTTCCCTTTCTCCATTCAGCATCTTCCATTTCTATAGAACCATCTCTAACTTGTGAAATAATTTTATTCGACAAAGCTTGCAACCCTCAACTTCTCAGCTGTGTCGTAGAATAATTAATTACTTCGCGTTAAAACTTCTGTGAAAAACATATTTGTGATTCTCGAACATTTTATACCGTATTGAAAACATTAAATTCTCAAAATTCTTCAACATTCGAAGTCGAGCTACAGAGCTGAGAGGTTCGAAGAAATATCCTCGATTAATTCGAAAACATCGATAACGTATGATTTCACGAAGCGAAATTGTTTCTTTACATTGAAGTTCGATGATAGGCGAATATTCAAGGAGGACACATAGATTTGCAATTGTCTATGGTGCTTCTCCTTCAGCCCCATGAACGGAAGCTTCCCTTTCCCGAAAGCAACGTCTACTAGATGGAAATTTCAATTGAACCACGAGAATGCGAGATCCATGATTTCCGGCAGTTCGGCGGACTGTTAGATTAACAATTAACACTCTTAATTAACTTCTGCGTTCGATGAGAGGCTAAAGGTATGGCCAGGCGTTATGGAATGTATTGGGCATTTTAAACTACGTTTAAAAAAAATTATAGCTACCTATACAACACCAAGTAATATATATACACAAATTCTAATATATAAATATATATATATATATGATGACGATGACGATGATAATATTATATATATATACATATATATGTGTGTACATGGGATGTACCGTAACATGCAGGCGAACATTCGGAGATAACATCGGCGCATCGAAAGCATAAAGGGAAGCTCGTATAAATATACTGTTCTTTTGATTTTGTTTTCAAGTTGTTCGTAAACTTTATATTCGTTTACTATCATAAAATATGTACGAAATGACCGATCTGGTGGAAACCTTGTTCAATTCTGTTGGAAAGTCGGTGCTCTGAAATTTCAACAGGCCACGTTATAAATAAAAATCCTTCGAGTCGCAACCATTAGAACGTTGCAAATAAAAATATATTGATTACATTCAATTACTACAGTAAATGGAGAGAAGTGAGACAATTTTATTTGTATAAAAAAAAACTATGGAGCAACGGTTGGGAAGATTAACCTCTTGACAGTCACGAATTAAATGAAATTCGATGCGTCCAAAGGTACCATCATACATAAGCAGACTGCGGATTTTTATGCAATTATCGCTTTTGAGAATTTTCAAGAAATGTTAGGATACAAAATATGACAGTATGTAGTACGATTTTAATATATTTCTGATCTAAAAAGGCTACTACCACAGAAAATAAGATTCTGTTTTATTCTACTTTCTTAACACTAAACCTGCCAAGTCAAATGACCAGTTTTATAGTTTCCAATTATCGAAATTATAAAAATTCATTCATGGAAAATAGTGGAATAAATAACCTTGTCCGAGCATCTATTATATTGAAAGTTGCAGACAATCTCAATAAATTTAGTGTTGCCATTTTTCTAAGGCAATATTTATCAGATACTTTTAACGCTTGGTAGGTTTAGTGTTAAAACTCGACTACAAAAATTGAAAATTGCATAGACATTCGTAGACATAAGTAGACTACGGATATTTATGCAATTATCGCTTTTGAGAATTTTCAAGAAATGTTAGGATACAAAATATGACAGTATGTAGTACGATTTTAATATATTTCTGATCTGAAAAGGCTACTACCACAGAAAATAAGATTCTGTTTTATTCTACTTTCTTAAGGATGTTCTGGAGGTATATAAAAACGCAACAAAATTTTTGAAAATTTGGCAAGATATAATTCTTACTAAATTGATGCAATTACCAAAGTTTGGGTTCGATTCACTGCACCGTTTAAGAATTATAGCAACTTAAAGTTTGCATATTTTAACACGTCTTCTTATGGAGAATTCATAAAATTCCACTTCAAACCCTATTTAAACCTTGAAAAAACGCAACTAGAAACTCCAGTTTTTTTTTATATGTAGTAAAAATTAGGTAATTAATTATGTTCAAAATTTATTAGGATTCACTAAACAGTTACAGAGCAAAAAAATTATAAACTGTTACAAAACTTCAAATTTATCTTGTTGTCTCTCACTAGCATGGAAACGTGACAAGTGTATACCACTGAATATAGCTACAGATGGTACAGTATTCGCAAAAGTTTAATGCAAAATATACTCATGAATGGCTTTCATTGCCATGTATTGATGGATTTCGAATTTCTTGTATTTTTGTCTCCCATTGTACCTCCAGTACATCCTTAACACTAAACCTACCAAGTCAAATGACCAGTTTTATAGTTTCCAATTATCGAAATTATAAAAATTCATTCATGGAAAATAGTGGAATAAATCTCCTTGTCCGAGCATCTATTACATTGAAAATTGCAGACAATCTCAATAAATTTAGTGTTGCCATTTTTCTGAGGCAATATTTGCCACATACTTTTAACGCTTGGTAAGTTTAGTGTTAAAACTTGACTACAAAAATTGAAAATTGCATAGACATTCGTAGACATAAGTAGACTGCGGATCTTTATGCAATTATCGCTTTTGAGAATTTTCAAGAAATGTTAGGATACAAAATATGACAGTATGTAGTACGATTTTAATATATTTCTGATCTGAAAAGGCTACTACCACAGAAAATAAGATTCTGTTTTATTCTACTTTCTTAACACTAAACCTACCACAGTCAAATGACCAGTTTTATAGTTTCCAATTACGAAATTATAAAAATTCATTCATGGAAAATAGTGGAATAAATCTCCTTGTCCGAGCATCTATTATATTGAAAGTTGCAGACAATCTCAATAAATTTAGTGTTGCCATTTTTCTAAGGCAATATTTATCAGATACTTTTAACGCTTGGTAGGTTTAGTGATAAAACTCGTCTACAAAAATTGAAAATTGCATAGACATTCGTAGACATAAGTAGACTGCGGATCTTTATGCAATTATCGCTTTTGAGAATTTTCAAGAAATGTTAGGATACAAAATATGACAGTATGTAGTACGATTTTAATATATTTCTGATCTGAAAAGGCTACTACCACAGAAAACAAGATTCTGTTTTATTCTACTTTCTTAACACTAAACCTGCCAAGTCAAATGACCAGTTTTATAGTTTCCAATTATCGAAATTATAAAAATTCATTCATGGAAAATAGTGGAATAAATCTCCTTGTCCGAGCATCTATTACATTGAAAATTGCAGACAATCTCAATAAATTTAGTGTTGCCATTTTTCTGAGGCAATATTTGCCACATACTTTTAACGCTTGGTAAGTTTAGTGTTAAAACTCGACTACAAAAATTGAAAATTGCATAGACATTCGTAGACATAAGTAGACTGCGGATCTTTATGCAATTATCGCTTTTGAGAATTTTCAAGAAATGTTAGGATACAAAATATGACTGTATGTAGTACGATTTTAATATATTTCTGATCTGAAAAGGCTTCTACCACAGAAAACAAGATTCTGTTTTATTCTACTTTCTTAACACTAAACCTACCAAGTCAAATGACCAGTTTTATAGTTTCCAATTATCGAAATTATAAAAATTCATTCATGGAAAAAAGTGGAATAAATCACCTTGTCCGAGCATCTATTATATTGAAAGTTGCAGACAATCTCAATAAATTTAGTGTTGCCATTTTTCTAAGGCAATATTTACCAGATACTTTTAATGCTTGGTAGGTTTAGTGTTAAAACTCGTCTACAAAAATTGAAAATTGCATAAACATCCGCAGTCTAATTATAAATAATAAAAAACAATTTAAGACTTCTGGTTTGTGTAAGTTCGACAACTATTTTCGTATAAGAACGAAACAAATATGTAATAGACAATGTTATTGTTGATACTTTCTGTTTATGCTAAACAATATTTTACTTCAATCTGTACGGTGCTATAAGAAATACATGACGTATCTGTGGCGTCTTTGCGGGTCAAGGGGTTGAATAATTAAACTACAAGATTTTGCATAATAGATCTCTCTTTGAAAATAGTTCTCTGTCAACAACTTGAAAACAAAGTGAAGTTTCTATGAACGTTTCTATGAACCGTTGTTTCTTGTTTATGGTTTCGATGAGTCGAGGCCATCCCCAGATCTTTTCCCGCACGCCACGGGCCACCCTGTGTACACGGAAATATATTTAATGAATGTTCCTATATTTATATTATGAATACGTAATAAGTGTATCATATTAATATTCGATGGCGATTTCAGGTTTTTACCAAAAGCGACAGCAAACAAAAAGATTAGATGTCTGTTTAACTATCGAGTTAACATTAAACGAATCGGAAGAGGGCGAGAGAGAAATGGTGAACAAGCGTAGACGTAAACAATAAAACAATGGAGAGTATGTAACGTAGGAGGAGAAGACGGGGTGGGACAGTTAGAGGGATAGATAAACAATTTTGGTTTCGCGTAGGATCCCATCGAGAACAATTTGTTCGGGGTGAACACGGGAAAAGAAATTCGATGGGGATGAAAAAAACCATGAGGAATGATGATTTTAAGCGGGTTTGCGTGTGTTGGTGACGAGGCGAGGGTCTTCCTATACTGACTGAACGATCAGATGTGATATATGCATAAGGATTAATTAATAATTATTTACTCCAATCGTATATATATATAAATATATATATGTAATTAATATTATTAATATGGTTATGATATACAAACATTATATCTATATATTGTGTATAAGTAGATAGGAACATATACAATGTTTTTAACTGGTTTATCTATGTTCCGAGGATATATGCTAAGTGTATTTAGGAAGTTGTAAGAAGGTCTCTCGCCGTTAATGTTTAATCGATAGAGACCATGCGAGTGATTATGTTCGCGACGAAAGAGAATTGAAACGTTCGTGGAAACGTTTCGCCGTTCGATCATATGTATAGTAATCGAGCCGAACAAGTTCGACGATATTCTTCTCAGTTGCTCACCGATTGGCTGACGAAACCGATATACGCGGATTCTCTGCTCAAAATAATGGTTCAATATAATCTGTTCCGTCCAACGATATTTCAATCGTTAGAATAATGCAGCACCGAAAGAAATGCGTACGCTGTCTCGTAATCCGATGAAAATGGGATGCAGAATTCGATAGGGAATAATGATCTAACGTATTGTTCTCCCTCTAACTAAGAGATGTAACAATTCTCTACGCAGCACCGTCCACGTCTGGGTTATGCTATTCTTTACTCTTGTAATAACCAGTAGCGGACCGTTCATTTTCGCGCCCTGGTCTAACACTGTTTGGGAGCCTACAGAAATAACCCAAATTGATAAGTACCAAAAATTTTAGTATAATTAATTTTTCCTTAAGTTTTCAATTTTATTTTTTTGGCCGCGAGGGGGCCCTTCAAAGCCCACGCCTAGATCCGCCGCTGATAATAACGGAATGATAAATCTCGAGGAAAATGAGAGTTGGACAGCGGATCTTTACGCTGAATAAAAATGTTCTACCTCATTTTCAACCAACTGGGGCGAAATAGAAATTCATTTTCTTTCGCAATATGTATAATAAGTCGAAAATAATATAACAGTGTTTTGAAAATTCTTCTAATGCGTTCACTGTGTCGAATTACACCTACGCATTTTTGTTATAAATGCATAAGATCCGCTGTCTAATCAGAAATGTCGAAATTTATTCCGACATGATTAACCCTTGCCCTACGATTTATTTTACGGTCTCAGTGATTAGAACTTTGTTTGTAGTTCGTAATTTGCCAGGAAAGGAGAAAATTTATATCTATTGTATGCCTACACGTTCTCCAATAATTATACATTAACAAAACCGAAATAGAATTTCATCTCAGGTTAAAGGGAATTAATAACATACGTATTTATCAGACTCTGTTCAGAATCTTCACTGCGTGTCTGACACGATATTGTAGGGCAAGGGGTAAAGTGGATCGACCACGTACACTGACAGTCATAAGCAGACTGCGGATCTCTGTGTGAAATAAAAATCGTCTGCGTCAATTACAGGAAAAGGGAGTTACGTAAAAATTCATTTATTCTCTTCATAATTTGAGTAGGTTGTAAATAATGTACCCGTAATATTGAATTCATTTTACGTTTCAATCTCGGCGCCCACGCGTGGACATCCACTGAAAAGTATTACTATATTATACAGTATTTCTTTCGTCCATAATATCCGATCCAGAGGTACGATCATCCGATTATTTTGAGCAGCGTGTACGCGGATGAGTAAAGGTTCGCTGAGTGGAAACACGGCCGTCTCTAGTATAGGCCGGAACGAGCTAAATTTGGCAACGCTGTCTCAGTACATCACGGCGCATGTGCTACTGCGCATACGCAGTAGCCTGATCGTACCAGAGTCACCAGAGGAGGGGATGGGGCGCGAATTAAGGGGAAAAATATACGCGTCACGTGAGCGGGCCGGATGCTTCGGGATTAGCGTCGTAGAAGGGGAAGGTAGAGTGGAAACACAAGTATCGATCTGGCGACACTGCAATAGGTTGTGTTTGTTGTAAAAATGAAAATGGAATTCAACCACAAAGCGGCAGAAATTGCTCGCATTATTAACAATTGGTTTGGTATGGGGACTGTTTACAAACATACAACTGAACAAACCGGTTTCAACAACATCGTGGCACAGATAAAAGTCTCGAAGATGAAGAGGCCCGCGGACGTCCTTCTGCAAATGATAATGATGAACCAAGGGCTACTATCGAAGCAGGTTCTCGTAGAAGGGGAAGCTAGAGTGGGGACACAAGCCTTAACCTAGCGAATGTGGATCGGACTGATGCTGTCTGTATGTGGTGTCGCCACATCAGATATTCAGGGCCGCAAAGCGACAGAAACTGCTCGCATTATTGACAATGGGTTTGATCAGGGAACTGTTAACAAGCATACAACTCAACAACCGGTTTCAACAATTTCGTGGCACAGATAAAAGTCTCGAAGATGAAGAGGCCCGCGGACGTCCTTCTGCAAATGATAATGATGAACCAAGGGCTACTATCGAAGCAGGTTCTCGTAGAAGGGGAAGCTAGAGTGGGGACACAAGTCTTAAGGGGTTTTTTTCCAACTGTCGACGCTGGCGCGTGAACACTCACACATCGCTAGAGTACACTCACACACTGCTAGACCACGTATACATACGCGAGGATTGCAAGGGTCCGGGAATCCACTACTGATTTCTCGATAATGCAAAGACGGGGCTTTTAGTAGTCGAAATCGCTAGATGAAAGATTAATCTAGTCCGCTGTTTGCCTCAAAAGGCCTTCTTTTACGTTTCCGAGCAATGGTTCTGCAATATTTGGCTGCATGTTGCCCGTCGGAGAGACTAGTACGCCGGCGTGGCTGCAGCGCCATCTGACGGGCAACATGCGACGGGCAACATGCAGCCGAATATTGCAAAACCATCGCTCGGAAACGTAAAAGACGGTTTTTTAAGGTAAACAGCGTGGAAAATTGATCTTTCATCTAGCGATTTTGACTACTAAAAAGCCCTGTCTTTGCATTATCGAGAAATCAGAAATGGAGTCTGCTGGAAAAGACGCCATTAACCTAGTGACTCTGGATCGGACTGATGCTGTTTGTATGTGGTATCGCCACATCAGATATTCAGGGCCGCAAAGCGACAGAAACTGCTCGCATTATTGACAATGGGTTTGATCAGGGAACTGTTAACAAGCATACAACTCAACAACCGGTTTCAACAATTTCGTGGCACAGATAAAAGTCTCGAAGATGAAGAGGCCCGCGGACGTCCTTCTGCAAATGATAATGATGAACCAAGGGCTACTATCGAAGCAGGTTCTCGTAGAAGGGGAAGCTAGAGTGGGGACACAAGTCTTAAGGGGTTTTTTTCCAACTGTCGACGCTGGCGCGTGAACACTCACACATCGCTAGAGTACACTCACACACCGCTAGACCACGTATACGTACGCGAGGATTGCAAGGGTCCGGGAATCCACTACTGATTTCTCGATAATGCAAAGACGGGGCTTTTAGTAGTCGAAATCGCTAGATGAAAGATTAATCTAGTCCGCTGTTTGCCTCAAAAGGCCTTCTTTTACGTTTCCGAGCAATGGTTCTGCAATATTTGGCTGCATGTTGTCCGTCGGAGAGACTAGTACGCCGGCGTGGCTGCCGCGCCATCTGACGGGCAACATGCAGCCGAATATTGCAAAACCATTGCTCGGAAACGTAAAAGAATGTTTTTTGAGGCAAACAGTGTGGAAGATTGATCTTTCATCTAGCGATTTTGACTACTAAAAAGCCCTGTCTTTGCATTATCGAGAAATCAGAAATGGAGTCTGCTGGAAAAGACGCCATTAACCTAGTGACTCTGGATCGGACTGATGCTGTTTGTATGTGGTGTCGCCACATCAGATATTCAGGGCCGCAAAGCGGCAGAAACTGCTCGCATTATTGACAATGGGTTTGATCAGGGAACTGTTTACAAACATACAACTGAACAAACCGGTTTCAACAACATCGTGGCACAGATAAAAGTCTCGAAGATGAAGAGGCTCGCGGACGTCCTTCTGCAAATGATAATGATGAACCAAGGGCTACTATCGAAGCAGGTTCTCGTAGAAGGGGAAGCTAGAGTGGGGACACAAGTCTTAAGGGGTTTTTTTCCAACTGTCGACGCTGGCGCGTGAACACTCACACATCGCTAGAGTACACTCACACACCGCTAGACCACGTGTACGTACGCGAGGATTGCAAGGGTCCGGGAATCCACTTCTGATATCTCGATAATGCAAAGACGGGGCTTTTTAGTAGTCGAAATCGCTAGATGAAAGATTAATCTAGTCCGCTGTTTGCCTCAAAAGGCCTTCTTTTACGTTTCCGAGCAATGGTTCTGCAATATTTGGCTGCATGTTGCCCGTCGGAGAGACTAGTACGCCGGCGTGGCTGCAGCGCCATCTGACGGGCAACATGCAGCCGAATATTGCAAAACCATTGCTCGGAAACGTAAAAGAATGTTTTTTGAGACAAACAGTGTGGAAGATTGATCTTTCATCTAGCGATTTTGACTACTAAAAAGCCCTGTCTTTGCATTATCGAGAAATCAGAAATGGAGTCTGATGGGAAAGACCCCCCTAAACCTAGTGACTCTGGATCGGACTGATGCTGTTTGTATATGGTATCGCCATATCAGATATTCCGGGCCGCAATGCGGCAGAAACTGCTCGCATTATTGACAATGGGTTTGATCAGGGAACTGTTCACAAGCATACAACTCAACAACCGGTTTCAACAATTTCGTGGCACAGATAAAAGTCTCGAAGATGAAGAGGCCCGCGGACGTCCTTCTGTAAATGATAATAATGAACCAAGGGCTACTATCGAAGCAGGTCCTCGTAGAAGGGGAAGCTAGAGTGGGGACACAAGCCTTAACCTAGCGACTGTGGATCGGACTGATGCTGTCTGTATGTGGTGTCGCCACATCAGATATTCAGGGCCGCAAAGCGGCAGAAACTGCTCGCATTATTGACAATGGGTTTGATCAGGGAACTGTTAACAAGCATACAACTCAACAACCGGTTTCAACAATTTCGTGGCACAGATAAAAGTCTCGAAGATGAAGAGGCCCGCGGACGTCCTTCTGTAAATGATAATAACGAACCAAGGGCTACTATCGAAGTAGTTTCTCGTAGAAGGGGAAGCTAGAGTGGGGACAGAAGCGTCAATCTGGCGACTCTGCATCGGACTGATGTGGTGTTGCCACATCACGTGTTCCGGCCTGTACCAGAGACGGCCGTGGCGGAAAGCAATATGAACGTTCCTATTCTTTTCGTTGTTCTTCCGCGAGGCTCAGCAACGAACCGAATCCCATCGAAAATCGTGCTACGTTGCTTTCTACACGACTGTTTTCAGTAGAAAGGAACGAGCCTGTTATAGACGTAGTATAATTATACTTCCGCGGAAGGTCAAGTTAAAAAATTTCCACCACGAACGTTCGGTGTCGAAGACATCGCGCGCGGTCCTCTTTCTCGCGGACTCTTAACGAACCGGTTCCCCGGTTTAGAAGAAAACGAACAGGAGAAAACAGAAACAATTCGGGAGTGTTTCGAGTTTATGCGTTCCGTGCAATAACAGTTTGCTCAAATCCTCGGTGTCCGTCGGTCCGTCCGTACGGAACGACTACTCGTAAGTTTAAACCGTCAAGTGTACATTTTTCTGCGTAAAGACACGAATACAGACACGCATACACGAACACGAGGACACCTCGCACACAGATGTACGGTATATAGCGCGACAGGAGAACGCGACTAGGGAGAAAACGTAGCAGCTAGCTAGCTAACTCGACTCGTTAAACGTAGTCAGACAATTTTTCGACCGTAGTAGCCCGACAAAAACGGACTTTAATCTCCTATTTCAAACCTTTCTTCGAGTCTCTCGATGTTTTTTCGGTGTCTATTTTAAAGAGATTTAAGCAAACTAAAGCTAAACAAACAAAAAAAATAATAAAAACGTTAGTATATATTAATGAACAAAAAAAAACCACGTAACTACGAACGATTTCAGCGTATAGCTTCGTCTGTGTAATAGCGTATACAATTGTCGAGACAGAAGCAAGGGAGGCGAAACACGAGCGGTAAGAAAATCTTTCGGACAAGTGTGCGCCCGGGACGAACATACGCTACCATTGATTTCTCATCGAGAGAGAGAGAGAGAGAGAGAGAGAGAGAGAGAGAGAGAGAGAGAGAGGGGGGGGGGGGGAAACAACGGAGTTGTTCGGACTAGGGTGCACGGTGCTCCCATGCTATTTCGGCAAAATTAATCGTAGGTGTGTTTATAGAATCTTTCCTCTAATCTTCTTCCCTAAACTTCGCGTTATCTCTAGCAATAATAACGAACAACGGCTACTATAGCGACGATCCCCGGATGTGTTGCAGCTCGATGGTAGCCCGAGCTGACGTTCACAGATCTATCTCGGTTAGGCTCGAATACCATCCTTTCGCTAATTTTGCTGAAATAGAGATCGCGCCCCACAACCCAACTGAGAGAGAACCCGAAAAAAGCTCAGTCCGACGAGGTCTTCGAAACAATGGAGAAGAGTAAGAAAAAGAGAAAGAAAGAGAGACGTTCGAGAAAAAAAATATTGCGAGGCGACGAAAGGGGAAATCGGACGTAAAGTTCTATGGGATTGAAGTACCCGTAGTCACACGCCTGTTCCCCTCGCCTCTCATCCGAGATTTGCTCATACTTCCCCCAAAACCCCATTCACTTGTAGTATTTGACCCCCGCTCGCCGGTCTCTGAAGCTTTAACGAAAGTCGATTTAGCAATCACATTCATCCGGTTCTTGCGAGGATGAATTAAAGGAGAGAAATAACGATATATATGAAGGATATTTCGTGGCCGTACTGTAATAACTGTTTGTCGTACCTACTGAATAGATATTAATGATTACGATGTAATAACTAGCATAATTAAACAAATTGAGGGGCGGCGACACGCGCCACGGGGCCCGCGCAAAGGAAACGGTTTGTGGCGAACGAGGCGCTGACCTCACGTGGATGTTAGAGATATTTTTCAACTTGTACTAAATGTGATAAACCGATGAATTGACAATGAGCAATCTAATTGTAATATATATAAACACTATACTTATATATTATATAAATATATATATACATACTTATATATATATAATTATATACATATATATATATATAAATATATTATAAATACATGTCTGTCGTACAAGCCGTGGTTAGGTTTTACCGTAAAACTAGTACGTGTTAGCTTAATATGGATTTTACACGTGTGAAGAGAGAGAAAGAAAGAGAGTGAGAGAGAAAGAGAGAGAGAGAAGAAAGAAACGGCCGAATGATGCGCTGTGGTAAATTTATTTCCTTTCTCCGCGTACGTTTTAAGCGGCACTAGAAGAGTCTAAAGTGAAAACTACATAATGCCGAGAAGAAGGGAAAGATGTGGTCACGATGTCGCATGCCGTCTCGAAATCTGTCCACGATTTTTTTCCACTGACGCCGGGCGCTGTCTCCGCGCTGTAATTCTAAGGGCTAGCCACTCGGCGGATTGATCGATTAATTACTTAATTAATTAATTAATTAATTAGGGAACTCACCGGAAGCGGGCTGAACGCTTTGCATCTGCCTTCACCATGACACGAATCAGGGGCAAGTGACAACCGATCGTGTTCCGACTTCTTGGCGACGCACGTTCCATCGAGTAATCTCTCTTTCGTTTTTACCGTCAATTAGCGATGGCGTGCAGAATCACTAAACGTGATCTATCACAGTGATCGCGGAATCACGATCACGGTCGTGATTTTAACTTCATTCGCGCTGTGACTGTTTAATCTAGAATGAATTTGCTCACTGTAATTTTTCATCTTGATTGAATTAGTTCTTCTTTTAAATACATCACTTAACTTGCATAAAAATATCTACACGTAACTTGAATTTAAAATTATAGTACGTTTCCTGTATACAGCCTCAGCTGAAGGAGGCCACCTAAATATCTCCTTTATTTTTAATGGCATCAACAATATTTATGGTACAATTTAGACGGTATCGAAGGAGGAATATCATAGTGGAACAATTTCTTTTGTCCGGTTATTTTTTTCGTAGTTTTTTCATGGTCACCGTTATTTTTTCATCGGGAAAACTAATTTCTTTTTATTCCATCTTATAGCGGCTGAAAAATACATTTGAATATGCTTAAGTCATTGACAAGATGGAATACAAAGAACTAAGTTTTCCCGATAAAAAGTAACGATGACCTTGAAAAAACTATGAAAAAATGACCGGACAAAAAGATATTGTTCTTCTATGACATTCTTCCTTCGATTATGACATACATACCAATAAGAAATTATTCTCGATCGTACCTTTTTAAATAAATTTGGGGTTATGTTCGCGGCGCACCGGTTCGATCAATTATACACTGAATAGCAATTTTGTAGACATTTATCAAACGTTCGATTCGGATTTGAATCATTACGTCGTGAGACACGTTTACTATAGAATGTTTTCTATAAGAGAAAAAGAAGAAAGATGTTGTGTTTCGTCTTAGACCCGCTAGAGGACTCATCAGTAAGGCTATCTAGCGGGTCCTGCCTTAGACACAAGCAGTGTTCCGATTGTTGGTTCACTTTCTCGCTCATGCGCGACCAAAACAGTAGCGTATCTACAATGACGCAGCAGAGCGGCCAGGGCCCTGACGCCTTGAGGCAGTTATATTGGCAGGAATGTACCGAAACAATCTGTTCCGGACAAAAAGACTTTAGGACGTGTCCTACGAGATACAAAATATACAGAAATACACATGTTATACATTCATTTTTCAGAATCAAATCATACCAATTTTTTAAAAGTCTGCGTGGTTCTCAAGCTACCGGATTCCATCGAAAAGGTTACGTTACTGAGGCTGAAAAGTGAACCAACAATCGGAACACTGGACACAAGTGTCGGAAGGAGGGATATACTAATTGATGACATTTTATTAACTTGCCAGAAAGTCGTTCAACGATTTGTCCATCTTGTGGACAATGTCGAAACTAGGCCTTCTCGAACTATTGTGGTTTATAGCTAGATTTACCCGCTAGATAGCCTTACTGATGAGTCCTCTAGCGGGTCCAGGACGAAACACACCCCACCACCATCTTTCTTCTTTTTCTCTTATAGAAAACATTCTATAGCAAACGTGTCTCACGACGTAATGATTCAAATCCGAATCGAACGTTTGATAAATGTCTACAAAATTGCTATTTTGTGTATAATTGATCGAACCGGTGCGCCACGAACATAACCCCAAATTTATACATACCAATGTATTACAACGATTATAGGAAACGGTGATGACAGTTTGAGAAACGTATTTTATTTTGATGTCGTTCAGATTATGTCTGTGTGACTTGCGCGAAGAACAGTTATGCTTTCCGCCAATCAGAAGCGATCGCCGTGATTGAGAACGAACGTGATCGAATCGCGAATGATCGAGAAGCAGTTCACGCCATCCCCACCGTCAATTCGACAAATAAATCGGAATATTTTTGGAAATGTTCGGTGAACGTTCGACATACATGTAACATCGAAGGACAGGAAGAAAGTTCTGGGAATTTTACAAATAGAGTGAAGCCTTGACGTAACATATTTATAACAAACGATCATTTTTAAGCTTCCTTTTGATATAGCTTGATTTTTGAAAAATCCGATAGATTTTATCCGATAGATAAAGTGTTAATTTGACGAACGATTAAAATTTTTCGATCGCCAGTTTTACGAAAGTTTGGTTATGTCTATTTTGACCCAGAATATTAAAATCGTTATTTAAGTACTTCATTTCGGTAGAATTGAGTGACAAATATGTTACGTTAGGAATATCAGAAAGACTAATGAGTCTGCAAGAAATATCTTCAAAAATATGTTTTAAATATAATAATTGATAATTTAAGCTGTGAATGAGAAAGTGCTGGCCGAGGGTTAAAGAAAGAAGAATAATAACGTTGTGTCCATTTTGTTTCCTGATAGTCCTGACGTTGCAAAATCAACGAATTACAATTTGAAAATTTCCTTTTACTTTTACAGCGTACTTTTTCCTTGATGAGAAAAATTGGAAGAATTACGAAGTGAGGTGAAGAAATTTAAAACGTCGGTGAATTATTTTCAGCCTACTATTAGACTAATTAAAAAAATAATTACTGTAAATTTCCAATGGATTCCTGTCGCTTCTAATCGAGACGAACAATTTTTATTTTGCATACAGATCTGCCGTCTGGTAACTATTTTCCAAGTTAAATAAAATAATAGAGTTCACCGATATTTTCCACCAGCAAGTAATTACGATTTGATTTCCAGATAAGTCGAAGCAATGAATCACAGATTTGCCGGTTTTTCCAGACCGATAAACAAAAACAGCCACGTGTAAAAACGAAATTCATTAGCAAATTGTCATCTTTTGGAACGTCGGGTTCAACAGCATGATGCAACAGCTCGCCGACGGTAACCGCGTTCGATATATTACTTATATATAAATAGCCGTTGGTACAAAGTTGCAAGTCCCATTTTAATCCGATCCCATCGACCGCTAGATCGTCGATCTCTGGCGATCGACGATCGATCGACCGACCAAGCAACGTGATCGACGACTATGTAACGGCGTGTAATTTAATTCCTAGCGTTTTATGAGCCGCCAGTCACGGCGCCCCACGTCAATGGCTCGCTTTAAACAAACAAAAAAAAGAATAAACGACGAAAAAGGAAAAAAAGAAGATGAGGAAAAGGAAAAAAGACGGGGATGAAAAGTACTGTGTAAAAAAAAATACACTATTACTGGTACATTATTACACTGTAACCAATTGTTGTCTACGATATAATGTTATTTTTCTAATTCATATTCAATTGTTATCGTTAAGAGTGAATGGAAGCGAGTGGATGCGAAAGAGCGAACAGAAAGCATGAGCGAGACGAAGCAAGAGCACACACACGCACACGCGAGCTATAGTACTTCACGGAAAGCTATGATGTCGAGCTGAAGCGCAACCCTTACTTCTTTCCAACTTTTTCCCCCGACGGAACATCCGATACGAACGCATTCGACAAGTTTCGTCGTGTAACTCGTGCTTGGAGCTTTCATTCTTCGGAACGTTCAATTCCGAGATCGATTCGATGAAACCTAATTATTATTTTATTAAACACTTTATTATACACTTTCTATTACTCGTTATCGATCACAGACAGTATTCTGAGATTATTTGAGAGGAATCTGCAGCTGTTACTCTTCCATTTTCACTTCCACGCGAACGATTTTTTCAATAATTGTATTGCCAACAGCATGACAATACATCAGGTTATAAAATAATTATATACTACATGTATACACGT
Organism: Lasioglossum pauxillum; assembly: GCA_933228785.1. NCBI lineage: Eukaryota > Metazoa > Arthropoda > Insecta > Hymenoptera > Halictidae > Lasioglossum > Lasioglossum pauxillum. Next base: position 40,566,448 of record OW121705.1, on the reverse strand, counting down.
GTAATATCGAGAACGAGTGTAAAGTTTTCCGGAACGAAGTCTGACCAGTCGTAGACTCAATCTACTTACACCTAGTAGTGTAGGCGTCTCGTCGAAGAAACAAATCTGTTTGAAAATTATGTTCGTTCCACCATTATTACAATAATTGTAGCTAAACTACAGATTCAATGCATTGATTCAGTAACATAAGAAACACTGCAGACATTAGCCATTATTTTATACTTCAAGTATACAAGTTTAATATCGAGAACGAGTGTAAAGTTTTCCGGAACGAAGTCTGACCAGTCGTAGACTCAATCTACTTGCACCGAGTAGTGTAGGCGTCTCTCATCCAAGACAGGAATCTGTTTGAAATTACGTTCGTTCCACCACTTTCACAATAATTGTAATTAAACTGCAGATTCAATGTTCATTAATTTAGTAACATAAGAAACACTGCAGACATTATGCAGCTGTAAAAGTACTTGATTCGAAGGGGTGAAAACGGTTGCAAAATGTGAAAGTAAAAAGCCTGATGCAAATAAACATTATTTGTTAAATGGATAACGAACTAAGCTATCAAAATGGTGGACAATTGCTGATAAAAGAAATACTAGTCAAATGTTTCTGCCAGATCTACTTGCTAACTGTCAATGAAGTATTACAGTTGTTTAACGAATGTTTAAAATTTAATAGTCATATTTCCACTTTGTTTTTAATCCGAATAAACCAAAGACGATCAGTGCCGAATATCAACCCCGGAAATTTTCAGAAAATTCAAGTATTATAATAAATAAAACCGAAACTAGATGTTATTTTACACATTCTAAAAATCCTAATGAAATTTAGTTCATTATTAAACGTGTCAGCTAACGTATTAACCCTCGTCCGTCCCTCATTTCGACGGTTTAACATTTTGCAGACGAATTACACCCTATTAACGATATCAGATCCATGTATTTACTTCCTAAAGTTGCAAACAAATAATTCAATTATTCTAGTAACAAAAGATCAGTATACACTTTTATTATGTCCCCAGAACTGAGGACTTCGACACAGGGTTTAGCTCCCTAATATTTATTCAGTATCCATAAAAATTGAGGGTTAAAGGGTGAAACAAACCAAGTCTGTATAAATTGCAGTGAAAAACACAATTCCTTCAGTATCCCTAAAAATCGTGTAAAATTGCTACAAGGGATGAACGAGTGTTAAAGAATGAAACACACCTGGTCTGTATGAATTGCAGTAAAAACGCGAATTATTCAGTATCCGCGAAAATTGAGTCAAATTGTCACGAGGGGTGGATGAGAGATAAAGGGTGAAACGTCCTGGTTTGCATAAATCACAATAAAAAAACTAGATTTATTCAGTATCCATAAAAATTGAGGGTTAAAGGATGAAACAAACCGAGTCTGTATAAATTGCAGTGAAAACCGCGATTCCTTCAGTATCCCTAAAAATCGTGTAAAATTGCTACGAGGGATGAAGAAGGTTAAAGGATGAAAGAAACCGAGTCTGTATAAATTGCAATGAAAAACACAATTCCTTCAGTACCCCTAAAAATCGTGTAAAATTGGTACGAGGGATGAACGAGGGTTAAAGTATGAAACAAACCTGGTCTGTATGAATTCTAGCAAAAGTCAAAGATTGAAAAGCTATAGATTTAGTGTAACTTACAAAGCGAAGAGGGTTGTTGAAAGATTCCAAGCACGAGTTCGGATCGAAGCAAAACACGGTCCACGAGGACATTCGGCGAGTTAGCCGATAGATCAACCCCTACGCTACTCCTTGCCGTCACGTTTGACTCGGAGCTTTCGTGTGCGAGCGACGCAAAAGCGAAACAAAGCGGTTGCGAGGCGTAATTAGCGGGACGCTGTTGCCGGGTGGCGCGCTGGTCTGTGATAAAAACAAAAAAAAAAGATGAAAAAAGTCGCGGACGCGTATTGTATTTTTTGTAAGGCTCGATTGTGCCAGATTTGTGATAGCCAAGTCCGCGACATCCTCGATTAAGTGGACGATGATGATGGGCAAGCGTGCCACCCCGGCGCCGAGGGAAACAAGCATGGCGACTCGACTACGACGAGTTTCTGCCGTCCGAGAACATAGAAAAAGGAAACAGTGCTGAACGAGCCCTGCCGACGCGACGCGTTCTGTTTGTACAGAGCACGTATTAGAGCATTTATTATTGCAGTGTACAGGCGATTAGGGGAACCAATGGGCTCAAAGTCGAAGCTCCGGAAGCTCTAGGGTCTCTGAACAGCACTGTTTCAAACCGTAACGATCTTCCTTCAGCCAAACATCTTCCATTCTAACAATCTTTGTCTGACTTTGTCTGGTGTATCGTTTCGAATGCTTCCGTGTTTATTTATTGTTCAGGTGACTAGGGATAATGGTAGAGTTTCTTTCCGTTAGGTGAAAAGAGGTGTTTGTATGTATAATATTGAACAAGACAGCATTTAAAATAATTATGGAAGTTATTTCGTTGTGTATGTATTTGAGGTATTTTATACTGATTCGAAATACTACCTACAAGTTTAATCGCTAACATTTTTGTACTTTCTAGCAGTCTGAGCTCGAGAATATTAGCATAGCTAGAAACCTATAGGAGATCGCGAATCGAAAGAAAGAAAGGGAAAAGGGGAGAAAGGGAGAATCGTTACGGGCGCAAACGATCGAGAGAAGGAAACTAGTCGGCGTAACACGCGAGGAAGCCTAAGTCATAAATATTGTGTGCGACACACACCGCGTTTCGCGTTCCATGAGAAACCGGCGGCGAGTAAAATGAATACGCAGTGTGCGTATGTGTGCGTGAGCATGTGTTGTTGTTGAATCTGGTGTCCACGATGCCAAAGATGTAAGTCATGTAATAAAGTTGTGACTAAGGTATTATGGTAACGTCAATGATAACGATGAACAACAGTGATAATCGTTATTGCTATCTTGTAACGTTTAATGTATATGAGTGTCGTGCAAAAAAAAATATGAGCGGCTGAGCTCCTCGGTGTTGTGGGTATACATACTCGTTCCTAGCAACTCGTATGACAATTACTACTCGATACTACTCATAACATTGCATTGATCTACTTTACTCTACGTATTTCAAAGATAAATAAATACATTCTGTCCAATCTCAATAGCCGAGTGTTTACTGCAGTACCCTCTACGAACTTCTAACGTTAAAACAATGTAAATGGAATTAAACATGTACATAGATATATGATCCAAAGCACATCATATTTAGACCTCATTTTACTCAGATAAATGTGACAAATATATGTTGGTAAAAATTCCATAAAGATATAATTAAAAATAATGTATTCCAAATACAGTAAATCCTCTATAACCGCAAAAAGACACGATGGAGAGAATTCACAACAGTTCATAAAATTGTCGGAGTATAATCGATAATTATAAACTAGAGCACAAATGAAGATATAATTTCCACAGTATGAAAAATATATTTATTGTCCATGAACAAGGTCGCTCATAGTGTTGCTAAATATACATTTGCAAATTGTACATGTCAATTTTACGACGATTTCCTGTCGAGAAGAATTTTTATATCTTTCGCCGTTAGGAAACCGGTTAAAAAAGGGTTCACAAAAATGAAGCAATCACTTTATTTCTTTCTCAACGATTTAATACAATTTTCTTATGCATTCGTATATTTTACAATCTCACATTTATATATATATATTTTGTTCAATATTTTGGACTGTGCACTTTCCAGCGTTGTTTCGTTACACCCCGACACATCGAGCGTCGAGTGTTTCATGTCAATGTGTCATGGTACGGAATATTTAAAATCTATTAATCTCTGATAAAATGCTTCCGTTTTTCTTATTTTCTACATATAGATTAATATCTGACCCGTCTCCTTTTTTCCTTTCCTTCTACCTTGTGTCCATGCCCAACACAAAAATTCCGTGCGAAACACGCTGTAATTGGCGCCAAATATTTCTCTCAACCGATCAAGACCATTTCCCCAACCATCGATGGCGTCGAGAATTATTCTCTCTGCGTACACCAGAAATCTACAACCTCTATTATAAGATAAGGATGCACATATTCTGTTATCGCAGTCATTTTCCCATCGCAGTACATTTCAATGTACACTACTGTGCAAAAGAAAGAAGCACCCAGTATAATTATAAGATATAATGACAAACAATATCTTTATGTAGAAATTGTATTGTACAATGATTGATTAATCGCATTTAAAGTATTAGATGATCTGCAATAACACATATTCTCAGAATTATTCAATTAAAGTGTTCTTATTTGATTTCCTACGCTTTTCTATTAAATATGGTCGAGTGCTTCTTTCTTTCGCTAGGTAGTGTATGTTTCTGCTGCCCAGTCTGCCACTCCAAAAAGCAGCAGAATGGTTCTCCAAACCTAACATTTCTCCCTTCTTCCGGTTTCATCAAGAATATCCTTCCAAGTTTTCAGAAACAAATATATGAAACGATGTCTAAAATGCTGTGTTAAGCTGCGTCCACAATCTAGCAACATCGAGCAACTCCTTGCCTTTTTCAAGATACATGCAACATCCATTAAAATTTGCTCGTTGTTGCCTCAGTGCGGGCGTAGCTTTAGGAATCGAGTTTCCTCAAATCCTCTGTTCTATAAATTCCTGTGAAACAATGTTCCTGTCAATGTGTCGATACGTTTTATTTCAACGTGTTGAGTGACAAAAGAAGTGCAAAGTGAGAATTCACCATAGCTTGGAGAAGGTAAGAAATATTTGGCAACCTTTGCATGTGTTTTCGATACTCTAAGGCCCTCCACACACGGGTCGATCGGCGATTCGGTCGATGCGATTCCAGTCGCATGCGATTCCTCCCTCCACGTGACTTCCAATGCAAATGAATGGAGAGCCACACACGGGTCGATTCGTGGTCGACTGAAATCGCCGCGGTTGTAATCGCGTGCGATCGGAAGCGAAGTTCGTCCACACACGGGTCGATCGGCGATTCGGTCGACGCGATTCCAGTCGCATGCGATTTCTCCCTCCACGTGACTTCCAATGCAAATGAATGGAGAGCCACACACGGGTCGATTCGTGGTCGACTGAAATCGACTCGACTGAAATCGTCGCGATTCTAATCCCGTGCGATCGGAAGCGAAGTTGGAAAATCGCGTGGATCGTACGATTCGCGCGACTCCACAGGAGACGATTTTTTTACTCTCTTAAATCGCATTTCTGAGGTAAAAAAATTGCTTAATTCGATGTAGTATCACTAATTAGAGCTTAATATACCCCCACGGTAAAACCTGCAAGTCTAGCTATCCTTCTAGCAGCAAAAACGTCGAAGCAGTTTGGTTTTTATTGTTTTTGACAATGATCTCCCACAACAAAAAATCTGAAAAAAATCGAGGACACCGCTTTTGATGGTAGCTTATTCGGGCACTATTAATAGCATGTTTTCATATTTTTGAGAAATCTTCATTTTTCGACGTTAGAGGTTTTTCAATGGCTCTTGAACCATTCGAAAGCTGACAAATAAAAACCCATCCGAGTAAACTTTCAGCCCTCTAGCTTGCCCGTGATAGTTATAGGGTTTTACTCAGATGGGTTTTCATTGGTCAGCTTTCGAATGGTTCAAGAGCCATTGAAAAACCTCTAAGGGCAGTTTTGACCTTCTTAAAAGGCTAGGCCCTTTTACTCGTACCACTAAAAAGTGTGAAATAAAAAATTTTATATAATAAATAAAAATTATAAGTATAATTATAAGTATAAATAATTATGTGAATACACACACGAATTTAAATGCAATACAATGTTTTCGGAGGCGACGCAAAATTGAAAATTTTCCTTAAATTCCTTAAATTCTTCTACATGCTTTCACATATTAATGTATATTCTCTTACGACCTACTGATTTTCAGATTCACCATATTCTAATGAAATCATAATCAGCAACATCTGTCATTTGGAAAATTTTCAATTTTGCGCCGCCTCCGAAAAGATTTTATTGTATTTAAGTTCGTGTGTATTCACATAATTATTTATACTTATAATTATTTCATATTTTTTAGTACGTTTTTCGAAGTCGGTTTAATTTTTTTATAAAATTTTTTGAAAGTGAAAACGTGAAAACGCGATTCTTGATGTTTGAAAAACACAAATTGACTACAATCGACCCGTGTGCAAATGGCAATCGCGGTCCGTCACATGAATCGTATATGACGATCAAGACGTACGAACTTCACGACGCGATTACAATCGACTCGTGTGTGGACGGCAATCGCGTCTGTTGCATGAATCGTACGACGATCAAGACGTAAAAACTGCACGACGCGATTACAATCGACCCGTGTGTGGACGGCAATCGCGTCAGTCGCATGAATCGTATTTGACGAGCAAGACGTACGAACTTCACGACGCGATTTCAATCGACCCGTGTGTGGAGGGCCTAACTGAACGCTGGAAATAAAGAGACGATCGTCATATCGGTCATAATGCGTTCTTACAAAATATCGGTTACGATTTCGGCTAAAAACTAGCAGAAGCTACCCTTAAGAACTAAGGAGAATTCTACGATCTGACAAATCGTTCGATCGTCGAAATCCTTCGTCGAGCACGTGGTCGTCGCAATTCGGACACTTGTTACGGTTATAACATGGCAAACAAAGCGCGCGATACTTGATTTATTAGAAAACGTGTACGGTTAGCTTCACATGGCCCAGTCCATGATCATCTGGTTCTAGCTACCTCTCTTTCTTTGCTATTTCTTCGTCGAATTTTATTTCGAGATATGTCAAGAATTCAATACGCATGCAGACTATAATTCGCGAAGCGATCGTATTGCGATTCGAGCGTCGCGTCAATTGTTTGTGAAACATGTTGGATATAAATTGTAATTTTATGTAGACTAATTACAATTCTATTTAGTGAACACATTCTACATTTTGGCAGGCATTCTGATATCTCCGGAATCGCAGTGTGCGGAAACTGTGTCGATTACGGTCAAAACTGTATGTAACTTCATTGATAAGTAGACTAGCAGTCCATTTGTATAATTTAATAACGCAGAATTTAATACCAATATTGTTATCAATAAAAAGTAGCAAAGTAGAAAACTTACAGAAAAAAACACTTTAATTGAAAGTGAACATTTAGAAAACTGCCTCTATCGTCAATTTTCTTGCTCAATCGAGCAGTAGATTAAACTGTACCTTGGGTAATCAGAAACTTTTGCCTTTCTCCTATGCAATCCAGTAGATTTTGGTAAGGAAATGCCAAAAATCCAGTTTCAATTCTAGGAGAGCAATGGTTCAAAAGTTGTGAGTGTTTAAATTTGAGCGATTTTCAGTGTTTTTGACAGAGTGCCGCCATGTTGGTATGTATAGAGCGTCACGCGCCGCTTACAAATCTGCTGGAGAACGTAGGAAGAAGGCAAAAATGTCTGGTACCGAAGTTACATCATTTATCAATATACGGCGCACAGTCGAACCTTTCGTCCAAATCGGAAACAAAATCAAAGAACTTCCGATAGAAATGAGATAGAGAGCTGAAATTTTTTTAAATTACAGCTGAGACTTCACAGAATATGGGAAAAATAGGGAGATTATGATACGAACATTTTTTAACCTTGAAAAAAATCGAAAGGTCCCACACTATGATGCGTTCCATGGGATACGGCGCACAGTGGAACTTTTCGTCCAAATCGGAAACAAAATCAAAGAACTTTCGATAGAAATGAGGTAGAGCGATGAAATTTTTTTAAAATTAAAGCTGAAGCTTGGCAGAATATGGGAACATAGGAAGATTATGGTACGAACGTTTTATAACCTTGAGAAAATTCGTTAAACAATTCGTTCACAAAAATCGATTTCTTGTAAAATTCTGAAGTCGTAGACAAATTTTGAGACCAGATTTGAATTCAGCATGAAAAAATCTACAGGAAATGATGTGCAGCGTGTTAAAAAAAAAATTGTTCTACCCGTGGTATTGCAAAAACCACAATTTTCGTGACATTGTGCAAGTTTGACGATTTTTTTCAAGGTTAAAAAATGTTCGTACCATAATCTCCCTATTTTTCCCATATTCTGTGAAGTCTCAGCTGTAATTAAAAAAAATTTCAGCTCTCTATCTCATTTCTATTGGAAGTTCTTTGATTTTGTCTCCGAAATGGACGAAAAGTTCCACTGTGCGGCGTATCCCAAAAATGTTCTGCTTCCTTCAAAGAGAAAATGACCTCAGGAATCACCGCTTTTCGATAAGTACAATATATTTGAGATACCCTCTGTATATGAAGAAACTAATTTGTTATTTCCTTTCAGGTTTATTGGCAACGAGAGTCACAGCTACGAATGACGCATAAGCTTGCTCCAATAACTGTAATATATTTACACAAAAAACGAATAACCAAAAATAAAATAAAATTGATAATACAACTCATACTTCCCGTGTAACACGTCCAAAAATGTTCTGTAATAAAAATCACGAGTTTTCAGGCCATTCCAGCTGTATGTCACCCCTCAAGAGGATCAACCGAAGTAAAAAGTCTTTCTTTACACTTGCACAGAGTGTAAAAGCAACACTGAAAGTCTGTGTGCAACTCTTGAGTCGCAAACACGATCGCAACGCCATACTTTGTGTGACTATACAAAAACAGTGACTAGCTTAAAATTATGATTATACGATCGGTATCTATTGTCATAAAAACAACGGTCGCTAACGATCTGCGCCGCTGTGCGTTTGTATACATCTTTTGCATGAGGAGGAATGGTTCAATGTGCAGTATTAACTTTTCTGTCGCTACACAATTATGTTTGTGCGTAAGTATCTCCAGTTACCTGGACCCCAGCCTACGCTGATCAAGATTCTCTGGCGTACAAAGCGTTTGAGACTAGCAACGTACAAGGTGACGATTAAAAAAACCTTATATACCTATAGACCCGGCATAGGTATAGTATGTGTATAGGAAAACCGAGAGTGCAGCTCGGAAAAGATAAACGGACAGTGTGACGTCACAAGATAAGTCTTAAGATAATTTCAAAATGGCTGAAACGGCAGACCGACGCCGACACTACGCCATTATACACTTGCTCCGTGTGAATTTTCTGTAGTGATTCCAAATTGTTCCAGAAATCCAGAAATAGAAATTAAATTGAATGTTATTTCTTCCCTGAATGATTGTAATAGAGCAGAAATCATGCATTGACATTTTCAATTTTTAAAATTTTTCAACGATTTTGAATTTCATATACTCAATTTTTTTGTGAAAGCATAAAGATCCGCAGTCTAGCAATAAGTAATCACAAGCAAGATAAATGTAAATTGTGTAAAACTAACAGTACTACCTTAAAATCTTGTAAATGTGATCAATTTATATGTAAAAAACCATTTTGTAACCTGCATAATATGCGAAAGTTGTTAATCTTCAGAATCAAATATCGCGCGATTCCTAAAATAGTTAATATATAATACTATTATTACTTTATTATACTTCATTGTAATATCTTAATAAAACATACAGAATAAACGTCTGTATCTCAAATACAGTTTATAATAGATAATTTCATGATACAATGTCAAATTGTTTGAAATTATCCTGTCCATTCTTCACGCGTACTGAGTACATGTACATGGCGCACCCGCTGATTCCCCTCACCCCCCATATAAGCCAAAGCGTAGGCAATGTCGATGAGCATAGCTTATACATCTTTGGACAGTGTGACGTCATACTGTCTTCATCTTTGCCGAGGGGAAAATTATCTGCGCCGGGTCTATAGGTATACATATATGGTCTAAGAAAAAAACAGACCAATACTGTGCGCATACCCTACTAGCACAAAAATATTGACTAAATATTTTTTAAGTCACATTTTTTAATATGAGAAAAATATTTCTTCCTATCTTATAAGTTAGGATAAAAAAGAATATTTGGTACTTAATGTAAAATAAATATTGTATGTATATTTGAATATTAAAAACAGATTGAATCTCTTTTTGATATTATATGAATGTGTATACAATATCTTGTGCTGCTAGGGTAGGATCACACGACCGAAGAGAAAACTTTTATATTCTATGGCGATTGCATGCCTGTGTGTTTGTGGTAACTTTTTAGTGGTGGGAAAAAGGGGGCCCCCAACATTTCTCTAAATGGGAACTACAGTAAAGTCGCGATCTAGCTCTATCCTTTTAGGACTGACAAAGCAGCATGTAAATACGGACCGCGCGGGAGCTCGAGCGTCTTGGCCCCTCGCGGGGATGCCCCCAAGTGGAAGGGATAGGCGAAGGGACGGTGATCGTGAACAGCGATGCCGGATGGCACCGAAACGGGTGCCAAATTCTCGGAAATACTCTTCTCCTTTTCCCCTTCCACTATTCCATTCCAGCACCATGCGCACACTCCAACGCCCCCCACTAAGACCGTAGACCACGGTCCCCGTCAGTGTTCCGATATTGCCTAAGATTTTTCGTACGATGGATGGCCGCTAGAAGCGCTACGCGTAAAGAACAGTAATGTATCTATGATGACGAAGTAGTGGAGCCCTGCGCCTTGCGCCTCGAGACAGTTATATTAGCGCGAAAGTACCGAAACAATCTGTTCCGGACAAACAAACTTCAGGACGTGTCCTACAAGTTACAAAATATACACAAATACATATATCATACATTAATTTTTCAGAATCAAATCATACAAGTCTTTTTAAATTCTGCGGGGTGTTCAAGGTACCCCATTTTATCGAGAATCTTACATTACTGAGGCTGGCAGCGCCTCTAGCGGCCATTCATCGTAAGAAAAATCTTAAGCAATATCGGAACACTGGTCCCCGTGCTATAGACAGACTTGGGCGTTATTCGAATGAAATTTCATTCGTATTCCCAGCGAATAAAAATTACGAATCAAATTTTATTCAAAGGAAAGTTCGAAGAAATTTTTATCAGGGCCTCGAGTGTCGAGCGTTGAGTGTCGACGTCGGGTTCCTACTTCGAAAGCGGCCCGCCGCGCCGGCTGCGCTTATTCTCGTGGGAGCGAGAAACAAACAGGTGTGCAATCCCTATACAAATTTTCACTTCGGTCGTGCGGTCTGCTTTCTTTTTTGTTTAAAAATACCGAGACAGTAACGGCGCAGCGATCGAACAATCTGTTCAAACTAGTGATGTACGGGTTCCCGAAATTACGGGCTCGGGCGATCCAGATTAATCTTCGCCGGACGGATACAGGATCCAAACGTAAGGAATCGAAAGGAATACAGTTACCCTCTCTCTGTCATTACTGGATTAGTCACGTGACTTTGTGACACATACAGAGACGAAACGCGTCACGTGACCAGACCGTGGTTGAAGGGTGGAATATGAGTAAATACACTGCCCGAGCCCGTCCGACTTCCTCCAACCCGACCCGAGCAGTCGGGTACTCGACACATCCCTAGTTCAAACGAAATATAAAATTAATTAAAATTCCAAAACGGAAGAACAATCTTCTGGTCACATTAAAAATGATTCGTCTCAAAACGCTCTACGACAAGTGACTTTCGAAAAGTTCGCCATTAAATACATCCGAAATTTTGATTATGGATTTCCGTCGATATAATGATTAAATGAGTTTTACAACACCGTGGAAGGGTAGTCGTAGACGATTCTTCCGCGATGTTTCCACAAATCATTCGTAGTAGACAGTTTGAAATTTTTATTATTTAAAATAGAACAACCGAAGACATAGACTTCAAAAGTTAAACAAATTGCACTAATGATCCAATCACAGGTTTCGAAATTTCATTTTTGAAACACGAATAATTAAAGCGTCTTCCCTTGAGAATAAATTTCGGAAACCGTATTTACGATTCAAATAATTCCTATCTCGATGTCGTAAATATTACACTACGTGGTAAGAAGTATCATTAACTATTTATCGGCAGTGACACGTGTCGAAAATTGTCGTCAAGTAACGACAATCTCGTTACCTACGGATTTGATCGGAGCTGTCCAACTAGTGTGTGACCCAAGGTACAACGTTTTATAATCATTTTTATCTAGGCAATATATACACACAGGCTGAATTGCGTAACCACAAAATTACAGATGCTGTCGCTTTTAATTGTGATTCAAAAATTTAAACAGGAATACAATGATGCCGATTGTTCTGTATTTTACGTAAAAAAAATCAAGTTAATTTGATTTTATCACTATTCAAAATTAAAACACATCATGATATGCAGGGAGTTTATGATTTTTCTAAAATAATATGTTCTTCATATATTATAACTATAAAAATTGTTACAGTGATAAATGTATTAACATAAAAATGTAAAGATTTAACGAATTAAAAGACAGAACTCGATTAGTATTATTTCTTTTTGTATCACAAAAAGCATTTGCAACTCCTGCGTTACTCAATTCAACCTGTCTATGCGACGATATATACATATACATATATATTTTTAAAACTTTACGACTTCCCTAATATCTCCATTTCAAATTCAACAATTTTATCGTTAAAATTCTATTTTTCATTCACCGTTCACTATACAATAGGTTGTTTCCTTTTTGGCATCTACGCGACAAACAAAATTTTACAGAACACTATCCCACAAGGTGAGAAGTTGGACAGCCTTGTGTTAGAATTGCATACTATAAACAGCGACGAAATATTCATATAAAAGTTCCTGTTTGTTTTGTGACCGGAAATCATTAGAAATTGACTTGATATTGGTGTCTATCTATTACATGAATTCGTTTGTTTACCCTTTACGAGCTGCGACAATGATCTCATTCGACTTCACTGTTTGTTAAACGATCGAAACGCACGAATGGTTTAGTGTTGCAACCATAGTTAGTGTCTCGCATAGTTCCACTATGCCCTTATTATCAAAACGGTAGACGAACAGAGCATCTGAACCATACCTATAATTGAAGAGGTTGAATGGTCCGCAAAATGTCATTCAACTTGCTACTGTGCAGAATTGGCACAGTATTGCAAAAGGAGGGCGGCGTATGCGTTTGTAAAAAATGATAGCAGAAGAAGTATGAAATCTGTACAACATGAACACGGCATCAAGAAACCCATTCGTGCCCCATAGCGTCCGATAATGTTAATAAGAGATGATTTAGGGTGACAATGATTCTAAAGAGTCCTTAATTTTGTATTAATAAAAGTTAAACGCGTGGAAAACTCAATCCACGCATTGTATCATAATGTTCATGAGGAAGTTTTGGGGCACTAAGTATTTTAAGTATTCTAACAGCGATAAGGAGAGGCTCTGAAACTGAAGAAGACATAGAATTGTCAATGACTGACTTTTAAGTCAAAGAGAAATTGCTGTCGAGCCATTTTATCGTTGGAATAGGTTCAGTCGTGAAAGCTATAATGTTGCAACGATGACAATAAAAATTTACGACTTGAACAGAATTTAAGCCCTTCGTCGAATCTTGAATCGAAGCTACAGTGTACAATTTGTTCGTTGAACTTGTTTTAGAGAAAATTAAAATATATGTCGCGAGACATATGTGCTGTTAAAAGTCCATTATATGTATATATGTATATATTTGATAAATTATGTCCTATTCCGCATCTAGAACAGTCAGCAATTTAGGAGAAATCGCGTTAAACAACGACTCACATGACTATGTCATTACTACTGTTCAATGCACAGTCGACATAAAAAATATGTCCTTTACATATATAATTTTCTAGTTAAATTGCACTGATTTGTTCGATAATTAGCTGCACATACCGAGTGTGAATAAATGCAAGAAAGACGCAAACAAGTGAACGGAGCTAGATAATGTAACAACAAGACTTTAAGCTAAAGAGTGTTAGTACGTTACCGCTCGATACACTCAAACGTAAATCAACATTTTACATTTGATCTCTCAAATGGATTTATAGGGTAAAGATTATGTGCCGTTACTGCAATACATGTACCTATGAACTGATTATAAAAAAAGAATATTTCACGGCGAATAATTTACGTGTACGTATAAAAAAAGAGAGAACGAGTGGTCTGTAAGTGTGGATTAATAGAAAAATAATGATATGGGTAATTAAGGATTTGTTAAGAGAGTATACTAACTACAGTCGGACTTTCAACTCCTCCATTCTTTGCCGTATTCGTCGTCGCATCTCCTTGTATCTGTAAGTAAAGCAAATAAAGTTCAATTATACGTTCTGTTAATCGATGAACGTACATTTTGTTTATGTCGCTTTTTAAGAAAAGAATCGTACTTTTCCTTCAATAAACAAATTTGATGTTCCTCCTCGTAATGATAACGTTGTAAAATACCGTGACACTCGGCCAATGAGAGATTAAGAAACTGCGCGACGTCGGAGCTGATTTCTGGCGTGGACAGTTTATCCACCAAAAACAGTCGCGCAACATTTTCGTGCGGGCCCAGTACTACTCGAACTTCTAAAGGATATTCATCCTCTCTCAGTCTTCGTTGTTCTAAAGAGAAAGATGTTTAGCACGAGCACATCGGTGAGATGAACAAAGTCGCTGATGCTGTTTTATCAGAACCTACCCCCATTATCGCGGACCACAAACAATGCAAAGTTATCCGGCTTAGCGTCAACTTTATACTTGTCCAACATAAGGTTGATAACCTCTTGAGTATTCACTAAGCTTGTAATCCACACGGACATTTGAGAACCATGAGGAGGAGTAAAAAAACTGGTTTCACGATTATAGAAATGGCCGTTGATTGAACAACGACGCCGCAAACGGCTACGAGATTGCCGTCGACCTCCGGGTCGACGTCTGATAGCGGTAGAGCCTTGCTTCCGTCGTAAAACTACACCATCGAGCTAAAATATACCATAATTAAAATTTGTGAATAGTTAAAATTGCCTCCCGTTGGTCGCATACGCCCCAAACTAAGCTTTCCGTTGAGGCCATAGAAAATTTTCAAATGACAGATTTTTAGAAGTAACAACATTAAGTGTACAAATACTACATACCTCTAAGCCACTATCAGTGGACATTGTCATATTGTCATCTTCTCGAAACTGAAGAGAATTAACGGAATCTGTGTCACTATCTCGATGTCTCTGAAGGCAATCAGGTCCCGACATCGACCGATTTAATCCTTTCTCTATCCAACTATCGTCAGTGCTGATAGATCTATTACTGGATGTGTTTCTTTCCAAATTGTCAAAGTATTCTACTCTTCGAAGCGTTCCGTTTCGATTCGGAGTTCCATGATAAATGGGTGTGTCAGTACTGGAAGAGCTGCCTATACTGTGCGTGGGCGTACTAGTTATACTGCTATCATTACCCCGGCTTGTTTGATGATTCGGGCTACTAGTCTCTGAATTTTCACGGGAATCGGATTTTTCGAGACTTGATTGAGAGGAAAGCGGCATCGCGTCAGAACTGTTCTGTGAACTTATCGACGGTAAGTTCTCGGGCATTGTTTGATATAATTTGTTTCCATCTTCGACTTTACGCTCTACCTACAAAAGAAAACTTCAATAAGTAACAATATAAATTGTGATTAATATGTATATATTTAAAAAATTGTCGTGCAACCTGAAGGAGTTCATCCAACTCGTCCCATTCCATACTTTTTACATCCAATTTCATTGGCAAAGTGAGACTTTTCAGATGATCAGGAGAAGTTGGTGCAGACTTTGCTTCAGTTTCTGTATCCGGTTCTGCTATTTCTTTCACCGAATTGTCCTCCTTTTCCTCATCTTCTACATTCTATAATAAAATTAAAAAAATAGATTAAAATATATCACATTTTCAGTAATTGCATGTTGTTACTCTAGGATGTAAATATGTACATCGGAAACACTGCGTCTGCACGAGTTTCTATTCCGAGCTGTAACTACCGTACGTTGATCATCATCTTCTTTTAGGTGGATTACTCCTCTGACACCCCAATAAATTCGAAGTGCACCTTCTAATATTAATCGCCCATTGACCTAAGGTAAGAAGAATTTAAACTACTGTGCTTGTCTATTTGTAATTGTATAGTCAAAATATTATTATCACCTCACGACTTCTTATTCCTCCACTTTTGCCTTCATAATACTGATTGAAAACTTTCAACTTTGATTCTAAGTGAGATCTAAATATTAACAAAATTTAATTAATGGACCAATTTATCGAATATATAATTTGTAATGGTTACACACCTTGGTAAAGATGGTCTAGCTTCTTTTTTTCCAAAACTAGTATGTGATTCCACTCTCGTTCCATGACCGAACAACTGCGGTCCAAACAATGCTCCATAACAAGGTACATGACAGTATGGTACACCTTTATGCTATGTAATAACGTATAGAGTAACATTAAATATCACCTTATAATTAAAAACATGGTAATAGAACATTAGCAATATTATGGTCTATTAACAATAAATAAAGAAATTCAAAGTATACCTCTGCATGCTGGCCAGGATTTAAACGTTTCCCACATTCTTCACAGCGTAAACATTCTGGATGCCAATCATATCCCAATGACTGTTTGCGTTCAGCTAAAGATCCATCAATAGTTGAATTGTAAATAAATAAATAACAATCCGTATCAAATATATATTTGTTCTTATAAATTTATTCATAAATGTAAAAAGTGTTATATAGAAACTTTAATTCATGTAAACATTCTACAACATATATTTACTCACACAGTGTTACTATTTATACTATTTATTACTATTTCTGCAATAATTTAAAATGGGTTTAACGAAGGTCATTGTTGCTAACAGAATGCAGAAATAAATATTTATTTTTATATATTTTTATAGATTATTTACTTCTTTTTTTAATACTGAGTACATTATAATCTGTGAATTGCAACAATAAAAATACGTATATTTTTATTGAGAAATATTTTAAACAACAGTCAAATATCCTGTGAATACACGTACAAGTTAATTTTCAAATCACTTTTTTGTTTGTAAAACACATACATGTAATGTCCGCATAAAGAAAAATCAATTCGTTCTAATGACATGAAACAGTTCTTGTCAAAATTAGTACGCCTTTTTAATATATGCGAAGATTGAGACTGACCGAAGTATACAGGTTTCCCACATTTATGGCACTTCCACATGACGAAGAACACTTTAGGGTTTCATAAAATAATAAAAACTAATTTTTGTAAAGTTTTAAACCATTTTGTTTATATTATATAGATAGACAAATTGAAAATGACATGCGGGTTAATTGAAGATGTTACTAGTAAGGCAACCTTCCCTGAATAATGAATAGTTCCTGTTTGGGTTCGAAAACTTATCAAATACTTGACTATGTTATATTTCTTTATCAGATTCATAGAATATCGAAACACTATAGAGAAGAAATTATAATCTACAATAACTACAATCATCTACATTGTAGCAGCTCTCTGATTGTAACTTCAACGAGATTGTACTTTGTAAAAATATTTCATGTTCCTAAACTCACCTAAATATACAATTGGTTGTTAATGAAGCGACAATTCTATATAAAATAACTCATTCAAAATGTATTGAAGCATATGTATATAAATCAAGTACTTTACATATTACATAATATATAGGACAATTTATGAAGATTTATATTTACATGAAATATTTATCAGACACCAGAACGGAAATTTCCCCTCTGGATGTTTTTCATGAAAGCAACCTTAAGGTGCCAATGGCGCGCTTGATGAATTTAACCTGAATTAACGGAAAACGTACAAGAGTATACCGGCGTTTCAAAGCTGTGAATGTAACGTTTTCATTTTCTCGTAATATTACAAAAGTATACATTTAAAATAATGGAGATTATTGATAAGACCAAGTGAACGTCTTTTCATACAAGAAGTACTTATTTGCTAGTGTGCTGATACATTGAAACAAATTAAAAATATACAGTAAAAACAGTGTATAGGTTAACTGTCGGAAGAAAACAAGATGATGCAGACAAATAAAAAGGGATATAAAGAATTGTTGATGCAGAGGATGTTCCTAGCTATAATCTCCACTATAGTAATACAATTTTTTCTTATATCAACGTTACTTCTAATTACAAATCTGAACACAAACTACGAATCGTGGTTACAAAGTACTTGGACAGCGATAACCTCGTTTCGCATGTGGAGTTATTTTTGTATTCTTGCTACTGTTACGTTCTTCCAAGGAATCATTTGTAGCAAGAGCTTCTCAAATACTCCACCCTACATGAAAAGCAGATTCGCAAAATTTTGTGGAATGCTCACGTCGCAGAGTATTTTACTATGTAGTCTGCACGTTATCATCGGTGGTCTGCTTGTTTGGCTGCATTTGTTAGTCAAAGGGGGTACATACAACTTTCTAACAACAGAATGCAAAGTAGTGTACGGAACTTGTTTGATGGAAGAACAATACATTCTGTTCCTGAGTGGATTTTGGTGTGGATTATATTTTTTCTTAAAGACTAGCCTGTTTCGCATAAATTACTTAAAATTTCCTATTATATCATTGTCGAAAGTCTTCAGATTTAAGACAGAAATATGTTCGATGCTGCCGTCATGGATGATAAAATGTGTATGGCCAGTTGTATATTATTTAGTCGCCTATTACTTCTTGGGTTCCTATTGTCGTTCTATAATATTGTTTCTTATTTCTGCACAATTGGAAAGTGAACCATTAAGCAGTATTTCGAATTTACTGAGCCTATCATTGATCTTCCAATTATGGTTGTACCATTTGACTTATGTATTGACAATTGAAACCATGTACTTGCTGTTCGACTTGTACTTAACAGAGTGGGTTCCTTTTGACTTTAAGCAAAGTCAAACATTTAGTAACGAGGACTCTGTGATAACGCTTACCGAAGCATTGTCTATGGATAAGATACCGATAATGCAACAGTTGGGCTATTTGGATTTAGTTACTATGGCAGAGAAGGAGAAATCGAGAAGAGGCATACTTTTCACATTGAGTCAACCCGGTGGTCATCCTTACAATTGGAATTGTATTGTAGAAAAGTGTACCAGTCTTATCAAGAAATTTTCAGACGATCTTAACGCAGCATGTACTAAAATCCAAGAACCACTGACAATGAATGCACCAATTTCAACCACAATAACAAAGAGCACAGCAATTCAAACAGGATATGTATACCAAATGCGTAATTTGGTAAGAAAAGAAACACCAGTATCTGCTCAACAAGACGAGATAAAGACATATGTTGAAAATGAATTATTCATTCAAAAATTCATAAAAACGAAATGGAACAATTTTCTGACATATTTACTATCTAAACCTTTGATCTCGTATATTTTTGGTGAAATCGAAGGTGGCCAAGTATGCCACATTTTATTCAATGGACAATCAATTATTTGGGCTGTTCAAGCTATCTCTTCTTTAGCTGTGTTGTCGTTAAGTGAAGATTCGTATGGAATCGTACAAAAAGATCTACCGCTTATAATCACCACATTACTTGGTTTGAAACAAACACTTGATAAATTACAAAAGTCGAATATTATGACGAAGAAACAAGGAGATGATCAATTTATTAAACAAATTTTTCAATCTCTATGCGCCACCACAAAACGGAGTATTTACAGAGTTGTCATAAATTTCGAAACATACATCGGAGATTTGGCATTAGAACCAGCAACCATGGAGCATCTACATCATTTTCTTGTATACCGAGAATAAGTTTTGTAGTTTAATATTTGTAAACACTAATGTATATATCGTCATGCTACAAAATAGTTACAAACTTTAGAATGCTATTCAAGAGTCAAACTATATTTTACTTTAAAACTTGAATTACAGAGATTTCAAAACTATTTTTGTAATTGTTATATTTATATATATATATAAGTTGTATTTGTCATCGGTCTTTTTTTACTCGTACATTTATGGCTACTGAATCGAATGTCTGAAACTTTATATGAGATATAAGTTTGTATTGAAGAATGTATGTGTGATAATACTATGAAACTTGTTATTTGTAAATTGTTTATAAATCGAATATTTTCCAAACAATATGAAGTTTATTTTTCGATATGTACTTAGAAAATGGTTCGTAGTCTAGTTTAAAAAATGTATAAAATAATCATTCATTTTACTATTTAAAAATATATTACATTTTTTTTAAAGCTTGTACAACACTAAGATTATAGAACAATTTATCTCGCAACAAAAACCAATTTTTCGATTGTACATCTTGTAACGTGCTTAAATAATTTCTTAACGATTTTGTCTCCGTTATTGCAGTCCCGTGCCACTTTAAATACACGGCTAAGTAAGCTTGTGCCAATTCAAAGTCTATTTTCTTTTCCATCATATAGTGTATCATTTTCATAAATTGAAGTAATAAGGTGCTCGTTGTGTTTTCATCAGCTGAGAGTGACTGAACTTCAAAATCGATAGAAGTTGGACTCATATGTTTTAATTTTTCGATAACCTCGTCAAATTCGTTGTTCTTAACAGACAATAAGGCTTTGCTGAAAATAGTAATGTTCTGTAAGTCGGGGTGTGTACCCACTTTTTTGTTTGCCTCTGCGCTTTTAACGTCCGAAAAGTCAAATTTCAGTTCTAATGATGCAACTGTCGGCAAGAAGAATGGAGCACTTTCCGGCGCTTTAGGTGCTTCGGTTGGTTTGTTTCGTTTTCTCACAATATCTATATTCAGTAGGTTCTGCCATCTTGAATTAGCGATACCGGACATTGTAACGAGATCATTCTGCAGTTGTTCCGGAGAAACATATTCTGACTCTGGTTCGATAAGCTCATCTTCCTCGATGTTGACAACTTCAACTACCGAACCAGGAAGACCGATCATAGGAATAGGATCGTCTTTATTTACTGCTTTTAATGAGATATGGGAATAAAGAGTACGGTTTGACCATAAATATATCCCGAGATTACATACATGTGTTGTAGCAAGAAATTCTCCAGTCGGAGAAAAATGTAACGATATACATGCTTCTGGAACCTAAAATATTATCATAAACCATTAATAGATCGCAGAATAAGGATTATATTTAAATGTTCATATGCAGAATATCACTTTGCACACTAATATTTATAAATATATGTATTTTATAACAAGTACCTGAAAAATATCTATTAGATTTGAAGAGGGAATATCCCACACACAGATTGTACAATCCATTGATGCTGTTATTAACCATCTTGAATCTGGGTTAAAACATGCATCTGTTAATCGTCCTTCATGTCCTTCGAAATGACGTACAATTCTTTTTGTATCAAGATCTATCAATACGATACTAAAATCTTCCAAAGCAACAGCCACAAGAGAACTATCATTATGGTATCTCAACCATTCAACTGGTTCTTCCATTGCTAATGTTGTTCTTGGTTCTGTGACTCCTAGAAAATACATTTAACAGATTACATTTATATGGATAATTAAATTATTCATATTTAGATATAGTTATTTACTTTTCCTACCTTTTTTTGGTTTAAAATCCCAGAATTTGACAAAAGTGTCTCTTCCAGCAGTAATTACAGTTTGGTTCAAAGAATCTACCATTAAACCTTTTACATGGCCATCATGGGCTCCCTTTTCTGGTCCATAGCTGTTTCTGTGTATTCCCGATTGTATATTAAACTTTTCTACATGGCCTGTATTGTAACCAATAATAACAAAATTTCCGCATTTTGTCAAGCATACAGTAGTTGCAAAAACATTGCGGTTGCCTTTAAATTTTTGTGGAAACAATTTGTATTCTCCCATTTTTGCTTTATTGAATGACCATGTAGTAACTGTACCCAAGCCTGTGTGGGCTGCTGCAATATTATCCCATTCTTTTTCCCTTGTTGTTTCTACAGCGAATGTAGTTATTGGAGGCATGATCATAGGATCATCAACAGCTCTTCCTTTCTTCTTTGAAGCTTTCCTATTGAACGAAGCTCTTCCTAAACTTTTGTTCAATATTTCCGTGATTGTTGAAAATATTCTTAAAGAAGAGTCACTTCCAGCTGTTAATATATTGTCACCTTGGTTTCCATAGAACCGTATCATAGTAGGAGGTTCTGAGTGAGCTTCTCTAATTTTCAAAAGTCTGCCAGCACCGTCAGCTAAATCAAATATCCACATCTTCAAAGAATTATCAGGTGACGACGATACTAACAGTGGCTCATTCGGTAAATACTTTAAACCAGTGACTCCTCCAAAGTGAGCCTTGTGAAGTTGACTCTCTACTTTTTGTTCCTCCAAGTTCCAAAACACAATATGGCCTTCTAAGCTTCCTGTGGCCATAATTGGATGATCGTCTGTGCGGAAAGAAATGGATATGACAGCACCCCAATCTTGCACCAACTCGAAAAGACTTTCATTGTATTTGAGATTATGTAAGATGATTCTTCCAGTGCTTAAACCCACAGCTACAACATCTACCGCAGGAGCTTGTTCCAATGCTGTTACAGGTGTATTCCAACCATTAAATATATAAATGGACTTTGCAACTTTTATATTCCATAGTTGTAATTGGCCTTGTTCACTACCAAATAATATTTTGTTCATGTAAGTGTTAGGATGGACTAGCGTAGTTATTTTAAAAATGTTATTGCTAAAGTTAAGCTGTACAACAAGCTCTTCCGATTTAATATCCCACACTTTAACATTGCTATCTTCATCGACAGAAATTAAATGCGGACCAAAAGGTAAGAGACTGTGGACTGCACATTCGTGTCCTTTGTACGTATGCTTCAACTCTGAACCTCTTCGCCAAGCATATATGACATTTCCACATGCTGTATAAATGTGATACGTGTCCGCTGATAAACATGTAATTTCACCTGGATGCGTTCCTGACACGCTAAGTAAGGTGAAATGTGCACAGCCGTACGTGTGAAACGAATTACCCACGCATGTTACTACGAGATTTTCTTTTCGCCGTTCAATATACCTTGTCACGAGAGGAATGTGATTACTGACATACCCTAACGCACGATTTTTTAAAAATATTTTACTATGCGCCATTCTTTCGTTTCATTAGACGTCAAGAACAGTGTTGTGTTTACACATGGAAAGTTAGGTTAAGATATACAATCATGCTTTGAGAACATCAGCCGTGGGTGCCTCCATATTGAAAACTATGAACAATGCCTTTCTAAGAAGGTAAAGCTAAAACATGGCAGTTTTCCAATGAATTTGTGGCAGTTTGTTTGAATAATGCAAGTGTAACCGCTTGTGTTTTACATTTAAAATCGGGTACGAACTTCTGCAAGCATATTAACTAATACTTAGTTCATTTTATGTATACGGCAATTAAATCTTATTGATGAAAAATAATATCATGTAAACACAGAGAGTATCCTCTCTGGTAGACATAGGCTATACACAGTTATATCGTAAAGTTTGATTTGAAGTACAAGAATTTTTATTTTCTGGACGAGTAATAAGTAAACGTAGCATAAACCTAAGTTAAATATTAAGATATGTGAATTGTTAACGTTCTTGAACATACAACACAATATGTACTTCTCACACATACAATTAGTGCAAGAATCATAGAAACTTAATATGAAATCACAATGTCTTAAGAATTGAATACGCTTCAAAAGTTGTTAAATGAAAATTATTTATTCCGTGTTGATAATATTTGTTTTATTAATTTAATTATATATGCAATTTTATTATATTGAAGTATCAATAAATGAACAGTGTTGAATAAGTTCTCCGGTATGGTCTAGTGGCTAGGATACCTGGCTTTCACCCAGGAGGCTCGGGTTCGATTCCCGGTACCGGAAATTTTTTTTTCATCATAATATTAAGTTTACACGATTGTAATGATGGGTAACTTTAATTCCTTTTCTGTACATATGTTATTTTAAGAGATGCGAATTTTTATTAAATCAGTTATATATCATTGTTATGCATAAGAATATTATGTTTTGTAGGATAGTGTATTGCTGTTTTTAATAATTTTATATAGTAATTGAAAACAAAGCTTTTGTCCAAAATTTTCATTTTGTTTTTAAAAATGCATACCTTTTTGTAGATAAAGAACAAGATGACAATACAAAATGCAAATATATGGCGCTATACTTGATATACTTCTAACTTTGATGTGGAGATAAATGGCTATAATAGCACGGTTTTACCGATTTGTGAAGGAAACAGAAGATTTTCTGAAGATTTATTGCAATACGGTGACTATAAAGGCAGTATTTTGTAATGTTTCAATTGTTTGTTGTTGAAGCACACGAAATTCATTTTTGTACCTTGATAATGTGCTGTAACGTTATGTTTAATTTACCTACATTTTTCAAGATTATTTATATCGTGTTATGACATGTCTTAGTATCTAGTAGTTATTAGTAGCTTTGCAACAGAACAAAGGTCATACTTGCACTATAGCTATCTATAATGACAAATAATAGACATCTGGAATTAATGAATTATCTAACAAGTGTATATAACACCAATTGGTATACGTGCATAAATTTGCCAAGTCCGTTATGAGGACTACGTAGTAGATATGAATAAAACGTGTTCATAATGTTCCAAAATAGGATATGTTATTTGCCTATTAAATTTTCTTCATTTTCTCATTTGATGTAATTTGTATAAACGCAATAAGGAAAGGTATATCCATAAAATGAAAGGTATACTGCAAACAAATTGCAGATTTGACGAATGTCTAATAAATTCAATAGTAACGCAAAACACTGATTAAAGAAGTTCGATGTTAGTTTATTTAATCACTCCATTTTCTGCATAATACTTTTAATTTACACTTTTACCCTTTCCTATCATTTTTATCATAATATGATATATTTCAAAATAAGTTATTAGCAGGCTTCACTCTATATATCTTAACCACGATTCATACAGTCTCCACGATTTTGCAAAGGATAATCGCATGTTCCAATGTTCGGATTAAATTCTGTTCCTGCTCCGCACGATAAAATGAAGCATCCGCTTTGATCGCAATGCTGATATTTTGAGCAGTCGCCTGGATACGGTAGAACTTCTCCCTGAAACGATAGTACAATCAATTTTAAATTGACTTATAAATCATTTCGAATCATACGGACGACTAGTTTCAAAATCGTTGAATATTTCGTTCCCGTTATCTGAAAACATGCAGATTCTGTTAAACAGTGGTCGGCAAACTGCGACTCGCGGTCACGTGCGGCGCTTCCACACATGACGTGTTTAAAATAAACTTATTTTATTTTAATTTAATAGTATTTTAATACAATTTTCAGTTTTATTCACAGTATATCTAGTTTTAACCGACTTTTAAAAACTGGGTTCTCGTAAAGAAATTTGGCTCTTAGAGGAAATTTAAATCGTTATCCTGCTGATATTTAACTCTTTTGACTAATGAGTTTGCCGACCACTGTGCAAAACGATACGTTAACTGTCAACGTTGCAAACTTGCTAGTAAAATTATATATTATTGAGATAATATCGAAATACTAATTGCGTGCACATCACTTTTAAATTATAAGCGGAAAATGTCACTCACATGAGCCGGTGCACTGAAGAACAATGCGATGCATGCGATTGCGCAGAATAAAATCGACGTGAGCTTCATACTGGCTGTTGCTTCTTCTATAAATCCGTTCTTCGAATCTCGAGTGTCTTCTTTACTGAAGGAATCAATTTTATATACGAATCTCCTAACTTACTGTTACGTAAGTAATATGACTTAACACGTTATCTGGGAATACACGTTTTTCCAATGACTTCATGCATGTTTTCATCGTCGACGGCTTGTGCAAGATGACATTTTTTCGCAACTTTAGTTCCTCAAAGCGCACAAGATCAAAGTCTCGGGCAAGAGCGCATTTACTCGAGGACGAATAGTCTCTAATAAAATTGGCTTTACTTAAAGAGTAATTATAATCTCATAGGTGTTCGTTAATTAATGTATTTTGTTATTTACGTATTGCTACTCATCTGAAAAATGTGAAATTTTTTCCAAGATATTTCGGAAGTAGAAAATGCTGTGAACTTTTTATATAAATGTATATGTATGTGTAGAATTAATGCTAATTCAGCTATTGCGATTTCGAGGAATACTACGTTCAGTCAGATTCTTTTCGGAGCAGAGATCGTAAACCTCTTTAACTGGAATCGTATACCGGTTTCAGCAAGATACATTATTACTGTAATCTATAATTACCTGCTGTCACGAGCTAACGTTTCTGAAGTATTCTGGGGAGCTAACCCGGATACAAGTATCTACTTAGTTTACAAGCGATTCAATGCATAATTGTAGTTGGATATAATTGTACATGCACGCATAATCGACGTCGCGTAATACTTTGCACGTCGGCTTAACTTTGTGTGAGTGCCCAGTCAGCCAGGCCTGACTGCATTATAGGCATTATACTGGCTGAACGTCGCTCGAAGCATAGGATGCTCGATTTTGGACGGGTGTCCACGCGCGCATAAAGATCAGGTCATACACGTCCGTCAGTTAACTGACGCTGTTTTTGGTGTTTATACACGTTCCGTCCGCATCTTGACAAGGGTCGAAATGCTCGAACAAAGGCCAAGTGCCGAAGATAGTGTCATTTGCTACCCTAACCCCAGGGGTTCTGAGAACTTTCTATTCCCCTCTACACCTCAGGAGATGCCTATACCATAGCCTCCGAGAAATTCGGAAGGTATTCTCCCCGAGAATATCGTGTCCGATCTCTGACGGCATGAAGGCAGGATATAACATTTATTTGAAAAGCTATTACTTAGAACTTTTCAGAGTTCATCGTGCTAATATCCAGTCAGCCAGGCCTGCCCGAGCAGAAAGCGAGTCCAGCGTGCCGAACAGCGTCGCCAGATTGGCACTAAGACAGATATCATGTACTGTCTAGAGAAGGAGTGTAAACTAGCGGGACGAGAACGGGGAAAGAAGCCCGACCATTCAGATTGAATGGAGGAGAGTAAATATTTATAAATAAAATATGAATAAAGCTAAACATTTTCTGCTAAATATAAGCACGGGGCCCCCGAAACCAAACCGCGGGGTCCCCCAGACCGCGGAGCACCCCGCGACGGCTTAGTCCGCTTCTGTCGCAACACATTGGTGAGAAGGCGAATCATCACGAAACCATGTCGATTATTATTAAATGTTACATTCTCCGCCATATTTCAGACGATGTTTTGACACTATTTTGATACTACTCTCGTCGGTGAAAGAACTTTTAGCCATGTGGTATTTCAGATCACTGTAAGTTCCACATTATCCCCGCGCCCACTTACTGGTATCGCTGAAGCACCGACGAGATACTATTAAAGCACCGACGAGATACTATTATCTCGTCGGTCACCGACAAGATACTATTAAAGACTGCCAGCCCCTGTACTATTCAGCGGGACCAGGAAGCGGGCGCGAACGCGCGTGGGGATAACGTGGAACTTACAGTGATCTGAAATACCACATCACTAAAAGTTCTACCAACGACGAGGTACTCGCCAAGTAGAAGAAGAATGACATAGTATAGAATGCTCACATATTGATTGCCTTATAATACTATTACCGACGAGATACCATCTCGTCTCTTTATCTCAATAGAACCAGACGATATATAACATTGTTCACGACCGGGGCGAATCAGCTTGAATAATGCATACATTCTGTTCTGAAGGAAGGTGAAAATGCAAAATGTTATGGAAGACAATAGGTATAGGAATAGAATTTACTGAAAATCAACATATTTATTAAATGTGCAGCCATTAGCTCGATATTATCCTGTATTCATAAGACACTAGAAGTTCTTACAAATAGAGGATAATACCGATTGCCCAGGTCTCACCACGAGGAGGTTGCTGCACAAGAGACCCGAAAGAGAGTCAGAACGAATGCAATATTCCTTCTGGCTCCCTTTCTAACAACGGCGGACTTATACTAAATTACGCACGCAAGTCGAGCAATTATTGCGGAGCAAAAGAAGAAGAAGAAGATCGGAGAAGAAGTCTCCGATCCACGGGGAATCAAAGGCGAATCAGGCAGAAGGCTCTGATTCTTTCAAAAGAGAGAAACTAAAACGAACTAGAGCAGAAGGCTCTGGTTCGAAGGGGACGCGGCGCGTACAATGCTGGCAGCACTTCTCGGTCAGAGCCAGTACCCAACGTGTCCTCACCAAGAGAAATGGACAGTGAGAAGTGTTCAATCGTAACACCATTCCTCTGCCAACCACCTGGCCACCAGGAACGCAATGCGATGAGGTGAACCCGGGTAGGATTACAAACAGAGAGAACTCTGCCAACTACCTGCCACCAGGCATCGCAAAGCGTTGAGGTGAACCAGGTAGGATGACAGAGAGAATGGCAATACGAATGAACAGGTCTCAATGAACCACCTCTCTCAATGTATCGACGCCGAATACCGACTCCAACCGGTCTGGTACATACAAGCAAGGTCCGACATAGCAGAAGGCTGTGTCGGAATCAAGAAAGCGGTAACGAGAAGTTAAGACAATAATTACTCGACGATATACAATATTAAAAACTAACGCACGCACGCAAGTCGAGCAATTATCGCGGGGCAAAAGGTGTGAATCGGAGAAGAAGTCTCCGATTCTTTCAAAGAGAAAAACTAAAACGAACCAGAGCAGAAGGCCCAGGTTCGAAGGGACGCGGCGCGTACAATGTTTGCAGCCCATCTCCGGCCAGAGGCGATACCCGACGTGTCCTCACCAAGAGAGATGGTCACGAGAAGTGTTCAAACGTAACACCATTCCTCTGCCAACTACCTGGCCACCAGGAACGCAATGCGATGAGGTGAACCCGGGTAGGATTACAAACAGAGGGAACTCTGCCAACTACCTGCCACCAGGCATCGTAAAGCGTTGAGGTGAACCCGGTAGGATGACAGAGAGAATGGCAATACGAGTGAACAGGTCTCAATGAACCACCCCTCTCAATGTATCGACGCCGAATACCGACTCCAACCGGTCTGGTACATACAAGCAAGGTCCGACACAGCAGAAGGCTGTATCGGAATCAAGAAAACGAGCGAAGTGAAGTTAAGACAATAATTACTCGACATTTACAACGACGGTATAAAATCTTAATTACTAACGCACGCGGCCTATAGGCGATTCAGGCACCCCGGGGACGCGACTCCCCGTACTCACTCATGGCAACATCCGTGAGTGAGCCCCTGGGGTACCTCACTCGGCAAATAAAACTAACTTATTGATATATCCTCTTCTTGATTTGCCTTCCTCTCGGGGTGTCCTTTTCTTGGTACGTCCTCTTCTTGGTGTGTCCTCTCCTAGTTTGTCCTCTTCATAGTATGTCCTCTTCTTGGTGTGTCCTCTTCCTAGTTTGTCCTCTTCATAGTATGTCCTCTTCTTGATGTGTCCTCTTCTTAGTGTATTCTAACTAAAACAGACTAATAATAATTAGACATAACAATACATTACCCCGCACACGAGTGCAAGCCTAAGACCCGCTCTCAAGAGCAAACCTAAGACCAGTTCTCGAGAACCGAACGAACCCCGCACACGAGTGCGAATCTAACCAGCTCACGAGAGCCCAACTAACCCCGCACACGAGTGCGAATAAAACCAGCTCACGAGAGCCGACCTAATACCAGCTCACGAGAGCCAAACTAACCCCGCACACGGGTGCGGCCTATAGGCGATTCGGGTAGCCCCGGGGACGCTACACCCCGCACTCACTCACAGCCCCATTCGTGAGTGAGCCCCTGGGGGATCTCCGATCGGAGGAATACCAATTTTAAACAAGATGTAAAAATTGTTAGAAGCGGGCCTTGTCAAAGTTCCGAAGCCAACAATTCAAAATTCAGAAATAACACGAGTGCGAATAGAGCAAATATAAGCCCGCACGTAAGTGCAATTCTATCCATGCACATGAGTGCGAATGCAACCATAGAAGCAGTTCATAAGAGCAATTGTAATCCCGCAAAGAAGTGCGAATACAACCGGCGAACCTGCTCGTAAGAATAATTATAACTCTGCACACGAGTGCGAAAACAACCAGCGAAGCAGAGCACAAGAGCTATTATAACCCCGCACACGAGTGGGGCGCTCAAAATATAAATTTGATGATGAATAAAATTGATAAATTTGAAGAAGACTCAATGCCGAAAGTCTCGAAAATTTCAATTAGTATGAAGGAAATGGTATTCGTTGAATGAACGGTTGAAGGACAGGTTGGTTGAAACTGATCCAAGGGTAGACAAAGAAAGCTTTGAAAAATTTAACTTACCGTTGATCGTTGAATGAACAGTTGAAGGTAGGCCAGGGTAGCTGTGGATGATCCCTTGTCCACCTCTGGTCAACCTCTGGTCCACCTCTGGTCCTTCTGGTCCTCCTGGTCCCGGAGCTCGACTGAACTCGACCGCTCACGCCGCTCCCCCGGCCCGACTGACTGATTGACGGAACCAGTGATGCCATATGGAGCTCCAAACGGAGCTCCCGTACTCTCCTCCTTTCCCCTTCCACTATTCCATTCCAGCACCGTGCGCAGGCGCACACTCCACGGTCCCCATCGCGCACGTGCAACGTGTCTCCCATTTGCTCCACTCATTCCCCGTCATCAGAGAGGGGGTACATCATTTCACCGTGACTCCCCGCATCTGGCATCACTGGACGGAACTCTCTGGCCGAGCGCGGGCGTGCGCTCCACGCCACGAGCGCGGGCGTGCGCCCCACGCTCGACGCTCGACGCTCTCCACCCCTACCGAATATCGATCGATGTCGATCGCCGTTACAATTACTGATAAATTTATTATTTCCAGCTGGTTAATGTTTATAACAATTCTATTTTACAGCAATGTCCACAAGCAATCCCTTGGCTATCTGACCACCTAATTTTTTAGTAAAAGTGGCTAATAGTATTCAAAATACGGAATAACTTTTAAACCATGAGCATTCGCACGCATTAATTTATTCAATACAATTCACAGATAAATTTATTAATTCTACCTAATTAATGTTTATAATAATTCCTTTTGCTAATGATGTTAACGAGCACTCCCTTGAGCACCTTGCCATCTAAAGGGTATCAAACTTCATATTAATTATGTCGTTTTATTGCTAAGAATACACTCAATTACGAATTTGCAATGCTGTCAACATACTTTCCACAATAGATAAAAGAGTAATTTAATTTTTTCTGTCATTATTATAAACTTTATGTCATCTTTGGTGCTACACGTACTAGTTTGTACTACGTTAATTAACATACATAATGTATATTTTCGATTAATTCCTAAATTATTGATTTAAACTAGAAAATATGTATTTTACTATGTTTACTATATGCATTAACTAATCAAAAAGTTTTGACTAATGACTATTTTGCTATGACTAACATTCAAATAGACTATTAGTCATTTTTAAATGTTAGTTGATTATTGCCCAACTCTGTACACAGTATACGGAAAGAATGGACAGGATAATTTGAAAGAATTTGGCATTGTATTATGAAATAATCGATTATAAAGTTTATAATATAAACTGTATTTGAGATACATTCGTTTATTCTATATGTTTTATTAAGGTATTACAATGAAGAATAAAGTAATAATAGTATTACATATTAACTATTTTAGGAATCGATATTTGATTCTGAAGATTAACAACTTTCGCATATTATGCAGGTTACAAAATGTTATTTACATATAAACCGATCACATTTACAATATTTTAAGTAAGTAGTACTACTAGCTTTATATAATTGTGATTAGTTATTATTACACAGCGGATCTTTACGCATTTACAAAAAAATTGGGTAGATGAAATTCAACATTGTTGAAAACTTTTAAAAATTGAAAAATGTCAATACGTGATTACTGCACTATTACAATCATTCAGGGAAGAAATAACATCCAATTTACTTTCTATTTCTTGCAATCGATATAGACAATTTTTATTTTCAATAGAGATTACACTTGTTATACTTATTGATTAAAAAAGTTATTGTTCAAAAAAGTGTGTAATGGCGTAGTGTTTGGCGTCGGTTGCCGTGTCAGCGTTTTGAAATTATCTTAAGACTTATCTTTCGACGTCACAGAGCACCTTGTTTTCGCCAACCTGAACTCTCCGTTTTCCTATACACGTACTATACCTATTAGTAAACATATATGGTCTAAGGACGCGTCGCGTCGGTCCGAATACATTTAGATAAATTGTTAACATAATAATAGTTATAAGAAATTAGAAATAGGCTAATATAATGGTAAAAGTAATAATAAGAACGCTAAAATTATACCAGAAAGAATATCCATACTCGTCAAATTCTTAAAAAAGAAAAACAATAACAGTGTAAGAACTTAGTATGATCAGATAAATTCTGATACTATAGACAGAAAATAGAAAATATAACCAGAAAGTATACCCATAAACTAATCTCACAGCACGACTCACGATCGTAAACGACAGCTTGAATTCTCGTTCTGTGCGCAATTCATATTGCGTCGTGTGCAATAATACTGTGTGCAAAAGAGCAGTGTGCGCAATAATCGTTAAGCTTCGAATCCTGTTTTGAACAGGGCCGCCTGTGTAACTTGACTTCGGCATAGTACTCAATTTTACTCCTATTCGACATTTTTTTACGTTTTGAGTTGTGCCTTGCAGTAACTCACGCTCTAATGATCCAATTATGATGTGGCTCGGTATCTATGGCATTGGGATGTCACGGTAGCGAACCCGACTGGCATATCGCTCCCCAACCTTGGGAAAACCATCCATTCCGCAAATATAAAAACGCACTCTCGTAGTATTGTAGTTATCTATCGGCCGTCGGACGTTGCAGAACGTAAGTTAACGATTTACTTTTAACCAACGCAGAATAATATCATATAGCACCTTTTTGAATTTGTCTCAGTACCTGCTCTTATTTTCTGAAGAAAAAAATATAATATTACATTTAAGGAAAGTAGATTTCATCTTCAGATCTCCTCCACTATTCAACTCACAAGAAAACAATGAACACTACGCAATATAGCCCGTCATACCAAACAACTTTTGTGGGAGCACTTTTTTGATAACGACAACGCTTCCGAGATATCCTGCTGTTCTCCCTTGAACAGGATACCCTGTAATTAGGAAATTAGAAAAGCTATATGGTTCCATGTACAATAAACTAAATCTTTAAAAACTTACATCGGTACCACTAAAGGAACCGGTTTCCTAAGTCGTACCTAAGAAATCAATTAAGCAACAATAATAATTGAAACGTATTTCTCATTAATCTGTTTACATGACACATATCTATTCAGTTAGTACAAACATCACATACAAACTTTTTTGTTCTTTTGTCAACTCCAGCGCGCACATCGTGCACCCATGATTTGCATTTCAAGCATTGAATCATGTTTTCCTCCCGATCTTCTCCACAAATAAAACAAATCCAATCGCTTTTCTTCTTTTTAATTTTTAATGCCAATTCCTTTTTATTAATTACTGCGTTTCTTTTATTTGTCGCATATTTTATGTTTTCCTTATTCTGCGTTGACGTTATTACGACTGACGAGGTAGTACGATTTAGGAATCTCATATGGGTATGACTAAACACACGGCACAAGCTAAATTTAAAAAGTAAACATAACCTAACTGAATAAAATTAATACGATTTCGTTTCAAACAAACAATTATGTAATAGAAAAGATTATGTGGATGTGTTTGCAATGTACGTGCAGTAGAGCTAGGCACCTACAGATATTTTAATAAAATTGAATCAATCACAATTGCTGTACCCAACAGTTAAATAATGAATTTCTCTCTTTAAGTAATGCCAATTTGATTAGACTATTTGTTCTCGAATAAATGCGCTCTTGTGCACTTTGCGGAACTAAAGTTGCGAAAAAATGTCATCTTGCACAAGCCGTCGACGACGAAAACATGCATGAAGTTATTGGAAAAACGTGTATTCCCAGATAACGTGTTAAGTCATATTACTTATGTAACATTAAATTTGGAGATTCGTATGTTTATAAAATTGATTCCTTCAGTAAAGAAGACACTCGAGATTCGAAGAACGGATTCGTAGAAGAAGCAACAGCCAGTATGAAGCTCACGTCGACTTTATTCTGCTCAATCGCATTCATCGCATTGTTCTTCAGTGCACCGGCTTATGTGAGTATCATTTTCCGCTTATAATTTAGAAGTGATGTGCACGCAATTAGTTTTCCGATATTATTTCAATAATATTTCATGTTACTAGTCAATTTTGCACCGTTGACCGTTAACGTCTCGTTCAGCACAGTGGTCGGCAAACTCATTAGTCAGAAGAGCCAAATATTAGCAGTAGAACGATTTAGATTTCTTCTGAGAGCCAAATTCCTTTACAAGAACCCAGTTTTTAGAAATCGGTTATAACTAGACACACTGTGAATAAAACTGAAAAAAATATATAAAATACTATTAAATTGCAATAAAATAAGTTTATATTAAACTTATCGCAGTTTGCCAACCACTGGTTCAGTAGAATCTGCATGTGTTCAGATATGTGTTTCGAAACTAGTCATCCGTATGACTCGAAATGATTTGTAAGTCAATTTAAAATTTATTGTACTATCGTTTCAGGGAGATATTCGGCCGTATCCACCCGATTGCTCGAAATTCCTGAATTGCACTCAAGGCGGATGCTTCGTTCAGTCGTGCGGACCAGGAACAGAATTTAACCCGGCCATTGGAACATGCGATTATCCTTTGCAAAATCCGAGAGGCTGCAAGCGTCATTAAGATATACACAGTGAAGCCTGTTAATAACTTACTTTGAAATATATTAAATATATTATGATAAATATGATAGGAAAGGGTAAAAGTTTAAATTAAAAGTATTATGCACAAAATGGAGTGATGAAATAAACTAACATCGAACTTCATTAATGAGTGTTCTGCGTTACTATTGAATTTATTATTACATTCGTCAAATCTGCAATTTGTTTGCAATATACCTTTCATTTTATGGATATACCTTTCCTTATTGCGTTTATACAAATTACATCAAATGAGAAAATGAAGAAAATTTAATAGGCAAATAACATATCTTATTTTGAAACTCATTAGTCAAAAGAGTTAAATATCAGCAGGATAACGATTTAAATTACCTCTAAGAGCCAAATTTCTTTACGAGAACCCAGTTTTTAAAAGTCGGTTAAAACTAGATATACTGTGAATAAAACTGAAAATTGTATTAAAATACTATTAAATTAAAATAAAATAAGTTTATTTTAAACACGTCATGTGTGTAAGCGCCGCACGTGACCGCGAGTCGCAGTTTGCCGACCACTGTTTAGCAGAATCTGCATGTTTTCAGATAACGGGAACGAAATATTCAACGATTTTGAAACTAGTCGTCCGTATGATTCGAAATGATTTATAAGTCAATTTAAAATTGATTGTACTATCGTTTCAGGGAGAAGTTCTACCGTATCCAGGCGACTGCTCAAAATATCAGCATTGCGATCAAAGCGGATGCTTCATTTTATCGTGCGGAGCAGGAACAGAATTTAATCCGAACATTGGAACATGCGATTATCCTTTGCAAAATCGTGGAGCCTGTATGAATCGTGGTTAAGATATATAGAGTGAAGCCTGCCAATAACTTATTTTGAAATATATCATATTATGATAAAAATGATAGGAAAGGGTAAAAGTGTAAATTAAAAGTATTATGCAGAAAATGGAGTGATGAAATAAACTAACATCGAACTTCATTAATCAGTGTTCTGCGTTACTATTGAATTTATTATTACATTCGTCAAATCTGCAATTTGTTTGCAATATACCTTTCATTTTATGGATATACCTCTCCTTATTGCGTTTATACAAATTACATCAAATGAGAAAATGAAGAAAATTTAATAGGCAAATAACATATCCTATTTTGAAACGTATTATATGAACACATTAAATTTATAATTTTATTTATAAGAACTCCCATGTAAGAAAAAACCGTAAGGAAAAGCGGATTTATTAACGTATTTGGGCACACGGATAGCCAAATGTTAACGACAGACGTATTTGTCGCGGGCCTTCCTTTTAGACCCCGTTCAGACTCGGCGGAATCCTCGCGTTTTCGCTCGCGTGTCGTTGCGGGCTGCTAAAAGTGCTATATTAACAAAAATTAGGAATAGTGGTGTGTAATATTTAATTCAATTTAGTTTAGATTATAGCGCAGACCGGTAGAAAAGCCCCTTAAAAAGTCGGGTACGCGTGCGGCGAAGTAAAAACCGTTGCCGGCGTAAGGCGCTGGCCCGGGACTTATGCGAGAAAGACACGATTAAAATAGATAAGGACAGACAACTGGTTTGCGACAAAATGGCGTGCGGACAGCGTAGCTCAGCAATAATGAGTTTGTCATTAATCAGTTAATAATTTGGGACAAAAGGCTAACAAAATGTAAACAAGACGTGATTTTGGGTTACCGGAAACGATGGTAGAAGTATATGTAGACGTAGACTATTATAAATGTAGGTTTTTGGGAAGCAAGGTAATTTTGTAATAAAGAAACAGGCAGATATCTTTTAAACGATATTTATGAAGATTCTCTCTCTTCAGAAGCTAGGCTTAGACTGACAATGATCCGGAGCTCGCCGATACATTTTACACCAAAAACGTGAGTCATGTCGGCATGCGGACTCAATAATCCTAATCCTAATGAACTCGAATTTTTTTGAAAGAAAAATTCGAAGTGTTTCTTTTATAAGTCAGATGCGCTCTATCAAGTGGTGATATTTTTAACTTCCGGTTTCGGCCGGAAATAGGTGATTGAGACCGAAAGTTACATTTTTCAAATGGAACATGGTATTTTTTATTACCGATTCGGATTCTATGCGGAAAAACAAGAAACTTTTGTCTGAAACATGTTTTCAAGAAATGGCATTTTATGCCCTTTAAGTAATCTTCAAAATGAGTCTTGGCGAAATAATGTTTTCACTATCTGCTCTTGGCATAACCCAGAAAGATGCCAGAAAGATGGCAAAAGGTCATCGGACAAAGTGGAAAATATTTTATTGATTAAAGTTCATTGCTTGAATAAACAAATTGGGCTATATTACACAGATAGTGATTAACACTGAAATCCCTCTCCCGATTGTATCTGTGCTCTGATAACAGGAGACAATGGTGTCGTGTGACATCGATACCATCGGCGAATATGTAACTCTTAATCGATATAACGCCTCTTTATCCGCTACTAGTCGGTCGGTAACTACTGAATCGGGTACAAAGGCCAATCTCGAGAACAAACTCGACCAAGGCCGTCGCCAAGTGCGAATGTTCATATTGTTCTTGACCCCCTAGATCCGAAAACTGGATCCTTAGCAAACCTCCCCTTTCTGTTTCCTCGGAAATTCCTCCGTCTACTGGCAACATATCATCTATCTTCTGCGACTCGATCATTTTTTCACGCAGCTAAATAATATCGTGATTTCTTGTGGAAATGTTATAATCGGACGCGTTAGAAGCTGATAACTAGACTGCGGATGTTTATGTAAATACATATTTCGATATGCAAATATTATTTTGCTATCTAAAGTATATGATCTAAAGTATAGTCTATACTTACTTGCAAAACTGTGTACAAAAATGTGTACAACTTGCATGAAACATAAAAAACTGTCTCATCGAATTTTAGCAACGTAGAGAATTTCTAACTCTAACTTTCGATGAAGTACAGCACTTAATGGGTGCCTGAATTCACACTTTAGGTAAAATTTTTTAAATCAACTTTTGGCCAGCGAATTCGCTGAAAAGGGTCACTGTACGCCGTACAAAAATTACTGGATATTTCGTAACGAAAGAAATCAGGTAAATTGTACAATATATGCACAATATCCATATCAAGCTTCGTTTCAATAGCTTTGATGGTTTTCTTACAAAAAATTCTCAAAAGACACCTGTATTGAAAAGTCAATAAAAATTAAAAAAACACCTTATACAAAAACTACAATATATTTCGTCATGGAATAAAATCAGGCGCATAGTGCAATATACGCACAATATCCATATCAAGTTTCGTTTCAATAGTTTTGATGGTTTTCTTACAAAAAATTCTCAAAAAACACCTGTATTCAAAATTCAATAAAAATTAAAAAACCCCTTATACAAAAACTGCAATATATTTCGTCATGGAATAAAATCAGGCGCATAGTGCAATATACGCACAATGTCCATATCAAGTTTCGTTTCAATAGCTTTGATGGTTTTCTTACAAAAAATTCTCAAAAGACACCTGTATTGAAAAGTCAATAAAAATTAAAAAAACACCTTTATACAAAAACTGCAATATATTTCGTCATGGAATAAAATCAGACGCATAGTGCAATATACGCACAATATCCATATCAAGTTTCGTTTCAATAGCTTTGATGGTTTTCTTACAAAAAATTCTCAAAAAACACCTGTATTCAAAAGTCAATAAAAATTAAAAAAACCCCTTATACAAAAACTACAATATATTTCGTCATGAAATAAATCAGGCGCATAGTGCAATATACGCACAATGTCCATATCAAGTTTCGTTTCAATAGCTTTGATGGTCTTCTTACAAAAAATTCTCAAAAAACACCTGTATTCAAAAGTCAATAAAAATTAAAAAAACCCCTTATACAAAAACTACAATATATTTCGTCATGGAATAAAATCAGACGCATAGTGCAATATACGCACAATGTCCATATCAAGTTTCGTTTCAATAGCTTTGATGGTTTTCTTACAAAAAATTCTCAAAAAACACCTGTATTCAAAAGTCAATAAAAATTAAAAAAACCCCTTATACAAAAACTACAATATATTTCGTCATGAAATAAATCAGGCGCATAGTGCAATATACGCACAACAACCATATCAAGTTTCGTTTCAACAGCTCTGACGTTTCAACAACTCTTACAACAAAATTTCAAAAACCACCTGTATTCGAAGGATACACATTTCGTCTGCACATGATTGTTAAAAAGATTTGGTTTGAAATTCTTGACTTAAGCCGCGTGGCTTTCACGAAAGATTTGTTGGCGTGCGCGACATGTGTTCGGTACACGAGCGCCAAACGAGACGATAGGGGTCGTTCCTCGTGTCGAGGGTCGGAGTGGAACACCTGTCGAGGGTTTTTGCGAGCGGGAGGGTTTGCCGAACACCCTCGAATTCGCATACAGCGTTTATACGACCTGCGAATCTTTATTAATTTATGACTCGGATTTAATCCGCGGAAAAACACGGACGGTATAACGCTTCCGATAACAAAATCACGCTAATGATTGCGATCTTTTCAAAGAGCCTAATCGAGATACAGTTACCCGAATGAATATTCGGACGCTCTAAAAAAGACGATAACTTTTTTAATATTGTACTATACGATTTCTACTTTTTTGGGAAGCTAGAGCAATTAATTTACTACAGGATGTGAAAAGAAATTTTTTCAAAAATTGCAATTCATCGGAATTATAGAAAAAATAGTGAAAGTTGCATTTTACAACTTTTTTATGTGGGCCTCCACACAAAAAATGGAGGAGTAATGGTTTTTATTAAATTTTATTAATTTTTTCATTTGTGAGGTTGATGGATATTTAGAAAGCAGTAAACATTCAACAGTTATCTACAGGGTGTTCACGCTATTACTAGCCAGCGTTTTTCTTGTAAATAGCAAATATTAGAAAAAAATGTAAAAGGAAAAAGTAGTGCTGTTTTTTGTATGCAACACAATGGCGTATGTAACTTTTTTGTGTTTATACTATTTTGTTAGATATGAAGGTCACCTTCAATTTTTTAAATGGAATGAGGTATTTTTTAATACATCAATCGATGCAGCTGGACATTCGTTATAAAAAAGTACTAACCCATGTGTGTCGAAAAGTTAGTAGTTCAGGAGAGATACTTCAATTTAAATAACTCTAAAATACCATTACTGTCGTACTAAAACGTTAGTGTTTACTTGCTAGTGTAAATTGAAGAGTTGAAATTGAAATTGAAGATTTGAAATTGAAAAATTGAAGTTGAAATTGAAACATTGACGTTGGAATTGAAAAATTGAAATTGAAATTCAAAAATTGAAATTGAAAATGAAATTGCAGATTTGAAATTAACGAATTGAAATTGAAAAATTGAAAGATTGACGTTGAAATTAAAGAGATGAAATTAACGAATTGAAATTGAAAAATTGAAGTTGAAATGGAAAAATTGACGTTGAAAATGAAATTGAAGATTTAATTGAAGTTGAAATGGGAGAGTAAAAATTGAAGTTGAAATGGGAGAGTTAAAATTGAAGTTGAAATTGAAAAATTGAAATTGAAGTTGAAGTGGAAAATTTGATGTTGAAATTGAAATTGAGGAGTTCAAATTGAAGTTGAAATTGAAACATTGACGTTGAAATTGAAAAATTGAAATTGAAATTCAAAAATTGAAATTGAAAATGAAATTGCAGATTTGAAATTAACGAATTGAAATTGAAAAATTGAAAGATTGACGTTGAAATTAAAGAGTTGAAATTAACGAAATGAAATGGAAAAATTGACGTTCAAAATGAAATTGAAGATTTAATTGAAGTTGAAATGGAAGAGTTAAAATTGGAGTTGAAATGGGAGAGTTAAAATTGAAGTTGAAATGGAAAAATTGAAATTGAAATTGAAGAGTTGATATTGAAATTGAAGTTGAAGTGGAAAATTTGATGTTGAAATTGAAATTGAGGAGTTCAAATTAACGAATTGAAATTGAAAAATTGAAGTTGAAATTGGAAGATTGACGTTGAAATTAACGAATTGAAGTTGAAATGGAAAAATTGACGTTGAAAATGAAATTGAAGATTTAATTGAAGTTGAAATGGAAGAGTTGAAATTGAAGTTAAAAATGAAGTTGAAATGGAAAAATTGAAATTGAAGTTGAAGAGTTGATACTGAAATTGAAGTTGAAGTGGAAAATTTGATGTTGAAATTGAAATTGAGGAGTTCAAATTAACGAATTGAAATTGAAATATTGAAGTTGAAATTGAAAGATTGACGTTGAAATTAACGAATTGAAGTTGAAATGGAAAAATTGACGTTGAAAATGAAATTGAAGATTTAATTGAAGTTGAAATGGAAGAGTTGAAATTGAAGTTAAAAATGAAGTTGAAATGGAAAAATTGAAATTGAAATTGAAGAGTTGATATTGAAATTGAAGTTGAAGTGGAAAATTTGATGTTGAAATTGAAATTGAGGAGTTCAAATTAACGAATTGAAATTGAAAAATTGAAGTTGAAATTGGAAGATTGACGTTGAAATTAACGAATTGAAGTTGAAATGGAAAAATTGACGTTGAAAATGAAATTGAAGATTTAATTGAAGTTGAAATGGAAGAGTTGAAATTGAAGTTAAAAATGAAGTTGAAATGGAAAAATTGATATTGAAGTTGAAGAGTTGATACTGAAATTGAAGTTGAAGAGTTGATATTGAAATTGAAGTTGAAGTGGAAAATTTGATGTTGAAATTGAAATTGAGGAGTTGAAATTAACGAATTGAAACTGAAAAGTTGACGTTGAAATTGAAGAGTTGAAATGAACGAAATGAAATTGAACAATTGAAGTTGAAATGGAAGAGATGAAATTGAAGTTGAAATTAAAGTTGGAATTGAAAAATTGAAGTTGAAAATGAAGTTGAAGAGTTGATATTGAAATGGAAGTTGAAATTAAATTGATGTTAACGTTTACTTAATTGTGTAACATCTTAGCACGACAGTAATGGTATTTTAGAGTTATTTAAATTGAAGTATCTCTCCTGAACTACTAACTTTTCGACACACATGGGTTAGTACTTTTTTATAACGAATGTCCAGCTGCATCGATTGATGTATTAAAAAATACCTCATTCCATTTAAAAAATTGAAGGTGACCTTCATATCTAACAAAATAGTATAAACACAAAAAAGTTACATACGCCATTGTGTTGCATACAAAAAACAGCACTACTTTTTCCTTTTACATTTTTTTCTAATATTTGCTATTTACAAGAAAAACGCTGGCTAGTAATAGCGTGAATACCCTGTACATGAGACAGTTGGTATGTATATCGGCAAAATGTCACTAAATTACGCATTTTAGACCACTGTGTGCCGGGCCGTGCGTCTCGCTCCCGTGGCAGCCATAGATCTCCTAGGCGCCACGAATATAGCGAGTATGGAACCGCAAAAAATATGACGCGAGGACAAAATCAAGGATTCTTCGACCGCCCGCTAACGGACACGAGACAAAAACACAGAGAAGGGTCCTCGAGGAGATTCCGTATTTATTAGAAATCGCGTAATGATTGCGCGTGTCGAAAACGGCAAATTGCAGGGCCGTATCAGGGACACGCCAACGGTACCACCGACCTTCCGAAGTTGTCCCAGGAAAGCATCCTACTTCACAGGATTCGTCCGCCGAGAAGAACTTGGCCAATTTTTCGATGCCTCGTGCATGGGTAACCATTACTTGCAACGACAGCATACGGGCAACCAACCCGGAGTGCGCCAAAGAGACAGGAACCCTTACTGAACACCTCGTCGTTTCGCGATCACGACGTTGCCTCGTCCCGCCACACAGTAGAGTTCCGGCGAGGGTGGTGCGATTAGATCCAGGGGAGGAATCGCCTCTACCGGTCGAAGAATCGACCAAGATTACGTTTCGCGTTATGGTCTAGGGCAGGGGTCGGCAACCTTTTGAGTCGGAAGAGGCAAAATTTACAATTTACAAAATTTCAAAGCTTTTAAAGAGACACAAAATAGTTGCTTGCCAACAACAAATAGTACTCGCATAAATAAAGTTATTTGATAAAAAAAGCTAATTTATTTATTCATAAGAAAAAACATCCAAAGAGCCGCATGTGGCTCGCGAGCCGCAGGTTGCCGACCCCTGGTCTAGGGTCCAAGGATCCTCGAAGGGATGATCCTGTTCTGTGATGATCCTGGATGTGGACAATTTATCCCGGTAAAATCA
Source organism: Lasioglossum pauxillum (assembly GCA_933228785.1). Classification (NCBI taxonomy): domain Eukaryota; kingdom Metazoa; phylum Arthropoda; class Insecta; order Hymenoptera; family Halictidae; genus Lasioglossum; species Lasioglossum pauxillum. The sequence continues at coordinate 40,523,697 of OW121705.1, read as the reverse complement.
GTTGGATTTTTCATATGTTGTAGCTTATGATCTACTGAACAAAAGATGTAATGGGCACAAAGCTCAATAATGGACGATACTCGAATCAGAGACCACCACAACAGAATCCAAATGAGTAATACATACTAAGATCATTTTTTTATTAATCCACACACAGCAGAGAGGATTTGGAGTAAAAAAATACTACGGGAGTGACGAACCGTGGGGTCCTTATCTCTGCTGTGACACGCAAAGATTTTTGTGGAAGATTTTTGTTCACAGACCTTTCCAAGGTCATTCAAAATTCAAAAATAATGACACCACCTACCGATTTTGTGAGACCCTACTATTTTTGTTTCAATCATTTTTCCAAAAAAATAAATACTTCCCGAGATTTGAATATTTGGCAGCTCGAATTAGTCATGTTCGACTGATTATAACTCGATAGCTGTCCATTATTGACCTTTGCGCTCATTACATCTCTTGCTCAGTAGATCATAAGATTTTACCGGGATAAATTTTCCATATGATTAGTGCGGGTTCTTTGGCTAGGAGGTCAGGGGGAGTCGATAAAAGCCGATAGATAACTGTCGCGCTGGCTATCGTAGTCGCTATCGATCTTTAGATCCCGCGAAAATTTCGTATCGCTCCCCACCCCTGGGCAAACTCTTCATTTCGCGAATATAAAAACGCACTCTCGTAGTACTAACGCATTCAACGCCACTCAGCAGCGATTGTCACTTGTCGGACGTTACAGAACGTAAGTTAACGATTTACCTTTAACTCAGAATAATATCATAAAGTTTTCGTCATCATATGTTTTTGCAATGTACATGCAGTAGAGTTAGCCATCTACAGATATTTTAATAAAATTGAATCAATCGCAATTGTTGAACCAACGATTAAATAATGAATTTGTCTCTTTAAGTAAAGCCAATTTGATTAGAGACTATTTGTCCTCGAGTAAATGCGCTCGTGCCCGAGACTTTGATCTTGTACATTTTGAGGAACTAAAGTTGCGAAAAAATGTCATCTTGCACAAGCCGTCGACGACGAAAACATGCATGAAGTTATTGGAAAAACGTGTATTACTAGATAACGTGTTAAGTCATATTACTTATGTAACAGTAAGTTAGGAGATTCATATATAAAATTGATTCCTTCAGCAACAGCCAGTATGAAGCTCACGTCGATGTTACTCTGCGCAATCGCATTCATCGCATTGTTCTTCAGTGCACCGGCTTATGTGAGTATCATTTTCCGCCTATAATTTAGAAGTGATGTGCACGCAATTAGTTTTCCGATATTATTTCAATAATATTTCATGTTACTAGTCAATTTTGAACCGTTGACCGTTAACGTCTCGTTCAGCACAGTGGTCGGCAAACTCATTAGTCAAAAGAGCCAAATATTAGCAGTAGAACGATTTAGATTTCTTCTGAGAGCCAAATTCCTTTACAAGAACCCAGTTTTTAGAAATCGGCTAAAACTAGATACACTGTGAATAAAACTGAAAAAGATATATAAAATACTATTAAATTACAATAAAATAAGTTTATATTAAACACGTCATTTGTGGAAGGGCCGCAGTTGGCTCGCGAGTCGCAGTTTGCCGACCACTGGTTCAGTAGAATCTGCATGTGTTCAGATATGTGTTTCGAAACTAGTCATCCGTATGACTCGAAATGATTTGTAAGTCAATTTAAAATTTATTGTACTATCGTTTCAGGGAGATATTCGTCCGTATCCAGCCGATTGCTCGAAATTCCTGAATTGCACTCAAGGCGGATGCTTCATTCAGTCGTGCGGACCAGGAACAGAATTTAATCCGAACATTGGAGCATGCGATTATCCTTTGCAAAAACCGAAAGGCTGCAAGCGTCATTAAGATATACAGAGTGAAGCCTGTTAATAACTTACTTTGAAATATATTAAATATATTATGATAAAAATGATAGGAAAGGGTAAAAGTGTAAACTATAAGTATTATGCACAAAATGGAGTGATGAAATAAACTAACATCGAACTTCATTAATCAGTGTTCTGCGTTACTATTGAATTTATTATTACATTCGTCAAATCTGCAATTTGTTTGCAATATACCTTTCATTTTATGGATATACCTTTCCTTATTGCGTTTATACAAATTACATCAAATGAGAAAATGAAGAAAATTTAATAGGCAAATAACATATCTTATTTTGAAACTCATTAGTCAAAAGAGTTAAATATCAGCAGGATAACGATTTAAATTACCTCTAAGAGCCAAATTTCTTTACGAGAACCCAGTTTTTAAAAGTCGGTTAAAACTAGATATACTGTGAATAAAACTGAAAATTGTATTAAAATACTATTAAATTAAAATAAAATAAGTTTATTTTAAACACGTCATGTGTGTAAGCGCCGCACGTGACCGCGAGTCGCAGTTTGCCGACCACTGTTTAGCAGAATCTGCATGTTTTCAGATAACGGGAACGAAATATTCAACGATTTTGAAACTAGTCGTCCGTATGATTCGAAATGATTTATAAGTCAATTTAAAATTGATTGTACTATCGTTTCAGGGAGAAGTTCTACCGTATCCAGGCGACTGCTCAAAATATCAGCATTGCGATCAAAGCGGATGCTTCATTTTATCGTGCGGAGCAGGAACAGAATTTAATCCGAACATTGGAACATGCGATTATCCTTTGCAAAATCGTGGAGCCTGTATGAATCGTGGTTAAGATATATAGAGTGAAGCCTGCCAATAACTTATTTTGAAATATATCATATTATGATAAAAATGATAGGAAAGGGTAAAAGTGTAAATTAAAAGTATTATGCAGAAAATGGAGTGATGAAATAAACTAACATCGAACTTCATTAATCAGTGTTCTGCGTTACTATTGAATTTATTATTACATTCGTCAAATCTGCAATTTGTTTGCAATATACCTTTCATTTTATGGATATACCTCTCCTTATTGCGTTTATACAAATTACATCAAATGAGAAAATGAAGAAAATTTAATAGGCAAATAACATATCCTATTTTGAAACGTATTATATGAACACATTAAATTTATAATTTTATTTATAAGAACTCCCATGTAAGAAAAAACCGTAAGGAAAAGCGGATTTATTAACGTATTTGGGCACACGGATAGCCAAATGTTAACGACAGACGTATTTGTCGCGGGCCTTCCTTTTAGACCCCGTTCAGACTCGGCGGAATCCTCGCGTTTTCGCTCGCGTGTCGTTGCGGGCTGCTAAAAGTGCTATATTAACAAAAATTAGGAATAGTGGTGTGTAATATTTAATTCAATTTAGTTTAGATTATAGCGCAGACCGGTAGAAAAGCCCCTTAAAAAGTCGGGTACGCGTGCGGCGAAGTAAAAACCGTTGCCGGCGTAAGGCGCTGGCCCGGGACTTATGCGAGAAAGACACGATTAAAATAGATAAGGACAGACAACTGGTTTGCGACAAAATGGCGTGCGGACAGCGTAGCTCAGCAATAATGAGTTTGTCATTAATCAGTTAATAATTTGGGACAAAAGGCTAACAAAATGTAAACAAGACGTGATTTTGGGTTACCGGAAACGATGGTAGAAGTATATGTAGACGTAGACTATTATAAATGTAGGTTTTTGGGAAGCAAGGTAATTTTGTAATAAAGAAACAGGCAGATATCTTTTAAACGATATTTATGAAGATTCTCTCTCTTCACAAGCTAAGCTTAGACTGACAATTATCCAGAGCTCCCGGATACATTTTACACCAAAAACGTGAGTCATGTCGGCATGCGGACTCAATAATCCTAATCCTAATGAACTCGAATTTTTTTGAAAGAAAAATTCGAAGTGTTTCTTTTATAAGTCAGATGCGCTCTATCAAGTGGTGATATTTTTAACTTCCGGTTTCGGCCGGAAATAGGTGATTGAGACCGAAAGTTACATTTTTCAAATGGAACATGGTATTTTTTATTACCGATTCGGATTCTATGCGGAAAAACAAGAAACTTTTGTCTGAAACATGTTTTCAAGAAATGGCATTTTATGCCCTTTAAGTAATCTTCAAAATGAGTCTTGGCGAAATAATGTTTTCACTATCTGCTTTTGGCATAACCCAGAAAGATGCCAGAAAGATGGCAAAAGGTCATCGGAGAAAGTGGAAAATATTTTATTGATTAAAGTTCATTGCTTGAATAAATAAATTGGGCTATATTACACAGATAGTGATTAACACTGAAATCCCTCTCCCGATTGTATCTGTGCTCTGATAACAGGAGACAATGGTGTCGTGTGACATCGATACCATCGGCGAATATGTAACTCTTAATCGATATAACGCCTCTTTATCCGCTACTAGTCGGTCGGTAACTACTGAATCGGGTACAAAGGCCAATCTCGAGAACAAACTCGACCAAGGCCGTCGCCAAGTGCGAATGTTCATATTGTTCTTGACCACCTAGATCCGAAAACTGGATCCTTAGCAAACCTCCCCTTTCTGTTTCCTCGGAAATTCCTCCGTCTACTGGCAACATATCATCTATCTTCTGTGACTCGATCATTTTTTCACGCAGCTAAATAATATCGTGATTTCTTGTGGAAATGTTATAATCGGACGCGTTAGAAGCTGATAACTAGACTGCGGATGTTTATGTAAATACATATTTCGATATGCAAATATTATTTTGTCATCTAAAGTATATGATCTAAAGTAAAGTCTATACTTACTTGCAAAACTGTGTACAAAAATGTGTACAACTTGCATGAAACATAAAAAACTGTCTGTCTCATCGAATTTTAGCAACAAGACACGTAGAGAATTTCTAACTCTAACTTCCGATGAAGTACAGCACTTAATGGGTGCCTGAATTCACACTTTAGGTAAAATTTTTTAAATCAACTTTTGGCCAGCGAAATCGCTGAAAAGGGTCACTGTACGCCGTACAAAAATTACTGGATATTTCGTAACGAAAGAAATCAGGTAAATTGTGCAATATATGCACAATATCCATATCAAGCTTCGTTTCAATAGCTTTGATGGTTTTCTTACAAAAAATTCTCAAAAGACACCTGTATTGAAAAGTCAATAAAAATTAAAAAAACACCTTATACAAAAACTGCAATATATTTCGTCATGGAATAAAATCAGGCGCATAGTGCAATATACGCACAATGTCCATATCAAGTTTCGTTTCAATAGCTTTGATGGTTTTCTTACAAAAAATTCTCAAAAGACACCTGTATTGAAAAGTCAATAAAAATTAAAAAAACACCTTTATACAAAAACTGCAATATATTTCGTCATGGAATAAAATCAGACGCATAGTGCAATATATGCACAATATCCATATCAAGTTTCGTTTCAATAGTTTTGATGGTTTTCTTACAAAAAATTCTCAAAAGACACCTGTATTGAAAAGTCAATAAAAATTAAAAAAACACCTTTATACGAAAACTACAATATATTTCGTCATGGAATAAAATCAGACGCATAGTGCAATATACGCACAATATCCATATCAAGTTTCGTTTCAATAGCTTTGATGGTTTTCTTACAAAAAATTCTCAAAAGACACCTGTATTGAAAAGTCAATAAAAATTAAAAAAACACCTTTATACGAAAACTACAATATATTTCGTCATGGAATAAAATCAGGCGCATAGTGCAATATACGCACAATGTCCATATCAAGTCTCGTTTCAATAGCTTTGATGGTTTTCTTACAAAAAATTCTCAAAAGACACCTGTATTGAAAAGTCAATAAAAATTAAAAAAACACCTTTATACGAAAACTACAATATATTTCGTCATGGAATAAAATCAGACGCATAGTGCAATATACGCACAATATCCATATCAAGTTTCGTTTCAATAGCTTTGATGGTTTTCTTACAAAAAATTCTCAAAAAACACCTGTATTCGAAGGTCAACAAAAATTACGTAACACCCTTGCACAGAAACTACAGTATATTTCGTCATGAAATAAATCAGGCGCATAGTGCAATATACGCACAACAACCATATCAAGTTTCGTTTCAACAACTCTTACAACAAAATTTCAAAAACCACCTGTATTCGAAGGATACACATTTCGTCTGCACATGATTGTTAAAAAGATTTGATTTGAAATTCTTGACTTAAGCCGCGTGGCTTTCACGAAAGATTTGTTGGCGTGCGCGACATGTGTTCGGTACACGAGCGCCAAACGAGACGATAGGGGTCGTTCCTCGTGTCGAGGGTCGGAGTGGAACACCTGTCGAGGGTTTTTGCGAGCGGGAGGGTTTGCCGAACACCCTCGAATTCGCATACAGCGTTTATACGACCTGCGAATCTTTATTAATTTATGACTCGGATTTAATTCGCGGAAAATCACGGACGGTTTAACGCTTCCGATAACAAAATCACGCGAATGATTGCGATCTTTTTAAAGAGTCTAATCGAGATACAGTTACCCGAATGAATATTCGGACGCTCTAAAAAAGACGATAACTTTTTTAATATTGTACTATACGATTTCTACTTTTTTGGGAAGCTAGAGCAATTAATTTACTACAGGATGTGAAAAGAAATTTTTTCAAAAATTGCAATTCATCGGAATTATAGAAAAAATAGTGAAAGTTGCATTTTACAACTTTTTTATGTGGGCCTCCACACAAAAAATGGAGGAGTAATGGTTTTTATTAAATTTTATTAATTTTTTCATTTGTGAGGTTGATGGATATTTAGAAAGCAGTAAACATTCAACAGTTATCTACAGGGTGTTCACGCTATTACTAGCCAGCGTTTTTCTTGTAAATAGCAAATATTAGAAAAAAATGTAAAAGGAAAAAGTAGTGCTGTTTTTTGTATGCAACACAATGGCGTATGTAACTTTTTTGTGTTTATACTATTTTGTTAGATATGAAGGTCACCTTCAATTTTTTAAATGGAATGAGGTATTTTTTAATACATCAATCGATGCAGCTGGACATTCGTTATAAAAAAGTACTAACCCATGTGTGTCGAAAAGTTAGTAGTTCAGGAGAGATACTTCAATTTAAATAACTCTAAAATACCATTACTGTCGTACTAAAACGTTAGTGTTTACTTGCTAGTGTAAATTGAAGAGTTGAAATTGAAATTGAAGATTTGAAATTGAAAAATTGAAGTTGAAATTGAAACATTGACGTTGGAATTGAAAAATTGAAATTGAAATTCAAAAATTGAAATTGAAAATGAAATTGCAGATTTGAAATTAACGAATTGAAATTGAAAAATTGAAAGATTGACGTTGAAATTAAAGAGATGAAATTAACGAATTGAAATTGAAAAATTGAAGTTGAAATGGAAAAATTGACGTTGAAAATGAAATTGAAGATTTAATTGAAGTTGAAATGGGAGAGTAAAAATTGAAGTTGAAATGGGAGAGTTAAAATTGAAGTTGAAATTGAAAAATTGAAATTGAAGTTGAAGTGGAAAATTTGATGTTGAAATTGAAATTGAGGAGTTCAAATTGAAGTTGAAATTGAAACATTGACGTTGAAATTGAAAAATTGAAATTGAAATTCAAAAATTGAAATTGAAAATGAAATTGCAGATTTGAAATTAACGAATTGAAATTGAAAAATTGAAAGATTGAAGTTGAAATTAAAGAGTTGAAATTAACGAAATGAAATGGAAAAATTGACGTTCAAAATGAAATTGAAGATTTAATTGAAGTTGAAATGGAAGAGTTAAAATTGGAGTTGAAATGGGAGAGTTAAAATTGAAGTTGAAATGGAAAAATTGAAATTGAAATTGAAGAGTTGATATTGAAATTGAAGTTGAAGTGGAAAATTTGATGTTGAAATTGAAATTGAGGAGTTCAAATTAACGAATTGAAATTGAAAAATTGAAGTTGAAATTGGAAGATTGACGTTGAAATTAACGAATTGAAGTTGAAATGGAAAAATTGACGTTGAAAATGAAATTGAAGATTTAATTGAAGTTGAAATGGAAGAGTTGAAATTGAAGTTAAAAATGAAGTTGAAATGGAAAAATTGAAATTGAAGTTGAAGAGTTGATACTGAAATTGAAGTTGAAGTGGAAAATTTGATGTTGAAATTGAAATTGAGGAGTTCAAATTAACGAATTGAAATTGAAATATTGAAGTTGAAATTGAAAGATTGACGTTGAAATTAACGAATTGAAGTTGAAATGGAAAAATTGACGTTGAAAATGAAATTGAAGATTTAATTGAAGTTGAAATGGAAGAGTTGAAATTGAAGTTAAAAATGAAGTTGAAATGGTAAAATTGAAATTGAAGTTGAAGAGTTGATATTGAAATTGAAGTTGAAGTGGAAAATTTGATGTTGAAATTGAAATTGAGGAGTTGAAATTAACGAATTGAAACTGAAAAGTTGACGTTGAAATTGAAGAGTTGAAATTAACGAAATGAAATTGAACAATTGAAGTTGAAATGGAAGAGATGAAATTGAAGTTGAAATTAAAGTTGGAATTGAAAAATTGAAGTTGAAAATGAAGTTGAAGAGTTGATATTGAAATGGAAGTTGAAATTAAATTGATGTTAACGTTTACTTAATTGTGTAACATCTTAGCACGACAGTAATGGTATTTTAGAGTTATTTAAATGGAAGTATCTCCTGAACTACTAACTTTTCGACACACATAGGTTAGTACTTTTTTATAACGAATGTCCAGCTGCATCGATTGATGTATTAAAAAATACCTCATTCCATTTAAAAAATTGAAGGTGACCTTCATATCTAACAAAATAGTATAAACACAAAAAAGTTACATACGCCATTGTGTTGCATACAAAAACCAGCACTACTTTTTCCTTTTACATTTTTTTCTAATATTTGCTATTTACAAGAAAAACGCTGGCTAGTAATAGCGTGAATACCCTGTACATGAGACAGTTGGTATGTATATCGGCAAAATGTCACTAAATTACGCATTTTAGACCACTGTGTGCCGGGCCGTGCGTCTCGCTCCCGTGGCAGCCATAGATCTCCTAGGCGCCACGAATATAGCGAGTATGGAACCGCAAAAAATATGACGCGAGGACAAAATCAAGGATTCTTCGACCGCCCGCTAACGGACACGAGACAAAAACACAGAGAAGGGTCCTCGAGGAGATTCCGTATTTATTAGAAATCGCGTAATGATTGCGCGTGTCGAAAACGGCAAATTGCAGGGCCGTATCAGGGACACGCCAACGGTACCACCGACCTTCCGAAGTTGTCCCAGGAAAGCATCCTACTTCACAGGATTCGTCCGCCGAGAAGAACTTGGCCAATTTTTCGATGCCTCGTGCATGGGCAACCATTACTTGCAACGACAGCATACGGGCAACCAACCCGGAGTGCGCCAAAGAGACAGGAACCCTTACTGAACACCTCGTCGTTTCGCGATCACGACGTTGCCTCGTCCCGCCACACAGTAGAGTTCCGGCGAGGGTGGTGCGATTAGATCCAGGGGAGGAATCGCCTCTACCGGTCGAAGAATCGACCAAGATTACGTTTCGCGTTATGGTCTAGGGCAGGGGTCGGCAACCTTTTGAGTCGGAAGAGTCAAAATTTACAATTTACAAAATTTCAAAGTTTTTAAAGAGCCACAAAATAGTTTTTTGCCAACAACAAATAGTACTCGCATAAATAAAGTTATTTGATAAAAAAAACTAATTTATTTATTCATAAGAAAAAACATCCAAAGAGCCGCATGTGGCTCGCGAGCCACAGGTTGCCGACCCCTGGTCTAGGGTCCAAGGATCCTCGAAGGGATGATCCTGTTCTGTGATGATCCTGGATGTGGACAATTTATCCCGGTAAAATCAGTTGGATTTTTCATATGTTGTAGCTTATGATCTACTGAACAAAAGATGTAATGGGCACAAAGCTCAATAATGGACGATACTCGAATCAGAGACCACCACAACAGAATCCAAATGAGTAATACATACTAAGATCATTTTTTTATTAATCCACACACAGCAGAGAGGATTTGGAGTAAAAAAATACTACGGGAGTGACGAACCGTGGGGTCCTTATCTCTGCTGTGACACGCAAAGATTTTTGTGGAAGATTTTTGTTCACAGACCTTTCCAAGGTCATTCAAAATTCAAAAATAATGACACCACCTACCGATTTTGTGAAACCCTACTATTTTTGTTTCAATCATTTTTCCAAAAAAATAAATACTTCCCGAGATTTGAATATTTGGCAGCTCGAATTAGTCATGTTCGACTGATTATAACTCGATAGCTGTCCATTATTGACCTTTGCGCTCATTACATCTCTTGCTCAGTAGATCATAAGATTTTACCGGGATAAATTTTCCATATGATTAGTGCGGGTTCTTTGGCTAGGAGGTCAGGGGGAGTCGATAAAAGCCGATAGATAACTGTCGCGCTGGCTATCGTAGTCGCTATCGATCTTTAGATCCCGCGAAAATTTCGTATCGCTCCCCACCCCTGGGCAAACTCTCCATTTCGCGAATATAAAAACGCACTCTCGTAGTACTAACGCATTCAACGCCACTCAGCAGCGATTGTCACTTGTCGGACGTTACAGAACGTAAGTTAACGATTTACCTTTAACTCAGAATAATATCATAAAGTTTTCGTCATCATATGTTTTTGCAATGTACATGCAGTAGAGTTAGCCATCTACAGATATTTTAATAAAATTGAATCAATCGCAATTGTTGAACCAACGATTAAATAATGAATTTGTCTCTTTAAGTAAAGCCAATTTGATTAGAGACTATTTGTCCTCGAGTAAATGCGCTCGTGCCCGAGACTTTGATCTTGTACATTTTGAGGAACTAAAGTTGCGAAAAAATGTCATCTTGCACAAGCCGTCGACGACGAAAACATGCATGAAGTTATTGGAAAAACGTGTATTACTAGATAACGTGTTAAGTCATATTACTTATGTAACAGTAAGTTAGGAGATTCATATATAAAATTGATTCCTTCAGCAACAGCCAGTATGAAGCTCACGTCGATGTTACTCTGCGCAATCGCATTCATCGCATTGTTCTTCAGTGCACCGGCTTATGTGAGTATCATTTTCCGCCTATAATTTAGAAGTGATGTGCACGCAATTAGTTTTCCGATATTATTTCAATAATATTTCATGTTACTAGTCAATTTTGAACCGTTGACCGTTAACGTCTCGTTCAGCACAGTGGTCGGCAAACTCATTAGTCAAAAGAGCCAAATATTAGCAGTAGAACGATTTAGATTTCTTCTGAGAGCCAAATTCCTTTACAAGAACCCAGTTTTTAGAAATCGGCTAAAACTAGATACACTGTGAATAAAACTGAAAAAGATATATAAAATACTATTAAATTACAATAAAATAAGTTTATATTAAACACGTCATTTGTGGAAGGGCCGCAGTTGGCTCGCGAGTCGCAGTTTGCCGACCACTGGTTCAGTAGAATCTGCATGTGTTCAGATATGTGTTTCGAAACTAGTCATCCGTATGACTCGAAATGATTTGTAAGTCAATTTAAAATTTATTGTACTATCGTTTCAGGGAGATATTCGTCCGTATCCAGCCGATTGCTCGAAATTCCTGAATTGCACTCAAGGCGGATGCTTCATTCAGTCGTGCGGACCAGGAACAGAATTTAATCCGAACATTGGAGCATGCGATTATCCTTTGCAAAAACCGAAAGGCTGCAAGCGTCATTAAGATATACAGAGTGAAGCCTGTTAATAACTTACTTTGAAATATATTAAATATATTATGATAAAAATGATAGGAAAGGGTAAAAGTGTAAACTATAAGTATTATGCACAAAATGGAGTGATGAAATAAACTAACATCGAACTTCATTAATCAGTGTTCTGCGTTACTATTGAATTTATTATTACATTCGTCAAATCTGCAATTTGTTTGCAATATACCTTTCATTTTATGGATATACCTTTCCTTATTGCGTTTATACAAATTACATCAAATGAGAAAATGAAGAAAATTTAATAGGCAAATAACATATCCTATATCTACAGGGTGTCCTGTTCAAGTGAGAACAGCAGGATATCTCGGAAGGCGTTGTCGTTATCAAAAAAGTGTTCGTACAAAAGTTGTTCGGTATGACGAGCTATATTACGTAGTGTTAATTGTTTTCTTGTGGGTGGAATAGTGGAGGAGATCTGATGATCAGTCTACTTTTCTTAAATGGAATATTATATTTGTTCTTCGGAAAGTAATAACAGGTACATACTGAGACAAATCCAAAGAGGTGCTATATGATATTATTCGTGACAAACACCATAACATTGTCTGAAATATCTGTTTATCTCGAACACGTTCGTCAAAGAACGTAAAACGAAACAGTGGTCTTCTGCGCCGACAAATGCCGTCGGTGGCCTTCTGTTTCTCACTCCAGCCAGAATATACCCTAGAGGGCGCAAGAGAACAAAATATTCGGGTGACACCATAGACATATAGAGATAGACTGCGCGGCCTGTACGAAGCATGGATATAGGAATATAGGGATGGAGCGTGTCGTTGCGGGGTGGGCAAATTTTTAGGGGGGGACGAGGTAAAAGACGCACATGTTTCATTGGCTGTGTCCGGCGCAAGCGCAGTACGTCATTATGAATGCAGCGTCACGCATTGAAACAGAGTTACATAACCTTCTAATGCCAGAACGGAGAAATCGAAGAAATCAAGAAGAAATAATGTAACCCTCTCTGATGACCAGAGTAACGTGAGTAACGTGAGAGTATGTGACGTTTCCAAAAATTTTTATTTTTACTGACATGTTTTTTAGCGAAATGTAGTCTTTTCTGCTTATTAACTTTGCTTACAAACGGCTTCTTTCAAACAATACGACCATGAAAATCATTTTTACGAAGGATTCTTCGACAAAGTTCAGGGTGCATTTGTTGAAGAGGTAGTCTCATAAAAAATCTAAGCCCAGGATCTTTTCCATAATTAAAGTCCCCAACAGCTGTGAATCGCACCTCGGGATTGATGACCCGACAATCCCCATTGAGCGAGAAGCCAGAACCGTACTAAGTAAGTATGTTCCTTTCACGAAAAAATAGTAACCTAATATACTTAGATTGCAGGGCCTGACTCTAACAATTAACCCAGGAACGACCGAAAGTCCCACTGGTAAAACTTTCTTAAAAATAACGGAGCTCAATCGCCAGGGTCGCAAACACCCTTTTATAACGTTTGGCTCCATTATTTTTAAGAAAGTTTTCGGAGATTTTAAGAAACCGTTGATTCAACTTGAAATAATGAATAGAGTACTGCAACGTTTTATCAATGCCAATATATTTAACAAATTAAGAGATCACAATAACGATCAGGGTTTAATGAAAACTCATACGTCACATTTGATACGTTTGATTGCTAAAAGATATATTAAAATAAGATTGCACTATGTAGCGATTAACAGAATCGATAAAGCAAATAGCAATAGATCTTTTTTGAATAAATTGACTTTATTTCGAGGGCAATAAATTCTTTGTGAAGCCTGTAAATTATCTTGTAAAACTGATTTCTTGGCCAAAAGGCTTAAATAAAGATATACATACATATAAACCTATTATGTGTAAAAACTTATTGTACCCTATTTTTAATTATAAGAAAAAATGACATTTATGATATATTTATTAATTACTAAATATATAACACCTATTTTTTTTTTAATTTACTAAAAATAATGATTTTAAAATATAAATAACAAATTATGTAAAATTAGTATGTTCTTTAATTCGTGTTGCACATTTTAATTTCCTTTCTATATTGTCTAATTTCAGTTTTCTTTTTTAGTCCCTCGTTCTAGAATTTTGTTCACATTACAGATTTATGAATTATTTGAAATTGTACATAAGAACATGAAATATGTAAATAACTACTAATTGCATAAAATTAAAAAATGTAGAAGATTTGCCGTTATCGAAAATTTATACAATTTTTCATTTCCTTCACTTTTAATTATTTAACAACGTTCATTATAATATTTGGAACATAATTCATATCACGAGTGTCATACGTTATTACAGGACAAAGGGTTAACCATCACATTTTTTTCTAGTTTCAACTTGTCAGATATATGTAAGCAATCTGTAAACATTTTTCATACTTGGCGGTACAGAGTATGCGCAGAAAAACCACCAATCAAACATGTGCGTCATTTGGTACCCTGCCTCCTCCGCAAACTTAGACCACCCCCCTTGTCTAAAGTGCTAGCTCACGCTCCATCCCTATATTCCTATATCCATGGTACGAAGCGCTGAAGCCCACAATGGCGGCGCGAGAGAGAGAGAGCGTTAGCCGGGGTCCATAGCGCTCTTTTTCTAATTGATGTGTCGGTGGGGAAAGATTCCCCTACTTGCTTGCTAGATAATGTAGATTTCTACATAGTATTGATTAATTTGTTAATATTTATTTAGTTTTTGACATTTATTTGTTTTTTGGTTCCCTACCATCGAATTGTGAAATAATAACAAATTAGAATAAACATTTAAAGACACACGTTTATTTACTGGAGAACGTTCCTCCACACATGGCCGTTCCTAGGTGTACAGCCGCCTGCGTGCTGAGCAATTTTTCGCCGTCCTCCACCCTCACCTTGATAATGAGAAAAAATATTTAAACCAGTATACATAAGTGCTTTATTCAAATTTATAATGAGAAATTCAGAATAAACAAATAAACGTGTGTCTTTGAATGTTTATTCTAATCTGTTATTATTTTACAATTCGTTGGTAGGAAATCAGAAAACAAATAAATATCAAAAACCAAATAAATATTAACAAATTAATCAATACTATGTAGAAATCTACATTATCTAGCAAGCAAGTAGGGGAATCTTTCCCCACCGACACATCAATTAGAAAGAGAGCGCTATGGACCCCGGCTAACGCTCTCTCTATCACTCTTTGTACCGCGCGCCGCCATTGTGGGCTTCAACTCGCCCATAAGACGGCGCAGTCTATCTCTATATGTCTATGGGGTGACACCAGCAGTGTGGCCAGATTGAGGTTGAAACGAACCTCATTGCCTCTCCATTCTCTCCAGCTTTATCCCCTTCCACTATCCTATTCCACCGTTCAGTCCCTATCGCGCACGCGCAACGTGTCGCCCATTCGCCTCACTCTATTCTAGTCGCGCACTCGCGCAGCAACGTGTCACATATTACTCTGGTCATCAGAGAGGGGGTACCTGTATTCCCCTCGACTCCTTTTCGATTACCCCTGTCTGGTAACACTAGACACCAACTTCCGTAAGGTTGGCAGTTGGCAGTCTCTCGTCGGTGATTGCGTGATTGGTCTACTCCTATCAGTGTCGCCAGATGAGGGGAATCACGGTGGGAATCAACGTGCCACATATTACTCTACTCTGGTCATCAGAGAAGGGGTACTTGTATTCCCCTCAAATGCTGGTTTTGGCACTTTCTGGCGACACTGACTCCTATACCTCGTCGGTTACAGTATCTTGTCGGTGTCCATGCTAAAGATGATATAGGATCTTGTCCATGCTGAAGATGATGTAGGGAGCTGATCTAGGCTGAACACTAGAGTAGGGGGCAACACTATAATGGGCACGGCCAAAACCCAGGCGTGAACACTCATTTCTTCTCTGCTTGAAGTATTGAAATTTAAATCTGCGTCGGTGACCTCGTCTGTGGTATGTATTGATTTCCAAGTCGATAAGGACGTGAACTTGTCTCACAAAATTTTACTTCGCACCAATAATAATATTTTTTATTTAAGTAAATACATTTTACCGTATTACACAGCTTTGATTCTGTCGTACATCTACTTTTCTTCATTTTGTAAATCAATTTCATCATTTCACACTTTGCATCTGACGATAACAACCTTTCTCGCTACCTAATTTATCGTTTACGATAACAAAGGAATCGATAATGATTTGACAGATCACAGAATATGATTGACGAGAAATACATACCTACAGAGTTCTAGAAAAAACTTTTGAAAAATTGACGGAATCACGTATCCTAGCAACTGCCAGGAACAGAAATTAAATGAAAATATTTTCTTTCTTTTTGTTAGAAGAATTTTAACGGTTAAACGACAGTTTAACTTCAATTTCTTAAATTTTTCTATTGTCTTTACAATTTTCTATTCCATCAGTACATTATCTGCAGGCTAATTGTTAACCTCTTGCATTATAACATCGAGTCACACTCGTGATGAGAATTTCGAACAGAATCTGTTGGGTTGGCAAGAAAGTAATTTCGGTATTTTTAGATGAAATAAAATCCAATTTTTTTATCAAAGCAATGAACTTTAATCAATAAAATATTTTCCATTTTGTAGTATGATCTTTTGCCATCTTTCTGGTAGCTTCATAATTCCGCGCTCATAAAACTTCTGATCCTTTTCGGTGAAAAACTGATCCAAGTGCGATTTCAGATCATCATCATTAGTGAATGTTTTACCATTCAAAGAGTTTTGTAAACTTCGGAATAAATGATAATCTGATGGTGCAATGTCAGGGCTATATGGTGGATGTGACATCACTTCCCAACCAAGCTCCAATAACTTTTCACGTGTTACCAAAGATGTGTGTGGCCTAGTGTTATCATGGTGGAACACGATTCCTTTGCGATTTGCCAATTCTGGCCGTTTTTCTTTGATTGCTATGTCCAGTTTTGTTAGTTGTCGACAATAAACATCTGAATTGATGGTTTGGTTCCTTGGGAGCAGCTCAAAATACACAATACCTTTGTAATCCCACCAAATTGACAACATGATCTTCTTTTGGTGCAATTCAGCTTTCGGTGTGGTTTGGGCTGGTTCATCACGCTTGGACCATGATCATTTTCGAGTTGTGTTATTGTAAACAACCCATTTCTCATCACCGGTGATGATTCGCTTGAGAAAAGGGTCGATTTCATTTCGTTTGACATGCATATCGCATATGTTGATGCGTTGCATTAAGTGAATTTCTTTCAACTCGTGTGGAACCCAAATATCGAGCTTCTTAACGATTCCGAGACTTTTTAAACGATATTCTATGGTTGTATGCGAGACATTTAACCTGTCTGCAATCTCTCGGACAGTTATATGACGATCCGATTCAATAATGGCTTTCATTTGGTCATCATCAACTCCAGATGACCGACCAGAACGTTGGTCGTCTTTAAGTGAGAAATTTCCAGAACGGAATTTTTTAAACCAATTCTGGCACGTGCGTTCTGTTAAGCAATCTACACCGTAAACTTCGCATATATCTTTGTGAGCCTCGGCAGCTTTTTTACCTCTACGGAAATAAAAAAGCAACATATGCCTATAATGTTCGTTTCTGCACTCCATGTTCAAATTGACACAGAACTAACAATTTTAATCAAAATTACGTGTAATTTGCTTCAAAAGTAACCTAAAAGATGCAGTTATGAAATGTCAGAAAGAAAACAAACGCAACGTTAACAGAAGCCAATCAAACAAAACATAACGCCATCAGTTAGTGAAAACCGAAATTACTTTCTTGCCAACCCAATACTAAATACGCATGTTGTTAACTTCCTTCAAATCAACATAAAATTCTATTTTGTTGTTGTCGATTGTACATATAGCCATTGAATAATACACAGGCATATAATAAAAATGAATTTTCTTTTTCTTCTAGGAAATTGTGCACAACAAACAAGTTCTTATCACTGTAATTGTAAAATAAATCACAGTTCAAGGAGTGAATCCTTTAGTATACTGGGCATATCCCACATAATTATTGACTATACATTCCTCAAAAAATGTATAATAATTTTATATGCATGAAAAATACACACAGGGTGTACAAAGTATTCGTACACTTTTTAAAAACTAATAACATTTTTATAATTGTACCAAACAACCTGATTTGTTATAATTGATTAGAAGCATTGGTTTACGAAATGATATACAAGAAAGATTTTCTAAAAATTATAATTTACAAGGTTAAATGCAAAAATAAAAAAGGCATTTTTTAAAACTTTTTTATTTGGGTCCTTAATGAAAATTTAAAATGTACGTTTTGTAGATCTGCGTTAGTCATACACATGTTGAAAATTTCATTGAAATCGATTAACATACACACGAGCTACAAGCGGTTAAAAATGGTGAAAATCGTAGTTCTCCACGACTTTTGATCAGTTTCTGCTTAAAATCCACAGAATCGTACATCTTTCGACGCCTGTTGTTTTTCCCTGCGTCGATCGATTTCGATGAAATTTCCAACATGTGTATAAAGAACATGGACCTAGAAAACATATGTTTTAAATTTTTATTAAGGACCGAAATAAAAAAGTTTAAAAACATGCCTTTCTTATTTTTGCCTGCAACCTTGTAAATTGTAATTTTTGGAAAATCTTTTTTGCATATCAGTTTGTAAACTAATGCTTCTAATTGATTATAAAAAATCAGGTCGTTTGGTACAATTATAAAAAAGTTATTAGTTTTGAAAAGGTGTACGAATACTTTGTACACCCACTGTATATTCAAAAGATTTTATACGCACGAGAGTTTCCAATAAAACATGCAATATTTTAATAAGTAGAATTCCTAGGTGTTTTCTACACGGAGGTTTTCGATTACAGAAAAAAGTGATAACATTTATCATACATGATCGCAGGTGCAAATACGTGTACAACAAATATTTTCTACCGCAGACGAAACCCGAGCCATTCGTGCAAGAAATAATAAACGCATCTGTGTCGCGTAACCTAACTTCTTCGAATCAGAGCGCAACGTTTAAGCGTTGAAAAGGGGATGGTTCGCCGGCAGTGTCTTTGCATTGACAATTTACCATCCCTTCTTTCTCGCAGAAACCGCAGCGTACACCCATCATGTCGATTCCCAGCACAGCCCCCACTTCCGGTACGAGAAGAACCGACGTCGCGCGACGTAGCGTTCCATCGACAAATGGGATTGCACCCGTAGCAGCCACCTACGACGTTGGCCTAATCTCGAGGCGGTGGTTGGTCGTTGGGAACCTCGGTCTTTCCCCTCGTCGAATGAGCGTGCTGGCGCCGCCCATCACCCCTTGCTACATAGATCCGCACCCCGTCGCCGTCTCAGGGGTGGAGTCGACCAATGACACGGTGGTAACGCTCGTCTGACAACGTGGCCTTCGGAGCCGCCCCCGCATTTTCCGTGGCTAACTAGCACTACCCCACTATAGTCGCGTCAGCCACTCAGCCAGCAAGTCCTCGGGCCGTCTAGTCGCACGTTGGAATTCCCCACCTATCTCGCTGTCACCTTCCTCTGGCCCCTCTTCATCTACCCTACTCTTCTAGGCCAACGTACCAGCCACACCGAAGGAGCGGTGTACATCGCGCGATAGCCTGACTAAAGCTCTACCTAGCAATGGCTTAGAACCCGTGTTCAAATTGTTCCCCGAGCTACAGGCGGACCAGGACACTTCTGAAACAGGGTCGGACACATCTCATTTCAAATATGATAACAGATAATCATTTTAAACAATGAATTATTCTAGAATACTGTATTAATTCTATTTTACAAATAATATGAAAAATTTATTCTCATTTCGTGTTTAAGCGAAGTAAATTATTGAAGCGAAACGCTGTTCGGGTAAAGTCGGGGAGCGGAGTTTACCCGAGCAAGCAAGCATTCTTTTATTTCGATTGCATCGTTCAAATAAAATAATAAATAATTTCATCTGAAAAATTAACCTAAAATTCGATTTAGATATGCTAACTTTTGTAGTTTGATTATATTAAATTTTAGCTGCATTCGCTTTTAAAACTGTTCTTTCGTACACGAAGTACATCGAATGAATGATGAGATGAAAAATTATTTGAATTTCATTTGAATCGTTCTACCTTCATTCGTCGATGAGGCAACACGTAATCGTGCCTTGAGACAAACGAAATTTGAAGTGACCTGTTCGTTTGTATTAATGTTAATTTGGCTATTTCTTTTGTTTCAGCTTCGAAACTATCCAATTGAAGAAAACGAACACTTCTGAGGCGTTCTTTTGGTTTTGTTTGATGGAGAAGTTGGCAGAGGATTGGCAAAACGTCTGTGCTGTATAAGGTAAAATATTTGCTTCAATTACTTCATTGTACTTATTGAAACTACGGAAAAATTTAATTAGTTACCAAGTAGTGGTTTTAAATATAGATTTCGTTAGAATCTCTTGAAATTCATTCATCTGCTTCAATTACTTCATTGTACTTATTGAAACTACGGAAAAATTTAATTAGTTACCAAGTAGTGGTTTTAAATATAGATTTCGTTAGAATCTCTTGAAATTCACTATCTGCGAGATTAATAGATAGGGAAAACTTCGTAACAATCTTATCGCAATTTAGATAATACGCCTGACAATGAATAAAAAATTTGTGGAAGCACTAATTTTATAGAAAATAACCATTTTTAAGGGGACAGTGGTTAGACAGACACATTAATTGGAGGCACACAAATATGGATGAATACATTAGCACACAATGTGTTCAAAGAGTTTGTACAAACAGTCACAGTAATTAATAAAATCTTAACCATTATTCCATATTTTCTTACCATTACTCAAAATATTGTTTACATCATTAAATACGTTGGTATCTAATCATTTACTACACATTTAACCCTTTGCTGTACGATTTAGTTTACGGTTTCAGTGATTAGAACTTTCAATGTAGTTCGTCATTTACTAAAAAAGGAATTCTCCGATAACTATACATTAACGAAACCAAAATAGAATTTCATCTCGGTTTAAAGGAAATTGATGACATACATATTTATTAGACTCTGTTCAAAATCTTCATCACGAATCTGACACGATATTCTAGGGCAAGGGGTTAAGTATTATATCAATTTTTCATATCAATAAAATAAAAAAAATCGTATACAAAGGAATTATTCTATGTCTGAAGAAATATTTAATTTTCAACATTTTCATCCTGAATTAAATATTCGATAAAGAGGAAGAGTCTGAAAATCAATTGAAATTTAGAACACATCAAATTAAAATTAAGTAATTGATTATCTTATTGATGAGTAAACAAGTTAGCTTAGTAATTGAGAAGAATGTCCTATTTAACATTTGAAGTAGCATTTCACCGAGCTTTGCTGATAACTAGACTGCGGATCTTTATGCATTTATAATATACACAATTTAATGACATTCAATTATAACTGAAATCAAATTTCATACAATATTGTATGTGTTATATATTTACTTTGGTTAACAGTACAAGACAAAATATTTTTGTATTGGAAAAGATTTTCCAAGAATAGTTATAATTGAATGTCATTAAATTGTGTATTTACCATTATGGTATTTTCACTATGGGAGGTTAAAGATACATTATGATTTTTGAATTTACCGCGGTATATCGATCTACATAACCTAGATCTTTGCCAGAACGGTCAGTGTCGTTAAAGCAGACATGGTTAACACACGTGTTTCACGAGTCTCACGAGTCTCACGATTCTCACGTTAACATACTTAATCACACCTAAGCAAGTGAGTGAAAAATTGCGAAATCAAATTTGGTTTTCCCTTACATTTAAGGATGTTCTGGAGGTATATAAAAACGCAACAAAATTTTTGAAAATTTGACAAGATATAATTCTTACTAAATTGATGCAATTACCAAAGTTTGGGTTCGATTCACTGCACCGTTTAAGGATGTTCTGGAGGTATATAAAAACGCAACAAAATTTTTGAAAATTTGGCAAGATATAATTCTTACTAAATTAATGTAATTACCAAAGTTTGGGTTCGATTCACTGCACCGTTTAAGAATTATAGCAACTTAAAGTTTGCACATTTTAACACGTCTTCTTATGGAGAATTCATAAAGTTCCACTTCAAACTCTATTTAAACCTTGAAAAAACGCAACTAGAAACTTCAGCTTTTTTTTATATGTAGTAAAAATTATATAATTAATTATGTTCAAAATTTATTGGGATTCACTAAACAGTTACAGAGCAAAAAAATTATAAACTGTTACAAAACGTCAAATTTATCGTGTTGTCTCTTACTAGCATGGAAACGCGACAAGTGTAGACCACTGAATATAGTTACAGAGGGTACAGTATTCGCAAAAGTTTCATGCAAAATATACTCATGAATGGCTTTCATTGCCAATATATTGATGGATTTCGAATTTCTTGTACTTTTGTCTCCCATTGTACCTCCAGAACATCCTTAAGAATTATAGCAACTTGAAGTTTGCACATTTTAACACGTCTTCTTATGGAGAATTCATAAAATTCCACTTCAAACCCTATTTAAACCTTGAAAAAACGCAACTAGAAACTCCAGTTTTTTTTATGTGTAGTAAAAATTTGGTAATTAATTATGTTCAAAATTTATTAGGATTCGCTAAACAGTTACAGAGCAAAAAAATTATAAACTGTTACAAAACGTCAAATTTATCTTGTTGTCTCTCACTAGCATGGAAACGTGACAAGTGTAGACCACTGAATATAGCTACAGAGGGTACAGTATTCGCAAAAGTTTAATGCAAAATATACTCATGAATGGCTTTCATTGCCATGTATTGATGGATTTCGAATTTCTTGTATTTTTGTCTCCCATTGTACCCTCCAGTACATCCTTAAACTCTTAATAGTTATCACTTTTGAATATTGCATGTCATTGTTTATTAAACATATTTATTTTCTCTCACAGACGCAATTCATTACAATCTTGAAAATGGTCAAAATAGTGACCGAAACGTCGATTGATTTGAAAAATTAGCAAAATAGCTCAGTTAATTGTGTTTTTGAGTATTAAACGATCGAACCGTAGCGCCGATATCATTAATTATACTTGTGAAAAACATATGCAATATGCAAAATAAAAATTATATTTTTAAAATCCTCTAATAACGAAACAAATTTCTGTTTAGGTCCCAGTTTTTGATCTATTTTCGATGAAAATATGCATTCGCATAAACATCCGCAGTCTACTGATAACGCACGAGGGGTTCGCCGCCATCGCTAGCAACCGTCGAAGTCATGGCTACGGCGACTTGTGGCCGTTTAGAAAGTTCTGTAGGTGTGCGAGGCGTCGCCCACACCCCCGCCGCGTGGCCAACCCCGCCGGGGGGGTTAGGTGGCACGTCGAGCGTGGCGAAGAACGACCCGTGATTCCACGTAGTATGGCTACGGTCAGGAGAGATGGGTAATTCCGACAGCCAGTCGGGCAGCGGTCCTATACATGCGTAGAACCGGGTGGAGAGACAGGGACGCGAGTCCTGTGCATACACCGATATCAACACCGCCACCCGACACCGACACCGACACCAACTGGCAACATGAACGCGGTCGCGGGTACGCCCTTCCCGGCGAGATGAGTGGGTACGCCGAGGCTCGAAGCCACCCCGTCACGGAGAACGCTTCGGGACTTCGCGCGACTCCCTCGGCGTCGTATCGGATCGGCCACCAGCCCGGTTGTCCGTCTGGGGATGCTCGACTTTTGATCAGCCGCGAAGGATGGGCGCAGGTCAGTTCGATAAGGCGCGTCTCTTGCTTATATTCCCAACGGTACATACATATATAGATGTGCGGCTACCCCCCACGGGCATGTGCTCTCAGTGTACAGTGATTGACATACAGGGTAAACGTTGCTAATCATGGGACACCTGAATCTCGAAAGCTCGCCGCAGCCGGCAGAGGTTGCTCTTTCTTAGAACGGAACCTACGGTCGTCGGTCGGAAAGTCGCCGTACACCCTGCGACCTTTCAACTACCTTTGAATTCTTCTTTTTTTTTTTTATTTTATCGCCATCACGGTTTCAGTGTAGTTCGAGGGACTGTTCTTTCGACTGGTACTGATTTTAAACAATTTTTTTTACTTCCGGTCGACCCTCTTGTAGTTACGGTGTTTCGAAAACGCGGTTTTGATGTAACACGGTGCGACAATTGCGACAGTTCTTGTCAAGCGGTTTTCATGTAGCACGAGTTTGTACTCTTTCATTATTCTTAATGAATATTAATACTGATTTTACAGCTGTTTTAGTACGTTATGTTTGACTTTTATTCGGCTGAATCACTTAAAAGTGGCTGTAAAATGAATCATAGAGCAATAGGTTGAGATCAAGTGCTTTACGACGCATCCTACATTCTCCCTCTAGGCAGAACAATTTAACATTTTCTTGGAAACCGATCTGTTTCATTATTTCTTATTCTCTGTTACCACGAATGTTTTCGTCACACCGTTTGTTTTTCTGATATAAACGGAGGGTTCATCTTGTACACGTGATCCGGATTTTGTTAGTTAGGGGTTTTTATTTGTATGACTTTTAGAATTTGTTCAACACGATGTTCTGGAAACGGTTTATTTATCACGGAAGGTTTCGATACAAAACGCGATCGAATTAACCGTGTTATGGGAGGGTCGACTGTATATTGAAAATAGCTAACTGCGGGTACGGAGTGTCTCCGAAATCGCGGTAGAAGCGGTTAAGTGAGTCTACATGCAAAGATAAGTTGAAAAGAAAGGATAAAATGTTCCCGTTTAAGGTTTCATTTTCGAGAAAATTGAGTTTGAAAGTTTGGCAGCTTCGCGAGCTCTAGTGTTTATAAGCGGAATCGGCAGATCACGATCAGACGTATCAGTTGACGCACAGTGGTCTGGTAGCTCGGTTTTTGTGGCCAAAACTATTGTAGCGTTATTTCAAGGTTTAATGTTATATTATTATATGTCGTTGGATTCGTCTTGATACCAGTTAGAATATTATGAAGTAAAAAATATATGTTAATATTTAAAACAATGTGGTGACCTTCATTTTTTATGAAAAAAGTGATTTTTCTTTAACTTTTTGTATTGAAGTTTGTAGAAAAGTGAATACTGATTAACTTTCGTTGGAATAATTTTTTTGTCAGATCATCGGAAATATTTGAAAAATCTTGTTAACAATTATCACAATGCATACTATTGTCTAGAAATCGCGGAAAAGTAGATAAGATTGAATTCTTTATAGGAATTATACGAAAACTAGTAATGGGAGGTTTTCGAGGTCTCTGACTGGCGCAGAGAAAACATATACATACATTGTAATTCCAAGCTGCTATGCAAGATTCAAGTGGAATTGCATATCCAGGCGTCGAATAATCGCGGGCCCGTATTTGTTAAAATCCGTTTATAGTTCAAGATTGCGGGAGATTGCAGTTAAAATTTACATGATCTTCTTAGTAAATGTTCAAGCTTTCATATAAAACAAGTCCGATGCTTAGCGGTCTTAAACGTTTTTGTATAATTCTTTTCAAAGTTTGAAATGTCATTAATTTCCGCTAATCGTGTATGGACTAAACAATGCTTAAAAATGGATTAAATATTTGAAATGCGCTTACATATATAAAATCATCGTTAAAATCTATTTTCTGATATTCGGTGATTGAAATCTAAAACGTTTTATTTTACTTTGAATTTTCTGACTTTGTCTTTAGAATGCTGTATCTCATCACAGAATTATCTAAAATGAATAATATTTTGGATTTGGGAGCTTTAAAAGGTTGTTACTTTATAGGAAAAAATTGTTTTTCAATGTATTAAAGTTGAAAAATTGAATTTTGACCACGAAAAAAGAGTCTTCAGACCACTGTGTGACGCCTAGCTAACGGTACGTGCATTTGGTGAATTTTTAAATTTGATTTTCTTGAAAACGAGCGTCGAATAAACAAGTGTTATTTCTTATTTGTTGATTGTTAACAAGTGTGATATCAATGTTACTTTTGTAGATTCACCACCCGGTCGTTTGCACAGTGATTTGAGAGACACACTGTCTGTATATTGCTCTTCTAAATGAAAAGGAATGAATATTATCTCATTTAATGCAGATTTACACTAACAATTTAAAAACATCGAATCACACTAAATAGAAACATAAATTCTATGGGAGTGGGAAGGTATGACTGAAGATGACGAGTTAATTCGTCATCAGAGTTCGCTGTCAGAAATGTTTCATTCTTTCCCTAATTCAACGAACAACTCTTTTATTTTTAATTGTGACGTAGTACTTATGCTGGTGCAAGACAATTTAGGTTGGTTGTAATGAAATTTTCGTTGTATCAGTTTTGAATGCGTTCATAATTGAAAGGTCACTCCGTTTAACAGTTAAAATAGGGTAGCTTCTATCTCAAGAACTCGGAATTAGTTTACTACACGTAAAACACTTTTGAGAAAATTGTGATTGGCAGGAGTTATAAATAAATACTGATTTTACAGCTGTTTTAGTACGTTATGTTTGATTTTTATTCGGCTGAATCATTTAAAAGTGGCTGTAAAACGAATCATAGAGCAAGAGGTTGAGATCAAGTGCTTTACGACGCATCCTACATTCTCCCTCTACGCAGAACAATTTAACATTTTCTTGGAAACCAATCTGTTTAATGGAGCAAGTAACAACCTTCAAACATTTTTGACGAATATTAGTATATTAATATTAGTATTATATATTAATATTACAGATTATATATCAATATTAGTATTAATATACGAATATTGATATTAGATTAGTAGTAAAATAAAAATTGTGTACCTGAATTGCAGTAAACTGGAGCAAAGGAGCTCTATCTCCTTTCTTAATAGGTTTGTAATGCTTTTATTGTTTTGATTCTCGGTTTCGTCGTGAATGCGTTAAACCCGCAGTGCGATGATCACTACAGTCCCTGCTCTCTTTATTAGACTCACCTGTATAATTATGATATTTCGAGTTTTACCATGAATAATGGGTATAGTAACCTTATGCAAATATCACTTAATGATGACCAATGAATTTTCCATATATTTATTTTACAAAAACAATGGATACAAACAGAAATAGATCAATATAATTCTTGAAACACTAATATTTTTTTAATCCGCCCTTAGCTGCTCTTAAGGGGGATCTATACCCTCGGATTTTGGGCTATTTATCAATGTTATCAACCTCTGTGCAGAAAAAAAGTTTGGTAACATTGATAAACACGCAACTGCATAATGAACACGAGATGGAGTTGCTTGCTATTTCCATATTCTATTCATCTCGTCGCGAATGCCGTTATACGGGGCAGGTCGCACTAATATTAGTGCCACCGATGAGAATATGTACCTCGTCTGTGTCAGTTTTGCTATGATTCCACATTGACAGCAGTGAAATGTTGCACAATATCGCAGCACTGATTGACAGTCCTTCTGACTAGGCACCATCTCGTGTAAACTAACTGAAATGAAATTGGTTCTAGATTGGCTCTACATCAGAGATAACCTCTGTCTTCATGAACGTAATATGGGGAAATCTCTGCTAATGTGAATGAAATCACGCGCGGCGATTTTTTGTCCTTATACGAGCATATTTTGAGCTACACAAAGGCTCATTTGATAGAGGAAGGTTCATCACGGCGCGCTCTGCTCATCATATCAGTCAGAAAAATCTCTTTGAGACAGGAAAATACATTGAAATCTGCGGTTATTTTTCTAGATTTTTTCTCTACTTTGGGCACTCATATTATTAGATATAAACATAATCTCGTTAAATCAATAGCAGAGCGCGCCGGATTTAACCTTCCTCTATAGAATGAGTCCTCACCCAGTCCAAAATCCGCTCAAATAAGGGCAAAAAATCGCCGCGCGTAAACCCATGTTTCGACCCAAAATCTAGTAAGATTCTAGTTCCTTTCTAGTTACTTCATTGGGTATAGATCCCCCTTAAAGCCGCAACTCTTCTGGGCATGCTATCTATGCAAGTTTGTGCAATTTATTTTAATATAACGTTATGGTGCCAGTGATAGATTATTCTCTCTATCAACTTGATCTTTGTTGTTATATTTTCTTTGGCCAGTTCTCTTCTCAGGCACTCCCAGACATTTTCAATCGGATTCATGTCCGGTGAATTGCCGGGCCATGGTAAAAGGGGGATTTTTTGCTCTTGCAAGAAAATTTTACATTTGGATAGGCAACCTTGTAGTACGAAATCATTACCCCATAGGTTGATAACAGCGTTGAATTCCTTACAGGATTTCAAAAAGCATCAATTCTTCAGGTGAGTCTAATAAAATGAGCAGGGACTGTATATCGTCAGTTCAATAACATGTATGGTGTATCAGAGACACTCGGAGAGTTTAGGGTTAATTGACGCTTAGGATATAAGAATGCAAGTATAAGTAGAAACGTTGAAGGAGGTAATCTGTTGGGGTTGAAGTAACTCGTCTGATCGGGTTAGGTTGGTAGGTTTTTGGGTGTGAGAAGAAGGTGGTTGGTTCCCCAGGCCAGAAGCGGAAGCTTTGGTTGGCTTAGGCATGGCCGTGTTTTTCTTGCCGCGGATCATTAGGGCGATTAGGGTTCCTCCGAAAAGGGGAGAACAGATTAACGCTCGAGTTCTTCTTGTGGTCTGCCTCGCTTTCTTAAACGGACACCTCTTTTCCGTCAGCTTTTCACGTTTTTAAGATTCCCGATGAACTGTACGTTCTGCAGAAAACGTTCGAATAAGACCGCGATTATTGAAATAGTTAATTTAGTCGTATATTAACACGTTACAGGCGGGCTGTCGTGTCATCCATATTTGAGCGGCGGAATAATTTCTCCAGACTTGAAAGTTAATTTTTGCGATGAAAGATTACAAGAATATCTCAATTGGTTTTGTAGTGGGTACAACAAAAAATTAGGCTTTGTGATTTTTTGAACGAAGAATGGACAGCTTTTTGAACTGCAGTAGGTACTTTATATTCGATGCAATATGTAATAGTCGTTACAAGAATATCTCAATTGGTTTTGTAGTGGGTACAACAAAAAATTAGGCTTTGTAATTTTTTGAACGAAGAATGGACAGCTTTTTGAACTGCAGTAGGTACTTTATATTCGATGCAATATGTAATAGTCGTTACAAGAATATCTCAATTGGTTTTGTAGTGGGTACAACAAAAAATTAGGCTTTGCGATTTTTTGAACGAAGAATGGACAGCTTTTTGAACTGCAGTAGGTACTTTATATTCGATGAAATATGCAATAGTCGTTACAAGAATATCTCAATTGGTTTTGTAGTGGGTACAACAAAAAATTAGGCTTTGTGATTTTTTGAACGAAGAATGGACAGCTTTTTCAACTGCAGTAGGTACTTTATATTCGATGAAATATGCAATAGTCGTTACAAGAATATCTCAATTGGTTTTGTAGTGGGTACAACAAAAAATTAGGCTTTGTGATTTTTTGAACGAAGAATGGACAGCTTTTTCAACTGCAGTAGGTACTTTATATTCGATGAAATATGCAATAGTCGTTACAAGAATATCTCAATTGGTTTTGTAGTGGGTACAACAAAAAATTAGGCTTTGTGATTTTTTGAACGAAGAATGGACAGCTTTTTGAACTGCAGTAGGTACTTTATATTCGATGCAATATGTAATAGTCGTTACAAGAATATCTCAATTGGTTTTGTAGTGGGTACAACAAAAAATTAGGCTTTGTGATTTTTTGAACGAAGAATGGACAGCTTTTTGAACTGCAGTAGGTACTTTATATTCGATGAAATATGCAATAGTCGTTACAAGAATATCTCAATTGGTTTTGTAGTGGGTACAACAAAAAATTAGGCTTTGTGATTTTTTGAACGAAGAATGGACAGCTTTTTCAACTGCAGTAGGTACTTTATATTCGATGAAATATGCAATAGTCGTTACAAGAATATCTCAATTGGTTTTGTAGTGGGTACAACAAAAAATTAGGCTTTGTGATTTTTTGAACGAAGAATGGACAGCTTTTTGAACTGCAGTAGGTACTTTATATTCGATGAAATATGCAATAGTCGTTACAAGAATATCTCAATTGGTTTTGTAGTGGGTACAACAAAAAATTAGGCTTTGTGATTTTTTGAACGAAGAATGGACAGCTTTTTGAACTGCAGTAGGTACTTTATATTCGATGAAATATGTAATAGTCGTTGCGTCATTTTGTAACTAATTATTGATATGCGCAATTTGAATCTATGTTAACTGCAGTTAATAAATTTTTTAATTAACTGTTATACAAGATGAAACTTTTATCGAATTGGGTCTGAGCAGACAGTGACATCAAGTTGTTGTGGTAATTACTAGACTGCGAATCTTTATGCAAAATAAACATTTTCTCCATTAATTACAAGACGCAGGAGTTAAGTATAATTTTCTTTCTTTCTTTAATAATTTTAACAAATTGAAATCAGCATATTACAATTCTTAGTTTGTTTTAATCTCTACACTGTTTTAAATTGTACCCACACAATTTTCGCCGCAAATGCATAAAGATCCGCAGTCTAATAATTGCAACTGTTGTAGCGACGTTTGTAGACCTTGGAAGACAAAAACTCATAAGGATAGTAATTATTGTTTAAACTGTGTGTCATATAAAAATACTAACGATATCACTATATATTTTATCTTAATTCTACTGTACAGTTAATTGAATTGTGTATAAGTATTACCTCGCAATGTTTTGAAGCGATTGAAGTGGAAATGCATGATGTGTTTACTGCGTCTGATCAGTGAGATCCACTTCTACTGACAGTGTTGGCTGCAACGCTCTCCTTTCCTATTATTCTCGATTACTGTATGAATTATTTAATGTACAGGGCGATTCTGGGAACTGGGACCAGTGTCGGGCAAAAATTTTATTCAAATAAAAATCCCGACTCTGACTGGGACAAGTTACGAGATATTCGATATTTAGCATTAGTTCCTACACTGCATATCGAGAGTTTGGTTACTTCTTGTAGTAAAGTACGTTTCTGACACAAGTATCTCGTGAAGTATTGACATTTCGATTATCTTGGGTTAGCACCTTTATACGTAGGATAATAAAGGGGATCGATTGGTTTAACAAAAAAATTGGGTGCATTAATGAATAAAGTGCAATTGCACCTGGAGGGTGCATCGGTGCATCCACATAATAAATGTTATAGGCAGTTAGGATACAGTGGGTGTACAAAGTATTCAAACACTTTTTAAAAACTAATAACTTTTTCATAATTGTACCAAACGACCTGATTTTTTATAATCAATTAGAAGCATTAGTTTACGAAATGATATACACAACAGATTTTCCAAAAATTCTAATTTACAAGGTTAAATGCAAAAATAAAAAAGGAATTTTTTAAAACTTTTTTATTTGGGTCCTTAATGAAAATTTAAAATGTATGTTTTGTAGATCTATGTTAGTCATACACATGTTGAAAATTCATTAGTCAAGTAGAAGTATTGATTTGCGAAATGATATGAAAAAAAGATTGTCCAAAAATTATAATTTACAAAGTTACATGCAAAAATATAAAAGGCATTTCTTAAAACCTTTTTATTTGGGCCCTTAAAAAAAATTGAAAATATATGTTTTGTAGATCTATGTTAATTATACACATACTGAAATTTTAATCGAAATCGGTTGACGCAGGAAAAAACGACACGCACCGAAAGATGTACGATTCTGTGGATTTAAGTTTTAAAAAATTCCTTTTTTATTTTTGCATGTAACCTTGTAAATTATAATTTTTGGACAATCTTGTTTGCATATCATTTCGTAAACCATTGCTTCTAATTGATTATAAAAAATCAGGTCGTTTGGTACAATTGTAAACAAGTTATTAGTTTTTAAAAAGTGTTCGAATACTTTGTACACCCACTGTATATGACTTTTCATCATAGAGTATGATCAGAATCACCGTCTATAGAACACATAATCAAGCATTTTGCATATCATATTACATAATGTGCTTACTGCGACTGACCGGTGAAAACCAATTCCACTGAGACTATGCAACGAACGTTTTTTTTTTCTTTTGTAACTACTATTGTCTGACATCTCTATAATGCATATACACATGTTTTGCATATCATTGAATTAACCCTTCCGACCCGACGGAGGTACGCCGCACAGTGGAACCTTTCGTCCAAATCGGAGACAAAATCAAAGAACTTCCGATAGAAATGAGATAGAGAGCTGAAATTTTTTTAAATTACAGCTGAGACTTCACAGAATATGGGAAAAATAGGGAGATTATGATACGAACATTTTTTAACCTTGAAAAAAATCGAAAGGTCCCACACTATGATGCGTTCCATGGGATACGGCGCACAGTGGAACCTTTCGTCCAAATCGGAGACAAAATCAAAGAACTTTCGATAGAAATGAGGTAGAGAGCTGAAATTTTTTTAAATTACAGCTGAGACTTCACAGAATATGGGAAAAATAGGGAGATTATGATACGAACATTTTTTATCCTTGAAAAAAATCGAAAGGTCCCACACTATGATGCGTTCCATGGGATACGGCGCACAGTGGAACCTTTCGTCCAAATCGGAGACAAAATCAAAGAACTTCCGATAGAAATGAGATAGAGAGCTGAAATTTTTTTAAATTACAGCTGAGACTTCACAGAATATGGGAAAAATAGGGAGATTATGATACGAACATTTTTTATCCTTGAAAAAAATCGAAAGGTCCCACACTATGATGCGTTCCATGGGATACGGCGCACAGTGGAACTTTTCGTCCAAATCGGAGACAAAATCAAAGAACTTTCGATAGAAATGAGGTAGAGCGATGAAATTTTTTTTAAATTAAAGCTGAAACTTGGCAGAATATGGGAAAAATGGGAAGATTACGGTACGAACGTTTTATAACCTTGAGAAAATTCGTTAAACAATTCGTTCACAAAAATCGATTTCTTGTAAAATCCTGAGGTCGTAGACAAATTTTGAGACCAGATTTAAAATCAGCGTGAAAAAATCTACAGGAAATGATGTGCAGCATGTTAAAAAAAAATGTTTTCCGCCCGTGTTATTGAAAAAACCGCAATTTTCTTGAAATTGTGAGAGTTTAACGAATTTTCTCAAGTTTATAAAACGTTCGTACCATAATCTCCCTATTTTTCCCATATTCTGCCAAGTTTCAGCTATAATTTTTATTAATTTCATCGCTCTACCTCATTTCTATCGAAAGTTCTTTGATTTTGTCCCCTCGCACGGCCGACGACGCACTGTTTTCGCGAATTGATTTTATATCTTTATATTTAGAAATAGAATAAAGATTTATAAATGAAAATCAAAAGATGATTGAGCAAGATATTAAATAATACCGTTAGTAATGATAATAATACAGTTTTTATTCAGAATATGTATCGTAGAATCATAAAAGGAAGAAAATTCATGATGTTGCATCGGGACGTAGACCGTACGTTCTTCGGGTCGGAAGGGTTAACTAACATAACTTCCTTCGAGCAGTGTAAATTCGAATCATGGAAATTCGTACCGTTTTTCGAATTTCCATTTTTCGAAGGTAATGTTATTCGTATTGCCACACATTTTTGTCTAATTAAGTGCCAGGTAAATATTTGTTGTAGGAGACAGATTGCTCGATATACTGTGTACCGTATGCGGTGATCGTAGCTCTGGAAAACACTACGGCACCTACAGTTGCGACGGTAACTATGAATCTTTTCTTTACTATAATACCCTGCGGATATGTTGTAAATTATAATCACAAATCCGTCGATTATAACTACAATTGTTTGTCACAGTTTCGTTCATTAGAATTTCTGAAGTATAATGATTTTAATTTTAAATTTGAAGTCCTGAACTTTATGAATTACGTTTAAATTTTAACTTTGTTTTTATGTAATACAATTCGAGTTCACAAAGATATGTTTTAAGACAATCCACGCTCTTTTCCACTAATAAATATATTGCAGACTTTATTGATCATTTGTACTCGTGCGAAACAATTTATTTTTACAGTATATTTGAGAAAAACTACTTTTATAACGAAATTCTTTATTACGAACGCGAAGTGCTGTTTGAGATTGTTTTCGCAACGTGTCCGTCGGGAACGAAATTAATACTCCTTTGCACAATGAATACTTGTGAATATGTGAATAATACATACATTTATAATCAAACAATCAAACTGATCAATTTGTGTTTGTACTAAATTGATTCTGATTCTATTTGTATTAAAAATCAAATACTCTACTGTGAATTGATAAATCACTGAGGATTATGTATATCTGATAAGTGCAATTTATATAATTTATAAATTGTTGAATATAATCAGCATAACAGTTTACTCTAAGCGTGTGATTCCAGAAATATAATATTCGAGCATATAGTCATTACAAATTCTACAAAACTGAAGGGAACTTGTCATTAAAGGGAAGACACGATTAGATAAAAAATAGTATAAATTATAAAATTTACTTACAACTTACTTTCGAAAAAGTCACGTTCAATTATATCCTAACAGTTTTATGATTGCTGGCTCGAAACAATGCAAAAATGTTTAAGGTTTCAGTAGATTGCATACGTTATGCGACAGCATTGTCAAGTAAAATACTGCACGGCAATATTTATAATCCGAACAGTTTTCAATATAACGATTATAAATGTGTATTCAGCATTAATGTCCAACACCGCGTAGCCCATTGGTCTTACCCACTGATATTTTCAAGCATTGATGCACACATTCAGAAAGTATTAAAATAATAGCGTTAAATTCGCTCTGCGATATGATGGTAATATTATCCGTGAATATACGATTATTAACGCACGGGACACGTTATAGAATTTTAATAAATTTAATGTCGCGTCTACCTCGACACATAACAGGGCCGTAAAAGATTAAATAAAACACGTTTTATTCATTTCTACCGTGAAACTTGCAAATTTTTGAATATTCCAGCAATTTGATAATCCGTATACGAGGTGGAAAATGTCACAAGCATGATCTCGTCCGAATTTCAGGCTGCTCAGGATTTTTCAAGAGGAGCATCCACGAAAATCGGAAATACGTCTGTAAAGAGCAGGGTGCTCTCAAAGGGCGCTGCCCCATCAATAAGAAATTGAGAAACCAATGTCGAGCTTGTCGTCTTGCTATGTGCTACAAAGCTAAAATGAACAGAGATGGTAAGTAATACCATCAATTATGCCAATATTACACCATTAATTCAATATACGGAGTGTCACCGATCCGATGGTACAAAGAGAAAAATGGACATGGAAAAATATAGCCGAACAAAAAAGAATTATGTTCTCTCGTTTAACCCTTATGTAGCCAAACAAAATTATATTTAACCAACCAAAAATATTTAAAATCTTTGGTATTTAACATATTTGCACGAATTCTCATTTTAAGACTGTAAATTAATACATCGAGTTGGCAAGAAAGTAATTTCCGTATTTTAAGGTGAAATAGAGCCCATTTTTTTTATTCAACCAATGAATTTTAATGGATAAGATATTTTCCCTTTTGTTCGATGATCTTTTGCCAAAAAGAATAAATAAGAAAATAATTTATCGATTAAAGTTCATCGCTTGAATATAGAAATTCGGTTTTATTTCACCTGAAAATACCGAAATTAGCGAGCAAAGAATGGACATTCAGAGATATTTTATAATATTTTTAGAGGAACATTAACAAATTGTTGAAAGAAATGCAGTAAGTGGGTACCCGGTTGGCTACACAAGAGTTAAGGTATCGTTTTCGAGAAAATAGAGTTTTTTTTGTGAAAATTCAGCGAATACGCGTGCTGTTAGGTAGGATTCGTCCGCCATGTCTGTTCATGACCGACCAATTCTACTTCCTGCAAATATTGCAGTACGCGAACCCAACGCATCTTCAAACCAATTTTTCTCGAAAACGGGAACGCGAAAACATTGTTGATTTATTTTTTCATGTAGATTCACGTCCTTGTATCACCAGATCGGTGACACCCTGTATTAGAAGCATTTCATCATCATGTTGCCTGGCCGAGTAGTTTTTCTCGTTTTAAGTTTAATACGGGAAACAAAATCCTAACACCCATAATCATCGAGTAGCTTGTTTGTTTTTGACATTTTAATTACGTGACATATTCTTGTAATATAAGCTTATTCTGAAACAAACACGATTTGCATTTTTTGTAAAGATTAATTCGTGATCGAACGAACCTTTGCGGTCATAATATGGAATTTTTTGAAATTTCAACTTGAATTCACGTTGCTATACATTTGATATTTTTCATTTCACAGTTATTGAAACTATGAAGTTACATGAAAATTGATTCGACAGATATTTTTACTCAGGCACATGTTGTGATAAAAATTGAACAGAATCTAAATAAACAGAGCCTTGTAATTTTTGAAAAGCTAAGACATTTTAGTCGCTTTCAGTTTTCGGTAGGTTTAGAATTTTAAATGAATAAATTTTAGAAATTCACAGTTTCCAAAAACTTACAGTCGAATAATTGCTAATCCAACTTGTACGACTAAATCGATTACGGCTTCGATGTTCAAAGCAGTTGGAATAAGGTCACTAAACCACAAATATCCCACAAAGAAAGTTACTTTAGCCACTGGCCAGGCAAACCTTCCTAAGCAAACGGTCTCCAAGCCCAATGACACAGCGATCTAGCTTGACTAGTCTATTTGATGTTAGTTTTGTACTTGATTTGATGGAAGCTATACTGAAACCGTTCTCCTGAAAGCAGTCTCCAAAATAGTCCACAAAATTTGCATCTTCAACCAAATTTATCCAATGAAACACTGTAGGAACAAAATTGCGATGAATTTAATTTTGGAATAGATCGAATTTAATTACATTCTCCACTCAATACTTAATTCGAATTAAATTTGCTTAATAATTTATCGCGGTATAAAGTGCTAGGTGTGTGTTGTGTCACTATTAACCGATTATGATGGGAGACTTCAACAGGAGCACGGCAAATGTGAAGACTTAATCACGATACTGCAGAATCATGCCACGTTCCACTTTTCGGTGATCTCTCACTTGATCATTACGTGGCACTTCTACTTCATATTTTATGATACAGATATGTATACTTCGCCACTTGGAACACTTTATTGATTAAAACGAATTCTTTAAATTCTATTGTTAATATCCAATTGCAAGATTATGCATATACCAAATAAATATAATCATATTTAGAGCAAAGATACAGTAAATTGTTGAATTGTATAACTAAGAAGTTCTTCAAGTGAAAAATTCTTTAGGCGCACCGCGTACACAACTTTTGCGGGGCAGTGAATGAGTCTGATGCGTCACGCTCCGAGGTGAAACGCTATCCTGAGGGAGGGGACCCTCAACAACTTTCTAGACAGAAAGAAGTATTGATTTATTGTTATCGCGATACAGAGTTTGTTTAATGATTTAATTGACGGCATGTAGTGATTCGGGATTGATTACCTTAATTGTTATTAGAATTAATTCAGTGTTTAAGCGAGTTATTGAACTGAAACCTTTTGACGTGAATAGTTTTTTAGGCGCACGGTGTACATAATTTTTTCTGGGCTGTGAATGAGTCTGATCCGTCACGCTCTGAGGTGAAACGCTATTCGGGTAAACTCGGGGGAGCAGAGTTTTCAAAATTCAAACTAGTTTTTTTAAAAAGGCAAATTGCATGGGCACATAAGAGGAAGTTTGGGAAATGGATATACATTAGATGATCATGTTTATTGTATATGCTCGTGTTATCTAACAATATTAAACGTGCATATTGCGAAAGAAACTTTTGGGACAAACTAATATATACTATGGAAGCTTATGCAAATGTACTAAAGGAACAACAGAAGCATGCGTTAAACCTTCATAAAATTTTAAGTATATGCAAAAGAGTTAGACTTTTTCAATCATAACTTATAATTAGACTGCGGATCTTCAGCATTTATGGCGTCCGGAAATTTTCAAAAATATGCAAGGATATAAAATTCGTCAGAATTTAGTACAATTTTAATACATTTCAGATCTGCGAAGGTTGCTACCACTGAAAATAAGATTTCATTTGTTCCCATTTTCTTAAAATTCGTCTAAACAAATTGCAAATTTCATTAACATTCGTAGTCTAAGGTGAAGTGCCCTATGCCTGGACAGCATGTTTTTCTATTTTAAATTTTATCACTTTAAATAAACAAAAACAATTTCTTAAGAGTTTTAGCATACAGTTCAGAGTTTGTAAAGTAATTTAAAATAAAAAAATCATTGTTTAGATTAATATCTTAATTGTATTAACAAGAATAATTCAAACCTATAGTTGGACATATTAAATCCAATCTAAGCTAATACCTGGACAGAAGTAAAGCCTATATCGGGACAAATTCAATTTACGAGTTGATCGACCGAACATAACCTAAAACGTTGGTTGGTGGCGCTGTTGCGCATGACGAATAGAAGATGCTTTGCGTAATATGTAGTATTCTCATCATAGATTATAGTATTGTATTATTTAACCAAATATATATTTACTTTCATTTACTGTTTTAATAAAACTTTTAATAATACAACTTTTAAGGTTAGGTAGTAATACTGATAGATTTAAGATGTAAACATAAAGTATTATTAACGTCACAACCGGAATACATTTTCTACATACGTTATTCAAGTTAATAGAAGACTAATTATACGTACATGTAGTTAAATAATTTGCAAACAATGCGTTGATTTTATTCACAAACACGTGTCCGGCTTCAGGCGTAAGCACATTGCGTATAAGCTTAGAGTGGGACAGCTACTGTCATCGCGTTCCAGTATGGAGTACTTATATTTGAAAACAGTCCTAATCTTGGACATCTATTATTTGGATTAATAATCATTATTTACGTTAAGTTTGATTGCCAATTTATTTTAAAATATCAATATTATTATGCGTGATAATTATTTCTTGCCTGAGGGCTTAAATTATATCTTTTTTTCTAACAAAAGGTCGAACTATAAATGCACATGATTCGCATGTAAATAGACTATTTTGTACACTGTTTTCAGATGAACTTTGAATTCATTTTTAAATTTCAATTGATGTCTCAATGAAATAATATATTCACACCTACTTGTAGCTAAGGCCTCAGAATATATAATATAATTATTTAATCTCTTAATTACTGATTTTACTTTGAAAATTCAATTGTCCAGATTTAGGTATCACTTTTGGACTGTCCAGACTTAGGGCACTTCACCTTGCTTATAATTATAATAGAATCGTCAGCCTTTTTGTGCAATCGTTCGTTGGCTCCCGATTTGTCTAAATAACATAACTTCATTATTTACCGGTAGCATACCCCGCGCGTCGTGTGTAAACAAACGGAAATTGAAAAAAGATTTTCGCGTACACCAGACAAATAGAATCGGCGGGGTCGATGTAATTTGACACGACAAAGTTATTAAATACTCGTATATAGTTCGAGAATGTTTTTTCGAGGACATTCGAAATTTGTAATCGCCAGCTGCTATCTTTATCGCACCGAAAATGTCACCGACCAATGTTTCCACTTGATCTCGCGTTTATCCGGCGAATGTAGACGATATCGGTGACACTGAAACTTTTCACCGGGTCTTCCGTAAGCGTTGCTGGCCATTTCCATTTAATTAATTAATCGCTCGAAAACTCGTAATCTCTTTTCGATGCGGCATTACATTATGTCGGCGATGACGGGCCAAATTGTAATTAACGCCTACTTGCTGTAAATTTTCTCGTTTTTCTTGTACGGGATTTAGCGAACACCCTGTTGCTTTCAAAATCACTAGAATCATGATTAAACGATCAGTGATATTAAAAAGATTCAAATTCAAGTTATTATTTCATATTCCAATGATTTCCGAAATTAATTCCATGTTTCGTGGAATTAAATCACGCTGCTTTTGGCAGCGTGCAGAATCATGCATGATAATAATAAGAACAATTCCGAGTGTCTAGTTTTCCACTTAAGAATTCCTCAATTTACCGTGAAATGATTCGTTTCGAGAGCCCTGCTAATTCGAGCACTGTGTATGTACATTGTAACGTTAAATTTCCTCGGCACGAGTAACATTTCATGGACAGTACGCTTGGTCGCAGCTTGTAAATTGAGACTAATTATTCCGCTTAGAGGAGCAGGAAGCTCCGCGTTTGAACGCCGCGTCGGTCTCCACTCCAAAGTAAAACAACAGGTATTACAATTTTTCTGCCGGTATATTTCGGATGTACAGAATTATGAGAACCGCAGATAAAGGCGAGGAGGCAGGATCGAAACAAGCGGCCGTCGGAGGGGGTAGAAGTAAATAGGAAAAAGACGAAGGGAAAAGAATGAGAAAGACAAAGAGAGACAGAGCATATTTAAAGGAAGGGAAAGAGTGAAACAGTGATAGAGAGAGAGAGAGAGGGGGGGAAGGAGGAGAAGTAGAGGTACATATCAAAAGAGAAAAGCAGCCAGGGGCGGACCAGACCGCTCGATGGGGATGAGGGTGCCCAGGGTGTCGGGGTGCTTAATGCAGGACGGGTGCTCCGGTTCCCAGCAGTTGCTGAGGCTCCAGACGCGAGTAAGAGAGGAGATTCAATTAGTGGCAGAGCTTCCTAACGTTAAGGAGACTCCACACGGGGTGGGGCAGCGTTCTCGTTCTCGCGTTTTCATCTTCCACCCCCACTGTGCTCTGTTCATCCCGCAGTCATCCACCGCGGAAACGCGCGAGTATATGTACATGCTCGAGTTGCGAGAGGCTTTCCACGGTTGCTCTCTACCTTCCTTGGAAATTAGCGGTAGTTCATGAAGATAATCAACGGGGATGAACGTTGTACACGAACCGGCTGATCGACGTTCGACACTCGCGAAAAATCCCGCTGACTTTCTCCGAGCTATGCCACTAGCTTGTTACATTAGCAGACGTTCGATTTTTAAAATAATCGCGAACGATTCTTATAACCAGACAGCGGGCTTTTATGCAAAATAAACATTGTCTGTAAAAATTGCAAGGTGCAGAAGCTTTGTCGGCTTTTATTCCTTTTCTTGGTGACTTTGCAGAGTTGGAAACGGTACAATAGTATTGTTAAATTCTTTAAACGTTTTTTCTGTTTGTCGTTCGATCTATTGGGTTGGCAAGAAAATAATTTCGGTATTTTTAGATGAAATAAAATCCAATTTTTTTATCAAAGCAATGAACTTTAATCAATAAAATATTTTCCATTTTGTTGTATGATCTTTTGCCATCTTTCTGGTAGCTTCATAATTCCGCGCTCATAAAACTTCTGATCCTTTTCGGTGAAAAACTGATCCAAGTGCGATTTCAGATCATCATCATTAGTGAATGTTTTACCATTCAAAAAGTTTTGTAAACTTCGGAATAAATGATAATCTGATGGTGCAATGTCAGGGCTATATGGTGGATGTGACATCACTTCCCAACCAAGCTCCAATAACTTTTCACGTGTTACCAAAGATGTGTGTGGCCTAGCGTTATCATGGTGGAACACGATTCCTTTGCGATTTGCCAATTCTGGCCGTTTTTCTTTGATTGCTATGTCCAGTTTTGTTAGTTGTCGACAATAAACATCTGAATTGATGGTTTGGTTCCTTGGGAGCAGCTCAAAATACACAATACCTTTGTAATCCCACCAAATTGACAACATGATCTTCTTTTGGTGCAATTCAGCTTTCGGTGTGGTTTGGGCTGGTTCATCACGCTTGGACCATGATCGTTTTCGAGTTGTGTTATTGTAAACAACCCATTTCTCATCACCGGTGATGATTCGCTTGAGAAAAGGGTCGATTTCATTTCGTTTGGGATGCATATCGCATATGTTGATGCGTTGCATTAAGTGAATTTCTTTCAACTCGTGTGGAAACCAAATATCGAGCTTCTTAACGATTCCGAGACTTTTTAAACGATATTCTATGGTTGTATGCGAGACATTTAACCTGTCTGCAATCTCTCGGACAGTTATATGACGATCCGATTCAATAATGGCTTTCATTTGGTCATCATCAACTCCAGATGATCGACCAGAACGTTGGTCGTCTTTAAGTGAGAAATTTCCAGAACGGAATTTTTTAAACCAATTCTGGCACGTGCGTTCTGTTAAGCAATCTACACCGTAAACTTCGCATATATTTTTGTGAGCCTCGGCACCTTTTTTACCTCTACGGAAATAAAAAAGCAATATATGCCTATAATGTTCGTTTCTGCACTCCATGTTCAAATTGACACAGAACTAACAATTTTAATCAAAATTACGTGTAATTTGCTTCAAAAGTAACCTAAAAGATGCAGTTATGAAATGTCAGAAAGAAAACAAACGCAACGTTAACAGAAGCCAATCAAACAAAACATAACGCCATCAGTTAGTGAAAACCGAAATTACTTTCTTGCCAACCCAATATTAATTTGTCAGTCGACTTATAACTATTGGGTTGGCAAGGAAGTAATTTCGGTATTTTAAGGTGAAATGCAACCCACTTTTTTATTCAAGCAATGAACTTTAATATATTTTATATTTTCCTTTTTGTTCGATGATCTTTTGCCATCTTTCTGGTAGCTTCAGAATTCTGCGCTCGTAATCGGCAAAAACTGATCCAAGTGCGATTTCAGGTCATCATCATTTCACCCTAAAATACCGAAATTACTTTCTTGCCAATATACAAAACTTTCGATATAACATTTTTTCATTTGTAGCTTCGCTTTCGAGAAATTCGAGTTTGAAAATGCAGCGAATACTTCCTACGTATAATATACTAAAGCTTGCGAACCTGACTGATCCTTGAACTCGATTTTCTCGAAAACAAATTTTATTCGCTTTTCCGACTTATTTTTACATGTAGAATCACCCCCTGCGCGGTTGTACTCCGATTTCCGGTTCACTCTGTGTAATTCATGTTTGAGACTATTCACTGTTTGACTTATTAATTTTTTGAAACGTATTTTTGAAGGTACTCCTTATAGACACATAATTTTTCTATCCTTCCTAATGCCTCAGTTGTTCATTTGATTGATTCGCAACCTAGTAATTAACTTAGTTTATTAAATTACTGTCAACTTTTAATTACTCGCTTGTAGCACTTACATTCTCGAAACTTTAAATTTGGTACTTTAAGCATAAACAAAGATGTTAACTACACTAGCAAATATCTATTTTCCGTTAAAGTAGTTATTTTATTCAAGATAAATTTATTTATAGCGGAGTCATATAAAGAGTTCCATGTAACCAGTAATGCAGAAAATCAAGTGCGAGTAACTGAAGGTTAATAATCTGAATCAAAATAGATCCGGGCTCCGCCGCACAGTGGTAAAATGTCGAATTCTAACTGGACAAAAATAATTTTTCTCGATTATTGAAAAACATATTTAATTGAGAAAATATATTATTAGACATACTGAACCAAATAATTCTAACAATTATATCTCATTATTTCCATTTTTTATCTATTAACGACTAGTTGAATGTTCCGAAACTGTGGTGAATTTTTGTTTTGTGCATTGAAAAATGGAAAGTAAGTACGTATTAAACTAATTTATATTTTCTCGTTTTAGTTTAAAACTAAAAGGAGGAAGTAAATGAAATGAACCATAATCAAAACCGTTTTTTTATGAATGAGTTAATAAAGTAAGGTTATACTTTGACTCAAGCATACTCAAGCTGCAATATTTTTGTGTATTTTATCTATATGAATTACTTAACAATGTCGAAGGAAAATTAGCTGCTACAATCTGCTACTTTCTGTACTTAATTATAGTACTTAAAGTAAATATAGTACTTAATTATAGTTTGTAATACGAATATTATATGTAATGAAGTTACTGTAATTATAATTTTTAAAAAAAGTAATCATAATAAAGTCATTTTCTTATATTCACAGACTTTACCTTCTATAAGTCAGAAATATAGAAATATAAGAAAAATATCCGTTTGTTACAATTTTTATGTTCAATTCCTTTATAACAAAAAAATAAATATCGTAATAGTAATTATTAAGTATCAAGAGGATATAAATTATTCAAAAATAATTTTGTCCACCTAAAATCGAAACATTTACCACTGTGCGCCGTCGGACGGTTAAGGGGGTTGACTCATTTTTCCACGATTGCAAGGGTACCGGATGCGCCTTCTCGTTTCTCGATAATGCAAAGATGGCGTTCTTCAGTAGTCAAAAGCGCTAGATAAAACATCAATCTTGGTCGCGATCGTCCCCAAAAGTCCTATTTTTACGTTTACGAGGCGCAATTTGCATTATTCGCATACTGCGCATGTAGCTTTTTTCCATAAAGCTGCTACAATTATGATAATAATTGCAAATAATGCAAATTACGCCTCGTTAACGTAAAAATAGGACTTCTGAGGGCGATCGTGGCCTAGTTCGACCTTTTATCTAGCGCTTTTGAATACTGAAAAACCCGATCTTTGCAATGAGAAGGCGCATCCCACACCCTTGCAATTCTGGAAACGAGTGGACCCCTTAATGTCGCACGCAAAGGGGTTGATTCGGCATTCGACGCTCGCAAGAAATCCTGCTGGCTTTTTTAGAGCCACACCTCGAACGTCGCGTGTTCGACAATTTAATTGAGCACCACTGTATTTCTATTTGTATTTCAATGTGCAAATAAATTCAGTGGTAGTGATATTTAGCTGGAATTCATACAGAAAGTATCCAAAATTATGTTTAGAAGTATTCATCAACATTCTGTAGCACTTTTTCCCACTTAACTGCTAGATTATAAATGCCATCCCGGAAAAAGAAATACCCCTTCAATGGAATTTTAATGTTCAGCGGATAAATTGTGTTAGAGAGACCTGAAAAGATGATAGTCAGTTGAGGCCATGTCTGGAGGATGTCCCATCCTTACACAGAGTGTCTCACGTCTCTTCTGCTAAATGTAACCATGCATTGTCGTGTTGCAGAATTACGTGCCTATTCCCTCGACTGGTGAAAGGTCGTTTCCTCTCAAATTCATCGTGTACAGTCATTAATTATTGCTGATAGTAATCTGTAGTAATTATCTAACCAGGTTTAGATATTAGCCCAGGGTCTTCGGGGCTAATCCATGATTTGCTTGGGTTTGAATCTTGCGCAGGAAACTCGTCCTTTTATATCGAGAATCACTTCTGCGACTTTTATGGCTTCACTCACAAGTCGAGTCGCAGTGCTGGGATCGTGGACCTTAATTAAACTTCTTCTGGTTAATCTGGAGCAAAAATAAGCTGTCGGAGCGTTTTTGAGAATACTCATTAATTATCAAAATAATTAATATTTAATTTTATGATATCCAGAAAATTCATTGATATACATACTTAATTTCTTAATCATATCGCAACAGCTATGGTAGCAATTAATCATTTTTATTTATTTT
Source organism: Lasioglossum pauxillum (assembly GCA_933228785.1). NCBI lineage: Eukaryota > Metazoa > Arthropoda > Insecta > Hymenoptera > Halictidae > Lasioglossum > Lasioglossum pauxillum. Next base: position 40,478,713 of record OW121705.1, on the reverse strand, counting down.
CTTTCAATTTTAAGATTTAAAGTCTTTCTTCCTTGTTTCTGTTTTCTTTTCACTTTCTTTCGAATCATGCTATTTATTTATTGGTGCGGTTGTCAATATTGCAACCAGTTATATATTTTAAGCAGGAAATGGACAGTTCGTAGGACGGTGTGCTCCGTAAAAATATTTGAAATTAATATTTTCGGCAATATGAACATTTTATGAATGCTAATGAATTACATAGGCACTTGGCAGTTCTGATATCAGTCCGAAAGCAAACTTGGTTCACGTGGGAACAAATAGGCGTGTCAGAATGAATACCAAGAGTTCTGAAATCAGATAAATTAGAAAATTAAGAAAGGAAGTATATCAAGATATTTCCTGGATATCATAAACTTAAATGTTAATTATCTTGATAAATAATGAGTATTGTCAAAAATGCTCGGACATGGGTCAGCTTATTTTTCCTCTAGATTTATCAGAAAAAAGTTATAATTAAAGTCGACGACCCTACCACTGTGACCTCTCCTTTTCAGTTCATGGGAGACCCAACGACCAAGGTTTAGAATTTTACCTAACTTTTTCAGGTGGAGATCTTCACTTTAACCCTCCGACGGCCGTGCCCGGGTCTATTTTGACCAGGAACATCAACATTCTCATAGCAATTAAACTAAATGAATAGCTGATGCATTGGGGATATCGAAAAGATTAATGCGTCCCACACAAAATATCGTCAAAAGTAAATTTTTAAACATTATCTATTCGAGCAGTGAACGGTCCTAAGCATCGTTAATTATACAGCTATAAAAATCGTCCGTTGTTCGAGGGTTAAAACGCCATAAAGAGCGGGAAGAAAGCATAGTTTACACTAAAGTTACGGCCGATTGAATAAAAATGCACCGAACTTATTTGCACAGCGAACACCATTTTACTCGCTGGTTGTGAGGAACCCATAAAACGTAGGTGACCATTCGATAAGTGGTATCTATTATGTAGGTGCTACGTGGTGCTCGGTGCTTTCGCGAAACACAGCGCCGCCGCAGGCATGCAATCATCCGCCGGCTGACAACCCAGAGATCTCTAACCCCCGGCATGGCAGCGGCCTGTACCAGCACCCCCGTCGACAATTCCACGGAAATTCGTCCCTCCCGGTGTCATTTGCTCTGCCCGTCTACCTTGCCAACGAAATGCCCCCGCGGACCCGTATATTTTGCGAAATATGACGTTAAACGATATCAGAAGATTACCAAGCGGCTTACCGTGTCGGATTTGCCGCTTGCAAAGGGAAAGAGGGACTTCGTCGCGGTTTCGTCGAATATTCCTCGTAGGCCGGTGCTTCCAATTCTCAGGGAGAGAGCTTCAGCTTTTTCCTGCTGCCTTTAGAAATTTCGGGAACACGTCTACACAGCTCGTGATCCGACAAAACTCTTCATCGAGTTGCGGCTCAGCGACCTAAAGTAACAGTTTTCTACAAAATTTGGATAAAAGGGAACATTGACAGGTACAGTCGAGAATAATCACTAGACTGCGGATTTTATGCATTTACGACGAAAACGAGTTAGAGCACAATTCAAAATAGTACAAACATTAAAAAGATTTATGGCTGGTAATACAGTGACTCAAACAATTGATCAAATGTTTAATTTTGTTTAAATTTTTATTTAATTGAACACATGTTAATAAGATATGTAACAAAATATTTTATTATAATACATACATAGTTTTCGTAGTTCATATAATACAGAATTAACTTAAATATGTTACACTTTTTAAACAAAATTAAATGTAATTAACAAATTATGTAATGATCAAATTTTTGAGTTTGAAAAAATGAAATATTAGTACTTCGTATACCCTCCTTTCGCTTTCAGAACAGCTTCTATGCGTCTTGGCATACTATCTACTAAACTTTTACACTGTTTAGCCTTAATATTGTCCCAAGCGGTTTTAACTTCTGACCACAATTCAATAATACTTCTTGAATTGTGATCGAAGTTGGCAACTGTTCTTTTTAGTAAACACCATATGTGTTCTATTGGGTTCAGATCGGGAGACTGTGGGGCCAGTCTAAAACAGTAAAACCATAGCTGTTAACCATACTTTGGTGATTTTTGCCTTGTGTTTAGGGTCGTTATCGTGCTGAGAAATGACTTCTTCTGCGTTCTTATTCCATTTTGCCAAACTTCCAATTAAACTTTTCTGCAGGATGGATGTGTATGACGTTGCAGTCATTCGACCTACAATTTTTTCAACGCATCCGACGCCCTCAGTGGTTATACAACCCCAAACTGTGATATGGCCTCCTCCAAATTTCAGTGTTGGATGAACATGATGCAACCGTACTTGTTCTATATTTCCTCGCCATGTCGATTTGCGTCCATCGCACCCAAAACGATTTATTTTTCGTCTCGTTTGACCATATTACCTGGGCCCAATCGAGATCTGTATAATTTTTACATTTTTCGGCAAACTGCAGTCGAAGCTTCTTGTGCCGCTTTGTAAGAAGAGGTTTCTTTATTTTTGCACGTCCTCTTAAATTCACTTTTCGCAGTGCATTACGCACTGTTTCAGCGTTTACTACCATTACGGATTGATCGTATGATTCATCACTTTGTGATAGTGGATAACTTTGATTTTCGTCCTGCTTTATTTTCTAGTATGTTTTCTTTTAAAGTTTCACGTACTGAAGACACAGTACCAACAGAGCACAGTATCTTCTTAGAAATCTCGCGATGAGAAAGCCCAGATATTAATGGTTTTTTAATTTCTGATATTTTACTTGCTTTTATTAGTCTCATTATGAAATATGACTAAAAATATCTTTTTTATTAATTATTTTATCACAAACGTATTCTCGAATGTTTAAAAATAACATTATAACTTACCAGTGATTATATTTGTGCTAAGGAATGCCAAAAATATAAGAATTTTTCACAGTTGAGCTTAACACAAATAATTGATCAAGTATACACAGAATATACAAATTCGTAATACACGTCCGCTTTATACGATTACAGGGCTTAAACTGTCGTGAAGTACCGACGCAATGTTAACATTTTTCGTATATGTATCAACAGTCTTAAGCAAGATTCTGAGAAAGGTATACTGTGACTTGTTTCCTTTTTGTTCGAACATTTGATCAATTTTTTGAGTCACTGTATATCGTCTTCGACTTATTAAGATTTGTAACACTAGGTTTACGGAGCACTAGGAGAGTGAGTATTTTACATTAGTTTATAAAAATAATAAGGACATATTTATCCAAATTTTTATTCATTTATCGAGAATCTCAATAATTGTAAATTGAAAATATTAGAACACGTTTTAACGTTGTTTTAATACCAACAATTTTTATTTTACATCCAGTAATCCGCGGATTTCATGCATTCACGACAAAAACACGCGCGAGTTGGACCAATTTAAAATAGTATTAGGTGTTAAAATAAGTTCTTTCCCCCTTTTTTATCATAATTCAAGATTTTATTACATTTTACGTACATAAAATGTACTGAAATCTTGTGCCTGGTGACTCCCGATCTTCCTGCCAATTCTCCTTGCGTCTGGGTCGGATTTCGTTGAGCAATTCCTCTAACTCACCGTCATCGAACTTTCTCGGTGCACCTGAACGATCGTCGTCTTCCAAATGAAAATTTCCGGCTTTAAATCTTTGGTACCATTTCTTGCATGTTCTGTAAGATACAGCTTTCTCTTCCAGTGCCGCACAAACCATTTCGGTAGCTTCAACAGCTGATTTCCTAAGCAGGAATGCAAAGAGTAAGCAGTGGTGCAAATGATGCTTCTCGCACGAAACTGTTGCATAGGACGACTCGTCTTAAAACTAAAAGAACGCTCTTTCAGATGGCACCAGAATCGGGAAGTAGTTCGAATTCAGTCAGAAGTTATGATGGTAGAAAAAAAGGTGAAGGAACTTATTTGCACACCTAATACAAACGTTAAAAAGATTTAAGGGTGGTAATATACAGGGTGTCCCAAAATTCGTGAACTAACCGAAAGGGGGTGGTTCCTGAGACCATTTCAAGCGACATTTTCCTTTGCAAAAATGTTATCCGCGGCTTTGTTTAGGAGTTATTAACGAAAAACACGGACCAATCAGAGCGCGACCTAGACGCAAGTTGCCACAGTTGGCCAATAGACAGTTGGCGCGTCCAACTTGCGGCTTAAGGGGGTAGTCTACCCGATGGTTACAACTAGAATCTCACTAGAATCTTACTAGAAAACATGGGTTTGCGCGCTTCGGTTGTTTGACCTTATATCAGCAAATTTTGGGCTGGGTGAGGTCTCATTCTAAAGAGGAAGGTTCATCAAACTGCGCTCTGGTCATGAGGTCAACGAGATTATGTTTAATATGTATAATATAAGGGCCCAAAGTAGAGAAAAAATCTAGGAAAAAAACCCGCAGATTTCAATGCATTTTTCTGTCTCTGAAAGACTTTTTGACTGCTCAGATGACCAGAGCGCAGTGTGATGAACCTTCCTCTTTAGAATGAGCCCTCAGCCAGCCCAAAATTTGCTGATATAAGGTCAAACAACCGAAGCGCGTAAACGCATTTTTTCGACCCAGAATCTAGTAGGATTCTAGTTATTTGCTAATTTACTAGAATCCTGCTAGATTCTGGGTCGAAAAAATGCGTTTGCGCGCTTCGGTTGTTTGACCTTATTTGAGCAGATTTTGGGCTGGGTGAGGGCTCATTGTAAAGAGGAAGGTTTGACGCAGTGCGCTCTGGTCATTAGGGCAGTCAAAAAGTCTTTCAGAGACAGAAAAATGCATTGAAATCTGCGGGTTTTTTTCCTAGATTTTTTCTCTACTTTGGGCACTTATATTATACATATTAAACATAATCTCGTTGACCTCATGACCAGAGCGCAGTGTGATGAACCTTCCTCTTTAGAATGAGCCCTCACCCAGCCCAAAATTTGCTCAAATAAGGTTAAACAACCGAAGCGCGCAAACCCATGTTTTCTGGTAAGATTCTAGTAAGATTCTAGTTGTAACCATAGGGTAGACTACCCCCTTAAGCAAGCTTAAACTTGCGTCTAGGTCGTGCTCTGATTGGTCCGTGTTTTTCGTTAATAACTCCTAAACAAAGCCGCGGATAACATTTTTGCAAAGGAAAATGTCGCTTGAAATGGTCTCAGGAACCACCCCCTTTCGGTTAGTTCACGAATTTTGGGACACCCTGTATTGTCTTCACCTTATTAAGATTGTTAACATTAGGTTTGCGGATCACCAAGAGTGGCTATTTTACATTGGTTTGTAAAAAGAACAAGAATATGTCTATCCAAATTGTTATTTATCTATCCAGAATCTCAATAATTGTGAATTGAAAATTTGAGACACGTTGTTTCGATGTCAACAGTTTTCATTTTGTGTCTAGTGATCACTACACTGCGGATTTCATGCATTTACAACATAAACTGATAAATAGACTGCGGATCTTTATGCAAGATAAAAATTGTCTGTATCAATTGCAAGAAACAGATCGTTTCTCTTCAAGCCATCTTACTATACTCTTGAATTTTTCTATAGACTTTCCACTGGAAAAAATGAATCTACACTACTCTAGACATGTATGAATAATGAAATATGACACGGAATTTGAGGTGTCGGTCTTGCTTGTCAGTCTTGACTTGTCAAAACCGAATAATGAACCCCTTAGTTCTCCCAGGCCGAACGGTCAACATCATTTCCAGTGTACACATTCAAATCGGGCGAGGCGTTTGGATCCGCAAACTTTGCCTCGTTTCATGCCCAATCGATCGCCGCTCGCAACTTCGAAGTTTAAATCTCTTTGTTTCCGTTCATAATTCGAAGCCACCCTTTCTGGAAGTACGAAGTACTCTGAACCGGAATTAAACCGACGCGCCCCGTGTTTGCCCCTTTCACCGGCAGAAAATCGAGATTATTTCCGATAGTTCGCTCCTCGACCAAACCTTCCATCGTTCACGGATCACCACGCTTCTAAAAGAAAAGAAATCATTCGAATAACTTTAACCGTCCGCGTTCAATAATCGAGTCAGCTTTTTTGTTAATAATTGAAATTTTAGTTACTCGCGAGGACCTCGATTATCTGAACCTCTAATGTCGGAAGTCATCAGTATTCGCTTCGGATGTGAATAGCTCAATCTAAAGCAATCGATATGTACTTTTTACATATGTATAGTTGAATAAAAATGTATTTTCTCTTTCAACTATCCTAACAAGCCGAATAATAATACAACAAATCGTTAAATTCGTTTAATGTCTTTACAGTTTTCATCATGATGTTGGATTTATACAGATTTCATACAATTTTCGGTGCAGTGTGTCGCACTCATGCGACAAAAGTGACACGAGCAATAAAAACTACGTTTTCAGAAACAGCGAAAAACTGTTTCTAACATAATAGAATATTGTACAGGCGTCGAAAGCTATTGTTTGACAGAATATATAGTTTCGAAGTAAACGATCATGTCATTTTTGTTATTTTAGCCTTACAATCCATAAAACAACACTTTTGACGTGTGACGTTTTTTATTTGTATCTGAACCACAGAGAACTGATATATATGTATACCTTCGTATTTTAATTTGTTGTTTTGTTGTTAAATGACACAAATGTCACCCGGCAGCTAGACAATAAAGTTAAGTTAATACGCTTTTGATGACTCTTATGAAATAATATTTAAAGAATTAATTAATGGTGATAACTCAAAAATCTGACTCAGAGTCACCATGAAAAATTGCTGTACCATAATCAAAATATTGTTTACACTATTAAATATGTTGCGATCCAACCAATTACTAAACATTTAAATACTGTATGAGGTACTATATCAATTTCATATGCATGAAATGAAAAAAAAAAATAATGTAGAAAATAATTATTCTCGGTCGGAAGAAATGTTTGCTTTTCGAATTAAAATAGCTTCGACTGCAAAGGGTTAACATCTGACTGATCCTCGCGTTTCGAACGCAGCCCTAGTCCCGTTCTCGAAAGAAAACTACCGGACGATCGTTCGAGGACAATCGAGCCTACGGCGTTATAGTTTCGACCGATCGGTCGGTCCTGTAGCCAGCGTGGTTTCGTAGACCACGGCACACCGAAGAAAGGCAGACACAGTGAAAACCATAGAACAGGGGGCGAGAATGATGGAAGGGGGTTGCGTGGGAGTGGACGGCTGGTAACGCAACGAAGCGAGGCGTGCCGTACACGCGGCCGGCAGCATCAATCCATCCACATAAACGGTAAACTGTAAAGCGGGTTCTGAAGAGAGAGAGAGAGAGAGAGAGAGAGAGAGAGAGAGAGAGAGAGAGAGAGAGAGAGAGAGAGAGAGAGAGAGAGAGAGAGAGTGCGAGAGAGAGAGAAAGAGAGAGAGAGAGGAGAGTGCGAGAGAGAGAGGAATGTGATATGGTATCGTGCTGAGACTGTAGAGAAAAGAGGAAGACAGGCGCGGCTCTGCATGCTCTCCCTCTTGTGGTAGGGCACGATCTGTGTGGACTGAACGACTCGTTGCGCTAAGCTGGGCTTTGATCGTCACCTGTCATACTAACGCCCAGAAGAGCTGCACCACGGATACGGTTCACATAACTGCGAGAATTACCTCTACTGGCTTATGCATCGGGAGCAACGCGTCGCTTCCATTCGCGATCGGATCGTTCGCTTTTTTTATACGTTCGCCGCGGAATGTTTATGTGCAAAACACAGTTCTCTTCTCCGAACAGACCATTTCCGGGATATATCCCTCCTCGTGTTCAGAATACTTGAATGCATTCTTTGCCTTATCATTTTTTCGGTAAGGTGAAGTGCCCTAAGTCTGGACAATTGAATTTTCATAGTAAAATCAGTAATTAAGAGATTAAATAATTATATTATATATTCTGAGGCCTAGCTACAAGTAGGTGTGAATATTATTTCATTGAGACATCAATTGAAATTTAAAAATGAATTCAAAATTCATCCGAAAACAGTATACAAAATAGTCTATTTACATGCGAATCATGTGCGTTTATAGTTTGAACTTTTGTTAGAAAAAAAGATATAATTTAAGCCCTCAGGCAAGAAATAATTATCACGCATAATAATATTGATATTTTAAAATAAATTGGCAATCAAACTTAACGTAAATAATGATTATTAATCCAAATATTAGATGTCCAAGATTAGGACTGTTTTCAAATATAAGTACTCCATACTGCGACGCGATGACAGTAGCTGTCCCACTCTAAGCTTATACGCAATGTGCTTACGCCTGAAACCGAACACGTGTTTGTGAATAAAATCAACGCATTGTTTGCAAATTATTTAACTACATGTACGTATAATTAGTCTTCTATTAACTTGAATAACGTATGTAGAAAATGTATTCCGGTTGTGACGTTAATAATACTTTACGTTTACATCTTAAATCTATCAGTATTACTACCTAACCTTAAAAGTTGTATTATTAAAAGTTTTATTAAAACAGTAAATGAAAGTAAATATATATTTGGTTAAATAATACAATACTACAATCTATGATGAGAATACTACATATTACGCAAAGCATCTTCTATTCGTCATGCGCAACAGCGCCACCAACCAACGTTTTAGGTTATGTTCGGTCGATCAACTCGTAAATTGAATTTGTCCCGATATAGGCTTTACTTCTGTCCAGGTACTAGCTTAGATTGGATTTAATATGTCCAACTATAGGTTTGAATTATTCTTGTTAATACAATTAAGATATTAACCTAAACAATGATTTTTTTATTTTAAATTACTTTACAAACTCTGAACTGTATGCTAAAACTCTTAAGAAATTGTTTTTGTTTATTTAAAGTGATAAAATTTAAAATAGAAAAACATGCTGTCCAGGCATAGGGCACTTCACCTTATCTCTTCGCCGAAAATTTCTATTTATCATGTTGCTGCGAATTTCCGAGGCACACATTTTCATTGTATGTTATTCAAACAAACTCACAATTTCTGACAGTAATTTATAAGAATCGTTTAGTGGCTCAATCGTGGTCACTGGATCGACTGTCAATCATATGATATGATACTACAGTTTCTTGAGTCGCTTCTATTATTCCTTTAGGGGCTGTTGACTTCACTAAGGGTTTCCGAGTCAGGTGGGCTGAATGCATAATTCATGTCATACAGCAGTGCAATCCTATTGTACAATCCATTAATCTGTGGTCATCTGATTTAAACATGTGTGAAATATCATATGCGTTAACCCTCCTGTCAATCTGCATTACAAACGTACCTCCACTTGGAATACCGTTTCCGGAAGAGACGACGAATTAGCTGACATGTTCACATGAATCGTATCTATACATATTAAACTTGTTTTGTTAATTTTTGTAATCCAATTTTCAGCTCGAATTTGAAGCGATCATTATGCATTAAGAACTCTTTGGTGTTGAAACCTTTGTGCACTATGTTTAATTTGCTTTATGAATATTGATAAATTTATTTATTTTTATTTTATAGAACGAATATAATTATTCAAGCCTGTCGTATTCTTTTAATTTTAGTATATTAATTCTTTATATATTCTTATATTCGAAACACGTTTCAATACAAGCGCTTGACCAGCTGCTTGAACGTAAGAGAAAATTGGAAGCTAAGTTTGGTAAATACTTATCGTGTTACCAAACTTGACTAAAATATTGATACATCATGATTAGACTGCGGATCTTTATGCATTGATGAAATTGAGTAGACGAAATTGAAAATGATTGGAAAATTTGTCAAATCGAAGATATCAATATACGATTTTTCCTATATTAAAATCATTAAGGGAAGAAATAACATTCAATTTAGTTCCTACTCCTTGCAATCGATGCAGACAATTTTTGCACTAGAAGTAATCAAAAAGTCCACTGGGAATAGATTCACAATTTTTACAGACTCAAGGAGTGCTACTATGGCCATTGAAGATTCGGAAACAACCGATGAATGTATTCAGGAAATACAAGAAAGTTTTAACTCGACGGTTGAAACCGGAAAATCCATTACATTTTGCTGGATTCCGTCACATATGGGTATACAGGGTAATGAAAACGCTGATAGAGCAGCCAAATTAGCAGCCTGCAACTCAAAAATAAAACAAATCACTCATTATACCAGACTAAACGATCTTAAAAACCACCTAAATGAAATCTTTAGGAAACAGGTATTTGACAAAATTAAAAGCAATTACATACAAAAATATCATAATGAAGGAGCTGATCTTGAGTGGCAAAAATTTCCAAGTCCAGTAGATCGTCAAATTGAAACTTCAATTTCTAGAATTAGAATTGGGCACTCTGAAATAAACCATTCATTTTTGTTAAACAAAAAAGAAAACACGATCTGCGATATATGTAAAGTACCAGTTAACATGAATCATCTAATAATAGAATGCAAAAAGTATGAGAATGAAAGAAAAAATGCTAAGTTGCCTGGATCCTTACCTATTTTGTTAGGTTCTGAGGAGTATATCGCCGGTCTTGTCCAGTACATCAAAGATACTAAAATGTATAAAATATTGTAAGACAGTGTGTGTGTGTGTGTGTGTGTGTGTGTGTGCCGTGTTGCTAATGACCTTTGATGTTGAAGCAACATTAAATAAATAAATGTAGTAGTAGTAGACAATTTTTATTTTGCATGAAGATCCGCAGTCTAATAGTGATTCTCACCATCAGTGACAGTGACAAAGTAGTGAAAATTCGAATACGTGAACGCGTCGAAACGCGATATTCCGGCGCTCGGCACGGCGCTGCAACAGGCTTGGCATTTTCCAGAAGACAGGAAAAAGGTTCGCAAGGTCGTGTCCCTTTGGCACACGCGTCGCTGCGCGTACACACGGGGGCCCACCATATGAATCTCTATGGAGTGGTAACACGTGTACGGGCGCGTCCTACACGCGAGTCCGACACACGAATCGCGAATTCGGCCCCTCCAATCGGCTAAACTCGCCGGGGCAGGGGAACGTTGATGGCGACGGGAGCAGCAGGGTGATAGCTGATGGTGGTAGTAGGTGGGTGATGGCGGCGAGGGTGGTGGTGGTAGTCGATGTATCAACCCCACTCACTCGGGGATTAGCCTTCGAGATCGCTGACTGCTGAAATGTTCACAGATCGGTTTACCGTTTAGCAGGATAGAGAGTGTGAGCCCCGTGATCCATGGCCCGTGTGAGCACCGACGACCCCACACACACGATCGTCACACGTGCACCCTCCCAACATACACACATATACACACAGTCAAATTTCGCTCTCGATACCGCGCGCGTTCACGTTCACGTTCCCTGGACTATATTTGTCACTTGTGTACTCGCTTCCTTATCCGCTTGGTTTTTTGCTATCCGCCGTTTCGCTATTTCGAGTTCCCCACGAGCTCCTCGCGAACTCTTTTTCGCTCGTCCGTTCTCCACCGGCTTAACCCGATCGCTTTTCTCGGGCTCCGTTGCACGCGGAATCCGCCATCGCTCGAATAAAACTAATTTATTAGTTTAATTAGCTTATCCTAAGTGGATTTTAGTAGAAGCAATTTTTTGAGATACATCCGACCACCGTGGAACAGGGTTGAAGGCCGGTTTAACGTCGATTTATACTGCCCCCTCAGACACGGAACGGTTCCGTTCAGTATAATAATACCTTTTTTGTTTAGCTTTCGATACGTGTATAAACAACTATTATTATATTTGAATGCGTTAACGAATGTTCGTCTGATCAGTGCTGAACGGAACAGTTCCGCGTCTGTGCGGATAATATTGGGTTGGCAAGAAAGTAATTTGGTATTTTTAGATGAAATAAAATCCAATTTTTTTATCAAATGAACTTTAATCAATAAAATATTTTCCATTTTGTAGTATGATCTTTTGCCATCTTTCTGGTAGCTTCATAATTCCGCGCTCATAAAACTTCTGATCCTTTTCGGTGAAAAACTGATCCAAGTGCGATTTCAGATCATCATCATTAGTGAATGTTTTACCACTCAAAGAGTTTTGTAAACTTCGGAATAAATGATAATCTGATGGTGCAATGTCAGGGCTATATGGTGGATGTGACATCACTTCCCAACCAAGCTCCAATAACTTTTCACGTGTTACCAAAGATGTGTGTGGCCTAGCGTTATCATGGTGGAACACGATTCCTTTGCGTTTTGCCAATTCTGGCCGTTTTTCTTTGATTGCTATGTCCAGTTTTGTTAGTTGTCGACAATAAACATCTGAATTGATGGTTTGGTTCCTTGGGAGCAGCTCAAAATACACAATACCTTTGTAATCCCACCAAATTGACAACATGATCTTCTTTTGGTGCAATTCAGCTTTCGGTGTGGTTTGGGCTGGTTCATCACGCTTGGACCATGATCGTTTTCGAGTTGTGTTATTGTAAACAACCCATTTCTCATCACCGGTGATGATTCGCTTGAGAAAAGGGTCGATTTCATTTCGTTTGGGATGCATATCGCATATGTTGATGCGTTGCATTAAGTGAATTTCTTTCAACTCGTGTGGAACCCAAATATCGAGCTTCTTAACGATTCCGAGACTTTTTAAACGATATTCTATGGTTGTATGCGAGACATTTAACCTGTCTGCAATCTCTCGGACAGTTATATGACGATCCGATTCAATAATGGCTTTCATGTGGTCATCATCAACTCCAGATGATCGACCAGAACGTTGGTCGTTTTTAAGTGAGAAATTTCCAGAACGGAATTTTTTAAACCAATTCTGGCACGTGCGTTCTGTTAAGCAATCTACACCGTAAACTTCGCATATATCTTTGTGAGCCTCGGCAGCTTTTTTACCTCTACGGAAATAAAAAAGCAATATATGCCTATAATGTTAGTTTCTGCACTCCATGTTCAAATTGACACAGAACTAACAATTTTAATCAAAACTACGTGTAATTTGCTTCAAAAGTAACCTAAAAGATGCAGTTATGAAATGTCAGAAAGAAAACAAACGCAACGTTAACAGAAGCCAATCAAACAAAACATAACGCCATCAGTTAGTGAAAACCGAAATTACTTTCTTGCCAACCCAATATACAGCGAATCACAGCAATATCCTAACAATTTGAACAGGAAGATACGTTCTTGGACTAGAACAATTAGCTCACTACATAATGTGAGCAAAATTTCGAGACAATTGCCATTGGTCGAAATGACAGAGAAAATAATTCTTTCAAGAAATGACACTACCATGTGGTACGAGGATCACAAAAAGGAACATCGAGATTGCCAAATGCCTTCGGCTCAAACATATTGTTACGAGATGAAGTTGCCTACCCCTGAGTTAATATCGCAGAGATCGATATTGCGGTATCCGAACAACGAGGTGTTGACAAGAAGAAGAGAGACGATCAGATCCTCTTGAGCAATCGAGACAGAAGCACGCATTAACGTTTATATTGCCTTGTTGTTGAATAAATAAAGTTATAGTTTCCCTTTTTATTATTGTAATGTGTTCTCCGGCAGAACCACGCCGAAGCCTCCGCAACAATATCAATACGGATCCAGGATGCCCCAGTATCTCCTCCGCTGCTTCTCAGTCAAAGTTGCGTGCTCGGTGCAGCAAGGGTGTGCATCTCCGGTTGCTCCATTTTTCCTGTAAATCGACCGGCGGGTATCTCGGTTATCCGTCACATTATCCGTCGCGTTCTCTCGCCTGGTTTCTCTCGCGGCCTCTGGTCAACGTTTTCCCTCGGTCCAGCATGAATGACAAAACGCAAAGCCTAACCTGGTGTCGGATCGGGTCGGGTCGGTGAGCGCGCGTGCGCTCGCGCCCGCTCGGGTACACAGAGAGAAGACCGACGCCACTCAAACTGTGGGAACTCGCATTGTGTAGCACACGTGGCCAGAGGCCGAGTATTACGGTGGCTCGTGGCTTCTGTGTGCACTGGATGTGCCGGTGGACGAGCGAAATAGCCCAGGCTCCTGGAAGAGAAACAGAGAGGACAGGCTGAATGGAAAAGGGAACAGGGCGCGGTCCATTCCAGCGCATGCGATCCTAATCCCCGCGTCCATTCCACGTCCGGATCGCGAGTACGCACGTACTCGCAAAATCGCCCCCTTAAGCCCCTTACGCTGGGCGAAAAATTGTTCCGGCGAATTAAGAGGAAACGTGTACACTGGTCGCACGTGTGCGAGAGGACGTCGCGCCGACTACCGGGACATCCGGCATGAAATTCGAGGTTTGTCCGCCGACGAACCGACGCGACGGCGAACGTCCGACGGATTCTTCCGGGTCGCTCGTCCTGCTTCACCGTAATTTTTGGGTTCTGCCGTAAGAAGCGTTTAATTCCGCTTGTTTATCGCCACCGACGGTTAAATTGCAGATTTGGTTCTTGGCGAGCATATTGTTGTTCGTTTTACTGGATCTCCGTATTACTTGCTCTGTTCCAGTAAGTTTAGTGTTATCGGACTATCCAAATTTAATGTTATCATTTTACACGTTCACACAATTATCGTGCGTTCGAAACGTAAGATACTGTCGTAATGGTTCAGACACACACGTTTCGTTTTTAGCTATAAAATTTCCTAGGATGAGAATCACGCGAGAAAGTTTATACCGTTGGAAAGATATTGTTGCCAGCTACATTTTCGCTGCGGAAAGTATAATGATAGAGTTAATGGATAAAAAGTTATTGCCATTTTTTGAAGATAATGTTTTCGACAAAAAATAATTTTGCCTTATATGTTGTGACACCTCCACAAACTCTGAAAAGTAAGTGTTGGAGCGAAGTCAAAGCGCATTATCAGTCTTTCGATTAAACGTCAAATAGTCCAAATGAAAAGTTGATGAAAGAACGACTACGGAACGTGTTGAAGCTAAAATAAAACAAAAATTGTTTGGGATTTGAGTGTAAAGAAAATGATAATATTATTCTAATGAAATAAAACGAGGCAAAACATTTTGAAATGGTGTTCCACATATTCTAGTCTAAAGTCAGATGATTGGGATTAAAGCATTTATTTTGATTCGTCGCCACGTTTCATTTATACGATATTATATAAAAATACCCGCGGGTTAAATTGATATGCAGTCGAAGCATTTTATAATGATTTCAATTAACGCGAACCGATGAAATATTTAAAATCCAGAAAATCCGGACGAATGGTTTATTCTGATTTTTCACGGTACACCACATAGCGATACAAATATCGCAATATTTTATATCATATAATCAACGGTATTTGTTTCGAGGCCATTATTTCTCCTCGATACGAATTTAATTCGTCCAATATAATGTATTTTAGTCGTCACGAGGTTTATATCGTACGGTTTTCCCGAGTTACATCTGATTTTGCATGATTAGAAATCTGCATCAGACATAGAGAGATGTGTATTTTAGAAATGTTTAAAGACGGACTATTTCTGACATTTGTTAAACTGATTTTGAAGCCTGCTCTGAGAAAGGTAAACATGTAACAAAAACTTCAAAAAGGAATTACGCAAAATATATGTACAGAAATGTGCAATGAAGATTTTACATAAACCGCTGCTATTTGATTACACTATTAAAAATGTACACTGTTAAATACACTGTTGATACACTGTTAAAAATCTACTATTTTCAGAAATGGTTCTAGCACTCAAGTCTCACTCTCTAGAAAAATATTCGAATCACATACGGATTCACACAAATATGTTTATAAATATTCTACTATTTATAAATATTCTACAGTACATTATACTCCCTCTGTCCCACAATGATAGTAGCAGTTGATGAATTTAATTTGTTCCATAATAATAGTAGCAAAAGAAAATAAACAATAAATTAAAAATATTACTCCTAATTTTTATTTTGAGTGTTCAGATAGTTTCTGGATTTTTCAATAGTTTCGTTACTGCATTTTAAACTTGCAGGTAAGATCCCTTGTCTGCGAAGCTTTGCTTTCCCTAAATGCGTGAGCGTAAAATTATTGGAGCCATCGTTCTTCATAGCTTCCGGCATAATTTGTTTTTTTTCATCTTACTTTTAGAATGGATTGGCATTCAACTGAAATAAAACAATTGATTTCGATCAGCGGACGAAATTAGAAAAATAATTACAATTCGTAATAGTTAGGTTAACCTAAAAATTGAAAGATGTGTCAAAACAAATGACAGGTGTCGTGAAACATTGATTTTGATTGAAGGCTTCACAACATAACTTACAGCTGCATTCTCCAATAATTCCCGTTTAAATATTCACTTGCTACTGTTATTATCGGACAGAGGGAGTAGTATAGAAAGATACCAACTTTATCTCTGTGTTCGTACATGATTTTTTGTGTTATCCAATCTACCTTCCTACATTAATCGTACGACCTGAATATTTCCAACAGAAACACAGCATTCTCAAACCATTTATTTGGTCGCAGCGGCTATTATTTTTTAATAACCGATCATACGGTGGGTATCCTCTGGTATGAGGGGAAAAATGAATAGGAGGACGCTTTTAAAAATGATTTCACGTTCTAATATCCCGACTGCGTGCTGCTGTATGCGAGGAAGTTTGCTTACAAAGCAAACAACCGCGCACCGACTCGCTGTTTTTTCCTCGAGCGGGGTGTTCGCCGATGAAAAAACAATTATTACACTCGGAAAATAATAATATTTGTACCTGTTTCGATGCACGGCCAATTTAGTCGATAAAACAAATAGACCCGAAGCGGATTTCGCCGCACCTTACTTTCCAACGTACACTCCCTACCGTAGGCTGTGCTTGCAAAACGTTCTGTACCCGACTAACGAATATTTGCATTTTTCTATTCGACGATCATTTCACGGCACAAGGTATCGAAGTAATAAAAATAAGAATACACTGTCGTTAAGTATTATTCTATTCGATAGAATAAGCAGATCTTCATTTTTAATGATCCTATGTATTAGTTCCTATATTCACAAGTACATAGATAAACGAAGAACATGATCGAAACCAGAAGTATAGTACATAACTAGACTATTTTTCTGCGAAATAAAAATTGTCTGAGGACACTGGTGCTACATAGACGTTCATTTCTTGTCATAATAATTTTATACGACCAAAAATAATTGAATAATATTTTTAGATCTCCATCCATATTCACAAATAGATAAACGAAGAACATGATCGAAACCCGAAGTATAGTACATAACTAGACTATTTTTCTGCAAAATAAAAATTGTCTGTGGACACTGGTGCTACATAGACATTCATTTCTTGTCATAATAATTTTATACGATCAAAAATAATTGAATAATATTTTTAGATCTTCATCTATATTCACAAATAGATAAACGAAGAACATGATCGAAACCCGAAGTATAGTACATAACTAGACCATTTTTACGCAAAATAAAAATTGTCTGTGGACACTGGTGCTACAGTGACGTTCATTTCTTGTTATAATAATTTTATACGACCAAAAATAATTGAATAATATTTTTAAATCTTCATCTATATTCACAAGTACACAGATAAACGAAGAACATGATCGAAACCAGAAGTATAGTACATAACTAGACTATTTTTCTGCGAAATAAAAATTGTCTGAGGACACTGGTGCTACATAGACGTTCATTTCTTGTCATAATAATTTTATTACGGCCAAAAATAATTGAATAATATTTTTAAATCTTCATCTATATTCAAAAATAGATAAACGAAGAACATGATCGAAACCAGAAGTATAGTACATAACTAGACTATTTTTCTGCAAAATAAAGATTGTCTGTGGACACTGGTGCTACATAGACGTTCATTTATTGTCATAATAATTTTATTACGGCCAAAAATAATTGAATAATATTTTTAAATCTTCATCTATATTCACAAGTACATAGATAAACGAAGAACATGATCGAAACCAGAAGTATAGTACATAACTAGACTATTTTTCTGCGAAATAAAAATTGTCTGAGGACACTGCTGCTACATAGACGTTCATTTCTTGTCATAATAATTTTATACGGCCAAAAATAATTGAATAATATTTTTAAATCTTCATCTATATTCACAAGTACATAGATAAACGAAGAACATGATCGAAACCAGAAGTATAATAGAAGCATAACTAGACTATTTTTCTGCGAAATAAAAATTGTCTGAGGACACTGGTGCTACATAGACGTTCATTCCTTGTCATAATAATTTTATACGGCCAAGAATAATTAAATAATATTTTTAAATCTTCATCTCTATTCATAAATAGATAAACGAAGAACATGATCGAAACCAGAAGTATAGTACATAACTAGACTATTCTTCTGCAAAATAAAAATTGTCTGTGGACACTGGTGCTACATAGACGTTCATTCCTTGTCATAATAATTTTATACGGCCAAGAATAATTAAATAATATTTTTAAATCTTCATCTCTATTCATAAATAGATAAACGAAGAACATGATCGAAACCAGAAGTATAGTACATAACTAGACTATTCTTCTGCAAAATAAAAATTGTCTGTGGACACTGGTGCTACATAGACGTTCATTCCTTGTCATAATAATTTTATACGGCCAAGAATAATTAAATAATATTTTTAAATCTTCATCTATATTCATAAATAGATAAACGAAGAACATGATCGAAACCAGAAGTATAGTACATAACTAGACTATTTTTCTGCGAAATAAAAATTGTCTGAGGACACTGGTGCTACATAGACGTTCATTTCTTGTCATAATAATTTTATTACGGCCAAAAATAATTGAATAATATTTTTAAATCTTCATCTATATTCACAAATAGATAAACGAAGAACATGATCGAAACCCGAAGTATAGTACATAACTAGACCATTTTTACGCAAAATAAAAATTGTCTATATCCTCACAAGACACAGGTGCTACATAGACGTTCATTTCGTGTCATAATAATTGTATTCAGTTGAAAATAATTGAGTAATACTTTTAAATTCTTCCAAAGGCTTTTCGGTTTTGTATTTGATCTGTTTGTTTTTGTTCATAAATATTAGGTTGGAAACTAAGTTCGCGATCTCCACATTTCCCCAAACAAACTCATTTATACATATTTTTAAGCACGAGTATTTTATATCAAATTAATTGCAAAATTCAGAGCTTTCCAATGAAGCACATTAATACAATAAAATAATTACAACTTAATAGAAAATTTATGATACAATAAAAGAATTACGAAACAGAAGGTTGCGAATTTAGTTGCCAACCTGACACATAAAATCTTGATGCAGTAAAATACATAAAAAACACAGATAAGTTCTTATCCAGTAGACACCAGACCGCGGAACTTTCGTTCCGTAGAGTCGGCGAACCCTCTAATCAGTTTAATCAACCCGCCAGAGATTTCCCGGATAGTGGGTTTAAAGGAACCAGCCCCGTCGCGCATTAATTACTCTGAAAACACGAAACGAGCCCGCTCCGTGTCGATCTCTGACCTCCTTCTCGGCAGAGGAGTTCTCCCATCGCACGCGGGCACGCGATTTCGTCGTCAAAGGCCAGCCGAAGGGAGATATATTCTTACGCCGCCAATGGCCGACCGAGGCTGTTGGATCAAGCGCAGATATTGCGACGCCAGTGCGAACGTGGGAATCCACGGCTGCTATCCGCTCAGCCTCATTAATGATGATGTGCTAGGTACCCGGTTGCACTTCCATCCTCCCTCTCTATCCCTCTATCTCCCGCTCGCCCACCCACGGTCCACACCCTCTACATATTTCAGAGTGTGTGCCTGTCTCTACCATAGATTCTCCACGCACCCCCTCTCTCATGTGCTCTCTTCCACGTTCTCTCGCTGTCACAGTCTCTTCCTCTCCCTCACCCTTTCACACTCTCTTTCACACCGTCTCTGTCCCTCGCGCACCCTTCTCCGTGTCTTGCCGAGGAGAGCCAGTAGAAGCTGACGCCCGGCCAGCCAGCTCTTGTTCACCCTCCTCCCGTGTTTCTCTCCCATTTCTCTCAACCCTCCCACGGCTCGACCTCCAACCAACCCGCCCCTCCGTCCAGGACCACGAAAATACAGCTCGTACATCTCGAACAGGCCATACCATCCCCGAGACTCAATTCCGCGCAGCCCGCACCGGACTTTTTCGCTCCCACCGTTAAGTTCTTAGGTGATATTAATAGAAAAACCATAGAGGGGAGGGGAGCCTTCTATTAAGGGATGATTTGTGATTCTTGATCGGTTCCTCGGCTACGGTTTCGGCAAGGGGAGGCCGTACAAGACGCGGTAAGACTCTGGGTGTTTTCTGTGCAAATGAGACGGCCGATTCGAAAGAGATACACGGGGATCGGGGAATCTGACTTTGAGGAGTCAGCGCTGGGAGATTGGCACAATCAGTGGGATTGTTGTTGGCGGATTGGGCGTATGTAACAATAGTATTTGTCAAACTGTTCCATGTATAAAATAAAGTTACATATATGGGAATTGTATAATTGAATTATATGGTGTCGTTGGAGGTTTGCAAGTGATTAATCAAATGGTTCATTTGAAATTGCAAGGAAAAAATTACAAGACAATGTAATTCTCATTGAATCGGTGCTCGAATATTAACCAGGAATTTGATCCTGGTCATCGAGCACTGAAACAGGGAAAAAAATCGTACGCCAATTTTCAAGATCTCGTTCCAAAGGGGAGGCTTCAATCTTCAAATCAGTGGAAGATTCAGTCTCGAGAAAATTTTTTTAACGTTTCTACAGACGATTCAATATACCGTAGATTGTCCCCATGATCCTACTTAATTTAAGCAGTATCTGCTCCCCCACCTCATTCAAACATGTATAACATGACTAGAAGAAATCGTAGATCAATTTCTAAAGTCTCGTTGTGAAGAGGAAGGTTTAATCTTGAAATCTGTGGAATGTTCACTCGAGAGAAACATTTTTCATTGTTTTTACAGAGGTCTCGATTTGTAACATTTTTAAGGAAAAACGTATCCTCGATTTTTAGAGAAAAAATTAATCATGATGTGCGAAAGGAGAATATTCAAGTTCTAAAATGAGTCGAGAGGTTAATATTCAGCCCTATGTCGAGCCCGACTTTGAAATTTTTTCAGAAATGGTTACTTTATTTGATTCACGTTACATTCGTCAATAATGCCACACTCGCATGGTATGTAACAATGGTTATATACGTATGTAACAATAGTATTTGTCAAACTGTTCCATGTATAAAATAAAGTTACATATATGGGAATTGTATAATTGAATTATATAGTGTCGTTGGAGGTTTGCAAGTGTTAAGGAAATGGTTCATTTGAAATTTCAAGGAAAAAATTACAAGACAATGTAATTCTCATTGAATCGGTGCTCGAATATTAACCAGGAATTTGATCCTGGTCATCGAGCACTGAAACAGGGAAAAAAATCGTACGCCAATTTTCAAGATCTCGTTCCAAAGGGGAGGCTTCAATCTTCAAATCTGTGGAAGATTCAGTCTCGAGAAAATTTTTTTAACGTTTCTACAGACGATTCAATATACCGTAGATTGTCCCCATGATCCTACTTAATTTAAGCAGTATCTGCTCCCCCACCTCATTCAAACATGTATAACATGACTAGAAGAAATCGTAGATCAATTTCTAAAGTCTCGTTGTGAAGAGGAAGGTTTAATCTTGAAATCTGTGGAAGGTTCACTCGAGAGAAAAATTTTTCATTGCTTTTACAGAGGTCTCGATTTGTAACATTTTTAAGGAAAAACGTATCCTCGATTTTTAGAGAAAAAATTAATCATGATGTGCGAAAGGAGAATATTCAAGTTCTAAAATGAGTCGAGAGGTTAATATTCAGCCCTATGTCGAGCCCGACTTTGAAATTTTTTCAGAAATGGTTACTTTATTTGATTCACGTTACATTCGTCAATAATGCCACACTCGCATGGTATGTAACAATGGTTATATACGTATGTAACAATAGTATTTGTCAAACTGTTCCATGTATAAAATAAAGTTACATATAAGGGAATTGTATAATTGAATTATATGGTGTCGTTGGAGGTTTGCAAGTGTTAATGAAATGGTTCATTTGAAATTGCAAGGAAAAAATTACAAGACAATGTAATTCTCATTGAATCGGTGCTCGAATATTAACCAGGAATTTGATCCTGGTCATCGAGCACTGAAACGGGGAAAAAAATCGTACGCCAATTTTCAAGATCTCGTTCCAAAGGGGAGGCTTCAATCTTCAAATCAGTGGAAGATTCAGTCTCGAGAAAATTTTTTTAACGTTTCTACAGACGATTCAATATACCGTAGATTGTCCCCATGATCCTACTTAATTTAAGCAGTATCTGCTCCCCCACCTCGTTCAAACATGTATAACATGACTAGAAGAAATCGTAGATCAATTTCTAAAGTCTCGTTGTGAAGAGGAAGGTTTAATCTTGAAATCTGTGGAATGTTCACTCGAGAGAAAAATTTTTCATTGTTTTTACAGAGGTCTCGATTTGTAACATTTTTAAGGAAAAACGTATCCTCGATTTTTAGAGAAAAAATTAATCATGATGTGCGAAAGGAGAATATTCAAGTTCTAAAATGAGTCGAGAGGTTAATATTCAGCCCTATGTCGAGCCCGACTTTGAAATTTTTTCAGAAATGGTTACTTTATTTGATTCACGTTACATTCGTCAATAATGCCACACTCGCTTGGTATGTAACAATGGTTATATACGTATGTAACAATAGTATTTGTCAAACTGTTCCATGTATAAAATAAAGTTACATATATGGGAATTGTATAATTGAATTATATGGTGTCGTTGGAGGTTTGCAAGTGTTAATGAAATGGTTCATTTGAAATTGCAAGGAAAAAATTACAAGACAATGTAATTCTCATTGAATCGGTGCTCGAATATTAAATAGGAATTTGATCCTGGTCATCGAGCACTGAAACAGGGAAAAAAATCGTACGCCAATTTTCAAGATCTCGTTCCAAAGGGGAGGCTTCAATCTTCAAATCAGTGGAAGATTCAGTCTCGAGAAAATTTTTTTAACGTTTCTACAGACGATTCAATATACCGTAGATTGTCCCCATGATCCTACTTAATTTAAGCAGTATCTGCTCCCCCACCTCATTCAAACATGTATAACATGACTAGAAGAAATCGTAGATCAATTTCTAAAGTCTCGTTGTGAAGAGGAAGGTTTAATCTTGAAATCTGTGGAAGGTTCACTCGAGAGAAAAATTTTTCATTGTTTTTACAGAGGTCTCGATTTGTAACATTTTTAAGGAAAAACGTATTCTCGATTTTTAGAGAAAAAATTAATCATGATGTGCGAAAGGAGAATATTCAAGTTCTAAAATGAGTCGAGAGGTTAATATTCAGCCCTATGTCGAGCCCGACTTTGAAATTTTTTCAGAAATGGTTACTTTATTTGATTCACGTTACATTCGTCAATAATGCCACACTCGCATGGTATGTAACAATGGTTATATACGTATGTAACAATAGTATTTGTCAAACTGTTCCATGTATAAAATAAAGTTACATATATGGGAATTGTATAATTGAATTATATGGTGTCGTTGGAGGTTTGCAAGTGTTAAGGAAATGGTTCATTTGAAATTTCAAGGAAAAAATTACAAGACAATGTAATTGGGAATCGACACATTTTACAGTATCCGAAATAGAAAGTAAACAAAGCACCCTGGGGCCTAATTTAGAGAATCTCGAATTCCACCACCCTCAATCTTTATCGAGCTTCTTTATGCTATTTGTTTCTGTCTCGTTTCATTAAGTCCTGGGGTGGCGCCCTTGAACTCTCGAAGATGTTATTCCTGCATTAAGAGATCATTTTGTGATTACATTGCGAGATGTATTGTAATTATCGTTCACGTGTAAATATTCCTTTCACTTCAAACACATTTAATGCTTTGAATAGCTCTGTCTGTAGACATTGTCCCAAATCGTGAGTTCATTACAGAAAGATGGTCTATAAAGAATAAGGGTGCTTTTACGCTGAGCTCGCCGCGGCCGGCCACGGGAAAAAGTCATAAAATTCGAGCGGGCCGACGGGCCCGCTCGCTGTGCCCCGCTGTGCGTGGCACAAAAAAAAAGGTCTCTATGGGATCCACGGTTTCACGGTTCGTTTAGGTAAACTACCGATAGCTTCTCTTTAAGGCGGGGTAGGATACCTTCAGATTCTAAGTAGCAAATAACTAGAATCTTATTAGAAAAATTGGGTTTGCGAATTTTCGCTTTTTGTCCTTATACCAGCAAACACACCATGTAAAAATTTCTTTTATTTGGTCATAAAGTAATTCATGCTCGTCAAAGCAACTAATCTTTACAACAGCCTCATTTTCAAAGTCATCCAGTAGCCGTTCTTACCCGTAATAAAATTGACGGGCTTGGAGCAGAGGCTAACGGACAAACGGTACAACGCCTTTTCTACCTTAATTATTGCCACGTGCCCCATACCTCGCCGAGTGGAAGAATTTACCTGAATAATATCAAGGCAATACTCCTTTTCGGAGCCATTGATTTTGAACAATGTAGGAGATAAATAAACTGTTAGGTCTTTGCGGATAGGAATTCTGATGTCGAATGTTTTCACTATAAACTCCAAAGAACCCATTTTCATCAATTTGCTAAATCAACATTTCATAAAAAAATCATTTCGCGTCCGGCGATTTCGGCAATTGTAAGTGCACGAAAAGAACAAAGTGACATGCACTTACTATGGACGATATTAACCTGTGCACCGCACACTCGGAGTGTACGACACCCCAACAACAAGATAGGTAAAATAAACGACATCTCGCGTACTCCTTCCCCGCGTTCTGTTTTTTCCCAATGTGAAAGTTGCGATTTTAGGACAAACGCTGTCCTAAAGAATATTCAGCAATCTTATGGACCCGGAATAACAAACAATTCAAACCTAACAGCTGTTTGTGATTACTGGAGTGTTTCACATCTCATGTGTGCCGTACAGTGGCCAATTTGGACGAAATCTGTGCCACAATCAAAGAACTTTCTATTAGAAATGAGATATAGAGCGATGAAATTTTTTTCAAATTAAAACTGAAACTTTGCAGAATATAGGAAAAATGGGGAGAAAGTTCTTTCATTTCGACACAGATTTCGTTCAAATTGCTCACTGTGTACCGTATGAAATTTTTAAGGACAAAAAGCGAAAATTCGCAAACCCAATTTTTCTAATAAGATTCTAGTTATTTGCTACTTAGAATCTGAAGGTATCCTACCCAGGGATGCGAATCCTAACCCGAACCCGGTTCGGGTTTTGTAACCCGAGTAACCCGGTTAGCCGGGTTACAGAAATCTCCTGTAACCGGGTTAGGCGGGTTACTCGGGTTAGGAGAACCGAACCGAGTTCGGGTTAGGGTTAACTCGGTTAACCCGGTTAATTCGGTTACAGAAGACTACAGTAGAATCATGAATACCTTTGTAACATTTTAATATAAATTTTCGAGGAAAATTCGAAAAAAATCGAAGAACTATATCTCACACAAATTTCACCAAAATCGACTTGTATCAACAGAAAATGTTCCCTTGTCAGTATGCTTTGTTAGGATCGAAGCTCTTCGTTATTTTATTGCCTGCTACGGTCACCATCCGAAATTCAACGACTGTCTGCTCGACAGTATGCTGTATTGAAACCGAAATAATGCCAAAATTGAAAAAACCGAAATAGTTAACACTCGCAAGGGTAAGGTCTAATAACAACAACTTAATAAATAATAAAAGGTAAAACGTCGCTTCGTAAAACCGGTAAAGACCACCGCGCCTCCACTGACAATGTATCTACCGTGTCCGCAATAAAACGTTAAACCGAAGACCTTCTAGAGTACCCCCCAATTAAGTGATTTTCAGACATCATTTTTAGGTCCCAGGTTCTTAAATACAAACTAACGGTTTATGTGTCACGTTTATGGAGGAAAAAGCCAATGTCTTCTTAGTGGAAGAGGAAAATGAGGCCCACGAGGTGCGACCTGTGTGGTCGTGGCCAACGTTAAAAAAAAGGATGTTTATGCGAATGCATATTTTTATAAAAAATGGGTAGACAAATGGGACCTGGACAGAAAATGTCATGATTAGATGATTCCAAAAATGTATTTTGCAATTTTGCATTCAGTATATGTTGTGCACAGTGCATATTTTTTGCATTTTTCTCATGCAATAATAATCAAAAATAAATTGCTCTACCGTTTGCCGCTCTCAGTATGAACACGGCCTAAGAAGCAGTTAATAATATTGTTACATTGTTAATAATAATTATTATTTTATCCCAATATGTGCACTTTCTTTTGGTCAATTAATACATACACTCCAGGACGAAAAGATAGCACACTTTGAAATTAATGTAATTTCTGTTTATTAAGCATTAGAAATTCAATTTTTTTATACACATATTTTTAGTGTGTCTTTCTCAACATATATGAATCAAATGAAACAAAGCTTCATTAACTTATCTATTTTTATTGAATACAGTAGAATTATTAACGAAATATAGAGGTACAAAATGATAGCACACTTAACGAAAAACTTGAAATATAACAGAATTAATCGATAAAAATCAATGCTCAATATTTTGTAGGACCTCCTTTACAGCTAACGACTTTAATCATTCGGTTTGGTAAATATTTATACAATTTTTTAATACTGTTTTGGCTAATACCCTTCCATTCGTCGAAAATGCACTATTTTAAATTGTTAATATTTTGGAATTGTCTGCTATTATGCCAAATGTTTCTTTACCACCACGAGCGATCGAACCACGATGGGGAAGTAAGTAAATATATTTAGTAATAATTAAGTTCATTAAGCCAAATTGAATTATTAATTTTGTTGAGGGATCTCTTTTTTTTCATAATACATGTACATATATTCGTATATCTCTGAACTCTGAAGTAAACTGTCTATAAGTATCTATCTTATCTCACTATAACCCGATTAACCCGCTCTGTGCGGGTTAACCCGGTTCCGAGCGGGGTTAACCGGCACTCTCTGGGCCCTAAGACCCGTTCTCTCCTGGTTAGTGTGGGTTAGAGAAACCTCGCTCGGTTAACCGGGTTTGGGTTAGGGTTAGTCCGCGGTACGCATCCCTATCCTACCCCGCCTTAAAGAGAAGCTATCAGTAGTTTACCTAAACGAACCGTGAAACCGTGGATCCCATAGCCGTCGGCCCGCTCGAATTTTATGACTTTTTCCCGTGGCCGGCCGCGGCGAGCTCAGCGTAAAAGCACCCTAATGCAGTGTATGTATTTAATACATGAAGACTCTGCTAAAATTGAACATATTGTCTTCATGAAAAATTCAGTCAAACACAAAGATAATATGTGTATGTCATCGCTAATGTTTAGCAGTACAACATGTACGTGGTCCGAGGAAGCCGAAACCTCACTCAGTGATTTCTGAAAAACAACAGTCGCCGATTGAGAACGACGATCGATTAAGGACTGGCCCTGGCTCCGGTTATGTTCTACTACCTCCCAGGTACGTCAAACCTTTGTTAATAATCGTTCTGATTAATATAATCGCTAAGATAATTGTATGACAGAGGTTAAAGCGATCGAATCGCTGCAAATTGAGCAGCTGCGGAGTATTTGCCCCAGGGGGTGTCGACTCTGGAACTTTTTCGAAGCACACTGTTCAGGGCGCCCTCATGGCTAAAGATCGGAACCTGAACTACAACGTATATGTGTGTGGTCATCACACAAACGTGTACTCACACATAGTTCACCTCGTATGTACGTGTAATCGTATTCGTCGCTAGCTATTTATAGTTATGAATTTGGTTTTTTCAAAAAATTAATTTACAACGGTTATACATGTGTACATATTTATTATTATTGTAATATAACATACTTATTCACAACAAACATACTTATTCATAATAAACATATATACTCATTCATAATACAACATACTTATTCATAATATAACTTCATACATAATACATGATACTTCATACATAATCTAACATTTTCTTCTTTGTGTAATTGCACATTGGTATCCTTTTTTGCTTATTATTCCTCTTGTTTCATGCATTTTCCAGTGGTTCCAAAAAGTCACTGCAATCATATAAGAATAAAATAATTCAATTATATAATTTATGAAAAATAGAAATATATAATGATGGAAATGGTTGTGAATAGTAGACACATAACTTATTCAATTTGCAGTTGCGTAATTTTAGCATTCTTCTTCTTCGTGTAGTTGCGCCTTGGTATCCTTTTTTGCTTATTATTCCTCTTGTTTCATGCATTTTCCAGTGGTTCCAAAAAGTCACTGCAATCATATAAGAATAAAATAATTCAATTATATAATTTATGAAAAATAGAAATGGTTATGTTATGAATAGTAGACATTTACCTGATTACATTTGCCACCGCCAGGTGCCGCCAGGGCACTACTGTGCTGCCACCATACCTAACGATCGAGAAGCAACTAAATTCGTCCCCACTTTTTAACAAAGGAGTCGACACCCCCTGATTTGCCCCGAAAAGATGGCCAAAACTGTTTTAGTATTATTTTAAGACTTGCATGCATAGCGTAGTGAGTCGTTGCATTCGACTTGACGTCAGCTATAACAATATGTAATTAAAAAATTGGTGACTGAATACCGATTAACTTTTGTACGAAACATTTTGTTGCCCGATTATCGGCTCTGCCTGAAAATCGCGGTAACTATTGCGAATTTTCGCCGTATTGGCACATTCTTTTTGCATTGTCAACAGAAACCTTTACATGAACCTTTAAATGAACATTGGGATTCTCTTGGTAGCCTAAAAATTTCTTTCTTAACAATTTTACAAATACGAAATATCGCAGTAAGTAATAGGTCATCTTCAAACATGAATAATTTTAAACAGATAAGCAATAAGGAAGTGAAAATTTCTGAAAACTATAATGTATTCCTGTCTAAAAAGTGTCTGTAATAGCCGAGCGATATTTCAGAAACGGGCGAAGTGAAAAAAATCAGTACTACAAGAGTCCTTACTTTCAATGCATAACAGAAATACATGAGTACATAAATAGTACATAGATAAAAAAAAATAAAACTGGTACAATGTTGTTCATACATTCCAATAGCTCAGACAACGACAATTTTTCATCCTACTTAAGTTTTGGAAAATCGTATTTTAGGGGGGTAGACCTCTTTTTCCAGGGTTGAAGAGTGCGGGATTCGCCTTCTCATAACTCGATAATACAAACATAGGTTTTTCAGTGGTCAAAAACGCTAGATAAAACATAAAAGATAAAATATTTCCATAGATACATGCTGCCGAATAATGCAAATTACGCCTCGTAAACCAAAAAATAGGACTGTTGAGGGAGATAGCGCCCTAGATCAAACTTGTATCTAGCGTTTTTGACTACTGAGAAACTCCGTGATTGTATTATCGAGAAGTGAGAAGGCGAATACCGCACCCTTGCAATCCTGGAAAAAGGAGTTTACCGTCTTAACCAACTTTCCGAGGCTAATACTCCACTTCGAGTTGTCGAAACGACTTGCTAGGAAGTTGGCTTTTGAAAATGATCCGGCCCGGGCCGGAAACTTTTGGACGCGGTGTAGCGTCCGGGAAATCAATGAAAACGTAATGACCGTAGAAGGATAAGGTGCAACCAAAGGATCATGCCTTACCCACGACCAGTGGGGCTGGTACAGAAACCACCGGAAGACTCTCAATCCCCTGTATCGCTGGCTCTGTCGCATTCTCCTTCGGCCACGACCCTCTATTCGGCGTCCCCGAACGTCACCCTGCCGCCGCAACCGCCCCTTCTTCAGATACTAATGTCCGCCGAGAAGTGTCAGGTAAGTAATTCAGCTCAATTTGCTCGGCGCCTCCGTGTCTCCCCCCTCTGCAAACTTTATAACCGAGTAAATCCTGCCTCTCTTTCGCACAATGGACTGATACTGACTATCCTCGAGACCTCTACCACTTCGCCGCATTCTGTTCTCGCTTCGAGACGCGTATTTCCCAGGCCTTGGAATTAATGTGTACCTTGGTTCGTGGTTTTTCTGCACTCATTTGACGCATTTAGATGGATTATAATTAACAATACTCCACTAATGTCTTAATGAAAACATGAAAACAAGATACGATTGCTTCAATTTTAATTTTCGGTTTCTGTTAAATATGGCCTCATCAAAAGTCACCGAACATGAGATGAAATATTTTTTCCAAAATTCTCAATCGATGTTAGAATGTTGTTTTTTTATTCTATCGCGTAGTAAGTATATGCCATGTGTACGCAGCGGATCTTTATGCAAAATAAACATTTACTACCCGATTTACACCAAACTGGAGTGGAATAGAAAATATTTAATATAATAACTTTACTGGTTTAAATTACACCTACTCATTTTTGTCATACCTGCATAAAATCCGCTGTCTAGTCATGTGCTATCTGTGCATGCTGTCCTTTCTTTAAATAAGAAAATTAATGTTCCTGTGCATCAATTATCGGTGTTTTTATCTACAGTTTGCCGACAACACAGTTTGGCAAAATGCAATCAAGGTAATCACTACAAACTATAGTTACTGAGTACTCGCTAATACTATGTTGATTGCTTAGTAACAATTATTATTATTACAGATCATTATAGAATACAATTATCACGATAAAAATTATTTATTTTGGTGACTCAAACTCAAAAAGCTTCAGACTTTTCTGACATTTTTTGAAGCGCTAATCGAAAGCATTATATGAAATCTTTGCAATAATTTTTGATAATCAGATAAGCGAGCAAAAAATTATTCGATTTCAAGCATCGAGAAACTTTTGTATTTTTATGGAACAAAAAGAAACATTTTATAGCCATCTTATTGTTTTATTGAAACTCATAGAAACGATACCAATTTGTAGTTTCAAATTGATAATTGTGCTCTTGAATGACTATTATTTTATATCGAAATTTTTACAGAAATTGAAACATAGATTTATAAATTGGCTGTAATGCATTAGAATACCACGTACAAAAATTATATTTTCCTATGAAATAACATATCTTAATAAAAGTATTCAATTTTTCTGTATGTTTCTCTTCTGCAAAACGTATTTTCACTTTCTTTTTGTCCAGGAACTCGCATGGAACGCGCGGCTGCAACCCGAGTCAGAATATTCCCTGGAACATACAGAAGTCAGCCAGAATTCATCAGGCACTTTACAAACAATTCCATCTATTCGAGAGCCATTACAGGTAAAGCTACATCAACGTTATCCCGTTTCAAGTTAACTAAAAAATGGTATTGCTAACTCAACATTTCAATTCTGTAAAATCAGTAAAACATTCTTATCTCTGTTGTCACTGTGCTTAAAAAGAGAAAAAAATGTTTAATGCACAAATGATGATTTTAGAACCGTTTCAAGTTTTGGTTGAACATTTCAGGAAACAACTGCTCGTCTGCTGTTCATGGCTGTTAGATGGGTTCACTCTCTTCCACCTGTTCAAGCACTTTCAAAAAACGATCAGCTTCTACTACTAGAAGCTTCGTGGACGCAACTCTTTCTCCTTCATCTGGCACAATGGTTCATATCCTGCAATATTACGGGATTACTGGAAGATGAGCAAATACGAGAAAGACTATCGAAAGACGAAGCTACGACGAATCAAGATTTAATTACAATTCAGGTGAGCTGTAACACTGCTGGCCAAATGAACTTCTTGTTTGATTCGTCAACTTTCATTAAACGTTTCTAGCAAATCTGGATGTGCTGAATACCAATCTGTGTAATTGTATTAATCCTGACGAGTTCTTTTAGAAAAATCGATTTTGAAGAAAAAAATACAAACTTCTCAATTTCACATAAAATTATAGAATTATCTTCAGAAGCCATGATGAATGTAATCTATTTACATCCTGCACAGG
The DNA here is from genome assembly GCA_933228785.1 of Lasioglossum pauxillum. Classification (NCBI taxonomy): domain Eukaryota; kingdom Metazoa; phylum Arthropoda; class Insecta; order Hymenoptera; family Halictidae; genus Lasioglossum; species Lasioglossum pauxillum. The sequence continues at coordinate 40,446,975 of OW121705.1, read as the reverse complement.
TTCAGAATTTTTTAAATGTACACTTTTGTATCTCACCTGTTCATTTTTGTTATAAACATGTTACAAAAATGTTGTTCCTTTATTGCTAAATAAGTATCAGGTTGTCCAGTTGGTTTTCGGTTCCTGCACATAATGGAAATTCATGTTAGTAAGTGCTAAAATATTAACATAAAGATTATCGCGTTGTTTGTATTTATTTAGCAACGTTAAAGGAACACATTCCAAAAGAAACTTTTGGGACAACGTAATACATCAAATAAGCAGTCTAATAATAATTATATTTATAGAGAACTGTTCAGGCCTTTAGTGTAAGATGTTCTAAAAATTTGTACTACAACTAATATATGTTATTTATAATTACAGTCCATAATATTCCGCTTCAGGCAACTCGCTCCAGATGTTGGGGAATGTGGATGTATGAAGGCAGTGGCACTGTTTACACCAGGTGATACTGCATAAAACATTAATTAATGGTTAGAACGTATAATTTAAGAATGTTAAACCAATAGACATATAGAGATAGACTGCGCGGCCTGTACGAAGCGCTGAAGCCCACAATGGCGGCGCGCGAGAGAGAGAGCATTAGCCGGGGTCCATAGCGCTCTCTTTCTAATTGATGTGTCGGTGGGGAAAGATTCACCTACTTGCTTGCTAGATAATGCAGATTTCTACATAGTATTGATTAATTTGTTAATATTTATTTAGTTTTTGACATTTATTTGTGTTTTGGTTCCCTACCATCGAATTCTGAAATAATAACAAATTAGAATAAACATTTAAAGACACACGTTTATTTATTGGAGAACGTTCCTCCGCACATGGCCGTTCCTAGGTGTACAGCCGCCTGCGTGCTGAGCAATTTTTCGCCGTCCTCCACCCTCACCTTGATAATGAGAAAAAATATTTAAACCAGTATACATAAGTGCTTTATTCAAATTTATAATGAGAAATTCAGTATAAATAAATAAACGTGTGTCTTTGAATGTTTATTCTAATCTGTTATTATTTTAGAATTCGTTGGTAGGAAACCAAAAAACAAATAAATATCAAAAACCAAATAAATATTAACAAATTAATCAATACTATGTAGAAATCTACATTATCTAGCAAGCAGGTAGGAGAATCCTTCCCCACCGACACATCAATTAGAAAGAGAGCGCTATGGACCCCGGCCACGGTGTATTATAGAGGTGTTCTGGCTACTCTCGGGAAAGTGAAAAAGATAGCGCTGGGTTCTCTCTGGTCGCCACCAGATGGATCCGTGTTCTAAGGTATCATTGTATCAGTGTATCACGTTGCTCCATAATGGAGCAGCAATGGAGTGCAATGGAGGCAACGTGATACACTGATACAATGATACCTTAGAACACGGATCCATCTGGCGGCGACCAGAGAGAACCCAGCGCTATCTTTTTCAAAACTTCAGCCTTACAGAGGGCTTAGTCGGAACACCTCTATAATACACCGTGACCCCGGCTAACGCTCTCTCTCCCACTCTTTGTACCGCGCGCCGCCATTGTGGGCTTCAACTCGCCCATAAGACGGCGCAGTCTATCTCTATATGTCTATGGTTAAAGCAAAGTAGAGAATGTTAAACGTAAGGAAAAAGTGATAAACGAACAAGTTGTATTTTGTTTTGTGTAAGCAATATACTTCATTAGAATTTCCTAAAATATTTATTTATTAGGGAACGAACATTAGGAGTCTAACACGTTTTTATATTCGAAAAATGACTGCGGACTTTTATAAAAAACAACAATTGTCTGCATCAATTGCAAGATGCAGGGGCTGGGTAGACAATTATCTCTTTTTCTAATAATATCAATCGATCCAAGATAATACAACACTTTAATTGTATGCTTTAAATATTTTAACCTGTTGATTTCTCTCATAAATGCATAAAATCCGCAGCCCAATGATTAGACTGCGGATCTTCATGCATTAAGGTATATGCAAATTTTCAAAAAATGCTAGAATGTAACTGTCAATAGAAATTAGTTCAATTTTTATTTATTTTGGATCTACAAAGGCAGTTCCCACTAAAAATGGGATTTCATTTGATTCCACTTTCCTAAAAATGTAAAATGTTTTCATTTGATTTATTCTGAATTAACGTAAACCGTATTGTGTCGCAGAGACTGAGGGCCTGCAAGCGGTCGAATCGATCAAGATGCTGCAAGACCAGGCCCAATGCATCCTGGGGGATTACACGTCGTCCCGATATCTACAACAATCTAGCAGATGCGGGGCGCTAATGTATCTGGTCGGTTACCTGAAATCCGTCAGCTCGAAAACGGTCGAGCGTTTGTTCTTTCGCGAAACCATAGGCGAGATTCCCATCTCCCGTTTGTTGGATAACATGTGTCAAATGTTGAATCCCAAGAACTGAAGTTCTCGAGCGAACGGCCGACAATTTATCGCGAGATTGCACACGATTTTCAAAAACTCTTCCTATTCTTCTTAACATGGTACAGAACGAGAAAAGTTTTCGAAATCCGTAGCAGAAGACTGTAACTATAGGTGTACGACGAATTACAGATCTCTTCGTGACCGATAGATTTTACATGGCCCTTGCGATTTCTTTAGAAGCTTCGAGGATAAGTTTGGAGTAGGTATTGTAGGCTAGGACTGAGACTACTCGAACGATTTGATATTCGAACGTTTCGTAAACGATTCGTTGTTACTAATGTTTCGTATTCTAATATTCGAATCGAAGGGGTTTTGATTTTTTATTATAAAATTGACCCTTTACAGTAGTGTCTCGATAGATGTGAAAACTTCGGGACTGAAATGTCACTTATATCGTGTATATCTTACGGTAAATGTGATTAATCCGGTGATTATGCATAATATTATATGTAATCGGTTATTATATGTAATCACCACTAAGTTTGCCGGTTATTATATATAATCAGCAATTTATTACATTTACGGCGAGACAATATTAATGATAAAACTTTCTTATTTCGTGCATTTTTATGATTGAAATGACACTAAACCCACAGTTTGGATCATATTTACTTCCTTAATCCACGATACAGTACAATCTCGATTATCCGTATTAATCGGCAGAGTTGGGCATTAATCAATTAAAATTTTACCCATGATTGAGTGATTAACGTGTACGATTAAAGAAAGTAATCATTGAGAAATGAACGATTGATGAAGTTAATCGTCAATTGTTGATTAAAAAAAAGATCACCGAAAAATCGGAGACTGATTTAATCGATTGTTGAAGTTAATCGCCACACGGTCTATCCATAGATTGTGATAAGGAGGGAGATAGAGACAGAGAGCGGAGATGGAGAATTGACGGAAATATATCTCAACAAAAACTCAATTTAAATTTTTTTCAGTATGCATATTTTGATTCCGTATTTCATTTCGAAATTTCTGCAGTTTATCATTAATCAATTATCCGATTGACGATTACGATTGAAAAGAATGTAATCGTTACTCGCAATTAACGACTACAGTAGGAGTTTAATTGTTAATTGCGATTAACGATTGAAGTAAAAATTTATTCGTCAGTCGTTGATTAAATTTTTGCCCAACTCTGCTAATCTTTTTTCCAAAATTATAAATACGATGTAAATTTCTTACGTGACACCCAGATAGCACAAAGACGTCTGCAGTTGGACATTCGGACGTCTTAAAGATGTCGTGTGCTATCTGAAGAGTTTGGCAAATAACTAAAAGTAAAACAAATGTTTTCAAACGTAATAACAGTAATGCATAGTTCATGTTAATAGATCACTGCCAACTTCAATATTTTATTAAACCGAATATTCGAATATTTGAATACTTATATGGATGTAGTGTCCGCAAGTAGTCTCAGCCCTGTATTAGGCTGTTGAACACTTGTGTTTAGTTTAGTAAAGTCGACGAAATATTTGCAACGCTTTATTAGCGATATCATTTGCAATAGTATGTTGTGTAAATTACTTTTTATATAATATTAGATATTCCTCATGATTGGTGAAATGTAGGTGTGGATTTGAGAAAGTTGAAGATCATGAGAATGGTAGACTGTAAAAAAATTATTCGGTTGAACAAAGTTATTTAAAGTAACGTTTGCAAAGTATTTTATAATAATCTAAATAATCTACTGTTCAATTATTTTGTATTATTAGGCGATACGATACATCCTTTACGAGCGTATTAAAGTAATGCATATCAGAGAATTATTATATTTTTTTCTTACATTTTTCATTTGTAAAGACTGTTTTGTAAATTCGTATGTTCATGTACAAACTCGTAAGTCTACAAATAAAATATACTTTTTGTTGTTTCATTACCTATTAGATTTATTTTCGGAGTACGTTATTAACGAGAAGCACAAATCAGAACTATTTCATCTTTAAGCATATATGCGCGTTTTTAAATAAATTTTCTATTTGAACAAATGTTACGAACGAGATTACAGATCCAAAATTACATGTAGTGAAAACTACCATGTAATGTTTTCCATAGTGTACTCGTAGTTGAGTGCATAGAGACCCTTCGATTATTCAAATAAAAAGAATTTTAGAAAGATGTTTACACGATTCGAAATAAAAATCGATATTGTTCTATGGGTTTTTCTCACAGTTCCTTAATTTTCACAGACTTCGAAAAACAAAAACACGAGTTATGATATATTATATTATCTGATTGAAATTTAAAATTAAGTTCTTATGGTTCCTGCAAAATTACTTTCGAATCGTACAACTTTAATAGAATAAAAAACGTAAGAATTTCGTTTGAACTACTTGCTTTAAATTATATAATAGATACATTTGAATAATCGAGGTTTAGTAGTGCAGTATTAATTAACAGTTACTTTATAATTATATATTTTGCTTTCAATTAAGTATGATTAAAATTGGAAAATGAATTTTATCAATTTTTTTCGACAATTAAATATTACGTACGTTATAATTTTCAATTTTATCTTTTTTTAATTTTACAATCATTTATTGTAATTTTCCTGCGGTTAATTGTATTGTTAATTGTAATGTAAAACTATAGTTTATACTATGAATTTCGTTATGTACCAGTGTTTACTTGCAACAGATGAGTTAAATATACACATTGTATAACATTGTATGTTACTTTAATTAGGAATATCCGATTAAAGTGAGTCAATTTATGTTTGTATATACATTTTAATGTTTGTTGTAAAGGAACAAGTTTTTAGAATATAAACACTGTGTTTTATATAATATTAATTTTTCCAACGATGCCGACAAGCACTCCCTTTGACCACCTTGCCATCTAATATTTTACAGTAAAGTCTTGATCTAACTCTTAATCTTACTTTGTTTTTCTACATATTTCTGTTCCCACAGATCCATTCGTGGAACATTTATGTATAACAAAGTGTAAGGTAATAATTTTCGTTTATGAAATATTTTGAAATTACAAATTGAGGTATCTCATATAAAATTTGAAGTAGAAATGGTTGATTTTCCTAAAATTATACTTCAGTACATTCTTAATTATGTACAATATTTCTAGGAATGTTTTGTCCTTGAGTTTTGCTTTCATTATTGTAAACCATAAAAGCCAACACTAAAACATCGTTTGAAATATCTGCGTAACTTCGAATGTGTTCGGTGCAGCAGTGACGTGTTAACCTATGGGCAAATGCCCGGGGCCCCAAGCAAAAGGGGGCCCCGAACACAAACCAAGATCCAAGATCCAAATTCTACGTATTTTTGTTCTGAAGGAAGGTGAAATTGAAAAATGTTATGGAAGACAATAGGTATAGGAATAGAATTTACTGAAAATCAACATATTTATTAAATGTGCAGCTATTAGCTCGATATTATCCTTTATTTATAAGATACTAGAAGATCTTACAAATAGAGGATAATATCGATTGCCCAGGTCTCACCACGAGGAGGTTGCTGCACAAGAGACCCGAAAGGGAGTCAGAACGAATGCAATATTCCTTCTGGCTCCCTTTCTAACAACGACGGACTTATACTAAATTACGCAGATATGTCGAGTAATTATTGCGGAGCAAAAGGTGTGAATCGGAGAAGAAGTCTCCGATCCACGGGGAATCAAAGGCGAATCAGGCATAAGGCTCTGATTCTTTCAAAGAGAAAAACTAAAATGAACCAGAGCAGAAGGCTCCGGTTTGAAGGAGGCGCGTACAATGCTTGCAGCACAGCTCCGGTCAGAGCCGATACCCGACGTGTCCTCACCAAGAGAGATGGACCATGAGAAGTGTTCAAACGTAATACCATTTCTCTGCCAACTACCTGGCACCAGGCAACGCAATGCGTTGAGGTGAACTCGGGTAGGATGACGAACAGAGCGAACTCTGCCAACTACCTGCCACCAGGCAACGCAAAGCGTTGCGGTGAACGCGGGTAGAATCACAACCAGAGAAAATGGCAACACGAGTGAACAGATCTCAATGAACCACCTCTCTCAATGATTCGACGCCGAATACCGGCTCCAACCGGTCTGGTACATACAAGCAAGGTCCGACACAGCAGAAGGCTGTGTCGGAAACAAGAAAACGAGCGAAGTGAAGTTACGGCAATAATTACTCGACATATTTACCACGACGACATACAATCTTAATGACTAACGCACGCAAGCCGAGCAATTATTGTGGACCAAGAGACTAAATCGCAACAGGGGAAGAATCAAAGCAGAAGGCTTTGATTCGCAAAGAAGAAACATGAACCAGAGCAGATGGCTCTGGTTCGGGGGTGACGCCAAGACAATAATTGCTCGGGAAATAAAACTAACTTAAGAATATGCTGCAGTCTTCTTGATTTGTCCTCTTCTTGGTGTGTCCTCTTCTTGGTATGTCCTTTTCTTGGTGTATTCTAACTAAAACAGACTAATAATAATTAGACATAACAATATATTACCCCGCACACGAGTGCAAGCCTAAGACCCGCTCACAAGAGCAAACCTAAGACCAGTTCTCGAGAACCAAACAAACCCCGCACACGAGTACGACACTAACCAGCTCACGAGAGCCCAACTAACTCCCGCACACGAGTGCGAACGAAACCAGCTCACGAGAGCCAACCTAATACCAGCTCACGAGAGCCAAACTAACCCCGCACACGGGTGCGAATGAAACCAGCTCACGAGAGCCCAACTAACCCCCGCACACGAGTGCGAACGAAACCAGCTCACGAGAGCCAACCTAACACCAGCTCACGAGAGCCAAACTAACCCCGCACACGGGTGCGAATGAAACCAGCTCACGAGAGCCCAACTAACCCCCGCACACGAGTGCGAATGAAACCAGCTCACGAGAGCCCAACTAACCCCCGCACACGAGTGCGAACGAAACCAGCTCACGAGAGCCAACCTAACACCAGCTCACGAGAGCCAACTAACCCCGCACATGGGTGCGGCCTATAGGCGATTCGGGTAGCCCCGGGGACGCGACATCCCGTACTCACTCACGGCTCCATCCGTGAGTGAGCCCCTGGGGGACCTCCGATCAGAGGAATACCAATTTCAGAGAACATGTGAAAATCTTTAGAATAGGCACTTGTGAAAGTTCCGCAGCGAACAATTCGAAATTCAGAAATAAAAATTGTCGTGTACACTAACTGAATAAGTATTTCGAAATAACGAACTGAAGATGGGCCAAGGGTAAACGAAGAAAGCATTGATGTACCCTTGGCCGACAGCAAGCTACCTGGAAGTAAATTCATATACAATTTAATAAAATATGTTTTTATATCTCGCAAGTCTTATATTCTACTACATAATCTTATCGAAAATTATAAATGTGCAATGTGCAGTTATTAGCTCGATATTATCCTTTATTCATAAGACACTAGAAGATCTTACAAATAGAGGATAATACCGATTGCCCAGGTCTCACCACGAGGAGGTTGCTGCACAAGAGACCCGAAAGGGAGTCAGAACGAATGCGATATTCCTTCTGGCTCCCTTTCTAACAACGACGGACTTATACCAAATACGCAGATATGTCGAGTAATTATCGCGGAGCAAAAGTTGTGAATCGGAGAAGAAGTCTCCGATCCACGGGGGTACAAAGGCGAATCAGGCAGAAGGGACTGATTCTTTCAAAGTGAGAAACAAGAGCGAACCAGAGCAGAAGGCCCTGGTGCGGGGGTGACGCGCGAATGGCCAAGAGGAACTCAAGCTGCAATACCCATTTCTCCCAACCACTTGCCGCCAGAGACGGACATGAGTGGAATAGATTTACAGTGGAGAGGTTTTACATGAGCGAGCCACATCTCTCAAAGCCTCCCCCCATTAATATTATCTACCGCGAATTCCCGTACCAACCGGTCTGGTACAAACTACATACGAGCAAGGTCCGACACAGCAGAAGGCTGTGTCGGAATCAAGAAAACGAGCAAAGTGAAGTTACGGCAATAATTACTCGACATATTTACAACGATGGTATACAATCTTAATATGTAGACCAAATATAACTAACTTAAAAATACACTCTAGTCTTCTTCCTCTTCGTTGGTGTGTCCTCTTCATTCGGTGTGTCGTCTTCGATAGCAGCCGTATGTTGTAATCTAGCTGAAACAGACTGATCGTATTTAGAAACAATGCTGTTGAATACAGAATTAAATCACGCACACGAGTGCGAATGTAACCAGCTTACGAGAGCAAATATAAACCCGCACGTAAGCGCAAACCAAACCATGCACATGAGTGCGAATACAACCTGTCCACAAGAGCAATTATAATTTATAATCCTGCACATGAGTGCGAATACAACCAGCGAACCAGTTCACAAGAACAACTGTAATCCTGCACATGAGTGGGAATACAGCCAGAGAACCAGCTCACAAGAACAATTGTAATCCTGCACATGAGTGGGAATATAACCAGAGAACCAGCTCATGAGAGCAATTGTGACCCCGCACAGAAGTGCGGATACAACCAGCAAAGCAACTCACAAGAGCAATTATAATCCTGCACATGAGTGCGAATACAACCAGCGAACCAGTTCACAAGAACAACTGTAATCCTGCACATGAGTGCGAATACAACCAGAGAACCAGCTCATAAGAGCAGTTGTAACCCCGCACAGAAGTGCGAATAAAACCGGCGAACCAACTCGTAAGAATAATTATAACTCCGCACACGAGTGCGAAGCAGAGCACAAGAGGAATTATAATCCCGCACACGAGTGGGGCGCTCAAAATATAAACTTGATGAAGAATGAAATTGATAAATTTGAAGAAGACTCAATACTGAACGTCTCGAAAATTTCAATTAATATGAAGGACATGGTATTCGTTGAATTAACGGTTGAAGGACAGGTTTGTTGAAACTGAGCCAAGGGTAGATAAAGAAAGCTTTGAAAAATATTAGTAACCAAACTTACCATTGATCGTTGAATGAAGAGTTGAAGGTAGGCCAGGGTAGCTGTGGATGACCCCTTGTCCACCTCTGGTCCACCTCTGGTCCACCTCTGGTAAGTCCCTGGTCCTCCTGCATCCTCTCCCGGTCCCGCAGCCTGTGCGCTCACGCCGCTACCCCCGGCCCGACTGACTGACAGACGGTGGGCTCCGAGCTCGAGCGGCACAAGCGCAGAGGTGCGTGACGCTCCCCACCCCACCGAACTTCGATCGATGTCGATCGCCGTGACAATTATTGATAAATGTATTATTTCTAGCTGGTTAATGTTTATAACAATTCTATTTTACAGCGAACGTCCATAAGCAATCCCTTGGCTATCTGACCACCTAATTTTTTAGTAAAAGTGGCTAATAGTATTCGAGACACGGAATAACTTTTAAACCATGAACATTCGCACGCACTAATTTATTCAATACAATTCACAGATAAAGTTATTATTTCTGGCTGTTTAATGTTTATAACAATTCCTTTTGCTAATGATGTTAACGAGCACTCCCTTGTCTACCGTGCCATCTAATTTTTTCGTAAAAATAGACAATAAAACTCGAGAAACAGAATAACTTTTAAACAATGAACATTCGCACGCACTAATTTATTCAATACAATTCACAGATAAAGTTATTATTTCTGGCTGTTTAATGTTTATAACAATTCCTTTTGCTAATGATGTTAACGAGCACTCCCTTGACTACCTTGCCATCTAATTTTCTCGTAAAAATAGACAATGAAACCCCTGAAACAGAAAAACTTTTAAACCATGAACATCCGCACGCATTAATTTATTCAATACAATTCACAGATAAATTTATTATTTCTGGCTGTTTAATGTTTATAACAATTCCTTTTGCTAATGATGTTAACGAGCACTCCCTTGACTTCCTTTGCCATCTAATGTTTTCGTAAAAATAGACAATAAAACTCGAGAAACAGTATAACTTTTAAACAATGAACATCCGCACGTTACAGAACATTTTCCACGTTACAGTCACAATTCTGGAAAAGTAAACGAAACATGTCAAGTTAGTCAATACATGATTAATTCAACCTGAATATTTCATCTCTGTTTAAATATAATGCTTCATGTTTCTATAATGATTTTAAAACTGAATAAATGTTTTCTCGATTTATATAAATAAACTGGTATTTATTGATAGCAAACAAAATAATAATTGTTGTTGAAAATTGAATTACCTATTAAACGCTATTTTTATCTTGAAATTTATTCATATAAAGTGCGTTATTTGTTGGTTTCTTTAAACCTTCTGCTATAAAATACAATATAACTGTAATAAATCTAAGGATTTTTACATTTTTCAATGCCTGTCGTTTTTTCCCGCATCGACCGATTTCGATGAAACATTCATAGTGCATATAATTCATATACAAATCCACAAAACGCATATTTTAAATTTTTATTACGGACTTTAATAAAAAAGTTTTATAAAGTGTCTTTATAATGTAGTTTTGTAATGTTCCTGAAAATTTTCATAAAAATCACTTGCTATATAATGCACATATGATTTAATTAACGATACATTCATTTTATTTTATTTTAAAATACGTATTAATATTTGGCTGTTTGCAACATTTCGAATTTTGCAGTTAAACATATATCCTTTATTGTACGATGACTTTTACGAGGACAATACAACGGTTTCGCGATCGCGCGCTCGAGACACGAAAACAATAACGAGACGACACCAACGCAACGGTCGAGCCACCTTCGTTTGAATGCTCCCGTTTAGGCCAATACCGAACACTGTAAAAAATAAGATAGAAAAGTGGTCAAGGGAGTGCTTGTCCACATCGTTGGCAAAAGGAATAATTATAAACATTAATTAGCAAGAATTAATCAATGTATCATAGTATTATGTCGAATAAATTAATGCGTGCGGATGTTCATTGTTTAAAAGTTATTCTGTTTCTCGAGTTTTATTGTCTACTTTTATGAAAACATTAGATGGCAAGGTAGTCAAGGGAGTGCTCGTTAACATCATTAGCAAAAGGAATTGTTATAAACATTAAACAGCCAGAAATAATAAATTTATCTGTGAATTGTATTGAATAAATTAATGCGTGCGGATGTTCATGGTTTAAAAGTTATTCTGTTTCTCGAGTTTTATTGTCTATTTTTACGAAAACATTAGATGGCAAGGTAGTCAAGGGAGTGCTCGTTAACATCATTAGCAAAAGGAATTGTTATAAACATTAAACAGCCAGAAATAATAAATTTATCTGTGAATTGTATTGAATAAATTAATGCGTGCGAATGTTGGAATTTAAAAGTTATTATGTGTCTCGAATACTATTAGCCACTTTTACTAAAAAATTAGGTGGTCAGATAGCCAAGGGATTGTTTATGGACATTGCTGTAAAATAGAATTGTTATAAACATTAACCAGCTGGAAATAATAAATTTATCAATAATTGTCACGGCGATCGATATCGATCGATATTCGGTGGAGGTGGGGAGCGGTCGAGCGTCGAGCATGGGGCGCACGCCCGCGCTCGGCGAGAGAGCTCGGTCAATGAGTCAGTCGGGCGGGGGAGGGCGGCGTGAGCGGTCGAGTTGAGTCGGGCTCCGGGACCAGGAGGACCAGGAGGACCAGTGACCTACCAGAGGTGGACCAGAGGTTGACCAGAGGTGGACAAGGGGTCATCCACAGCTACCCTGACCTACCTTCAACTGTTCATTCAACGATCAATGGTAAGTTTTATTACTAATATTTTTCAAAGCTTCCTTTGTCTACCCTTGGCCCAATTTCAACAAACCTGCCCTTCGTACTAACTGACATTTTCAACGAGGCGTTCGGTTTTGAGTCTTCTTCAAATTTATCAATTTTATTCTCCATCAAATTTATATTTTGAGCGCTCCACTCGTGTGCGGAGTTATAATTGCTCTTGTGCTCTGCTTCGCTGGTTGTATTCGCACTTCTGCGCGGGGTTACAATTGCTCTCATGAGCTGATTCTCTGGTTGTATTCCCACTTATGTGCAGGATTACAATTGTTCTTGTGAACTGGTTCGCTGGTTGTATTCGCACTCATGTACAGGATTATAAATTATAATTGCTCTTGTGGACAGGTTGTGTTCGCACTCATATGCATGGTTAGGTTTGCGCTTAAGTGCAGGTTTATATTTGCTCTCGTGAGCTGGTTACATTCGCACTCGTGTGCGTGATTTAATTCTGTATTCAACAGCATTGTTTCTAAATACGATCAGTCTGTTTCAGCTAGATTACAACATACGGCTGCTATCGAAGACGACACACCGAATGAAGAGGACACACCAACGAAGAGGAAGAAGACTAGAGTGTATTTTTAAGTTAGTTATATTTGGTCTACATATTAAGATTGTATACCATCGTTGTAAATATGTCGAGTAATTATTGCCGTAACTTCACTTTGCTCGTTTTCTTGATTCCGACACAGCCTTCTGCTGTGTCGGACCTTGCTCGTATGTAGTTTGTACCAGACCGGTTGGTACGGGAATTCGCGGTAGATAATATTAATGGGGGGAGGCTTTGAGAGATGTGGCTCGCTCATGTAAAACCTCTCCACTGTAAATCTATTCCACTCATGTCCGTCTCTGGCGGCAAGTGGTTGGGAGAAATGGGTATTGCAGCTTGAGTTCCTCTTGGCCATTCGCGCGTCACCCCCGCACCAGGGCCTTCTGCTCTGGTTCGCTCTTGTTTCTCACTTTGAAAGAATCAGTGCCTTCTGCCTGATTCGCCTTTGTACCCCCGTGGATCGGAGACTTCTTCTCCGATTCACAACTTTTGCTCCGCGATAATTACTCGACATATCTGCGTATTTGGTATAAGTCCGTCGTTGTTAGAAAGGGAGCCAGAAGGAATATTGCATTCGTTCTGACTCTCTTTCGGGTCTCTTGTGCAGCAACCTCCTCGTGGTGAGACCAGGGCAATCGGTATTATCCTCTATTTGTAAGAACTTCTAGTGTCTTATGAATAAAGGATAATATCGAGCTAATAGCTGCACATTGCACATTCATAATTTTCGATAAGATTGTGGAGTAGAGTATAAGACTTGCGAGATATAAAAATATATTTCATTAAATTGTATACGAATTTACTTTCAGGTAGCTTGCTGTCGGCCAAGGGTACATCAATGCTTTCTTCGTTTACCCTTGGCCCATCTTCAGTTCGTGATTTCGAATTACTTATTCAGTAAGTGAACACGACAATTCTTATTTCTGAATTTTGAATTGTTCGCTGCGGAAATTTCACAAGTGCCTATTCTAAAGATTTTCACATGTTGTCTGAAATTGGTATTCCTCCGATCGGAGGTCCCCCAGGGGCTCACTCACGGATGGAGCCGTGAGTGAGTACGGGGTGTCGCGTCCCCGGGGCTACCCGAATCGCCTATAGGCCGCACTCGTGTGCGGGGTTAGCTTTGGCTCTCGTGAGCTGGTGTTAAGTTGTCTCTCCTGAGCTGGTTTCATTCGCACTCGTGTGCGGGGTTAGTTTAGCTCCCGTGAGCTGGTTAGATTCGCACTCGTGTGCGGGCTTAGTTTGGCTCTCGTGAGCTGGTTAGATTTGCACTCGTGTGCGGGGTAGTTTGGCTCCCGTGAGCTGGTTAGATTCGCACTCGTGTGCAGGGTTAGTTTGGCTCTCGTGATTGGATATAGGTTTGCTCTTGTGAGCGGGTCTTAGGCTTGCACTCGTGTGCGGGGTAAAGTACTGTTATGTCTAATTATTATTAGTCTGTTTTAGTTAGAATACACCAAGAAGAGGACACACCAAGAAGAGGACACACCAAGAAGAGGACATACTATGAAGAGGACAAACTATGAAGAGGACAAACTAGGGACAGGACACACCAAGAAGAGGACGTACCAAGAAGAAGACACCCCGAGAGGAAGGCAAATCAAGAAGAGGATATATCAATAAGTTAGTTTTATTTGCCGAGTGAGGTACCCCAGGGGCTCACTCACGGATGTTGCCATGAGTGAGTACGGGGAGTCGCGTCCCCGGGGTGCCTGAATCGCCTATAGGCCGCTTGCGTTAGTAATTAAGATTTTATACCGTCGTTGTAAATGTCGAGTAATTATTGTCTTAACTTCACTTCGCTCGTTTTCTTGATTCCGATACAGCCTTCTGCTGTGTCGGACCTTGTTTGTATGTACCAGACCGGTTGGAGTCGGTATTCGGCGTCGATACATTGAGAGGGGTGGTTCATTGAGACCTGTTCACTCATATTGCGATTCTCTCTGTCATCCTACCGGGTTCACCTCAACGCTTTACGATGCCTGGTGGCAGGTAGTTGGCAGAGTTCCCTCTGTTTGTAATCCTACCCGGGTTCACCTCATCGCATTGCGTTCCTGGTGGCCAGGTGGTTGGCAGAGGAATGGTGTTACGATTGAACACTTCTCACTGTCCATTTCTCTTGGTGAGGACACGTTGGGTACTGGCTCTGACCGAGAAGTGCTGCCAGCATTGTACGCGCCGCGTCCCCTTCGAACCAGAGCCTTCTGCTCTGGTTCGTTTTAGTTTTTCTCTTTGAAAGAATCAGAGCCTTCTGCCTGATTCGCCTTTGATCCCCTGTGGATCGGAGACTTCTTCTCCGATCTTCTTCTTCTTCTTTTGCTCCGCAATAATTGCTCGACTTGCGTGCGTAATTTAGTATAAGTCCGCCGTTGTTAGAAAGGGAGCCAGAAGGAATATTGCATTCGTTCTGACTCTCTTTCGGGTCTCTTGTGCAGCAACCTCCTCGTGGTGAGACCTGGGCAATCGGTATTATCCTCTATTTGTAAGAACTTCTAGTGTCTTATGAATAAAGGATAATATCGAGCTAATAGCTGCATATTTAATGAATATGTTGATTTTCAGTAAATTCTAGTCCTATACCTACTGTCTTCCATAACATTTTGCAATTTTACCTTCCTTCAGAACAAAATGTATGCATTATTCAAGCTGATTCGCCCCGGCCGTGAACAATGTTATATATCGTCTGGTTCTATTGAGATAAAGAGACGAGATGGTATCTCGTCGGTGATAGTATTATAAGGCAATCAATATGTGAGCATTCTGTACTATATCATTCTTCTTCTACTTGGTGAGTATCTCGTCGGTGGTAGAACTTTTAGCCATTGGTATTTCAGATCACAGTAAGCTCCACGTTATCCCCGTGCCCACTTGTCTGTCCGCTGAATAGCACAAGGGCTGGCTGTCTTTAATAGTATCTCGTCGGTGCACAGGGGCTGGCAGTCTTTAATAGTATCTCGTCGGTGGTTGCAGTTTTCTGTGCCGTGACGCCTGACTTTTCCTGTGCTTTCGTTTTTTGAGAAACACTAGTGTTGCACCAAGTCGATCGGAAACTAACCTGTTCGCCGATAGCATGGACTACAACCATGATGTCTACATCAGCAGAGACTAGAACCCATTGGCTTCCATGATGTACGTGATATTTCAATCTCAGACGAAGTATAGGATAAACAAGATTATTACAGACATTGCATCGTTTCGGTGTACATTTTATGTATGAATCTACAAGGAATAAATAAAGACAATGTAATAAAGAAACGCGTCCGTATATATTTATTGAACAACCACTTTTTCCCGAATGTCTTACTTGTCGTCCAGTTGTACTACTGAATTTTCGTGCCACCTATATCGATATCGTATTCTCCTAATACAAAATTCAATTTTCGAGGTTTTTGCAAATTTTCGGCCGTCTGACTTGTCGGCGAGTTGTACTATTGAATTTCGCGCCACCTCCTTCGATATCATGTTCTCCTAATACAAAACTCAATTTTCTAAAATTTTCGCCAATTTTCGACCGTCTGGCTTGTCGTTGAGATGCACTACTGGATTTCGTGCCACCTCCTTCGATATCATGTTCTCCTAATACAATATTCAATTTGTGGGGTTTTCAAAAATTTTCGACCTTCTGGCTTGACGTTGAGTTGTACTACTGATTTCTGTGCTACCTCCTTCGATATCTTATTCTCCTAGTACAAAGTTCGATTTTTCGAAAAATTTTCGAAAACATTGAAGATTGAGTTTTGTATTAGGAGAACATGATGGCGAAGGAGGTGGCATGTATTTCAGTAGTACAACTCAAGGACAAGTCAGACGGCCGAAAATTTTCGAAAATATCGAAAATTGAGTTTTGTATTAGGAGAACATGATATCGAAGGAGGTGGCACGAAATTCAGTAGTGCAACTCGACGACAGGTCAGACGGTCGAAAATTGGTGAAAATTTTCGAAAAATAGACGCCGAAAATTTCGAAAAATAAGTCGTGCAACTCAACGACAAGTCGGAAGAGGAAGAGAGGAAGAGAGAGAGATAAGACAAGTTTTTTTAGTATATTCTCTTTATTTATTCATTTATTTTACATTCATACATAACATGATTGTTTTGCACATGTACATAACTTATTTTCTAAACAAACAAAATAAAATTTATAAAGCTATTTCTATATACCATCTTTAATGTTTACATGTCGTATTATTGTAATACAGTCTTCATAAATATTATATTCGCTGTTCAAAGATAGGCGCCGTATACGTGTGTAGTGTGTAGTCTCCAAATGATAGTAATAATGAAGTATATAGAATATCCAGTTCTTGCTAATACGCTTATATTCTTGAACTGTCGGTTACATGGGATGCGACATCTAAATGGTACAGTGGCACTTTGAGCCCTCCGAGACCGACACCTAGACAGAAAAGCCCAATGTAAGATGCAATGTATGTTTAAATTGTATTTCATTATTGTAACTCGTGTTTCGGTCACAGCAAGTCACAGACACTGATATATCAGTGGAATAGCATCGTAGAAGGGGAAGGTAGAGTGGGGAGACAAAATCTGGTGACTGACTCTGCCTCTCCATTATATAAAATCAAACCTAAGGCGTGTGAAGTCAGCTGTGAAACAACTTGTGATGACAGTGACGTATCACATATCATTTGATATTTTTCAATTCAATGAATTTGTAATTATTTGTACCGAGTCATTAATGAATCAATTGACGCATAAATGATATTTTATATTAAATAACAAGACGAACCTAGAATTAATGAATGAATATTTGAAGGATCTAACAAATCACACATACAGTGCTATATAACGTCACAAAAAAGAAAATTATGGAATGACAAAGTACATAAACATCTCGTATGTAGTGGAATCTTTACGAATGTGATTAACGGTTTGATGAAATTATTCCAGAATATAAATGATAGTTGTGGGAAAACCAGTATACAAACATTAGTGTTCCACTTTTGCAGTGATACTTAGTGAATATGCAGCTGATTCTTAAAGCAATACCAAATAATTTGTCATTGTAAAAGTGCTGTTTTCACTTCTTTTCATAATCTAAACATGTTTCCTACAATGTTCAATCTCCGGACAATTTTAGAAAATACTATAGGTAAACATTATATTTTATGTATATTCTTAAAGCATATTGTTTCTCAAAACTAGGAAAACATTGGTATTATTGATTTGCTGACAAATGATTGTAAATACTGTTATACTTTCATGATTTCATTGAACTTTCCATTAATCTTCTTTTTAATACTACTTATAAGTTTCAATTATTTATACCTATTTGCATCTTATGTCATTCATTACTAGACTACGGATCTTTATGCAATTATGACTTGAAAATTATCAAAAAATGCTAGAATATAAAATATGATAGAATTTAGTACGATTTTAATTTATTTTACATCTAAAAAGATTACTATTTCATTCTGCTTTCTTAAAATTTATTGACAAAAATTGAAAATTGCAGAAACATCCGTAATCTAGTCATTACATTTTATATTAATAATTGGTATATGAAATATTGTTTTTAGTTGAGTATATTGATGTGGATTTTACACTTTGGCTATCATGGCTCTTAATGCCACTTCTGATTACATTTTTACTACCCCTTGTGATCGTAGTATTATTGTATTTGACTGCATTAATTTTATATGTATATAAATTACATAGGTACGTATTTTTTAACTCAAATATAATAAATCAAATCTTTGATAAATATGCGTAATCTTTTTCCATAATAGAACTAGATTAAGAAATGCATATGGAACTGATTGGAGAAATGCGGCTCGTAATGTAGTAGCTGCAGTTTGGGATGCACATGGTTGGATATGGTATGGTATGTTGTAAATTCAGTGCCATAATTTTGTTGCTACATATTAAATACATGTATATGGTTCATTTTATTTATATTTTTCATAGGGTACGAAGTAGTTGGATTGGAAAATATTCCAAAAGATAAACCAGTACTTTTTGTATATTATCATGGGGCGATTCCAATAGATCTTTATTATTTTATAGCAAAAGTGTTACTTTTAAACTCAAGATTGATACATTCAGTGGCAGATAGATTTCTTTTTAAATGCCCCGGATGGTCCATAATTTCCGATGTTCTCAAAGTCATTCCTGGTACTATACAAACATGTTCTAATATTTTAAAAGAAGGTAACATGCTTGCCATCTCACCTGGTGGCGTATATGAAGCTCAGTTTGGAGATTCTTATTATGAGCTGATGTGGAAGAAACGAGTAGGTTTCGCAAAGGTCGCATTAGATGCCAAAGTGGTATGTTATTTTATTGTTATATGCTTTTTTTTGTACACCGACTGCTTTGAAACATTAACATTCTTGTAACAGTGCATAATACCTTTCTTCACAAGAAATGTTAGAGAAGCATTTAGAAGTGCAAGTTGGGGTAGAAGAATGTGGTTGAGAATATATGCTGCAACAAGGTTTCCTTTTGTACCTATTTATGGAGGATTTCCAGTTAAATTGACAACATATGTTGGTAAACCAATCCCGTATGACAGCTGTCTTACACCGGATGAGTTACAGTTGAAGGTATTAAAAATAGGAAATCATGTACATACTATGGTTTTTCGAAAAAAGGCACCTGAAACATAGTTATAGTCATAATAACTATCTTCCTGTGCTGCAAATTTGAAATAATAAAAAAGGGGTGGATAGATATTATAACTATGAGCATGTAACCTTCTTCGAAAGACAAACCATAACAAGAATGACTAAATGATAGTAATGTACCATTACTTTTAGGTTGCCGATGCACTGAATGATTTAATAAAAGAACATCAGAGAATACCTGGAAGTATATCATTAGCCTTGCTGGAAAGGATATGTGATATAGATAAGAAGAAATCATAGCTCCATTTACTTCAGTATTATGACACCAAGTTGTTCAAATAACTTGGCAAAGCATTTAAAAATTGTTACATTGTTTTTTTGAACTTCTAAATTTTGCATTTCTTAACTGTGGTGCTGATTATTTTCTATTAATTATTAATGATGTTTTCTCCATCTTAAGTTACATTCGAATAACTTATATAGTAACAACTTTACACCAGTGGAATTGTACGATACTTACTTTTTTAGAGCATAAGAACACGTATGTCTATTTAATTATCAAATAGATATTTTATCAATTTTACCTTAATTAATGATACAAAGTACTAGATTAATATATTTATTCCAATCTAGATAAAATTTGAATAGATATATTTACAGTATGTTCGGCAACAGACGAGAGAAAATTTACAGGATAATTTAAAATTTAAGGTATGAAATTTAGTAATTTACGGGGTGAATTTTAATCGTTAATAAAATACTCGAGAAGCAAGTCTTATTCTGAAGAATCATATCTTAAATTTTCTTTCACCTTTTGTAGAACACTCTGTACATTTGTCGAAACAAGTTGTATAAATATTTATAATTTATAACTTTACAATTGTTGGAACTTTTTTATTTATTATAAAAATATTTTCTATTACGTACTTCTGTGGTACAGTTATGATTCGTCAACGATTCCGTACATAACATATCGTACTTAACTGAGTTGTTCTATTTATTAATTTTTTACATGAAATAATAAAATATATTATACAAACTAATTTGTAAAGGTTTCATTCAATTTATTGCAAGTACGTGTACGACATCCTATTAGGAAATCGATAAGCCGATTGTTCGAAAAGTATTCGTATAATACGAGGAGCGTTTAAATTTGCCACAATCGGAAATATTGGCATTGATCGTTGCATGTTACCGGAAGTAATGAGATACTAGCGAACCTACCGGCGGCTTTTTCAGTTAAAATTTCTTTCCCGAGGGTATCTGCGGATACCTTGTTACATATATTCAACGAACAGCAGTGGACTGGCATCGTTTTTTTACAGCCATAAGGACCACGTTTATGTGAATTCTGCTTACCGGTACAAACCGCCCGAGTTTGCGTAACGAAATTTACTCGTCTCTTCACAGAAGAACTGATT
This sequence comes from Lasioglossum pauxillum, assembly GCA_933228785.1. Lineage (NCBI taxonomy): Eukaryota > Metazoa > Arthropoda > Insecta > Hymenoptera > Halictidae > Lasioglossum > Lasioglossum pauxillum. The sequence continues at coordinate 40,426,305 of OW121705.1, read as the reverse complement.
TCAGTGACAGAAAATACGTAATCATGGGCGTGGATGTAGAAGTTCTTTCTCCTGGGGATGGTAATTATTCCGTGTTCGATATTCTGCGTTTCTTCGCTTTTCTTTTACTATTCCCGTTGCTCCTTGTTCGATCTACCCTTCCATTTATTTACATCTCGTTTCATTTCGATTACATTTTCTTACTTGTATCTTGCTTGAAATATATGCCGCAGTGGCATCAACGCGGATTTATTTACAACCTGAAATTCTATGAAAAGCATGCCCCATCTACGGTCTCTTCCAAATAAGGTGACTTCGAGTATTTGTTAGCATGCTCGACGAATCTATTAAACCTTAATCATCCTTATTTTTCATTTATAATGCGAGATCTCCCTGAATAATGTTTCATATGTGCAGGTCAGACATATCCGAAAAAAGGACAGACTGTAGTTGTTCACTATACAGGTAGGTAAAAACGTGTTTATAAGAATCTGCATATTGAGTTGTTCGTTGAAAATAAACTATACAAATAATCAATATCTTCTTTTAATACTCTGAAATAAATATCAAGAACAAAAATAAATTATTGAACCTCTTTTATAAATAGTTGTATAACTGCTACTGATCAGGCGAGCCACAAGATTATAATCGAAGTCTTATAGAATATGTTCTATAAAAATTTTAACTGTATTTATTAAATGTCTAATAGGCACCCTTGACAATGGAAAAAAGTTTGACTCTAGCAGGGACCGCGGGGTGCCATTTAAATTCAAAATAGGTAAGGGAGAAGTTATTAAAGGGTGGGACCAAGGAGTTGCTCAAATGTGTGTCGGAGAGCGTGCTAGGTTAACTTGCTCACCAGACTTTGCCTATGGTAGCCGAGGACATCCTGGAGTATATCCTTTAATATGAAATAGATATTTACAGTATAGTAGACACTATTAAATTTTTATCTGTTTTTTTTTCAAAGAGGACTGTTTATAGCTATAATAAGTGTCTATTCCATTTGTATTAGTATAGATTCGTAATATGGAAATGAAATAAACACCTATTATGACTACAAACATATTTCAAATGTTTACTTTCAAAAAACAAGGTACAAGTATGATAATTCTAAAAGTTTGGCTCAGTCATTCATGAAGTCTTTACTATTTGTTCATATTTTAACCCTTTGCACTCCTTTGTCGAGTGTGACTCGACATCAGAGAAAGAAAAATATAAATGGAATGGGTTTTTATATGTATTTGGTTCTTCCTTTATTTAATTTCTTATTTTTTAGTTAAAGACAAATATAAGTTACAACAAAGTTTGAGAGAGCTACATTTAATATAATTAGTAAACGAAATTGTCTAAAATAATTCTTTTGAAGTAAATTTCAAATAGAACACTCAAAATAATAGGGAGTTGTTGGCAATAAAATTGAAAAATAATTCGGAGTGCAAAGGGTTAATATGTTAAACTATTCATTTCAGTATGAACTTTTTGAATTATTATATAGGAAATACATTTTGTTATATTCTCCTTGACAAAGACACACGATCCCACCAAATGCTGTTCTTGTCTTTGACGTGGAGTTGTTGAAGGTGGAGCCTTGAAGAGTTTTCCCATGGTATACTGAATTGACTACACACATCAGAACCACTGATAATTAAACGCTTTAAATTGCATTACCTTAAGTAGTCATTGTACGATTGGTATGTCTTACATACTAACCTTAATTCGATTGCTCATAAGAATGAAACAAAAATTTCAAACATTAATTTTGTGTTCCACTATTGCACGATTATATAATAAGCTATAAACTACAATTATACACAAACGCCCAACGACCGACCAATACGGAATATGTGAATACCTGTTGTATTCTTTTATGCCTTAATAAGATTATCCCTTCACATTACTCGATTTGATGCTAATCTATAGCACTCTTATTATGAGTAATTGAATTAAATAAATCTTAAAACGTTTGATATATAATCTGACATCTGTGTTCATTCCAATTACTTAGTACTTGGTAAACAATCACCTGGATATTTTGTATAAAATCTTGCAATAATGCAAAGAAGAATGATTGTACTGATATTGTAATAGATGGACCTTCACATGCAAAAATTCAATAAATTGTCTTGTTTTAATTGCTGAATGTATTTACTAGCCCACGAGTAACATTTATTATCCGAAAAAATGCTTAACGGTTTCAGATTGAATTTGTAAAAATTTCACATTTTTACAATGTTTACACCCTTGTTTCTTTTTCCATGTACACATTAATCTCGCCTTCTACAGTTTTGTACAATTTACACTACTGATGTGCAAAAATAAAGCAAGTTTTGTCGATAAAACGATATTTCGGCGTGTTAGTATTCTGTTTATCAGTAATGTCAGTGACAGAAAATTTATCAGCAATATTACTTCACCCAGGTCACGCAAATATAAACAAGCGGGAAAATTAAGCAGCAATATTGCTTTACACAGATCACGCAAATATAAACACAGTATGAATTGCGCCTCAATAATTACATAATATCATAAATTACAAATTGCATTTCCCGATGCCTTCGTAGTATTTATACAAATTATAGTACACAAAATTATATTAAAAAACGCGATAATGCTTATTATGGATTACTTGAACCTTTGAAACAAACTATTGTATAAGAACAGTTGTTCACACTTCTATGAACTACAAAAAATATATACATTTACATTATAATTCGGTATATGCATTGAAGGTATCAAAATGCATTATGTGTAAAAAAACCTATTAATGCTCCTTCCATGTAAATATATAAATAAGATAAATAAATCATTGTAGGTACGTAATAATTGCTATAGCGTACAACTTATCTATGGTATAATTTCATGATCATATGACGGCTTAATAAACAAATAATTCTGGGAAATGTATTTCGTAAGCTGGCGCCTGACTCGGTTTGGTATCTGTCGGTGGTCCGCCTGGTTGAGACGTATTACGAGGATCAACGGCTAACGTGTTAAATATTTCTGATAATTTACTTTGTAGAACGTCATGCTGTAAAATGATCGAATATATTAGTAGTAATTCATATATTTCACGAACAAAACATTGTTCCACTCAGACCTGGACAAATTTCATTTGAAATGATATTTCAAGCCAAGCTATTTCAAAAATGATCTCAGGCATGGAAGTAATTATAAAATAGAGTAACGTGTTATTTGCAATATTATTATATATTACATGTTATTTCCGAAGTGCCCAGGTTTGATTCCATATATCAATTATATACGTTTCCATACCTTTGGTTGGGTTTTCGACACCAAATCTTGGAATGGCGCATTTCTGAAGAAATGCGACAATTGTAATCGCTTTTCTTCTTCTATTACGTGATTATTGTTATTCTCCGTTAGAATCCTCTTCATACTTTCGAAAGTTAGCTCTTCACCTGGTAGCTTCTGTGATATGAAAGTGTTGATGAAATTAGTGAAAGATTTTGAAAGTATATTAGGATTATAAATAAAATTGACATACCTTCTGAACTCCAGGAGATGAGCCACCACTGTCCAATTCTGGACCACCCGAGTTAATATCAGCTAACGAATTTCGTCCAGCACTGTCTACCCATGAATGTCTAGGAATAGTTGATTAATAGGATTAATTTTTCATTATAAATTTTAACAATATAAGAAAACAGTAGGGACAACCAAAAGTATGTGAATACTACCGATGTTGTAAAGAAGTACTACTGTAACCAGACCCCTGCTGCAGTTTCCCACTATCGAGGCCTGCTCCTTTCAAACATTCACTTAGAACAGTTTGATCAAGTAATAAAGCTGGTGCTAATCTAGTTGATAAACCGGGATCATATTGGGACTGCAAATCGGGCAAAAGATGTGGCGCTTCTTTTCGTCGTGCTTCCAAGATCTTAAAATGTTTAAACAACGATGATTATTATATCGTAATCTGTTTTTCAAATCGTCATAACAACTGTCCATATCTTCAGCTGTGCTTACTTAAAGGCAGATGACATATGAGTTATAGGAATAGTATGGACATCTACTATGACAAAGCATAAGGGAACGAATTAAATATATTAAATAAATTGGAACTCACTTTGTTTGTATAGTCCATGAGCGAAGTAATATTACAAACATAAGATATCAATACCAGTAAGCTGATGACGATACTGTGTAAGTTAAATTTGAGCGAAGTACTGATTTGGCCACTCGTTAAAGCTATATCTTGAAGACTCAATACTAATCTTAACAATTCCAACACAGTTTCTTCCGAAGCTAATTCTACGGCGAGTAACGCTAATGTTGTGTAGATAGACTCCACGTTCTCGACTGTGTTACTTGAGAGTTCTAATGCTTCGTATAACGCTAAATAAATTTCAGGGCCGTGTTTTCGAATGAAGATCACATCTGGTCTGGATGCTTTTTCAATAGTAAGGTCAAGGGACCCGATGTTTACCCTGTTTAACAGATACGTGGTAATTGATTATTTATAATTATCAAAACAATGCGAAATTGTAGTGACTAAATCTCTACCAGTGCTTTAAGAACAACTTACGTGGGCTTTGCAAGTTTCGTAATGTTTAAATGTCTGTCGATTAAAGTATGAAGGATCTTTTGTACTAAAAGTCGCATTTCAGCATCTGCTGCAAGCGACATTCTTAACAACGGTTCCAAAAAGCTTTGCGGGAATGTCGTATTCAAATGTATGGTTTGATATTTTGTGCCAACCTGGAAATAAGTAAAAGCGTGTTTAGAAGTAAACATATTACATCGTGAATTTTATCATTTGTTTCTAATGTAATAATTACTTTCAAAAGAGACTTTAGAAGAATACTTTGGAGTAATACATCTCCTTTGCCAACTGAAACTGCACGGTCTGGTTGACTGTACGGAACTTTGCTCATAATAAACATCATGATTTCTATCTTTTGATAATCTGGAAGATGATTTGCAAACTCTCCTAGACCATTAATAAGGGCTTCCTGATACAACTGTTCATCACTGCTAGACGACTGGTTTCTTGTTACACTGATTCGGAGATGAGTTAGAAGGGAGTTTATTATCTCCAAAACAGAAGGACCTTGAAAGGAATTGTGTGTTAAAGAAATAGTTAAAATTAATTAAATAGATACTATCAGAGTTTTGTTCTTCGAAATTTACCAACGCTTTCACCGGCTGCAATGGAAATAATTTTAGACAAAGTATCTGCGATACTGGTTCGTATTTTTGGGGATGACTTCGAATGATCATTAAGATGATACATTAGAGCCTCGACAACTGTATAAGAATATTGAGACTAAAAACAAAGAGATTAATGATTTTATACGTTCATTACATATTGTATTTGGGTAGCTCAATATATTAATTTCCACTAACCTGAATGGAAAACATAATTATTCTGAAAGTATGAATTGCAAAATAATTGGGAACCCATAATTGATGATTATCCAGGTGTCTGTAAATTATATGCTTATTATATTATACATATAGATTATTGTAATGTTTATATAAAAAATATAAACACAAATGGTAGTTGGAATTATTTAGATCAACATTTATGCACCTCAATACAGGCCTAATAACGCATCGAATGTGACCAAAGGATGCCCGTCCAACAAGTTCTCGCATACATGTTTCTGCGAATTGTGGTGGATCAGTTCGTTCTTCTGTTGGATTATCTGGTGTTGCATCTTCTTTAGTAGAATATCTGTCAGAACAAAATTGTAGAGATAGAATCATAATTCAAAAATAATATGGTATTTAATGTATCTCAAACTCCCTTGAATATATTACCTCGAATTTTGCATATTATACAATAACGAAGGAACTATTTTATCCATATGTACAGGTTCCCAAATGTTTTCAACTAAATCATCCGAAAGTGTCTTCCTCACGACGCCCTACAGATTAATTTTGAATTAATCAATGGATCTCAAAATACTACTTTCAGTTTTTTTTAACTACTTATTTGCATATCTAGTCATTACAGATGAATTAAGTTTGAAGTATGATAACAAATATAATATTTTTAATAAAATCCTGCCTGCAATCCTTGAATGCCGGCCAATTGTATTTGTTTGCGGATCCCAGAGTCATCGTGATTGGAGTGGCACATTGCAGAGTACTTTGATACAAAGAAATCGTAACGTGTGTGATAAGACGGCGTATCTTGCTCGATGTTGGCAAATCGGACAAACTAGAAGAAGCCAGGACTTTGTTCAACTGAATTCAAAGATGTCAAAAGTATAATTACTTTGTGCATTAATAAAGAATAATAATAATACAACTCATAAAAACACATTCAATTATAGCAAACATATTATCATTTAATAATCGTCATTGAAACTTACAGACTCTGTGGCTATTATCTGTAACTGTGGATCCGTTGATTCTAATAACTTTTGTACCATTTTTAAAAAGCTTTCAACAAATAAATTCAATGTTTGAGCATGACATGCCAGTAAAAGAATATCCATTGCTTCCATAGCAATAATAACAAATCCATTTCTTCTCCTGTTAATACATGATACAATTATATTAATCTCATTGCTAAATATAGATGAAAACATTTACATTGTGGTATACAAATGAGATTTTATATAAGATTGAAAGACGTACAATTATTTTCATGACTATTCCATAGTATGGTAAACAAGGACTCACGTCAATCATATGAATGTGCACTTTTTGCTCAATTTACATAATTCTATATTATTTGTATAACTGATATTATACCTGTAAATATCTCTGGAAGCTCTTTGAAATAAGTACTCTCCGATTCTATCTAGTTTTTCGGGACTGCTTAATGAATAAAAGGTCAACTTTTCCATATTAATCTTGACTAAACCATCCTATTCATAGAAAAAATAGATATTTATATAAATTATTCTAACAAATATTAATATAATATAACGTTTATAAATAATAAACTTGTACCTTTGTTTCATTATTGTAATAATAAGAAATTTGTACAGAAACAAAACAATTATTTAAAAAATTATTGACTCTTTTACCTTTAATAAACAATTAAGATATGGTATAAAGAGACAATAATTCTATCATGAGAGTATGCATGTGTTTTAAAAGAATAATTTAATTATCTTCTATGATTTATTAATGCAAAATGCACATAATTTGCATAGAACACCTACACATGTGGTTTTGTCTTTGTAAGTAACAATGAGAACAAAAAACCATTAGTTAAAAAATGTCAAAATAAGTGTATTTAGTATGTACACTTCTTGAAACTCGTGTAGAACTGTCAATACTGTTGACGTTAGTTCCATAGATATACGATGTGAATTATATAAGAAACAAACAAGTACTATATAACTTTCGATTTCTGTCTTGAAATAGTTGTGTGAAAATTGTGCAATCATCTGTATAATAGATAAACAACAACTAACTTTACCTGTGGATTCACTGGAAAAATATTGTCGACAAGTCTTTTATATCGTGGTCGCAAGGCAGAACAGCACCAGCAACAACCTAATGACAATTGAAAGAAGATATAAATAAATATAAAACAGAACGCTGTGAATTGTGTAAAACTACCGACGGACATCAACGAAATAGAGTCGAGAAGATTACTTTGCAAAAGAATCACAATTGTTAAAATGGAATTATGATATTTACCAAACATTTCGACAAGATCGAACCACTGCAATACACACGAGCAGACTTCGATCGACTGATATTATCAATGGACTGTAATTTTGAACTACTGAAATCGCACATTCGCAATAACATATTATAATCTCAATTCCTCTACCGGAAATTCAGAATTTACGTAGAAACGTTTATTATTATCACAGTGTTAATATTGGTTTTGCGCTATAATTAAATATTTTGTAAAATAACAAAATACGTACGAAAATTGAGCAATGGATTGATGCACCATCTAGCATCAAAGAATAATTTGAATAACTTAAAGCGATGATCCATAGATGGCGTAATGGATTCATTCGGTAGATTCCTATATTGTCAAGACGTCGATAATGTAAATATATTTTGTTAAGTAGTTTTGGACCCATTGTGATTGAATTGCTTTTGTAAAAACAGATCCAAATAAACCTTCAAGGAAGTTAAATGATCATTTATTTGAGACCGTTCCCTACATTCGTTGTAGCGACGTTATCTGCGGAGCAAAGGCGCGTAGTTTAAATTACAAATTTGAATTTTCGATTTTAGCTATATATTGCGTTAACATCCTTCTTAATTATTTATAGTGTGAATACGTATTAATTTCTGAAAGATTTCGGGATTTTCAGTTCGTTGAGAACAGTTTTTTTGCATTACAATTAATATTCCCAATTTACTTTTCAATAACAATTGCTACTATGTTATTGTTAACTCCCAGACAAAATATAGGAATAGACCTAACATTCCAACGAATAAAATAATTTGTTTTATTTATGTTTTTATGACTTCCATATGTTGCTATTTGATGGCGCCACCATTCACTCTTTCCCATCACCGGCGAACTTTAATGTTTATTATCGTTAAAATAAAAATTCCAGAGTTTTTCCACCGGTTGCAAAGTGTAGTTTTAATTGTCAATTATTCTGAATTTTATGTCATTTACTGCTGTAAAATGTTAATGAAGATGATCACAAGTATTTTTAAAGGGATATACTATTTAAAGTGAAAGTAAAAAGCCCAAACGGTATATATTAAAATAATGCGTGTAAACTGGAGCATGTCATTCTCCGGTTATTTGGATCTTGTAAGATATGTTATAAATATTAAACATATATTAACGAAATATTTTCTCTGTATGTTTTCTAATGCTTTTCTCAGGGAGGAAATGTATTTCCTTTTATTTAATGAAACGTTCATGGCATTCAAGGAGAATGCGAGAATGTCTGTCAACTAAAGTAGCATAAGACAAGATATTCCGAATGTTGACACACGGCTTCGGAAATCAATAATAACCGCCTGTTCGCAATATCGCACGTGGCAGCTACATAAGATATATTTTAACGTTATTTTTAACTTGGTAATTTAGTTATTGGAAATTATGGATTGTTTAATTCCAAGTTACACGAAATTGTAAAACAAAAATATGGGAGCAAGAGACGTCATTATTTAGTACCACATAAAGTGTGAATATAAATTTTAAATTGAAGGCTTTTGTTTTTAATGTATTTGAATTTAAGCTTCATTCTGAGAGAGAACATTTATCTTATATTTTAAATAAATTCCTAGGACGTGGATACACATTTTCAATTCCCAATGTGGTGGGGATTGTCTCACCACAGGGACAATGCTAATCGGCAAAACAAGTTCTTCCCTTGTTCTGTTTTTCACATAGTAACGAAAATAAAAATTCGCATAAAAACCCACAGTGTGCGTACAACTGTTTCAACGCGATCCTTGTACATACACAAAATTCTAAATGGCAATTAACAATTTGTACGAATAGCCTTGAAATTTATACGATCAACAAAATTTCGATTAAAATATGATCTTACTCACAGCCAGGGTCAGTGCACTTCTGTATGACGGACTCAAAGACGTCCGGCACTTCCGTTTCGAAGCAACATCTGATCATAGCCATTTCTGCAACCCTCCACGTGTCCCATAGATGGTTCTATCCGAAAGTGACACTAACACGGACGTTTCACGGTTCTGTTTGAGCGGAATCGACGGGACATCTTTCGCGAAAGATTTGAGGGTAGAAGACGTGTCCGGGAGAACCGAGGCTGACGATAGGAGAGCGACGGCGACGCTCGGCGTCGCGACATCAGTGCCCCACTAACCTGCATTCGACGCACGAGGGCACCCTTGACAGTACTTTCCCTGACTACGTCACGAGGCGAGCACGCGCCTGTGCGAAGGGTTGCCGAAGCGAGAAAGGGCGACAGACGGGGTGGGCGAGCTTGTGGCGCCGCTCCGAATAAGTGCTGTCCTCTTCATGGTCGTGGCTCGCGTAAATCAATGCCAAAATAGGGTAATGTGTAGGCAGAGTTGGCTGAAATAGTATTTAAAATAGTACATAACCCTATTTATTTTTAACTACGCGTACCACTTTGAAAATCAAATATTTGTGAAAATATAGTATTTTATACTTCATAAAAATAGTATTTTGTTTCAGGACTAATGAAAATATTCGGATTTCGTCTTGAAACATTTTAATGTCTATTCTTCATTTTAAACATTTTTACTGGGAATAATGATTCGTATTGTTTTCTAATGACAAGATATATTGTATGTTTGCATCATTTCACAAAAAACCATGGTAGAAACCGGCTGTGTTGTCACAAATATTATAATTTACACATAATAATCCGGATTAATCAAATAGAAATCAACTCTTCAAATAATTATCTTCTTTATTTATTTAACTATTTTCATAAAGTATAAAATACTATTTCACAAATATTTGATTTTCAAAGTTGAACGCATAGTTTAAAATAAATAGATATTTACTATATTTTCTATATTTACTATTTACTATTTACAATAGTAAAATTATTGGAAAATTATTTCGATAACATCTCGTTAACTATTAGATTGAGGACATACGAAGGTCAATATATTCAATAGATTCATGATATAAAAGGTAGTTCATTCCATATAAAGAAATCATGCAAGGTGATCTTGAAATTTCTGGAACGCCTTCACCCATATAAAATATATCTGCATCACAATATTTCTCCTTCTGTACCATGCATGTTTCGTTATATATTATTTGTTCATATTATTACACATAGCGGAAATATTTAAAGTGATCAAAGTTATTGTCTCATCCTGTACATATTATACATTGTATATGTTTAGCAGGCAAGAGAAAGGTGTTTTTGAAGAAATCGTTTTGAATACTTTTATACAGGTAAAATTTGAAGTTCAAAAGTTGCGTGAGTCAATGACATACAGTAGAGTAGAGGTTCCATAATGGGTGCCACAAGCGAGTGGGCCCATCTGGCTGACCCACACGTTCAGCCATACCAAAGACGGCGAGGACATTGGATCAGTGTCGATGACGTCACCATTCATTGGCGATAACAATTAACTCTATTATATTGCTGTAACTCCTAATTAGACTATAATTAAACCAATCTATATACGACAAACTTCTTAATTATACAATTCGACAATGTACAGAGTGTATAAAAATTAATGGTCATCCGAAGTTACAAAGTACGAACGAAAACTGTGAAATTGTGCGTCTTCTCAGTTGTCGAACGTTCGAAACAAAAAATATAAACAGACCACGGACCGAGGATAGCGAGTGGCGAGCGAATGCGAAGACGGTTTGTTTACGTTTTTTCGCGAGAACAAATCCGGCGTGTGAGTATGTGTGTGTTTCAGTGTGCGGCCGCAGGAGTTCGGTCGAGGCGTCCTAGACCAGTGTTCCGATTGTTGGTTCACTTTCTCGCGCATGCGCGACCAAAACAGTAGCGTATCTACAATGACGCAGCAGAGCGGCCAGGGCCCTGACTCCTTGAGGCAGTTATATTGGCAGAAATGTACCGAAACAATCTGTTCCGGACAAAAAGACTTTAGGACGTGTCCTACGAGATACAAACTATACAGAAATACACATGTTATACATTCATTTTTTAGAATCAAATCATACCAATTTTTTAAAAGTCTGCGTGGTGCTCAAGCTACCCGATTTCAACGAAAAGGTTACGTTACTGAGGCTGAAAAGTGAACCAACAATCGGAACACTGCCAGTCTATCGTTGGTCGAACTCGGCAACGGAACCATACATTTTGATCCTCAATAAAGAGTATATGTTAAAATTCCTCTACGTATTCGTAATAGTGTTTTCGGTAATCATTCGGTAATCTAGCTCATTTTGGTTTTAATTGAACAAAAACCTTATATCCATTTTTATACACAGAAATACTAATCGTACATCATAAAATACTAATGTAAAGCAAAGGCACTTACTTTGTCAGAATCTTTTGTTCCTCCGTCGAATCCACTCGACACTGTCATTTACGTGAATACATTTCTACATAATCACTAAACACTACACAGCACACTTTACGAAATCGTGACAGCGATCGACAATGAGTTACTCCGGCCACGATTAAAATAGTACTCGCGATTGTCGCCTCGGTTTTTTCGTGAATGGTTAATGGTGGATTTATATGTAGGTGGGGAAATGTAACCTTTGTTAATTGGACGTGGATGTATCAGAAGGACTTTAAGGGGGTTGGCTACCCCCTTAAGGCTGAGGAGTGGGAAACTGTCAAAGAAATTCCTTTCCGTATAGTCTTTGGGCCTCAATGGTGTGATTTATGAGTGTTTTCGATTTTAGCTATATATTGCGTTCACATCCTTCTTAATTATTTATAGTGTGAATACGTATTAATTTCTGAAAGATTTCGGGATTTTCAGTTCGTTGAGAACAGTTTTTTTTGCATTACAATTAATATTCCCAATTTACTTTTCAATAACAATCGCTACTATGTTATTGTTAACTCCCAGACAAAATATAGGAATAGACCTAACATTCCAACGAATAAAATAATTTGTTTTATTTATGTTTTTATGACTTCTATATGTTGCTATTTGATGGCGCCACCATTCAGTCTTTCCCATCACCGGCGAACTTTAATGTTTATTATCGTTAAAATAAAAATTCCAGAGTTTTCCCATCGGTTGCAAAGTGTAGTTTTAATTGTCAATTATTTTGAATTTTATGTGATTTATGAGTGTATGTCTGCTCGTCGCTTCAGTGGACCTGTCGCACGCGCTGTCTATCTGTCGGGGATGAAGTTGTCAACCGCGGGGGTTGTAAAATAATCGGACAGTTCGGAGCCAATCCGCGCGTGTTTTTTTGCCTTTTGTTTGATTGTTTTACGTCGCTTTTTCAACTGCTATGGTTATTAAGCGACGTGTTTTTTGCCTGCTATGTCCTTTTCAGGTTTATCGCCAGTGTCGGGCCTTTGTGGCCGTAGTAATCATAAGAAAAAATCTCGAAAAATTAATATCAGCTTGGGTACGATTTTTTTTTGTTTCAATCGATCAACCTTGATCGAATACATTACACCTTATATCTAGATAACAATTGGTTAGCGACATATGGTTCCTTTCAAATTTTTTCTGTACTCGATGGGTGGAAGGTGTTAATGTGAAAAAAAATTTAACAACAATTTTCTTTGACACAAAGAATTTTTGCGGCAAGTTTCATTTACGAATGTCTACGGATTCTGATTCTGATTCGGCCATAGATGGATGAAGTTGAATTGAATAACGCAAATAAAAGCTAATATCCTGCCAATATAATTTACTGCTCCTTTATGTAGAGGTTTATTTGTACAATAGAAACTTATAGATTCCTGGACATGAGGAACACGATGTTACAGAATAGTGAAAGTGTGCTGCCTCAAGTTCTGTAACATTATTTGTTACAATTACCAAGCAATTGCTTGACGAAGGAAATCCATGTTGTCAGCAGTGCTGCTGTACAGATCTGGAAGTCCTCTGGCGCAAGGTACTCCACGAGACGTGACACCAACAACTTGATTGTTGTAGACCAGTGGACTGCCACTGTCGCCCTGTGCGAAAGAAAAATAGAATGGATGTTATTAAAATCGTTAATAAAAGACACTGTAGCTATTAACTGTTCGACACGTACGGAGCATACACCAACGCCCGGTCCATTATTTGTACAGATTGCTGAGATGATGTCGTTGTAGATATTATGGCAATCGCTAAATTTGATCATATGAACATATTGATATTGTAGCAGTTCAGCAGCTTGGGTCGATGGAGGAGGAGCTATAGCACCCCATCCACTGATAGTGGCATATTGGTCTTCGGGTGGTCTGGCAGTAGCCATTGAAATAGGCTGTTGGAGGCCGTCGAAGTTGATGGGATCAGCAAGCTACAAAATTTGTATCAACGTCAGCTAGCAAATTGTCATTTAAGTACTCAATTTGTGGCAATTAAGCTAACTGAATAGCTGTTTCATTGAGGATATCGAAAGACTAATGTGTCTACACGAGATATCAAAAGTAAATTTTTTAAAATTATTAATTAGAGCTGTGAACGGTCCTAAGCATTGCTATATACAGTAAGTCCCCTATAAACGCAAAAGCCTCGGGGGGATTCGTTTGCATTTATTGTAGACGTGACACTATTTTTTGAGCTTCAAAGGCCGAGCCGAACGTAGAGAAGGACAGCGCGTGTAAAGAGAGACCGCGCGCTACTGCGAAACGTTCATCGTCAATTACACCACTCAATACAGTTGAAATTATACCGTGTTTGGTCTTATTTTAATCAGAAAAATGCCACAAATATATTGGTGAAAGTTTCATAAAAAAAAAGTAATAATAAAAAAGATTAAATATTGGTGTTACATTGTGAGAACGCACGGACCTTTGAACTGTGCCGACGACTGCGACTCTCCGCAGCGCATTAGTAGTGGTTCACACCGATGTACCCGAGCCGAGATCAGGTTACTACAGTGGAGATTTTTTTGCGTTTATCGTGTACAGCCTTTTTGCGTTTATAGAGAATTTACTGTAGCTATAAAAATCGTCCGTTGTCCGAGGGTTAATATGGAACCTTACCTTGACAATACCAACATCCTTGTCCGGATTGGGACCCGGGTATCCTGGGTCTGCAAACAAAGCGGCAACACGGTACGAGTTACCACCTTGGGTACGTGAGATGGTTCCGGTAACAACAGTGACGTCGTCGATGTTTACATTGTTAGTGGCTGCTTTGACACAGTGCGCGGCAGTGAGGATGTGATAAGCATCAATAATTGCACCACCACAAATGTGGAAGTTTTGTATTCTAAGAGATGCCATGTAGGGAAATTGCCCAGGGACAGCTTCCCTTCCACCTATTATTTGCTCTGGATCATCGGATCTTACTGAAAAAATACCTCCTATCAGTGTTATAAAAATATGAACCGTTTATTTTGAAAGTGGTGTAAGTCCATTTTTGAAAAAAATGAGATATCACGTAATTCATGCTTAATTTAATGTAAACAAAATTTTTTAAAAAATTAAAGAAACAAGAGAAAATGGACTTACACCACTTTCAAAATAAACGGTCCATATATTTATTTATACGTGTGACGGATAATGCTGTTTATAGTGTTATTAAACGTGTATTTCCAATTTAGTGCCGTGTAAAATACTTTATAAAAAAAAGAACAAGAGATCGATCCAACTAGATTTTCATATAAAAATTTATTGTTTTAAAATAAACTCGTTAATTTATGTAACTGGAGCTCTAATTATTTAATCGCCTACTGTAACCGCATGTATCAATGTTTATCGTAGCATTATGAAAATTATGCGAAATGTTCTACATATTAAGAATTACATTAGTGCATTAAACACAGGTGTGTGAGAACCCGAAAATGTCGAGTCAGGTCGAGACGAGAATTATGTTCGAGATCTAGACGAGTTCCCGAAAATTGTTCGATTATGTCGAAATTCCCGAAAATGTTTGAGATTCTCGAAGGTTTCGGGATTCTTGAAATTATCAAAATTCTCGAAAGAATCGGAATTCTTGAAAATTGCAGGGTTTTCAGTACTCGATTGCCGTTATAAGATTCGCTTTAAAACCAATCGTGGTATGAGATTTCCAACTGTATTTTAGGCGTTTCTGAAAACCATATTATAAAATTTATTCACTGAATCTTCTTTTTTTTATCTCGACACCGGGATAATCGAGAAACCGGGTTCTCGCACACCCCTAGAATATTAATATAATATTATATTAATATTAATATAATAGAATATTAATATTAATAGAATAGAATATTAATATTAATATTAAGCGAGTACAGGGTGTCCCAAAATTCGTGAAAATCCCGGAAATGGGAGGTTCTTGAGACAATTTGAAGCGACATTTTCCTTTGCAAAAATGTTATCCGCGGCTTTGTTTAGGAGTTATTAACGAAAAACACGGACCAATCAGAGCGCGACCTAGAGAGCTCGCGTTTAGTCCTAAACAAAGTCGCGGATAACATTTTTGCAAAGGAAAATGTCGTTTCAAATGGTCTCAGGAACCTCCCATTTCCGGGATTTTCACGAATTTTGGGACACCCTGTATAAATCGATAGACTACGGATTTTGTGTAATTTTGGCAAAAGAAAGAGATAAAAACAAAAAATGAGAAGAATTTCAGAATACCATTATATTATTGTCTATTTGTTCGAATTATTACTAGAATATTATATTATTTTTCGTTTATTAAAATGATTAAGAGAAGGAGCAAGTTTCTACTTTCTTACATTCGATGTAGAAAATAATTACACTGTCCAACAAATTTCAACTTTTTTTTTGTATTTCGATTCCCACTATGCGATTCTTGTAGAGTTTTCGCGCTGATTCCGAATCTGGCCTTAATTTTTTTCCTATACCTACAGTTTTTGAGAAAATGGAGTTTAAAAAAAAGACATATTTTTCAACTTTGAACAAATATTGTGATGTTATTATAAAAGATATTAAATTGTTCTTTACAGCAAAAGATTCCTTAGAGTTTCCCAAATACAGTGATATATAATATTAATGCATTATCATTGTTTAAACATGTTTAAACAATCATTAAAGACGGAGAGACACCACTTTCGCACCAATTTTTGACGATATTTTTGAATTTATCTAAAAAAATAAGGGTCCAGCGGAAAATCGAACTATGCCACGCGATAGAGCAGACTTTTATCTTGAGAAACCCTCCCTTGAAGTTTTTGCGATACCGACGTTTTTACTGAACCAGAAGGCAAAATATCTTCGCCCGACATGAGTTGCCGCCAGTGGCGCTCGGGACGAGATACGGCGCAGCGACGGGATACGGAGCGGCGTACGACCGTTGTAGTGGTGAGCGCCACTGGCGGCAACTCATGTCGGGCGAAGATATTTTGCTTTCTGGTTCAGTAAAAACGTCGGTATCGCAAAAACTTCAAGGGAGGGTTTCTCAAGATAAAAGTCTGCTCTATCGCGTGGCATAGTTCGATTTTCCGCTGGACCCTTATTTTTTTAGATAAATTCAAAAATATCGTCAAAAATTGGTGCGAAAGTGGTGTCTCTCCGTCTTTAATGATTGTTTAAACATGTTTAAACAATGATAATGCATTAATATTATATATCACTGTATTCGGGAAACTCTAAGGAATCTTTTGCTGTAAAGAACAATTTAATATCTTTTATAATAACATCACAATATTTGTTCAAAGTTGAAAAATATGTCTTTTTTTTAAACTCCATTTTCTCAAAAACTGTAGGTATAGGAAAAAAATTAAGGCCAGATTCGGAATCAGCGCGAAAACTCTACAAGAATCGCATAGTGGGAATCGAAATACTTTTTGGCTGTTGGACAGTGTTATTTTACATGAAGATCCGCAATGTAGTCGAAAAAATTGTACTATATGTAATATAATATGTAATATAATTGTACTATATGTATTATATGTAAATATAATTTATCAGCTTACCGAGCGCTACAAGCGCAAGTAGAAAAAGTTTCCTGAAACTCGAGTACATGGTGCCCTATGATGTGATACTCGAGTCCTTTTACCTGTGACGAGCACTGGTTTATATACCGTTTTGGTATACAAGTAACAACTGTACTGTATTGACATATTGATAACGATGAGATTATCTTTATTAATTTAACAAGATGGTGTTCAATAACATTTACCTATCACGGTTATAGTGATTAAATAGACTGTGGATCTTTATGCAAAATAAAAACTGTTTGCATTGATTGCAAGACACAGGAGCCAAATAGAATATTCTTTTTTCTTTTAATTGTCTTAGTAAGCTGAAATTAATACACTGATGTTCTTAAATCTTCGTAATTCGTCCACTGCTTTAAATTGCACGTGTCCATTTTTGTCATAAATGCATAAAATCCGCAGTCTAGTGATTACGTTTCATTTAATCGATGCCAGAAGCTTCCGCGTCGTTGAGAACGTGATAGTTGCTAATAATTGAACCACTGCAAACATGACTGCCGTCCAATGTGATATACACAACGTGGGGAAATTCGCTAGGCTGAGCATGCGTTACACTAATTTTTTGGGCTCGTCTGCCCTCACTTTTAACAAAAGAACAATCCTTAAAATTATCGATAAATTAATCTCAATATTTTCTTCTTTCCTTTTCGTATTATTTTGATCAGAGAATGAAAAAGGACTTTTTAACACGTGTTATTTAACGCTTTGCATTCGGATATTTTATCTAGAATATTTTCGTTACATATGACCTTCCATTTCTATTTCATATTTTGTGTAGTAATTTTTAATGGTGCCTCGGAGCACAGAGATTTTTTAAATGTCTTCATAGTATCAATTCCAAAGGGAAATAAAGAAATAAAGAAAAGTTCTTGAAAGTAATGGTTTTAGTTTGTAAAATAATATAAGAAATAATGGAATAGTTCAGTTTCGAGAATATTAAATAATTATTACTGAATATGTTACTCGATAATTTTTTAAACAAAAGACATATGAAGTTCTAATACATTGTGTTCGTTACATCTGTGATAACATGGATGGGATACTGTAACGCTTTTATAGTAGTAGCACGTTTATTCTCAACCTTGAGTGACAGGTGGAATTAATGACATCGTATGTTTGCATTTATTTGACGAAATAAAACTGATTATAGATGAATATTTTAATTATTCATTCGCTACTACGCGCCATCCGTGGAAATTCAAGAATACATTTGATGATGTTAGTACGATTTTTGAATAATTTAACATTCACACCAGACAGATGTACGTTATTAATAAAACATGTCAAAATCGCAATAAATAGGCTAAAACGTTCACTTTATTGTATGCAGAGTTGGGCAAAAATTTTTATCCAAATACAATTTTTGCCCAACTTTGATTATATGCAATGTTCATACTTATAATCAAATGAAAATTTCGTCATCAAAAAGAACGTACTCTCTCATTTTACTCTAAGAAACGTATTTTTTCTCGATTCCGCGTAAAAGAAAGTACCTTCGTAGTTATGTATTTGGGACAGGCGAAGCGCGCCCTTTCTCCATAGTAACGACGCATGGTGGCGGGGGCAGAGTCGTCAGTTTAAGACTGGTGTCCCCACTCTACCTTCCCGTTCTATGACGCGTCACGTGATGCGTTTCGTCTCTCTTGTGCATGTGCCCATGACTGGCAGAAAGGGGGTAACTTTTTCATCTGGCGACTCTGAGTGGAGGAGAGTGAGTTCTATCGTTCTATGGTAGGGACAGTTTTGTCTCGATTGAGACAAGTATTGCAGCAAGTGATCAAATCACAAGAGCCACAATTTGTGTAAATTAAAGAGTTTACGTGAATTTATAAATTTAAATTAATGATTTACGAATTCCTGTTATTTTGATAAAGTATCTACTTTTTATAAAGCAATAAATATTAATATTTTCTATTTTGTGACTCTAATGATTTAATCGTTCACATGTTTTCATAAATACAGTCTGTTTTTACAGTCATGTCTGATTTTATCAACCAAATTGCTTAGACACTATCGACGGCATAACTCCGATATCTAAAATGCGACGCAACTAATGCGAGCTTCGTATAACCGTCGTATCTTATCTTACAATTAGACTTTCAAGAATGTTCTCCTAATCCACACACAGGCGAGCGTGATTAAATTGAATAACGCAAATGATAATGGACACATTGTCATGTTGGTTTTATATTTTGCAATGTCGCTGTTTGGATGTCGCAGTTTGGATAACAAATAGCAGAACAATTCCGTTGATTAATCCATAAACATTTAGTCGTTTATAAAGAGCCAGTCTATTTGTATATAACTTGGTAAGTGAAAATACGCTGGAACGTTGTTCGGATAATAGAATCTCAGTAATAAATTAACATATAACCAATAGTAAAATACAATTAATTAGCTATTACTGAGTACTAATTGTATAAAGAATAAACTCAATGTTGTGTTCTATGCTACTGTAAACGTCCGGCAATCCTTTGGCGCAGAGCACTGCACGAGACACTACACCAACTATTTTGCCGCCATAGATCAATGGACTACCACTGTCACCCTAAACGAAAGAAAAGAAGAGATAACATCGTTTGAATCGTGGCGCGAATACGCAAATCGAAACTTATGTACGATCACTCGCGTAATTGTTCGAACATCCTTCAAATTAGAATCACGTTATTAAAGCCTGGCCAATCGATCTCAGCTTTCCTGCGAAACTGGAAGGATTAATTCAGTGGATGACTCGTAGCGAACATTTTGATGAAATTGCATTTGCTCGGAATCGTGTACAAAATAGTAAAAGTAGCTTTCTAAAACTTTTTTATCCGAGTCTGTAATAAAGATCATAATTACAAATGGAGCTACCAGCGATTACAAATGGAGAACATTTTGAATAGCTGTAATTTTGGCTATAAAAGTTCAGAAGAAAATAATGTGTATCTAATTATTATAGTGAAAAGTGATCAACTGCAATTTTTCAAAATTCCTCTTACGAGTTGTCTAATAAACTAATCCCCTCAACTTCTGAAAGAAACTGAGACCGGTCTAATTTTAAAACAGTTATTCGGTTATAAAAGGTGTTCGAATATTAATGCGAGTAACTGTACGATAGCTGGAAGAGTTTTCAAATTGATACTTACGTAGCATACACCATAGGTTGGTCCATTGTTGGTGCAGATTATATTTGTCTTATTGTAGAAGCTAGCACAATTCTCGTCGGTTATGTACGCATACATATATTGCAACCTATCAATTGCTGCGGTATCTTTATTGCTCGTGCTACCCCATCCTATTACAGTACCAAACTCCTCGTTTGGTACTTTGCTATTCAATTTAATACTTCTTGTATTCGAGTCATACGCCAGAGGCACGGTGAGCTGTAAAAATGACATTTACATCAGATACATGTTTTAGCACAAGGAGAGATCTTCATGAAAGAAAATTATAAAACTTTGAAGATACGCAATTAGGTATGTATTGTCCAGTGAAGGAGTGTAAACTAGCGGGACGGGAACGGGGCAAGAAGGGCATTGCGCACGCTCCGCCCGATCCCCACTTTTCGACTCACGTGTAGCTCTCGCCGTTGATAGGTGTAGGAACAGATATTGCTACTATGCATTTCTACTATGATAATTTGTAAATAACTAACAACGCGCGCGCTATTTTATTCCGTGGCTAATATTCGTCGTATGTTCCTCGAACATCGCCGGATAATGGGTCATTCGATAGGGCATAAAAAAAAAGTCTACTGAGTAAATTTTCAACCCTGTATCTCGATCGGGAGGGTAGTTATGGGGTAAAATAGAAAAACCAGTTTTTGGTCTATTTTCCCAGTTAATAATGTTTAAAAATTCTGAGAAAAATCCGACACATGTCAAGGATCCAAATATATATTCTGCAATTGGTTTCACATTTTTAAATTGAAAATCCTGCTTGTAAAAAATCAAAAACCTCAAAAAAATCGAAAAAATGCAGATTTCACATGGAAGTTCTACAGTGACAACATTTATATTTTTACAGTACCGATATATCGTTATAGCTATTGTTCGTGAATTTTTTCAGATTTTATAATTTGGTGTGCCGTAGTTAAAAAAATAAAAACCGATTTTTTCTACGTCTTTTCCTAGAAGAACTAAGTTAACCTTTCAATTTTTACGTTTCATTTATTCTGTAAGTCTGTTAGGCACTGACAAACCTTGCACATTTTACAGAAGTAATTAAAAAATGAAATCAACTTGACAGTTAGCTAACTCTTGGACTACGCCGGCTACGCCAATGGATTGCCGTTGACCACATCGCTCGCTCCGTCTCGTTTGTTTGTACTCATCTGTCTCGCTCTCCGCGTCACGCGACCGATTAGTGTGCGTGTCCGTCTCCGTCAATAGCGCGTTAGAGCCAAGAATGCGTGTGAGGATAGGCGTCTACGTTCTAGTCTGACCACTCAGGTGTTCTTTGCGTCCCTCTAGCCCCGTTCCCGTCCCGCTAGTTTACACTCTTTCACTGGACAGTACTGGTCGTCGATTAGGAGACGGCAGTGATTAATCCAGTGACCCCACCCTTATGCTTAGGTTCTGGCGGGAACGTTAGCCATAGGAGATCAACGTCACCACATCGCTCTGTTCCAGTCACACTAATACACGTATTTGCTGTTTTTGTGATGCGGAGTAGGGATATCACGTGGACCCTACAAGTTTCTCACTGCCAACTCCTGATGGACGATCAGTACACATTGGTCGCGGCTTCGATTATATAATGGGGTGTACAGTCCTTTGCAAAACCTCGGACCCTGCCTGAAATTCCGGTTCTCGTGCAACGAGCGAGTACCTACTGCACTTTGATTATTTGGTTTGCCATGAAAAATCGTAATCAATCTACTCGAGTCGGACAATTTCTGCGAAAGCCTTACCTTGATCAATCCGATGTCTGTCTCAGGATTTTTACCGTTCTCTATGTTTGTCATATTTTCAACGTGGCTCGTGAACCCGCCTTGGGAGAGCTGAACAGATCCGGTTACAACAGTCACATCGTAGATGTTCACGCGTCTAGCTTCTCTCACACAGTGTCCGGCAGTAAGAATGTATTGCGCATTAATAATCGAACCACCACATTTGTGTACGCCATTTATTCTAATGGATGCCAAGAAAGGGTACTCGCCAGGCTCAGCAAAGTTTCCATGTAGTGAGCGTATTACTGCATCATCGGCTGTTACTGAAAAAGAGATAACCGTGACAAATCATTAGTTATTATTTGCTGTAACACCACTACTCCTGCCAATATCTGGCATCGTAAAGGAAAAATGCGGACAGAATCCATTGATTCTACCTGTCGTCTATTTCGATGACAGTTTCGCGAATGTACAGGCAGTGCTGCCAAGTCGGCTCCAAACGGAGCCACAGTTCTCGGAAATACTCTCCTTCCTTTCCCCTTCCACTATCCTATTCCATCGCTATCTAACCGAGGATTGAGTGGGGCGAATGGGAGACACGTTGCGCGTGCGCGATGGAACGCAACAACGACTGACATTTCGCAGGTTTTAGGTTACTGATCGGAACACTGCCCTGTACCAGTGTTGTGAACTGGTACGGGAAAACTCGCGCATGCGCGGCGAATCCAGGAACGTATCTGCGTTCTACAGTCCGTAGCTTGTGGGGCAAGTTGGGGCGAACGATTTATTGACTGATTTATCTTTAAACGTTTGTAGCTCATTGCAGCATCAACCGATTGTGACGAAATTTTCAGAATATGTTTAATTGACCCAGATCTGCAATACGTATTTTTTAAATTTTCAATATAGGCCCACATAAAAAAGTTAAAAATTCAACTTTTAGTATTTTTTCAACAATTCCCATCAATTGCAATTTTTGAAAATATTTCTTTTCGCATCCTTTAGTAAACTAATTTCATAAATATATATAAATAAAAGTTCAAATCGTATAGTACAATATTTAAAAAGTTATCGTCTTCTTTAGAGCGGTCTTAAACTTTTGTCCGCTACTGTATACAGTAAATCCTCGTTCGTTGTGAAGAGGCATGAGAGTTGAGGTCGCAACGAGCGAATAGTGAAGCGATTTTTGATTTATGACTGCGTCTAGATATCGCGCCGAGCGCGCCGAGCGAGACTTCAATAGAGAGCCGAACATAGAGAAGGACAGAGTGAAATACGGATCGCGTGACCGAAGCTCGAGTCAATGTGTGGTGTTCACACCGATATACCCGAGCCGACATCAATGTTGCCGCCGTGCGGAGCGACTCGACCGACTCGGCGTTGACAGGCAGTGGAGGGAGTAGACACGTCGCAACGACCGCATAGTCGATTTTTCACAACGAACGAGCGTTTACTGTATATACAATTAGAATATATTTATATATTACATGTACATACTCATCAAATTTTAATATAACATACGCATGTTAAACGTTATGTTTGAAAATCGAGAAGAAAAGACTTTGCCCGATTTTGTACTTCAGTGACGCTAGAATCGTCGCGCATGCGCGAGTTTTCCCGTACCAGTTCACAACACTGCCCTGTACGTTCCGATATTGCCTAAGATTTTTCGTACGATGGATGGCCGCTAGAGGCGCTACGCGTAAAAAACAGTAACGTATCTATGATGACGAAGTAGTGGAGCCCTGCGCCTTGCGCCATGAGACAGTTATATTGGCGCGAAAGTACCGAAACAATCTGTTCCGGACAAAAAAACTTCGGGACGTGTCCTACAAGTTACAAAATATACACAAATACACATGTTATACATTCATTTTTCAGAATCAAATCATACAAATCTTTCCAAATTCTGCGGGGTGCTCAGGGTACCCCATTTTATCGAGAATCTTACATTACTGAGGCTGGCGGCGCACAGTGGAACTTTTCGTCCATTTCGGAGACAAAATTAAAGAACTTTCGATAGAAATGAGGTAGAGCGATGAAATTTTTTTAAAATTAAAGCTGAAACTCGGCAGAATATGGGAAAATAGGAAGATTACGGTACGAACGTTTTATAACCTTGAGAAAATTCGTTAAACAATTCGTTCACAAAAATCGATTGCTTGTAAAATCCTGAAGTCGTAGACAAATTTTGAGACCAGATTTGAATTCAGCATGAAAAAATCTACAGGAAATGATGTATGGCATGTTACAAAAAAATTTTTTTCTACCCGTGGTATTGCAAAAACCACAATTTTCGTGACATTGTGCAAGTTTGACGATTTTTTTCAATGTTGAAAAATGTTCGTACCATAATCTCCCTATTTTTCCCATATTCTGTGAAGTCTCAGCTGTAATTAGAAAAATTTTCAGCTCTCTATCTCATTTCTATCGGAAGTCCTTTGATTTTGTGTCTGAAATGGACGAAAAGTTCCACTGTGCGGCGCCTCTAGCGGCCATCTATCGTACGAAAAATCTTAGGCAATATCGGAACACTGGTACAGAGCGATCAACGTAACGTGATCATCTCGAATGTCGTTTTTCATGATAGGTAAAGTTAACGAACACTCTTCTATGTTTTTCGAGACTTCAAGACGTCATCAATATTTGTTCTTCGATGCAAATACGCACTCCTATTTAAAGAAACATTAACAACTTTGAAATCTTGGGAAACACGATCTCGAGAACAATTCTTTGCTTACCGTAATGTCTGTCTCTTTGAATTAAGCTTTGCTTTCCTTTAATATTTCTCCTATTACGAAAAACGAGTAACATGTTACGTTGTTTGCTCTGTATAACACTTTATTCATTGCAACATTTTCCACTTGTTCAGTGTAGCCAGATGAGAGGAATCACGGTGAGATGATGTACCCTCTCTATGATAACCAGACCAGTCTACGGCACGGGCACCATGGTCTACGGTCTTAGTAGGGGACGTTGGAGTGTGCGCATGGTGCTGGAATGGGATAGTGGAAGGGGTAAGTGGAGGAGAGTACACGAGCTCCATTTTGACACTGCACTTGTCTTCTAGATTGTTCACAGAAACACACTTTTTTTCATTAATACTACTCTGGCAATTAACAAAAAATTATGGTCGTTATAGTCGTTATTTGTTTGCAGGAGTACTTTCAAATGTAAAATCGTAATCGTCACACGCGTCTAACGGATGATGGCGAACGTAATGGCTACAAGTAATCGTAGGGTGACGATGGATTATGAAAATTTGCAAAATTGTTCAAAGGACGGTAATTGCATTATTATTTTGATAGTGAGAGATGCGAGGTATTTTCAAACACTTACCAATCGATATGAGCGCGAGTAAAAAAAACTGCACGACACTGGAGGACATGATGAATATTAGTATCGTACTACTGGACTGAGCCGTTATCATCGACGATTTATATACTACTTTGGTGCTTAATATTATATCTACATACCGATAACGATTAGATCGTTTCGATTAAATTGGCAAGACAGAGTCTCATAAAAAATTCGTGATCAGTTGGTGCTCGTAACTACGCCGATCAATTATTTATCATTTATCGAGAGCACAGGTTTCGTGGACACATATTCTCATCCTGAACCTTGATATCACTGAAATATTATTTTGTAAAAGTTCGAAACTGTCGATTCGAATGCTGAATAGTATGTAGAGTTGCAGTAATATTTATACAATCTTCTTTCGACTAATTTATAAGGTGTAATACATTCTTCGAATTCGTCAGGTATCTTTTTTAATGGTATCTGTTTAATACAACGAAATTCCGATGAATGGAGGGGATTATTGAACGTTCATAAATTCGAATTTTAAGATTACCCTAATCTTATTTCCAGCTATCAATATTTAACGTTATATTGTGTCATTATTACAAGAATTGTATGTCATTTCGTAAGCAATTTCCCTTTTTTAGGACATTAATTCTTGTCACTTTTTCGTCAGTGGATAAAGCTTTTCGTGTTTCGCCGCAGGAATGTCAAATTTTTTATTGACAAAAATATAGATTTGTTGTTTAGAGATAGTATGTATTTGATAAGGTGTCTTTAATATTTTGTTAAAGTCTTTAAAAGCTTCGTTTAAATATTTATTCGAAGTCGATTGTTGATGACAACCGAATATTTCAATCGTGCATACCGATGTTGACTGTTGAAAACGTCGAAATTCGTTGAAAACGATAAGAGTTTTACTCTGATAATGCCATTTTCGTGTTAGTATCGAGTTTGGAATCGCTAAACTGTTTGCGTAATGTCTCTTGCTATTGTGGTCAAAATAGAGAATTCCGATTGTAACGATCGCGAACATATTAAAGTGCAAACGAATGACGATGACGATACGGTTGTCATGAGAGACATAATTTTTGCTTGTCGTAGGCAGGAAAGATCACGATGAAATAAAGAGGAGTTGATCGAAACAAACGTTGAGTCAACGACATTAAGTTATACGAGTGTATAAATGTACGTATAAAGTAATAAGCATACTATATTATAGTAAAAACTGTTGCTACTTTATTACTGTAAAAATTCTGTTTTCAGTTGAGAAGCACCCTTCGCACTTACCACAAGAGATTCATGATTCATACTGGTGCTTTCATTATAATCGGTCATTGACGATCGGTGTCGATTTTATACCGAGGTGCTCGAGATCGTATTTACGCAAACAAGTATAGATACAGATAATGGTTGATTATTTCTATGAAAAGTCGCATTGGGCGAATCAGATTGCATCTGTGGTATAATTTGTTGCGCTGCGAATTATCATAATATTATAACATCTGTTTTGAATATGTTACCGACGGTCACGAATCACGGAAATTTTAGTCACTCTTAAACTGTGTGGAACATATTTTCCGCCGCTTACTCTAGCCCTAGTGCGTTAAATTTATGTAATAAAATAGCACGCGACAGGTCAACATTTATCACAATAATTGATCTGTTTAATTCGTTCCAGTCCTTTCAGACCCCGATCAAATTCACGAATATAAATTGTAACTTCAAATTTAATTAAATAATTTCATCTAATCAAACGAATCTTACGTAATCTTTCATTCTTGTGCATATCTCTTCGAAAACACAAGTTCTATTTATAATTGTATCGGTATCATCAACGAAATCGAGATGATCGAACGCATATGATTCTGAGATCTAATATTAAATATAACTTGGGTAATATTGGTACGACCGCGTTAATTTTTTTTCTATTACGAAGGTAAGATCCATATAAATCTCTGTATTTAGGAGTTCATTTATACACAACTGAAGTTTCATTTATATACACAGAAGATACGAAGTTATAAAATTGTTACAGGCGTATTCATTGGACTGTGTATATTCGGAAGACTTATTCGTTAGAATTACCAAGTCATTGCTTGTCGAAGGAACTTCATGTTGTCGGCAGTGCTGCTGTAAAGATCCGGGTACCCTTTCGCGCACAGTACCGCACGAGACGTCACGGCAACAATACGATTGTTATAGACCAGTGGACTACCGCTGTCACCCTGTGCGAAAGAGAAAAATAGAACAGATGTTACCAAAATTGCGTTTCGAATCGAAAATATTCTGGTTATTAACTGTTTAACACGTACAGAGCATACACCGATGTTCACTCCGTTATTCGTGCAGACTGCAGTGGTGATGTCGGGGTAGACACTATGGCAATCGCTAAACTTGATCATGCGAACAAATTGATATTGTAGCCGCTCAGGAGCTTGGACTGGAGGAGGGGTTACTCCACCCCATCCGCTGATAACGGCATATTGTTCTTCTGGCGGTCTGCTGTCAGACATTGAAATAGGTGTTTGGAGGTCGTTGAAGACGATGCGATCGGCAAGCTGCAAAAATTATACATATTTAAATCGGATGTCGTTTAAATCACGAGTCGAAGATGAAAATTAAACGTTTACTATCTCATTCAGCCTACGAGGTGTGAACCTACAAAAACAAAATTCACGTTTGCGTCACTGAACTGCGATACTTGTGTTTAGATGATTAAAATGATACATCTGTGGTTACAAAGAAAAACCCAGCACGTCACAATTTCAAATAAATTGAGTTTATGTATTGATTGAGTTTCGTAGTATAGGATTGACGTATTTACCAGAAAAAATATCATGAAAACAAATTCGAAAGGCTCGAAAATATAATACAAATTAAACTTTAAACGGCTATATCTCGAAAATGAAAGTGTGTGACATGCGGCGTACTTCCTGACGACCACAGACATAATTGTCTGGTTCTCCTGTATAATCTTATTTTTGCAAAACGCGGAAGACCGGCATGACTAGAGAAACAATTTAATTATCTATATTATCAATCGGAAGTGCGGTGTCGATGTAGGATAAATTTTATCATATATTAATAACAGTATAGTAATATTGTTCATCGATTAACGTAGCTAAACGTGATCACCTTCTTTTTGGAGTTACTAAAATATACGATTAATTTGAAACAACGGTTCTGCATTTGTTTTTACATGTGTTATTTGTTTAAAGCTGAAGTCGATGCGTGCTATCGATGTCTCTAATTACACTGTCCAACACCAAATTTGTTCCCTAATTACTGTTGGGTCCTTCGTATAGAGTTTTTTGTGCTGATTCCGAATCTGTTTTTAATTTTTTTCCTATACGCACAGTTTTTGAGGAACATGATTTTGAAAAAAAGACTTATTTTTCAACTTTAAACAAATATTGTAGTGTTATTATAAATGATATTGAATTGTTCTTTATAGCAGAAGATTCTGTAGACTTTCCCGAATACAGCGATATCAAATATTAATACATTATGATTGTTTAAACATGTTTAAATAATCACTAAAGGCGGAGAGACACCACTTTTGCACCAATTTTTGAGGATATTTTTCAATTTATCTCAAAAAATAAGGGTCCAACGGAAAATCGAACTATACCATGCGATAGAGCAGACTTTTATCTTGAGACACCCCGCTTTGAAGTTTGAAACGTCGCCGTTTTTTTCGAACCAGAAAGCAAAATATCTTCGCCCGACATGAGTTGCCGCCAGTGGCGCTCGCCATTACAACGGTCGTTCGCCGCTCCGTATCCCGTCGCTGGATATTTTGCTTCCTGGTTCGAAAAAGACGTCGACGATCCAAATTTGACAGGGTGGCTTCTCAAGATAAAAGTCTGCTCTATCGAGTGGTATAGTTCGATTTTCCGCTGGACACTTATTTTTTGAGATAAATTGAAAAATATCCTCAAAAATTGGTGCAAAAGTGGTGTCTCTCCATCTTTAATGATTGTTTAAACATGTTTAAACAATCATAATGTATTAATATTTGATATCGCTGTATTCGGGAAAGTCTACAGAATCTTTTGCTATAAAGAACAATACAATATCTTTTATAATAACATCACAATATTTGTTGAAAGTTGAAAAATATGTTTTTTTTCAAATCCATGTTCCTCAAAAACTGTGCGTATAGGAAAAAAATTAAAAACAGATTCGGAATCAGCGCAAAAAACTCTATAAGAAGGACCCAACAGTAATTAGGGAACATAAAAAAAGTTGAAATTTGTTGGACAGCGTTATTGATTGAGCGATAATTACAGAAATGCAGTGATACTGCACGATGTCTGTCTGTTTCGATAAAGATCCTTACCTTGACGATAGCAACATCCTTGTCAGGGTCGCTGTCGTATCCTGGGTCATAATGCATAGCCTCAACTCGGTACACGTTACCACCTTGGGTACGAGAGTTGGTTGCAGTTACGATGGTGACGTCTTTGATGTCATTTTTATTAGCTGCTGTGACACAGTGCGCGGCAGTGAGGATATGATTAGCATCGATAATTGCACCACCACAGATGTGGCGGTTTCGTACTCTGAGGGATGCCATGTAGGGAAACTGCCCAGGCGCAGCTTCCTTTCCACCCACGATACGCTCTTCCAAATCGGCGGTTGCTAAAAAAGAAGTAAACGTGTCGAATAAGTACTTTCTATTGCTGTTATAGTTCTTGTGCGCACAATATTGTTGCATATATTCGCAATAAAAGGGCGGGTCAAAATTCAAACTAGAATTGACGTGGGGAAAACTGTTTTGTTGAAAGTGCCATTTTTTAAATTACTGGTACATATTACAACCAAGTCTTGCAAGATTCGCCGTGGCAAATGTCCCAAAAGAATAACGAGCCAAGACATTTCTATTTTTACTTTGACAGGTCAGTATGTTAGGGCGTCATCCCTTCAATGTACAAAAAGCGGACCTTCAGTCCACTGTCAAATTCTACTCTGAATTTTGGCTCCGTCTGCAGAAAATGGCACAAATTGCACAAGGCATTTTGACCAAGATTTAAACGAATGTAAATATTATTACTATGAAGAGTGAATGATAATTTAGAGGAGTATTGTTTGATTACAGTTGTGACAATGTAAATTAGAAGGTCCTTACGGACACTTACCAAACGCCAGCGCGAACAGGAATATCACGAACTTGGGATCCATGATGGAGGCTGGTATGTACTGATATGCTTAACCATTGACTTCAGCGGTTTATATACAGTATTCTTTGGTACTTCAAGAGCAGGTGATGTTGTCTTTAAATAGATAACGAGATTAGATATTATTAATTAATCTGATAAAGTAATGTCTTGACACAAATGTGAAGTTTTTAGAAATTTTCTGAAGACTCATGTTTGCGATTTATGTTACACATTTAGTAACACTATAAATTTTCTAGCGTTGTTTATTAGTTTTGTTGTTATGATACTTATGTTTTACACCTTTATTATATAATGGACCAAGTATTTGGCACGAATATTGTTTTCCAGAGATCATTTTTTTCGGAGTTATCAAGGTCATCGATGTTTTTTGATACATAACTACATTTTTATTTTATTGCATCTGGTAACTGATCGAAAAATACATTCAGATATGTATAATAACATGACCTTGACCTTGACCTGAAGGTAAAACTTTAATTTTCGTAGATCAAGGTCATTTCAAGGTCATGTTATTATACATATCTGAATGTATTTTTCGTTCAGTTACCCGACGCAATAAAATAAAAATGTAGTTATGTATCGAAAAACATCGATGACCTTGATAACTCCGAAAAAAATGACCTCTGTAAAAAAATATTCATGCCAGATATTTCGTCCATTGACATCATGCACATTATGTACCAAATATTTTTTTGCATCACAAAAACCTGAAGAGATATTTAGGTGTTCTTATTTAAACAGACCTCCCTGTATAATGTGTCCTAAAGTTATGCAAATTCTATGAAATTTTCAGTACATCTGTATACAACTGGCATAAATGTACACAAATCTCCATCTTAAAGAAAGCCCTTAAGTCAATTTAAGGAGACTTTTTCGACCGACTGTAATTGTTCAGTACGGCATAAAGTCCAAAGTGACGTATCAAAATTAGTATCAGTCACTAACCAAAGTCACTTTAGATAAAGATATGGGTGGCCTCGCAAAATCAAAGTAAGTAAACAGTTTTCGAAGTTATTTTAGTCACGAATTCTTTTTATAGAATATTCCACGGTCGTGTTCAACATTCTTACTTGTTCCATGCAACTAGATTGTAATATTTATTGCAAGCAGTTATAAGACCAGATAAATGAAATGATGTGATACAGTTCCATCGAAGTCTCTAGCAAATGTAATTCATTGGCATACCAGAGCAATTTTCATTCCGATCTTCAAATTCCATTTGCCGCTGAAATCAATATGCAGCAAACTAAAGCTATTGTTATTGCTACTGTTATTGTTATCAGAAATCACTCAGAATTCAAGGTTTATTACAACTACCGAAGTATATAAAGTCCTCACCGGTATTATTATGAACTTGATCGTGGTGTTCGTTGAAGCTGCAGACTCACATTATGTCTCTTCATCTGCTTTGTTCTCTTCTGCTTGTGGCCTGTGGTATGTAATTCGTTTGAAAACGTTAATTTTCCTTTTGCTAGAAGAATAGAAGTACGCAGTACACGCTGTAGTTTTTGAACATTCCCTTGTAATGTATTTAAGTGAGTTATACTATTCGGAATAGCAACAGTTAAATTGCAAGGGTGCGGGATTCGCCTTCTCATTTCTCGATAATACAGGGTGAACATTATAAAACATTACAGACGAATATCTCCAAAAATATTGATTATTCGCGAAAATGTTTCCAATGAAAGTTGTTCAATACCGAGGCGGGAATCATGTGGTGGGACTTTTATTTTTCACGGTGGACACTCCAAGGTGGGGTGAAGGTCACCTTGATTTTTTTAATTGCGAAGACCTACTTTCTGTATCATGAATCGATTGACTATCGAATTCTGAGTAAAAATATATTGACCTTCATATATCCTAAATCTACTAGTTAACGAGATATTATCGAAACAATTTTCTTTCTTCTTTGGATAATATCTCGTTAACTATTAGGTTTAGGACATATGAAGGTTAACACTTTTATACTCAGAATTTGATACTCTATTGATCTATGATATAACAAATAGGACGTTCCATTTAAAAAAAGAAAGTTGACCTTCACCTCACCTTGGAGTGTCCACCGTGAAAAATAAAAGTCCCACCACATGATGCCCTCCTCGGTGTCGAACAACTTTCATCTCAAACATTTTTCCGTATAATCAATATTTTTGGAGATATTCGTCTGTAAGGCTTTATAATGTTCACCCTGTACAAACACGGGGGTTTCACTAGTCAAAAACGCTAGATGAAAGATCGATCTAGGGTGCTATCTGCCTCGAAAGTTCTATTTTTTCGTTTACGAGGTGTAATTCGCATTATTCGACAGCATGTAGCTACGAAAATAGCTACATGCGCAGTTGTATGCTTCCGAATAATGCAAATTACGCCTAATAAACGGAAAAATAGGACTTTTGAGGGAGATAGCGCCCTAGATCGATATTTTATCTAGCGTTTTTGACTACTGAGAAACCCCGCGTTTGTATTATCGAGAAATGAGAAGGCGAATCCCGCACCCTTGCAATCCTGGAAGAAGGAGTCTACCCCCTTAAGTGTCCAACTGCGAAAGTTTACGTTTTATGATACAATACGAAAAAGATTGCATCTCGGAAACATGGACCTACATCAATATCAGTAGTCCTTCAACATAGTTTTTAACAATACATCTACTGATATTAGGAGATCACGTTATTGTCAGATCTAACAATATAGTTTAACAATACATTCGAGTGTTATTGTTAGATTACGCAGAGTGCATCATTCGGATAGTGACGTAGGTTGTTCAGAGTTCAATATTTGCGGAGTGTCGGCCCTTGTGCGATGTGCTTGGCGTGGCGACATTCAACATTGTTTTATTAAAAACAAATTCCAGCAAAAGGGGCCAACGCTCAAGCGGATGACGGGTCGAAGCCTCCGCAGGACACTCGACCAGGCTGGTATCCATACGTGGTGTCTCTTAGGTCTAATAATCAACATATTTGCGGTGGTGCTATCATTGATCCCACTCATATCCTTACCGCCGCACACTGTCTGTTAAACTTTCTGCAGACCCCTAACCAATTGGTTGCTATAACTTCTACCATCTATCTTGACCATGGGGGCGAGACTCATCCTGTTTCCGCGGTGTATATTACTCCGAATTTCCATGTGGACGATGAGGCTGACGTAGGTGTGGTCAAGGTAAGAGTCTTCACGATATCAGATCGTAATTGGTAATTAGAATAAGATGTCGAATCTAATGCCTCGTACAGACTAGAACATTTCGACGAACAGCGCGGCGAATCGCGCATTTCGACGAACAGTGGGCTAACCCGACGAAATCTGTGTCAAAATCAAAGAACTTTCGATAGAAATGAGATAGAGCGACGAAATTTTTTTTAAATGAAAGCTGAAACTTTGCAGAATATGGAATAATTATGGAGATTGTGGTACGAACGTTTTTTAACCATGAAAGAATTCGTTAAACTTGCACAACTTCTAGAAAATTGTGGTTTTTCCAATACTACGCGCGGAAAAATTTTTTTTTAAATGCGACATATCATTTCCGGTAGAGTTTCTCACGCTGATTTCAAATCTGGTTTCAAAATTTGTCTACGACCTCAGGATTATCGCAAGAAATCGATTTTTGTGAACACAACTTATGAAATCATTTTTTCGTTGAAATGAATTGGTAACCCACTAGTTTGATGAAATATTGTATTCTCATATACAAAAATTGGTACAAAAGTGCTGTCTATCCGTCATTAATCATTGTTTAAACATGTTTAAACAATCATTAAAGACGGAGAGACACCACTTTTGCACCAATTTTTGAGGATATTTTTCAATTTATCTCAAAAAATAAGTGTCCAGCGGAAAATCGAACTATACCACTCGATAGAGCAGAGCTTTTATCTTGAGAAGCCACCCTGTCAAATTTGGATCGTCGACGTTTTTTTCGAACCAGAAAGCAAAATATCTTCGCCCGACATGAGTTGCCGCCAGTGGCGCTCGGGACGAGATACGGCGCAGCGACGGGATACGGAGCGGCGAACGACCGTTGTAATGGCGAGCGCCACTGGCGGCAACTCATGTCGGGCGAAGATATTTTGCTTTCTGGTTCGAAAGAAACGTCGACGTTTCAAACTTCAAAGCGGGGTTTCTCAAGATAAAAGTCTGCTCTATCGCATGGTATAGTTCGATTTTCCGCTGGACTCTTATTTTTTGAGATAAATTGAAAAATATCCTCAAAAATTGGTGCAAAAGTGGTGTCTCTCCGCCTTTAGTGATTATTTAAACATGTTTAAACAATCATAATGTATTAATATTGGATATCACTGTATTCGGGAAAGTCTACAGAATCTTCTGCTGTAAAGAACATTTCAATATCTTTTATAATAACATCACAATATTTGTTCAAAGTTGAAAAATATGTCTTTTTTTAAAACTCAATTTTCTCAAAAACTGTACGTCTAGAAGAAAAATTAAGAACAGATTCGGAATCAGCGCGAAATACACTATAAGAATCCTATAGTGGGTATCGAAATACAAAAAAAAAGTTGGAATTTGTTGAACATTGTTATTAAAGAGGCCCTTGCTATGAAAACATTGCATTTGATTAAAACAATTGTAATGACCCAGCTAAACGTCACGTCGGCTAAATCATCATTTTAGTAAAAAAAGAACCCATTTCCAAAATATCATCCAATCATCTGAATCATTTTAGAATCATTCCAGACATCATACACGCTAACGTAAACATCTTTTTTCAGCTGTATGATCCAATTATATATAACGCGAATCAGAAGCCTATTTCGCTTAATATCGACAAACCACCAGATAACGGTTATGGTTTATTGGTCGGTTGGGGTCAAGTTCCCGCGCAGGGACGTCGTTTGTCTAACATCCAACAATATCAGTTCCTTTCGATACTGGACCTTGCCACGTGTCGAAAGTTCTACCAGCAAGAACGCGGCCAACATATCTGCACGTCGACGGCAAGAACTTATGCCGTGTGTGGGGTGAGTCACCGTAATTTCTATTTTACATTTTACTTAACCCTTCTGTCAATAACTGTACGGGGTGTTCATTTGGAAACTTTCCAGCCGAATATCTCGAAAAGTATGAAAGATATTAGGTCTATAACTTGAAAACCGGAATTTTTTAAGGAAATTTGAGCGTTTATTAAAGAAAATCTTGTACAATTCTGTCATTCAAAGTATTGTCCATCGAAAGATACAACATTTCCCCATCTTTCTGGCAATTTGTGGATGCCATCGTAAAAAAACCGGTCATCTTTTGAACCAATGAACGAATCGAGCCAATTTTTGATGCCTTGGACTGAAGTGAAGCGTATTCCGGAAAGTGCATTCTGCATCGACCGAAACAAATGGCAGTCAGAAGGCGCCAAGTCTGGACTATATGGCGGGTGGGGCAGAACTTCCCATCCGCTATTTTCCAAATAGTTTTTTACGGGTTGAGCAACATGTGGCCGAGCATTGTCATGTTGGAAAATCAATGTCTCGTGTCTGGTCTCCCATTCTGGCCGTTTTTCCTTCAATGTTCTCTTTAAACGAATCAGTTGTTTTCGGTACAGCTCTCCCGTAATGGTTTCACCCTGCTTTAGAAGCAAGCTCTTCTTGTGTTCGACACGAGTCTTCATCGAGTAACGCTTCCAATTCTTCATCTTCAAACTTTTTCGACTGTCCAGGCCGCCCTTTGTCTTTGATGTCAAAATCGCCATTTTTAAAGCGTTGAAACCACTCGAAACACTGTGTTTTCGCAAGAGCATGTTCGCCATACAATTCCACGAGCAAACGATGACTTTCGGCTGCAGTTTTCTTTGCAAAAAAGTGACTCGGCAAAACTTCCCGCAAATGTTGTTTCTTTCGCCAATTTTCAAAATTTTTCATGATTGAAAAAAATATGATGCGCACAAGCAAATCAAACACTGTTGACTGATTTTGCAGGTTATGAATAGAGCTTCGGAATGGCGTGTATGTCAATGATTTGCTACAGCGCATACATAAGTGCTGACATCTAGTGTCAAATTCCGGTTTTCAAGTTATAGACCTAATATTAAAAAAGTGTAAAACACGTGTGCAAGGATTTCGAGGAGGAATGAGGGGAGCGGTATCAGTTTTTTATTTGGGTGGCGTTTTCAAGGTCATTTGAAGATCAACTTTGTTTTTTCAAATGGAAACCTATATTTTTTATTATGGGACTTTATTGTACGTAAAAAGACCAGCAATTTTCGTAGGATACTTTTTTTATCCGCGCACTAGTTTCGATATTTAAAGAGAAGTAGAGCGAGTCATACTTATACCGCGAGAGTTTTTGTACTGCCAACATGATGGTGCCCCCGCATTACACGTTACCAGTTCGCCAGTGGTTAAACAATCGATTTCCACTAAGATGGATCGGTAGAAGAGGTGTTATTGAGTGGGCACCAGGATCACCGGATCTAACTCCAGTCGACTTCTTTTTGTGGGGACACTTAAAGTCTGTTTATAAAACACAACCAGAAAGCGTCAACGATTTACGTCGCAGAATTGTACAGGAATGTAGAGCTATTCCAACAGACAGCTTCAAAAATGCTCGTTCAGAATTTGAGAATCGTCTGTATTATTGTTTAGAATACAACGGAGAACATTTCGAAAATTTGTTATAGTTATTAAGAAATTACAAACTTTTTTTCAGTATAAGTATGACTCGCTCTACTTCTCTTTAAATATCTCCGAGACTAGTGCGCGAGTAAAAAAAATATCCTACGAAAATTGCTGGTCTTTTTACGTACAATAAGGTCCCATAATAAAAAATATACAGGGTGGCCCACATAACTCTGAACAGCTCAATATCTCCGTTACTTTTCGTTGTACAAAAAAACTTCGTAGGACAAAGTTACCCTGTTTGAAGGGCCACATATAACGGTGTAAGGGAAAAAAATTTCAAGGTCATTTTTATGAGATTTCAAGGTTATCGATGTTTTTTTAAATGGAATGAGGTATCTTTTAATACATCAATCGATGCAGCTGGACATTCTTTATAAAAAAGTACTAACCTATGTATGCCGAAAAGTTAGTAGTTCACGAGATATTTCAATTTAAATAACTCTAAAACACCATTACTGTCGTACTAAGACGTTACACAAGTAAGTAAACACTAACGCCTTAGTACGACAGTAATGGTATTTTGGAGTTATTTAAATTGAAATATCTCCTGAACTACTAACTTTTCGACATACATAGGTTAGTACTTTTTTATAAAGAATGTCCAGCTGCATCGATTGATGTATTCAAAAATACCTCATTCCACTTAAAAAAACATCGATAACCTTGAAATCTCATAAAAATGACCTTGACATTTTTTTCCCTTACACCGTTATATGTGGTCCTTTAAACAGTGTAACTTTGTCCTACGAAGTTTTTTTGTACAACGAGAAGTAACGGAGATATTGAGCTGTTCAGAGTTATGTGGGCCACCATGTACGTTTCCATTTGAAAAACCAAATGTGGTTCTTGAAAAAGTCACCCAAATAAAAAACTGATACTGCCCCCTTCTTTCCCCCTCGAAATCCTTGGACACGTGTTTTACACTTTTTTTAATATATTTCATAATTTTCGAGATATTCGGCTGGAAAGTTTTCGAATGAACACCCTGTATATTCCTATCTGTTGGCGATGTTATCAGTCAACTGGGCGTCTCATGTAATCAATATGAAATAAGATTAATTGTCTTTTCTGTTAATGGACCACGGATTTCACAATGGACCACAAATAATTAAAATAAGTAAAATGTTTAGAGAAGAAATCAATTTCCAATTGACCCCCATTTCGTACGATTGATTTTTTTTTTTGTATTCTGCATAAAAATCCGCGGACTACTGCTGAATATGTTTATTACGAATTTTATAGATTTATAGCAAAAATGGGTAGGCAATCGTGGAATGATTTAATGAGTAAATCGTCATGAGCACATTGTAAACTGGTTAACTATTAATAATTGGATTTCGCATCATTTATGGTGTTTCGTTTATTCATCTAGGGTGACAGCGGCAGCCCATTGGTCGTCAATGACAAAGTCGTAGGCGTCACGTCACGCGGTGACTGCGAAGCAGGAAGGCCTGATCTTTTCGCTACCGTTTACTACAATCTGGATTTCATTAGGCAGGCGTTGGCTACGTAATATCTATGTTGCAGATAATCTACAACTTAATCAGAGTTCTGTAAACATTATTGAATAAACTTTAATTACAAGTTATTCTTAATTCTGTGCTCGCAGCCTGTTTCCTCATCCTCTTTCACTGTGATCCGTCTAAAAATGTCAACACTATGAAGTAATGTAACTATGAACATCTTAAAAACGAGTAAACAAAACGAACAATCACAGTTTCTTTATTTCCGTTCATATATAAATTAGTGTTAAATGTTAAAAACATTAATATAAATGATTTTAAATAAATAGTTAAATAATAAATAATCGCATGAATAAATTAATCTTAAAATTAATACTCCATTGTTTTTTGAATAAATTCGAGGCTGTCGTAGATACTCGTAAAAATGTCTGGTAAACCACGTGCACAGGGAACTCCTCGCGATGCGACACCGACTATTTCATTATTGTACACGAGCGGATCGCCACTGTCGCCCTGGAAGAAGTAGAAACAAAGGATCGCATAAAGTCACATTACTTTTTCGATTGTTCATTGAATTATAAAATCCTCTAGCGATAGAAAAATATGCATCACCGTATTTTATCTATTAGATGCCCTTTGTAATATATTCGATGGATAAAATTTGTAATTTAACAAAGTTCAAGCGGTTGGACTGCAATAAGCTTCGATATAAAAAAAATTTCCTTTAATCTATTAAATAATTAAAATCAATCAGTTTTCCGATGAATAATACGTAGAATGCATTTTTTTGCATTTAGAACAGAAATGAGTAGATCAAATTCAAAATACTGTAAAGATTAAAATTTAAGAATATTGATATATTACTCCTAACTTATCGATCAGATTTTCTGTGAAATTTATGCATTTAGTACAAAAATGAGTCGATCAAATTCAAAATACTGTAAAGATTAAAATTTAAGAATATAGATATATTACTCCTAACTTATCGATCAGATTTTCTGTGGAATTTATGCATTTAGTACAAAAATGAGTCGATCAAATTCAAAATACTGCAAAGATTAAAATTTAAGAACATAGATATATTACTCCTAACTTATAGATCAGATTTTCTGTTGAATTTATGCATTTAGTACAAAAATGAGTCGACCAAATTCAAAATACTGCGAAGATTAAAATTTAAGAATATAGATATATTACTCCTAACTTATCGATCAGATTTTCTGTGGAATTTATGCATTTAGTACAAAAATGAGTCGACCAAATTCAAAATACTACAAAGATTAAAATTTAAGAATATAGATATATTACTTCTAACTTATCGATCAGTTTTCCGATGAATAATATGTAGACTGTGGAATTTATGCATCCAGAACAAAAATGAGTAGATTAAATTCGAAATACTGCAAAGATTAAAATTTAAGAATGTAATATTACTCCTAACTTATTAAAATAATCGAAGAAAGAAAACGATTTTTAGCAAAAGCTTTGCTTCAATATGTCGTCAAAATAAAATTAGTTTATACTTACTGTACACGTGCCAATATTGGGACCACTTAAAGTACAGATTTCACTGATGATGAAACCGGAAGTTGCTCTGCAGGACATAGTGTCAATTACTTTGACTGTTAAATATTGTTGCGAATTCGACATGGCTGTTGGAGGAGAAGTGGTACCACCCCATCCAGTTACAGTGGCGTAGACATTTGCAGGTGTCCTTTTGCTAGGAAATGCTATCGGCTGTTGATTCACATTAAAATTGATCGGGTCGGCAAGCTGTAACATCAAATATTCAAAATTAATTACTTTTCCAAATGATTTATTCTGTGGAATTTGTACATCTTATAATTAAACCGCGGATTTTTATGCATTTATTAAGAAATTGGTTGGGTGAAATATAAAACAAAAAACAGTGAAAGATTAGAGGAAAATAAGAATATTGTTTTGTTGTTTACAATGTGAAGAATCTAGTAAGGGATGAAGTAAATTTTTATTTAACTCTTGCCACCCACAATCGTTGCAAAATATTTTTATTTCGCATAAAGGTTCGCAGTCTACTTTATGCACTTATGGTAAGAATGAGTGGGTGCAATTTATATTAACCCTTAGCACTCGAATGGTGACTCTGAGGCAGCACTAAAAATTGCTGTGCCATTATTCAAAATACTGTTTACATTATTAAATATACGGGGTCTAATCAATTACTAAACATTTTGATATTGTATGGGGTATTATACCAATTTAATATCCATACAATTATTAAAATCAAAGGGAATGGAAATATTCTAGGTTGGAAGAAATGTTTAATTTTCGAGTTAAAATAGCTCCGAGTGCAAAAAGTTAGAATTTGACAACCAACGAATTGAATCGATTTGAAAAATCATACCTTGATTACGCCAACATCTTTATCGAGGTAGTCACTGTAATAGGGATGAGGATACAAGGCAGCTACACGATGGGTTTCACCCCCCTGGTTGAGGTAAATGGTTCCAGTTACAACCACCACGTCTTCCGTTTTGTTATTCAAGTTTTGTATACAATGTGCAGCAGTGAGGACATGGTACTTGCTGATGATAGCGCCACCGCAAAACGGTTTATTGTCCACTTTGATAAACACAGCATACGGAAATTGCCCGGGCTGTGTTTCTTTTCCACTTATTAGCTGCTCGAGATCGTTTGCACTCGCTGAAAAAAATCAATGTTCGTCAAATTAACCCCTACATTTACATCGAAAATACACGGTGTCCCAAAAGGTCAGGGCAAACCCAAAAGATGAGGTCAAGTAGATAAAAAAAAAACGTTCGTATGAACTTATGTTCATTATAAATCAATTCATAATTATTCAAAAAAATTTCAGCAGCAATGATGCTATTGGCCAACCAGAATTGGTACAAATTTTTAGACGACAAAGTCAAATGAAGCTGAAGGACGACAAAGTCAAATGAAACTGAAGGACGACAAAGTCAAATGAAGCTGAATGACGACAAAGTCAAATGAAGCTGAAGAACGACAAAGTCAAATGAAGCTGAAGGATGACGAAGTTAAATGAAGCTGAAGATCGACAAAGTCAAATGAAGCTGAAGAACGACAAAGTCAAATGAAGCTGAAGAACGACAAAGTCAAATGAAGCTGAAGGACGACAAAGTTAAATGAAGCTGAAGGTCGACAAAGTCAAATGAAGCTGAAGAACGACAAAGTCAAATGAAGCTGAAGAACGACAAAGTCAAATGAAGCTGCAGGTCGACAAAGTCAAATGAAGATGAAGAACGACAAAGTCAAACGAAGCTGAAGAACGACAAAGTCAAATGAAGCTGAAGGACGACAAAGTTAAATGAAGCTGAAGGTCGACAAAGTCAAATGAAGCTGAAGAACGACAAAGTCAAATGAAGCTGCAGGTCGACAAAGTCAAATGAAGATGAAGAACGACAAAGTCAAACGAAGCTGAAGAACGACAAAGTCAAATGAAGCTGAAGGACGACAAAGTTAAATGAAGCTGAAGGTCGACAAAGTCAAATGAAGCTGAAGAACGACAAAGTCAAATGAAGCTGCAGGTCGACAAAGTCAAATGAAGATGAAGAACGACAAAGTCAAACGAAGCTGAAGAACGACAAAGTCAAATGAATCTGAAGGACGACAAAGTCAAATGAAGCTGAAGAACGACAAAGTCAAATGAAGCTGAAGAACGACAAAGTCAAATGAAGCTGAAGGACGACAAAGTCAAACGAAGCTGAAGGACGACAAAGTCAAATGAAGCTGAAGAACGACAAAGTCAAATGAAGCTGCAGGTCGACAAAGTCAAATGAAGATGAAGAACGACAAAGTCAAACGAAGCTGAAGAACGACAAAGTCAAATGAATCTGAAGGACGACAAAGTCAAATGAAGCTGAAGAACGACAAAGTCAAATGAAGCTGAAGAACGACAAAGTCAAATGAAGCTGAAGGACGACAAAGTCAAACGAAGCTGAAGGACGACAAAGTCAAATGAAGCTGAAGAACGACAAAGTCAAATGAAGCTGCAGGTCGACAAAGTCAAATGAAGCTGAAGAACGACAAAGTCAAATGAAGCTGCAGGTCGACAAAGTCAAATGAAGATGAAGAACGACAAAGTCAAACGAAGCTGAAGAACGACAAAGTCAAATGAAGCTGAAGGACGACAAAGTTAAATGAAGCTGAAGGTCGACAAAGTCAAATGAAGCTGAAGAACGACAAAGTCAAATGAAGCTGCAGGTCGACAAAGTCAAATGAAGATGAAGAACGACAAAGTCAAACGAAGCTGAAGAACGACAAAGTCAAATGAATCTGAAGGACGACAAAGTCAAATGAAGCTGAAGAACGACAAAGTCAAATGAAGCTGAAGAACGACAAAGTCAAATGAAGCTGAAGGACGACAAAGTCAAACGAAGCTGAAGGACGACAAAGTCAAATGAAGCTGAAGAACGACAAAGTCAAATGAAGCTGCAGGTCGACAAAGTCAAATGAAGCTGAAGAACGACAAAGTCAAATGAAGCTGAAGAACGACAAAGTCAAATGAAGCTGAAGAACGACAAAGTCAAATGAAGCTGAAGAACGACAAAGTCAAATGAAGCTGAAGGACGACAAAGTCAAATGAAGCTGAAGGACAACAAAGTCAAATGAAGCTGAAGGACGACAAAGTCAAATGAAGATGAAGAACGACAAAGTCAAACGATGCTGAAGAACGACAAAATCAAATGAAGCTGAAGGTCGACAAAGTCAAATGGAGCTGAAGGTCGACTAAGTCAAACGAAGCTGAAGAACGACAAAGTCAAATGAAGCTGAAGGACGACAAAGTAAAATGAAGCTGAAGGACGACAAAGTCAGAAAAACTCAAAGGTAAATGAAGTATTTTACAATAAATTAGAAATTAATTATTAATTCATGACACAATTATTTTTAAGACTTACCAAACGCCACGGCCGACAGTAAGAGGAGAGTTACAGCGCTGCAGTACATGATCGAAATTCTTACTAGTTCTGTCGAGCGTT
The DNA here is from genome assembly GCA_933228785.1 of Lasioglossum pauxillum. Classification (NCBI taxonomy): domain Eukaryota; kingdom Metazoa; phylum Arthropoda; class Insecta; order Hymenoptera; family Halictidae; genus Lasioglossum; species Lasioglossum pauxillum. Next base: position 40,382,438 of record OW121705.1, on the reverse strand, counting down.
ATGTTAATTGTTGCACACCTGGCCCGTCAATGAAGCCTTTATATACTGTCTGGGCGATTGTATTACCATGTGGAGCGCGCGTGGTTATTCCTGATATCGCCGGAAACGATTTACAGTAATCTTCCGATTTGTCGGGCTATTCTCAGAATATCGTGAAAAAAGTTCCGTGACAAGGTTTAAGAAGTTCCTCGTGATTTGTTTTTATGCCATGTGCCATAACACTCCAAAATTTCGAAGATGGTTTACACACGAGAAAAGAAATAATCGATTACTTTTCCTGAAACGCCATGCGTGAAATTTATATTTTTTAAATGCGCTGATACTCGTAATAATTATTTTACTGTAAAATATTACATGCATTTCCGCCAATTTACGATTTTGTATTGAACCAATCAATCAATTAAATTAAATCCTAGTTGTGATGGATTCTTATTGTAAATCATTTTTATTGATGAAAGTCACTGGACTCCTGATGTTATGCATTTATGACAAAAGTGAGTAAGTCGAATTTAAAAGATTGAACAGACTAAATGACTCTAAGAGTATTAATATATTATTTTCACTATATTAAAATTAATCGTGAAAGATATAAATTTCCATTTAGCTTTTGTGTCTTACCATTGACAGACAATTTCGTTTTATTTTGAATAAAGATCTGGAGTCTATTTATCATTCTTGAATAAACTGTGTCGATGTTCGAAAATAATAAATGCACATTTACATAGCAGTACTGCAGGTAATACTATTCATCGCGCGATTAAAACTGTGGTTCTGATAATTTGATCACTGTGAATGTATCGAAACATGTGTACTAAGGAATTCAAATTATATAAATTATAGGTGATTAGTATAATGTATTATGGTCTAAAACGGTGGTCTAAGGGAGAATAATGGCGTCGAGCGCGAAAGTTCGCGTGCGGTTGGCAATATCCTCGATATTCTTGCACAATCGTGGGAAAGAATGATTTAAACCTATTTATTTCGCATGATTCGCGCGCCGATCCTGTTGCGGACGCGGCAGTTGTTAAATTAATGATCTATTTGGTCCGCATTGTTGACAGACGCATTAACGATAAATTGGCGGTATGAACGTACGTGGGAAAGCGCACGACAGCCATTCGTAGGATGCTGTTAATTTACATGTCAATTGCGAAAGGTGTTTGACTGTAAGATGGCAGAACGCTCAGGCAAATGCGTGTTAACGATGTCGATGAACCAACAGCTGTGCTGAGAAATTGACACGGAACATGTTGTTTGTTTAAAAAGAGTATCATTCCTCCGTCTCGTCCGTGATTTACGAAGGGAGACATGAAATGTGTGAACAAAATTTCATTACGAATGGTAAAATTTGATTAAGTAAAAGTTTGTTTGAAAAGAATACGACTCCTTTGTTTCGCCTGGGGTTTATGAAGTTAGATAAGGATGTGAATGAACATGATCTAATCAAGAATGGTACAGTTTCATTAAGCAAAAGGAATTAAAAGTGTACCATGTTCCAAGTTATGTCGGAAAAGTTTATACAAGAATCTTTATTTACGTTTATTTTATAAGTAATACTTTTTAAGAAAGTAATGTTGAAAATATAAAAGAATAGAATAATAGTTAATAATTAATGAGGAATAACTATTTAATATAATTTTATATAATTAATATAATTTTATATAATTTAATATAATTAATGAGGAGTGACTATGAATTGTATAAAATTTATATAAAATTATATAAATTCGTATAATTGTCGAACTTGATAATAATTCGATAGCGGATTTTATGCATTTATGACAAAAATGTGTAGATCGAATACAAAATAGTAAAAATATTTAAAGTAAATCTGAAAATATATACTGGCATACTATTCTCAACCGATTAAAATTATTAAGAAACGAAATGTTGAAATTATCGCATATAGTTTTCTTATTGCAGACAAGTCTGCAGGCTGATAATATAATACAATTCATTGACCAACATTATAAATATTGTGAGCTAAAATTGTTTCACACCCTTACTACTTTAATGAACACTTCCAACGGGTGCGCACGAGAAACGCTAGATGGCACACGATGCTTGTACCGGAGAGGATAGTAAAATTTATTTTGCAATAGTATATCTGAGAGCAGTCTAGACTTCTAACGAGTTATTCCGATAACAATTTTTATAATCCGCTAGATAAGTTTCCATTCCACGGAATGAATCACTGTCTGCGTTTATAATTAAAATTCTTATCTCCGCGCGACGATGAATGGATAAGGATATTTTTATCTTATTGTTCAATATCCGGTGTATTATAGTCTTGGTACGTACTTCATCCGACTTAATTAGTGGGTGTAAAGTTTATGTAATTTAATTAATAGACTGCGGATCTTTATGCAAAATCAAAACGGTGTGTATCGATTACGAGAAATGTGAAGTGAACAGGAATTCACTTCTTCTTTTCATAATTTTAGTAAGTTAAAAATCATCTAACGTTTTTACTGTCTGGATTTTAATTTACTCATTTTTGTCATAAAATCCGAAGTAATCATTTACGTCATAGCTTGAGAGCAATATATAGTGGGAAAAGTTATTGTAATAAAATAATGTACATGAAGTAAAATATAAATATCTTTTAGTTAATCTCTGTTTAATTTTTTAAATAACGTAATACTTTACAGCTTTCGTGTATATTTATTGCGGCTAACCATTGGGTGGCAGTTCTAGAATCTTCTCCCAAATCGCATCTAACACCCACTCGATCAGAGAAAATCCATTACACGAAAGCAATTAGTAATATATCGCTGTCAAGAAATAGTGTTACGTTTCAATATATCGTGCACGCTGGGTTCATTAAATATCAATGCCTCTGCGGTAATTAATCACGCATCGATTCTCACAGATAATCGATTGGCAGTATTGTTAGATGCACAGATCGGTGGAGAAAGGTGTCAGCCGTGAACGCGATCCAAAGATGGTCGCAGAAAAATTTCTGATGGACTGTAAGCGACGTACAGAATTCTATTGACGAAGAAAACAATCTATTTACGGATAGACAATGCGACGAAATTTTTAATTTTAATTTAACCCATCATTAACCAAATCTTTAAAATTCAATCATTGAATTTTATTTTCAAATCGGGCACGAACTTGTGCAATCATCTAATATAGTGGAATCAAAAAATATATTCAATAAATTCCCATGAAAATATCTTTACAATTTCAATAATTGTCAAATAGTATCATAAAAATAACGAGATAAATTTTATTTATATTTTGTGCGAATTTTACTATAATATATTAGACGATTGCATAAAATTCAATGGTTAAATTTTAAAGAATACAAATTTATTAATCAATTATACATATAGTCACCATTCTTTTCTAATTGTAGAAAATTTAATAATTTTTTAATTTTAATTTAACCCATCATTAACCAAATCTTTAAAATGTAATCATTGAATTTTATTTTCAAATCGGGCACGAACTTATGCAATCATCTAATATAGTGGAATCAAAAAATATATTCGATACATTCCCATGAAAATACCTTTACGATTTCAATAATTGTCAACTAAAAAATCTAAAATGCATTAATATATAAAATAAATTAAAACAGCGACATTTTTGTTAAGCAACCTTCCATTCCTTTCGAACCTTCGATGACACACGGTTCGCCGATTGGACATTAACCTTTTATCTATCTTTGCTTTTTTTTCTGGCTTTACGACAGGTTTTCTCCACTGTTCCGCCAATACCAATACGGATAAGGTGTAGAATTTATGACCACTCTTAGAAAATGAGATAATTCTCTCTTTAAGAAAGTCTGCGAAATGCTATAGCAAAAGTAAATATTGATGAATAGGTGGAGCCAAGTGCAGAAAAAGAACAAATTCCAACGCGTGAACGTGTTCAGCCACACTCCAGTTCAAGAACTAAGATTTTTTATTTCTTTCGGTTCCGACTATAACTACATTCATACAATAAATGGACCGTTTATTTTGAAAGTGGTGTAAGTCCATTTTTGAAAAAAATGAGATATCACGTAATTCATGCTTAATAAAATTAAAAAAAAAATAAAAAAAACAAGAGAAAATGGACTTACACCATTTTCAAAATAAACGGCCCAAATATCATTGTAATTCAAGACAGTAAAAAGATTAAAAGAGTTTAACAGTGTCGGTATACTATTTTTATCATATCGAAATGATTACCGAGCAAAATAAATTTTTACCGAGCTCCTATACATTGCAATTAATGTATAAAAAATTTTATCTTGCATAGAGATCCGCAGTCTACTAATTATTGGGTTGGCAAGAAAGTAATTTCGGTATTTTTAGATGAAATAAAATCCAATTTTTTTATCAAAGCAATGAACTTTAATCAATAAAATATTTTCCATTTTGTTGTATGATCTTTTGCCATCTTTCTGGTAGCTTCATAATTCCGCGCTCATAAAACTTCTGATCCTTTTCGGTGAAAAACTGATCCAAGTGCGATTTCAGATCATCATCATTAGTGAATGTTTTACCATTCAAAGAGTTTTGTAAACTTCGGAATAAATGATAATCTGATGGTGCAATGTCAGGGCTATATGGTGGATGTGACATCACTTCCCAACCAAGCTCCAATAACTTTTCACGTGTTACCAAAGATGTGTGTGGTCTAGCGTTATCATGGTGGAACACGATTCCTTTGCGATTTGCCAATTCTGGCCGTTTTTCTTTGATTGCTCTGTCCAGTTTTGTTAGTTGTCGACAATAAACATCTGAATTGATGGTTTGGTTCCTTGGGAGCAGCTCAAAATACACAATACCTTTGTAATCCCACCAAATTGACAACATGATCTTCTTTTGGTGCAATTCAGCTTTCGGTGTGGTTTGGGCTGGTTCATCACGCTTGGACCATGATCGTTTTCGAGTTGTGTTATTGTAAACAACCCATTTCTCATCACCGGTGATGATTCGCTTGAGAAAAGGGTCGATTTCATTTCGTTTGAGATGCATATCGCATATGTTGATGCGTTGCATTAAGTGAATTTCTTTCAACTCGTGTGGAACCCAAATATCGAGCTTCTTAACGATTCCGAGACTTTTTAAACGATATTCTATGGTTGTATGCGAGACATTTAACCTGTCTGCAATCTCTCGGACAGTTATATGACGATCCGATTCAATAATGGCTTTCATTTGGTCATAATCAACTCCAGATGATCGACCAGAACGTTGGTCGTCTTTAAGTGAGAAATTTCCAGAACGGAATTTTTTAAACCAATTCTGGCACGTGCGTTCTGTAAGCAATCTACACCGTAAACTTCGCATATATCTTTGTGAGCCTCGGCAGCTTTTTTACCTCTACGGAAATAAAAAAGCAATATATGCCTATAATGTTCGTTTCTGCACTCCATGTTCAAATTGACACAGAACTAACAATTTTAATCAAAATTACGTGTAATTTGCTTCAAAAGTAACCTAAAAGATGCAGTTATGAAATGTCAGAAAGAAAACAAACGCAACGTTAACAGAAGCCAATCAAACAAAACATAACGCCATCAGTTAGTGAAAACCGAAATTACTTTCTTGCCAACCCAATAGTAAACAACTTATAAAAATAATTTATAACATACAATATTTTACACCAGAGACCAGAAGATCATTAATAAAATGTTAATTTGTATTTAAAAAATATATAATTCATGTCATTTCGATTATTTATACTTTTATAAAATCACAGATGTACTTCAAATACGAATAAATACGTGGATAAATATTTTTTCGAATAAAAATTCATAAAAATACTCGCATAAAAGTGGCAATGATCGAGATTTTCGCTTTCTCCCCTAATGAGCGAACGGCCATTATGCGCAGCAGCGAGTAACGTCGCAGAGGCGTCAAACCAAATGTTTGAGCATGGTTTCCTAATAAAGGCTCAATAGGGCCTGTCCGTCCTTCTGTCATCTCTGGCAATGTGAATGGCGCTGGTTCTTCGCGCGAGAACATGCACCATCGAGAGCTAGGAGAACGCGCATCACCGTTTGCAGTTTGCGCTCGGGTTAATTTGTTTGTGGGCTCCGCGAACCATTGAACGGGCGGTCGCTTTTGCAGAGGCTGGCTTCGCGCAGATTATCTGGCCGGTTGTTTGCGAAATATCTCGCAGCTCCGCACAAACCGACTCGACGCGACGAGACGAATGACCGGAATGCTACGTTGGCTGACTAAAGGACAGCTCTAACCCCTTGCCACACGATTTCTTTCACCGGAGCGCCTCTTTGTGGCGAATCGTTTCCTGCAAGAAAAAGGAAATTCGTTCATTTCTAGCGGACTCTTAGCGTGGGAAAGTTTTATTTTCGAAGTTTTATTGTCGATAATGTGGGCACTGTTCCACCTTATAAGTTCTTATAAAGGATCCTTATCGTTATAAAGAAAATGCGATGACAAGGGTCTAGTAGAATAAGCATGGTGCAGCAGACCACACGACAATTTTTATTTATTATAAAAGAGACAGAGTCCTAAGAAATACTGCACTATACATACATACAGGGTGTCTCAGCTGAAGGAGGCCACCTAAATATCTCCTTTATTTTGAATGGCAATAAAAAGATATTTATGGCATAATTTATATGGTATCGAAGGAGGAATATCATGGAAGAACAATTTTTTTGTCTGGTTACTTTTTCATAGTTTTTTCAAGGTCATCATTATTTTTTATCGGGAGAACTTCTGTTTTTATTCCATCTTGTTAATGACTTAAGCATATAAGATGCAATAAAAAAATATAAGTTTTCCCGATAAAAAAATAACGATGACCTTGAAAAAACTATGAAAGAATAACCGGATAAAAGAAATTGTTCTTTTATGATATTCCTCCTTCGATACCATTTAAATTATGCCATAAATATTGCTTGTGCCATTAAAAATAAAGGAGATATTTAGGTGGCCCCTTCAGCTGAGAGACCCTGTATATTATAATGGCGTAATTTCATTTGTTTTTCAATTATTTAACTATGTTCTACTAATCTGATCATCTTGAAACTTTAAAATATATTAGTTAAGTAACAGAACATTGTTCTTGAATTTTTTGGTAGGTGTCACTCAAAGGCTTGCTTGCAACCCCATCTAGAGATGTCTAGAAAAATAAATCTAATTTCTACCCTTCATAATTTGCTCACAATTGTGAAAAGATATATGAAATGCAAGAGGTAAATTCGTGTATTTTCGTTTTTTAAAAAGATGAAGTTTAGGGTGTTTACCCTCACATTACCCTTAAATGAAGAGTTAACGACTTAAAATTGTGGGGGATTGGTTTTCCACGTAAAAGCATCGTTTTGCACACGATATCAATAGAAATTGTGGTGGGGTTCGCTGGACCACGCTTATCTTGTTAGGTTAGGTTAGTACCTGTAAACCCTCGAAATGGGAATTGTTTCAGATTCGCGATCGTCTCGGACACAGCGCTGCGCAGGGGTGAGATAGGGCAACGTGGCCGCGAGTATAGCGTTACTTCGACCGCAGCGAGGTGCTCTTATCTCTACCACTGGAATGGGGATTACTATGTTTCTATGGAGTACAACTTGTTAGCCGATAACTTCGTTCCGATAACCGGGGGGTTACGGACGGGTACTCTCGAACCGATTCGTGATAATCATTCATTAGAAAATACTCAAACCTTTCGCACCTTGCGCCGCGCGCGCGTTCATGCAATAGTGTGCGTGCGCTGATGGTTGCATGTGCAACGTGGGTCCGATGAGAGCGCACAGAGGCGACCAGAGAGGGAGGGAAGAACGCCGCGCGCTTTCAGCAGAGTTATGGACCGTGTCGTTAATGATGCTCACCTTTAAGTTGACTGCGCCGTAACGAGTTTTCTCGTTGAATTTAATATCGCCGGGCGCGCGAACGCTGCTATGTACGCACGATAAAATTTTACACCTGTTTATCTGTACCAAGGTAAATCGGAAATCGACCGGGAACGGCCTCGTGCGCTGTAGCCCGATTTACGATTATGCAACCTCCGAGTGGAATCAGACGTGTTAGAGACTTCCGGAGTGGGGCGATGCGATTCTGTTAGCCTGCCGCTTGGGAAATGGTCGTTCATTCGATTAAGATACATAGCACGGCACTACGTTCTTTACCGTTTCAGCGGCTTTCGAAACATTTAAGGTGAAGTGCCCTAAGTCTGGACAGTGCAAAAGTGATACTTAAATCTGGACAATTGAATTTTCATAGTAAAATCAGTAATTAAGAGATTAAATAATTATATTATATATTCCGAGGCCTTAGCTACAAGTAGGTGTGAATATTATTTCATTAAGACATCAATTGAAATTTAAAAGTGAATTCAAAGTTCATCTGAAAACAGTATACAAAATAGTCTATTTACATGCGAATCATGTGCATTTATAGTTCGAACTTTTGTTAGAAAAAAAGATATAATTTAAGCCCTCAGACAAAAAATAATTATCACGTATAATAATATTGATATTTTAAAATAAATTGGCAATCAAACTTAACGTAAATAATGATTATTAATCAAAATATTAGATGTCCAAGATTAGGACTGTTTTCAAATATAAGTACTCCATACTGGGACGCGATGACAGTAGCTGTCCCACTCTAAGCTTATACGCAATGTGCTTACGCCTGAAGCCGGACACGTGTTTGTGAATAAAATCAACGCATTGTTTGCAAATTATTTAACTACATGTACGTATAATTAGTCTTCTATTAGCTTGAATAACGTATGTAGAAAATGTATTCTGGTTGTGACGTTAATAATACTTTATGTTTACATCTTAAATCTATCAGTATTATTACCTAACCTTAAAAGTTGTATTATGACAAGTTTTATTAAAACAGTAAATGAAAATAAATATATATTTGGTTAAATAATACAATACTATAATCTATGATAAGAATACTACATATTACGCAAAGCATCTTCTATTCGTCATGCGCAACAGCGCCACCAACCAACGTTTTAGGTTATGTTCGCTCGATCAACTCGTAAATTGAATTTGTCCCGATGTAGGCTTTACTTCTGTCCAGGTACTAGCTTAGATTGGATTTAATATGTCCAACTATAGGTTTGAACTATTCTTGTTAATACAATTAAGATATTAACCTAAACAATGATTTTTTAGTTTTAAATTACTTTACAAACTCTGAACTGTATGTTAAAACTCTTAAGAAATTGTTTTTGTTTATTTAAAGTGATAAAATTGAAAATAGAAAAACATGCTGTCCAGGCATAGGGCATTTCACTTTAGTCGAGAATTGTCATCCAGTCACAGGCGTTAATACGGAATTCCAAATGTTATTGTATGCACATATTAAAGATATTAAAGTTCTTGATAGCCACCTGTTATCTTTTCTTTCTATAGATTGCATATACACAATAAATGCATCAAAATGTACAACACGTTTCCAGCATCCGAGAACTAGCCAGAATTATTTCGCCATTGGAGTTGGCTATGACCTCTCAGGAACGGTCTACTTTCCACTACATTGAACGAGTTTATGCATTTATGGCAAACTGAGTAGTTGTAGAGAGGTTCAAATGATTTAAGAATGTCAATCTATAATTTTTAGCTTGATCAAATGATTAGAGTCAGAATTAAATGTCTATCTGGCTCCAGTCTTTTGCAATTCACTTAGACAATGTTTATTTTGCATGAAGAATGACAGTCTAGTAATCACTTGAAGCAGTACCATGTGCTTTTTAACACGTTCGTTACCACCTTACATCTTTCAGTTCACTTAAAGATAATAAAATGTGTATACGGCACAATATTTAGGGATTCTGCGACTTTCTTCTTCTAAATCGTTTCGATATCTCACAAAGGAGGTACGTTGCGTGTGATAAAACATCAATGAAAGTTAGCAACAGAATAAATGCTGGTAGCGAACCTGTTTGATTGTGGATTTTTAGAATTGAATGTAAAAGGCAATTTATTACAATTCCCGAACCAATCGGGTTTCCTACACGACCCGATCCGACATTTTCGGGATGTTGCACCGTTCTGGTGTTGATTAACACTATCGAGACCGATCTAAAAATAGGATAAAAGTGTACCGAGGAGCCTTGGGTAGACCGGCATTGTGTCCAGTGAGGTGTGAACCGTGGGTGAATGAACTTGCACCAGTTCAGCGAAGATAGCAAGCAACCTGCCGACCGTGGACCACCTATAGCGCCTCAGGCCTAAACACCGAGAACCAAGGTGGACTCATTCAGCCGGTCGCCGCGGCTGAAATTCCCGGTCGACGGTAATCTTCGGCAGGGACTTGGTGCTAAGGACTGCGGTCCCTTCCCTGGAATCCACGGGATTCCTGTAGAAGTTCGTAGTAGCCGGCTATAAAAATCGGATTCTTCCCGCGGTCGCTGTAGCGCTGCAGCTCCTTCCTGACTGATCGCGAGATCAATCAGCGATGACCTCTGACGCGTTGCGTTCCTTCGGATTGACGGTACCAGTTACCCTGTGATTAGCAGAAAGAATAAAGAAATTTGCTTACATGCCTGGAAATACGTGTTAAATTATCAACTATTAACCTATTAAGAAAGGGAATTATCCGCATTGATAATTTACGATCGAACAGTGCATAGAATCGTACACGGATATCCTGATACTCTCGCGGAGAAATTATATAAATGAAACTTCGATGCTTATCCGGCCGATGAGATTTTTCCGGGGGTGCAACTATGCAGTTGGCAATTTGTTGAAAAGAACATCTTCCTAGGCACAATTCTGGCTAACTGACGTCTTATTCAGGATGTCTATTTTCGTAATGGGCCTGCCCATACACTCCATCGTAAAGATTCAGCCCTCTCTCTGTTCTCACCTGTACCGTTCACAATTTAATTGCTATTCAATCTGATATCCCCGGTACAAGCGGATAAAATCGTCTCGCGGGTAACCGAAACGAAATCCCGCGGAAAATATTGATAATTCACGGCGCAACATGGCGGATACTTTTAGCCGAACCTGTACCCTGATGATTCCTCACGACTTTCTTATCTCCGCGTTATAAAACGAGGAAGACGTATCGGTATATCTCCCGGCAAGAACACGTCTTCACTACTTAAAACGCGTAGCACTTTAATACATGTATTTTCCGGAAAACAGCAACCTACCATCAACTCCCCTATGCTGCGGAACCACCTACCGACATCCTCTGCCGCTGTGTCGGCATCTTTTTGAAGATTATCGCCTCCGCGACAGTCCATAAATGCTGGCAATAAACGCGCAGGATTACCCACCTCCCATCCTCCTCTTTCCACCCTCTCTGCTCCTCCCTAGTTCTCGTAAGGTTTTCCACGTTTCCATTCAACGAAATTCTTACACATTCTGTCGATCAAGTTCGAATCATGTCTACGGGGACATTGCATATTGCGCCGTTATCGATAGGAATGCTACAAAGTGTTTCACATTCTACTCCATATGGAGTGTTGTATCGATAACAGTAAACCTAATTCACTTTTTCAGGTATCAGTAGACAGCGGATTTTACGCATTTAAGACAAAAATGAGTAAGTGTCATTTCAAACAGTAAAAACATTAGAAGAATTTAAAAATACTATTTTGAACCTATTAAAGATGTTAAGAAAGAAAATAAATTTCTATTTCACTCCAGTTTGTTGCAGATCAGCTAGAAAACTTTTATTTTGCATAAAGATCCGCTGTCTAGGTATCAGAAATGATTCTCTAATCAAAGAAGTAGTTACGTGACATGTTTTTAACCTTCATCCATCCCTCGTGTTAATTTGACATGTAAATGTCAACTCATCAATTTGAATAAAAAATCATTGAAAAATAACTGTTTACCTTGTTAGTTCATTGATCTTTTAGCACTGTGTCAATTTGACACCGAGGGATAGATTCAGTTCGTGAAATGAGGGACGAATGAAGGTCAAAATTCGAAAAATGTAAAAAAATTAACTGTATACTGAAGGGATTATCGTTATGTGCTGGAGGAAGCCTGAAGCAGAGTTGTGCAGAATTACAACTGAATTACTCCAGTAATTATAATTACGAAGTAATTGAATTACATTGTAAACATTAATAAAAATGTAAGTATGTTTCAAAATGTAAGTAAATTAAAATTAAAAATTAAAAAATGATAAAGTAATAGGTAAGAAGAGGTTTCAAACAGAAGGATTCTGTATTTTAATTATATCGTATTTCAATCATATCTATTTCAATTACACATCTGATTAAAATACTTAGTAATCGAATTAATTGAAAGGTTTGAATTATGAATTTGAATTATGAATTCAAAGGTTCGAATTAAATTCCATTAAATTACATTAATTACAAATTACGATGTAAGTAAATTAAAATTAAAAATTAAAGAATGATACAGTAATAGGTAAGAAGAGGTTTCAAACAGAAGGATTCTGTATTTTAATTATATCGTATTTCAATCATATCTATTTCAATTACACATTTGATTAAAATACTTAGTAATCGAATTAATTGAAAGGTTTGAATTATGAATTTGAATTATGAATTCAAAGGTTTGAATTAAATTCCATTAAATTACATTAATTACAAATTACGATGTAAGTAAATTAAAATTAAAAATTAAAGAATGATACAGTAATAGGTAAGAAGAGATTTCAAACAGAAGGATTCTGTATTTTAATTATATCGTATTTCAATCATATCTATTTCAATTACACATTTGATTAAAATACTTAGTAATCGAATTAATTGAAAGGTTTGAATTATGAATTTGAATTAAATTCCATTAAATTACATTAATTACAAATTACGATGTAAGTAAATTAAAATTAAAAATTAAAGAATGATACAGTAATAGGTAAGAAGAGATTTCAAACAGAAGGATTCTGTATTTTAATTATATCGTATTTCAATCATATCTATTTCAATTACACATTTGATTAAAATACTTAGTAATCGAATTAATTGAAAGGTTTGAATTATGAATTTGAATTATGAATTCAAAGGTTTGAATTAAATTCCATTAAATTACATTAATTACAAATTACGATGTAAGTAAATTAAAATTAAAAATTAAAGAATGATACAGTAATAGGTAAGAAGAGGTTTCAAACAGAAGGATTCTGTATTTTAATTATATCGTATTTCAATCATATCTATTTCAATTACACATTTGATTAAAATACTTAGTAATCGAATTAATTGAAAGGTTTGAATTATGAATTTGAATTATGAATTCAAAGGTTTGAATTAAATTCCATTAAATTACATTAATTACAAATTACGATGTAATGAAATTAAAATAAAAATTAAAGAATGATAAAGTAATAGGTAAGAAGAGGTTTCAAACAGAAGGATTCTGTATTTTAATTATATCGTATTTCAATCATATCTATTTCAATTACACATTTGATTAAAATACTTAGTAATCGAATTAATTGAAAGGTTTGAATTATGAATTTGAATTATGAATTCAAAGGTTTGAATTAAATTCCATTAAATTACATTAATTACAAATTACGATGTAAGTAAATTAAAATTAAAAATTAAAGAATGATACAGTAATAGGTAAGAAGAGATTTCAAACAGAAGGATTCTGTATGTTAGAGTGAGTTTAATTCGCGCATTACACTTTATGTTGGTAGACCTGTGTGTCTCTAGGCGTATGGTGTCGCTGTCGCCGCTTGTGGCGTTCCTTCTGTTTTGTACCCTCGAATGGTCAACACGTGCCTCGCATATATAACATTTTGTGTATATATATTACAGTACAAATATATATTATTATTATATTCTGGTATTAACTCTAACAGGTTATGGGCCCAGAATTAAAATATAAGTGAGATATAATATATTATCTTAGCTCGAATTATAAAAGTGTCGAGTAACCGAAAAGTGAGGTTAAGCACGTGGTGTGAAAGTATAATAAGCTAAATAAAAATGGCAAACGGTGTCGTGGGTACCACAAAAATTGAAAAACTGAATAAAGACAATTACGATACTTGGTGTATTCAAGTGGAAGCAGTTTTAGTAAAAAATGGATTGTGGGATTATGTTATTGGAAACGTGAAAAGACCGGCGGTCATCGCTGAGAATGCTGAATCCGTAGCACAAGCTCGGAATTGGGACATTGAAGATAGGAAGGCCAAGGCAGATCTAATTTTATCAATTAGTCCCGCAGAACTGAAACAAATTAAAACATGCAGAACATCGAATGAGGTTTGGAAAAAATTACGTTTTGTATATGATTCTCAGGGACCTGCAAAAACTTCGGCACTATTGAGAAAACTGACTTCTCACCGCATGTCTAGCGGAGGCGACGTTCGGGAACATATAAATAAGTTCATTGATATAGTTGAAAAATTGGCTGAAAGGGATATTGAGATAAACCCTGGTTTGCAGAGTGCAATGTTGTTGAATAGCTTACCGGAAGCATTTGAAAATTTCAGATGTGCCATGGAGTCGAGAGATGAACTTCCAGTCTTGGAGACATTAAAGGTAAAAATTCTGGAGGAATTTGAAACAAGACAGGAAAAGGATAGTGATGAGCATGGTGTGATGCTAGCAAAACACAAACATATGTGGAATAAAGAGAAATATAGAGAGACGAATAGAAGTGTTCAGGGATACGACAAGGACAGAAGTGTGCATGGACCGAGAAATGTTCAGGGATACGACAGAGGCAGAAGCATGCATGGCCACAGAAACATGCATGACCACAGAAGTGTTCAAGGATATGACAGGGATAGAAACGTGCATGAACAAAGAAATGCTCAAGGAACATTTGTGAAACCTGTTATTATATGTCATAAATGTCAAAAGGTAGGACATAAGGCAAACAATTGCTATTCGAAAAGGTATGAACCTAGAAGAGGTAAGTCACCAGATTTGTATTACGCTAATTTTGATGAGAAAGAAATGTGTAACTTCGCTGGGGATCCAGAGAAAAATTATTGGTGTCTGGACAGTGGTTGCACAACACATATTTGCAAAGATCCAAATAAATTTACTGAAATGAGTACGTTAAATGAAGGAAGCGTAAATCTGGCCAGTCATAAATCTGAAAAGGTAGAAGCTGTGGGTAACGTACATATAAAAGCTTGCGTAAACCAAGAAGTAAGAGACGTTCAATTTGAAAAAGCTTTGTACGTTCCTGAATTAAGATCAAATCTAATATCTGTTGCTAAAATTGTCAATAGAGGGAATCGTGTTATTTTTGAGAAAAATGGGGCCGCTGTTGAGGGACCAGATGGAAGGATTAAATTAAGAGCTACACGTTATGGCAATTTATACTATGTTCAGGAAGCAGAAGAAGAAGCAAAAATTGTAAATCATGTACCTAAAAATGTGTCATGGCTAAAACTTTGGCACGAGAGGTTAGGTCATCTAAATACTAGAGATCTGTTGAGTATTCTAGGAAAGGACCAAGTAAAAAACTCTGAAGAAGTACAAATACCTCAATGCGAAGTATGCATTCAAGGAAAGTTAATAAATACTCCCTTCCCAAAGGAAAGCCACAGGAGTACAGCATGCTTGGAGATTGTACATTCTGATCTCTGTGGACCAATGTCAATTGAGTCACTCGGGGGATCTAGATATATGCTGTTGTTCACAGATGATTATTCTCGATGGAGCGAGGTTTTCTTTTTAAAACAGAAAGATGAAGTGTTGCAGAAATTTAAAGAATTTAAGGTGTACGCAGAGAAGCATACTGGAAATAAAATTAAATACCTTCAAACGGATAACGGACGAGAATATTGCAACAAGAGATTTGATGAATTTTTGAAAAATGAAGGTATACGAAGACGCCTCACGGTTCCATACACCCCTCAGCAGAACGGGGTGGCTGAGCGTAAAAATCGCACACTAATTCAGACTTCTAGATGTATGCTATTACGGGCAGGGTTATCTGAAAGTTTTTGGGCCGAAGCTGTATTGACAGCTAACTATTTGAGAAATAGGTGTCCTACCAGGATTCTAAAGGGAATCACTCCATTCGAATTATGGAATAATAGACGACCACAGTTGAATCACTTAAGAATATTTGGATTGAAAACATATATTTTAAATAAAAATCCAAATAAACATAAATTTGAATCAAGAACCAAAGTGGGAATATTTATAGGGTATTCTGAAAGCTCAAAAGCTTATCGAGTATGGCTCCCAAAAGAAAATAAAGTGGTCGTATCTAGAGACGTGCGAGTACTGGAAAACACGGAATTAGCCTATGATACGGTCAATAGTAGAGATGGTGCTGGTTTAAAAATGGTTCCTGCTGCAAAGTGCAATGAAGAATTCGATGTGCAATTATCAAATAACAATATTCAGACAAGAAGAAATACTGAAGAAAGAATATCGAATGAAAGGAATAACGAAAACAGACATGATATTCCTTTCCCACGGGCTCCAGGAAGGCCCAGATTAGAACGTACGGGAAGAAGAGGACGTCCTAGAAAATTGTTTAACACTGTGTCAAGAAATAACGAAGTAAGTACAAGCCATGAAACTCAAAGTACTTCGTCAGAAGTCGTTACTGGACATGATCAAGAAGACGAAATAAACGAAAATCCATGCTCGAACGACAATCAAGAAGAGGAGCAGGAAATAATTGAGGATCAACAATCAAATTTAATGGAATGGATAGCAAATATAGCCGAAGTACCGATTGAAAATGCTTTGGATGGCGAAAACAAATTACAATGGGTGCACGCAATAAAAGGAGAGGTTAGAAATTTAATTAAAAATAATACTTTCGAGCTTGCAGAGCGTCCTCTAGAGAAGCAAGTAATAGGATGTAGGACTGTCCTAACCAATAAATTCAACTCTGATGGTACTTTAGCCAAAAGAAAAGCAAGAATAGTTGCAAGGGGTTTCGCTCAGCGCTATGGAGTGGATTTCTTTGATACTTTCGCCCCTGTGGCGAGATTAGAATCCATTCGTTTGTTGTTAGCATTGTCTGTCAAAATGGACATGATCGTGGAGCAGATGGATGTTACCTGCGCTTATTTGAATGGTGCTCTAACAGAGGACGTATATATGGAGAAACCCGAGTTTTTGATGGATTTCTTAACTGATATAGCTACTGATGCAAATGAGTCCGATCAAATTAAGAAAACAGCTACAAGTTTATTAAAGAAATTGAAAAAGAATACAAATTTGGTCTGTCATTTGAAGAAAGCAATTTATGGACTGCGACAAGCAGGAAGGCAGTGGCATGAAAAATTATGTAAAAAGTTAAAAAGCTTAGGTTTGAAACCTACTGTTGCTGATCCTTGTATATTTCATTCTAGCAGAGGAAATTCTTCTTTATTTATGGCAATTTACGTAGACGATATGCTAATCATATCTAAAAATAAAGAATGGATACGAGACATAAAGACTGAATTGTCAAAGGAATTTGACATAAAGGACTTAGGGAGAGTTAAATATTGTTTGGGAATAGAAATTCGACAGGACTCCCAAACTATGGTAATGTCTCAAAAGAGGTATGTATTGGATCTCTTAAAGAGGTTTGGCATGGAAGATTGCAATTCTGTCAGCACTCCCATGGATAGAGATATAAATTTGAGCAAAAGTAATAAAAGCGAAGAGAAGAAAAATATGCCATATCAACAACTAATTGGAGCTCTCATGTATTTGGCGATCGCAACGAGACCAGATATATCGTATGCAGTTAATGTTCTGGCTCAGTTTAATAATTGTTATGACGAATCACACTGGGCAGCCGCTAAAAGGATTCTAAGGTATTTGAAAGGTACACTAAATCACAGCATTGTTTACAGAAAATCTGAGGAACCAGCAAAATTATATGTCGATGCTGATTGGGGGCGTTGCAAACTGGATCGCCGATCATATACGGGTTATGTTGTAACACTTTCGCATGGACCAATTACTTGGAAAGCAACTAAACAGCGAAGTGTGGCTTTGTCTTCAACCGAGGCCGAGTATGTTGCGTTGGCAGAAGCGGTGAAAGACGGAGTTTATTTTTCGGATTTTTTGAAAGAATTAGGATGTAAGAACTTATGTAAAATTGATATCTACAATGATAACATAGGCGCTCAATTACTGGCTAAGAATGATGTTGTACATCCGCGAACTAAACACATTGATATTCGATATCATTTCTTGCGTGATGTTTTGAAGAGGGAGGAATTCATTGTAAAACATTTATCGTCCGACCTTATGCCCGCAGATATATTGACGAAACCTCTTCCGAATTACAAGCATCATTTTTGCGTTAATGCGATAGGTATTAAGTAACATTGTTTTCTTTTTAATTGACGCGCGTATTAGGGGGGCGTGTTAGAGTGAGTTTAATTCGCGCATTACACTTTATGTTGGTAGACCTGTGTGTCTCTAGGCGTATGGTGTCGCTGTCGCCGCTTGTGGCGTTCCTTCTGTTTTGTACCCTCGAATGGTCAACACGTGCCTCGCATATATAACATTTTGTGTATATATATTACAGTACAAATATATATTATTATTATATTCTGGTATTAACTCTAACACTGTATTTTAATTATATCGTATTTCAATCATATCTATTTCAATTACACATTTGATTAAAATACTTAGTAATCGAATTAATTGAAAGGTTTGAATTATGAATTTGAATTAAATTCCATTAAATTACATTAATTACAAATTACGATGTAAGTAAATTAAAATTAAAAATTAAAGAATGATACAGTAATAGGTAAGAAGAGATTTCAAACAGAAGGATTCTGTATTTTAATTATATCGTATTTCAATCATATCTATTTCAATTACACATTTGATTAAAATACTTAGTAATCGAATTAATTGAAAGGTTTGAATTATGAATTTGAATTATGAATTCAAAGGTTTGAATTAAATTCCATTAAATTACATTAATTACAAATTACGATGTAAGTAAATTAAAATTAAAAATTAAAGAATGATACAGTAATAGGTAAGAAGAGGTTTCAAACAGAAGGATTCTGTATTTTAATTATATCGTATTTCAATCATATCTATTTCAATTACACATTTGATTAAAATACTTAGTAATCGAATTAATTGAAAGGTTTGAATTATGAATTTGAATTATGAATTCAAAGGTTTGAATTAAATTCCATTAAATTACATTAATTACAAATTACGATGTAAGTAAATTAAAATTAAAAATTAAAGAATGATACAGTAATAGGTAAGAAGAGGTTTCAAACAGAAGGATTCTGTATTTTAATTATATCGTATTTCAATCATATCTATTTCAATTACACATTTGATTAAAATACTTAGTAATCGAATTAATTGAAAGGTTTGAATTATGAATTTGAATTATGAATTCAAAGGTTTGAATTAAATTCCATTAAATTACATTAATTACAAATTACGATGTAAGTAAATTAAAATTAAAAATTAAAGAATGATACAGTAATAGGTAAGAAGAGATTTCAAACAGAAGGATTCTGTATTTTAATTATATTGTATTTCAATCATATCTATTTCAATTACACATCTGATTGAAATACTTAGTAATTCAATTAATTGAAAGGTTTGAATTATGAATATGTTTTATGAATTCAAAGGTTTGAATTGCAATTTCCACCGTCTTTAAACTTTCTTAGATTTTGACGAAATTTTCAGGGTATATTTAATCGACACTGATCTACAAAACGTATTTTTTAAATTTTCAATAAAATTAAAATATTCTATATTATTTGAGGGAATATAGTAAATTTTAATTAATAATTATTATGAAATTTGACTTAAATTAATAAATTTTTATTGTAATTAAAAATTATTTTAAGGCCCACATAAGGAAGTTTTAAAATACAACTTTTAGTATTTTTTCTACAATTCCGATCAATTGCAATTGTTGAAAACATTTCTTCTTACATCCCGTAGTAAACTAATTGCTCTACCTCTCCCAAAAAAATGAAAATCTTATAATGCAATATTAAAAAAGTTATAGTCTTTTTTAGAGCGTCCGAATATTAATTCGAGTCACTGTATATGTATCAGGTAATTAAGTATGAAACTTCACAAATAAAACACGAATTTCAAACACATTTGTCAAGTTTCATACTTAACGACCTGATATATTAATACTTGCAATACAATTTCCTACAACGTACAATAATATTGCAGAGGTGCAGTCAAGAAAGTAGAAATCTCTGTAACGAGATCAGTGATGCCAGATGAGGGGAGTCACGGTGAAACGATGTACCCCCTCTCTGATGACGGGGAATGAGTCGGGCGAATGGGAGACACGTCGCACGTGCGCGATGGGGACCGTGGAGTGTACGCTTGCGCACAGTGCTGGAATGGAATAGTGGAAGGGGTAAAGAGGAGAGTACATGAGCGCCATTTGGAGCCCATTCTGGCATCACTGGACGAGATCTCTACTTGTCAACAATATGACTGAATGAAATATAATTGAAACAATAACGTAATCGTGTTGATTAATCGAGCGACGGAACTTTCAACATTGTCTCCGATTTCATCTGAACTCTCACTTCTCATTGTCAGCTAAATACGGACTCGCGAGTCAAATTTCGCGGAATTCGCCGAGACCGCTCATTGTGTGCAATCCGAAAATGTATATGTAAAGAGTGATTAGCATGTACTGCCAAATTGAGCTCGACTGCACTAAAGCAAACTGACTGATGGACAACGACTGTTTGCATGGAAACTCATTGTCATTCTTGCTCGAAGTGAAACGTGTCGGAACATAAATACGTAGCCATGCGTCATCGCAGGGAAATACAAAACTGGGAAAAACTTGTTTGCGGGTGAAGCACCTCGCTTTGCTAATAACAAAATTATTTGATCAGGTACGTGCATCACACTTTGGAATATACCACTCAAACAAACGTGTTTAAGGAAAACACTGATATTTACCGATGCAGGCGAAGACGGCATCAGTCAGAAACGAGTGACACAATTCTTTGTTCAGACTTAAAGATTCATTTTGTTCAAGAGATAAATCTACACCTCTGGATCGGTGGACATTTGTAAAAGAAACTTGCCGCGAAACAGTTTATCCACAGAAAATTTTTGTTAAGGAATCGTAAAATAAGCGATTATAAAATATACAGATACACTTACACTTGATCTAAGAAAAGCCTCGGGTCCGTGCTGTTTCTTAGATCATGTGGTTCTACTATTTCTTAGAAGCAGAATGTGTGGCATTAACTAAAGGCATGACTATACATTGCTTCGAGAGACAATCGACAATCTAAAAACACATTTAACGAATTAAAAGACCTAATTTTAATCTCTTCCATGACATGAAAATTTTCGGAGAAATTCCAGCTATTTTATAATATTATGTACTAAAATAAACCGCACATTGTATAAATAAATCAACGAAATTTATTCAGAAGCGAGAGAGGCAAAAGTAAAAGACGTCTTTACGGTTTGAAAGGAACTCGTGAAGCGAGGATCCTCGGGCCAGAAAATTGAACGATCCCATGAACAAACAAACAACGATTTTATGAACAAACTAACATTGAACCGATCGTTCCTTGTGTGGGATAATAGATTCATTTTGTTTCTCGTGTACGAAATACATTTCAATAGACGCAAATCGACTATCGGATGTTCGCGTCGAGCGCGAATGAAAGTCGCCGGGAACGTCTGGGAAAAATGTTATCAATATCCCCGGAGGCGGGCGTAATTAATAGTTTATGGGATCAACGAATTATCATTCATACACGGCGCATGAGAGACGTGAGCGGAATAGCCGTGTAGCATCGTTCCGTGCGTGATACGTTCGACAAGCTCGGCAATGGGATGCGCTCGCGGTGTGAAAGCGAGTCGAAGAACGCCTCGCGATCATCGTAATTACACCCGCGATCATCTGGCTCGCTTTCGAAACAACGAGTTTGCCGCTGAGTGATCGATCGCCCGACCGGGACAAATCGGGGGAGCTTCTTAAAGTCCAAGGTAACGATTAAATGTTGCACGAACACCGTTTGGGTAAGCTACCACAACCAGGATTAGCGGCGTTCATGCCCGCGGAGTACAGGTTTTGTTCCGGAATTTTTACGCCGCACGCAAAATTATGTTCTTGCACGGCTCCCCCCTTTCCACGTAATAAACAAGAAGATAATTGCTAATAACTACTGATAAAGGAGCCAGATTTCTATGGACATCGTAGAGATACATTTTTTCAGGCGGGGTATTAAAGCCAGAATGCCAATGGTGATATTGGCGTCGCGTATCCAGCGCCGATCTTTGATTAATCCTCGCTGGGCGAATGATTTTTACGGTTTAATGACAGCCACGGCTAGATGAAAATTTTTACGTTGTTTTGAAGCTACTTATTTGAGATCAACGTTGCTCTTGGACTTAACACAAACAACTGATGATACAAATTGGTTAAGGTAGAGTGGGCTAAGTCCGCCCTAGTTTTTGCAAAGTTGGACTTTAAACCGATGTATTTTCAGTCTGGTATGTAAAAACTTAACGTTCTTGTGTATCAAATTCTTGCCACAGTTATTACTGATGAATTAGTATTATGTAGGATTCTACTTTTGCTTGAAAATTATCATTTTGATAGGACATTGTACAAAGTGTCAACTAGGACGCACATGCCCCGAAAATGGGGCAAGTCCGTCTCTGAGAGTTAAAAATGCTTTCGAACCTTGTTTCAAGTGCTACGGGGCAAGAAAAGAATGATTAACAAGCCTGCTATACGTAGAATGCTTCTTATTGCATTAAATTATATTGTTTATTTTTGTAGTTGCCCATATAATACGCACTTACCCCACCGTGATAGTACGCACTTGCCCCTTGTATTAATGTGTACGGGGCAAGTGCATCTTAGTGTTTTTCTCAATAAATTTTAGAAAATACAATAAAAACGGTTTATTTAACGTAAACCTACATCAACATTTGTTGTACTTACCTAAAATAATAACACAGAATACATTAATAACTTGTAAACTATTGCACGTTCAGGCTAACCTCAAAGTTGTATGTGTACCTCGCACGTGACTGCTTGGCTTGGTTAATTTAAGCGAGGGAAACACCTTTTTTTCTTGGGCGACATGTATGTAGAATAGTTCATACTAACTTGTACTACATTAATAAATACAAGCTAGAAAAATTTCGTTTTATGAATTAGTAATAAAAATTAGTGTTATGTAGGATTCTACTTTTGCTTGAAAATTATCATTTCGATAGGACATTGTACAAAGTGTCAATACACTTGTACGTGTCAATACTCGTGTACGTATACAGTATCTATCGGTGTGTTAGGGTACCACCACCCTCGCACTCGACCAAGGTCAACGAAGGACCCACACCCTTAATCTGGCGACTCCTGTACGACCTTCCTTGACATTCCGCCGCGAACGTTTCGTCGATGCGCTTCGAGCGTAGAATACTTAGGCTTACACCGGGAAAAATGGGCCCGGTGTTATTAGCGAGGTGTTGGATAACCGGTGCCGCTATTTGAATAATGCATATACATAGTACACCCTTGAGGGCCACGACAAGTTTTATTCGATCCAATAAGCGGCGCGTCCTGTTTTTGCTTCTCTCGGCGCATCAGCGACAAGCGTAATTAGTTGAACATTTGCGGAAAGGCGATCAGCTACGGGCCTTGTCGTGGTAGAAACACGTAACTTAATAGTGGAATTAAATCAGAGATCTCTCTGATAGGTTCTGTTTAAAACATGAACCACAAACTTAGGATGAATTCAGCTCGCAATGCTGTATCGCTCGATATAAATTCATGCTGTAAAGGTGCGATCTACGAAAAGCGAATATGGCCTCTACTGCGCCGAGGAGTGCAAAGTGTAAGCATGCCGCGTAATCTGATCAAAACTTTACTGTAGTTCAATGCATGGCACACAGATATCGTAGGATTTGATTTTACATGTGATATACAGTGGGTGTACAAAGTATTCGTACACCTTTTAAAATCTGATAACTTCTTTATAATTGTATCAAACGACCTGATTTTTTATAATTAATTAGAAGCATTAGTTCACAAACTGATATGCAAAAAAGATTTTCCAAAAATTACAATTTACAAGGTTGCAGGCAAAAATAAAAAAGGCATTTTTTTAAACTTTTTTATTTGAGCCCTTAATGAAAATTTAAAACATATGTCTTCTAGATCCATGTTCTTTATACACATGTTGGAAATTTCATCGAAATCGATTGACGCAGGAAAAACCAACAGACGTCGAAAGATGTAGGGGAGAGTCGTGCAGTACCGACCGCTCTAAGTTTTCTTGTTATTAGGTGGACTAGAATCGGTAAACATTAAAATTTGAAAAAAGGAATTTGTAACACAAAGGAAACTTAATAAAAGGCCAGAAATTAATTTTGTGAAATTTAATAATTAGTATTCATTATTTGTAAAAATAAAGATATTAGAATTTGAAGGAAACAAAGAATTGTCGTCCAGTACCGACCAATTACGTATTTAGTAGATTTTTCAGTCTAAATCATTAATAATGTTAAAAAAAGACATTTAGATGTTAGAATACGCATTTTTATTCAAATTTTATTTATACATATAATAAAATAATTATATATTTTTATATATTATGTCATTTTTTTGTTTAGTTTTCACATCTTTCATTATTTCCTTTCCTTACTTGAGTTTCAACCTTTCTTTTTTCTGCTTCTTTGACTTTTTCGTTTCTTGCAGCTTTTCTTTTCTCCGCATTTATCTTTTTTTCTTCAGCCAGGTTCTTTTTTTTCTGAACTTCGTTTATAAAAACGGTCGAAGTTAAGATTTCGGATTGTTGCGTCCGTTGTCTTCTCTTTTTTGTTTGCAACTCTAATTGTCGTTTCTAGGAGAGATTGATTTCACCATATCCATGAAATTTGAAGTTACACCAGGTAAAGAAGTTAATGAAAAATTATCGTTAATATTTAAAGTGAGCGGTGATGATGGTTTTTTCTGCTTTGGAATTTCGGACATTTTTCTGTGGGAAAAGGTAAAAGAAAGATTAAATAAACATCTTCTAACTTCATTTCAAATGCTAACAGATTGAACTTACAGATAAGAAAAGTTTGGCTTATACTGGTCGTCGATTGATTGGTCGGTACTGCACGACAGTTGGATGGTCGGTACTGGACGACAAACATGAAGAAACATTTTAGGTTATGGTATACATAATATACAAAGAAAATTCCAAAACAGGGCCCGTTAATTATACTTAATAGACTAGATATAATATACATAATTCAACAAAGTCGTTTACTTACCTGAGAAACGAATTATCAGATCTAGAAAATAACTCTTAACACTCGAAATATCAACGCCCACGCTAAATGTGTCAGAACTGCGAAAACAATCGAATGATCAATGTAGCAACGAAACATATTACCCACAATAGTTATATTCATTTGTTTTCGTAAAGGAAGTGTAGCCATTTGACCTGGAAAGTCATAAACTAATTTTGGTCGGTACAGTACGCCGGTCGGTACTGCACGACTCTCCCCTACGATTCTGTGGATTTTAAGCAGAAACTGATCAAAAGTCGTGGAAAACTACGATTTTCACCATTTTTAACCGCTTGTAGCTCGTGCGTATGTTAATCGATTTCAATGAAATTTTCAACATGACTAACATAGATCTACAAAACATACATTTTAAATTTTCATTAAGGACCCAAATAAAAAAGTTTTAAAACTGCTTCTTTTATTTTTGCATTTAACCTTGCAAATTATAATTTTTGGAAAATCTTTTTTGCATATCATTTCGTAAACCAATACTTCTAATTGATTACAAAAAATCAGGTTGTTTGGTACAATTATAAAAATGTTATTAGTTTTTAAAAAGTGTACGAATACTTTGTACACCCACTGTAAATATAAAAAAATATTTCGTACGAGGGTTTGTGTATTACAGATGAAAATTTTGAAATTGTACCTTATAGACCTTGTAGATCGAAGTTTTACAAGGGCTCGAATATTCGAGCCGTTTGATTTTTTCAAGTAGCTCGCATTTCTTCGAACAGTTCGACGATTTCAAGCAGCTCGGAGAAATCAAACGCTCGACTCGGCTCGAGCAATCGAATCGAGTTTAGCTCAGCTCGTAAATAACGGGTACCCGCACACCCCTAATGTCTATGAATCGATGAAGAAAATTATACAGAAAATCGTAACAGCAACAACGCAAGGGATTAGACTGTTCTTCATTCGTTGGGAAACGGAGGAAGATGAATAATTCTGCAAGGACTCGAGTCGTCTCAAGCATTTATCCGCATCGTACCGCTTACATTATGATTGTCATTGCTCACGGGTGTTGCTGAACAAGGCGCCAACCCAAATCGTGTCGTCGTAACAGCTTTAATACCAACATACCAGCCCGTCCACAATGTCATCATTATCATTGTTGCTATTCAACCTGATGCAAGGCCAAGCCATCGGCGACTAGACTGTCCGCGTCATTCCACGGTATAATTGTATGGTCGTATCATGCTCGGGCCGCTTTGAAACTGAGAGGGGGGAAAATACGAAGGAACATAAAGCAAGGTTGTTAAAAGCAATGAAGAATGGACGGTATTATTTATTTTTCATCGTTCCGACTGTCTTCTTGCTAATAGTTTCTATGGAATTGCCATTGAACTCCGGGAATGTCGTAACACCGCCGATGCTCATACGATTTCACACAAGCAACAACGACGGAGCTGCGGACGAACGATGCTCCGTGGACTATGCGATGACGTCCGTCCATTTTACGCGTGTATCTCATAGTATGAAAAATTATCGATAACATAATAAAAATCTTATGAAATTTTGCCAGTAGCAAATACAGCGAGTGTACAAAGCATTCGTACATTTTTTAAAAATTAATAACTTTTTTATAATTGTACCAAACGACCTGATTTTTTGTAATCAATTAGAAGTATTGGTTTACGAAATGATATGCAAAAAAGATTTTCCATAAATTATAATTTACAAGGTTTAATGCAAAAATAAAAAAGGCATCTTTTTAAACTTTTTTATTTGGGTCCTTAATGAAAATTTAAAATATATGTTGTACACTAAAAATTGTAAAAAATTCTTTAAAGTCAACTATGACACTCTTTTATCAATAGAGCACGACATATGTGAGAAAATTGATTATGCCAGTCAGACGAGTTTGCTGCGAAAAAAGCTCGTAAAGCGCCACTCTAAAATTTTATATTACGAATTGAGAATACGATATATGTTTATAAAATGCGTTAATACAACAAATTCATTGTATTTTGAATTTCTCATTATAAATTGAAATAAAGCACTTATGTATACTGGTTTAAATATTTTTTCCCATTGTCAAGGTTAGGGTGGGGGCGGCGAAAAATTGCTCAGCACGCAGGCGGCTGTACAGCTAGGAACGGCCCTGGTTACAAACAAACGATTAACTTAAAGAATTGTATTTTGCGAAATGTGTAATTGACGGAGATTAACCTCACATTCCGTATCGCGTACAATGGCAGCACGCTTCCGAGGCCTGGCCGGCTGCATTGTCATTACAGTCTGGTAATTTGCGCGACGCATTGATTGCCTAGCACTTCGCGCCGAGGCGAGGGTCGCGCGTCCTCCACCTCCGATATATCCAGTTTACTCGTAAAAAATTGAGTAACACTGATTGGCCGGTGAATTGGTTGATCATCGCTGAGAGTATTCCACGCGTTATTGTTTATTTTTTCCGTGGAGGTTATTGCAGGACTCGCAGGATTATCGACGCAGGTCCCTGTCAGCGGCTGCCGCTGCGGCAGCAACAGCTGCGCACGTTGTCGAAGCTACCGTCGGGTAATTAGCGTCGTATTAATATCTTAGATATAAACGAGCATCGCGCTGGCTTTTATTTTACCCCCGGACCACCCAACAAGGCCACGCTCTCTCGCACGCGTTAATTAACGATTTTCCTGGTAGATGAATGAGCCCGTGCTACCCTCGCGGTTCTATTATTCGAGGGATACACACCGGTATTGATTGATGCAGGAGCTTAATGTTGTGTCACCTGGCGAACAGAAGGATGATAATTAATTCCCCCGTTATTTATTACCCTTTCAAGGAACATTTTTCCTTGAATCCTCGTTAAATTGTTGGAAAGTCAGCCCCCTCTGACTTATAACGACGCTTATGATGGGGAGGATGCTGAATGCAAGGTGGTTGCAAGGTCAACTTCTTAATATTTTACTGACTGATGGACAATCTTTCTTGATGAACAATGTTATATATAATTGTATTTGCACTGCAAAAAATATCTTGTGCATTATTTTCAGGATTAATTTTGTGCTTCTAATAGGCCATATTTTAAATTTTTAAATTAAGGTGAAGTGCCCTATGCCTGGACAGCATGTTTTTCTATTTTAAATTTTATCACTTTAAATAAACAAAAACAATTTCTTAAGAGTTTTAACATACAGTTCAGAGTTTGTAAAGTAATTTAAAATAAAAAAAATCATTGTTTAGGTTAATATCTTAATTATATTAACAAGAATAATTCAAACATATTGGACATATTAAATCCAATCTAAGCTAGTACCTGGACAGAAGTAAAGCCTATATCGGGACAAATTCAATTTACGAGTTGATCGAGCGATCATAACCTAAAACGTTGGTTGGTGGCGCTGTTGCGCATGACGAATAGAAGATGCTTTGCGTAATATGTAGTATTCTTATCATAGATTACAGTATTGTATTATTTAACTAAATATATATTTATTTTCATTTACTGTTTTAATAAAACTTGTCATAATACAACTTTTAAGGTTAAGTAGTAATACTGATAGATTTAAGATGTAAACATAAAGTATTATTAACGTCACAACCGGAATACATTTTCTACATACGTTATTCACGCTAATAGAAGACTAATTATACGTACATGTAGTTAAATAATTTGCAAACAGTGCGTTGATTTTATTCACGAACACGTGTCCGGCTTCAGGCGTAAGCACATTGCGTATAAGCTTAGAGTGGGACAGCTACTGTCATCGCGTTCCAGTATGGAGTACTTATATTTGAAAACAGTTCTAATCTTGGACATCTAATATTTGGATTAATAATTATTATTTACGTTAAGTTTGATTGCCAATTTATTTTAAAATATCAATATTATTATGCTTGATAATTATTTTTTGTCTGAGGGCTTAAATTATATCTTTTTTTCTAACAAATGTTCGAACTATAAATGCACATGATTCGCATGGAAATACACTATTTTGTATACTGTTTTCAGATGAACTTTGAATTCATTTTTAAATTTCAATTGATGTTTTAATGAAATAATATTCACACCTACTTGTAGCTAAGGCCTCAGAATATATAATATAATTATTTAATCTCTTAATTACTGATTTTACTATGAAAATTCAATTGTCCAGATTTAGGTATCATTTTTGGACTGTCCAGACTTAGGGCACTTCACCTTAGTACTGAATAAAGTACTTTTTAAATTTTCAATATAGTCCCACACAAAAAGTCGAGAGAAACAAAGTTTAGTATCATCTTCGCGATTTCAATAAATTGCAAATTATTCAAAATTTCTTTTTCACATCGTGTGGCACACTGATTGTTCTAACTGCTCAAAAAAATCTGTGACTGTGTATAATTGAAGACTATATAATCCAAATGTTTTAAAGAATTTCAAGAAACATGATGTTTGCAATTATCGTGCAGTATAGTAGTGAATGTTAGTGTGCAGAAATCTTGTTGGAGTCATGACAGATACTTAACACGTTCGCTACCGCCATTTGTTTGGCTGCTTACGTTCACTGTCAAAATGTTTCATCAAATGCGGTGCACCTCCTCTTCGAAACATTCAAACAATTTATTACAAGAAAGTTATGCAGCATTCGAATATATTACACTGTATACTACGACTTCAGATAGCAAAATGCATAAAATTAATTAGACTATGAGTGAATTACGAGGTTCTGAACGTGTGAAGGGTTAATATTTATTTTCCACTCGTTCAACCGGTGAGAAAAATTATATAAATAAAAAAAATTGTTAATATACCACGTTTTTAAGACGGACTAAAAAGTATAAAATAATTTTTCCTAGACAGATAGTCCTGAAAATTTGTGATTGTGAATTTTGAATAGCTATGAAAATACTTGTAAAATTTAAAACGGGAAACGTGGGGCGCATGCAATAGATAATTGATGCATGAATAGTTCACCTAAGTCACTAACAATTTTATTCCACTGCAAATGACATGAACGGTTGCGTGAGTTTTCTCAACGTCAGCTACTCTCTACACTCCTTACTTATAGCTATTAAAAATTTACAATCACAAATTTTCAGGGCTAGGCAAAATTATTGTATACTTTTTAGTCCGTCTTAAAAACGTGGTACATTAAAAATTTGTTTCTATTTAAATAATTATTTTCTGCTTTTTAGTCTTGTGTGTGTGAAAGTTTCCAATCGATTTTAAACATTGAGTTAATATTGCATCGTCATCCACTTCTGAGCTATGTTTAAAATTTCAAGTCCCTAGCTCGTCGGCAAGTTAGTTTAAAATCAATTGCAAAATTTGTACCGAACAGACAAACAAACAGACAAGAAAGCGAGTTAATAAAAACGTGGTAAAATACGGTACGAACGGTTCGAGGCAGGCTGCAGAATCGCGGCGGGAACTGTATCTATCTCGAAGTTCGAGAAATGATCCACGATCGGGCCCAGTCATGAAAGTGCTTTCGAGTAGCGTGGCCAACGTCGTTTGTTACACCGTGGATGGGTATCAATTACGCGAATACGGGCGATTGATTGTATATTGGCACCGTTCGAACGTAACGGAAGAGCAGATAGTGCCGGAGGATCGTTGTTGTACACCGAGGGTGTCGATCAACGATGATTCAGAAACGTTCCCATGCTGTCTAAATAGAATCTTAGGAGGCGTCGGCTGCTAGCCGGTTTAGAAAGACGCGCGATGATGAAATTCAGCTCTGCTACATCAATCTTTGCTTGGGTTCTACATCGAGAGATGAACTACTACTTTTGATATCTCCTTTATGCCGGTGAACCGATTCCTTTCTTTCTCCCGAGTTTCCCCGATGAAGAGAAACTTCGCTCACTTTCCGTTCTCTGAGTACTGAACTGCTTGCTGCTGGTATTACTAGACTTATATATTACTTATATTTTAGAAAATAAAAGTATTTTGTATTGGAACGAAAGTTCGTAGCGTTTTTAAATCAAAATTCAAAGATAAAATTAAGTTATACTATTTATTCATAGAATAAATGATGGGTGATTATTCACGAATAACATGATGGGTCACCTAAAAAATGGCAAAAAGTAACAGAAGAGAATGGAAAACATCTTGAACAAATCTATATATGAATATCCTAATTTTATGTTTGAGTTTTAATTTAAAAACGCTACGAACTTTCGTTCCAACCCAATGTAAAAGCGAAAACTTCTATGGCGATTGCACACCTGTCTGTCTCTCGCTCGCTCGGCTAAATTCGGCTCCCCCGTGTATACCCGAATAGCGTTTCACCTCGGAGCGTGACGGATCAGACTCATTCACTGCTCAGCAAGTGCGCCAAAAGAAGCTTGCACTTCCAAAATTCGCAATCTAGTTATTATTGTTTATTAGAAGTTCGTGAGAACTCGAAAATTTAGGGCACCGATACTCGGATCTGGTCGGAATTTCGGAAGAGTATAAGTGTGCGAGTAAAAATCTAAAATAGTTGAACAAAAGAGAATTTTCCTGCAACATGCAGTGAGCTAGCAGACAGTTAAGCTGTCAAACATGTACTAAATTGGTGTTAATTAGAATTGTTTAATAGCAGGACTATATCCCGAGACATAAAATGAATTGTTACATTATCTTCGATCTGATTGATATTTTAGAAAAATCTGTTGCTGACACTCGACCAATTAAATCACCCACTATGTTTAGTCGCAGATAAAAATTCGCTGTTGTAATACGTTTTATCGCGAAGAGTGAATCTACGATTCTAAGTCGAACCTTCTCGACGATATCTAAGCCGAAGAAGTCGAAGTCACGCTGCTAACTGTTCATTGTTAGCGAACTGGTTTAACGGGCTCTTGGTCCCGTGTGTTGCCAAAACGATCGTTCCAATAAACAGTCGTTTGGTTGATGGTAGTCCTGCGATCAACCGTGGGATGAGACAACTTGATTGAAAGCTGCATAATAAATTGGCCACGTGATAACAATCGCTTGACGCGAAGGAGACCCGAGACAATGACGCGCGCGTATATGGCCATGCCTGTGTAATTGAAGGCTGATGATCTTTACGACTTCAATTTTCAGCTGTTGCTGCTTATGAGAGGCTTATGAGCCGGTGTTTTTCGTTCCTCGTTAGTCCCCGATCAATCTGCGCGCTGGCAGCGTTAACACGTTAAGGGAGCGTTAAGTAATCGTGTCCATCGCCGCTAATTATTTCGTCACGCGCTATCATGATTGTTCAACGGCGGAGAAAGTGGTAGCACTTTGCGCCCAGTATTATGATTCGAACGGTGCTACGGAAGATTGAGACGCGTGCTTCCAATTAATTAAGCCTATAATATATGTACGGCAACTCCCAGACACTCTTAAATAGACGATAACTTTTTGTATTTCGATTTCGTATCGTGCAGCGAGCTTTTTATTTGCACATATTGAACGAGAACCCATCCCCGACGGTGATAACTAGACTGCAGATGTTTATCAATAAACCTACCTAGCACTAAAAGCGATTAAAATGTTCCACCTTACAAAAATGACAAGGCTCCATTTATTTAGATTTTGTGCAATTTTTATTACAATATGTGCTTGGATAAAAAAGTTTTTCGAATCAATTTC
The DNA here is from genome assembly GCA_933228785.1 of Lasioglossum pauxillum. Lineage (NCBI taxonomy): Eukaryota > Metazoa > Arthropoda > Insecta > Hymenoptera > Halictidae > Lasioglossum > Lasioglossum pauxillum. The sequence continues at coordinate 40,349,770 of OW121705.1, read as the reverse complement.
CATGTAAGCAACTTCATAATATCAATAATTCTGAGAAGAAAAATATAAAACCGGTCATTTAACCGGCAGTGGTAGGTTCAGTGTTATACAATTTTCGGGTAAACTTTACTTTATCAGACTCAAAATTAGTACCTTTCTCCTACGAATTATGATGTAATTGGTATGCAATCCAGTAGATTTGTACCAGGCGCGGATGCAGATCGAAGTTTCAATCCCCTAGGATCAATAGTTGACGAGCTATGGTCCCTTAAAGTTGAGCATTTTTCACAGGTAAGGACACCGCCATATTGGTTTGTAGTGACGAGCGCGAGCCGCTTACCGAGCAGAACCGCCGCACAGTAGTCTGGAGACCCTGTTTTCGTGGCCAAAATTCAATTTTTCAACTTTGATGCATTGAAAAACAATTTTTTCCTATAAAGTAACAACCTTTTAAAGCTCCCAAATCCAAAATATTATTCATTTTAGATAATTCTGTGATGAGATACAGCGTTCTAAAGAGAAAGTCAGAAAATTCAAAGTAAAATAAAACGTTTTAGATTTCAATCACCGAATATCAGAAAATAGATTTTAACGATGATTTTATATATGTTAGTAAGCGCATTTCAAATATTTAATCCATTTTTAAGCATTGTTTAGTCCATACACGAATAGCAGAAATTAATGACATTTCAAACTTTGAAAAGAATTATACAAAAACGTTTAAGACCGCTAAGCATCGGACTTGTTTTATATGAAAGCTTGAACATTTACTAAGAAGATCATGTAAATTTTAACTGCAATCTCCCGCAATCTTGAACTATAAACGGATTTTAACAAATACGGGCCCGCGATTATCCGACGCCTGGATACGCAGTTCCACTTGAACCTTGCATAGCAGCTTGGAATTACAATGTATGTATATGTTTTCTCAGTGCCAGTCAGAGACCTCGAAAACCTCCCATTACTAGTTTTCGTATAATTCCTATGAAGAATTCAATCTTATCTACTTTTTCGCGATTTCTAGACAATAGTATGCATTGTGATAATTGTTAACAAGATTTTTCAAATATTTCCGATGATCTGACAAAAAAATTATTCCAACGAAAGTTAATCAGTATTCACTTTTCTACAAACTTCAATACAAAAAGTTAAAGAAAAATCACTTTTTTTATAAAAAATGAAGGTCACCTTAATGTTTTAAATATTAACATATATTTTTCACTTCATAATATTCTAACTGGTATCAAGACGAATCCAACGACATATAATAATATAACATTAAACCTTGAAATAACGCTACAATAGTTTTGGCCACAAAAACCGAGCTACCAGACCACTGTGCGCCGGTTCTTGGCCAACCAACTCGGTAAGCGTCGTACGATCGTCGCTACAAACCAATATGGCGGTGCCCTAACCTGTCAAAAACACTGCAGATTGCTTATCTTTAAGCGAGTATAACTCCTGAACCATTGATCCTACAGGATCGAAACTTCGATCTGCAGCCGCGGCGGGTACAAATCTACTGGATTATATACCAAATACATCATAATTCGTAGAAGAAAGGCACAAATTTTGAGCCCGGTAAAGTAAAGAGCAGCCCAATTTTCAATTTTTGTAGACTTTTAAGAAAGTGGTGCAAAGTAACATCCTATTCTCTTCGGAAATAACATTTGTACACATGTCCAAAATAAATAAAAATCGTACTAAATTATGACGAATTTCTTACTCCAGCATTCTTTCAAAATTTTGATAAACCATAAATGCATAAAGATCCGTAGTCTAGTGATAACCGTTAGCGCGGATGAATGTGTCGCGGAATCTGTCCCGAATCGCCAGGCTATTTGTCGCGTCGTAACTTATAAAGGCATTGTAATCCGTAGCGTATGATTCCCGGAGATCGGATTTCCTTTCCGGTCGCAAGAACGCGCTGGCCGCGGAAGAAGGAGGCGGCTGCCAGTTTTTCCCCCGTTGTAACCAGAAACGAATCACGTCCTCCGAAGGACGCGCGAAAGGCGACGTGCTGGATGTACAAATATACATGCAAGTCGAACTGCGACACACGATACCCAGGCATGTGCCGGAGAATTATTGCGCAATCGGGGTCCCTGATAGAAACCGTGCCTCCATCCAGGGCTGATACTGCGAGCCTAGCTGATAAGACACTCAAGTTCATTAACTATCGTTCAGGAGGACAAGGGGATGGGAGTTGGGGCCGTTTCATGGATCGCGGGGCACGAGACAAGACGGATCCTTTAGCAATCGGGACATAGCGATATCCTTATAGTCCTCGCGCCAGCATTAGTGTTTACGAGGATTCGGTTGTGAATGACGCCACCCTGGGTTCTGCGCGCAATCGTTCTTCGGTCTGATCCGAACGGATCATAAAGATCCGGTATACGGTCGTTAATGAAAACGTATGGCTGATCGGGAAACACCTATTTGGAGGTATCTAAGTATTTATCCAGTCGACGCCATCGAGTCGGCGCACAGTGGGGTATTTGGTCAGTCTAGCGCGCCAAAAGTCAATATTTTTAGTTTGTTCAAAATGACTAAAACTTTTTTCTCAAAAACCTGAATATATATGCGAGTAATCTACAATATTATTTTTCCATAGAGAGTACTATTTAGTAACATTCAGATACTTGAAAGTAACATTTCTCGTGACCAAGAGAAGTGTCGAAAAACTTGTGTTAAAGAAATGATTTGTTTCACAAGCTTAGTGTATAAAATCGAGATAGGACCAAATCTAGAATGTAAAGGAAGGTGTATAGATTAATTCCATGGCTTTTTTTTTATTCTCCTCGGTGGTTTTGATAGAATAAACAATCGAAAGTGATATATTTTTTTCAGAAAATTAATATATATCATGTAATAACTTTTTTTCTCAGTATAAATCCTCTTTAATTTTTTGCGAGGATAATCAGTAGACATTGCTTTATATAATCCGTAAAAGTTTAGGTGCCAACAAGTGTCAATTCAGAAGATATTTAGCTTTTTGTGCGATACATTTCACTATACAGGGTGTCCCAAAACTCCTTCAAGTCCGGGAAATGGGAGGTTCCTTAGGTCATTTGAAGCAACATTTTCCTTTGCACCAATGTCAACCGCGGCTTTGTTTAGGAGTTATTAACGAAAAACACTGACCAATCAGAGCGCGCCCTGGGCCGCCGCGCCGCGCCGCGCTCGCATCAGAGCGTTGGTGGTACGCCGTGACATCGCAACGAACAAGAGTTTCTCGATTATGTGAATGCTCTCCGATTTCAATGAGCTTTGGATATGTGGTCAAGACCATTATTCTGAACAACATTTCTCTGTAGAATTTGTGGCTGTAGGCTTTAGTTTACGAGATTATCGCGAGAAACTTTACTTGTAAATTCATTATGGGTGTTCATGATAACGGACACGGCCTGCTAATGACTCCGAAACTAAAGCCGACCGTCAACCATTTCAAAGGAAAAAGATATTTAAAACGTCGAGTTTTATAACATTATTTCAAGGTCATTGAAATCGATGAAGACCCGGATCATCCTTACCCGACTTACGGCAACTTTACCCGAACGAGAAAAGGGGCAGAAACTGATTGTTTTAAAAACTCACTTATTCAGCCGTAAATCCATTTGCTGCTTCGAAATGTGTGTCACTGGGTCACTCGGTGACGAACTGCACAGATGTCCTCGGGTATACGGCAGTAACGAAAGGTAAGGGACGTACGGCCAGGTCGACGAACTGCACAGCCGGTGGTAGATAGTAATAAGGCCTAAGGGATGCGCGGTCAAGTCGACGATCCAGAATTTCATTTTCACTTTCGAATCGATAAATAATTCGTATGTTTATTTCATACAGATGCCTTGAAATTTGTCCACACTCACAATCACTGTTCACATTTGTCTACACACATAGTTATACACTAATAATAATTGCCATATCCGCAGTCTAGTGATTAGTTTAAATATCACTATCAAAAACACAACTAATAGGAACCGTTAGCTTTGAATTGACAAATCTTTGGAGATGTTCTCTCTACCGCAGCTCGAACGACACTGATTTTCTGCAAGATTTTTCTAAAGAATTTAGGAAGGGCATTTAGCGTGTCGAAATTCGAAATGGACGCTGTTGCACGTTTACGAAAACGACGGGACGGTCAGACGAAAAACAGGAAGCGAGAAGGACCGCTGTAAGATTTATGGCAAACACATGTTTAGTTTTTCCTGCAGATTGGTACGTAGAGTCGATGGGTAACCGTTCGAAAACGTCATCGGTCCTTTCACCCAGCAAGGGGTAAAAATGTCAGGTCAGCGTAGCATCCCTATTGTCCTATACCTTCTTAAGAAGCTTTCTAAAAGAAGGACAGACGACGTTTTCGAATGGTTACCCATCGACCCTCTGTATCAATCTGCAGGAGAAACTAAACATGTGATTGCCATAAATCTTACAGCGGTCCTTCTCGTATCCTGTTTTTCGTCTAACCGTCCCGTCGTTTTCGTAACTGTGCTACAGCGTGCATTCCGAATTTCGACACTCTAAATGCCCTTCCTAAAATCTTTAGAAAAATCTTGCGGAAAATCAGTGTCGTTCGAGCTGTGGTAGAGAGAACATCTCCAAAGATTTGTCAATTTAAAGCTAACGGTTCCTATTAGTTGTGTTTTTGATAGTGATATTTAAACTAATCACTAGACTGCGGATCTTTATGCGAAATGAAAGTTGGTTGCCGCTATTACAAGGGACAGCAGCCAGACAGATATTTGATTCTTACTGTGATCACTTTAAGAAGTTGAAAATAATACATAGGTGTTTTGAAATTATTTTAATCTCCCTACTGTCTTAAAATGTACCTACTCATGTTTGCTACAAATGCATGAAATCCGCAGTCTAGTGATTGCATTACCTGATTGTTGTGATTTGTGCAGCAGTGCAAGGGATATGGAAATTATTATTAGTGCATAACCATGCGTGTAGACAAATGTGAACAGTGATTGTGAGTGTGGACAAATTTCAAGGCATCTGTATGAAATAAACATACGAATTATTTATCGATTCGAAAGTGAAAATGAAATTCTGGATCGTCGACTTGACCGCGCATCCCTTAGGCCTTATTACTATCTACCACCGGCTGTGCAGTTCGTCGACCTGGCCGTACGTCCCTTACATTTCGTTACTGCCGTATGCCCGAGGACATCTGTGCAGTTCGTCACCGAGTGACCCAGTGACACACATTTCGAAGCAGCAAATGGATTTACGGCTGAATAAGTGAGTTTTTAAAACAATCAGTTTCTGCCCCTTTTCTCGTTCGGGTAAAGTTGCCGTAAGTCGGGTAAGGATGATCCGGGTCTTCATCGATTTCAATGACCTTGAAATAATGTTATAAAACTCGACGTTTTAAATGAACACCCATAATGAATTTACAAGTAAAGTTTCTCGCGATAATCTCGTAAACTAAAGCCTACAGCCACAAATTCTACAGAGAAATGTTGTTCAGAATAATGGTCTTGACCACATATCCAAAGCTCATTGAAATCGGAGAGCATTCACATAATCGAGAAACTCTTGTTCGTTGCGATGTCACGGCGTACCACCAACGCTCTGATGCGAGCGCGGCGCGGCGCGGCGGCCCAGGGCGCGCTCTGATTGGTCAGTGTTTTTTGTTAATAACTCCTAAACAAAGCCGCGGTTGACATTGGTGCAAAGGAAAATGTTGCTTCAAATGACCTAAGGAACCTCCCATTTCCCGGACTTGAAGGAGTTTTGGGACACCCTGTATACAGGGTGAGTCCGAAGAAACAGAACACCTAAATATCTCCGTTACTTTTCGTTGTACAAAAAAACTTCTTAGGACAATGTTACACTGTTTGAAGGGCCACATGTAACGGTGTAAGGGAAAAAATTTTCAAGGTCATTTTTTTACAAGATTTCAAGGTCATCGATATTTTTTTAAATGGAATGAGGTATGAGGTAGGTATTTTTTAATACATCAATCGATGCAGCTGGACATTCGTTATAAAAAAGTACCAACCTATGTATGTCGAAAAGTTAGTAGTTCACGAGATACTTCGATTTAAATAACTGTAAAACACCATTACTGTCGTAGTAAAATGTTACACAAGTAAGTAAACGCTAACATCAATTTCAATTTCAACGACAATTTTTCAATTTCTACTTCAATTTGAATATCAACCCAGCAACTTCAATTTTTCAATTTCAATTTTTTAATTTGAACGTCAATTTCAATATCAACCCTTCAACTTCAAATCTTCAATTTCAATTTTTCAATTTCAACGTCAATTTTTCAATTTCAACTTCAGTTTTCCAATTTCAATTCGTTAATTTCAAATCTTGAACTTCATTTTCAACTTCAATTTTTCCATTTCAACTTTAATTTTAGCTCTTCCATTTCAACTTCAATTTTTTAATTTCAATTCGTTAATTTCAACTCTCGAACTTGACAGGGTGGCTTCTCAAGATAAAAGTCTGCTATATATCGCGTGGTACAGTTCGATTTTCCGCTGGACCCTTATTTTTTGAGATAAATTGAAAATTATCCTCAAAAATTGGTGCAAAAGTGGTGTCTCTTCGTCTTTAATTATTGTTTAAACATGTTCAAAGAATCATAATGTATTAGTATTGGATATCACTGTACTCGGGAAAGTCTGCCGAATCTTTTGCTGTAAAGAACAATTCAATATCTTTTATAATAACACCACAATATTTGTTTAAAGTTGAAAAATATGTTTTCTTTTTCAAAGTCACGTTTCTCAAAAACTGTGCGTATAGAAAAAAAATTAAGAACAGATTCGGAATCAGCGCGAAAAACTCTATAAGAACCACACAAAAGTAGTTGTGGAACAAATTTGGTGTCGGACAGTCTTATTGCTGGACTTCTGGCAGGTTTTACTGTTCGACTTCTTTTCTAAATACAGTATCCACCTATAGCGATTACTGTCGTCCCGGTATTGTGCAATTGAACGTTTTACCGCCGCGGATTTTTATAGTATCATTTTATAGTGGTGTAATTTCGTAGAATTCCACTGTTTATTATGGCCGTTAAATCGCTTGGTAATTGTCGAGCACGGTGGCGAGGTTCCTGCATCGATCTCCTCGAATATCGGCGAATATCAGCCACCGTGGCTTCAAATATTACAGATTTAATATTCATTTAAATAGTTTAATATTCATTAACGAACCTCAGACTTCCATTATACTAAATCGTTTATTTTGGTTCGGTGTCAATAAAAGCTTTCGCTGGAGCCGTCGACACAGCTCGGTAACGTTCGCCATAAACGCGCGAAGATCCACGGTCTATCGGATAAGTCTTTGGCCATTCGAGTCCGTAAAAGTAGGTAATAGAGCCGCCGATAATGAAGGAGGAGAGTGTGCATTCCAATCAGTTCGCCGTGCTCTATTTTCAAGGATTCGAATAAGCAAAGAGTGCAGGTTGCGCGACGAGGTTTACACGTCGACGGGGTCCATTCGGTCCGATCCTGGGAATGATTTTTCCGGTAATCAATTGCGTCCAGGCATCCACGTGAAATATCAATTCATAGGTTGGTCGTTGCAGGTGCCGATAGGGATCCTTCTCATTGGACCGGTTCGCCTGCGAGCAGGATAGAGGATCGACTTGGTAGCTGGGGAGCAAGATAGGGACAAGGTTCGGGGGAGGGGGGCGAGGGCAGGCCGCGTACACGTGTTTGATGAAGAGGGCTGATTTAATCGGGGAGGCACCTTTATTTTAATCACCGTCACTTTACCCGCCCGTTGATTTTATGACTACTTATGCAGATTACTCGCTGTCGGACGTCGACGGCGTGTCTCGGTGTCCAGACATCTCCGGCATGTTAGGCAGCCGTAAAACTGCGAGAGATCCGCCATCGTAATGCTGAAATCAGTGCTCCTCCGTTCAAACGTTTCGGCACCCGAAGCAGGGGGTGTCGACTCTGGTACTTTTTCGAAGCACTGTTCAGGGCGCCCTCGCGGCGATAGATCGGAAACTAACTACAACGTATATGTGTGTGGTGATCACGCAAACGTGTACTCATACATAGTTAACCTCGCATGTACGTGTAATCGTATTCTTTGTTAACTATTGAAAGTTATGAATCTGTTTTCGTAGAAAATTAATTTTCTACGTATAAAGATTGTACTACGTATAATTATTATAAAAATGATGATATAAAAATAATCATATAAATTCTAAGAATTAAATACAGAGTGCGACAATAACTCCCACATTTCAAGGGAGGATTGAAAATAGTGGCACGAGGTATTACCAGAAACTTTATTTCTCAAATAAAACAATGATTTTTATAAATGTACGAGTTATTTCTGCCAAACCCTGTAGGAAGAATCCGCAAGAATAGTCGGAAATCGCAAATATTGCGTCCAGCGATGTCGACAGATGCCGATGAGCACGTGGAAAATGGTTGAATATTTAGCTGGACAGCTGGACGCCGTCAAAGAGTGGGGATACAGCTTGTATCCCTATTCGTCGACGCCAGGTCGCTACTGTGCTGCCACCAAACGTAACGATCGAGAAAGGACTAAATTCATTCCCACTTTTTAACAAAGGAGTCGACACCCCCTGACCCGAAGGCAGGCCGACCAAACTGCCAACGCAACTACCGAGTCACTTATGCCATGACGACTTACATGCGGAACTCGATCTACGAATAGGTGGAAATAATAAAGGCCGGATAGAAGTTTCGCGCAGGACCGTGCGCCGCACTAACGGTCGCCTCCGGCGGCTCCCTTGTCGCCGGCTCAAATCGAACGCTCACATTTTTATGATAGTCCGACCCCAGGTACCGTGGGTGGTAGCGCAAACTCAGCCCCCGGACAACACAGCCACCACAGAGGGACCATCCTCTTCGAATCGCCTGCAGTCACTGCGGTCCACGCTGCCATCGAATGGCGCACTGACATTTTTCGGAAACTGTTACTCGCTACACACACTGGCGTGCAAAAGTACCCGGCCACATGGTTTCATCAATTTTTCTTTCAAATGAAAACACTTAATATCATATGAAACGTGTAGAAAAAGGCTTCCGAGACTTTTCAAGAGCTTATAATGCGCACTGTTACGGATAAAGAATATATTCAGTTCGTTTTCTCACAGGAATCTCTTCCAGATCGTCTCTGGCAGGAAGCGTCCTAGACAACCATTCATATCATAGTTGAACCCTTTGATTTAGGACCGAGTTCTGGTTCCGATCTCATTAGAGGCGACAAAAATGAGAGTCTGGCCCTAAGCCCTAATCTCTAAGCGCGATTAGATTATGAACAGAGTATTCCATTCATTGTAGGGGTATATAAACCCTTAGATTCTTACTCTCGCGGGTTAGTACTTCGGTAGACACGTATCGCATCACGTCGTGCTGCAATTCGGAAAAAGCAACTTCTAGTGAGATCGGGCTAAAGTACCTTTCAGATCAAAGTTTGTTAAAGTTGTTTCCGAGTCCCCCGCATTGTCAGTGCGTCAAAAACGAGCATCGTAGTTAGGTAAATTCCTTTTTCTACATTCTATATCTTTCTTTACATTCCAATCGCGACAATTACACACTTGTATTACAGATCTTTATAATTAGAATATATTTGTGTTGTTTGGAAATTAGATCAAGATTATTGAACCCATTACTATTGTCCAAAATCCTAATATAGTAATTGAACGTTCCCACTCGATACAACCTTACCGCTCGGGTTGTATCAATTAGATTATATTAGTTACGAGGCCTACTAACTATCCTAGCGACTCCCTGATTTCGCATCAGGTTCGTTCGCTACTTACCAATTATCCAAATAGAGATTTTTCCTACCTAGTGGCTCCCCAATTTCGCATTGGGATCGTCCACGAAACCTATACCGTCCTAGCGGCTCCCTGATTTCGCATCAGGTTCGTCCGCATCCTAACAGCTCCCTGATTTCGCATCAGGTTCGTCTGTGCTTTTATCCGACTTCCCAGCGGCTCCCCAATTTCGCATTGGGTTCGTCCGCGCTGATGCTACACCTCCTAGCAGCTCCCCGGTTTCGCATCGGATTCGTCTGCGCGTCGTTCCTAGTGACTCCCCAATTTCGCATTGGGTTCGTTCACGAAGTTTCACCTTCCTAGCAGCTCCCCGATTTCGCATCAGGTTCGTCTGCGTTTGACTCCATTCCTAGAGGCTCCCTGACTTCGCGTCGGGTTCGTCCTCGCTGTCTATATTCTCAGCGGCTCCCCAATTTCGCATTGGGTTCGTCCGCGTGCCTTAACTAACAAATTGATACCATATTCCTGGGTTTATAACCCTTCGCCGGCCACTCGTCGTGCTGCTCGCGGCCCTGGCTCGTAACAGCACTAAGGGGAGCAAAAAGATTTTTGTGACGGAGGAAAAATTAATTGTGGACGCCCTTATCAAACCAGTCACTTTTAAAAATTTCCCCAATCGTCTCGAGTTTTTTAAGGTTAGAAGGATTAGTTTTTACTAGATAGTGTGCAAAATAAATTTTTTATCTTGTACATTGATCCTTCTTACTGCTCAAAAAAACTCAACTCGTTTGGTCGAATTTTAAAGAAGTTATTAATCTTTAAATTTCATTAAAATTCATTGCAATGTGCAGAGAGATCATAGCGTGCTTCGGAGTAAAACGTTTTTGTTTACGTTCTACGAAGACATTTTCGTTTACGACATTAATTGTTCGTAAATGATAAAAATCGACTGCGTCGATGGAATTGATTGTAGTATGTTGATAGAAAATTTTAATTTAAATTTAAAATTGATTGTTTCGTTCAACTAGTTCTAAGAAAATTATATCATACTTCTTGTTGCACTTCCTACAGTCAACTGCATAGGGCGAGATGACGGGTTATAATCGAGCAGTCACGCGTTTTAAAAAAATGAAAAATGTGCAGTATTATTAACAGTACTACTTAGCAATGAATTCTGAATAAAGTCTGGCTCAGGAGGTGGTCTAGAGAAAGCGTTTTTCAATTTCTTTGCACTCTGGTTGCAAATCCGAAGGCTGCTCTCGGCTACAAACGGAAAATCACGGAGGAAGTGTTTTTACATAAATTAAGGCGGAGAAGTGAAATTAGTTGGTCTCCTTTTTGACTTTTAGTCACCGCGTACAACTCGGTCCGCTATTTATTGGTTATTAGATGTTTCCTGGAGGGTTACCCGAGCCGTATAGAGCTTACGGTAACAAGACAAATTTGAGGTAATGCGTCAATTATTAAAATGAAGCTAATAGTCCAATTTCCTGGGAACTTGGGAGAACCCTTGATACAGCACTGTTCAGATAATGTCGTTTCATGCGTATAAAACGGAGTGCGCACGTGGGCGGGACAGGTTGTGCATGTGTTCATTACAGGCAATGCGTTGCCATCATTAATATTGAGAACGATACCTTATACAGCGACTTTATACGCGATAGGCACGCTCGGTACACACGTATTAAACGCAAATTTAAATCTGAATCAATTGAATTGATGCTGTGAACGCGGGTCAGGTCGACATTGCTATGGACGATCCTGAAATTATCCCACTTGAGCTTATGATTCAGTGAGAGCCTTTTTTTCACCGCATCCTGTGGCTAAGAGAGAACTGCGCTGCTATGGAGACAGAGATTCATACGTATTTTACTTAACACTAAACCTACCACCGTTGTCGGTCAAATGACCGGTTTCATATTTTTCATTTTACGATTATTGAAATTATGCAGTTTCATACATGGAAATTGATTCGATAAATTTTTTCGTCCCAGCATGTGTGTTTAATATATTGTCGTATTTACCAGCTGAAATTTTAGTAATAATTTCATTTTAATCGTTTTGAGAGCTTATGTTAGGTTTAGTGTTCAAAATATCTGAAATTTCTTTTCTATTGGTCCATTTTGTCAATTTTTCTTGCGAAGCACAAATTATTAAAGCACACAGTAGGGAAAATTTGGACTGTTTATTTTGAAAGTGGTGTAAGTCCATTTTCTCTTGTTTTTTGTATTGTTTTAAAATTTTATTTACATTAAATTAAGCATGAATTACGTGATATCTCATTTTTTTCAAAAATAACTAACATCCTTAATCATTAATCAATTATCCGATTGACGATTACAATTGAAAGGGGTGTAATCGTTAATCGCAATTAACGACTAAAGTAGAAATTTAACTGTGATTCCCAATTAACGATTAATAAGTATTTAATCGTTAACCGCAGTTAACGACTAGACTAGGAGATTAATTGTTAATCGCGATTAACGATTGAAGTAGAAATTCATTCGTCAATCGTTGATTAAATTTTTGCTCGACTTCCGGGTTGTACGAAAAAGTATTTTTTCCGCACGTCTTTAAAAAACAAAAAAGAGGGTGTATTCGGGGTGCTGAAACCTGTGCCGATTTGACAAGATGCTCGACACCGATCCGCCGATCTGCCGAATGACCCAGAACTCGGTGCCATAACCGATTTTTCATGGGATCGGTGAAACCGTGTAGGTCGTGGCGCACAGGCACAATCGCGCGAGGAAGAGTACGGTGCAGCGGTAAGACAGGTCCGGTGAGTGCTCCGGGGGGAACGGGGGGGAAGTATCGTTGCATTTTGATCGCGGAAGATCGTTACTCCCGATCGAGGCTCGCTCGCCACTCGAAACATACATACGTAGTACAACGTACATACAAACGAGAACACGTGTGCGGCTGTGTGGACGCGCGTACCAACGTATGTACGTCGGCTCAAAGTTAATCTGGATTAACCGGTCTTGAATTTTCTGTGCGGGGGGGAGAGAGAGGGCGGTGGCACCGATGTGAAACGGTTGGCCAACTCGAGGGCCAGGGGCCACGGGGGACAAAGGGGGATGATGACAGGGTGGGAGTGGACAAAAATCGAGATCAAAGAATTATGCCCTCTGGAGAGGCGCACCGGTCGCAGCGTCTCGCGCGCAACACTTATGTTCTGGCTGAGTCGCCGTGCTATGCCGGTGGAAATCGACGTGTATTGTAGTATGCACCGTTCTCATCCTCTCCACTGATTCTCCATGAGTTTCTTGTTTAGCTGACGGAAGTAGGGGTCCGCGGATACGTAACGATTGCATTTGTTTCGTCTTATTCAGCGAAGCATGAATGGCTCGACGCGAGGACGAGCTACTATGGGCCCTCTCACGTCGAGGATGCGGTAGAGGTGTGCTCGAAAATATCGGATCTGGTCGGGTCGCCTTCTCGAAAGCAATAGAGCAGGCCTGGCCAACCCAAATGATCTCACGGGCACTTTGATGATGCGTAATGTGACAGCGGGCCGCACTTTAGGTAAACATGCCTTCAAAAAATGTATACAAATACTAAATGAATAAAACTTTATTGCTATACTACGATTCAATAGAATTAATGTTGTTAATGTTATCGATCGTAGGATTGTTAAAACAAATAAAGTATTGGTGATTTCGGCGCAACGGTTCGATCAATTATACACGAAAAAAGCAATTTTACTAGTTAATTTAAACTTCCAACGTTTCCATCCTTATGTGGATCCTTCTCAAGAAAGGAGAAAAAACTGCGTTTGCTTTGAAAAATTTTTAACATAGAAATTACTGCAGTAATCTGTGTAACGACCTAGTAACAGCATGTGTCAAAACATCGAATTTCTATGTTAAAAATTTTTCAAAGCAAACGCAGTTTTTTCTCCTTTCTTGAGAAGGATCCACATAGGGATCGAAACGTTGAAAGTTTAAATTAACTAGTAAAATTGCTTTTTCGTGTATAATTGATCGAACCGTTGCGCCGAAATCACCAATACTTTATTTGTTTTATCAATAGAACTAACTCTCGAGTCTTTTTTAATTAATGAGATATTTGTTTATTCTTTCTTCCACTTCATTTTTGTAAATTTATATTTATGTTCGACGTTGCACATCTTTTGTTAGCTGGTTTTCTAAATTGGTGTTACGGATAGAAATTATATTCCGTTCGTTTTCTCACAGGAATCTCTTCCAGATCGTCTCTGGCAGGAAGCGTCCTAGATACCCTTTCATGTCATAGTTGAACCCTTTGATTTAGTACCGAGTTCTGGCCCCGATCTCATTAGAGGTGACAAAAATGAGAGTCTGGCCCTAAGCCCTAATCTCTAAGCGCGATTAGATTATGAACAGAGTATTCTATTCATTGTAGGGGTATATAAACCCTTAGATTCTTACTCTCGGGGGTTAGTACTTCGGTAGACACGTATCGCGTCACGTCGTGCTGCAATTCGGAAAAAGCAACTTCTAGTGAGATCGGGCTAAAGTACCTTTCAGATCAAAGTTTGTTAAAGTTGTTTCCGAGTCCCCCGCATTGCCAGTGCGTCAAAAACGAGCATCGTAGTTAGGTAAATTCCTTTTTCTACATTCTATATCTTTCTTTACATTCCAATCGCGACAATTACACACTTGTATTACAGATCTTTATAATTAGAATATATTTGTGTTGTGTGGAAATTAGATCAAGATTATTGAACCCATTACTATTGTCCAAAATCCTAATATAGTAATTGAACGTTCCCACTCGATACAACCTTACCGCTCGGGTTGTATCAATTAGATTATATTAGTTACGAGGCCTACTAACTATCCTAGCGACTCCCTGATTTCGCATCAGGTTCGTTCGCTATTTACCAATTATCCAAATAGAGATTTTTCCTACCTAGTGGCTCCCCAATTTCGCATTGGGTTCGTTCACGAAGTTTCACCTTCCTAGCAGCTCCCTGATTTCGCATCAGGTTCGTCTGCGTTTGACTCCATTCCTAGAGGCTCCCTGACTTCGCGTCGGGTTCGTCCTCGCTGTCTATATTCCCAGCGGCTCCCCAATTTCGCATTGGGTTCGTCCGCGTGCCTTAACTAACAAATTGATACCATATTCCTGGGTTTATAACCCTTCGCCGGCCACTCGTGCTACTCGCGGCCCTGGCTCGTAACAATATCAAATATAGAACTGCAGTTCGTAGTCGCACTTGCGCGTTATAACAACGATATTTCATGTACTTAATATTTGTTGTACACATACAACGAGAAACAGAAGTTTCAATAGAAATATAAAATCGCCCGGCGGGCCGCGTGTTGACATAAATGGAAGAACATTTTGAAACTTTGCATTTATTGCTTCTAAATTATGTATTAGTTAGCCATTGCGATGTATTCCCATGAATTTTTACATTAGTTTTTCGTGTATTTTTAACAACTAAACAAATGGGGAGGTCAATTTTGCCTTTTATTGGCAAAAAGAGATCTTTTTATTTGGCCCCTGTTGCTTACAATCGACGCACAAAAGTATTTCGCATAGAGATGGGCAGTCTATTTATTAGGGATCACCCTTTTCAAGGAAATACAACATTTTTGGGACAGCCTGTACGGGTTTAGAAATCTATTGGCGAATCGGTACGCTCTGCACGACGTCGGGCGAGTTCTCAAGGGATGAAGGAAAAGGGATCAGCACATAAATTCCGCGATCGACTGAAGCCTCGGAACAACGGAAATTAGATGGAGCTGACGTTTGAACAGAGCCGACGAGAAAACCAATTGAGCACAGTCGTTCGGCAAATTGAATCGGTTCGATTAGAATTTGCTTGCGTGTGCGATGTTTTAATTTCGTCCGGTCGCTTTAAGAGTTGCCGTTTCATTTGCCGCCAACGATACTAAATCCGAGGCGAACGTCCGGTCGAATGCGAGGAGGACGCCTCACACTCCTTACCGAAACTATCCTTCTTAACTTTAACATTTTCTACGTGCCAAGCTCGGTAGCATTCGTAGCATACCCGCGAAAGACAACGTGTTTATCGGCTGAACATTCCCAGCATTATCTGCAGACTTCTTTGTACATGATATATGTATATTAATCATTTTTAGCCCCGAAGTCCATAACTATGTGCTCAGGACAGAATGCGCCCAGAACGTCGTCGCGATCTGGCATTAATTATTCAGAACGACGTCCATTGGTAATGAATTTATAATCGCTCGGTCATGCGTCACTTTACCAAATCGGTGGTTCGTCCCAGACGAACTTAGCCTGCAGAATTTGTGAACGGAAACGCCATTTGTGACTTTCGGCAGCAGGAAACGATTCGGCTGACAATGGCACGAGTGTTCGTTGAAATTGTCCGACACACGCACGCTTTGTTTATCAATATACTGAGGTTTTGATGCATTTATAACAAAAAAGGGTGCGTATCATTTAAAGCAGTGGACATGTTAAAAATATCTGAGGATATCAATGTATTACTTTCAGCTAAATAGGATAATTAAAAGAAGAATAGAATTTTTGAAGTGAAACTTCTTTGCTGAGGGGGCTACAATTTTCTAGCGTTACGGAAGTCGAGTGCGACGAAAATGTTTAACGGTGAGAAAAACTTCCTTGGACAGCCGACGATCTTAGAATGGTAGCGAATATTTTGGTATATATCGCAAAGAATAAAATGTTTTCGTTTTGTAAGAATTTTTCGTTTAAGAGGTTATTCGTTTAAGACGCTATTTTTTAAAATGACAATTTCGCATTCGTCACGAAAGAACTAATAACGAACTAATAACATGCATACTAATAATAATTTATTTATTTATGACAATTTCGGATTCATCACGAAAGAACCTTTGCACTAATAATATGCATACTAATCGTTTATCTCTATCTACACCCAATAAGCAAGAAGTTTCACTCCACGCACACGATTTTTTATTTGGCTCCTGTGTCCTGCAATCAATGCGAACATTTTTTATTTTGCAAGAAGATCCGCAGTCTATTTATTAATTTCCACTATTAATCGTCAAGTGGCGAAACTCGAGTGCAGTTGAAATTAATTAAGTAGAGAACTCAGAAAATACAAATACAAAATTTAAAAAATACCAATCCATGTAAGGGTTTGGAAAATATATTTATTTGGTTCAAGCAAACTGAAAAATTGGACTGACACTAATTGTAAAAAACGAATATTTTCAAAAATATGTATAAAAAATTGATATGTGTGAATTTTTAATTTTATGAAACCGCTTTTTACTTTAATGTGTTGATTATGCCACTTTTCTCTTATCTTACTCTTATTTAATTTTGTACAAATACAAAATTCAAAAAACGCCAATCCATGTAAGGGTTTGGAAAATGTATTTATTTGGTTCAAGCAAACTGGTATGGAAAAATTGGACTGACAGTTATTGTGAAAAACGAATATTTTCAAAAATATGTATAAAAAATTGATATGTGTGAATTTGAGATTTTATGAAACCGCTTTTTATTTTAATGTGTTGATTATGCCACTTTTTTCTTATCCTACTCTTATATAGTACTGCATTATTTCCTAAGCTTTTTCACACGTATGCACGTCACGTATTGTTAGACCGTATGCCATATGGTGACTTCGCGTTTGTATTGAAACAGTATGCACCATGTCTGAAAAAATTATAACATTTTACTTACTATTAACTATTTCTATCAACAAATATTTCGAATTCGTTGTTTAGTAATAGAAACTTCTGTTTGAAAAGAAATTAATGATATTTTTATTTTATCTTTTCTACGAGGACTCTTTCTTTGATAACTATTTCTATCAACAAAGATTTCGAATATGTTGTTTAGTAATAGAAACTTCTGTTTGAAAAGAAATTAATGGTATTTTTATTTTATCTTTTCTACGAGGACTCTTTCTTTGATATTATCAGTTCTAACATTATATATAAAAATAGAAATTTGCATAAAGACTCGTCCAATAATTACTATACTTTTTTGTACTTACACATTCGGTGGCGTCGAATCGTTAAGATACACCACCTCATTGTCACTGTTATTTTCCTCTAATTTGTGAAGGCATTCACGCGCCGGAAATGCCGTAGGTTTTAACACGGACTCTGCATAGAGTGCTGTAGATCTCTGATGGCTGCAGATTTCTTTGAATAAAACGTATAATTTTAGATAATCGTCTTTAGTAAGTACCGATCAATTATTCTCAACGTATGAACTGAATTTCGATTATGTAATCGATACCAAAAATGCTGATTTCTTCTAATAGCTGAATGTACCAGTTCCTACCAATGATTCTGGCGTACCTGATATTCTAATCGAGTATTTCATCGTCATCGAGAGAAGTGTAGAATATACAGGATGTTTCGTCTAAAACAGGACACTTAAATATCTCTTTAGGTTACTGTGATGCAAAAAATATTTGTTACGTAATGTGCATATCATCAGTGGACCAAATATCTCGCAAGAATATTTTTTTCCAAAAGTCACTATTTTCGTAGTTATCAAGGTCATCGATGTTTTTTTTATACATAACTACATTTTTACTTTATTGCATAGGGTAACTGATCGAAAAATACATTTAGAAATATATAATAACATGAGCTTGAAATGACCTTCATTTTCGAAAATTAAAGTTTTACCTTCAGATCAATCAAGCTCAAGGTCACGTTATTATACATATCTGAATGTATTTTTCGATCAGTTACACGGTGCAATAGAATAAAAATGTAGTTATGTATCAAAAAACATCGATGACCTTGATATCTCCGAAAAAATAACCTTCGGAAAAATATATTCGTGCCAGATATTTGGTCCACTGACGTAACGTGCACATTACGTAACAAATATTTTTAGACGAAACACCCTGTATGGTGTACCAGTACATTTATTATGCAAAGCGTTTAATGTTCGAGGCAATAATTTTTATTTAATTTAATTTTATTTAATTTTATTTAATTTAATTTTATTTAATTTTATTTAATTTAGTTTTATTTAATTTTATTTAATTTTATTTAATTTTATTTAATTTTATTTTATTTAATTTTATTTAATTTTATTTAATTTTATTTAATTTTATTTTATTTAATTTTATTTAATTTTATTTAATTTTATTTCGTCGTCCTCGAGAAACGTGTAGAATATGTATATTGCGGTGCTTTGTTTATTATGAATTTATGCTGAACTTTGTTGCTTATGCATTTCGAAAGAAAAATGCTGATTTTTCAAACACGTCAATGTGCCAGTTCCCGCAGCGTTGCAAAAAGATCACTATATTCAGAGTATTACGCGAAGTGTTTATAATGTCCGCGGCAATAATTTTTATTTAAGAACTACTAGTGATTCTGGTGTACCTGATATTCTAATCGAGTATTTCATCGTCCTCGAGAAACGTGTAGAATATGTATATTGCGGTGCTTTGTTTATTATGTATTTATGCTGAACTTTGACGCTTACGCATTTCGAAACAAAATGCTAATTTTTCAAACACGTGAACGTGCCAGTCCCCGCAGCGTTGCAAAAAGATCACTATACCCAGAGTATTTATTACGCGAAGTGTTTAATGTCCGCGGCAATCATTTTTATTTAAGAACTAGTATTCTATAGAGTATTTCATAGTCCTCGAGAAACGTGTAGAATATATTGCGGCGCACAGTGGAACTTTTCGTCCAAATCGGAGACAAAATCAAAGAACTTTCGATAGAAATGAGATAGAGCGATGAAATTTTTTAAAAATTATAGCAGAAACTTGGCAGAATATGGGAAAGATAGGGAGATTATGGTACGAACGTTTTATAAACTTGAGAAAATTCGTTAAACTCTCACAATTTCAAGAAAATTGCGGTTTTTTCAATAACACGGGCGGAAAAAATTTTCTTTTAACATGCTGCACATCATTTCCTGTAGATTTTTTCACGCTGATTTTAAATCTGGTCTCAAAATTTGTCTACGACCTCAGGTTTTTACAGGAAATCGATTTTTGTGAACGGATTGTTTAACGAATTTTCTCCCTATGAACGAATAATCTCCCTATTTTTCCCATATCCTGCCAAGTTTCAGCTATAATTTTTAAAAAATTTCATCGCTGTACCTCATTTCTATCGAAAGTTCTTTGATTTTGTCTCCGATTTGGACGAAAGGTTCCACTGTGCGGCGCTTTGTTTATTATGTATTTATGCTCTACTTTGTTGCTTACGCATTTCGAAAGAAAAATGCTGATTTTTCAAACCAGTTGAATGTGCCAGTTCCCGCAGCGTTGCAAAAAGATCGCCGTATCCAGTATATTTATTACGCAAAGTGTTTAATGTCGGGGGCAATAATTTTGATTTAAGAACTAATAGTGATTCTGGGGTACCTAATATTGTAATTGAGCATTTCATAGTTCTCGGGGAAAAATGTAGAATATATTGTGATACTTTGAAAACCGCCGTCAAGTGGCGACCAATAATAATCTCGCGATCCGTTCAAATATCTTAAGCTAATGCTTTATGAATTACATAGATGACTGGTTGTCAAGTTGTAAGTGGCGTGCTCGGTGTTCATTAAAATTCGCTACATTTTATCCCCGAGGAAACTTGAATGTGTTAACGACGTGTATTATGATTTACCTCCGCCAATGATTATAGGGCATCCTGGTTGAGGACTGACTCCCTTGTTCGCATAAAAATCGACGGTTCCCGTGTCGATAGGCGTACCGTAAAAGCCGCCATCCGTGTGAAGGATAACGACGGCTGCTGCGTCGGTTTGCTTAATGTGGCACGCGGAAGGATAAAACAGAGGGAACGCAGGATCTAATCCTGTGCCGAACAATTTTCTCCTTGTAACAAAACTTTTAGTTCACTCCACCACACTAGTGCTCACTTAATTTTGCAAACTTTAGCTTCCGGAGGTCAAATTCTTGCTAACTGAACAAGCTCAGCTCATTTGAACCTCGTCGTGCAAATTCGAGCGTCTAGACTCAGCAAATTTAAGTGGGCACTAAGACATGACAGCTAAGACATTAATTGGTTAATGTGTATATTCATTAATTGGTTATTGCTAGAAAGCATACGTCAAAGAAACCGATTAAATGTTTCCCAGCTGTAGTGTGTTATTAGCAGTAGATCTACCAAGCACTAAACGCAATTGGCATACATTGCCTTATACTATTGACAAAATTGCATTTATTTAGATTTCGTTTTTCTCAGATTTATTTTTCTCAGAAAGATATATTTATAATAGCAATATTTCTAAAAGAAAAAATCTGGAACCAGTCAAAATCACTGGTCTGGTAAATCTAGTGTTAGTAGGTCGCGGATCTTTATGCAAAATAAAAATTGTCTGCATTAATTGCGAGACATAGAAACGAAATAAGAATTTCTTTCTCTAAAGAGAGAAACTAAACTAAAGAGTTGTTTTATTAAGTTGTAAAAAATGCATTGATACTCTAATGTTCTCGTAATCTCTTTATAAATGCATAAAGTCCCCAGTCTAGTTACTAGAAATCAATTTTAAAGTGAAAATACTCCCTGCTCGAAGCACACTGTTACAGAACCAATTTTCCACGTACCTGTTATCCGATTTAAAGTGACGTTCACAGACCTGGCTACCTGGCCAGCGACGTGAGCACCCAAAGAATGCCCAATTACGTGCAACGTGCTCAAATCGACAACATCGGCGAGCTTCAGTACAGCTTCAGCGATTGCTTTTCCAAGCAACATCATTTGGCTGGATACGTAAAAGTAATTAATGTTGAACGCCAGTTCGCCCCAGTCTACCACGAGGACGTTAACGTTCCCTATGTCCAAATACGCTGTCAACACATGAATGTAAACGTGAAATCAATATTTCCACACTGGATAGAATTATTCTACTCTTTTCCAACACGAATCACGACACCTTTTGGTACAACTTGAACATTTTCCGCTTGTGAATCCTCGATGAATCCGTGAATGTAGAGCACGGTGCCCTGGCCAGGGACTATGTCCTTCGAAATGTTTTCTGGGTTGGTCAAACTGGTCTCCGTGGACGTGAAGAGAGAACTGTCACTGAGAACAGCATTGTCATAATGCAGATAAATCGTTAAACTATCAACAGGCTTTTTCATAAAGAATTATGAAGAGTTAAGAATTATTTACAATTCTTCTTTATAAAGAACTCGGCCAGAATTATACATAAATGTTTATAGTATTTGTTGCGTTGGCAAAATGAATATTAAATGTATATTGTTTCTAAAAGCGTTTTATGCACTGTTCATTCTTCCTTGAAATGGTGACGCTTGCGATTTACAAATTAAGTGACCTTAAAGTAATTATTCAATTATAAACTCGAGACGCGAGCTGTTGTCGAAGTAAGAAAAGCATTGTCACTATGTCCATGACTTATTCTCTACGAAGGACTCAAATAGAATTATAGTGATAAGTATGAATTATTCACTACGCTGGCTAAGAATTACATTGACGCATGTAACTAGATTTTTCTGAGAAGCAAGGCTCTTCAATCCCCTTGCCCTAGTAGCACAAAAATATTGGATAAATATTTCTTCCTAACTTATATAAAAAAGAATATTTGGTACTTAATGTAAAATAAATATTGTATGTATATTTGAATATTGAAAACAGATTGAATCTCTTTTTGATATTATATGAATGTGTATACAATATCTTGTGCTGCTAGGGTGCACTGTTGATTCGATTTTGTTGAAATGAACACATTCTAGTTTTGCGAACGAAAGATTCTATCTATGATTCGAATATGACATCTGATAACGATTTATGATTGAGCCAAACTGATCTAAACGAATCTCCATAATCCTTTTCCTATTAAAAATAATATATGAGATGCTCAGTGTGTACGATAGTTAAATCTAAAGAACAGAACCCATTGGAGAAAAGAAACATTTGGTGGATCACGAACCCCTTGTAAACTTTTAGCAGAACTTTCGTGAAGTTGAAAGGGTTGTTATTGAGATCACCTGTAAAACAATTGATGACAATAATTGTCAGTACACATATTTGCGTGACAGAAAATTTCGGAGAAGTTTGAACGTACATATTCCCGCGTCGACATAATCCTTGGCGATCAAGCAGAATAGTATGCACAGGGAAGAGTATAATCTCGACATTGTTGCGACGCTTTGTATTGCCTGTCAGAATGTCCACTACGAATTCGTTGAATTTGAACGTAACTTTTCCATCACGATGGTTTACGAGCGTTATGCGATAGATCGCGAGTTGTTGTCAATATATACAAACTGCCCACTCCATCGGGCTGTTACGCAACGATGAAGAAACGAAAAACAATGTTGTAGCGACCTGAGGTAATTGTGCAGATCTATTACGTCGTTAGTGACACGCTAATAGTTGTGAGCTTTAAGTGATAAGAATGATAAGAGTAACAAATAAATTCCAAGATCAAACGATTTGCCAATGAAATGTTTTGCATCTCTCTACCTGTCTTGGAAATGCAACATGAGTCTGTTTCATTGCTGCGTTGCTTTCATAGTTTCACACTTTGATTGTAAAATATGAAAAAACTCCACAAAACCGAGACCAAAACAATGTCATTTTGTATGATTGTCTACATTATTTTTGTGCTGTAATAGAAGTCAATCTGATGCTTTTAGTAATACAGTGGGTGTACAAAGTATTCGTACACCTTTTAAAAACTAATAACTTTTTTATAATTGTACCAAACAACCTGATTTTTTATAATCAATTAGAAGCATTAGTTTACAAACTGATATGCAAAAAAGATTTTCCAAAAATTACAATTTACAAGGCTGCAGGCAGGAATAAAAAAGGCATTTTTTAAAACTTTTTCATTTGGGCCTCAGTTTAAAAACATGCCTTTTTTATTTTTGCATTTAACCTTGTGAATTATAATTTTTGGAAAATCTTTTTTGTATATCATTTCATAAACCAATGCTTCTAATTGATTATAAAAAATCAGGTTGTTTGGTACAATTATAAAAATGTTATTAGTTTTTAAAAAGTTTAGGCAAAAATAAAAAAGGCATTTTTTAAAACTTTTTTATTTGGGCCTCAGTTTAAAAACATGCCTTTTTTATTTTTGCATTTAATCTTGTGAATTATAATTTTTGGAAAATCTTTTTTGTATATCATTTCATAAACCAATGCTTCTAATTGATTATAAAAAATCAGGTTGTTTGGTACAATTATAAAAATGTTATTAGTTTTTAAAAAGTTTAGGCAAAAATAAAAAAGGCATTTTTTAAAACTTTTTTATTTGGGCCTCAGTTTAAAAACATGCCTTTTTTATTTTTGCATTTAATCTTGTGAATTATAATTTTTGGAAAATCTTTTTTGTATATCATTTCATAAACCAATGCTTCTAATTGATTATAAAAAATCAGGTTGTTTGGTACAATTATAAAAATGTTATTAGTTTTTAAAAAGTTTAGGCAAAAATAAAAAAAGGCATTTTTTAAAACTTTTTTATTTGGGCCTCAGTTTAAAAACATGCCTTTTTTATTTTTGCATTTAACCTTGTGAATTATAATTTTTGGAAAATCTTTTTTGTATATCATTTCGTAAACCAATGCTTCTAATTGATTATAAAAAATCAGGTTGTTTGGTACAATTATAAAAATGTTATTAGTTTTTAAAAAGTTTAGGCAAAAATAAAAAAGGCATTTTTTAAAACTTTTTTATTTGGGCCTCAGTTTAAAAACATGCCTTTTTTATTTTTGCATTTAATCTTGTGAATTATAATTTTTGGAAAATCTTTTTTGTATATCATTTCGTAAACCAATGCTTCTAATTGATTATAAAAAATCAGGTTGTTTGGTACAATTATAAAAATGTTATTAGTTTTTAAAAAGTGTACGAATATTTTGTACACCCACTGTATGTAATTTAACAGTATGTCTACGAAATGTGAAAAGCTTCCACAAAATGAAAATAGTCGAATTATTCAAATTGAAACTGCAAATCTTTTTTTAAACTGCTTGGCATATCCAGAAAGTTTGAACCTTGAATATTTCAATGTCGACAATGTCAACGATTTTCTGTTTCAGTCTCTATAAGCAGAACATGCTTCGCCGAAATATGAGCATAAGCAGTGTTAATTAACGCAACTGAAAGTAGCTTAACGTAGCTGTTGTCATTGATATTCATTGTATAGTCAAATATTAATTAGTGTATTGTGTCGCGTAGTGAATGGAGAACGCTTGTCAACACCGTGGAGCTTATCGGCGCTGAAATCGTTGCTGTTCTGTTCTATCTTTTTATTTCATTCAGGTGTAGCGGAGGACGATAACAATCGATTTATTGCGTAACATGATCATGGCCAAACTTGGTCAACTTGCACGTGCTATTATCTTTTTACAAAGAGTTATTTACATACTTGTCAGGCCGGAAATATGGATCGAAGTTCAACTATGCAAAAACAATAAGGTAATAAGCGACGGCAACAAGCAGTTACGCGTCGCACTTAAATTTTATGGTCGCTGTCATCCGATTAATCTTTTTGATAAATGAGACACGAATCCGTCACGTTTCAAAACAGATGCTGATAAAAAGCCAATTAAAGAACGTTAATTGTTAAGCGAGCGTTCGAAATTAATTTGACAAATGCAATTACTTAAATCATGTATTTGTTACTGGTTTCGAGGAATTGGTTAGTGAAAAGCAATTTCTAGTTACATCGGTGCATGTTAAGTAATTATCAGCATAGAAGAATACGGGGTGAAACAATGAAAGAACATCTCAGCGCACAAACGAAATTAGGGCAGAGCGAAAATAGAAAGACTAATAAGGTACTTTGCGATAGCGTTAGCCTTAACTGGGGCAAAATTGTTACGTGTGTTACGTACATGTTGTGCACAACAGAGTTTCGTGTAATGCGGAAGAGAATTTACTATGATCACGTAATCGTCCTTGAAACTATTCAGCATATGCTTTCAACGTAACATATTCGAACCATTGAGGAAAGAAAGAAATGCCCATTCAGCTCCTATCTCTTGATAAATAATATTTTTCTTATGCACGAAGATCCAATGCACGTTGGAATCAATGAATTAAGAATTCACCCGTTATACTCCCAATTTTATTCAAATATTCGATGCATTATTTTCCAGATCACATGTCTCCACATGCTATTTTCTTGAATGAATATTTCGGCAAATTTTAACCTAGCGTCAACATGACGTTTTTACAATGGCGGTTTTCGCAAACATTTCTGATATTTAAACTTTCCAGAATGTACAACACACTTTCTTACAAGACTGGAATCACAGTTCAAGTTAAATCGACTTGCAATTTTAGACAAAAATGTTCCAGTTTTTGATAGATTCCTTAAAACTGCACGCTTTACAGTTGACGAAAATCGTGTAGGTCGTCCTAATCGCTTGATATTCCCGCAATTTTCAATAGCAAGTTTCTAGAAATTTTTAACTACACTTTGGGATCTATTAATTATACTCGCATTTTGTCGTTGATGTTTCCCACAGCTCTTCAAATCGATTATTCGTTGTTTTCCTACATCACTCAATTGCGTGCCACGCGGTATAATGTACAGTACAGACTTGTTTCAAAGACCCTTAAAAAAATACTTTTAAAGACTTGCTGTAATATTACTATCACTAAGAAGATTTGACAAAACTTCAGAAACGTTCTGAATAAATTTGGGGTTATGTTCGCGGCGCACCGGTTCGATCAAATTATACACTAAGTAGCAATTTTGTAGACATTTATCAAACGTTCGATTCGGATTTGAATCGTTACGTCCTGAGACCATACACCTATGGACTGTGCATTTCCCAGGGGGGTGACTCCAAAGACGGAAGGGGAATCAACTTGTCGGCCATCTTGGATGGCAGCACTGTGGTGCGCTCTATAGGCGACTTTAAATACTAGTGTAGCGTCTGTAACTGTAACACGTATCAGCACGTACATAGTGTCAGTGTCGTTGTCTGTACACTTGATGAATCGTCGTTGATTCGTAGCTCGATCGGAGGCATTCTCAAGGAATACTATTATTTAATAATATTTTTGATCCATGCCACCGATTTAATAACAGTAAAGTGGGTTCTGTTTCCTGCTAAAGGTGATGTAGGTTCTGTTCCATGCTAGAGATGTAGCACAGACGAGGACAGACGCTACACTAGTATTTAAAGTCGCCTATAGAGCGCACCACAGTGCTGCCATCCAAGATGGCCGACAAGTTGATTCCCCTTCCGTCTTTGGGGTCACCCCCTCTCACCAATAAATCTACTTTACGCTCAGTCCTTAGGTCCATGTCTGAGACACGTTTGCTATAGAATGTTTTCTATATGTTTTCTAATGTTTTTTCTATTTGTCCATCCACAAGATGGACAAATGGTTGAACGACTTTCTCGCAAGTTACTAAAATGTCATCAATTAGTATATTAACGTCCCTCCTCCCGACACTTGTGTCTAAGGCAGGACCCGCTAGATAGCCTTACTGATGAGTCCTCTAGCGGGTCTAGGACGAAACACACCCCACCAATCCTTTCTTCTTTTTCTCTTATAGAAAACGTTCTATAGCAAATGTGTCTCAGGACGTAATGATTCAAATCCGAATCGAACGTTAGTGTATAATTTGATCGAACCGGTGCGCCGCGAACATAACCCCAAATTTATTTGAAAAATGTACGATCGAGAATAATTTCTTGTTCTGAATAAAGTTTATAAATATTCACAGTTCAAATCTCCTTGTTTTGGAACATTCAGCTACTACATCGCACGAAGAAGAGATAGCAAGAAAGTTTTAACATAGGAAACGTCGTCCTACCTCAACATAAATGTAGTGAAGCTTGCTTAGTGGATTCTTGGAAACAATGACGAAAAAATACAGGAAATAAGCGTGAGTTTATAATTATTCATAGCACTGTACGCTCTGCTCGTTTAACAATATGTATAATAGTACTTGAAACGCAGTATGCGACTTCCCGCGGTGTTATCTACAACCGCCTACAAAGTACAAATGATCGATTGTGTCGCTGAAAAGTCAAGTGGAAAAATGATCGGCGGTTTTGAAAAAATGTATTTTCACTTCCGGTAGACAGCGTGGGTGACCCGCGAGTCGGACGCGTCAGGGGTTCAAGTTATGACTTCTCGGCCCTGTTAATTGACTCTTCTGGGTCGGCCGATATTCGTCGGTTGAATAAAACGTTTCCCTCGTGGGCGTTCGCAGATTAGAGCGACACGTGAATACCGGCGAATACGTGCAAGTCTAGCGTGAAACATCGACCATTAATAACGGCGTGTAACGAGTATAGTTTAAGCGCGGGTACCGGCATGTCTTCCTCCTACCAACTTATGCTCTCGTAGGTTTAAACATCTGCATCCCGATGTCGTGATATCACGCCAGCTTCGGTTCTACATATAGGGTGGCATACCAAAAACAGATTACATTAACTATTAACCTTTTGCAGAGCTACGATATTTTAACTTGAAAATTAAACATTTCTTCCGATGTAAAATAATTCCATTGCATATAATTTTGTTCATTTTATGGATACGAAATCAGAGTTGTGCTAATTCAATTACATTGTATTTCAATTATATAGTCATTCAACTACGTCGTAACTGAATTACATAATTCAAATCTTTCGATTAATTCAATTACTAGGTATTATAATCAGATGTGTAATTGAAATACAATACAATTAAAATACAGCTCTCCGAATTATAGCCCAAAACTTTAAAGAAGTGCGATATATTTTTATGTTTTTCTGTTTGCTGTTTGTTCGGCGTAGTTTACATTCCTCGTCCTCGTTCATAATACGTAACGCTATTTTATAATTGTACACCAATTGCAATTACGAATTACATTGTAATTTACTTACAAAGTATTTTATAATTGTACTCCAATTACATTGTATGAATTATACGAATTACATTGTAATTTAATTGAACGAAGATCTGAATTATAAATTACAATATGACTTAATTACAATGTAATTCAATTCCTTTGTAATTATAATTCATTGAGTAATTAAATTCCTTTGTAATTATAATTCCTGGAGTAATTAAATTCCTTTGCAATTATAATTCCTGGAGTAATTCAATTCCTTTGTAATTATAATTCCTGGAGTAATTCAATTCCTTTGTAATTATAATTTCTGGAGTAATTCAATTCCTTTGTAATTATAATTCATTGAGTAATTAAATTCCTTTGTAATTATAATTCCCGGAGTAATTAAATTCCTTTGCAATTATAATTCCTGGAGTAATTCAATTCCTTTGTAATTATAATTCCTGGAGTAATTCAATTCCTTTGTAATTATAATTCCTGGAGTAATTCAATTCCTTTGTAATTATAATTCCTGGAGTAATTCAATTCCTTTGTAATTAAATTCCTGGAGTAATTCAATTCCTTTGTAATTATAATTCCTGGAGTAATTCAATTCCTTTGTAATTATAATTCCTGGAGTAATTAAATTCCTTTGTAATTATAATTCCTGGAGTAATTAAATTCCTTTGTAATTATAATTCCTGGAGTAATTCAATTCCTTTGTAATTATAATTCCTGGAGTAACTCAATTGTAATTCTGCACAACTCTGTATGAAATTAATATAATACCTCATACAACACTTAATGTGCAATAATTGATTAGATACCAACATATTGGATAATATAAACAATATTGTGAATAATGGTACAGTGAGTACTATTAGTGAGTACCAATAATGGACTCTGAGTTACCCCTCGACTGCAAAGGGTTAAGGCAATATTACAAAAAGGAATTAATCAACTGGTCTCCAAAAATAAACTTTACAATCTTTATGTAAAGTACAAATTTTTTAAGTCAAATGAGAAAATGTAATTTAGTAATTTTAATAAATCGAAATTCTTCTGATGTCTTTACAAAAATTTATTACAGAATCAATTAGCCAATTAGGATGAAATCGATTTGAGTATCGCTACCGGAAGTAGATACCGGATGTTAAGGATTTTTGTCGTCGGTGGAACCAATTAATCCTTGTCATAACACAGTTTTTGTATTAGACACATAGAAGAAATTAAGGTGGCATGCTTCTGGTAAACTGCACCGTACCGGTATCTGCCTACGTAGATAGGTGGGCTGACGAGTAGGTTGTTTGTGTATTCAGTACAATACGCTCTTGACTCTACGAATATACATGTGTGAAGTGAAAGACATAGACCTGTCTTTTTCAGAAGGGATCATGAAATTTCAAATAGCTAGCTATAATTGTGCTATACATGGACAGTGTCTAAGTATTTTTGCATTGTATAAATTGCATTGTATGAATTTATTGCATTGTATGATTTTATAAGTTGCCCCCTACAAAATGTGCACAATTTAGTAACTACATGAAGAAAATTTTCTATTGACACTAATTTATAGACTGCGGATCTTTATACAAAATAAAAAATGTTTGCACTGATTGCAAGACACAGGAGCCAAATAGAAAATTCTTTTTTCTCTTAATTGTCTTATTAACCCTCATCCGTCCCTCGTGTTAATCTGACACAGTTTTCGCGAATTAAGGGGTACTGTTCTGTTATTTGTCGGTAAATTTGCCCGAAAGATTGTGACTTTTATTTTTTTAATGCGAAACACATATACCTAGCATTATTCATGGAAAATAATAATGTCAAAACTGCAAGTCGAATTTGTTACGAAAGAGTCCCTGTGTGTCAATATGACACATGTACTCTTACGTACTGTCGCGGAGTTTTTCAATCACCATTATTTCAATGAGAAATTTATACGGCATTCGGAAATTGAAGGAAAATTGATTTTTTCTAAATTAGAAGAAAACGTATTACTCATATAGTATGGAAATTTACACGGGACGCGATCGAAACTGCCACACTGAAGTAAAGCAGGGTCAACGCGTAGTGCTACAATTAGTTGAAGGTTTGGGTGGACGCAATGTTATGTGTGACAATTTTTTTACTTCACACGAATTAGTAATTATATTACAAAAACAAAAGATGACGCTTGTAGGGACCATACGAAAAAATAGAAAAGAAATTCCACAAATTTTACTCGATACGAAGAAGAAGCCACTTCATCATTCGGAGTTTGTTTTTGAACACATACTAAAAGGTACAATGGTGTCTTATGTGACAAAAAGAAGACGATTTGTTATTCTACTTAGTACATACCATACGTCAAAGCAAATGAGTAGTGAAGTAGATAAAAAATCCTGAAATAATAAAGTATTATAACGCTACGAAAGGAGGCGTCGCGTCGATGTCCTCGATGATACGGGGATGGTGGGCACATACAGATGTAAGCGCGAAACAAATAGATGACCAATGGCAATTGTTGCTAATATGTTAGATATATCAGCATGCAATGCTTTTATAATATTTCCTTCACTCAATGCAACGTGGAATAAAAATAAAAAATATCGTCGACGCCTTTTTTTTATTGAAATTGGACATTCTTTGATGCATTCGTATATGTATTACGTTTCGCACACATCTACCGCGAGGATCTAATGCGACTGCACTTGTTGTACAAATAAAGGGTATACCAACAGTGATTGTACCGTCTTGTAGTAATCGTATAATGCATACTTCACCAACAAAAAAACGAGCCCGGTGTCACATATGTGAGAAATGACCGAATGCTAATATACATAGTGCCCGATGTGATTTGTCCAAACCAGCAATATGTCCCACACATCGCTTTATTTTATGCGAAAATTGTGCAAAAACTAAGATGCAGATGTTAACACATCCATTTGAATACAAAAATATCGAAAAATAACTTTCTATCTTGTTATTTCGTCGATATTTTACCACTGTGTCAATTTGACACCGAGGGACAGATTCAGTTCGCGTAATGAGGGACGGATGAGGGTTAAGCTGAAATTAATACACTGATGTTCTTAAAAATGTTTGCACTGATTGCAAGACTCAGGAGCCAAATAGAAAATTCTTTTTTCTTTTAATTGTCTTATTAAGCTGAAATTAATACACGGGTGTTCTTAAATCTTTGTAATTCGTTCACTGCTTTAAATTGCACGTGCCCATTTTTGTCATAACTGCATAAAATCCGCAGTATACTAATTTCGTATATTGTCAAACAAATTTAGGCCATGTTGACAGAAAGACTTAATAAAGTCTACAGTTTCCCGTGAAACAAACGCATAAACATCCTGCAGTCTAGCAATCATTCGTCCGGCATAAATCCTACGAGCGGTGAAAGTCAAAAAGTGAAGAAGTGAAGTAGTATTTGAATTTATCTCCGCGATGGTCCGCGGCGAGTAACGCGGCGCAACTTCTGCGAATCGGCGTATAATTCTAATCCCAGCACGAGTCAAATTCGAGGGAAGGCGGCGGCTGCCGCGTACTTTTTACAACATCCGGTCGACGGGTCCAGCGCGTTCGACTAATCCCCACGGCGACAAATCTCGAATGACGTTCTACGTAGTACCACCGCGGTGGTAAATGCCGCCGCAATAAAATTAGGCTACCACGTATAATGTGTCCCGATGCGCGCTGTGATTTCTCATCCCCCCGCGAATTATCTCTGGCAATTCTCGACTACGCGCAACGCATTAGTCATGTTTCCTTGGAGGGAGGGGATCTGACTTATATTCATCCACGTAATCCTTTTCCATGCGATCAAAGATCGCCAACCGTGGACCGAACACGGTGGTATCTAACAGCGTCAAGAAAAATCCTTGATGACAACAATTCTTCCACATGTTGCAAAAGTTCAGTCAACCAGATTCAAAAATCTCATCTGTAGGAAGATACAGCTAGGGTGTTTCATCTCAGAGTATCTATTTTTCAGACATTTCCAATAATACCACGAAAACTTGTCCACAAACTGTTGTAAACAAATGTTAAAAAATCAACTTTTTTAATAATGTATTCGACTACATGATGACCAAAGTATGTTTAAAGGCATACTAATTGGAACAAAAACCTTCCTGTCTATTTTAATTATATGTATTATTGTGAAATGCTAACATTTCTCTATCTTGAACAAAAAATATTTATCTTGAAAAAGGAAAGAGTTTGAGAATCAATATAAAGTCCGAGCAGGTCGAATTGAAATCAAGTAATTCATTAATGAATCCATGAATTAACAAGTTAGCTGAATAGGGCACAATAATTGGGACAAATACCCTTCTTGAACATTAACCAATCCAAGAACTCTAATGACCAAGAGGTTATTGAATGTCATCGAAAATTGCTGATATTGTGAAATGCTAACATTTTTAATTTGAAAAAAATATTCCATTAAAAAGAAAGAGTTTGAGAATCAATATAAAGTTCAAACAGGTCGGATTGAAATCAAGTAATTCACTAATGAATCCATGAATTAACAAGTTAGCTGAATAGGGCACAGTAATTGGGACAAATACTCTCCTTCAACATTAACCAATCCAAGAACTCCAATGACCACGAGGTTATTGAATGTCATCGAAAATTGCTGGTATTGTGAAATGCTAACATTTTTAACTTGAAAAAAATATTCCAATAAAAAGAAAGAGTTTGAGAATCTATATAAATTTCGAACAGGTCGAATTGAAATCAAGTAATTCATTAATGAATCCATGAATTAACAAGTTAGCTGAATGGGGCAAAATAAATGGGACAAACACCCTTCTTGAACATTAACCAATCCAAGAACTCTAATGACCACGAGGTTATTGAATGTCATCGAAAATTGCTGGTATTGTGAAATGCTAACATTTTTAACTTGAAAAAATATTCCAATAAAAAGAAAGAGTTTGAGAATCAATATAAAGTTCGAACAGGCCGAATTGAAATCAAGTAATTCATTAATTAATTCATGAATTAACAAGTTAGCTGAATAGGGCACAATAATTGGGACAAATACCCCTCTTGAACATTAACCAATCCAAGAACTCTAATGACCACGAGGTAATTGAATGTCATCGAAAATTGCTGGTATTGTGAAATGCTAACATTTTTAACTTGAAAAAAATATTCCAATAAAAAGAAAGAGTTTGAGAATCAATATAAAGTTCAAACAGGTCGGATTGAAATCAAGTAATTCACTAATGAATCCATGAATTAACAAGTTAGCTGAATAGGGCACAATAATTGGGACAAATACCCTTCTTGAACATCAACCAATCCAAGAACTCTAATGACCACCAGATTATTGAATGTCATCGAAAATTGCTGGTATTTTGAAATGGTAACATTTGTAACTTGAAAAAAATATTCCAATAAAAAGGAAGAGTTTGACAATCAATATAAAGTTCGAGCAGGTCGAATTGACATCAAGTAATTCATTAATGAATCCATGAATTAACAAGTTAGCTCAATGGCACAATAATTGGGACAAATACCCCACTTCAACATTAACCAATCCAAGAACTCCAATGACCATGAGGTTATTGAATGTCATCGAAAATTGCTGGTAATGTGAAATGCTAACATTTTTAACTTGAAAAAAATATTCCAATAAAAAGGAAGAGTTTGAGAATCAATACAAAGTTCGAACAGGTCGAATTGAAATCAAGTAATTCATTAATGAATCCATGAATTAACAAGTTAGCTCAATGGCACAATAATTGGGACAAATACCCCACTTCAACATTAACCAATCCAAGAACTCCAATGACCACGAGGTTATTGAATGTCATCGAAAATTGCTGGTATTGTAAAATGCTAACATTTTTAACTTGAAAAAAATATTCCAATAAAAAGAAAGAGTTTGAGAATCAATATAAAGTTCGAACAGGTCGAATTGAAATCAAGTAATTCATTAATGAATCCATGAATTAACAAGTTAGCTCAATGGCACAGTAATTGGGACAAATACCCTTCTTGAACATTAACCAATCCAAGAACTCTAATGACCAAGAGGTTATTGAATGTCATCGAAAATTGCTGGTATTGTGAAATGCTAACATTTTTAATTTGAAAAAAATATTCCAATAAAAAGAAAGAGTTTGAGAATCTATATAAAGTCCGAACAGGTCGAATTGAAATCAAGGAATTCATTAATGAATCCATGAATTAACAAGTTAGCTCAATGGCACAATAATTGGGACAAATACCCCACTTCAACATTAACCAATCCAAGAACTCCAATGACCACGAGGTTATTGAATGTCATCGAAAATTGCTGGTATTGTGAAATGCTAACATTTTTAACTTGAAAAAAATATTCCAATAAAAAGGAAGAGTTTGAGAATCAATATAAAGTTCGAACAGGTCGAATTGAAATCAAGGAATTCATTAATGAATCCATGAATTAACAAGTTAGCTCAATGGCACAATAATTGGGACAAATACCCTTCTTGAACATTAACCAATCCAAGAACTCCAATGACCACGAGGTTATTGAATGTCATCGAAAATTGCTGGTAATGTGAAATGCTAACATTTTTAACTTGAAAAAAATATTCCAATAAAAAGGAAGAGTTTGAGAATCAATATAAAGTTCGAACAGGTCGAATTGAAATCAAGTAATTCACTAATGAATCCATGAATTAACAAGTTAGCTGAATGGGGCAAAATAAATGGGACAAGTACCCTATTCGATCAATAGATCTTTATGCGTTTATGAAGAAACTGGTTAGGTAAAATATAAAACAGTAAAGGATTAGAAAAATTTAAGAATATCGTAATGTTGTTTTTAATGTAACAAAGTCATCAAGGGATGAAAACAATTTTTATTTTATTCCTGTTTCCCGCAATCAATGCAGAACATTTTTATTTTGCATAAAGATCCGCACTGTCTATTGATCAATAACCAAACCAAGAGAATGACCACGAGGTTGTCGAACATGATCGAAAATTGCTGGCATTGACACAAGGGTTCGATAAAATTCCGCGTTGCCCCCTGCTCGAATTAAAACAGACCGAAGAACGTCTTCAGCGTTGCCATCTGTTCACGGTGCGCGTCCCCTTGGTAATGACCGCGAGAGAGCCAGGCGACTCCGTTCGCATTTCTTCTGCGTTCAAGTAACACAGAAACGATCCGTGCACTTCCGGCCGGCGATTCACAACCTGGGAGGCGAGTCAGTCGGTTGAATTAACTTAAGCTAACGCCTCGTTTGCCCCTTGTGTACGTGCTCGCGGGGACCGTGGCCGACCGGAGATGGTAGCCGAGAAGAAGAAGAAGAAGCGGACCCAGCTGGAAAGGTGAGGATGGGGATAGAAGGTAGGGGACAGGGGGGGCCCGATCGGGCACGCGGAGGGCCCGACAGAGCCACCACCGGCAATAAAGCAACAAGACAATGACGGTGATTTACGCGGTCCTACGGCAAATGGGCTTACCTAGATTTTTGCGCGAACAGCACGCGTCGGCGAGAGAACAGAACAGAGAAGGGAGCGATTTATTAATCTCCCCTGCGACATGTACGCAGATACGATGAGACCAGGTGTTGGGCGTTATTTATTTAGTTTATAACGCCCGAGACCCACCGCTACGAATGGCTTCGAGGCAACGGAGTTTTCTTGCGTTCTTATGTAATCGACGGAGTCGTTTGGAGCACCCTTTTTTCGAAGGGAATGCGCAGTAAATATTAATCCTTTCGGTACGAATGCTGCTATATCCCGGGCGCAAGCCTTGCATCGAAAGTCACGAAAGAATTGCCTCGTTATTTAGTTGTGAATTTATTTAAACATCCTCCCCGCGTATGTAGGCGTTTATGTTCTTGTTCTTTAACACCTCTCGTCGTATGATTGGAACAATTTACACTAGAACTACCTAATCGGTCAAGATGACTGGTTCCAGATTTTTTCTTTTAGAAATATTAATATTGTAAATATGATTTTCTGATTTTTTTAGTGAACTCCTTTACTGAAGCACATATTTGAACAAAACTCAAACGAAATCTAAATAAATGCAATTTTGTCATTAATATAAGGCAATGTATGCCAATTGCATTTAGTGATCGATAGGTCTAGTGTTAAGGTCTATTACAACAGTTTTCGGGTTCTTGCACACTATTACCCGAACAATTTCTATTAATAAAAAGCAGGCAGAGTCTCCAGATGAAGACCTATCTCCCCACTCTACCTTCTTAAATTCCAAAATTTCCTTCTGTTGGGTTGGCAAATAAGTTCGTTCGGTAAATGAGGGATTATTCTCGATCGTACATTTTTAATAAATTTGGGGTTATGTTCGCGGCGCAACGGTTCGATCAAATTATACACCAAATAGCAATTTTGTAGACATTTAGTGTATAATTTGATCGAACCGTTGCGCCGCGAACATAACCCCAAAGTTCGTTCGGTTTTTGTGATTTATTCCAATGTAAAAAACCGAAAGGACTTATTTTAAAGAAACTCCTTCGCAACTCGTCTTTGTCCGATGACATATCGCACAAGGAGTCACCACAGTCTCAATCCAGTTGGTTTTAGGCGCGGCTTATCACGCTTGGCGGACGAGCCTGACAACCGTTAATTCCGTTGCCAAGCGGATTATAATAACGTCTGGTATTAAACTGATGAGTATATCTTAAGCGTGCGTAATGTAGGGAAATGATTTATCGACGACGGTCCCGCTGTGAATTATGACAACTGGAGGTCAATCGACGCGGATTAACGCACGGGTGATTTGCCTCGGACTAATTCTATGTTACACTTCATGAATGGGATTATATGCAACTATGATAAAAAGGAGACATTTCAAACAATTTTACATAGAATTCTCTATAAAGAAAACAGAAGTATGTATATAAATTAGTTTACTGAAGAACCTTAAAAGTGAAGAATTCAGTCATCGTTTTATATATTCTATTTATATTGTACAAAGAAACTTGCAATGCCAACGATACAGTGTTTGTAGATAGGATTGACTAAATAAATTCAGTCAAGTTTGAAAACGCAGCGAATACGAGTGTTACAATGTGCACACCTCTGACGCGTCTGATCATGATCAACTAATTCTACTTCCTGTATATACTAAAGACGCAAACCGGACGGATCTTTGAACTCGATTTTCTCGAAAACGAGAGGTGAAACGAAGAAATTCCTTTTCTCGATTTATGTTATGTATCCCTGTTGGACAAATTGATTAATTGAATTAGTGGCTGGAGCAACGTTGTTTGTGAGATTTCCTTAAGGTCTATTAGCTTTCATTGTTTTCCCATCAAATCCTGCTCTGCTGTAAAATTTGCATTTTGTATCGTCCAGCGTTGTTCGTTATTGTTAATTGTTATTAATGAATTGTTGACTGGAACGACTTTGGATGATACAAAGTGCAAATTTTACAGGAGAGCAGGATTTTATGGGAAACTATAAAAGCAAATAGATCTTAACACGTTCG
The DNA here is from genome assembly GCA_933228785.1 of Lasioglossum pauxillum. Classification (NCBI taxonomy): domain Eukaryota; kingdom Metazoa; phylum Arthropoda; class Insecta; order Hymenoptera; family Halictidae; genus Lasioglossum; species Lasioglossum pauxillum. The sequence continues at coordinate 40,311,875 of OW121705.1, read as the reverse complement.
CTGCCAGCATTTCTTTCGTTGCTTACCTTCCTTGTTCGAAAGTTTTATTAAACGCAACGTACCCAATTTTGAATTATTAAAACAGTTTAGCAGAAGACAGTCACAGATCCTCTGAAAATTATGCATTCTACTATGACTTTAAACGTCGAAGTTGCTGCAGCCACTAAGGTGAAGTGCCCCATGCCTGGACAGCATGTTTTTCTATTTTAAATTTTATCACTTTAAATAAACAAAAACAATTTCTTAAGAGTTTTAACATACAGTTCAGAGTTTGTAAAGTAATTTAAAATAAAAAAAATCATTGTTTAGGTTAATATCTTAATTGTATTAACAAGAATAATTCAAACCTATAGTTGGACATATTAAATCCAATCTAAGCTAGTACCTGGACAGAAGTAAAGCCTATATCGGGATAAATTCAATTTACGAGTTGATCGAGCGAACATAACCTAAAACGTTGGTTGGTGGCGCTGTTGCGCATGACGAATAGGAGATGCTTTGCGTAATATGTAGTATTCTTATCATAGATTATAGTATTGTATTATTTAACCAAATATATATTTATTTTCGTTTACTGTTTTAATAAAACTTGTCATAATACAACTTTTAAGGTTAGGTAGTAATACTGATAGATTTAAGATGTAAACATAAAGCATTATTAACGTCACAACCGGAATACATTTTCTACATACGTTATTCAAGCTAATAGAAGACTAATTATACGTACACGTAGTTAAATAATTTGCAAACGATGCGTTGATTTTATTCACAAACACGTGTCCGGCTTCAGGCGTGAGCACATTGCGTATAAGCTTAGAGGAGTACTTATAGTGGAGTACTTATATTTGAAAACAGTCCTAATCTTGGACATCTAATATTTGGATTAATAATTATTATTTTCGTTAAGTTTGATTGCCAATTTATTTTAAAATATCAATATTATTATGCGTGATAATTATTTTTTGTCTGAGGGCTTAAATTATATCTTTTTTTCTAACAAAAGTTCGAACTATAAATGCACATGATTCGCATGTAAATGGACTATTTTGTATACTGTTTTCAGATGAACTTTGAATTCATTTTTAAATTTCAATTGATGTCTCAATGAAATAATATTCACACCTACTTGTAGCTAAGGCCTCAGAATATATAATATAATTATTTAATCTCTTAATTACTGATTTTACTATGAAAATTCAATTGTCCAGATTTAGTTATCACTTTTGGACTGTCCAGACTTAGGGCACTTCACCTTAATTCAATTGTAAAATTGACAAAGAAGAGCTAGCCCATATTTAGATCTGGACTCTGTAACGGATCGCGTGCGACACGGAAGTGTCTAACGAAGTACAGGTGTTTCGGGAAATCGGGGTTCCGAAATCACACGAATGTTCGGTCTATTCTTCTGTCTGGTCGGTGGTGAAAGGCCGTGACATCCTTGCCAGTGGATAAACGAAGAAATAGCACCGACATGGTCCTCGATATACCGTTAACCCAACCCAACCCAACACCAGGGAAGCTCTCTCTTTCTCACCGCGCCCGGAAAGGGAGAAAGAGAGGAAGGTCGCGAACGATATCTACGACATGCCGATTCCGCATGAACGGGCAGAAAATACGATGCTGTATCGTTCCCCTCGGCCAACCCTTCCACGACCCCTCTGGCTCCCCTCCTCTCTCACCTGCCCCCGCGGATAGTTCGAGCGTATTTATTACCCAGGAAACAAAATGGCAAGTGCACGGTAGAGGCTCATTTGCAAGATCTACCTAAATCCACCTCGTGGCCGCGGCGCCTCGCCGGCTACGCCAAGGTTGCCGGTCTTAATGGACGCCGATCAGGAAATATTTATCTTTGTTAGCCTGGTTGCTTCGCGCAGAACTGGACTGGGTGTCGCGTCACGTGCGCTACCGGAACAACACGTGCTCCCGTTGGCCTATCTTCTGCGCTGCCTTGAACGATCGGTAGTTATTACCGATACTAAATTATACAAATTAAATTATATAAATTAAATTATATAAACTAAAAGGATCTTTATCTAAACTAAAAACTGTCTAGGTCAACCGTAAGTACAGTAAGATAAAGGCACCAGTAACTGTCCTCGTATCAGTAGATGACCGTGGAAACGTGAAAAATAATGTTTCTGGACGTACTAATCTTCCGAAAAAGACGCGATAGAGAAATATAAGGTTCTCATATTAATTAGGAACAAGCGAACCACGAAACGTTTATCTGCTCGATTTTATATGGTATTATCTTCTTTTTATTCGTATTTGCCATTTTACTTGTAATTTGTATTAATCGTTGCAAGCAAACGATAACAAAGTAACCCACCTGTCGTGTGTGTGTGTGTGTGTGTGTTTCTAGTTCTACTAACATATGATCAATTAATAGTTTTCTCGTTTACAAGGATGGTCAACTTCTGACACAATTATTGAACTTTCGAAAATGTCTATAAAATTTGAAGAATATGATTATCTTAAAATAGTTAGCTTTGTTATACAATGTATGAGGTTCAAACAGTATTTTCAAATTTACTCTCAAAGGCATTTACTATTATTCACGCAGAGAATTTTTCTTAACTGGACAACTATTAGTGCTTGTACCTTAATATTCATAAATTCTTTTAATATTCTCAGAATCTGGAATTTGAGTGAACTTAAAGTTGTTTCCAAAAATGGTTTTGAAAAAATGATTATAAAAATATATTTTTCCTTTGAATAATTCTAATAAGTCGAAAATAGTGCCGTAATATTCATAAATTCCCTTAATGGTGTCAGAGTTTGGAATTTGAGTGAAATTAAAGTTATTTCCAAAAATGGGTTAGAAAAAATGCTTATAAAATGCAAAGAAAATGATAAATGTTGTTACAGCTCCGATGTTTTTTACAGGATGGTAGTGAAGGTCGATGCAGCTTCTTGCTCGGATATAATCGCACAATTTTAAGAAACCCCGGCGCGAACGTTATCCTCATTAAGTGACAGCAATTATAAGAAGGTTGATCGTCGGCGGCAGCTATTTTATAATGGTAAGCGTAATCGCAAGTGTTTCGCGGGATGCTCGACAAGAAAACCAGCCGCGGACTGCAGTTTAGTTGGAACAGAACGATTAGGCTCGGGAAACGACACCTCGGCTTCATTCTCGGACAGGTTGTAGTAAGCTTTTGCTTTCCTTTGACGCGCGGCTCGGCCGGTGAGGACGAGAGAACCAAGTGCAATGCTCTGTTGAACGTCTTAACCGGTTGCCTTGGAAAAGCTTCGGAATAATGGCCACTCAAGATACTGCGCGATTACCGCTCGACTGTCACACCCTCATATTCTTTCGACTTCTAGGCGTGCCGTGCCTTCTGTAATACCTTTTGTTCCAGGCTACAGTTCGGTATAAAATCGACATTGATTCTAGAATGTCGCCGACCTATATTAGAAGTTAGAGGTGCGCGAGTACGCGAAGATATCGGATCGGGAAAACTAAATTCGTTAAAACACTATATTTCCATCATGCTGTTCATAATTTTGATAAAATCTGAAAAATATCTACCAGAAAAAGGGGGCTCCACTCCGATTTAACATGCATTTTGTCCGAGTTGGGGGAGGATCTGGTTTCAAAAGTTATTTATGACAAATAAAAAAAAACTTTTAGAAAACCACGCTTATATTAAAATGCACCAGAAAGGAGAAAATAATTTTTTTCCTGGTTCTCCCAAAAATTTAATGTAAATTTAAATAAAATCATGGCATTAGTGACTATAAGAAAAACGTGGAGCGCCCACGAAGATTACGTCAATATAGTTTAGCACTCCTTTTATTTTTATAGTCACTAATGTCATGATTTTATTTAAATTTATATTAAATTTTTGGGAGATCCAGGAAAAAGGTTATTTTCTTCTTTTTAGTGCATTTTAATATAAGCGTGGTTTTTTAAAAGTATTTTTATATATTATTTATTTTCTACTTTTTAGTCTTTTTTAAATGGAACGCAAGATATAGTAATAATGGTATGAAATAGTAAGATATAGAAACGCAAAATATGGAAATACGCGAGATAGAATGAGGGGATGACTCCGAGAGACGACGTCCCTTGATGGAGTCCGAAATTGTACGAAATGGAATTGAATGAACGGAACACCACACTGACTGAGTTCCTTCGGCGCGAAGTGGGTCAGTGGAGTGGGGATGAGTCGGAGTGGGAACGCGTAGTGGAGTAGGGAGCGTTGGCGCGCGGAGTGGAGATCGCTGAACGCGATGACGTACTACCGAGCGTCGCGCGGCGAGGCGTTTCGGTTAATATTTAAATATTTTTTTCTCCTAGACGCACAGTTTTTTTTAAAATTTGTTTTTTAATATTGCATTATCATCCAGTTCTGAGCTATGTTTAAAGTTTCAAGTCTCCAGGTCATCGGGAAGTGGTTTAAAAGTCGATTACAAGATTTGACGCAAACGTGGTAAAAAAAGCGTGGTAAAATGAGTTAGTGTAATTTAAAACAGCAAAAACATGAGCAGAATTTTAAGATACTGTTATATTATTTTTAACATATATTAAACATATTAAGAAAGAAAATGAATGTCACTCCAAATTGTTGCAATTCAGGTAGGAAATTGTTATTTTGATAAAGATCCGCTGTCTGCTTATGAGAAAAATAAAATGATACTCGTTGCATGACATTCACTAGATTATATCAGATCATTAAGCATGAAACTTGACAAATAAAACACAGATTTCAAACACATTTGTCAAGTTTCATACTTAACGACTTGATAGTAGGATTGTCTGGGTTGTCCTGTAGAACAATACTCTCCTCGCAGTACCAAAGGTCGAGCAACGTAAGCATTGAACCAATACTTGGGTGTGTGCAGGTTACTCGGGACCTGTTTCACTGCATTCAGAAAACGAGGATTGCGGACCCCTTTTCTGCATATTTACCGAATAGAGGATGGCTTCCGGGCGGACCTGACACTTTCGATTTTCGTGTAGGTTTCTAGCGAGTGATGCCGTATTGGCTGACGTTCCCCAAGCTGGCTCGACATAAGAGGGACACAATCGTCGGTGGCATCCCTTGCGCGCGACGCGGGCCGCTGGAAAACGGGTGTACGCGTGTTGTTGGCGCGGTATTCGACGCAGCCGGGGACCCGACGCGCCGCGGAATCATAAACACGAGCAAGGAGGCCAGGGAGTCGATGTGGGTGCGCCTTTCACATATGGTAAGGACGTTCAGTCAGTCGGATGCCCGGTGCAACGAGAGCCGCCGGAGAAAATGAAGGTGGATTGGCAGGGGTTCTTCGGGCTAGCATGAGAAGAGAAAACATGAACGAGGAAAGAGGGCCCCGCGCGTCAGATCGGCAACCGGCGAGCGGGTGCGCGAGCGAGAGGCAACGGGGACGGGACAGAGCGGGATCAACGGAGACAGGGCGAAAAGAGGGAGAGAGTGATCCCGGGCAATAGTAGTAGTATTAGTATAGTCGGTGGTGTTATAGTAGTGGTAGCAGGAGCACTAGGTAGTTGTAGTTGTGAGGTAGTAGGGTGTACCTTACTCCGGTGAGCGGAGGCCACTGTCAGTTCTCCCGAGACCATAGGCTCGAGCCATCGCGAGATCTCCCTCTGACGATTATCACTCCACGACGATCCGCAGCAACGACTCGTCAAACTGTTGCCTTGGACGTCGCCCGGACGTTCCTAGGTAATCCGCGGATTCCGCGCGCGCACCACTACCTAACCGGCCCAAGGACGCTCGCAGGTGGCCACCCTCGCGAACCCTGCCATCAAAATACGACACAGTTTCCTCGGCTCGAACATCATCCCCCACCCGAGGCGACAGCTGTTTCCTTGAGTCGCGAAACCGGCCGATCCTTGGATCAATGGTTCCCGCGAACGCGTTCACCGTGACAGCTTGGTAGCTACGCGGTGTCCTTGCGCAGGATTCGCCGACGCAAACCTGGACGCCGGATCCGCCGAGACATTTCGAGGCTACCGAAACGAGCACGTGGACGAGTGTGTTTCTGTGGGATTTCGCGCACACGTGATCGGAAGTAGGTGACTAGCGTAGTTGGTTCTGTGGACTAGTGCTGAAGTAGTGGGAACACCGCCTTCGGCTGGCTACTGGTCGACCACAGCTTCCACTTGGGGATACAGGTAGGGATTAGCGTTATAAATACTCTATTTGGACTGCTGCCAACCGCCACTTCTCCAGCGCTTGTTCGACATTTCACGCCTCACTCGCTCGTCTTGTACTCTGCTTTGTAATTCTTATATTTTCTTGATGCTCCGTGATCATCGGATTTTCTACACGTTTTTATTTAGCGACTTGTGCGAAAGCGAGGCGGACTATTTTGATCATTCCACTCGATTACTAACTTCATACTTTATTATCCGGAAACCTGTTATTTAAAATTTTGTTTGTCTGCTTTGTAATTCTTATATTTTCTTGATGCTCCGTGATCATCTGATTTTCTACACGTTTTTATTTAGCGACTAGTGCGAAAGCGAGGGGGACTATTTTGATCATTCTACTATCGATTACTGATTTCATACTTTATTATCCGGAAACCTGTTATTTAAAATTTTGTTTGTCTGCTTTGTAATTCTTATATTTTCTTGATGCTCTGTGATCATCGGATTTTCTACACGTTTTTATTTAGCGACTAGTGCGAAAGCGAGGGGGACTATTTTGATCATTCTACTCGATTACTAATCTCATACTTTATTATCCGGAAACCTGTTATTTAAAGTTTTGTTTGTCTGCTTTGTAATTCTTATATTTTCTTGATGCTCCGTGATCATCCGATTTTCTACACGTTTTTATTTAGCGACTAGTGCGAAATCGAGACGGACTATTTTGATCATTCTACTCGATTACTAATTTCATACTTTATTATCCGGAAACCTGTTATTTAAAATTTTGTTTGTCTGCTTTGTAATTCTTATATTTTCTTGATGCTCCGTGATCATAAGATTTTCTACACGTTTTTATTTAGCGACTAGTGCGAAAGCGAGACGGACTATTTTGATCATTCTACTCGATTACTAATTTCATACTTTATTATCCGGAAACCTGTTATTTAAGATTTTTTTTGTCTGCTTTGTAATTCTTATATTTTCTTGAAGCTCCGTGATCATCTGATTTTCTACACGTTTTTATTTAGCGACTAGTGCGAAAGCGAGACGGACTATTTTGATCATTCTACTCGATTACTAATTTCATACTTTATTATCCGGAAACCTGTTATTTAAAGTTTTGTTTGTCTGCTTTGTAATTCTTATATTTTCTTGATGCTCCGTGATCATCCGATTTTCTACACGTTTTTATTTAGCGACCAGTGCGAAAGCGAGGGGGACTATTTTGATCATTCTACTATCGATTACTAATTTCATACTTTATTATCCGGAAACCTGTTATTTAAAATTTTGTTTGTCTGCTTTGTAATTCTTATATTTTCTTGATGCTCCGTGATCATAAGATTTTCTACACGTTTTTATTTAGCGACTAGTGCGAAAGCGAGGCGGACTATTTTGATCATTCTACTATCGAGTACTAATTTCATACTTTATTATCCGGAAAACTGTTATTTAAAATTCTTTTTGTCCACCGGGAGTATCTGTTCATTTTGTTCTATAGAAAAATTGAAAGATATTTGCACTTTTATGGTACACCGATAAACCTACTAGATACGGCCGTTAGGCAACGCGTTAATGGCATACTTGAAGTTGTACTTTGCGTCGTCCTTTTTGTCTTTCATTCAGGAAATTCTTCCTTCAGGTATTTATCATAGTTAACGACATACCCGCCTGAAAGCGAAAGTTTTAGTCAGTGTGCATTCACCAGATAGTTATCTTCGTAACTTACGGTGGAAAGTGATCGTAGACAGAAGCTGATGAATATTTTTTTGAACGTCGACCTCCGTTTAAATCGGAAGTACTTTCCCTCATTTTTCCTCATTTTTGAGAATTTCGAATCGACGTAAGTAGCTCGATCGTTCCAATTCAGCGTTGCTCGGAGAACCAGCTCGCTTCCATCGAACCCACCAAACGGGTCGCAAGACTCGATTATCCTAATCGTTCCCTAATCTTTACTTTCTCCGCGCGCAATGCGACTGCAGAACATGCAGAGCTGTAAACAAAACGTTCTTGTAGATTTTAATTTTCGTTGGAGCAATCTAACCCTTCGAGGGCGAATATTGTTAGTCATTCGTAGACTGCGGATTTGATGCATTTATGACAAAAATGGGTAAGCACAATTTAAAGCAGTGGACATATTAAAAAGATTTAAAGGTAATTAAATCAAATCAGGCAATCAGGTAATTAAAAAAAAAGAAAGAAATTTTTATTTCACTCCTGTGTCTTCCAATCATTTTTTATTTTGCATAAAGATCCGCAGTTTAGTAATTAAAAAGAGAGGGAGAGGATACGAGTCTTCATTTAAAATAAAAATATCTTTATTGATTGTAAGATCCTTTAAAATCACCTTTACAAGGACCTCTCGGAGCTGTAAATAAACTTGCGAATTTTATGCATGTGTGAGAAAGATGGATGGATAATACAGGGTGTCTCAGCTGAAGGAGACCACCTGAATATCTCCTTTATTTATAATGGTACAAAAGATATTTATGGTATAATTTAAATGGTATCGAAGGAGGAATATCATAGAAGAATAATTTCTTTCGTCCGGTTATTTTTTCATAGTTTTTTCAAGGTCATCGTTATTTTTTTTATCGGGAAAACTAATTTCTTTTTATTCCATCTTATAGCCGCTGAAAAAATACATTTGACTATGCTTAAGTCGTTAACAAGATGAAATAAAAAAAAAGTTCTCCCGATAAAAAATAACGATGACCTTGAAAAAACTATGAAAAGATAACCGGACAAAAGAAATTGTTCTTCTACGACATTCCTCCTTCGATACCATATAAATTATGCCATAAATATTTTTTTGTGCCATTAAAAATAGAGGAGATATTTAGGTGGCCTCCTTCAGCTGAGACACCCTCTATACACAGTTGTTGAAAAGAGATAAGATGAACAGGACATTATTTTCGACTTAAGACGATTATGAGAGAAAATATATTTTAATGCAATTTAACGATTTCTCACAACTGGAGAAGTTTTCCTTTATATAAAGATGCATAGTCTAACTACAATGTATATAAATAAATATAGTTTAATGTAATTTAACGATTTCTCACAATTGGAGAAGTTTTCCTTTATATAAAGATGCATAGTCTAACTACAATATATATAAATAAATATAGTTTAATGTAATTTAACGATTTCTCACAATTGGAGAAGTTTTCTTTTACATAAAGATGCATAGTCTAACTACAATGTATATAAATAAATATAGTTTAATGTAATTTAACGATTTCTCACAATTGGAGAAGTTTTCTTTTATATAAAGATGCATAGTCTAACTACAAGCGAAGAAGGTATAGTCCGGCGATCAAGCTCCGTTACCAAAAAATGTGCATCCTCTCGCCGGTTGGTAACGAAAGCGAAAGTCTACGAGATCCTCCTGGTTGAACCACCGCGAAAGGATTCGACGTGTCGATTAAAGAAAACGCATATGGCGAACGAGAGGAGACAGGCGCGCGCCACGAATACAGATGTAAATCGGGAATACGTGAGCAGTTCTGTTTGCTAATTGTAAAAAGATAGGCTAATACCCGCGGCAAGCGTGCCGAGTATCTCTGGAATGACGAAGCACCGCCTGACATTAAAGTTTGCTCTCTCTCTCACTCTCCTTCTCTTTTTCTTTCTCTCTCTCACTCTCTCACTCTCCTCTTTCGCTCTCTCTCTCTGCTACCATCACTCGGACGTTAGCCAACGATTACACGCGGCGTTACGGCCGTGTGGGTGAAGTTCCATAGGTAGAGAATGGCGATTTGTCAGTCAATTTCTTATCGGATTAGAGGCATTTAACGTATGATTATGCGTACACCCTTTCTAGGCACAGGTGCAGCGTTCCTAATCTCCCTTCATTTAACATGCTGCCCTTTGCCACATGCCATTCTACTAATAGTGAAGCCGATTCTTCCTCCCGGTACCCCGGGGAACGATGTATTAGCATCGCTATACCGGGGCCCCGTGACAGCGGCACCGATAACGCCTTCGCCGACTGGTTTTTTAGCGCGATCCGAATCTGATAGCAAGCGGGCATCGCGAATAATGAATTCGCAGCGCGAAAACCAGCCGATTGCGAATTCCCCGGAAATTCACCGCACCGGTGAACTTGAAAACACGCCTCGCGACCGGCACACGTGAAATCGACGCTGTTTCGATAGTTGAAAGGTCCTCGACCCGTCGACCGCGTAATCTGAAATTGAAATCTGAAACGACTTTGTTGTTCACGAGGCACACTGTTCGAGACAATGCTGAAAAGTCCAGTTTTCGAGATATGAAATCTAAAACCATTTTTGTCGTAAAATATATGTAATATGCAGTTTGTAATAATAACTACCCACGATTTTGATTAAACGTATGAATCTATTATTAAAACTGAAGCCTACAAACGAATATAAAACTCGATTTTCCTAAAGTACGTGCTATTGTTATATATTTTTACCACGTTTTTATTAGCACGCTTTCTTGTTTGTCTGTTTGTTCGGTACAAATTTTTCAATTGATTTTAAACTAACTTACCGATGAGCTAGAGACTTGAAATTTTAAACATAGCTCAGAACTGGATGACAATGCAATGTTTAAAAAAGATTTTTTAAAAAAGCCTATGCGTTCAGGATATATAAATTATTAATAATTCGAACCTTTGCACCCCCCGCCGCGTGACATAGTACGTCTTCGCGTTCAGCGTCCCCACTATACTACGTGTTCCCACTCTGACTCATCCCCACCCACTGACCCGCTTCGCACCGAAGGAGCTCAGTGTGCGTCGGTGTGCGTTCGAGCTCCGTGCGGTGTTTACAAAGTTACTACGTATTATTATAGTATAATGTTTGTTTACCAAGCGAAAGAACAGTTACACCGAAATTCTCCGTCGAACCTTTATCTTTGACATTTTACCACGGCGTTCGTTTTCGATATGACGCGTCGCAATACCGTCTGAAATTTACTACATGTCTCTGTTATAATCTCATCAAAATGTTCAAAATCGATTGTAAAATTTCACACATATAAGGCTAAAACGCAGAAAATAGTTATTTAAATAAAAATAAATTTTTAAAAAATACCACGTTTTTAAAACGGACTAAAAAGTATAAAATAAAATTTTAATAAACGCCACGTTTAAAAACGGACTAAAAAGTATAAAATAATTTTTTCTAGCCCCATACAGGTTCCTAACCCCGTACAGATAGTCCTGAAAATTTGTGATCGTGAATTTTGAATAGCTATGGAAATACTTGTAAGATTTAAAACGAAAAACGTGGGGCGCATGCAATAGATAATTGATGCATGAACACCTAAATCACTAACAATTTTATTGCACTGCAAATGATATGAACTGTTTCGCGAGTTTCCTCAGCGACAGCTACTTTCTACACTCCTTACTATGTATTATCTTGCGCCCCACGTTTTTCGTTTTAAATCTTACAAGTATTTTGATAGCTATTCAAAATTCACAATCACAAATTTTCAGGACTATCTGTACGGGGTTAGGAATCTGTATGGGGCTGGAAAAAATTATTTTATACTTTTTAGTCCGTTTTTAAACGTGGCGTTTTTCAAAATTTTATTTTATACTTTTCCGTCCGTTTTAAAAACGCGGTATTTTTAAAAAATTTATTTTTATTTAAATAATTTTGCAAGTTATGTTCAGTAAGACCATTCATACACCACCATTCTTTTTTATTATTAACAACGTGTCCCAATGTTTTACATTAAATATTTATCAACTTTTTTCGAGTTTTAAAAAAAGTACCTCTCCGATGTCGTCGAACATAAGTTAGTCAGTAATTAATAAGAAATAAAAATCACTTTAATTTTTTCAACAAAATTGTCTCCGAAAAATGAACAGAAATGTAATTTTTTACATATAAACACGGTAAGCGTGTAAAACTGAGTCTCGTGATAAATGATCGTTTATTGAGTGCCGGTTTGATTGCAGCAAGCTTTTAAATGCCATAGACATTTTAGGGCGCGTTGAACCGACAGTAAACGACTGGAGTATTAAGTCCGATAATCGGAACGATCATTTGCAAGGTATATTTCACGCGTGCGATTCTCGGTTTACGTTCAAACTTGCCCAAGTGTTTTTACGGTCCATTTGAACGTTAAGAAGATTTCGAAAGGCGCTCCTTGAAGGGGAACACAACAATTACCTATTATAATGGACTATTTCGCGGTCTTCATCTGCCGACAATATGATTACAGTTAATGCGGTAATTGCCCTGGTGTTACCCGTCTCGTGCGTTTAAGCGAGCAACCCAGTGACACGTTTGCGGCGTTATTACCGTAACGGCGCTAATTTTCGATTGTGCACACGTGAACACCTGCCCCGTGGCGGCCGATTTGCGCAAGTGTCCTCAACCTTTCGCAGATTATTCGAGATACTACAAAAAGAAAAGTTTCACAGGAAAATTAAATTCCAATCTCGATTCCTTTTTCTAAAATTCCTCGACGCAATCATAGTCAGTAAATGCATGAGTGGAAAATAAAAATGGCAATATATAATATTAGAAGAATCTAAGAATGAATTCTTACGGCTTCTTATGGCTTCTTACGATCGACTTAGAAAATTTGTATTTTGTATAAAAATTGGCAGTTTAGTTGTCACTTCTTTAAAAAAGTCGTTACAATTGCAATGCTCTGTTAAATACATTCCTTTATCGGTTTAATCGTGAATTAAATTTCTAGAGAATACTCATAGGAGAATAACATATTTCTATGATACGTAATTTAAATAGTAATGTGCATGGAGTTAACTTTATTGTTTTTATCTAAAATACGATGCTGGTAGAAAACTTTATGCAAAATAAAAATGTTCTACCTTGCAACTAGACTGCGGATTTTATGCATTTATAACAAAAATGAGTAAGTCAAATGAGTAGTGAAAAAGTTTAGAGGCGAAAAGAATTCAGGTACACGAATTTATTATTTTCAGTCAGCTAAAATTATTAAAGAAGGAAAGAACTTTTTCCTTGGCCTGTGTCTTTTCAAATTGATGCAGAAAATGTTTATGTTGCGCATAAAGATCCGCAGTTTACTCATAACAAACTGAAATAGAAATTTATTGTCTTTTTTAATATGTGTAATAGGTTAAATAGAATGCAACGATATTTTTAAATTCCTCTAATGTTTTTACAGTTTTAACTCACGCCTACTCATTTTTGCCATAAAAACATGAAGATCGGCAATCTAGGAATGATTGTACAAACAAACGAAAAATAGAACGACAATTGGTACTGAAAGAAAAAGATTGTACAGGGTGTATAAAAAGGAATGGTCAACCGTCGTAGGGGTGAATCTACACCTCTGTTTCTCTTAGGGTAGATTTATAGTGGAGCAGTGAGGTGAGCTGTGCGGTGAAAAAAAAAGAAAAACAAAGAAAATACATATGTACTTTTTCTTTAGTATGTGTCGAAATGTTGTCAGGGATGTTGGTTTGTTTTCACCGCGCCGCTATCATCGATGCTCACCGCTCCACTATAAATCCACCCTTACAAATGTCCACCGATCCAGCGGTGTAGATTCTCCCCTAGAACGGACGACCATTACTTTTTATACACCCTGTACACATTCGAATTTTTTGTAACTGATGTGTAAGAATGAGGAAGGAGACGCCTGTTTCTCTTTCCCTGGAGTCTTTGAATAACGCTCGGAATAATAAAGATTCTCGAGAGGATCGAAATCAATCTTCCGGCAAGATTCTCGTCGACTGTTTGCACGTAGTTAACACGTTAGGCCAATGAATGACAACAATTTACGGGGTTGACCTTCGCGCCGGTGCTGCATTGTAACACGTACACCGTTTAGCCGGTGAACCAGCTCTACTGGTTTCTAAGTGGTGCCGCGTCCAGGAAAACCGACCCGTCTGTTCTAATCGGGTTTCCTCTCGCAGCCTCCTGTACAGCTCGCGTGAGACACGTATCCACATTCCACATTCCACCGATCGTCATCGGCGGTTTACTTTTCCGCTCGATACATTGACCGAATGATGTAAGAGCCTCGCTCCCTGAGAACTGCTTCGATGAGCTCGCGCGATCCTTTTTCTACCCGCCATTCGAACATGACTCTGCTAAACAAATTATGCGGATTCTATTCGATTAACGATATTCGAATAAACTGGTAGACAAAATTATAAATAAACTGCGCGGTTTAAACGCAAAATAAAAATTATGTACAGAACATCAGCCATATAGAAATTCCATTTTTTCTTTAATGATCTTAATCTGTGCAATTTTCAAATTTCGGAAATAATCATCTGATTTTGTTCTGACATTTTTCTCAATTTTCTCGGAAACCGTTTGCTCTGCGAAGAAATCTAATGCAACATGAAAGATGCAGTCTAGTTCTACAGGTTTTGTCTAATGTACTTTTCGATACAGTTAATTATTTAGAAGATATTCGTTCTTGTGAGCATTTGATTAATTATTTCAATGTTCATGGGCCCGGGGACACGTTTTCCCGTTATCCGATCAAACTCACACTTCGCATTTTTTTTATTAATTGGAACAATCCTGGGGGGATGCCACAAAAAATTTCGAAAGTAAAGTAAGTTTCGATTTTTACAACTTTTTAGCTGGGCCAATAACGAAAATTTAAATGATGTGTTTGGTCAACTCGTATAAATTATATACGTTGTGAAAATTTCATTGAAATTGGTTAATTGGTTTACGAGTTATAAACGCTCAAAAGTGGTAAAAAGGCTGAAAATTTTGAAAAATTGTCATTTTTACCATTTTTGATCGTTTGTAACTCGTAAACCAATTCACCAATTTCAATGAAATTTTCAGAACGTATATAATTTATACGAGTTTATTTATACGAAACACATCTTTTAAATTTTTGTTATTTGCCCAGCTAGAAAGTTGTAAAAATCAATTTTTATTTTTATCAATTTTTTTAGACGTCATTTACTAAACTAATTCTTCTAGCCTCACAGAGAAATTGAAGATCGTTTGGTCCATTCATAAAAACAGTTATTCTGATTTAAAGTGTGTTTCATCAGTTTTGCTCCTAACTGTATATAGGGTTGGCTGTTAATATAAACACATACATACATACATCATTCGTACAAAGTATTCATACACTTTTTAAAAACTAATAACTTTTTCATAATTGTACCAAACGACCTGACTTTTTATAATCAAGTAGAAGTATTGATTTACGAAATGATATGAAAAGAAGATTTTCCAAAAATTATAATTTACAAAGTTACATGCAAAAATAAAAAAGGCATATCTTAAAACTTTTTTATTTAGGCCCTCAAAAAAAATTGAAAATATATGTTTTGTAGATCTATGTTAATTATACACATACTGAAATTTTAATCGAAATCGGTTGACGCAGGAAAAAATTCTGTGAATTTAAAGCAGAAACTAAAACTAGGATTTTCACCATTTTTAACCGCTTGTAGCTCGTGTGCATGTTAATCGATTTCAATGAAATTTTCAGCGTGTGTATAACCAACATAGATCTACTAAACGTATATTTTAAATTTTCATTGAGGACCCAAATAAAAAAGTTTTAAAAAATTCCTTTTTTATTTTTGAACAATCTTTTTTGCATATCATTTCGTAAACCATTTCTTCTAATTGATTATAAAAAATCAGGTTGTTTGGTACAATTATAAACAAGTTATTAGTTTTTAAAAAGTTTACGAATACTTTGTACACCCACTGTATATGAAATAGGCTCAAAATATAGGAGTTCAAGTAAAAGAGGTACACAGCACATTTTAAACTTTTTTATTCAAACAAAGATTTTAGAAAATTCCTATAGGTACGTAAAGATCAAGTTCAATTGTAGAAATTCTATATAAAATTATAGAATATCTGTCAACCCTAATAGTACGCACCATATGCAAGTTCGGATCTGCAAGTCTGAACGAAGGATTTGCAACGAAGTATCTCATCTCCTCGAGCGACCGAGCAAACTCAGCTACTCGTTATGGGTGCGTCTTTGAGGACGGTGATGATCATAGACGTTCGAAGCAATTATTATTTAGTGCCAGCATAAAAAGCAACAATGTGTATTTCTAACCGTGTCGCAATCCTCCCGTGAGTCATCCTTCCGGTATTTATCTCGTTTGGCGATGAAGTCCTTTCACTGTGGGATTCATTAACCCTTGAACAGCGGACCATTTAATAACTTCGCGAAGAGTCCAATGATGGTAGTGCCTTAACTCACACTGTAACTTCTTCTACACATAGTTTCGCATTAGTTTCAGTGGTACTAAACATGCGTCAGTCACGGACGCATCGCATCGAGAGAAACGAGTGACATAAGTCGTCATAGGTCAGACATTACTGCGCCTCGCATTTTTTCTTTCGTATTCGATCTTTCCTCGTGGTAAATGATATTGTCAAGTATCATTATATTGCCTTAGCGAAAGATTGCACGTGGATTATGCGGAGTTAGTGTTCTATACTTGTTTATGTCGATATCTTTATTTCATTCGATTAAATACATCTGGTACAAATAACACTAATAACTGTTATTTGTAACCAAAAAGTATAAAAATTGACATTTTTTAATAATTTTCTTCTTCAAATATTTTTCTTTATATTTTGTGCACATTAATTTAAATTTCAATAATAATCAACTTTTCATTAATGATTTTTATCGTAGAAAATTTTTGGAATAACTGTTATTTTTGGTGCCTATCCATTTTTTTGAACACTAATAACTGTTATTTCTAACCAAAAAGTATAAAAATTGACATTTTTTAATAATTTTCTTCTTCAAGTATTTTTCTTTATATTTTGTGCACATTATTTTAAATTTCAATAATAATAAACTTTTCATTAATAATTTTTATCGTAGAAAATTTTTGGGATAACTGTTACTTTTGGTGCCTATCCATTTTTTTGAACATTAATAACTGCTATTTCTAACCAAAAAGTATAAAAATTGATATTTTTAAATAATTTTCTTCTTCAAATATTTTCTTTATATTTTGTGCACATTATTTTAAATTTCAATAATAATAAACTTTTCATTAATGATTTTTATCGTAGAAAATTTTTGGGATAACTGTTACTTTTGGTGCCTATCCATTTTTTGAACATTAATAACTGTTATTTCTAACCAAAAAGTATAAAAATTGACATTTTTTAATAATTTTCTTCTTCAAATATTTTTCTTTATATTTTGTGCACATTATTTTAAATTTCAATAATAATCAACTTTTCATTAATGATTTTTATCGTAGAAAATTTTTGGGATAACTGTTATTTTTGGTGCCTATCCACTTTTTTGAACATTAATAACTGTTATTTGTAACCAAAAAGTATAAAAATTGATATTTTTTAATAATTTTCTTCTTCAAATATTTTTCTTTATATTTTGTGCACATTATCTTAAATTTCAATAATAATCAACTTTTCATTAATGATTTTTATCGTAGAAAATTTTTGGGATAACTGTTACTTTTGGTGCCTATCCATTTTTTGAACATTAATAACTGTTATTTCTAACCAAAAAGTATAAAAATTGACATTTTTTAATAATTTTCTTCTTCAAATATTTTTCTTTATATTTTGTGCACATTATTTTAAATTTCAATAATAATCAACTTTTCATTAATGATTTTTATCGTAGAAAATTTTTGGAATAACTGTTATTTTTGGTGCCTATCCACTTTTTTGAACACTAATAACTGTTATTTGTAACCAAAAAGTATAAAAATTGATATTTTTAAATAATTTTCTTCTTCAAATATTTTTCTTTATATTTTGTGCACATTATCTTAAATTTCAATAATAATCAACTTTCCATTAATGATTTTTATCGTAGAAAATTTTTGGAATAACTGTTACTTTTGGTGCCTATCCATTTTTTGAACATTAATAACTGTTATTTCTAATCAAAAAGTATAAAAATTGACATTTTTTAATAATTTTCTTCTTCAAATATTTTTCTTTATATTTTGTGCACATTATCTTAAATTTCAATAACATTCAACTTTCCATTAATGATTTTTATCGTAGAAAATTTTTGGAATAACTGTTATTTTTGGTGCCTATCCACTTTTTTGAACATTAATAACTGTTATTTGTAACCAAAAAGTATAAAAATTGACATTTTTTAATAATTTCCTTCTTCAAATATTTTTCTTTATATTTTGTGCACATTATCTTAAATTTCAATAACAATCAACTTTCCATTAATGATTTTTATCGTAGAAAATTTTTGGGATAACTGTTACTTTTGGTGCCTATCCACTTTTTTGAACATTAATAACTGTTATTTCTAACCAAAAAGTATAAAAATTGACATTTTTTAATAATTTTTTTCTTCTAATATTTTTCTTTATATTTTGTGCACATTATCTTAAATTTCAATAATAATCAACTTTTCATTAATTATTTTTATCGTAGAAAATTTTTGGAATAACTGTTATTTTTTATGCCTATCCACTTTTTTGAACACTAATAACTGTTATTTGTAACCAAAAAGTATAAAAATTGACATTTTTTAATAATTTTCTTCCACAAATATTTTTCTTTATATTTTGTGCACATTATTTTAAATTTCAATAACAATCATCTTTTCATTAATGATTTTTATCGTAGAAAATTTTTGGGATAACTGTTACTTGTGGTGCCTATCCATTTTTTTGAACATTAATAACTGTTATTTGTAACCAAAAAGTATAAAAATTGACATTTTTTAATTATTTCCTTCTTCAAATATTTTTCTTTATATTTTGTGCACATTATCTTAAATTTCAATAATAATCAACTTTTCATTAATGATTTTTATCGTAGAAAATTTTTGGGATAACTGTTACTTTTGGTGCCTATCCATTTTTTGAACATTAATAACTGTTATTTGTAACCAAAAAGTATAAAAATTGACATTTTTTAATAATTTTCTTCCTAAAATATTTTTCTTTATATTTTGTGCACATTATCTTAAATTTCAATAACAATCATCTTTTCATTAATGATTTTTATCGTAGAAAATTTTAGAATAACTGTTATTTTTGGTCCCTGGTTCTAAATGTAATACGAGATGTCTGTCGCTTCAGAAAAATTTCTGAAGTTCAAGCTGATAAAAGTCGGAATTATTTCGGCACTTGGTTGATACGTTGAATTTTTCGTTGGAATATTTGTAAAATGGTGTTCCGGGGGTACGGTACGCCATAGGGTGTCCATACCGGAATTTCTTAAAATAGATCGAAACCAACGAAACGTCATCGGCGACTCTGTCCCTGTTCCGTGTCCTCAAAGCAAGCACGAGCACACGTCTCTGGCACACCGAATCGTATAAGGTCAGATCAGGTTCGGTATCCTTCGTCGATCACCCACGCCTGTTGCCTACACCCATTGTCCGGGCGTAGGAAGGTCGTTTTCGAGGGAACAGGTTCGCGTTAAGCTGTGGAATTCCCCGTTTCCTGGAAACCGACCGCTTGACGATGTGACGCGATTTTCAGATCGCGATGCTCACGCCATTTGGCAGAACCGCTCGCTCTCGACGAGATGGGAGATTGCTCCTATCTAGTAGCCAGTCTTGGCTGGTTCAATAATCAACCATCTGTATAGGAACGAGTTAAATGTGCTGCTCCAGCTGCTGCGGCTGCTACTTCGTGCAGCTAGCAACATCTGCCTGCGAGAGTTACTTTGAAATGGTAACTTTCTTGCTTGGTGAGTCTTCCAACACTTCGGACGACAAGTTTCTACTCCGGACAGGAAAGCTAAATCGTGTTGCGGTAGATGCGAGAAGTTTCAGTCGGTGACTTGTTATTGGAGTCATCGGGTTATTAGGTTGTTATAGTCACGGCAAGAAAAATGCATTGTTCAACCCTTGTGCAGCCAACCGGCTACCCGTGTACCTATTACTGCATTTCTTTCAGCTACTTGTTAACGTTCCTCTAAAAATATTACAAAATTTCACTGAATGTCCTTGCTCGATAATACAGGGTGAGTCCGAAGAAACAGAACACCTAAATATCTCCGTCACTTTTCGTTATACAAGAAAACTTCTTAGGACAAAGTTACACTGTCTGAAGGGCCACATGTAACGGTGTGAGGGAAAAAATTTTCGAGGTCATTTTTTTATGAGATTTCAAGGTCATCGATATTTTTTTAAATGGAATGTTATAAAAAAGTACTAACCTATGTATGTCGAAAAGTTAGTAGTTCACGAGATATTTCGATTTCAATAACTCTAGAACACCATTACTGTCGTAGTAAGACGTTAGCGTTTACTTTTCTAGTGTAAATTGAAGAGTTGAAATTGAAATTGAAAAATTGATGTTGAAAATGAAATTGAAGAGTTGAAATTAACGAATTGAAATTAAAAAATTGAAGTTGAAATGGGAAAGCTAAAATTTAAGTTGAAATTGAAAAATTGACATTGAAATTGAAAAATTGAAATTGAAGGGTTGATATTGAAATTGACGTTGAAATTGCAAAATTGAAATTTAAGAGTTGAAATTGAAATTGAAGAGTTAAAATTAAAAAATTGAAGTTGAAATGGAAGAGCAGACATTGAAGTTGAAATTGAAGTTGAAATGGGAGAACTAAAATTGAAGTTGAAATTGAAAAATTGAAGTTGAAAATGAAGTTGAAATGGGAGAGCAAAAATTGAAGTTGAAATTGATAAATTGAAGTTGAAAATGAAGTTCAAGATTCGAAATTAACGAATTGAAATTGAAAAATTGACGTTGAAATTGAAAAATTGAAATTGAAGATTTAAAGTTGAAGGGTTGCTATTGAAATTGACGTTGAAATTGAAAAATTGAAATTGAAGAGTTGAAATTGAAAAATTGGAATTTAAGGGTTGAAATTGAAATTAACGAATTGAAATTAAAAAATTGAAGTTGAAATGGGAAAGCTAAAATTTAAGTTGAAATTGAAAAATTGACATTGAAATTGAAAAATTGAAATTGAAGGGTTGATATTGAAATTGACGTTGAAATTGCAAAATTGAAATTTAAGAGTTGAAATTGAAATTGAAGAGTTAAAATTACAAAATTGAAGTTGAAATGGAAGAGCAGACATTGAAGTTGAAATTGAAGTTGAAATGGGAGAACTAAAATTGAAGTTGAAATTGAAAAATTGAAGTTGAAAATGAAGTTGAAATGGGAGAGCAAAAATTGAAGTTGAAATTGATAAATTGAAGTTGAAAATGAAGTTCAAGATTCGAAATTAACGAATTGAAATTGAAAAATTGACGTTGAAATTGAAAAATTGAAATTGAAGATTTAAAGTTGAAGGGTTGCTATTGAAATTGACGTTGAAATTGAAAAATTGAAATTGAAGAGTTGAAATTGAAAAATTGGAATTTAAGGGTTGAAATTGAAATTAACGAATTGAAATTAAAAAATTGAAGTTGAAATGGGAAAGCTAAAATTTAAGTTGAAATTGAAAAATTGACATTGAAATTGAAAAATTGAAATTGAAGGGTTGATATTGAAATTCACGTTGAAATTGCAAAATTGAAATTTAAGAGTTGAAATTGAAATTGAAGAGTTAAAATTAAAAAATTGAAGTTGAAATGGAAGAGTAGACATTGAAGTTGAAATTGAAGTTGAAATGGGAGAACTAAAATTGAAGTTGAAAATGAAGTTGAAATGGGAGAGCAAAAATTGAAGTTGAAATTGATAAATTGAAGTTGAAAATGAAGTTCAAGAATTGAAATTAACGAATTGAAATTGAAAAATTGACGTTGAATTTGAAAAATTGAAATTGAAGATTTAAAGTTGAAGGGTTGCTATTGAAATTGACGTTGAAATTGAAAAATTGAAATTGAAGAGTTGAAATTGAAAAATTGGAATTTAAGGGTTGAAATTGAAATTGAAGAGTTGAAATTAAAAAATTAAGGTTGAAATGGAAGAGTAGAAATTGAAGTTGAAATGGGAGAGCTAAAATTGAAGTTAAAATTGAAAAATTGTAGTTGAAAATGAAGTTGAAATGGGAGAGCAAAAATTGAAGTTGAAATTGATAAATTGAAGTTGAAAATGAAGTTCAAGATTTGAAATTAACGAATTGAAATTGAAAAATTGACGTTGAAATTGAAAAATTGAAATTGAAGATTTAAAGTTGAAGGGTTGCTATTGAAATTGACGTTGAAATTGAAAAATTGAAATTGAAGAGTTGAAAATGAAAAATTGGAATTTAAGGGTTGAAATTGAAATTAACGAATTGAAATAAAAAAATTAAGGTTGAAATGGAAGAGTAGAAATTGAAGTTGAAATGAAAGAGTTGAAATTGAAGTTGAAATTGAAAAATTGAAGTTGAAAATGAAATTGATGTTAGCGTTTACTTACTTGTGTAACGTCTTACTACGACATTGATGGTGTTTTACAGTTATTGAAATCGAAGTATCTCGTGAACTACTAACTTTTCGACATACATAGGTTAGTACTTTTTTATAACGAATGTCCAGCTGCATCGATTGATGTATTAAAAAATACCTCATTCCATTTAAAAAAATATCGATGACCTTGAAATCTCATAAAAAAATTACCTCGAAAACTTTTTCCCGTACACCGTTACATGTGGCCCTTCAAACAGTGTAACTTTGTCCTAAGAAGTTTTTTTGTACAACGAAAAGTAACGGAGATATTTAGGTGTTCTGTTTCTGCGGACTCGCCCTGTATATTAGGGGTACAGGGAATTAATGTCGTATTTTTTTCGTAAAATTAAAGTAGTTTATTACCAATGACTTCCTGCCACCTGGCAAGTAACCTTCCAATCCCTGATCGGTAGAATATAGACGGTTTTTAATAAAAAGAATGTAGAAAGTTCAATTTTTAGCTCTTATACACTTCGGAATTTCTTCCACATAAAAAATGCTGCATTGTCCTGAGCAAATGATCATCAGAAGGTTGGACATCGGGTGAACAAGTTGGGTGTGCTAACACTTCCCCAACTAACTCTTTGATTATGTTCGAGTCTTTTTTGCAAATAGCATAGAATATCGAATGTGCAACTCTTCTGGATTTGAATGGGTCATTTTGCACATAACCTCTAGAAAAACAATATTCTTCTACAAAACAGTACTAACTACAGTTACTTCTGTTGAGGCTTTCGGGTGTAAGCCGTGTCCTAAAGGAAGAAATTTCCCAACGTTTCGCAAGCATTGCAGCTAGCTTCATCAGGGGTTGGAAGACTGATACTGGTGTATGCTTGATTTGTGCTCCACTTATATAGTGGAGATTGCTCATGTTCCGGTTCACTGAGCACCAATCAAAGTAGACTTTTAATTGGGCGGCCGAACAATTAAAAAATTTTATGTATGATGTATGATGCCGGGCCGTGAAAGCCTCAAATCTCTGATACAGTACTAACTAGTTTCCTGAACCTGCAGCCATGCACCGAACAACGTAGGTGCACGAAGTTAGCCGTTATTATCAGTCAAATATTGACTTGCGCAAAAACGACATTACTTTCCGGAACCCCTAATATTAACTTATAATCTTAAAATGAAAATTTGTGCAAATATGTTAAATACAAAAAGGTTTCAAATAATCTACATGTGTAATATCGCAATCAGGCTGATGTAGAGGATCGCACAAGGTCCAATAAATCTCTGCATTTTCGCTCAAGTTGAATGTTCAGTCCGGCACAGAGAGGGTTGAGAATTGTGTTCGACGGCGCGGCGGCAGTGTAATCGTTGTAGCGGTGGTTGTGTGTGCAGAAGGGTCGCGCGTAGCACGGCATTCCTCTGCCTAATTTCCCAGCGATCCTGGCGCATAGCGTCCTGCCGAAGGAGGATGGTCGCAGGCCGGCGTGGCACGGCGCGGCGCGTCGGTCACTTTGCATCGGGTTACGGCGGTAAAGCACGTTTAATTAGAAGCGCAGAAGCCAGCAGCCCCCCCTGACCAGTATCACGGCAGCTTAGCAGCGAGCAGTCGTAATTTAGCATCGCGTTAGGCTGATTTTACAACCTGACAGAGGGGTCTGGGAGCTCTGAAAACGGTGGACCGTTTTGCGGCGGCTTCAGCCAGGCCGAAGCAAGGCAGAAGAAGGCTTCAGCAGCGAAGAGGATCGCGCCCGAGGTGCACGTCTCGCTGCGAAACAAGGGTGGGGTCTCTCGCCAAGCTGGAGGGAGGAGGGAAGATCACAGGAATTAACAGGTTACCGTGTACGAGGGACTAGTGCACGTAATTACGTTCGTTACGTCGCGTTACGTACGTTTACTCTGGCCCCGAAGGGGAGGAGGGGGCGGCCGGTGTGTTGAGGGGCCCCCCGACATATCGTTAAGCCTGGCTGCCGGTCGAACGACGGAAAAAGAGCCGCTCTTCGCCGCGAGAGGATAGGAAGAAAGGAAAGCGGCCGCAGAAAACCCACGTACACTCCGTTCGGAGTAAGGAACGAACTGGAACATCCGCCGCTCTGCTGTCTTCTGTATCGCCGCGTTCTTCAGGAATTTTTACGACTCCTCTCCTGCCCGGACGACCGCTCTCTCAGCTAGGATAGCTAACAGAGCTTAGCTACCACGGACGACTATACACGGTGTCCCGCGACACCGGAGAAACGGTTCGCGACACGATTCTGTCAGCTACCTGGAAAAAAGTTCATGCGGTTTTCTTCCTAGAAATTCATTGCATAATTCGAGTGTGTAATGTTAGCATCAACCGAATGTTACATTCATGTAGATGGTACACACGATATGCAACTTTTAATCAACTTCAACATTCTGTTATTCGTATTCTTCATTGGACTTCATTGAACGTAGCAACTTCCAGAATTATAGCAACGTCGAAACAGCAGTTCGCTCGTTTTCTGTGAGCAGAGCTTGAGAATTTTTCAATGAAACGGTGTATCATAAGGTTGTAGAACGTCGGAGAAGTCGCTGGTTGACAGGTACATGAAATTAGTTCCAGCTGCTTGCATTTTTCAGCAGATCTGATCAAATACAAAACTCGCTGATCTTTTCTTCTCGAATATTTTAGTCAGGGTTTCCCCGGAGCCACAGGACACCCTGTATATAGGAGGAAGCTACGAGGTCCACTTGTGCCTTTACTACTTTCACGTTTAAGCGGCTATTAGCGGCGATTCTCGTGACGGTGGATTCTCTCTCTTTCGTTCTCCCTGTCCTCCCTCCCTGTCTCTTTCCCTTTTCCGACCCTCTACCAACTGGCA
This sequence comes from Lasioglossum pauxillum, assembly GCA_933228785.1. NCBI lineage: Eukaryota > Metazoa > Arthropoda > Insecta > Hymenoptera > Halictidae > Lasioglossum > Lasioglossum pauxillum. Next base: position 40,286,681 of record OW121705.1, on the reverse strand, counting down.
ACCACCACCAAGGATTAGTACGCTCCTCCGGGAATCTATCTGGCACCTCTCTTTGTTCGCGCGTCCATTCAGTACAAATATGCGCCACTTTTAATTCCGCCCATGACCCACGCCGCCAGCCTATTAAGCTAATTGCGTGCTACGAGGACGCCCCCGGAATGGAATCGCCCCTTTGTGCTGCGGCCGATATTTCGGCGATTGATCGTCCCACGGTCCCTTCACGATCGGCCCGTGTAATTGCGGTTAACAAGATCGCAGGGATGACTTTTATTGGCAGCGGAATGATTTAGACAGCCCCGGGAGACGTTGGGGATCAGCCCCGCACCCGGATTGGTCCTCGCACGATCACTCGGAACGCGCGATTCGTCTATTTTGTTTGTTATCAGGCTGCCGGAATTTAATGCCACGATTTTTCTCGATTGGATTGTTATTTACACTTTTACAGCATATTTTTATCTCGCTTTTATGGTTTGGAGGGCTCGCCAGCCAATCAGTGGAAGGCCCTCGCCGTTATGTCTTTCGATGCGTAGTTGTTAACAAATAGTTGAAACTCAAGAATATTACAATCGCGAGAAGCGGATCGTAAACCTCAGCGATTAAAGCTGACCGATCACTCGCATCGAAAAATTCCTGATCACCGAGAAGCACCGACTCAACGCCCGACCCGGCTAATTAAACGTTGATTTCACCGAGCGGTCATTTGAAAAATTCTCCGGCGACTTCGCCGACGATTGAGAAGTTTTAATAAACAAAGACAACAATAACGAACTTTTGCGAGATCGAACGAGTCGGTTGTAATCGATGTGTTCGACGCGGCGCAATAACTTCGAGCCAATGAATTTGTCAGAAGCCTGATTCGTTCGTACCGGGAACGTTCAACTTGTCTTCACCTGCGAATCGGAGGCACGGCCGCGCGCACCGGTTAGACGTTCGCTCGCTATCTACCTTTTCAGCATCTTTCGCAGTCTCGCGGCGCTATCATAATGCATCGGCAATAACAGGCAGACCAGGAGGAGCAGCGTAGATGGAAATGCAGTTGGTGCTAATTGCAAAACGCCTTTATTGGGCCGAGTGGAATCTACCATTTAGGTAGATCGTAATTGAACCGGGAGGGGGAGCACCGCCGCGGCGAGATTGGAATTCCTTGACGCGCTGTCGTTTGTCTCGTCGATCTAGAAAAATGCGACTGCAACGCTTTATTATTGTAAACAGGCCGTCCTACGTCTCGACCCGCTCCTCCCGGGAACCGAGGGGAGTTTGGATTTTAGAGATATCTTGGGCCCAGGTAGGAAGGGTACACGTAGGACTAGCCAATGTCTATTTCACCACTGGGTCGCCTCGTGTGGAGCATAGGAGTGGACTAGCCGATGTCTATCTCACCACCGGGTCGTCACTATAAAGGTACACGTAGGACTAGTCGATGTCTATCTCACCACCGCACAGTGGGCTCGATTGAAAAAGTACACGACATTTTTGAATAACTCTTAAACCACTGAAGATATTGCAATGAAATTTGAACTGAATATATTAAAAAATAATTCCTTTTCAATGATTTTTAACTGAATATATTTCACATTTGTTTAACCGTTTTTATTAATTTGAAACAGCTTTATAAATTATTTATTGAAAAAGTACACGACATTTTTGAATAACTCTTAAACCACTGAAGATATTGCAATGAAATTTGAACTGAATATATTAAAAAATAATTCCTTTTCAATGATTTTTAACTTAATATATTTCACATTTGTTTAACCGTTTTTATTAATTTAAAACAGCTTTATAAATTATTTATTGAAAAAGTACACGACATTTTTTAATAACTCTTAAACCACTGAAGATATTGCAATGAAATTTGAACTGAATATATTAAAAAATAATTCCTTTTCAATGATTTTTAACGTAATATATTTCACATTTGTTTAACCGTTTTTATTAATTTAAAACAGCTTTATAAATTATTTATTCTATAATGTATTTAATATTTTCGCTATTTAATGCAAATAGATACAATTAGTATCTAGGTTAAGTTTTACATTCTTGAGAAAAATTTGTTAAGGCCGAAAATATTGAAAAATTGCAATTTTTACCACTTTTGATCGTTTATAATTCGTAAACCAATTAACCAATTGTAATGAAATTTTTAGAGCGTATATCATTTATAACAGTTGACAAAACACACTTTTTAAATTTTCGTTATTGGCCCAGCTAAAAAAGTTGTAAAAATCAATTTTTAGTATTGTTTTTTACAATTACGACCAAATGCATTTTTTCAACGTAATTTTTGAACGTCATTGACTAAACTAATTCCTCTAGCCTTAATCCATTCATAAAAAAGTTATTCTGATTTAAAGTGTGTGTGATCAGTTTTGCTCCTAATTGTATATATTGGGTTGGCAAGAAAGTAATTTCGGTATTTTTAGATGAAATAAAATCCAATTTTTTTATCAAAGCAATGAACTTTATAAAAAAATTCGTTGAATGTTATCGGCGCTACGGTTCGATCGTTAATTACACAAAATTTGAAAATACCTTGCTCAGGATGTGATTTAGTTTATATTGGACAAACATCCAGAAATCTTGATACGCGGATTAGAGAACACAAACACAATGTATTTTTACCACCATCACAACATACTGCTTTGACGAAACATTCAGTAGAACTGGATCACAGATTTAATTTTAACAATGTTAAAATAGTTGACAGAGAAGAGAATTTACAACAAAGATTATTATTGGAAACTTTCCATATGATTAAACACCAAAGCGTAAATCTCAGGTATGAAATGCCTTTGATACATGAATACTACGCAACATTACTGTGCAGTAATGTTATATGAGGAACCTTTTCCAATATCAAAATAGTTTCTCTTACTGTTTCAACCTAATTATATACAAGTAATACATACAGATGTATACATAATCAAATTCCAGACTTTGAATGTTAATAAATTCACGATTTACCAATAAGGTATTTCATTGGTTGAAGGTATAAACACATTGTAGGTTTATTTGAATTTACCGCCGTTATCGACCCATACAACCTAGATCTCTGCCAAAATTGATCAGTATAGTGAAAACTGACATGCCGAACACACGTCAATTACGAGTCTCACGACTCTTATAATTTCATACTAGATCACACCTAAGCAAGTGAGTTTGGAAAACTAGTGAAAAATTTGTTATCTTTCATATTCAAACAATTAACAATTACTAATTCTGAAAATTACAATTTAATGAGTTAAAAATGTCTATTTTTCTTACAGACGCAATTTATTTGTCTTGAAAATGGTCTGAATATTGACCGAAACGTCGACTATATAATATTAGCAAAATTGCTTAGTGAATTTTCAAATTTTGTGTAATTAACGATCGAACCGTAGCGCCGATAACATTCAACGAATTTTTTTATTAACAATAATACGATTGATATAAACAATTTTGTTTACAATGAACTTTATGAATAAAATATTTTCCATTTTGTAGTATGATCTTTTGCCATCTTTCTGGTAGCTTCATAATTCCGCGCTCATAAAACTTCTGATCCTTTTCGGTGAAAAACTGATCCAAGTGCGATTTCAGATCATCATCATTAGTGAATGTTTTACCATTTAAAGAGTTTTGTAAACTTCGGAATAAATGATAATCTGATGGTGCAATGTCAGGGCTATATGGTGGATGTGACATCACTTCCCAACCAAGCTCCAATAACTTTTCACGTGTTACCAAAGATGTGTGTGGCCTAGCGTTATCATGGTGGAACACGATTCCTTTGCGATTTGCCAATTCTGGCCGTTTTTCTTTGATTGCTATGTCCAGTTTTGTTAGTTGTCGACAATAAACATCTGAATTGATGGTTTGGTTCCTTGGGAGCAGCTCAAAATACACAATACCTTTGTAATCCCACCAAATTGACAACATGATCTTCTTTTGGTGCAATTCAGCTTTCGGTGTGGTTTGGGCTGGTTCATCACGCTTGGACCATGATCGTTTTCGAGTTGTGTTATTGTAAACAACCCATTTCTCATCACCGGTGATGATTCGCTTGAGAAAAGGGTCGATTTCATTTCGTTTGAGATGCATATCGCATATGTTGATGCGTTGCATTAAGTGAATTTCTTTCAACTCGTGTGGAACCCAAATATCGAGCTTCTTAACGATTCCGAGACTTTTTAAACGATATTCTATGGTTGTATGCGAGACATTTAACCTGTCTGCAATCTCTCGGACAGTTATATGACGATCCGATTCAATAATGGCTTTCATTTGGTCATCATCAACTCCAGATGATCGACCAGAACGTTGGTCGTCTTTAAGTGAGAAATTTCCAGAACGGAATTTTTTAAACCAATTCTGGCACGTGCGTTCTGTTAAGCAATCTACACCGTAAACTTCGCATATATCTTTGTGAGCCTCGGCAGCTTTTTTACCTCTACGGAAATAAAAAAGCAATATATGCCTATAATGTTCGTTTCTGCACTCCATGTTCAAATTGACACAGAACTAACAATTTTAATCAAAATTACGTGTAATTTGCTTCAAAAGTAACCTAAAAGATGCAGTTAAGAAATGTCAGAAAGAAAACAAACGCAACGTTAACAGAAGCCAATCAAACAAAACATAACGCCATCAGTTAGTGAAAACCGAAATTACTTTCTTGCCAACCCAATAGCTAACTTTGTAAAAATCAGAAATAACAGAAGAATTGTAAAATTACGATCGCCGACAGATTGGAAAAAGAATCTGATAGAATCTGAATTGATTGTCCCTGTTGCCCAATTTTATTAATAAATCCGTTTTTCCCTATCGTTTTCCTTATAATATATAGAATTATTTCCAAAAGCTGCCTGAACAATCAGCAATTTTTCAAAGTCTGTAACAAAATTCGAAGGTATCAGCAAGACGCTGGTGTCTGTGGAACTTCATACACTTACAGTATGTTCATAAAAATGAATATCTTCATTTTATCCGCACCTCAAAAAATCGTTTAGTCAATGGAAGAAGTACTTTATGCGTCGTAAAGGTAAGCATGAAAATGTGCATGAAGATCCGCGGTCTAATGACGAAGGGGAAAGGAGATATGGGTCTGTACTGACCCATTACACAGACGGCACGGATGAAAGGAAAAATGTATGTGGGAGTTAGAAGAAAGTGCTGGAAGACACGAAGGAGAAGTGGAATAGAAGAGAGGAACGAGAAGAGGATAAATGACTAGGTATTAATAAGCAGGGAAAGATAAGGAAATAAGAAGAAACGGGAAGGGATAATGAGGGAAGAGAACGATTAGACTGAGGTTAGGAATAAGGCTCCGCGGACGTTTAAGGATTTATTATCTAATTTATTTTCACCGCGAAATCCTCAAAAGAAGAAATATGATTTCCTTCGAGTTCTCATTTCGCGATCTGATCCAGAAAAATCTGCAGTTCCATAAACGTCGAGGACAATGCTACACCACTGATCGTACAGTATTCACCACAAAATTATCCTCAATTCAGTTTGTTTATTAGTTTATTATTGCTATATACAGTGCACGAAGATGAAGAAGCTTCTCAAACAAATCTAAGGGATGATTCTTCTAAATTATTAACCCTAAAATATTATTTACTACTTCCTAGAAACTCCATTTTCATTCTGATTGAACCTCTATGTAAAATAAAAATTGTCCAAGTCCGTTTTAAGAAACAGAAGATACACGAAAATGCATTTCCTCTTATTAAATTTCTCTGACTTTATAATTTTCTTTTTGACTACTCCATTTTTGTTATAAAATTTAGAAGTTATTTTAAAATGCATGCCAAATAAGTCTTCGTCTGCGGGCAAGATTAAAATTGCGTGGCGCTGTTGGCAACCACAGCAGGTCGTTCAAGGGTTAACAAAGTAGCATACTAGCTCTGTGGCTCTATCTTCCGCACGATGCCGAGAGATCTTAATCATTTAATTCTTAACTTTTGTCTCGTGTACTCCTCAAGAACTATCCCGGAAATGCTCTCCCAACTTTTTTAGCTGGGCCAATAAAATTTAAAAGATGTGTTTGGTCAACTCGTATAAATTATATACGTTGTGAAAATTTCATTGAAATTGGTTAATTGGTTTACGAGTTATAAACGATCAAAAGTGGTAAAAAGGCCAAAAATTTGGAAAAATGGCCATTTTTACCACTTTTGATCGTTTATAACTCGTAAACCAATTAACCAATTTCAATGAAATTTTCAGAACGTATATAATTTATACGAGTTTATTTATACGAAACACATCTTTGAAATTTTCGTTATTGACCCAGCTAGAAAGTTGTAAAAATCAATTTTTATTTTTATCAATTTTTTAGGCGTCATTTACTAAATTAATTCTTCTAGCCTCACAGAGAAATTGAAGATCGTTTGGTCCATTCATAAAAACAGTTATTCTGATTTAAAGTGTGTTTGATCAGTTTTGCTCCTAACTGTATATAGGGTTAGCTGTTAATATAAACACATACATACATACAGTGGGTGTACAAAGTATTCGTACACTTTTCAAAAACTAATAACTTTTTTATAATTGTACCAAACGATCTGACTTTTTATAATCAATTAGAAGCATTGTTTTACGAAACGATATGCAAGAAAGATTTTCCAAAAATTATAATTTACAAGGTTAAAAAAGCTACAAAAGATGCCTTTTTTATTTTTGCATGTAACCTTGTAAATTATAATTTTTGGAAAATCTTTTTTGCATATCATTTCGTAAACCAATGCTTCTAATTGATTATAAAAAATCATGTTTGGTACAATTATAAAAAAGTTATTAGTTTTTAAAAAGTGTACGAATACTTTGTACACTCACTGTACATCATTCGTACTTCAACTGAACAGTTTGAGTCACCAAATTTGATCTTTTTCCCCACTCGATGTCTTCTCAATTAACAATAATTCCTATTTGAGCGTTAAGTATTTACCCGTTGAGCGCACCTTGCGATTCGGACTGCCTCCATCGGACAAACATCCCCATTGCGCGTCGGTCTCTTCAGCTCTGGCATCGAGGAACGCTCCTCTCATCTGCGTGCATACATCAACGTTCACCGTAAGATATTATCCAACGGCGTTCCTATTTTTTTCGAGCGGTCCCTAGCGCGAAACGTAACGGGAAATTTACGCAAACACGAGTCCCCCGGACGCAACGAAGATATTAATCTCCCCGTGTCGGGTCGCACTGTTTCTCAGCGCGCGGCGACAATATCCTCGTAAATTCGTGGCAAATCGAATTCAGATTTATTCTCGCCTCGGAGGCTTGTTTATGCGCAGGTCCGCTCCGAGGCGGGAGGCTCGGGCATACAGGTGTCTACTTTCAAATCGGAGGGCCGCTACTCCGTTTGAATGTCAATACGTTTCCGAGCGCGGCGCCCTTCAAGGAGAACCGCCAGATTTTTCCATCACGCCTCTTATTTCAATACTTCTCCCTACGGATCGAAGCGAACAGCTATCTTTCGTTTCTAGAAAAATTCTGTTCTTGCACAGGCTTTTATCTTGCTTTTTAACAGACGTCATAATTGTTGGAAGACAAATTTTCAAAGTTATGGTATAAGAGTTATTACATTCAATTAACAACTGGTTACGGATGACTATTATGAACGACTAAAATTTAGTTTGGCTACCAGTAACCTTTAAAAATGACTGGACCTTTTTTGGTTACCGCTCTAAAGAAGACGATAACCTTTTTAATATTGTACTATACGATTTGAACTTTTTTGGGAAGCTAGAGCAATTAATTTACTAAAGGATGTGAAAAGAAATTTTGTCAAAAATTACACTTGATCGGAATTATTGAAAAAATACTGAAAGTTGAATTTTTAACTTTTTTATTTACGAATTATTGCCGAAAATCGTGAAAATCTGCAATTTTTACCATCTTTAAACGTTTGTAGCTCGTTGCAACGTCGACCGATTTTGACGAAATTTTCAGAATATGTTTAATTGACACAGAACTACAAAACGTATTTTTTAAATTTTCAATGTAGGCCCACATAAAAAAGTTAAAAATTCAACTTTTAGTATTTTTTCAACAATTCCGATCGAGTTCAATTTTTGACAAAATTTCTTTCCACATCCTTTAGTAAACTAATTGCTCTAGCTTCCCAAAAAAGTTCAAATCGTTTAGTACAACATTTAAAAAGTTATCATCTCCTTTAGAGCGGTCTTAAACTTTTGTCCGCTACTGTATATATATTTTGGTTACCGATAACTAGACTGCAGATCTTTATGCAAAATAAAAATTGTAGGCATTAAGTAAAAGACATAGGAACCAAGTAGGAATTTATTCGAGTAAACACTTTACCGAGCTCATAATTAGATCTAAGTTTCGATCCTGTAGGATCAATAGTTCAGGAGTTATGCTTGTTTAAAGTTGAGCAATCTGCAGTGTTTTTGACAGGCCAGGGCGCCGCCATATTGTAGTGTCGCGCTCCGCTTACCGAGCAGAGCCGCTAAGTAGTAGTTGGTTGGTGATTAGGTCGGGGGGGGGGGGGCAAGCTAAGCTGCTCGCGGTCGTCACTACAAACCAATATGGCGGCGCCCTTACCTGTCAAGAAACTGGAAATATGCTCAACTTCAAGCGACCATAGCTCCTGAACTATTGATCCTAGAGGTTCGTATTTTGGTTACCGAAAACTACACTGCGGATCTTTATGCAAAATAAAAATTGTAGGTATTAAGTAAAAGACATAGGAACCAAGTAGGAATTTATTCGAGTAAACACTTTACCGGGCTCATAATTAGATATAAGTTTCGATCGTCTAGGATCAATAGTTCGGGAGTTATGCTTGCTTAAAGTTGAGCAATCTGCAGCGTTTTTGACAGGCCAGGGCGCAGCCATATTGTAGTGTCGCGTTCCGCTTACCGAGCAGAGCCGCTAGGTAGTAGTTGGTTGGTGATTAGGTCGGGGGGGGGGGCAAGGAAAGCGGCTCGATGTCGTCACTACAAATCAATATGGCGGCGCCCTTATATGTCAAGAAACTGGAAATATGCTCAACTTCAATCGACCATAGAACCTGAACTATTGATCCTAGAGGTTCGTATTTTGGTTACCGATAACTAGACTGCGCATCTTTATGCAAAATAAAAATTGTAGGCATTAAGTAAAAGACATAGGGACCATGTAGGAATTTATTCGAGTAAACACTTTACCGGGCTCATAATTAGATCTAAGTTTCGATCCTGTAGGATCAATAGTTCAGGAGTTATGCTTGTTTAAAGTTGATCAATCTGCAGCGTTTTTGACAGGCCAGGGCGCCGCCATATTGTAGTGTCGCGCTCCGCTTACCGAGCAGAACCGCTAGGTAGTACTTGGTTGGTGATTATGTCGCGGGGGGGCAAGGAAAGCGGCTCGATGTCGTCACTACAAACCAATATGGCGGCGCCCTTACCTGTCAAGAAACTGGAAATATGCTCAACTTCAAGCGACCATAGCTCCTGAACTATTGATCCTAGAGGTTCGTATTTTGGTTACCGATAACTAGACTGCGCATCTTTATGCAAAATAAAAATTGTAGGCATTAAGAGACATAGGAACCATGTAGGAATTTATTCGAGTAAACACTTTACCGGGCTCATAATTAGATCTAAGTTTCGATCCTGTAGGATCAATAGTTCAGGAGTTATGCTTGCTTAAAGTTGAGCAATCTGCAGTGTTTTTGACAGGCCAGGGCGCCGCCATATTGTAGTGTCGCGTTCCGCTTACCGAGCAGAGCCGCTAGGTAGTAGTTGGTTGGTGTTTAGGTCGGAGGGGGCAAGGTAAGCGGCTCGCGGTCGTCACTACAAACCAATATGGCGGCGCCCTTACCTGTCAAAAACACTGCAGATTGCTCAACTTTAAGCAAGCATATCTCCTGAACCATTGATCCTAGAGGTTCGAAACTTCGATCTGAATCCGCGCCGAGTACAAATCTACCGGATTACATACCAAATACATCATAGTTTATAGCAGAAAGGCACACATTTTGAGTTAGGTAAAGTAAAGAGCAGCAATTTATTCCTCTCTTTAATAGATTTATTAAATTGTAAGAAATGTATCGACACTCTAAAATTCTTGTAATCTTTTGAATATTTCAAATTACGCCAACTCATTTTTGCCACACATGCATAAAATCCGCAGTCTATCGATAACCATTATTTAGGAGAACAAAGTATTTTGGTTACCGCATAATTAATATCGTAGGCCAGGCCCGGGCAACTCTCGTTACTCCTGAGTCCTCCCCACCAATCAACTGTGGAAAATATTCATTATTATTATAAAAGAAATAATTATGCCTACAGTGTTTTTGTATACGTATATTTGCAATCGATGCTTCATAAAAATACCTTGTTCATAAAAATTTATGGTTTCAATGTTGTTTATGCAAGTTTCCTTTATCAAGTTTTAATCTGACCAAGTTTTAATCGAAGAAGTAATTCTTATCCTATCACTTTTTCTCATTTCGGTGATAACAGTGACGTCTCGACTGGAAGGAAGGTGCTAATCGATGGCTGAACATATCGAGACTCGACACGAGCCTCTTCTCGCGCGGCGATCATCATCATTTGCGGCGATGATGAACGCTTCCCTCGGTATTTCACACGATTCATCGTATTGTCAGCGGAGTTATGCTGCCGTGGCTCGTCGCGAATGCTTTGTGGGAAACTGATGAAATTGTAATGGTGGTTGTCAGTCCTAGTCAACGCGGGGTCCCGTGTCTATCATAATGTGAAAGCCGACGGCTGCCAACTGCGTGCACAACGGCCAGTGATTAAACGCCTTGAACGGCGGATTATTTTCTAATTGGTAAAATATTTGTTTCCTTCGACAGCTGTCCGTCATCATAGAAATATTTTTCTTCCTTGTTACGTCGACTGAAATATATGATCGATATTCTTTTCTCGTTGCATCATTTTAGAGAAGCACTGCCAAAATTAATGTAATTACTACGCACGGTGTGGATAATTTTTTAAATCATTCATAACGAACATCTTTTTGCGCTTTATGGTGCATTGTTTTAAAATTGTCCGTGCTCCGACATAAATCGTGTAGATCAGTGTCATTTTAATAAGAAAAATGTCACGAATAAGTTGGTGGTCCCATAAAAACATAATGAAAATTAAAGAAATTTTGTAATTGGATTAGTTGTGGTTTACACTGCTCGGTGACCGAGGCAGCTTGAACTTCCTGGCCCCTTGCGGGATACGTCCCCAGAGGAGGGGGTAGCGAACTGACTAAGATCGTACAGTTGCGTGCGGCTTATTGTCACATCGAGACTTTACTGTACCGATATTCTTACTCCTTTAATGTTCTAACTGTTTTAAATCGCACCTTCTCATTTTTGTAATAGATGCATAAAATCCACAGTTATCATTAGTATTATTTCAACTGGCTGCCACAAAATTAAAATTTAGACTGAACATTTGTAATTATGTATGTGTCGAAGTGGATCCAGAGGTTAATATTAGATATTAGAATATTAGAATATTAGAATTATAACATTAGAATTATTTTCCAGGTAATAATGAGTAAATAAATTTTTACATTTTATATATTTAGAGCTCGACTCTTCTAGTCTCAATACACTGCGACGTTTCGTGCAGATTGCTATCAAAAACCGGTCAGATGTCGAACTCCAAAAGTCAGCGTGTCTATTTATAAAAATGGCTATAACAAAAAACAATTCCTAGCTGACGTAAGCGTCCAACACTGTCCGGTTGAAAATACCAGCAGTTTAGTAAATCCGGATTTCAACAGCTCTCAAAACATTTTATTCCAGACGAGTGGTTAATGATGTGCTAATTCATGCCTACTGATTATTAACTTCTGCCCAAAAGAACCACGTTGGAGATCTTGCAAGCTTTTTGTAAGTCAGGTTTCTGCATGGTTCATTAATTTTAATACAGATTGCGGAGCTCGGAAATAGCAAGCACCCGAGCTGCGGTGGATCGACGAATTGGGCGACGCGACGTCGACGCACGAATCGATTTTTAACTATACTTTCTAATCACCGATGATCGAGGGTAACTGTATATATGTACATCCTGCTGGTCGCGTGCACATGCAAGCTACACGTGCTCCTGCTTCATGGAACATGATGTTACCTACCCCACTACCGATGACCGGTTACGCGCGGAAATCCACTTTCGATTTTTAACAGCTACCTCCACCGGCTTCCTGGAATTCCCCCTTTCAATTTCGTTTCCCTGTTTTTTCCTACATGTTAATATGAGCTTGTGCGTCGAACACCGTCAGCTATGAGGAAGCTGTTCGGTTTTTAACGCTACGCTATTTCTGGAAAGCAGAAACTCAGAGTTGAAATGGTTCAGTATTTCAAATATGTACAGTAGCGGACAAAAGTTTAAGACCGCTCTGGTGAAGACGATAAATTTTTTAATATTGTACTATACGATTTGAACTTTTTTGGGAAGCTAGAGCAATTAGTTTACTAAAGGATGTGAAAAGAAATTTTTTCAAAAATTGCAATTGATCGGAATTGTTGAAAAAATACTAAAAACTGAATTTTTAACTTTTTTATGTGGGCCTATGTTAAAAATTTAAAAAATACGTTTTGCAGATCTGTGTCAATTAAATATATTCTGAAAATTTTGTAAAAATCGGTCGACGTTGCAATGAGCTACAAACGTTTAAAGATGGTAAAAATTGCAGATTTTTACGATTTATTGTCGAAAATCTGCAATTTTTACCATCTTTAAACGTTTGTAGCTCATTGCAAGGTTGACCGATTTTGACGGAATTTTCAGAATATGTTTAATTGTCACGGATCTACAAAACGTATTTTTTAAATTTTCAATATAGGGCCACATAAAAAAATTACAAATTCAACTTTTAGTATTTTCTCAACAATTCCGATCAATTGCAATTTTTGAGAAAATTTCTTTTCACGTCCTTTATTAAAGTAATTGCTCTAGCTTCTCAAAAAAGTTCAAATCGAATAGTACAATATTAAAAAAGTTATCGTCTTCTTTAGAACGGTCTTAAACTTTTGTCCGCTACTGTATATTCATGTCTGGATTATTCTACAAAATTTTGTTTTTAGTTTGAATTCTTTATTCGAAATCTGAATATTTTTATTTATCTTATTCTACTGTATTTGATATTTTCAAATAAATTTGGGGTTATGTTCGCGGCGCACCGATTCGATCAAATTATACACTAAATAGCAATATTGTATAATTTGATCGAACCGGTGCGCCGCGAACATAACCCCAAACTTATTTAAAAAATGTACGATCGAGAATAATTTCTTATTTGATATTTTCATTTGAAATTCGTTATACGGAATAGAAACTGTAGCTAAACTTCGTTATGCAATAAAAATCTCTTTAAAAATTATTTAAATAAAAATAAATTTTAAAAAAATACCACGTTTTTAAAACGGACTAAAAAGTATAAAATAATTTTTTCTAGCCCCATACAGATTCCTAACTCCGTACAGATAGTCCTGAAAATTTGTGATTGTGAATTTTGAATAGCTATGAAAATACTTGTAAGATTTAAAACGAAAAACGTGGGGCGCAAGATAATACATAGTAAGGAGTGTAGAGAGTAGCTGCCGCTGAGGAAACTCGCAAAACAGTTCATATCCTTTAGAGTGCAATAAAATTGTTAGTGACTTAGATGTTCATGCATCAATTATCTATTTGCATGCGCCCCACGTTTTTCGTTTTAAATCTTACAAGTATTTTCATAGCTATTCAAAATTCACAATCACAAATTTTCAGGACTATCTGTACGGGATTAGGAATCTGTATGTGGCTAGAAAAAATTATTTTATACTTTTTAGTCCGTTTTTAAACGTGGCGTTTTTTAAAATATTATTTTATACTTTTTAGTCCGTTTTAAAAACGTGGTATTTTTAAAAAATTTATTTTTATTTAAATAATTATTTTCTGCTTTTTAGCCTTATATGTGTGAAATTTTACAATCGATTTTGAACATTTTGATGAGATTATAACAGAGACATGTAGTAAATTTCAGACGGTATTGCGACGCGTCATATCGAAAACGAACGCCGTGGTAAAATGTCAAAGATAAAGGCTCGACGGAGAATTTCGGTGTAACTGTTCTTTCGCTTGGTAAACAAACATTATACTATAATAATACGTAGTAACTTTGTAAACACCGCACGGAGCTCGAACGCACACTGACGCACACTGAGCTCCTTCGGTGCGAAGCGGGTCAGTGGAGTAGGGATGAGTCAGACTGGGAACACGTAGTAGAGTGGGGACGCTGAACGCGAAGACGTACTACGTCACGCGTCGGGGGGTGCAAAGGTTCAAATTATTAATAATTTATATCTCCTGAACGCATAGGCTTTTTTAAAAAATTCTTTTTAAATATTGCATTGTCATCCAGTTCTGAGCTATGTTTAAAATTTCATGTCTCTAGCGCATCGGGAAGTTAGTTTAAAATCAATTGCAAAATTTGTACCGAACAAACAGACAAACAAGAAAGCGAGCTAATAAAAACGTGGTAAAAATTGTTTACGATCCTCGTATGTTAAGAAATTTATCGTAACTACAGGCAAAGTAAACACAATCGACTTTCCGTATTATTCAGCTTTAAATCTGCTGTTCGGCACCAATTCAGGGTACATTCAATATTTGCCTATAATATTATAATAAAGCGTTTATAAATAAACTTTGTATAACATTTTTTTCGTATTTTCACTTGTAGATCATGCTTCTACAATCTTGCCGGAAAAGTAGGAAACACCACACCCTATATATTACTCAGTAATAACTAAAAAATGAAAGATTTTTATATGCTCCTCGTTTATTGCAGTTGACGCAAGCAATTTTTAGTTTGCACATTGTTCCGCAGTCTAGTTATAACTAAAACGTATGAAAAATTCGTGAAACTTTGTATTTATCATACTCATTTTTATCATAAATCACATAATTAAATGTCAATAATTACATGACATTTACACAATTTACATAATTATATGTAAAACAATATAAAAACTTTCCAATTCAATTATTGGGAACTGAAGTTAAACGAAAATGTATTCTTTCTTTTAATACAATCTTAATAATTCGATAATAATCAGACTGCGGATTTTCATGCAAAATAAAAAATGTTTGCATTAATTACAAGACACCAGAGTGAAATAAAAATTGAAACCAATACGCTGATGTCTTTAAATCTTTTTGATATGTAACAAACAAACATTATACTATAATAATACGTAGTAACTTCGTAAACACCGAGCGGAGCTCGAACGCACACTGACGCACGCTGAGCTCCTTCGGTGCGAAGCGGGTCAGTGGAGTGGGAATAAGTCAGAGTGGGTACACGTAGTAGAGTGGGGACGCTGAATGCGAAGACGTACTACGTCACGCGTCGGGGGGTGCAAAGGTTCAAATTATTAATAATTTATATCTCCTGAACGCATAGGCTTTTTTAAAAAAATCTTTTTTAAATATTGCATTGTCATCCAGTTCTGAGCTATGTTTAAAATTTCATGTCTCTAGCTCATCGGGAAGTTAGTTTAAAATCAATTGCAAAATTTGTACCGAACAAACAGACAAACAAGAAAGCGAGCTAATAAAAACGTGGTAAAAAGTAGAACAGAATCACCCAAGAAAAGTGTAAATATATGAATTATCTTGTAAATTCGATACCGTCGGTCCCGAAGGACTGTCATGGCGTCCAACGTGTTAATATTCTTCGGGAGTACTAATTTCTTTAGGAATGATTCGCAGTCACACACAGACCGGCAAAATTGTTTGGTCTGCAGACCTGCGTCCGCGAAGGGTTAATCCTACACGGACACCTTGTACATCGGCGATTCCCAGGCATTATGGATTGAATATTTCAACGACGAAAATCTCGCGGCGGAATTTAATCGGCGCTTCGACGCGCGACACCTCGGCGGAAGAATTCAACGCGAGTTTAGCCGGCAACGAAAATGCGCGTGCCCCGAATGCAGGCCCTTTGTCCTGCAGGGGCATCGCGTGTTCGAACAGCATACGAAATTCGGCCATTGTCGCCACGCTCTGTTCCGTCCCGTATAAATAGCCGTTTCTCGCGACTCGGCGAATTCACGATTCCCGAAGCTGTCCGCTTAAATCACGGTTCGTGGTCCGTGCGTGCATTATGCGCTAAGGAAATCCTTAGAGACGCAGGCCGCGACGCACTGCGAGATTAAGAATATTCGCGCGGCCATAATGCTCAAAGCGCGTGATATACTTCGAGCTCCGCGCCGCTGTAAGAATACCGATTAAGACGCGGCGCCTGCACAGATTTATGAAACGACTCGCCTGGAACTTTGCCGACCAAATTTCATGTAAAATCCACTATCAATTGGTCGAAATTTGGATTTCTTCACAACCCTTACCATCGTGATATCTCGTCTTGGCTAGACTTTACTTTACCTGACCCAAAATTTGTGCCTTTCTGCTATAAATTGTGACGTATTTGGTATGTAATCCAGTAGACTTGTACCCGGGGCGGCTACAGATCGAAGTTTCGATCCTGCAGGATCAATTTTTTTTTATTAAAAAATAAAAAATTAATGAAATATTGTCGGTGAAAACCGTGTCGGAGAAATCTGTGTCGATGATTTCTATGGGACCCGGTTGGAACAGCCCCAGGACTGGTAATAAATACGAAATTTCTTTAAAAACAAAAAAGGTTTGGATATAGCCCTATTAGTGCACCGCCGATTTCAAGTCCCCAGTTGGCACACAGCAAGATCGAGCCGTACAGAATGACAGAACAGAAAGAGTAGGTAAAATGGTAAAAATCGAACAGGTGCGTCGAAGTATCGGGTAAAAGATGCGTGGCAGAAACGGAAAAGAAAAGAAGTCTCGAAGTGGGTTTCGCCGAGCGAGCGAGATCGGTCGGGCGCCAGGCCTCTGATGTTTCGAAAGTCATCTCGCGGTGAGTTTTTGCTGCATAGAGGTGTAGGCTATGTAAAGGTCGTTCTACGCCAGCGAATCAATGGCGACCACGTTGAAAAAGAAGCACGGACGGGTAGAGACCGGTCACTGTTGCCAATTTGTGTGGTCCCCGCTGGTTACCCAATGTAGGTGTGACCGCAACGAACATCGTGAACAGGCAGTTCCGACCCTTCTGGGAAGGAGGAAGCCAACAGCCTGGCAAAGAAAACGCGCGCAACACGACGGCATGGCATGGCACGGCACGGTATGGCATGGCAGGGCATGGTATGGCAGCAGCCAGACATTTTCGGTGGCCTTTTTCTCGCTCGGAGCGAGTCGCGCTCTTATCCAATCACGACCAGCAACCTTGTTCCAACGCGGACGAAACTGAGAACGAACCGACGAACACGATCCACACCCGCCGGTCTCTCGCACCGTGAACTCGTGATTTTATTTGAAGGGAAAATGCGAAACTCGTGATTTGCCAGGGTGTGGTGGTGTGATATTCTAGAAAATGCAAATCGTTCCTTGGCCAACTGCTCGCTGGCTCGCCGCGAGGATAGACTAATGTGCGACTTCAACTTTATGGATTCCCGTTCGGCGTTCTTTGCACGATTTTATTATGGGGCGTCGAGCGGTCGAGGCGTGATTTGATGGAGAAATGAATTGGTAGCGGAAAGCTTTTGTGAGAACATCTGGGAGAATGTTCGATGTAAATTCGGAGTTGTTGAATGAAGAGGTAATGAATAATATTGCCGGACAAAAATGCATCGAAATGTTGTTCTTGAAGATCTGCAATGAAACGTTTCAAGTGTCAAGATTGCTTGAAGCAAATTTCTAATAAGTTACTTGTATTATATAAAGCTCTCCCTTAACCTCTCCAATCAAATCCTGGTCTCACTTTTCATCGACATGGCCAAATCATCGACAAATGTCTTCATCGACATGATTTGACCGACGCTATGTTTTCATCGACACATGTGCCCCCTTTCATATTTCAGCATAAAAGTACTTGTTTGTTTAAAAATGGAGAACTATGAAACTAAACGATATAATTTAAGGCAATGAAATCATTAATCATTCTTTTCTTGCCCCGTAGCACTTGAAACAAGGTTTGAAAGCATTTTTAACTCTGAGAGACGCTCTTGTGCCATTTTCGGGGCAACTGCGTCCTAGTTGACACTTTGTACAATATCCTATCAAAATGATAATTTTCTAGCAAAATTAGAATCCTACATAATGCCAATTCATCAGTAATAACCGTGGCAAGAGTGTGATACCAAGAACGTTAAGTTTTTACATACCAGACTGAAAATACGTCACTTTCAAATCCAACTTGACAAAAACTAGTGCGGAGTTACCCCACTTCACCTTATTAGGAAATTATGAACGAGACCAGGCGTTCAAGGAAGATCCTAGAGCCTAGAATTTTCTCATGGAATCTACCGTCCATAAAGTGGCACGAGATTTCGCGATTCATCTGGCCCATCGCGTCGCGAGGATCTGCTAGCGGAGCGGCGCAGCGCTGCGAGGAGCTCGCAAACATGCTCGCGGTAACTGTAAAGCAGCCGGAGCAAAGTAGCATTCCTTGTAGAGCGGACACAATAGAGGAATTCGCCGACGTGGGATTTAATTGTCAAACTGTGTATCTCGTGGCAGCATCGTGGAGACGCGCCAAGGTGGAATCCATAAAGCTGTAAGATCGTCGAGGAGAGATGCGATGTCCAGGGCTGATCAATCTTCCGGCGGAGCTGTAGTTGGGTAGATGATCGTTCGCAGCGTGCGTAATGGATCGTGGGAAGGGCGGAGAAAAGGTAGCTGGCTTCGCTGGCAGACAGCTTCCGACGATTTTCGTGCGGCGAGCAAAAATCATCAGCAAAAACCAGACGTCCGTTCAACTTTATAACTTTGGCATTTTTTACCGGGCCGATCCATCGATCGGTAGTGCATCTCTCGTGGTCACGCTCGATTTCGTCGGGACGGACGGGACCCCTTTTCGTCCTTATATCCTCCGCCTTCTTCTCTTTCTCCACGCCCCGTCGTTCGCCTTTTCAGCTTCGGCTGCTCGGGACAGCCTCGGGCCACGGTTCCGCGTGCTCCTCGCAGTCACCGCCAATTACGTATCGCAGCGCAAATCGGCTCGACTCGACTCGATTCGCGAAAACTCGACTAGTGCGAGAGATCTGCTATTCTAAATTACAGAAGTGGAACAGTCAGATGTCCAGAATAACAATTGTTATACTTTAAAAATGATCCTGAAAAAATTAATTATTCAAAATTAATGTGAGTTATTAAAACATCTCGAAGAAGATTTCCAAAGAACAAAACGATTAACAAATATTAATCTTTAACATTCTGGTTACCAATATCCGAAAGGCCCTAGGGGTGTAAGCATAGTGAATTTGCCCTTGAAAGATGTCGGCACGATACTGAGAGGATTTTTAGGTACTAATGAGATAATAAGATCCTGAAAGTTTCAGATCTCTAACCCATTTGGTTTTTGAGAAAAAGCAATATATGTAAAAATCAGAAAAAATGAAAATTCTCTGAAACGCGTGAATCGATTTATTTGAATTTTGGATATGTTTTGGGGGTTGATGGTAGCTTCTAGGAAAAAAATTATGAGCTATATCGGTTGATAAAAACCTCGAAAAAAATGACGCTTTTGTTTTAATTTTGATTTTTACCTATGATACGATCCTGGCACAATTATGAAACCATTTTTTTCGAATTCCTCATCCATTTTTCTATGGATTTATGAGCTTTTAAGATTTTTAAAAAAAGTACGCCATATTGCAAAAAAATAAAAACCATTTTTTATGCAAATATTCACTTTATTTATGTATTTTATGCCTAAATCTTTATTTTTGTCGTTCATATATATCTTTTAACCTCATTTCAAATAGTCATTTCTAAATCAAAAATTAAATTTTAAAATATCAATGAATATTAACTAAAATATTTTAAACATTGTGCGCTTATAACATAAGAAACAGATTTTAGTTGCTAAATTATAAATAAATAACAACAAATGTTTGAAAGGTATATTTGGAAGAAAAAGTTTATGATCATATTTTATCAGTCTTCATCACTATCATCTTCGATCACCGGCGCAACATTGTCTCTATTAAATAATTCGCTTAGTGTTTCAGCAGGCCTCAGAATTTTTGTCAAATATCTTCCGTGTGACAAGTAATAAATAGTAGCAGCAACGTGAGAGCAACATTCAATTGTTCTAAGACCATTTGCACACTCACAACTATGCCTCAATATGCTTTTGGGACCAATAGCGTTTTTTTTATACTCAATAAAACATCTATAAACCTTCTTATTGATATGACGGGATTGAACTTGAGCTTTGAGTATGTTTGACTGGTCTTTTACATATTGAATAGTAAGATTACCTGTTTCATCAAGCATTTCTGCTAAATACGACACAGCCTGCTTCAATTGATAAGAACCGGTGAAAAAGATTCGCAGATCTTTTTCCGTCATTTCTGGAAAGTCTTCTAGAGCTTCAGATGAAATAGTTTGAAACGGCAATTTTTTACGTTGCCAGCCATTTTGTTGAACTTCATTAGCTAACGTATTTTCTACACTATTTTGTGATTTCATTGTTTCGACGACTTCATCCAAAAACTCTGAGTCGGAAGTAAGACGCTTACTTAAATTAATTATTGTTAAAAGTAGAGAAATGACTATTTGAAATGAGGTTAAAAGATATATATGAACGACAAAAATAAAGATTTAGGCATAAAATACATAAATAAAGTGAATATTTGCATAAAAAATGGTTTTTATTTTTTTGCAATATGGCGTACTTTTTTTAAAAATCTTAAAAGCTCATAAATCCATAGAAAAATGGATGAGGAATTCGAAAAAAATGGTTTCATAATTGTGCCAGGATCGTATCATAGTTAAAAATCAAAATTAAAACAAAAGCGTCATTTTTTTCGAGGTTTTTATCAACCGATATAGCTCATAATTTTTTTCCTAGAAGCTACCATCAACCCCCAAAACATATCCAAAATTCAAATAAATCGATTCACGCGTTTCAGAGAATTTTCATTTTTTCTGATTTTTACATATATTGCTTTTTCTCAAAAACCAAATGGGTTAGAGATCTGAAACTTTCAGGATCTTATTATCTCATTAGTACCTAAAAATCGTCTCAGTATCGTGCCGACATCTTTCAAGGGCAAATTCACTATGCTTACACCCCTAGGGCCTTTTGAAACATTTTCGACGTGTTTTAACGTGACGATCTCAAATAACTCGTAAATTTGTTGTACTCTTTTTTCTCAAACTCGGATGAATTATGAAATTCTGCGTAAAAAAGTATTATACAAAGTGGGACTTAAAATGAATAATTACTGAGATATTTGGTGTGTAGTAGACGGTTCAATAAAAATGTTTGTTTCATCCCAGTTCGTTAAAATTGCTTCACAAACGTATATATTTGCTTGAATCATGCTCGCAATTTTCATCCAAACAAGATCACGTACGACGTGTAACTCTTTAGAAAATGATCTCGTTAAAAATGTCCTTTTTCCGCGCATAAACACATTCCCCGGCTGACAAGTCTTTATACAAACATATTGCAGCGATATGGGACAAATTACTTTATTTCCTGAAGCGCTTATTGGCACTATTACCGCTAACGACGCGGCTTGAGTAGAAACCATTACAATTTCCTGCGCTGTTTTTCAACGCCACGCTTCGCGTGCATCTAAGTTCCGATGCGTGGCGTTTTTCCGGCGAAACATTTTAATGAACCACTGCCGAGCCTCTTCCCTGACGAAACTACTGTCAACTATTTATTGCCACTTTCTCTCTCGATAATCCCTTTGCGGCGAGTCGTGCGGCGAAAGGGATTTCAATGCGTGGTGAAGCGCCGCGCCGTGAGAACCTCCTTCGCCAATTCACCGCTGTTTTATACGATCTCGGACTAGTTATCATTAACATAATTGATAACATAGCTTTCAGTTATTTTCAAGCTAGGAACATGGCAGCATAGGAACTATTTGTGCGTATGTACTAGAGGTGGATTTAATCTGATTTGAGAATATTAATGTTTTTACTGTTACAAGTGAAATGTTTACTCACCAGTAGTGAAAAGTCAGCCACTTTTAGGCACCGTAAATTAATGGATCTCTTTTTGTCTGTGAGATGCATTTCTTTAAAATGTAACGTTATAAATAGACTGCGGATCTTTATGCAAAGCAAAAATTGTCTGCATCGATTGCAAGAAGCAGAAACTAAATTGAATGTTATTTCTTCTCTCGATGATTTTAATAAAGGAGAAATCATATATTGACATCTTCAATTTTTTCAATTTCTCAACAATTTTCAATTTCATCTACTCAATTTTGCTATAAATGCATAAAGATCCGCAGTCTAGTTACAAATGTAGCATAATTTGTCGATTGAAACTGTAAAGAAAAATGGATCCGGTATTGCCATGGAATCTTTTATGCAACTATTTATGGACGTATGTATTTTTGGATGTTAGTGTAAGCTGTCGATGTTATCAAGGATTACTACTATCACTACTACCGAGGTCGCAGGACAATTCCCTCGTCTTCGTCGCGGTATCGAGAAGAGCTAATTTATGATACCCTCAAGTGTCCACGTCACTTTCTCTTCCTGAATCTCACGATATCGAAAGCCAAGCTATCGTAGAAACGTTCCAAAGGTATAAAAGGATAAAAGATAGCGATGAAAATATCACTGGAAATACTCGCTTGGATATGATGGTTATCATGAAAGCGCACCTCAAACTGCCCTAATTAATAACCGTGGCCCACTTTCACTGTTTATCTCGCCGAGGCACAGTGGGCTCGATTGAAGAAGTACGCGACATTTTGCGAAAAAATCAACTTTCTAATTTTGATATTTTTTCAATTGATGTCGATTTCTAAATGTCCACCGACCACGAAAATGATAAAATTAATCAAATACAATAGCAGTTCTAGTTGTGATACACGCATGAAGTTAGACAGTTTAAGAATATCGATTTTCCCTACATAATTTGGCTGTTCATTCTTAAAGTGTCCTGATAACTGTGATCAACTTCTTGCCCTGAATTTTTTTCTACATCAAAATGCACACTTTATTGATAAGAAATTATACTTTTCATTGACAGTTATGATATATAACATATTTAAAAAGAATAATGAGCAAAATTAAAATAATCGTTGAAAATTTTTATCTTTGACATGCGCGATCTTTCAGGTCCCAGGAGATCCCAGTTTTTAACAAGTAAGGATCTTTTCAGTGAACCTTCCTCTATGTAATGTGACAAAAATGATTTCCTGCTTCGAGTCCTTTTTCAAGATATTATTGTCTGAAGACATCCGCGTCGCGTTATCTTGTCCGCGCTCGGACGCGCGCTACGCGCTAAATTCGTCAACTATGCAGCCTCTGAAAGTCTGACAGAACTGTGTTGAACATTTATATTTATATTATATTTTTATTTAATATTAATGTATATTTTACAGTAAATAAGTCAGTCTTTCATCTCTGATATTTTGACTGCGTTCAGTTTGACGAATTCTTTTCGACAGTGCATAAGTTACGTTGTAATTGTTTACGAAATCGATCTTCAAATCTTTTGAAATTTCTTTTCAAACGTTTTGTTTTGTCGACACAAATTGTGGATTGAAACAGAATTATTGTCAGTCAGAGCAGAACTATCAGCCTGAGCAGTACTGTGATTCCGATATTATTTTCAGTTTTATACGTTTTCTATTCATATTATTTAATATAATACATCAAGTAAGTTAATATATACATATCAATTATATTTTATTTTTAGAACTTCATATACAATAAGGAACATAACTGATTCCACACACTTTAAATCAGAATAACTTTTATATGAATGGACCACACGATTTGAATTTCTCTGTAAGGCTAGAAGAATTAGTTTAGTAAATGACGTCTATTAAATAAGTTGAAAAAATGCATTTGGTCGGAAATGTGAAAAACAATACTAAAAATTGATTTTTACAACTTTTTTAGCTGGGCCAATAACGAAAATTTAAAAAATGTGTTTTGTCAACTGTTATAAATTATATACGCTCTGAAAATTTCATTAAAATTGGTTAATTGGTTTACGAATTATAAACGATCAAAAGTGGTAAAAATTGCAATTTTTCAATATTTTCGGCCTCAACAAATTTTTCTCAAGAATGTAAAACTTAAACATTGTATCTATTTGCATTAAATAGCGAAAATATGAAATACATTATAGAATAAATCATTTATAAAGCTGTTTTAAATGAATAAAAACGGTTAAACAAATGTGAAATATATTAAGTTAAAAATCATTGAAAAGGAATGATTTTTTTATATATTCAGTTCAAATTTCATTGCAATATCTTTAGTGGTTTAAGAGTTATTAAAAAATGTCGTGTACTTTTTCAATCGAGCCCACTGTGCGAGGTTCTCCTGGAACTGAAGTACAACATTTTCAAGACGTACGAAAGATCTAAGCATCTTTTTCAAACAATTTTTGCCATTTTTAATTAAACATGACTCATAGCACGTAATAGGGACATTTGCCCCAAGCAATGAGTCTATTTTGTATATAACAGTTGTAAAATTGTAAATAACAGTATGAATGAAAAAATCTATGTAAAAATGCAGTACAATAGTTACAATTTTTGTAGAAAAAAATTTCTCTAGGTTGTCACGACTAAATATTACATAAGTGGTACACCACTGTACAGGGTGTAAGGAAATTATATGTCGCGGATACCATAGAATGATACTGCACCCTCGATTTAGTTGAAATTGAACTAAGGAATTTTAAGAACCAAAGGTCACGTTTTTCGTTTTAAATCTTACAAGTATTTTCGTAGCTATTCAAAATTCACAATCACAAATTTTCAGGACTTTCAGATTATTATTATTATTTCTTTCGGATTATTTCATACTTTTTAGTCCGTTTTTTAAACGTGGCGTTTTTAAAAATTTTATTTTATACTTTTTAGTCCGTTTTAAAAACGTGGTATTTTTTAAAAATTTATGTTTATTTAAATAATTATTTTTAATTACTTCGTATTTTACTCGTCGTGGTTGAGATGCGATCCATGGTTCCTTGTGCACTTTTTACCCTTGCGACGAGAAAAATACGATGCAATTAAAATTCAAGGTGAAGGTTATTTTTGCGGCACCTTCCTTAGTTCAATTTCAACCAAATCAAGGGTGTAGAATCATCCTATGGTTGCCGCGACATATATTTTCTTTACTCCCTGTACCCTACCTATTGTGCAGTTTCACCGCAAAAAGAATTTAATTCGAATAATGTCCAATACTGCGTGCAGTGTTGTCTGTGCACAGACAGTGTTATCAGTTTCTCGAAACGTTGAAAGGACTCCGACAGTCCGACTGCCACCGGCGGACTTTCTCGCCACCTAATCATAGTCGCGAGCGCATCGATCTTGTGAAACCCGCAGCCGATTTACCGCGCAAGAACACGCGAGAAGAAGGCGTTCATCGTTCGAGAAACGAACAAAGTTGCGCCGATGCAAAAAGTTCGCGCCGCGCCGCGCCGCTGCCGCTAAACACCGGGGCAAATGAACGGAATCGCCCGGAGTGAGAAAGAATTTCTCCGGTGAGAACTCCCCTCCGTCCTCTGCTATGTGGTCGCCCCTCGAAATAATGATAACTCCGCAGTGATTACGAGCGGAGGAGAATTATGTCCTCGGCAGCGACAGCGGAGACGATCTAGACCTGGATTGGATCACAGCTACTGGGCCAATGCAAACCAGAGTTGAGCAGAAAATTTAATCAAGGATTGACGAATAAATTTCTGCTTCAATCGTTAATTACAATTAACAATTAAACTTCTACTTTAGTCGTATTACATTCTACGATTACATTCTTTTCAATTTTAATCGTCGTTTTTATGTGAGTCTACATTGAAAATTTAAAAAATACTATTTGTTGATCTGTGTCATTTAAACATATTCTGAAAAGGCCCTAGGGGTGTAAGCATAGTGAATTTGCCCTTGAAAGATGTCGGCACGATACTGAGAGGATTTTTAGGTACTAATGAGATAATAAGATCCTGAAAGTTTCAGATCTCTAACCCATTTGGTTTTTGAGAAAAAGCAATATATGTAAAAATCAGAAAAAATGAAAATTCTCTGAAACGCGTGAATCGATTTATTTGAATTTTGGATATGTTTTGGGGGTTGATGGTAGCTTCTAGGAAAAAAATTATGAGCTATATCGGTTGATAAAAACCTCGAAAAAAATGACGCTTTTGTTCTAATTTTGATTTTTAACTATGATACGATCCTGGCACAATTATGAAACCATTTTTTTTCCTCATTCATTTTTCTATGGATTTATGAGCTTTTAAGATTTTTAAAAAAAGTACGCCATATTGCAAAAAAATAAAAACCATTTTTTATGCAAATATTCACTTTATTTATGTATTTTATGCCTAAATCTTTATTTTTGTCGTTCATATATATCTTTTCACCTCATTTCAAATAGTCATTTCTCTACTTTTAACAATAATTAATTTAAGTAAGCGTCTTACTTCCGACTCAGAGTTTTTGGATGAAGTCGTCGAAACAATGAAATCACAAAATAGTGTAGAAAATACGTTAGCTAATGAAGTTCAACAAAATGGCTGGCAACGTAAAAAATTGCCGTTTCAAACTATTTCATCTGAAGCTCTAGAAGACTTTCCAGAAATGACGGAAAAAGATCTGCGAATCTTTTTCACCGGTTCTTATCAATTGAAGCAGGCTGTGTCGTATTTAGCAGAAATGCTTGATGAAACAGGTAATCTTACTATTCAATATGTAAAAGACCAGTCAAACATACTCAAAGCTCAAGTTCAATCCCGTCATATCAATAAGAAGGTTTATAGATGTTTTATTGAGTATAAAAAAAACGCTATTGGTCCCAAAAGCATATTGAGGCATAGTTGTGAGTGTGCAAATGGTCTTAGAACAATTGAATGTTGCTCTCACGTTGCTGCTACTATTTATTACTTGTCACACGGAAGATATTTGACAAAAATTCTGAGGCCTGCTGAAACACTAAGCGAATTATTTAATAGAGACAATGTTGCGCCGGTGATCGAAGATGATAGTGATGAAGACTGATAAAATATGATCATAAACTTTTTCTTCCAAATATACCTTTGAAACATTTGTTGTTATTTATTTATAATTTAGCAACTAAAATCTGTTTCTTATGTTATAAGCGCACAATGTTTAAAATATTTTAGTTAATATTCATTGATATTTTAAAATTTAATTTTTGATTTAGAAATGACTATTTGAAATGAGGTTAAAAGATATATATGAACGACAAAAATAAAGATTTAGGCATAAAATACATAAATAAAGTGAATATTTGCATAAAAAATGGTTTTTATTTTTTTGCAATATGGCGTACTTTTCTTAAAAATCTTAAAAGCTCATAAATCCATAGAAAAATGGATGAGGAATTCGAAAAAAATGGTTTCATAATTGTGCCAGGATCGTATCATAGTTAAAAATCAAAATTAAAACAAAAGCGTCATTTTTTTCGAGGTTTTTATCAACCGATATAGCTCATAATTTTTTTCCTAGAAGCTACCATCAACCCCCAAAACATATCCAAAATTCAAATAAATCGATTCACGCGTTTCAGAGAATTTTCATTTTTTCTGATTTTTACATATATTGCTTTTTCTCAAAAACCAAATGGGTTAGAGATCTGAAACTTTCAGGATCTTATTATCTCATTAGTACCTAAAAATCCTCTCAGTATCGTGCCGACATCTTTCAAGGGCAAATTCACTATGCTTACACCCCTAGGGCCTTTCGTCAAAATCGGTCGACGTTGCAATGAGCTGCAAACGTTTAAAGATGGTGGAATTTGGAATTTTTCACGATTTCCGGCCACTAACTGCAATAAATCTAAGGATTCTTACGTCTTTCACAGTGCATATAATTGACACAGATCTACAAAATGTACTTTCTCAATTTTCATTGTAGGCCCACATAAAGAAATTGAAAATGCAACTTTTAGTATTTTCTCTACAATTCCGATCTATTGCAATTTTTGAAAAAATTTCTTTTCACGTCCTGTAGTAAACTAATTGTTCTTGCTTTCCGAAAAGGTTCAAATAGCATGGTCCACTATTACAAAGTTTATCGTCTTTTTAAGAGTGTCCCAATATTTTTGTGACCGACGTTTCGACTAGTTTTGACTAGTAAAGGGTGCGTTTACACCCCTGCACGCAGAGTGAAGGTTAATTATATGGTCTGTAGGCGATTTTGGGACTGGCGAAAATCAGGACATGAAAGTTGGCTCGCGAGTTGTCCACCGTGTGTAGTGACACAGGGTGGCAGTGTCCCCGGTGCGTTCCCGGCGAACCGGTAGCAATCCCGATTCCGCTGGTGGCGGCGTGTTCAGCTCGGTGGAAACGAGTGTCATCGGGTGTGCGTCGGCAGGCAGGGATCGGCAATGACGCCTCGTAAAAACCGGCTCGAAAAAAGCGCTAATGCCGAGAGATTCCTGAAGGAGGGACAGTTCTTGCCGGGTCGGCCGCGGCCGGGTGTGTTTGCAGTCGTACACGGTGCAGCGGTGCATCGGTGCACAGTGGTGCAGTGGCACCGGGGGCACGAGACCTTTACGAAACTGGTATATCATCACGGCATTCTTTCGACGGCATGGCAGCCCCGGCGATGAGAGAGCCAACAGCCGGACGTACGAAGAACAACTTCTCCCGGAGACTAGACAAGGACAACGACGACGACGACAACAACGACAACAGGACGATCGGGACGATCTGGACGAAGAGTAAGACAACAACAACAGCGACGACGAACGTAAATTTCTGTACTTCTTTATGCCCGGCGGACGTTTAAAATCCACTTTAGCTTCTCCCGTCTCACAATGGGACCACCCAGCACACCGCGCTGGCCATTCACGACCTTTTCCTCTCGGTTCGATATTAAAACTGGACGTTATAACGACGGCTGTGTGCCGCATCGCCGCTGAAACGCTACAGGGAGAGGCTCATCGAAGCGCAACGACGCCGAAGGGTGGACGACCAACACGAGGGGGAGCAGGGTAGCTGATATTAATTGCCCGATCGGTTTATAAATAATACGCTATTAACTTTCGAACAGGAAAAAGACCGGTCGAATAGGCCTGGTGATTTGCAAAATCACTGGAAAGGGACGATACGCTCGCGTTATGCTCGCGCATCGACGCGCTCGTAAAGCCACCTGTCCATTTCAGAGCAGAACCTTCGCGGGGATATGCTACCGAGAGCATCTCTGCCCGCGAACATTGTCCATCATAATAAGATTCGAAGATGATAAAACGATCTACCATCGACGTTACACGAACCTTGTTTCGCAACTGACTGTAAAAACTCACGGCAAGAAAGGACACGTTTAATGGCGTACTAATAATATTACGTTTTGCATGATCAGCACAAGACAAGGGACGTAAGATGAAGTGCCCTAAGTCTGGACAGTCCAAAAGTGATTCCTAAATCTGGGCAATTGAATTTTCATAGTAAAATCAGTAATTAAGAGATTAAATAATTATATTATATATTCTGAGGCCTTAGCTACAAGTAGGTGTGAATATTATTTCATTAAGGCATCAATTGAAATTTAAAAATGAATTCAAAGTTCATCTGAAAACAGTATACAAAATAGTCTATTTACATGCGAATCATGTGCATTTATAGTTCGAACTTTTGTTAGAAAAAAAGATATAATTTAAGCCGGAGAGACACCACTGTTGCACCAATTTTTGAGGATATTTTTCCATTTATTTCAAAAAATAAAATTATAAAAAATAATTGTGGAACAAATATGGTGTTGGGCAGTGTAATTGATTAGATACCAACGTATCTAATAATGTAAGCAATTTTAAACGATTTTCAAAAATTTTTCTAAAAATCTTGGTGGACCTTTTTCTCAAACGAGCACCATATGCAAAAGTAAATACATGTATTGAACAAGAATTAGCACAATCTGTGTACTTTTAAATAATGTATTTATTTAAAACTAGAATTATCTGTTAAATTTCATAGAAAAGTTTCTAAAAATCATGTTTTTCTCAGATAATATTATGACGAGGTTAAAACGGCTCGCTAAGTATGACTGTTTGATCTAGGAAATAAAATTTTTCTGAATTTTACTGGCAAGATGGCATGGTATAAGGTGAAGTGCCCTAAGTCTGGACAGTCAAAAGTGATACCAAAATCTGGAAATTGAATTTTCATAGTAAAATCAGTAATTAAGAGATTAAAAAATTATATTATATATTCTGAGGCCTTAGCTACAAGTAGGTGTGAATATTATTTCATTAAGACATCAATTGAAATTTAAAAATGAATTCAAAGTTCATCTGAAAACAGTATACAAAATAGTCTATTTACATGCGAATCATGTGCATTTATAGTTCGAACTTTTGTTAGAAAAAAAGATATAATTTAAGCCCTTAGACAAAAAATAATTATCACGCATAATAATATTGATATTTTAAAATAAATTGGCAATCAAACTTAACGTAAATAATAATTATTAATCCAAATATTAGATGTCCAAGATTAGGACTGTTTTCAAATATAAGTACTCCATACTGGGACGCGATGACAGTAGCTGTCCCACTCTAAGCTTATACGCAATGTGCTTACGCCTGAAGCCGGACCCGTGTTTGTGAATAAAATCAACGCATTGTTTGCAAATTATTTAACTACATGTACGTATAATTAGTCTTCTATTAGCTTGAATAACGTATGTAGAAAATGTATTCCGGTTATGACGTTAATAATACTTTGTATTTACATCTTAAATCTATCAGTATTACTACCTAACCTTAAAAGTTGTATTATGACAAGTTTTATTAAAACAGTAAATGAAAATAAATATATATTTGGTTAAATAATACAATACTATAATCTATGATAAGAATACTACATATTACGCAAAGCGTCTTCTATTCGTCATGCGCAACAGCGCCACCAACCAACGGTTTAGGTTATGTTCGCTCGATCAACTCGTAAATTGAATTTGTCCCGATATAGGCTTTACTTCTGTCCAGGTACTAGCTTAGATTGGATTTAATATGTCCAACTATAGGTTCGAATTATTCTTGTTAATACAATTAAGATATTAACCTAAACAATGATTTTTTTATTTTGAATTACTTTACAAACTCTGAACTGTATGTTAAAACTCTTTAGAAATTGTTTTTGTTTATTTAAAGTGATAAAATTAAAAATAGAAAAACATGCTGTCCAGGCATAGGGCACTTCACCTTAATTGTTACGTTATCAAATTACTTTATTAGATGATTGCATAAGTTCGTGCCCGATTTGAAAATAAAAAAATTCAATGTTTAAATTTTAAAGAATACAACTTTACTAATCAATTATACATATATTCACCATTCTTTTCTAATTGTAGAAAATTTAACCATCTTTTAATTTTAATTTAACCAATCTTTAATCAAATCTTTAACTAATCTTTAAAATTGAACCATTGAATTTTATTTTCAAATCGGGCACGAACTTTTACAATCATCTAATATATAAAATAAATTACTAAACATTTGAGTAATGCATGAGTAAATTGCATCAGTTTGATATGCGTAAAACTCTTAAGAAATTGTTTTTGTTTATTTAAAGTGACAAAATTTAAAATAGAGAAACATGCTGTCCAGGCATAGGGCACTTCACCTTATCCGTTCAGTACCGATTAGGCGAACACCCTGACTGGTGTTTATGTTGTCCAACACATTTTCTATCCTACAAAATCTCCTTCGCGTGAATATTGGATGGACTTATCGACGCAATACGCAGGAACATTTATATTCAGATGTGTTAAAGAATGTTATCTAACCGAAGCTGAAGGGACACGTTTCGTATGCATAAAATCTCAAATTAAAGGTTCGTACTCGCAGAGGATACAGGGCCGGACCGCCTCGAACTGCACGCAGTAAATACGGATTTCTCGTGGATTTATAATCGACAGTGCCCTCGGGGGCTGTCGGATGACCTTGAGACGAGAAGCGACCGCACGAGGCCCCGATTCACCGTGGCGGAGGGCATCGTCGCGCACCCCAAGTCCCCATGGATAGCTACGGGTGGGGATAACGCGCTTTTAATGCGACCCAGACCGCCGCGCGATCAAATCCGTCGGCACATTTTACGGGTGTTCCTGTTAGACACCGTGGACTACTTATGTATGGAGAAGGCCAGAAGATGCCGCCGCGGCGTCGCGTCGGCCGGTTTATCATACGATTATAATGCGACCTTAATTATCCGCATGACCCTCGTCTAATGAGGCGAACGAATCCTGACCGCCGCGACATTCATCTTCGTTCCACCGTCTGCGGAAACCTTCCTCCTCATCCTCCTCCTCCTCATCGTCCTCGTCCTCTTTCTCCTCTTTCTCTTCTTCTATTTCGATCGGCCCGTTTCATTCAGAAGGGTCATTCATGTCGACCACCGGCGGCCTTGATATACTCGCCGATCGCTTAAACGCGTCTGGTAACCCTTCGACGATAGACGGTAGCCAACCTCATGCCGAGGTTGCTTTTTTCAGCCGTTCCGGAAGGTCTTCGAGGATTTCGCTGCAAGTACAGCTGAAAGTGAACTTCTTCTAATCGATAGAGGAAGATGTGGTCTCTTGGAATCTTTTTTATCACGACAAAGAATCATAATAAAAGGTTATTCGTATTTGAAAATACTAGCGTGGAAATGAACAAAGTAGCGCAACATACACACAGCATAACAATGCAGATTTTGCGCATATCAAAAAAGGAACAGATGAATACAATACCTACCGTCAAGCAGAGTTGGGCATTAATCAATTAAAATTTTAATCAAGATTGATTGATTGATGTCTACGATTAAAGGTCGTTTGGTACAATTATAAAAAAGTTATTAGTTTTTAAAAAGTGTAGGAATACTTTGTACACTCACTGTATATTATTAATTATTAAATCCTTTATCCTGTAACAAATTTAGAAAATTTTAATTCGCAGTTCACGTATTACATTATTGAACCTCTTGTTCAAATTATGAAAAATACAATTCCATTTAACCCGCACTGCCCGATTATCGTCTTGGAAAGCTTTTATTGTGCACAAAGATCCGCGGTTTAATAATAAAGATAAATCCGAAGGTTTGCGGAACAGAAAACCGTCTGAGACACGGTGCATTCTCACTGATTCGAGCCCGCGTGGAGGACCGTGGAGTGTCGAGGTCAAGTGTACCGATCAAGTTCTGCCGAGGATCCCGAAGTGGGAAAAAGAACGAACACGATCGCGCGTCCGACGACGTTTGCCGAAAATGGCTCGACGCCGATACACCGGCCGGAAGTTGTGCGATCGCTCGATAAATAATCCGGAATATTCAGCAACACGCGAGCACGAGAGCTCCGCCTCCAAGGTCTCCGACTTCCGAGGCTGATAGTATACTGCAAACTGCAAGTGCCGTCATCCTCGGGGCCGGCTGTCGCGAAAGGAGACCATCGCCGGTCGCAAAACAGATCTGGCTAACCTTCGTCCGGCGATATTTTCGTGATGCCGACGCGTGGGTTTGGATACGTCACGGGGCCAGGCTACAAAGAGAACGTGGAAATAGCAAGAACGAATCGATAAGAAAGGGGAAGGTGGTCGGAGGTAGACAGACAGTCCTGTGGCATCGAAACTTGCTGGTCGCCGCGGAAGGTCACCTGCGAATGCTTTTCTTAACACTTTACCTACCGGCAGCCTGCTAATAGGTTGTTCAATCATTGAAGCATTCTAAGGAATAAAGGGATGTTCGGTGTCAATGTTTTATTTCATTGATAAAACTGTAATATCGATGGAATAATTTCTAAAACAATGCTGAGAAACGTTTATTCGTGAGTTTATTAGGTTGTTCAATCATTGAAGCATTCTAAGGAATAAAGGGATGTTCGGTGTCAATTTTTTATTTCATTTATAAAACCGTAATAACGATGGAATAATTTCTAAAACAATGTTGAGCAACGTTTATTCGTGAGTTTATTAGGTTGTTCAATCATTGAAGCATTCTAAGGAATAAAGCGATGTTCGGTGTCAATGTTTTATTTCATTGATGAAACCGTAATACCGATCGAATAATTTCTAAAACAATGTTGAGCAACGTTTATTCGTGAGTTTATTAGGTTGTTCAATCATTGAAGCATTCTAAGGAATAAAGGGATGTTCGACGTCAATGTTCTATTTCATTGATAAAACCGTAATAACGATGGAATAATTTCTAAAACAATGTTGAGCAACGTTTATTCGTGAGTTTATTAGGTTGTTCAATCATTGAAGCATTCTAAGGAATAAAGGGATGTTCGGTGTCAATGTTTTATTTAATTGATAAAACCGTAATATCGATGCAATAATTTCTAAAACAATGTTGAGCAACGTTTATTCGTGAGTTTATTAGGTTGTTCAATCATTGAAGCATTCTAAGGAATAAAGGGATGTTCGGCGTCAATGTTTTATTTGATTGATAAAACCGTAATACCGATGGAATAATTTCTAAAACAATGTTGAGCAACGTTTATTCGTGAGTTTATTAGGTTGTTCAATCATTGAAGCATTCTAAGGAATAAAGGGATGTACGGTGTCAATGTTCTATTTCATTGATAAAACCGTAATAACGATGGAATAATTTCTAAAACAATGTTGAGCAACGTTTATTCGTGAGTTTATTAGGTTGTTCAATCATTGAAGCATTCTAAGGAATAAAGGGATGTTCGGTGTCAATGTTTTATTTCATTGATAAAACCGTAATACCGATGGAATAATTTCTAAAACAATGTTGAGCAACGTTTATTCGTGAGTTTATTAGGTTGTTCAATCATTGAAGCATTCTAAGGAATAAAGGGATGTACGGTGTCAATGTTTTATTTCATTGATAAAACTGTAATATCGATGGAATAATTTCTAAAACAATGTTGAGCAACGTTTATTCGTGAGTTTATTAGGTTGTTCAATCATTGAAGCATTCTAAGGAATAAAGGGATGTTCGGTGTCAATGTTTTATTTCATTGATAAAACCGTAATACCGATGGAATAATTTCTAAAACAATGTTGAGCAACGTTTATTCGTGAGTTTATTAGGTTGTTCAATCATTGAAGCATTCTAAGGAATAAAGGGATGTACGGTGTCAATGTTTCATTTCATTGATAAAACTGTAATATCGATGGAATAATTTCTAAAACAATGCTGAGAAACGTTTATTCGTGAGTTTATTAGGTTGTTCAATCATTGAAGCATTCTAAGGAATAAAGGGATGTTCGGTGTCAATTTTTTATTTCATTTATAAAACCGTAATAACGATGGAATAATTTCTAAAACAATGTTGAGCAACGTTTATTCGTGAGTTTATTAGGTTGTTCAATCATTGAAGCATTCTAAGGAATAAAGCGATGTTCGGTGTCAATGTTTTATTTCATTGATGAAACCGTAATACCGATCGAATAATTTCTAAAACAATGTTGAGCAACGTTTATTCGCGAGTTTATTAGGTTGTTCAATCATTGAAGCATTCTAAGGAATAAAGGGATGTTCGGTGTCAACGTTTTATTTCATTGATAAAACCGTAATAACGATGGAATAATTTCTAAAACAATGTTGAGAAACGTTTATTTGTGAGTTTATTAGGTTGTTCAATCATTAAGCATTCTAAGGAATAAAGGGATGTTCGGCGTCAATGTTTTATTTCATTGATAAAACCGTAATACCGATGGAATAATTTCTAAAACAATGCTGAGAAACGTTTATTCGTGAGTTTATTAGGTTGTTCAATCATTGAAGCATTCTAAGGAATAAAGGGATGTACGGTGTCAATGTTTTATTTCATTGATAAAACCGTAATACCGATGGAATAATTTCTAAAACAATGTTGAGAAACGTTTATTCGTGAGTTTATTAGGTTGTTCAATCATTGAAGCATTCTAAGGAATAAAGGGATGTACGGTGTCAATGTTTTGTTTCATTGATAAAACCGTAATAACGATGGAATAATTTCTAAAACAATGTTGAGCAACGTTTATTGTTAGTGAAGTATATATTAAAATATTAACCCTTTGCACTCGGAATGATTTCAACACAAAAACCAAACATTTCTTCTGACCTAGAATATTTTCATTCTATACGATTTTTTTTTCATTTTACGTATATCAAACTGATACAATTTACTGATGCATTACTCAAATGTTTAGTAATTTATTTGATATATTAGATGATTGCAAAAGTTTCTGCCCGATTTAAAAATAAAATTCAATGGTTCAATTTTAAAGATTGGTTAAAGATTGGTTAAATTAAAATTAAAAGATGGTTAAATTTTCTACAATTAGAAAAGAATGGTGACTATATGTATAATTGATTAGTAAAGTTGTATTCTTTAAAATTTAAACATTGAATTTTATTTTCAAATCAGGCACGAACTTATGCAATCATCTAATAAAGGAATTTGATAACGTAACAATTATTTTACATCGCCACTCGAGTGCTGATGGTTAATTTTAATCTAGATAAAAGTTGGCTTAATAATAAAATAGTCCTTTCTCCATTTATTAGATGTCCTCTTAACAGAAAATATTAGAAGTGCATATACATATGCGTGTAATGTTATATTTCGAACACATAGAACGACTAACACATTGTAAAGAAGAATTATAAGAAGCTTTACAATGTCATTTATGCAAGAAAAATTTTGATTAAAAAGAGATCATTATAGATTTGTGTCTATTGGTTGTCTCGATCCTTTACCGGACCTGCCTCGCTGTTTTTTCGGATAATTGACGAGCCATTGAAGAATATTTCGAGTATCTTCCCTGTTCCACGTTCTTTTGTTCTCTTTTAGTTTCTCTGGGCTAATTTACGATTGCCCGGTATTATATAAAGGGTTAAAGACGGCTCACGGTTCTTGTGAAATCCTCCAAGGTTCAGGCGATTGTCCACGACGGTTTATCCTGCAGCGACGCGTCTTTGCACCTTCCCACACGGAAGATATTTTATTGACGCGGCTGTTATACTTTCCGCGCAGGAACGACGTGCACCGTACGGCGTTATGGCTCGCCACCAATGCATCTGGCTTGGTCTACGAGCTCGTTCCACGGGTGACCATATCTATGACGGAGTGATGTCTACATCTTGTAATAAAGCAGCGGCCGTTTTACGTCGGACGCCGCTCAGTGCCGCGCCGGGCGGCTGTAATTTCGTATACGCGCGCGAACTGTTGCACCGCCAGTTATTTGCCAGCGTAATCGCATAGACGCCGTTCATGGCTTCCCGTCGGTCGTCCTGCACTTATTGTTTGAATTTTTAACGAGCGACGAACTTCGACTAGCCTCCGGCTAGTTAGCAGACTCGATTTGCTCGTGCAACAATACTCGGAACAACGGTATACACCCAATCCTGTTCTTACACGATACTTATTGCGGTCTCGTGTAGACGGGTCAAAAATCGATTTTTGTCGCACTGTTCAAACGACAACAAAATCATTACAGCTCCGAGGAAAATAATACGGTAAGGTGTTGATAGAAAAATTTGATTCCTTTCTTGCTCGAGTTGTTTGATTCCACACCAAATTGTAGGAAAGATCTGTTCGACTTTTCAGAACTCCACAATCACTTCGCACAAGTGTACTATTGGTCTTCGCAATTTTAATTGAATTTACCATCTAAGTGTAGAACAATGCACTCGTTCATTTCAAGATGGACTGTAATTCGGAGTTTATTGCTGAGGTATGCCCAGCTACAGCTTTGTGAATCTGAGAATTCCAACCCTTTGCACACCATATGGGAATCCCGAGGAATTAATTGCTGGGCATAGCTACAAGAACTTTTAAGTTGAATCTTAGGATCCTGACCCTTTGCACACCACCTTGGGAACCCTGTTTCTCTGCATTTCCTAAGACACTTGCAATTCTGGTTCTTTGTACATCGCATAAAACCATTCGAGTCCTAGCCCTTTGCATTCCTAAGACTCTTGGAATTCAGGATCTTTGCTCGCCACCTGAGATCTTTGGAAGCCAGACCCTTTCTATTCTTCACACTCTTGGAGTGATTGATCTGTGAATTCTTAATGTGGAATCTCTTCAGTTCGAGATGTCTAAGGATTGATTAACCATATTGAAGATGTAACTGATTTACACAGAACAAAATTTAATTGAAAAATTACGAGGTCGCGATCACAATTTTGTTACGATGATGCAAAAATGATTGCTGTATATACTGTTTTAGTTTAAAGTGAATTTTACGTGCATAAATCATTTTCTCCGATGGAATAAAATTTTCGAGATATCAAAGGAAATCGACGAAAAGGTTTTCCGATTTTTTCGTTTCGTCACTTTCACAGATGCGAATGGACACCGCGGAACAGCGATAGCAGAAACCGTTTGCACAGATCAATAGAACGTGCTGTGCGCTTTACGATGGCATAGCACGAACATATTGAAATAACAATTCATCTGAAAATAGACGGCAAAGGTTAAAGCGCAGAAAATCCCAATTATTTTTACACCGACCTAATAGTATGCCTAGAATAACTCTTGTCCTTTGGAACTTTGTATTCTTAGAATGGTCATCCTTGAAGTATCGTTGCCTCGATACTGTGGCTCTTTGCATTCTTAAGTCCATTGGTATCGTGACCGTTTGCATTCCTAAGACACTTGGAACAATAATCCTTTACAGATTTCTGAGCACTATAAAATGCTCCCTCTCCCCTCTCTCAAAAAGGTGTCAATTTTATTTGAAACATTTTTTAGAACGTTAAATTGTAAATCTTGGATATGTATGAATAGACAGAATGCAATGTAATAGTACCAAGAATTTTTTGTTAATTTCTTTGAATTCATTTTGTGACTTTTTTGAAATATTTTGTTTATGATTTTTAACCCTCATACGCTCGTCGAGAATAATTGCATAAAAGAGGCTGGGATAATAATTCACTCATGTTTGCTCTACACGTGAAATCAACAAATTATGTTCCATTTGTAACATCACATTTTAAAGAAATACAACTCGCAACATAAACGTAAAGAGATCAATGATTTTACAGTATGTGAAGATAGTAAATGGGTGAATTTTTACCCTGAGGATCGTATAAGGGTTAAACGTCCTTAAGCCTAGGATGGGTGAATATTTTGTTTCTGTTTAACACTAAACCTACCGAGCCTTACAAGTAACTGGTACACGTCCCTTTATAAAAATGACAAGATTGATTTTATTTAGACTTTGTGCAGCTCCTATTGTAATATGTGCTCCACTAAAGATATTTTACAATAACTTCTTATGAAATTATTTTTATTACAGTAATTCTTCAATCGTAGTCCAATCGCAGTCCAGTGCCTACCCACTTCACTGCCGGCCAACGCCGCACAGTGGGAAAAAGTGACTTGCCTCGCTTCAAAAAGGAATAACTTTCGATAGAAATGAGGTAGAGCGATGAATTTTTTTTTAAATTATAGCTGAAACTTGGCAGAATATGGGGAAATAGGAAGATTATGTTACGAACGTTTTATAACCTTGAGAAAATTCGTTAAACAATTCGTTCACAACAATCGATTTCTTGTAGAATCCTGAAGTCGTAGACAAATTTTGAGACCAGATTTGAAAACAGCGTGAAAAAATCTACGGGAAATGATATATAGCAAAAATTTAAAAAATTTTTTTCTGCCCGTGGTAACGCAGAAACCACATTTTCTGGAAATTGTGAAAGTTTAACGAATTTTCTCAAGGTTAAAAACCGTTCGTACTGTAATCTCCCTATTTTTCCCATATTCTGCAAAGTTTCAGCTTTAATTTTAAAAAAAATTCATCGCTCTACCTCATTTCTATCGAAAGTTATTCCTTTTTGAAGCGAGGCAAGTCACTTTTTCCCACTGTGCGCCGCGCCGCAGAGTGGCAATGATTGATCTTGGCTCGGGAATATCGGTGTGAACACCACGACATTGACTCGAATGTTCAAACTTCTTAATTTTCATTATTTTTCTATGATACTTTCACTAACTTATTTCTTGTATTTTTCTGATTAAAATGACACCAAACACGATATAATTTCAACTGTATTTAGTGGTTTAATCGACGGTGAAAGTTTCGAGCGCAAGGAAGGACAGCGACAACGCAGGCCTTCGAACTGCGCCGGCGACGGTGACTGTCCGCGTCACTTTCTTTCCCATACGCTGTCCTTCGTTGCGTTCGAAACTTTCATCGTCGATTAAACCACTAAATACAGTTGAAATTATATCGTGTTTGGTGTCATTTTAATCAGCAAAATGCCAGAAATAAGACAGTGAAAGTTCCATAAAAAAATAATTAAAAATAAACAATTCTATCATTGCCATTACATTGTGAGAACTCGCGGGCCTTTAAACTGTGCCGGCGACGGCGACACTCTTCGGCCACGCGATCCGTATTTCATTCTGTCCTTCTCTATGTTCGGCAGTCATTAAAAGATAGTGTCTACTACACCATCGCCGTCCGTGCAGAACACGGCTGTTGGACACCGATTGAAGAATGCTGTCAATCAATAGTTTCAATCAATAGTATCAATAGTTTTAAAATAAAAAATTTGGAACCAGTCATTTTGACTGGTGTACAATTTTTTAATTTATTTTAATGTACAATTTTAATTTACAACAATGTTAATGTACGAAATAATGGAAGCGTTGAAAATTAAACTTTTATTATAAGATTAGCTTTCTGTGCTTGGATCCACATAAGTGACCAGTTAAGGGTTGAATAAGGATTGAATGGAAAGGATTTACGAGCCACCCTGTACCGAACCATTCGAATAAAACTTCGATCGTCTTCTCTCAGAGTATCTCCGTACAGCCAACGTCTGCTAGAAGTTTCTACGAACTGGCCAGCGCAGTCCTCAGAGTCTCCTCGAGCTCGGAATCCTAACACGGTCGCGCGCGTTCAGAGAGTCGCGCCGCTGAAAAACTAAAGGCGTGTTTACATACGTGAATAGACGGTGCCGGGTTTCGCCATAGAGGCAGGCAAACATCCTTTAGCAGTGTCGGACGAGAGCTCTTCTTGTTTGTTTCGCGAAAGCCAGAAGCGCGAAACATTACGCAACTCGACCACCGTGTCGCGGTGACGCGGGCTCGCTCCAGCTCCCCACTTGTGTATCCTGGAAGCAAAACAGCGTATTCATAGGCATTATATAGCGTCGCGAACTTATAGCACGGGAAAAAGAATCCGGCCGTGTATGCTCACTCGTTACCCATTTCCTAGGATCGTCGTGAGCTCATTTTACGACTGACGTAAGAAGCTACTTTAGACTAAGCGAGCGAGCGAGCGAGCGCGCGCACGCGGCTCGATCGTGAACTCGCTTATACGCGTGCACACGACATAGGCCCGCGGTATGGGACCCATGCACGCGTGCGTCCACTCAGGCCCCGACTTCAACGGGGATTATTCATTATTTTACGACGTTACTTTCCTCCCGGCTTTGTGCCTAGCTCCTGGGAAACGGAACGGCTAGATACGCTCCGGCTTCGAAATGTATTAGGCACACTACATTTCCGATTTTCAGCTACCAGCAGCAATCTAATCATAGTACAATGCACTGCACGAGCACGTTTACTAGAGGAAAGAATTTTTGCTAAGGTGCAGCACCTTCAAAATGTATTGGCACGCTACATTGCCCATTTTCAGCTACTAGTTGCAATGTGATCATGGCACAATGGACTACACGAGCACGTTTTCTAGAATCCAGAATTTCTACCGAAGTGCAGCAGCTTCAGAATGTATTGACACACTGAATTACCGATTTCTAATAAATTGTCAATATTTGAGATGCTATACAGGGTGTCTCAGCTGAAGGAGGCCACCTAAATATCTCTTACATTTTTATTTGCACAAAAAGAATAGTTACAGCATAATTTAAATGATATCGAAGGAGGAATATAATAGAAGAACAATTTTTTTTCGTCCAGATATTTTTCCATGGTTTTTTTATTTATTATTATTATTATTTTATTCCATCTTGTTAATGATTTAAGCATATTCAAATGTATTTTTTCAGCCGCTATAAGATGGAATAAAAAAAAATTTTCCCGATAAAAAGATAACGATGACCTTGAAAAAACTATGAAGAAATAATCGGACGAAAGAAATTGTACTTCTATTATACATATTCCTCCTTCGATACCATTTAAATTATGCCAAAAATATTCTTTCTGTGCCATTAAAAATAAAGGAGATATTTAGGTGGCCACCTTCAGCTGAGACACCCTGTATACTAAACGATACTCGATTTAAAGATCTATGCCTCTATTAGCACACAGGTTTTATTCATTTACTTGTGTGTTATAATTTATCTTTGGGGTGTATGAACAGTGAACACGTTAAAGCCGATCTCTAACTACGTTAAACCAAGATTTCGGTAATTCGGTAAAGAGAGGTAGATCCCATAGGAAAATTTAAATAAAAATAAATTTTTAAAAAGTACCACGTTTTTAAAACGGACTAAAAAGTATAAAATAAAATTTTAAAAAACGCCACGTTGAAAAACGGACTAAAAAGTATAAAATAATTTTTTCTAGCCCCATACAGATTCCTAACCCCGTACAGATAGTCCTGAAAATTTGTGATTGTGAATTTTGAATAGCTATGAAAATACTTGTAAGATTTAAAACGAAAAACGTGGGGCGCAAAATAATACATAGTAAGGAGTGTAGAGAGTAGCTGCCGCTGAGAAAACTCGCGAAACAGTTCATATCATTTGCAGTGCAATCAAATTGTTAGTGATTTAGGTGTTCATGCATCAATTATCTATTGCATGCGCCCCACGTTTCTCGTTTTAAATCTTACAAGTATTTTCATAGCTATTCAAAATTCACAATCACAAATTTTCAGGACTATCTGTACGGGGTTTGGAATCTGTATGGGGCTAGAAAAAATTATTTTATACTTTTTAGTCCGTTTTTAAACGTGGCGTTTTTTAAAATATTATTTTATACTTTTTAGTCCGTTTTAAAAACGTGGTATTTTTTAAAAATTTATTTTTATTTAAATAATTATTTTCTGCTTTTTAGCCTTATGTGTGTGAAATTTTACAATCGATTTTGAACATTTTGATGAGATTATAACAGAGACATGTAGTAAATTTCAGACGGTATTGCGACGCGTCATATCGAAAACGAACGCCGTGGTAAAATGTCAAAGATAAAGGTTCGACGGAGAATTTCGGTGTAACTGTTCTTTCGCTTGGTAAACAAACATTATACTATAATAATACGTAGTAACTTCGTAAACACCGCGCGGTGTTCGAACGCACACTGACGCACACTGAG
Organism: Lasioglossum pauxillum; assembly: GCA_933228785.1. NCBI lineage: Eukaryota > Metazoa > Arthropoda > Insecta > Hymenoptera > Halictidae > Lasioglossum > Lasioglossum pauxillum. The sequence goes on along the minus strand of OW121705.1, from coordinate 40,243,468 downwards.
CTCCTTCGGTGCGAAGCGGGTCAGTGGAGTGGGATGAGTCAGAGTGGGAACACGTAGTAGAGTGGGGACGCTGAACGCGAAGACGTACTACGTCACGCGGCAGGGGGTGCAAAGGTTCAAATTATTAATAATTTATATCTCCTGAACGCATAGGCTTTTTTAAAAAATTCTTTTTAAATATTGCATTGTCATCCAGTTCTGAGCTATGTTTAAAATTTCAAGTCTCTAGCTCATCGGGAAGTTAGTTTAAAATCAATTGCAAAATTTGTACCGAACAAACAGACAGACAGACAGACAAACAGACAAACAGACAAAGAGACAAACAAACAGACAAACAAGAAAGCGAGCTAATAAAAACGTGGCAAAATGGGAGTCCGGTTTATCGCTCGGCGGAGACTGGAAAAACGGGGAAACGGGAATGCAGCAGCCGGGGAGGAAAGTGTGTTGCGTAAAGTCCCTCCGGGGCCCTCGTAATTCGACCGTCTTATGTATTATCGAAAGAAATCCAGCGCGGGTAAGATGACGTAAATACCCCCTCAATAAAATCGATATCTACCGTTCTCTTTGCCGATCGACGTCGTCGGTGCCAAACGATAATACCGGGATTGTTGATCGGTGACTGTGCTCGTACACGGTTCCGATGATTTGTCTCCAGGTTGCGCGAAACGAAAAAGAACACACCGGTGCAAAACGTCCGATAAATTTTGTAATGGACGATAGTGGCGATCGGTCCGACAATGCGTCGGTACGCATTGATCGCGGAATTGTGTCACCGACCGCGTGTCCCGTCGACGCTTACCTGCCCATTGTGTTCCCGAGGACGGATCGCCGATAAAAATCCGTGCGACAGTCGCGATGGATTTATGCCTGTCCACACGCAGGTGCTGTACAAGTGTATCTACGTGCGTGCACACGCGTGCGAATATTGTCGCTGGAACCGCGGAGATTAATCACTCGGACAGTCGGGGATTTTCACCGCTCCGCTCGCCATCTTGGAAATTAGCGTCGCAGGTGTTCCTCAAGTTTCTGCAATCTTTGCCTGGTCTTCGACTAGCGAATTATCGGGTCGCTGCAGAAGTAAAAGGAACACTGCAGTCGTTTCAGTCGTACCAACTACAGCTAGTCGTGCGGGAGAATATGTATATCGGGTTGGAACGGGTCGGGTACGTAATATTTACGGATCCTGGCATTCTTGTACTTACAACTAGTAGCGTAATTGGTGGGACACTATTTAAAGCAGAACAACTTTTTCATACATGAACCAACCCACTTCAGTTTCTCTGCCAAGCTTGATGAATTCACTTACTAGATGATCTCTTCAACTACAGGCTGCGGCACAAATCAGTCCCCACGATTTTTCAGCCCCCTCGGATGGTCAGATAGAAAAGTGTGACGTGCCAAAATTAATCAGTATTTAAGGGGGTAGTCTACCCTATGGTTACAACTAGAATCTTACTAGAATCTTACTAGAAAATATGGGTTTGCGGGAAAGCAAATGCTGTCCTTATTTCAGCAAATTGTGGGCTGGGTGATGGGTCATTGTAAAGAGGAAGGTTTGACGCAGGCGGCTCTGGTCATTAGGGTAGTCAAAAAGTCTTTCAGAGACAGAAAAATGCATTGAAATCTGCGGGTTTTTTTCCTAGATTTTTTCTCTCCTTTGGGCCTTCATATTATACATATTAAACATAATCTCGTTAACCTCATGACCAGAGTGCACTGCGTCAAATCTTCCTCTTTAGAATGAGGCCTCACCCAGCCCAAAATTTGCTCAAATAAGGTCAAACAACTGAAGATCGCAAACCCATATTTTCTAGTAAGATTCTAGTAAGATCTAGTTGTAACTATAGGGTAGACTACCCCCTTAACCGACAAAAAATTGCAATGTTTGAAATTAAAAAAGAGATCGATAGAGAGAAACAACCAATTACAAAATTTCTGGAGAAAGAATTCTCGAGAAGGAACACTAGGTTTTTTTTGCATGAGAATGGATTAATCATTTTTACATTACTTCCTATGGGACAGGTTGGTTTGGAATACGTCCTATTCGATATAAGTCCAAACATCAGGAAGGATTAAGGTCGTATACCGAGGTTCCACTGTATTCGTGTATACATAAACTTCAGTTATGACAAATAAAGGAAGTAGGACACCCGGCAGTCTAGCTATCAGACGCGATCGTCTCTGCGAAATTCCTTCGGAGTTAGGATTTTCCATTTCAATTTGCAAAGTTTTGCAGACAAATCGGCGCGGGTAATATGTGTCCCAGGGATTGTAGAACCGTATACACGGATCGGCTCGCCGAACAATAATCGGTTAGGTGAAATCTGTGCTGCAGCAGCGTTGGTAAAAGCGGCGTCGAAAAATCGTTGGTACACGAATTACCGATTTCTCGGGCCGTAACTAGAAAACTGCGAAATCGAAGGAGCGGTTACATTTGTAGCGACAGTTTTCGAACACGAATCCGCTGCTACCGGATATCGTAAACCGATATGCGACGCCTGGCTCGGTGAGTTATCGCGAGGTGTCGTAAAAGCGGCGCGAAATCTAGGTTGCCGATATTGTACGAGCGGCTTGTACCCGGTGTCTCGGTGTCAAAACAAATCGAGCACTTTTCCTTGGTCACGCACACATTAAAGGCATAACTTATTCCCGGATCGTGCGTTCCTTCGGCCGCTGATTTGCACGATCGAATCGTCGTATACACGCCGGATAGATTTATTTCCAGCACGATCGGCCGACTGTCGGTTCCTTGAATTATGTCGTGATACGATTGCTCGTGTTCGATCCTCGGCCAGACGCTATTACTCCGATATAAATATGATTTCATCCGAATTGTTAACCCTTATGCGCTCCTCGAAAATCATTGCGCAACCGATCACAGGATAATAGATACAACTTTGAGCTAGTGATGGTAGTGATTCGATTCTTCATCATGATTTTCAAGTAGTAGTGTGGTATTTATTTATTTCGGCCTCGCGGCCAAGAAATTCAACTTAAATACCTTATGCCTTTTATTACTTATAATCAATGTTAATAAGTAAATGAGAAATTATTATCGATCGTACATTTTTAATTAACAACTGTTCTTTATTAATTGAAAGCACAGGTGTTGAATAACGATTCATTTCTGGTGCCAATAATTTTAATAAATTGTCGAGAATAAATATTTTTACTATTTTGAGTTGCATGTACTCATTTTTCATACAAATGCATAATTAAATGAACACATTCTGAGCACCTCGTCACTAGAGAAGTGAAACTTTTTTTCAAAATAAAAGTGTTCTGTATTAATTGCAAGAAACGTGTGTTCAATTACGAGTTATTTCTGTCCTCAATAATTTTAATAAATCGACGAGAATAAATACTTTTACCGTTTTAAATTGCATGTACCCATTTTTTATATAAATGTATAATTAAATGAATGAAGTCGACAGAAATTTGTAAAAGACGAAATGAAAAGCCACAATTGAGCTTTTCTGCAAATTAAAACTGTTCTTTATTAATTGAAAGCACAGGTGTTGAATAACGATTCATTTCTGGTGCCAATAATTTTAATAAATTGTCGAGAATAAATACTTTTACTATTTTGAGTTGCATGTACTCATTTTTAATACGAATGCAAAAATTAAATAAACACATTGTGAGCACCTCGTCGCTAGAAAAATGAAACTTTTTTTCAAAATAAAAGTGTTCTGTATTAATTGCAAGAAACGTGTGTTCAATTACGAGTTATTTCTGTCCTCAATAATTTTAATAAATCGACGAGAATAAATACTTTTACCGTTTTAAGTTGCATGTACCCATTTTTTATATAAATGTATAATTAAATGAATGAAGTCGACAGAAATTTGTAAAAGACGAAATGAAAAGCCACGATTGAGCTTTTCTGCAAATTAAAACTGTTCTTTATTAATTGAAAGCACAGGTGTTGAATAACGATTAATTTCTGGTGCCAATAATTTTAATAAATTCGCGAGAATAAATATTTTTACTATTTTGAGTTGCATGTACTCATTTTTTATACAAATGCATAATTAAATGAACACATTGTGAGCACCTCGTCACTAGAAAAGTGAAACTTTTTTTCAAATTAAAAGTGTTCTGTATTAATTGCAAGAAACGTGTGTTGAATTACGAGTTACTTCTGTGCTCAATAATTTTAATAAAGCGACGAGAATAAATATAATTTTACAGTTTTAAATTGCATGTACCCATTTTTTATATAAATGTATAATTAAATGAATGAAGTCGACAGAAATTTGTAAAAGACGAAATGAAAAGCCACAATTGAGCTTTTCTGCAAATTAAAACTGTTCTTTATTAATTGAAAGCACAGGTGTTGAATAACGATTCATTTCTGGTGCCAATAATTTTAATAAATCGACGAGAATAAATACTTTTACTATTTTGAGTTGCATGTACTCATTTTTCATACAAATGCATAATTAAATGAACACATTGTGAGCACCTCGTCGCTAGAAAAATGAAACTTTTTTTCAAAATAAAAGTGTTCTGTATTAATTGCAAGAAACGTGTGTTGAATTACGAGTTACTTCTGTGCTCAATAATTTTAATAAAGCGACGAGAATAAATATAATTTTACAGTTTTAAATTGCATGTACCCATTTTTTATGTAAATGTATAATTAAATGAATAAAATCGTCAGAAATTTGTAAAAGACGAAGCGAAAAGCCACGACTGAGCTTTTCTGCAAATTAAAACTGTTCTTTATTAATTGAAAGCACAGGTGTTGAATAACGATTCATTTCTGGTGCCAATAATTTTAATAAATTGTCGAGAATAAATACTTTTACTATTTTGAGTTGCATGTACTCATTTTTAATACGAATGCAAAAATTAAATAAACACATTGTGAGCACCTCGTCGCTAGAAAAATGAAACTTTTTTTCAAAATAAAATGTGTTCTGTATTAATTGCAAGAAACGTGTGTTCAATTACGAGTTATTTCTGTCCTCAATAATTTTAATAAATCGACGAGAATAAATACTTTTACCGTTTTAAATTGCATGTACCCATTTTTTATATAAATGTATAATTAAATGAATGAAGTCGACAGAAATTTGTAAAAGACGAAATGAAAAGCCACAATTGAGCTTTTCTGCAAATTAAAACTGTTCTTTATTAATTGAAAGCACAGGTGTTGAATAACGATTCATTTCTGGTGCCAATAATTTTAATAAATTCGCGAGAATAAATATTTTTACTATTTTGAGTTGCATGTACTCATTTTTTATACAAATGCATAATTAAATGAACACATTGTGAGCACCTCGTCACTGGAAAAGTGAAACTTTTTTTCAAATTAAAAGTGTTCTGTATTAATTGCAAGAAACGTGTGTTGAATTACGAGTTACTTCTGTGCTCAATAATTTTAATAAAGCGACGAGAATAAATATAATTTTACAGTTTTAAATTGCATGTACCCATTTTTTATATAAATGTATAATTAAATGAATGAAGTCGACAGAAATTTGTAAAAGACGAAATGAAAAGCCACAATTGAGCTTTTCTGCAAATTAAAACTGTTCTTTATTAATTGAAAGCACAGGTGTTGAATAACGATTCATTTCTGGTGCCAATAATTTTAATAAATCGACGAGAATAAATACTTTTACTATTTTGAGTTGCATGTACTCATTTTTGATACAAATGCATAATTAAATGAACACATTCTGAGCACCTCGTCACTAGAGAAGTGAAACTTTTTTTCAAAATAAAAGTGTTCTGTATTAATTGCAAGAAACGTGTGTTGAATTACGAGTTACTTCTGTGCTCAATAATTTTAATAAAGCGACGAGAATAAATATAATTTTACCGTTTTAAATTGCATGTACCCATTTTTTATGTAAATGTATAATTAAATGAATAAAATCGTCAGAAATTTGTAAAAGACGAAGTGAAAAGCCACGATTGTGCTTTTCTGCAAAATATAACTGTTCTTTATTAATTGAAAGCACAGGTGTTGAATAACGATTCATTTCTGGTGCCAATAATTTTAATAAATTCGCGAGAATAAATACTTTTACTATTTTGAGTTGCATGTACTCATTTTCGATACAAATGCATAATTAAATGAACACATTGTGAGCACCTCGTCGCTAGAAAAATGAAACTTTTTTTCAAAATAAAAGTGTTCTGTATTAATTGCAAGAAACGTGTGTTCAATTACGAGTTATTTCTGTCCTCAATCATTTTAATAAGTCGACGAAAATAAATACTTTTACCATTCTATATTTCATGTACCCATTTTTTATATAAATGTATAATTAAATGAATGAAGTCGACAGAAATTTGTAAAAGACGAAGTGAAAAGCCACGACTGAGCTTTTCTGCAAATTAAAACTGTTCGTTATTAATTGAAAGCACAGGTGTTGAATAACGATTCATTTCTGGTGCCAATAATTTTAATAAATTGTCGAGAATAAATATTTTTACTATTTTGAGTTGCATGTACTCATTTTTGATACAAATGCATAATTAAATGAACACATTCTGAGCACCTCGTCACTAGAGAAGTGAAACTTTTTTTCAAAATAAAAGTGTTCTGTATTAATTGCAAGAAACGTGTGTTGAATTACGAGTTACTTCTGTGCTCAATAATTTTAATAAAGCGACGAGAATAAATATAATTTTACCGTTTTAAATTGCATGTACCCATTTTTTATGTAAATGTATAATTAAATGAATAAAATCGTCAGAAATTTGTAAAAGACGAAGTGAAAAGCCACGATTGTGCTTTTCTGCAAAATATAACTGTTCTTTATTAATTGAAAGCACAGGTGTTGAATAACGATTCATTTCTGGTGCCAATAATTTTAATAAATTCGCGAGAATAAATACTTTTACTATTTTGAGTTGCATGTACTCATTTTTTATACAAATGCATAATTAAATGAACACATCGTGAGCACCTCGTCACTAGAAAAGTGAAACTTTTTTTCAAATTAAAAGTGTTCTGTATTAATTGCAAGAAACGTGTGTTGAATTACGAGTTATTTCTGTGCTTAATAATTTTAATAAATCGACGAGAATAGATACTTTCACCGTTTTAAATTGCATGTACCCATTTTTTATATAAATGTATAATTAAATGAACGAAATCGACAGAAATATTTGTAACAGACGAAGTGAAAAGTCACGATCTTGCTAGCCTGCAGAATGAAACTGTTCTTTATTAATTGCAAGCACAGATAAATAAATGATCTTAATAAATCGATGGGAATATTTTCCAAAGAAATGTGGAAAAAATTGCGGATATTGTTGAAAAAGCAGTGTTCTTCCCTCTGGAAAGTTCTTATGCTTATCGAGAAAAAAGCGAATGATCTTCGGCCCTCCACGCTGGTTAGGTTGAGCACAAAGCTGTTGAAACATCGTATCGTTACAACGTTTCACTTCAGCTTTTTTAACGCGGTAAATTACTTCCTCCCAATCGTGTTTCTCTTCCCGGTCTTAGATCAGCGAACGTGAGGTATGTTAAAAGGTATCGAAACAAGAAAAGCATGGCTTTCTAGCGTACCAGAGGAACGCGGTGCGCAAATATTTGCGAACATCTTCATTTCCGGCGCTTCCCTCGACAAAGAAAGTTACGTTCACAATCGATTTATTTAAATAGTTCACCGCAGCCGACGGTAAAATACGGAGGACGCCGTGGCTTTATCCGACGTAGTCGCGCGTTTTTCTGTTCTTTGTCCCGTCGTTCGCCTCACCGCAAAAAGTTATTAGGAACTGGTTTTAGAGTTTCCAGTTAAGTCATCAGTGTAACATTTTAGAGCCTTCAATGGCACCGATGGCGGCAGTCCTTCGGTAATCGGCCGCCATTTTATGTGTCTTTACGGAACTCGAAGAATGTGTTCATTTTTTAATTGCACTCCGGAATTGCTCCGCCTCATACTACGTTTGTACACTGTTGTGTATAAATAGACATATATATTTTTATAAGTGTTCAATTTTACGACAGATGTCTCTTTTAAATCTGCAGGCTTGCAAAGACAAACTATTAGAAAATTGTTATTTCATACATATCCGCCGTACAAAGTGGAACTGTTCGAGGTAGTGATGGGTATGATCTTTCTCAATTAGTATCGATTCCTATCTTTTATTAGTAAAAAGAATAAATATATCTCTCTTAACCATTATGTATGGATTTAACACAGTTCAAAGACATTAAATGTTAGCAATTCTCATAGTTTGTACGAAATACTCATAAAATACTTAATTTGCAGAAAAGCTCAATCGTGGCTTTTCTCTTCGTCTTTTACAAATTTCTGACGATTTCGTTCATTTAATTATACATTTATATAAAAAATTAGTACATGCAATTTAAAACGGTAAAAGTATTTATTCTCGTCGATTTATTAAAATTATTGAGCACAGAAATGACTCGTAATTCAACACACGTTTCTTGCAATTAATACAGAACACTTTTAATTTGAAAAAAAGTTTCACTTTTCTAGCGACGAGGTGCTCACAATGTGTTTATTTAATTTTTGCATTCGTATTAAAAATGAGTACATGCAACTCAAAATAGTAAAAGTATTTATTCTCGACAATTTATTAAAATTATTGGCACCAGAAATGAATCGTTATTCAACACCTGTGCTTTCAATTAATAAAGAACAGTTTTAATTTGCAGAAAAGCTCAGTCGTGGCTTTTCACTTCGTCTTTTACAAATTTCTGACGATTTCGTTCATTTAATTATACATTTATACAAAAAATGGGTACATGCAATTTAAAACGGTAAAATTATATTTATTCTCGTCGCTTTATTAAAATTATTGAGCACAGAAGTAACTCGTAATTCAACACAAGTTTCTTGCAATTAATACAGAACACTTTTATTTTGAAGAAAGTTTCATTTTTCTAGCGACGAGGTGCTCACAATGTGTTCATTTAATTATGCATTTGTATCAAAAATGAGTAAATGCAACTCAAAATAGTAAAAATATTTATTCTCGACATTTTATTAAAATTATTGGCACCAGAAATGAATCGTTATTCGACACCTGTGCTTTCAATTAATAAAGAACAGTTTTAATTTGCAGAAAAGCTCAGTCGTGGCTTTTCGCTTCGTCTTTTACAAATTTCTGTCGATTTCATTCATTTAATTATACATTTATATAAAAAATGGGTACATGCAATTTAAAACGGTAAAAGTATTTATTCTCGTCGATTTATTAAAATCATTGAGCACAGAAATAACTCGTAATTCAACACAAGTTTCTTGCAATTAATACAGAACACTTTTATTTTGAAAAAAAGTTTCATTTTTCTAGCGACGAGGTGCTCACAATGTGTTCATTTAATTATGCATTTGTATCAAAAATGAGTACATGCAACTCAAAATAGTAAAAGTATTTATTCTCGTCGATTTATTAAAATTATTGGCACCAGAAATGAATCGTTATTCAACACCTGTGCTTTCAATTAATAAAGAACAGTTTTAATTTGCAGAAAAGCTCAGTCGTGGCTTTTCACTTCGTCTTTTACAAATTTCTGACGATTTCGTTCATTTAATTATACATTTATATAAAAAATTAGTACATGCAATTTAAAACGGTAAAAGTATTTATTCTCGTCGATTTATTAAAATTATTGAGCACAGAAATAACTCGTAATTCAACACAAGTTTCTTGCAATTAATACAGAACACTTTTATTTTGAAAAAAAGTTTCATTTTTCTAGCGACGAGGTGCTCACAATGTGTTCATTTAATTTTTGCATTTGTATAAAAAATGAGTACATGCAACTCAAAATAGTAAAAGTATTTATTCTCGACAATTTATTAAAATTATTGGCACCAGAAATGAATCGTTATTCAACACCTGTGCTTTCAATTAATAAAGAACAGTTTTAATTTGCAGAAAAGCTCAGTCGTGGCTTTTCTCTTCGTCTTTTACAAATTTCTGACGATTTCATTCATTTAATTATACATTTATATAAAAAATGGGTACATGCAATTTAAAACGGTAAAAGTATTTTATTCTCGACGCTTTATTAAAATTATTGAGCACAGAACTAACTCGTAATTCAACACACGTTTCTTGCAATTAATACAGAACACTTTTATTTTGAAAAAAAGTTTCACTTCTCTAGTGACGAGGTACTCAGAATGTGTTCATTTAATTATGCATTTGTATCAAAAATGAGTACATGCAACTCAAAATAGTAAAAGTATTTATTCTCGACAATTTATTAAAATTATTGGCACCAGAAATGAATCGTTATTCGACACCTGTGCTTTCAATTAATAAAGAACAGTTTTATCTTGCAGAAAAGCTCAATCGTGGCTTTTCATTTCGTCTTTTACAAATTTCTGTCGATTTCATTCATTTAATTATACGTTTATACAAAAAATTAGTACATACAATTTGAAACAGTAAAAGTATTTATTCTCGCGAATTTATTAAAATTATTAGCACCAGAAATGAATCGTTATTCGACACCTGCTGTGCTTTCAATGAATAAAGAACAGTTTTCTAATTAAATTTCGTAGTCTAATCGCGATTGTTCAGTTCGCCTTTCACGGAGTTCTTTCGATTTCGCGAGACCCGGTGTTCGCAACATGGCAATTTAGATAATGGACGATTTACCGTCCTCGCCGAGGATCGAAACTACGCAGGTGTTGCGAAAAATTAGCCGGCGATCTGCGGATGTTCGGGTACGGTTCACGTAGCAACCTGGCGGGTAGCGATCAGGAAGGAAAGAAGAAAATTTATAGCGTCAGAGGAGTCATCATTATGCGCCGCCTAACACGACGGGTCGTTCAGGTGGAACGACATTGCTGCAATCTCGCATGCAAGTTACTTCGCGCGGAGAAGGTTGAAGGTCGGCCTTTCAGAGAAAAGTAAACTGCGCGCACGCGGCGCTGTCGTTTTCTAAAGCTGCAGAAACACCGGTGCTTTCGTACGGTTTGCATAGGTCAAGGATCGGGGTCGTCCGAAGATAATCGGCGCGCGAACTTCGAGCGAGTCTCGATTTGAATTTGTAACCGGTCGTTGAAAAATTGCCTAATTGCTTTCGATCGTTAATATTCATTTAAAGTCTTGCAGACGGCACGATCGAGTGAAACACGCGCCATTTTATCGCACGATCTTTTGGCATCTTGTCGCGTGAGCGGCTTCAGGTTAAAGAACTCGAATTTAAAATTCTCTCAACAACGATTGCTTCGCGCGTACCTTTAATAAAAACTCGAATACGATCTTCCGTTAAGAAAGGCAACTGATAGTCGACGACCCACTGATGCGCTTCCAGGAATCGTGCCGGTTATTCTGGAAAAAACGTGATTTTTAGGAATCCTTGCTGAAAAAAATTATGCATTTTTTTAAACGAGTTTCAAAACTAGCAGGAATATTTTTCCTGCAGACTGCAGAAAATGTCTGAATAATATTCTTTCTTCTAGTGCTGGATCAACATTGTGCGTCGTCATGCATTAAACCACTGGCAATTGGTAAAAAATAGTTTTAAAAAAGTCCTTCTACTAGATGAAATGATGTATTAACAGAATCTTTGTGACTTTTTTATTTCTGATGATTCAGCTCCAAGGAAAGCAACTTCTGGAAAGGAGGCTGCTACGGAGACATAGATTAAGATTTTACTGCAGAAGATTTGCTATGAGTTATGTAATCCAGACATTTTTTAATTAGGCACTCGTATTGAAATAAAATTCTGTATTTCTCCGAAAAAATTCCTGAAGATCGCGTTTCTTTTTCGATTGTTAACTAAATATAAACCCTTGACGTGAGTGGCGCATCATAAAGTTTCGAGAGAATTCCGCAAAAGGTGAGCGTTTTTTGGGAAAAATTGTTTGCCATTTAAGCATGAGTAATGTGACAGATCATTGTAAATAAGTGACTTGGCGGCCTTGCACGGCCGCTTGTGAGTTCGTGAAATAGAACCCGAAGCCTGCTGGATAGCCGAAAATGCAAAATATTAATATGTTAACTGTTACGTATAAAACACGTGACATTTCGGAGGTGGATTCCGGTTATAGTGGATGCAATAAATTTACATATTTTAATAACGGCAAGAATCTTTGTGAACACGCGACCATAAAGTTATTAGTTTATAATGCCACGCATGGTGATCGTAATATAGAATCGAATATATTGTCCGGAATGTTTAAGTTGAATATAATGATACTGAACTTATTTCATTACTGTCTCGCTGATTTACCAATTAGCATAAATTAGATTTCGAAACGCTGTGCTGGTGAAGCTGCACGAGAACTGCATGTTCCGATCTAGTTATGACCAATTGCAAATGTTCATAATAGTGATTGAAAAGAAGCCTCTTGCACTTAGAAACGACGAAATTGATTAAATATAATTGTGTACCGCATTAATAAAATTATTTAAATAAAAATAAATTTTTAAAAAATACGGCCCTTCAACGTAAGCGCTCATAAATCGCAGACGACAAAAGGTATAGAAAAATAGTTGAGGCAAAAGTTATACCTCATCTCTTAATCCATGAATGAAAAGTTTTTTGAATTATTTAAATAAAAATAAATTGTTAAAAAATACCACGTTTTTAAAACGGACTAAAAAGTATAAAATAAAGTTTTTGAAAACGCCACGTTTAAAAACGGACTAAAAGGTATAAAATAATTTTTTCTAGCCCCATACAGATTCCTAACCCCGTACAGATAGTCCTGAAAATTTGTGATTGTGAATTTTGAATAGCTATGGAAAACTTGTAAGATTTAAAACGAAAAACGTGGGGCGCGAGATAATACATAGTAAGGAGCGTAGAAAGTAGCTGCTGCTGAGAAAACTCGCGAAACAGTTCATATCATTTGCAGTGCAATAAAATTGTTAGTGATTTAGGTGTTCATGCATCAATTATCTATTGCATGCGCCCCACGTTTCTCGTTTTAAATTTTACAAGTTTTCCATAGCTATTCAAAATTCACAATCACAAATTTTCAAGACTATCTGTACGGGGTTAGGAATCTGTATGGGGCTAGAAAAAATTATTTTATACTTTTTAGTCCGTTTTTAAACGTGGCGTTTTTTAAAATTTTATTTTATACTTTTTAGTCCGTTTTAAAAACGTGATATTTTTTAACAATTTATTTTTATTTAAATATTTATTTTCTACTTTTTAGCCTTATATGTGTGAAATTTTACAATCGATTTTGAACATTTTGATGAGATTATAACAGACACATGTAGTAAATTTCAGACGGTATTGCGACGCGTCATATCAAAAACAATCGCCGTGGTAAAATGTCAAAGATAAAGGTTCGACGGAGAATTTCGGTGTAACTGTTCTTTCGCTTGGTAAACAAACATTATACTATAATAATACGTAGTGACTTTGTAAACCCCGCACGGAGCTCGAACGCACACTGACGCACACTGAGCTCCTTCGGTGCGAAGCGGGTCAGTGGGTGGGGATGAGTCGGAGTGGGATCACGTAGTAGAGTGGGGACGCTGAACGCGAAGACGTACTACGTCACGCGGCGGGGGGTGCAAAGGTTCAAATTATTAATAATTTATATCTCCTAAACGCATAGGCTTTTTTAAAAAATTTTTTTAAAATATTGCATTGTCATCCAGTTCTGAGCTATGTTTAAAATTTCAAGTCTCTAGCTAATCGGGAAGTTAGTTTAAAATTGCAAAATTTGTACCGAACAAACAGACAGACAGTCAAGAAAGCTTGCTAATAAAAACGTGGTAAAATAAAAACAAATACCGAGCATAGCCGAAAGTATTCATGTTACGATTGATTATCCTGGAAAGGCGAGGAAATATTCCAACGTGAAATGATTTCCTAATCGATTGAACAACAATAAAAATTCATACGTCGGATCGTTTTGCATAAAGATCCAAAGTCTAAATGTCATCGCGAGATCCGTTACACAAGGAGCATAATGTTGTTTTGTTTTTCGAGCACGGCGTGTCTCCTGGCAGTGGATATAATTGATAAGCGGTTATGCATGTTTGGTTAAGGAGTCTGGCACCGGGTCAAGTATACACGCGAGGTCGTAGAGAGAAAGGGAGAAAGGGGGAAGAAGATTCCGCAGTGCAAAGTCATAGGTTAACCATTGTGGTGTGTACACACGGTAAAGACACGACTACTACGAGCCCAAGGGTGAAAGTTTACCCCGCGAGTCGTTTCTCTCTCTCCGCCGTGTGATTTACCATGAGCGCCGATCAAACTTTCCAAGGAGATGCATCTTTGGGGTTCTTTAGATTTAGACTACCAACTCGATCCGTCCTCTCGCTAATCCCTCCTTCACAAAAATATCGAAGATATTTTCCTAGTCATTTTCCCTTTAATTCCCTTTAATTCCCTTTAATTAAGTCATTAACCCCGTGCCGTACTTCGACGAGCCAGACTCGTGATGAAAGTTTTCAAACAAATCTAACAGATATGAATGCTACGCGTTTCTTTGTAAAGAATAGACAGCGGATTTTATGCACGTATGGCGAAAATGCGTAGGTGTAATTTAAAACAGTGAAAATATTAGAAGAATTTAAATATACTGTCATATTGTTTACAGCCTGTTATACGTATTAAGAAAGAAAATGAATTTCTACTTCACTCCAGTTTGTTGCAATTCAGGTAGACATCTTTTATTCTGCATAAAGATCCGCTATCTAGTAATCAATAATTAAGCATTAAAATAAATGTAGCCATACAAAAATATACATTTTCTTTTCCCTTCTATGACATTTTTGTGCATGAATACGTTTTAATCACTGTAACTGTAAAAGAAAAGGTACGGCAAGGAGTTCACTTCACTGTAGCTTGTAAATTTGCCATCACTTTCGACTAGTAGCGACAATGTGTGGAATGATAGGGGTCCTGCAATGCTATAGTGATGGTGTCTTAGAGTTATTTACATCGAAATATCTTGTGAACTACTAACTTTTCGACATACATACGTAGCACTTTTTTATAACGAATGTCCGGCTGCATCGATTGATGTATTAAAAAATACCTCATTCCATTAAAAAAAATATCAATGACCTTGAAATCTTGTAAAGAATGACCTTGAACATTTTGTCCCTTATACCGTTACATGTGGCCCCTTCAAACAGTGTAACTTTGTCCTAAGAATTTTTTTTGTACAACGAAAAGTAACGGAGATATTTGGGTGTTCTGTTTCTTCGGACTCACCCTGTAGAGTCCTAAGCTACGAACCTCGCCTGCTAATATAACAAGTAGTGTGCGAAAATGTCCTTGCTAGGACACGGTCGCGCAAGGAGTTGAACCGTGGAGGCGCTACCGCGCGAAAAAGTGGAAAAGTGATGAAATCTAGCGAGGTACAATGGGATATGCCGATAAAAGAACAATACAGAAGACTTATCGGTTAAATCGTATCCACGGTGGACCCGGGTGGAGGATCGTGACTTCTCGGATAAAATGATCTCGCTTTCCCACAGGCGCCGAACTTTCCCAGAAGAATTCACCGGCAATCCCTCGATCGCTATCGATCTCCCGGATCGTACTCGATCTAATCACTGGGCGCAATCAGTTTCGCTCCAGCGCGACAGCCTTCGCGATGGCCGAGCAAAACGCGCGCACCTGCGCGCCTCGCTCCTCGTCATTGTGTGGAAATGATTACGCGGAAGACACCTGGCATTCCTGCGTCATATAATGCGCGCGCGGCGCGGACGTGTCACGTGTGCACGTCTCCTCGGAATGTCGTTTCCGCCGCAGGCAATCCGATCTACACCCTTGCCGAACGTTTATCCGTTTAATTACCCGAAGTGCCTAATTAATTAAGTGCCATCGTCCTCGTGGCACATTTGCTTAATTGCGCCACTGCTGCCTCGGCTACCGCGCGGTTAACGAACGTTTCGTACACGCTTCTTTCCCTAATCACTCGGCTCGCTGGCCAGACGCAAGGACGCGATCCTGCTCGCGCTCACGGCACCGACACGTGCACGATTCATGGTTGCAGTGATCGGCGTGTCCCTTTATGTCTCTTCCCGTGTATCTCTCTTGTACGGCCGCGTGACCTTGATTAGTTGCTCGCCTCTACAGGCGTGCGAGGACTCGCAAATTTAGGGTACCCCCACTCGGGATGGGGTCGAGTCCTAATTTTGGGTATGGAAAAACGCAGTCTCTTTCTGCCCGGCCAGTGCCGCCAGAAACAACTGGAACGGTTTGTTTTTTCCTCTCCTCGTTTGCCCCTTGCACTATTCTATTCCAGCACCATGCGCACACTCCAACGTCCCCCGGTAAGATCGTAGACCAGGCATGCACAGCTTCTAGCTCTCAGAGCGGCTCTTGTGCTCCCAAACGGCTCCCGTGCGATCTCGGAGCCGTGACCTACGTCGGACGCATGGAAAGGGAACCCAATTAGCGGGTTCCTCTTCCATACGTCTGAGCTACGTCCGAGCTACGTTCGATCTTAGCTCTCAGAGCGGCTCTTGTGCTCCCAAACGGCTCCCGTGCGCTCTCAGAGCCGTGACCTAGCTCGGACGTATGGAAGGGGAACCCACTAAGCGTCTTCTCTCGCGCTGTGTTTACAAAACATACTTACAATTAGAGGGTTCCCCTTCCATATGTTTGAGCTAGGTCACAGCTCCGACCCGGCTCATGAGCCGGCTCCCAAATCGTACATCTGTGCATGCCTGGTGTAGTCCGTTACGAGCCAGGGCCGCGAGCAGCACGAGTGGCCGGCGAAGGGTTATTAACCCAGGAATATGGTATCAATTTGTTAGTTAAGGCACGCGAACGAACCCAATGCGAAATTGGGGAGCCGCTAGGAATATAGACAGCGAGGACGAACCGGACGCGAAGTCAGGGAGCCTCTAGGAATGGAGTCAAACGCAGACGAACCTGATGCGAAATCAGGGAGCTGCTAGGAAGGTGAAACTTCGTGAACGAACCCAATGCGGAATTGGGGAGTCACTAGGAACGACGCGCAGACGAACCCGATGCGAAACCGGGGAGCTGCTAGGAGGTTGTAGAATCAGCGCGGACGAACCCAATGCGAAATTGGGGAGCCGCTGGGAAGTTGGATAAAAGCACAGACGAACCTGATGCGAAATCAGGGAGCTGTTAGGATGCGGACGAACCTGATGCGAAATCAGGGAGCCGCTAGGATGGTATAGGTTTCGTGGACGAACCCAATGCGAAATTGGGGAGCCACTAGGTAGGAAAAATCTCTATTTGGATAATTGATAAGCAGCGAACGAACCTGATGCGAAATCAGGGAGTCGCTAGGATAGTTAGTAGGCCTCGTAACTGATATAATCTAATTGATACAACCCGAGCGGTAAGGTTGTATCGAGTGGGAACGTTCAACTACTATATTAGGATTTTGGACAATAGTTATGGGTTCAATAATCTTTATCTAATTTCCATACAACACAAATATATTCTAATTATAAAGATCTGTAATACAAGTGTGTAATTGTCGCGATTGGAATGTAAAGAAAGATATAGAATGTAGAAAAAGGAATTTACCTAACTACGATGCTCGTTTTTGACGCACTGGCAATGCGGGGGACTCGGAAACAACTTTAACAAACTTTGATCTGAAAGGTACTTTAGCCCGATCTCACTAGAAGTTGCTTTTTCCGAATTGCAGCACGACGTGACGCGATACGTGTCTACCGAAGTACTAACCCCCGAGAGTAAGGATCTAAGGGTTTATATACCCCTACAATGAATGGAATACTCTGTTCATAATCTAATCGCGCTTAGAGATTAGGGCTTAGGGCCAGACTCTCATTTTTGTCACCTCTAATGAGATCGGGGCCAGAACACGGTCCTAAATCAAAGGGTTCAACTATGATATGAAAGGTTATCTAGGACGCTTCCTGCCAGAGACGATCTGGAAGAGATTCCTGTGAGAAAACGAACGGAATATATTCTCTATCCGTAACAAGTCTATCCCAGGCGATGACGCCACAAGTTGTCTCCGCAATTGGTGACCTACCTGACATTTTCGGGTTCTCGTACATGTACACTTCCGAGAGCTCGACCCGATATCTCCGGATGAATCGATCAGTGAAAAGGACTTGCATCGATCGCGACTGGTGCTGCTTGGGAGACTCGTTCGATGCGCAAAACGTTCCGGCGCGTTTCTCGCGCCCCATGCTGCGCGTTTGTTATCTTTATTACCATTCTTTCTCTAATTCTGCGATCGGCCGGCGATACATCTGCGTCCCGTGGACACAGGCGGTTAATTTAAACGCGGCCGGGATAGGCTCGTCGCGATTAATACCGATCGTTTCGACTCGCGGGACTCCTTCGCCTGTGTTTCGCAACGGCTCGGTGGATGTATTGGCGGTTGGTTCCCCGCTTGCAAAAAGACCAGAATGAAGAAACGGTCCGTGCTCTGGGATAGGTACGTGCGGTGCCGGTCGCGGATACGTACCGCACGCCGGCCACGGTTTTAATCTTACTTATACCGGGATTCGATGGAATTAATGGCCACGCCTCGTGCTGGCGCGATCCTCTCGATTTCCGGGACCACGGCCCCGGAAAGGATTCTTCCTACGTGTTGGAGGTAGGGCCGACGCACTCGTGACCATTGGATATATCCAGACTGGAATGTGGTAGGGAAGGCAAATACCAGATGGCGATCGCGACCGTCCACTGGGACAGGGAAGGGCCTCGGGCCCGTCTTATCCATTAGGCACATTAGGTATAGTGTCTAGGATCTATGAACATTTTTCCCTCGGAGTCCAACCGACTCTCTAGATCCGGCTATCTAGGAACAGAGTTAATAAGAGGAGAGGATATACACTGTTGCTAGGACAGTTCCGCTAACCTTCCGCGAACCAGGTGAATGGAGTCGCATCCTGAATCATCTGAGGTTGATCTTCCCGTGATTATTATTTATTCGCAGGCTATGTCGTTGGTAGACTGCGGATCTTCATGCATTTATAGCAAAACTGAGTAGATGAAATTCGAATTGTTGGAAGGTTTGACTAATTGAAGATGTCGATAGTTGATTCTCCTTTGTTGAAATTATTGAGGGAAGGAATAACATTCAATGTAGTTTCTATTTCTTGCAACCGATGCAGACAATATTTATTTTGCATAAAGATCCGGATTAGTATTTAGAAATTATGAACATAAATCGATTTAAATCCTCATCTATCAATTTTTAATGTAATGATTGATTTAAATGTATAAGATGCGGAGTCTATTAAACAATAACGGTAAAACACACCTCCACAATATATTCATAAAAACAAAATAAAACAAATTTGGCTACTATCATCTGTTGGATTCCCTATGACTTGTTATTTCATTTTTCTTAAACACGTCTTTTTCTATAAACTGTCCCCAACACTTGTTCTCAAGTGGAATATTCACAAATATAAAATTGTTTATTTTCTAACAAGTGCCAGAGTAATTATTATAAAGATTACTTCTTCTCACAGTGATTTCTATTCACTGACGATACAGAGCGACTCGAGTAACCTGTGAATACGACTTCCGTAAACTAAGTTTCGCAGATAAAATTGCAAAGTACATTTTCGATTTATCTCCGCGAGATACAGTGATCGCAAATATTTGTGCGAACAGTATCGCCGCACCTCGTTCATTCGATAGTCAAAAACAACTCGAGCCGATCTCGTTAAACCGCTGCGAGCAATAATTTCACACGGAGAGAAAGCTGTATTCTCGAACGGGCGCCAGAGCTTCGAATCGCTGTACCAGGACCGTCAAGGGTTACGTAACGATCCGATCGATACTGGCACGATCACGCGAGAGGGACACTGAAATTCTGCAACTCGGTATCGGGCCGAGTTCGGTTGATTGATAATCGTCTTTGGCTAGAGCCCGCTCCACAAAAGTCAGTTGCGACCCTCTCGTGGTCGAGGAAAGAACAGGACGCTACTTACAAATGTCATAATTGAAAATGTATCTACTCGGAACGAACAATAGGAAAAATATGGCGTTGGAGAATCGTTTGTAACAATTTCCACAAGAAATTTATGAAATAATTATAATGATTAAATAATAATTAATATTAATAAATAATATTATATATTATATTAAATTATTAAATTAAATTAAATTATTAAATTAAATTATATTATATTATATTAAATTATTAAATTGTTAAATTGTTAAATTGTCAAATTGTCAAATTGTTAAATTGTAAAATTGTCAAGTTGTCAAGTTGTCAAGTTGTCAAATTGTCAAATTGTCAAATTGTCAAATTGTCAAATTGTCAAATTGTTAAATTATCAAATTGTCAAGTTGTCAAGTTGTCAAGTTGTCAAGTTGTCAAATTGTCAAATTGTCAAATTGTCAAATTGTCAAATTGTCAAATTGTCAAATTGTAAAATTGTCAAGTTGTCAAGTTGTCAAGTTGTCAAATTGTCAAATTGTAAAATTGTCAAATTGTCCAATTGTCAAATTGTGAAGTTGTCAAGTTGTCAAGTTGTCAAATTGTCAAATTGTTAAATTGTTAAATTGTTAAATTGTCAAGTTGTCAAGTTGTCAAATTGTCAAATTGTCAAATTGTCAAATTGTCAAGTTGTCAAGTTGTCAAGTTGTCAAATTGTCAAATTGTCAAATTGTCAAATTGTAAAATTGTCAAGTTGTCAAGTTGTCAAATTGTCAAATTGTAAAATTGTCAAGTTGTCAAGTTGTCAAATTGTCAAATTGTCAAGTTGTCAAGTTGTCAAATTGTCAGATTGTTAAATTGTCAAATTTTCAAATTGTCAAATTGTTAAATTGTCAAGTTGTCAAGTTGTCAAGTTGTCAAATTGTCAAGTTGTCAAGTTGTCAAGTTGTCAAATTGTCAAATTGTTAAATTGTCAAATTGTCAAATTGTCAAGTTGTCAAGTTGTCAAGTTGTCAAATTGTTAAATTGTTAAATTGTCAAATTGTCAAATTGTTAAATTGTTAAATTGTCAAGTTGTCAAGTTGTCAAATTGTCAAATTGTCAAGTTGTCAAGTTGTCAAGTTGTCAAATTGTCAAATTGTCAAATTGTCAAATTGTCAAATTGTCAAATTGTCAAATTGTCAAATTGTCAAATTGTCAAGTTGTCAAGTTGTCAAATTGTCAAATTGTCAAATTGTTAAATTGTTAAATTGTTAAATTATTAAATTATTAAATTATTAAATTATTAAATTATTAAATTATTAAATTATTAAATTAAATTATATTATATTATATTAAATAATAATTAATAAGCAACTCTATTATCTACTGGTATCGGACCACGTATGTAGTGTATGAATAAAAGAAAAAATTGGGAGAAGATTGAAACATTTGCATACATCTGATAGTTAATTGCTTAATTAAATAATCCAATTTTGCAGGAAATTTAAGAAAATTCTATTCGAAAAATGAGACATCAATTGAAAGTTAAATTGATCAATAATGTTAATACGGGACTAGTCAGTAAATCTTATTGCAGATAATTTAAAATATATGAACAATATTTCTTTTTGCTATCTAACACAATTTTCTACGAGTCATGAAGACTGGTTATTATTATTATATAAAATCGACAAAAATTAATATCCTCGCATTGCCGGTGAGCGAAACGGGCTTCGAGATAAACATCGACTAACATTTCACCCGCGATAAATTGCAAAACGTAAGGAAAGCTATATTCCGAGTGGTCACTGTAAGAACTGTTTTCACTAATCAAACCAGTTTGGATACGAGTTTATTATCGTCCGTTTGTAACACCTCCTGATGCAACAGTAAGTGAAATTGGTGATCGTGCGTGTATCGACGTCGCGCCGTATAATTGCCCGGTAAAAATGTCATCAAACAAATTGATATTTTACCGACTCGGCTTGACAGGGATAAGTGTCTATCGATCGGTCTCCGATCTTTTGAAAGATCAAGAGTTTACAGGATGATTAACCTCGTTGATCCATCATACGTGTAATTGGAACGAGACATGGGATTTACTTGCTCGCTGTCGGTCATCGATAATATAAACCGATTTGTATGATTAACTCGATGGTTACGACACAGCTGCGACAGTAAATGTTCGCAAAACGTCTGTTTCAGCATCAAACCGAAATAACCGCTTTCTCGACGCGGCAACTTTCTCCCGGGGAATTGACGTGTTAATAAGAAAGCATAATTTTACGAGTATCGGCGATCACGTAACAATCGGGACCCGCCGAAATTTATACATCTTCGACTGTGGGTTTCGCAAGCTCGTTTTCTCACTGCATTCGCGCGCAGGATAACTCAATAACTACGTTTGTCGTACTTGTACATTTCTCTAGGGATAGTACTACAAGACATTGACTTTGTTTTACGTTTATAATATATTTTCAATTTATATGAACCCAATCTTTCAATTGTAAAAATTGAAGATAAACGTCGAGGTATCTGCTAAATCGAACAACGGACATACCTACAATGGAGAGAATTCATTTTCGCGGTTTCGGCCACGATTTGGGAGCACTGTGCGACAATACTGTGCCAAACGCTCGAGACACCCTGCACTCTTCAGCATAAATCAGCGGCAGCGTCCTCTAAATCTCTGGAACATCTCCTCCGCGTCGGAGGAGAGCCAGGCAGGTACGGTAGCAGCGGGCCTGGTGAGAAAAAACCGGCGGATAGGAAGACACTTAATCGCAATCAGACACCCGGAAGATGCGACCGGGACCGTTCCACGAGCACTGCTTTCAAAAGCGAAACAACCTGCTGGGACTCGCATACGTTCTACATAAACCTGCCGCGCGCGGACGTTCGCCGGCCACCTGCGATACGCGTGACCGCGTGACGAAGCACGCGTGAAACCGCGTCGATCGCGAAATTATCGGAGGATGAAACGGTTCTCTTCCGGGTACCATGCGGCACGCTGTGTACACCACGAAGTGCACACCTTTTGCCGACAGCGGGGATTTATTCGGCACGTTCACGAGATGTTTTCACAGGACGACCCGCGGGGTAGTCGGAATGCCTCGTTTCCTTTTAGGTTTCGCGCACAGGCGGCTAGGATGCGCGAACCTTTTTTTGCGACCACGGATCCTGCGCACCGCGTGTACAGGTGTTCGAGGAAGTTCCGATTTCAGTTGCTCAGACGCACACGCGAGTATGCCACGCTGCTCCCTGCTGTATCCATAGCTAAAATCCATACAAATCGCATAAAGTTATAGCCGCGCTTCCGCACATCGAACCTCCCAGCTCATCATTTTCTTCGGTCCCTCACCTTTCGAACCTCCGAAATCACAAATCGAAGCAAAAGTTGCCAATTTTTCTTTACAAAAATTAAGTTTTTAAAAATACCACGTTTTTAAAACGGACTAAAAAGTATAAAATAAAATTTTAGAAACCGCCACGTTTAAAAAACTGACTAAAAAGTATAAAATCATTTTTTCTAGCCCCATACAGATTCCTAACCCCGTACAGATAGTCCTGAAAATTTGAGATTGTGAATTTTGAATAGCTATGAAAATACTTGTAAGATTTAAAACGAAAAGCTAATAAAAACGTGGTAAAGACGAACCAATACTGTGCGTATAAGGTAAAAACTTCTATGGCGATTGCACACCTGTCCGTGTCTCGGCTTCCCCGAGTTTACCCGAATAACGTTTCACGTCGGAGCGTGACGGATCAGACTCATTCACTGCCCAGCAATTGTATACGCGGTGCGCCTAAAGAAGTTTTCACTTCATAAATGCACATTTCTACGGAGAAATTCAGTGTGTGGGAAAGAAGTTTTCTTCGCGGCCGCGCGTAACCAAGGGTACAATGGAAATAATTTCTTCATTCATGGCGATTGCGATCACCTTCCAGCCGAAGCACGCATCCAATTTGCCCTTCACTGGAAACATTCGCTTCCAGGATTAACAACCCAGGGTCGTACAATGAAATTATCCGACGACTACGGTGCTCGTTTCCGCGTCGATGGCGCGGATCGCTAATTACTGTAACAAAGTATAACGTCGCAGCCACGATGAAAAACGTATTAACGTCGTGATTGCAAACAGTCGGACGCGTCTCGCTTCCGTACATCATTAACAACGACAATCGCGTGCTACGCTTCTTGCAGCAACTTCCGTCGCGATGCCAGCTTTTTATCGTAATTAATTATAGATCGGTCTTGCTGCGTCTGTCGATGCACGCAATTATACAATGAAAGACGGTTTCATCGGTTAGGAACGTAAACTCGTCGCGATGTGGTAAATCGTGGTTGACAATTATCACAATTACGTTAAAAAGAATTATCATAAATTATCAAAATGAATTTCATAAAAACGAATTTTTTAATAATGAGGCTAATAAATACGTACTTTGATTAACGTAAATTTTGATGTTATCGCAGCACGATGCTGCGAAGCGTACGTTAAAAGCAGACTTTAAGTGATTCTTAAGGGGGATCTATACCCTCGGATTTTGGGGTATTTATCAATGTTATCAACCTCTGTGCAGAAAAAAAGTTTGGTAACATTGATAAACACGCAACTGCATAATGAACACGAGATGGAGTTGCTAGCTATTTCCATATTCTATTCATCTCGTCGCGAATGTCGTTATACAGGGCAGGTCGCACTAATATTAGTGCCACCGATGAGAATATGTACCTCGTCTGTGTCAGTTTTGCTATGATTCCACATTGACAGCAGTGAAATGTTGCACAATATCGCAGCACTGATTGACAGTCCTTCTGACTAGGCACCATCTCGTGTAAACTAACTGAAATGAAATTGGCTCTAGATTGGCTCTACATCAGAGATAACCTCTGTCTTCATGAACGTAATATGGGGAAATCTCTGCTAATGTGAATGAAATCACGCGCGGCGATTTTTTGTCCTTATACGAGCATATTTTGAGCTACACAAAGGCTCATTTGATAAAGGAAGGTTCATCACGGCGCGCTCTGCTCATCATATCAGTCAGAAAAATCTCTTTGAGACAGGAAAATACATTGAAATCTGCGGTTATTTTTCTAGATTTTTTCTCTACTTTGGGCACTCATATTATTAGATATAAACATAATCTCGTTAAATCAATAGCAGAGCGCGCCGGATTTAACCTTCCTCTATAGAATGAGTCCTCACTCAGTCCAAAATCCGCTCAAATAAGGACAAAAAATCGCCGCGCGTAAACCCATGTTTCGACCCAAAATCTAGTAAGATTCTAGTTCCTTTCTAGTTACTTCATTGGGTATAGATCCCCCTTAAATACGAACAAAATGAACAAAATTATGGCTCATCCGTGAGTCGAGTGTGCAAAATCAAATTTTTGAAAAATACCATACAGTCATAACTGTATGTATAAAAGTGTCTGCTTTTAAATGCAAAAATAATTAGAGAATACATCGAGTGCTATAGTGTTTGATGTTACCACAGTACGATGCTGCGCGAAGCCTACATTTAACACTAATGTTCCCTTATAAATAGACTGCGGTTCTTTATGCATTTATAGCAAAATTGAGTAGATGAAATATAAAATTATTGGAAAATTTAAAAAATTGAAGATGGCAATATATGGTTTCCCCTTTATTAAAATCATTAAGGGAAGAAATAACATTGAATTTAGTTTCGATTTCTTGCAACCGATGCAGACAATTCTTATTTTGCTTAAAGCTCCGCAGTCTACTTATAAAAATGACAAGATTGACTTTATTTATTTATTTATTATTTGTCTAAATAGACTTTGTGCTGCTCCTATAATATGCGCTTCACTAAAAATATCTACACATTCATTTCGTATGAAATTATTTTTATTATATTAATAATCATAAAATATTAGATGATTGCATAAGTTCTTGCCCGATTTTCATAGACGTCGCAAACTGTACTGCATGGCGGAGTGTAAAATAAAAAGATGATATATAATATACATAATATGATTTATAATAATTTTAAGGGATCCTTTCTTAAGCAAAAACACAAGGTTGATTCGTCTAAAAATATAGAGATTTATTATTAATTACATAATAAATAATTGCACATACTTTCCACGTGTTACACTAACCTAAAAATATAGAGAATCAACAATTAAATGTTTGTGCTTCCCTATATTCTCTCAACATAAGATCTTCTTTATAGAAACGTGAATTGTAGATTTCTGGACTTAAAGATTTCATTAATGCGTTTCTCACGAATTATCAAGGTAATTAATCGTTTAATTAATCAATTGAACTGTCACTCTTTCTATCTCAATATCTGTTTACTTTATCCTCCCAAGTCCCGCCCTCTCTCGGGCGTCGATGTAACTCACCGGCCTATACACAAAGCTTACATATATTTAATAATAAAAAGATGATACAGTAATTTTTCGATCGGAGTCCCAACACCCGTGTGTTGAACGGACTTGGGTAGCGTAGAGAGGCTATTTTTTTATGACTCCGTCGACCGCGCCGAGACTTCAAACGACGAGCCGAACATAGAGAAGGACAGAATGAAATAGGATCGTGTGGCCGAAGCGTGTCGCTATCGCCGGCACAGTTTAAAGGCCCGTGCGTCATCACAATGAAACACCAAAATCTTAGCTTCTTTATTTTTTATGATATCATTATGGAACTTTCACCAACATATTCGTGGCATTTTTCTAATGCAAAATGATACCAAATACGATACAATTGGGCCAATATTTAGTAGTTTAATCGACGATGAAAGTTTCGAACGCAACGAAGAACAGCGACAACGCGGGCCTTTGAACTGTGCCGGCGACGGCTACTGTTCGCGTCTCTTTCTCTTCAATACACTCTTCTTCGTTGCATTCGAAACTTTCATCGTCGATTAAACCACTAAATATTGGCCCAATTATATCGTTCTTGGTACCAGTTTAATCAGCGAAACGTCAGGAATAAGCTAGTTAAAGTCCCATAAACCGATCATTAAAATTAAGAAGTTTGAGACTTCGATTCAGTCGAGTCAATGTGTGGTGTTCACACCGATATACCCGAGCCGAGATCAAACATCGCCGCCCTACGGCGCGGCGCAGCGTTGGCCGGCAGTGGAGTGAGTAGGCACTGGACTACGGTTAGATAGGCGACCCAGGACTCCGATTGAAAAATTACTGTATACAGGGTGGGGCAATAACTATTAGCACCTCAGATATCTTCGAAACTACAAGTTTCACAGAAATATTTACTGAAACAAAATTGCACAGTACGAAAGGGGCCATCCGGTGGCGATAATAGTTTTTTTGCAGGTGGACGTACTTCGGACATTTGAAGGTCACCTTCATTTTTTTAAATGGAATGAGATATTTTTTAATGCATCAATCGATGCAGCGGGACATTCGTTATAAAAAAGTACTAACCTATGTATGTCGAAAAGTTAGTAGTTCAGGAGATATTTCAATTTAAATAACTCTAAAACACCATTACTGTCGTACTGAGACGTTACACAAGTAAGTAAACGCTAACATCAATATCAACTCTTACTCTTCATTTTCAACTTCAATTTTTCAATTTCAACTTTAATTTCAATTTCAACTTCAACTCTTCCATTTCAACTTTAACTTGAATTTCTATTTTTCCATTTCAACTTCAATTTCTACTCTTCCATTTCAACTTCAATTTTCCAATTTCATTTCATTTTTATCAACTTCAATTTCAAGATTAACCCTTCAATTTCAACGTCAATTTTTCAATTTCAATTTCCACTCTTCAATTTACACTAGCAAGTAAACGCTAACGTCTTAGTATTACAGTAATGGTGTTTTAGAGTTATTTAAATTGAAATATCTCCTGAACTACTAACTTTTCGACATACATAGGTTAGTACTTTTTTATAACGAATGTCCCGCTGCATCGATTGATGCATTAAAAAATATCTCATTCCATTTAAAAAAATGAAGGTGTCCTTCAAATGTCCGAAGTACGTCCACCTGCAAAAAAACTATTATCGCCACCGGATGGCCCCTTTCGTACTGTGCAATTTTGTTTCAGCAAAATATTTCTGTGAAACTTGTAGTTTCGAAGATATCTGAGGTGCTAATAGTTATTGCCCCACCCTGTATAATATAATAAATATATAATATATTTAATAACAAAAATTATGTATTCTACAATTAGAAAAGAATGGTGACTATATAATTGATTAATAAAGCTTTATTCTTCAAAATTTAACCATTGAATTTTATCTTCAAATCGGGCACGAACTTACGCAGTCCTCTGATAAAAAATCTGGAACCGGTCATTTTGATCGATGATGGTAGATTTCGTGTTAAGGGTGGATTTTTGTTGTTGGATTAATTAGTGGTTCGTAGAAAGTGGCGGAGAGGAGTAAGTAGTTTTTCCAATTGTGGATAAACTGGCGGAAACCGAGGAAATCCGTAAGTTGGTCATAATGTCAGAATTTTTGTTCGCGTTCGGAGTGAACGAGCGAGTTTCAACGGCGAAACAATGCCGAGCACACTCCGCCGTTGCACCGTTAGTAATTTTCCCTGAGAGCCGCTTCCCTGAACTGTCCTTTGTCACTGCCGGTGCACGATGAGATCTTTTATCGATTCCGCGAAGGCATCTCGGAGTGACCTTAATAGGTGCAAAAAGTGCGAAACTAATGCCGTGGTAATTACTGTGTCGGAGTACGGTAGAGCTCTGCACAGCAATCCGATCTTTCTTTAAGATTCCATAATGACAGAATATACTGCTCCGCAAACACACTGAACATTTTGCGTGAATCATTTAACCGAGATGGTTTTTATCGTCTGGATCAAGGAGATCATGAAAATTGACTCATTTTCAGGTGAGATTCACGAACAATAGAAAGAAAATTGTAAATATATCTTGTACGAACTTAGTTTATGAAGAGGATACTTTTGTTTATATGTCGACTAATTATTCTGTTCAAAGTAAGATTTCTAACATAAATTATGTTTGTGTTCTTGTTATAATTTTTATTATTCTTCGAAAATATGTAAATACTTATTTTTTGCGAAGTGTCCGAATATTAACGTGAAAATGTGGCAACTTCTTGTTCAAGATATATTGCACAATTTAATGTTATCGTTAAAAGTAAATTGTTTCTGAATTTTCTATCAATAATAAATGGCTCGTCTTTTTACACAATAAGCAACATGACGCATAACTCATGCCATTTTATGCAAAGCAACAGATACAGAAATGGTGTTGCGTCCGAATATTAATGCAAATAACTGTAGGCATGGTGAGTCACTTAAATGTACCTCCTACTCATGGTTCTATAAGAAGCATGTTCCATACAGAATTTGTTATCGAACTTCTAAAAAAAATCCAAGTGTTATGGTCTAATATTAAGGAAGTTATGATCCTTTAAAAGTGTCCAAATAATACCGTGATTCATTGTATAAAAATATAATCTAGGCGCACCCTTGAAACATCTGGAATTTTTAATAAAAGAGTTCTGAATCGAGAGCTATGATTTCTGTAACACTAAAAATGGCTGGCATGTGTTGTATTATAATTTCAATAATTGTAAAATAAAAAACCAGATACTGGTTGCTGGACAAAATTCAATTTTGATAATGTTCCAGATGTATGAAATCACATCAGAATTCGATAGTAGAATGTCCATTTAGCCAGGAAATTTAGAAATTATTGCAAAATATATAATCTATAATGATATTAATAGCATCTAAAAATGTATTAGCTTGGCAAGAAAGTAACTTCAGTATTTTAAAGTGAAATAAAACCAAACTTCTTTATTCAAACAATGAACCTTAATCGATAAAATATTTTCTCGTTTGTTCTTTTTGGCAAAAGATCATCGAACAAAACAGAAAATATCTTATTCATTAAAATTCATTGCTTGAATAAAAAAATTGGGATCTATTTCACCATAAAATATCGAAATTACTTTCGTTTACTCTCGTGGTCCTGTATTATGGCTTTGAAATTGTACCGTATCTAACAATGCTATTTAAAAAATATGTATTGTCATCTTCTACTATTGAAGACATATTAGCAAATTTCTTTTGTCCACATTATGTTCCCTTAACGTTTTAAACCACCGTAATAGTTAACATGTAATTTTATCTCTATTCCGAACTTCAATTGGACTTTTAACACATTAATCCATTTTATACACTGTCAATTTTTATCTCAATAGAAAGCTGGAATTATAAGCTATACGAAATGTTACAGATCATTTTTTACAAATTATGAGATCCATTGTGTTTCCCTTGATTTGTCACGGCTGTCGCGCGGGTCACCGTATAGCGGTTTAATAAAAAATTATGGTCACCTAAATTTTTTTAATGCGATTATGTATTTTTTTATTACATGGACCGTTTATTTTGAAAGTGGTGTAAGTCCATTTTTGAAAAAAATGAGATTTCACGTAATTCATGCTTAATTTAATGTAAATAAAATTTAAAAAAAAATAAAAAAAGCAAGAGAAAATGGACTTACACCACTTTCAAAATAAACGGTCCACATATTGTTTTAGCTAACGTCAAAACGAATCCAATGACCTACTTTACTATGACTTTAAATCTTAAAATAATGCTAAAATAGTTTAGACCAGCTAGATTAGCATTTTCGCCCACTGTGCGGCGATCCCACGCGGCGATGGTAGGTTTAGTGTTAAAAAATCGATCTCGCATTAGGCTAGTTCAGGGGTCGGCAACCTGCGGCTCTTCCGATGTTTTTTCTTATGAATAAATAGATTAGTTTTTTTTTATCAAATAACTTTATTTGGCAACTTTACTATGGCAAGAAAATATTTTGTGGCTCTTTAAAAACTTTGAAATTTTGTAAATCGTAATTTTTGACTCTTCCGACTCGGAAGGTTGCCGACCCCTGGGCTAGTTGACATGATCTCGAAACAGTATTTTGCCAGGAACGCCCTTATTCCCAGGAACCCTTGAACCGGCACGACGATCCCGAAGACTCTGTTCTCGTCGTGGCCAGGGTTAACGGCGCCGGGATATTTATTTATTCGTCTCGTAGTCCGAGTCCCTCAAAAGGTATCAGTTCGGGAACATCGTCCCCCGCGGAGAAAGACGTGCAGTCCTGAGAGAGTCCGGGGCACGCCCAAGCGGACCAAAGCCGGGCTCTCGATCGTTGATCACGGATAAATCCCCACCGCCGCACCGCGTGCCGTGCCGGGATTTTACATGCGGAACTTGCGTTCTCACGGGCATGGTGGTCTCTTAGAGACTCGCGCTACAATTAATACTGCAGGAAGTCATTTAGGAGGGGGCGACGGGGGGACTGGGGGGCAAGGGGCAGGGTACGCCACAGGAACATACATAGTACGAACCTGTGCACCGGGTACGTTGCATCGCCCTAGGTAACTCTGTTTAACGTGTGTTTCAGATAACGAGCCCTATAACGCTTCGGACGAGTCAACTTTATCTACATAAAGACATTAATTAGATTATTATAGTTCGATACGACCACGCTGCCGCGGTATATTCAGAACGAATAAATATAAGCTAGCTCAAATCCCAAAGCCATCCCCAGCCAGTCTAACACTAAACCTACCGAGATTTCAAAGTAACTGGTACATGTTCCCCTATAAAAATGAATAGGTCGATTTTATTTAGACTTTGTGCGGCCCTTATTGTAATACGTGATCTACTAAAGATATCTATACAACCATTTACATACAATCATTTTTATTGTTTCAATAAGTGTAAAATTAAAAATCTGGAACCGGCCATTTTGACCGGTGGTGGTAGGTTTAGTGTTAAAACTGATCTCGAACGTCGAAGTCGACATAACTTAGCACGGTTTAATAGTGTTTTCAAAATCATTAAAAATTTTGTTTCTTCAGAAACATGATTTTTTCAAAAATCTTTTCGCACACATTCATGGGTTAGGAGATGAGGTGTAACTTTTGCTTCAACTATTTTTCTATTGCTTTTGTCGTCTGCGATTTATGAGCGCTTACGTTGAAGGTCTGGTTGAAATAGAAGGTTCGATTTCTCCCTTAAATTAAAAAACGGTCACGAACCAAATATGGCTGAATTCTTATGCATGTTTAATGAACACTTCTGTAAAGTGTCTCGGTCACCGGGGTTCTATTCGGAGCAATTCCTCCTATGGTCTCGCACACGTTCTCTGCTTATAGGACCGCACAAAATAAGCTAAAGTCGCTTGCTCTATTTAACAATCTTTATTCGCTCTTACGTGGACACAACTCTTTCTATGAGATTCCTCTAACAATCATGAATATCGATTACACTGTCCAACAAATTTCAACTTTTTTTATGTTCCCTAATTACTGTTGGGTCCTTCTTATAGAGTTTCTTGCGCTGATTTCGAATCTGTTTTTAATTTTTTCCCTATACGCACAGTTTTTGAGGAACATGACTTTGAAAAAAGAACATATTTTTCAACTTTAAACAAATATTGTGATGTTATTATAAAAGATATAGAATTGTTCTTTGCAGCAAACGATACTATAGACTTTCCCGAATAGAGTGATATACAATATTAATACATTATGAGTATTTAAACAGGTTTAAACAATCATTAAAGACGGAGAGACACCACTTTTGCACAAATTTTTGAGGATATTTTTCAATTTATCTCAAAAAATAAGGGTCCAGCGGAAAATCGAACTATACCACTCGATAGAGCAGACTTTTATCTTGAGAAACCACCCTGTCAAGTTTGAATCGTCGACGTTTTTTTCGAACCAGAAAGCAAAATATCTTCGCCCGACATGAGTTGCCGCCAGTGGCGCTCGGGACGAGACACGGCGCAGCGACGGGATACGGAGCGGCGAACGACCGTTGTAATGGCGAGCGCCACTGGCGGCAACTCATGTCGGGCGAAGATATTTTGCTTTCTGGTTCGAAAAAAACGTCGACGATCCAAACTTGACAGGGTGGCTTCTCAAGATAAAAGTCTGCTCTATCGCGTGGTATAGTTCGATTTTCCGCTGGACCCTTATCTTTTGAGATAAATTGAAAAGTATCCTCAAAAATTGGTGCAAAAGTGGTGTCTCTCCGCCTTTAGTTATTATTTAAACATGTTTAAACAATCATAATGTATTAATATTTGATATCGCTGTATTCGGGAAAGTCTACAGAATCTTTCGCTATAAAGAACAATTCAATATCTTTTATAATAACATTACAATATTTGTTTAAAGTTGAAAAATATGTTCTTTTTTCAAAGTCATGTTCCTCAAAAACTGTGCGTATAGTGAAAAAATTAAAAACAGATTCGGAATCAGTGCAAAAAACTCTATACGAAGGACCCAACAGTAATGCGAGAACAAATTTGATGTTGGACAGTGTTATCTATCACTCGCATCTCGCACGCACTCTCTCGCATTCCTGTCGCACGCCATCTAATTGCTTGCATTGTCATTCACACCTCGTTCATACATACGATTCCTAATTTATCGACATTTTTCGCGATCCTCTCTCAGCCGCTACAGTTCCCTTATTAGTCATGGACCGCAGACTTCCGAACATTATGAAACAATCGCCTGTGGATAATGTGTTAATATTACCATCTTCTTGTATTTTGAAGACCTGCAGATTTCTTATTGATTGAATTATTGATAATTAAATCTCAATTACATCCACGGATGAAACTGAACGCGACTCCTGTCGCCATAAATACGTGAAAGACGCGAGCCCCGCCATTACAGATAGCAGAACGCAGTTAAACGTATGGGAATCAATTAACTGAAGAAATAAGGAAGTGAAGTGTCACTGAAAGGTGAAGCTGAGTACCAGTGACGAGTGAACTCGTCTTCCTGGTGAACAGGTTAATGCCGGCGAGTGTAACGAGCTGCGTTAAATACCCGCCGGTTTTCGTGATGACGCGGACCGAGAGAGGAGCGAACGATTAGGTTCGTCGACCTCCGGACCACGGTGTTCCACCTCCGTCGGTTACGTCGGTAAAAGGACAGGACACTTTGGCTGATCGCGAGGTCATTGGACCAAGGCCGGTCCTACCTGCGTTGCCATCAGTCCCTGCATAGTCGCGATGTGCAACAAGCCAAACCCTACTGCACTTACAGGGTGTCTCAAAGGACACAGCATAATGCTGCAACATAAAACACTTTCTACAAATTAGCATATTTCTCGCAGAGCTCTCCTTACAAACGAAATTTAAGTTTGACTTTCATCTTCCGAGTTCAAGGTCATTTGAAAGTCATGTCACAGTGGATATTTGAATGTATATTTTTAGGAGCTACGCGATGCAACACGGAAATATATGAATTATATTAAAAAAGAACATCGGTGACCTTGAAAACTACGAGAAAAAATAACATTTAGAAAAACAACCCCTGCGGGGTACTGACCACTTGATACCATTCCAATTGTTCATAAACAATTTTTTACTTTGTCAAAAGTAAAGAAGATATTTTGGGGGTCACACTTAAGTGAGGCACTCTGTATATAAAGGGTGTGGCTGGACGGGTGGTACAACCGAGTAGGGGGTGATACTACATGTATAAATAAGTCGAGAAAAGGAATAACATTTTTTCGTTTGACACGTTTTCGAGAAAATCGAGTTTAAAGTTCCGCTGGGTTTGCGTGCTTTAGTATACGCACTAGTAAATAAACGCTAATGATTTAGTACGGCAGTAATGGTGGCTTAGAATTATTTAAATTGAAATATCTCCTGAACTACTCACTTTTCGACATACATAGTACTTTTTTATAACTAATGTCCAGCTGCATCGATTGATGTATTAAAAAATACGTCATTCCATTTAAAAAATTGAAGATGACCTTCATACCTTCAAAAAAAATTACATAAAAACAAACATTTTTTGATATCGTATGAGCCCCATTTTACCATTTAACTTTGTCCTTCAGACATTTGATGTATCTTTAAAAACAACAAAGATATTAGAGATGGCAACGTTAGGCGACTACGTAAAAATTTTCCTACAATTTTGAATTTCATCAACTTAATTTTGCTGTAAATGCATAAAAATCTGCTGTCTAGTAATAACATTTGTATCTCCGGCATTTTTTGAAAATTGATACGAATCATTAAAGCATAAAGATCGCAGTCTAGTTAGAACGTTTTAAACAGCATGTTTAATGTGTTTAATGGATCAGACGGTCCTGGGTGTCCCCGAAGTACCGTCGACGCCCACTCGACCTTTAAAGGATGGTCTTTTCGTGCGATCGTGACCGTATACGACAGACGACAACGAGGTCGTTCGTTCGTGCCATTGCGCTCTTTCGTGGGATCGAATGGGTTCCGTATTTATAGGTTACGCCACGGCACCGAACGCCTACAGGTGTCAAATATATATGGCCGTGTTCAGTTTCAGTGGATAGGAACGCGGATCGATAGAGACACACGCGAGACTCTGATAATAGACACTTGTTGATCAATTTGAATTACGGTGCCAGGCTAATATCGAGGAGTGTTCTTTGTCTTTCATCTTTTTACCTCGAAGAACAACGAAAAAATAACAAACTACACCAACTATTCTTTCTTTCTATTGAATCAATTTTGCGATCGAAAAAGATTTTAAATAGAATGATGATTTCAGCGCTTAGGTTCGATCAATTATAAAAATTAAAGAATTCCATTTTTTATAACAAATTTGCAGTTTGAAATCTCGACGTTTCGATCCTGGTGAGGATCATTTTCAAGAGATTTTTGCGTCTGAAACAAAATGTAACATTGCAAAAGAAAACCATAGATAGAAAACGAATAGAATTTTTAAACTGGAACAATGAAATAATTTTTCTTACATGTTATATGGAAATTTGAAATTTAACTTTAATAACTACGTGTTGCTTTCATGCTGGTAGATAATGGACTGACACCTTGTTGAAGGTTAAGATGTAAACAGTGAATACAAACGGACAGAATTTGGAATTTGACCAATTAGAAACATGATATATGTTTGTTGAATCTATAATAGGCGGTAAATTGAAAACCTCAATATAATTCATCCCAATCATCAACACAATATATTACCACTTATAATTGTGGTAATAGAGGAAAAATTCAACATTCAAATAAAATTGAGAAAAAATTGCAGTTTTATCAGAATCAAAAATATAGTAATTAAATTATATTTAATACTATTAAAGCATTAGTTAGAAACTTCATCATAAAAAAACATTACTGGTTCAGTAATGCAGCGTAATGATCATGAATCTTTGGTGATTCGTACCTAAGATTAACGCTTTGCAGTTTAATCATATGTAAAGTTTCCACTAATAGTCTACGATGTAAATTTGACTCTTTGTCTAAAACTTTAGCATTTTCAAAGTCAAATGCGTGATCAAATTCCATTGAATGTTTTGTCAGAGCTGTGTGTTGTGAAGGAGATTGAAAGATATTGCGTTTATGTTCAGATATTCTGGTGTCAAGATGTCTAGATGTTTGTCCTATGTATGACTGATTACAACCTTTACAAGGAATTTCATAAATGATATTACAACTTTTAAAAAGTGGAACTTTATCTTTAATTGGTGGAAACCATTTCTTCAAATATGATGGTATACTGAAAATGGTATGAATTCCAACTTTCCTGAATATTCTACGTAAGTCTAAAGAAATGCCTTTTATAAATGGAATGACTACTGTATTTTTATAGTTGATAGGACCTATCTTTTGGAACCTTTCCTCTTTTAGTTGTGTGACTAAATCAGGATGGTAAATTTCAAAAACACGTTTCTTAATGATGTTTGAAACAAAAGAAACAGGAAAGCCATTATTCTTAAGGACATTCTTTATGAATAACAAGTTGTTGGTTCTAAATTCAGGATTAGATAATAAGATAGCCCGGTCAATTAAACCCTTAATTAGTCCAATTTTGTGTTGCATTCTTTCTTTCATTCAAACTATTCTTTAATTTATATCCTTGATTTTTCTTCATAACAATGCACTTCTGTAGGTAACAGCAAAGACAAAATTATTTTTCTCTTTCCCTTTTTATCCTGAATAACAATGACGAAGTAACAAATTTTTCAAATAAATTTGGGGTTATGTTCGTGGCGCACTATCTAGCTAGATAGCCTTACTGATGAGTCCTCTAGCGGGTCTAGGACGAAACACACCACCATCCTTCTTCTTTTTCTCTTAAAGAAACCATTCTTATAGCAAACGTGTCTCAGGACGTAATGATTCAAATCCGAATCGAACGTTTGATAAATGTCTACAAAATTGCCGGTGCGCCGCGAACATAACCCCAAATTTATTCGAAAAATGTACGATCGAGAATAATTTCTTATTTAACAAATTCTTCATTGAATATGATTTAAATTATTCTTCATTTTATATTTTCGATTTTACTTCATAACAGGCTATTTAAATAGTATTTAAATTATTTATACATAAATATTATTTTCCGTAATAAAGAATAGTTTGAATTACACGCGATTTCGAAATCGTGGCTTTTTGTTGTTCTTGGAGGGGCAGAATTATAAAAGATGTGGTCTCTTATTTTCATTAGCCACACACTGTATATTTCCTGTTCATTCAATTAACCTCACTCTGCAGCCACCGCAGCTTACGCAGAGTTAGTTGATGACAGGCGATCAGAAATGTAAAGTAATATTATAAGCATCAGGTAATAAAGATAAATCGATAACCGCGCACTGCGCATTTTATGCGTTAAAATTTGGTATAATAAAGTGGCTAAGTAAGCTTAATGAGGTTTTTTACCTTCATTGAATCTGTTGCCAACGGAGTAAACAAGTTTTTCTTCGATCTCCATCTCGGTAAATCAGTCTATAAAAATGTATATTTGCATAAACACGTAAAATTTATGCACACGTCAACTTGAAAAAATGTCACTCTGTGCAGAACTTGATTTTCAACCAGACTGTGTTTCAAACCGGTTAATGTTCGATTAGTTGTTGACAATGTTTTGTATACGTGTTTATACTTATCCAATATTTATACTGTATCGATACTTAATTGTTCAATTGAAATATGTATAATGTTACGACTACGCTCTTTCTTACACTAGTCGGTAATACATTCCGATGTTCGCTACGAGGAAATTTCAACATCGTGTATTCCTCACTTCGCGCATGCAAAACGTACACTTCGAGCATTGTTTTCTTCGGATGTTAATTGCATGGAACTTTTTGCTGGAACTGCTACACTGTATTGAAATGAACCATTCACGTGGGAAAGGAACCGGCGCCGTTTCAATTGCGTACAAAAAGTCACGATACACCGTAGCGCAGTATCGTGCCGTAATTGTACTTCCTAACGAGATGTATAGCAAACACAATGTCGCAATGCTGTTCGCAATAATAGAAAGTTCCATTCTTCCGTGGAATTTCTGAAAATTCTTCGTACACAAGTCATCGAGCAGTCCCCACTATTTTCTTTGTGGAACATTTGTTTTATTCTTCTCGAGACTCTCAATTATTCTCCTTTTTAAATATGCAGTCCATTCAAATGGCTCTTACTTTCAAGCATGCAAATGTTTCAAGTGATCCTTCTTTGTATGTAATTATATCTTTCAAATTATCCTTTTGTCTGAGTAATTATCGCTCTTTTCAAACAATCTTCCTGTTCAAATAGGATAAATGTACCTATTACTGAGGGTGTACATTTTTACTGCGGTATTTTTCATTAAAATGCGTAAAAATAAATATTTTGCCCTGAATAAATTTGTACAATTCAATTCAGAATGTATTCCCGTTGAAGATGCAAGCAAAATTGTCAATCATTCTCATATTTTTATAATCTCAGGATTTGAAAAACATTCTTCATAAAAATTAAATAAAAAACGCCACGTTTAAAAAACGGACTAAAAAGTATAAAATAATTTTTTCTAGCCCTATACAGATTCCTAACCCCGTACAGATAGTCCTGAAAATTTGAGATTGTGAATTTTGAATAGCTATGGAAATACTTGTAAGATTTAAAACGAAAAACGTGGGGCGCAATATAATATACAGGGTGTCCCAAAATTCGTGAACATTCCGAAAGGGAGTGGTTTCTGAGACCATTTCAAGCGACATTTTCCTTTGCAAAAATGTTATCCGCGGCTTTGTTTAGGAGTTATTAACGAAAAACACGAACCAATCAGAGCGCGATCTAGACGCGAGTTGCCATAGTCGGCTTGGCGCGCCAACTGTCTATTGGTCGACTGTGGCAACTCGCGTCTAGGTCGCGCTCTGATTGGTTCGTGTTTTTCGTTAATAACTCCTAAACAAAGCCACAGATAACATTTTTGCAAGGGAAAATGTTGCTTCAAATAATCTCAGGAACCTCCCATTCCCGGCTGATGAAGGAATTTTGGGACACCTTGTATAGTAAGGAGTGTAGAGAGTAGCTGCCGCTGAGAAAACTCGCAAAACAGTTCATATTATTTGCAGTGCAATAAAATTGTTAGTGATTTAGGTGTTCATGCATCAATTATCTATTGCATGCGCCCCACGATTTTCGTTTTAAATCTTACAAGTATTTTCATAGCTATTCAAAATTCACAATCACAAATTTTCAGGACTATCTGTAGGGGGTTAGGAATCTGTATGGGGCTAGAAAAAATTATTTTATACTTTTTAGTCCGTTTTTAAACGTGGCGTTTATTAAAATTTTATTTTATACTTTTTAGTCCGTTTTAAAAACGTGGTATTTTTTAAAAATTTATTTTTATTTAAATAATTATTTTCTGCTTTTTAGCCTTATATGTGTGAAATTTTACAATCGATTTTGAACATTTTGATGAGATTATAACAGAGACATGTAGTAAATTTCAGACGGTATTGCGACGCGTCATATCGAAAACGAACGCCGTGGTAAAATGTCACAGATAAAGGTTCGACGGAGAATTTCGGTGTGACTGTTCTTTGGCTTGGTAAACAAACATTATACTATAATAATACGTAGTAACTTTGTAAACACCGTACGGAGCTCGAACGCACACTGACGCACACTGAGCTCCTTCGGTGCGAAGCGGGTCAGTGGAGTGGGGATGAGTCAGAGTGGGAACACGTAGTAGAGTGGGGACGCTGAATGCGAAGACGTACTACGTCACGCGGCGCGGAGGTGCAACGGTTCAAATTATTAATAATTTATATCTCCTGAACCCATAGGCTTTTTTAAAAAATTTTTTTAAATATTGCATTGTCATCCAGTTCTGAGCTATGTTTATAATTTCAAGTCTCTAGCTCATCGGGAAGTTAGTTTAAAATCAATTGCAAAATTTATACCGAACAAACAGACAAACAGAAAGAGAGCTAATAAAAACGTGGTAAAATAAGACCATTTTTCTTCTATCTCGATCACCGAAGGACTGTTGTTCACATGATTGTACATGCTTTATACTGCTTTAAATTGCATACAGGAAAGTTTTATTAGTTAGATACCTATTTCGATACAATAAGAATATAAAAAGAATCTTCTCTCGCCTTTGTAATAAAAACATGGAGGACATTGTAGGACAGTATATGCACAGTAATTTTTTGAAGCGCCTTTAGATGCCATCAGTAACGGCAGGGTTAATTTAAAGTAATCGAAACTTTCGAATGACCATGTTTGGTATTAGACTTTCAGATAATCCTCCTCTGCGGGTAGGCGGACTTTCCAAATAATTAATTTGTCGGCATGATCGATCTCTGTGTCCGAGTAATCCAACGGTCGAAATGACGCTGCTTTCTAACCGATGAATCCTCCGGGGTGATCATCGCGCCAAAGTATGCAAAAGATAACAAGCTCGCACTTTCATCATCGGTGCACGCTCCGGATGAAAACGGCGAAGCGCTGTGAAAGTGATTGTGGGCGCTCCCGCGGAATTTATACGACGCTTTCGCTACGATGAGTTATTGGCTTTGGCAAAATGATCCTCATACCGGCGCAGCGTCCCCGTACGACCGATGTTCTGCGTGGTTATACGGTTTACGACGTGCCAGGTTTCAAGCCGGTGATACCTGTTCCGGGCTACTCCTTTGGCACTGACTTAGTCTCGCAGAGGTTACAACAGACAGGCAATAAAAGTAATTATTCCAAAAATTTTTATGAAAAACTCGGAATATTCAATTGACAGAATTTTACGAATGCAAATGTAAATTTTGTAATATGCAAACGAGACTAAATGATCGCACAACCACAAAATGTGCTCTTCTCGGTTGTACAAAAGCTACTAAAGAACAAGTAAAAGATATTTATTGCTAGACTTCGGATCTTCATGCGAAATAAAAATGTTCTATTTCATCTTGAGGCAGCAAGAGCTAAAAGAAGATTTCTTTCTTTGTTTAAACTTCTCGCTACGGAAGATAAAGAATCAGAGGATTTGATGCGTACCACGCTACGTGTACGGCCGTCACCGTGGCAGTTATCGCACATTTTTCACGCTAAACAAGTAAAATTTGCAATTATTACGGACAAGTTTAGCCGGGTTCCTTCAGTTCGGTTCGACGATGTGATGCGAGCGCCTATAAACGCCCCTGGTGTCAGGGGAACGAACTGAAACAAGCGCCTATAGGCGACATTAGTATATGCATATTAACTTTTTGCAGCGCCTTTAGATGCCAACAGTAACGAAAGAATTAACAATTTTAGTAAATTGAACATAATGTATCGATATTCCTCAATTATTTCAATTTTCTATGTTATGGTTTTCGAAATAATTTGGTAGATTTCGGACCTTGATGCAAAATAAAAATGTTCTACAACAATTGCAACAAACTGGAGTGAAATAGAATTTAATTTCCTTTTCTAATAGGTCTAATAGATTGACAATAATTCAAAAACATTTTTAAGTTCTTCTAATGTTAAGAATATATGTATTATATGTATAAAATCCACAGTCTTGTTAATATACTATAATAATATAATATATTTAATATAATATATTTTTCCGGTCACTTGAAATTTCTTATTTTGTTATCAAAAATATTTTAATCGAAAAAATCATTTTCATCTTATATTATGACTTGTTGCATTTTTGTTATACATACACTGTGGATTTTATGCATTTAGAGACAGCGTAGAAACATTGTAACATCTGTTTGTTGCAACGGAGTTGGAAAATGTTTATTTCGCATAAAGATCCGCAGTCTATTTATAACAGTTACGGTACCCGGTGATTTTTGGTACACGAGCAATGTAACTCCGCAACACAAACGTGTAATGGTTGGATTATACGAATAACACGCGAATGAAGATTCGAGAATGGGGAAGCGGCTCCTGTCCGTCTCTGTACCGCCGTTATAGCCGTTGTTATTGTTGCACTCGAGGTGCAATGCCTCCATCACTCTTGCTCAATGCATTTCCTACCTCCAGCCGACAGTTTTAAAGTCATTCTACGCTCTCACCTGTTCCCCAGGACTTTCTTCCTCGTTTTTGGTGAAATTTTCCTTACAATGGGAGGTCACGAGGTCATCCTCTTCTACTTCCTCAACGTGATTGCGATCAAATTGCACGGTCGATGAGCGTAAATCAGTCATAAAATAGCATCTCCGCTAAACTGAGAAAAAGGTTGCTGCGTACATTGTTGCGTGATTTATTAGGGATGAGAAATACTTTATGATTGAATCTATAATAATTTCATTTCTTGATTTGTAAATGTACTTGCGTATTGTTTTACCATCGTGCAGAATTAATTGTTCCTGTGTACAGTCAGTTTTCAAACATTTCGTTTTCGATTATAAAATTAACCCTTTGCACTCGAAGCAATTTTAATTCGGAAATCAAGATATTTCTTTCAACCCAGATCATTTTTAAGCTATGTAATCATTTTTACATTGTGCACAATTGAACTTAACTAATTTTCTCGTATAACAGATGAGCTTTTCACAATTTATAGAATACAGACGAATTTAGTAACATTAAAACTGTTTTAAATAATGCTGTGGCAATTTTTACTGGTGCCCAGAGTCACCATTCTGGTGAATTGTTAATTTAGTGCAAACTTCAATCGATTCCCTTGTATACTTACATAAGAATAACTACAAATTTGTATTTCACTGCACAAATTGCATTTACTTCTTCCACAAATGTATGAAGATAATTTTCTCACGAGATGCACTAAATAAATTATTTTATTTGCAGGTTGGTACAGCAGATCGTCAGATGATGGAATAAAGAAAATAACAGTTGAGTGTTTCGGAGTCTGTGTAAGTAAAATTGCATGTTAAACATTGATCCGACTTCTTTAAGAAACGTCCTGACAGAGCTTATAAAATGACGTAGTAGACCAGAGGAGATCCCCGTTAATCTTTTCTGAAAATGGGTTACGCGACAATAACGTGCCGTGTGTAAATCGCGAGAGCGAGCTCTGCGAGAGTTGGATTTATCGATTGGTTCAGAGTACAGGATGGCATCTGTAACGGCGGATTACCATACACACCGCTACCGAGCACTCAATCAAAATCGTTAAGGCCGATCATTTGCATTCGGAATTCGGATTACACAGCAGAACCGTCGCGTCGTCCGCGAGACAGATCGCGAGAGCAGAATCGCTGGGCGAGCCAGCTGTCCATTAAAAACCGATAAATATTGACACGAATATTCCGGAATGGAATGATGAACCCGCATGGAATCACTGGCCATCGACGGATAATTAATGGCCATTGTATACCGGATGATTTCATAAACGTCGATTAAACGCGAACAAATTGCCGCGCGTCGTCCACGGACGATGAAATTAAATAGCTGGAAGCTATTGGCCAAATAACAAGCGGGCCCGTTGATTGGAATTGTCACTGACAAATTCCCTGATGGCGGTAAATGTCGTCCAGTGTTATCGATATACAATCAATAATAAACGTATATATACCTCTCATCGTGATTCAATGAAAATAATTATCAACGATATCACTTCCCTCCTCGTAATTATCGTTTCGAGTTATTTATACGCTGTGTTATTATATTGCATTAAGCGGTCGCATGCAATTAGATGGAATGAAAGGGTAAGGGCTGGCCATTTATTTTTCATTGCTGTTTATTATCCAACCATGTTTTGATCACTAATGCTTCGACATAGGACATCGGTTAAATTGTACTATTTTTTCGAGCCTTTCGAATTTGTTTTCATGATTCTTTTTCTGGTAAATACGTCAATCCTATACTACGAAGCTCAATGAATGCATAATCTCAAATTTTTTGAAATTGAGACATGCGGTGTTGTTCCTTGCAACCACAGACATTTGAAAAAGTCCAGAATTTTTGATTTCGTAAGCTTTAAGTTTAACCAAATAAAATGTAAGTCGCTAAAAACATGAGAAGATTCTAAAACTGATTTTCTACAGGCTTGAGAACCAGAATTCTGCGATCGTATCAGCAGTTATAGGAAGACAAACGGACGCATTAGTTTTTACGGTATGTGCTTACGAACGGGCTGATAATAGCAGCAATTTTTTCGTCCCGCAGTAAAATTAGTTACGAACCGTGCACACGTAATTATGCACATTGTATGCATTGGAATACGAAAGCTATGCGCACGCGTCTATTATTCCGCGGGTTCTAATTTACAACTGGCCACCTAAGCAAGCCCGTAAGTTCATTTAAATTCCACCCCGAAGAAAGAGGAGGGGGGACCCCCATTAAGATTAACGATAAAAACGGAAAAGTAAC
The DNA here is from genome assembly GCA_933228785.1 of Lasioglossum pauxillum. Lineage (NCBI taxonomy): Eukaryota > Metazoa > Arthropoda > Insecta > Hymenoptera > Halictidae > Lasioglossum > Lasioglossum pauxillum. Next base: position 40,199,116 of record OW121705.1, on the reverse strand, counting down.
TTGTTTAATACTATCGGGCTCTCTCTTTCTGGCGAAGCGGCCTCCCAACCAATTCCCGGCTGCTCATAATCCCGGTAGTGGCGGATTATTAAAAATCCAAATAACTCCATTAGTTTCCACGCGTTGTCTATGATGCAGAACTCGTTATTAACCGACGGGCCTAATTACTTTCAATTCCTTAGCCGGTAACAGAATCAATTAACATTAATGACAAAAAAGCGGAGAGGCGAGCTGCATAAGCCCACGGTATCGAAGGCCCACACGGGGGGCCTGTCGTACCCGCGTTTCCAGAATCCTCGTTACCGATGATTCAAAGAACCCTCCTTTTCCCATTCAATTTCTGCCGAGATTATCCCGACGTTTCTCGAACAGATTTATTCAGGGTGGTCCACCTAAGTATGACAAAAAACCCGCCGGTCTTCGAGCACACCCGTTACTCTTACAGTCGATCCGAAAAGTAAGGTGAAGTGCCCTAAGTCTGGACAGTCCAAAAGTGATACCTAAATCTGGCCAATTGAATTTTCATGGTAAAATCAGTAATTAAGAGATTAAGTAATTATATTATATATTATGAGGCCTTAGCTACAAGTAGGTGTGAATATTATTTCATTAAGACATCAATTGAAATTTAAAAATGAATTCAAAGTTCATCTGAAAACAGTATACAAAATAGTCTATTTGCATGCGAATCATGTGCATTTATAGTTCGAACTTTTGTTAGAAAAAAAGATATAATTTAAGCCGGAGAGACACCACTGTTGCACCAATTTTTGAGGATATTTTTCCATTTATTTCAAAAAATCAAATAATAAAAAATAATTGTGGAACAAATATGGTGTTGGGCAGTGTAATTGATTAGATACCAACGTATCTAATAATGTAATCAATTTTAAACGATTTTCAAAAATTTTTTCTAAAAATCTTGGTGAACCTTTTTCTCAAACGAGCACCATATGCAAAAGTAAATACATGTATTGAACAAGAATTAGCACAATCTGTGTACTTTTAAATAATGTATTTATTTAAAACTAGAATTATCTGTTAAATTTCATAGAAAAGTTTCTAAAAATCATGTTTTTTCTCAGATAATATCATGACGAGGTTAAAACGGCTCGCTAAGTATGACTGTTTGATCTAGGAAATAAAATTTTTCTGAATTTTACTGGCAAGATGGCATGGTATAAGGTGAAGTGCCCTAAGTCTGGACAGTCCAAAAGTGATACCTAAATCTGGACAATTGAATTTTCATGGTAAAATCATTAATTAAGAGATTAAATAATTATATTATATATTCTGAGGCCTTAGCTACAAGTAGGTGTGAATATTATTTCATTAAGACATCAATTGAAATTTAAAAATGAATTCAAAGATCATCTGAAAACAGTATACAAAATAGTCTATTTGCATGCGAATCATGTGCATTTATAGTTCGAACTTTTGTTAGAAAAAAAGATATAATTTAAGCCGGAGAGACACCACTGTTGCACCAATTTTTGAGGATATTTTTCCATTTATTTCAAAAAATCAAATAATAAAAAATAATTGTGGAACAAATATGGTGTTGGGCAGTGTAATTGATTAGATACCAACGTATCTAATAATGTAATCAATTTTAAACGATTTTCAAAAATTTTTTCTAAAAATCTTGGTGAACCTTTTTCTCAAACGAGCACCATATGCAAAAGTAAATACATGTATTGAACAAGAATTAGCACAATCTGTGTACTTTTAAATAATGTATTTATTAACTTCCCGATTCATAGGGAAGTTACTGTAATTACCCCGAAAATCGAAAATCGATTTTTTAGCAGATCTTCACGTTTCATGGTCATTGGAGTCATTTTAGACTATTTTTATCAAAATGTTTGTGTGTGTGTGTGTGTGTGTGTGTGTGTGTGTGTGTGTGCGCGTATGTCCGTTTGTATGGTATCAAATTTTTCGTTAACGTTTTCAGAAAAAGTAACAACGCGATCAGGATGATGAATGATGCAATCGATGTGCCCCGTCGTAACTTAGAGCTGATTAGATTTTGGTCCATATTGGTCAAGTAGTTTTTTAGATTTTTAGTTTTTTTTCGAAAAGAGTTGATTCTACAATGCAATTTATAAGGGAGGACGAAAATTTTCCACCAAAGAACCAAACGCAATTACATAAAAAAAAATTTTTTTTTAGATTTAAAAAATTTTTTTTTTTTTAGATTTTAAAAAAAAAATTTTTTTTAACTGATGCTAATGTTACCGCCTGGAATAATCGAAAGTTATTCCAACGCAACAGTGAATTTATCATCTCTACTCGCCAGAATACATTTTGGGAGAATATCGATGAAAGTACAAAAAAAAGAACGATGTTAGCGATGTTGGCGAAGGAGTAACGAATCGGGAAGTTCTTTGTGTGACTCTTGGAGAGTCACACACCAAATAAAAAACATTAATATCAGTAGGCCCTACTAGCCATGCGTATCACTAACCCTGTCGCAAGAGCAGTCCTACCCGCGAGCTCGCGAAGCGAGCGAGCAAAAACAACCCTACTCGCGAGCGAGCGAAGCGAGCGAGCAACAATAGCCCTCTAGTTTAAAACTAGAATTATCTGTTAAATTTCATAGAAAAGTTTCTAAAAATCATGTTTTTTCTCAGATAATATCATGACGAGGTTAAAACGGCTCGCTAAGTATGACTGTTTGATCTAGGAAATAAAATTTTTCTGAATTTTACTGGCAAGATGGCAGGGTATAAGGTGAAGTGCCCTAAGTCTGGACAGTCCAAAAGTGATACCTAAATCTGGACAATTGAATTTTCATGGTAAAATCATTAATTAAGAGATTAAATAATTATATTATATATTCTGAGGCCTTAGCTACAAGTAGGTGTGAATATTATTTCATTAAGACATCAATTGAAATTTAAAAATTAATTCAAAGTTCATCTGAAAACAGTATATAAAATAGTCTATTTGCATGCAAATCATGTGCATTTATAGTTCGAACTTTTATTAGAAAAAAAGATATAATTTAAGCCCTCAGGCAAAAAATAATTATCACGCATAATAATATTGATATTTTAAAATAAATTGGCAATCAAACTTAACGTAAATAATAATTATTAATCCAAATATTAGATGTCCAAGATTAGGACTGTTTTCAAATATAAGTACTCCATACTGGGACGCGATGACAGTAGCTGTCACACTCTAAGCTTATACGCAATGTGCTTACGCCTGAAGCCGGACACGAGTTTGTGAATAAAATCAACGCATTGTTTGCAAATTATTTAACTACATGTACGTATAATTAGTCTTCTATTAGCTTGAATAACGTATGTAGAAAATGTATTCCGGTTGTGACGTTAATAATACTTTATGTTTACATCTTAAATCTATCAGTATTACTACCTAACCTTAAAAGTTGTATTATGACAAGTTTTATTAAAACAGTAAATGAAAATAAATATATATTTGGTTAAATAATACAATACTATAATCTATGATAAGAATACTACATATTACGCAAAGCATCTTCTATTCGTCATGCGCAGCAGCGCCACCAACCAACGTTTTAGGTTATGTTCGCTCGATCAACTCGTAAATTGAATTTGACCCGACATAGACTTTACTTCTGTCCAGGTACTAGCTTAGATTGGATTTAATATGTCCAACTATAGGTTTGAATTATTCTTGTTAATACAATTAAGATATTAACCTAAACAATGATTTTTTTATTTTATATTACTTTACAAACTCTGAACTGTCCCTAGCAGCACAAGATATTGTATACACATTCATATAATATCAAAAAGAGATTCAATCTGTTTTTAATATTCAAATATACATACAATATTTATTTTACATTAAGTACCAAATATTCTTTTTTATCCTAACTTATAAGTTAGGAAGAAATATTTTTCTCATATTATAAAGTGTGGCTTAAAAAATATTTATCCAATATTTTTGTGCTACTAGGGGTATGTTAAAACTCTTAAGAAATTGTTTTTGTTTATTTAAAGTGATAAAATTTAAAATAGAAAAACATGCTGTCCAGGCATAGGGCACTTCACCTTATTTCAACAATAAATTTCCCATTCTCGAGAAATTGTCGATATTCAAAGGGGAAAATGAAAATGATTCTTAAGAATTTATTAGGGATGTTTTCGTGACGATTTCTCTGTTCAAAGTTACCTCAAAGACATAATATACAAGGTCACTCAGTTCTCTCGAGGTCACACAATGTTATACAATTAAATTTTAATTTTAAATTGAACAAATTCTAAATCTGTCGCAATTAAGAGACGGTCGGCAAGACGGTTAGAAGAACTTTGATTCATTATATCGAGCACAACAAAAACTAAGGCTACACGTTCATCGGCGTAGATGTCGATTCATCGCCGATAATCGCCGCGATGATGTTAATCGAGTTATTGATGAAACCGGTAGCTCACTGCCCTCGTGTACGCTGTACTTCAACGTGTTGTTGACGTGGAAGTTATCGGCGATCGTCTATAATTGTTGCGTTTATCTTGCAAATTTCCCTTCCTGTTTTTGCATTTTAATAAAGTGACGGTCAACCGAGTGGAAAATGTCTTGTTCTTTAAAAACAAGTATTTTTAGAGTTTTTAAAAATGTTTTACAATTACGGAGGGAAATTAAGGAATAATAAAAAGTACGCGTATAGAAGACTGGAGATTGATAAGAAAAATAATTGATGATAGATTAAATAAAAAATGGGTCGTTTAGAATATCAAGGATTTCGTATAATAAACTAAGAAATTAAGTGCAATAGATCCAAACAATAAAGTCTGGACTGATGAATAAAGCTAATGAATGATCGTATTGTGAAAACACTCGATGTCGGAGCGGTTGCGAAAGATGGAAAGAAACGAATGGAAACCTCGCAGACCAATCGAACGATCGTATTGTGAAAAATCACGACGTCGAAACAGTTGCGAGAGATCGAAAGAAACCAATTGAAACAGTCCCGGAGGCAAATTACATAGGTTTTTGCCGCGTGGTCGTCCGAGTAGGAAACACTTGAAACTTCCCCGAACAAATAGCACATAATAATCTGTCCGACCTTGTCGGGACGTTCCTTAACAGTGACGATTCGCAAACGAAAAATGAGCTGTTACCGCGAAGCTCGTGTGTACACGGGGCTGCCGGTATTTAGTCGTTACACCTTCCAGACGATTGACGTTGTGCAAACACCGTTGAATTTTCGTCTTTCTCCCGGCAGTGCCCTCGAGCGAGTGTTTGATCTGTCTTTTCAGTCGAATCCGAGAAAAAAGAAACGAACCGGAAAAGAATTACGTCAGTGCCGAGGCGACACTCCGGGCCGGACATTTATTTAGTCATTCACGTTTATTCGAAACTGAATAGAGGTAATTATGCGCGACGTCGGAGACACAGAGACAGTATAGAATGCGTAGTCATTGCAGCTGACTTCATCCGTAAAGTTAATACCATAAGACGACGGTGGAAACGGTGCAATTTAGTGCAGACGTACGCCTCCTGTCTAATCCGAATCGTTTCGATCGAGAGCACTCGATTAAACGGTTGACGTTACACGCGCCGCAATTAATATTATGTAGTATTTCTCGGTGAAATAACGATTTTTAGATTAATCGATATTATTAACGAGCGACCGCTGAGCGACTTGTCAAAACACCGCCGCCATTAAAACCAGATTTTATGGATCATATCGAACTGGCCGCTTTGACCGGATGTTTATTATCGCGTCCGGCGTGTCCACGTTACAGCCGGATTTTTCCAATCCGATGATTTACACCAGGAAACTCTTCACGGCTGTACGTTAGATACCCAGCAGGAGCAGGCGGACACGCCCCGCTTCGATTTACGTTCAAACGCGATTAGGGATCGATAAAGGGACCAGCTCGCTTATCTTCAGGATCGCTACCGATGCGATGTAGCGGGAACGGTCCGCGCAGCTGCCACGATCCATCTTTGCGTTTATCGTCAGACCATTCTCACAAAGTCTCTTGTTAAGCCTTCGTGCATCGCATGTACTCCATTATTTTCGATATTAATGAAGCTAATCGCTAATTCACCCCTGTTCAAGCTGCAGCGTACCATGTCTGGTTTGCTCGCCGAGAATGTTAATATTTTAGGAATTTATTACATGAAAACTGAATGTGGTGCAGAGCTGAAAAACCTTTTTCAATGTACCGGGAGTATAAAAAGTAATGGTCATCCGAGCAAGGGGTGAATCTACACCTCTTTTTAGTTTTATATATAATTAATTAATGAAACATACATTTTTATGCGAGTGAGAATATTAATACTGGGTTATAAAATACTAATGACAAGTATAGGTACTTTCAAATTTTTCAAAATCTTCTGTTCCTCCGTCGGATCAACAGGACACTGTCATTTGCGCGAAGCATAAAACAACATTTTCCAAAATCGCGACAGCGAACGGGAAGAAATTACTCCGACCACGGTAAAAATAGTACTGCGGTTGTCGCCTCCTAGAAGCTAGCCCCCACTTGTTAAATTAAATAATTTCAACAGTTGTGCTGAGTTGTGCTAAGTTTGTGCTACATTGTTCTCGAATATTACAGCTATAATATCAAAAATAACACTAAAAATTGAAAAAAAACGATTTTTGGAGTAGCCCCCACTTTTCATTTTTTAAAATTTTCTCAATTGTGCTAAGTTGTGCTGGGTTGTGCTAAGATTGTTCCAAAGTATTACTTCATAAAAATAATAAATAAAGAAGTTATGGTAAAAAACGATTTTTGGAGTAGCCCCCCACTTTTTATTTTTTTTAATTTTCTCAATTGTGCTAAGTTGTGCTGGGTTGTGCTAAGATTGTTCCAAAGTATTACTTCGTAAAAATAATAAATAAAGAAGTTATGGTAAATAATCGTTTTGGACATCTAATTAACGTTTAAGTTAGTAACAATTATCCAAACAGCACATAATCATATATCTTAGTTGTGCTAGCCTAGCACAAGTCAGCACAACTTCCAATTTCTTCCAATTTTTATGAAGTAATACTTTGGAACAATCTTAGCACAACCTAGCACAACTTAGCACAATTGAGAAAATTAAAAAAAATAAAAAGTGGGGGGCTACTCCAAAAATCGTTTTTTACCATAACTTCTTTATTTATTATTTTTATGAAGTAATACTTTGGAACAATCTTAGCACAACCTAGCACAACTTAGCACAATTGAGAAAATTAAAAAAAATAAAAAGTGGGGGGCTACTCCAAAAATCGTTTTTTACCATAACTTCTTTATTTATTATTTTTATGAAGTAATACTTTGGAACAATCTTAGCACAACCTAACACAACTTAGCACAATTGAGAAAATTTAAAAACATGAAAAGTGGGGGGCTACTCCAAAAATCGTTTTTTTTCAATTTTTAGTGTTATTTTTGATATTATAGCTGTAATATTCGAGAACAATGTGGCACAAACTTAGCGCAACTCAGCACAACTGTTGAAATTATTTAATTTAACAAGTGGGAGGCTAGCTTCTAGGAGGCGCGGTTGTCACCTCGGTTTTTTCGTCAATGGTTAAGGGTGGATTTACGTGAGGAAATGTTGCGTTTGTCTTTGAAGGACTTTAGGTTGAAAAGTGGGGAGACTGTCGAAGAAATTCCTTTTGGCATTGTTGACAGTCATCAATGACGTGATTTGAAAATTATGGTGTAACGTAACGTTAATCGTGCAAATCGAAGAATTGACACCCGCGCGTCGTTCCCTGAAGGGTTAAGGGGGTAGTCTACCCCATGGTTACAATTAGAAAATCAGTGTGAACAACCTGTATGCAAAAAAAGAGTTTAGTGACACTGAGAAACACGCACTGCCTGATGAACACGAGATGGCGTTGCTTGCTATTCCCATATTATATTAAATGATTTCGAGTTATATTTGTTTGTTATTAAAAAAATAAATGTATAAAATTTAACATTAGCCAATTATTCTTCCCCTTTTACATTCCACACCCTTGCAATTAAGGAAACGCGAAGTTATAATTAAACTGCGGATCTTTACGCATTGGTCCTCCTGACTAGGCGCCATCTCGTCAAAACTGGCTGAACTAAATTTGGCTCTAGCTTGCTCTGCACTCTATCATCATGAGTGTAATATGGGGGAAATTCTGCTAATGTGAACGAAATCACGCGCTTCGGTTGTTTGACCTCATTTCAGCAAATTTTGGGCTGGGTGAGGGCTCATTCTAAAGAGGAAGGTTCACCACACTGCGCTCTGCTCATCATAGCAGTCAAAAAGTCTTTCAGAGACAGAAAAATGCATTGAAATCTGCGGTTTTTTTTCCTAGATTTTTTCTCTACTTTGGGCCCTTATATTATACATATTAAACATAATCTCGTTAAAATCATGAGCAGAGCGCAGTGTGTTGAACCTTCCTCTTTAGAATGAGTCCTCACCCAGCCCAAAATTTGCTCAAATAAGGTCAAACAACCGAAGCGCGTAAACCCATGTTTTCTGGTAAGATTCTAGTAAGATTCTAGTTGTAACCAGCGGGTAGACTACCCCCTTAAAAGCGTGATTTTTCCTTTTCGAGGCCGTTGGTTTCGAAAGTCGGCGTTTCCTGTTGCATCGATACAGTGCATCACGTGCCACTCGATATCGTGCATCATGGAAACGGGACATTATCCGGAACAGCCTACCCCTGGACCAGTGTAGGACGATGTTCCAGGGTGTGTAAGTTGTTCCAGTGTGGTTGCAGCAGGATGTCATGTGATATGCTGGCCTCCGGCGACTCGTGCGGTAGCGGACGATGCATTTCCAGTGTGGTAGCTGGAGCTGTGCTATACCAGCGGCTTACGCTCGCCTGAATAGAACGCGTGCTGTGACATTCCTCCTTTTCTGACAGCACTGTCGCTGCCAAGAGCATCCGGTCACCGGAATTAACTGTCGGACAAGCCAGCGGCCGATTAAAGACGGCGTTGCTCAACGAAAAGCCTAATCCTCGATAGAGTTTAGTCGTCTGTGCATCAGATTATTCAATATTATTGTCACTTTTGTATATCTTCTATCATCCGTAGAATTAATATTGAGAGATGATACAGCCAACGTTGGTGAAGATGTATAGTTACTCAAAGGGGTAATTTTCACTTCTTCTTCACTTTTTTACAGGGTGTCCCAAAATTCGAGAACTTCCCGAAAGGGAGTGGTTCCCGAGCCAATTTGAAGCGACATTTTCCTTTGCACAAATGTTATCCGCGGCTTTCTTTAGGAGTTATTAACGAAAAACACGCACCAATCAGAGGGCGACCTAGACGCGAGTTGCCATAGTCGGCCCGGCGCGCCAGCTGTCTATTGGCCGACTGTGGCAACTCGCGTCTAGGTCGCCCTCTGATTGGTGCGTGTTTTTCGTTAATAACTCCTAAAGAAAGCCGCGGATAACATTTTTGCAAAGGAAAATGTCACTTCAAATTGGCTCGGGAACCACCCCCTTTCGGGAAGTTCACGAATTTTGGGACACCCTGTATATCTCCCATAATATTAAGATTGAGCTTCTTTTAATGCTCATCGTGGCACCCTGGTAGGATTGCTGAAGAAATACAGATACATTCTCGGTGAAGGGATAATTTTCACTGCAACTCCACTTTTCAATGTCTTTCGTGAAATTAATATTTATTTTCACTTCAGCTTCACCTTTTTATATCCCACATCGTGTAGCTTATCGTATAGCTCTGGTAAGGTGCTGTAATATTCACTTCAACTTCACTTTTCAATGTCTTCCATAATCTATCAAATCGATGCAGTACAGCTTTGATAAGATTAGTGAAGAAAAAGCAACGAAAACTATACGAGCACATTTTCTGGAGCGAATCCTTTGTATTAGTGACTCCAAAAAGAATCGTGCAATAATAAACCCAGTCTTCAGTTTTTCCAAAGGGTATCGCCGGATAAGCATGGGCCAGCGGCCCCCGCTCCGATTTTCCTGATTCCTGTTTTAAAACATCGTTTTATGTCTAAAAAAACATTGTGTAAAATTTCAAATGTCTACCCCCACCGACAGGGGTGATATCGAGGTAAATTCCCCCGCACTTAAATGCAATTTGCGCTAAAACGAGAAAAGATATCGACATGTGATAAACGGCAAATAAAAGATATAGATACACTCTATATTTCAGATTTTATTCAGAATTTTTTGCTAATTATTTATAGTTGAAAATAATTAATTAATTTCTTGGGAATTTTTTTAACTATCTTCCCCTAGGTTGACACCTACCAAAAAATTCTAAAATATTGCTATGATTCTAACGTATTTTGTAAAAAAATCTCAGAAGTGTCCGTTTGGTGGAACAGTGCCACAAAAAATAAAGTATGCCGCGGACGCTCGGTTTGATCAGTAACGACGCAGCGACCGATTCCCCTTGCGGCGGCTAGTGACGGGAGTGAACGGGAAGTCGGCGCTTTTCTTGTTTTTTTCTTTTTTTTATATGTATTTATAAACGAAACAATTTTTATTGTCTAGAATATAATTGTTTAGACTTCTAACTGTAATCATGTATTAGAAGATTTAGTCGCATTTTTACATGTATCAGCTTTTCCGTACAAGCGCCGACTTCCCGTTCGCTCCCGTCACTAGCCGCCGCAAGGGGAATCGGTCGCTGCGTTGTTACTGATCAAACCGAGCGTTCGCCGGCATACTTTATTTTTTTTGACACTGTTCCACCAAACGGACACTTCTGAGATTTTTTTACAAAATACGTTAGAATCATAGCAATATTTTAGAATTTTTTGGTAGGTGTCAACCTAGGGGAAGATAGTTAAAAAAATTCCCAAAAAATTAATTAATTATTTTCAACTATAAATAATTAGCAAAAAATTCTGAATAAAATCTGAAATATAGAGTGTATCTACAGGGTGGCCCACATAACTCTGAACAGCTCAATATCTCCGTTACTTTTCGTTGTACAAAAAAACTTCGTAGGACAAAGTTACACTGTTTGAAGGGCCACATATAACGATGTAAGGGAAAAAAATTTCAAGGTCATTTTTATGAGATTTCAAGGTTATCGATGTTTTTTAAATGGAATCAGGTATTTTTTAATACATCAATCGATGCAGCTGGACATTCTTTATAAAAAATACTAACCTATGTATGTCGAAAAGTTAGTAGTTCAGGAGATATTTCAATTTAAATAACTCCAAAATACCATTACTGTCGTACTAAGGCGTTAGTGTTTACTTACTTGTGTAACGCCTTAGTACGACAGTAATGGTATTTTGGAGTTATTTAAATTGAAATATCTCGTGAACTACTAACTTTTCGTCATACATAGGTTAGTACTTTTTTATAAAGAATGTCCAGCTGCATCGATTGATGTATTAAAAAATACCTCATTCCATTTAAAAAAACATCGATAACCTTGAAATCTCATAAAAATGACCATGAAATTTTTTTTCCTTACACCGTTATATGTGGCCCTTCAAACAGTGTAACTTTGTCCTACGAAGTTTTTTTGTACAACGAAAAGTAACGGAGATATTGAGCTGTTCAGAGTTATGTGGGCCACCCTGTATATCTTTTATTTGCCGTTTATCGCATGTCGATATCTTTTCTCGTTTTAGCGCAAATTGCATTTAAGTGCGGGGGAATTTACCTCGATATCACCCCTGTCGGTGGGGGTAGACATTTGAAATTTTACACAATGTTTTTTTAGACATAAAACGATGTTTTAAAACAGGAATCAGGAAAATCGGAGCGGGGGCCGCTGGCCCATGCTTATCCGGCTATACCCTTAACGAAAGCAGTGGCTTCTAGCTCTAAAATGAGCGAACGTTAAAATTGTAGCAATTCGAACGTTCGTTGAATCTTCACTTTCTTGCGTGTTCGAAGGGTACCGATAAACTATTAGCTATTCATCGAATGGATGGTATGCCATTGTGTTCCAGCGACGTGTAAACGGTTTTGTCGCGATGTTCAACGGTAGACATATTGGCTACCATTGATGCATTCTCGCGTACCGACATATTTATGAGCACTTCGTCAAGGTTCGAGCTTTCCTCGAGCGGTCCTTGTTCATCCTGGCGAGTCTTCTCCGTTGCCCGATGTTGTCCGACAATCACGCCGCGATTCTTCTTCATTTACCCTGGCCCAGCCGATGCAACTATGCACCTATGCACCGAGAAAGAATTCACCTGGAAAGTAAAGGTCACTGACAATAAATACTTCTTGATTAATTGCGACTTTCAGCCGTGAAAGGTATTTTGTCGTGACTAGACAGCAGTTTTCATATATTGCTTTCTGAAACGCTGAAGATGCTCCTCGCTGCAAGATGAACGGATAATAACGTTGCCGACGGTACGGTAACTGGAACCTGATACGGTATAGCGATACTCGATGAGAATTGGAAATGAACGTTACGTTCGATATTGGGATTTGAGAGGCTGAAAATTTGTTTCGCCGTTTTTCAATAGAACCGTCTGAATGAAGTTTAACATTTTATTTTTAATTACCGACACTCTCATGGGAAAATATTCAATGTGTTTACTATTTCGTATTACGAGAAAAATCGTGGAAAGTATTAATAAAGGTGCGCTTGTAATGTTTATGAGATTTTACTTAAATTTTATTTAATATTTATTTAATTTGAATTAATATGAATCAATAGCTATCTATTAGGAGCAAAGATGTTTTAAAAATCTGTTTAAAAGGTGGACAAATAAATCTGTAAATTGTCTTAGACATCTGGAACACTGTCCGAGGATTAATTCACGTTTGTAAATTGTCAGCAAATATTTTAACTTCTAATTGACAAAAATTTGCTAATAAAGTGTATATTTGCTATAAAAGTGTAAGATCGACTATGAAGTGCGAGTACAAACTCAATGGCTTTCAAGTTGGCGAGACAATAATAGAAAATCTTTAAACAGTTTCGAAGTCGAGTGTTTCCGAATGCATTTTTTGTAGAGAGTGCATCCAAGCGTGGGTTGCATTCGAGTACCGAGAGAAATCGTGGCAGATTTAATAGTACATCGCGAGTGCAGACATTTCCTGCGTATTCCACGTGCGATTCATAAAATTATGACCACGCACGGTTACATAGAACTCTCGCGAAGAACGAAAAATAACCATCCCGGGCATATATAAAATAATCATTGTGTACGACTCGCCATCTGCTCGTACGACTCGTCGGATACAGTTATGTCGTCATCTGCTGTCGTCGCAGGAAATCGTCGGTATAGAGCAATAATTAAAGAAGATTACAAGCGTCCGACCATAACAACCATTTCACCATGAACGAACTGGAGGAAACACCGGCGGAATGGGAAATGGAAAACTAATTACACGGACGCACCTGCATCTGGTTTAATTACCGTGTCATCTTCCATGTATCTTAATGAAAAGTCTGCGAGCTTTTCTTAACGTTGATACAGGAGAAATTATATAATTATACGTGTAACTCTCCGGACTTACACCACTGTGAAATGGTCCATATAACTTTATTATATTATCTTTTTATTACTCAAAATCATATTTTTCTACCGTTTAATTAGCCAATAAAATACCCACGAGGTTTCGAAAGTGAATATTAAATATTAAATTAGACAAAAAATTCCTAAAATTCGCATTAATTTTAATATTTCATTTCAAGAACTCTATATGAAACTATATGAATAGGGGAGAGTCGTGCAGTACCGACCGCTCTAAGTTTTCTTGTTATTAGGTGTACTAGAATCGGTAAAAATTAAAATTAAAAAAAGGAATTTGTAACACAAAGGAAACTTAATAAAAGGCCGGAAATCAATTTTGTGAAATTTAATAATTAGTATTCATTATTTGTAAAAATAAAGATATTAGAATTTGAAGGAAACAAAGAATTGTCGTCCAGTACCGACCAATTACGTATTTAGTAGATTTTTCAGTCTAAATCATTAATAATGTTTAAAAAAGACATTTAGATGTTAGAATACGCATTTCTATTCAAATTTTATTTATACATATAATAAAATAATTATATATTTTTATATATTATGTCATTTTTTTGTTTAGTTTTTACATCTTTCCTTATTTCCTTTCCTTACTTGAGTTTCAACTTTTCTTTTTTCTGTTTCTTTCACTTTTTCGTTTCTTGCAGCTTTTCTTTTCTCCGCAATTACCTTTTTTTCTTCAGCCAGGTTCTTTTTTTTCTGAACTTCGTTTATAAAAACGGTCAAAGTTAAGATATCGGATTGTTGCGTCCGTTGTCCTCTTTTTTGTTTGCAACTCTAATTGTCGTTTCTAGGAGAGATTGATTTCACTATTTCCATGAAATTTGAAGTTACACCAGGTAAAGAAGTTAATGAAAAATTATCGTTAATATTTAAAGTGAGCGGTGATGATGGTTTTTTCTGCTTTGGAATTTCGGACATTTTTCTGTGGGAAAAGGTAAAAGAAAGATTAAATAAACATCTTCTAACTTCATTTCAAATGCTAACAGATTGAACTTACAGATAAGAAAAGTTTGGCTTATACTGGTCGACGATTGATTGGTCGGTACTGCACGACAGTTGGATGGTCGGTACTGGACGACAAACATGAGGAAACATTTTAGGTTATGATATACATAATATACAAAGAAAATTCCAAAACAGGGCCCGTTAATTATACTTAATAGACTAGATATAATATACATAATTCAACAAAGTCGTTTACTTACCTGAGAAACGAATTATCAGATCTAGAAAATAACCTTAACACTCGAAATATCAACGCCCACGCTAAATGTGTCAGGACTGCGAAAACAATCGAATGACCAACGTAGCAACGAAACATATTACCCACAATAGTTATATTCATTTGTTTTCGTAAAGGAAGTGTAGCCATTTGACCTGGAAAGTCATAAACTAATTTTGGTCGGTACAGTACGCCGGTCGGTACTGCACGACTCTCCCCTACTGAAAATTTTGTTTTTTTTTGGATGATTCCTTTTTTTAATCAACGATTGACGTTCAACTTCATCAAACGATTGAATCAGTCTCCGATTTTTCGATGATTTCTTTTTTGAATCAACGATTGACGATTAGCTTCATCAATCGATTGAATCAGTCTCCGATTTTTCGACGATTTCTTTTTTTAATCAACGATTGACGATTAACTTCATCAATCGATTGAATCAATCGTCGATTTCTCAATAATTATCTTTTTCAATTTTAATCGGTTAATGCCCAACTCTGTTCTTACAATTAGATTAAAACACCTCCTATAAGCGTAGTTTCATAAACGCTGTTTCTCCTACGACCCGAAACCTCTTAAAACCGTTTGCAATTAGCAATGTATAATTAACAGAGACATGAATTTTGTCCATTTTTTTGCGATTCCGGGCCCCGGTCCGTTGCGACGGAGGTATAGACCGAGATCGTGAAAAAAGAAGAAGCCTCACGAGCCGGAGAACCAGAAGAGGAATGCTGCCTGTGGTACCCGAGATCTCGACCAGCTCCTCAGCTGGACGTCGGACGTATTAATGCTAATCGACGCAAATACCCTTTGTATGGGCCGGTTTATACGCGTGTTCTCGCGGCTGGACCCGCTGCTGGCACAGAAACCACCTCGGCGACCAGTTTCCTCTGCGAAGCGGAGAAAATTCTCCGCTTCGAGATTCCGCTCCGCTCTTCGCGCGGAGTTACCCGCGTCTAGACGACGCTGCTCGTGCGACCAAACGATTAAATCATATGGGTTTTGCATAATTGCACGCGCGCGCGCGCGACCGAGCGCGTGGCTACGAGACTACCTCCTTCTTCATTCGCGCGGTAGCGTGCGACACTCGACACTCGTCGCGACGCGGGAAAACCTGTGCCATTGGCTTTCGCATGTTTCACTGACATTCACACCTGACATTACCCGAGGTAATAATCCCCGTGATTCCACGGCCATGAAGATGTACGGCCTATTAAGAGATCCGCTGTCTGCCGCGCTCTACAGCCAGCGTGTCTGCCTGGTGTATCTGCCGCGGGTCGTTCCATGTGAACGCTGTTATTGGAAGAATGTCAACTTTCTCGCGGCCTAACCTTTTCGCGGGTTGGCCCCAGAGAAAGGGAGAAGAGCGATATCCACTGATCCAGTCGGGGAGAAGTCTTTCCGTAGGAAACAGTTCGAGATCGTCGCATATAAGAGATCACTGTCTGAGTTGAAGCGGTTTCTTTCTCTTTGGGACCAAATGATTATTGTTAACCCCCATTCGACACAATTTTCCTGAAATAAGTTATACTCTTCTACTTCTTGTAGATAAATTTTCCCGAGACATGGAGTCCTTTATTCTTTTTAATGCGAAACACATAACCGAAAAACCTGAAATGTAAATATTAACTCATCAATTTTAATAAAAAAACAACTGTTACCTTGTTATTTCATCGATATTTTACCACTGTGTCAATTTGACACCGAGAGACAGATTCAGTTAAATGAGGGACGGATGAAAGTTAAGTGGAGATACTTTTGCTAGTCTTATTTTCAAATTGTAGATACTGTACGTTTGCCAACACTTTTTCGCTCGGAGGTCTTTCTACGAATTTATTCTTCAGGAGAAACCTCTTAGCACGTTGTGCACGAGACACGTGCTAGTATAGACATGCGTCTCTGCGTAAACTGATGGCGATGTTACGGATAGAGAATATATTCCGTTCGTTTTCTCACAGGAATCTCTTCCAGATCGTCTCTGGTAGGAAGCGTCCTAGATAACCTTTCATATCATAGTTGAACCCTTTGATTTAGTACCGAGTTCTGGCCCCGATCTCATTAGAGGTGACAAAAATGAGAGTCTGGCCCTAAGCCCTAATCTCTAAGCGCGATTAGATTATGAACAGAGTATTCCATTCATTGTAGGGGTATATAAACCCTTAGATTCTTACTCTCAGGGGTTAGTACTTCGGTAGACACGTATCGCGTCACGTCGTGCTGCAATTTGGAAAAAGCAACTTCTAGTGAGATCGGGCTAAAGTACCTTTCAGATCAAAGTTTGTTGAAGTTGTTTCCGAGTCCCCCGCATTGCCAGTGCGTCAAAAACGAGCATCGTAGTTAGGTAAATTCCTTTTTCTACATTCTATATCTTTCTTTACATTCCAATCGCGACAATTACACACTTGTATTACAGATCTTTATAATTAGAATATATTTGTGTTGTATGGAAATTAGATCAAGATTATTGAACCCATAACTATTGTCCAAAATCCTAATATAGTAATTGAACGTTCCCACTAGATACAACCTTACCGCTCGGGTTGTATCAATTAGATTATATTAGTTACGGGGCCTACTAACTATCCTAGCGACTCCCTGATTTCGCATCAGGTTCGTTCGCTACTTACCAATTATCCAAATACAGATTTTTCCTACCTAGTGGCTCCCCAATTTCGCATTGGGTTCGTCCACGAAACCTATATCATCCTAGCGGCTCCCTGATTTCGCATCAGGTTCGTCCGCATCCTAACAGCTCCCTGATTTCGCATCAGGTTCGTCTGTGCTTTTATCCAACTTCCCAGCGGCTCCCCAATTTCGCATTGGGTTCGTCCGCGCTGATTCTACAACCTCCTAGCAGCTCCCCGGTTTCGCATCGGGTTCGTCTGCGCGTCGTTCCTAGTGACTCCCCAATTTCGCATTGGGTTCGTTCACGAAGTTTCACCTTCCTAGCAGCTCCCTGATTTCGCATCAGGTTCGTCTGCGTTTGACTCCATTCCTAGAGGCTCCCTGACTTCGCGTCAGGTTCGTCCTCGCTGTCTATATTCCTAGCGGCTCCCCAATTTCGCATTGGGTTCGTCCGCGTGCCTTAACTAACAAATTGATACCATATTCCTGGGTTTATAACCCTTCGCCGGCCACTCGTGCTGCTCGCGGCCCTGGCTCGTAACAACGAAGAAGTACCCCGGATTAAAAATTCGAAATTTTGTCAAACTCTTTCTAACGAAGTCGAATTGTCGTATTAACCCCCTTGTCTTACAGTGATGAAGATTCTGAACAGAGTCTAGTAAATTTTTGTATGTTGATAATATACTTGGAACCGAAATAAAATTCTATTTTGGTGTTTCATTAATGCACGGCTATTGGAGAACTTATAGGCATACAAGAGGTATAAATTTTCTCCTTTCTTCAGGAAATTACGAACTACAAAATTGTTCTAATCACTGAAATCGTAAAATAAATTGTACTGCGAGGGGTTGGTTAATCTTTCTTATCAAAACCTGCAAGTCTACTGGAAAATGTGCTGGTCAAATGTGGAATAATGTAAAGAATCATACAAATGATATCTGTGAACCAGTTATAAGCTGTCTCATTCATCCTTTTTGGCACGCAACATGAATGGCATTGTTTAATAAAAGGAATGAAACAATTTTTCTTCATTTTCTATGAAAATATAGTAGCGCCTAATACATATATTTCGTGCAATTTAGATTTCTTGCACTGGGCATTAAAATTTTCATCCTAACTCATATAGAGTTATTACTATTGCCATTGGAGAACCTCAACTTTCTTCTTTCGAATGGAAGCTGTAGAACGAACAAATAACGTGTCGTGTTTTATCGACTCATATGCAACGTAAATTTTTA
This sequence comes from Lasioglossum pauxillum, assembly GCA_933228785.1. Classification (NCBI taxonomy): domain Eukaryota; kingdom Metazoa; phylum Arthropoda; class Insecta; order Hymenoptera; family Halictidae; genus Lasioglossum; species Lasioglossum pauxillum. The sequence continues at coordinate 40,180,600 of OW121705.1, read as the reverse complement.
ATTAAAATTCCAATCAGCTGGTACAGACGTTCTTATACGCTACGCATGTATGAAGATCGAAAGAAATGAAAATATACACATCTAAACACTTAGAAATTCATTATATATGTCACAAAGAAAAATCTCTTGATTTATGATAATATTTCCTAATCTGATTTGAGAGTTAATAGCTGCCTAGTAAAGAGAAATTACATGTTGAAATTACGCTGTAAATTGTCATCAATATTCATGAAAGCAGAATAATGACTTTTCAATCGATATGGATCCGAGAATATCCATATTATTTAAATTAAAGAGAAAAAACACAATTGCCAAATTCGAGACAACACAATGCAATTATACATATCCGAGTGCATGGCTAAAATTCTATTTGAAACCTACACATCGATTTTTCAACCTCTTCTTACCTATTACTTTATTATTCTTCAATTTTTTATTTTAATTTAATTAAATCGTAATTCGTAATTATTGTAATTTAATTACAAAGTATTTTATAATTATTGTAATTTAATTACAAAGTATTTTATAATTATTGTAATTTAATTACAAAGTATTTTATAATTATTGTAATTTAATTACAAAGTATTTTATAATTATTGTAATTTAATTACAAAGTATTTTATAATTATTGTAATTTAATTAAAAAGTATTTTATAATTGTACTCTAATTGCAATTACGAATTACATTGTAATGTAATTACAATGTATTTTATAATTGTACTCCAATTGCAAATATGAATTACATTGTAATTGAATTGAATGAAGATCTGAATTATAAATTACAATATAACTGAATTACAATGTAATTCGATTACCTCGGAATTATATTTCCCGGAGTAATTCAATTGTAATTCTGCACAACTCTGCTGCAATATGGATCTACTTTTTCACTGTACGCATTCCCTGTAGACGCTTTCTCGTGCAGTGCATGATTGCACAACGCATCGTGAATTACACGCTCGATTATACACACAAGATTTTCGGAGTACTTGATTATGATTGCAGGAGTGCTTCGCAGGTGTTTGCGTAAATTTTGACGAAGATGCAATAGCTTTTATGAGCTCCCTTACAGTTCCCGCGGACATGTCCACAGCTCGTCTTTTCGAGGATCGGGTCAGGGAATACGGTAAGGTCTCGATCGATCGAGGCTCGGACGATCGAGTGCCCACGCCCTTCCGACAGAACGATTTCCTATCGGACATGCAAACTCTGACTTACGTGTCAGCCGATGGACAGGTTCCCGCAATAAGGAAGCGAACGTTATGATCGATCTTTCAGATCTGACAATGCACGCAGATTATTCCCAATGACCGCGTCCCCCTCGCTCTGTCTTCCGCCTCTCACCATCATCCTTGGTTCAACCAACTGTAACAGTCCGAGTTCAGCAACGAGAGATAAAAAGAAAAAAGTGTACTAAGAGAAAATTGAAAAACGAACAAAGTAACCGGGCAATGTGTAACTATGTGCGCGGCGGAGTGAACGCGGCCGTGTTCGCGACGACTATGTTAAACCGTATTCCGTGCCTTCTGATAAGGCACATTAAGCGATTATAATCGAGATTAATCGTGTAACGTTCCTCGTCCTTTGATGCAGTATAACGATACGCGGCGGAACGGTGCGTTTTGTTTATCCATTTGTTCGAAAGCATCGCGATTCATCGTGCTCTCGCTCTACCTCTCTCTTTCTCTGTTCTCTTTACTTTTCTTGTCCGGGAGCCTTGGCAACCGTGAGAGAAACACCACGGAAATATGTAAAAAGAAAGATCGAGGGACATCGTGAATAGGGGAACGAGCTCGCCGAGCAATCGTCCGTGACAAGTCTGATTGAAAGGATCGGCGAAACTTATAGCTGCGTTTTAATGGATAATCGCGCCGGCGCCGAGGAAATACTCGATTTTTTCCACGGTGCTTATCGACACCATTTTCTACTTAGTTCGAACGCGAAATCGCGCCGCGATGAACTTTATTCCTGTGGAATATGATCTGAAAGATCTACATTTTATTCAAGCCACCCAAAAATGTTTCATTCTTTCTACATCATCTTGGAATTACGAATAACAAAGATTGTTCTTGAAATATTGAATTGTTGCACAATGTACATGTAATATCGACAGTTACAACTAAACTGCGGATTTATGCATTTATTTTAAAAATGAGTAGTTGCAATTCAAAACAGTAGACAGATTTAAACAATTTAAGAAATAACTACTTTAGTATACAGGGTGTTTCCTACTTTTCCGGCAAGATTGTAGGAGCATGATCTACAAGTGGAATTACGAAAAAAATGTTATATGAAGTTTGTTTATAAACGATGTCAAGTTTGTATCGATGCAGAAGGTGGTCATTTTGAAATGATGATTTAATTTAAATAAAAATAAATTTTAAAAAATACCACGTTTTTAAAACGGACTAAAAAGTATAAAATAAAATTTTAAAAAACGTCACGTTTAAAGACGGACTAAAAAGTACAAAATAATTTTTTCTAGCCCTATACAGACTACTAACCCCGTACAGATAGTCCTGAAAATTTGTGATTGTGAATTTTGAATAGCTATGAAAATACTTGTAAGATTTAAAACGAAAAACGTGGGGCGCAAGATAATACATAGTAAGGAGTGTAGAGAGTAGCTGCCGCTGAGAAAACTCGCAAAACAGTTGATATCATTTGCAGTGCAATAAAATTGTTAGTGATTTAGGTGTTCATGCATCAATTATCTATTGCATGCGCCCCACGTTTTTCGTTTTAAATCTTACAAGCATTTTCATAGCTATTCAAAATTCACAATCACAAATTTTCAGGACTATCTGTACGTGGTTAGGAATCTGTATGGGGCTAGAAAAAATGATTTTATACTTTTTAGTCCGTTTTTAAACGTGGCGTTTTTTAAAATTTTATTTTATACTTTTTAGTCCGTTTTAAAAACGTGGTATTTTTTAAAAATGTATTTTTATTTAAATAATTATTTTCTGCTTTTTAGCCTTATATATGTGAAATTTTACAATCGATTTTGAACATTTTCATGAGATTATAACAGAGACATGTAGTAAATTTCAGACGGTATTGCGACGCTTCATATCGAAAACGAACGCCGTGGTAAAATGTCAAAGATAAAGGTTCGACGGAGAATTTCGGTGTAACTGTTCTTTCGCTTGGTAAACAAACATTATACTATAATAATACGTAGTAACTTTGTAAACACCGCACGGAGCTCGAATGCACACTGACGCACACTGAGCTCCTTCGGTGCGAAGCGGGTCAGTGGAGTGGGGATGAGTCAGAGTGGGAACACGTAGTAGAGTGGGGACGCTGAACGCGAAGACGTACTACGTCACGCGGCGGGGGGTGCAAAGGTTCAAATTATTAATAATTTATATCTCCTGAACGCATAGACTTTTTTATAAAATTCTTTTTAAATATTGCATTGTCATCCAGTTCTGAGCTACGTTTAAAATTTCAAGTCTCTAGCTCATCGGGAAGCTAGTTTAAAATCAATTGCAAAATTTGTACCGAACAAACAGACAAACAAGAAAGCGAGCTAATAAAAACGTGGTAAAAATTGTTTATGATCCTCGTATGTTAAGAAATTTCTCGTAAGTACAGGCAAAGTAAACACAATCGACTTTCCGTATTATTCAGCTTTAAATCTGCTGTTCCGCACCTATTCAGGCTACATTCAATATTTGCCTATAATATCGTAATAAAGCGTTTTTAAATGAACTTCGTATACAATTTTTTCGTATTTTCACTCGTAGATCATGCTTCTACAATCTTGCCGGAACAGTAGGAAACACCCTGTATATTACTCAGTAATAACTACAAAATGAAAGATTTTTCTATGCTCCTCGTTTATTGCAGTTGACGCAAGCAATTTTTAGTTTGCACGAAGTTCCGCAGTCTAGTTATAACTAAAACGTATGAAAAATTCGTGAAACTTTGTATTTATCATACTCATTTTTATCATAAATCACATAATTAAATGTCAATAATTACATGACATTTACACAATTTACATAATTATATGTAAAACAATATAAAAACTTTCCAATTCAATTACTGGGAACTGAAGTTAAACGAAAATGTATTCTTTCTTTTAATACAATCTTAATAATTCGATAATAATCAGACTGCGGATTTTCATGCAAAATAAAAAATGTTTGCATTAATTTCAAGACACCGGAGTGAAATAAAAGTTGAAACCAATACGCTGATGTCTTTAAATCTTTTTGATATGTTCGCTGCTTTAAATTGTGCTTTAGCCATTTTTGTCATAAATGCAAAAAATCCGCTTTCAAATTAAACTTACATAATTAAATATCTATAATTACATAAAACAAAATAAATATAATTCGTACGTTCCACGAATGCATGCTCCTGCGAACAGTCTCGGATCGTCCGGAGCGCAGACGTGGCACGAAAGAAAGGAGAGCTCTCGGTTCGAATGAGAGACGTATTACATCTCGATCGTCCGAACCCTTCAATTCTGAGCGAGCACGGAAAGGTTCGCGGCGATAAAGTGGTCGGGTACCGTAAGAGAAAGGAATCCGGAGAATTTTCGGCGTGCACACCGAAATACATGGTACTCGGGGGTCGCCTTGTAATCGAGATCGTGGTTGTCGATAATCTCGGTGTGGTACGGAGGTCTGACAGGAGCCGGTCTCGTCTGCAGGGCGTGCACAGTTATCGGGCGTATCCTCCGCAGGGATGCTCGGTTCCTCGACGCGTGTGTTACCTGCGTACGTGCATGCATACACGTGCATACGTGCACCGCACCTCGGATAAGAGTTACGTCAACCGCATGCAGGAAGAGCACGCGCGGTTACGCAACCACGCGGAGAGAAGGAGAAGACCGGGGAGGGGCCGGGATGAGCAGGATGAGGATCGGAGCACGATGAGCTAGGGAACGACGAGGAGGAGGAAGAAGAACGCAGCGGAAAAACGGTCGCGCGTTGCGAGCATCGCGTACCGAGAAACGCGAACGTAATTGTACGCGTACTTTGATTCGTGTAAAGAACACACGAGCGTGTTGCGTTGCTGTGTTGCTGCTGATACGTGCTGCCATGGACACAAGAACGATAGCGCGCGCGCAACACGCTCTACAAACCCGTCTTATTCGTTCCACGGGATCGAAAGCAATTGTGCAATTTTTTATGCGTTCCCAAATTATAGTACTGTTCGAATTAATGAACATTTTACTGGGAGTACACGTGCACGAATCGTTTAACGTTAAACCTGCCACGGTCAGTAGTTGTTGGAATCCAGTTGCTCAGATTGTGCAATGTTCTCGTCCACGGTATAGTATTTACATTGTAATTAGTCAGTGTAAATATGTAGTCCTTACTGTTATACAATAATCGGAGGAACCGTGAGAATCAAGAAAATGTACTCATTTTAAAGTGTCACTAATTGAGAGTCATAATTAGACTGCGGATCTCCATGCAAAATACAAATCGTTTACATCAATGGTAAGACATAAGAACCAAATAGGAAGTTTTCTATTTTTACAGTTACTTCTGTTGAGGCTTTCGGGTGTAAGCCGTGTCCTAAAGGAAGAAATTTCCCAACGTTTCGCAAGCATTGCAGCTAGCTTCATCAGCTACATTTTCTAGCTTCATCAGCTTTATTTTCTATTTTTATTGGTTTTATCAAGTTGAAAGAAATGTATTAATAACACTGTCTAACAAATTTCAACTTTTTTTATGTTCCCTAATTACTGTTGGGTCCTTCTTATAGAGTTTTTTGCGCTGATTCCGAATCTGTTTTTAATTTTCTTCCTATACGCACAGTTTTTGAGGGACATGGCTTTGAAAAAAAACATATTTTTCAACTTTAAACAAATATTGTGATGTTATTATAAAAGATATAGAATTGTTCTGTGCAGCAAACGATACTGTAGACTTTCCCGAATACAGTGATATACTATATTAATACATTATGAGTATTTAAACAGGTTTAAAGAATCATTAAAGACGGAGAGACACCACTTTTGCACCAATTTTTGAGGATATTTTTCAATTTATCTCAAAAAATAAGGGTCCAGCGGAAAATCGAACTATACCACTCGATAGAGCAGACTTTTATCTTGAGAAACCACCCTGTCAAGTTTGGATCGTCGACGTTTTTTTCGAACCAGAAAGCAAAATATCTTCGCCCGACATGAGTTGCCGCCAGTGGCGCTCGGGACGAGATACGGCGCAGCGACGGGATACGGAGCGGCGAACGACCGTTGTAATGGCGAGCGCCACTGGCGGCAACTCATGTCGGGCGAAGATATTTTGCTTTCTGGTTCGAAAGAAACGTCGACGTTTCAAACTTCAAAGCGGGGTTTCTCAAGATAAAAGTCTGCTCTATCGCATGGTATAGTTCGATTTTCCGCTGGACCCTTATTTTTTGAGATAAATTGAAAAATATCCTCAAAAATTGGTGCAAAAGTGGTGTCTCTCCGCCTTTAGTGATTATTTAAACATGTTTAAACAATCATAATGTATTAATATTTGATATCGCTGTATTCGGGAAAGTCTACAGAATCTTTTTTTATAAAGAACAATTCAATATCTTTTATAATAACACTACAATATTTGTTTAAAGTTAAAAAATATGTTTTTTTTCAAAGTCATGTTCCTCAAAAACTGTGCGTATAGGAAGAAAATTAAAAACAGATTCGGAATCAGTGCAAAAAACTCTATACGAAGGACCCAACAGTAATTCGGGAACAAATTTGATGTTGGACAGTGTAATTATAAATTTCCGTAATATTTTTATATTTGAAATTACACCTGTCCATTTTTCTTACAAGTGCATAAAATCCGCAGTCTATGATCTTTGAACCTTCGGGAATGAGATTAACGAGAAGTCGGTCGGTAGGACGGAGTGTCTTATCGTGGCAAAAGTGGGTGGCGAGGGTAGTGGGTGGTTGACGCAAGAATCGAGGCCTGGGAGCGGCATGATGCGGCCCTGGACGATGTTGCTTTTGTGCTGTGTTACGCACGCGGGCCGGACAACACACGTGCGCGTAACGTGAGAACTTTGTCTTCTTTTCGATCTCACCTCCCGTTTTAGTCGCGGTTTCCATGGGTGGACGCGGCCCCGCGCGATGTAACAGGACTTTCGGGGACACGGTATTTATGACGCTACCCGGTAATGTGTTGTATAAAATGAAACGGAATGCGCGGGATTTGGCGCGGCAAGTATACGCGATCCCCTCGCGCCCCCCGTGCACGGGGGTAATTGTTTTGGATCGAATCGGCAGCCAGTTTCTCGAAAGATTGCTTAGAAGTTGGACGTTCGAGACGTTGTACCCTTATACGCCGAGGTGGTTAGCTATGCCACGAAAGTGCCGCGGATAGCCTGCTAAAGAGGACGTTGTTTTGTAATGGATATACACGTCGCAGCTGGCAAGACAATAGGGACCTAGGGGCTAACTGCGAACCGAGGACTGTTATTGATGGAAGAACTCGGGGGACTAAAACCTAACTGTGCTGGAACTTCATTACCCGAATCAATATTTACGTAGATATTTCAGACCGACACGGATGCTTTATTCATAATCAACACTTCGGGGATGATATTGTCTACATCGGACATATCACAAAAATCTAAATCATCAACAGCTTGTTGTAGCATCCCTAACATCATACACTGCCCGAAATTACCGTAAAGCCATCTGATGTTTTGGTGAAATCTTATAATCATGTCATAGTAATGAGAAGCTGTTACATGCTACATGCATAGATATATTATTTATTTACAAATAAAGGAGTGGTTAGAAGTCGGACGCTTGGGTCCTTCCCTTGTAAGTAGCTGCGAAAATGTGAAAGAAAAATAGATGCTTTAAGATTCTAATGGACCTACTAGCCAAAGCTATCATGAAGCGGAATGAAATTCAAAATGAAAATCAAACTAGGGCATGTACTTTCACCTATCCCCGTCCCTAATTGCAGTACCAAATTTTTATTGGTTGATCAAATGTACCATTTTCGAAACAACAGTGTTCCGTGAGTGAGAGCGTAAGCATTCTCGAGCTTGACGTGTTCTCTGTTCCGAAGTGTGGTTAAATGGTCGAGCATTTTTATTCGAATAAAGAAGGACATTTAATAGCCATCTTACTGCGGCGCATAGTGGTCGATCACGTCATTGAAACGTTGTTGGACAAGAAAGGAAATCGGTCTGACCAGTATTACGTTACTAGGCGTGGGCATCGAACAAAGGTCATCTTCCCCATGACACCGGTGACGAAGTGTAATGCACATAAGTCTATCGCCATATCGGCTGAAAGGCTCTGGTGACCTTATTCTCAAGGAACCGCTCGGTATCCTTTTACGACATACGCGCGGCAGAATGCATAATTTTCAAACTTTGACTAGCCTATGTAGGCCTAGATTCGTAGCGCGCTCGCAGATGGTACCATCCGCGTTCCAAATTCGTCGAATCCATTGCCGGCCATCCCTGTAATAAAACAAGCTTATTATTATTATACGTGGTGGCGTCGATCCGTACCGTTAGTCTGCAACAGCGCAGTTATCTGAAGGTTTTCTATCGGCGTGCACCTTTATAGGCCCTGATCACACGATCGCCTAACATACAGAACGCAGACACGAATAGCCCGCTGGTGGAACCCTTTCTGCATAAACTCGTGATTTTTAGCATTATCTGGCCCGTCGTATCGAAAGGTCACATTATAATATCGAAACTTCTGTCTTAATATTTGATCGAACGCTCGATTCATATGCACTTCCCTCGATTCCATGGTGCTAGGTCTGACTGACCATATTACCTGCTGCGAGGTCATGCATAATGCACGAGATCAGATGCAACTGCTGGATAATTTCTCGCACCAATAAGCACGTGTAGCAGTAAAAGTTTCTATTCCTCGGCGCAACTCCGAACACACAATGCAGTGCGCAAATTATTGTTTGTATTTAACTTCTACTTACGGCGAGTGGTCAATTTATTAGAACCACAGTGCGAAACATTAATATTTTAACAACGTACTGAATAATCTTAAGAAGTAATGCCGTTGGATATGCATTTGTCATTTCCAAACATTGTTATGACTTTGTTTACGACGTTTGAAATTTCGAAAACAGGGTATAAGTGCCCAAATATGGCATAGTCGTCTACTATGGCACTACCTTGTATCTTGTAAAGGAGAAGTCACACTCTAGTGAGAAAATCCTCAAACAATAGTTTACCATGCTTACTTCACCCCCCAATCTTATAGGGAGGAAATGCATCTACGACTGGTAATTTTTTGGTCGAAGAAGAGCATTCTAAAATAATCAAAAAATGGCATCAACAAAAAGTGGTTCATTAGGGGCTCAAGGGAGATAAGTGATTATAAAAGGTTTGAACATATCTGTAGTTTCAGTTTACTTATATTAATGTTTGCCAACTGTTGGTTTGGGCTGAAATTCATTTTCTCTTTGTCAGTAGCTAGTATTATCGGTCCACGTGGAGTTCCTAATATGGCACTACCAAGAGTTCCCTGATATGGGTATAGCTATTGACACTCTTGGTGTGGGTGCCGAATATGGTACTAGGTGTCATATTAATCATATTAAGACCCCTTTCGCTGGAACCTGCAAATGGCACATCACAAAAAAAATATTTTTCCCAAGCTGTATTAATTTTTGAACAAACTTCACCCCAGAATCTTATAGGGATGAAATGCATCTACGACTGGTAATTTTTTGGTCGAAGAAGAGCATTCTAAAATAATCAAAAAATGGCATCAACAAAAAGTGGTTCATTAGGGGCTCAAGGGAGATAAGTGATTATAAAAGGTTTGAACATATCTGTAGTTTCAGTTTACTTATATTAATGTTTGCCAACTGTTGGTTTGGGCTGAAATTCATTTTCTCTTCGTCAGTAGCTAGTATTATCGGTCCACGTGGAGTTCCTAATATGGCACTACCAAGGGTTCCTTGATATGGGTATAGCTATTGACATTCTTGGTGTGGGTGCCGAATATGGTACTAGTTGTCATATTAATCATATTAAGGCCCCTTTCACTGGAACCTGCAAATGGCACATCACAAAAAAAATATTTTCCCCAAGCTGTATTAATTTCTGAACAAACTTCACCCCAGAATCTTATATGGAGGAAATGCATCTATAACTGGTAATTTTTTGGTCGAAGAAGAGCATTCTAAAATAATCAAAAAATGGCATCAACAAAAAGTGGTTCATTAGGGGCTCAAGGGAGATAAGTGATTATAAAAGGTTTGAACATATCTGTAGTTCCAGTTTATTTATATTAATGTTTGCCAACTGTTGGTTGGGGCTGAAATTCATTTTCTCTTTGTCAGTAGCTAGTATTATCGGTCCACGTGGAGTTCCTAATATGGCACTACCAAGAGTTCCCTGATATGGGTATAGCTATTGACACTCTTGGTGTGGGTGCCGAATATGGTACTAGGTGTCATATTAATCATATTAAGACCCCTTTCACTGGAACCTGCAAATGGCACATCACAAAAAAAATATTTTCCCCAAGCTGTATTAATTTCTGAACAAACTTCACCCCAGAATCTTATATGGAGGAAATGCATCTATAACTGGTAATTTTTTGGTCGAAGAAGAGCATTCTAAAATAATCAAAAAATGGCATCAACAAAAAGTGGTTCATTAGGGGCTCAAGGGAGATAAGTGATTATAAAAGGTTTGAACATATCTGTAGTTCCAGTTTATTTATATTAATGTTTGCCAACTGTTGGTTGGGGCTGAAATTCATTTTCTCTTTGTCAGTAGCTAGTATTATCGGTCCACGTGGAGTTCCTAATATGGCACTACCAAGAGTTCCCTGATATGGGTATAGCTATTGACACTCTTGGTGTGGGTGCCGAATATGGTACTAGGTGTCATATTAATCATATTAAGACCCCTTTCACTGGAACCTGCAAATGGCACATCACAAAAAAAATATTTTCCCCAAGCTGTATTAATTTTTGAACAAACTTCACCCCAGAATCTTATAGGGAGGAAATGCATCTACGACTGGTAATTTTTTGGTCGAAGAAGAGCATTCTAAAATAATCAAAAAATGGCATCAACAAAAAGTGGCTCATATTTGGGCACTTTACCCTATATTTCGCGATTTTTTAATTCGCAGTTGTAAAAATAAGCCGAACTGGCTTACAATCTAACTCAGACCATCATTGCGCGTAAGGCAACGCTTATTGTCATTAATTGCCATTAATTCAAGATAGAAGAAAAATGGTTTCATTTTTACCTTGTATAAAGAACGTTTTGTCATTTCCTGAGATTCTAAAAATTTGAGATAGATGGACAATTTTGTTTGCCTCGTCGACGAGAATACATGCTCGTTCAATTGTACAGGGTGTAAAAAAAGTAATGGTCATCCGTCCTAGGGGTGAATCTACACCTCTGGATCGGTGGACATTTGTAAGAGAAACTTGCCGCAAAATTGTTTATAACACAGAAAATTAGTGTTAAAGTTTTTTTTTGCATCAACGCATTCTACTCATCGAGAAGAAGAAAAGTTTGAAAGGAGCCATATGTCACAAACAAATAGTTATTGAGCTATAAGCTGTTAAAGTTTTTGCAAAATTTGATTGTATGGAATTATACGTATAGACAAAAGCCTACTACTACAGTCCACACGTCCGTGTCGATGAGACAGAAGATGATCGTGTGCGTGCCGCGAGGCAGACGAAATTTAAGGATGTACTGGAGGTACAATGGGAGACAAAAATACAAGAAATTCGAAATCCATCAATACATGGCAATGAAAGCCATTCATGAGTATATTTTGCATGAAACTTTTGCGAATACTGTACCCTCTGTAGCTATATTCAGTGGTCTACACTTGTCACGTTTCCATGCTAATGAGAGACAACAAGATAAATTTGACGTTTTGTAACAGTTTATAATTTTTTTGCTCTGTAACTGTTTAGTGAATCCTAATAAATTTTGAACATAATTAGTTACCTAATTTTTACTACATATAAGAAAAAACTGGAGTTTCTAGTTGCGTTTTTTCAAGGTTTAAATAGGGTTTGAAGTGGAATTTTATGAATTCTCCATAAGAAGACGTGTTAAAATGTGCAAACTCTAAGTTGCTATAATTCTTAAACGGTGCAGTGAATCGAACCCAAACTTTGGTAATTGTATCAATTTAGTAAGAATTATATCTTGTCAAATTTTCAAAAATTTTGTTGCGTTTTTATATACCTCCAGAACATCCTTAAAGGCGCATTCGTCGTTAGGCTCCTTTTTTCGTCTGCCTCGCGGCACGCACACGATCATCTTCTGTCTCATCGACACGGACGTGTGGACTGTAGTAGTAGGCTTTTGTCTATACGTATAATTCCATACAATCAAATTTTGCAAAAACTTTAACAGCTTATAGCTCAATAACTATTTGTTTGTGACATATGGCTCCTTTCAAACTTTTCTTCTTCTCGATGAGTAGAATGCGTTGATGCAAAAAAAAACTTTAACACTAATTTTCTGTGTTATAAACAATTTTGCGGCAAGTTTCTCTTACAAATGTCCACCGATCCAGAGGTGTAGATTCACCCCTAGGACGGATGACCATTACTTTTTTTACACCCTGTACTTTGTTCAGGGCAAATATTTATTTTCAATACCACAGTAAAACGTACACCCGCAGTAATATGTTACATTTAGCTATTTCATGCATTTTTCCGTGCATTGTATGTTTCCGAGCAATCCGAGTGGCTCGGTGACGAGCGAAGAACGCGATTAGAGGAGCAATTAATTCCGGCGTAGCCAGCCAGGACAATCGTTTAAATAACGTCGGAGCAGTCCGCTTTCGTTTATCGTTCCCCGATCTCCGGCGGTCCATCGGCACGGACAGCGCACCTGTAAATTCTGCAACAACGCGAACGGATCCACTTCTTCGTACCTAATACACATTTCCCAGCGTGGCGTAGTGCGCGATGCACGCGATGCAATTACGGGTTTAACACACGGGCGATCGCACGCATACTTATGCGCCGGATTAAACCACGACTGCATTCTGCGGATCGGAATGCCTACTTTGAGAACATGTAACTGCGCCGATTAGAGGCCGCGAAACGGACTGCTCTTGTCACACGGGGACGTTTACATTGAAACGCGCGAAAGTCCATGGACGACGACGACGGCGGGGCTCTCTCTCTCTCTTTCTCTCTGTATCTCGTTACACACCGGCGTCGTTTCCACCTAAACTTTTTTTTCTTTCCCTTTCGCTTTTACACCGGTCGCGATCATTCGACACCTCGCATTCCTGCGTCTTTTCCACCGATGCACCCCAGGCCGCTCACGCGTCTCTACACGAGGGGATTAAACAGAGGCTTCGCGTTGTCACCCGGAAAAATCGTAATGGCCGGTATCCAACGAATCTTCCGACCGATAAGATATTATTTAATAGCATCGCCGTATGAAAACGTTCGTGGTTTATCGGACTGTCGCGTCGCACAGTGTGGTATTTGACCCGAAAAGTCGGAAAAATCTCGATTTTAAAACGTTGCGTAAGTTTTAACATTTTTGCAGTCCGACGTAGTGAAACGTCTGAAGAATAAGGCTTCAGTATTGTTTTTTCTCTATTTGTACATCCGCGAAGTAATCTACTTCATCGAAAGTTGAGGGATTTTAGAGCACGATTTGTGTTTCTAAATAGTTTCTGAAACAGCGTTCATTTATTAGCGATTTTCAAGCCTTTTAAGAAAGTTGTGTAAATTAGTAAACCACTCGATTTTAAAATGTTGCGTACGTTTTAACATTTTTGCAGTCCGACGTAGTTAAACGTCTGAAGAATAAGGCTTCAGTATTGTTTTTTCCTCTATTTGTACATCCGCGAAGTAATCTACTTCATCGAAAGTTGAGGGATTTTAGAGCATGATTTACGCTCCTAAATAGTTTCTGAAACAGCGTTCATTCATTAGCGATTTTCAAGCGTTTTAAGAAAGTTGCGTAAATTAGTAAACCACTCGATTTTAAAATGTTGCGTAAGTTTTAACATTTTTGCAGTCCGACGTAGTTAAACGTCTGGAGAATAAGGCTTCAGTATTGTTTTTTCCTCTATTTGTACATCCGCGAAGTAATCTACTTCATCGAAAGTTGAGGGCTTTTAGAGCATGATTTGCGCTCCTAAATAGTTTCTGAAACAGCGTTCATTCATTAGCGATTTTCAAGCGTTTTAAGAAAGTTGTGTAAATTAGTAAACCACTCGATTTTAAAATGTTGCGTAAGTTTTAACATTTTTGCAGTCCGACGTAGTTAAACGTCTGAAGAATAAGGCTTCAGTATTGTTTTTTTCTCTACTTGTACATCCGCGAAGTAATCTACTTCATCGAAAGTTGAGGGATTTTAGAGCACGATTTGCGCTCCTAAATAGTTTCTGAAACAGCGTTCATTCATTAGCGATTTTCAAGCGTTTTAAGAAAGTTGTGTAAATTACTAAACCACTCGATTTTAAAATGTTGCGTAAGTTTTAACATTTTTGCAGTCCGACGTAGTTAAACGTCTGAAGAATAAGGCTTCAGTATTGTTTTTTCCTCTATTTGTACATCCGCGAAGTAATCTACTTCATCGAAAGTTGAGGGATTTTAGAGCACGATTTGCGCTCCTAAATAGTTTCTGAAACAGCGTTCATTCATTAGCGATTTTCAAGCGTTTTAAGAAAGTTGTGTAAATTAGTAAATCACTCGATTTTCAAATGTTGCGTAAGTTTTAACATTTTTGCAGTCCGACGTAGTTAAACGTCTAAACAATAAGGCTTCAGTATTGTATTTTCTCTACTTGTACATCCGCGAAGTAATCTACTTCATCGAAAGTTGAGGGATTTTAGAGCACGATTTGCGCTCCTAAATAGTTTCTGAAACAGTGTTCATTCATTAGCGATTTTCAAGCCTTTTAAGAAAGTTGTGTAAATTCTTACATTGCAGAAGCTTTTCAAGTATTTATATGTATACAGATCATTTCCGCACAGATTTAATTTCGTTATCATCTAAATTAATATTCAGTGACTCCCACTAATATTCGGATGCTCTCAAAATACCGATACCTGTTTTAATATTCGTCTATACGATTTGAACTTTTTTGAGAAGCTACAGCAATCAGTTTATTACAGGATGTGAAAAGAAATTTTTTCGAATATTGCAATTGGTCGGAATTGCAGAGAAAATACTAGAAGTTGCATTCTACAACTTTTTTATGTGGGTCTATATTGAAAATTTACAAAATGCGTTTTGTAGATCTCTGTCAATTATATGCACTGTGAAAGTTTCATCGAAATCAGTTGACGCGGGAGAACGGCAGGCCTTGAAAAATGTAAGAATTCTTAGATATAGGCTGAAAATCGTGAAAATCTGCAAGTTTTACCATCTTTAAACGTTTGTAGCTCATACCAACGTCGACCGATTTTGACGAAATTTTCAGGACATGTTTAATTGACACAGATCTACAAAACGTCTTTTTTTTTAATTTTCAATGTAGGTCCACATAAAAAAGTTGTAAAATGCAACTTATAGTATTTTCTCTACAATTCCGTCCAATTGCAATTTTCGAAAAAATTTCGTTTCACATCCTGTAGTAAACTAATTTGCTTTAGCTTAACCAAAACAGTTTGAATCGTATAGTCCAACATTTAAAAAAGTTATCGCTTTTTTTAGAGAATGTACCAGTTGTTAACAAGTCAATGCTAAACAACTCTTATTTGTTATAATTATAGTAGAGGGTTAGCTAAGGAGAATAAATATTTCCCGACGATATTATTTCGTGAATGTTGATCCTTTGTTGGTTAGTACAACAAATAGAAGAATGCATTCCGCCATCGGATCGAAACGTGGCACGCACAAAGAAGAGTGCAACGATGTGTGGGTCGACACGCGAAGTAGGTGAATGGTTCCGCCGTGGTACACGGCGATTGAGCAATGCATTAACGAGGGTCAGGTGTGTCGGCAGAATTATTACTGCACGGATTGCGGTTGACTGGGTACCACTGATCTATTGTGTCTCACCGTACGAGACCATAGATTCTGCCCACTTGATTAGATTCGATCACTCGGCATTGCGACAGGTACTGTGCTAAATTAGGATCGCGAATGCGTAATTACGGCGAGTCAATGAACCGAGAGGAACTTAAATAGAATTGAAAACTCAGCATCACGCTTACTCGGAGCGATAAACGCCTCGATATACTTTGCCTTTTACCCGACATCTCAAGCTCCCATCATCTCGAATCGGCAGAAAAGTCTTTAAAACAATTATCGTATTTTATACTGCTCAAAGCAGTATTATATCGCGTAATGAGCGTTTTACAGCGATTTTCAAATTGAATGATATCACAGATTTTGTTCTTATGAAAATGTCTTATAAGCATATAAGAACAAAGAATTACAATTTCATATTATTATCATTTTTTAACAGAAGTCTGACCACAACAAATCATTTGGGTAAACTTTATTTTATCAGAATCAAAATTGGTGCCTTTCTCCTACGAATTATGATGTATTTGGTATGTAATCCGGTAGATTTGTACCCGGCACGGATGCAGATCGACGTTTCGATCCTCTAGGATCAATAGTTGAGGAGTTATGGTCGCTTAAAGTTGAGCATTTTTGACAGGTAAGGGCGCCGCCAAAAATACTCAACTTTAAGCGATCATAGCTTCTGAACTATTGATCCTAGAGGATTGAAACTTCGACCTGCATCCGCGCCGAGTACAAATCTACTGGACTACATACCAAAACATCATAATTCGTAGGAGGAAGGCACAAAGGCTATAGCCGGGTTTGATAGTGAAATTCGCCCCCGGCGGGATTTTAATCGTGCTTGGACCATTCGATAGCCTACCCAAAAAAACCCCTCTCTGCCAAGTTTTAGCCCCCTATCTCATCTGTAAGGGTAGTTATTGAGAAAAAACGAAAAATCAGTTTTTGGCCCATTTTCCCTATTTATTGACAATTAAAAATTCTGGAAAAAATCTGGCACATTTCGGATATCGAGCCACATATTAGGTATCATTTCCAGATTTTTCTGCTGCAAGCTCTGCTTGTGAAAAATGAAAAACACGAAAAAAATCGAAAAAATGCAGGTTTTATATAGAAATCTAAAAGGTGCTACTCCAGATTTAATTTAGCAATGAGGTATTACCGTAAGTATTATGCTCAATTTTTTTCAGATTTTTGTGAGTGGTGCGTCATAGTTAAAAAAAATAAAAACCGCTTTTTTCGGCGTTTTTCCTAAGTTATACTTATATTCCCTGAATCATAAAAATATATTATGTGATATTAAACGTTCCTACGTTCAGAAAAACATCTCCCAGACTTTAAAACTTGCCTAATACGAAATACGCAAATTATACCATGTACATATATTCGAATATTTCGAAGAGAATTTCAACAGCGCCGGTTGGTGCAGTGGCTATGGTCTCCGTCTGCGGAACCGCAGAAGACTTTTTGGACCGGGTACGAGTCCTGATCAGGTCAATTTTTTTTTCTAAGTTTTTTAAGATTATTCTTCTAAGATTATTGTTGAACCATTGTAAAAAACTTATTTGAACTATATTTAGACTATCTTAAATTATTTTTTCAGAAAAATATTCTTGGAGTACTATCGGCCTCTAGTCATTTACGGACTGTATTACAGCTATACTTTACATTTTTTATGTGGATTTGTGCATCGACTTGATTTTTTTATCTTTACTGGCCGAAAGTACTCCAAGAATATTTTTCCGAAAAAATATTTTAAGATAGTCTAAATATAGTTCAAATAAGTTTTTTACAATGGTTCAACAATAATCTTAGAAGAATAATCTTGAAAAACTTGGAAAAAAAAATTGACCTGATCGGGACTCGTACCCGGTCCAAAAAGTCTTCAGCGGTTCCGCAGACGGAGACCATAGCCACTGCACCAACCGGCGCTGTTGAAATTCTCTTCGAAATATTCGAATATATGTACATGGTATAATTTGCGTATTTCGTATTAGGCAAGTTTTAAAGTCTGGGAGATGTTTTTCTGAACGTAGGAACGTTTAATATCACATAATATATTTTTATGATTCAGGGAATATAAGTATAACTTAGGAAAAACGCCGAAAAAAGCGGTTTTTATTTTTTTTAACTATGACGCACCACTCACAAAAATCTGAAAAAAATTGAGCATAATACTTACGGTAATACCTCATTGCTAAATTAAATCTGGAGTAGCACCTTTTAGATTTCTATATAAAACCTGCATTTTTTCGATTTTTTTCGTGTTTTTCATTTTTCACAAGCAGAGCTTGCAGCAGAAAAATCTGGAAATGATACCTAATATGTGGCTCGATATCCGAAATGTGCCAGATTTTTTCCAGAATTTTTAATTGTCAATAAATAGGGAAAATGGGCCAAAAACTGATTTTTCGTTTTTTCTCAATAACTACCCTTACAGATGAGATAGGGGGCTGAAACTTGGCAGAGAGGGGTTTTTTTGGGTAGGCTATCGAATGGTCCAAGCACGATTAAAATCCCGCTGGGGGCGAATTTCACTATCAAACCCGGCTATAGCCTTTTGAGTCCGATGAAGTAAAGAGCAGCCAATCATTTCAGTCTTTGGCCAGATGTAGCAATGAAGTTTTACAATACATTTTAACTTTCCAGTTTCGACTTCATTGATCGAAGTGATTTTATTTTGTGGGATTTTTTAGAGTTAAAATGTACAAACATTGTTAAAACTTTTTAGAGTTAAAATGTACAAACGCAGATTTCTATTACAAAAGCGTGAGCAAACTGAGCTGGTAAATGAATTGCATAATGGTTGCGACGACGTCTGCGTAAACTTCAATGGTACGATTCGAAGATACAATTGGTAACTGTGCGAATCATCTCGACAAAATCAGCGGGCACCATTGTCGGAAGGAATGCGACTGAAAAGAGCGCATTCCTGGAATTGCAACGGGATTAATGCAACTTTTATTACGCGTCTGGCGCGGCTTCTTCGTTTCTGTGTTACGCAATAGTCGCACGTCTGCGGAGCCGAGCCAATGGTGCAACCAGTTATTAATATTACTCGTGATGCAGAAGTCTCTTCGTACTTTAGGGGGTTAATACAACTGTATCGTTAATCAACGACAACTGCAAATATGCCGAATGAAATACAGTCGGAGTAATAGCACCCATAAAAAGCAGCGACACCCCGAGGGCTCGATCGATAACGCCCACATACACAGCCATCCGAGCCCTTGTGAGAATTAACGTAACTCTTCGAAATGGAACTCGGCCGTGCGCGGTGGAATACTTATCGCCCCTTGTAATTAAATATCATGCCTCTCGATTTTCGCCAACGGAAACACTTTCGATGGCCTGCCTATTGCCTAGGGCTTTGCATTCGAAAGCTATTTTAACTCGAAAATTAAACATTTCTTCCGACCTACAATAATTCCATTCTATGTATATCGGTTTATTAATTTTATGGATATGAAATTAATATATTGGGTTGGCAAGAAAGTAATTTCGGTATTTTTAGATGAAATAAAATCCAATTTTTTTATCAAAGCAATGAACTTTAATCAATAAAATATTTTCCATTTTGTTGTATGATCTTTTGCCATCTTTCTGGTAGCTTCATAATTCCGCGCTCATAAAACTTCTGATCCTTTTCGGTGAAAAACTGATCCAAGTGCGATTTCAGATCATCATCATTAGTGAATGTTTTACCATTCAAAGAGTTTTGTAAACTTCGGAATAAATGATAATCTGATGATGCAATGTCAGGGCTATATGGTGGATGTGACATCACTTCCCAACCGAGCTCCGATAACTTTTCACGTGTTACCAAAGATGTGTGTGGCCTAGCATTATCATGGTGGAACACGATTCCTTTGCGATTTGCCAATTCTGGCCGTTTTTCTTTGATTGCTATGTCCAGTTTTGTTAGTTATCGACAATAAACATCTGAATTGATGGTTTGGTTCCTTGGGAGCAACTCAAAATACACAATACCTTTGTAATCCCACCAAATTGACAATATGATCTTCTTTTGGTGCAATTCAGCTTTCGGTGTGGTTTGGGCTGGTTCATCACGCTTGGACCATGATCGTTTTCGAGTTGTGTTATTGTAAACAACCCATTTCTCATCACCGGTGATGATTCGCTTGAGAAAAGGGTCGATTTCATTTCGTTTGAGATGCATATCGCATATGTTGATGCGTTGCATTAAGTGAATTTCTTTCAACTCGTGTGGAACCCAAATATCGAGCTTCTTAACGATTCCGAGACTTTTTAAACGATGTTCTATGGTTGTATGCGAGACATTTAACCTGTCTGCAATCTCTCGGACAGTTATATGACGATCCGATTCAATAATGGCTTTCATTTGGTCATCATCAACTCCAGATGATCGACCAGAACGTTGGTCGCCTTTAAGTGAGAAATTTCCAAAACGGAATTTTTTAAACCAATTCTGGCACGTGCGTTCTGTTAAGCAATCTACACCGTAAACTTCGCATATATCTTTGTGAGCCTCGGCAGCTTTTTTACCTCTACGGAAATAAAAAAGCAATATATGCCTATAATGTTCGTTTCTGCACTCCATGTTCAAATTGACACAGAACTAACAATTTTAATCAAAATTACGTGTAATTTGCTTCAAAAGTAACCTAAAAGATGCAGTTATGAAATGTCAGAAAGAAAACAAACGCAACGTTAACAGAAGCCAATCAAACAAAACATAACGCCATCAGTTAGTGAAAACCGAAATTACTTTCTTGCCAACCCAATAATACCTCATACAATACTTAAATGTTTAGTAATTCATTAGATGCGAACATATGCAGTAATCTTAACAATATTGTGAATAATGGTAAGTGTGACTAAGGGTTAATCCTCTCCAGATCAAAAATATTTTAGGTCGAGCTAAAAATCTGAAAATTTCTACGTAGGCTAGTATGATAGTTAAACAGCGAATCTTCATGCAAAATAAAAATTTTCTACCTGAATTGCAACAATTTGCAGTGAAATAGACATTCATTTTCTTTCTTCATATGTTTCTTAATATTAAGTTGAAAATATATATATAAGTATAATAATTTCTTAATATTTAGTTCAAAATGATTAACAGCATTTTTACTGTTTTAAATTACACCTATTTATTTTTGTCATATATGCATAAAATCCGCTGTCTCTCTAATGATAGTGCTTAAGATGTCGAATATATTCGACAAAAAAGAAATTTGTCAGGTTCTGATTGGAGAAGTCGATGAAGCGCGAAGAAACATGAGAAAAATTTTGGAATGATCTGATACTCTTAATAATTTATTGAAACGATTCCGAGGGAAACAGCTTTCTATTTAACTTCCACTAACATCTATCCGATAGTCTGCTCATTACTGCCTCGATAACTACGAACAAAGGAGCCCAGAACAATATGTTTCTGCAGATACGAATTGCAAAACCGATGAAACATAATTTCGAGAGAGAGTGAAAGGATTCCATTGTATGATTTATAACGTACCGTCATTCAGGTTGTTTTTTCCAGACATAGCTGGATTCGAGCTCTGCGTGCAATATGAGAAATTCAAGAACAACAGAAGGTCTTGGACGAAGATCGAAATGATCATCGTAAAACGTTTCTCTCTTTCGAAGAACTCGAATTTCAGCATTAAGGCCATAACAAATGGTGCTCGGCTAACGTGTCCGTACACCGCTCACAATTTCCCCTTATTTTCGAGCACAATGTACACGCCCATAAAGAGTCGCGAGTCGTTTATCCCCTATTTGGTCGCACGAGCAACGGCCATGAAATTAAGAAATTATCGTTTAACGTTTTCCTTCGGAGTAATGCTCGCGCCGCAGCGCAGCGCGCCGTCGCGAAAGAAGTGTTAATCCGTTTTTAATACCCACGCAACAATGATGCTCGTTGCGTTTACCGGTCTAATTACGAACAAATACTCGAGTATTCCACCACGAGGATGATTAACGAGCCCGCGCTGGAAACCGGCTCGAGTATTATTTAAACTGGCCGATGCGCGATGGGATGCGAGAGGCACAGCGCGATGTGTTCTCCGAGCGGGAAGAAGCGGTGCACAATGAGGCGGTAAGCAAACAGCGGGCGAATAAGGGGCCATCGAGTCATCGCATAATGATGGCAACAAGGTTATCCATCGGCGTCATCCCACGTTACAACATTTCCGGTGCGTCGGCGCTTAGCGAACGGAGCCGCTGCTCGATATTAACGGGCCACGCTAATGCCTCGATACGTGCGTGCTAGAGACTTTTCGTGAGTTTCTGGCGTTCCTGCGGGCTAATGAGATCCTCTCTATGGTTATGAGCTACGTGCTCAGTGGCCAATCACAGTCCTCCTCCCACTCCGTGTCTAGACCCGCGAAAGAATATCCTGGTTTTCGAATTACCATTTGGCGTAGACCGTTTTTATTTCGCATAAAAATCCACAGTTTACGTATTGCTGAATTCGACATTGGTTTATAGGAAGAATGAAAACTTTGAGCCGTCCCTACTCCACATTTCGAGCATCAGCATCGACACTCCCGATCTCAGCCAAGCGATTTCAATCCGCACACACCGATGCAACAGCCACGCGAGCCCCTCTCTAACAAATATTCCAATCATATTTTATATGCCTGTTCTGCATACCGTTCGCCGCTCCCATTACAATTTCATGATCCCTCAAGACAAATGGAGATATTTAGGTCGCTCGCCATTTAGGTGTACCGGACAGACAGACGGGGCTGCAATCGCTTCGGACTCGGGCTCGGGTCCGGGCCGCCTAAAGGCGGTTCGGTTAACGCGACCGTTCCGTCAAGGACAAGGTGGAAATGAGGTAGTTTGTATTCTTCGACAATCCCGCGTGTGCGTCAGGTACCCTTTTTCGAAACAAAACGTCGAAAAGCATCAGCCTCGAGCGTTTCTGTCTCTCTCACTCCCGTTGAACGAGAGAACTCGCCGTGGCCGGACGAAAATAAGATCGAAATCGTGTACGAGCGACGGCCGAGGGCCTTTTACGATTGTCCTCGCGACCCGTCCTCGTCCCGAGCGATTTTTCTTGTACGGGAAAGGTCGGGAGTCGAGAACACAATGGACAGGTACCCTCGGAAGTCTCCCGAGGCCTTACGTAATTTTTATTTCTCGGTACAAGGCGATTTTTGCGATTTTCTCTTTCAAGACACTGCCAGAACAACTCTTCCTGGAACGTCTAAGATTATTTCTATCATACTCGAGGAATATGTATTGAATTTTTTGACACAGGGTGGTCCATCAGGGTTATTACTAGACTGCGGATTTTATGCATTTATGCCAAAAATGGGTACGTACAATTGGAAGCAGTGGACATATTAAAGAGATTTAAGAACATCAGTGTATTACTTTCAATTTGATATGAAAATTAAGCATAATAAAAAATTTTTATTTCGCTCCTGTGTCTTGCAATCAATGCAAACATTTTTTATTTTGCATAAAGATCCGCAGTCTGGTTATTACTTTCATAAAATCATATATGGACCGTTTATTTTGAAACTGGTGTGAGTCCATTTTTTTTAGACAACAAATTTACATTAAATTAAGCATGAATTAATCTTCATTGGAATTAATCCAACAATGCTGCATTTCCTTGAGTACAAGGTCCGAATCTCGCTCTGCTTGATCCGTGTTTCGTTAATAACTCCTTAACGAAGCCGCGGAGACCATATTCGTAAAGCAAAAAGTTATTTCAAATGGCCCTGGGACTCACCCTATTCAAATACATAACTTTCGGGACGTCCTGTATACTTCAAGTGCCAATAAATGTGTATGCGGGAGGTAATTTTTCGCAAAATCCATTGTTTATATCTTTAAAACTATTTAGTAACTGCACCTAATATTTTGCAGACATCATTAGGGATCCATATACCATCGTCTCACAAAAAATTATCAAAATCGAAGTCGGACACTTGTTAGGGAAAATTAGAATTTAGATGGAAAAATGCACACAAATTCTACCATTCGAAGCTTAAATGCAGGAAGGATAATTTTTTGATGGTGGATTTTGATATTTTATAAAAGTAAATAAAATGACAAGACTATCTTCTTCTAGTGTTCTTTACGGTCTTCTTGCGAATCACTACGTTCTCGATAACCTCTCAAGAACCATTCGAGTTTTCTTCTACTACTATATCAAGGTGTTTATGAATGAATGAAATATGGAGCAGTTCCATCGTACATGCCCTCGTTTGATTTTCGTTTTGAATTTCATTCCACTTCATGATAGCTTTGGCTGGTAGGTCCATTAAAATCTTGAAGCATCCATTTTTCTTTCACGTTTTCGCAGCTATTTACAAGGGAAGGACCCAAGTGTCCGACTTCGATTTTGATAATCTTTTGCGAGACGATGGTATATGGATCCCTAATGATGTCTGCAAAATATTAAGTGTAGTTACTCAATAGTTTTAAAGATATAAACAATGGAACTTCGAAAACTTGAGCTGCAAATCATGGTATATCAACAAGATATGAAAGTTTAATTGTTTATATCTTTAAAACTATTTAGTAACTGCACTTAATATTTTGCAGACATTTTTAGGGATCCATATACCATCGTCTCAAAAAAAATTACACTGTCCAACACCAAATTTGTTCCCTAATTACTGTTGGGTCCTTCGTATAGAGTTTTTTGCACTGATTCCGAATCTGTTTTTAATTTTTTCTCTATACGCACAGTTTTTGAGAAACATGACTTTGAAAAAAAAATATATTTTTCAACTTTAAACAAATATTGTAGTGTTATTATAAAAGATATTGAATTGTTCTTTATAGAAAAAGATTCTGTAGACTTTCCCGAATACAGCGATATCAAATATTAATACATTATGATTGTTTAAACATGTTTAAATAATCACTAAAGGCGGAGAGATACCACTTTTGCACCAATTTTTGAGGATATTTTTCAATTTATCTCAAAAAATAAGGGTCCAGCGGAAAATCGAACTATACCATGCGATAGAGCAGACTTTTATCTTGAGAAACCCCGCTTTGAAGTTTGAAACGTCGACGTTTTTTTCGAACCAGAAAGCAAAATATCTTCGCCCGACATGAGTTGCCGCCAGTGGCGCTCGCCATTACAACGGTCGTTCGCCGCTCCGTATCCCGTCGCTGCGCCGTGTCTCGTCCCGAGCGCCACTGGCGGCAACTCATGTTGTACGCAGATATTCTGCTTCTGGTTCGAAAAAAACGTCGACGATCCAAACTTGATAGGGTGGCTTCTCAAGATAAAAGTCTGCTCTATCGAGTGGTATAGTTCGATTTTCCGCTGGACCCTTATTTTTTGAGATAAATTGAAAAATATCCTCAAAAATTGGTGCAAAAGTGGTGTCTCTCCGTCTTTAATGATTATTTAAACATGTTTAAACAATCATAATGTATTAATATTTGATATCGCTGTATTCGGGAAAGTCTACAGAATCTTTCGCTATAAAGAACAATTCAATATCTTTTATAATAACACTACAATATTTGTGTAAAGTTGAAAAATATGTTTTTTTTCAAAGGCATGTTCCTCAAAAACTGTGCGTATAGAGAAAAAATTAAAAACAGATTCGGAATCAGCGCAAAAAACTCTATAAGAAGGACCCAACAGTAAATAGGGAACATAAAAAAAGTTGAAATTTGTTGGACAGCGTTATCAAAATCGAAGTCGGACACTTGTTAGGGAAAATTAGAATTTAGATGGAAAAGTGCACACAAATTCTACCATTTGAAGCTTAAATGCAAGAAGGATAATTTTTTGATGGTGGATTTTGATATTTTATAAAAGTAAATAAAATGACAAGACTATCTTCTTCTAGTGTTCTTTATGGTCTTCTTGCGAATCACTATGTTCTCGATAACCTCTCAAGAACCATCATACATCTCGTTTCATACCATTCGAGTTTTCTTCTACTACTACATCAAGGTGTTTATGAATGAATAAAATATGGAGCAATTCTATGTATGTTTCATCTCTGAAAAGTTAGTTTTCACACGAACAGAATGATTTTCTGTAACGTTGGCCCCCTTGTGCTCATTTAACTGTGTTCGCAATCGTTGGAGAGAAATTACGTGCGACTTCGTGTCCATATTTACTATGAATGAATGGCGGCACGGTTCTCAGAGTTTTTGTTGACCTCGAAACAATCAAGCACAATTTAAGGCTAGTATGTCGCAATTATTTCACGGGACGACACACTTGAGGAAAATGTAACGAATTATTTAACATATAAACATTTCTCGAGGACACTAGCGTTCGAGAAGCTTATTACGCAACTGTGCTCATAAAGTATTCGGTCGGAAGTGATTAAAAGGACACATATTTGCGAAACAACGTTCAGATCGTTTCGTAGAACCTGTTTCATCAGTTCTCGCTAGCAAAAGAAACTTCGCCATTCTAACAAAGAAAGCCTGAGTAAACTCTATTAATTACTATTGTTAGTAGATGCTGTGAATTGCCGTTGCCGATATGGCAATAGTATGCTGTCGAGAAATGCAAAGCGATGATTAAACTTCCTGTTCCGCCGTTCTTGCATTGCTACCTCACGTGGTCATTTAGTGATACATATCTCCGAAGAAATTATACCACGCAGCCACGTTCCCGAGAAACACGTGTCATACTAATTTCATCGAAGTCACTCTTTTATTTCCATTTGTAGACATTTTCAACTCAACAAGGTAATGTATTCTCAAATAATGTATTCTTCGGTCGTGCTATAATTACAATAAATTACACGTGTTCCCTTCTCAATCTTTGGCAACATTCTAGCTAAATAAGCGAAGTTATAAGAGCCAAGATAATATCTAGATTTTTCTTACCGAAGCTTCGATCTAAGAAAATCTTTCGGGTCTACTCTCTTTCTTAGATCCTGTGGATCTACTATTTCTATTGTCGGAGAAATCGCCGAGCTTTCCCGAGAAATATAAACACAATTTCACATCGATTTCCCTCGGCTTGATCGCATCCGATATCGCAGGAGATGTATCATTAAAGCAAGGACCTTGATTGGAAACGTCGAGAAAACAGGTGCAGTCTGGACACAGTCAGCGTCACACGCGTATACACGTGCAGACAGGCGTCCTGACCTTCGTTTTGAGGTCACGACTATCCGCTCTTTTAGCGTCTTCTTTCTACGTCTCGCCTTATACGCTCATTACACGGACTCGTAAACAGTAGCCACTTTCAGCTGGAATCGCGTGACACTGGTTCCGCCACGGTGAGTGTTTTCTCACGTGTTGTAATGCTAATGTAACAAGCAATAAAAATCCTAGCCTTTCACGCTTTATCTACAGCGAAGTCTCTCCTCTTCGAATTAATGGCCGTGTTTTTAATTCGACGACCGATTCGTCGTTTCCCGATACGCTTCCTTGCGTGGAAAAAGTGTCGTGCGTGTACTTCTCTGACGAATTCCGGGTTGGAGGAGCAAGTACAACACTTTTACAAATAGGAAATCTCAAAAGAGGTTTACAGGGTGTCCTATTTGATGTGAACAACTCGAATACATCTGAAATTATTGATGATTTCAATGTTTCAAACAAGAGTTATATGTTTTTTTTTTGTAAATAGAGTTGAGTTGCAGATAGAATTGACTTCCAATGTTTTTAGTGGAACTAAATGATGTATTTGACAACACACCATGCAATTGAAGTAGTTCATCATTCATAAAACGTTTAAGCTTCTCGAAAAACCATTAGTTTAGGAGATACTTCAATTCCAATACCACGAAACAGTGGTACAATGTTTACTTAATTGTAATCGATGCTCGAAGTGTTGCCCTTCAACTTGAATGCAGAAGTTAGCTCGACCACCAAATGACCTGATCAATTATTTTCAAGATTTCAACGTGTTCTGCCTGTTTGCAAACAACCCACGAAGAAAGAGCCACGAATTGATTTGTATCCCTATCATCTCTTGTGTGTACTTTCAATTTCTTAAATAAGAATATGTATTCTCATTAGAGCAGTGTTTTTTTTGTGTACGTTCGTTCGAATCTGGTGTACCGTTTCTATCAATCTCGATTGGCAGTCGGAATCGAGCCGTCTCGTAGCGATGGATAAAGGGCAAGCTAGCGAAACGCCGGGCAGGAAGTGGTATAGTTAACCTTCTGGGTTAAAGTCAGCTCTGGATCGAGCGCGTGTCCCTGATTACGGTGTAGAGTCATGGCTCATCCTGGTGCCAGGTCGCCAGTTTCACGGAATGCCACATGCCTCGTCTAGGAAGTCTGTGGCTTCGTTGGTGCTTTCTAGACGAGAAAGCGGCCCACGTCCCGGGATTCCATGGAATCTTCGTGGAAATCGTTGGGGGATCAACCAGCAGGTCGTGTCTTTTACTCGGACGGACTTCGCCGGAAGAGCTGGCCGAGGAACGGTAGAAAAAGCAGCCTTGCTCATTTGGTCTGATCCACTTAGTTATGCCTCCACCTAAGAGTGAGTCCATTCACAGTAAACGTAACAGAGACATCGCCGTGACACTGTCAGTAGTCTCAGTAGGGCAGACCTGGGCAAGTTGATAACACTTCTCAGTTAGTCTACTAGCTTTTATTGTTCTTCCATCAAATCCTGCTCTCCTGTCAAATTTGCTCTTTGTATCATTCAAAATTATGTGTGTTTCAGTCAACAATTTACTAATTAAATTAACAATAATATTGGATGATACAAATTGCAAATTTGTCAGTATCTCAGTAGGGCAGACCGGGGCAAGTTGATAACACTTCTCAGTTTGTCTACTAAGGTGAAGTGCCCTTAGTCTGGACAGTCCAAAAGTGATACCTAAATCTGGACAATTGAATTTTCATAGTAAAATCTGTAATTAAGAGATTAAATAATTATATTATATATTCTGAGGCCTTAGCTACAAGTAGGTGTGAATATTATTTCATCGAGACATCAATTGAAATTTAAAAATGAATTCAAAGTTCATCTGAAAACAGTATACAAAATAGTCTATTTGCATGCGAATCATGTGCATTTATAGTTCGAACTTTTGTTAGAAAAAAAGATATAATTTAAGCCCTCAGACAAAAAATAATTATCACGCATAATAATATTGATATTTTAAAATAAATTGGCAATCAAACTTAACGTAAATAATAATTATTAATCCAAATATTAGATGTCCAAGATTAGGACTGTTTTCAAATATAAGTACTCCATACTGGGACGCGATGACAGTAGCTGTCCCACTCTAAGCTTATATGCAATGTGCTTACGCCTGAAGCCGGACACGTGTTTGTGAATAAAATCAACGCATTGTTTGCAAATTATTTAACTACATGTACGTATAATTAGTCTTCTATTAGCTTGAATAACGTATGTAGAAAATGTATTCCGGTTGCGACGTTAATAACACTTTATGTTTACATCTTAAATCTATCAGTATTACTACCTAACCTTAAAAGTTGTATTATGACAAGTTTTATTAAAACAGTAAATGAAAATAAATATATATTTGGTTAAATAATACAATACTATAATCTATGATAAGCATACTACATATTACGCAAAGCATCTTCTATTCGTCATGCGCAACAGCGCCACCAACCAACGTTTTAGGTTATGTTCGCTCGATCAACTCGTAAATTGAATTTGTCCCGATATAGGCTTTACTTCTGTCCAGGTACTAGCTTAGATTGGATTTAATATGTCCAACTATAGGTTTGAATTATTCTTGTTAATACAATTAAGATATTAACCTAAACAATGATTTTTTTATCTTAAATTACTTTACAAACTCTGAACTGTATGTTAAAACTCTTAAGAAATTGTTTTTGTTTATTTAAAGTGATAAAATTTAAAATAGAAAAACATGCTGTCCAGGCATGGGCACTTCACCTTAGCTTTCATTGTTCTCCTATCAAATCCTGCCCTCCTGTCAAATTTGCTCTTTGTATCATTCAAAATTATGTGTGTTTCAGTCAACAATTCACTAATTAAATTAACAATAATGTTGGATGATACAAATTGCAAATTTTACGGGAGAGTAGGATTTGATGGGAGAGCAATAAAAGCTGATAGGCCACCAATTCAATTACGTAAAAAAAAGCTAGAATATTCTTTGAATCTCTTTATTTGCATATTGTAAGATAACTTTGAGAAAACAACGTAAAAACTAAACTGTTTATTTGATAGAAGCAAAACATCTCTATAACATTTTATTACATATTGTCATTTTATCTATATTATATAGACAGCTAATTAAAACCTTCACAACTCTCTTCCCGTAACAAATTAAAGCTGTGCAGCAAAAAAATTGTATCGAGAGGATTAATAGTCTTCTGAACGCCAATGTTCAGCCGCCGGAGACGTTTAATGAACTATTTAATAGGAATGGGAATTTCAATCGTGGAACGAGCAGTCGTCTCGGTGTCACATTTTAATGGTTTCCCATGACATTCAGAAGAAAGTTATAGCTGTTCTGTTACAGAGCGGTCGATAACAAGCACAAAACAATATTCCCTTTTATCACAATTCGAGGTAACAAAGGTTCGTCACAGGAAAGCGAGTTACACAGAATACAAGGACTAACAAGCAACGATGATTAGGGACTTGTGGCAACGAGGCGGATTAGGGATTAAGATTGGCTCTTCCTGAGCCCGTCCCGAGGATTATTAAATGGAATCGTCTATCGTGAGATTTATTGGTCTACGTCGTTAATTCGGTAAATTATGAAGCTACTTCTGGAGGCCTGTGCAGGAGTTCTGCTTTATCGTCGGGCAAATGATTCATGTGTATCGTTCGAAAAGGGGATTTCTGGCGGTCCGGTTCGGTCGGGACATGTTCATTCCATCGTCCGAGATATCGGGTTTCCGCGGCTGGTTTACAATTAGCCGGCCGAAATGACTTTAATCGGCGGCCACGCACGCGCGTCCACCGTTCAGCGAGGATTTACGAATCCGAAGCCGAGCGAAATTTTCGGAAACGATTAAGACGATCGGATGGCCGGGGTTAATGGTGATTGATGTTTGCGTTTAGGGCGCTAACTCGACGGTCGAAGCTAACGAGCCTACGAGCCTACGAGCCCCCTCCCCCGGAATCGCTGACTCATGAAATTGTCAGCTATCATCCGCTAAACAATCAAATGGTCAACATTGATTAGTTAGACATCGTCATCTTAGACGACGATAAAATCGAAACGTGCAATCTTTCAGTTCAGCTAGCTATGGATTGGCGGTTCAATTCATCTACGAGTAGTCCTGATATTGCAGTATCTCTGAAAATACTTTTTCGAAAAGAAGCTACTGTCCCGTGAAGATTTGAGGAAGCCGATACAATCGTTCGAATTTAGATCTGTTTCGATTCGAGACAGGCACGCGCGTCAACGACCAATTAAACGTTTCGCGAGATTGTTACGAACCGTGCATTAATATCAACGGAATTTACAACAGCAATTTCGCGACCGACCAATCAGCTAATGCTTCCCATAAAACTCTGCTCGTAGCGGCGATTCCCTTTATATGCGGTCCCCTGACTCGTAACGATGTTCCGCAGGATCTAACGAGGGCCAAATATCCCAGAGGACGTTACGCCCCGGCCCCTAGACAAAAAAGGTGCTCGAGGACCGCATCCCCGTGTTGGCCAGCTTCAACGTCTGAATTCCCTAATCTAGAACCGAGCTCGGGGAGTTTTAAGTGGCGGCATAGGCGTATAACAGGGCCTGGGCATCCGGCCCTCCGGGCTACTCTAGTTCTTCTCCTCGTGAACCTCAGCCAGACACGATAGATTCCATGGGCTGCCTCCGACTGTACACGGTGTCATGTAGAAGCATTTGCTCTTTCAAACGTATCCAGGGACGTTTTAGAATTAGACTGCGGATTTTTATGGGACATTGCTAACATTGATTGCGGAAAGTGGCGTTCAGAGAGGGGGACAGCCTCGTGTGGCCGGGTCACAATCATTAGAAATGAAGAAGTTCTAATTGGGCCATTCCATGCCGAATCGATCACTTTTTGCAGGCTCCATCGCCGATTTTGTTCTAAATGAAAGATGTTGTAGTCCATGTAAAATTAGAGGGGGGTTTAAGTCATCATTTTGCCGGTTTCGAATTTTTTTAGAAATGGCAGGCCTTCAAATTTTTCAATTTTTGCCCGTTTCGGCGAAAACGGGCTTCACTTACGAATTTTTATCTCAAGAACCGTTTGTCCGATTGAGCTAAATTTTTTTTGTTTTATTCGGAAAGGATTATTAATATAAGGAATATTAATATAATTAATATAGTAATATAAGACTATTACAAAATAATTTTTATTATTCGGGTAGTATTACTCGGGGAGGGATAAGGAGGGTTCATGGTAAGAAGTATGGATAGGATCATTGCGTGGGGTGGACTTAAGGATTATGGAAAAAAATATAGGAGAAACTATTCTATTACACAGTCATGATACACAGTTATTTAATCGTATACAGTGTGCTGGTATTTTCTCGAGACCAGCGGTATAGACAACGGACCACAACAGCGGTGCGCTCGACCCACCTCTACCTGAAACGGAGGTACACGACGTCCTTTACCAGCTCATTGTGACGCCAATTTTAAGGACACCGTCTTTTTCAAGGGCTCATTTTAAAGGGGAAACTTCAAGGAATATTACCATATTTTTTTCAAAATTTAAATCACTGAGCCCCATCATCAAAAAAAACGCAAAAGAAGAATTTGTTTAAATTTTTCGACATTATGAAGTTGATTTTCGAGGTTGAAAAAATTATTTTGTAATAGCCTCATATTACTATATTAATTATATTAATATTCCTTACATTAATAATCCTTTCCGAATAAAACAAAAAAAAATTTAGCTCAATCGGTCAAACGGTTCTTGAGATAAAAATTCGTAAGTGAGGCCCGTTTTCGCCGAAATGGGCAAAAATTGAAAAATTTGAAGGCCTGCCATTTCTAAAAAAATTCGAAACCGGCAAAATGATGACTTAAACCCCCCTAATTTCACATGGACTACAACATCTTTCATTTAGAACAAAGTCGGCGATGGTGCGTGCGAAAAGTGATCGATTCGGCATGGAATGACCCAATTATAAAGTAGACATCGAGGGGTTAACACATTCGCTACCAACCATTTTTGAATTGATTGCGAAAAGTAGCGCGCAAAAGGGTAGCCCCGTGAGGCCGGGCCACAATTATTAGAAATGAGGAAGTTCTAATTATAGATTAGATATCGAGGGGTTA
Organism: Lasioglossum pauxillum; assembly: GCA_933228785.1. Taxonomy (NCBI): domain Eukaryota; kingdom Metazoa; phylum Arthropoda; class Insecta; order Hymenoptera; family Halictidae; genus Lasioglossum; species Lasioglossum pauxillum. The sequence goes on along the minus strand of OW121705.1, from coordinate 40,147,471 downwards.
ACACATTTGCTACCAACCATTTCTGCATTGATTGCGAAAAGTAGCTTTCAAGAAAGCAGCCTCGTGTGGCCAGGTCACAATCAGTAGAAATGAAGAGTTCTAATTATAAAGTAGACATCGAGGGGTTAACACATTCGCTACCAACCATTTCTCCATTGATTGCAAAGTGTAGTGTTCAAGAAAGCAGCCTCGTGTGGCCGGATTACAATCATTAGAAATGAAGAAGTTCTAATTACAAAGTAGATATCGAGGGGTTAACACATTTGCTACCAACCATTTCTGCATTGATAGCGAAAAGTAGCGTCCAAGAGGGCAGTCTCGTGTGGCCGGGTCACAATCATTAGAAATGAAGAAGTTCTAATTATAAAGTAGACATCGAGGGATTAACAGATTTGCTACCAGCCATTTCTGCATTGATTGCGAAAAGTAGCGTCCAAAAGGGTAGCCCCGTGAGGCCGGGTCACAATTATTAGAAATGAAGAAGTTCTAATTATAAAGTAGACATCGAGGGGTTAACACATTTTCTACCAGCCATTTCTGCATTGATTGCTAAAAGTAGCGTCCAAGAAAGCAGCCTCGTGTGCCCAGGTCACAATCATTAGAAATGAAGAAGTTCTAATTATAAATTAGACGTCAAGGGGTTAACACATTCGCTACCAGCCACTCCACAACTCGTTTTTGGTCGACTTTTTAAAGGCATAGATCCTTAAAAATAGTCTGCGTGTATTTGTGTATTGTTTATTCATTATTTTTACAAATGTATAAAATCCCCAGTCTAGTTATAATTGAAATGAAGAAGGTTATTATGAAATACTATTTATTCCACGCTTCCGACCGATTGAAAATTTTTTAAAATTTCTTTCACGCCTCATCTAGAAATATAATCCTTCTAACTCTCTAAGAAAGCATTTGTTTCTTGTTATTCTACGACCCGCGTGTAGCCAAATTCAATTTGTCCGATGAAAAACACACAAAATGAACTGAATATTAATATTCTCTCATAGAATAGAGCAACAAGCAACATTCAGACCCACCCGCATATCTCGGACCCGGGTCAAAGGATTCGTTCCCGGTTCGTTTCCAGTCTCTATCCCGATCCCTGTTAGAGGATAGACAGGCTGATCAGGACTCGTTCGAAATTCGTTCCAAACTGCACACCGTCGCGATGCATCATTCTGCTTTCAAGTTGAACGTTAATTGAATTCCCGAAGGATTTATGTGGTTCGTAAATATAGGAAGTTGATCATATACATATATATATATATATATATATATATACATATACATATGTATACTGTTCGGAGAGCATTAAACGTGCAGGATCCTACAGGATTGCCCCCCTCTTTTGGATAATAAGTTCGCGACAAGATTAAAATGTAAATTCATGGCGAGAACCTGTTCGCCCGTGATGCTGTATAAGTGTAGAACGTATCTCGTTCTTTCTTATTATGAACAGATACGCTTTAGTCACGGTGACGTTAATTTTTAACACTCGGCACGACGTTCGAATTATTTAATTTAACCCTGGAACGACACCCCGGGGTTGCCGGCGACACCATGAAATTTTAATCTTGTCTTCAGGCGAAGACTTATTTAGCATGCATTTTAAAATAACTTCGGAACTTTTGTTTCCTTTCTTTGCGCTGAAACTGTCGTCGGGTAGCGTCTCTCTGCCGGCCCTGAGAGGAATGAAAATAGAATTCTTAGGAGATCTCAAACAACAGTGTCGACATTTTATTCTCAGTTGTTTTTATAAATAAGTTACTGTTGCATTTACTCAATCAAATACATAATGTCCAACGATATGATTTTATTTCAATTTACCATGAACTTTCGTGGGCTATTTAGTTCTTAATAAATAACTAACAAATAATAATTAAATCTTAGCACTGTTAAAAATTGAAACTACTTCTAATCTAAACTATTGGGTTGGCAAGAAAGTAATTTCGGTTTTCACTAACTGATGGCGTTATGTTTTGTTTGATTGGCTTCTGTTAACGTTGCGTTTGTTTTCTTTCTGACATTTCATAACTGCATCTTTTAGGTTACTTTTGAAGCAAATTACACGTAATTTTGATTAAAATTGTTAGTTCTGTGTCAATTTGAACATGGAGTGCAGAAACGAACATTATAGGCATATATTGCTTTTTTATTTCCGTAGAGGTAAAAAAGCTGCCGAGGCTCACAAAGATATATGCGAAGTTTACGGTGTAGATTGCTTAACAGAACGCACGTGCCAGAATTGGTTTAAAAAATTCCGTTTTGGAAATTTCTCACTTAAAGGCGACCAACGTTCTGGTCGATCATCTGGAGTTGATGATGACCAAATGAAAGCCATTATTGAATCGGATCGTCATATAACTTTCCGAGAGATTGCAGACAGGTTAAATGTCTCGCATACAACCATAGAACATCGTTTAAAAAGTCTCGGAATCGTTAAGAAGCTCGATATTTGGGTTCCACACGAGTTGAAAGAAATTCACTTAATGCAACGCATCAACATATGCGATATGCATCTCAAACGAAATGAAATCGACCCTTTTCTCAAGCGAATCATCACCGGTGATGAGAAATGGGTTGTTTACAATAACACAACTCGAAAATGATCATGGTCCAAGCGTGATGAACCAGCCCAAACCACACCGAAAGCTGAATTGCACCAAAAGAAGATCATGTTGTCAATTTGGTGGGATTACAAAGGTATTGTGTATTTTGAGCTGCTCCCAAGGAACCAAACCATCAATTCAGATGTTTATTGTCGACAACTAACAAAACTGGACATAGCAATCAAAGAAAAACGGCCAGAATTGGCAAATCGCAAAGGAATCGTGTTCCACCATGATAACGCTAGGCCACACACATCTTTGATAACACGTGAAAAGTTATTGGAGCTTGGTTGGGAAGTGATGTCACATCCACCATATAGCCCTGACATTGCACCATCAGATTATCATTTATTCCGAAGTTTACAAAACTCTTTGAATGGTAAAACATTCACTAATGATGATGATCTGAAATCGCACTTGGATCAGTTTTTCACCGAAAAGGATCAGAAGTTTTGTGAGCGCGGAATTATGAAGCTACCAGAAAGATGGCAAAAGATCATACAACAAAATGGAAAATATTTTATTGATTAAAGTTCATTGCTTTGATAAAAAAATTGGATTTTATTTCATCTAAAAATACCGAAATTACTTTCTTGCCAACCCAATATATCTACTTTACAATTGTAAGTCCACAACTTTTATTAGCCCTCATATCATCGTTGGAAGAACAGAGCATGGACGTATAATTTTTAAACAATTTTAGTAGGTGCTTAAAATGACCACTTGCAACTACAAATAAATTAGGTAACGATAACTTTGACTGGTTCCCTTTTTTTATTCACGGCGATATAGCTAAGCATAAAGCAGTTCTGAACGGTAGTTTGAAGAAGTTGCACATAACTAAAAGTTTGGCGCCTAGACCGGCAGAAGTTTGCCACGTTATTAGACATTTTACGATTCACGATCGGTCGTTCCTCACTGGTGCACGTCCGTTTAACACGATGAATCGATTTGGATCCCGTATCGGGCCGCAGGAGGTATATTATTTGGTTAACCTCGGCACACGGAACGCGTCTCGTAAATTCGGCCAAGCTGGCCCGGTCGCCTCTTAAATAATCCTGTCAGTTTTGCACAATAACGGGTGGCGAACTGCGTCGTTAGTTGCAGTTTGCCTCCGCATGGGGCAGAACTTTTCGGCCAGCTGAAAATAGTAGGCTATAAAAGCGTTCCTACAGGCGCCGCTGACAAAAGATCGGTCATTTTTCCCCGATCATGCCCAGTAGACAGGTTATCTCTATGTTTTAAATTAGAACGGTCCGGGCTGTAAAGAACGACCAATGGCCCTGCACGCGCCATTTTAAAATTGTTTTTAAAACATAATGGCATACACCAATAAATAAAAAACCATGCCAAGTAGACAGGTTATCTTTATGTTTTAAATTAGAACGATCGCCGCGTTAAAATTGTTTTTAAAACATAATGGCATAGAAATTACATTCGTAACTTATATCGTTATGCTTTTATTTTAATTTAAATATCTTATTTGACGAACCTCTATTATTTAAATTGCCATTAGCAATTGTTACGTATCGTACCTATACGACGTAGTGAATTTATACGTTTCGAAAAAGATACATTTAAAAATAAAGTGCAGCTCTTGGGTGAAGCTGTTGCTGCATTTGTTGAAAGTATTAATTCAGTCGGGACGGAGGGACCACCCTGTGCAACGGAACACAATGGTAGCTAACCTAACGATGAATTGTCCTCGGTAGGAAATAGGCCAGGGATTCGTTAAATTGGCTATCGCTGTGCCTCGACGTGAGATCATTAGAGATTCGGCAGACGAAAAGGTTAGAGATGTGTCCGGTAGATACGACAAATCCAAGGCGACCTATACATCACAGCGGTGACCAATTAGAAGCGGCGAGGCGGGAGCTTCTAACGAAAAGGACCATCGGATGCGGAGAAGAAACCGAGACGAATTCTATTATCATAGAACGAAGGACGGCGGGAGAGACCGCTGAAGAAAACAATGTTCGAACATAGAAAATCCTTTACGGCGAATTGCGAAGCGATCGAATTTCAAAGATGTAATTAAGTGTTCGAGGGTTGAATTGCTTAACCATTGCAATTGTGCGAGAACCAGACTCGCTTCGGGTCTGGTCGGGATCCCGAAAGTTTGCAATGTACTCGCGATTTCAGATAAGTTCGTGCCCGATTTGAAAATAAAATTCAATGGTTAAATTGTAAAGATTGGTTAAAGATTGATTAAATTAAAATTAAGAAATGGTTAAATTTTCTACAATTAGAACAGAATGGTGACTATATGTATCATTGATTAATAAAGTTGTATTCTTTAAAGTTTAACCATTGAATTTTATTTTCAAATCGGGCACGAACTTATGCAATCATCTAATGTAATGGAATCGGACCCGTTCGGGTACCCGAAAAGTTAAAATGTAGAATTAGATCGGAGGGTCTCGAAAAGCGTCACACTTATGCGACTACCAATTTTTGGGATCCTCAAACTCGACTGCTGAGGGATATTATAATTATACATCTTGCAAGTCGTGCCCAGAATCGATGAAAGTTAATCGAAGAATATTAGGGGAGAGTCGTGCAGTACCGACCGCTCTAAGTATTCTTGTTATTAAGTGGACTGGAATCGGTAAAAATTAAAATTAAAAAAAGGAATTTGTAACACAAAGGAAACTTAATAAAAGGCCAGAAATTAATTTTGTGAAATTTAATAATTAGTATTAATTATTTGTGAAAATAAAGATATTAGAATTTGAAGGAAACAAAGAATTGTCGTCCAGTACAGACCAATTACGTATTTAGTAGATTTTTCAGTCTAAATCATTAACAATGTTAAAAAAAGACATTTAGATGTTAGAATACGCATTTTTATTCAAATTTTATTTATACATATAATAAAATAATTATATATTTTTATATATTATGCCATTTTTTTGTTTAGTTTTTACATCTTTCCTTATTTCCTTTCCTTACTTGAGTTTCAACTTTTCTTTTTTCTGCTTCTTTGACTTTTTCGTTTCTTGCAGCTTTTCTTTTCTCCGCAATTATCTTTTTTTCTTCAGCCAGGTTCTTTTTTTCTGAACTTCGTTTATAAAAACGGTCGAAGTTAACATTTCGGATTGTTGCATCCGTTGTCTTCTCTTCTTTGTTTGCAACTCTAATTGTCGTTTCTAGGAGAGATTGATTTCACCATTTCCATGAAATTTGAAGTTACACCAGTTAAAGAAGTTAATGAAAAATTATCGTTAATATTTAAAGTGAGCGGTGATGATGGTTTTTTCTGCTTTGGAATTTCGGACATTTTTCTGTGGGAAAAGGTAAAAGAAAGATTAAATAAACATCTTCTAACTTCATTTCAAATCCTAACAGATTGAACTTACAGATAAGAAAAGTTTGGCTTACACTGGTCGACGATTGATTGGTCGGTACTGCACGACAGTTGGATGGTCGGTACTGGACGACAAACATGAGGAAACATTTTAGGTTATGGTATACATAATATACAAAGAAAATTCCAAAACAGGGCCTGTTAATTATACTTAATAGACTAGATATAATATACATAATTCAACAAAGTCGTTTACTTACCTGAGAAACGAATTATCAGATCTAGAAGATAACTCTTAACACTCGAAATATCAACGCTCACGCTAAATGTGTCAGGACTGCGAAAACAATCGAATGACCAACGTAGCAACGAAACATATTACCCACAATAGTTATATTAATTTGTTTTCGTAAAGGAAGTGTTGCCATTTGACCTGGAAAGTCATAAACTAATTTTGGTCGGTACAGTACGCCGGTCGGTACTGCACGACTCTCCGCTATACATCCTGAAAAGACGCTAAATATGAATGCGACAGGTCCCTTTCAGGCGACTTCGCGGGCAACAATCAGAACCTAGTATTCCGACGAAAAATGATGAAGGCTAACAATAGTTGGATCCACCTACATAAGAAGACGGTAGGCAACAACACGTTTGAACTGCAGTGAATCGACACCTGACACTCGTTACGTTGGCGGGAGCAAACAATAGATTCACCATTGCGAAGGACAACTAACAATGACGACTCGCGCGCGTCATCGACCCATTTAGCATTGAAGATGTTCCCAGTTAATCAAGCAGAACGAGGAAATGAACGCCACAGAGAAGTATCAATTAGACTGCTAGACAGGTTGGAATACTGAAAAGAGATCCCCGAGCTTCGTCTTTGTTGGAAGAAAGTGGAATAGTAACGACCATTGTCCAATTTATATAACTACTGAACTTTGAAGTAGGCCTCACATTTTCAATGGAACCCGCTATTGCAGAGTGCATGCGCTAATTAATCCTTCAGAGACGACATCTTCGTATCGCATTGGCTTGACGAATATTCCAAGATCTGTTACACAAGCTTAGATGATTAGATTCAAGTACAGGAGATATCATTTTATTTCGCATTAACCATAAAACAAGTCGTAGCACGAGAGATTAATTTATAAATGACGCGAAATAAAACAAAACAAAGTATTGCGTTTTTGGAAGTGCAAATTTCTTTCGGTGCACTGCATACGCAACTGCTGAACAGTGAATGAGTCTGATCCGTCATGCTCCGAGGTGAAACGCTATTCGGGTAAACACACAGAGAAACAGACAGGTGTGGAATCGTCACAGAAGTTTTCACTTCGGTCGTGCGTTCTTATGCACAATATTGATCTATTATTTTTTTGGATTTATTTTAGGAAAACTTTATAAGCGTCCAGTACTAAATGTAACCAGTGGCGGATCTAACGGTCGCGTGGGGCCCCGAATTTTAAATAAATTTATCTAATGTGTAACGGTATGAAATATTTCATTACTTTTCTTTTCTGTTAATAAGTTTATGAGAGTGTTCTTGCAACTTCTGTTTCTAACTTGAGTTTGAGAGCCCCTAAATTTTTACCGTTTGGGGCGTCCACTTGACTTGAGCCGCCACTGAAGGTAACTCTTTCATCCGTTTATCTCATGACGCTATTTGTTGCGGTGTGCACGAGGATTGAGAAAATTCGTGATAGTCGCGCGTTGTTTTTCGCAGCAGGGAACCACGTGAACACTCTCACCTGGACCTGCGTGGCAGAGGCGTGCGCCTAGCACCGCGCGACATCGTGTCAACGTACGCGTAAATGTCCGTTCGCCAGTGCTGTTGCAGTGGCCTTGGCTCAATGTCGCATACTCGCCGACCTGAACCCCGACGCAGACTTGCGCCATGCACGCACCTCCATACGCACCGACGCGACCTTTGCGCGCGCGTATTTGTCGTGCTTGTAACGTCCGGCAGTTCGGATGGCTCGGCGATAGTCCTCCAACTAAAGGGGCCTTCGAGGTCGCGATGGAAACAGTGGAACAGTGGAACACTCAATCTACGAATCAGCATAAATCCTTGCTTTCGGCAAGGCACATTTGATTCGAATTTCTCTTATCAACCTGACGTATCGATCTGACTCTATTAATGTGCTTCCGTATTTTAATCAGCACTAAAACTTAACCCTTTGGCAGTCGGAGCTGTGTTAACTTGAAAATTAAACATTTCTTCCGACCTAGAATAATTCTATTGTGTACGATTTTTTTTCATTTTATGTATATGAAATTAAATGTGTAGTGATTGATTAAATACCAACAAAGTTAATCGTGTAAACAATATTGTCAATGATGGTACAGCAATTTTTAGTGATGACCCCGAGTCATCCCTCGACTGTTTTTTTTTATTGAAGCTCTTTAGACCCTTAAGTGGGTCCATTTCGCTTTACAATGTGGTATAACAATTATACAGATTGGTATTACAATGTTAAAGATGGACTTATGATTTAAATAGATAATTTACAATCTTTGAAAAATGACTGGATGTAACTACAAGCCTTAATATTAGGTCCCTCTACTGTTAAGGGCTAACTTAAAAAAATAAATGGAGGAATTACCTCTTTTTAATTGAATTAAGCTATTAACCCTTTGCACTCCGCTGTCCCCCCTGAGGCACCACTAGAAATTGTTGTATCATTATTCAAAATATTGTTTACATTATTAAATATATCGGTATCTAATCAATTACTAAACATTTAGGTATTGTATGAGGTATTCTACCAATTCCATACAATTTCAAAAATCATAGGGAATTGAAGTATTCTAGATCGGAAGAAATGTTTAATTTTCCAGTTAAAATAGCTCGGAGTGCAAAGGGTTAATGTGTATGTTACAAAATATTGTTTAACTCTTTAACTCTAAACATTTTCCAAAGATGCACATTATATTTTCGGCAGTTTTACCTAAATACAAAAAAGGTAAACAAAGATGACCCCGAACGTGAACGACCCAGTGCGGCTACAGAATATGCGAAAAATAAGTGGGACCATGAAGGGTTCAAAAAGTCATGTAACGTCACATAGAAAAATCCGTGTAACAATACATACTTGAAAGACAAGTATTCAAGAAAGACAAGTTCGAGCGAGTATTGTCAATGCGAATCGCGTGAATCACACCGCGCAAGGACCACCTTCTATTCAACGGTCTTTCGACGTGTTTACGACGACCCATTAACGCTAATTTTCGACAGTCCGTTGAGTCATGTATCAACGTTTCCTCGAAACAAAAATAGCGACAGGCATCAGGCTACGCAACAGAGGAAGGCGACTTCCGGTGGTACCCTTTTGTGCGGGCCAGCGTTTCACCTTAACGGTAACGTCTGGCCGATACAAGAGAGTATTCACGGAGAGAAAGACACTCGCTCGAAACAGGCACTTCCGCGTAACTATTATTAATTACGGGTCTCGTTAACGGCACCGGGTGGGGCTACGATTGTCTGTCTACGCGCGGGAAGAATGGAAATCAGGTAACCCGGCAGGATTGCGTCACGCCGATACCCGAAACGTGAGAAAGCCTCGATCACTTACGAGAGAATGTAGACGAGTGACAACCGCTGATTTCCGCGAGATTTTGCCAAGAAACACTTCTCGCAACAATGTTTTACACGGACCTCCTTGTCGGCCATTTTGCAAGCACGTCAAATCGGAACGGTCCTCCACTTTGTTCCGTTCTAGGGTAAGGTGAAGTGCCCTATGCCTGGACAGCATGGTTTTCTATTTTAAATTTTATCACTTTAAATAAACAAAAACAATTTCTTAAGAGTTTTAACATACAGTTCAGAGTTTGTAAAGTAATTTAAAATAAAAAAATCATTGTTTAGGTTAATATCTTAATTGTATTAACAAGAATAATTCAAACCTATAGTTGGACATATTAAATCCAATCTAAGCTAGTACCTGGACAGAAGTAAAGCCTATATCGGGACAAATTCAATTTACGAGTTGATCGAGCGAACATAACCTAAAACGTTGGTTGGTGGCGCTGTTGCGCATGACGAATAGAAGATGCTTTGCGTAATATGTAGTATTCTTATCATAGATTATAGTATTGTATTATATAACCAAATATATATTTATTTTCATTTACTGTTTTAATAAAACTTGTCATAATATAACTTTTAAGGTTAGGTAGTAATAGTGATAGATTTAAGATGTAAACATAAAGTATTATTAACGTCACAACCGGAATACAGTTTCTACATACGTTATTCAAGCTAATAGAAGACTAATTATACGTACATGTAGTTAAATAATTTGCAAACAGTACGTTGATTTTATTCACAATCACGTGTCCGGTTTCAGGCGTAAGCACATTGCGTATAAGTTTAGAGTGGGGCAGCTACTGTCATCGCGTCCCGGTATGGAGTACTTATACAGGGTGGCCCACATAACTCTGAACAGCTCAATATCTCCGTTACTTTTCGTTGTACAAAAAAACTTCGTAGGACAAAGTTACACTGTTTGAAGGGCCACATATAACGGTGTAAGGGAAAAAAAATTTCAAGGTCATTTTTATGAGATTTCAAGATTATCGATGTTTTTTTTAATGGAATGAGGTATTTTTTAATACATCAATCGATGCAGCTGGACATTCTTTATAAAAAAGTACTAACCTATGTATGTCGAAAAGTTAGTAGTTCAGGGGATATTTCAATTTAAATAACTCCAAAATACCATTACTGTCGTACTAAGACGTTACACAAGTAAGTAAACACTAACGCCTTAGTACGACAGTAATGGTATTTTGGAGTTATTTAAATTGAAATATCTCCTGAACTACTAACTTTTCGACATACATAGGTTAGTACTTTTTTATAAAGAATGTCCAGCTGCATCGATTGATGTATTAAAAAATACCTCATTCCATTAAAAAAAACATCGATAATCTTGAAATCTCATAAAAATGACCTTGAAAATTTTTTTCCCTTACACCGTTATATGTGGCCCTTCAAACAGTGTAACTTTGTCCTACGAAGTTTTTTTGTACAACGAAAAGTAACGGAGATATTGGGCTGTTCAGAGTTATGTGGGCCACCCTGTATTTGAAAACAGTCCTAATCTTGGACATCTAATATTTGGATTAATAATTATTATTTACGTTAAGTTTGATTGCCAATTTATTTTAAAATATCAATATTATTCTGCGTGATAATTATTTTTTGTCTGAGGGCTTAAATTATATCTTTTTTTCTAACAAAAGTTCGAACTATAAATGCACACGATTCGCATGTAAATAGACTATTTTGTATACTGTTTTCAGATGAACTTTGAATTCATTTTTAAATTTCAATTGATGACTTGATGAAATAATATTCACACCTACTTGTAGCTAAGGCCTCAGAATATATAATTATTTAATCTCTTAATTACTGATTTTACTATGAAAATTCAATTGTTCAGATTTAGGTATCACTTTTGGACTGTCCAGACTTAGGGCACTTCACCTTATAAGGGAGCGCACTCGACGAGAAAGCGATACTAGGACATTCATTATATAGGAACATTCATTGATTTATTTATGAATTTTTTAATCTTTTAACTAAGTGACTTTTCATTTATAAACACTTGGGGAGATGTGACGTAAGAAAAATAACATTGACATGACACAAACGTCGCCACAAGGTTAAACATATCCTGGAAGGTAATTTTTATAAGTCCATTAGTCTTTCTGTTAAATGATAAATTGCAAAATAAAAATTAAGTGAAGTTGCAGAATGTAAAATAAATTAATAGTCGGTGACGTTTAATTTAATGATAACCAACTTTTTAAGTAATTCAGTAGTACTTATCATGATCAGGTGACCGAGCGACATACATCATTGGAAAAAAATAAATGTGAAACTAACTTTAGTATATTAATAGCCCAATTAACAGTCAGTGACATTTAATTTAATGATAACCAACGTTTTAATTAATTCAATAGCGAATGTCATTATCAGGTGACCTCACGGCATTCGTCATTAAAAAAAAATCAAATACGAAATTAATTCTAGTATCATTCATTTAAAAGTAAAAAATTATGGAATAAAAATGAGGACTTCCATTTAAATCTTAATAAAACGACTGAAAGAAATCGTACATCAGGTTTTTTGTGTCGTTGTAAATGGGAGACGTCAATCGTTAAATCTACGGAAGATTCATTCACGAAAACAATGATTACACGTTAAAAATATAAAATTGCCGCTCCAAAAGACCGGCGCACGGGGCTACAGCCCATTTAACGCTGTGGTTAGGGTAGCCCTGAATCACTGAAAATCGTTTTATCACAAAGTTTTGCTATCGCGAAAAAATTGAAACCGCCGGACAATAGACTTTCCAGTGTTGCTGGACTTTCCCACATCGCGCAACGAACTGGACGAACGAGCCGCAGCAACGGCGACCGAGGTTTCCAGGAAACCTGCGCAGTGAGCGGATATGCAGAAAACAGATTATTTCCAGCCTAGACGGGCCGAGCCCGACGTTATCCTTGCGACGACGTGACAAGCTCAAATGTGGCAATATTTTCTCCGTTGAATTCCAACGTCCGTTTCCCTCCCCCGCCCCTAAAAACTGGTCCACTTGTCTTCGAGCGGTGGATGTCGTAACGGCTTCTCACGATCGTGGATCTTTGAGCTTAGGAATTTCGCCTCTCCGCGCGACTCCGCTCCGCTCGGATCGGCGCAGCCGGGCGGAGACAGCCTGGGCCGGAGCGTCTCGCCGCGCCGCGGAAAAAGAAGAATCGTGGTGGATACCGATCGTGGGTTTAGCAATAATTTCTCCGGAGCCGGTAATAATTTACCGACGTTACGAATCGCGAGTTTCATTCGCGTTCTAACGTAATCCGTTACCGCGCCAGCGGAATCGTAACGATAACGTTTGCCAGGGGACCGTGACGGCCGGCCACTGTTCCCCTGGAACGTGGAATGGCCCCTTTTAACCATTAATTAAATTAACGCTCGAGTAAGCAAGAGATGTAGGAAGTGAACCCGGCCCCGTACTCTACGGTCCCGCTTAATTGAAATCGATAAAAGAATTTTAATGCACGCCTGCCAGAGGAGCGTTGCATAGCGGTGATTTTGCATCGAAAAGCTGGCTCGAGCACCGGTTCGAACGGTTTGTTGGAGATTCGAAGGGTCTTGCTCGCACATGCACGGCCACGGCTTTGAAACTGTTATGATGGTACATTAAATTATATTGAGCAGTCGCCATTTTACCTATTTTCAAGATAAATGATTTTAACAACTTCGTTACCACACACGGAAATTCAAAAATTATGAAACTTCGCATACAAGTAGAGATAGTTATGTGCCTAATGCAACCCTACTTTTTCGGGCTACATACTTCTCTCATTAATCAGCCTTTGAAAAGATTTCAATATTTCCTTCTCTTGAAATGGACCGTTTATTTTGAAAGTGGTGTAAGTCCATTTTTGAAAAAAGTGAGATATCACGTAATTCATGCTTAATTTAATGTAAATAAAATTTAAAAAAAAAACAAGAGAAAATGGACTTGCACCACTTTCAAAATAAACGGTCCAAATATATTTAAAGAATGATATTTAAATGATATTTAAAGAAAAGTTGAAACGAAAGGTGCGTGGTATTATATTTTTCAAAATGCTTTTCTTCTTGAGAAGTGCATTTACAAAGTTTGTTTTACTTCTTTCAAATCATCGGAAAATTACATAAAATACATAAAAATATGAAGAAATCTTTACAGTTCGATACACTTACTCCAAGGGTGAAATTTACCCCCTAGATATCCATGTAGACGAAAAAAGCAAAGATTCAAAAAGTAGAAACTTCATCCTTCAAAATGACAATCGTCTCGTCAATTTTTCGTGATTTTTAAAGAAGCGCGGAAACGAGAATAAAAATCCTCGTCAGCTGAAGAAAGTATTCGGGGTTCGCCGGAAGTTATGTAAGAGCCGCGGCCGATTATCAGCGAAGTTAAGCCGATGATGACTCGTACCGCCGATTGGCGCCAGCGAAGTGAAAGTCGGTTACCATCCTTCTTCGTTCTCTCATTCCCCGCGTTTCTTTTCCACGAGCCGGCTTGTCTGGTCGGAGTGCGTGCGAACGAATGCCTCCGCGTAGGCCGGCCATAGTTATGACCCGATGAAACGCGATACCGCCGGCATTCTACGGAACGTGAAAACTCGGGAAAATAAAACAGTTCCGATGCGACGCGATCCGATCCGATCCGATGGGAAGCGCCGTGGGTAGGACGAATCTCGCCGAATCCCGGGTTCGCACGTTATTATTTCGGGGAAACGGATCGGATACCAACCATTGCTGCCATTGTTAACTGGTGTCGTAGTACGTCATTCCATAAACGAAGACTGAGAGCGGTCTGACATAACACTACAGTAGAACCTCGCTCGTTGCACATCATTATCAGACTGCGGATTTTTGAAGCGAGACAACTTTGCTGAGGAGGCTACAATTTTCTAGCGTTACGGAAGTGACGAAATTTCGCGAATGACCTCGAATAATTTGACAAGTTACATTTTCATAATTAATTTACTAACTTTAAAGACTTCATTCGTGAACTTTTAAGATTGCAGAATGTAAAACGAAGCCTTGGCTACATTCCCATTTCAGTTTTATGCAGGTTTGATGCTTAAATTGTTAGCTATCGACAAATTTTGGAGAAGTGGTATGTTATGTATAGACTGCGGGTCTTTATGCAAAATAAAAAATGTTTGCATTGATTGCAAGACACAGGAGTGAAATACAGATTTCTTTCTTCTTTTAATTACCTGATTAAGCTGAAACCATTACGATGATGTCTTTAAATCTTTTTAATATGTCCACTGCTTTAAATTGCGTTTACCCATTTTTGACCATTCAGGACGAATCTCGCCGAATCCCGGGTTCGCACGTTATTGTTTCGGGGAAACGGATCGGATGCCAACCATTGCTGCCATTGTTAACTGGTGTCGTAGTACGTCATTCCATAAACGAAGACTGAAAGCAGTCTGACATAACACTACAGTAGAACCTCGCTCGTTGCACATAATTATCAGACTGCGGATTTTTGAAGCGAGACTTCTTTGCTGAGGAGGCTACAATTTTCTAGCGTTACGGAAGTGACGAAATTTCGCGAATGACCTCGAATAATTTGACAAGTTACATTTTCATAATTAATTTACTAACTTTAAAGACTTCATTGGTGAACTTTTAAGATTGCAGAATGTAAAACGAAGCCTTGGCTACATTCCCATTTCAGTTTTATGCAGGTTTGATGCTTAAATTGTTAGCTATTGACAAATTTTGGAGAAGTGGTATGTTATGTATAGACTGCGGATCTTTATGCAAAATAAAAAATATTTGCATTGATTGCAAGACACAGGAGTGAAATACAGATTTCTTTCTTCTTTTAATTACCTGATTAAGCTGAAACCAATACGATGATGTCTTTAAATCTTTTTAATATGTCCACTGCTTTAAATTGCGCTTACCCATTTTTTACCATTTAGGACGAATCTCGCCGAATCCCGGGTTCGCGCGTTATTGTTTCGGGGAAACGGATCGGATGCCAACCATTGCTGCCATTGTTAACTGGTGTCGTAGTACGTCATTCCATAAACGAAGACTGAGAGCGGTCTGACATAACACTACAGTAGAACCTCGCTCGTTGCACATAATTATCAGACTGCGGATTTTTGAAGCGAGACTTCTTTGCTGAGGAGGCTACAATTTTCTAGCCTTACGGAAGTGACGAAATTTCGCGAATAACCTTGAATAGTTTGACAAGTAACATTTTTGTAATTAATTTACGAACTTTAAAGACTTCATTCGTGATCTTTTAAGATTGCAGAATGTAAAACGAAGCCTTGGCTACATTTCCATTTCAGTTTTATGCAGGTTTGAAGCTTAAATTGTTAGCTATCGACAAATTTTGGAGAAGTGGTATGTTATGTATAGACTGCTGATCTTTATGCAAAATAAAAAATGTTTGCCCTGATTGCAAGACACAGGAGTGAAATAAAGATTTCATTCTTCTTTTAATTACCTGATTAAGCTGAAACCAATACGATGATGTCTTTAAATCTTTTTAATATGTCCACTGCTTTAAATTGCGCTTACCCATTTTTGACCATTTAGGACGAATCTCGCCGAATCCCGGGTTCGCACGTTATTGTTTCGGGAAAACGGATCGGATGCCAACCATTGCTGCCATTGTTAACTGGTGTCGTAGTACGTCATTCCATAAACGAAGACTGAAAGCAGTCTGACATAACACTACAGTAGAACCTCGCTCGTTGCACATAATTATCAGACTGCGGATTTTTGAAGCGAGACTTCTTTGCTGAGGAGGCTACAATTTTCTAGCGTTACGGAAGTGACGAAATTTCGCGAATAACCTCGAATAATTTGACAAGTTACATTTTCATAATTAATTTACTAACTTTAAAGACTTCATTGGTGAACTTTTAAGATTGCAGAATGTAAAACGAAGCCTTGGCTACATTCCCATTTCAGTTTTATGCAGGTTTGATGCTTAAATTGTTAGCTATTGACAAATTTTGGAGAAGTGGAATGTTATGTATAGACTGCGGATCTTTATGCAAAATAAAAAATGTTTGCATTGATTGCAAGACACAGGAGTGAAATAAAGATTTCTTTCTTCTTTTAATTACCTGATTAAGCTGAAACCAATACGATGATGTCTTTAAATCTTTTTAATATGTCCACTGCTTTAAATTGCGTTTACCCATTTTTGTCATAAATGCATAAAATCCGCAGTCGAGTTATGTATGTTGCGTCGCAAATTTTGATCGTTCATTATTTTTTCTATGTTCTATGATTTTCTATGATTCTATCATTGAAACAATTCGCTTGTGATAGCTAAAATATGATATAAATATTCTTGATTCAATTTTTTATGCGAAATAAAAACTTTCTGCATTATTGGCAAAATACAGGAGTCAAACAAACGGTTAAATATTTCTTTCTTCAATTATTTTGACAAGTTGAGAGCACGTCGCTTTTAATGGTTGCATTGTTTTCAGTTGCACAGAATCCGCTGTCTACTAATTATTGACCGCGCGAAAAGAATGAGAAATAATTAGCTTTCAGAAGGGTATATAAAACAACAAATAGCGACACCATAATACGGCACTTCTGCTGAAGGAACTTGATGCGCGCCCCGTCAGATAAATTTCGAGTTCTCCTTTTTAGACTTTATGATCACGTCTCCTCGTATACACAGATCATTAGGAACGGTATCGGCGTTAATTTGTCGAACGGAATGGTTTCCCGAGGGGAAATAGTTAAAACGGTCCGACGTAAAAGACGATCCTGTTTTTAGCCACTTAGGACAGATTGTTGAAGCCCGATAAAAAATCCACTTCTATATTCCGCTGATTTGGGAACAGCTTGTGTATTAACGACGACAGAAATTTAAGTAACGTTATCCTGAAATTTATCGCTTGCCACGACGTGCTAACGTCGCTAATTAATTCATAGAATCACGGACAGCCGAGACGAATGCTAACGTTTCTAATATATTCGTTTCGCGGGACGGAATACTCATGTATGTACATGGCTGGCGTTTGTTTTGAATCGCATTATTGAGACTCGTAAGAAAATTGTACATTTGAAAATTCGAAAAAATGCTCAGACAGAAATCATGTGTAACCAAATTAGCTTCAGGCTAGATATGTAGCCACGTCACTATGCATTTATTTTCTAGGATACAACGTTATGTTATAGTATACATAGATGAAACATAGTTTGTTGAGTTGAAGTGTAATGCTATTTTATGCAAGTATTTCCGAGGAGCTGGTGTCGGGTGTTAAGTGGCTCCTCACAGTTGTTCTAAGAGGAAGCTTTAACAGGACTTTGCATTATTCAACGAGAAAAGTGGAAATGTCTGAACACGGAAATAGAAACTACGTATAAATGTCGCGAAATTGGATCCTCTTGGCGGCGGGATTGCAAAAAAACCGGTCGAATTCTATCGGTTTTGAAGTGAAAGTGGCCGGGGCGAGTGTGCTAATATTAGGAAAGGATATTTTACAGCCTGGGTCCAGCGAGCATCAGCCAGCCACGACACGCTCGGCCGAAGTCTCGTTTCTGCGCGCAGCTGGAACGTGGTAAGTGAATTGAGCCCAGTTGCACAACGTCCTCTCTCCGTCTCCTCTCTCGCTCGGTCTCTCTCCGGGCGATCGGCTAGCTCGTTTTCCCTCTCTGTATCGTCGCGAAGAGGATGCCACGGGAACACAACCTGCACTCCCGTCTAATGAATAGTTGGGTCAGACTCCTACCTCGGTAAATGCTGAGAATTAACCGCCTCCTTCTTGACATTTCGCTCGGAAGAGGATCTTCTCTGCTCTTGGCTGGGCAGAGGCGACTTTCTCTCTCTCTTTCTTGCTATCTGCCTCTCTCTCTCTCTTTCTCGCTCTCTCGCGCGTACACTCTATTCTTCTTCCCCCTTTATCACGAACCATTAGATCGCCGAGGGAAGATAGCCGGCGTCGC
The DNA here is from genome assembly GCA_933228785.1 of Lasioglossum pauxillum. Taxonomy (NCBI): domain Eukaryota; kingdom Metazoa; phylum Arthropoda; class Insecta; order Hymenoptera; family Halictidae; genus Lasioglossum; species Lasioglossum pauxillum. The sequence goes on along the minus strand of OW121705.1, from coordinate 40,129,044 downwards.
GAGGGGAGACAAAGTGTGGACCCTCAGAAAATGGACGAAGGATTAGCCCCGGGGCGGCTGCTAATTGCCGAAACTCTCTTTCCGCCATAATGGACGAAACTCGCGTCGAGCGGCCGCGCGATATGCAACTGGTTCCTTAAAAGCCGCGCCCGGCCCGTCCAATTCGTGCGCGTCTAATTCGAGGAATTCGCCTTGCGGAAAAAGGAAATGAACGAGCGGACCTGTTAGCTTCGCGAGAAATGTTATCTCCGGCCTCGGCTCTTCGTTTTCTCGCTCCCTGGACCGAAAACCCCGCACCCCCGACCTCTAGCCCCCTTTGCGGCGCCTCGCCGCGGGCTCTTTGCCTCCCAACTGCGGTCAAAACTATCTTCTGATTGAAATTGACGAGCTCTTTGGATTTAATTTAAATAATTTCTTCATCGAATTATACGATAGTTTACTGTACCGTATTTCGATCATCATTTCCACTGAAGAAAAAATACATTAACGATACTACAGTCAACACTTTTCTACCCTCCGCCAGAATATTTAAATATTCATCTTCATTCCGTCATCACGGTCCCTAAAATTGCAAAACTAAGTTCCGATTCAGCATCCACACAATAAACGAAGTTCTATTTAACCATCGATTAAAGTTTCGCTATAAATATCCATCACGCAAAGCAACTTTATCGGCACGTAAAATCGTACCCGAATAATCGTGATCGTCAACCACGCGAAATACCAACGCCGCTAGATCACGACCACGTTTGGCCCTGGCGCGTGCTTTATTTTTTCCGTTTCTTGCGGCCGCGTAGCCGGCTATGCTAATTCGAAGGCTCAATATGGCATTAAATCACACCGGTGAATTTCGCGAACGCGACCGACGCGATGGCGCACTGTGGGATACTTGCATTCCCCTCTCCAAACGTAAAAATTCATTTTTCATAAGTACCCTCAAGATAAATACATTTGGCACTGCTAATTAACCTTTCGGATGATGTTACAATAATCTCTCGATGACTTGGACTTACTGATATTTTCCTTAGCTAACTCCAAATTCGGGAAAGCGAACGACAATGCATGCAAACGCATCGAGTCTGATCATCCGGGCTTCTGTAATCGATTTTGAAATATTTCTCGGATTCAGCAAGAAATTAATTACTTAAAAAGCAATGAATGTTCTTATACAGGGTGTCTCAGCTGAAGGAGGTCACCTGAATATCTCCTTTATTTTTAATGGCACAAAAAATATTTATGGCATAATTTAAATGGTATCGGAGGAGGAATAACATAGAAGAACAATTTTTTCTTGTCTGGTTATTTTTTCACAGTTTTTTCAAGGTCATCGTCATTTTTTTAACGGGAAAATTTATATTTTTTTATTCCATCTTATAGCGGCTGAAAAAATACATTTAAATATGCTTAACTCTTTAACAAGATCGAATAAAAAAAATAAGTTTACCCAATAAAAAATAACGATGACCTTGAAAAAACTGAAAAAATAACCGGACAAAAAAAATTGTTGACAAAAAACACATTGGAAAATGTGTTTTTTAAATTCTGATAATTCGTCCATGTAATTGAATATTTGTGTGTGTGATAAATAGACTGCGGATCTTTATTGAACTTAATAAAAACTTTCTACTCGAATAGTAACAAACTGGGCAGAAATAAAAATGTAATTTCTTTCTTAAAATGTGTAATAGATTGAAACTAATATAACCGTAGCATTGAATTCTTCTACTTTTTTTGTTGTTTTAGATTACGTCTACTAATTTTTGTCACAAATGCATAAAATCCGCAGTCTAGTGACAGATTATGTCACCCGACCCGAATAGTTTCGGGACCTCCCGCACCTCCACTGACCGGGTAATAAGTAATAAAGCGTGCATAGCGTTCTAGAGCGAGGTTCGAGGTGACAAAGTGTCGAGTAGGAAAATGACCGAGCATATCGTGGGCAATAATTCCGAGTCCGCGGCTAGTCATAATCTTTTGGTTGGCAGCTGCGGCAGCGAATTCCATCGGAGAGATACTGTCGTCCGGCTGGCCGGCCCGATAATTCGTACGTTCGGTGATCGATAAAAACAGTAGACGGCCCCCATGCTGGATTTCGACAAAGGGAAAGGCGGTCATTACGATCAAACGAGCACGGTGCTGCGCGGTGCGGTGCGGTGCGGCCTGTTGCGCCGGCGATCGGCCGAATAAACCGATAACAAAAAGAAACACATCCCACACGCGTGCCATTAACCTTTTTAAAAGTTCGTCACGCTGACCGGCGTTTTGCAATTCGAGCCGGTTACCCCTCCACCAATTGATCGGGTGAAAGCGCCGTTTTGTCGCCGGATAATTCAATCGACAGTTAGCTCGTTTATACGGCTAAGTTATGCCGAGGAGCCGAAGAAAGAGAAAAAAAGAGGACGGTGTCCCGGAGAGGGTGTATTCGGCCACACGTGTGAACCAGCTCGGAACTCTTCGAGGACAGCGGCTCGGATCATTTTGTTGGAATTCGGACTACAAATACGAGGGTCATTCCATAAGTAAAGAGACAAATGGCTATAGCTCAAAAACGGTTTATGTCAATCTTTCAAAATTCAGGCTATTTTTCAACATAATCACCCCCCACAGTTATGCACTTGTCCCATCTTTCTTACAGCTTCCTAATTCCCTTGGCGAAGAATTCTTTCGATTTACCCCGAAGCCACTTTTGCACCGAGGGACCAGAAACTTCCACTGGACGTCCACATCGGGGTTCATCACCTACACTTGTTCGACCAATTTTAAACCGATCAACCCACTTGTGAAAATTCGCACGGTTCATACAACTTTTACCGTACTGTATTAACATTCTAGAAAAAATTTCACTTGGTTTTACACCTTCTGCGACTAAAAATGTAATGACTAAGCGCTGCTCTTCTAAGGTGCAATCTTGTAGTGGACTTGCCATGGTGAATTGAAAATTTTGAGGTTATGTTGACATAAAATGATGAAACAGATGATCGGAGCATATCCCAAGGTTGTCAACTAACACCCCTGAAAAGATTGTACACATTCATTGAATAGTTTTAAAATTATAGAATTTGTCTCTTTACTTATTGAATGACCCTCGTAAATCAACTAAGGTGAAGTGCCCCAAGTCTGGACAGTCCAAAAGTGATACCTAAATCTGGACAATTGAATTTTCATAGTAAAATCAGTAATTAAGAGATTAAATAATTATATTATATATTCTAAGGCCTTAGCTACAAGTAGGTGTGAATATTATTTCATTGAGACATCAATTGAAATTTAAAAATGAATTCAAAGTTCATCTGAAAACAGTATACAAAATAGTCTATTTACATGCGAATCATGTGCATTTATAGTTCGAACTTTTGTTAGGAAAAAAGATATAATTTAAGCCCTCAGACAAAAAATAATTATCACGCATAATAATATTGATATTTTAAAATAAATTGGCAATCAAACTTAACGTAAATAATAATTATTAATCCAAATATTAGATGTCCAAGATTAGGACTGTTTTCAAATATAAGTACTCCATACTGGGACGCGATGACAGTAGCTGTCCCACTCTAAGCTTATACGCAATATGCTTACGCCTGAAGCCGGACACGTGATTGTGAATAAAATCAACGCATTGATGCATATTATTTAACTACATGTACGTATAATTAGTCTTCTATTAGCTTGAATAACGTATGTAGAAACTGTATTCCGGTTGTGACGTTAATAATACTTTATTTTTACATCTTAAATCTATCAGTATTACTACCTAACCTTAAAAGTTGTATTATGACAAGTTTGATTAAAACAGTAAATGAAAATAAATATATATTTGGTTAAATAATACAATACTATAATCCATGATAAGAATACTACATATTACGCAAAGCATCTTCTATTCGCCATGCGCAACAGCGCCACCAACCAACGTTTTAGGTTATGTTCGGTCGACCAACTCGTAAATTGAATTTGTCCCGATATAGGCTTTACTTCTGTCCAGGTACTAGCTTAGATTGGATTTAATATGTCCAACTATAGGTTTGAATTATTCTTGTTAATACAATTAAGATATTAACCTAAACAATGATTTTTTTATTTTAAATTACTTTACAAACTCTGAACTGTATGTTAAAACTCTTAAGAAATTGTTTTTGTTTATTTAAAGTGATAAAATTTAAAATAGAAAAACATGCTGTCCAGGCATAGGGCACTTCACCTTACCTTACTTGTAATTATACAGGGGGTCCCAGTATACACAGGAGGGGGACCCCCCCGAGGGACCTACAGTAATTAAATTTTGGTGGAGGGCTTACTGCCCCCACAAGACGACGATTAAAGGGTTTAAAAATTTTTTAATATAAACCTAAGCGAATATAAATTGGTGAGGGGTCGGGGGGAAATTGGGAAATTTTTTAAATTTTGTTTAAGACCCCATGAGTGGGTACTCGTTTCAAAGGGGACATCCTAAGGAGTAACCTCACTATATAAAAAAGTAGGGTTTATTATAGTGATATGTGGATCAAGATAGATTAAGTTAGGGAATAAACGGATAAATCCGGCGTCTTGCGTGCGAGTGGGTCAGCGGGCCCCATTAGAATTAGGATAAATAGATTTTAAGATTAGTATATAAGATAAGACAATGTAAAACATGAAAGAGCACATAGGGTGACAGAATTGAGGATAATCCTTTATTGTACAAAGAAATTGACAATAAACTATAGGAAAAAGTCGCTAAAGGAGGTCCCAGTATTGATGGTACCACCGTTCCTGGGGTGATTCTCTTTGCCAATTTGTAACATGACAACTAACCATTGATTTGTAATAGACGGGGGATTTGATGCATTTAGACAAAAATGGGAGGATGTGCTTCCGAACAATAAAGGAATTACAAGAATGTAAAAGCATCAATACATTTCTTGCAACTTAATGAAACCACTAAAAAGAGAAATAAATTCCAACTTCGTTCGTATGTCTTACGATTAATGCATACAATTTTTATTTTGTATAACGATCCGAATTCTAGCAATAAAATATGGAATACACATAAAAACGGTTTTGTAATAAGTAAAACGGATATGTTTTATACGATTAACTTCGAACGACAAGTATTCTTAATCTGAATATTCTTTTATAGATACATACATGTACTTCGACCGGAAATGACAAAATGTTAATAGCACTTCTTTGCTTATCTCACAGTCATTAAGATGACAATAATTCGAAAGAAAAACTTCTGAATAAGTGCTCGCTATTAAAAACGGAGAAATAATATAGAGCAATTATTGATCGTTCGATTTTTGCATAAACGAGTTGTCTGGCAAGGGTAACATTACGCCTAAAACAAAAACGTTCGACAAATCGGTAAAAGTGCTTGGTCCGAATTGAAAAACACAGTTCTCTGTCCAGTTCCGCTGTGGTTCTACAGTTCTCCTCGCAAGAGAAAAATAAGACACTTCGCACGTCGAATAAAGGACCAGGTTGAAATGAATTTATTTCGAAGTAAAAACGGCCGGCAGGTAAATAGAACCGCGTGATGCCGAGAAGAAGGCGGAGAAGAAGGTAGAATGAGAGATGTCGCTTCTAAATAGTGCGGCGGCAGTAATTAAAACGTCTATGCAAATCCGTTTAATTGATGACCCCGCCTCTATAAATCTCGAGTCGGCTGCAATTAATGCGTTATAAAGTTCCGTGCGACGATCCACGCTGTTCCCGAGCTAATGTCGCGTGTGTGCGAATGCGTATGAACGCCGCGGCGTACACATATGTACGCGTAACGAGATTATGCTCGGCGCCGCGATTTCAAAGGACGTATGCATGAAAAACGACGACGAAGGCGATACTATTCGCGGGACAGTATTAGGTTATTTCGCGTGCTCTACCGTTCACCGTGCTCGCCGTTCCTGCGATTTCAATTTGCGCTGGGTAATCCGATGGGAACGTCCAGCCGCCGGTGAAAGTGCTAACCCTCTTCCCGGCGGCTCTTTATTCGTAACAGTGCACGGTTATAAATTAGTATCTCCGGATTTTAACGCGTAAATTGTCGTGCGCTTTCAACACACGCCGCGCTTAATCCTTTCATTACCCCTCGGACTGGCCGTTTACGTCCCGTAATCTATTGACTGCGGATTTTTATTGCGAATTTTTATGAACTCGTTCGCGCAGACGGGAATTCGCCCCGTGACGATTACAATTCGACAGCTGTTATTGGTTCGCTGTCGTGAATGCTGTGTACAATCAAAAATCCGAGTTAAACTTTTACTCGGGGGTCAACAAATTTGCGACTTTTCTGAATCTAATATTATACGATCCGACGAAAAAATTATGAAACTTTAAATTCTATTTAAATTAAAATAGAGCGGAGTTCACTCGTTTAAAAGTTATACACTACAGTAAAGTTGCTCGATTTCAAGCGCGTTTGAGAGGTTAGAACGCTGCCATATTGGTTCGCAGACATACCCAGATAGCACAGCCTGCCCGAGCCCACCACCGGCCCAAACCTCCCGAGGCCCGTGACCTACAGGTTACTATCTAACACAATGCTTGGATCGGCTCGAGGCTGATTCCGTTGGATCCGTGCCTGATTTTTACGCGCGCAATGGCCCGGAAATAGCCAGTCATGGGCTCGAGCCCACAGCCTGCCGGCCGTGCCAGATTTCAGCCAGATTTCAGCCAGAGTTTAAGAGGGCAGCACGGTCACACTAATGTGGCCAATCAGTGCTTCGATTGAGCCCAACTTTTCTCGCGCATGCGCGTCACAGTGCGGGTTGCATGGAAATGAGGATTGCAAGGGTGCGGGATTCGCGTTCTCATTTCTTAATAATACAAAAATTTGATTTTTCAGTAGTCAATAACGCTAGATAAAAGATCAATCTAGGCCGTGATCGCCCCCGAAAGTCCTATTTTTACATTTACGAGTCGTAATTTGCATCATACGGAAGCATACAACCGCGCATGTAGCTATTTTCATAACATATATAATGCAAATTACGCCTCGTATAGGAAAAAAAAAGACTTTTGAGGGCGTTTGCTGCCTAGATTGATCTTTTATCTGGCGTTTTTGACTACTGAAAAAACCCATGTTTGTATTATCACGAAATGAGAACGCAAATGCCGCACCCTTGCAATCTTGTAAATGGGCTGAAATCAGGCTGAAATCTGGCACGGCCGGCAGGCTGTGGGCTCGAGCCCATGCCTGGCTATTTCCGGGCCATGGCGCGCATAAAAATCAGGCCCAAATCGAGCCGGTGTGCTGTCTGGGTAGGAGCAGTATGATGCAGTGAGCGGATCCGTTAGGTCTGGGTTAGATCTTGGATTCCTCGCATTAGAATTGAAACTTTTATCACTTTTCGTCGAATTGTATAATATTACATCCAGAATAGTTAAAAATTGTTGGTCCCTGCTCTTCACGAAGATTACCCTTCATCCCTTCATCTTCGAGAATCGACTGCAGATGTCGACCTCATTCAGTAGAATGAGAAAATGAGATATTTTCCGGAATAAAAGTATAAATCATTACAATGGCAGACACTCGACGTGTTTAATCGATTAATAATTAATCATTTATTTACTATTTCATCATATTTCATCATTATATCATTTATTTACATTTATTTATTTCATTAATCGATTAATATTTATTAATGGTGCCAGGGCTAGTGAAGAACGCGTCAGGCGAATCCAGTTTCGCGAAAAAGAAAGCCGCGTAGGTATAAATTCTGCTTAGTTGCTATTCCTTGAAAAACCGTGCGACGCCAACGTCATGAAGATCGATGGGAGTCCCATGTGCACGTTCCTTTATCTTCGCTCGTTCTCGCTTCTTCCGTAGCATCCTTTAAGAGGACCGGGCGAACTAGATTATTTACCGCGGCCCCGATTTGATATACAAGTAATAAAGATTTAATAGCGAGCTATTTGTATAGTTTATTATTCGATGAATGCACGCGGCAACGATGGGGATTCCGTTGGTTCGTTTATTCGTACGCGTTTTATGTTGTTACTCGGGTTTCTACGGTGCGCCCTTTATCACGTGTGTGACTATGTTCTATCCACCGACCGAACGACGATCGGGGCGTTTCCGTCGTGCCGCAGTTATGGCTTATCGTTCGGTAATAATTGCTCGCCGACTCGGCCAGGATAACGTATTATATCCGCGGCGCATATTCAATACGCGGCTGCCGTTAATGTTTTCGACCGCATCGTGTAAACAGAGCCGGGGCGTAGTTATTTCATATTATAATTCGTTATTTACCAACGACGGATAATTGTTCAGTGGATTTCGTTCGCCGCTCGTTTACCCTCGAATAAAATATCAATCCGCTATCGCAAATGGACGTTCCTCCCCGAGTAATTGATTTTAAACCTCTAGTCGACTAATTAATTTCGACAACCACCATTTTATTCAGCGTAGAGTCTGACGTGAATGTCGTCTGTAACTAGCCGATGTAGTTTGGTTTGTTTGTGTCACTATAATCGAGGGAAGATAGAATATTTTTAGTTCATTATACGGGCAAGGGATTGTACATTTGCCAAATAAAGTAATAACTAGACTGCGGATTTTACGCATTTATGACAAAAATGGCTGGGTATAATTTAAAGCAGTGGACATATTAAAAATATTTAAGGACATCAATGTATTATTGGGTTGGCAAGAAAGTAATTTCGGTATTTTTAGATGAAATAAAATCCAATTTTTTTATCAAAGCAATGAACTTTAATCAATAAAATATTTTCCATTTTGTTGTATGATCTTTTGCCATCTTTCTGGTAGCTTCATAATTCCGCGCTCACAAAACTTCTGATCCTTTTCGGTGAAAAACTGATCCAAGTGCGATTTCAGATCATCATCATTAGTGAATGTTTTACCATTCAAAGAGTTTTGTAAACTTCGGAATAAATGATAATCTGATGGTGCAATGTCAGGGCTATATGGTGGATGTGACATCACTTCCCAACCAAGCTCCAATAACTTTTCACGTGTTACCAAAGATGTGTGTGGCCTAGCGTTATCATGGTGGAACACGATTCCTTTGCGATTTGCCAATTCTGGCCGTTTTCCTTTGATTGCTATGTCCAGTTTTGTTAGTTGTCGACAATAAACATCTGAATTGATGGTTTGGTTCCTTGGGAGCAGCTCAAAATACACAATACCTTTGTAATCCCACCAAATTGACAACATGATCTTCTTTTGGTGCAATTCAGCTTTCGGTGTGGTTTAGGCTGGTTCATCACGCTTGGACCATGATCGTTTTCGAGTTGTATTATTGTAAACAACCCATTTCTCATCACCGGTGATGATTCGCTTGAGAAAAGGGTCGATTTCATTTCGTTTGAGATGCATATCGCATATGTTGATGCGTTGCATTAAGTGAATTTCTTTCAACTCGTGTGGAACCCAAATATCGAGCTTCTTAACGATTCCGAGACTTTTTAAACGATATTCTATGGTTGTATGCGAGACATTTAACCTGTCTGTAATCTCTCGGACAGTTATATGACGATCCGATTCAATAATGGCTTTCTTTTGGTCATCATCAACTCCAGATGATCGACCAGAACGTTGGTCATCTTTAAGTGAGAAATTTCCAGAACGGAATTTTTTAAACCAATTCTGGCACGTGCGTTCTGTTAAGCAATCTACACCGTAAACTTCGCATATATCTTTGTGAGCCTCGGCAGCTTTTTTACCTCTACGGAAATAAAAAAGCAATATATGCCTATAATGTTCGTTTCTGCACTCCATGTTCAAATTGACACAGAACTAACAATTTTAATCAAAATTACGTGTAATTTGCTTCAAAAGTAACCTAAAAGATGCAGTTATGAAATGTCAGAAAGAAAACAAACGCAACGTTAACAGAAGCCAATCAAACAAAACATAACGCCATCAGTTAGTGAAAACCGAAATTACTTTCTTGCCAACCCAATAGTTTCAGCTTAAAAGAATAATTAAAAGAAGCATCAAACGTTTACTTGGCTCCTGTATCCTGCAATCAATGCAAACATTTTTTAGTTTGCTTAAATATCCGCAGTCTAGTACTAAGTCTGCATCGATGCAATAAGAGTTACACATAGAAGTGTCTTTTCTTCTCGAATAATTTTGATTCTCAAATCCATTTAATTCGTCAATCGATTGAAATTTTACCTACTTATTTTCATTATGAACGCACGACTTTCAAACAGAAATAATTTATTCCGTATTTCCGACTTATTTTCTCATGTAGAATCACTCTTGCCCAGGTGTACTACGATTTCCGGCCCACCCTGTGTAATCATTGCCATGTTAAATGTCTGAAGCATTGAAGGGACAAAGTATGTATTGGAAAAAAAAAATTCTAAAGTGAAATTTCGAAGGGATAAATATAATAAAATCGTTTGATCAGGTTCGTAAAAGGATTTCTAGCGGAATGCCTCCAATACCGGGGTATCTGGTGACGAACAGAAGGGTTTATACTTTATGCTACTTTATACGGTTGTCTTGACGCCCGGTTATTGCGATCGCTAATCGACATTTCGTAGGTTAGCACGATTAAGTTGGATGTGCGGACACTAATCAGATGAGATTGTTGGTGACAGTGGACGGGACGGGGCAGGCCGTATTAACGCACGCATAATCGTCATAATTATCAATGATGACGGATCGTTCCGTCACATGCGCTAATTATTGCCAGCGAGGACGCCGCGTCGCGTCGAGTCGCAGCAGCAGCCCCGTAGTCGCCCGTAGGCGTAAATCGCCTGCTCGCGACCGAGCTCTCTTTGCGCTTGTAACGGATTTTTAACGCGTCCCTTCTGCTTGTAACGTAGCATTTATATCCCCCGAGCGTTAGAGAAACCCGCCGCCACGATTTCCCCTCGATAACCACCGAGCAACCCGTAAGTGCGGACTCGTAACCGTCGGTCGCGTCGCTCCGGGTCCGCGCCTACTCCGCGCACCATTTTTCAGGGAATACATTAAACGCGCCACGGTTTAATTGGTACCGGAATGCGCGCTGCGGGTACCTGTAACCGCGATCTCATCGGGAACCACCGATATCGTTGCGTAACCCACCTACCTGTCGTCGTCTGACAGCCACGCGCTCGAATGAAGCATTAGCTTGTCCCGTGTGAAACCTTGTCGATCCCCGTGCTCGAATTCACTTTTATGGACGAGTTACGATGTCCTCCAGCCTCCCGATATCTTCCGTTTTCATCGAATTGCGTGAGTCGGTACAGTCTGTCGCAACAGCACGCATACACCTGCCGAATTTAAAATACATTGATTAGTTATTCGGTTATTCGAACCTCCTATGTCTGAAATCTATTATTTTAACACATTACTAATTTAGCGTCATCATTGATAATTATGACGCGATTTAAAAACGCACGAGCATTACAAAAATTTAGTTTCTAGTATTTGATCGAACCGTGGCGCCGAGAACATTATTCAATTTTCAAAAATTTTTACTGTTTTTAGCTAAATTAAACGTTTTAGAAAAATTATGACGAACGGGGTGTATGGATGTCGATTTTTTATATCTTCAGTAGTCGTCCAACGAATTTGAAAGTTGTATCTGAGTGTTATTTTTCGGTACAAATGGAATGTTCCGCGTCGGGTTTCACGATCCGTTGAAAGTAGGCGGCTAGTTCCGTTTTAGAGAAAAGCGGGGCCTTCGTGATCGCCGAATTGAATCGCACATCCAGATATAGGGGCACTCGGGCCCCGATTTCGAGGTCTTTAACCTGTCGTGTGACGTCATCGGAGCTACAAGAAGATGACGCGATCGGCCGATCGTGTGGGTTAACCTGCTGAGTTAGCGCCGCTCGCTTTTCGATCGGTCATTTTGTTCTGTATACACCACCGTCCAAAAGTATCTGGACACGTACGGTGGATCCTCGTTTATCCGAACATGCCGGGGCACGAAGCTTCTCAGATACTAAAGCCTCGGTAACTGGTAAGTGGGTCCTCCCATTTCCGGCTCTAGTTTACTCCAATTATAGGGGCGGACGTACAGATAATAGAAGTTTGTTATTTTCTAACATAAAGGTAGTGCGACAGTCCGCGTTTTCTCGTTTGTCGGAATTGGTGCATGAAGGTCAGTCGTACACGTTCTATGTACTGTCCGTCCGCCAGATGATGACTGGGCGAAGTGGTTACGTTGTCACTCTACTCTGATTCCCCTGCCATCGCACGCAGTGTCGCTATTGGCCGAAGACGATATGGAAGGAAGGTTGTGCACAGTGGGAAGCTGTATTTTTAGCTGTATTTCAAAATACGCCTATTAGTATATACAGGTTGTCCCAAGAATATTGTACTTCCTTGAAAGGAGCGATTCCTGAGGTCATTCCTGAGTTATTAACGAAAAAAACACGGACCAATCACAGTTCAAATGACATCAGCAATCACTCCTTTGAAGTGTATTGAAATGTACAACATTTTTGGGATACCCTGTATACGCGTGTGTTCTCATTTTGTCCAGCTAGATTTCGGCAAAAATGTTGTTTGCCAAATAAAGCTGAACAGGTTGGTAAAATCCAACGTGTCCTGGAATAAGGTGAAGTGCCCTATGCCTGGACAGCATGTTTTTCTATTTTAAATTGTATCACTTTAAATAAACAAAAATAATTTCTTAAGAGTTTTAACATACAGTTCAGAGTTTGTAAAGTAATTTAAAATTAAAAAATCATTGTTTAGGTTAATATCTTAATTGTATTAAAAAGAATAATTCAAACCTATAGTTGGACATATTAAATCCAATCTAAGCTAGTACCTGGACAGAAGTAAAGCCTGTATCGGGACAAATTCAATTTACGAGTTGATCGAGCGAACATAACCTAAAACGTTGGTTGGTGGCGCTGTTGCGCATGACGAATAGAAGATGCTTTGCGTAATATGTAGTATTCTTATCATGGATTATAGTATTGCATTATTTAACCAAATATATATTTATTTTCATTTACTGTTTTAATCAAACTTGTCATAATAAAACTTTTGAGGTTAGGTAGTAATACTGATAGATTTAAGATGTAAACATAAAGTATTATTAACGTCACTCTACATACGTTATTCAAGCTAATAGAAGACTAATTATACGTACATGTAGTTAAATACTTTGCAAACAATGCGTTGATTTTATTCACAAACACGTGTCCGGCTTCAGGCGTAAGCATATTGCGTATAAGCTTAGAGTGGGACAGCTACTGTCATCGCGTCCCAGTATGGAGTACTTATATTTGAAAACAGTCCTAATCTTGGACATCTAATATTTGGATTAATAATTATTATTTACGTTAAGTTTGATTGCCAATTTATTTTAAAATATCAATATTATTATGCGTGATAATTATTTTTTGTCTGAGGGCTTAAATTATATCTTTTTTTCTAACAAAAGTTCGAACTATAAATGCACATGATTCGCATGTAAATAGACTATTTTGTATACTGTTTTCAGATGAACTTTGAATTCATTTTTAAATTTCAATTGATGTCTTAATGAAATAATATTCACACCTACTTGTAGCTAAGGCCTCAGAATATTATTTAATTTCTTAATTACTGATTTTACTATGAAAATTCAATTGTCCAGATTTAGGTATCACTTTTGGACTAGTCCAGACTTAGGGCACTTCACCTTATAAGGGAGCGCACTCGACGAGAAAGCGATACTAGGACATTCATTATATAGGAACATTCATGGATTTATTTATCAACTTTTTAATCTTTTAACTATGTGAATTTTCATTTATGAACACTTGGGGAGATGTGACGTAAGAAAAATAACATTGACATGACACAAATGTCGCCACAAGGTTAAACATATCCTGGAAGGTGATTCTTGTAAGTCCATTAGTCTTTCTGTTAAATGATAAATTGCAAAATAAAAAGTAAGTGAAGTTGCAGAATGTAAAATAAATTACATCTTAAATTATATCTTTTTTTCTAACAAAAGTTCGAACTATAAATGCACATGATTCGCATGTAAATAGACTATTTTGTATACTGTTTTCAGATGAACTTTGAATTCATTTTTAAATTTCAATTGATGTCTCGAGGCCTCAGAATATATAATATAATTATTTAATCTCTTAATTACTGATTTTACTATGAAAATTCAATTGTCCAGATTTAGGTATCACTTTTGGACTGTCCAGACTTAGGGCACTTCACCTTAGTGTATAGCAACAAATTTCAGTTGCGATGATAAGACAAATAAAAATCATGTAGATCTTAATGTGTGCTATCAATATTGTCGCTGAGCGTAGTTACGAGAATGGTCCGCCGTCCGAGGGTTAATTCTGCAGAGTTTTCGTTGATGGCGGTATGCGCGGGAGCGTTCAGGCTGGCATGCCTGGCCAGATGCCTGGTTACATGGACGCGAAATCGTGACGGTGTTTTAATGCAGCAACGGGCCGATCTCGTGGCGAGCTAGCCCAACCTAAAGCAACCGTCCGATGGGACTAAGTAGGTATCGGCGAATGAGGGATGCGTGGGAAGCCGGTCTGGTGGTAGTGGTGGGCGATCTGCCTACGTCCCGCGGGATAATAAATCTGGACTGGGGGCCTAGGTTAGGCTCGGCACGATCTAAATACATACGTAGAAGACGGCGTTTACATGCGTATGCTACCTTCGCGCTAACTCTCCGAGAAATCTCCCTCTTCCTGGTGCCTTAATTGGACTCCGCTTCGATCCCCTTGTTTGCGATGTACACCTTTATGAATATTGATTGTGCGTTACGGTCCGTCGTTCTTCTATCTTCTCTCTCTCTCTCCTCTCTCTCTCTCTCTCTCTCGCTCTGTCCGTTTCGCCTTGTTTCTTTCCCCTCCAGCCCCTCTTTTTCTGCGGCCTCGTGCTCCGAAAGATCTCCGGCCACCACGTCTTTTTTCTTGGTTTTGGTTCAAGTATGCGCATAAGCAACAATGGATAATGGACGATAGCGTAACATCGCCTTGAGAGAGCAGGCCGCGAGTGACATCGCATCGAATCTTGCCCCGTTGCCTCTCGCGTGCTGTATTTTATTCCAATGATTTACAATTTTATTACGTCGTTACCTGTCTTTCGAGGACTCCGCTTCTGCCGCGGCGGTGATGCAGCCGCTCGAACGGGAAACGTTGTTTCCTTGCCCGCTCGTACGGAAAAGTCTCGCGTTAATTAAAATCTCTTTCTGATCTGGCCTATTTATTGTATTATTTCCCGTGCGATTTTACGGAAAGCGAATCTTTATGAAAAGTTACGCGTATTCGTTACGAGATAGCCGATCCGAAATGTATGTTCTTCAATCTCAATTTATTAACGAATTGACATATTCTTGATCAAATTTGTAATCTAATTCCCAATTCACAGCATGCATCATTGTGATTAAACTGTGCTTGATTAGAATTACAAAACTACTTTATTTTTCATTATTTTCTTATGGGACTTTCAACAACTTATTTGTGGAGTTCTTCTTATTAAAATGACACTAAACACAAACCTGGAATCATTGACGGTATACAGTAAGCTTCCTGTTGTCACTAAGAAATAGTAGAACCACAGCACCTAAGAAACAGCACGGACCCGAGGGTTTTTCTTAGATCAAGGCTTAATGTATACCGAAGACGTCGATATAGGAAGTATTTTCCAAAGAGTCTAATTAACAAGTGTTTTCTAATTTTTATTCTATATCGAAATAGGAAGATCGGAGAGTTTTAAAGGAGAAATTAATTTTTTTATGCATTCCATGCTATATAATTGGTGTAGAACATAGTAATCTGTCAACGAGCTGCGTTATTAACTTGATAAGCTAACTAATCTTAAGTGCTCGATGCTGAACGGTAATTCTCGAATTTATTACCACGTCGTATCCACTTTATTGGCATTATAGGTTTAATCTGTTTCGAAGTCTAAACTTAACAGCATGAGGAAAGCAGATACGCTTGGAGTACATCTATTTAACGGTATCAAGATCTGTCAACCATTTTCATATATGCGTGGGTTCTTCCTGAAATTGCCGAAAGGCTTAACGGTAAACTTACTTGTCGTTCTGCCTACCTACTTCTTAATGTCATTTGACAGGATGGTGTATCTATTTTTTGTGCGAGCTGTTGTCTAATTGATAGCAATATGTCTTGTCATCTTATTTGTGTCCTTAAGCTCGAAGCTTGTAAATTAAACCACTGGACCATTGCACATTAGGTTTAACTAGATTTGTTCTCGTAATTGTGGAATAAGAAGTGATAGTATCAAGAACCAGTTGTGTTAGAAATAATGTTCATATATGGAAAGACTTCATTGAATGTTTTTACGATTGGAGAAAGCGTCAACGTTGTGTTCTAGCAAACGGACATTAAGAAACTGATAAAGAAACGTTGTACGTTAAGCCGGAAATCATTTCAACGTAGAAACTGTTTAGTTCACAAAGATCCTCAGATTTCACCCGAGGGGAGAGGATGCATAAAACCATGTGTAAATTTTGTCTCGTCTTATCTCGCAGAATCTTATCTGAAGTTTCCGCGTACGGCGAAGTTGTTAAATTCGTCACCAACCTTTGTTAGCTTCACGTTACAAACAGTATAACGTTACAAGTAATTGATTTTTCGAAGAATTATCTTCAAACGGTCTTAACCAATATGAAAGTTGGTATCTCTCCGAGCAAAACTCTTCTTATCGTTCCTAGACTCTGGAAAATTAACCCTTTGCACTCGGACGTATTTTAACTGGATCATTAAACATTTCATACGACCTAGAATATTTCCATTCTCTATGATATATTAAATTTGGTGGATATGAAATTGATATACTACTTCATACAATACTCAAATGTTTAGTAATTGATTAGGTACCAACTTGTCTGATAACATAAACAATATTTTAAATAATGGTACAGCAATTTTTAGTGGCGTCTCGGAGTCACTACTCGAGGGCTAACAACTCCGATGTGAAATGAAATAAAAATGTAAGGAGACTCAACACTCTACAGAAATTGTAATTATTAGAACGCTTCTAAGAACTTTCAAAAATTCTTTTCGTTATCAAATCTAGATGTGAAGATTGAAGCTGTCCTAGAATTCAATATACCAATTTCAATACTACCCACGGTTTTTAATAAATTTATGAATTTGTTGTTAAAACTGAAGCATGAAATCGAATATAAAACTCGATACATCTGAAACAAGTGCCATTTGTGGAATGGTCTGATAAATCCTCGATTAATCTGATTTTTACAAGGTATATCCAGGATTATAAAACCTTTTAAACCCTAAAACATTTTTCTTTTAATATTCACAATTTGTCCTAATTGTTTATGTTAAATGTTTGTCAACTTTGATTCGAGTTTTAAAAATAGTACCACCAAGTACCCAATTGATATTTTGCACATGAGAAATTCATTTTCTTATATTTCCACTTCACCTGAAAATCACCTGATAAATCAATTTTTCAAACAGTGTTGGTCAGTAATTATATGATAATAAATTTTAACACTAGAACTACCGGATGAGTCAAAATGATTTGCTCTTGATTTATTCTCTTAGAAATATTAAAATTATAAATACGTTTTTCTGAGAAGATTTTTTAGTGAACTTCTCTATTCAAGTACACGTTTAAATAAAACTGATACGAAATCTAAATAAATGCAAGTTTGTAATTATTATAAGGCAATGTATGTCCACTGCGTTTAGTACTTGGTAGTTCTAGTGTTAATAAAGAAATTAGCGAACTCCAACTTTTTTTTTAAATTAATAAATAATAATAAAATCATAATTTTTATAAATTAGATCGTAGGTCGAGAACGGATTGGTTCAGAAGTTATTAATTTGCACCCGACTGCCATAAGAGTCCAAGCACTGCGTGCGACGCTTCTGGATCTGGGAGAACGATTGCTCATCCGCAGTCAGGTTAGGTATCGGGTTGTTCGCGACGAGTGTCATAACATTTCGAAGCATGCTCGGGAAATGTCGTAATCGGCCGGATGATGATGTATCGTGGTTAAAAAAGAAAAGAGGACGAAAAAGTGTGGCCAACATAGGGGACTTGTCGCCCGTTATCGATACCTTCGTCAAAGATGGCGAGCGCGGCCCGTGGCACTCGGCTCGCGAGAGCGCCGCGCTGCGCCGGGCAGGTTGTTAATTAGGTGCTCTTGCGATAACACCTAATCCCGTCCCGATACGACCTCATAGAATGCACGTTGGGCAATTCCCGTACGCACGACACCTTTCCCTTTCGGTAGCCAAGAGGCGTAAAGCGATTTTTACGCATCGCCGGCAACACTAACGCCGGCCTGCACCTCGAAACCCATGCACAATTAACCCACTTATCCAGAACTAATGGGCATTCCATTATGGTGTTCTCTTGGCGAGCGGTATGCGTAGCCGCAAATATCACGGACATTTACCACGTGACGACGGGACAGAAATTTATGAGGCGAATTAACCAGATGAGAACGACGATTTCGAGAACGGTGCCGTTAAACGGACGCACAAAGTGCTCGACTTCATGAAACTTGCATGTTCCACGGTTTATTAAGCAATTTACCGGCAACTACAACAACTTCTGACGCTTTTTCAGTCATTTACGCTATTAAAGAAGCGCCAGAGTCTATCGGAAAGCTCCATCCGTGCAGAAATTATGTTCATTATTTTATTATCGCCTAGCTCCTTTTTTCTTATCTGAGAACCGGTGTTACCTTTTCTTGCAACTTTGTAATGTAGTCTCGCTCTACATGGTTCGATGGTCTCTTGGAATAGAAATTTTTAATCTTAATCATCTTTAAATGTTTGAAAATCAGAGCTTTACACCATCGAACTCTGAGTCCTCATGTTTGATGTATAAATCGGTGAAAGAAATGGTACATCAATTTAGGGTGTCGTTGTGAAGTCCTTTCTAATTTGAATGGTCCCTTCAGTTTCAAATTTTATATGAATTACAATAAATTTATTAATTTATATATAAGCAGATTGAACAAAAAACCAAGGAACTGCTCTAATTTTTACTAATTTGTTACCGATCTTGAATCTTCAAATCTGTGGAAGATTGATTCGCGCAAAGAATATTTAAATGTTTCTACAGAGGTTTCAATTTGTTGCATTTTTAAAGGAAAAATCTCCAGTTTCTCGTCTGCTGCATAATGTAAAAACATCTTCGAGAAGAATAAATAAACGAAATAGAATCTCCAAGCTTTAAAGCGAGCCCAAGTTTACTGCTGTACGATTATTTCTTACATATTTGAGAATCGGAAATCTGATGTTCAAATACTTGTTGGTTTTCAAAACGTGTACAGTGAACCTTTCATGAAATTTTTTGCACGGTGTTTTCGCGAACATATCTGCCGTGTGAGAAAAGAGCGTACTAAATATATCGTTGTAGCACCTGTGCATTAGCTGCGATGTGTTCCCCGGTTGATGCAATCGTTCGGTTATGTCACGGTTCGCGTGAATGCCTCTTATTGGCAATTGGCGACGAAGGACATGCGTTCCGGCGGACAGCATTCGCATGCAAATCAACACGAGCGCTTGTAAACACGCGACAATAAACTGTCGCAAGAATTCGGCCCCCTTCGGAAGCCGGTGGACGTTTCCAGGAGGAAGTGTCCTTTCTTTCGTCGACGTTTCGTCCGGCTTAGCGGCGCACGATTGCGTAACGGTGGCATTGTGCAAACGAGAAAGAGAACGGACAAAAGGATAATTCCGTATGCACCTAAAACCTCGGGATGTTTATGCAAATTCGTCGGACGGAAAATGCGCGGCGCGACTTACATAAGCTCGGGCGCGCGCGCGCTCGCGACGCGACGGCCCGCGATGCTTGAAATCGGTACGTATACGCGTAAACCGGTTTTGCTTTTCAACGGAAAACACGCGCTGGCACATAAATTAACATCGACTCGCGCCGGCTCGTGAAAGAAACGACACCGAAACTTTCATATTTCATGGAATCGGACGAAATAACGAGCGCGAGAACGCTCGTGGAATTTCCCGCGGCGCGACCGATCGATTTCGCCGATTCCCGGGGACAAAAAGCGCCGACAGTTCACACGGTTGATCGTTTTCACGTAGATAATGCCGGTTTATTAAACTGTAAATGCCGAATGTCCAACTACAAATCGATAAGCCCCGGCGACAAGCTGCAAACTTGTAGGGCCAGGTTCTAGTCGTGAAATTGATTTAGTTTATCATACAGAATGTACTAGTATTGGAAGCACGACCGTGGAGGAGGTTATTCAACAGAAGAAAACAAGTCGAACATATAGAATAAATTTTTTTCTAGATGGCAGGCTGAATTTATTTAAACTTTAAACCGCAGTGCTTAATTTCACCCATTTTGTATTTGAATGCAGAGTCGTCAGATGAGGAGAGGGAGCACGATTTGAGGGGAAAAAGACGAAACGTTTATATAGCACCGTAGAAGAGGAAGGTTTAGTGAGCACACAAGTCTTAATTTGGCGACTCTGTTTGAATGTATTCGCGCGTTATCCGTTGATAAAGTATACAGGGTGAGTCGGAAGAAACAGAACACCTTAATATCTCCGTTACTTTTCGTTGTAAAAAAACACTTCTTAGGAGAAAGTTACACTGTTTGAAGGGCCAAATATAACGGTGCAAGGGAAAAAATTTTCAAGGTCATTTTTTATGAGATTTCTAGGTCATTGATATTTTTTTAAATGGAATGAGGTATTTTTTAATACATCAATCGATGCAACTGGACATTCGTTATAAAAATAGTACTAACCTATGTATGTCGAAAAGTTAGTAGTTCAGGAGATATTTCCATTTAAATAACTCTAAAACACCATTACTGTCGTACTAAGACTTCAACTTCAACTTCGATTTCAACTCTTCCACTTCAATTTCAACTTCAATTTCAACTCTTCCATTTCAACTTCAATTTCTATTCTTCCATTTCAACTTCAATTTCTACTCTTCCATTTCAACTTCAATTTTTCAATTTCATTTCATTAATATCAACTATAATTTCAATATCAACCTTTCCACTTCTATTTCAATATCAATTCTTCAACTTCATTTTCAATTTCAATTTTAACTTTCTCATTTCAACTTAAATTTCTACTCTTTAATTTTTCGATTTCATTTCATTAATTTCAACTCTTCAATTTCAACTTCAATATTTCAATTTCATTTTGTTAATTTCAACTCTTCAATTTCAACTTCAATTTTTCAATTTCATTTTGTTAATCTCAACTCTTCGATTTCAATGTCAATTTTTCAATTTCAATTCGTTAATTTCAACACTTCTATTTCAATTTCAACATATAATTTTCCATTTCAACTTTTATTCCAACTTCAATTTTAATTCTCCCATTTTAACTTCAATTTCTACTCTTCCATTTCAACGTCAATTTTTCAATTTCATTTCATTAATTTCAACTCTTCAATTTCAACTTCAATTTTTCAATTTCATTTTGTTAATCTCAACTCTTCGATTTCAATGTCAATTTTTCAATTTCAACTTCAATTTTTCAATTTCAATTCGTTAATTTCAACACTTTTATTTCAATTTCAACATCAAATTTTCCATTTCAACTTTTATTCCAACTTCAATCTTAATTCTCCCATTTTAACTTCAATTTCTACTCTTCCATTTCAACGTCAATTTTTCAATTTCATTTCATTAATATCAACTATAATTTCAATATCAACCTTTCCACTTTCCAATTTCAATATCAATTCTTCAACTTCATTTTCAATTTCAATTTTAACTTCAATTTCTACTCTTCAATTTTTCGATTTCATTTCATTAATTTCAACTTCAATTTTTCAATTTCATTTCATTAATATCAACTATAATTTCAATATCAACCTTTCCACTTCAATTTCAATATCAATTCTTCAACTTCATTTTCAATTTCAATTTTAACTTTCTCATTTCAACTTAAATTTCTACTCTTCAATATTTCGATTTCATTTCATTAATTTCAACTCTTCAATTTTAACTTCAATTTTTCAATTTCATTTTGTTAATTTCAACTCTTCAATTTCAACTTCAATTTTTCAATTTCATTTTGTTAATCTCAACTCTTCGATTTCAATGTCAATTTTTCAATTTCAACTTCAATTTTTCAATTTCAATTCGTTAATTTCAACACTTTTATTTCAATTTCAACATCAAATTTTCCATTTCAACTTTTATTCCAACTTCAATTTTAATTCTCCCATTTTAACTTCAATTTCTACTCTTCCATTTCAACGTCAATTTTTCAATTTCATTTCATTAATATCAACTATAATTTCAATATCAACCTTTCCACTTTCCAATTTCAATATCAATTCTTCAACTTCATTTTCAATTTCAATTTTAACTTCAATTTCTACTCTTCAATTTTTCGATTTCATTTCATTAATTTCAACTTCAATTTTTCAATTTCATTTCATTAATATCAACTATAATTTCAATATCAACCTTTTCACTTCAATTTCAATATCAATTCTTCAACTTCATTTTCAATTTCAATTTTAACTTTCTCATTTCAACTTAAATTTCTACTCTTCAATTTTTCGATTTCATTTCATTAATTTCAACTCTTCAATTTCAACTTCAATTTTTCAATTTCATTTTGTTAATTTCAACTTCAATTTTTCAATTTCATTTTGTTAATTTCGACTCTTCGATTTCAATGTCAATTTTTCAATTTCAACTTCAATTTCAATTCGTTAATTTCAACTCTTTTATTTCAATTTCAACATCAAATTTTCCATTTCAACTTTTATTCCAACTTCAATTTTAATTCTCGCATTTTAACTTCAATTTCTACTGTTCCATTTCAACTTCAATTTTTAAATTACACTTCGTTAATTTCAACTCTTCAATTTCAACGTCAATTTTTCAATTTCAATTCGTTAATTTTAACTCTTCAATTTCAATATGAATTTTTCCATTTCAACTTCAATTTCAATATCAACTCTTCAACTTCATTTTCAATTTCAATTTTAACTCTCCCATTTCAACTTCTATTTCTACTATTCCATTTCAACTTTCACTTTGTTAATTTCAACGTCAATTTTTCAATTTCAATTCGTTAATTTCAAATCTTCAATTTCATTTTCAACCTCAATTTTTCAATTTCAGCTTCAACTCTTCAAATTACACTAGCAAGTAAACGCTAACGTCTTAGTACGACAGTAATGGTGTTTTAGAGTTATTTAAATTGAAATATCTGCTGAACTACTAACTTTTCGACATACATGTATTAGTACTTTTTTATAAGACCTTGAAATCTTGTAAAAAAATGATTTTGAACATTTTTTCCCTTACACCGTTACATGTGGTCCTTCAAACGGTGTAACTTTGTCCTAAGAAGTTTTTTTGTACAACGAAAAGTAACGGAGATATTTAGGTGTTCTGTTTCTTCGGACTCACCCTGTATTCTTCTAAATCTTTCAACACGCCGATCCTTTTCAATACTTTCGAAATACTTAATCGCCTCTGTTTTCTTGCTCGAGGCACAGATTGTTTCCCGAGGCCCGCACTTACGGAATAACCAGTGGGAATGTGGATTTGCATAAAGATCAGTAATTTCCGAATGGCAACGATGCGATGGTGAGACCGGAAAGAGAGAAAAACGAAATATCGAAATTTCTAAGTGCGGGACTGGCCGTCGTCATCGGATAAAAAGTCCGAAGCCGCGATATCGGAGAGCAATAATTATTGTTGCACGCACAGTTTGAGTAACCAGTCGCATTAGCGACCCCGCGGCTACGTCGATGATTAATCCGAACGGAAAGCGCGTCGCTATCGACGTACAAGTCCGTCCTGTCCGCCATAATAATGTCCCTACCTTTCATCTTCTTGGCATCGCCGACGAAAACACGCCGCGCCGGATATGTACTTGAACAAACACGTAACTAGTGCTCGACTTCGCGGCCCATTAGGCGTTTCCTCCGACCACCTGTATCGTACGGGGCCTTCCCGAGTCGAGCCATTACCGTACCATTACCGCCTTGCGGCCACAGTCTCAGCCGTTTTCGGTTTATGATTACGATCCTGCGTGGCCGTAACTGCCGATGGAGGGGTCGGCCAATTCCGATTTGCAGTACTTCGACATTTAACCTCTGTTGTAGTCTTCTTCGGCGAGTCAGTCGCTTTTTCCCTTTTATCCCCAGCGAAATTGCCTTGTCCGATCTTGTAATCGAAAAATTATGCGATTCTTTTCCTGTTGGACGCTGATACCGCGGACGCACTATCCGAACGACACAGCGAATCACAGGGCTGCGCAATCAGCTTTCCTTCCAACTCCTTCCTCAATTCTAACTCTGTAGAAAACTTGTTTTCTCATTTGTTGTTCTCGAGATGTTTCGCGGAAGAGAAAATATCGAAATTTCTTAAGGACTGATTTCACCCCCTTAAAGAATAATCGTGTCCAAAGTTTAACTTCGATAACTTCCCTTGTTAGTGGAATTATTGCATCGTCTGTACCAGGATGTCTCAGTTCACGTCGCCTAACTTTCACATTGGAACCGGGAGGACGTCGGAACCGTTGTTGGATTTCCTTTTCATAGCTGCGACGCGAACTATGACATTACGCTTACGTTAATTGTCGGTGACTGCATAAACATTGATGGACGCCTGGCTGGTTGCCGACCGTGGAAGAGTGCTTTCTTGAGATCCGCTCGATGACTCGGAAGACTTTCACGGCGGCGGCTGCTGCGAGAGTCACGCAGAAAACTGAAAGTCACATCGTGTCAACATTATAGAGTAATGATTATTCGTGTACCGCGGTGTACACGCCGCGTCTCTCCGCCGCGCCGTCGGAGATTTTTCGCATTGTGATCGACAATTGCTGCCAGTATGTCCCACTCCAAGCATAAATATTTGCGTTGCTCGTTCCCGGCGTTTTCGTTGCCGAGAAATTTTGCGGCGAAGGAATATCTGCTCGATATGTAAATAATCTGCTGTACAAAGTAGTCGTTTTATCAAGGTTTAATCGAAAGCCGATAATTACACCAAACCGGTGTAAACAACGGGTTGTAATATTTCCAATTTACGAATATAGAGATTCTGAAGATACATCCATGAGGAATTGTTTCACCTCGTTATTTTTATGAAGTAAATTAAAACAGTCATGTTTAGTTCTCCGTAAACTTACTGTCTTTGATATTTGCTACAGCTTTAGCTTCGTCGAAGGGCATTTTCTGTCCCGTTGTCTTCTGGCGTGCTGCAACGCCTGATTGAATGCAGTCCAACCCAAAGAGAATTTCTCAGCACAGTTATTAGTGGATAAGAATATTCTGCATCGATTCTTCATCCCCTTGTTACGGATAGAGAATATATTCCGTTCGTTTTCTCACAGGAATCTCTTCCAGATCGTCTCTGGCAGGAAGCGTCCTAGATAACCTTTCATATCATAGTTGAACCCTTTGATTTAGGACCGAGTTCTGGCCCCGATCTCATTAGAGGTGACAAAAATGAGAGTCTGGCCCTAAGCCCTAATCTCTAAGCGCGATTAGATTATGAACAGAGTATTCCATTCATTGTAGGAGTATATAAACCCTTAGATTCTTACTCTCGTGGGTTAGTACTTCGGTAGACACGTATCGCGTCACGTCGTGCTGCAATTTGGAAAAAGCAACTTCTAGTGAGATCGGGCTAAAGTACCTTCCAGATCAAAGTTTGTTAAAGTTGTTTCCGAGTCTCCCGCATTGCCAGTGCGTCAAAAACGAGCATTGTAGTTAGGTAAATTCCTTTTTCTACATCCTATATTTTTCTTTACATTCCAATCGCGACAATTACACACTTGCATTACAGATCTTTATAGTTAGAATATATTTGTGTTGTGTGGAAATTGGATCAAGATTATTGAACCCATTACTATTGTCCAAAATCCTAATATAGTAGTTGAACGTTCCCACTCGATACAACCTTACCGCTCGGGTTGCATCAATTAGATTATATTAGATACGAGGCCTACTAACTATCC
The DNA here is from genome assembly GCA_933228785.1 of Lasioglossum pauxillum. Lineage (NCBI taxonomy): Eukaryota > Metazoa > Arthropoda > Insecta > Hymenoptera > Halictidae > Lasioglossum > Lasioglossum pauxillum. The sequence goes on along the minus strand of OW121705.1, from coordinate 40,103,185 downwards.
TAGCGACTCCCTGATTTCGCATCAGGTTCGTTCGCTACTTACCAATTATCCAAATAGAGATTTCTCCTACCTAGTGGCTCCCCAATTTCGCATTGGGTTCGTCCACGAAACCTATACCATTTTAGCGGCTCCCTGATTTCGCATCAGGTTCGTCCGCATCCTAACAGCTCCCTGATTTCGCATCAGGTTCGTCTGTGCTTTTATCCGACTTCCCAGCGGCTCCCCAATTTCGCATTGGGTTCGTCCGCGCTGATTCTACAACCTCCTAGCAGCTCCCCGGTTTCGCATCGGGTTCGTCTGCGCGTCGTTCCTAGTGACTCCCCAATTTCGCATTGGGTTCGTTCACGAAGTTTCACCTTCCTAGCAGCTCCCTGATTTCGCATCAGGTTCGTCTGCGTTTGACTCCATTCCTAGAGGCTCCCTGACTTCGCGTCAGGTTCGTCCTCGCTGTCTGTATTCCCAGCGGCTCCCCAATTTCGCATTTGGTTCGTCCGCGTGTCTTAACTAGCAAATTGATACCATATTCCTGGGTTTATAACCCTTCGCCGGCCACTCGTGCTGCTCGCGGCCCTGGCTCGTAACACCCTAATAGTTCTTTCACATTGAAAACAAACTAACAATATCCATACACTTTCTAAATTTTTTACTCTTTTATATTTCACTTAGCCAATTTCGTCATAAATGCAAAAAAAATCCGCAGTCCAGTTATTACGAAACAAAATCAATCACCTCTTTCCGAATCGTTACGGTGTTACGCAAAAACAGTGAAACGGTAGGAGACCATTTTCCCTCTAATATCCGAATTGATTGATGCGAAGTTAATCCGGGAAAGAATGATTTCTCCGTCTAATGTAATCGCGGAGATCGTCGCGGGCAGCGGAGTCCGAGGCGCGCGTGCTGATTTTTCTCCGGAAGGATGATTTACTCGCGGCTCGGCGATAACACGCCCCGGATAATACGGGTATACAGGAAGGCTAGGTTAGGCGTGCCGTTATTCCGACGTCTCGAGGGTCCGTGGAAGAATGTAAATCACTGTCATTGATTAAACGATTTATTCCGTCCAGCTCTTAATTGGACTGATGCGTTATAACATCGTCCAATTAAAGGCAAATGTTGTTTTAAAGCCGGCCTGTGGTAACAAACGGTAACGATACGCGGGGTTTCGCGGCCCTGCCAGCCCCGGTGACGAACGGTCACGCCGCGGCCGTAGAGGATTTTCTGGCTAGCCTCTTGTCCCTCTGTCCCCGTCCTCTCTCGCTCCGTCTCTCAGCCAGCTAAGGTTTCTCTATTCCTGAGAAGCGAGCCAGAGCGGCACGGCGTGCTACTATGTGCACTAAAGTGGACCGGTTTCCTCGCGAGCGGCGACATTGCGTAGGCCGTCGCCGCGGATCAATTCCCGGTATTCAGAAAAATGAAAAACGGAAAAGGAACCAGGGCCGCGGAAAAGGACGAGAAAGAAAAGAAGAAGATGCGACAGCGGCGAGGGACGCCTGGGGGCAGGGGTGCGGAGTCTCCGCTTAGATAACAGAAAAATCAGCCGCGTCGGTGATGGCAGAAAAAGCGGACTCGAAAGCGAAAGAACCACCACGTGGTTGGCGCTCGTCCTTATCTCCCGGCAGGCTAAGCTTGTCGCGTAGCTTGAAACATTCGAGCCTGCGAGATATAACGTACGGCCTATAGTGTCTGGATATAAGTTGGCGCTTGCCGCGGATAGGGATAGGTACATAGATCAAGAGAAAGGCTAAGGAGAACCAACGGACAAGGTCCACCACCTTCTTCCTCCTCCTCCTTCGCTTCGCGTCTCTTCTTCCTCCTCTCGTTCGTCCACCCCTCTTTCCTCGGCGTCTATCTTTTCCTTCCCTATCCCCTTCCTCGTTTCTTGGCTGGACCGAGGAGCCGGCCGTGCTCCTCCACACACCGGTATCGAGGGAAGAGCCAGCCGGAGAGGCCCAGCGCAGCGCGGGAAATTAATGGGCATCTCCGTTGCCGCATGAATTGAGTGGAGACTCGTGTTAATTGGGATAAAGTCTCGTGTTTTTCATGAATGAATCAAGCCCCGTGTCGTCTAGGCGACGCGCTCGGTACCGCTCGGGCTAGACTGGCCCCAGTGGTGGTCCCCTCCACCTGGACCAGCCTGATCAGAAAGAGAGAGGACCTGCCGGCGGCTTCGATCCGCGCCAAATGGAAGCCGGAGGATGAGAGACTCTGCTCGCCCACGCTCCGGCTACATTCATTCACTTCTCCGCGGCGATCGTCCCCCTTTCTCCTCCGTTGGCATGATCGCGAGGCATCGCGCGCTGCCTTCGCGCTGCCCGAACGTGTTCACCGTTTCTCGCGTGCGCGCGCTCCACGCTCGGCTCTGCTCCGCGAGTATACGCCGCGAGTGGAAGCGAGTGGAAGCGAGTCCGCGCGACTCGGCTCGATTCCTCCGCCTCGCGAGCTGACGTCATCCGATTCGTGCACGTTTATCCGCGCTCGCGGTTTACTCGCCCCCTCTGCCAACCCCTGTCACGCGAGTTGGTCATTAATAAAGTTTATTATGCGACCGAATCCCGAGTGGCGAACCTCTTCCGACGAGCGGACGCGTGGCGAACTTCCGGATACCGAGATTGCCTGCGAGCTTTCGTTGCCAAACGCTTGGCGACATTTTGCATTTTTTTATTGTTCACTCAACTCTCTGGCAACATGGTGTCCGTGGATGTAGCACGATGCAAAAATTGCGATAATCTTCTTTTAAAACGATTAGTTTTAAGGAAATTCAATAGACACCCTAGCGTATTCTATGTTCCCTCGATTTGAACTTCTTTTATGTTTCGTTTAAGACGGTTTCAATGCAACACGGAACGAACTAACAGTGTTACGGGTTCATTGTTTATTATCTACTACTACATTTATTTATTTAATGTTGCTTCAACATCGAAGGTCATTAGCAACACGGTACACACACACACTTTCTTACAATATTTTATACATTTTAGTATCTTTGATATACTGGACAAGACCGGCGATATACTCCTCAGAGCCTAACAAAATGGGTAAGGATCCAGGCAACTTAGCATTTTTTCTTTCATTCTCATATTTTTTGCATTCTATTACACTGTCCAACACCAAATTTGTTCCCTAATTACTGTTGGGTCCTTCGTATAGAGTTTTTTGCGCTGATTCCGAATCTGTTTTTAATTTTTTCCCTATACGCACAGTTTTTGAGAAACATGACTTTGAAAAAAAACATATTTTTCAACTTTAAACAAATATTGTAGTGTTATCATAAAAGATATTGAATTGTTCTTTATAGCAAAAGATTCTGTAGACTTTCCCGAATACAGCGATATCAAATATTAATACATTATGATTGTTTAAACATGTTTAAATAATCACTAAAGGCGGACAGACACCACTTTTGCACCAATTTTTGAGGATACTTTTCAATTTATCTCAAAAAATAAGGGTCTAGCGGAAAATCGAACTCTACTATGCGATAGAGCAGACTTTTATCTTGAGAAACCCCGCTTTGAAGTTTAAAACGTCAACGTTTTTTTCCAACCAGAAAGAAAAATATCTTCGCCCGACATGAGTTGCCGCCAGTGGCGCCACAGTGGGAACATTCGACCATTCTCTATTCAAAATCAAAGAACTTGCGATAGAAATGAGGTAGAGCGATGAAATTTTTTTTAAATTAAAGCTGAAACTTTGCAGAATATGGGAAAAATAGGGAGATTACGGTACGAACGGTTTTTAACCTTGAGAAAATTCGTTAAACTTTCACAATTTCCAGAAAATGTGGTTTCTGCGTTACCACGGGCAGAAAAAAATTTTTTAAATTTTTGCTATATATCATTTCCCGTAGATTTTTTCACGCTGATTTCAAATCTGGTCTCAAAATTTGTCTACGACTTCAGGATTTTACAAGAAATCGATTTTTGTGAACGAATTGTTTAACGAATTTTCTCAAGTTTATAAAACGTTCGTACCATAATTTCCCTATTTTTCCCATATTCTGCCAAGTTTCAGCTATAATTTTTAAAAAATTTCATCGCTCTACCTCATTTCTATCGAAAGTTCTTTGATTTTGTCTCCGATTTGGACGAAAGGTCGCACACTGTGAGGCGTAAATTCCACTGTGCGCCGTATCCCATGGAACGCCTCACAGTATGGGATCTTTCGTCCAAATCGGAGACAAAATCAAAGAACTTTCGATAGAAGTGAGGTAGAGCGATGAAATTTTTTCTAAATTAAAGCTGAAACTTGGCAGAATATGGGGAAATAGGAAGATTATGGTACGAACGTTTTATAACCTTGAGAAAATTCGTTAAACAATTCGTTCACAAAAATCGATTTCTTGTAAAATCCTGAAGTCGTAGACAAATTTTGAGACCAGATTTGAAATCAGCGTCAAAAAATCTACGGGAAATGATATATGGCATGTTAAAAAAAAATTTTTCCCGCGCGTAGTAACGGAGAAACCACATTTTCTTGAAATTCACCAAGTTTGACGAATTTTCTCGACGTAAAAAAGCGTTCGTACCATAATCTCCCTATTTTTCCCATATTCTGCAAAGTTTCAGCTTTAATTTAAAAAAAATTTCATCGCTCTACCTCATTTCTATCGCAAGTTCTTTGATTTTGAATAGAGAATGGTCGAATGTTCCCACTGTGTGGCGCTCACCATTACAACGGTCGTTCGCCGCTCCGTGTCCCGTCGCACAGTGGTCTGGTAGCTCGGTTTTTGTGGCCAAAACTATTGTAGCGTTATTTCAAGGTTTAATGTTATATTATTATATGTCGTTGGATTCGTCTTGATACCAGTTAGAATATTATGAAGTAAAAAATATATGTTAATATTTAAAACATTGAGGTGACCTTCATTTTTTATAAAAAAAGTGATTTTTCTTTAACTTTTTGTATTGAAGTTTGTAGAAAAGTGAATACTGATTAACTTTCGTTGGAATAATTTTTTTGTCAGATCATCGGAAATATTTGAAAGATCTTGTTAACAATTATCACAATGCATACTATTGTCTAGAAATCACGGAAAAGTAGATAAGATTGAATTCTTCATAGGAATTATACGAAAACTAGTAATGGGAGGTTTTCGAGGTCTCTGACTGGCACAGAGAAAGCATATACATACATTGTAATTCCAAGCTGCTATGCAAGATTCAAGTGGAACTGCGTATCCAGGCGTCGAATAATCGCGGGCCCGTATTTGTCAAAATCCGTTTATAGTTCAAGATTGTGGGAGATTGCAGTTAAAATTTACATGATCTTCTTAGTAAATGTTCAAGCTTTCACATAAAACAAGTCCGATGCTTAGCGGTCTTAAACGTTTTTGTATAATTCTTTTCAAAGTTTGAAATGTCATTAATTTCCGCTATTCGTGCATGGACTAAACAATGCTTAAAAATGGATTAAATATTTGAAATGCGCTTACTAACATATATAAAATCATCGTTAAAACCTATTTTCTGATATTCGGTGATTGAAATCTAAAACGTTTTATTTTACTTTGAATTTTCTGACTTTGTCTTTAGAACGCTGTATCTCATCACAGAATTATCTAAAATGAATAATATTTTGGATTTGGGAGCTTTAAAAGGTTGTTACTTTATAGGAAAAAATTGTTTTTCAATGTATTAAAGTTGAAAAATTGAATTTTGGCCACGAAAACAGGGTCTCCAGACCACTGTGCGTCGCTGCGCCGTATCTCGTCCCGAGCGCCACTGGCGGCAACTCATGTTGTGCGAAGATATTCTGCTTCTGGTTCGAAAAAAACGTCGACGATCCAAACTTGACAGGGTGGCTTCTCAAGATAAAAGTCTGCTCTATCGCATGGTGTAGTTCGATTTCCCGCTGGACCCTTATTTTTTGAGATAAATTGAAAAATATCCTCAAAAATTGGCGCAAAAGTGGTGTCTCTCCGTCTTTAATGATTGTTTAAACATGTTTAAACATTCATAATGTATTAATATTGCATATCGCTGTATTCGGGAAAGTCTACAGAATCTTCTGCTGCAAAGAACAATTCAATATCTTTTATAATAACATCACAATATTTGTTTAAAGTTGTAAAATATGTTTTTTTTCAAAGCCATGTTCCTCAAAAACTGTGCGTATAGGAAAAAAATTAAAAACAGATTCGGAATCAGCGCAGAAAACTCTATAAGAAGGACCCAACAGTAATTGGGGAACATAAAAAAAGTTGAAATTTGTTGGACAGTGTTATTAGATGATTCATGTTAACTGGTACTTTACATATATCGCAGATCGTGTTTTCTTTTTTGTTTAACAAAAATGAATGGGTTATCAATAGACACCCTAGCATATTCTACATTCCCCCGATTTGTACTTCTTTTATGTCTCGTTTGATGTAGCACGATGCAAAAATTGCGACAACCTTCGTTTGCCACGATTAGTGCTAAGGAAATTCAATGGACACCCTAGCATATTCTACATTCCCCTAATTTGTACTTCTTTTATGTTTCGTTTAAGACGGTTTCCATGCAACACGGAACGAACTAACAGTGTTACTGGTTCATTGTTTATTATCTGTCGTTCGTCATTTTGTTAATACACTGAGTGAAGCGGGCATCTCGTGTTTAACCTCCACTCACCTCCTCAGTAGCATTTTTGCAGACTAGAATCGAACGCGGGAACTTCAATAATCATCTTAGCTCGGTGAACCAATTAAAACGCGACGGCGGCGCCACTTATCTTACTTAGCCACCTCTGGTTGCAGCTTACGCTCTTTTTGTTTCCGTTTCGAGGCATCTTAGGGTACTCCATGGGTTGCTGTACGGCTTACGATGATATTTAGGCATTTGAGAGAAGCGACAAATGTCGTTTGCTATAGGCTGCACTGTTGCGACGCCAAAATCAATTAATATTGTGATGTTGTAAACGCATCTTTGTCTTCCGTACATACGTCGAGTATTAATTAGAAATTTAAAGTACCTCATCTCATAGGTTCGCTAAACTTGTCATTCCATTATCATTTGTGATTCAAATCTAATCGAGTTATCACGAGCATACTTGTTCAGCCGATACGACTAATAATATAATTCCTGTTTACTCTTAGTATCAGTAAGATCAAAGTAAACGTGTCGACATCTTTTCATATCTCCCGTGAACCGTTCATAATCGCGACGCTCGGAGACATTTGATCAGTGAAGTATACACAAGACATTCTTTATGCATTCTTCATGGTGTCATCCACCTCGACGTATCGTGGCCGTGCCCTTTTTACGTAACTAATCTTACGAGTCGCTACAGCCATGCGACACATGTCTATACGTATATCTAGCTCCCGTATCATGCAATTAACCCGGGAGTACGCGCGCCACTAACACTTACGTTAGTAGGCGCGCGTCGGTCATTTCGACCGATGCTAATATAATGAGAAATAATTGAATAAAATGACTAATATAGTATAAATAATGTGTAATATTGTATTTTAATTGTTTCAGAATTGTTTTACACAAACAATAACAATTTTTTATTATAAAATAAATGGTCACCTGGTAACGAAATAACTAAAATATGAAATAGATAAATAAAATAAAATTAGAAGTAACCATATAATATAAAATTTAAAATAAATGAATAAATTATAACTTGATTTTTATTTTTTCATAACACCAATAATTTAACATATTTTGTATCTATTTTTCACAAAATGTACTTGTAAATTTTCGGTTTTGTAAACATATTAAATTTTTATGTTTTCTTCAGATTAGAAATGTATCTTGAAAATAACGAATAAGTACTTACGTTTTCTTCATTGGAAATATATTGGGTTGGCAAGAAAGTAATTTCGGTTTTCACTAACTGATGGCGTTATGTTTTGTTTGATTGGCTTCTGTTAACGTTGCGTTTGTTTTCTTTCTGACATTTCATAACTGCATCTTTTAGGTTACTTTTGAAGCAAATTACACGTAATTTTGATTAAAATTGTTAGTTCTGTGTCAATTTGAACATGGAGTGCAGAAACGAACATTATAGGCATATATTGCTTTTTTATTTCCGTAGAGGTAAAAAAGCTGCCGAGGCTCACAAAGATATATGCGAAGTTTACGGTGTAGATTGCTTAACAGAACGCACGTGCCAGAATTGGTTTAAAAAATTCCGTTTTGGAAATTTCTCACTTAAAGGCGACCAACGTTCTGGTTGATCATCTGGAGTTGATGATGACCAAATGAAAGCCATTATTGAATCGGATCGTCATATAACTGTCCGAGAGATTGCAGACAGGTTAAATGTCTCGCATACAACCATAGAACATCGTTTAAAAAGTCTCGGAATTGTTAAGAAGCTCGATATTTGGGTTCCACACGAGTTGAAAGAAATTCACTTAATGCAACGCATCAACATATGCGATATGCATCTCAAACGAAATGAAATCGACCCTTTTCTCAAGCGAATCATCACCGGTGATGAGAAATGGGTTGTTTACAATAACACAACTCGAAAACGATCATGGTCCAAGCGTGATGAACCAGCCCAAACCACACCGAAAGCTGAATTGCACCAAAAGAAGATCATGTTGTCAATTTGGTGGGATTACAAAGGTATTGTGTATTTTGAGCTGCTCCCAAGGAACCAAACCATCAATTCAGATGTTTATTGTCGACAACTAACAAAACTGGACATAGCAATCAAAGAAAAACGGCCAGAATTGGCAAATCGCAAAGGAATCGTGTTCCACCATGATAACGCTAGGCCACACACATCTTTGGTAAAACGTGAAAAGTTATTGGAGCTCGGTTGGGAAGTGATGTCACATCCACCATATAGCCCTGACATTGCATCATCAGATTATCATTTATTCCGAAGTTTACAAAACTCTTTGAATGGTAAAACATTCACTAATGATGATGATCTGAAATCGCACTTGGATCAGTTTTTCACCGAAAAGGATCAGAAGTTTTATGAGCGCGGAATTATGAAGCTACCAGAAAGATGGCAAAAGATCATACAACAAAATGGAAAATATTTTATTGATTAAAGTTCATTGCTTTGATAAAAAAATTGGATTTTATTTCATCTAAAAATACCGAAATTACTTTCTTGCCAACCCAATACTTATGTCACCTCTGAATCAGATATTTCTATATCTGAACAATCAATTTCCGAATCAGTATTGTGATCGGATTCTATAACATAATCAGAATCTTTTGCCGAATCACTGACCTCGTCTTCAATGTCTTCAAAATATCCGAAATTAGCCATCATTATCATACAGTATGCGTCAAACTCGATGGACGAAATCAGACTGACGTTAGTAGGCGCGCTATGGTCGAATAGACCGACGCGTAGCGGTAGTATGTTTTAAAACCAACACGACTGCACTAAGTATCGCCACATAAGATAAACAAGTCGAGACCCCCTTCAAACGAGAATAGCTCGACGGAAAAAATCAAAAGTCAAAGACTTGGATCGTATTTCAATATATACGAAATCGTCGGTCAAAAAGACCAACGCGCGCGTACTCCCGGGTTAATGACGACAATTTTCATTCTGGTCCTCTTAAAGTAAGGAATCCAAGATTCATCGATTCGTCAGATGGAAGCAAGGTTTCTTTCATATCGGGTGACAGACTGGACTGACACACTTCGAGCGCCAGCTCTACTAGCTACGAGTTTAGCGATCGAGAAGACGAGCCTGACTCATTCGGTCGGAACCGTGCGACAAATCCGTTTACGCACGCACACACGCGGACGCGTGCGGCCGTCGCGTGTCGCGTTCTCCAGGATTTATGGTGAGATCGTGCTATCGCGATTAGGAAACTGACGCCCTCGACATTTTCCACGATTCCGCGCGAGTTCAACGAACGCGCGCCCGATCTTAACAGTTTTCCGTAACGAGTGATCGCGTGTGCGGCGCGTGCAGAAATCCGCGTGCATTAGCGCGCGTTATTTACAGTTTCTCGGGTACACGGGCCGGTTGGAAAGAAAGATGACGGGGAATAAAAAATAAAGGCCTGTTGCGCGAAAAGATAAGACGCGGAGGGCGAGAGAGGAAAGAAGCGAGAAACAGAGGGAGAAAGATGAAGAGAGAGAAAGCAAGGCGCTGGCCAATAACCCGACTCCGTTGGGCTTGGCAACGTCGCACGCACGTAGGTAGCTGGTTGGTTAATGATGCCCGCGCGAATCGATGATTCGTCAATGTCCGACGCGGAATTGGAATTATCCGTCGAAAGAGCAGGGTGTACACGGACCCTGGTTCTAGCCGCAACCCTCCATATTGCGCCGGGAACACTGGAGTATTAAGTAATCACGTGCCCGATGCCGTAAGAATGTAAACCGAGGCTCTAATGTTGCGTGTTCCTCGATACGCTTGGCTAATGAGTCTGTCCATTGCCGACTCCTACTTTTCATAAACGCGACCTGTGCGAGCTACTTTCAAATAATTTTATTACTTTCCAGGTAGCAATTTGTGGTCTATCACGCGAGAGCGTGCTCTCGATGCTTGTTAAATAAATTCAATGTACTTGCAATTAGGCAGATCGAAGGTATACAGTCCCTGCTCACTTTATTAGACTCACCTGAAGAATTGGTGCTTTTTGAAATCCTATAAGGAATGCAACGCTGTTTTCAACCTATGGGGTAATGATGGGGTAATGATTTCGTGCTACAAGGTTGCCTTATGGGTTGCCTATCCAAGTGTAAAATTTTCTTGCAAGAGCAAAAAATCCCCCTTTTACCATGGCCCGGCAACTCACCGGACATGAATCCGATTGAAAATGTCTGGGAGTGCCTGAAGAGAGAACTGGCCAAAGAAAATATAACAACAAAGACCAAGTTGATAGAGAGAATAATCTATCACTGGCACCATAACGCTGCATTAAAAGAAATTGCACAAACTTGCATAGATAGCATGTCCAGAAGAGTTGCGGCTTTAAGAGCAGCTGAGGGCGGATTAACGAAATATTAGTGTTTTAAGAATTATATTGATCTATTTGTGTTTGTATCCATTGTTTTTGTAAAATAAATATATGGAAAATTCATTGGTCATCATTAAGTGATATTTGCATAAGGCTGCTATACCCATTATTCATGGTAAAACTAAAAATATCATGATTATAGAGGTGAGTCTAATAAAGTGAGCAGGGACTGTACAGGCTGATCCAGGATTGATGGTAGAACCAGTCAAGGAGAGAGTCTCCTACCTTCCCCCACATATCAATACTTGTTCCAGTTTTCTAGGTTTCTTCAACCTGCCTGGACTATGTCAATTCCTGTCCCCTTCCTTTGAAAGTCGTTATCAGAAATGGCACATTCCGATAAGTCTGCCTTCTCAGGTCCCACCGTGGAGGTTCCGCGGTCCGTAGCTGATTAGTTCGCGCGAGAATAGTAAAACGCGAATTCCTAGCACGACCTACCAGCGTCCTGTTGCGTAAGTCTGTGGACCCGGCCTTACGCGCGACAAGCTCGCGTTCCCTTCTGCTTAGGCCGGCAAACGCTGCGGTGCTACGGCTATGGCGGCGGCATGGCAGCAGAAGGATCCCGCGCATTGCCATTAAGTTGCCATTGTTCCGCAACTGTGCAACGGTTCATCCATAATCTTACGTGCTATCCGCGGATACAGTTATGGCCCCGGGGACACATGCAGTCTCTACAGTCTCCGTGGCAGACCATTGATCATGGAGATGATCTCCTCCTACGTGCCTGGGACAGGTCGTGCGACCGATACGTGCACGATTCGGGGGAAGATAGACAGGTGTTCGCGAAAAAGTCACGATTCCGGGCGAACCAGACCCCGGCCACGTGTGCTACGGACGGAGCACGGTTTCCGCGTCGCTCGTCCGCTTCCTCCTAGGGATAATGTTCGCATATCGTGATCAAAATCGAGAGCTCGCCGCCACACCGCGCCGGATGCTCGCCTGACTCTCTACGAATTCTATATACTATACTCTGCCGAGCTACGATACCATTACGGACCTATTGTCGGCCATTTTCTTCTACGTGTTATCCAGCGACTGCGTAATTGTTCGAACTCGGGAACCTCTACTATCTATGACGTGTCTCGTTCGGTGGTCCAGCCACTGATAATAATTAACAAAATCAGAAATATATTTACAATTCACCGGACGTGACATACAGTCGGGGACAAAAATAAGTGGACAGTTAGTGGAAATAGGTAAAAATGAAGTTTAGTCGAATTAACATGACTGTTATAAACTTAAGTTTTATTTGTTATATATCCTTATAGTGTATAGATTATTTAACGAATAATTGAAGTTTATATTTACATATTTGTGTAAACACGCCGTGCCATAACGAAAATGTTATCTATTTATCAGGAGACAAAAAGGAGTGGACACTCAATGAAATGCGTAATAAATGAAACACATAACAAAATTAGTACTTGGTATTGCCGCCTTTTGCATGTATTACTGCTTCCAGGCGTCGAGGAATACTTTGTATTAACTTTTCAATATAATCGTTACTGATTTTGTCATATTCAGACTGCAACCTTTTGAAAAAATTGACCTTATTATTTCGCTGATCAAATGGAACTTTTGCGTCCAGTAAACTCCATAAGTTCTCGATAGGATTCAAATTAGGGCTCTGGGATGGCCATTCAAGCCATTATTACATATGGCTATTACGCGGTAACTTAATTTCTTACAGCAATCCGATACAATGGCGAATTTGATATGAAATTTCTTTCGTTTCTGGCATTCTGCAATTATTGTATAAATGTTCTTACTTGTACGAAGCCTGAATTGGTACTAATAAGATTGATGGAGATCACTGTATGTAAGCGTGACCTGTGCCTAGTATTTGTATACATTTCTTACCTTACAATAACGTTATAACCAAGTGTCCACTCAATTTTGTCTCCTGATAAATAGCTGACATTTTCCTTATGGCACGGTGTGTTTACACAAAAATGTAAATATGAACTTCAATTATTCGTTAAATAATCTATACACTATAAGGATATATAATAAATAAAACTTAAGTTTATAACAGTCATGTTAATTCGACTAAATTTCATTTTTACCTATTTCCAATAACTGTCCACTTATTTTTGTCCCCGACTGTATATCACACCGCTATACAAATGCATAGGCATATTTTGAATGTTCATTATACGCACACATAGAATAATTAACCCTTTGCACTCGGAGGTATTTTAATTCGAAAATGAAACATTTATCCCGACCTAAAATATTTCCATTTTATGATTTTCTTAATTTTATCGATATAAAACTGATATAATATTTCATACAATACTTTCAGTAGTTTATTAAAATATTAAATGCGTGTAGTAATTTCTTAAATACAAATTTCATGATGCAACAAATGTTTTGAATAATTGTATGAGGATGATTAGTGGCGCCTCCGAGTCGACACTCGAAGGGTTAACTCGAAAATTAAACATTTCTTCCGACTTAACATATTTCCATTCCCTATGATTTTTTAAATTTTACGGATATAAATTGCTATAATACCTCGTACAATACTCAAATGTTTAGTAATTGATTAGGTACCAACATGTCTAATAATATTTTCATGTAAACAATATTTTAAATAATGGTACAGCAATTTTTAGTGGCGCCTCGGAGTCACCACTCGAGGGCTAACAACTTTAGTTTAGTAATTGATTAGACACCGACATATTTAATAATGTAAACAATATTTCGAATAATGATATAACTATTTTTAGCGGCGGCTCAGAGTCGCCATTCGAGTGCTAAGAGTTAAAAAACCTTTTTTTTCCTCGAAATTCCGAGTAATAGTAATTTCAGAAAAATGTTCACATATTGGGTTGGCAAGAAAGTAATTTCGGTATTTTTAGATGAAATAAAATCCAATTTTTTTTTATCAAAGCAATTAACTTTAATCAATAAAATATTTTCCATTTTGTTGTATGATCTTTTGCCATCTTTCTGGTAGCTTCATAATTCCGCGCTCATAAAACTTCTGATCCTTTTCGGTGAAAAACTGATCCAAGTGCGATTTCAGATCATCATCATTAGTGAATGTTTTACCATTCAAAGAGTTTTGTAAACTTCGGAATAAATGATAATCTGATGGTGCAATGTCAGGGCTATATGGTGGATGTGACATCACTTCCCAACCGAGCTCCAATAACTTTTCACGTTTTACCAAAGATGTGTGTGGCCTAGCATTATCATGGTGGAACACGATTCCTTTGCGATTTGCCAATTCTGGCCGTTTTTCTTTGATTGCTATGTCCAGTTTTGTTAGTTGTCGGCAATAAACATCTGAATTGATGGTTTGGTTCCTTGGGAGCAGCTCAAAATACACAATACCTTTGTAATCCCACCAAATTGACAACATGATCTTCTTTTGGTGCAATTCAGCTTTCGGTGTGGTTTGGGCTGGTTCATCACGCTTGGACCATGATCGTTTTCGAGTTGTGTTATTGTAAACAACCCATTTCTCATCACCGGTGATGATTCGCTTGAGAAAAGGGTCGATTTCATTTCGTTTGAGATGCATATCGCATATGTTGATGCGTTGCATTAAGTGCATTTCTTTCAACTCGTGTGGAACCCAAATATCGAGCTTCTTAACAATTCCGAGACTTTTTAAACGATGTTCTATGGTTGTATGCGAGACATTTAACCTGTCTGCAATCTCTCGGACAGTTATATGACGATCCGATTCAATAATGGCTTTCATTTGGTCATCATCAACTCCAGATGATCGACCAGAACGTTGGTCGTCTTTAAGTGAGAAATTTCCAGAACGGAATTTTTTAAACCAATTCTGGCACGTGCGTTCTGTTAAGCAATCTACACCGTAAACTTCGCATATATCTTTGTGAGCCTCGGCAGCTTTTTTACCTCTACGGAAATAAAAAAGCAATATATGCCTATAATGTTCGTTTCTGCACTCCATGTTCAAATTGACACAGAACTAACAATTTTAATCAAAATTACGTGTAATTTGCTTCAAAAGTAACCTAAAAGATGCAGTTATGAAATGTCAGAAAGAAAACAAACGCAACGTTAACAGAAGCCAATCAAACAAAACATAACGCCATCAGTTAGTGAAAACCGAAATTACTTTCTTGCCAACCCAATATTACCTACTGAACAATCTTTTAACATCTAAAGAAAAACTGAAGTCCTTTAGTCCAATTTTAAAAAAGTTAATTTTTAAAGGGTGTCCACTTCATTTTGCATCAACATTTTTCTGGTGTGAACAAAATGGGAATAGCGGATGTCCCCGGGTTGCAGCAGTGTAAGCGTACCCTAACGCGATCACGTGCCCTCACGCTCACGTTCCTCTCCGAGGCAGGGGACGATGTAACGTGGCCCCGTGCGTGCGCGCATCCTATTGTTGTAATAATGCACCTTCCCACTCTCCACGCCCGGTTGCCGGAGGCGTGTCGCGTTCCTAGGAAAGCTGCCCATCGATTTCACTACGATGGGTAATTTTCTAGCGCTTCGCGCTGCATCTTATGCCTGCCAGGGGACCGATCGGCTACGTCAAACGCTCGCCGCGGTCAACCTCAAAGGCTATGGTTAGAACCCTTCCGGGCCTTATTCCGTCTAAAGGGCCGCGATATTTTCACCAAAACACGCGTTTTAGGATGACATGACCGCCATCAATGTCTCCCGGACCCGACGCCCTGTAATCTCTACGAATCGGCTGCCATCTTCTTGTCTGTCTCTTTATTAGCAAGCGATTAGAACATTAAGGGAGTTCCCACGTGACGCACACTTAACATTTTTCTTAATCCGTCCCTCATGTCAATTTTACATATATTTCATGTAAATGTCTGACAATTGATCTAAAACATTGTGATTTTTCTATTTATATCACGAAATTTTAACATAATTAACGAGTATATAACACGACACAAAGATATATACTTTTTGTGTAATTTCCAGTAAATTTTCCAAGATAGAAATAAGATATTAATTCGTACATTTATTCAATAAGATACTCCACATTCTTTTATTGAATGAACCTATGAATAAACATCTTAATTTTACCTGTGAATTTTAATTTAAAAATCCATTACAACCCAATATTAGGCTGCTCTTTACTTTACCGGATTCAAAATTTGTGCTTTTCTCCTACGAATTATGATGTAGGTATTTGGTATGTAATCCAGTAGATTTGTACCCGGCGCGGATGCAGATCGAAGTTTTGATCCTCTAGGATCAATAGTTGAGGAGTTATGGTCGCTTAAAGTTGAGCATTTTTGACAAGTAAGGGCGCCGCCATATTGGTTTGTAGTGACAGTCGCACGCCGCTTACCTTTCCGCCCCCCTCGATCTAATCCTAACCAACTCAGTAAGCGGCGTGCGACCGTCACTACAAACCAATATGGCGGCGCACTTACCTGTAAGAATCTGGAAATATGCTCAACTTTAAGCGACCATAACTCCTCAACTATTGATCCTAGAGAATCGAAACTTCGATCTGTATCCGCGCCGGGTACAAATCTACTGGATAACATACCAAATACATCATAATTCGTAGGAGAAAGGTAATAATTTTGAGTACAGTAAAGTTTACCCCAATATTACAGTAATACCTAAATAAATATAATATTTATCTGCAAACAAAATTACGGAATTTCTGTTCTCAGATTCATTTACCGACGATAAACTTAAGATATGTGGTTTAATTAAAAATGCGCACGGCCCGACGGAGATCTTCGGCAAGGAAACTATATTATTATATGAGTTTTATGATAGTAAATTGCTGTGGAATTGCGGAATTTGCTGTCGTTCAATTACGCATCGGTAATATTATTCAATTGCGACACATTTCACGGAAAGTGAGGATAACAGTGTCGTAAATATTACTAATTGCGCGTTATGGTGAATAACAGGTAATTTTAGCAGCCACCATTGGCATAAGCAGTGTAAACAGCTTCATAGGTTCGAGCGTGGATGGATACTACATGGTGCTGTAGCATGCATCACGCATAAACCAGTTGTAACACGTACATCCTGGGCAATCTGAAATCCTGACACGGCGCGTTCAATGAGGAATAAACTCATTTACGGATGCTTGATCGTGATGAAGAGCGCTCCATTTATTTCCCCGAAGGAAACGCTCCTTTTTCCTTTTTTCTTTTCTTTTTTACGTTGTTTTCGTGGCGCGTTCTCGCGTAAACTATTACTCGCATTCCTCCGGTGAAACGAAACACGGGGTAACCGAGGGAGAAGAGGAGGGGGACGCTGGCGACAAGGATGAAATTATGATTCCAAATGCATTAACCGAAGTATCATTGCAATAGTTGTACCGGCAACTAATTACACCGCACACTAAAAGCATCCGCTTAATGATATTGAACAGGTGTAGGTAATGGTAATTGTGCACCGAGGCGAGGCTTTCGAAGACTTTATTACAAGCGCAAGCGGACTTAATCAGTACTAATCAGTCCTATCACAGAGCAAATAACACATTAAGAAGCCAATCAACTGTTATAATATTGAATATACTAATTTATTCTAATTTGATTCAAGCGACGCGCACGCTTGATAGATGTATTCGAGACTTAATGAAATTAGCAAGGATCGAAAAGATGTAGGAAAAAGATCGTCCCTTTTGATAGTATAAATAACATCTTATCGAGTAATGATCAATTGCCAACAGAAGATTTCAATGAATTTAATCGATAAAAACTGTTCTTATTCTGAGTTTGTTTTGAGTACTCAATTTATGGCAATTAAACTAAATGAATAGCTGTTGCGTCGGGGATATCAGGAAGACTGATGTGTCTACACGAAGTATCATTAAAAAGTAAATTTTTAAAAATTAGTAATTAGATCTGTGAACGATCCTAAGCATCGTCAATTATATTAGGTTGGGGAAAAAGTAATTTTTTTTATTTCTTTCATTATTTCTTCGTTAGATGCTTTAGTGATATATATCTCGTAAAGTATTGGTCAGACAACTTCAGGCTTGTGCTCGTTGGAAAAGTGACCTTCCGTACTAGAATAAATTCTTCTACAGTTTTGCTATTGGTCGATTCAGTTGAGAGTTATAGGTTATAAAAGATGGAGGTTAACAAAGAGAAAATTCGGTACATTTTAAAATTTTGCTTTGATAAAGGCGAAAATGCAAGGCAGGCGGCTGAAACTGTGAATGGGGTTTATGGTCCGGATACAGTCACAGCTAATCACGCGCAATTTTGGTTTCGTCGATTCCGTTCCGGGAATTTCGATGTTAAAGATGCACCTCGCACAGGTAGGCCCGTCGTCGAAAATGTCGATAAAATCATGGAAATGATCGAAGTAGACCGGCATGTTAGCAGGCGTAGCATCGCCCAGGAGCTAAAGATCGACCATAAAACAGTTTTAAACCACCTGCATAAAGCTGGATTAAAAAAGAAGCTCGATGTCTGGGTGCCACACGAATTGACGCAGAAAAACCTGATGGATCGAATATCCATCTGCGAAGCATTGGCCAAACGGAACGAAATCGAACCATTTCTTAAACGGATGGTGACTGGGGATGAAAAATGGGTCACATACGACAATATCGTGCGAAAACGATCGTGGTCAAAGCGCGGTGAAGCGTCTCAAACGGTGGCCAAACCAGGACTTACGGCCAGGAAGGTTCTGCTCTGCTTATGGTGGGACTTGAAAGGAATCATCCACTATGAGCTACTTCCATATGGCCAAACATTAAATTCGGACCTCTACTGTCAACAATTGGACCGGTTGAAGGTAGCGATTGACCAGAAGCGGCCAGAATTGGCCAACAGGAGTGGTGTCGTGTTCCATCAGGACAACGCCAGGCCACACACGTCTATAGTGACTCGCCAGAAACTCCGGGAGCTTGGTTGGGAAGTTTTAATGCATCCACCTTATAGTCCGGACCTGGCACCAAGCGATTATCATCTTTTTTTGTCCTTACAAAACTTTCTTAGTGATAAGAAATTGGCGTCGAGAGAAGATTGTGAAAATCGTTTAGTAGAGTTTTTCGCCAATAGGGACCAGGGCTTCTATGAGAGAGGCATTATGAAATTACCTTTAAAATGGCAACAAATTGTCGAACAAAATGGCACATATTTGACCCAAATCGGACAATCCGAACCAAGTTAAATAAAGTCTTGAAATAAAGGTAAAAATAATGGATTACTTTTTCCCCAACCAAATATATCTATAAAAATCGTCCGTTGTCCCAGGGTTAATGAATAATTTTTATGTAAAAGGTGTTACTATTTAGGCTACAAATTGCGTTCACGTGTACTATGCTTGCGTGTACTTTGTACTCAAACTATAGTTTCCATTCGAGGAAAGAGCTTTGCACGCGAGAAGAAAGATTCATCTTCTGGACGGTTTCTTGCGGGATTCTTTTTGTTTGTTCAACACGGTTAAGCCGGTACATGAATATCAAGGATATTCATATTAGAACGATGTACATAGTGACTAGTCACTCCGTCGATTATTGAGGACGGTCGAACTGAATTATTCGAGGCAGTATTCGTTGCGTGTCGGATACAATAAAACCGGGCGTGGTGAGAAGAATGAACCCGATTGAATACTAGCGAAACCTGCGTCCGTATCTATTATTGCCTATTATCGCCAATCAATCGGTAGGAAATTAATAAAGCGATTTGTCGGCTGAACGGTTGATCGCTCCAATTCAGAGTGACTTCTATCTTATGACGTCGCATAATTCGACAATGGTAACCCTCAGACCATTCGCGCCGATAGCAGATCCTCGAACCTCGTAGACACAGCCAAACTATAATCCAATTATAACGCACCATCATCTTGGCTATCCCGAAAATCGAATCGGACCTACAGTGGATCAAAGTAATATTGGCACACTTTCTAAAGGACCGTACAACCTGGATTCTGTTTGAGAAGTTCGAATTACTTTTACTACATGAGACGAAGAAAATGTTGCGATTTGTCGGAATCACAGAGAAAATACTAAAAGTTGTTCACCAGTTTTTCACGTGAGCCTGTATTGAAAATTTAAACTAGTAGGGCCTACTGATATTAATGTTTTTTATTTGGTGTGTGACTCTCCAAGAGTCACACAAAGAACTTCCCGATTCGTTACTCCTTCGCCAACATCGCTAACATCGTTTTTTTTTTGTACTTTCATCGATATTCTCCCAAAATGTATTCTTGGGAGTACAGATGATAAATTCACTCTTGCATTGGAATAACTTTCGATTATTCCAAGCGGTAACATTAGCATCAGTTAAAAAAAAATTTTTTTTAAATCTAAAAAAAAATTTTTTTAACTCTAAAAAAAATTAAGAAAAAATTTTTTTTTATGTAATTGCGTTTGGTTCTTTGGTGGAAAATTTTCGTCCTCCCTTATAAATTGCATTGTAGAATCAACTCTTTTCGAAAAAAAACTACTTGACCAATATGGACCAAAATCTAATCAGCTCTAAGTTACGACGGGGCACATCGATTGCATCATTCATCATCCTGATCGCGTTGTTACTTTTTCTGAAAACGTTAACGAAAAATTTGATTACATAGAAACGGCCATACGCACACACACACACACACACACACACACACACACACACACACACACACACACACACACACACACACACACACACACACACACACACACACACACACGAACATTTTGATAAAAATAGTCTAAAATGACTGCAATGACCATGAAACGTGAAGATCTGCTAAAAAATCGATTTTCGATTTTCGGAGTAATTACAATAACTTCCCTATAAAATCGGGAAGTTAAAAATACCCAGATAGCACAGCCTGCCCGAGCCCACCACCGGCCCAAACCTCCCGAGGCCCGTGACCTACAGGTTACTATCTAACACAATGCTTGGATCGGCTCGAGGCTGATTCCGTTGGATCCGTGCCTGATTTTTATGCGCGCAATGGCCCGGAAATAGCCAGGCATAGGCTCGAGCCCACAGCCTGCCGGCCGTGCCAGATTTCAGCCAGATTTCAGCCAGAGTTTAAGAGGGCAGCACGGTCACACTAATGTGGCCAATCAGTGCTTCGATTGAGCCCAACTTTTCTCGCGCATGCGCGTCACAGTGCGGGTCGCATGGAAATGAGGATTGCAAGGGTGCGGGATTCGCGTTCTCATTTCTTAATAATACAAAAATTTGATTTTTCAGTAGTCAATAACGCTAGATAAAAGATCAATCTAGGCCGTGATCGCCCTCGAAAGTCCTATTTTTACATTTACGAGTCGTAATTTGCATCATACGGAAGCATATAACTGCGCATGTAGCTATTTTCATAACATATACAGGGTGTCCCAAAATTCGTGTCGTTCCTGGAAATGGGAGGTTCCTTGGGTCATTTCAAGCGACATTTTCCTTTGCACCAATGTCAACCGCGGCTTTGTTTAGCAGTTATTAACGAAAAACACGGACCAATCAGAGCGCGCCCTGGGCCGCCGCGCCGCGCCGCGCTCGCATCAGAGCGTTGACGGTACGCCGTGACATCGCAACGAACAAGAGTTTCTCGATTATGTGAATGCTCTCCGATTTCAATGAGCTTTGGATATGTGGTCAAGATCATTATTCTGAACAACATTTCTCTTTAGAATTTGTGGCTGCAGGCTTTAGTTTACGAGATTATCGCGAGAAACTTTACTTGTAAATTCATTATGGGCGTTCATGATAGCGGACACGGCCTGCTAATGTATTCGAAACTAAAGCCGACCGTCAACCATTTCAAAGGAAAAAGATATTTAAAACGTCGAGTTTTATAACATTATTTCAAGGTCATTGAAATCGATGAAGACCCGGATCATCCTTACCCGACTTACGACAAATTTACCCGAACGAGAAAAGAGGCAGAAACTGATTGTTTTAAAAACTTACTTATTCAGCCGTAAATCCATTTGCTGCTTCGAAATGTGTGTCAATGGGTCAGTCGGTGACGAACTGCACAGGTGTCTTCAGGTATACGACAGTACCGCAATCCAAGGGGCGTACAGCCAAGTCAACGAACTGCACAGCCGGTGGTAGATAGCAGGTATACGACACCCTGACGGATACGCGGTCAACGATCTGGACTTTTCACTTTCACTTTCAAATCGATAAATAAATCACATGTCTTTTTCACACAGATGCACTAATAACAATTGTAATATCACTTGTATTGCAGCACAATAAAATTTAAATCACAACTTTCTAAAAGAAGAACATCCCGAATTTTTCTTTCACTTTTCACTGTACGGTCAAACGTACGTTTCCACACTGGGAATATTTCACGGCGACAGTCGATGCACTAAAATCCTTCGAAATCGACGAACTGATCGACGAACTCACAATTATTTGGCACGTATACGGTGTCGGATGTATGGCCGCTCTCGCCTGATATACCTGAACGTGGCACCATCATCGCGCCCGCAGAGGCCGTAAGCGAGAACGATATGAAAATTGTCTTGCGAACTGAGCATGATGCGACAGAGACTTAGACTGACTGCAGCTTCCCAAAAATGCTGCGGACACCCCCGAATATCCGCACCACGAAGGAAAACTGAGGATACAGGAACATTATAAAAAAACACGTGTTTTGCAGGAGTTGAAAGTGCAGCAGTGTGACTCTTGCCTTTCCTCCACGATAGAAAACAGGGATCCTCGTCTCCGTGGAAGGGATCGTGCCATAAATCAGAAATCTGCAGTTACTCGAGAGTGTCCGCTGGATACCGGAACGGAAAAATTTTCTCCTGCACATGTCGAGTTTACGAATTCTTTTTCGGCCGTGCAATTAAGTCCTAAAAGATTTCTGGTGTGCGCCGCTTGATCTTTACCCGCGACGTCTGAGGCACGATGCAGGACATTCGAACGATAGAAAACAGGGATCCTCGTCTCCGCGGAAGGGATCGAGCTATAAATCAGAACTCTGCAGTGTCCGTGGGACACGGTAACGAAAAATTTACCAACAGTGCAATTCGACATGCGTGGAAGAAAATTTACGAGTGATTGCGAATATTGACAATTTTTATTGTGCCTGAAGATACGCAGTCTATTCATTACATTTGCATGCTTAAATTGGACATTTCATATCTAAGAATCTAATATTATTTTTATAATTTTGACTAGACTGTGGACGTAAATACAAAATAAAAATTCTCCAAGTCAATTGAAAAAATCCAAAGATGTATTTTTTCTCGCAATCATTTTAAAAAGTGAAAAATGTTATAGTAGCATCCTTAATTTTTCTAATGTTCTTTTTGTTTTTTATTTGAATAAAATGAATAATGAAACCCCCATCTTTGCTTTGTCGAGAAATAAGGAAATTAATTGCACGGCCGAAAAAGAATTCGTAAACTCGACATGTGCAGGAGAAAATTTTTCCGTTCCGGTATCCAGCGGACACTCTCGAGTAACTGCAGATTTCTGATTTATGGCACGATCCCTTCCACGGAGACGAGGATCCCTGTTTTCTATCGTGGAGGAAAGGCAAGAGTCACACTGCTGCACTTTCAACTCCTGCAAAACACGTGTTTTTTTATAATGTTCCTGTATCCTCAGTTTTCCTTCGTGGTGCGGATATTCGGGGGTGTCCGCAGCATTTTTGGGAAGCTGCAGTCAGTCTAAGTCTCTGTCGCATCATGCTCAGTTCGCAAGACAATTTTCATATCGTTCTCGCTTACGGCCTCTGCGGGCGCGATGATGGTGCCACGTTCAGGTATATCAGGCGAGAGCGGCCATACATCCGACACCGTATACGTGCCAAATAATTGTGAGTTCGTCGATCAGTTCGTCGATTTCGAAGGATTTTAGTGCATCGACTGTCGCCGTGAAATATTCCCAGTGTGGAAACGTACGTTTGACCGTACAGTGAAAAGTGAAAGAAAAATTCGGGATGTTCTTCTTTTAGAAAGTTGTGATTTAAATTTTATTGTGCTGCAATACAAGTGATATTACAATTGTTATTAGTGCATCTGTGTGAAAAAGACATGTGATTTATTTATCGATTTGAAAGTGAAAGTGAAAAGTCCAGATCGTTGACCGCGTATCCGTCAGGGTGTCGTATACCTGCTATCTACCACCGGCTGTGCAGTTCGTTGACTTGGCTGTACGCCCCTTGGATTGCGGTACTGTCGTATACCTGAAGACACCTGTGCAGTTCGTCACCGACTGACCCATTGACACACATTTCGAAGCAGCAAATGGATTTACGGCTGAATAAGTAAGTTTTTAAAACAATCAGTTTCTGCCTCTTTTCTCGTTCGGGTAAATTTGTCGTAAGTCGGGTAAGGATGATCCGGGTCTTCATCGATTTCAATGACCTTGAAATAATGTTATAAAACTCGACGTTTTAAATATCTTTTTCCTTTGAAATGGTTGACGGTCGGCTTTAGTTTCGAATACATTAGCAGGCCGTGTCCGCTATCATGAACGCCCATAATGAATTTACAAGTAAAGTTTCTCGCGATAATCTCGTAAACTAAAGCCTGCAGCCACAAATTCTAAAGAGAAATGTTGTTCAGAATAATGATCTTGACCACATATCCAAAGCTCATTGAAATCGGAGAGCATTCACATAATCGAGAAACTCTTGTTCGTTGCGATGTCACGGCGTACCGTCAACGCTCTGATGCGAGCGCGGCGCGGCGCGGCGGCCCAGGGCGCGCTCTGATTGGTCCGTGTTTTTCGTTAATAACTGCTAAACAAAGCCGCGGTTGACATTGGTGCAAAGGAAAATGTCGCTTGAAATGACCCAAGGAACCTCCCATTTCCAGGAACGACACGAATTTTGGGACACCCTGTATAATGAAAATTACGCCTCGTATAGGAAAAAAAAAGACTTTTGAGGGCGTTTGCTGCCTAGATTGATCTTTTATCTGGCGTTTTTGACTACTGAAAAAACCCATGTTTGTATTATCACGAAATGAGAACGCAAATGCCGCACCCTTGCAATCTTGTAAATGGGCTGAAATCTGGCTGAAATCTGGCACGGCCGGCAGGCTGTGGGCTCGAGCCCATGCCTGGCTATTTCCGGGCCATTGCGCGCATAAAAATCAGGCCCAAATCGAGCCGGTGTGCTGTCTGGGTACTTACATTCTGTAGATTTCAATAATAAATGATATCGGCGCTACGGTTCGATCGTTTAATATTCGAAAACACAATTAACTAAGCTATTTTGCTAATTTTTCAAATCAATCGACGTTTCGGTCACTATTTTGACCATTTTCAAGATTGTAATGAATTGCGTCTGTAAGAGAAAATAAATATGTTTTATAAACAATGACATACACTATTCAAAAGTGATAACTATTAAGAGTTTAAATGTAAGGGAAAACCAAATTTGGTTTTGCAATTTTTCACTCACTTGCTTAGGTGTGATTAAGTATGTTAATGTGAGAATCGTGAGACTCGTGAAAGATCTAGGTTATGTAGATCGATATACCGCGGCAAATTCAAAAATCATAATGTGTCTTTAACCTCCCATAGTGAAAATGCCATAATGGTAAAAACACAATTTAATGACATTCAATTATAACTGAAATCAAATTTCATACAATATTGTATGTGTTATATATTTACTTTGGTTAACAGTACAAGACAAAATATTTTTGTATTGGAAAAGATTCATCATATAACATTACTGACATAGTAATGTTGCGTAATATTCATGTATCGCAGGTGTTTCATACCTGAGATTTACGCTATGTTGTTTAATCATATGAAGAGTTTCCAATAATAACCTTTGATGTAAATTTTCGTCTCTGTCAACCACTTTGACATTATCAAAGTTAAATCTGTAATCTAGTTCTAATGAATGTTTCGTCAATGCTGTATGTTGTGGAGGAGGTAAAAAGACATTATGTTTATGTTCTCTGATACGTATATCCAAATTCCTAGATGTTTGTCCAATATATACCAAATCATTCTGTAGATTTCTATTGATTGTACATATTCTAAAAATTTTCTCAAAATCTGTCGATCCGGGAAAAAATGACAGGCATTGAGATAGATGTAAGAATCCTTACATTTATTACTAGACTGCGGATTTTATTTATTTATGACGAAAGTGAGTAGGTGTAATTCAAAACAGGAAAAGATTAAGAGAGTTTAACAATGATCATATACTATTTTTAACATACATCATTAATAAGAAAAATCAATTTTTACTTAGCTCGTATATCTTGCAATTGATGTATAACAATTTTATTTTGCATAAAAATCCGTAGTCTATTTATTACAAATCGTGAAAAAGTGCAATTTTCACCGTGTTTAAACCTCTGTAGCTCATTACGACATTGACCGATTTTTCCTAATTGTAAGTTCTAAAAGACCCCCTTAAAAACGAAGGAACCTTCTACTTGGTTTCTGTTTCCTGATACAATTTTTATTTTCCATAAAGATTCGCAGTTTAATTATACGTTAAAAAGTCTGGAGCCAGTTTTGCAAGTGTAGTGTCACAGCGGTGGTGTAAATTGTAAATGGTGTACATTCTAAGACAAGCGATTCAAAATGGCAGCTATAAATTCCACGAAACCGAGTCGCGAGTTTCGGAGGCATGCAAATCACGTAATACGGGAAAGAGCGTTAGGTTTCGATTGGTCGGAGGGTTCGCGTATATTTCGGCTGGCCAGTCACGTGGCTGAGGTCTGAGAGCGGAGACATGGTGCTCGGTTCTCAGTATCCAGGATAGGCTTGGCTAATCGCTCGTAAATACGCAGCCGATG
Organism: Lasioglossum pauxillum; assembly: GCA_933228785.1. Taxonomy (NCBI): domain Eukaryota; kingdom Metazoa; phylum Arthropoda; class Insecta; order Hymenoptera; family Halictidae; genus Lasioglossum; species Lasioglossum pauxillum. Next base: position 40,076,573 of record OW121705.1, on the reverse strand, counting down.
CCTCGTGTTGCCTCGCGTATTCGTAACCCATAAAGTGCGCTTGACTAGAATTTCAACCAGCCGAGTCGTCGAGACGACCTAATGTTGCAATCTTATCAACCCACGGGCACGACTGTCAAAGGGCTGTGCTAGAAATCGATACACAACACGTGCTCGCACCTCCCGAGCACTTTATGCTAAACGATACACTATTATTTTACGTTGGTCATTGGAAAAGTTCGCGGCTTCATCCGTAGATAACAATAATATTTAAAATTTCAAGTTAATTTAAAGAGAACTATGTCGCTAGCCGCGGTGAAATGGATAAATTCATCGAGCCATAGTTAAGGATGTTCTGGAGGTATATAAACGCAACAAAATTTTTGAAAATTTGGCAAGATATAATTCTTACTAAATTAATGTAATTACCAAAGTTTGGGTTCGATTCACTGCACCGTTTAAGAATTATAGCAACTTAAAGTTTGCACATTTTAACACGTCTTCTTATGGAGAATTCATAAAATTGGAATTCATAGAAGTGGACTTCAAACTCTATTTAAACCTTGAAAAAACGCAACTAGAATCTCCAGTTTTTTTTATATGTAGTAAAAATTATATAATTAATTATGTTCAAAATTTATTAGGATTCACTAAACAGTTACAGAGCAAAAAAATTATAAACTGTTACAAAATTTATCGTGTTGTCTTTTACTAGCATGGAAACGCGACAAGTGTAGACCACTGAATATAGTTACAGAGGGTACAGTATTCGCAAAAGTTTCATGCAAAATATACTCATGAATGGCTTTCATTGCCAATATATTGATGGATTTCGAATTTCTTGAACTTTTGTCTCCCATTGTACCTCCAGAACATCCTTAAGTTTATTAAAAATATTTAAATAAAAATAAAATTTTAAAAAATACCACGTATTTAAAACGGACTAAAAAGTATAAAATAAAATTTTAAAAAAACGCCACGTTTAAAAGCGGACTAAAAAGTATAAAATAATTTTTTCTAGCCCCATACAGATTCCTAACCCCGTACAGATAGTCCTGAGAATTTGTGATTGTGAATTTTGAATAGCTATGAAAATACTTGTAAGATTGCAAACGAAAAACGTGGGGCGCAAGATAATACATAGTAAGGAGTGTAGAGAGTAGCTGCCGCTGAGGAAACTCGCAAAACAGTTCATATCATTTGCAGTGGAATAAAATTGTTAGTGATTTAGGTGTTCATGCATCAATTATCTATTGCATGCGCCCCACGTTTTTCGTTTTAAATCTTACAAGTATTTTCTTAGCTATTCAAAATTCACAGTCACAAATTTTCAGGACTATCCGTACGGGGTTAGGAATCTGTATGGGGCTGGAAAAAATTATTTTATACTTTTTAGTCCGTTTTTCAACGTGGCGTTTTTTAAAATTTTATTTTATACTTTTTAGTCCGTTTTAAAAACGTGGTATTTTTTAAAAATTTATTTTTATTTAAATAATTATTTTCTGCTTTTTAGCCTTATATGTGTGAAATTTTACAATCGATTTTGAACATTTTGATGAGATTATAACAGAGACATGTAGTAAATTTCAGACGGTATTGCGACGCGTCATATCGAAAACGAACGCCGTGGTAAAATGTCAAAGATAAAGGTTCGACGGAGAATTTCGGTGTAACTGTTCTTTCGCTTGGTAAACAAACATTATACTATAATAATACGTAGTAACTTTGTAAACACCGCACGGAGCTCGAACGCACACTGACGCACACTGAGCTCCTTCGGTGCGAAGCGGGTCAGTGGAGTGGGGATGAGTCAGAGTGGGAACACGTAGTAGAGTGGGGACGCTGAACGCGAAGACGTACTACGTCACGCGGCGGGCGGTGCAAAGGTTCAAATTATTAATAATTTATATCTCCTGAACGCATAGGCTTTTTTAAAAAATTTTTTTAAATATTGCATTGTCATCCAGTTCTGAGCTATGTTTAAAATTTCAAGTCTCTAGCTCATCGGGAAGATAGTTAGAACGGGAAGATAGAAGATAGAACAGACAAACAAGAAAGCGAGCTAATAAAAACGTGGTAAAAAGTTGTTCAGAATGATGACCTTGACAACATATTTCAAGATGATGAAAATCTGAGATGAGACCCTCTTTCTAAACAATTACCCTGAAAGCTCACCCTGTATATGTATGGTCAGAGTCAGTTTATGTATGGTCTAATCCCTAATTGGATCGGGAAGTGAGTTTAAAATCAATCGCAAAATTTGTACCGAACAAACAGACAAACAAGAAAGCGAGCTAATAAAAACGCGGTAAAAACGTTTAATGCCTAAAGAAATTTGTAATGAAATGTTTATGATTAAAATGAAACAGGCAGGGATTACAAGGACTACGACATGCAAGTGATCCTATGCCGATTCACGAATGGTATAAAGGCACCGTGACGTCATAGGTGTCCACGGTTTCCATCTGCCAGCTCCTTAATTTTGAACGACAGTGAACGGCGCCTGGGCAGCTCCCCGAGACAAAGACGTGGGCGTCTTTATCGATGCAATAATATACCGTGAGCTAGTTCGGGTCCGCTGCTAACCCGACGCGCGAGAAAAGAACCTTTTAGCTCGTGTCAAGGTGTAGTCCCGCCGAGGGAATGATAGAACAGCCGCGACAAAAACCGGCAGTTTCGTGTCCTTGCGGTACACCTTGGGCCTCGAGGGCAGGATAACAGCGTTTCTCGGTAAGACCGGTACTGGCAAAGGCCCTGGATCTCGGCCCACGTACCGGCTCACTGTCGTCTACCAACACCTACCTCATCCTTCTAGCCAGCGAGCGCACCAGGAAGAACACTTTCTTCGGCCACGCTCGTCGGAACTGCGATCAGATACCACGCCTGATTCGATTATAGACTTCCATCGACCTGTTAACGTTTCGTCCGTGGACAACTCTAATATCCACGTTTTACGAGCGAACTCCGTGCCATTTTAAGGATTTACGACAAACAAGAGAAGAATACGATTTTTATGGTAATATGTCCTCGAAAAAGAACACATTGACCCACATGCGGTAGTTCTAAGTAATATCAAATATAAATAGCTGATAATTTGTACTGGCTACTAGAAAATTCAACGTTGAATGGAACGTTCACAACTCTGGGTTAAAATGGAGCCAAGACCCGCCATGCGAGGGTGAACCGCGTTGCAGTAGGGTAGACTATAGCCGCTCTTCCAGAAGATTTAAGGTCCTGTCAGCTCTATGACGGTGCTAGCTCTAGAGCGTACTCAAAAGCCCGACTCCGCCGGGAGATTTAAGGTCCTGTCAGGCTCTATGACGCGACTGGCTTTTGAGGTAAACTTTATATTCGCGTTTCGGCGTTATCTGGGACGCGATCTGACGTCCGGTGTATCGTCGGACACGCGCGTGCAGGCTCAGAGCAGAGAGGAGGCCCGGCCAGGCCCGAGAAGTGGTGCAGAGCAAGTGATGCATGGACGCGTAGCAGTGTGTCCCCGGTATTCTTAAAGTGCGCTATTTATACCCCTGACTGCATGGGCTGAAAGAACGGGCGAGGAGCGGGTTCCTCAATAAGGCAGCAGGTAGGCCGTACAGTGATTCAGAGCCGATTTTTCCAGCTGGACCAGACGGTGGCTCGGCTTCACCGTCTGCGTCCGCAATTCCATCTCGTCTGCCTCTTCCCACCCTCTACCGGGCTGCCCTCCGGTCCTCTTCTCTACCTCTTCTGCCTCTACCAACTTCTCTGGTCGGGTTCCCGTCACTCCTCCCAACCTCCGGGGCAACCTTCTCCCCTTCTTTTTCGCGCATCTTTCATGCAGCTAATCCCGAATCATGGATCTTGTTGTCACCTTGATCTCTCACGATCGTCTCGTCTCGTCTCGTTCGCCGGCCGGGGGAGATCCTTTAAAGGTGAACCGGGATAAGACGCACGCACGGCCGCGCGTGCTTGCTTGCTTGCTTGCTTGCTCGCTTACTTGCTTGTCCGTATGATCGCTCGCGCGAGCGCGCACGTCGCGCCGGGGAAATTAAACCGCGTCTGATTAAAACCTGCCGCATCCACTTGGCTCGACAAGCGCACCGCTTGGCGCCCCGTTTTTGCTCGCGGATTTTTGGCGCCGCCGCTCTGATCGAACGGTTGCGCACCGCGTTCGATCAACGACGTCTCGGAACGCGGCTGTTTAACACTGCCGAAGTCAGATTGACTGGTTCCTAATCTGTTCCTTCGCAATTAGTGAAATTATACAAATGTTTCGATGTTGTTTCTTTTGGTAGAGGCGGTCACGACAATCTGATCAAGAATCATCGTGACTGTTTTGTTTTAGTCCATCCTAAGATTTCGTATTTATTGAAATAGAAAGGAGTGATTAAAACTATATAAAAAGTTCTTCTGTATGACAAAAGAGTGGCTAATTGAAAGAGTAAAATATGATCGATTACTCTTGAACAGGTCGCTCTATGTATTCGCAGTACAGATTTGACGCGACTGTATATAAACAGTATCAAATTTCGATATATTCTTGTAACCCGGTATCTACCTGTAGGCCGCTAAGGGTAAGTATACGCATCAGCAGCAAGAATTAGCGGTGTGTCTATTACCGCGAATCCCTGTTCCCGGATAACGAGTATGAACGTTCCCGTAAAATGCAATCGTTGCATAGTTTGCGCCGCGTTCTTAAAGGTTTCGCATTCTCGGCTAAACCTGCGGAACGCCGTAAAGCGTTATCAAGTGCAGAGATTTCGCTCGGTGTACCGTTATCTCATTAGGCGAATTACCGAGGAGCCTCGAATGTTTATCGGCGGCCCGATCGAGCTAATGATAGCCGATACTGACGACTGCTTGGCAAACCGAGAACACCTCGGGCTGCGTGGGCGTTGGGCACCTCAATTAACATTGGAATGGCATTGCCGTCGATTTCACGTGGGCGTTCGGTATCCGAGACACGTATCCTTTCGTACGTTTCACTGTCGTCGCCGGTGCTGCAAGTGGCACCCGGCTCCCTGATTTGTCCGGCTTGATTCCTCGGGTTTTGTTTCTGCCGATCGATCCACTAAATTTGCAAAATCATCTGCGGAACACCACCGCGCGTCCCCGTCCTCGTTACTTCTACCCGGCTCTACCGGATGCTGCTGTCCATTCTTTCCAAAGGCAACATCCTATATTTATCCCTGGAATGGTGAAATTCCTGTACACTAAGTTACTGTATTGGGATATACAGTACGGTGTGGCCCACACATCAAATTGAGATACTAAAAATAAAATTCTTTAATAATTGTAGAAATGATTAGCTAACCTAGAGCTAACGAATGATGGACTTACACAAATGCGTAGTATCCGCGGAATGCCTACTAGGGTTGGACCTTAGCTTCAGGAGTCAAAAATTTGTTTTGAGAGTTTTTGGTCTCACCCCCCTAAATTATAAGACTATGAGAAAATAATATACGCAAAATTCGGAGGCAAATCAACAACGTCAAGGGCTGAGAAAAATTCTAGTCAAATATTCTCCCGAGAACCACCTCTCGCAGAAATCTCATCATAATTAACGAGTAGGAGAGAGTCGTGCAGTACCGACCGCTCTAAGTTTTCTTGTTATTAGGTGGACTAGAATCGGTAAAAATTAAAATTAGAAAAGCAAATTTGTAACACAAAGGGAACTTAATAAAAGGCCGGAAATTAATTTTGTGAAATTTAATAATTAGTATTCATTATTTGTAAAAATAAAGATATTAGAATTTGAAGGAAACAAAGAATTGTCGTCCAGTACCGACCAATTACGTATTTAGTAGATTTTTCAGTCTAAATCATTAATAATGTTAAAAAAAGACATTTAGATGTTAGAATACGCATTTTTATTCAAATTTTATTTATACATATAATAAAATAATTATATATTTCTATACATTATGTCATTTTTTTGTTTAGTTTTTACATCTTTCCTTATTTCCTTTCCTTACTTGAGTTTCAACTTTTCTTTTTTCTGCTTCTTTGACTTTTTCCTTTCTTGCGGCTTTTCTTTTCTCCGCAATTATCTTTTTTTCTTCAGCCAGGTTCTTTTTTTTCTGAACTTCGTTTATAAAAACGGTCAAAGTTAAGATTTCGGAGTGTTGCGTCCGTTGTCTTCTCTTCTTTGTTTGCAACTGTAATTGTCGTTTCTAGGAGAGATTGATTTCACTATTTCCATGAAATTTGAAGTTACACCAGGTAAAGAAGTTAATGAAAAATTATCGTTAATATTTAAAGCGAGCGGTGATGATGGTTTTTTCTGCCTTGGAATTTCGGACATTTTTCTGTGGGAAAAGGTAAAAGAAAGATTAAATAAACATCTTCTAACTCCATTTCAAATGCTAACAGATTGAACTTACAGATAAGAAAAGTTTGGCTTATACTGGTCGACGATTGATTGGTCGGTACTGCACGACAGTTGGATGGTCGGTACTGGACGACAAACATGAGGAAACATTTTAGGTTATGGTATACATAATATACAAAGAAAATTCCAAAACAGGGCCCGTTAATTATGCTTAATAGACTAGATATAATATACATAATTCAACAAAGTCGTTTACTTACCTGAGAAGCGAATTATCAGATCTAGAAAATAACTCTTAACACTCGAAATATCAACGCCCACGCTAAATGTGTCAGAACTGCGAAAACAATCGAATGACCAATGTAGCAACGAAACATATTACCCACCATAGTTATATTCATTTGTGTTCGTAAAGGAAGTGTTGCCATTTGACCTGGAAAGTCATAAACTAATTTTGGTCGGTACAGTACGCCGGTCGGTACTGCACGACTCTCCCCTATCTTCTTCATTGATTTAAGATAAGTAAATTGATATAAATTCACTAAAAGAAAGGTAATACTATTCCTGTAAATGATTGATAACGATGTCACAGTGGTTCGAAATAACGTAGGATAATTGTTCGACTGGAACAAATTCATTTGCGTACACGCGAATCCCATACAGCCATTTTTATCTCAGCGAGGGGCTGGGAAAATAAAATTTCATCCTGTTCGCGCAATATTCAATCTCCCCTTGTATTTCGTTTTATCTGTTTTCTCGTATCCCAGCCTACATAACCGAGAAAGCAAAAGTATTTAATGAGTGGGTACAGCGTTTTCTGTTGTCAACTTCAAGCAAGTGTTGATACCGGTTACGAGGCTAATAATTGTAGGTTTTCATGGCTGGTGATGGAAGAAAGGAGATGTTGCTTTTGCTTACTTCAATGTACTTCTTCATTAACAGTGCCCGCGGAACGTTGGCATTCAGCTACGGTTCGGTCAGTTTAATTCGAAACTTCGTTTATAAAAGGTTTACCTCTCTTGCGAATCATTGTGCGCATGCGTGGCTGCGTTCACTGCATAAGGCGCACTATTGATTGTATTATCGGTCCATTCTCACTTAATCGATCACATGACATTTTTCCATTAATGGGTTCCCGTCAATTTCTTTGCGCACTCGAGAAGAACAAAATTCGAGATAAATTTGGGGTTATGTTCGCGGCGCACCGGTTCGATCAATTATACACTAAATAGCAATTTTGTAGACATTTATCAAACGTTCGATTCGGATTTGAATCATTACGTCGTGAGACACGTTTGCTATAGAATGTTTTTCTATAAGAGAAAAAGAAGAAAGATGGTGGTGTGTTTCGTCCTAGACCCGCTAGAGGACTCATCAGTAAGGCTATCTCAGGGAGTGTCGACTCCTATGTTAAAAAGTGGCAACGAATTTAGTTGCTCTCGATGATTTTAGGTGTGGTGGCAGCACAGTAGTTATAACGTATATGTGTGTGGTGATCACACACACCTGACTCACACATAGCCAACCTCTTATGTACGTGTAATCGTATTCATCGCTAGCTATTGAATATGAATGGTTATGAATTTGTTAGAAAAATGAATTTGTAATAAAACATATTTATTCATAAAATTACGTATATGCTACATACATAGTAAATTTTACAATAATAATAATATATATACATAATAATATATATCAGCAAACTTATATTTTCTTCAGTATTTATGCATTTATCATATAAAAATAAAATAGAAAGTTTATGTCGATCAGTCGATGCCAAACAATAGCACTGAATATCACACAATAATGAATACAGAAGACACAGTATGCAACCGTATTAAACAATCAAATGCAATTAAACAGTATCACATATGACAGTTGACAGTGCGCGGCAATGTGCGGTGGAGTGGGGGTACAGTTTATATCCCCACCGCCGGGGCACTACTGTGCTGCCATCACACCTAAAATCCAGAAGAAACTAAATTCGTTGCCACTTTTTCATATAGGAGTCGACAGCCCCTGGGCTATCTAGCGGGTCCTGCCTTAGACACAAATTTCGGGAGGAGGAACGTATACTAACATATACTACATATACTAATTGATGACATTTTAGTAACTTGCGAGAAAGTCGTTCAACGATTTCTCCATCTTGTGGACGATGTCTGTTTTTCTTATAGAAAAACATTCTATAGCAAACGTGTCTCACGACGTAATGATTCAAATCCGAATCGAACGTTTGATAAATGTCTACAAAATTGCTATTTAGTGTATAATTGATCGAACCGGTGCGCCGCGAACATAACCCCAAATTTATTTTAAAAATGTACGATCGAAAATAATTTCTTATTTAACAAAATTCGAGGTTAGGAGAAAAATGTTAGAAGACTGATCATGTATGATGCATGTACATGATGATTTAGTAACGTTTATTACACACACAAAATTGGAAAGGTTACTTAATTGCATCATTGTATAGTATGAATAGTTGATGTTATTTATTAATACAATAATTGCAATAATTTGTGGTTTCAAGTATTGGGAAGATAAGGTCAGAATCGATCCTACGACCGTTTCGAAATTGATACGAAACTGCACAATGATAGTTATTTAATTATAATTTAAATTTAGTTGATAATAAAACTTATTCGAAGTAAAGGGTCTTCACAAGTGTCCTACGACTTTGTCACGACAATCCGATCCCAAGAAGTATCATTTTATGCTATTTTTCTACGAAGTGTTAGTAAGAAAGTGACCAATGACAATTTTATGAAGCGTTTTTCCGTAATTGTCGTACGCCCATCCTTACTCGGCCACCATGGCGGTGGAGGAACGGTTAATCTGGCTGCTGCATACGGTGTGTACATTTACGAGAAACCCTAAGACGGCAACAGCAAATCGCAACTGACCGTGGAAGAGTGTAAGATTTATGATACATCGCTGTCATTGAGGTACAGGAAGAACTCCGAGTCTGTCTTCCTGGCTCGGAATGAAGTAATAACCGAACGCTATAACGAGGCGCAGAAAATGCCTACCGAAAACGTTGTCCCCAAAATAGCGAAGAAGTTGCCGTATCGTTTATCTCGACTAAATGAAAGTGTAGTTACTAAGGCTACAATGAAATACTTTATGTACGTAACATAATATCAGTACGAGTCTAAGACGAAACACCACCTTTAGTTCCTGCAATAGAAACACACAAGAGAACTATGCCGTAATCCATATAAGTATTACAAATATTAGTTATATAATGTGTAGTAATTGATCGAATCTGTGCGCCGAGAACAATTTTTCTTAAAATATAGCGATCGAGAACAATTAAAATTTAACTTAGATGGCGAAAAATTTACAGTTCGAGAAAGACTTTGGTTACGACTCCGTCCACAAGATGGACAAATTGTCGAACACTTTCTCGCAAGTTACTGAAATGTCACCAATCAGTATATTAATAACTTTCCTTATAGAGTCTACTGGCACGTGTGTGTCTAAGGCAGGGCCCGCTAGATAGCCTTACTGATGAGTCCTCTAGCGGGTCTAGGACGAAACACCACATTCAGTTCCTCCAATAGAAACACACAAGAGAACTATGCCGTAATCCATATAAGTATTACAAATATTAGTTATATAATGTGTAGTAATCGATCGAATCTGTGCGCCGAGAACAATTTTTCTTAAAATATAGCGATCGAGAACAATTAAAATATAATATCAGTACCTTGCACTTTTCATTTCGCTAATTATTTAACACTTGATGCACAATACAGTTCTCTAAGGAAGCTATTCTTGATATTTTCAAAAATCCTTCTCTACAAATGGTTGACTCGTTGACCACCGTGTTGTCCAAGAGTGGGGGCATTATTTGTCCAGATTAAAAAATGAAACGTGTCAATAACGGGCCATTTTCGAACCGCGGTAGACCGTGGATATTGAATTCGCAGATAAGGGGGTTCCGCTGTATTTCTATCGGCGGCGGATAGACCAGATACTCATTCGGCGCGGCGATTACTCGTCCGTTGAACAGAAGAGCCGATGGAACGAGGTAGCTATCCGGCAGGCGAGCGAGCGAGAGAGTAAGCGAGCGGGCTCCTTCCGTCCGGCGCACGGTGCGGATCGTCCTGAAAAATCTATCGGCTCGGGAGAGGATATCCGATCGTTCGCGGGATCGTTTGCAGACCGCTTACACCGACAGATGGGATTATCTGATCTTGAATCTAGCCAGGACGGCTCGGCCGCGTATAATTGCCATCGCCGAGCGAACGAGCGTAGCTTGGTGAGCGCTAGAGAGAAGAGCCCTTCTTTTTCTACCCACGGTTCGTTGGCTGGCCATGCTGCTGGCCCATCTCTCCGTGCGGCCTGGCGTTCGTTGGCTGGCCAGCCGGCTGGGTCCGTTCGTACCTCGGCCCAGTCGGCCCGCGGAGAGCAGTCGTTGCTGCTTCTGTCGTCGTCGGTTGCTGCTCGGGCTGCTGCCATGCCGCCTAGCCTACCTGCTGGCCAAGCCGGCCCAGCTCGACTCGGCTGGACTCACCAGCTCGACTCAGCCCGACTCGGCTCGTTCCCCGAGCGGAGTCAAGGCTGTGAACTGGGAATGTGCGTGCAACTATGCTACCTAGACCTTTTATTCCTCGTGGTATCCGCCGCCTTCCCTTACCGTGGCTTATACGCGTCGGCAACGGCCGTCTAGTAGTGCGTCCGCATGAATCTACGCCTGGGCTCTCCTCCCCACCCCGTCGCTGCAACCCCCTCTCTCTATCTCTTTCTCTCCTCTCTCTCTCTCTCTTTCTCCGCGTCCCCCTAACTTCACTCTTTTCCTCTTTCGCCGTGTTCCTCCTCTTCCATTCTTCCATTCGTTGCTCCTTCTTCCACCGTTTGTCTCCCGTGTGTTCTCTTCGTCCTCCCCCTTCCTCCCCAACACCCCTCTCTCTCTTTCTCTCCGCCGCTCTCATCCCCCTTGATAACGATCTTCCACCGACCATGCCGCGCGCTGAACTTTTATAAACCCCCTGGCACCTGTCCACCCAAGTAGATAATAACGCTGCCGCGAATCCCGCACCGCAGCCTGATTGCCTGACTGTTACCTTGTCTACCTACCCTGCCTATCCGTCCCTCTCTCTGTCTGTACTTCCCATGCGATTCGTTCGCGGCTGTCTCTCGTCTTCTTCGTCGTCGTCGTCTTCATCGCGTCTCCTCTTCCTTCCTTTGTCGTTTTCCTCGCCCCCTTCAACCATGCTCCTCTTTCTCTGTGTCCCTCTTCGCCGGAAAGCGACACGAAGAGACCGCGGCGGTTTCTTGCTGGTCGCCGAGGTTAGGCAAACGCTTCGAGGAATCATTGTGTCACTCTACGCCGGCCGATTATTCCTCTACGCCTCACCGCACCACCGCCGATGATCAAGGCGTCGCGTGGGTCGTTGCAAGGACTCTCCGAGGATATAATAAACAATAACGAAGCCGCAAATTAATCATCCAGCCGCGCCTCCCGCTCTCAACCTCCTGATCTCTGACAGTCGGACGACACTTGCTCGGCCGCGATCGTTACGTCATTGGTATCTGGAGCGCTGATCTTTGCGCGTTCCTGCGGTCCTGGAATGTGTGCAATACTAGAACAGGAATGTGTGCGATCTGCTCTCGACGAGGAATCTTCCAGTCGTTGAATAAAAATGTTTTCTTGTTGTGATTTTTGTACAACGATCCTCGAACATGTCTTTACCGGAACAGATGAATCTTCTGGCTGTTGGGGAACACGTTTATAATTGAAGTATGCAAGTTTTACCAAATGGTAGATGAAAATGCATTCACGGAAATACCTTCTAATCATCGAATAAAAATTAAGACGTATTTTTAAGTTCTCCTAACACACTCAGATAAAAATGTTGTATAATTAATAATATTAACTATCTTTTTCGTAATTCCTTTCAATTATAATTTTCTTGAAATTTTCTTCACACGTAATTTAGTAAACTAATTCTCCTAAATTCTCGAATGGCACTCAAGTCATGTATAGTCCAGTTGTAGAAAAGTTACATAATTTTAAAAGATGTATGGAGACATTTCTGACTGAACGATCGACTACAAGTTGCAAATAAAGTCGAGCCTAGGTACCGACACAGAAGCCATTCCCCCATGTAATTAGTTCGTAATTTCTTTTCTACGCCGTAAATTGAATATCCCTAAGAACAGCGATCCCGGTTGCCACGCTGCTGATTCGTTTTATCCCGTCACAGTCCGCTACCTTCCACCTCGCCGTCCCTTTAGGCAGACCAACGAGTTTACGTTTCTTCTTTCGATTCTGTTTCAGGTAAGCGTGACAGATCTCACCAGCCAGCGTGTCACCTGCAGGTTTTACGAGCGCTCGTCATCGACGAGTGTGGTGCAACCGAGTCGAATCCATCGACGACCACCAAGAGTCTTTATCCCATCATCCCGTCACGGAAAACTGTTTTCGTGGGAGCCGTGGTACAGCGGAGGCTGTTGGCAATCTCGCGAGCTCGCTTGTTAGTCTTTTTTTTTTGCGGTGTTTAGATGTGGGAAGACGCCGGGATGAGTTTAGGCGATTTGTCCCAGGGACTCGTCGCGGAAACGCTTCCTGATGGAGCCACTGAGTAGCTTTCGACCTGTGGGACAATCATTAATGAGAAATGGGGATTAATACTTTGCTATCTGGAATTTTAGTTATAGACTAAAGACAGTACTTGTCCCTCTACTCAGAGAATTTCTGTTCATAGTGTGTGGATTTTAACACTTCGATGTAATCAAATATACCAATTATTCGTGAATACTAGAACCACCAGGCACTAAAGAATATACAGTTAATAAATTAAACAAGTTAATTAATGTTTTGTCGCCAACAAAATACAATAGAAAAAAATTCAGAAAAGTTTGTTCATGAAAAATGAAGGTCCCGATGACTTCAACGATCCTGACGTGACCTTAACAGTGAGGTCTTAACAGTAAGGAAGGCTTGAGTTGTTGATATTGGTCAAGATATTGATCTCTCGAAAGAAATATGTACAAATCAAGTCTGCCTTACTGTTAAAGTCACATCAAGGTCATTTTACATATCCAAGTAATTTGCATACTTTAAATATAAATTGAATTTGCATTGTTAATCGCAAACTTTTGATACAACTAAATACATGTACCAGACAGAAGTTAGGTGAAGTTTGGCAGATATGAAATATTGTGAGAGGGTGCGAAGCCCACTTTAAAGTTCAGTTAAAATCATTCACGACGCAATACATATATGCTGCATATGTAGCTCTGCCCCGACGACGCTTTTCAATTAGATCGTTCCACTTACGTATACTAGAACATCGGATTAGAGAGATCGATCGGCTATTAGTATCTAATAGAATTCCTCTGAGGCGTGCAGGATCGCGCATCGTTACCACTTATCGATTATTTAATTGAATAAAGGGAACGGAAGCCGTTGAGTCAGAGTATTCTTACAGCAAGGCCGCGTTACGTTTCATTCCGGCCGTTTAGAACGTCGACAATCGATGCTACCATGCCGGCGCGTCGCGTTGGTGTGCTACCTCTTGTAATATTAAATTTCAATCGTGTTTCTTAACGCGCATCGAGAGAGGAATGCCGTGTTAGCATGATCGATTATACGATTAGAAAATTCTGGAATCAGATGCCACGAATCCATTATATGAATGTATGCGCAAATGGGACCGCGATCTCTTTGCAACACCCGCTGTCCCAGTTTTAATGGAATATTATCTTTGAATTATCAAAATCACAGCTTATTTGTTTTTTGTAAATATATGCTATACGCATATATCGTAAAAATACGATACGCATGATCCACATTAGGATCGAAACGTCGAGAAACATAGTTTAATTTTGCACATTTGCTTTGTGGTATTAATGATCGAACCTTGCGCCGATATCAAATAAATTTTATATCGTAAAAATGTATGTAAAAATGGAAATCAGCATTTTTCCGATTTTCTGGGGGTTTTTGATTTTTTACAGCCAGGATTTTCAACTTAACCGTCCAAATTAATTGCGGTATGTATATCTGGGTATTCTACATTTGTTCGATTTTTCCAGAACTTTTGCATGTTTCTAAATGGTCAAATGGAGTTAAAATTTGATACATGTTTTTCACGAGGTCCAAGAAAATTGTTGATCATCTCAGTCAGCTGCACGTTTTAGTATAATATTATGTTGTTGCATATGAAATATCCGATTCGTAAAACAATAAATTTATTGAAGCAAGTTGCAATCATTTGCATTTCTTGGTTAAAACACTTCATAACATTTGCGCTCTGCATATGCAACGCCCCGATAGAATTCATAACGTGAACATTCGAATGCCGATAGCATTAAGTTTTGCTAGGATTTCGGGTACACCCAGTAGATTAGGCAATTTAACGCCGTTCCTCGAGCGCAAATGAAAAAATTAGACTACTTCCGTCGCTCTTCTACGCGGCAGACGAGCAGCTAGACAATTAACCCGCGCGGTCCGGGCAAGAAAAATCCGATTTGACGGATCCTTGAATGAGTGTACGATTAAAGAACGTTAATGACCCGGCCAGAAAAATGAGGAACGCAGAACGTGGGACGCGAGTCCTCGGAAACTATATAATCCACGTGCGTTCGGACACCCTTAATGGTATATCGCGGTGATCGCACGCCGCGATCTTTTACGTTCCGCGGAACGGTGAAGTGGCCGCTCTTTGTAAGAGGGAGGACTAAGTGAGCAAAGATAAAAAGCATCAAGGTCTCCATGGAATTCTACGAACGTCAAGAACCATCGGCCATGGGTGTATGACCGTTAACGAGCTGCGTTTTACCAGACTGAAAATCTCCCTCCTCCTGGCCTTTTTCTTTTTCCCATTTATCGCGATTATGATTTCATTCTTCGGCCAGGCTACGTCCACCTTTGCCCGGTGACTTGTTTCGTCCCTTTTGGTCGCTACCAGTGATGTCAGCGTCGGTGTACTTTGTCGCTACATTCCCATAAGTCCTATCCAGTTCTTGGAAGATGTAAACGATTAGCGGACTACTGTTGTTCAACGCAACGACATCTGCGAATTTTTTAACCGTTCGCATCTCATTTCGACAGCCACGCTGTCCGTCTGAAAATTGACACATTGGTGAAAAGTTAATATAGGTAGAAGCATCAATTCATTTTGTCAATTTCTACTTTAACGCTAGAACTACCGAACCCATCAAGATATTAATTTTTTAAAACTGAATATATTTATTCATTCGGACGTATTTTGTAACAGAAATTTATGCATTCCGGATAAGTGAAGTCTTATTGTTTTAAAAAAGGAATAGTAATTTTTACTGTACTGAGAGATGAGTCAACTTAATTTATTTAATCATTCTAACAACTTGGAAAAAATACACCGGCATTTTCCAAGTCTTTTTATCTCTTTGAACTGCACTTTCGTCATGAATGCATAAACCTCGCAGTTTGAAGATGCGGTAAGTTTCAAACGAGACTAGTCACAACTAATAAAACAACTGCACTTTCCTCGAGACCGTTTGCTTAGAACATTCGCGTGAGCCACGTTCCAAGATCGCGTCGTTTATGAATCTCGGTATAGCTCATCGCCGACCTAATGACACCGCAATTCTCCGTCGAACAGTTCCAATCATGCGGCGGCCGATCCAATTAGCGCCGGCATTGTCGAACCGCCTCTGTTCGCCGCTGAAATCTATTCGGCCGATTGCTTTCCTGTCCCAGGAGTCGTTCGTGGAATTTAGTCGTCGCCGGGTTCACCGTTAATTACGTTGCTCGAATTACGGGGACCGGTTGACTTTGATCTGGGAAAGTTTGCGAGTAGTTTCCCCACGTCTGCCGCCATGCCTGCACAGAAAAGAAAGAAAGGACACGTAAGCGTGCAGAGATCTGGTTCGTACTTCCTACTCGCCGGTCAGAATCGAGGTCCATTTCAGACCGTGTCGTTCACGATCGTCGGACGTCTCGAATCACCGAGCCAATCGGACACCGGCGCTATTCGTCTTTGCCTGTGGACCGGAGACCGCGTTGTGTAACCTCGGCAAAGTACCCGGAAGGTACACACAACAGAGAGAGGGACACAGTCCGACGACGACAACGGTGTACGATGTGTGCACTTTCACTGTCGTTGCTCCCCTTTGTGCCGCTTCCATCGGCTCCCGACTTTGCCTTTTTCCTTCAATGTCGTCGCGTTCGAGCCTCGATCGATGAACCGTGTGCCCCCCGGTTACCAGAGATGTTTATTAGTCACGTCCGGGGGACAGGTGTACCACGGAAATGGCTGGTGCGATTACCGGTTTCTCTTTCGACCGGGCGGTTTTCGAATCGATATATTTTGGTTTCACTTTCTTCCTGTGCTTACTCTTTCGCTAACGCCGCACCGTAGACCGTTCTATAACAGAAATAGTTGGAATTAATTCGAAATTTTGCATGTCTTCAAATAGGTTAGAACTAGGTCTTTTCATAAGCTAATACTTGATCGAGATACGCTGAAAGCACCGAGGCTTATATTTGATCTGATTTGTTAAATATTAGGTTGTTTCATACGAAATGTCCGACTTTTGAATGCAAATGTTACAATCTACAGGTTTATTCTGTATCATTTTCAGGTACAAAGGTAATTAAGGTCCTATCTTGAAATTGATTTAAAGGTAAAATAATATATCTAAATTAGGATTGAACATAGGGACCTTAATTAGCTTTGTATCTGAAAATGATATACATAAAACAAACCTGTAGATTGTAACATTTGCAAATCAAATTGATTTAATAGTAAAATTACATATCTAAATTGCAATATTTGCAATCAATCGATGCAATTTTTTATATCAGTCGTCAAAGTTCGCTCAACTATTTACTTCAAAGGTATATCCATAAGACATTAATCTGTGTCAAATCTTTGTCATTCATACATGAAGGATGTGACGCGCAGTTATGTATCCTACATAGATAAACAGGATTTTATGCATGACAAAAATAAGTGGCTGTAATCTAAAACAATAGAAAGATTGAAAGTATCAAATCTTGCATTTAAAGCTTCTGAAAATCTTCAAAAAATACCAGAATATATCCTTTGATAGGATTTAGTCAAATCTTGATATATTTCAGATCTCCAAAGGCTACTACCACTAAAAATAATATTTTATTTGGCCCCCTTTCTTAAAAATCGTCTTCCGCAGTATAATTGAAACAGTCGAAGAGCATCGATATACCGCTTTCGACCCAGTCAAATTATTAAATATTAAAGAAAGAAGTCTCGAAGTGTCTCTTGTGCCTCGCAACGGATACAATTTTGCCTAAAAATCCGCAGTTTATTTATAAATTAAATCCGCATCTCAGAAAGCGAACGTATAATTATTAGAAGTATAACAGTAACCAGAAGTTCAGCATGAGAAATGTCTGGTTACGTTAACGTTAATTCAACATAAAGGAGCAACTGATATTTCTCAAAAAGAAGAATTTTTACAACTCAATTTGACCGACTGCTCGATCGTAAATAAACAATGCGCCGTCTCCAGCGAAGAATTCAGTAAAGTATGCAGCGGAACACGGTTCCAGAGTCCCAGTGAATTATAGCATACGGAGGAACACGGGAAAAAGCGTGAACAAGGTGCAAGTCGTTGCACCTTGCGATCGACTTCGCAGGCGTCAAAGTGAATTAAGCGTCGACCGGTGTGGATTATCCTTGTAACAGTGGGACGCGTAAGTCGGTGATGAGCCTTTGTCGAAGGAAGACATTCCTGAAAAAGAGGGTAGAACGAGGACGGAATAATCGAGACTGGCAAGAAGTCGTGATGAGCGTCGGAGAGAAAGGAGGATCCTACAACGGGTAGAGACCTTTAAGATCGTAGAGCAGAGGCATATTCTTCGCGTACCTACACACAAACATATACATATATACACGATCCGCAAACACATAATCCTATGTTCTTGACCAACCTGCCTAACTCGAGGAAGAACGCTCCGATGTTTCGCTGAAGTACATGTGTACGATAAGATCGAAAGTGTACGATAGAAGAGCAGTTGTTACGTAATTAAACGTTACATCTGTGAACCACTTTTGTCACGACGGAGTAATTAACCGCGTAATACTGGATGCAGACGAAAATTACCACTGTGCCACATAAAAACTTAGAGATCAGAAAAGACTTAGAAAATTGCATCAATTGCAAGATACAGGAGCTACATCTTTCTTATAAATAATTTTTATGAGTTGAAGATAACCCAATACGATTTCTAGATTTTTTAAATGGTTTTACAAGTTTTGCGTACATCCTACCCACTTTAAAATTAGTCTATTGGTTAATGCTGCTTAATATCCATATCAATCCATAATTTTGTTTACCAATTAAGTAAAGAATAATCTTGAAGAAAGAATGAAACTTTAAATCGTGAATCTTGCTGCTGAGGTCCTGCTGAAAAATAGAAAACATTTGAAAATATGTTCAATAAACATATACAACTATTTCGACTGCTTCAAAATTTTGTTCACTATGATTTCAGAAAACCTAAACCTGAATAGATTTGTGGATTTCCATGCAATCTAAAAAGCTAGTGTTACATACCAATAAACCTCGTCTTCGATAAATAAAGATTGGTAACACAGCCTTCACGTGATATCACCGCTTCCCTAAGACGGCGAAGGATGCGAATCAGTGAGAACGCGTCTAAGGTTCCAAAGGGGCCCGCGAAGCATCATAGACGAACCCGCGATGCCCGAAATTTCACGGTAATCTGTAATCGTTAGAAGCGTCCCGTTCGAGCCTAATTTCGCCAACGCGGTTTCTCTTTCTGAGTTTCGTCGGTGCTTTGATGAACGACCCACGGAGCCTCTCCCATATTTGATAACACGCCGCGGAATAAAGGAGATGAATTAAGATCGTGCATCCTCGAGCCGTCCTCATTTTAATACTTGCTTTAGTCTCCGCGCGGCGGACTAATCGCTCGAACGAAACGACGAGGTTCGCTCGCGAGGTTCCTCGCTAATTTATAATAATTAGAGCCGCGTTTCTGCCTTCCCGTTTCACCGACCCACCTTTGCACACCACCCTCCCTCATCTAATTCTCGTCGGTGAGCTACGCTAACTCGGTGATTATTTGCTTGCTCCGGGATCCCCTGTAATTTCGACGAACTGCCTTCACGCACGTAAAGGATCGTACAGTGTTCCCGTGTTCCAGGAGCGGTATTCTCAGACTAGCCGAGAGACATAGCCACTGAAAATCCTGTAGCACGATCAAATTGCTTGATCAATCGCTAAATTCTGCATCCTAAAATCAGATAAAATCGGATTAATTTATATGTATTGATAATTTGTATGAAGTAGAACAGGTAGGTCTTATCACTTAGTTCAAACTTTAAGAGAGAGACAGAGAGATGATTAGAAAGAGAAAGTTCGTAGAAACCGAACTACTCTCATCAGTAGACAGCGGATCTTTATGCAAAATAAAATGTTTCTATCTGAATTGCAACAAACTGGGTTGAAATACAAATTTATTTTCTTTCGTAATATGTTCAATCGGTCAAAAATAATATGTATAACAGTATTTTAAAATTCTTCTAATGTTTCTACTGTTTTAAATTGTACCTACTCATTTTTGTCATATATGCATAAAATCCGCTGTCCACTTATCACGAATGAACGACTTTGGTCTTACATAAAACTGAATTTCGAAATTTTACCCAAGAATCAAAGTCGGACTTGATGACCGAACGATCGCAAACGACGTAACAGCCGGCGGCAGTACCATCGAGCCAACCATTGACCGAATGCCATTTTTTCTGACGACAACCACGAAGAATCGTGAATTACCTTGGGTGAGCAGTTTCGTCCTGCGGATTCTCTCGGTTGGTTCGCGACTGTTCGTTCATCCGCCTTCAGAATTCCCGCGCTCGACCAAGCAGATTTCTGCCGTCAATCAAATTGACCCAGTTCGTGCGAGCACGCCGCCTATATCGTGCATAATTCCGCCGGTGTCAGGGAAAATTACTCGACACGCGTCGGAACCACCTCCTTCCTCCGTGAAAAGAACACGCGACGATTTCTTCTCGACGGAACAGTCCGATTATATCGAGGCACAGTCAACGTAATTAACCTCGTGAACGAATTAACGAAAGGAAGATCGTGTGCTCGATAATTATCTGTTGCAACGAACGCGGTTTGCACTTTCCAGAGTTATTACCTTCCAACGAGTTGCCTGCAAACGAAAGGACATCGGTGAGCTGCGGAAGTTCGTGCAAACTTACGCTTTCATCTTAAAGGAAGTGATGATAAATCGTCCTTCCGCCATTAGCAGACCTTATACATTCATGATGTAATCGAGTAGATAACATTTAACATTATAACGGGTTCTAATATTTCTAACTTACGATTATTGAGATTGTAAAGATGCATCCATGAGAAATTAGTCAACAAACTGCCGTGACGTCCGCGTATGGATGACGGAATTATCTGTCCAGATTGAAAACGGCTCTTCCTGTAAAATAAAAATTTTCCAAGTTACTTGTAAGAAACTGCAGTCGATTGAAAATGTACGTTTTCTTTCAATAAAGGAAAAAAATGTAACGTAATAGCATTCCCAAAATCTTCTAATGTTTTCACAGTTTTGTACTTGATCTATCCGTTTTTATTGTACACTGGTAAAATCGCCAGTCTACTTATCGTTTCAGTACATAATTGGATTATCTCGCGGAATAAATTGATAACAATTGAGGAGTGGCAGTAACGAACACGTAAAACGGAGTCGTTCGGCGTGATTCGAAAAGTGCCGCGCCACGGAAGGCTGAATTGAATCTAGTATGATCCAGCACGCCTCGCATAATCGATGCAAAGAGTGAGGAACGTCGCAAAAAGAATTGGCAGCCGCTCACGCGACGGACCTTTAAGTAATTCCACAACAAAAACTCGCGTGTCCCAGAAGCTCGATCAGTGGGAACGACATTTCACGCGCGACGACCTAATACCCCGTAAATCTTGGCCTCGCTGTTCGAATTAGAGGCTTTGGCACGCGATATCCGCTCGTTGCCATTTATCCTGACGTTGAACTATATCGGATATCCCGTGGACAGGCGTAGATCATCGGCAAAAATCTGCACACAAAGACCGATTGCCTTTTTGAAAATACAGTAGTGCTCGGTTAAAAGGCGTAGCTGATCAAATCTCTTTTCGTATCACTCGATAAGGCCCCCAAAGAAAGCTCTATGTGACAAATTTAAAGTCGGTACTCTTACCACAGGAGTAGTCATAGAGTGAGCTCTGTTCTTCTTCATGAAAAATTATCAAAAAATTTATAAACATTCTGTCTGATAGCACACATGACTGGGAATTTTTTCCGAATTTTTGGCTATGGAACCGATTTTTTAATAATCTCGAAAGCTTAAAATTTCTGGTTTTAAATTTAAATTGTATCTACCATCCCCTTTACATCAGTATTAGTTCTCTATCTTTATCCACTGAGATATAGCTTCGCCGAGATCAAGGCGCTGAGAAGTGAATTGTGGAAGAAGAGCAGGGCTAACTCGTGTAAGTTTAATCGAGCAGATTTTAGTTCAATTATGCCGAGCACTAGTGTATATTCGCGGCGCATTTTCGCGTCCAGACGCATGCGATTCCCTTCTGACGACATATGACAAGTGGAGTATAAGAGGATCGCAAAACGCTGCGTCGAGACGCGCTTAGGAGATCCCATCTTTAGATCTTTCTGGTTCCTCGTCGGGGGACGCCGCGCCAGGACGGCCAATGAACGTCCCGCGGTGAGGGCACAAGTGTCCAGACAAATTAAGTGTTGCCCCGACAACGGGCCAGAAACACGCGTCCACACTAGAATTACATCCACCGATACCGATCTACATCGGATTTGAATAATGCACCAGTGGTTTCCAGCTCCAGGGGCGGCCACTCCTCCGTAAAAACGCAGCCTGTGAAATAGAAAATCTATGAATTTTCACACCAAGAGGCGTCTATAGGGATTAATCAGAATTCGCCATGAAGAGAACACTACCATCCCACTCGTGTGTACAAATTGAGGATACGTTAAGATGCTTAATCTCTCAGATTGATGCCACGGGTTGTATCCGTGATACATTTCCGCTGTTCCGCGGGCCGCCATGAAATTATTCAAATCCACGAGGATAGGAGATCGTAGATAGGGATTAAAGATCACCGATGAGGCCGTAGATGGGAATCGGAACGCGGTTCGAATGGTTCGCGCTAATGATCTTTCTCGCGGCGGGCACAGGAAATGTGGCTGGTGAGAGATTTCAAAGTTCATTGCCACGGCGTGGCATCGTTAGTCCTCGGTCAACCTTCACGGATTTAAAAGACGGTACATCACGCAGCAGCGGCCGCGCATCCGCCACGTTTGTCATATCTTTATTATTGCTCTCGCTTTAATGCGCTTCCGTGCCGCGTGCGGTTTCGACGCAATTCGAATTCATTTCCTTCCTTTCTTCCCCCACTTCTTTCCTCTCGAGGCTGCGGGGTCTCGTCGAGCGAAAATGCCGGAGATATTGAATGATTTTTCGAGATCTCTTGGAAACGAGACGATTGTAACACAAGATTTCGGCTCGATGGACGGTGTGGTTGAGGACCTCCTCCACGCTGCAAGTAGAAGTAATTAGATTCAATAAGTTGATGAATATCCGACTAATCTCGCGCGAATCTTGATCGTCGAAAGAAGTTCCTTCGATGTTCGATATACGTGCTCTGTCGAGCTTCGTTTAGTTTACTAATTTAATCCGTTGTGTCCTGAATATACTTATAAGACGGATGTTCTTAGATTTCTCTTTAATGAAGCTAAATTAATTCTTCCATTAGAATTTCTGGTGCACGCCAATCTTTTATTTTACACGGTAAAATTTTAATTGAAGACGGCATGCATATTGAAACCGTTGGCATGGACGTGTAAAGAAACATTATAGAAAGTTCAATCTTATACAATTAAAAAAGCCCGATCATTAGAATGTTTGAAATATTTTTGATAGGAACAAAACCTTTATACCATTTATATTCATGAATACTCTAATTTTTGTGAAAAATATATTATAATAGGTCTCATTTGAACAGTGTTTGTAATGATTGGAGAATGCAGTTGTCAATAGAAGAAGTTGCAAAAATTAATGCATTGAACTTTGTTATAAATGTTTAAAGATGGTGAAAATTGCAGTTTTTCTCGATTATTGACCTTTACATCTACATCCACATCTTTCTTAATTGTATACATATATTAATTAATTTTGTCGTCGGATTACATTGACGAACCAAAGAAGCAGAACCCGCTTCGCAAGATCCGCGGTAGCCAACGTGTCGGCTAAATAAAATCGAATTCCCAGGCGGCAACCTGTGCGGCCTTCACGCGATCGTGAAGGTGTAAAGAGTTTGGGAGTTAGTCGGTCATGGGGTGAAAAAGAAACGGAAGAAAAATGTTGTACGCGAAGGAAGGAAGCAAGGAAGGAAGGAAGGAAGGTGGGAAGGAAGGAAGAAGAAGAAGAAGAAAAGGAGATCGTCGAAAGACGTGGGGAGTTTGACGAGGGGAAACGAGAAAGAGGGGCCCGGGCCGTAACATTACAGAGGAGCCTGCTGAGTGAGATATTACCGCCGTCATAACCTCTAATAACTACACAGAGCCCTTTATAACGCCTCCCAGTGCCTCATTGTACCCACGGTGGTAGGCTTCCCTTGTTTCGTACATAATGTAAGTAAGGCCACGGCCAGACCTGTACTTGAAGATGGTGCCTATTACATGCCGTATGTACTCGCCACCATCGAAAGTTGGCTAAGACGATCGAAATGGGAAGTAGAGCGGCAGCCGGCTCCACTCGAGCACTCGGATATGTCGGACGTACGTGTGCGGTTTCTCTGTTTACTTTCTTTGGCTTGGCCGCCTTGCCTCTTCCCTGTTATAACCAGGAACTCGCGGCTTTAGAAACTGTACGCGAAATAATGACACCGCTCGCAGGCTACCTGGAATACCTGTTCGATTCTAGAACCTGAACGCGATGCTAGATGCCGGCCAGATCTGAGTAATCTTATGTTAGCAAACTCCGATGCATTGCGATTAATACAGTCAGCGGTAAGCACGAAATAAGTTGGTCATCGAATCAGAACGACATTTGGCCTCGTCCAGTTCCTTTCGCGTCACTCGTAAGATACAGTCAACTCACCTAATTTGTCCTGCGTCATAAGAAACTCAGAATTAGCACAAATCAGATTAATTGCGTTATACGGAATTCGAAAGTAAGTACGTATAAATCAGGTTAGAGGAAGAGGTTAACTGAGCACCATGTTAGAGGGAGACTGCTCGAGTTAATTCGAGGGAATTATAATTATTAAAATAAAAAATATCTAAGTCGATTGTCAGACACAGCAATTCAATAAGAATGTATCTTTCTTTCTAATCATTTTCAAAAGTCAAAAACAATGGAATAATTAGATTGCGGATATTTATGTAAAATGAATATTGTTTGCATCAATTACAAGCAAGGGGGACCAAGTAGAAAATTGTTATTCTTTTAATTGATTTTAATAAAATGAAACTGATGCATTGCTGTTTTTAAATATTTTTTATCTGCCTCTTGCTTTAAATTTCATCTATATACTCATTGTTGTTGTAAGATTATTATATCGAGAACAATGAAAGCTGGTGGAAGGGTTAAATAATAAAAACGTGGTAAAATGGCGGAAAGGAACCGGAGTAGAGAAAGCCGGGGTCGAGACAGGAGTATCTCCTCGCGTTGCTGATTAATTATCCATAATTCTAATTCCCTCTAAACGTCAGCGGAACGTGTGAGCGAATTCGTTTCTTCGCGCTATCCGGCGCATCTCACTCGGAACGAGCAACAGAACTTCGCGGAAATGAACACTCGGGAGTATCAGTTTCACAGCGTCGGGCATGGCGAATGACGTAAAATGGATAAACGCTCGTGACGTTGCAGGATGCGCCGCGCTGCGAAAGTAGCTCTCCTCCGAAAGTAAAACGGGAAAATAGAATAACGTAATACGAGAAACACAGAAGGGGAAATTGTTGCGGCGAACATATCCTGGTATTCTATCAACCGGTAGGATGTGCACCTGTGCCATCGGCTTTGCAAAATCGCGGATTAAACGGAACTGCTCGCTATCACGAATTACATCGCAAATATATTCACATAACCATTACTAAATTGAGTAGCTGTCGTTTAAAATTCTGGAAAATGTTTCCAGGAAGAGTTACTTACCTGCTCAGTTTAGTCCAACCCACGACCAACTGTATCAACATTCATGTAACACACTATTTACTTACAACAATTATGAAATCGAATTCTACAATAGCGCGCTTCAGAGAACTATTTACATGCTAGATTAGTTTACAGCACAACTGTTTATAACCTCAAAACGGCAGCGCCATCTGCCGTACGGTGCGTTCCTTAGAACTTTAGATAACATGCCACGTTCCAAGATTACATTGGTTACTAGATGACGGTTGTGGGCAAAATGCGTATTTATCTCCTCAGAACTTACTTTTTTTAAAACAAGAGTAGGAGGAATAATATGCTATATGCGATACTAAATATAAAACACTTACTTGTAAAAAGATATATGTGTCAGGGTAATGACATTCCTTACAAGTCTTTGTGCAACAAGTTTGATCCATTTGTTCAAATGTTTACGAAATAATGCATAAATATATGTACTCTTCGTACCTCATAATCCTGGCAAGAATTCGAAAGAAATGCGGCAACAAGCCGTCCGATTGGGTCATTCCACTCGCACTTCCGGTTCTAGCCGAATTATGGGCTAAAGTGTGTGCTTTGCCCCTGTGCAATCTCGAGGAATAACTTGTGAGACATAGGAAGTATTTCTATACATACCTCGCTTTTATATTGCTATCCACCATTTTGAGTTATCTTGCATATCTTATAGATCGTCTACCATTTATATAGTTAGTCATCTTAGACCGTGTATACATCTATGGCTGTAAGAAAAAACGCCGCATGCCATAATTACAAAGAATTTGCAGTATAGGATTTACGTATTTACTAGTGATGGTTTGCAAAATCACTAACCGTGATTTATCTTTATCGCAGTGATCGCGGGATCACGATCACGATCGTCATTTTAACTTCGTTCAAACCATGATTGTGATTTTTTAATCTAGAGTGAACTTGTTCACTGTTATCCTAATTCTCACTGAAATTATTCATTATTCCTCATTGTTGCTCATTATTCCATTACTTTATGCGATGTAACTCGCAATTTTATTTCGATACTGTAATATAAAACATATAGGTTATGTGTCAGTGACTTGCACAAAGAACAGCCATGCTCTCCGCCAATCAGAAGCGATCATAAAATTGACGAATCGTATTTATCAGTGTTCGAAAATAACAAAGTATCTGATGCCCATTATTGACGTCGCAAGTACAAATCCACAACAGTTGTTCTGTGTACTAATCTATTTAGGATGTAAATAGTTCTTTGATACAATTCGATTCTATAATCGGTTTAAATAGTGTGTTACATAAATATCGATATGGTTGGACTGAAGCAGTAACTCTTTCTGGAAACATTTTCCACAATTTTAAACGACAGCTACTCAATTTAGGTTATGTGAATATGCACGTGAATATGTATGTGAAATTGTCTTCGTTATACATACATAAAAGATAGTATGAGATTGTTGCATATGAAATGTTTGATATTAGAATGTAAATGTCGAGAACTTTTCATCAAGAACTGTTAGGTTTCTATGCAGGATGTCTAAACAATGTTGTACTTCTTTGAATGAGGTGATCCCTGAGCATATTTGAAGTAACGTTTTGCTTTGTGAAAATGTTCTCCGCGTATACGTTGTGTTATAACCATTGCAAGACTGCATTTACATGCATTTCTTACAATTTCTTATAACAATATGTTATAAGATAAAACTTTACGTTCAAATTCGAGGAATCCAAGTTTCTTAATCAATCCAAGATTTCAATCACATTTGACAGTTTAAAACGCTGCCATATCGGTTTCCAGACATGGGAGCGGCTATATGTAGTGGTGAGAGGATCCTGGATTCCTCGCAGTAGAATTTAAAGTTTTACAAAATTGTATAATATTACATTCAGAAAAGTTACAGCAATAATGAAAGTATGAAAAATCCAGCGAGTCTTGTTCCTGATGACTTACCTGGAATAATTTAGTAGGGTTGACTATCAACGACCACCGCTGCAGATAACGTACGGCCGCGTATGCAGTGCGATATCGTAAAATTCAATTTTTTATTATTTATGGCTCAGGTTAGTATTTATGGGTAATGACGGGACACTTTCCGCGGGCCACAGAGTTGCTAATTATTTACGGATAATTTATTGGTCGAACAGGGATTTTTTCGACGACTCGCGGTTGTATGGTGTTGAATGAGCTACACGCGATGTCCCATCGCCGTTTCCACCCCATCGCGCATCCTTTGCAGGAGAAAACGCTCGAGGCAGCGAGAGACGGGAAGATCTACTTTGTTTCCTTTGCCAGTACACACCGGCTCCGTGCCGCTGAAATTGATATTCCTGGATATCGTGTGCGTATGATGCACGGACGGTTACATACAAATACACGATACGTCGTAGATTATCACGGGCACGTCGTGTCGCGTGTTCCCGTACATTTTGTTGCGCGTGTTTTAATTTCGCAGAGAGCTGCCAGCTTCGCCGCTTCCGATCCGTGAGAGATATGTAAATTCGATTCTCGCTCGGATCACGGCTAAACGCTCTGATCTTCGAAAATTGAACCGCCAAATTGTTGTTCGCCTGTCGAGCAAATTATCGACAACCAATTTGCTCTTTTTAGCAACCAACTTTTCGTTGATGTTGCATGTAAAAGTCGCCGCTTTCATCGAAGACAAAAAGTCATTCGACGTTGCTTCAGTGTGGACATAGCTTAAGATACATTGTATTATCCACATGGAACGATCACGTCATCGTCTAGTGATTTTCTGTGTGGAGGGGCTGATTGTGTATGAGAAAAATGATCAAAAATATGTAACAAATATTTTTCTGTATAGAAAAATATAGAAGAATTAAGTTACCGTGCTTCTTCTCGAAATAAGAATTTTTACAAATTTCAATTTAGTTTCAGATCTTACAGAAACATGTTTCAAACATGCATCTAGCCCGTGGCAGTCACGCAATGTCGGAGCCTCGCTCATCTCGCGTTCACCTAAGTCATATAGTTTCGTAGACGTTTTGCACTTCGTTTCTTCAGAGTATCCAACGAAATAAGATTCATTATATTTTATTGCTTCTTTCAGCCTACAATGATTTGCCCAAAACAAGTTCTAGGAAAAGCATAGGCGCCGCACTGCTGAAACGAATTTCCCAGTGGATTAGATAAGTCCTGAGTTGGGTTGGGATATTATTTGAATAATTAATACCTGCTTGAAGAATAACGAATATCAGGTAAAACCACTCGGAGATTACCCAGTAGAGTGTCCTTAACGAGCGCCAAGGTCAAGGTCACGGGTTCTGCCCTCCCCAAAAGTAAACATTGACAAAATCTGTGTCAATGGTGGTCGACATCGACGCCGATCGACGTAACGTCGAACTCAGAAGCTTATCTTAGCCTGTGCAGCGGCCTTATGGGTGTAATGATGTTATTTTCTTGTAGCAGTAAGTCTGCCGTGGTGCAAAAAGGAGGCCTCCACGGCAGTTACATGTCTGTACCACTTCGCATACCTAACTCCTTCGACTTTAACCCCCTGTGTGTGTACCCGGGGCCCCGGTACGCATTCCGTATTCTCCGGCGTGCCGTTACCGTAGTTACACACCTGGACGCCATTTGTAAACGGGCTTTTCCTTTTATTTTTGCGTGGGTAGGCTAGATCGAAGCCACCGTGGAATCCTCCTCAAGGTAAGCCGACGACGAGCCGGCTGTGCTGGCCACGAGAACCCACCCCTCTTCCCTCCACGAACCTCATCCAGTTCGCCAGGGCTCGTTATTACGTCGCTCGGTTTGCGTAGCCTGGTTTTTTCGACCCGCTGAAAGAGCCGATAATTAAAGACAGCCTGGAATGCCGTGCACAAAGGGGACAGCCAACGATCTGCGCCGCGCAGGGCTTGTCGGGTGTGAAGAATACGTTAAGCCCCTTGCACTTTCGTGGAAGCTTCGGTGATAGATACCGTGGCCACATATCCTTCATTTAACCCTCGTTATTCGTCTCGCGTGACACATTATTCAAATGATCATGCTATTCTGCCATTTGTGGAACAATTGATCTGTACATTTTTAACGTATGATATACATATACAGGGTCATCCGTTTTTAAACGGACAAACGTAAACCAGCTATAAAGGACCCCAAATGAAACAATTTTTACCCCTACCACTTTTTTTGATTCGGCCTTGAATTTTAGATAATCGCAAAAAACCATAATTTTTCCACGACGTGCCCTATGCCAAAAAAACAAAGATCCGAAGGTCATACAAAAATATTTTGTTAACAAAAAAGATGCCCCTATTTATTTTAAACCAAACAAAGGAAAAATCATCAAGATTCATCACTGGAGTCCCGAGATATTCAAGTTTATGTGAACTAAAAAAATTATGGTTTTTTGCAATTTTCTAGAAATCAAGGCCGAAACAAAAAAAGTGGCAGGGGTAAAACTTGTTCCATTTGGGGTTCTTTATAGCTGGTTTACGTTTGTCCGTTTAAAAACGGATGACCCTGTATATATATATATATATATATATATATATAGGGTGAGTCGATCAGAACTATTATTTAGAATATCTTGGTATCCATTGGTTATTTAAAAAAATATTTTAATGAATTATGTAGAATTTTAAGGGCATCCTCGAGCGAGTACAATTTAAATTTTTCATTTCTCATTGTTTCCGAGATATAAAGCTGACCTTGACTTTTGCAAAAGTTTTTTCAAGGTCAATTCAAGGTTATCATATTATAGGTCGCTGAATTCGCCCTTCGACTTTCAAAAAACTCAAGGTCACCTTGATATTTCGATAGAAATGAAATATCAAAACATTAAATTTTACTTATTCGATTCGTGCATAAAGAAATATGTTTCTATCTAAAAAATGAAAATTTCTTATTGAAAAATGAATTTCTTATTGACATTGAGAAAATAAAAAATAATGCATGGAAAAAAAAACTTCGTGGTGGGCAGGATTTGAACCCAGCATATCGACATTAAATTTTACTTATTCGATTCGTGCATAAAGAAATATGTTTCTATCTAAAAAATGAACATTTCTTATTGAAAAATGAATTTCTTATTGAAATTGAGAAAATAAAAAATAATGCACGGAAAAAAAAGCTTCGTGGTGGGCAGGATTTGAACCCAGCATATCGACATTAAATTTTACTTATTCGATTCGTGCATAAAGAAATATGTTTCTATCTAAAAAATGAAAACTTCTTATTGAAAAATGAATTTCTTATTGAAATTGAGAAAATAAAAAATAATGCATGGAAAAAAAAACTTCGTGATGGGGGGGATTTGAACCCAGCATATCGACATTAAATTTTACTTATTCGATTCGTGCATAAAGAAATATGTTTCTATCTAAAAAATGAAAATTTGTTATTGAAAAATGAATTTCTTATTGAAATTGAGAAAATAAAAAATAATGCATGGAAAAAAAAAGTTCGTGGTGGGGGGGATTTGAACCCAGCATGTCGAAATTAAATTTTACTTATTCGATTCGTGCATAAAGAAATATGTTTCTATCTAAAAAATGAACATTTCTTATTGAAAAATGAATTTCTTATTGACATTGAGAAAATAGAAAATAATGCATGGAAAAAAAAACTTCGTGGTGGGCAGGATTTGAACCCAGCATATCGACATTAAATTTTACTTATTCCATTCGTGCATAAAGAAATATGTTTCTATCTAAAAAATGAAAATTTCTTATTGAAAAATGAATTTCTTATTGATATTGAGAAAATAAAAAATAATGCATGGAAAAAAAAACTTCGTGGTGGGCAGGATTTGAACCCAGCATATCGACATTAAATTTTACTTATTCGGTTCGTCCATAAAGAAATATGTTTCTATCTAAAAAATGAAGGTGACCTTGAAATCTCTGAAACTCTTTCACCTTAAAAAACTGTTATTGCCATTTTATAGTTCTATTTATACCGACAAACTTTGGTTGATAAAGCTTTCCATATTTTCAAAAAACAGCGGAGATAATGGTGCGGTAATATTTAGTGGACCACCCTGTCTTTCTTCAAAGTTTCAAAGTAGACCGAATTTCGTTTCGGATATTGCATAAACAATCACATAGGAATCGAGAGGTTCAGGGAACTGGTTCTATGGAAGCCAGCTCGAGAGGAGATTCTCCCCGCAGACACGGGTTCTACCCTGTGAACAGTTCTCGTGCAGCAGCTAGGACGTGAAACAGATTTTTGCGGACTGGGTCGCGGGACGGTCGTAAACTGCGGGCTCGGGGTCGGGCAAAAACCGCGTGACGTGTGTTCGGTCTAGACATTGGTCTTACTTAAGCGCCGACTAACGTCACCTATCGCCGGTAGTCGGCTTCGTTTAATTTCCATAAGAACAATTTCGCGGTGCATAATGAGCGTTCTGCTCGACCGGCCCCCGGTTCACCGTTATTAAATTCTCGGTAGAAAGTGAACCGATACCGAAGGCACCGGTCCACTGCGGTGGCGTTGCCGATTTAACGATCTCCGGCTCGGATTAGGGGTGTCGCTCGCGAGCATTATCGTGAAATATACATTATTAATGGAAATTCAACAGGCACTCCGCGCTCTCGGACTGCTCTCTTTGTTCGGGACCGACGCGACGCCCCCTCCGTATAACCGAAGGGGACCGAGGGCAGGGGAAACCGTAAAAAATCGTTGAACCCTTTCAATGTACGCGCTGTGTCTAGTATAGTGATTACCAGTAGGCGGTAAAACATACCGCGAGCCACGATCCCTACGGTGCATAATTTTAAGAAGACGTTTTTGCGGTGATAGGCCAGGAACAGTTTGTTCCACGAACTTCTTCCAACCTGTTGCGAACCGTGTTTCTCTTGCAAATAATGCTGCCTACTTCATTATTTAGTCTACCTATCGCGCCGGTTCTTCGAACCGCCTGGTTCGTTGTTCCGCGAATCAGAAATGGATTCGTTTCGTGAATTATTTACCTCCGATAGTTTTGGAGAACATTTCAAGCAAAATGTACCAAAAATGCTAATGAGTGATGATGATTACAATCTAAATTTATTGTTAATAGCTGATCTCGAGTCGACCATTTCCTCGAACCTATCGAAATGGCGGCATTACGTAATTCCGGCCCCCGATTTCACGTATTTCACGAAACGCCCACGGACCCGGGCGTCGGTGTCGACACTCGATTTCCTTACGAGCATCAATTAGCGGGCCTGATCGATCGGCGCGATGCAAATCGCATCCCACCCGCGGGATCGTTATCCGCGCTATCCGAATTCGTCGAATGAACCGACCCGGCCGAAATTGATTTATCGCTCGTATAAATAGCCACGGGTTCCGAATGGGATCTCCGGACAAGCATCCGGGCCTGATGGCGTAACACACATCGCCGCCGAAATTCATCCCTGGGCAGACCGGGCCCGACCGGATCCGGGCCGAACAAAAATCGACGGGACCGACTTGGGACTCTCTTTTAATTACAGGAACCGCGACCGTATTTTTTACTCCCCACCTACCTAAGGAGCCTTTTAGGCTGTCAGTCGGTACGTCCTACCCGGTTGATGGTCTGCACTCTAATACGGACTGTCGACCGGGAGGAATCGTGACTAAACGCATTTCGATAAAGGCACACGATCCGAAACCGAGATACCGGAGGCGACACCGGACGAGGGATGAGACCCTCGATTAGGATAGTCGGACATCGTGTACCGACTCCCACGGATTGAGACGTAAGTCTAGGGGGGTGGCCTGGACCGGGGAACTCGTGGGTCAAAAGTCATCCTGGATGGAAGACAGGCCTCGCGATATCCCAAGACAATGGACCCACGGCCAACCGTGTGATTAATGATTCGATCGCGGATACGTGTGTGTCTGTCGTCTGCCTTCGATACGGCGTTTAATTAATTTTTCCTGTGTCTTCCTGTGAAGCTGTTTGACACGGGGGGAGTTACTGATCCCGTATCTGTTAAATCGTAACCTGCGAATTGATTCGTTGTTATTTCACTGTGATTATAAGACACTGAAATGAAAACAATTTACTTATTAGTTTTTTATTTTTAAGGCTCTCCATATACATTTTTAGTTTCTTTTACCATTAACGAATAGTGCGTTGACTAATCACCTTAATTTGTTGTCTAGCCACGCGTATAAGAAGAATGAGAATCATATTGATTGGCGTTCAAATAAAATTTAGTTGCAAATACAGCTAGATGTCTAAATTAAAATTGAAGATCAGTAATCATCCTGTAAACTGTAACAGTTTTTGTTGATCGAAACGCTATAGAACATTCGCATTCTAAAATCAGACATTTCATAGAATAGTACGTTGACTAATCACCATAATTTGTTGTTTACCCACGCGTATAAGAAGAACGACAAATATATTGATTGACGTTCAAATAAAATTTAGTTGCAAACACAGCTAGACATCTAAATTAAAATTGAAGATCACTAGGGGAGAGTCGTGCAGTACCGACCGTCGTACTGTACCGACCAAAATTAGTTTATGACTTTCCAGGTCAAATGGCAACACTTCCTTTACGAAAACAAATCAATATAACTATTCTGGGTAATATGTTTCGTTGCTACATTGGTCATTCGATTGTTTTCGCAGTTCTGACACATTTAGCGTGAGCGTTGATGTTTCGAGTGTTAAGAGTTATTTTCTAGATCTGATAATTCGTTTCTCAGGTAAGTAAACGACTTTGTTGAATTATGTATATTATATCTAGTCTATTAAGTATAATTAACGGGCCCTGTTTTGGAATTTTCTTTGTATATTATGTATACCATAACCTAAAATGTTTCCTCATGTTTGTCGTCCAGTACCGACCATCCAACTGTCGTGCAGTACCGACCAATCAATCGTCGACCAGTATAAGCCAAACTTTTCTTATCTGTAAGTTCAATCTGTTAGCATTTGAAATGAAGTTAGAAGATGTTTATTTAATCTTTCTTTTGCCTTTTCCCACAGAAAAATGTCCGAAATTCCAAAGCAGAAAAAACCATCATCACCGCTCACTTTAAATATTAACGATAATTTTTCATTAACTTCTTTACCTGGTGTAACTTCAAATTTCATGGAAATAGTGAAATCAATCTCTCCTAGAAACGACAATTAGAGTTGCAAACAAAAAAGAGAAGACAACGGACGCAACAATCCGAAATGTTAACTTCGACCGTTTTTATAAACGAAGTTCAGAAAAAAAAGAACCTGGCTGAAGAAAAAAAGATAATCCCAGAGAAAAGAAAAGCTGCAAGAAACGAAAAAGTCAAAGAAGCAGAAAAAAGAAAAGTTGAAACTCAAGTAAGGAAAGGAAATAAGGAAAGATGTAAAAACTAAACAAAAAAATGACATAATGTATAAAAATATATAATTATTTTATTATATGTATAAATAGCATTTGAATAAAAATGCGTATTCTAACATCTAAATGTCTTTTTTTAACATTATTAATGATTTAGACTGAAATATCTACTAAATACGTAATTGGTCGGTACTGGACGACAATTCTTTGTTTCCTTCAAATTCTAATATCTTTATTTTTACAAATAATGAATACTAATTATTAAAGAAGGAATTATTTTTCTATCGTACATTTTTCAAATCAATTTTAGGGTTATGTTTGCGGCGCACAGGTTCGATCATATAATATTATATGATCGAACCTGTGCGCCGCAAACATAACCCTAAAATTGACTAATTATTAAATTTCACAAAATTAATTTCTGGCGTCTTATTAAGTTCCCTTTGTGTTACAAATTCCTTTTTTTAATTTTAATTTTTACCGATTCTAGTCCACCTAATAACAAGAAAACTTAGAGCGGTCGGTACTGCACGACTCTCCCCAATCTGTTACGTAAATCGTAACCTGCGAATTGATTCGTTGTTATTTGACTGTGATTATAAGACACACTGAAATGAAAACAATTTATTTATTAGTTTTTTATTTTTAAGGCTCTCAATCTCCATTTTAAAGTTTCTTTTACCATTAACGAATAGTACGTTGACTAATCATCATAATTTGTTGTTTACCCACGCGTATACGAAGAATGACAATCATGTTGATTGACGTTCAAATAAAATGTAGTTGCAAATACAGCTAGACATCTAAATTAAAATTGAAGATCAGTAATCATCCTGTAAATTGTAATAGACATCTAAAATCGGACATTTCATGTGCAACAACTTAATTTAACAATGTAAACGCGTTGACGTCGGTCTGATGTTCATGACGCTGTTACTTAACACCCACTTGAGCGACAGTTTCAGTTCTCCCAACAGCTCAGAACTATTTTTAAGAACATTGTTCTGCGTTAAAGGGTGTACGGAGACTTTTTTCGGCAGACTGTACGTTCTTTATTAGCAGTTACATTCCGTTTAAAACGTACCGTAACGGAGAGACTGTCATTCAGTCGCACCTACGATTCTTTTTACGTTAACCCAGTTCGGTTTAATGTTCCTGTTGGATTTTTCTTGCTGGACCTGTCGGTC
Organism: Lasioglossum pauxillum; assembly: GCA_933228785.1. Lineage (NCBI taxonomy): Eukaryota > Metazoa > Arthropoda > Insecta > Hymenoptera > Halictidae > Lasioglossum > Lasioglossum pauxillum. The sequence goes on along the minus strand of OW121705.1, from coordinate 40,040,667 downwards.
TCCGTGTTCCATGCGTTGCGTCACGCGCTGAGACCTCGTCACCGCACCGCGAGGAACAATTTTCGCTCGGAGCGGATCGGATCGAGCGGAGCAGAGCGGAGTGGCGGCTATCTGCTCGCACGCGACTCTATTCTCGCGGAGAAAGTACTACGCGCGAGTAACGACCCTCGCGAGCATTCGGCATTCGGCTTCACGCCACCGAGAGATTTACTCGCGTGTACCACCGGTTTTGTCGCTCGTTTGTTTTTAAAGCAGCGCGTACACCTACCGCCGTTGTAGTTAGTTTGTCGGAGGATTACTCCCGGCACGCCGGGGTTACGATATTTATGCGGCAAAGATCCAGTCGAGTGCACTTTAAAGGCTAGGTATTAAATCAGCAGGGCTTATTCTATAATCAGCGACTGGAATTGTGCGGGCATTTTATCGGATTAGTTGATGAAACGACGCCCTGTCACTTCGATCGTCGTGCACGTGTCTCGTGCATTACCTGTGGCTCCGTTCTTCGCGGTAATTGAAGGTTTCCGTTCGATCTGTGTGCACGACATTCGTAGCTGGCACTGTATTTACCACGGAATACTCAAGTGTTCTTCAAATCGGATATATTTCTTCGATCATAGGGACTCGTTAATTCGTGAATTAATTAAAACGGGTGAAATAAGAATGAATTCTCAGGTTCATTGTGGCAAGAATTAATCAAATGAGTCTGAAACTTGAATGGTGACGGTTTACTTAACATGTTTATTACACATTTATAACATACACGTATATATTTTTACATTTCTATAAGCCTATTATACACAACAAAACTACGACCCGTCTTACCACGTTTTTGTTGGACACGATGCTATTCTTCAGTTCGCAAAAGAACGTCTGCATTATGAAATTCATCAAAGTCGCAATTAGTACAGTAATTTCGAGATACGGTCGCACCTCATCATCAATTAGAGCTGTTGACGAAAGTTCTTACAAAAACCACGATGGCCTTGAAATGTCCTTGTCGCGTCAGGTAAAAAATGACCACCTGTGTCCACTAAATCGACTTTATAAATGTTCCCGTCAAGGATCAAGCATTCGCCACTGCTGTTAATTTCCTCGCAAAACTGTTTTAAAATGAACTATGCTTCTTGTCGGAATGTATTCTGACAATATCAGTGCCTTGACCCTATCGTAGTCTGGATAGTTTTGCAGGAACCTCGAAACAGGCTCTTCAGTCCCGTTTCGTGCAACTACCGAGGCACTACTGCAGAGCGTTTGATTGCTCGGTCGCGCGGCGGTAATTAGTCAGAGGAGTACGACAAAGTCGTAAACCAAACCGTTTGACGGCAGGTTACCCTATAGATCTGTCACATCCGTCATACAGACGCATTCAGCTGACGCAACGAGGCATCGAACAATCGTACATAGAACACCCACTGAGCTGGCTCGGTTACATCACAGCTTACCGGTCGGTCCCGAGTGCTCGAACTTCAGCCACGTCGTTTTCCGCCGCGGCGAAACCGTCTCGCGTCTGTTGCGCACGGACAAACGCACACACGTGCGTACCCGGGCGACACACGGGAACGCGAACGCAAACGCGCACAAGCTCGATCACGCGTGGCTGTATTCCGCTCGGCCGGTCGCGATAGAAAGTGAAAATAAGTTCTCCGTTTAAACGCGGACTCGGCTTTCCTCGTTCCGGAAGTGGTCCGCGGCGAGGCCAATTAGAGACGTCTGTCCACCGCGGTAGGACTCTCAGTCTGACTCTTCATTAGCACCGAGAGCAGCCCGGTAAGTTCAAGGCCGACGCTCATTCGGAGCCGAGTACCGGGAGAGGCAAGCAGAGAGCGCGGCGCGTTCGTTTGTAGGTACGCGGCTCGAACAAGCAGTACCTTTCCATTTCAGTCGGCGTGCACCGCTACCGCGGGCATCATCATCATTATCATCATCATTATCTGCAGCAGTTTAGTCGTCACCCATTTACGCACGCCAATCGCGTGCGAGAGCGGGGCACGCGGTCCAGACGCGCGGCGACTAAAGGAAAACTTTGATCCGCTAAGTGTCCGGGTGCCAGCATCGCGGGGCGACGTGAACACCTTATACTGTCATAAATCATCGGCGAGATCATTTCCAGTGGTTCTTGTCGCTCCGGGAGTAATAGGTCAGGTGCTGTTCTTCGTTACCGCGGAGGTCGTCCTCGAGGAGAGGTCGGAGAGCATTCTCTGTTGATTATTCACTCTTTTGCGTACAGGGACCAAGTATCGCTATCCAAACCAAAACACTTCGTGTAAAGTGTAAACTTCTAGTCTCACCTACTAGTGCCAGCGCCGACGCCAAGTTCCCTAGGTTGTAAAGTTTGAATTAGGTAAGTGCAACAAAAAATTGGCCTCTGGGAATTGGTCTTTCCCGATATCACAGCCCTTAACACGTTGAGCGCCACGTCAGCCGTCGGTGGCTGACACTAGACTTTCCGTTTAGGCCGCGTCAACCACCGCTGGCTGACAACATTGGGCCCTACAATTTCAGCGCTTCTAAGCGGCACGTGTGGCCTGACGGGTACTTCCTGAAAAATCAGCGTGGCACTCAACGTGTTAAAGGCAAGAGGAACTTGGTCCATCCTTCATATCACTGAAGTGGATGGGCCGGGGAACTTGGTAAACCTTTACACGAAGTGTTTTGGTTTGGATATAATGTTATTTTTGTACGAAACGGCCAGATATTCGGAGGATTCATAGACGGACGCTAATTTGCAGAAAATATCATGATGCATCTCACTTAAAACACGCACAGTATACTGCAATAATGTTACACACAAGTGACTAATTTATTTGTGTGGTGTCCGCTGATTAGCGTAATCCGGACAGCCTTGAAATGAAATGTCGAGTTTACATCGTCGTGCCCTTTCAAACGATACCCCACACGTGTGGGTTCTAAATTTTCAACCCTTTATTTGTTAATAACTTTTTTAAAACAATTAATTTTTCAAAACGATCTACGGGGGGCAACTCCTGGGATCGCCCTGAAGAGTTTAAGTACCCACACGGGGGGTTTAGGACGATTTTTAAAATTGGCCTTTATGGGCCCTAAAAGGTTATTTTCACGTCTAGGGCATATGCCTCGTTGAAAGGCAGGCTTCTAACTTCAACGGAACCTGTTTTTCCGTGATTGCGGGAACCCAAAACAGAATTGGGCCTTATGGGCCTCACGAGCTTGGAGGGCTTTCCGAGCCCTTTCCGTTGATACCCCACACGATAGGGTGCGGGGACTCTATCGCAGAGTAAAAACGGATCGAAAATTGTTGAAGACAGTTAACTAAATCGGCAATTTAAATATTTTTAATTTTGACTGTTGACTGTTGACCCCCCGGTTTAAGGGTAGATAACGAAATTTTCAAAAGGCTGAACCGAAAATAAATAGGGTATGCCCAACCACATGACGCATGTAGTCTTTCGATTTTTTTCAAAAAAAATTTAAAAAATAAAAAAATGACTGTATCTCGGGAACGGTGCGTCCTACCGCAAAAATAACGAAATTTTCAAAAGGCTTAACCGAAAATCATATAGGGTACGCTCAACCACATGACGTATGCAGTCTTTCAATTTTTTTCCAAAAAAAAAATTTTTTTTCGGGATTTTCGATTTTTCCTGTTGGTTTGGATATAAAAGACACCTGATTAAAAAATTTCAAGTTTCTAGCTTGTCTGGAAGTGGGTTAGAATTAACATGATCATCATCATTCTATATATATTCCAAGAATTATGCGTTTTTGGGGTATTTTTATCTCAGGTTCCAGGCTAGGTAGTAAGTTGCTTTTTACATGAGAGTTAGTTGATATTATATCTAGCTCAAATAAAAATTTTGGTTGACCTCGGTTACCGGGGAGAGCGGCAGTGGCGGTGGCAATATTGCAAAAAGCGCAAAACTCTCTTACGAGAATAACTACTCGGCAGCTTAGAGGTCGCGGGAGGGGAACTATGGTTGATATAATGGTATCATTAGTTTTTTCGTAGGTGGACACGTCAAAGACTTTTGATTCTTTAAACGGAACCATATATTTTCGTATCAACCTATCGATGCAGCTTCTTATTTTAATAGCAGTCTAATAATTAGGCACATCCACAAATCGCTAGGCTTTTACAACATATAAAATTCGAGTAACTAACAGTGTCCCTGCTACTACTTCTGACCACACTTGAAACTGAAAATAACCAAAAGTAGAAGCAGTAAGCGCGCGATTAAACTTTCGCTTGCCGCATGTAAACGCGGCACCTTTGACTGTTGGCTCGATGGTATCTAAAAAGACTCGAGAAGTGTAGCAACCTCGAGTCTCAGCGGAGATCGGACGATCGAGTGAGAATAAAATGGAGCCGCGGAAAGTCCGTAGTCTTGTGAATTACTGTAAACTCTAAATGAACAAAGGCCCCGTGATCCGCCGATGTTACACAACAAAAGTAAATCCCCGACACGTAACACCTTTCCTGAGACATTCCGCTCTAAAGTCGCCGATGTTCAGTGAAACAGAACCCGGCGCATGGCGTGTCGTTTCGCAACGCGAGCGTCGATCGACTGGTGTAACGCGGGGTGTGTTTTTCTCTTCCCGGTTTTACGCGTAACACGATTTTTCCCGTTGCACGACACCGAGGTGCCACATAATGATCCGGCAGCTGCTCATCATCGTTGCGTCCTATGCAATAAGCCCGATCTGTGACGCGGCGCGTCCAATGTGGATCACTCGTCCGCCGTTGATCAGCTAGAAGCAGCGGCGCAGCCCCCGTAGCTCAGCTTTAAAGCTCAATTATTTATATACGGGGCTCGCCGGTGATTCGCCGATGCGATGATTACGCCAATCATAATACGGCCGGACCGCTAAGAGCCGGGCATTGTGATTGGCCCGTCGCGGATCAGGCTAACTACTCGCAGAAATCAAAGAAAATAGAAACAAGACCGATCCTCAATCACCTGTAATTGTGCTCCGTCTGTCCCGCCGCTACACCCTTGATACTTAGCGATGCACAATCTTCTCCTCGCGGCTCGCTTCTGCGTGTCTGTTACCACGCTTGCCGATCCAGCTGGTTACTTTCGTGTTTACAGCTGTATTTATTAAGACGACATGCACATCCTGCGCGACGGATCACGGATCGAGGGGATCTCCTTCCCCTTTTTCCCTCTCGCGTGATATCGTTATTAAATGATCCGATTTTTACGCGACTCTGATACCTGCGACTGACGGCCCTGCGAAATCCCATGCATCTTGTGCGGTTTTTCTCGACTTGGTCAGTTTTCACGATTATACACGATATTTTTTGAACTTCCAAGGAATTTTCGGAGCATTCAAAAATCAATATCTTCATTATCTTTTCCTGAATTCCATTCTTACATTTAGGTTTTCATGATGCAGTTTCATAGGGGAAATAGATCCATCGAATTCATCCAGAGAAATAATTTGAATACCATTCATTTGTTAGAATCTGCTTCATTCGAGCTGCAAGAAGCGATACAGAATTGAAGAAATTCCCTTCGTTGTTCGTCACAGAAATCTGCCACAAGCATTTGATTGATTTCAAGCTCAACGAGACTGGGATGATACGATATGTAAATTCGTCCTAGAAACGGGGCCCATTTTCCGTCGAGCAAAATGTAATTCAGTATTCTGCTATGTAACTTTCTAGAACCAACGGAACCCACTCGCGGTCCATATTCTGTAAATTGCGGTTCTTCCTGCGCTCCCCGCGGCCCGCGCTTCTGTCATTTTCTCAGATCATCGCCTACCGTTCGATGTCTCAATCCCCGAGTTAACCAACGCAATCCGTGGAGTCGGTCGAGTATCATCCTTCGCGGCCACCTTCTTCCACGAGCGAATCGAGTTCACGAGACGATCTCTGCCACCCTCGCACATCGACAATCCAAGGTGTCTCGGGCCAAGTATAGCGGTGATCGAATAAGCCAGCAGGTGGCAAAGAGGATGATGACACTGGCCGGGTACATTAAAGGCGAATTTTTCGCTTTAGATATGTACATGCTGATGATTCATCTGCAATTATAAATGTCGAGATCGTTTTCATTCAAGTGAATGAAGTGAAAGAAGTATTAAAATAGTGAAAATTAAAAAATTAATAATAACAATTTCCAACATTTTTAATCGTTTGTAACTCATACAGCAATCAATCAATTTTCATGAGGTTGTCAGCATGCATACAGGGTGTCCCAAAATTCGTGAACTTCCCGAAAATGGGAGGTTTCTGAGACCATTTCAAGCGACATTTTCCTTTGCAAAAATGTTATCCGCGGCTTTGTTTAGGAGTTATTAACCAAAAACAGGGACCAATCAGAGTGCGACCTAGACGCGAGTTGAATCAGTCGGCCCGGCGCGCAAACTGTCTATTGGCTGACTGTGACAACTCGCGTCTCGGTCGCGCTCTGATTGGCCCGTGTTTTTCGTTAATAACTCCTAAACAAAGCCGCGGATAACATTTTTGCAAAGGAAAATATCGCTTGAAATGATCTCAGGAACCACCCCCTTCCGGGAAGTTCACGAATTTTGGGACACCCTGTATATGATTTATGTGGATTTGGAAAACACGTTCTTCTAAATATTAGGTTGGGGAAAAAGTAATCCATTATTTCTTCGTTAGATGGCTTCAGTGATATATACCTCGTAAAGTATTGGTCAGACAACTTCAGGCTTGTGCTCGTTGGAAAAGTGACATTCCGTACTAGAATAAATTCTTCTACAGTTTTGCTATTGGTCGATTCAGTTGAGAGTTATAGGTTATAAAAGATGGAGGTTAACAAAGAGAAAATTCGGTACATTTTAAAATTTTGCTTTGATAAAGGCGAAAATGCAAGGCAGGCGGCTGGAACTGTGAATGGGGTTTATGGTCCGGATACAGTCACAGCTAATCACGCGCAATTTTGGTTTCGTCGATTCCGTTCCGGGAATTTCGATGTTAAAGATGCACCTCGCACAGGTAGGCCCGTCGTCGAAAATGTCGATAAATCATGGAAATGATCGAAGTAGACCGGCATGTTAGCAGTCGTAGCATCGCCCAGGAGCTAAAGATCGACCATAAAACAGTTTTAAACCACCTGCATAAAGCTGGATTAAAAAAGAAGCTCGATGTCTGGGTGCCACACGAATTGACGCAGAAAAACCTGATGGATCGAATATCCATCTGCGAAGCATTGGACAAACGGAACGAAATCGAACCATTTCTTAAACGGATGGTGACTGGGGATGAAAAATGGGTCACATACGACAATATCGTGCGAAAACGATCGTGGTCAAAGCTCGGTGAAGCGTCTCAAACGGTGGCCAAACCAGGACTTACGGCCAGGAAGGGTCTGCTCTGCTTATGGTGGGACTGGAAAGGAATCATCCACTATGAGCTGCTTCCATATGGCCAAACATTAAATTCGGACCTCTACTGTCAACAATTGGACCGGTTGAAGGTAGCGATTGACCAGAAGCGGCCAGAATTGGCCAACAAGAGAGGTGTCGTGTTCCATCAGGACAACGCCAAGCCACACATGTCTATAGTGACTCGCCAGAAACTCCGGGAGCTTGGTTGGGAAGTTTTAATGCATCCACCTTACAGTCCGGACCTGGCACCAAGCGATTATCATCTTTTTTTATCCTTACAAAACTTTCTTAGTGGTAAGAAATTGAGAAGATTCAGAAGATTGTGAAAATCAGTTGAGTTTTTCGTCAATAGGGACCAGGGCTTCTATGAGAGAGGCATTATGAAATTACCTTTAAAATGGCAACAAATTGTCGAACAGAACGGCGCATATTTGACCCAAATCGGACAATCCGAACCAAGTTAAATAAAGTCTTGAAATAAAGGTAAAAATAATAGATTGCTTTTTTCCCTGTTAACTTTTACTTGAAAATTTAAATTAACTTGTAAAATTGCTTTTTCGTGTATAATTCATCGAACCGTTGCGCCGAAATCACCAATACTTTATCTGTTTTATCAATCTTACGATCGACAACATTAACAACATTAACTTTTACTATGTCGACACTAAAAAATCCAGTATCCCAACCACCAAAAATTCAGTGTCCTCTGCTCTGTCACAAATTGCCGAACACGCCCACTATGATTTAACCCAGACTCTGGGAAGTCTGCTCGGTACCCCGGCAAAGACACGGCGTTCACTTGCGCTGGTTTTCGGTGTGGGACCTTGACCGAGTGACGTTCTCCAAGCGGCAAAGGCAACGGCAAAGGCAGGGGAGCAGCAGCAACAACGCGTGCATCAGGAGCAACGAGCACAGGTAACATCGTATAGCAGAGGAGAGCAGAACAGAGGAGAGGAGAGCAGAGCAGCACACAGCATCAGCCTTGCCTGGTGTACCCGGGCATCGGTGCACCAGACCCGAGCGGCGTGTGTGTATACCTGTTAAAGTCCTTATGTCCGTTGCTTCATCCGTTTCACCGTCCATCCGTGCTGCGTTCGTTCGTCCGTCCGTCTGTCTGTCCGTTCGTCCTTACGTCCGTCCGTCCGTCCGTGCATTCTCTCCTGCCTGTCTCTGTCGGGGCCCGGTCCGGTACGTCGGTGGGATAGGACGGAGCCGCGGTGGAAGGAGTAGTAAGCGGCCTACGCAGTATCAAGCTGGGTCCCAGCTTTTATTAGTTCTTCGGCGCTCGGCGGAGAACGGTGCGTGCCGAAGGAGTGGTAGCCCCTAAGTCGCGTCGCAGGTCCGGAATTACCTAACGACCCCGTAATCGGTGCGAGCGAGTCGTCGAAGTGAATCGTACAGGTACTAGCACCAGGGTACCCCGGGATACTCGATCCCGTTGTCGTCAGCTCAGAGAATCGGTCCCGATCGATCGCGATCGTTTTTCGAATAAACGAACACGCGTGTGGTATTCAGCTACGAAGCAGTGACCTTTCGGGGAACAAGTGTTTGCCAGACGGTTCGGATAAAGTTGTTGGTTCTTGGTATCGAGTGTTAGCGCGTGCCCAACGACCTAACAGTGAAGAAGAGAGATAGAGGGAGAGAGGGTTGGAGAAAAAGGAGTAGGCTAGCCAGGGTGAAGAAGGGAAGCGAGCCAGAGAGTATCTATGCTGTGTTCTTAGCCGATCGATGATAATCGTCGCTAGGACGTCGTCGCGTCGCATCAGGATCGGGCGCAAGGTGTTTGTCTCGCCGGGTCCCACGGGACGAGACACCCGGCTGCCACGGTGGCAGTGACAGTTGCTGTACGTGAGAGTGTTTTGTTCGGTAGAACCACGAGCCGGGTCCTCTCCCTCGATCCTCGTTCGATCCTCTTCTTGCTGGCACGTCGCGGTCAAGGGGGATATCCTTAAAGAGCACACCAGAGCTACTACCGATCGGAATGCTACCGTGCCAGTGAAGGTAAATTGAATTCTGAAATTCGAGCGGTCTGCCATTGCCGGGTGCGTTCGCAAGGAACTAATGCGTGGCATCCTCGTCCCGGTGACGGATCGTCCGTCACTGGTCGTCGTTCGTCGTCGTCTCGGACGAGTCTGTTCGCCTGGGAGCTTTGTCGGCCGGGCGGATTGACTCGTCGCCGACGTTCGATCGTCTCTCCCATCCATCTTGCCACGGGAATAACCGTGATCGCCGACCGCTGTGACGGGAAGTGGCGCGCGTTCGAGGAGATCGGCCCGCGAACAGGTGTCATCTTTGAGGGATCGGAACCGAGACCTACCGAACGCCGCCGCTCCATCTGAAGTGCAGTGCAACGGAACGTCGCGGCGTCGCTTCGTTGATCGCTCGCGTTGGTGTTACGTAAATGTTTGTCGCTGGAACGGCTTCTGTGTGTCGCGAGAGGCCTTCGGGAATTCAGGCTGCGAACACTCCGGGAGTGTTCGCGATTAGGCCGACCAATGATGATGCGCGAAACACGTGAGACGATCCGCTAACGAGGTTGCAAATTGCTTCAGCGCCGCGGCGGCCGGCTAGATTTTCTTCGGCTCCCTCGAAGAACGAACCGCACCGCTTCTTTTCGCCGCGTACACGTCACGACGTTCCCCGCACGACGACACGTACGTTTTACGGGTTGACTGACAAATCACGTTCACAATGAGATCACTGTAATTATCGCGGGACACGGGACATCTAACACGCGACATCGCTCGCGTCGGCCCCCGTCAAACGGTCCCGGGAACGGGAAACGTTAATCGAAAGGGAAATGACTTTCGTTGCGAATAGATTAAAGACGGGAACGCGACTTACTCTACCGGTAGATTGGATCTCGTCGGCGATAGGAAAACCAGAAATCCGATGGGGTGCGGGCGGGGAGGGCGACGTCTCGTTCGCCCGGAGATCAATTAACGCGCTTTAACCGACACTTTAATCAGCAGTTCGCGAGATGAGAGTGAACGCTCCGTTGACGCGATTGGACGCTTGTCCGAACGTTGTCGGTCTGGAATTTTGATTATTGGGACGGACACGTGATATCGCGAGACGGACAGGGCTGAATTATTGCGGTTTCCTTTCTCTTGTTGCACCTCGACTATCTACTTAGAGCGTGATTTTCCATGGACAATTAAATTCCTGACTCTAGGCTGTGATTGTTAGGTAGATCATTGTCAGAAAGTGGAATGTTCGTTTTTCATCTTTGGCCACAATTTGCCAAGAGTATCTTGTTCTTTTGTACCTCATTTCAAACCAAGGACCAATGTTATGCATTTTTATGGTGAATACTTGGTTCACACGTGAAAGAAAATTCAATTTTTTTCTGAACTGTCAATTCATTGTTAATTTGTATCTAGAGGGTGAGATTTGCTGTTTTAAAATTACTACTTGGAAACCAATCCTCCTGATCAGTCGTACCGAACTGCTGCAATGAATTATTACATATATCTAAAGTTGGACAAGTGAGCATGATAAATAAGCAAACTAATTCTAGTAGAAATAAGCGAATCAAATGTAAAATGATAGAAACATTCAAAGAATTTACAGATTCTATTGTATTGCGTTCCTGTATATTGAGATCAACGCAGATCATTTTTATTTTGCATAGAAATCCGTACTCTAATACATACTGTATTATGATAAAACAGCTGTTAGCACTTCGGAAAATGAATTTCGAAGATATTGAAGCCTTCCTAGACGGTTGTGAGTTGTTTGAAAATAAATTAAACGAAGCTCGGTTTCATGGAGCGTGCGGGTATTGGAAAAGTCCGGCGCGGCGGAGAAAACGACGAGCAAGAACGAAATGGAAATGGGGATCTGAACGCGTTCGGTTCGGATAAAAATTCGGGCCGATGTTGACGCGCAATAAAAGGGCCACGTGGAGCTTGACACAGTTACGAGGCACGTCGTCGTCCTGTTTCAGCGTCCTTCTCGACACGTCCCTCGTTAAGTCCAGAAATAGACGCCGGCGAGGGCTTATGAACAGCTCAATCCTTTTGCTTCTCTTTTCTCCCTTTCTTCTGCTCGCTCTTTTGTTTCGCCTGTCCGCTCGCAGCGAGCTTCGCGGAATGAAGATCGCGCCTCGATCTGACGTGCGAATCCCCGCGGCTCACCCGTGACCGAATCCCTCGTCTTTTATTGCGTCGAGGATACGTCGCCGCGACGCGATCATACTTCCAAAACGCACTCGATGCGGGAATTAACCCTCCGTCAGCAACCTGGATCGTTTATATCCGCAGCGAAATGGATTCTTTCTAATATTTACTTTTCCCATTAATGCTTTTGAACTTTTTTACATTTTTTGACACAGTAAGAACGATAAAAAAATTAGTCTCGAACGTAAATGACCCAGATTGCCCACGGATGGACAAACCTAGCCCTTAACTGGGTTCCCTGGGACCCAGGCACGGAGCTTCCGTGATTATTTGTCGTTTGGAACTTGGTACTTGCGTCACAGTAATTTTCGGACACTATTAAAAATTAAATCATTTGAGAAATTAGAACAATTATCTAATGGACAACTTTCGATGTAAAAATAAACTTCGGAAGAATTACAATTGGTCAGAACTGTGGAGAAAATATTGAAATTTGCTTTTTACAATTTCTTGATGTGGATGACCTTCCAAATTTACCAACTGTGGCTATTGCGAAAATTAAATGATTGCGGATCACGATTCGGGTCACGAACTCCCGACCTTGCCTGTAGTTGAAGTATGTCAGAGGAACACGTTCAGACGCGGTGCCCATCGTGCGGGAAATCTTCGAAAGTGATCGAACGTCTCCCTTACGACTCCATTCACTCGCTTCGAGTTTTTTCGCAGCACAGGAATCGATGTTGAATTCGGAAAGATTAAAATAGATTTTAACTCATTGACACACAATGTAACCAAGCCTTGCTTTTGTAAACTACTTGATAAAAATCTGCAGTGCAATTTTTAACCACCCTAGCAGCACAAGATATTGTATACACATTCATATAATATCAAAAAGAGATTCAATCTGTTTTTAATATTCAAATATACATACAATACTTATTTTACATTAAGTACCAAATATTCTTTTTTATATAAGTTAGGAAGAAATATTTTTCTCATATGAAAAAGTGTGGCTTAAAAAATATTTATCCAATATTTTTGTGCTACTAGGGCAGTTAATATTCACCTGGACGACATAATTAAATTCGAGTGAAAGGGCAATGGTACTGTCGCGTTGCTACATTAGCCTTTCTTCTTAGCATTTCGGAATTTGCTCCGAGTAGAAAAGGAAAGTAATGATCAGACAGGCATACACAGGAATCATGCGTACCCAAAAATTGTGGCAGTGTAGGTTCTCCAAAACACATTCACGGTTTCCTAGTGGTAATTGGTAAATTATGAATATTTGTGCAATTTACAATTTTATAGATATCTACAAAAAATTCGAACTAAATAACACTGTGTTTTATACGATATATGCAGATTCACAATAATTGCATCTCTGTGCGCAAGCACATTTAATTGTTCCTACCTTGTGCTATTTATAATAACTAGACTGTGGATGTTTATGCAATTTTTCATTTTTGTATGCAAATTTTGAGAAAGTGGAAACAAATAAAATCTTATTTGATACTAAATTCTGCGGAATTTTATATTCTCGAATTCTTTAAAAATTTCATATCCGCAGTCTAATTATAACACACATCGATTTTTCGAATGTAACCAAGCCTTGCTTTTGTACACTACTTGATAAAAATCTGCAGTGCAATTTTTAACCAGTTAATATTCACCTGGACGACATAATTAAATTCAAGGGCAATGGCACTGTCGCGTTGCTACATCAGCCTTTATTCTTAGCATTTCGGAATTTGCTCCGAGTAGAAAAGGAAAGTAATGAGCAGACAGTTATACACAGGAATCATGCGTACCCAAAAATTGTGCTAGTGTAGGTTCTCCAAAAACACATTCACGGTTTCCTAGTGGTAATTGGTAAATTATGAATAGTTGTGCAATTTACAATTTTATAGATATCTACAAAAAATTCTACAGATTCACAACAATTGCATTTTTGTGCGCAAGCACATTTAATTGTTTCTACCTTGTGCTATTTATAATAACTAGACTGCGGATGTTCATGCAATTTTTTATTTTTGTATGCAAATTTTGAGAAAGTGGAAACAACTAAAATCTTATTTGATACTAAATTCTGCGGAATTTTATATTCTGGAATTCTCTAAAAATTTCAGATCCGCAGTCTGATTATAACACACATCGATTTTCTTCTCGTGGAAAGGACCGAGTTCATTTGCTTCTGGAATTTATTTCCAGTTAGATCCGTGGCTGTCGTCCGGGAATGTGAACAACATTATTACGAAGGCGCCAATAAACATTCAAAATTCAGAATCCGCGAGTGGCTTGCTTCGGGCACGGGATCTCCATACTCGTATTCGAAACGACATGTTTTCGTTGATGGCCGCGCGTAACGAGGACTTTTCAGGAACAGTTACGACATTCGGGGTAATTTATTATTCAGCTTCGATATTATACCGTGAAATGCGACAGGTAAATTGGTTCACTGTGGAATACCCTAAAACGAGTAACAAGTGAAAAAACAAGTCCCCGCGTATCTTCATAGCCGTCTTATTGTTCCTCTCCGGAATCGAGAACGTTTATATAGTCGCGTCATAAATAATCCAGCGAAAATTCTTCGTAGTATAATTCGGCACTCTTTTTGTCATCTTGCTCGTTATTTTCTCGCACTTCTACGTTCACGTGGAACAATAATAATATTGTGTAATAATTACCCAAATGAATGTTGCATAGAATTTCTCCCGAGTGTATCAATGCGTATTGAAAAGCTATTCTATTCATGTGTGTTCTGTCTCAAACGAATATAACGTAATCATACGTAAGAATTAATTAGACAAACAGATAAATAGAATACAGGTCAGCGAAAACATTAGAAAAATTTCAGAATATTGTTACATTATTTCCAATTTTATCAAACCAATAAAGGAAAAATACATATTTATTTAACTTCTGTTTCTCACAATTAATGCAGACAATTTTTCTTTTGTATAAATAGTCTACTATTATATATATATATATCAAAAAACTATTCTATTCATATGTGTTCTGTCTCAAACGAATATAACGTAATCATACGTAAGAATTAATTAGACTGTGGATTTTACGTAATTTCATTACAAATAGATAAATAGAATACAGGTCAGCGAAAACATTAGAAAAATTACAGAATATTGTTACATTATTCCCAATTTTATCAAACCAATAAAGGAAAAATACATATTTATTTAACTTCTGTTTCTCACAATTAATGCAGACAATTTTTATTTTGTTTAAATAATCTACTATTATATATATAAAAAAACTATTCTATTCATGTGTGTTCTGTCTCAAACGAATATAACGTTATCATACATAACAATTAATTAGACTGTGGATTTTACGTAATTTCATTACAAACAGATAAATAGAATACAGGTCAGTGAAAGCATTAGAAAAATTTCAGAATATTGTTACATTATTTCCAATTTTATCAAACCAATAAAGGAAAAATACATATATTTATTTAACTTCTGTTTCTCACAATTAATGCAGACAATTTTTATTTTGTATAAATAGTCTACTATTATATATATATATATCATATTCTACTATTAATAATTTCTACTTTACCCCTCTGAAAGAACCAGTTTAATTTAATTCAACTATTACGTGCATTTACGTCCCGAGAATTTCAAGCGATATTATTTGCATGGCCTTGGGGAAAAAGTATTTAGGTAAAGAATCTCAGTGATCGTTCTCCAGGTTGATTTTTGTTTTAGAAACCATTTAATAGAAGTGTTAATTTACTTCCCAAGGCGACAGAGTCAGTTCGCAATCGTGTGACTCATTCCGGTAATTTTTTTTCTCAGCAATTGCCCGCCATTTTTCTTCGACGATATTAAAGAAACAGCCGACGGGATACCGACGGGTTGCTCCAGGCGCGAACCCGCGATTTTATCATTGAATCATTGAATGGACGGGCCGCAGCGGCCGGTTCAACAATAAAACAGGCAGGGGAAGGTGCTAAATATTTACGGGAGACACGTGACTGTTTATTGCGCCGAAGTCGCGGTCGAAGAACGCTAGGGAATCATATCGTACATTCTTGTAACGCTGCTTTAGTGTCGGCGTTCTTGATTACCACGCAGAAAAGCTTGCTCCACGCTCGAACGTCATGCGAAATTGATTTCCATCTTACCTCTCTTTTCTGTCAGCATCGGATACCTCTGACGACTAGATCTTTATGCGAAAGAAATTGTCCAAGTCAATTGTAAGAAACGTTAACAGTGAACTAAAGTAAAAATGACAAGATTGATTTTATTTAGACTTTCGTGCTCATCAAATAATTTTTATTATTTCAATCATTGTAAAATAGAAAATCTGGAATTGATCATTTTGACCGCTGGTGGTAGGTTTAGTATTAACATGTTGATCACTCACTCAATACTCACAGATGAGATGAAATCAAAGTAATCCATTTAATAAAACAAAAACTGGAAAGCTAAGTTTCATGATATCAATTACTGTTTCAGACCTCTTGCATTTTGTAGATCGTAAGCAAATATGGTACACTCAATCTAGCATAATTAATTTTCAATTTTGGACAAATACCACCACTCAGATATAGGCGTTTCAGTAAAAATCAGGTTCGAATGAAATCATTTTCTCGAAACCAGCTCTGCTTGAAAAATCATGAGCGCAGAATTAATTACAAAATGTATTATTTATAAGGGAAAATGAAGATAAATTTAACGGAGTCGCACGTTTTCTCTTCCTCGTAATTAAAGTTGTCCTAATTTAGTAACACTCGTATCTTCTCCGTCGCGCACATCTGAACCAGATCATGCTTGCAAACACACGGAAATTGCAATTGAATGGTAATCTAGTGTTTTGTTTCTTTAATGACTATCATTTTACATTATATTCTTATTTCTCGAGCTGAATATTTTCTATATTCTTCTTTCTTTGTAAAGTTTGATATTTCAAGTTAGATATTTAGCAAAATGTTGATTAGATTTGATTAGTCTGCGGATATTTCTGAAAAATAAAAAATGTCTGCATCGATTCTAAGACACAGAGGTTAAATAAAAATTTCTTTCTTGTTTTAATTATCTTATTAAACTGAAACTAATACATGATGTTCTTAAAATTATTAAATATGTCCACTGCTTTAAATTGTACGTGTCAATTTTTCTTATAAATGCATAAAATCCGCAGTCTAGCCATCAGTACTTCTGAGAAAGCAACATTTGAGATCATCCGAAAATTCTTCGCCGGCGATTAATTAACAAAGCGATGTCAATCGTAAACAAGGCGCAATTTGAACCGGCTAAATATTTTCACACCGTCGTCGCCATAAAGCCGCTCTCCCCAATTCTTTCTCTCCATTTGCGTCTTAGAATCACATTTTTTATTACCCACGCATCTGACGTCACCCTCGCAAAGGATCGCCTCAATCTCATGTTTACAACTAGGTGTATCGTCGAATGAACGCGGAGGATTCGATGATTAGGGTGTAGCATGCGAGAGGATAGGGGATGATGACGGTCGAACCGAAAATCCCAGGTTCTTTGGGAAGGAAAACTGAAAAAAAAGACAGAGACACGTTGTCATTGGGTTTATGGCAACAGGCCAACATTCCGACAGTCCGAGAACCATCGTTGGCAGAGGACCTCGGTCGCGAGGATTCGTTCGCCTAATATGGACGCATGGATTTAGTCCTTGGCTGATGTGCATATCCCTGTTCGTAAGTCAGCAGACATCTTGAGTGGAAATATTAATTCATGTTAATAAACAGTCCAAGAAGGATTTCCTTTAGTCTAGAAATATTTTAGAAATTCATCACCGAACTATACTACCATTGAAATCAATTTGAAATCAATGGGTAAAACGTTATAAATTGTGCGATTTACTCAGTGTAGAATTAATCAAGATGTTGTTGGATTTCGCTATAAACAAGATTTCCAGATTAATTTATTCTATCCAATTATTCTATAGTATATACTTATTGAGCCCAGTGTTATCATTTCTCGCTTAATATTATTGCAGTACAGTATTCATTGAATAGATAATAGACCTACATCTTCTTAAAAATTTTTCTTGATCCGTTCGCATCGGAACCTTCAATATTAAAACGTTTATTATTATTATTATTATTATTATTATTATTATAAACAGACCGAAGCCCTTTTACATAACTGTATACAATAGAAGACAATAAAGGATTACTCGTATAGTAACATAGAAGGGACATGCACAAAAACTATAATGGTACTAACTATATGGTATCATCCTATAATTCTGCGTAATTGTTTTTTAAACATGTGCAAAGACTCAATGAAAAAATCCATACGATTATACAGAGTGTTAGAGTCTGCAATAATGCGATTTATTGGATTTATTAATCCATAGGTAGATTTGGCTTTAAGGGTTTGAAAACCTGCTCGAGATCTCAAAGCACGTTCAGGTGCGTAAAAATTGATTTGCAAGGAGAGAGGGACAATCTATATGGTTATTAATTAAATTAAAAATATTTTATGAAAACTGTTCCACTGTTCATGTCTCAAACAGAACCTATCGCAATGTTCCATAACTGAACGTAGCGTTCCACAGTAATTTCTATTTAGCATTCTTGTCTCGCTCGACCTCTCCTTTGTTTGAAACAGTATCCCGAAAAAAGAACGAACGTATAAGAGGATATACGTCCTAGACACGGCGATCTCAGCAGTCGTTAAAGGTCCCCCATGTACGGGTTAATCCGGCGATCGCGATCATGGGAATTGTCTCATTTGAAAGTTGGCATGCTCGCCCCGTCCCTTCCGCCTAAGGGCTAATAAAGTCGTTGAGCGACAGGGACTTACCCTTTGGTACGTGCTCGAAACGGACGTGTCGCGATTAGATGGCCTTGAGAGATGAAGAAGAGACGAGGTCACCGCTGCTACCTCGAAGGGCGACCGAGATCCCTCGCGGATACTCGCGAAACGCGCGGTGAATCTGAAATCGCGCGCGACGGATCCCATACGCGAGGGAACCGCTTCTTTGCGTCGCGCCGGAGCGAAGCTGATTCCGCGGAAAGGATCGAGCCGGCCTCTTTGCATTCCCGAATGATAATCGGAGAGCTCGTGTGGCTTTCATTAGGCAGAACTGCTGCGCGCCCAACCCGGTCCCCCGACGTCATCGGTACCTACACAGATCTTTTTATCGAATTTTTTCATCCGTGTAACGCTGCCTGCACTTTCGATCGGACGTGCAATGGCCGAGCAAATTATGCAGTCTTGAACATTAGCGATATAAATTACACTGGAACTCCGTTTGCGTCAACTAAATTTTGTCTCGTTATCCCTCGGATTGCGGCTCATTTTTATAACTACACTACTAATTACATTTAGGATCAACTGCTTTGTTTATCAATTTTTTAAAACGTATTTTTGCTACTTCTTCTGAGCAAGTTAAACTTTCTATTATTCCTAATGCAGCAGCTGTGAATTTAATTAACTCGCCAGAAACTGAACAATTTAATGACGATTTTAATACTCTGGGTCTCAATAAACCCGGACTCTCCGTCGGAGGGTTCACTGAACTCTAGCTGGACGAAATCCCATTCGAATCCTTTGCAGTCGGAGCTATTTTAATAATAATTAAGAATAATTCCGCTCGATACAGTTTTTTTAATTTTATGGATATGAAATTGGTATAATACTTAATACTTAATAAACAATACTTACATGTTTAGTAATTGATTAGATACCAACGTATTTAATAATGCAAACAATAGTTTTAATAATGGAAACACTCGAGTGCTAAGGGCTAAATTAAATAAAGAAAAAATCATAGTCACTGCTGGAAGACAGGTGTACTCCTATCATATGAACCAACTTGTCTTTCAACGGGTTCATATAAATGGAGTTCTACTGTATTCGAGAAAGAATCGTTAAGAATATTATCTTATTTGACTTTGTGAAAAACGCCAAATGAAATTTAATTTTTTACGTAAAATAGAAATAATGAAATATTTAAAACAATTTATTATTTCAAATGGTTATTTCCTGTCTCATTTCAAATCATAATTATAATTATTGCTCTATAGGAATGATTAAAATAATTATTCTCTCTTTTAAATCTTTTTAACGCACGATTACTATTTACAATGAAATAAATATAATGAACGAACAGAGGTACCTCGCTGATTGATGATTACGTAAACGAACTTATCGTAGGACCATTGAATCACCTCAAGATACAAATTGCTAATGTCACGGTAACAATGCTTACTTTGAATACGTGGGATGTCGTTCGAACAATTGCTAAATAAATTAGTGTAGTGCCGAATAGAAATGATAAAACTTCGATAGACTTTTATACCGCTTAATTCTCAATTTTCTTTAATTCTTAATTCGCAACCATGCGAATAAGCTCGACCAAGGTCGAAATGTTTCCTTTCGGTTGAAAATCTGACGCGGTCCAATTCTTCAGCCCCGCGGACTATGACTAATTGTAAGAATAAACGCCGCCTTGAACTCGATAAATGAAAAATCAAGCCATTGTTCTTTATGAAAAGTACCACGGACAGTTCGAGACCGCAACGGACCGTGCAACGAGATCCTAGAGGGTTGCGTTCCGATTAAAGAATCGATAAGAGGATGTAGCAACGCGTCATGCTCGGAATCCGAGATTATAGCTTTGCATGACGCTTTACGAAAGATGGGGTAAAATAAGAAAATACGAGGTAGCTTATCGCACGATCACGAAGTCATTGTCACTATTCCGCAACGTCATCGTCATCCCGGCAACTGTCAATAGACCGTTTGCACGTATCTCGAGCGTCTCATCGGGTTGCATGACGACAATGGGGACCATTATCACCCCGTCGCGTTCATCGCAATCATTGTCGGGGCACATGCACATGCTCGCGCACCAACGCAACGAACACAACGCGTCTTTGTCGCGCGAACACGCGCGAAAACACTCGTGTCACTGGTCGATCCTGCTGCGATTCGAGAAAAAATCCGATTCGATTTCGAGACAGAGAGCCGCGGAAAAAAGCAAACGATTTTACTCCTCCTCTTTGTTACTTGCTTTCTTGCATTTCATCGTAGTATCAATTTGCAAACACCGATCGAAGGGATCGTAGAACTTGATAACCCTCGAATGATGGACGGTTGGGGTCCATTCCGACCCAGAATCTAAATTTTAATTTTTTTGCAACCATTATGGTTATTTAATTTTTGTTTAAGTCTTATTTAAATGAGCAGATGCGTCTTATTCGATTTTATTCTCGATTGTTGGAATGTGATTAAGTTTTTTATCGCCACTTTTCCAATATTTCGTAAAAAAAAGTATGTTGCTGGTAGTGAGTGCATCGTATAATTTCTCAAAAATAAAGGGCCTAGCCGATTAAGATGGTCAAAACTGCCCTTAGAGCTATTTCAATGGCTGTTGAACCATTCGAAAGCTGACCAAGAAAAACCCCTCTGAGTAAAATTTCAGCCCTCTAGCTTGCCCGTGAGGGTAGTTACAGGATAAAATAGATTTGGCGCTTTCCGGCGCATTTTCCGGTCTCAAATGCGTTCTAAAATTCTGAAAAAAATTTAACAAATTCCAGAACTTAAGGCACATTTTTGAGAATTTTTTCAGATTTTTTTATTGCAAACTGTGGTCGTAAAAAATGAAAAACTCAACAAATTTCTCAAAAATATTTTTCCGATTTTTTTCCGGTCTCAAATGCGTTCTAAAATTCTGAAAAAAATGTTACACATTCCGGAACTTAAGGCGCATTTTTGAGAATTTTTTCAGGTTTTTTTATTGCAAACTGTGGTCGTAAAAAATGAAAAACTCAACAAATTTCTCAAAAATATTTTTCCGATTTTTTTCCGGTCTCAAATGCGTTCTAAAATTCTGAAAAAAATGTAACACATTCCGGAACTTAAGGCGCACTTTTGAGAATTTTTTCAGATTTTTTTGTTGCAAACTGTGGTCGTAAATAATGAAAAACTCAAAAAATTTCTCAAAAATACTTTTCCGATTTTTTTCCGGTCTCAAATGCGTTCTAAAATTTTGAAAAAAATTTAACACATTCCGGAACTTAAGGCGCACTTTTGAGAATTTTTTCAGATTTTTTTGTTGCAAACTGTGGTCGTAAATAATGAAAAACTCAAAAAATTTCTCAAAAATATTTTTCCGATTTTTTTCCGGTCTCAAATGCGTTCTAAAATTCTGAAAAAAATGTTACACATTCCGGAACTTAAGGCGCATTTTTGAGAATTTTTTCAGGTTTTTTTATTGCAAACTGTGGTCGTAAAAAATGAAAAACTCAACAAATTTCTCAAAAATATTTTTCCGATTTTTTTCCGGTCTCAAATGCGTTCTAAAATTCTGAAAAAAATTTAACAAATTCCAGAACTTAAGGCGCATTTTTGAGAATTTTTTCAGATTTTTTTATTGCAAACTGTGGTCGTAAAAAATGAAAAACTCAACAAATTTCTCAAAAATATTTTTCCGATTTTTTTCCGGTCTCAAATGCGTTCTAAAATTCTGAAAAAAATGTTACACATTCCGGAACTTAAGGCGCATTTTTGAGAATTTTTTCAGGTTTTTTTATTGCAAACTGTGGTCGTAAAAAATGAAAAACTCAACAAATTTCTCAAAAATATTTTTCCGATTTTTTTCCGGTCTCAAATGCGTTCTAAAATTCTGAAAAAAATGTAACACATTCCGGAACTTAAGGCGCACTTTTGAGAATTTTTTCAGATTTTTTTGTTGCAAACTGTGGTCGTAAATAATGAAAAACTCAAAAAATTTCTCAAAAATACTTTTCCGATTTTTTTCCGGTCTCAAATGCGTTCTAAAATTTTGAAAAAAATGTAACACATTCCGGAACTTAAGGCGCATTTTTGAGAATTTTTTCAGATTTTTTTGTTGCAAACTGTGGTCGTAAAAAATGAAAAAGCTCAAAAAAATCGGAAAAATATTTTTGAGAAATTTGTTGAGGTTTTTCATTTTTTACGACCACAGTTTGCAAAAAAAAAATCTGAAAAAATTCTCAAAAATGCGCCTTAAGTTCCGGAATGTGTAACATTTTTTCAGAATTTTAGAACGCATTTGAGACCGGAAAAAAATCGGAAAAATGTTTTTGAGAAATTTTTTGAGTTTTTCATTTTTTACGACCACAGTTTGCAACAAAAACATTTGAAAAAATTCTCAAAAATGCGCCTTAAGTTCCGGAATGTGTAACATTTTTTTCAGAATTTTAGAACGCATTTGAGACCGGAAAATGCGCCGGAAAGCGCAAAGTCTATTTTACCCTGTAACTACCCTCACGGGCAAGCTAGAGGGCTGAAATTTTACTCAGAGGGGTTTTTCTTGGCCAGCTTTCGAATGGTTCAACAGCCATTGAAAACGCTCTAAGGGCAGTTTTGACCATCTTAATCGGCTAGGCTCTTTCTACTGAAACCAGAACAGAAAGATAAACGCGGTTGGAAAGGAAGATTATATGCAAGAAAGTTTTCCGAGGAGGTTGTTATCAAGAAATAAAATGAAATTTCTACGTTTCTCATGAAAGTTTGTTCATTCTAATGAAACACTGGTTTCACTAGGACCAGGTCTCTGAAACAGTAGAAGATAATACAGTTCGCTTTTTGAAAGGAGCAAAAACGTCGCCATCGGTTACCGACGATCTCCTTGGTATTCGGCCAACTCCCGGGACATTCTTTGTCCTGAGAAGAAAATTGCTGTTCCTGCAAATTGCGATCCGGGCAAAACGCAGAACGAACGAACGAACCTCCGTCGTACTTTTACTTAGGATCGCAGGTGGCATTATTCCGGCTCGCCTCTAAATCGTCGGTAAACCGATTTCTCTAACCGCAGTAAGGACGACCGCAAATAGAGCAGCACTCGCCCACGACCTATAGAGAAGTACATACAGGGTGGACGAAAAAAGAACTGAACGTTTCGTATTCAAATAACTATTTTCTTAACCTCCTTCCTTGTAATATCGAGTCGGTCCAGTTGTTTGTTTTAAATCGGGAAAGAATTTTGCTTGCCATTCGGGTAATTACCGATCCGGAGCAGGAATCATTTCTTTAATTCCGACAGTAATATATTGCTGTATAATTTTGTTAATTGTTATCTATAAACTCAAGTAGAGTATGTTGCATTGTTCAACGTTATATTGATTTCCGTCCACCCCGTATACGAACGCACCCACGCTTCTAAGCTTGCCACGAGAGGTGCGCGAGAACCGGAAAATGTCGGGAATACTCAGGATTCCCGAGCTTATTAAAGTTCTTTAATATCCCGAGAATCCCGAAATATTCGAGAGGCCGACCCGCCCCGACTATGGGATACCCGACATTTCAGATTCTCGTACACCTGTACTTGCCACAAGCCAAGCGAGAGAAAGAAATACGAGAAAATGATAAATCCGAAAATCCGGTGATCCGATGTACTAAGAGCGCAGCTTTGCTTGGCTTACAGGTTGGTTGGTGATCGGGTCTAGCGGTGAGAGGGGAAAGATAGAGGGAAAGATTGGCGGAGTTAGAGGCCGGGGGTGAAACGAGTCGGTTTTTGGGGGTAGCGAGAGGTGAGAGGGGCCGAACCGAGGAGAGCAAAAGCAAAAAAGGGGGTAAGGAATCGGCGGTGTGTTCCGGCTGTGTGTTATGGTTGGGAGCAAAAGGCCGGGAAGATGCTCGAGGTTCATCGCTCGGACTTTTTAAGAGAGGAGGAAGCCTCCAACGCCCCCACCGCCAATTTACTATCCCCCGACTCGACCGGGGCTTCCGTCTCCGGGTGGAAGCCCGCTGAGAGAACCGTCTCCTTCAATCGAGACGTCCACGTCAAGAGGATCGGTGAGTCCAGGCAATCACACCATATGAGCAAAGAATACCCGCAAATGGTAGAGAGAGAGAGAGAGAGCGCACGTGCGCACGCGCCGAGACAGAGAACCAGGCTCATCATCGTTGCTTGACTTTCGCGGTTCTTGCCTCGAACCCACGGAAATTGAACGAGACCTTTCTTATTTTCATGTACGACGATATTTGTTCGCGTTTAGAGTCTTTCGAACTTTCCAATATCGATTTTATCTACGCGGAAAGAACCAGCCGAGGTGATCGCGGTTGAAATGAGAACAATTTTGAGTTTTAACGATCGTAAATTGTTGTTTATGCACAAGTGATATCGGCGCTACAGGTTCGATCAAAGATACAAAAATTAGCAATTTTGCAGAATTATAATTTCAACGTTTCGGTTCGGTTTTGAACCATCATCAAGAAAAGTCCGCGTCTGTGGAATTTAATAGACACTGTTATTTATTAACGCAGGAAATTTTATGGTTTAGACAAGAGGTAATATACATACTTGCTAATTGTGAAAAAACACAGAATGAAGAGCGTAAAAGAAATGGTACTTGTCAGTAAGAAGGTTTAAACTGTACAAGACTGTAACCGTTGTGACAAAGTCAAGGCGGAAAACAGAGAAACATCGTAGATCTAACTAGCCAATCAGATGTCAAGGATCAAGAGACACCAAATCAATGTTTGGCGCGAAATTCAAATTTTAAATATTCATCAACAAACTTCCAACCAATGTATTACCAAAAATTGGTAGAAAAATTAGCAATCATTTTATGTGTGAAATTTCGCCTAACAATGTTAATGTGTTTAACCATATTTATAAAAACTGGAAGTCATAAGTTAGATTATTATAGAATCTAACTTAAACCTCTTGTCTAAACCATAAAATTTTCTGTGTTAATAAATAACAGTGTCTATTAAATTCCACAGACGCGGACTTTTCTTGATGGTTCAAAACCGAACCGAAACGTTGAAATTATAATTCTGCAAAATTGCTAATTTTTGTATCTTTGATCGAACCTGTAGCGCCGATATCACTTGTGCATAAATGAAATGAGAACGGTAGTCGAGCACGAACGTCATTCTCCCTTCATAGAGAGAATTTAACTGATTAATTTCTTTTATAAATTTTTATTAAGATTTGAAAAATGCAAGAGAAGATTGAGAAAGTACTTTCACACATCTTACATTTCAACTTTGATTTTATGGAATTTTTGTGCGATGAGCTGGCACTCATAGTGTCAATAGTAGAACTACATTTTTGTAAATTCGATTAGATTGCATTCCGCGACATTTGTTCACGATTCTAGTCGCCATTGCTGTTGCAGAAAGCCAGTGGAAGAAATGCCGATGTAACATTTTTCATTGAATTTGCTCATGTTGTGCTCATGTTTGCAAAAATGTGTGTCGATAAGTATGTAGAATTATATAATATGTAAATTGATCTTGATATTTATCGAAAAGGGAAAGTTCGTTACGTCGAAAGCGTGTGGTACGTATAAAATTCGAATTTTGCCAGTCGGTTTCGCAACAGCTTTTCGCAATTCCATGGGAACGGTGCTACAGTTCGCGTATCATACTTGAGTCAAACCGGTGACCTCGAGAGAGGAGAAAATGCGAGATTACGAGAACGATTGCAACGAAGACACGGGTCTTGTGTTCCAGAAAAAATATGGCCAGGTCCTAGAGCGATCTCAGATTATGGAAATTATTTGTACCGGGCCTCTAGTTTCGCGTCGAGAATCTCGCACTGTCAGATCTGATTCTGAGAAACTCTCCGCTTCAGAAAAATTATCAGTAATCTTCGCGCGGAGAGATAATTTAGCATACAAAGTCTCCTCGGCGCGACGGTACGTTTGTGGCGTCAAAATTACTGGAAAATTCGTTTTCTTCGTTATTATGTAGTTTTCAAAGAACCAACATTTTCCGACGCGAATGAAACTTCGCATTTTAAAAGTTTTCGACTTCAGATCAATTTTTTATTGATTATACGAGAGCGGATCTTCATGCAAGTGAAACAGAAATTTATTTTAACTGTTTCCTTATGTTTTCGATCGTATATTGTTGTTCAAAACGATATTATTAATGATTCCGGCGCACTGGTTCGATCAATTATTAAGGGGGTAGTCTATGCGCTAGTTACAACTAGAATCTTACTAGAATCTTACTAGAAAATATGGGTTTGCGGGAAAGCAAATGCTGTCCTTATTTGAGCAAATTGTGGGCTGGGTGAGGGCTCATTCTAAAGAGGAAGGTTTGACGCAGGGCACTCTGGTCATCATGGCAGTCAGAAAGTCTTTCAGAGACAGAAAAATGCATTGAAATCTGCGAGTTTTTTTCCCAGATTTTTTCTCTACTTTGGACCCTCATATTATACATATTAAACATAATCTCGTTAACCTCATGACCAGAGTCCACTGCGTCAAACCTTCCTCTTTACAATGAGCCCTCACCCAGCCCACAATTTGCTCAAATAAGGACAACATTTGCTTTCCCGCAAGCCCATATTTTCTAGTAAGATTCTAGTTGTAACCAGTGTCGCCAGTTGAGGGGAGTCACGGTGAAAAAATGTACCCCCTCTCTAATGACCAGAGCGGCAGAGGAGTTCAGGAGTAGGGTAATATGTGACACGTTGCGCGTGCGCGACGAGGATTTAGTGGGCGAATGGAAGACACGTTGCGCGTGCGCGATGGGGACGCAACAATGACATGACATTTCGCAGGTTTTAGGTTATTGCAGCGTATCGTAGTTATGAAATGAATCATACGAATCGTTCTGCAGAACGATATTATTGTATGTTATATGAGATGTGATATGAGTAGAGTTCATTAATATGTTCATTAATATATATATTAATATTCACCGTCAATAACTCAATAGTTGTTGCCCTTTACCATCCTTTCCCATAGCGTATATACATATATAGCTGATAGACTATATTTTCCTACAATTTTATTGTATTATGTACCTATAATATATTTATTACATTCAGTATTCAGTTCTACAATTTCGTTCATCTTCCCTATACCAAACTTTTTAATATATAGTACTATAGATTTCAACATTTTTTTCAATATTCATACTCCGCTTCACAACTGAAACTCCCATGTTACAATTCATTTCATTTACAATAAAGAAAGTTCATAATCTGCAGAACGATTCGTAGATACGCTGCAATAACCTAAAACCTGCGAAATGTCATGTCATTGTTGCGTCCTCATCACGCACGCGCAACGTGTCTTCCATTCGCCCCACTAAATTCTCGTCGCGCACGCGCAACGTGTCACATATTACCCTACTCCTGAACTCCTCTGCCGCTCTGGTCATCAGAGAGGGGGTACCTTGTATTCCCCTCGAGTAACCGTTCGGTTACTAACTGGCGACACTGGTTGTAACTAGCGCATAGACTACCCCCTTAAGAATAAATTTTCAAATTTTGCAAATTTTCACAAACTCTCTATTTCAACGTTTCGATCTTTACTTAGATCATTATCAAGAAATCTTTAAAGAATTGCGTCTGTAGATTAATTGATGCAAGAAAACATTTCAGTTTATATGGATTTAAACTAATGTGAGAAAAAAGCTACTTACTTGCTTAGTGTAAAATAAAGTAATAATTCATGTTGTAAAGTTTTAGATAATATCGTTTTGGAGAAATTTATTTTCTTTCGTAATATATTTATAATAGGTTGAAAATAATATAACAGCAGTTTTCTAAATTTTTATAATATTTTTACTGTTTTAAATTGGATTTACTCGTTTTAAAATATTCGTACAGTAAAAAACTGATTTCTTTTACATAATATTTAAAGTAATATTCACCTTAAATAAGCGTAGATAACTTGTATTTACATATTATGAAGATCTTTTATTGATATTTGAGAGAACATTCACAAAATTATAATGTATCGTATTTTTATAAGATTTCACTAAAATACCACAGGAGTCGAACGTTACGATTATTCTACTAATACGATCGAGGATACGTATAATGTCCATTACAAATCATACTACCGAGTCGACAGCCGCGAGTAAACAACTGTTGTACGAACAAACGGAAAGTCAAGCAACGATGTCGGTTTGGGACGTGTTCCGCTTAACTTATACCTAACTGTTCCAAGCTCGAGCTCTCGATATCGATATACAGTGGGTGTACAAAGTTTTCGTACACTTTTTAAAAATTAATAACATTTTTATAATTGTACCAAACAACTTGATTTTTTATAATCAATTAGAAGCATCAGTTTACAAACTGATACGCAAGAAAGATTTTCCAAAAATGACAATTTACAAGGTTGCAGGCAAAAATTAAAAAGGCATTTTATAAAACTTTTTTATTTGGGTCCTTAATGAAAACTTAAAATGTATGTTTTGTAGATCTATGTTAATCATGCACATGCTGAAAATTTCATTGAAATCGATTAACATAGAGCTACAAGCGGTCAAAAATAGTGAAAATCTTAGTTTTCCACGACTTTTGATCAGTTTCTGCTTAAAATCCACAGAATCGTACATCTTTCGACGCTTGTTGTTTTTTCCTGCGTCAATCGATTTCGATGAAATTTCCAACATGTGTATAAAGAACATGCATCTAGAAAACATACAGTAGCGGACAATAATTTGAGACCGCTCTAAAGAAGACGATAACTTTTTAAATATTGTACTATACGATTTGAACTTTTTTGGGAAGCTAGAGCAATTAGTTTACTAAAGGATGTGAAAAGAAATTTTTTCAAAAATTGCAATTGATCGGAAGTGTTGAAAAAATACTAAAAGTTGAATTTTTAACTTTTTTATGTGGGCCTATATTGAAAATTTAAAAAATACGTTTTGTAGATCTGTGTCAATTAAACATATTCTGAAAATTTCGTCAAAATCGGTCGACGTTGCAATGAGCTACAAACGTTTAAAGATGGTAAAAATTGCAGATTTTCACGAATTATTGCAGAAAGTCGAATTACTAATTTGTAAAACTGCTGAGATTAACTAATAACATAGGATCGAACCTGTGCGCCGAAAATCTGCAATTTTTACCATCTTTAAACGTTTGTAGCTTATTGCAACGTCGACCGCTTTTGACGAAATTTTCAGAATATATTTAATTGACACAGATCTACAAAACGTATTTTTTAAATTTTCAATATAGGCCCACATAAAAAAGTTAAAAATTCAACTTTTAGTATTTTTTCAACACTTCCGATCAATTGCAATTTTTGAAATAATTTCTTTTCACATCCTTTAGTAAACTAATTGCTCTAGCTTCCCAAACAATTTCAAATCGTATAGTACAATATTTAAAAAGTTATCGTCTTCTTTAGAGCGGTCTTAAACTTTTGTCCGCTACTGTATGTTTTAAATTTTCATTAAGGGCCCAAATAAAAAAGTCTTAAAAAATGCCTTTATTATTTTTGCCTGCAACCGTGTAAATTGTAATTTTTGGAAAATTTTTTTTGCATATCAGTTTGTAAACCAATGCTTCTAATTGATTATAATAAATCAGGTCGTTTGGTACAATTATAAAAAAGTTATTAGTTTTTAAAAGGTGTACGAATACTTTGTACACCCACTGTATGTATAACACATTTAATCAAGCCGCTGACTAACGGCACGAACGATCGTTGTGCTCTCGCGATCGTTTCGACCGATCTTTTCCCCCTTTGTGTGTAATCATTAATAACGTATCAGTAATACCATTAATTGTTGTCTATTTAATATCCGCTGATCTAGTAACAATAACTCAAAGAAAATGCGGTCGAATCGTCCCCGTGACCTTGACCTCGAAGCTGCGAGCCGCTTCGATCGATTGCGTCCAGGACGTTGAATTTCATCGCATTTTTTGTCGTCTTAATTTTTTGTGCTGTTTGTTTCCCGATTGTATTGTGATACGTGGGCTCGTTACGGTAATGGTGTGTGCGCGCTGGACTCAGCCATTCCTCTTTCACCGCAAGCTTAATTATATTAATTACCATTAATCGCCCGTCTCCTCTCACCCCGAGCCAAGCGATTCACGCGTCCTCGAACGACCCACGTGTGTGTCCCACCGTAATCTCGATGGTTTCCTTGCCATATGGTCGCTAAACCGCGGAACGTTATGCAAATTCAGAAAGATTGAAATTCAATAAAACACCACGCCCATTTTGTACATGCTTCTCTCGTGTCCACGCTGTAAAAAGACGTTCCGCGGTCTAGCGGTCATTTAACACGCGTATTAACACTAAAACCACTATCAACATGATCAACTTCCGACTTTCTTTCATAACTCATACTTTCTCCCTTCTTTTGTAATTGTGCCAAGCTAATTCAGTGTTTAACAATTTCCTCAATGAAGGACAATTTTTTCTCCAAACTTTACGTATTTTTTTCTTTTCTTAACATTGAGATGTAGCGGCAGACTTCCGTATAACGCGATCAAAAAATTGTTTGCAGAGACTATTCTTACAGTGACTCCCACTAGTATTCGGACACTCTTAAAAACACCATAACTTTTTCAATATTGGACTATGCGATTTGAACTTTTCTGAGAAGCTAGAGCAATTAGTCTACTACAGGATGTGAAAAGAAATTCTTTCAAAAATTGCATTTGGTCGAAATTGTGGAGAAAATACTAAAAGTTGCATTTTACAACTTTGTTATGCGGGCCTGTATTGAAATTTTTAAAAATACGTTTTGTAGATCCTTGCCAATTATATGAAACTGTGAAAGATTCATAGAAATTGGTTGATGCGGGAAAAAACGTCAGGCATTGAAAGATGTAAGAATTTTTAGAGTTATTGCAGTTGGGGGCCGAAAATCGTGAAAATCTGCAATTTTTACCATCTTTAAACGTTTGTAGCTCGTTGCAACGTCGACCGATTTTGATGAAATTTTCAGAATATGTTTAACTGATACAGATTGACAAAACGTACTTTTTAAATTTTCAATATAGGCCCTCATAAAAAAGTTGTAAAATACAACTTTTAGCATTTTCTCTGCAATTCCGACAACTTGCAGTTTCTTCAAACATTTTTGTCACGTTGTGTAAGAAATCAATTGTTCTAACTTTTCCAAAAATTTTAAGTCCAATTATTTATTTATTCCAATATTAAAAAAGCTATGGTGTTTTTAAGAGTGTCCGAATATTAGGACAAGTGTACAGTCTTTTTAAACAACTCTTTGTACATATACTGTACATTTATTGCTACATGAAACGCCTATAGGCTTTTTAAACAATTTTCGTGATCGCGTTACACGGTGGTCTACTGAATATAACGTTAACTGCAGGGTTGTTAAATAATAGAAAGCTGAAACTGCAGATTTTTGGAAATGTTATAAACAGACTGTGAATCTACATGTCAAACAAAAATCATTTGAAATAGTAATTTGAACTTGTTTCTCTCTGTAGTGGTTTTGTTCAGCTGTAACAATTATATTTAAACTCTTGAATTCTTATTATTTAGCTATTTATTTACAGTTGATTTTAACGTAACCTTTTTATAGATGCAATTACAAATGCATAAAATCCACAGTCTACAAATCTAAACATTTCGAACACCTCTTTCCTTCAAAGTAAAGAATCAAGAAAGTAAGGGAGGAAAACAGTATTTTCAGTTTGATATTTTTACTGTACATCTGGTTGTACCTTACGTTGCAAAGCAAGGTGTTAAAAATGGGCACCTTGACGGTGGTTCTAGTGTCAAGTTTGATCTTAATAATTAGCTGTTTCCGTATTGTCTGTGTATCCCGGCGTTTTCTGTGTGATCTGCGAATAACTTTACGGAAGTAAGTGGCATCTTAACTATATTTATATAATTTCAGTCGAAGCCGCAGCTGTGTTACGTGGATTTGTAGTTGTGCATGCTGCGTGGGAAAGTGAAAACTCTTATAAATTGCACAGGGACAATGACGACAGTAGTTTGTCACTCCCGGAAACAAACCTGTTACTTTTCAATGAACGTTTTCCCAACATTTGCATCTTCCTGCAAGAAGATTACGTAGTAACACAGGCATGCATTTACTACAGTAGTCACAAACGAATTCTTCATTTATGTAGACTTTTTATGGATTTTTGTCAACGCGTGGTAACTTATTTTATCAAACTAAGTTTAAAAGGGAGGGAGCACGAATTGAGGGGAAAAAGTTGCGACACATGCACGACAGTGACGTAACGCGTCACGTGACCGGCCAGCAGAAGCGTAGGTGAATAGCGTCGTGGAAGGGGAAGGTAGAGTGGGGACACAAGTCTTGATCGGGCGACTGCAGGGAATATTTATTTTGCATAAGAAACTGCAGTCTATGAACACTTTGTACTCGGAGCTATTTTATCTTAAAAATGAACCCTTATACGATCCTCAGGGCAAAAATTCACCCATTTACTATTTTCATATACTGCAAAATCATTGATCCCTTTGTGTATATGTTGTGAGATGTATTTCTTTAAAATATGATGTTACAAATGCAACATAATTTGTTGATTTCACTTGTAGAGCAAACATTTGTGAATTATTATCCTAGTCTCTTTTGTGCAACTATTCTTGAGGAGCGTATGAGGGTTAAACATTTTCTTTCGACCTAGAAATTAATATAATACCTCATACAGTACTTAAATATTTAGTAGTTGATTAGATATCAACATATTTAATAATATAAACAATATTTAGGATAATGGTAAAGCAATTTTCAGTAGTGACTCTGAGTCAGGTGCTAAGATTGCTAAGGGTCAACACTTTCTCTATCTAATATTAGAATACATAGAAGTCTACTAATAAAATTGTCGAGACCCCACCTTTGCCGCCAGTAGCCAATAGCAGAAGACGTGTACCGCGGAGTAGGGATATCATGTGATCCCTACAAGTCCTCTATCATCTCCTGATGGACGACCGGTACTTGGCCGCGATTGTTGGTTTCTCCGGGAGAGTGAAGAGACCACCAGGAGCCAAAGACAAGGAAATTAGCAGACACCTGGAGTTAGTGTCCCGACAGTTAGGCGTTTAATAGCATCGGCTAATAGCGCCGCGCGATGCAAACGATTTTCACGCGAGTATAAAGACGCGCTCTCCGGTCCTCGTTTTCGTCTTCATCTTCGTCTTCATCTTCGCCTCCCGAGCGTCGTTTTCTTCGTGGCGGCCGGCCAGGCTTTCGCCGCTGTCCATTGACGCGAGGCCGTTCATTTTTTCATTATCGAGCCAAGGAGATTGTCAAGGTCGAATGTCAAGATTGCGAATGAATGGTCAGCGAACCCATCATCCATTCACTTTTTGCTCGTGACGCCGCGGCACGATCTTCGCCGCGTCGATTCACCGTAGACGTTCTACACAGATATAGAAGGAGAAGGAGAGAGACGAACAGAGAAAAAAAATTGGCAATCCTCTCTACCGGAGAGAATTGCTTTGACATTGGGGTAATCGACCGGACACTGGTAATTAAATTCGCTAATCTGTCATCGAGCCGGCGATCGAGTCGATCCTATCGCGTTTGTCGCATCTTGCACACCGAGTGCTCGAAAATATTCTCTGGTTGATGTATTCGATACATTATCGTTACTATGTTTCTCTTTAGCGTCAGCTCGTCCTGGTAATACTCGAGGTATTTGTGCCTGCACAGCTGAAACTTTTCTAGAAATAATTTCTTTGGGGATAAAGTGGAGGTTGAAGTCAATTCAAAGCTAAACTTTATAAGGTGAAGTGCCCTATGCCTGGACAGCATGTTTTTCTATTTTAAATATTATCACTTTAAATAAACAAAAACAATTTCTTAAGAGTTTTAACATACAGTTCAGAGTTTGTACAGTAATTTAAAATAAAAAAATCATTGTATAGGTTAATATCTTAATTGTATTAACAAGAATAATTCAAATCTATAGTTGGACATATTAAATCCAATCTAAGCTAGTATCTGGACAGAAGTAAAGCCTATATCGGGACAAATTCAATTTACGAGTTGATCGAGCGAACATAACCTAAAACGTTGGTTGCTGGCGCTGTTGCGCATGGCGAATAGAAGATGCTTTGCGTAATATGTAGTATTCTTATCATAGATTATAGTATTGTATTATTTAACCAAATATATATTTATTTTCATTTACTGTTTTAATAAAACTTGTCATAATACAACTTTTAAGGTTAGGTAGTAATACTGATAGATTTAAGATGTAAACACAAAGTATTATTAACGTCACAACCGGAATACATTTCCTACATACGTTGTTCAAGCTAATAGAAGACTAATTATACGTACATGTAGTTAAATAATTTGCAAACAATGCGTTGATTTTATTCACAAACACGTGTCCGGCTTCAGGCGTAAGCACATTGCGTATAAGCTTAGAGTGGGACAGCTACTGTCATCGCGTCCCAGTATGGAGTACTTATATTTGAAAACAGTCCTAATCTTGGACATCTAATATTTGGATTAATAATTATTATTTACGTTAAGTTTGATTGCCAATTTATTTTAAAATATCAATATTATTATGCGTGATAATTATTTTTTGTCTGAGGGCTTAAATTATATCTTTTTTTCTAACAAAAGTTCGAACTATAAATGCACATGATTCGCATGTAAATAGGCTATTTTGTATACTGTTTTCAGATGAACTTTGAATTCATTTTTAAATTTCAATTGATGTCTCAATGAAATAATATTCACACCTACTTGTAGCTAAGGCCTCAGAATATATAATATAATTATTTAATCTCTTAATTACTGATTTTACTATGAAAATTCAATTGTCCAGATTTAGGTATCACTTTTGGACTGTCCAGACTTAGGGCACTTCACCTAATGCAATTTATTAATTTTTTTGGTATGATATGTTGAGTCGAAACGAAGAAACAAATCTAGCGGTTGCTAGATCTAGAATGCTTTTAAAAATTACTTGTAAACATTAAACATTCTAGAATGCTTTTATACATTTTAAACATTACGATTACACGCAGTTTTCAATAGTTGCTCGGTTAGTAATCATAGAATGATAATATTATCAACGAATTATTACAAGACAAGTTTTGATTGTCCACAATAAAGGAAAACGTGATTAGTAGACTGCGGATCGTTATGCAAAATAAAAATTGTCTGCATAAATTGTCATTCTTCCTTTAATGATCTTAAATATCTGGAACAAATTCACTGATGTTTTAAAATTCTTTTAATATGCCCACTGCTTTAAATTGCACTTATCCATTTTCATAAAAAATGCATACAGATCCGCAGTCTAGTGATTAGAGACGGAGCATTATTCTCGAGCGGTTTCCTGCGACTTCTATTTAGCGACTCGCTGTCAGAAATTGCGGCGTGAAATTTGTTTACAAATCCGAGCGGCCATAATTCGAGCCGGGAAGGGTTAACGACACTCGGCTAACCAACGCCGGCACCTTGTCTTTCGATCAAGCTGCGTCGTTCCTTTGAATCTCGCGAGCCGAGACTAACCTGGGCAAATTGAATATCGCGCTCTCCTCGTGCTGACAGCGATCGCTCCGAGTCTTCTTGAACTTTAATGATATCCGTCGCTCGTGAGCCGCGATGTCTGTATTAATTCGTTTCCTCGTTGCGTCACGCTTATGGTTCTTTAACCTCGCGTGCTTCGAAAAGAATCCATCTTCTCTCCCCGCCTTTTTCTTTTCTTGCCGCGCCGCATTGTTCGGCCGTCAGCTGCGCGTTTTGTATACTCTCGGAAGGAGGATCGCGAAGATGGATCTGCGGCGATCCTCCTGAAGCATTTATACAACTCGCACGTTGTACGCGTACGGCGCCGTGCGCAAATATTTGATTGCTTTTTCGTTAAACTATCATTAGACTACGGATTTCATACATTTATAGCGAAAATGGGTGGGTAAAATTCAAAACAGCGTGCAGATTAAAAGAAACTAAGAATGTTGGCGTACTGATTTCAATTTATTGATATTATTAGAGAAAGAAATTTATTTTTGGCTCCTGAGTCTTGCAATTGATGGAGAAAATTTTTATTTTGCTTTAAGTTCCGCTCGAATAGTTCAAGGCGTTCATTGTCGACACAGTTCTTTGGTAGACTTGAATCGGACGCTAAACAAATGCAGTTATACAGGGTGTGGCAGGACGAGTGGTACAACCGAGCATACTACACGTAAAAATAAGTCGAAAAAAGGGAATAACATTTTTCCGTTTGACGCTTCGTTTTCGAGAAAATCGCCAGGTTCGCGTGCTTTAGTATGTATATGCGCAAAGTAGAATTGGTTGACCATGGTCAGACATGTCAGACGATTCCTATGCAATAGCCGTAGCCAATAGCACGTGTATTCGCTGCATTTCCAAACTCGATTTTCTCGAAAACGAAACGTCAAACAAAAAAATGTTGTTCCTTTTGTTCGACTTACTTTTACATGCAGTATCACCCCCTGCTCGGTTGTACCACCCCTCAAATTGTCGCCCCTTACGAATATATATATATAAAAATAAAAATAAAAGTCAAATCATTTTGTTAAAATTTTAATAAAAGCATATATTTAGAAAGAAACATATAACATAACATAACATTGATAATGAAGCAGTAGAAAACAGTAGAAATTAATTAAGAAATATCCGTACCTAGCCACAAATCGTTAACCATATAATTTTTTACATTTTTAAATGCTATTAAAAATGTGTATTATATAG
This sequence comes from Lasioglossum pauxillum, assembly GCA_933228785.1. NCBI lineage: Eukaryota > Metazoa > Arthropoda > Insecta > Hymenoptera > Halictidae > Lasioglossum > Lasioglossum pauxillum. The sequence goes on along the minus strand of OW121705.1, from coordinate 40,003,811 downwards.
CTTTCTAAAAAATGATTCTTAATTATCGATTTCAATCTCGAAATATCGATACCGAAAGAGGAACGACAGGATTCAGAGCACGAAAGGCTTGAATAGATTCAGAATTTCCGGACACATTAAAAAGAACTGGGGTTCGAGTGATCGTAAAGCCGGCCTCAAAGAGATCCGGACATATATATGTTTACACGGAGGTTAGTTGCTCCATAATCCGATTACGAAACTCGTCCACGTTCACCGTCGCGTTACACATCGGGTGCACCGGCTAGGCTCCGCGTCCTCCCGGGGTGGGGATTTGTGCTTGGAACAAGAGTACGCTGTTGCCGAGAGGGAAGAGACGACGGAGGAAGAACAGGAGGACGAGGAGAAGGAATATGAGGAGGTGGAGGAAGAGGAGGAGGATGAGGTGGAGGATAAAGAGGGGTGCGTCTTTTACGAAGGCGACTTTGCACCGCGGTAAAAAGTCTCGGCTCGGACCGGTGCATTAGCGGCTGCACCGTATTTCTTATTATCCCGGAGCGAGGTGTATGCTCCCTAGAGCTATTCCTTTCTCTTTCCGATCCCGGGGGCAGCTCTAGGCGAGCTGGTCGTCTCCTCTTCGTTCCACCGACGTCGTCAATGCGGGCGGTCCTGAGCAGTCAGCCTAGTTGGCCGGTGCAGCATTGCGTTCGTGCATGCACCTCGTCCAAGCTTGTTAAGGGCCCCTTGTGTCGTCCGCATTATCCCGCCTGCCGGCGTTTCCTGGATCGTCGCGTGCTCTGCCCGTGGATCGGCCTTAAACCCGCCGCGGCGTGTATCGGTGTGCATAACGGGGTGTAATATGCTCTTGGATTGTGCCAGGATGTTCGTTACTTTGCCAATGAATGGGGAACGGGCACGGTTTCGACGCTCGATTAATACACGAGAGCCTTGAATAGCCTCGTTCGGTCACCCTTAACTAGCGCGACCGCGTGCGCGTTCGCTGGCTTCTAACTTAACAGCGTATTCTGCTTTTCAACTTTCTATGGATCAATCATTTCTTGCCATTTCTTTAAGCGTTCCTGAACATATGTACCAGAGGATTTCATTGAAGTTAATTTAGTTAGAGACGTTCAACATCTAATGAGGGACTGTAAAGAAACTCATAGAGGTGTTAGTATAGAAACACTGTATAAATTCCCGTTTGGTTCTTATGTCTGCAATTGCTGCAAACAATTTTTATTTTTCAAAAAGATCTGCTTAAAAAATTATTTGCATATACAGGATGAGTTAGAAGAAACAGAACACTTAAATATCTCCGTTACTTTTCGTTGTACAAAAAAACCTCTTAGGACAAAGTTCCACTGTTTGAAGGCTACATTTGTAAGGCTACATTTGTGTAAGGGAAGAATTTTCATGATAATTTTTTTACAAGATTTCAAGGTCAACGGTATTTTTTTTAAATAGAATGAGGTATTTTTTAATACATCAATCGATGCAACTGGACATTCGTTATAAAAAAGTACTAACCTATGTATGTCAAAAAGTTAGTAGATCAAGAGATATTTCAATTTAAATAACTCTAAAACACCATTACTGTCGTACTAAGACGTTAGCGTTTACTTGCTACTGTAAATCGAAGAGTTGAAATTGCAATTGAAAAATTGACGTTGAAAATGAAATTAAAGAGTTGAAATTAACGAAGTAAAATTGAAAAATTGAAGTTTAAATGGAAGTGTAGAAATTGAAGTTGAAATGGGAGAGTTAAAATTGTAGTTGAAATGGAAAAATTGCAGTTGAAAATGAAGTTGGAAAATTGAAATTGAAGTTGTAATTGACGAAATGAAATTGAAAAATTGAAGGTGAAATGGAAAAGTTGAAATTAAAGTTGAAAAGGGAAAATTGTAATTGAAAATGAAGTTGAAGAGTTGATATTGAAATGAAGTTGAAATGGAAAAATTGAAATTGAAATTGAAGAGTTGAAATTAACGAATTGAAATTGAAAAATTGATGTTGAAATTAAAGTTGAAAAGGGAAAATTGAAATTGAAAATGAAGTTGAAGAGTTGATATTGAAATTGGAGTTGAAATGGAAAAATTGAAATTGAAATTGGAAAATTGAAATTGAAAATGAAGTTGAAGAGTTGATATTGAAATTGAAGTTGAAATGGAAAAATTGAAATTGAAATTGAAAAATTGAAGTTGAAATTAAAGTTGAAAAGGGAAAATTGAAATTGAAAATGAAGTTGAAGAGTTGATATTGAAATTGGAGTTGAAATGGAAAAATTGAAATTGAAATTGGAAAATTGAAATTGAAAATGAAGTTGAAGAGTTGATATTGAAATTGAAGTTGAAATGGAAAAATTGAAATTGAAATTGAAAAATTGAAGTTGAAATTAAAGTTGAAAAGGGAAAATTGGAATTGAAAATGAAGTTGAAGAGTTGATATTGAAATTGGAGTTGAAATAGAAAAATTGAAATTGAAATTGAAAAATTGAAGTTGAAATTAAAGTTGAAATTGGAAAATTGAAATTGAAAATGAAGTTGAAGAGTTGATATTGAAATTGGAGTTGAAATGGAAAAATTGAAATTGAAATTGGAAAATTGAAATTGAAAATGAAGTTGAAGAGTTGATATTGAAATTGAAGTTGAAATGGAAAAATTGAAATTGAAATTGAAAAATTGAAGTTGAAATTAAAGTTGAAAAGGGAAAATTGGAATTGAAAATGAAGTTGAAGAGTTGATATTGAAATTGGAGTTGAAATAGAAAAATTGAAATTGAAATTGAAAAATTGAAGTTGAAATTAAAGTTGAAATTGGAAAATTGAAATTGAAAATGAAGTTGAAGAGTTGATATTGAAATTGAAGTTGAAATGGAAAAATTGAAATTGAAATTGAAAAATTGAAGTTGAAATTAAAGTTGAAAAGGGAAAATTGGAATTGAAAATGAAGTTGAAGAGTTGATATTGAAATTGGAGTTGAAATGGAAAAATTGAAATTGAAATTGAAAAATTGAAGTTGAAATTAAAGTTGAAAAGGGAAAATTGCATTGAAAATGAAGTTGAAGAGTTGATATTGAAATTGAAGTTGAAATGATAAATTTGAAATCGAAATTGAAGGGTTCAAATTAACGAATTGAAATTGAAAAATTGAAGTTGAAATTGAAAAAATTGACGGTGAAATTGAAGAGTTTAAATTAACGAAATGAAATTGAAAAATTGAAGTTGAAATGGAAGAGTTTAAATTGAAGTTGAATTGGGAGAGTTAAAACTGAAATATCTCGTGAACTACTAACTTTTCGACATACATGGGTTAGTACTTTTTTATAACGAATGTCCAGATGCATCGATTGATGTATTAAAAAATACCTCATACCATTTAAAAAAATATCGATGACCTTGAAATCTTGTAAAAAAATGACCTCGAAAATTTTTTCCCTTACACCGTTATATGTGGGCCTTGAAACAGTGTAACTTTGTCCTAAGAAGTTTTTTTGTACAACGAAAAGTAACGGAGATATAAAAGCCAAACTTTTTACTTTTTTAAAAATTATCTTATCAAACTGGAACTAATACACTCGTGTCCCTAAATCTTTTTAACATGTCCACTGTTTTATATCGTACGTACCCATTTTTCTCATAAATGCATAAAATCCGCAGTCTGCTTATCACTTATTCGTCACGAGGATTCTTTCAATCAACGAAGCAAATTTTTCCTGTATTGTTTCCTTAGTAAAATCACCTGCGGAACTGACAATTTGCATTAATTGGAAATTCGTTTAATCGTCCAACAGCAACAGCGAAATCCTTGTTATGTACCTTGTTTCTATTTATACACCGGCGTCGGTGCTTTCTCCGCGAGGATCGTAATATAAATATTGCAACATTGTCAGAATACATCAGCCCGTTCTATTCCGGTCGGCTGGCGCGGGTTATTGACGAAGGCCCGTATAATAACAGGTTTTCACGAAACGAACTGGTCGAGTGGTAACTGCGAAGAAGGCACAAGGAAGTACTTCTGTACTGAATGGGCTGATATCGCGAAGATCGCGTATCGAATAAACGGTGATCATTTATGCCCGGCCGACGCGTACCACGCTTTTTCGTAGAAAAGAAATTTAAACCCGGCCGATTTTACTAGCTGTTTCGATTTTAAAGCTGTCATACGTTTACTTTTATGCATCCCCGACTTCGCTGTAAACTTAATCTTATTTGCGCTGCTAGGATAGCTTCGGAGTCGGCATCAATGAGAATTCCAGATGGAAATATAAGGTTACCGTGGTGAATCGAAGCTGTTCGAATTCGCATTACTGTTCAGAATTTCTTCGTTGTTCATTCAATTTTTACAATCTCGATTTCATTGGTACTAATTTAAAACTATTTTCTATATTAAATATGTGCATACTACTTATAGGAAAAAATTAATATAATGCACATTTAAACGCAGGCAATTTAGATCAAGCAGAATTGTTCTTCCTAGATTAGTTATTCTTCACATACAAATATCAAAGAAATTAAGCTCCAAAGGTGTGCAATATTTGGCGAAGTAAATATTTCAAGTATTATTGAATATTTCATATTTTATTTGGCTTAAAAAATAGTATTTTAAATATATATATATATATTTGTACAAGTAAAAAATTGAAATATTTTTATTCTGACAACCTAAACCACAAAATATTTTTATTCAAGGACCTAAATCATAAAATGAAATATTTCTATTCTAACAATCTGAAACAAAAAATAAAATATTTGATTTCAATCTTGCAAGTAATGCGGAATTTATAATTCATTCGTTGATCTACGTATTTCTCATGAAATTGAATGTGTTCTCTTGCTTCGGTTTAATACTCTGAAAAACCGAGTTTCGTATGACTGATCTGCGTACAACCAGTCTCACATACGCAGCAGATGCCTACTGCGGTTTGTTGAGAAACAATATCAACATACGATGTATCTTACCATTAGGAAACAATTTATACTCGTGAATGTATTGAATACGACCCTTCATTTATAGCAAAAATGTTTCAAATAGAAAAATAAATTGAATATAGAAAATATTCTCAATGTTCTCTAAATAAAATACTTTTTAAAATAGTATTTCACCCAGCTGTCCAAGAGAAAGAATTTTTGCAGAGGATTCTCTGTGGTCGATCGGGAAAAATCGAATTCAGGTGGAACCGGCAGCCGATTAATTACGTATCTGTGCTAGCACGTCCTATCGGTGATTTTTCGCCTGTTCCGGCCGTCCCTGTTTTCATGCCTGATCCGCTTAGATCGGCATCCTTGGTTGCGTGCCAAGGGGTCTTAAGGTAGACCCCGATCAGCTGAAACGAGGAAGTGCCGAGTATCCAATGGATCGGTATCGTTCGAGCGGAGAACGTGGAGGTCGCGCGAGCATCGCTTTACCGTGCTCGTTCGCGAGACCTCTCCGCGAGAGAGAGCAGGATAGAACGGCCGAACGGAAAGAGTGAGACAGAACCGCAAGGGAGGTCGTGTAAATGAGACGAATCATGAGAATAGGATTAGCGATCGCATCGACGCGGACCGTCACGTAAAAGCGAATGCAAGCCGAAACCAATACGAACGCGCTTTTCTCTATCCAAAAAGTTTCTCAACGATTTCTTCTACAAAAATTCTACACTATTTGTCCTACATCATCAACTTTATACAGCGAAAAAGTATTGTAAAAAGTATTCGTACGCCCGTTAAAATAGAATAACTTTTTTATAATTGTACCAAACGACCTGATTTTGTATAATCGATTAGAAGCATTGGTTTACGAAATGATATGCAAAAAAGATTCTCCAAATAATTATAATTTACAAGGTTACATGTAAAAATAAGAAGGGCATTTTTAGAACTTTTTAATTCGGGCCCCTAAAGAAAATTTAAAATATATGTGTTGTAGATGCTGAAAATTTCATCGAAATCGATTAACATACACACGAGCTACAAAATGGTGAAAATCGTAGCTTTGCAAGACTTTTGATCAGTTTCTGCTTAAAATCCCCAGAATCGTACATCTTTCGATGCGTGTCGTTTTTTCCTGCGTCAACCGATTTCGATGAAATTTTTAGTATGTGTATAACTAACATAGATCTACAAAACATATATTTTAAGTTTTCATTAAAAGCCGAAATAAAAAATTTAAAAAATTGTTTATTTTTGCATGTAACCTTGTAAATTATAATTCTTTGGAATAAACCAATGCTTCTAATTGATTATCAAAAATTAGGTCGTTTGGTACAATTATAAAAAAGTTATTCTATTTTAAAGGGCCACACTATCTACTTATTCACAAAGTTTCCACACTATCTACTTATCCTTTCAAACGCTTCTACAGTCAATTTCAATTTCTGCAAGTCAATTTCACCCTTTTGTAAATCACATTCAACCTTTTGCAAACAAAGTATGTTTAACTAAGTTTTTGTAAAAGAAACCAGTCAAATGTAAATTAATTGTTACGAAATTCAACATTCCGTTTATTGCAGAGATGTGCATCAAACATTTATTTAAAAGTAATTACCACTCGATTTTTGTAATGTATGAGAACTGTGTGTAGATATACATATTTATTGCAGCCATTTTCTGATTAATCAATTTTAAAGGTACATATGTATTTATTGAAACGTATTGACTTAGTGAGTCCTACGTTTCCAGTAGGATTAATTTGATTAATTTTACATATTTTTAATGGGTGAAATTGATTGGCAAAAGGTTCAATTTGATTTTCAAAAGAGTGAATTTGGAGTTCAAAACCTACATACGTACACAATGTATCACGTTAAGGTCGCACACACCTATTTTACAATTTTCTTGCGAAATTCTGAAACCTGAAACGGTTCACACACAGCAGATTTTTTGCGAATGGTGATTCGGAGTTGCGTTACCGGTCAATTTATCATCGCACCGCTGTCCGTGCCTCCGTTACGATTTATCGTGCACGCATTATATTTATTGGCAACGAAACCGCGCGAATCGTTACACACGATTTAGTGTTACATAATCGCCATTTCGGCGAAGATTTATCTCCACCAAATTAGGTTACCGTCTGTGTGTGTGTGGATTTCGAAAAAAAGTTCCGAGCATTCATACGTCTTCTCGAGATTAATCTAACTCTCGATACACAGCGAACGAACGACTACCATTTTGCGCGTACAATAACGGCTTTGATAGTTGCTTAGATCGGTTGATATGATATCTTTGCTACCATGAATGTCTTTTGTACAGTCCCTTGATAATTCTGAATCGATGTTGCGTGTTTTACGTTGAACTGCAGTGCGTGCAGGAATGTGCTCGGTGCATTACCTTTTCATAATAAATTCTATTGCTGCAATCTTGCTCGAAGGTACGAGTATAAAATCGATCTTTGATATTGTAACGAGGTTCGAAGTAACTTTTTCCTTTGCGAAAATGTTCTACGTAGCTTTGTTAAGAAGTTACTAACGAAAAACATGAATCTGATGTAATTTGACACACGAATTCGTATGTCGCGCCAGACGGGAATTGTCTAGAAGACGCAATGCGCAGATTATGTGCGCATTCTCGTTATATCCGCGTTGAAATTTGTATTCTTCGGTTAGAAATATTCGCTGCGTAATAGTCACTCGTTACAAACGTAACATCATTATATATACCAAATAAAAGTAAAAGTACAACAGAACCAATCAAAGCACGGCGCACAGTGGCCGAAATCCGGCTGAAATGGACAAAATTCGATAACTCGGTGAATTCTGCAGTAAATTTTTAGCAAATTGTTATCTCTAGGTTGTTTTGGACGTAGATTTCAAATTTTTAATCAAAATTATCAAATTCAAATTGTCAATTCAATATGGCGGACCGAAAAATCAAAACTGAATGGATTTTTTTGAAAATTGATATATATGAGTTATTGCTGGGGATGCTGATTTTGAATTTGTATTCCAAATCAGGTTTTTTGTTTTTTAATTTTTTTGTTTTAAATTTTTATCGTTTCTTTTTATTTATATTAATGCGGGAATATTTAATTTTATGTTTTATGTAGTGAACACAATTTTATTCTGCCTCTATCTAAATAGTAATATTATGTTCTTCAAGATTTTCAAAGCAATCTTCAATATCTAAAGATTCATCAGAAATAGTGTCATTATTAACTGAATCTTCTGAAACAACATCATCATCATTTTCATTGTTAGTTATATTATTTATATCAACCCACTTGATTAATGTTTTCGCTTCAGTTGATAATTTTTTTGTCCTTTTATCTTTCTGTAACTTATTAGCACTAATACTAGGATCCGACGAAATAAAAAGATTCGAATATAAAAACGAGCACATTATATGTCAACTTCTGTCAACGAGCACATATCAACTGGTATATTTATGTTTAAATATATTTATTTGTTAATAACAATTTGTTATGAACTTTAAAATGTTATTAACACATGAAATAAACTTAATTCAAGCTAATTTTTTTACAACAGATTCACATAAATAGCCTTTCTTGATTCTAGGTATTCGCACTTAACTGTCTGCATGAAAATACATACAGTATTATATTATTAATATCTTTTCAATGGGCAAAAATCGACAAACGGGGTTTGTTTCATAACTTTAAGGATACTTTAAGAAAAAGATTTATCCTAGTTTCGTTCGGGCATTATGAGGCAAACATATTAAATTACGCATCGGAAACTTACTTTTCTAATTCAAAATCGAGTTAATACGCTGGTCAACTAAGAAACTCGAAAATAATTATTAAACATATTCCAAAAAAATTTTTAATATTTTTTATCGATACAATGTATAAAGAGCTATATAAGCAAATTTTTTTATAATTTTACATGCAACTATTGCTGTGTACGAGGAGTTTGACAGACACAAATATTATGAAATTAAAGCGATGAGCGAATAATGACGATACTTAAATATAAATATCTACTTATACTTAATAACTTTTAACTCATTTTACTTGTTGTTCATAAACTTCAGGGTATTGTTAAAGACATAATTGATTTCGGTCATTTATACAAAAGTTAAAAATCGATTTTTGTCCAGGTTTCGGCCACTGTGCGGAGTAGCAATTGGTCCGTGTTTTTCGTTAATAACTTTTTAACAAAGCCACGTAGAACACTTTCGTAAAGGGAAAAGTAATATCAAATGACCTCAGGAATCACCCTTTTCAAGAAAATACAACAATTCTGGGATAGCCTAGAGACTATACTCTGTTACAGTCCACGTAGTTTTAGATTTGATAAAATCTCAATGGGTGAAATCTCTCAAAAATGCAAGAAAGGCGATAAAAAACACATTCAATATTCATAAACGTCCGCAGTGAGTCTCGTAATGATTTGGAAAATGTCTATTTGCGAGCGTGGCGAGATCTCGTTCGGAAATGGGATCCCGCGTGGGCGACGGTAGAAATTCTAATTAAAATACAACCGCCTCCCAAAGATGACGCGATCGCGAATGTACCCTGCGCCATCGCGGAGTAACGATATCGTCGTTGTTCACGCGAAAGGATATCGTTTACGATTGGTGCTTTGACGACACCTTTCGTCTGTAGTTGTAACCGGAGACTGTAACTAGCTGCGAAACAGCTTATAGGTTTGTCTGAATGCGAACGATTCCTGCTAAGGGGAGATTCACTAACGCATAAAGCAGCTCGAATGAATTCTAAGGGGTGGTTGTTCTTTTGATGCCGCCTGCATGGTATGTGTCTTGATTAAACTAAGTAGATATCGCTGTAAAAGTTCCGGAAAATTATCGTCGTTATCTCGGCGCAACATCGTGTTGCATCCTGTCGCATTCCGATCTGTTACTTTCGTGGGACAGCTTTATTGGGGCGTAAATCTTCTTTTATTTTCTTAATTCTAGCGGTATTCGTCCATTTTACGGGCATACTGATAAACCTAACACCAATTAAAGCTCATTCGCATCGAGGGATAATAACGGTATCATTTACATCGGAATTGTCCATTAGCGAGGATTTTGTAGACAATTTTATACTCGCCCGCAATTTATGTAATTGAATTAGAGGTTGTAGAAATTGTTTAACTGCCCTGCGGTCGTAACGAACAAAGTACTATTTTGCAAGCATTGCCGGCGGCTGTAAAACTCTGCCGAACGACTCGCAAAATTACGCGACTTCATTAAGCTCTTTAGTAGGGTTAATGTGTACTTTCGTACGTGCTTTGAAACATTTTATCGTATAATTAAAAGTAGCAATGAAGGACAGTTGAACATGAGGTGGAATTACTTTACTTTCGCAACATTGTTTTAGTATTATTATAATTGTTGGACTGAGGACTGGGTACTGGAATATTATTTTTATGGTAAACACGTTCTAGAAATGTAATTTAACACTGAACCTATCGAGTCTTAATAGTACATGTCGTATTATCTCATCTTTGATGATCACTTTTGTGAATGAGTCTGATCCATCACGCTCCGAGGTGAAACGCTGTTCGGGAAAACTCGGGTGTTTATCCGAACAGCATTGGTTTGTTTTGATTATCCCAATAATTATAAAATAAAACATCTGTTCAATGTCAACCCGAAAATTAAACTGAACGAAGTAAACATGAACGATGTTAGTAATCCGATGGAGATGTTTGCGCGATTCGGTAATCAACGGTTATTACTTATTACGAAACAATCATATTCGTAGACGGTCGGCGAAGGGGTTATTTATCATAATATTGTAGAAAGCGTGTGCCGATTAAAATGTTGCAAATTGAGCGGCGAGTAAAACGCGCGCGGTGAGAGCCATTCTCGGACCGTTGTTGCGCACCACCATTTTCGAGGCGTCCGCAACACCGTTAAGCATAATGAGACGTTCTACCTGTTTTCGAGGATGCATGCCTATTATAATGCAGCGGATAGCTCGGCGATCTGTGCCTCGTGCAATTTACATTCATACTTATCGTAACAGTTATCGATCGCAGATCCGATCGGAGGGGTTAAATTCGTACGTGACCGGCCTCGCCGGTAACGATCAGATAACCGCGATATTAATTTATGCTCGTGATCCTCCGCGAAATTACCGTTGGTTCGGTTCGCGCGATGATCCGTACCGTCGCTCGGGACCCGTGGAAGCGTTTACAACATTTACAGCCCTCGAAGCACTGGGTCAGCACCGCTGCGCGATCTTTGACCCACCACGGCAAGACGCCACCTGCACTTCCGGCAATTCTTCCCTCTCCTCTCTCCCTCGCCCCTTTCCCACTCTTTCTCTCTCTCCGTGGGCCTCGGGCCCCCAACATCCCCCCACCACACCGCCCGCAGACCCCCGGGTCCACGAAGCACCTGCTGTCAGGATTCATTCGCAGACCCTACGCTGCTTGCTATCCCTTCCTGGACATCTCACCATAGATTACATTATTTCAATCCATTACGGTGTTTTCTTGTTGGTGAAGCTTTATTATTTTGGAGATTAGGGTAGTGACGGTCGCTTAAGTAATAATTATAATCAAATCAAAATATTATTTCCTATCAGAAGCAATACACTATCTAGAGTAAACTTATTTCCCTACATACAATAAATTCAGTAGATTAGAAGATTAGTTGTGGCATGTAAAATGGCCAACTGAAGAATACAGATGTTATTCGTTTTGTTCAAGAAATATAAATACGATCTTCAAGGTAATATATCATTTTAAGGTACACCGCTGATCTTTAAGGGTCTAATAAGGTCCAATTTTATTTTTAAATAAATTTTATTTCCACGTCAATCAACGCGGTTTCCGTGCATTCTTTTTATAAGAGTGGATAAACAATACGTTCACGATTATGCGATGTTTGGTCGGAATGTGCTGAACAACTAAAATCGGCCATGATACAAAAATCTACAAAATGGAGATGACAATCTTATAAAAGAACGACGTGATCGATCAAAAGATTCTATTTCTACTTTCTGAACTTGTAGTTTATTGACAGAATTTGTTGGTGACAGCGGCGCTTACTTTGATCAATAAGATGGACTGATGAAAAATATAAAATCGGATATATGCGACAATAACTTGATCGAATTGTCACCAAAGGCGGAAGCATGTCTGCCGTGGTAGATCGGGGTTCACAGACATCGTCACTCGTGAGAAAAGCGACAGTGCACGGCGGCGATGCAGCGAAACCCGCGGAAGATAACGATTCGTGAGAATGTCGGGCTCTTAAAATCTACATCGTATAATCCGGTATGAGTCCCGCGCGAGCCTATTATCGATCCCGAGGTTTATTACTCGGAAACGGGCATTCTGTCATGCCATCTGGCATTCATAACTCGTAATTACGAGTATATTAAATGCACATCAGTCGCACGATCTCCCACAGTGTGTCCCGATTACGTTACGAATTTCTACCCCGTTCTCCTTCGCTATTCTTTCGATTATACTGTAAATGAATGCGATTGATCTAAGGAAAATCTTTTATTTAGATTAAGGCTTTACTGCAATCGCATTCATTTACTGTAGAATCGAAAGAAAAGTGAAGGAGAACGGGGAAAACCCTCGGGTCCGTGCTGTTTCTTAGATCGTACAGTTCTACTATTTCCTTGTGTTCGACCGCGCGGCTGAAAACGTACTGCATCAATTAAACCAGACCTGAATTAAACTACTAAATACGGTTCAAATGATATCGTATTTAATGTCATTTTAATGAGAAAAATGGCACAAACAAGTTGGTAAAAGTCCCACAAAAGTTTTGTAATTATAATCGTGTAATAGAAATCTGGAAACTGGGGGATAGAAATGAACGGTTGTAATTATTTCCAATTAGTCGGCGATACTACTTTACGCGGTTGTCCGGAACAGCTTCGATCGACGATATGGCGACGTTGTGCCAGACCTCTGTATCCGCTCGTAGAAGCTTCCTGATGACGTTGTTTCACATTACAAATTCATCAGGCGCGCGCTCGCTCGCGAGAGAGCTCGCGTTCCTCCTTCCGGTTGCGCGTAATTGCTAATGACGCGATAATTAAATCTACGTATGCTTCGCGAGACGTCTGCATAGTAATTAGCCACGAGGCACGATGGTCGAGGCCGTTAAGGGGACACAGTTTTTCTACTTGTCGCCATTATCGTGGTCACTGAATTTACATTTCACATTTGAAGGGGAAACGAGTAAAATTTGAAGGAAGACGTGGAAGATGGCGGATGGTGTCATCTGAGAGAATGATGTCATCACGAGAGAAGTCACGTTGTTGGTTTCATGAAATACAGTTAGGAGCAAAATTGATCCCACACACTTTAAGTCAAAATAACTTTTTTATGAATGGATGAAAGAACATACATTTCTCTGTAAGGCTAGAGGAATTAGTTTAGTAAATGACGTCTAAGAAGTATGTTGAAAAAATTCATTTGGTTGGAATTATGAAGAACAATGGTAAAAATTGATTTTTACGACATTTTTAGCTGGGCCAATAACGAAAATTTAAAAGATGTGTTTGGTCAACTGGTATAAATTATATACGCTCCAAAAATTTCATTGAAATTGGTTAATTGGTGTACGAGTTATAAACGATCAAAAGTAGTAAAAAGGCCGAAAATCTTGAAAAATTGCGATTTTTTCCACTTTTGATCGTTTATAACTCGTAAACCAATTAACCAATTTCAATGAAATTTTCAGAACGTATATAATTTATACGAGTTTATTTATACGAAACACATCTTTGAAATTTTCTTTATTGGCCCAGCTAGAAAGTTGTAAAAATCAATTTTTATTTTTATCAATTTTTTTAGACGTCATTTACTAAACTAATTCTTCTCGCTTTACAGAGAAATTGAAGTCGTTTGGCCCATTCACAAAAAAGTTATTCTGATTTAGGGTGTGTTTGAGTGTGTTCTCATTTTTGTAATAGATGCATAAAATCCACAGTTGTAATTATTATTAAAAAGGCCGAAAATCTTGAAAAATTGCGATTTTTTCCACTTTTGATCGTTTGTAACTCGTAAACCAATTAACCAATTTCAATGAAATTTTTGGAGGAATTTTTTACACGAGTTGACCAAACACATCTTTTAAATTTTTATTGGCCCAACTAAAAAAGTTGTAAAAATCAATTTTTACTATTATTTTTCACAATTCCGACCAAATACATTTTTTTAACATACTTTTTAGACGTCATTTACTAAACTAATTCCTCTCGCTTTACAGAGAAATTGAAGTCGTTTGGCCCATGCATAAAAAAGTTATTTTGATTTAAAGTGTGTGTGATAATTTCAGCTCCTAACAGTATATTTAACTATAGCAAATTCGGGTGAGGATTGGCTAATATAATAAATTATAATTTGATCATCGAAAAAATGTTTTTCTCGCTCCATCCTAGCACACATATTAAAATGTTAATTTCGACGTAGACTGTTAAACGTTTTTTCGATGATCAAATTTGATGATAAACTATAATATTAGCGATTCCTCGACCCAATTCGCTGTAGTCAAATATATTTCGTGAAACCAACAACGTAACTTCCCTCGTTCATTAAAATTTAGAAAGTTTGCGGGTATAATATTACGATTTTGCTGTTGCAAGAGGTCCACGGTGATTGGTACCATATAAAATTTCGCTGCATGCAATGCGAAACTGGAAAATCACGAGCGATGCGAGACCTTTTTCTTTTTGTGCGCGCGGTTATTCATCTGTATCACGTGGCCAGCCTCGCGTCCAAAGCCACTACCACGTTTCAAGCATGAATCTATTCATTGCCCTCGCTCGCATTATGTACTCGGTATTACTCGTTTACCACGTTCCACAGTTCTTATATACCTCGATTATTTAACTTCGACCTAGCTAGACCACTTCTTACTCGAACAGGTACTCGTGGAGGGGGTACGATTTTCTACCAGGAATGCTGATTGTTTTCAAGGCTTCCGAAGATATCGATCGTGTTTAATAAGATGTAGGCTGTAGTGGTGCTTCGTATACGGTTCCTCGTTGGCTGTTCAGTTTCTTCAGCGTTTAACAGAAAATTGCAGTTTCTCTTGCAAATTGATAACCACTAAATAAATGGACACAGTGTCGATCTTTGTATTAGAAGCGCGGGTTAGTAGTAATTCTCTCTTTCTCTTTAACAAATTCACAATGGTCAGTATTCTTATTCGCGTTTCACAAGAGGTTACGTTGCATTTAATCGAATATAACTGAGATTGTGGATCTTTCTACACAATAAGAATTTTCAAAGTCGATTATACGAAACAGAAGCTGAATAAAACTGTGTTCCTCCTTTTAACAATTCGATTACGTCAAAAATAGCGTAACGACAGCCTTAGATTCTTCCAATATCTTATCACTGTTGTATTTCAATTATAATCGTTCTTCTGATAAATGTATAGAATCCACAGTCTACTCGGTCACTGGATGATCCGCGCCAGTGACCTACTACAATCGTCCACGTTCTATCGCAGCTTCCAATTTCTCTGCTCTCCGGGGAGAAAAACGAACGAGCAAGAGCGAACAAAGGAAAAAGGGGGGTATATATCGAGCAAATATAGAAAACAGCAGGACAGCCGTTTCCTTCCGTAATGCTCTCGAAATGCTTGGCTATTAGTCGCAGAAATGTGAGGAAGAACGAGCGCGAGTGGAGGTTGTTAGCGTAAACAGAAGCTCATAAAAGTTGGCAAGAATGGCCCCGGAGTGGATTCAGTCTCCATTTAACAACGATTTCCCACGAGAGACGTGCTCGGTGGAAATGGTGCACAGCATTATGGGTACTAGAAGTGGTACGCCGCTTTTGTAGGCGAACAGGAACGCTAATCCCGGCGTGGCCCCGTTCCCGGGGTCTCCTCGTCGATGACCTCGACAAGATGTTCCTCGAATGAGGTCGCAAGCAACAGCTTCTCGGCCCGTGGAACCGCGACAATGACGCTGTAAATCCGTCAACGGCCTCAACGGCGGATCATTAGCTTGTTTATCATTGATTATAGAACCCACGCGTCCTCTCTAATTACCGTTACCGATCGTTCTCCTCTCGATTGTATGCGAGCCTACTGATGTTTATTAATGCTCCGCGAAACACCATCGGTGCTGGGGCAAATACTATTCCGAACGTAGTAAATAGCATCCGAGATTAACGACTCATTTACCAACCGTGGAAGAATGCCGCGATAGACCTGCTAGATAGTTTTATAATTAATCGACCGCGGATCTTTATGCGAAAGAAAAATCGTCCGCGCCGGTTGCAACACGCGGGAGCCAAATAGGAATTCCTTTGATAATCTTTTGTTCTTAAAAGATATTCTTTTATACTACATAATTCCACTTTGTACATATTATGTTGTATATTTCTCTATTTTCTTGTAAAGTGTTATAGTAATGTATGCTATATAAATCAAACTAGGTTTACGGCATTAATAAATAAATAATAATAATAAGATATTCTTTTACTCTTTTTACTGTTTGAAATTTCTCTTACTTGTGATACTCGCATGAAATTCTAAGGACTTTCCAGCCCTGGTTCCATACGTAATATTTTATGAATGTTCTTCTAGATAAAGGAGAGTTTTTACCATGAATTGATTACTGCCGTAAAGTATGAAAATAAAAGAGGAATTAATATAGTTATTAAATTATGCAGTTGTTCAGAACAACTCGCGCAGGAAGCGCGAAGGGTGAAAGATGCTTCGGCAGATACTTTCGAAAGTTAATAAGTAATTTCTGCCGGGTTGTCCAACGTGTAAAATGGATTTTATAAAAATCGTTCTCGTCGCTGGCACGTCAATTAATTTCTGTCGAGAAACGTGCACCAGCTTGTGTTTGTGGATGGTATACACTATTACGGAAAGGTCACTGGTACATGATATTTGTTGAGAGCATCGAGTGATTACCCGCGGTTCTGCTGCACGCGAAGACGTAATATGAAGTGGAGATTAGAATCAGACACGGTTTCTCCTCTCTTTAATTATTCTATGGAAAATCGGAAAGGACGCGGAGGTATTTAGCACGAATTCGCAAGACAACCTTCATTTCCCACAGTGTCTTTCACTCGAACCATGTCAATACGGACTTCTCTTCTGACCCGTACACATATTTCCAAGCTTGTCCGCTGCATCACATTCGTTCTTTCACTCGAAACCCCCAAAAATTTAACGAAAATGATCGAGCTGTAAGGTGAAGTGCCCTAAGTCTGGACAGTCCAAAAGTGATACCTAAATCTGGACAATTGAATTTTCATAGTAAAATCAGTAATTAAGAGATTAAATAATTATATTATATATTCTGAGGCCTTAGCTACGAGTAGGTGTGAATATTATTTCATTGAGACATCAATTGAAATTTAAAAATGAATTCAAAGTTCATCTGAAAACAGTATACAAAATAGTCTATTTACATGCGAATCATGTGCATGTATAGTTCGAACTTTTGTTAGAAAAAAAGATATAATTTAAGCTCTCAGACAAAAAACAATTATCACGCATAATAATATTGATATTTTAAAATAAATTGGCAATCAAACTTAACGTAAATAATAATTATTAATCCAAATATTAGATGTCCAAGATTAGGACTGTTTTCAAATATAAGTACTCCATACTGGGACGCGATGACAGTAGCTGTCCCACTCTAAGCTTATACGCAATGTGCTTACTCCTGAAACCGGACACGTGTTTGTGAATAAAATCAACGCAGTGTTTGCAAATTATTTAACTACATGTACGTATAATTAGTCTTCTATTAGCTTGAATAACGTATGTAGAAAATGTATTCCGGTTGTGACGTTACTAATACTTTGTGTTTACATCTTAAATCTATCAGTATTACTACCTAACCTTAAAAGTTGTATTATGACAAGTTTTATTAAAACAGTAAATGAAAATAAATATATATTTGGTTAAATAATACAATACTATAATCTATGATAAGAATACTACATATTACGCAAAGCATCTTGTATTCGTCATGCGCAACAGCGCCACCAACCAATGTTTTAGGTTATGTTCGCTCGATCAACTCGTAAATTGAATTTGTCCCGATATGGGCTTTACTTCTGTCCAGGTACTAGATTGGATTTAATATGTCCAACTATAGGTTTGAATTATTCTTGTTAATACAATTAAGATATTAACCTAAACAATTATTTTTTTTATTTTAAATTACTGTACAAACTCTGAACTGTATGTTAAAACTCTTAAGAAATTGTTTTTGTGTATTTAAAGTGATAAAATTTAAAATGGAAAAACATGCTGTCCAGGCATAGGGCACTTCACCTTAGATTGTTCTTCGAATTTCCTACATTTGGAAAGGAAGATGAAGTAAGATTATATTCCGGGAAAAACTTCAGCTTGTGGGTCCACAAATTTTGTACTTTTTAAAATGTTATCCCCTAGATTTTGACGAGAAAATGCCAAAAACCCAAGTTTTAATGGCAGGAATTCACCGTTTCTGTTTTTGAAACAAGTTTTTAATCAAATTGAAAGATATGTTACATGAATGATCAAGTTATTCATTTAGACCCAAGTTTTAATGTCAGGAATTCACCGTTTTTGCTTTTGAAACAAGTTTTTAATCAAATTGAAAGATATGTTACATGAATGATCAAATTATTCATTTAGATAAAGTTCTCTGAATTGTTTCCCTACATTTGAAAAGGACGATAAAGTAACATTACATTCTATCTAGGAAGAAATAAGTTTTTTTGTCAAATTGTCAACTTCCACAAGAGTGAACTAACCACTGATTTAGATAAGGTTCTTTTGAAAAGATGCCATGCACACAAAAATTTTCAAAGCGATCACAAGCATCGTTGGAATGGTTTATGGGATTTTCTCGAACGCCCCTCGCGGAATCCCGTCTCTTCGAGCGATTTCCCGCGGCGAGCCCGCCAGTTCACAAGGCGTGTGCACACCGAAAAGGTCAAATTGCGTATTACGTGTATGCGCGAGCGTATGGGCTGAATTTTAAATTGAAGCACGATTTCTATTATCCGACTTACAAAAATACCGCGGAGCGAAAGTTCCGCGCGGCGCGGCAGTCCGCATCGAGTCGGAACAATGTATGACGTGTCTGCTGACGATGTCGGGAAAGGGAAACGAAAATGCTACTAAATTCGAAGTAAAATTGAAAGATACGGGAGCAAGGCACCCTAGAAATAGCTTATTGACATCGTGTTCTGCAGTCGATTAGATACAGCCATAAATTAATCGAAACCGCCAACGTTCGCAAAGATGCGACGATAAGCGAGAAATAGAGAAGAAGGAAAGTAACTCGCGACTCGAACGATTATTCCAATGATCTTCGGATGAGTTTCATTGCCTAAACCTGATTGGACAGGGGTTTTTATGCTAAACTCCCACTTGTAACGAGATAATGATCGTCCGATGGACATACATCTAGGATGGCGTCTATTATGTCGGCTGAATTGGACGGCAATTAAGAAAAGCAAACGAGGCCTGTCTCCGGTTTTACGATCGATCGAGAAGGAGACGCGTTTTCTTGTCGTTGCTGAATTACAGAAACGGCACCGGGTGCGTATCCAACTTCTGGTCTGATTAAACAAGACAATTAAACAGTAACGAGCAGGCTGGCCATCATTGCATACAACCGCAATTTAGAAATCTAACAATCTATTATCCCCGGTAGAAGATGGAGATATTAACTAGCGATGACCTAGGACTGTCATGTACCTCGTGTTCTGTCAAATTTTTATGGAAAAGCGCGGATCGACCGATTAAAATGATTTCCACCGCATGCTGCTGGATTTTTTATGCAATTATAAACCACTACCTGTCCCCAACTTCGAGTAGAAACGAGTATCCGTCCCGCGAGTGGAACGGATTGAAATTTGAGTAGCATTAGCAGATTTTAATAGATTGATCATGTCAGATTAAATGAATGTTAATTAGCTCTTTCCGAGCGCGGCGCGTCTATAATCGCGCGGCAATTAGGCGGAAGCGGACTCGGAAATTACTCCACCGCTGTAAAAAGAACAGCTAATGCCCGAACGATTTACTACAGAGGTCAACGCGAGCGAAAGTCGGCAGATGAAGGACTTACGCCGGAGATATACGGTTGTTTTCTCGCGTCGCACAGTGGGGTATTTGCCCGATTTCAGCGGCCACAGCTAGTTCAAAATTCGCTCAATCTTGAAACTGCTGTAACTTTGCCAAAATTTATCCAAATTTGATGAAAAAATAACCATTTTAAAGCTTGCGATTTCTACTTTTTGTACTGTACGCCGTTTTTACTAAAACAGGTGTTTTAAATGCAAAATTTGTCCATAAAGAGGAGCGTATCAGATTGTAAAGTTTGTAGCTATTTTTCAATCAAGTACTGCGGATTATAATGAATATTTTAACGTTAATCGTCTATTTTATGTACACTATCAAAAAGTATAATCATTTACAATTAAAATATCTTTTTAAAATAGTTATTACAAAGAATAATCTCCGTTATTTATAATAGTATGGAAAAATGTTATGAACAAAATTTGCACGGTTCAGAGGGGGACATATCGTGGCACAAACATTTTCTGCGTGGGTGGAGGCATAGAGGAGATTTCAAGGTCACCTTGATTTTTTTAAACAGAATGTCCTTTTTTTATACCATAGATCGATAGAGTATCAAATTCTGATTATAAAAGTGTTGACCTACGTATGTCCTAAACCTAATAGTTAACGAGATATTATCAAAAGAAGAAAGAAAATTATTTCGATAATATCTCGTTAACTATTAGATTTAAGACATGTGGAGGTCAATACATTTTTACTCAGAATTCGATAGTCTATCGATTCATGGTACGAAAAGTAGGTCTTTCGATTTAAAAAAATCGAGGTCACCTTGAAATCTCCTCTATGCCTCCACCCACGCAGAAAATGTTTATGCCACAACATGTCCCCCTCTGTACCGTGCAAATTTTGTTCATAACATTTTTTCATATTATTACAAATAACGACAATATTCAAAGTGGACATAGTTATTGCACCACCCTGTATATTATTTAAATTTCATGTGTATACTGTTTTCTTATTTTAGTGTATATTGTGCGTTTATTATTATTATTTAGTATTTACTCAAGTAAATACGAAAATATAGCGAATGCGAACATGCAGGATGTGAGAAATGCTGCGATTTTCGCGGCCGCGCGATGGCCATTTTTCCGTAAATCAACTATAAAACACGGAGTCAGCCGTAGTCAGATCCAATTTTTCTTGCATCTTAATCAGAAAACTTCAAAGAATACAATGGCACAGTAATGAACACCGGAACGCACCCGGAAGCATAACGAAATCATTATCAAAGTCTTAGAATCATCGAGAAAGTGACTTATCGTTGGTTATCTTTAAATATTAATAATTACAAACATGTATATGGTACAAAAGTGAATTTCTCTTAAAAGTATACCCTATACTTAGCTAAAAGAACTTCTATAAAACAAAAATTTGTTAGTGTATGTAAATAAGGTAACAATTGCTAATAGGTGAATTCGTTGAGAAATGAAAGCGGGTTAACGGAACTTCAACTTCCGACAAATTTCAGTGCTGAATGGATACATGAATGGGAAAACGAATGATGGGAGATTGTTCCTCAGACATTCAACTAACTCAAGCCACAAAAATTGTACAATTTATGTAAAATTTTAAACATTGAATTTTGTTGTCGCGCCTCTTGCCATTTCCTTTGACGATTGACCTGCTTATTTGCCAAATTGATTAATTCAATGCATTCGATGCTACTATTCAGTACAGTACAATCATTCAGTACAATCCTGTATACGGGACACCCTGTATGTACAAGCTATGTGGATTTTCATCGAATTATTGATCATCGGAAGCACTTTACTCTGTTGAACTTTGATTGGCCGACCTCGATCCAGAAGCATCGAATTCCCTTTTTCCGTTAAGCATTGAACTTTGATATCGATTGAACTTTGCCAAGCACCTTCCCTGAATGATTAGGGCGAGATCAAAATGCCACTGAACCTATGTGGACCTAAAATAAACTACAAGTTTTAATATTCCGTTCTTTTACTGTAATTCCTCGAATATCTTAGACGACACATCACGTAGAGACATTTTTCAACGTGTCGTAAACAGTGTCGCTATTAAATTCCTAACATGAGATACTAACCCTTTATAATTCTGTGAAACATTAGTATTAGTAACATCGAAAAGTCACAACGCAGAATGATTCTCAGCATTCTTGGTAGACCACTAATGACTATGATAAACCCGGCCATTATCTCCCATCATAAATCTCTTTACGGCGGACAGTAGACAGTTACATTCACTTAACTATTAGCATTGTCCATAATTTAATAAGCTTCGGATTCCCAAGGCATGTTTAATGAAACTCTCCGCAAATAACTTTTACTTTCTACTAGTAAATTACACGTGTTTTAACTGCATTTTACTTGTCGTACCATCTCATGGAACATAACTACCGCATAATCTCAACACGGAGCTTTCGTTTTCGGTGAAACATGTCAATATTTTGCAATTTTTCAATATGGAGCTTTCATCATACTTTGAATAACACCTTTTTGAAAAACACAGAGTAAGATGAAAGACATGCATTGCCTGTCACGTGTGATCACGATTGTTATGCATCACAACTCGAGATTTTACAAAGAGGCTTCTAAAGAATTCTGCAAAAAACCGATATTTTCACCGAAAAAAAGAACACAGCCCTTGAGAGAATTTGTCAGAGGGCGAAGCCTTTCGAAGGTCGTTTAACCAGAGTGGTTTGCTTGGATGTTGCAGGACGCGAAACACCCCGCGTGGCCGCGGCGCTCGTAGGAGATGGCGAAGGCAGGTTGATCGCCACCCCCGTGCACAAAGAGAGCATCGCGTCGAGGAGCAAGGAGGACTTGGCGCAGGAGGCGGCGCTGGTGCTTCAGCAAGCGGGCAGCCTTCATTGTGTCGCGCACGATAACCGACGACTGCCCGGCCGATTCAGCACACTACCGGCACGTCGTAACAAGAAGAGGCCGGAACTGCCGCTCGATGTGAGACGCAGGAGCGAGGAGATCGGTGGTACGACGGGCGCGGACTCGGTCGAGACGCCCCGGCTCAAGAAGAAGGCACTGGAGCGAAGCGCGAGCGATGCCAGCGCGAAGAAGCTAAAAGGCACCCTAGCCAGGTTCTTCTCCCCTAAGCTCGAGCGCAAGAGGAACCCGGTGGGCCGTAGCGCGAGCGACGCGGGGGCGTCAACGCGATCGCACCGCAAAAGGAGCGGCAGTGAGAGCGAGGGCTCTCACCTGAGCAGCCTGCGCGCGAAGAAACAACTGTCCCCCATCATCGAGGCATCGCCGCACGTTGATCAGCAGCCGTTCCACTTCGGCAGGATCAATGTGAACGAGGCCGCGAGCCGGCCGGAAGCGAAGAAGTCCAGGCAAGAGGAGTCCGATGCCAGAAAGGTAACCGAACCAGAGACGCGAGACCAGCCCGAACAACAGACGGAAGAGCCCGACGACGAGCCACCGGTATCGCCCCCGAGAGCGAACAAGGCGACCGTGCGGCGCATACCCATCGAGCTAGAGGACGATAACAAGTCCAAACGGGAGGGGGAACAAAGGAAAGAGGAGAAGGCAGCCCGGACCCCTTCACCGGCAAAGGACACCGGGCTCGACGAAGTAGACAAGGTCGCCGCGAGTAGCATGCTGCACAGCAGCCGATACGATCTCCAACAACGCGACGAAGAGTCAACGATACACAAGATGATTCACCGATTGTCCAACGATCGATCGCCGCCGCCCCAGCTGACCAGGACCATGGTCTCGCCCGGGCCGGGTTTCGGGCACAACAACAATCGACCGTTCTCCTACACCAGACCGAACGAGTCCTGCAGCTCCCCGCCCCCGCAGACCAACGTAATCTACGCTCAGGTGCAGACCGACAAGAAGAAGGCCCAGAGGAGTCACTCGGACAGCGACGAAGGCCTCGGCCTGGAGCGAAAGGACTCCTCCCGCGAGAACAGTCCCGCGGAGAAGGAGTACCGTAGGACGGATTACTCCTACAACAGCGACCTGCGACGCAACAACGAGATCAACACGTTCAAGTCGAGGTTCGAGGAGGACCGGAAGCCCGCCAGTCACTTCACCGGTCACTACAGCAGCGCGCAGGACTACACGTCCAGGAGCTCGGACGGGAAACGACACCACGAGTTCGAGCAGATCGACCGACGGTTGTACGATAAACCGGAGAAGTACACGTCGACGGTGTTCGTCGACACTTCCGGCAGGGGCAGGGCCGACGGGACGGACGCCAGGCAACGGGAAACCAACGAGTATCACCCGAGACCGACGCAGCCCGGGATATCGAACAAGACGTTCGAGCTGAGCGCGAGGCGCGATCTGCTCGAGTCTCGGATCAAGTCGAAGCTGCTGGCCGACGAGAGATTCGCCGCGAAGAACAGCGCGAACGTGCCGATCAAGAAGTCCGAGCACGAGATCATCGATAAGCCGATCGTGCCATCGCCCGTCACGCCGAACCGCGTCGCGTCCCCGAAACGTTACATGGACACCTACATCACGGAGACGAGGACCAACAGCAACGGGGAGAAGTACATCTTCGAGAAGGAGATACACGAGGACAACGGCAAGGTCTACGGCTACGAGAAGAAGATCAACAAAATATCGACCGACGGGTACATCGACGCGAAGCCGAGGGACGGGTACACCGTGGAGACCAGGACGGACAAGTACGGCGACAAATATATCGTCGAAACGCGAACGCACGAGGGCTACGCGGACGATTTCAAGCCCGTCGGCAACCGGCCTAGAAACAGCCCCGAGGAGCGTTTCCAGGGCATCAGGGGCTCCAGTAGTCCGTACAAGGTGTCGAATTATCATCAGGAGGAGCACCCGGTGCCGCATCACTTCCGCGGAGAGTCCAAGGAGAACAACGTGCTGCCGTCGCCTATCGTCGCGAAGAAGTTCACCACCGAGAGGAAGTTCTCGAAAAGCGAGGACTTCCTGGACCGCGAGACCAGGCCCAGGGAGCCGTACCTGCCGAAGAAGAAGAACTTCGAGTCGATACGCGGCATGAGCAAGTCGACCCAGCGATTGGACGAGATAGGCGAGAACGCGAGAGTCAGGGCGCTCAGGAGCGAGTACACGACCAGGTCCCACGAGAACCTGACCAGCAGTCACGCGGACTATGTGAACGCCAGGGACATGCGTCGACCGTTGCTGGAGAGTCCCACGATAAACGGTAGGAAGGAAAGGTCACCTTTCGCGAAGAGACACCTGGATAGTTTGAGAGAGGGGCCTAACGACGACTACGACACCGATATCTCCCAGATGACGAACAGTCAGCTGGAGTCCAAGTATTACAAGGAGACGCGCACCACCCAACGGTACACCACCAGCAAGCACCCTGTCCACGACGACTACGACAGTTCTCCACCCAGGATACGCACCGATCGCGGTGGCTATAACTCCAGCAGATACGACTCGGACACCACCGCTAGAGACTCGATCCGCTGCGAGACCAGATACGACGAGAGCTCTCGGACCCTGAGAAAGGAGCATCGAAATTTGGACGAGGACCCGAAGAAGCCTTTGCGTCGTTCCCGCAATCGGTTGGATTACTTCGACGATTCTGATGCTAGGGACAGTCCTCGAGTGAAGCCCTCGGTCGGCAGACTGGAGCCCTTCGACGAGAGCCCTACCAGGCCGGCTAGGGCTTTCCACGAAGGCGGCAAGTCGAGGCACATCAGACAGGAGACTCGGTCGCACACCGAGCGGCGTCAACGCGAGACACGACTCAGCGACTCCGACCGGAAGGATCGTCTGGCCGATTCGGGGATCGAGAACGATTACAGGCGTGACTCGCAGGAGGTGGACAGACGGGAACAGATCGAGTCCGAGGACGAGGGGTTCGTCACGAAACAGTTCGTCAAGCACGAACGGAGGCACACCGATCGGAACATGAACTTGACCGCGTCCGAGCAGCGGAAGTACGACAAGTATTCGAACGACGTATCGAAGTCGCCGCCGGTCACCGCGAAACCACCGTCCGGCGCCGATAAAAAGTACGAGAAGAAGGCGGCCAAGAAGAGCGGCACGATGAGCAAAGTGAAGCAGCTGTTCAGCAAAAAGGAGAAGAAGGCGAAGGAGGAGAAGAACAAGAAGAACGCGAGGAGCGGTGGCAGCGGTAGCGGCGCGCTCACCGACGACGAGGTCACCATCAGGTACAGGGAGTACCGCGGCGATCAGCTGAGGAGCGCGAAGAGCGCCAGGGATTTGGGCAGCGACATCAATCAGGTAAGGATCCTTTCTTGTCTTGATCCGATCGGAGAACCGTTGCAAGCTGCATCGGAAAATATCAATTAAGAATACTGTGTCAAGATTTTGATAAACAGCGGATTTTTATACAAACTAGGAGACATGTTTCCAGACGCAAGAGCTGTATAGTTATTTGTTTCTTCGAAAGGCTATAGCTGGGTTTGATAGTGAAATTCGGCGGTATTTTAATCGAGCTTGGACCATTCGATAGCCTACCCAAAAAGACCCCTCTCTGCCAAGTTTCAGCACCCTATCTCATCTGTAAGGGTAGTTATTGAGAAAAAACGAAAAACCAGTTTTTGGCCCATTTTCCCTATTTATTGACAATTAAAAATGCTGAAAAAAATCTGACACATTTCGGATACCAAGCCACATATTAGGTATCATTTTCAGATTTTTCCGCTGCAAGCTCTGCTTGTAAAAAATGAGAAACACTAAAAAAATCGAAAAAATGCAGGTTTTATATAGAAATCTAAAAGGTGCTACTCCAGATTTAATTTAGCAATGAGGTATTACCGTAAGTATTATGCTCAATATTTTTCGGATTTTTTTGAGTGGTGCGTCATAGTTAAAAAAAATTAAAACCGCTCTTTTCGGCGTTACTTATATTTTCTGAATCATAAAAATATATTATGTGATATTAAATAAAAATATTCTTGGAGTACTTTCGGCCTCTAGTCATTTACGGATTGTATTACAGCTCTACTTTACATTTTTTACGTTGATTTGTGCATCGACTTGATTTTTTTATCTTTACTGGCCGAAAGTACTCCAAGAATATTTTTCCGAAAAAATATTTTAAGATAGTCTAAATATAGTTCAAATAAGTTTTTTACAATGGTTTAACAACAATCATATGGTTAGGAAGCGTAAAAACATCTGATTAACTTAGAAAAAAAAATTGGCCTGATCGGGACTCGTACCTGGTCCAAAAAGTCTTCAGCGGTTCGAAATATTCGAATATATCTGCATAGTATTATTTTCGTATTTCATATTAGGCAAGTTTTAAAGTCTGGGAGATGTTTTTCTGAACGTAGGAACGTTGAATATCACATAATATATTTTTATGATTCAGAAAATATAAGTATAACTTAGGAAAAACGCCGAAAAGAGCGGTTTTTATTTTTTTTAACTATGACGCACCACTCACAAAAATCCGAAAAAAATTGAGCATAATACTTACGGTAATACCTCATTGCTGAATTAAATCTGGAGTAGCACCTTTTAGATTTCTATATAAAACCTGCATTTTTTCGATTTTTTTAGTGTTTCTCATTTTTTACAAGCAGAGCTTGCAGCGGAAAAATCTGGAAATGATACCTAATATGTGGCTTGGTATCCGAAATGTGTCAGATTTTTTTCAGAATTTTTAATTGTCAATAAATAGGAAAAATGGGCCAAAAACTGGTTTTTCGTTTTTCTCAATAACTACCCTTACAGGTGAGATAGGGGGCTGAAACTTTTCAGAGAGTGGTCTTTTTGGGTAGGCTATCGAATGGTCCAAGCACGATTAAAATACCGCCGGAGGCGAATTTCACAATCAAACCCGGCTATAGCCTTTTTTGAGAAACTGATTCGAGAAGTGTACGAGGACTCGACAGTTAAACAAGAAAATTGGCTATGCAGGAAAAAAGCCTACCGCAATTTTGTCACCGAGTTTACGACTGCGTAACGAACGAATAGTGTGAAATTAAAGTTAATATTGGGTGACTTCGGCACGGGAGATGTTCCTGTCGCTAACGTTGAAACCGTCGGCATCTCGCGCGGGGTTAGAACGTTAATCCGATGGTAGGAACGGGACATTGAAATTGTGAAACACATGGTGGTAAAGATATTAAGCCCGAGAGTCTATAGAATCGAAATAAAAATGCGTTTACGACAAATAGTAGCCGCGCGAGAAAGAGAGAGAGAGAGCTATCTTTTCATTCTTCACTTTGGAAGACGGAAATCACTATGTATCGGCCAAGATAGATAGCCCGTGACAGTCGTATAATCTCAAGCCTTATAAACTTCTTTTACAACCACGATCTTCAGGCTTATCCGATCGTCGTGGATCACCGCGGACGGTTTCTTACGATCTTCAAAGACCACTTCCGCAATAACACGTGGAATGACTTTAGTGGACAGGGCCGCAACTCTGGTGTAGCCTTTGATGTTAACGTCATCAAGCTGCGCTTTAAGTGGATGTCTTCAATGTTATTCATTGCGCATAGTTAGTCTTTGTTGGAATAATGAGCGGATTTCTTTGCCGTGACATTGTCTAGATTCTTTTCTCGTAACACGATGATACGCTAACGCCGTTATAGTCGCTTGGGAGGTTAATCATCCGATCGTCGCCGATAATGAGGAAACGGAAACCGAAAATATAGATACGATATCACAATTGGTCGAATGACTGGTTCTATATTTTTCATCTTGCGAAATTGATTCGATAAATTTCTTTATCCAAGCAGATATTGTAATAAAAATTGCACAAAATCTAAATAAATAGAGCCTTGTTATTTTTAAAAGCTAAAACATTCTAATCGCTTTTAGTGCTCGGTAACTTCAGTGTTAATGTTAGAGCGTTACATATTGCAATCGAACACCTTGTTTTTGAAATTTTCGGCACGTTTTGATAGGACTATAATAGGATTTAGAGCATTGTCGACGATTATCAAGGCTGACAGCAGATAGCGGCCCTTAGCCGGATACCCGCCTTTCAATTAGACAGCGATTCTAACAATAAGCTAACAATAAGGTCTGTGCGAGTCGAATCTTCCTGCGGCGCAACCGGCCTCATCCCGGTATTCATCGCTCCAGGAACCTAAGCCAGCTAGGCGTTGTTCCACGCAAACCCGAGACCCTTAGAAACCGGAAGCATTCGATAATTGGGATCTCATACCGTTCTCGAGTGCGCGGTTGCGTCACGCCTAACTGTACACCAGACGGTGGAAAGTATCCGCAGCGTGCCGGTGCGCTGCGCTGCGCTGGTGAACGCCATACAACCTAACCGGGATCGCACTCTCCCGCCCACGCAGCAGGAACGTTTTTCGGAGTATTTATCACGGTCGTGTGTGGAAACGAGGCGACGTGTTCGCCGCAACCTTCCGCGGGCTTCCGCAGCTTCCTCGTACCGTTCCCGAGGCTTGCGGACTGAACGGGTTGAACGTTTAAGCCGCGTCTACACTTGCACCGTTCCTACATTTATGAGTAAAAACTTTGTTAAAAAATCAGTACAGGTATTGCTTTGTTGTTAATGATCTTATGTCGACTTTCTGGCATTTCTCGTATATATTAAGTTGTTGCATGTGAAATGTCCGATTTCAGGTTGAATATCTTATACATATAACTTATTGATCAAGAAATACAATTTTTTACACGTTCATTATATAAAACTTTGTGACACAATGATGATCCTTAATACCCAATACCCAATCTTTAATTTTCATCTGCATGTCCAATTTCTTTCTCACACTTTTATTGTTCACATACTTTGTCATTCAAGTTCATTATATGAAACTTTGGAACACAAAGATGAACCTTAAATCCCTATCTTCAATTTTCATCTGGATGTCTAATTTCATTTTCACACAAATTTTATTTTTCGAATACTTTGTCATTTAAGTGCACTATATAAAACATTGTGACACAATGATGATCCTTAATACCCAATACCCAATCTTTAATTTTCATCTGCATGTCCAATTTCTTTCTCACACTTTTATTGTTCACATACTTTGTCATTCAAGTTCATTATATGACACTTTGAAACACAAAGATGACCCTTAAATCCCTATCTACAATTTTCATCTGGATGTCCATTTCATTTTCACACAAATTTTATTGTTTACATGCTTTGTCATTCAATTTCATTGTATGAAACTTTGACACACAAAGATGATCCTTAACACCATATCTTCAATTTTCATCTTGAAGTCTGATATCATTTTTAAACAAATTTTATTTTTCGTATACCTTGTCATTCAAGTTCACTATATGAAACTTTGAAACACAAAGATGATCCTTAAATCCCTATCTTCAATTTTCATCTGGATGTCTAATTTCATTTTCACACAAATTTTATTTTTCGAGTACTTTGTCATTCAAGTGCACTATATAAAACATTGTGACACAATGATGATCCTTAATACCCAATACCCAATCTTTAATTTTCATCTGCATGTCCAATTTCTTTCTCACACTTTTATTGTTCACATACTTTGTCATTCAAGTTCATTATATGACACTTTGAAACACACAGATGATCCTTAAATCCATATCTTCAATTTTCATCTGGATGTCCAATTTCATTTTCACACAAATTTTATTGTTCACATGCTTTGTCATTCAATTTCATTGTATGAAACTTTGAGACACAAAGATGGTCCTTAACACCATATCTTCAATTTTCATCTTGAAGTCTGATATCATTTTTAAACAAATTTTATTTTTCGTATACCTTATCATTCAAGTACACTATATGAAACTTTGTGACACAAAGATAATCTTCAATAACCAACCTATATTCAATTTTCATCTTGAAATCTGATATCATTTTTAAACAAATTTTATTTTTCATATACCTTGTTATTCAAGTTCACTATATGAAACTTTGAAACACAAAGATGAACCTTAAATCCCTATCTTCAATTTTCATCTGGATGTCTAATTTCATTTTCACACAAATTTTATTTTTCGAATACTTTGTCATTCAAGTGCACTATATAAAACATTGTGACACGATGATGATCCTTAATACCCAATACCCAATCTTTAATTTTCATCTGCATGTCCAATTTCTTTCTCACACTTTTATTGTTCACATACTTTGTCATTCAAGTTCATTATATGACACTTTGAAACACACAGATGATCCTTAAATCCCTATCTTCAATTTTTATCTGGATGTCCATTTCATTTTCACACAAATTTTATTGTTCACATGCTTTGTCATTCAATTTCATTGTATGACACTTTGAAACACAAAGATGATCCTTAAATCCCTATCTACAATTTTCATCTGGATGTCCAATTTAATTTTCACACAAATTTTATTGTTCACATGCTTTGTCATTCAATTTCATTGTATGAAACTTTGAGACTCAAAGATGGCCCTTAACACCATATCTTCAATTTTTATCTGGATTTCTAATATCATTTTCAAACAAATTTTATTTTTCGTATACCTTGTCATTTAAGTTGACTATATATGAAACTTTGAGACACAAAAATGATCCTTAATATCATATCTTTATTATTAATCTGTATGTTTAATTTTATTTTCGAGCAAATTTAATTTTATCGTACTTCGTCATTCAAGTTCATTGTATGAAACTTTGAAACAAAAAGATCATCCTTAACATCATATCTTCAATTTTTATCTGGATGTCTAATATCATTTCCATCGAATTTTATTTTTCGAATACTTTATCATTCAAGTTGATTATATGAACTTTTGAGACGCAAAGATGACCCTTAACACCATATCTTCAATTTTTATCTGGATTTCTAATATCATTTTCAAACAAATTTTATTTTTCGTATACCTTGTCATTTAAGTTGACTATATATGAAACTTTGAGACACAAAAATGATCCTTAATATCATACCTTTAATATTAATCTGTATGTTTAATATTATTTTCGAGCAAATTTAATTTTACGTACTTCGTCACTCAAGTTCATTGTATGAAACTTTGAAACAAAAAGATCATCCTTAACACCATATCTTCAATTTTTATCTGGATTTCTAATATCATTTCCATCAAATTTTATTTTTCGAATACTTTATCATTCAAGTTGATTATATGAACCTTTGAGACGCAAAGATGACCCTTAACTCCATATCTTCAATTTTCATCTGGATGTCCAATTTAATTTTCACACAAATTCCATTGTTCACATACTTTGCCATTCAAGTTCATTGTATGAAACTTTGAGACACAAAGATTATCCTTAATCCATATCTTCAATTTTCATCTGGATTTCTAATATCATTTTCAAACAAATTTTATTTTTCGTATACCTTGTCATTTAAGTTGACTATATATGAAACTTTGAGACACAAAAATGATCCTTAATATCATACCTTTAATATTAATCTGTATGTTTAATTTTATTTTCGAGCAAATTTAATTTTATCGTACTTCGTCATTCAAGTTCATTGTATGAAACTTTGAAACAAAAAGATCATCCTTAACTCCATATCTTCAATTTTCATCTGGATGTCCAATTTAATTTTCACACAAATTTCATTATTCACATACTTTGCCATTCAAGTTCATTGTATGAAACTTTGAGACACAAAGATTATCCTTAAACCATATCTCCAATTTTCATCTGGATTTCTAATATCATTTTTAAACAAGTTTTGGTCTTCGCACACCTTGTTATTCAAGTTCACTATATGAAACTTTGAGACACAAAGATGATCCTTAACATCATATCTTTAATATTAATCTCTATGTTTAATTTTATTTTCGAGAAAATTTAATTTTATCGTACTTCGTCATTCAAGTTCATATGGTTCTGTCAGAGACTTTCAATACCAGGCAATATTATCTTAATTCTTAAGGCGATGCTCTAAAACTGTAAAACAGTTTTGCACCATCGTGAGTTTACGTCGAGCGCAATATTTACCTCGTTCCGTCGATACTCCGATCGATCTAATTTAATCCGCTGTCGTATGTGGCTTTGAAAATATCTGGAACGTGACGAAGCTTGATCCGTCGGAGATTTCGTCAACTACCTGTTGCAAGGTGCGCGCGGCGCGTTTACGATGTAAGTGTACACTCGGCCTTAAGGCCCCGTAACGGAGCTCTCTCGGTGTCCGGGCCCTCGTACGAAGAGTAATGATATGGCGTTCAGACGATCATCGATGTAAAAGTCCGTCGCATTCTCTCCGGAAAGTGTGTCTGACGTCGGAGATTTATCGGACGTAACATTTAACCCATATGATAAATAATTCTCCGTTTATGACCGTACCGGGAACGTCCGTCTTCCCGATGGTGAATTCGTCGTGCTTATTGGGCTGAGATCTCTTCCGTTAGGTTCAGGATGAAGGTTCATCAAGGTCGGATTGCTTGACGCGTATACGGAGTGAGTCGCTAGAAAATACCATCTAAAATCGATTTATGTACGCTCACTTCAGGAACGACGTGTTAAATAAATCGTCTTCGGTTAATGAAGAGGTACGCTTTATCCATTCGAACGTGGCTGAATGCCTCGTCATATTTATTGTGATATCAGAGGCACGGGCAAATAAACTCTGGATAACGAAAATTTAATCTCTTCCAGCCGCCGCGCCGCGCGAAATCTTACAATCCTATCGATTATCAAAACTATTCGAACTCTGGGAAGGATTAACGTCTTTAAAAATATGATTGTTGTGAAGCATGGCGTCTGTCGAACAATCACGCGGTCTATCATACTAGATCCTTACTAATATTCTACAGGGTGGCCGAAAAATGTCGGAGAACCTTGAAAGGGGTGGCTCCTGAAATTATTCGAAATAACTTTTTCCTCAGCGAAAATGTCCGTATCGGCTTCGCTTTGGTAATGACTCGTTAACGAAGCCACGAAGAACATTCTCGCAAAGGAAAAGTCACTTTGAATTACCTCGGAATTTAAATGAACTACATTTATAGGACACGCTGTATAATCAAAATGTGCTAAAGAAGTGAAAGAAACTTGATAATCGCAATTATTGAACGATACAGTAGCAAAAGTTTGTGTACAAAAATTTTGGTGGAGTCATGGGACCTCAGTACACAGTTACAGAACAGTAGAATCAACAGTTTGACTTCCAGGTAAATTGAATTTAATGAAGATTTGCAGAACCTAAAGGGCTGAAGAGTTAATCTAGTAGTTAAATTACTATGATCTGTAGGAATTTTGGGGTCGCAGTTTGGCAGTCGTTAACCTTTTCGTTAACCAATTGTTAACCTTCATTCTATAGTAAAAACGAAATCCTAACACACCATCTCTATTTTGCTCTCTCACGCTTTTACACTTTTCACTAAATTAAAACTACGAACGGCTATTGGCCTACGTTTACACGCACGCAACGTTTTCCTATGATACGGTCATAGTTTCCCTAACTCTTTCTAAAAAAAAACGCTTAAATGGGTTATTAACCCCTACTTTTTATCTTGTGGGTTCGACCGCTATTCGGAACCCTCTCGAACGAGTACCCACTCGGGGGGTCTGGGGAGAATTTTAAAAATTTCCCTTTTTCCCCCGCACCCTCAACAATTTATATCTTATCAAATCTGCAATAAAAAATTTTTTTAACCCTTTCTATTCTAGGCCTTAAGGGGTTATACCCTTTGACTATTTTGGCTATGGTCTGGTCCACCTAGAGCCGGCCCTGTCTCTCTATGTCTATCTCTATATCTGATAACTATTTACAAATCCGTCTTGTGGGGACAGGCTTATCTATGAAAGGGAAGAACGTATAGCTGAGAGGGTTCTCGAAGAAAATAACAGAACCGCAGACAGCAGCTCGTAACTCTATTTACGCTGGTCGTTTAACACATTTGGACTCGCAGCAATCGAAGCGCGAATAAAGGCGCGATACGATCGCCGCGTCCGTAAAACTGCGCGGGCAGACCATCTAATCAGGCAAGAGATGTCAGCCACCAACATTGATAATTACTTCGCGCCGGCTTACAAGCGCTTCGGTGGTGAAACCGATCGATCGATCGTGATCGTCGTGGCGCTGGCTCCTATCGAAGGGATCGCTGCCGGTCGATTTTGCAAGCCACGATACGTATCGACATTCGTTGCCGACGGAAAGATTAACGGACTGGACTCGACTGGAGTGGACTGTATTGGCAGGGTTGGACATACCAGCCGAGGTCGAAATAACAATGGTAACGGCGTGAAAGAGCCTTGTAAAATCCATTTGCATGGTCCCACGGCGGGAGGGAAAAGATTGTTGCGAAACCGCGCGTTCCGCGATCGAAACAGGTGGTTCTGTGGCGAATTGGACGTCTATTTGGATTTTCTACGGTCCCCGCACCAGCAATTAATGATCTTGTTTTACGTGGCGCTCAAACGCGGATAAGACCCCCGGCACGGCTCTTCAGATTTTTATCGAGACGTTTACCCGGCCGCGTAATGCGTTTTTCGTGTCCAGCGTTAATCCACGCTTAGACCGGCCAGCCATTATGTGTTTTATTATGCATTGTATCGGCCAGCCAGGTGCAGTTCTAATGCGGTTGCGTAACAGTTAATAACCAGGGTGGCCAAGGGGCTGCGAGACTTTATGGAACGGTCCCGCGTTTACCGTTCCCCAGCTTGTTCCTTGATCATGACTCGTCCATGAGCCTGCTCCGATTCCTCCCTCGAAATTGTTTCTCTGCGAGAGGAGCATATTTCTTTCCCTGCTCCCAATTGTATACAAAATACTCGAGTTATTCTACAGGCCATCAATTTTTGAAACATTTTCAATGTTCCTTTTCAACGATTTTTTTGATAAATGAAAATATTATTTATGTCAACCTTGACAACTAAACTGCAGATCGTGTGCAGATCATGAATATTTATCTTATTCACTTCTCTTTTTGAACCGTTCAAATCAGCCTGGTTAACAACATTTCATATGTTCAGTATGTAAATGAATTTAGTACCTTCCTTGTGAAGAACGACTTTCAATGACGGAACGCGACTTTATGCACAGGTTACTCTTTTCGTGTTTCACTTTCATGCAACAGGTGTTGCAATTTCGCGTCCCCGAACACCGTTAGCAAACCGGATTAAGAATCGCCACTCAGGTTGAAGTTTCCTTTCTTAAATCGTTGACATCGTTGCCAAGTGGGTTTCGTGAGTCACTGTGTTTCCTTGGAAAGCACAGGCTCACCATCCCAGCGGTGTCGTTAGCATTTACCGTGAAACCGAAATATAGACAGCTTCTTAATACGCACGTTGACACTTCAACTTCCTCGTTAGTCATACAAGGTGGTCCACCTGATCGTAGCCTGAATATGTTTCTCCTTCAACCGTGACGATATACAGTGCCCGAAATTTCCATAAAGCCACCTATATTTCGCGTATTTTTTTTAAATATGTCAAGTTTACTACTTTTTCTCATCTACAATTATATTTAGTTGATGCTAATCGTAAATCTTCGAGTATCTGCTCGGAAATGTTCACGTTTTGGGTGTGTATACATTTTTTGCTGCACGAAGCGAAGCATAAGTGCGAAATTTCAATAAAGTCACTTAGTTTGTGCTTAGATTTCTGAATGAATAAGTCCCGCTAGGTACAATAGAAGAAGTGTAACTACAATTGAAGAGTAAGGATTTGCGCAAAAATAGATCTGTAAATTTATTGAAATCGTAAAATGTTGTATTTTAATTTCTCGTTAGTAAAATGCCACGAGGACAATTGTAGACTAGTGGAGAAAAGGCATCCATTGATGCTTATAGGGATATGGGATGTTCCAATCGCATAAGTGCAAAAAAAATTAATCGATCACGTACCGTTGTAAATAATTACGTCAGTTTGGGAAAAGATTACGGCAAAAACCTCTCCAAAGGGGGAAATCAAATGCTGAGCAAGAGACAGCATTCGTTGTTAATGACATCTGCATCAAAAGAATTGAGAAGTGCAGCACAACTTCGCGTTGAATTAGATTTGTCAGTAACTACGAGACGCGTACAACAAATTTTAAAAAGTTCCAACCGATTTCACTGGACAAAAATGGTGCAGAAACTAGCACTCAAAGCAGAACATAAATAGGCTCGTCTTGATTTTGCAAAAGCACACATGTCCTGGTCCAAAGAATGGGAATTTGTTAATTTTTATGATGAAAAGAAATTCAATTTAAACGGGCCAGACGGTTTTAAATATTAATGGCACGATTTAAGGAAAGAAAAAGACATAACAATGAGTCGCAACTTTGGTGGTGGTACATTAATGATCTGGGCTGCAGTTAGAGCTGACGCCAAGACACCAACCTGTCGCATTACTCCTAAATTGAATTCTGAAAAATATACAGAACTATTAGACACAATTTGAAAACGATTTATTGAAGATATTAGACACGATAACTTCATTTATCAGCACGAAAGCGCTGCCATCCACACATCAAATTACATGAAGCAGTGGTTAGGTCAAAAGAATATCAGGGTTTTGACATGGCCAGCTCATTCCCCAGATTTAAACCCAATAGAAAATCTTCGGGGGATACTCGCAAGGAAAGTTTATGGCAATTGCGAGCTACACAGTGCTATTAATGAATTATGGAAAGCGGTGAACGAAGCATGAGCATCTATTCAAGAAGACACACTTCAAAGTTTGATTTCGTCAATGCCCCATCGTATTTTCGAAGATATACAAAGAAATGGCAGTTCTACTAATTATTAATATAGAAATAAGAAAGAACTTATTGTTCGTTTTGAATCTACTTATTTAAAAAATATGTGGCTTTATAGAAATTTCGCAGTTTATTTTATGTAAAATTATATATTTACGTTTATTTTTTAAAATAAATATTATTTCTATTATTTCAATCGATATATATGTGTTTTTGATACGCCTAAAATGAAATCATACTCAAATTGATCATAAGTACAGAATAATTATAAGATATTACCAACAAACGTGGTGGCTTTGTGGAAATTTCGGGCACTGTAGAAAATATTTAGACATGAATTTCTGTAATACAAATTACAATAGCGAAAATACCAAAAGGTTTAACACTTCTTTAAATATACTTGGTGTTGAAGCGTTTATTTT
Organism: Lasioglossum pauxillum; assembly: GCA_933228785.1. NCBI lineage: Eukaryota > Metazoa > Arthropoda > Insecta > Hymenoptera > Halictidae > Lasioglossum > Lasioglossum pauxillum. The sequence goes on along the minus strand of OW121705.1, from coordinate 39,965,940 downwards.
GCAAATAATAAATATCAAACAAAATTCAAGAGGAAAAAGTAAGTTCCTTTGCAAGCTACATAATGGCGTATGTAATTTTTCTGTGCTTGCACTATTTATATTTAAATTTTTGTTGATATTCTACGAAACCGTGTATCCGGACAAACTCATTCGCATACGACTTGATGACCTTGAAGGTCCTGCAAGGTCAGAAATGGAACAACTATTTTGGATATCGTTCGAACTGCCAAACAAATTAATGTAGTGGCTAATAGATCATAAAATATTAGATCTCTTCAGCGAAGACATCTGTGAACTAAATGACATCATAAATGTTATTACCACGTTTTTATTAGCTCGCTTTCTCGTTTGTCTGTTTGTTCGGTGGCAAATTTTGCAATTGATTTTTTTTTCGTTTAATACAGATTATGTTCGTTCGCCGTCACCTCGTTATAAACAAAGCTGATAGCTTCAGCGTTAAAAAGGGGTAGAATTCGTTAAATCCGAGTCGACGAAGCATCATTCGCAGTCCTCGGGAGGCGGTGGAGAAGCTGGCCGCGTGTGGCTGACATTTCGGCGACATTTGGAATTTTTGCGAGAGGCCCGGCGCCGCTCGACGTCCGTCCGCTCCGGCGGACTAATAAAATAACCCGGTATCGCGATACATATTAACCTTTCGAGCGACCAGTCGACCAAAGAGATCCCCGGAGTCGATAGCTGAAAGTACATCCGCGGTGTGGCCGCGTCGATGAATCTCGTGGAAAAAAGGAAAAGAGGCAGGGATAGTTGCGCGTGCCAACGTTGAAAGATAACAGATACACACCGTCGCGTCGTCGTCGTCGCCGTTGGAGCTAGACATTGACAGTCTATGCGACGGGTTGCGCAATGCCTGGGAATACGGTGTCGTGGGACTCGTTCCCCGAGCTAGACACCGCTCCGGTTCGCCAGGTTGCGAAGAGGTTTCGCGAACAACAAGAACACCGTGGAGAGAGGGGGAAAAAAGGAGAGTACTACCGGGAATCCGGCCGAGCGAAATCACTCAACAGTGGTGACCCGCGGGCACGGGCATTCCGTGGCGCTCGCGAGCGGATTCCATGAAAACGCTTGAGCGCTGGCCAGCATCCGCGTGCAACGTGCATGCATATGCAGGGCGTGTCTGATGCGGCTCGGCTGGTTCCCCACGTTCAGAGATTCCTTGTTGAAAAATTATCGCCGCGGAGCGATCGCGGCAACAATTCCCCTCGCCCAGCGCTGCGAGATGTGCGAGTTGCTCTCTCCCTCGCTCTCGCCGGGGAATTAACCTTGCCACGATCGCGTAACTCACAGCTGGATCGGGCTTGCTTATGATCGGAGAACGGTTGATCTCAATGGGAACGAGATTGTTTCCTTCGATGTCCGATGAAATGAATGAGCTTCAAGGCGAATTTACGCTTCCTCGCTGTGGACTCACGTCGCGAATGAATCATCCACCGTGAACGATGAAAATATTTATACGTCTGCGCGGAAAGTATTCGTACACCCTTTGGGAACTAATAACTAGACTGCGGATCTTTATGCAAAATAAGATACGTTTGTATCGATTGCAAGACGCAGGGCAGCCAAATAAAAATTTCTTTCTTCTTTTAATCAGTTGATTAAGCTGAAGCCAATCCGCTGATGTCTGTAAATCTTTTTACTATGTCCACTGCTTGAAATTGTGCTTATCCATTGTTGTCGTAAATGCATGAAATCCATAGTCTACTTATATCACAAACATATACGATCAAACGAGTACATCTTTATGCAAAATCAAAAATATGTGCATTGCTTCAAAGAAACAGCATTCAACGATTTTCTACAAAATGATTCTTCGTAGTTCCGCCAATTTGAAAATAAAAAATCGGAGCCCGGTGATCTAACTTTAGCGTTAAAGAAGAAACGTACACGGTCGTTTCGCAGAATTGCGAAATCTCTATTGTTAATGCAACGAATCCCGGTATGTGGAGCAAGTGCGCTGCGTCAGACACACCCTTCGCAACACGTGTGATCGTGCTGGCTGACTCGAGCGCTGAAAGGATCATTCTCGATCCAGGGAGATCTCCGGTATGCAGGGCCCACACCTCCTCAGCATTGCACCCACCGGCTGACCTACACCCAAACGCGCGCGGCTCTGTTCGGCTTGGCTTTGCTTCGTTTGGCTTGGCGAGCCTTGCCTTGGCGTGTGCACCGCCACGAGGCCGCGTATCCCGTTTCCATCGAAAGTTCACACTAATGGCATTTGCCGTGCCGACGTATAACGTCGGGATTATTACGATTTATTAGCTCACCTATCACGGCCCTGTTCGCGGCTCTGTATCACGACGCGATTAGGGATTGATTTCGGCGAATAAACGGGACCGGCTAGGGAACCTGACTCGCTCGCTATCTTCTCCGAATGATACCTCAGTTAGAGTGGTCTTAAATCTTGTGCACCACGTTCAATAGGATTACGTCCCCTAATTCCGATGAAGGTGTTCGGGATTAAGCATCAGCGATATAGAAGTCTCTCGCGGTACGATTCTGTCTCGAATAATACGTACAGGCTTTGGAGATGATAACTAACAATTCAAAATAGACGTGTCAATTGAGTATCTGTTACTAGCCAAGTTGAACCTTCCTTTTTTCATTGCGATGAAGAATCTGTTTCGATATTGTGTTCACCGATCTACGAACAATCACCATCTACGTTCACGAACAAGAAGAGGGGCGCAAGATAATACATAGTAAGGAGTGTAGAGAGTAGCTGCTGCTGAGAAAACTCGCAAAACAGTTCATATCATTTGCAGTGCAATAAAATTGTTAGTGATTTAGGTGTTCATGCATCAATTATCTATTGCATGCGCCCCACGTTTTTCGTTTTAAATCTTACAAGTGTTTTCGTAGCTATTCAAAATTCACAATCACAAATTTTCAGGACTATCTGTACGGGGTTAGGAATCTGTATGGGGCTAGAAAAAATTATTTTATACTTTTTAGTCCGTTTTTTAAACGTGGCGTTTTTAAAAATTTTATTTTATACTTTTTAGTCCGTTTTAAAAACGTGGTATTTTTTAAAAATTTATTTTTATTTAAATAATTATTTTCCGCTTTTTAGCCTTATATGTTTGAAATTTTACAATCGATTTTGAACATTTTGATGAGATTATAACAGAGACATGTAGTAAATTTCAGACGGTATTGCGAAGCGTCATATCGAAAACGAACGCCGTGGTAAAATGTCAAAGATAAAGGTTCGGCGGAGAATTTCGGTGTAACTGTTCTTTCGCTTGGTAAACAAACATTATACTATAATAATACGTAGTAACTTTGTAAACACCGCACGGAACTCGAACGCACACTGACGCACACTGTGCTCCTTCGGTGCGAAGCGGGTCAGTGGAGTGGGGATGAGTCAGAGAGGGATACACGTAGTAGAGTGGGGACGCTGAACGCGAAGACGTACTACGTCACGCGGCGGGGGGTACAAAGGTTCAAATTATTAATAATTTATATCTCCTGAACGCATAGGCTTTTTTAAAAAACTTTTTTTAAATATTGCATTGTCATCCAGTTCTGAGCTATGTTTAAAATTTCAAGCCTCCAGCTCAAAATTTGTACCGAACAAACAGACAGACAGACAAGAAAGCGAGCTAATAAAAACGTGGTAAAATATGTTCGTAAGGTGTTAATTGTGAAATGAACGTCTGCGGTAACGGCGTAGTATTTAGGCGTCTGTGATCGCGGGTTGAGATCCGGATTAGTTTATTACACGTAATATAGGAACCCTACTTGAAACAGGAAATTTTGCGGAATATTCTTCGACTACAATCGCGAACGTGCGTGAACATCATGCGTGAACGCATGACCCAGAAAGGTTTCTGGCGGAGGCTGAAACCGCGAAAGGAGACCGAAGAGAGGTGCTCGAAATTGGGTATCCGAGTTTTCCAGGGCCTGGGCAAGAGAGCGTTACGAGAGTTTCTTGACGAGGCTAGAGCGAAACGAATCTCGCTCGCATCTCTTAGGGCTATCAACGGTAAAGCGTGGCGCGCGCGAGCGCGAGCTCCGCTCTTCAGCAGGATGTTACACGGCCAGTTTCGTACACGGACGCGAGCAACAGAGATGCAAGTAACACCGGGGCCGATCATTATGCGATCTCGCGGAAGGTTTCCGTGATGGCACACCGTGGCATAGAGCATCGTGGCCAGGATAGGTGCCTAAGCTCGAGATATCAATAAATAACCTATCTGGCAATATTATCTCAACGGTTTTATGCCCCGTGGAGCGGGGAATGCGATCCAATTCTTCCGCGGCCAGCGTCGACTCCTTTCCTTTAACCCAAGCCAGCAATCGACTTGGCCTTCGCGAGTGGAGGTGTGAATGATCCGCCTACCATAACCGAACTCCATCCAACTACCAAAGCGTTCGCTCGTTGTCTAACTACGATTCACGAGTGCACGAGCTCTTTTCCCTTTTCCGACAGCTGGACCGCACCGCCTGCCATTCTTTACCCGTCCGACAAAACAGTCCACAGCATTGGATCGTTCCGAAAGTTATGTCGTTTTTATAGGCGAACTTTCAAGCAACCTCGGAACCAGAACACTGAAAGCTATAGTAATGCACTCGCCGTGACTATGCCACGGTACATACGCTCAAACGATGATAACTAGGTTGCGGGTTTTGTGCAGTTGTGACAAGAATGAGACGATCGAATCCGAAACGGTAACAGACATTTGTAAATTGTAAGCTAGAATTGAGAAAGGCTGTAAGTGCCATTTTTTTAAAAATTGTTTCTTCAACGCCAATGTAATGAAGTACGCCTGGTAGATCCCCAACGATTGGTTACAACGATCGGTTCTGGGTTGTTTGCAAGACGATCTTACAAGTTTCACATGGATCTTCCTCAGAATTTTCATGTTGGCACTTGATATTCAAGATGGTCAAGTTAGCTGGGACACCCTGTATAGAAGCTTGTAGGTGTTTGAATACTGTTCAACTTTTATTCGAAACATTCTTCCCTCAGATTATTGGAAATCCTTGAAAAATCGTTATAATGGAAAAATTTACACAATTTCCTTAAAACACTTGAAAATCGTTATTTAATGAACGCTGTTTCAGAGAATGTTTCAGAAAGCGCAAAGCGTGCTATAAAATCTCTTAACTTTCGATGAAGTAGGGTACTTCGCGGGCGTACAAATATGAAGACAATACTGAAGCCTTATTCTTCAGACCTTTAACTAGGTTGGACAAAAAAAATTGTACGACTTACGCAAAATTCTAATTAATACTAATTATTTTCCGGGTCAAATACCCCGCTGAGGGAGCGTGTGCACCCGCACAGCGAATTCATTGAATCAGCGGGCGTTTCGTTCCGCCCGCGCTCTCGGCAATTCATAGTTCGCAGCCTCGACACATTTGATACCCGTCGGATCATCAAAATTCAGGAATGTCTTTTTCCCGGGGACGACCGGGGAAGTTCCGTATCTTATCCCCGTGACCCGAGCACACGATACACCGCGCCGGACGGGACAAGGGGCTGGCGAAAGGAACGTGAGCGGCTTTCACGTGCTTGGAAGCTGTCGTCCTATCGCTCCCCGATATTCCGGGAGTAAAATTCCTATATAGTGGTTTTCCTGGTTGTCCGTTGGCCGGCACAGCACGACGCGTGCACGCGTGTGTAGGCATTCGGGTGTAGGTGTGAACACGTAGGCGCGAATATATCTCCTCGCGCACGGAATCGTATCTCCGCGGATCTGTTAGCGCGCGCGCGCAACCGCCGCGCGGCCAAACGAAGCGATATCTGGAACCGTGCGGTTAGGCTTGTCGCGGAGTTGGCGAATATTCGCGCGACGCTTTCCAATATCTGTGTTCCGCCCTCTCACTCCGTTTTAAGCAGGTTGCCACGACCGTAAACGTGATTTGCATGCTGGAAAACATGTTAAACAGCCGCGCGAACGATGGCTTTCCTCGTCGATGTTTTCCATTCGCTGCGATTCTTCTCGATTCACACACGTTTCGCCGTGACGATCACTTTCCATCGTGTTAACCCTCGGTGACCATTCTGGGCCGTTTATGTCCCCTGCGAAATTTCACTCTTGAATTTCACTTTTGAATTTCTCCGGAGGATAAGAAGGTAGCAGCATGGGCCCCTGTCCTAAAAGATAACTTTCAATCATGATAAGGTGAAGTGCCCTATGCCTGGATAGCATGTTTTTCTATTTTAAATTTTATCACTTTAAATAAACACAAACAATTTCTTAAGAGTTTTAACATACAGTTCAGAGTTTGTGAAGTAATTTAAGATAAAAAAATCATTGTTTAGGTTAATATCTTAATTGTATTAACAAGAATAATTCAAACCTATAGTTGGACATATTAAATCCAATCTAAGCTAGTACGTGGACAGAAGTAAAGCCTATATCGGGACAAATTCAATTTACGAGTTGATCGAGCGAACATAACCTAAAACGTTGGTTGGTGGCGCTGTTGCGCATGACGAATAGAAGATGCTTTGCGTAATATGTAGTATTCTTATCATAGATTATAGTATTGTATTATTTAACCAAATATATATTTATTTTTATTTACTGTTTTAATAAAACTTGTCATAATACAACTTTTAAGGTTAGGTAGTAATACTGATAGATTTAAGATGTAAACACAAAGTATTATTAACGTCACAACCGGAATACATTTTCTACATACGTTATTCAAGCTAATAGAAGACTAATTATACGTACATGTAGTTAAATAATTTGCAAACAATGCGTTGATTTTATTTACAAACACGTGTCCGGCTTCAGGCCTAAGCACATTGCGTATAAGCTTAGAGTGGGACAGCTACTGTCACAGCGTCCCAGTATGGAGTACTTATATTCGAAAACAGTCCTAATCTTGGACATCTAATATTTGGATTAATAATTATTATTTACGTTAAGCTTGATTGCCAATTTATTTTAAAATATCAATATTATTATGCGTGATAATTATTTTTTGTCTGAGGGCTTAAATTATATCTTTTTTTCTAACAAAAGTTCGAACTATAAATGCACATGATTCGCATGTAAATAGACTATTTTGTATACTGTTTTCAGATGAACTTTGAATTCATTTTTAAATTTCAATTGATGTCTTAATGAAATGATATTCACACCTACTTGTAGCTGAGGCCTCAGAATATATAATATAATTATTTAATCTCTTAATTACTGATTTTACTATGAAAATTCAATTGTCCAGATTTAGGTATCACTTTTGGACTGTCCCGACTTAGGGCACTTCACCTTACATTGTGTCCTAAAAATGGCGGTGGACCTTCGCAAGGGTGGCTCCTGAGGTATTTCATTTGAAGCTCATTTGAAGTAACTTTTTCCTTGAAACAAACGAACTAATCAGAACGCAGCTTCAGCGGACAGACTCTGGCTCGGCCAACGGAAACGCCAAGCTCTGCTGGACCTGTGGCCGAACCTGAATTTGTTTCGGCAATTTCAGAAAGTTTTCGTTAATAATTCTTTGACGAAGCCGATGCGGAAATTTTCCTCCTGAATTGCAAAAAACTGAGGTGAAATAAAAATTTTCCACCATAAATTGCAACAAACTGGTATGGAACAAAAATTTTCCACCTGAATTGCAACAAACTGGGGTGAAATACAAATTTTCCACCTGAATTGTAACAACCTAAGATGAAACAAAAATTTTCCACCTGAATTGCAACAAACTGGGATGAAATAAAAATTTTCCTCCTGAATTGCAACAAACTGGGACGAAATAAAAATTTTCCTCCTGAATTGCAACAAACTGGGGTGAAATAAAAATTTTCCACCTGAATTGTAACAAACTGGGGTGAAATAAAAATTTTCCACTTGAATTGTAACAAACTGGGACGAAATAAAAATTTTCCTCCAGAATTGCAACAAACTAGGGTGAAATAAAAATTTTCTACCATAAATTGCAACAAACTGGGATGAAATAAAAATTTTCCACCTGAATTGCAACAAACTGGGATGAAATAAAAATTTTCCTCCTGAATTGCAACAAACTGTCGCCGAACCTGAATCTGTTTGGGCAATTTCAGAAAGTTTTCGTTAATGATTCTTTAACAAAGCCGATGCGGAAATTTTCGCCTAGCACAAAGCTTCTTCAAACGATTCAGAGGAGGGTAAAAACGAATCGACCCTGTATCTTAGACGTATCGAAAGGGGCAAACGGTTGCCGTTGGTAACCGATAGAATTTCAACGTGGCAAACGAGCGGGAGACGCGTTTCTCGCGAGCCACTGGATCGGTAAATTACACACAGGCGGATTACGAGAAACCCGGCTGGAAGAGACAGCGACGTGTGCGCCAAGATTTCCCTCCGCGGGGTGTACACAGCACGGTCCCATGCTGATCGGTGCGCGCCGGTTAGAAGCAATTAATTACAAGAACGAGCGATTAATGATCTGAAACCTTCGTCCGACCCGGTTGCGGAGCACTCGCACACACACAGAAACAGAGGGAAAAAATCTTTCCTCCACCGTAGAGCGAGAGATGCCTCGAGCCGACTGATCGAGCCCACTTTCGCGAGCTGATTTTTGTCGGCATATTCTACACGCGTATAATCTCTCCTCTGTAACTAGTACGATCCTCGTAGCCCCACCAGGAATTAAAGGTGAATCGCCAGTCGGGATGACAAATGGATCATGGGGAATCTGTAATGCTTCGTAATGAATTACGCAACCGAACGACTGGCGGGATTTCATACAGAAACGCGAGTCGGGAGCTTCGAACAGAATGCACGAATGGAACGGATATACTTAGAAGTAACACATAAAATTGTGAGAAACTAAACATAACGCGTACATCATATTTATCAAGTACTTGAAGTCGCATGCGAGACTTATTTCTGCTGTACAAAAATTTGTGGTACTAGATATAATAATTATTAGATATAAACATAATCTCGTTAACCTCACGACTGGAGTGCACTAGATCTAACCTTCCTCTTTAGAATGAGCCCTCACCCAGCTCAAAATATGCTCGTATAAGGTCAAACAACATTAAGTTGCAGACCCAGTTTTTCGACCCAAAATCTAGTAAGATTCTAGTTATAACCAGAGGTGGGACTACCCCCTTAAGGGTTGACTCGAAAGGAGAAGTCACAGCTTTGGGGTCGCCGGTTTGTTAAAACCTTTTGAGAAATCCAAAAATTATATGTGAAGTATCTCCGTAAAAAATGAGTATTGGCAAAGAAAGTTCAGACACGTGTCTGCTTATATTGTCTTTAGAATGACCAAAAATTTAGAATTTTTGTTTAGAATGAAACAAAAAGTTTCATTAAATCGGCGACTCCACAGACGCGACGTCTCCTCGTCAGTGCGAACGGTTAGCATCTGAGATTCGAGTCGCAGAAAAATGTTTCTATCGCTGAGTGAGCAGAATGTCAAGTACGGTCCACTTTAATTCACGAAATTCGAATGTATCGATAGGCTGATCAGCGCACGAGGGTTGAATCGATCATGCTCGCCGGGACAATCGGCGACCCGTTCATTAGCAAAGTCTCGGCCGACACACATCGATCCCCGAACGCAGATACGGGCACTCTCGGGGTTTCTTAACTCGGCCACCGTGACCTCTTTCTCTCTTTCTCGTTCTCTCTGTTTCAGGCTTGGTGCTCGGGCGAAATAAAATCCTGTCCATTGATGCAACGCGGCTCTCGGGCTCGAGATGGGCAGGAACCTTGCTAGTAAACAATTCCGAGCACGAGGCCTTCGGCGCCGTATTCGGAAAGTGTGTTACGCGGCGCGCTTAATTGCTCCTTTCTTCGTCTCCGGCGCTTACCCGCGATACTCTCTAGTTAGGGTCAATTATATACGGGGCCAATATCGATGGATACCATGCGCGACGCGCACCTTTTACGAATTCCACCTCTATTACCGCTTCTTGCTCTGCTCCACAGTCCTCCTTTTTCCGAAAAGGCAATCTGCTTACACTCGGCGAACGCGCATGCGAGAATCCAGCACCAGCTGACGCTTTCTTCACCCTATACCATATTCTCGCAGAGCTTTTACACTCGAAGGAGTTATGCAGAAATTCATTCGACAGCTACACATTACTCGCGAGTTTCGTCTAAAGGTTACTGAAGCTTTCTAATCCCTTGCAACTTCTTTATTCTGAAAAGAAAACTAGCATTTGCTGTGTAGCTACTTTAATTCTTAAAGATTCGTGGCAAAATGAGTAGGTGTCTTCAGAAGGAAAATTTTTATTTCATCCCAGTGTGTTGCAATTCAGGTGGAAAATTTTTATTTCATCCCAGTTTGTTGCAATTCAGGTGGAAAATTTTTATTTCATCCCAGTTTGTTGCAATTCAGAAGGAAAATTTTTATTTCATCACAGTTTGTTGCAATTCAGGTGGAAAATTTTTATTTCATCCCAGTTTGTTGCAATTCAGGTGGAAAATTTTTATTTCATCCCAGTTTGTTACAATTCAGGTGGAAAATTTTTATTTCACCCCAGTTTGTTGCAATTCAGGTGGAAAATTTTTATTTCATCCCAGTTTGTTGCAATTCAGGTGGAAAATTTTTATTTCATCCCAGTTTGTTGCAATTCAGAAGGAAAATTTTTATTTCATCACAGTTTGTTGCAATTCAGGTGGAAAATTTTTATTTCATCCCAGTTTGTTGCAATTCAGGTGGAAAATTTTTATTTCATCCCAGTTTGTTACAATTCAGGTGGAAAATTTTTATTTCACCCCAGTTTGTTGCAATTCAGGTGGAAAATTTTTATTTCATTCCAGTTTGTTGCAATTCCGGTGGAAAATTTTTATTTCATCCCAGTTTGTTGCAATTCAGGTGGAAAATTTTTATTTCATCCCAGTTTGTTGCAATTCAGGTGGAAAATTTTTATTTCATTCCAGTTTGTTGCAATTCCGGTGGAAAATTTTTATTTCATCCCAGTTTGTTGCAATTCAGGTGGAAAATTTTTATTTCATTCCAGTTTGTTGCAATTCCGGTGGAAAATTTTTATTTCATCCCAGTTTGTTGCAATTCAGGTGGAAAATTTTTATTTCATTCCAGTTTGTTGCAATTCAGGTGGAAAATTTTTATTTCATCCCAGTTTGTTGCAATTCCGGTGGAAAATTTTTATTTCATCCAAGTTTGTTGCAATTCAGGTGGAAAATTTTTATTTCATCCCAGTTTGTTGCAATTCAGGTGGAAAATTTTTATTTCATTCCAGTTTGTTGCAATTCCGGTTAAAAATTTTTATTTCATCCCAGTTTGTTGCAATTCAGGTGGAAAATTTTTATTTCATCCCAGTTTGTTGCAATTCAGGTGGAAAATTTTTATTTCATTCCAGTTTGTTGCAATTCAGGTGGAAAATTTTTATTTCACCCCAGTTTGTTGCAATTTAGAAGGAAAATTTTTATTTCATCCCAGTTTGTTGCAATTCAGAAGGAAAATTTTTATTTCATCCCAGTTTGTTGCAATTCAGGTGGAAAATTTTTATTTCATCCCAGTTTGTTACAATTCAGGTGGAAAATTTTTATTTCACCCCAGTTTGTTGCAATTCAGGTGGAAAATTTTTATTTCATTCCAGTTTGTTGCAATTCCGGTGGAAAATTTTTATTTCACCCCAGTTTGTTGCAATTTAGAAGGAAAATTTTTATTTCATCCCAGTTTGTTGCAATTCAGAAGGAAAATTTTTATTTCATCCCAGTTTGTTGCAATTCAGGTGGAAAATTTTTATTTCATCCCAGTTTGTTGCAATTCAGGTGGAAAATTTTTATTTCCTCCCAGTTTGTTGCAATTCAGGTGGAAAATTTTTATTTCATCCCAGTTTGTTGCAATTCAGGTGGAAAATTTTTATTTCATCCCAGTTTGTTGCAATTCAGGTGGAAAATTTTTATTTCATTCCAGTTTGTTGCAATTCCGGTGGAAAATTTTTATTTCACCCCAGTTTGTTGCAATTTAGAAGGAAAATTTTTATTTCATCCCAGTTTGTTGCAATTCAGAAGGAAAATTTTTATTTCATCCCAGTTTGTTGCAATTCAGGTGGAAAATTTTTATTTCATCCCAGTTTGTTACAATTCAGGTGGAAAATTTTTATTTCACCCCAGTTTGTTGCAATTCAGGTGGAAAATTTTTATTTCATTCCAGTTTGTTGCAATTCCGGTGGAAAATTTTTATTTCACCCCAGTTTGTTGCAATTTAGAAGGAAAATTTTTATTTCATCCCAGTTTGTTGCAATTCAGAAGGAAAATTTTTATTTCATCCCAGTTTGTTGCAATTCAGGTGGAAAATTTTTATTTCATCCCAGTTTGTTGCAATTCAGGTGGAAAATTTTTATTTCCTCCCAGTTTGTTGCAATTCAGGTGGAAAATTTTTATTTCATCCCAGTTTGTTGCAATTCAGGTGGAAAATTTTTATTTCATCCCAGTTTGTTGCAATTCAGGTGGAAAATTTTTATTTCATTCCAGTTTGTTGCAATTCCGGTGGAAAATTTTTATTTCATCCCAGTTTGTTGCAATTCAGGTGGAAAATTTTTATTTCATCCCAGTTTGTTGCAATTCAGGTGGAAAATTTTTATTTCATTCCAGTTTGTTGCAATTCCGGTGGAAAATTTTTATTTCATCCCAGTTTGTTGCAATTCAGGTGGAAAATTTTTATTTCATCCCAGTTTGTTGCAATTCAGGTGGAAAATTTTTATTTCATTCCAGTTTGTTGCAATTCCGGTGGAAAATTTTTATTTCATCCCAGTTTGTTGCAATTCAGGTGGAAAATTTTTATTTCATCCCAGTTTGTTGCAATTCAGGTGGAAAATTTTTATTTCATTCCAGTTTGTTGCAATTCCGGTGGAAAATTTTTATTTCATCCAAGTTTGTTGCAATTCAGGTGGAAAATTTTTATTTCATCCCAGTTTGTTGCAATTCAGGTGGAAAATTTTTATTTCATTCCAGTTTGTTGCAATTCCGGTTAAAAATTTTTATTTCATCCCAGTTTGTTGCAATTCAGGTGGAAAATTTTTATTTCATCCCAGTTTGTTGCAATTCAGGTGGAAAATTTTTATTTCATTCCAGTTTGTTGCAATTCCGGTGGAAAATTTTTATTTCATCCCAGTTTGTTGCAATTCAGGTGGAAAATTTTTATTTCATCCCAGTTTGTTGCAATTCAGGTGGAAAATTTTTATTTCATTCCAGTTTGTTGCAATTCCGGTGGAAAATTTTTATTTCATCCCAGTTTGTTGCAATTCAGGTGGAAAATTTTTATTTCATTCCAGTTTGTTGCAATTCAGGTGGAAAATTTTTATTTCATCCCAGTTTGTTGCAATTCCGGTGGAAAATTTTTATTTCATCCAAGTTTGTTGCAATTCAGGTGGAAAATTTTTATTTCATCCCAGTTTGTTGCAATTCAGGTGGAAAATTTTTATTTCATTCCAGTTTGTTGCAATTCCGGTTAAAAATTTTTATTTCATCCCAGTTTGTTGCAATTCAGGTGGAAAATTTTTATTTCATCCCAGTTTGTTGCAATTCAGGTGGAAAATTTTTATTTCATTCCAGTTTGTTGCAATTCAGGTGGAAAATTTTTATTTCACCCCAGTTTGTTGCAATTTAGAAGGAAAATTTTTATTTCATCCCAGTTTGTTGCAATTCAGAAGGAAAATTTTTATTTCATCCCAGTTTGTTGCAATTCAGGTGGAAAATTTTTATTTCATCCCAGTTTGTTACAATTCAGGTGGAAAATTTTTATTTCACCCCAGTTTGTTGCAATTCAGGTGGAAAATTTTTATTTCATTCCAGTTTGTTGCAATTCCGGTGGAAAATTTTTATTTCACCCCAGTTTGTTGCAATTTAGAAGGAAAATTTTTATTTCATCCCAGTTTGTTGCAATTCAGAAGGAAAATTTTTATTTCATCCCAGTTTGTTGCAATTCAGGTGGAAAATTTTTATTTCATCCCAGTTTGTTGCAATTCAGGTGGAAAATTTTTATTTCCTCCCAGTTTGTTGCAATTCAGGTGGAAAATTTTTATTTCATCCCAGTTTGTTGCAATTCAGGTGGAAAATTTTTATTTCATCCCAGTTTGTTGCAATTCAGGTGGAAAATTTTTATTTCATTCCAGTTTGTTGCAATTCCGGTGGAAAATTTTTATTTCACCCCAGTTTGTTGCAATTTAGAAGGAAAATTTTTATTTCATCCCAGTTTGTTGCAATTCAGAAGGAAAATTTTTATTTCATCCCAGTTTGTTGCAATTCAGGTGGAAAATTTTTATTTCATCCCAGTTTGTTACAATTCAGGTGGAAAATTTTTATTTCACCCCAGTTTGTTGCAATTCAGGTGGAAAATTTTTATTTCATTCCAGTTTGTTGCAATTCCGGTGGAAAATTTTTATTTCACCCCAGTTTGTTGCAATTTAGAAGGAAAATTTTTATTTCATCCCAGTTTGTTGCAATTCAGAAGGAAAATTTTTATTTCATCCCAGTTTGTTGCAATTCAGGTGGAAAATTTTTATTTCATCCCAGTTTGTTGCAATTCAGGTGGAAAATTTTTATTTCCTCCCAGTTTGTTGCAATTCAGGTGGAAAATTTTTATTTCATCCCAGTTTGTTGCAATTCAGGTGGAAAATTTTTATTTCATCCCAGTTTGTTGCAATTCAGGTGGAAAATTTTTATTTCATTCCAGTTTGTTGCAATTCCGGTGGAAAATTTTTATTTCATCCCAGTTTGTTGCAATTCAGGTGGAAAATTTTTATTTCATCCCAGTTTGTTGCAATTCAGGTGGAAAATTTTTATTTCATTCCAGTTTGTTGCAATTCCGGTGGAAAATTTTTATTTCATCCCAGTTTGTTGCAATTCAGGTGGAAAATTTTTATTTCATCCCAGTTTGTTGCAATTCAGGTGGAAAATTTTTATTTCATTCCAGTTTGTTGCAATTCCGGTGGAAAATTTTTATTTCATCCCAGTTTGTTGCAATTCAGGTGGAAAATTTTTATTTCATCCCAGTTTGTTGCAATTCAGGTGGAAAATTTTTATTTCATTCCAGTTTGTTGCAATTCCGGTGGAAAATTTTTATTTCATCCCAGTTTGTTGCAATTCAGGTGGAAAATTTTTATTTCATCCCAGTTTGTTGCAATTCAGGTGGAAAATTTTTATTTCATTCCAGTTTGTTGCAATTCCGGTGGAAAATTTTTATTTCATCCCAGTTTGTTGCAATTCAGGTGGAAAATTTTTATTTCATCCCAGTTTGTTGCAATTCAGGTGGAAAATTTTTATTTCATTCCAGTTTGTTGCAATTCCGGTGGAAAATTTTTATTTCATCCCAGTTTGTTGCAATTCAGGTGGAAAATTTTTATTTCATTCCAGTTTGTTGCAATTCAGGTGGAAAATTTTTATTTCATCCCAGTTTGTTGCAATTCCGGTGGAAAATTTTTATTTCATCCAAGTTTGTTGCAATTCAGGTGGAAAATTTTTATTTCATCCCAGTTTGTTGCAATTCAGGTGGAAAATTTTTATTTCATTCCAGTTTGTTGCAATTCCGGTTAAAAATTTTTATTTCATCCCAGTTTGTTGCAATTCAGGTGGAAAATTTTTATTTCATCCCAGTTTGTTGCAATTCAGGTGGAAAATTTTTATTTCATTCCAGTTTGTTGCAATTCAGGTGGAAAATTTTTATTTCATCCCAGTTTGTTGCAATTCCGGTGGAAAATTTTTATTTCATCCCAGTTTGTTGCAATTCAGGTGGAAAATTTTTATTTCATCCCAGTTTGTTGCAATTCAGGTGGAAAATTTTTATTTCACCCCAGTTTGTTTATTTATATGTATATTTCTAGAATGTGGACTAAAACGTGAAGATTAAATCGATCAAAATCACGCACGAGGTTAACATTTCTCTTATAAATATTGTGCTAATATTACATAAAGGAGAATGTGCTACGTCGGAAGCTGAAGCTTCTAGAAAGTGAGGGTCGAATAAAAAGCATTGCGATCGAACGAAGGCAACGAGTCACAACGAAGTGGAACAACGAAGCTAAATGATCCAAGTTGCTGTCGAAATCTACGAACATTAAAGATCGATCTTCATGCTGCTCCTTGCACTTCGGCTGAAATTACGCCAGAGCAGTTGAACTATCAGTAAAAGAAATATGCAAATCAAAGTCGGTGGTCGAGTTTCTTAACTGAATCGCGTAACGAACAGTTCGACGGTTCAGTCTCGACGCGATCGAGTCGATTTTCCGTGCAATTATGGAAATCGAAGGGTCCGCGTCTGCTCATCTTTAGGCGATTATCCTCGGAACTGCCGCGGTCTTGTCCGTCTTCGGTACAATAGCGCACGGCTAAGTTTACGTCACTTTACGAGCCAGCAGTTAAATTCTCGCGGGCAGGACACCTTTTTCCCAGAAGCGATGGTCGAGATCCTTCTGACTCAAACGAGTCTAAACACGATGTAACTTGAACTATGTTTATGAATTTAAATGTTCCATATGAAAGTGGACTGCAGAATTTATGCATTTGTGACAAAAATGTGTAGGTGTAATTTAAAATAGCAAACACATTAGCGAATCCAATGCTACAGTTACATTACTTTCAATCTATTGAACATATTAAGAAAAAACATCAAATTTTTATTTTGCATAAACATCCGCAGTCTGATCGTCAGAAACTTGTATTTAACCCCTTGGCTTACAATATCGTGTCTGACTCGTGATGAAAAATGTATGTTAATAATTTCCTTTAAACCGAAATAAAATTCTATTTCAATTTTTGTTAATATACAGCTAGCTATTGGAGAACATATAGAAATACAATTTCTATTAATATTCTCCTTTTTTAAGAAATTACGATGTACAAAAAAAGTTCTAATCACTGAAATCCGTAAAATAAACTGTAGGTCGTAGGGCAAGGGGTTAAAAGTACATTAAAATCGAAGACGACTACCATTCCCCCTCCCCCTGAGTGTTGGGAGAAGAGTGGGGCCGAGTCGCGTCAATTCAACCGTCCCGATTTCATGTAAAAACCGTGCACTACTGTACCAGTTCTACGTCACTCCACCTGAAGTTGAGAAGGTCGCGACGGCTGGTTACGCAATTAGCCAAGGGAACTGTTACGAGAACGCCGTGGCGTCGTGTGGGTGGTCCACAACGACTGTTGCCGGCAAACGGTGGCACGATACTAGTCGTATATGTTGCATGTCGATACACCGATCGACGGTAACCTATTACTCACCGGTGCCATACACGCTTGTCCGCATTTCCTGTTCACGATTCTACACGATCCGCCGCGCAAAGAAATGTCCCCCCGCTGAAATTACAAATACCGATGCCCCTGCCGAGACATCGGTACACCGCGGATCTCTTTGAGAACACGGATTTTTCCGAGCCACGGTACTGTTCGAATTAATGCGAACACGGCATTATTTCTGACTTCTACGGATGGTCGCACTGTTACATTGCGATCGGCGACTGTTACAGAATGTACAGCTGTCTGGTACGCTCTTAGTGAAAAGAGATGAGACGACCAATGCCGTTAAGATTAGTTAAGACTAGATAATCTTCCGTTTACACGAGATTGAGGTTGAAAGAAGGAGGAAGACAAACAGTGAAAACTTCTATGACGATTGCACACCTGTTTGTTGAGAACAGAGTGTCGCCAGATCGAGGAAATCGATGGGAATACAGTTTAACCCTTTGCACTCGGTTGTCCCCTCTGAGGCACCACTAAAAATTGTTGTATCATTATTCAAAATATTGTTTATATTATTAAATATATCGGTATCTAATCAATTACTAAACATTTAGGTATTGTATGAGGTATTCTACCAATTTCATATCCATACAATTTCAAAAATCACAGGGAATGGAAGTATTTTAGATCGGGAGAAATGTTTAATTTTCCAGTTAAAATAGCTCCGAGTGCAAAGAGTTAACCCCTCTCTAATAACCAGATTAATATGCGACGACTCATGGTGCTGGAATGGGGTAATGGAAGGGGAAAAGGAGGAGAGCAAAAATCGACCCATTTTGGTCGATTCTGGCGACACTGGTTGAGAAACAGACTCCCAAGGCTCCTCCGATTTTACCCGAATCTCGTTTCATCCCGGAGCGTGACGGATCAGACTCATTCACTACCGGGCAATTATGTACGCAGTGTGCCTAAAGAAGTTTGCACTTCAAAAAATACATTTTTAAAAAATACCACGTTTTTAAAACGGACTAAAAAGTATAAAATATTTTTTTCTAGCTCCATACAGATTCCTAACCTCGTACAGATAGTCCTGAAAATTTGTAATTGTGAATTTTGAATAGCTATGAAAATACTTGTAAGATTTAAAATGAAAAACGTGGGGCGCAAGATAATACATAGTAAGGAGTGTAGAAAGTAGCTGCCGCTGAGAAAACTCGCAAAACAGTTCATATCATTTGCAGTGCAATAAAATTGTTAGTGATTTAGGTGTCCTTGCATCAATTATCTATTGCATGCGCCCCACGTTTTTCGTTTTAAATCTTACAAGTATTTTCATAGCTATTCAAAATTCACAATCACAAATTTTCAGGACTATCTGTACGGGTTTAGGAATCTGTATGGGGCTAGAAAAAATTATTTTATACTTTTTAGTCCGTTTTTTAAACGTGGCGTTTTTTAAAATTTTATTTTATACTTTTTAGTCCGTTTTAAAAACGTGGTATTTTTAAAAAATTTATTTTTATTTAAATAATTATTTTCCGCTTTTTAGCCTTATATGTGTGAAATTTTACAATCGATTTTGAACATTTTGATGAGATTATAACAGAGACATGTAGTAAATTTCAGACGGTATTGCGACGCGTCATATCGAAAACGAACGCCGTGGTAAAATGTCAAAGATAAAGGTTCGACGGAGAATTTCGGTGTAACTGTTCTTTCGCTTGGTAAACAAACATTGTACTATAAAAATACGTAGTAACTTTGTAAACACCGCACGGAGCTCGAACACACACTGACGCACACTGAGCTCCTTCGGTGCGAAGCGGGTCAGTGGAGTGGGGATGAGTCAGAGTGGGAACAGGTAGTAGAGTGGGGACGCTGAACGCGAAGACGTACTACGTCACGCGGCGGGGGGTGCAAAGGTTCAAATTATTAATAATTTATATCTCCTGAACGCATAGGCTTTTTAAAAAAAATTTTTTTAAACATTGCATTGTCATCCAGTTCTGAGCTATGTTTAAAATTTCAAGCCTCCAGCTCATCGGGAAGTTAGTTTAAAATCAATTGCAAAATTTGTACTGAACAAACAGACAGACAGACAAGAAAGCGAGCTAATAAAAACGTGGCAAAATAAGACCATTTTTCTTCTATCTCGATCACCGAAGGACTGTTGTTCACATGATTGTACATGCTTTATACTGCTTTATATTGCATACAGGAAAGTTTTATTAGTTAGAAACCTATTTCGATATAATAAGAATATGAAAAGAATCTTCTCTCGCCTTTGTAATAAACACGATTAAACCCCCAACAGTACCTTAAAGTGAAGGACATTGTAGGACAGTAGGGGGAGTTCCCCTAGTACCGGACACTTAAGGTTGTTCTGAAATAAATAAAAGGAATATTGATTTTTTTTCATTAATTACAAGATAACAGTAATAGAAATCAAAGTAAACTATCAAATAAACCAACAACTATCAAATACCGAACAAACAGACAGACAAGAAAGCGAGCTAATAAAAACGTGGTAAAATATGAAGTAAGCTGTCAGAGAGATCTACAGTCCCCGGTCATTGAATTAGGCCCACGTATGACCCTTTAGTCGTCTGAAGATGAGGGTAGAGCTCGACAAAAGGAGCGAGAAGACGATAGAAATTGTACGATATCGTAAAAAATAGTTCAAGCGTGGATATCCAAAGATTCTGGGGCACGCGCGCGTATAATGCATTACGGTTGCAGTTGCAGGGCGGGATCCGCGAAAAATGCCGGCGCGCGACAGTGTGCAACGTGCATACACTCTGTACCTGGTTGAGCGACATAAGTGATCTATTTGCGGACTACCGGACGCGAAACGAACGAACGTGTAGCAAGATTACGTTGTCAGATGGAGTAACAAAGTGCGGCGCGCGAAACACTGGCGTGAGTTAATAAACTCGCAGCACGTACGCAAGCGTATGCGTACTTATGTACGCACGTCCTCGAGGATAAGTCTTGCGCCGCGCGGCCTTGCTGCGGGACACGCTTTAAGCACCTGATCGTTATAATCGATAGCGCCGGTCAGAAGTATGCAAAATACGCGCGGGTTAATCTCTTCTGCGAAACCGGCGAGCGGTGGCCAGAATGGCAAAGGTAACGAGCTCCGCTCGCTTTCGACGCTCGAGCGTTTAACGCGTTTTCAATGGGGCAAATGGCGCGCCGATCCACGTTGACGCGGCCTCAAAAGAGCCAATCAGGGAGCAAACATTTATCAAACGATCGGCTAACTTTTACGCTCGACGGAAATATTTTCCTATACCTTCGATTCCTCCATTTATTTTTCTTGCACATACTATTCGGACATTCGCTTTCTTAATTTTCACTCGCTCCGTGAGAGAGACGGATTTAGGATTGCTCAAATGAAATGGTGGCTGGAGCAACGTTGCATCTGATATTTCCTTAATCCTGCTGTCCTGTAGGATTTGCACTTTTCATCATTCAACGTTGTTCGTTATTGTTAATTTAATTGTTGAATTGTCGGCTGGATCAACTTTGGGTGATACAAAGTGCAAATTTTACGGGAGAGCAGGATTTGATGGGGGAACAATAAAAGCTAATAGACCTTACGGAAATCTCACACCAATTCAAATAATATGGTAACGCTGCGTTTTGTGGATTTTCGTGCATTTGTGAACAAAGAAAATTGTTACTGCCGAAAATAAGATTTTATTCGAACCGACTGTACTCTTACGAAATTCGTAGTAAGACATCAGGACGATAAATACGACGATGAAGACGATAAAGTAATTTAAGATTAAAGTAATAATAGCCAATACTCACCTGTTTTGTTAAATTGGGTCTAGCAGGATAACTGGCCTCCACGACAATTTTTATTAATATCGTGAGCAAAACAATGCTTTTATTTTAACACTTTACCTACCGGAAGGCTATTAATAGGATTTTGAATAATTGCGCTGTACCAAAAGAAAGCATAGAAATTTTCTTTCACATTGCAATTTTAAATGAAACTATTAAATGACGTTGTCGAGGGTGACTTAGTGATGGGCACCATCGACTAAAAACTATCGACTAAATCGATAGTAGCGAACTACTATTTTCAGTCGACTGATTTTTTAAACTATCGACTGAATTTAGTAGTGTGAAGTTATTATTTTCAGTCGACTATTTTACACGTCGCCATCTTGAAATTTCTAATGTCAGTGTCAGACGATGAAACGAAAAGGTTAGAAATACAAGATTATGACAGGACGTGCAAATATGCAAGTAATGAAATATGTAATAGATATTTCAATACTTTAATTCCTATTAGATGTTAAAATTTTATTGTTATGTTTATCGATATAAACTATATATGTGATATAAATAAATTGTGTATATTTATATTTATAACATAGTGTATGAATTTATTATTAAATAAAGACAGATTCAGACAAAATCATTCGATCACGTTTACTATATCTGTACTGTCCTACTATTTATTTAACTAGCGAACATCGAGAATGAGAGTAAATACGAGAATAACCTGTAAAGCAATTCAGTCGACTGAAAACTATCGACTAAATTCAGTTACTGAATCAGCTATTGGTTGAATTTTATAAGATTTACTATCAAATCCATTCACTCATTAGCGATATCGAATAATTCGTATGTGTATTTAGTATAAATAACAATTATTATACTACAAATATTATACAATTATTAAATAACAATAAATATTTACCTAACCTAATGAAAAAATAGTATTTTATAATTACATCTATCGATATTAGATATTACATATTAGATATACATTTTTAAATTATTGATTATATTTATTTAGTGAGAAATGAGATCTATACGTAGGCATAGAGTATAGACTACAATCTAGACGTAACCACTAAAACGAAATTTCAGTCGACTAAAAACTATCGGCTAAATATTCGATAGTATGTAGTAACTAAATAGTAATTAGCCGATAGTTGAATTTAGTCGATAATGCCCATCACTAGGGTGACTTGTTAGTTCGCAATGAAAATTGCTGTTGCTATTGAAGGTTCCATTAAAAAGTGTTTAGCCATGTACTATAGATTTTTCAAAATGATGCAATAATCACCGGTCGGTAATGTGTTAAGTTGCCAACCCCTCCTATAAGGGTAATATGTAGGTAAACACTAGGGTTTATACAAAAACCGACTTTTTAAAAAACCGGTTTTCGGTTTTTAACTTTTCCATGAAACCGGTTTCAACCGGTTTCGGATTTTTACAGATAAAAAATAAGACATGTTTACAACTTAGAATAGAAATTTTTAATTTTTTTTTATTTATTAAAGAATTGACAAAATAATACCCTTAAAGAATCACAGAAATTAACAAATATTTATGAACATTATTATTTTACTTCTTTCTTTGATTAATAAAATGTGACTTTAAAAAGCAAAGAATGTCAATTGATTTATTTCTTAGTCGTGTCCTTATTTTGGACACAAAATTTCCAGAAATAGAAAAAACTCGCTCACTTGCTATTGAACTGGGTTTAATTGTCTTTAAAGCATTAAATAATAAATCTAAATTTTTTGTTCTTCTATTTGTAGCCTCTAAGATCAAAAACTCCTTCTTTAATGTTTGAGGACTGGAGGAAGTCGCTTCTTCAGGTTCTTGCAGATATTTATTTATTGCTATTTCCATAGCATTTTTCATCACAATTTCTATACGCTGTTTTCATTTCCACATATATATGTATACAGGGTGTCCCAAATTTCGTGATCGTCCCGGAAATGGGAGGTTCTTGAGGTTATTTGAAGCGACATTTTCCTCTACAAAAATGTTCAAGGCAATAATGTTCCCCGACCTTTCTCCGCTATACCACTAACTGTGTACTTCTTATTACATCGAAATCATTATAGCGGATTAATATAAGTGTTATGTATAAATTTAAAACCGTTTTTTTTACTGAAAAAAACCGGTTTTCGGTTTGCAAAATTTTCTTTCAAAAACCGGTTTTGAAAACCGACAAACCCTAGTAAACACCCTAATCTTTATCTTTCTTCTCGATTGTTAATAAAGATATTAAGATGAGAAGAAACGAAAATATTCGAACTTACCTCTTGCATATACTTTTTCACAATTGTGAGCAAATTATGAAAGATATAAAAAAAATTAATTGTTTTAGAGATGGGAGTTGCAAGCAACCCTTTGAGCAACACCTATCAAAAACTTCAAGAGCAATGTTCTGTTACCTATTTAAGGGGGATCTATACCCTCGGATTTTGGGCTATTTATCAATGTTATCAACCTCTATGCAGAAAAAAAGTTTGGTAACATTGATAAACACGCAACTGCATAATGAACACGAGATGGAGTTGCTTGCTATTTCCATATTCTATTCATCTCGTCGCGAATGCCGTTATACAGGGCAGGTCGCACTAATATTTGTGCCACCGATGAGAATATGTACCTCGTCTGTGTCAGTTTTGCTATGATTCCACATTGACAGCAGTGAAATGTTGCACAATATCGCAGCACTGATTGACAGTCCTTCTGACTAGGCACCATCTCGTGTAAACTAACTGAAATGAAATTGGCTCTAGATTGGCTCTACATCAGAGATAACCTCTGTCTTCATGAACGTAATATGGGGAAATCTCTGCTAATGTGAATGAAATCACGCGCGGCGATTTTTTGTCCTTATACGAGCATATTTTGAGCTACACAAAGGCTCATTTGATAGAGAAAGGTTCATCACGGCGCGCTCTGCTCATCATATCAGTCAGAAAAATCTCTTTGCGACAGGAAAATACATTGAAATCTGCGGTTATTTTTCTAGATTTTTTCTCTACTTTGAGCACTCATATTATTAGATATAAACATAATCTCGTTAAATCAATAGCAGAGCGCGCCGGATTTAACCTTCCTCTATAGAATGAGTCCTCACCCAGTCCAAAATCCGCTCAAATAAGGACAAAAAATTACGCCGCGCGTAAACCCATGTTTCGACCCAAAATCTAGTAAGATTCTAGTTCCTTTCTAGTTACTTCATTGGGTATAGATCCCCCTTAATATATCTGAAAGTTTCAAGTTGGTCGGATTGGAGGAGCATAGTTAATTAATTGGAAAACAAATGAAATTACGTACGACCCTAATTAATGATTCTTATCGTGAGAATAAGTCTCTTCTTGACTAGTAATCTCTTTTTAAACGCGTTAAAATTTCGGGGGGATTATCTTTCTACCTAAAAGCATTGTTTAGCACGCGATATCAATAAAAATTGTCGCGGGGGCTGCTAGACCTTTTCGAAAGTAAGAAGAACGATTCCGACCCAGGGAAAAATGTGTAGCTAGAATAATAAGCCTGTAGTCGGACAAGGATTTGCAGTCTAGTTATTATCGTGGAGTCTACGGTGAGCCGCGTACGTTTGTTAAAGTGCACGCCGGTTCCGTGGTTTATGGACTGTCGCCAGGATCCCGCGAGATCACAGAGATACGTAGCGGGCCGTTTTGTTCCGTATATGTTAAGTATGTTACACGTAGATTATGCTCGCGCATGTTTGACTGAACATAATCGTCTCCTTCCCCGTTGCGCGACCCACTTCGCAAGGTCGTGGGATCAAGTATCCAGGAGGTTACTCGTAACCTGCCGTTGTTCATTGTGTTTCTCAACAGTCCGCGACGCCCGCGTCTCGACCTGCGAATTTTCTGAATTTCAAGCCAACTTTCCTCACCCGCCTGTCCCCTTTGTCGACAAGCCAGCAACACCGATCCGATGGAACTGGGTCGAAACTTGTCGCCGGACGATCGGAAGCCGCGTAGAATGGAGAACGTCCTGATATCGTTCCCAGCGGCCGTTCATTGTCCCAGATTCATTTACATGAAAGTTGAACATGCAATTTTATTGTTCGATAATCGAGTCTTTATGTTAATTTCGATCATTTCGGAGCCTCTTCTTAATGACTCGAACGAGTTGGAAGCCTGTATTTCCTGTGGAGAATTCGGTCCGGCCACAAACGCGGGACGAAAATTCAATCTTCTTAGATACCAATAAAGCCCGCAGTTTATCGTTAACACTCCGAATCAGCAATGAAAATTGTTCTGAACTTTAATTCTTCGAATTCTTCTAAGACTCTTAACTAATTAGTAGAATCAATTAACAGTAAATCTACCGAGCACTGAAAGAAATTAAAATGTTTTAACTGATAAAAATGACAAGGGTCTGTTTATTTAAATTTCGTGCAATTTTTACTGCAATATGCACTTGGATAAAGAAATTTATCGAATCATTTTTCATGTAAGGAAGGTCATAATTTCAATAATTGGACCGTTTATTTTGAAAGTGGTGCAAGTCCAGTTTCTCTTGTTTTTTTTTTTAATTTTATTTACATTAAATTAAGCATGAATTACGTGAGATCTCTTTTTTTCAAAAATGGACTTACACCACTTTCAAAATAAACGGTCCAATTATAAAATTAAAAATGTAATGTTTAGTGTTCATACGCGTTCTCAAATATAAACACGTAATGACAAAAGTGTCGTTAGCTTGCTATTAAAATCCTGGGACACTTAGGAAGTGCTGTATTACATACAATATGTATGTATGTAAATACGTTAGTGTTCATGTCACTTCTTTAAGAATCTCTGTAATTATCTCAAGAAACATGCTCGTAAGCAGTTTCCTTTACGTATACCGTATACGCACGGATATACAGTTCGCAATCCCGGTTATTTCCCACAAGTAACACACCGTATGATTACCACTAATTAATCCAAAGAGGACACGCGGCGTCGGTTCATTAGATCTGGGAAACGACTTATCACCTTACCGTTGAGGAAACATATTTAACAAATAAAACACAATCTTCGTTGCGTCGGAACAAAAAACAATAGAACATTGTTGATGCTATGCTGTTTGAACTACCTAGGTACCTATTTGCAATAAGGTGAAGTGCCCTATGCCTGGACAGCATGTTTTTCTATTTTAAATTTTATCACTTTAAATAAACAAAAACAATTTCTTAAGAGTTTTAACATACAGTTCAGAGTTTCTAAAGTAATTTAAAATAAAAAAATCATTGTTTAGGTTAATATCTTAATTGTATTAACAAGAATAATTCAAACCTATAGTTGTACTTATTAAATCCAATCTAAGCTAGTACCTGGACAGAAGTAAAGCCTATATCGGGACAAATTCAATTTACGAGTTGATGGAGCGAACATAACCTAAAACGTTGGTTGGTGGCGCTGTTGCGCATGACGAATAGAAGATGCTTTGCGTAATATGTAGTATTCTTACCATAGATTATAGTATTGTATTATTTAACCAAATATATATTTATTTTCATTTACTGTTTTAATAAAACTTGTCATAATACAATTTTTAAGGTCTGTTCGCTAAAGAATTCGGTTTTTTTATTTTGTTGCAGGTGAGTGAGAAAATGCCGATTTGTTCAAGCGTTGTCGAACGAAGCTGCTGTTTCGGTGAGTGGGAATTCTAAGTTTCCGTTTTATGTTTCGAAGATTGATTCGACAAAGTTACATGTACAGTGGGTGTACAAAGTATTCGTACACTTTTTAAAAACTAATAACATTTTTATAATTGTACCAAACAACCTGATTTTTTATAATCAATTAGAAGCATTGGTTTACGAAATGATATACAAAAAAGATTTTCTAGAAATTATAATTTACAAGGTTAAATGCAAAAATAAAAAAGGCATTTTAAAAAATTTTTTTATTTGGGTCCTTAATGAAAATTTAAAATGTACGTTTTATAGATCTATGTTAGTCATACACATGTTGGAAATTTCATTGAAATCGATTAACATACACACGAGCTAAGGTGAAGTGCCTCATGCCTGGACAGCATGTTTTTCTATTTTAAATTTTATCACTTTAAATAAACAAAAACAATCTCTTAAGAGTTTTAACATACAGTTCAGAGTTTGTAAAGTAATTTAAAATAAAAAAATCATTGTTTAGGTTAATATCTTAATTGTATTAACAAGAATAATTCAAACCTATAGTTGGACATATTAAATCCAATCTAAGCTAGTACCTGGACAGAAGTAAAGCCTATATCGGGACAAATTCAATTTACGAGTTGATGGAGCGAACATAACCTAAAACGTTGGTTGGTGGCGCTGTTGCGCATGACGAATAGAAGATGCTTTGCGTAATATGTAGTATTCTTATCATAGATTATAGTATTGTATTATTTAACCAAATATATATTTATCTTCATTTACTGTTTTAATAAAACTTGTCATAATACAACTTTTAAGGTTAGGTAGTAATACTGATAGATTTAAGATGTAAACACAAAGTATTATTAACGTCACAACCGGAATACATTTTCTACATACGTTATTCAAGCTAATAGAAGACTAATTATACGTACATGTAGTTAAATAATTTGCAAACAATGCGTTGATTTTATTCACAAACACGTGTCCGGTTTCAGGCGTAAGCACATTGCGTATAAGCTTAGAGTGGGACAGCTACTGTCATAGCGTCCCAGTATGGAGTACTTATATTTGAAAACAGTCCTAATCTTGGACATCTAATATTTGGATTAATAATTATTATTTACGTTAAGCTTGATTGCCAATTTATTTTAAAATATCAATATTATTATGCGTGATAATTATTTTTTGTCTGAGGGCTTAAATTATATCTTTTTTTCTAACAAAAGTTCGAACTATAAATGCCCATGATTCGCATGTAAATAGACTATTTTGTATACTGTTTTCAGATGAACTTTGAATTCATTTTTAAATTTCAATTGATGTCTTAATGAAGTAATATTCACACCTACTTGTAGCTAAGGCTTCAAAATATATTATATAATTATTTAATCTTTTAATTACTGATTTTACTATGAAAATTCAATTGTCCAGATTTAGGTATCACTTTTGGACTGTCCAGACTTAGGGCACTTCACCTTACCCCACTGTGGATCGGAGCGTTTTGGCTGTGAGTCCGCTCGAACCCCGAGATCGTTGCCCCGGTTGAACCCCGGAACAACGCCGATGAATCGACCGTTAGAAAGAAATCGATAGCTATCGAAATTGGAGGTCGATCGTGCGGGAAAAATGGCGATTCGCGTGCGAATTTCTCGGAGCCGGGTAACAGCCACGGACAGCATAGAAAGGCTCGTTCTCCCGGAGATCACGTGCGAACCACCTACTCAGCCTCCTCGTAAAAATCTGCCTCTCGTTACTCTTGGGGCCGGTGAAAAATTACCGGCTTGCGAAAAATCGGAGAATAAGGCACCGAGCGATTATGAATAGCAGCCGGGCAGCGCAGCGGTTCTCGTGGAATGCGCGGGATCGCGGCGCAGTATTCGAAACAGAGATCGGCGCTCGCTTTCTCAGGCTTTGTTTCAACCGGGCTCTCTACGTGCTCGGGAAACGCTGAACGTTTAACCCCTTGTGCCGGTACCGTGTCCGCAAATGTTTAAATCGTTTCGACGATTGCAAAATTATAATCGAGTCGGAAAAGTAATTGCTGACGAGTTAAAAGTAATCGTTGGTCCTGGATATACCGTGCAAACTGCTCTCTTACGTAAATTGCGTTGTATTTTGTGACCTCAATTGCATCAAGTACATTTTAATAAGTTACAAATAATGTATTTATATTCTCATATTATGTGAATCTTTTATCCAATTTGAATGGGGTGTCTCTGAGGCAGAGTTGGACAAAAATGTAATCAAGGATTGACGATTAACTTCATCAATCGATTAAATCAGTCTCCGATTTTTCGATGATTTCTTTTTTTAATCAACGATTGACGATTAACTTCATCAATAGATTGAATCAATCGACCATTTTTCAATGATTACCTTTTCTAACATTCTATACACATTAATCAATCAATCATGGTTAAAATTTTAATTGATCAATGCCCACCTCTAAAATTTGTTGTACCATGATTCAAAATATTATTCACTTGTTGGTATTTAAGATTGAAAAGAATTGTATAGAATGGAAATTATTCTGGGTCGGCAGAAACGTTTAATTTTCGACTTGAAATAGCTCCGACCGCAAAGGGTTGAAACATGAGTAGCTGTCGATGTAAGAAGGTTTGAAATTGTTCCGACAACGAAATACATAATAGCCTGCGGCGCCTGAAATATCGCTTGGATGGATCGATTAAAACTGCGGATGGCGGCAGCATTTGTCATCGTTCGAGAAGGGAAACGACTAAGCGGCACAAAGTTGCTCGAAGAAAACACAATTAAAATAACAGGCAACCCGCGACCGGCAGATTGAAATGGAACCACCGTGAAGGGGTATTAAGCTCGTTTCTTTGCATTTGCCACTCGATTACCATAACCAGAACGTCGCAACCGCGTAGAGGGTATCATTATGATAGGTGGAATTGTAGGACGGTTCATCGGGATTTTTTGTCGGTGAATCAGACCTCGTGGTGCACACACCGGTTCTCGGTGCTCGGGACGCGAAAGCCAGCTTTTTCATTCCGTCGCGGTTTGCAAATTGCAACACTGCTTGCCGGTAACTCTCCGCACGAAGAAGTGCCCTGCAATTATTTGCGCACCGTTAACGGTTCCACCGTCTGGAATCCTCCAATCGACCGGTGCATCGGGCATTTTTATGAATTTAACCCTTTCACGTATCAATCGGTGAACGTCTATTACACGGCGATTTTTAGACCTGCTTCGGTACCTCGGGAACGCGTGATTATTCAGTGTTACGCTCTTCGCCAATTACGAGCACTTTCGAGCAAATTATCTGGCATTTATTTCGAAGATTCTCCGTGGAACAGTCTCGCAACAATTGCCACGTATTCTTCCGCGAAAGTATACTCGATGCGCATTATAACACGCCCTTTGTTAGCTTCTTCGGGAGGTACGAACAAGCACTCCGCGATATATCTTGGTGAATTGCTCTGGATTACTACTATTCGTTATCCTGTATGTTTTTTAGACGTTCATTGTGTCGTATGTGTCACTACAATAAGTTCTATTGTTCTTGACAACTTGACAGTTTGTTCTTAACAAACTTTCGAGTAACATCATAGTATAATCGTATTTGAGTAATTCGCGTTGACAGACGTTTCATTGTCGCAGTATGAAGAATATTCTTGGAATCGTCAACAGCGATTAGGAATCAACAAAAGCTTCGTCTCGGCTCCATCTCGAGTCAAGTCCAAAGAGTAAAGCGAAGTCTTCAATATACTGTTACGGATAGAGAATAGATTCCGTTCGTTTTCTCATTGGAATCTCTTCCAGATCGTCTCTGGCAGGAAGCGTCCTAGATAACCTTTCATATCGTAGTTGAACCCTTTGATTTAGTACCGAGTTTTTAGCCCGATCTCATTAGAGGCGACAAAATAAAAGTCTGGCCCTATGCCCTAATCTCTAAGCGCGATTAGATTATGAACAGAGTATTCTATTCATTGTAGGGGTATATAAACCCTTAGATTCTCACTCTCTCGGGTTAGTACTTCAGTAGACACGTATCGCGTCACGTCGTGCTGTAAATTCGGAAAAGCAACTATAGTGAGATCGGGCTAAAGTACCTTTCGGATCAAAGTTTTTTAAAGTTGTTTCCGAGTCCCCCGCATTGCCAGTGCGTCAAAAAACGAACATCGTTTTAGGTAAATTCCTTTTTCTATATCTTTCTTTAAATTCCAACCGCGACAGTTACACACCTGTACCACAGATTTTTATAGTTACAATATATTTGTGTTGTTTGGAAATTAGATTGAGATTATTAAACCCATTATTATCGTCCAAAATCCTAATATAATAATTGAACGTTCTCACTCGATACAACCCTACCGCTCGGGTTGTATCAATTAGATTATATTAGTTACGAGGCCTACTAACTATCCTAGCGACTCCCTGATTTCGCATCAGGTTCGTTCGCTATTTACCAATTATTCAAATAGAGATTTTTCCTACCTAGTGGCTCCCCAATTTCGCATTGGGTTTGTCCACGAAACCTATACCATCCTAGCGGCTCCCTGATTCCGCATCAGGTTCGTCCGTATCCTAACAGCTCCCTGATTTCGCATCAGGTTCGTCTGTGCTTTTATCCAACTTCCCAGCGGCTCCCCAATTTCGCATTGGGTTCGTCCGCGCTGATTCTACAACCTCCTAGCAGCTCCCCGGTTTCGCATCGGGTTCGTCTGCGCGTCGTTCCTAGTGACTCCCCAATTTCGCATTGGGTTCGTTCACGAAGTTTCACTTTCCTAGCAGCTCCCTGATTTCGCATCAGGTTCGTCTGTGTTTGACTCCATTCCTAGAGGCTCCCTGACTTCGCGTCAGGTTCGTCCTCGTCGTCTATAATCCTAGCGGCTCCCCAATTTCGCATTGGGTTCGTCCGCGTGCCTTTATTAACAAACTGATACCATATTCCCTGGGTTTATAAACCTTCGCCGGCCACTCGTGCTGCTCGCGGCCCTGGCTCGTAACAACACGTTCGATTGACAGTTTTTAGAACGTGTTCGTAGTTCGTATATCGGATTGTTAAGAAACGTGGAGAAAAGAAGCGTCGAACAGGTGGTTTTGTATCGCTACTGCTACTACTACCGGCTCCTAATCAATATTGTACAATAATATTGGTCGTCTGTAAATCAAATTGAAAGGTTGCGCAATATATTGAGTCAATCAAAAAGAGTTTGATTTTTATTGTAAAATCTCGTAAATATTGCTTCGTCTGTGGGTAATGTTGCGCAACATTGGGGCTCAATTCTATCTTCACAGTCGCAAAGTGAACACTGAATTTCCAAGTATGGCTACGAAGGATAAATAGAAAGAAAGAAAATTCATTTTAGAATGTATCGAGGTGTTTCAGAGCTTACCTGCTTTATGGAATATCAAGAGTAAAGATTATAGCGAACATCTGCTTCGGAAATATAAAGGAATAGCATCTCGCATTATAGTATTTCTTTTTGAATTTCAGGTATAACCATTCTCAGTTCATCAAATAATGTACCATCTAGTCGCAGAAAGTTTGGAAACTCAGTTGGTTCACTTATTCTTAGATCACTTACTTAACAGATCTTTATTAGTGTAGTAGGGGAGAGTCGTGCAGTACCGACCGCTCTAAGTTTTCTTGTTATTAGGTGGACTAGAATCGGTAAAAATTAAAATTAAAAAAAGGAATTTGTAACACAAAGGAAACTTAATAAAAGGCCGGAAATTAATTTTGTGAAATTTAATAATTAGTATTCATTATTTGTAAAAATAAAGATATTAGAATTTGAAGGAAACAATGAATTGTCGTCCAGTACCGACCAATTACGTATTTAGTAGGTTTTTCAGTCTAAATCATTAATAATGTTAAAAAAAACATTTAGATGTTAGAATACGCATTTTTATTCAAATTTTATTTATACATATAATAAGATAATTGTATATTTTTATATGTTATGTCATTTTTTTGTTTAGTTTTTACATCTTTCCTTATTTCCTTTCCTTATTTGAGTTTCAACTTTTCTTTTTTCTGCTTCTTTGACTTTTTCGTTTCTTGCAGCTTTTCTTTTCTCCGCATTTATCTTTTTTTCTTCAGCCAGGTTCTTTTTTTTCTGAACTTCGTTTATAAAAACGGTCGAAGTTAAGATTTCGGATTGTTGCGTCCGTTGTCTTCTCTTTTTTGTTTGCAACTCTAATTGTCGTTTCTAGGAGAGATTGATTTCACCATTTCCATGAAATTTGAAGTTACACCAGGTAAAGAAGTTAATGAAAAATTATCGTTAATATTTAAAGTGAGCGGTGATGATGGTTTTTTCTGCTTTGGAATTTCGGACATTTTTCTGTGGGAAAAGGTAAAAGAAAGATTAAATAAACATCTTCTAACTTCATTTCAAATGCTAACAGATTGAACTTACAGATAAGAACAGTTTGGCTTATACTGGTCGACGATTGATTGGTCGGTACTGCACGACAGTTGAATGGTCGGTACTGGACGACAAACACGAGGAAACATTTTAGGTTATGGTATACATAATATACAAAGAAAATTCCAAAACAGGGCCCGTTAATTATACTTAATAGACTAGATATAATATACATAATTCAACAAAGTCGTTTACTTACCTGAGAAACGAATTATCAGATCTAGAAAATAACTCTTAACACTCGAAATATCAACGCCCACGCTAAATGTGTCAGAACTGCGAAAACAATCGAATGACCAATGTAGCAACGAAACATATTACCCACAATAGTTATATTCATTTGTTTTCGTAAAGGAAGTGTAGCCATTCGACCTGGAAAGTCATAAACTAATTTTGGTCGGTACAGTACGCCGGTCGGTACTGCACGACTCTCCCCTAATTTCTTTTTTTTAAACCATTCCTTCATCCACCTGCGCTTCTTTTTCTCCTTCTTTTTTAAAGAAGGAGAAAAACTAATACAATGGCCAAACAACTCGCTTTCTTTTTATTCCACGTGTTAATTGCAGTGTCATCAGTCGTGCACTAACTTATTGGACAATAATATTGTCTCGTGTGGGCGAGCCAGCAATATTATCGTGCCATATATTGACGATAATATTGATCGTGCTGCTTTAGTGTTAATCTGGTGACACTGGTTTCGTGGACGATATTGCAAAAACCGTCTCCCGATCGCCGTTTCATTCTTTGTTTTCACTTTTGCCGTTGTTGCGCGCCGGTCAAACTCCGGGACACACCTGGTTACATAACGATGTTGTGTAAACACGTTTTATTAAATTCATCGGCGAACATGTCGAAAGAACGTGGATCGGCGTGTCCGGTAACACGCAGGTTGTTCTGCGGCCGCGGTCGATAAATTACAATGCCGAGGGAACGTGTATGTCGAGCGGCCATTACTATGCGCGCGTACCAATACGCGCGCTAATAGCGAGGGGTGGTTCACAATTTCCTAGAACGGGCCACTAACGGATTACCGTGATAAACCTTTATCGCCGTTGATTATATTTTCCCCGTTTCGTAATTAACGTACCGGACCGGGCGTTTCGTCGATATCCGTCGATTATCGGCCTGGAAAATCAATTCCGCGAATCATCGGCCGATTCGGCTCGCTACACCGGCAAGTCGCGCGGCGTTTATCGCGGCCAGATTGCGCCTGGCTTTTCCGAGGAAGCGTTTTTCTTCACCGTACCACCCTGTTTGACTTTCATTCCCGTCGTTCGAGCGCGATCGAACAGTGTCTTCCTTCGTATGTATTCCCCGTGTCGGAACCTATTAGAGTATTATGCAAACACGACGCGCGCAGTGTCGTTAGACCGACACGGTGATCAGCCAAATGGCACGCTGCCGAGCAAACATTGCCTTACCGGACACATATATTTTTCAATCCGATAATCTCCGATCACTTTTCGTCGCGGCTCACCGTTCCTCGCGAGATGGAATGATTACTTCGCCGGAAAACTGCGTTTTTCGAAGAAGATACGCATACCTCACTGGTCGTTTACACTTCGAAATCACGCAAATAGACGGACGATCTTGCAACTTTATATTCTTACTGCTGAGCATCGGACATACAGGGAATCCCAGAATGTTCTTCACTCTGATAGAATGATCACTTTTTAATATTGAACCGTACTCCGAACAAATAGGTGACTATTCTATATTCAACGAGAGAACAGTACCGTTGCGCGCAGCTTGGAAGATAGTGGGGGCGCAACGAGCCTATCATCTCTCACTCCACTATCCACTCGCTACTTTCTTGGACCAATTAGGGCGAAGATGCGTAGCGACGAACGAAAACTGGTCTTCACGCGATATTGTTCTCTCGTTGGATAAAGTATACATAGTGTGGAAAAAATTTAGAGAAAATTGCAATTGGTCGATATTACAGAGAAGCTTACTAAAAGCTGATGTTTACTGCATTTTTAAATGGGCGTATATTGAACATTTAAAAATACATTTTTGAAAATTTCAACCACAATTTGTTGATGCAGAAAAACCTCTAATTTTTACCATTTTTTGACGTTTGTGGCTCATTGCAACGTCGACCGATTTCGATAAAAGTTTGTACTACGCTGCCCGGCTATTATATTCATTGCTGAAGAAATAACTTTCCAATGACAGTAAAGTCGCGTTTACTGTCCAACAGCCGTGTTCTCCACGGACAGTGATCGCATACCGACATTATTTTTCTATGACAGCGTCTACCGCGCCGAGAGTTCAAAAGAAAGCCGAACATAAAGAAGGACAGATGACAGTGGAGTAGGCACTGGACAGTAAACGCGACTTTACTGTACGTATCAGCTAATAACGACGCGTGCTAGTACGTTTCTACCGAACATTAAACATGCAATATTGATTCGACGAAATTCGACGTGCAATAGAAGGATAGTTATTACGAAATTAACAATTACCCTTCACGAGTTAAACTAATAAAATATCGTAACGACTGAAAAGAAAAGCGTCGCTGGTAGCCAGCTAGTTGGCGAAAAAGAAAGGGTAAAAGAATGATCCGTCCATCAGTTGTATTCCGGTCCATCGTCGTCCGCGGTGTCCTATTATCATAACCGGAAGGTGGTTGTTCATCGTGTCACGTGTTATTACAACGTTATGCAAACACGCGAGCCACGGTGGTTCATTAAGTTCTGTTTGCGGCGGGCTACGGGGCCCGAACACCGTGTGGACAGCCAGACTCTCTGCTCGGCCCGGTCTCCGCAGAGTCCCTGGCTCCGAGAGAGCGAGATGTAATTTACAAATTACAATGTCGCTCGGCGTTCGCGGCGGCAACGTCACTGCACCGTACACGGGGCATAATGCGGACGAACACCTGTGCTGTATGCAATCGCCGGAGGCGCCAACGTCTCTGTGCTGGCAGGCCGCGCTGCGAGCCCCGCGAACGGAGAAAGGGACATAGAGAGTGAGAAAGGGAAAGAGAGGGAGGGAGAGAAAAAGAGCGAGAGAGGAAAGGACACACCAAGCAACGGGGGGAACGAGCGGACACCGAGAGCCGGGAGGGTATGTGCTCTTGGTGCATCGAGCACTCTACACTCTACACCCACACCAGCCCAGACGTGGCGGTTCACTTTCCGTTTCGTTCTCCCTCTGACCGACCTTTTTCTTCCTCTTTCTCCTCCTCGCGCGATACACGCCACGCCGGTGTCCCTTTCGTTCCGATTTCCCTCCCATGATGCAAGGAGCCCGTCCCACTGTGGACCAATCTAGCTAATCGAAATTCCATATTTTATCATTTCTTATTACTTAATTCTGTGGTCGCCAGGAAAAACGCCGCGTGTCACATCTTCAGAAGATTTCAATTTAAGGTGAAGTGCCCTAAGTCTGGACAGTCCAAAAGTGATACCTAAATCTGGACAATTGAATTTTCATAGTAAAATCAGTAATTAAGAGATTAAATAATTATATTATATATTCTGAGGCCTTAGCTACAAGTAGGTATGAATATTATTTCATTAAGACATCAATTGAAATTTAAAAATGAATTCAAAGTTCATCTGAAAACAGTATACAAAATAGTCTATTTACATGCGAATCATGTGCATTTATACTTCGAACTTTTGTTAGAAAAAAAGATATAATTTAAGCCCTCGGACAAAAAATAATTATCACGTATAATAATATTGATATTTTAAAATAAATTGGCAATCAAACTTAACGTAAATAATAATTATTAATCCAAATATTAGATGTCCAAGATTAGGACTGTTTTCAAATATAAGTACTCCATACTGGGACGCGATGACAGTAGCTGTCCCACTCTAAGCTTATACGCAATGTGCTTACTCCTGAAGCCGGACACGTGTTTGTGAATAAAATAAACGCATTGTTTGCAAATTATTTAACTACATGTACGTATAATTAGTCTTCTATTAGCTTGAATAACGTATGTAGAAAATGTATTCCGGTTGTGACGTTAATAATACTTTGTGTTTACATCTTAAATCTATCAGTATTACTACCTAACCTTAAAAGTTGTATTATGACAAGTTTTATTAAAACAGTAAATGAAAGTAAATATATATTTGATTAAATAATACAATACTATAATCTATGATAAGAATACTACATATTACGCAAAGCATCTTCTATTCGTCATGCGCAACAGCGCCACCAACCAACGTTTTAGGTTATGTTCGCTCGATCAACTCGTAAATTGAATTTGTCCCGATATAGGCTTTACTTCTGTCCAGGTACTAGCTTAGATTGGATTTAATATGTCCAACTATAGGTTCGAATTATTCTTGTTAATACAATTAAGATATTAACCTAAACAATGATTTTTTTTATTTTAAATTACTTTAGAAACTCTGAACTGTATGTTAAAACTCTTAAGAAATTGTTTTTGTTTATTTAAAGTGATAAAATTTAAAATAGAAAAACATGCTGTCCAGGCATAGGGCACTTCACCTTATACATTCATTGAGATTTACAGTATAGGATTTACGTCTTTATCAGAAAATAAATTTGAAAGGCTTAAAAACATAATGCAATTCAACCGATATCTTTTGGCAAAGCATTAGCGACCAAAACTTTAAACGGCGATATCTCGACAGTGAAATTATGCGACGTGCAGCGTTCTTCCTGACAACCACAGAATTATTAATTCGTTTCGCTTCCTAAACTCCCATAGATATCTTCAGATGAAATATCATTTACCAATGAACATTTTTTAAATAACGTAAAATGGGCGAAGATAGTTCAGGGATCAGGATTGAAACCCAAGAGATGTTTCATTCATCAAAATGCAAACTCAAACGCAAAGCAAGAAACACCTTTGAAAGATAGAAAATATTGTTACATTATTTACAACTCGCTAAAATTATTCTAAAAAACAAATAAATGTCTAAGGACAATTTTTATTTCGCACGAACTACGATAGATATAGGCTATAATAAATAATAAAGATAAAGTAGGCCTGTTCGTAAGAAACAGTTTCGAGCACGGTAATGTCTAAAATTAGATTGCTTTAAATTTCGATTAGGCTTGTCGTGCGGTAATGATTCAGCTTCGTGTGATTTATGCGATAAGTTTTCGCGTCGGCTGGGGAAATGGCGTTTCGCAAGCCGATACCACGTTGGCGGTAAATTCGAAACGACCGCGCGTAGGCATAATTGCGGGCACATCGGCGGACTCTCGATGATTATTAAGTAAGAGACACCTGTCAAGCCGAGTGGTGCGAGGTTTGCGAAACCGTCGCTCGAAAAGTATCGGCTCCGTGGCTCGGCGAGGTTCTGACAACCACTGATTTCATTCCACTGGGTGTCAGGACCGATTTACGGCGTGACACGAGTGCCGATAACCTGGCAGTGAGCATAACTCATATAGTCTGTCACAGCGGAGAAATTTCGTGTTTCCCGTGTAGAATTCCACCGCCCTCGCACAATATTGCAATAAAAGCTTAACCCCGTTTCGAATTTCGCGTCACGATTATGGACAACTGTGAAAAATTGGACAAGTTTTGTAACAGTGTTTGTTTTGGCAGCATCCTCCATTTCAAACTATAATATACAGGGTGTCCCACGCGATTTTGACATCTTGATTTTCTCGCTATTGTTACTCGTATGAAATTTAGAGACATTTGTCGCTAGGCCCGTACCAAATCATCATCGTCCCTCTGCCCATCCAGATTCGAAATTGAAAGTTTTAAAATATGAAAGGGTAAGACTTTAGAAACCCCCCTTTCCTTTCGACATGTGACATACGTCATTCTATTCGTTTTGACATGCTGAGCACAAAATGTATGTGTCATTTCTGGCTGAAATGAATAGTTTTCGAGATATTCGCCAAAAACTAAAGACTTTGATTAACACTAAACCTACCGACCCTTAAAAGTGACTGGTGCATACATGTTCCCTTATGAAAATGACAAGATTGATTTTATTTAGACTTTGTACAGCCACTATTGTAATACGTGCACTACTAAAGATATCTATACAACCATTCCTTATGAAATCATTTTTATTGTTTCAATAATTGTAAAATAAAAATACGTAATACGTGCTCCACTAAAGATATCTATGCAACCATTCCTTATGAAATCATTTTTATTGTTTCAATATTGTAAAATAAAAATACGTAATACGTGCTCCACTAAAGATATCTATACAACCATTCCTTATGAAATCATTTTTATTGTTTCAATAATTGTAAAATAAAAATACGTAATACGTGCTCTACTAAAGATATCTATACAACCATTCCTTATGAAATAATTTTTATTGTTTCAATAATTGTAAAATAAAAATTCGTTATTAATCATTGTTAATCAATTTAACGAGAAAACTTCGTACAAAACAGTTTCGAAATGACGCAGTAAATTAGGTACGGTTAGAATTGTGAACAAAGTAATGTAAAGTGAGAAACTGAGAACGAACGGCAGACCGAATGCGCTTTGACGTACAATTATCCAAAGAGATATCGCTTATCGTAAGGTGGAATGATTAATCCACAGAATCCGTTCTGACAATCATACTTTGTACGTATTGTGCGTGCGACATTCCACTGGACATGGAATGATTTAGCGCGCGTCGAACGCAAAGCGGTACGGTCACCGGAGCAGTAATTGAAATGTTATTAAATGTTAACTGTCCCTTCGGGTCATAGGAACGAGCTCGTAACGCGACCCGGTGCCGGTTATAAATAATCATTACCGTGAAAATTTATGGCCGGCTCTTTCTCTGTCTCTCTTTCTCGCGGTGCGGCGAAATTTTTCACCTCTGCACCTTTTAATATCGCAACCTTCGTATTTGCACATAAACGCGGAGAACAATGCAACTTCCAAGGGATAGCTGCCGTGGAAAGGTGGGCCCTGATCTATCACGCCCAGGCGGGAGCCGACCTTATCCCAGGCGGGAAAATCGTCATTTTATATCGCTTTGGCCGTGTTCTGCGGTGTTATTAAACAGTCACTATTCGTTTTTAATATTTCTTCGGGGTCTCATAATTTTACATGCTTCTACCGATGATTGTAGTTTGGAATGTACTTTGCGACAGAAACTGATATATTATATCGAACATTACCTAGGTGATGTCGAGAACAATCATTTGTATATGTTAACTGCATTATTGGATCCACGATTCGAAACATTAGCTTTCTCTAAAGATGAATCTATCCCTCGAGCACGGGATGCCTTGACTGATATAGCCACTAATTATATTAATAATGATAATTCATCTACACCATGTGATAGTTCACAGACGCAGATGTCCGAAAATCGGCACAATAGCGAATTATCAATTTGGTCATCCTTTCAGAGACCCGTTTTCTCTCTCATCTGCACAGCGTGTTTATAAAAAAAAATAAACAGACGCCGCGCCGGAACAGCCTTAGGCCTCGTACAGACTAGAACATTTCGACGAACCGCGCCGCGAACTGCGCCGCG
Organism: Lasioglossum pauxillum; assembly: GCA_933228785.1. Classification (NCBI taxonomy): domain Eukaryota; kingdom Metazoa; phylum Arthropoda; class Insecta; order Hymenoptera; family Halictidae; genus Lasioglossum; species Lasioglossum pauxillum. The sequence goes on along the minus strand of OW121705.1, from coordinate 39,925,535 downwards.
AACCGCGCATTTCGACGAACATTTCGACGAACGGTGCCACGAACGCGAACGGGTGATACTTACAAATCTGTTTGCAGGATGGATAGCATATTCTAAATATTCATAATAAATGTCAAGAAATAAACAGAAATTGATAAACAAAGACATGGGTGATTTAAATTATCCGAAAAAATTACAATTCTACTTCATAGATTCCGGTCGGGACGGGAATTTTTCTTGGGATCGGGACGGAATCCCGAAAATTACCCGGGAAATATTATCGGGGATCCCGGATATTTTACGGGAATTCCGAATATTTTCGGGAATCTCGCACACCCCTGCAGAAATCCCGAAAAAATTCACGGGAAACCCGAACACCACCGGGAATCCCGCATATTCTCCGGAAAAACTCAGGATTTTTGGGATCCAGTCCCGACATGATACGAGGCTTCCCATTACGTTCCCGGCATCGGGATTCGGGAATTCCCGTCAAGTCCCGCACATCTCTAGTATTTGCTGCTACTGTCAAGAGACATACATTTTCTTAAATATCGAGAGATGTAGGGTTCTTATAGAAAAAACTGGAGGCAACCCCGCTAAAAACCCGGGAATCCCCGAATCCCGATGCCGGGAACGGGATGGGAAGCCTCGTATCATGTCGGGACGGGATCCCAAAAATCCTGAGTTTTTCCGGAGAATATTCGGGATTCCCGATGGTGTTCGGGTTTCCCGTGAATTTTTTCGGGATTTCTGCAGGGGCGTGCGAGATTCCCGAAAATGTTCAGAATTCCCGTAAAATATCCGGGAAAAGAATGCAATGTTTTCATAGCTAAGGCCTCTTTAATAATTTGAGACAAGTAGAAATGTAATTTTTCCAGATAATTTAAATCACCGATGTCTTTGTTTATAAATATCTGTCCATTTCTTGACATTTATTATGAATATTTACGATATGCTATCTATCCTGCGAACAGATTTGTAAGTGCCACCAGTTTGCGTTCGTGTGCGCCGAAATGCGCGCGGCGGCGTTCGTGGCACCGTTCGTCGAAATGTTCGTCGAAATGTTCGTCGAAATGTTCGTCGAAATGCGCGCCGAAATGCGCGCCGAAATGTTCGCGGCGGCGTTCCCAGAGCTGATGGATCGACCGTTCGCACGAATGCGCGTCGAAATGCACGCCGAAATGCGCGCGGCCACGTTCGTGGCACCGTTCGTCGAAATGTTCGTCGAAATGTTCGTCGAAATGCGCGCCGAAATGCGCGCCGAAATGCGCGCCGAAATGTCATAATATCTCACAAATTCAAGTCATTTAATCTCGAATCTGATGCTTCGTACAGACTTGAATATTACAACTCAATAAACTGCCAACATTTTCTGTATTTATTTGTGTAGTATACGCCGCTGTAGCTCCCATAGTTGTTCCGCAATTAAATCTGGAAATAGCACAAATCCGTTCCGATCGCCGTTCGTCGAAATGTTCGTCGAAATGTTCGTCGAAATGCGCGGTTTGCGGCGCGGTTCGCGGCGCGGTTCGCGGCGCAGTTCGACGAACATTTCGACGAACATTTCGACGAACATTTCGACGAACGGCGATCGGAACGGATTTGTGCTATTTCCAGACTTCCTTGCGGAACAACTATGGGAGCTGTAGCGGCGTATACTACACAAACAAATACAGAAAATGTTGACAATTTATTGAGTTGCAATGTTCAAGTCTGTACGAAGCATCAGATTCGAGATTAAATGACTTGAATTTGTGAGATATTATGACATTTCGGCGCGCATTTCGACGCGCATTTCGGCGCGCATTTCGACGAACATTTCGACGAACGGTGCCACGAACATCGCCGCGCGCATTTCGGCGTGCATTTCGGCGCGCATTCGTGCGAACGGTCGATCCATCAGCTCTGGGAACGCCGCCGCGCGCATTTCGGCGCGCATTTCGACGAACATTTCGACGAACAGTGCCACGAACGCCGCCGCGCGCATTTCGGCGCGCACGAACGCAAACGGGTGGCACTTACAAATCTGTTTGCAGGATAGATAGCGTATCCTAAATATTCATAATAAATGTCAAGAAATAGACAGAAATTTATAAACAAAGATATCGGTGATTTAAATTATCTGGAAAAATTACATTTCTACTTCATAATTTGTCTCAAATTATTAAAGAGGCCCTTGCTATGAAAACATTGCATTCTTTTCCCGGATATTTTACGGGAATTCTGAACATTTTCGGGAATCTCGCACGCCCCTGCAGAAATCCCGAAAAAATTCACGGGAAACCCGAACACCATCGGGAATCCCGAATATTCTCCGGAAAAACTCAGGATTTTTGGGATCCCGTCCCGACATGATACGAGGCTTCCCATCCCGTACCCGGCATCGGGATTCGGGAAATCCCGGGTTTTTAGGGTTAAGTTTCGAGAGCGTAAACAACAAGGTTGGTCACACATCGAGCCCTTTTCGGTTTGGCTGAGCGAAACATTTATTATGAATATTTAGGACATGCTATCTATCCTGCAAACAGATTTGTAAGTGCCACCCGTTCACGTTCGTGCGCGCCGAAATGCGCGCGGCAGCGTTCGTCGAAATGTTCGTCGAAATGCGCGGTTCGCGGCGCGGTTCGCGGCGCAGTTCGTCGAAATGTTCTAGTCTGTACGAGGTCTTACGTTGCCACGGAGCGTGCAAGAGAAAATTTCGAAAGTTTCGAAACTGTTCGACCAAGTTTCGAGTATACTTCAAGTATTATTTTGTTTTCGAAGTTCTTATAGAGAGTTCGAATTTCATTCAATTAAGGTTCGAACCTGTTTGCGAGGTACTTGATCCCATCCCTAGCTATAGCAGTCTACACTGTGTACAAGATTGAAGAGATTATTACATTTCTCTGTCCATTTTGGAGTAGATTTTAGGAATTCTCTCAGACTGAACTGGACAGCGTACCTTTACGAAACATCTTAGACTTTATCCATAAATATTTATTTGCTGTCATCATGAATACTTGGACAATTATTCATCGTTGAACCAGATGGGTCAGAAAAGCTGCCGATTTGATTAAGAGAATTGCAATGCAGCGGAAAGTTCGTGGTCAAGAATATTCGAGTACACCCTGTACTCCCGAGACAGCGACGCGACGAACAATGCGAGTTTCAGGGGATTTGTTGTCACGACGCGGTGAATTACATCGGTCGGATCTACCACGCCTAGGCGTATAAACTGGCCTCTTATCCGGAACGAGAAAAACGATTTTTAAGTCGTTCGCTCGGCCGTTCTCGACGGCGGAGCCGAGCGAATCGCTTTGCGCAGGATTTATAATCCGAGGAGGTGACGCATGCCTCATCGACGCCGACGTAACGAAATCCTCTCTCCATTGTATGCAGCGTCGAGCTCGCGCGATCGCGCGTTATCATCGGCTGCGAAATAATCGCACCTTTCCTAGGAATCCTTAAGGAACTTGTTATTATCCGGCCCCGTCTGCGAGACGGTTCGCGATGGACCGATACGTGGGCATTGATCCTATAAATTCGATTGGATTATTCCAGGCCGAACTGTCCTGCAGACTAGGGATGTCGATTTTTAATCGATTATTTAAAAAATCGATTATTTTCGTAAAATAAATCGATTTTTAGAATCGATTCTTCAATATCCGATTTTTACAAATAATCGATTCTAAAATTGTAAAAATAATCGATTTTTATGGCAAATTGTATGACTGTACGTGAAGACCGGGGAGTGTTTACTGTGGAGACTGTATAAAGAGATCCAACTAGAATCAAAAGTAACTATATAAATATTCCTAAAACGCGACAATTCTACTGCGCATAATGATTCTAACGGAACTCGTTCATTGGCTAATTCCCTACTCGTACTCGGCCGACCACGCGACCATTGGCTGACGCGCAACGACATGCGCGAACAAGTACGTAATAAATTTTTCAACTTCTTCGATTTTCATATACTCAATTTTGCTATAAATGCATAAAGATCCGCAGTCTAATAACACTGTCCAACACCAAATTTGTTCCCAGATTACTATTGGGTCCTTCTTATAGAGTTTTTTGCGCTGATTCCGAATCTGTTTTTAATTTTTTCCCTATACGCACAGTTTTTGAGAAATTTGAGTTTGAAAAAATTACCTATTTTTCAACTTTGAACAAATATTGTGATGTTATTATAAAAGATATTGAATTGTTCTTTGCAGTAAAAGATTCTGTGGACTTTCCCGAATACAGTGATATCCAATATTAATACACTATGATTGTTTAAACATGTTTAAACAATGATTAAAGACGGAGAGACACCATTTTTGCACCAATTTTTGAAGATATTTTTAAATTTATCTCAAAAAATAAGGGTCCAGCGGAAAATCGAACTATACCACGCGATAGAGGAGACTTTTATCTTCAAAAACCCCCCTTTGAAGTTTTCGACATCGACGTTTTTACCGAACCAGAAAGCAAAATATCTTCGCCCGACATGAGTCGCCGCCAGTGGCGCTCACCACTACAACGGTCGTTCGCCGCTCCGTATCCCGTCGCTGCGCCATATCTCGTCCAGAGCGTCACTGGCGGCAACGCATGTCGGGCGAAGCTATTTTGCTTTCTGGTTCGGTAAAAACGTCGATGTCGAAAACTTCAAAGGGGGGTTTTTCAAGATAAAAGTCTGCTCTATCGCGTGGTATAGTTCGATTTTCCGCTGGACCCTTATTTTTTGAGATAAATTTAAAAATATCTTCAAAAATTGGTGCAAAAATGGTGTCTCTCCGTCTTTAATCATTGTTTAAACATGTTTAAACAATCATAGTGTATTAATATTGGATATCACTGTATTCAGGAAAGTCCACAGAATCTTTTGCTGCAAAGAACAATTCAATATCTTTTATAATAACATCACAATATTTGTGTAAAGTTAAAAAATATGTTTTTTTTTCAAAGCCATGTTCCTCAAAAACTGTGCGTATAGGAAAAAAATTAAAAACAGATTCGGAATCAGCGCAAAAAACTCTATAAGAAGGACCCAATAGTAATCTGGGAACATAAAAAAAGTTGAAATTTGTTGGACAGTGTAATTATTATTACTTTATTTCTTTAATAAAAGAGTTCAACCAAATTTTGATCTTCGTTTTTTTATCAGTTTTAGACATTTCTAAAAAAAATCGATTATTCAAAACATCGATTATTTTGGAAACGATTTTTTAGAGGATCGATCCTTGAAGCTTCGATTATAATCGATTCAGAGAAATCGATCTTTTTGAAAATAATCGGCATCCCTACTGCAGACTTAAGCCGCGTGTCCGGGCAAATTAGTATTATTATTATTATTATTATTATTATTATTATTATATACGGACCGAGGTCCTTTTGTACATATGTATACAGTTTTTACCGTATAACTGATAAAAACAAAAAAAAGACATAACAAACGAAAGTCTTAACCTAAACTCTTAACCTAAGTCTTAACTAAAATTAACATAAAAATGGACCGCGCGAAAATAAAGAAATACAGATATAATTAACAAATAGTATTGCGCAATTTTGCTTTGAATGCCTGTAACGTGCCATTGAAAAAATCGATATTGTTGTAAAATATGTTAGAGTTAGGAATAATGCGGTTTAATGGATTTATTGTTCCATATGAGGATTTGGATTTCATCGTTTGAAATCCTGCTCTCGTTCTCAACACACGTTCAGGTACGTAGAAGTTGATTTGCCTCAGGAGTGCGGGACAATCTATATTATTATTAATCAAATTGAAGATAAAGCTCTGGTCGGAAACTGTTCTACGATCAGACAATGTTTCAAGGTTGACTGTGTTTTATATTATAGAGTAATTGTGATCAAGTAATGACATTGGGTTGTTTGTCTTGTATGCACAAAACCTGAGGAATTTATGCTGCACTCTCTCTAGCATATTTTCATATTTAACGCTTTTCGGAGACCATATAGTTGAAGCATATTCTAACTGGGGACGGACAAGGGTAATGTATAGCAACCTAAGTGTATGGATTGAATGAAAATCTGTGGAAAAACGAAGTATGAAACCGAGCATTCTTGAAGCGGAGTTGACAATGTGATAAAAATGGTTGGAAAAGTTTAGGGTAGAGGAGAAGTGAGTATTCGCGAATCGTTATTTAATTTCCCGATTGCTGTTCCTACACCCCGCGACAAAACGTTCTGAAGAAAATGGTTAGAAATGGAAAATTATCTAAAATCACAATATTTAGAACGCAAAGAAGACCCGTTATTATTTTGGTGTGAAAATGCAACAAGTACCCCATTTTATCAAAAATAGCACGTGACTATCTTTGCATAATGGCCACTTCTGTACCTTCAGAAAGAATTTTTTCAAAAGCAGGAAATATCATGGATAAAAACAGAAATAGGATAAAACCAAGTATTGCAAATGAAATATTATTCTTAAATAGTTACGAATTTAATAAAGTGCTTAAAACCTACTACATATGCAGTTTTGATTTCCAAGATTCGAGTACTACTTCTAAAAGTTTCGATTACTTTCAACATCGAAGTACTTATAAGTATCTTTTCGAAACTTGTTTGTACTCATTCCGAGGTTCGATAACTACTTGTATACAATGAATACTTTTCAAGTATAACCATTGAAACTTTTATTGCTCTTAGGTAGTAATCGAAACCCATGAAATGAAACTTGGTTATTGAACTTGACTCGGATTCGTGAGTACATATTGAACTTGATCCCATCCCTAGCTATAGCATGACTTACGATTGGGATGCTTGTATGGCCGATGCCTCGCTCGCGATAGCCAAAAGCTCTTTGACGACTTAATATGGCGGGGCTAGTTGGAAATAGGTGTGACGCGATCTGATGAATGACGCAGACACTTGTGGGTTACAGGGTTCTTGAATTATTTAGCAGTAAAAATTACCTCGTGTAACTTTCGTATACATATGCACAAGGTAATTTTTTCTAAGCGAACTGACGCTTCAAAATTGCAATGAAGAGTTCAGAAGCGGTCAATTGTGATTCCTAAAAGTCCAATCTATGTCTGCCCGGTGCCTAAAATGTATATTGTTACGTTATCGAGGAATAATTTATAGTATTCGGCAGATACTGCCTGTCCAACACCACTGGCGTTGGCCTGTCACGAGGCATCCGTCAGAAGATAGCCACTTCGCGTACCAGTGTTTGTGATCAATAAATTTAGCATTTGCATTAAATTCGCATATACGTATATGCAATTACACGGTTTACGAGTTTTCGTTTTCACGCTTCAATATTGCACTGAGGAGTTCAGAAGTAGTCAATTGTGATTCCTAAAAGTCAGATATATACTGCTACGGTGCCCAAAATGCATATTTGTACGTTATAGAGGAATAATTTGTAATATTCGGCAGACACCGCCTGTCACAAATAATAATACAACACCTCGAAGTTTTGAAATTTTGCACTAGTAGGCACCACTGTCTCGTGCCTAATTATCGATAATACAGTGTCCATCGTTCATGCAAATACTAAATTTATTGATCGCAAACACTGGTACGCGAAGTGGCTATCTTCTGACGGATGCCTCGTGACAGGCCAACGCCAGTGGTGTTGGACAGGCAGTATCTGCCGAATATTATAAATTATTCCTCGATAACGTAACAATATACATTTTAGGCACCGGGTAGACATAGATTGGACTTTTAGGAATCACAATTGACCGCTTCTGAACTCTTCATTGCAATGTTGAAGCGTCAGTTCGCATAGAAAAAATTACCTTGTGTATATGTATACGAAAGTTACACAAAGTAATTTTTTCTATGCGAACTGACGCTTCAACATTGCAATGAAGAGTTCAGAAGCGGTCAATTGTGATTCCTAAAAGTCCAATCTATGTCTACCCGGTGCCTAAAATGTATATTGTTACGTTATCGAGGAATAATTTATAGTATTCGGCAGATACTGCCTGTCCAACACCACTGGCGTTGGCCTGTCACGAGGCATCCGTCAGAAGATAGCCACTTCGCGTACCAGTGTTTGCGATCAATAAATTTAGCATTTGCATGGACGATGGACACTGTATTATCGATACATTAGGCACGAGACAGTGGTGCCTACTAGTGCAAAATTTAAAAACTTCGAGGTGCTGTATTATTATTTGTGACAGGCGGTGTCTGCCGAATATTACAAATTATTCCTCTATAACGTACAAATATGCATTTTGGGCACCGTAGCAGTATATATCTGACTTTTAGGAATCACAATTGACTACTTCTGAACTCCTCAGTGCAATATTGAAGCGTGAAAACGAAAACTCGTAAACCGTGTAATTGCATATACGCATATGCGAATTTAGCGATGTGTGCATGTCCCCGCACACACTTGCACGGCCGCGCCGGCCCCCTTAACGACCGACGTTCGTTTGAAATTTGTATTTGGAATCAGATTGAATTATACTTCGAAACGATAAAGATCCGTTTGAATAAAGCTCCTATAAAAGAAAACTCGTCAAGAACGTAATTTCTGCTAACTGCTGAAAGGGGTCTGTCGTCACGGACTATCCCAGCGTGTCTTTTCGTTGTGATACGTTTGCGATGGAGGTCTGGTAGCGTCGATTGGCGAGGGAACTCTGCAATGCAATAATTCTTTGCCAACAGCCGCCTCTAAAACTCCTATTTGTCCTTGTCTACGACGCAGTTCTGTCTCTCGGGTGCTCGGTTGCTCTCAGAAGTCGGCTATCCTCGCGCGGAGTATAGAACCCGGCTATCAACAAGCGAAGCTACCAAGCCAAAACTCGTTAGACCGCAACAAACAAGAATACACCGAGGAACCATGTGTTCGCGGTTCACTTTCCGCCTTTTCTTCCTGAGTTATAGTGCCAGCCTCGTTCTTTTCTTTCGTCGGGGTTGCTATCTAGCGCCGTACGTCCTGGAAGATAAATTTGTCTGGCCGGTGCATTCTGTCGCGGACACTCTCGAATGCCCATAGTTATTACATGCGGGACGTGTTCCCTGGACGGGACACGGTACACGTCCAAAGTTGGACCCGGCCATTCTAGTACACCCCGTAGACAGGGCCGCGTTATCGTCCTCGCGGACCCTAGACGCTTTCTTTCGCTCTAACCCTTTGCACTCGGAGCTATTAGGGTGGCAACTAAATTCGCGGCTTTTTGTTTCGTAATTCTTTCATTGTATCATTGTAACCTCACTCAGTGACCATTCGTTTTGAACTGTTTATCATTGGAAGCACGAAGGTACTTCGAAGGTACATAGCTCCGAATTTTGCGATCAATTTGATATAAAATACTCGTGCTTAAAAAATATATATATATATATAAACGACAATGTTTGAGAAAATGTGGAGGTCGCGAATTTGGTTGCTAATATTTTAACTCGAAAATTAAACATTTCTTCCAACCTAGAATATTTATTTTGTGGATATGTTTAATAAGCGTAATCCTCCGGGTATTCCTAACTATTCCTAAGGGTAAATCCTACCGCGCAGGACAAATGATCGATTTTTTATTTTGCATTTCCATTAGAAGCAGTGAAATCAATTTCCTTTGAAAAAAAATTAAAATTGGGCGGAATCAACAACTTTAAGGGCTGTTTTCACCCTTTCAACATGAACGATGGTCGATAAGAAACAAATACGCCTGAAATATTTTTCCGAAAACTAAAAAATGTGTTTTTACTAACTCTCGCATAAATTTCTCTTGTCAGATGCTGGATCATGTTTGAAACATCATCATTATTCTCATCTAAGACATTGTCCGTCATTCGAAAACATTTAACAACATTTCCAACATACAATTATGTTTTAAAATGATAAGATATCATAAAAATGTTAAAACTTCAACGCAAATGCGTCACAGATTCCTGTTTTTAGAAAATTCGAGACTGCTTTTAGAAAATCTAGTAAGAACTTTGGTCACCTGTAGCTAAAGACCACCCTAGTGTGCAGTGCCTTTAAAGAGTCGCTGGGATGAGACGGCCCTGCCTGTAGAGGACAGCTAGACGTTTCTGCAGGTACATGAAGAATCGGGGCCCAGTGTCGTAGGGGAATGTGTCGCGCTCCCGGTGCATAAATCTAAATGTGCCTGTGTATTAGCGATACCGTGGCTCTGTTGGCCAGATGAACGTCGCAGATACCGCAGAGCGACGAGATCCCGAACGCGTCCATACGGTATCTGTGTTTCCCCCCGTGTAAGATCGCGATCCACCGCGAAGAAAGTCCTCGATGAGAGATAAGACGGATATACGTTTCGAAACAGCCTCGAAGGACGGCGGAGCCGACAACGAGACCGATAATTTGTTGAATAATATCCCCGCCGCGCGCGAGCGCGAAAGCGGGTCGACGACGCTGAAGAATTTCCTGAAACCAGGCGAAAGCCCGCCGGTGATGTTCGCGGATTCTCGCCAAGGCGAGGAACAGGTTCATTGTTGCAGGGGCGAGGTGAAATTGGGAAAGAGGCGAGGCTGCGGTCGTCACGGAGAACCTCATCTTTCCAATTCTCGCCTAAACGTTGTCATGATCTTCGCTGGCTACCAGAAGGATTTAATTGCGCTTTCATCTCGCATCAAAACCAAGGCGAAATTTTTGTTTTAAGGAAATTGCGTGAATTCTTACAAATTCTTCCGTTATAACGATTTTTCAAGGATTTCCAATAATCCGAGGAAAGAATATTTCCAACAAAAGTTGAACAGTATTCAACACCAAACCTACTAACACCGGTCAAAATGGCCGGTTCCAGGTTTTTCATTTTACATTTCATTTTCATTTTCATTTGACGCAATTCAAATTAATCTCGAAAAAGATCCAAACTAGGATCGAAACGTTGATTATGTTTGACTAAATTAGCAAAATTGCTTTGTTCTTAACAAAACATTTAAAACATTTAAAGATTTATTATCTCTAATTAATACATTAAATCAATTCGTACGTAACTGCCCTTTCTCGTAAGCCACAGTCTAATAATAATGATGAATAACTCTAATCGTTTGCACGAATAGAATAGGCAAGGCTTGTTCGAGACCCACAAAATTCGAGACGCACAGAACGAAACCGTTTTCCGCAGATAATTTCCAGGGCTTGCGAAAAAACCCGCGAAAGGGAAAATATCCCGGAGGAACTCGAAGAATGCAGAATTCATTGGGTACGAGGTTTTTCCCGAGTCAGGGTAGCCGCGAATAGCGAAGCATTTAGCGCATCGCGTACAGCAGAGCCATTTATAACCTTAATCGCGGCATTACACGTTAATCTGAAATAAATCTACGACGTAGACCGGCCGATAGGAACGTCGCGCGTCGCAGGAAATGATCAATGACGTTCCACCCGTATTTCCTTTTGTCAGAATCATTTACGATGATCCGGTGCTTCTCTCTCCTTCTCTCTTACTCCGTTTCGCAACACGACCATGCGCTCTCTCTCTCTCTCCTCGCATACGTTCCTCGCGGATCATTAAGATCGATCGATGAACATTTCTGCATATATTTCATGTCGTTGCACGATGATACAGTGACAGTGCGGCCGAACGTGATACACGCGACAAGGTTCACGCACAGTGACGCGTATACGCGTACGTCAACTTGCTACGATAGAACGGAAGATACATAGAAGCCGTTCGGGGATGGCGCATGTGCAACAAGCAAAAACAGAGAAAATGGTCCGCCGATGGGCGTGCACCTTTACAAGCGACTCTCCTTGCGATATCAATGACTCCGGCTGCGGGACAAGTTTGGAAATTAAGCTGATGCCGCGCTCCGGGCAAAATATCGACCGCTTCGTCGCGTCGTTGATTTTTCATCCGCGCGAAACGTAACCGCCGCTTGATGATCCCGTAACGAGCGCCGCTCTTCTTTCGGAAACGCTTTTTATCGCCGAGGTGTGCCGGTCTAATCGCAATTTAATTACAACTGCCCGACCTGCGTTAGAAAGGAGCTCGACAATTTTCTTCGAAACGATAACCGCGAAAGAAATTATCGACTCGACATGTTGATTCATGACGGAAATTGCAAAAATAAGAAATTTAGAATAATTCTGTAGGTACGCGGTTCAGCTGCTTGCCAACAACACTTGTGGCATTTTTGTATAAACGCGTTGGTGAAGGTTTTTCGTAGATATTTCCGGGAGACATAGTACATTATTGAGGAAAGTGATACAGCTGTAAATATATTTTTAAAAAGGTATAATGATAAATGTATTCTTATGTCGATCGTATATTGTTCTTAGAAACGTTATTTTACGTGATTTCGGCGCACTGGTTCGATCAGGTATTAATAATAGACACTATTTGCAAATTTTCACAATCTCTATTTCAACGTTTCGATCTTCTTTTAGATCATTATCAAGAAATATTTAAAGGAATTGCCTCTGTAAAGTAATAATTCATGTAAAATATTCAATTTATGTGGATTTAAACTACGTGAAGTAAATGCTACTTACTTGCTTAGTGCAATGTAAAGTAATATTTAACATTCTGAATTTTAATGAAACACGTGCTGGTGCTATGGCAGTGTACTATGAAACAATGTACCAATGTATCGTGACAACATATAGAATCGAAAACTAACCTCATATCGATCGTTTCATTGACGATCGATATTTGGCGCTAAATTCAAAGGCATATAATGATATAATGATGAATATGTGAATTGTGGTGTTCTTTGTAACTAATGCACATGGCAATTAACCCAGTATCTAAATAACAACAAATTATTTTACACTTCTAAGTTGGTAAAAATTTATTTTTAGAAATTTTTAATAGTATTTTTATTTCTACATATTTTTATTCTATTTTGCATAAAGATCCGCAGTCTAGTGATATATAATAAAAAGTATTGGCAATCTTAGGTAGTTTTTTTATTAGTATATTTTTATACGTCACTTGTCTTATGAGTGAACGATATAGTGAATCGCATGAGTATTTGGATACTTTTAAGTGGATGAAAAATGGAAGAATTGCAGTTGTTCGGAATTACAGAGAATATATATTAAAAGTTAATAATTTTCTTATGTGGTCATATTTTGAAATGAAAATTTAAAAATTCAGTCTCCAGATCTGTGTCAGTTAAGTTTGTGAATGCAGCGAATATACGTGCCAATTGCATAGGAATCGTCTGACGCGTCTGACCATGATCAACCAATTCTACTTTGTGCATATAAGGTGAAGTGCCCTATGCCTGGATAGCATGTTTTTCTATTTTAAATTTTATCACTTTAAATAAACAAAAACAATTTCTTAAGAGTTTTAACATACAGTTCAGAGTTTGTAAAGTAATTTAAAATAAAAAAATCATTGTTTAGGTTGATATCTTAATTGTATTAACAAGAATAATTCAAACCTATAGTTGGACATATTAAATCGAATCTAAGCTAGTACCTGGGCAGAAGTAAAGCTTATATCGGGACAAATTCAATTTACGAGTTGATCGAGCGAACATAACCTAAAACGTTGGTTGGTGGCGCTGTTGCGCATGACGAATAGAAGATGCTTTGCGTAATATGTAGTATTCTTATCATAGATTATAGTATTGTATTATTTAACCAAATATATATTTATTTTCATTTACTGTTTTAATAAAACTTGTCATAATACAACTTTTAAGGTTTGTTCGCTAAAGAATTCGGTTTTTTTATTTTGTTGCAGGTGAGTGAGAAAATGCCGATTTGTTCAAGCGTTGTCGAACGAAGCTGCTGTTTCGGTGAGTGGGAATTCTAAGTTTCCGTTTTATGTTTCGAAGATTGATTCGACAAAGTTACATGTACAGTGGGTGTACAAAGTATTCGTACACTTTTTAAAAACTAGTAACATTTTTATAACTGTACCAAACAACCTGATTTTTTATAATCAATTAGAAGCATTGGTGTACGAAATGATATACAAAAAAAATTTTCTAAAAATTATAATTTACAAGGTTAAATGCAAAAATAAAAAAGGCATTTTAAAAAATTTTTTTATTTGGGTCCTTAATGAAAATTTAAAATGTATGTTTTGTAGATCTATGTTAGTCATACGCATGTTGGAAATTTCATTGAAATCGATTAACATACACACTAGCTAAGGTGAAGTGCCCTATGCCTGGACAGCATGTTTTTCTATTTTAAATTTTATCACTTTAAATAAACAAAAACAATTTCTTAAGAGTTTTAACATACAGTTCAGAGTTTCTAAAGTAATTTAAAATAAAAAAATCATTGTTTAGGTTAATATCTTAATTGTATTAACAAGAATAATTCAAACCTATAGTTGGACATATTAAATCTAATCTAAGCTAGTACCTGGACAGAAGTAAAGCCTATATCGGGACAAATTCAATTTACGAGTTGATCGAGCGAACATAACCTAAAACGTTGGTTGGTGGCGCTGTTACGCATGACGAATAGAAGATGCTTTGCGTAATATGTAGTATTCTTATCATAGATTATAGTATTGTATTATTTAACCAAATATATATTTATTTTCATTTACTGTTTTAATAAACCTTGTCATAATACAACTTTTAAGGTTAGGTAGTAATACTGATAGATTTAAGATGTAAACACAAAGTATTATTAACGTCACAACCGGGATACATTTTCTACATACGTTACTCAAGCTAATAGAAGACTAATTATACGTACATGTAGTTAAATAATTTGCAAACAATGCGTTGATTTTATTCACAAACACGTGTCCGGCTTCAGGCGTAAGCACATCGCGTATAAGCTTAGAGTGGGACAGCTACTGTCATCGCGTCCCAGTATGGAGTACTTATATTTGAAAACAGCCCTAATCTTGGACATCTAATATTTGGATTAATAATTATTATTTACGTTAAGCTTGATTGCCAATTTATTTGAAAATATCAATATTACTATGCGTGATAATTATTTTTTGTCTGAGGGCTTAAATTATATCTTTTTTTCTAACAAAAGTTCTAAATATAAATGCACATGATTCGCATGTAAATAGACTATTTTGTATATTGTTTCAGATGAACTTTGAATTCATTTTTAAATTTCAATTGATGTCTCAATGAAATAATATTCACACCTACTTGTAGCTAAGGCCTCAGAATATATAATATAATTATTTAATCTCTTAATTACTGATTTTACTATGAAAATTCAATTGTCCAGATTTAGGCATCACTTTTGGACTGTCCAGACTTAGGGCACTTCACCTTATTAAAGTATACTTTAAACTCGATTTTCTCGAAAACAAAGCGTCAAACGGAAAAATTTTATTTCTTTTTTCGACTTATTTTTACATGTAGTATCACCCCCTGCTCGGTTGTATCACCCGTCCGGCAACACCCTGTATATATTCTGAAAATTTAATCGAAATTGATCAACGTTGCAATGAGCAATGAGCACACTCAAAGGCGGTGAAAATTGAAAAATTTCCACGTGGTTTTAATCTTTAATGACTGTGGATGATCATTTTGGATGGAACATCTTTACTCCTTTCATTCCGGATGGACCATCCGGAACGTATGTACATCCAAAATGAAAAGTCTAAATTCGCTTTTATTATAGCACGTGATACGTGCTATTCTTCGTAAGAAACACGAAATGGTGCCTCCGGTCACGTCGAATATGATTGAATTACCATGTGAAGGGGTTAACAATCGCTCGTTATGAAATTCCGAAGGCAACGCGAGAGGTCGAGGCGAGTCGAAGCAAGGATCAGCCGAAGTGGATCGTGAATAACACGTATCGATCCCGAAAACAATTCGCCGTTCGACCCAGATGCGAGCACCGTGAGAGAAAAAAACGAGATAAAGGAAAGGAAAAGAGAGAGCTCACGCAAACGAAGGGGAATCGGCTGGATAATGCGTACGTGCAGGTACTCGAAGCATCGGGGAGAAACGGCTCTCACTTTCACAGAGTCGCCGTGACCGAGATAAAGATGGTGGCACCGCTTTACCATCGCCATACGGCAGACTGACCACTAACGTCTCTGCACCATATATGGCTACCGTGTATACACTGCCGCCGCGTTTATACGTACCTGTTGCACACGCGTGTGTGCCCAATACGCGTATCTATTGCACACGCACATGCGCTCGGCCCAGTCACAGGTAGCCGTCTCGCATGTCGACAGATCCGAGAGGATCGATAGATCAGTCATTTAATTACGACCCTGCGTACTGCTTTACCCGGGCCCGAGACTCCCGCTTTGCTAGATCCGATCATGACGGGGTTCTACCGGCGTATGTGTCGCAGCCAATCGTTCCCGATGCTAATCGGATTCATAGTCAACCGATATCCTAATTGCCCGATGCTTGAGATCCTTTCTTTTTTCTTCTCTCAACCTCAACCGGGTCAGACTTCAAAATCTGATTGCTCGATGGACTCTAACGATAATCATTATCAACGGACACCTGGCTATCGAACGGAAATTATATTTCATACGTGTCTATTAAAGCCCGTCGCGATCGAGTCGCGTGCTGTTCCCCTGGCCAGAGGTCCCATCGTATCCGCGAGACATGTATGTAGTAGATGTACGTCTGCTAACGTAAGCGTTAAACGTTCCGTTGAACAACGTTGTCGGCGAACATTTCGATTCCTGTACACGTACGAATCTAATGTTGATCGATATCTCTCGCGGGAAACAATAGATTGTGATTCATGGCTCTGTCGCCGTTCTGGTTATTGTTATGAAGGTGTCGCTGCAGGTATTTATTACTCCGGTGTCGGGATACACGGACTTCATCCAAGCTCGAAATGGCACGGATACGATGTTACTCTTTGTTCGTGTACATTCATCTGCTTGAATTACTTGTAACGCTACTGTGTGCCAAATAGTTTTATATTTCATACGATCTTGGAAAAACACAGAGCAGCCTGTCACGCGAGAGCTGTCTCTGTCTGCGTGGAGCCAGGGACAACAATATTATCGAAGAAGGAAATCAGTTTACGTTGTTTTATATTATCCTTGGATTTATTCTAGTACTTATTTATTGTATTTATTTCTTGTAAATATTATATTATTGCATAAGTTCGTGTCCGATTTGAAGATAAACTTCAATGGTTAAATTGAAAGAATTTATTAATCAATTATACATATAGTCATATAGTATATACATACATATAGGCACATTCTTTTCTAGTTGTAGAAAATTTAACCCATCCCGAACCAAATCTTTAACCAATCTTTAAAATTTAACCATTGAACTTTATTTTCAAATCGGGCAGAAGCTTATGCAATCATCCAATAGAAAGGTGCATCACGTGAAAACTAGTCTGTACAAGCTAATGTCTTGTTAGTCGATAAGATAGCTTACAAAAATATACAAATATTTAATTGAAACATCATAGCCTGAATGAAAAGTGAACCAAAAAATGTCACGTATATAGTGGATATTTTTATACAGGGTGTCCCAAAATTCGTGAACTTCCCGAAAGGGGGTGGTTCCTGAGACCATTTCAAGCGACATTTTCCTTTGCAAAAATGTTATCCGCGGCTTTGTTTAGGAGTTATTGACAAAAAACACGGACCAATCAGAGCGCGACCCAGACGCGAGTTGCCACAGTCGGCCCGGCGCGCCAACTGTCTATTGGCCGACTGTGGCACCTCGCGTCTAGGTCGCGCTCTGATTGGTCCGTGTTTTTTGTCAATAACTCCTAAACAAAGCCGCGGATAACATTTTTGCAAAGGAAAATGTCGCTTGAAATGGTCTCAGGAACCACCCCCTTTCGGGAAGTTCACGAATTTTGGGACACCCTGTATATAATAAATGATATATTTTATATAATATTTTATATAATATTTTGTATAATATATTTATATAATATATTGGGTTGGCAAGAAAGTAATTTCGGTTTTCACTAACTGATGGCGTTATGTTTTGTTTGATTGGCTTCTGTTAACGTTGCGTTTGTTTTCTTTCTGACATTTCATAACTGCATCTTTTAGGTTACTTTTGAAGCAAATTACACGTAATTTTGATTAAAATTGTTAGTTCTGTGTCAATTTGAACATGGAGTGCAGAAACGAACATTATAGGCATATATTGCTTTTTTATTTCCGTAGAGGTAAAAAAGCTGCCGAGGCTCACAAAGATATATGCGAAGTTTACGGTGTAGATTGCTTAACAGAACGCACGTGCCAGAATTGGTTTAAAAAATTCCGTTCTGGAAATTTCTCACTTAAAGACGACCAACGTTCTGGTCGATCATCTGGAGTTGATGATGACCAAATGAAAGCCATTATTCAATCGGATCGTCATATAACTGTCCGAGAGATTGCAGACAGGTTAAATGTCTCGCATACAACCATAGAATATCGTTTAAAAAGTCTCGGAATCGTTAAGAAGCTCGATATTTGGGTTCCACACGAGTTGAAAGAAATTCAATTAATGCAACGCATCAACATATGTGATATGCATCTCAAACGAAATGAAATCGACCCTTTTCTCAAGCGAATCATCACCGGTGATGAGAAATGGGTTGTTTACAATAACACAACTCGAAAACGATCATGGTCCAAGCGTGATGAACCAGCCCAAACCACACCGAAAGCTGAATTGCACCAAAAGAAGATCATGTTGTCAATTTGGTGGGATTACAAAGGTATTGTGTATTTTGAGCTGCTCCCAAGGAACCAAACCATCAATTCAGATGTTTATTGTCGACAACTAACAAAACTGGACATAGCAATCAAAGAAAAACGGCCAGATTTGGCAAATCGCAAAGGAATCGTGTTCCACCATGATAACGCTAGGCCACACACATCTTTGGTAACACGTGAAAAGTTATTGGAGCTTGGTTGGGAAGCGATGTCACATCCACCATATAGCCCTGACATTGCACCATCAGATTATAATTTATTCCGAAGTTTACAAAACTCTTTGAATGGTAAAACATTCACTAATGATGATGATCTGAAATCGCACTTGGATCAGTTTTTCACCGAAAAGGATCAGAAGTTTTATGAGCGCGGAATTATGAAGCTACCAGAAAGATGGCAAAAGATCATACTACAAAATGGAAAATATTTTATTGATTAAAGTTCATTGCTTTGATAAAAAAAATTGGATTTTATTTCATCTAAAAATACCGAAATTACTTTCTTGCCAACCCAATACATGTAAGGGTGTTCCAAAAATGTAGTATTTCTTTGAAAGAAATTCGTGTGGCTCCCGAGGTGATTCGAAGTAACTTTTTCCTTTGCGAAAATGTTCCATATGTACAACTTGGTAAAGTCTTCGTGAAATACGTCAGTATTTCCTGGTAAATCACAGCGTTCTTGTAGAAATTTGTCTGAATTTGAACTTTGATGTTTTCTGAATTTGTATTTGGTCAGTGGAGGCCACATTCGGACGGGAGTCGCTAGAGCACGTGGTACACGGGTTCCATGTTTCGTCATTTTCTATTCAGACATTGTTCGGATTCCGAAAGCAGCGAGCGTGGATCGCGAGAGTCGAGAGAGCCTCGGCGCACTTCCTTCCTACAGCGAAAAATGAAAAGTTGCACATTGAAACGCACGTGTGGACGTTCGAGGCAATTCAACACGGGAGCCCACGCAACTTTTCACGGTGAAACCGCGCGGCTCGCGGCGCGCGGCCTCCCTTTTTGGAATACAAGGGGACAAACGCGCATAGCAAAGGAGGACATAAAACAAAACGGGACGAAGGCATTATTTCAGAACGGGGAAATATGATTCCTACTGTGCCTAAGAAAAGATCCCGGAATTTCGTAATATCTCATCGAGGGTCACGAACGCGACACGCACACACCGCACCGGTGCGGAACCTGCCTCCGCCGTTCACCACAAAGAGACACCTCTTAGAGGCGAACAGTCGTCTACAAGATACAACGAACGAACGCAGCCCGTAAACAAGTCCATATAGAAATCGAAAGTGGATTCTTAAGATTCGCCAAACTCGAAACGTTCAGTGTCGGCCGTTCGGTGGACCTGCTCGAACCCTATATGGCCTCATCCACGAATCTATTCCGCCACTCGATTGTTATGATTCATCGTGTGTAGTCGGGCGAACTTGTCGCGGACAAAGAAAACTGTGAAACTTTCCGCCTCGCAGTTTCATCCCTTCTTTTCATCAAGCGTGTAGAACCTTGGCGGAAAAACGAATTAATTTTTAGAATTTATTACATGATTTTTATTCTGGAATAATACGGGGTGAGTCTCGCAATGTGATGACTTCAAATGACTCGTGCAGGTGTTGCACGGTTTCCAAGGTGCTTTATCCGAATTCGAGATTTTTTATATTGGGCATGCAATTCAAAAAACTGAAGGCGACCCTCATGTATCGATACAAAACGATGCAACATTTGTTTGTAGAATTTTTTCGTACAACAAATGAGTTAAGAGTCATTTTAAGTCGTCTTGTTACGAGACTCGCCTTGTACATTATGCAAATCACTTCGAAGTTACTTATTCCATCTCAGTTCTGCTTTAACAAGAATTATTCTGGAGAAGAACTGGTGGCAGCACCATAAATAATTATCTATTGACTAGGAAGAGGATATTTTTGAAGCTCTTCGGTTATTTCAGCAAGAATATCATTTACTAATGTTTAACTGTAAGATGTATATTACTAATGTATAGTTTCCTAACCCCCTAAGTGGTCGCTGCTGTTCAAGGTCAGACATTTGTCATTCGTCTCCATAGGTCATGCCAAGGACGTCGTTGATTTATCCGTGTACTGTTTTGTATGTTATTTTACTTTGATCCTGTTCGACATCGCTGAAATAGAATTTTAAAAAGTGTCCTTGTAAAATATGAATAACGGAGGGACAGTCGTATAATTTGCAATTTTATTTTCACTTCATATTTACTATGATCAACATTGGAGATGTCTCTGAAGCCTTAAACTCTAGTATCTAAACATAAATCTCAGAATTGAATTTAATCCAACGCAATTCGCCTCGAGAACAACGCGCCGACTGCACAACCCTCGTGCTGCAGTCCTTGTTGCAAAGTGCAAATCGCACGGCGAATGTCAACAAGCAAACGCGAAGCTTACGAGGAATGTCTTTCGCTACGATGGCTGGGCCCACTTTAAGCTACTTAATACAGGATTAAATATACTTTGTAGAATCCAACATAGACAAGCGACAACAGGATTAAACGAGTCACAGGTTGCTGTTCCCGCCGTTATCTGCCCCATCGTTTCTGTCTCAAGCGTCTCGACTAATCTCAACACGCCAGTCGTACATCGGTGACTGAAAAGAGTGCTTACGATTTACATATTCTCCAGAGCAAAGCATTCCGGTTGAAACAAACTGCGTCGATGACATTTTTAAACCCCTACAGTGGGTGTACAAAGTATTCGTACACTTTTTAAAAACTAATAACATTTTTATAATTGTACCAAACAACCTGATTTTTTATAATCAATTAGAAGCATTGGCTTACGAAATGATATACAAACAAGATTTTCCAAAAATTATCATTTACAAGGTTAAATGCAAAAATAAAAAAGGCATTTTTTAAAACTTTTTTATTTGGGTCCTTAATGAAAATTTAAAATGTATGTTTTGTAGATCTATGTCAGTCATACGCATGTTGAAAATTTCATTGAAATCGATTAACATACACACAATGATGGTTGAATGAAGAAACCATTCGGTGATGAACCGCGATTTCTGACAGCGAGTCGCTAAATAGAAGTCGCAGGAAACCGTACGAGAATAATGCTCCGTCTCTAATCACTGGACTGCGGATCTGTATGCATTTTTGATGAAAATGGATAAGTGCAATTTAAAGCAGTGGGCATATTAAAAGAATTTTAAAACATCAGTGAATTTGTTCCAGATATTTAAGATCATTAAAGGAAGAATGACAATTTATGCAGACAATTTTTATTTTGCATAACGAGCCGCAGTCTACTAATCACGTTTTCCTTTATTGTGAACAATCAAAACTTGTCTTGTTATAATTCGTTGATAATATTATCATTCTATGATTACTAACCAAGCGACTATTGAAAACTGCGTGTAATCTTTAAATGTTTAAAATGTTTAAAAGCATTCTAGAATGTTTAATGTTTAAAAGTAATTTTTAAAAGCATTCTAGATCTAGCAGCCGCTACATTTGTTTCTTCGTTTCGACTCAACATATCATACCAAAAAAATTAACAAATTGCATAAGGTGAAGTGCCCTAAGTCTGAACAGTCCAAAAGTGATACCTAAATCTGGACAATTGAATTTTCATAGTAAAATCAGTAGTTAAGAGATCAAATAATTATATTATATATTCTGAGGCCTTAGCTACAAGTAGGTGTGAATATTATTTCATTGAGACATCAATTGAAATTTAAAAATGAATTCAAAGTTCATCTGAAAACAGTATACAAAATAGCCTATTTACATGCGAATCATGTGCATTTATAGTTCGAACTTTTGTTAGAAAAAAAGATATAATTTAAGCCCTCGGACAAAAAATAATTATCACGCATAATAATATTGATATTTTAAAATAAATTGGCAATCAAACTTAACGTAAATAATAATTATTAATCCAAATATTAGATGTCCAAGATTAGGACTGTTTTCAAATATAAGTACTCCATACTGGGACGCGATGACAGTAGCTGTCCCACTCTAAGCTTATACGCAATGTGCTTACTCCTGAAGCCGGACACGTGTTTGTGAATAAAATCAACGCATTTTTTGCAAATTATTTAACTACATGTACGTATAATTAGTCTTCTATTAGCTTGAATAACGTATGTAGAAAATGTATTCCGGTTGTGACGTTAATAATACTTTATGTTTACATCTTAAATCTATCAGTATTACTACCTAACCTTAAAAGTTGTATTATGACAAGTTTTATTAAAACAGTAAATGAAAATAAATATATATTTGGTTAAATAATACAATACTATAATCTATGATAAGAATACTACATATTACGCAAAGCATCTTCTATTCGTCATGCGCAACAGCGCCACCAACCAACGTTTTAGGTTATGTTCGCTCGATCAACTCGTAAATTGAATTTGTCCCGATATAGGCTTTACTTCTGCCCAGGTACTAGCTTAGATTGCCTTTAATATGTCCAACTATAGGTTTGAATTATTCTTGTTAATATAATTAAGATATTAACGTAAACAATGATTTTTTTTATTTTAAATTACTTTACAAACTCTGAACTGTATGTTAAAACTCTTAAGAAATTGTTTTCGTTTATTTAAAGTGATAAAATTTAAAATAGAAAAACATGCTGTCCAGGCATAGGGCACCTCACCTTAGTTGATAAAGCAACGCGAGCACACGTCACACGGTTATTGCGAAACGGATCGCGCACGGTAGTGGTAGCGCTCCCGTACACGATGTAAAACACGATATTTATTGGCCGCGAAACACACCGTAAACGTAACCTTATAAACCAGCAAGAATTACCGTCGCCGCTGATAATTATCGATAGTTCGAGCGCGCGAGTGTCCGTAATCGTGTTTGTCCCGTTTCATTTTCCATCGCCCTAGTCTGGGTTCGGTCAGGAACTTAACGATTGCTTAACCGATGCCTCGTGGACTTGGTGCACAGGTCTGCGATAGCGTGGAGGAAGCCAGTAAGAGAGGGAGAGAGAAAGAGAGGAGAGAGAGAGAGAGAGCTACGGGGGTCGAACGACACGTGAACGGCTCGCCTTTCCATATTATTTATCTCCGGCTGCTTTATTAACGTCCTTCCCGCGCGGATTATTAAATAAAGCAATTCCCTGCGCAGGCGACCCTTGACCCTCATTGCAGATCCTGCGGAGATATCGGTTTCATTTTCACCGTGACGCGGCTCCGCTCCGCACCGCTTCGCACCGCTCGACTCGGCTCGATCCAACGCGCGTGCACACAGTCTTCCCCCACGTGTTCCGTCCTTTGTGTACGCACGACGATTAATTCGTGTCCGTGGGTTCGTTACGCGGTTGCTCGTTTTCTGCCGCGCCGTCGAGGATGATGATACGGTAACTCCTGGAGGAAGCATGATTATATTACGTGTTACTCGAAGGTGCGGATTTACGACGCGCTCGCTCGCTCGCTAATCCTTAACGTGTTTATCTCGTGTTTTCCGAAGACGAACTGTTGGATCAGAGTCGCCAGATCGGATAATTGTCACAAATTGAGTACTTGAATGACAATTTGGATGCTCCCGGTGAAAACTGACTCCGGCACAGCACTCGGAGGGTTAACGATTTAACAACCAAATCGTTTTATCGAACGACTGTGGACGTGATGTCGCACAGTGGGTTGAAACGCGAGAAACGCGGACAAAAATCATTTCAAATCCATGCTTATTGTTTTCGTCTTGAAACATGCTTTCAGTTAAGTACATGAAAAAAATCCTTACACATACTTGTATTAAGTTATAACGTACTAAATGAAACGATATTCTAAAAAATTCAGGAGAAACTAAGCTTATGAATTTTTATTGAACTTCACATTTAATTGTGGGATATAGACATGGAATTTTTTAAAATGAAATGCAGAAAATGATGCGTCATTTATCTACTAACAAGTTAATAATACAATTTTACATTTTTCGTTTCGTCAGAAAAAAATGTCTTTTGTCCGTGTTTTTCGCGTTTCAACCCACAGTGTGTCGGTGCGAACGGGACCGATGCATATCCTCTCCCTACGCGAAAAAGTAAAGGTGACTCGTTTCGAAAATCCCGGGTAATAAAGAGCATGGATCGCCGCGGCGGTGTATCCGCCAACATGTTGCCTACGTATCGGCGTCTAGCAGCCATTGAGACGTACGGTTGGCATACGAGCGTATACGCGGTAAACGGTATGCATCGGTACCGGTGCGTACAGCTATCACCGTTTATGGTGTCAGTGAGCGGTGCCGGTGCCCGGCGTTCGACCGCAGGTGAAGGCAATATTGAAAGTACGGTCCCGTTTTGTTTGCAGCGAATTTGTACCGTGTGAACGGTCGGCGAGTCAAGTGTTCGGGATACGCGATCCCTGCGGTTCGCGATCGCCGGCAACGGCACAACCAGCGCCGCCATTACGCGCTAACGACTTTTCACATGGGGTGTAAATGTAGCCGGCGTGGCGCGGCGCGCCAAGCCGCCGAGATCGGTTACGAAAATCTCGATAGGGTCCCGCGCAGGTGCAACGAGATGAATAGATACACTGTACCGAGCGGTGTGGGTGAAGGTAAAATTAGAGACGGAACGATAGGCGTACGGTTGCTCAATGATCAACTAACGTCGCTCGCTTGATTGGAACTACCAACATGGCGGTGGCGTATTATATCGACGAGCGCGCCGCGGCACACAGTGGGCTCGATTGAAGAAGTACGCGACATTTTGCGAAAAAATCAACTTTCTAATTTTGATATTTTTTCAATTGATATCGATTTCTAAATGTCCACCGACCACGAAAATGATAAAATTAATCAAATACAATAGCAGTTCTAGTTGTGATACACGCATGAAGTTAGACAGTTTAAGAATATCGATTTTCCCTACATAATTTGGCTGTCCATTCTTAAAGTGTCCTGATAACTGTGATCAACTTCTTGCCCTGAATTTTTTTCTACATCAAAATGCACACTTTATTGATAAGAAATTATACTTTTCATTGACAGTTATGATATATAACATATTTAAACAGAATAATGAGCAAAATTAAAATAATCGTTGAAAATTTTTATCTTTGACATGCGCGATCTTTCAGGTCCCAGGAGATCCCAGTTTTTAACAAGTAAGGATCTTTTCAGTGAACCTTCCTCTATGTAATGTGACAAAAATGATTTCCTGCTTCGAGTCCTTTTTCAAGATATTATTGTCTGAAGACATCCGCGTCGCGTTATCTTGTCCGCGCTCGGACGCGCGCTACGCGCTAAATTCGTCAACTATGCAGCCTCTGAAAGTCTGACAGAACTGTGTTGAACATTTATATTTATATTATATTTTTATTTAATATTAATGTATATTTTACAGTAAATAAGTCAGTCTTTCATCTCTGATATTTTGACTGCGTTCAGTTTGACGAATTCTTTTCGACAGTGCATAAGTTACGTTGTAATTGTTTACGAAATCGATCTTCAAATCTTTTGAAATTTCTTTTCAAACGTTTTGTTTTGTCGACACAAATTGTGGATTGAAACAGAATTATTGTCAGTCAGAGCAGAACTATCAGCCTGAGCAGTACTGTGATTCCGATATTATTTTCAGTTTTATACGTTTTCTATTCATATTATTTAATATAATACATCAAGTAAGTTAATATATACATATCAATTATATTTTATTTTTAGAACTTCATATACAATAAGGAACATAACTGATTCCACACACTTTAAATCAGAATAACTTTTATATGAATGGACCACACGATTTGAATTTCTCTGTAAGGCTAGAAGAATTAGTTTAGTAAATGACGTCTATTAAATAAGTTGAAAAAATGCATTTGGTCGGAAATGTGAAAAACAATACTAAAAATTGATTTTTACAACTTTTTTAGCTGGGCCAATAAAGAAAATTTAAAAAATGTGTTTTGTCAACTGTTATAAATTATATACGCTCTGAAAATTTCATTAAAATTGGTTAATTGGTTTACGAATTATAAACGATCAAAAGTGGTAAAAATTGCAATTTTTCAATATTTTCGGCCTCAACAAATTTTTCTCAAGAATGTAAAACTTAAACATTGTATCTATTTGCATTAAATAGCGAAAATATGAAATACATTATAGAATAAATCATTTATAAAGCTGTTTTAAATGAATAAAAACGGTTAAACAAATGTGAAATATATTAAGTTAAAAATCATTGAAAAGGAATGATTTTTTTATATATTCAGTTCAAATTTCATTGCAATATCTTTAGTGGTTTAAGAGTTATTAAAAAATGTCGTGTACTTTTTCAATCGAGCCCACTGTGCGGCAGCTCGATCTGCGCCGTAAGCATCCGAGAAATCGTTGTAGGAGTTAAATCATCTTGCCAACATTTTCATCCATTGCCACTTGTTGCGGACCTGTGCGAAATAAACATTTTCTTCGTCGATTAAGGGAAATAGAAATCATATAGGAACATTCCTCTCTTTTTTTATCATTTTAGTAGACTGAAAATAATGTAAAATAATGTTTCAATTCTCTCTGTATTTTAGATTTGATCTGAAGTAGGTTCTCTCTATCTATTCGACGTACGCGATTTTTCGACTTACGCGGAAAACGCTAAGTAAGTCGAGGACTTACTATACTTTAGCATTTTTGGAAAAATTGTGCGGTTTAAGACTGCATTGAAAAATGTTTCGTCATAAAACTCCGCAGATCCTCGAAATTAGTCTGAGAAATCGGTTTCCTCGCGGAGCGACATGTACGCAGGGTATATACATAATGTTTAATAACTCGCGTGACATTTGCACCGTATAAATCAAGCTCAAGGCTCCGTATCCGTTTATTCGCGGCATAAAAGAGATAATGTTTGATCGCGCATAACACGAGCACACGGTTCACGATCCCCGGGAACGTTGCTCGTGTGCTAAATGTGGAACATGTCTCGTCGCGAACACGGAATGTAGGTGAACGCGAAAGAAACACAAAAAACGAAACGACGGGACTGCACTGTTCCTCGCGACGCGACGCCCCGTTTAATTACCTGGAATTAATTCATTCGGTTTTTTCCTGGGGGACGATGATGCATCGGTCACGCGGCCGATAAATTACATAAGAAATCTTATTCAGGTCTAATTCATTACTCAAACAAATTCATGCGCCGCGATATCGCGTGAAACGAGCGACCCTATCCATTCGTGATTCACCTTCATTAATTTACATCTAAATATGGTGGAAGTTCGAGCTGTTACCCTCAACCACCACTGGATGAATAATCGCGCGGCATCGTTCCGATTTTTCCCGCGCGGGATCTGTTCGCCGCCATGCTAAATTGAAATCACGCGCGGTTCTGTTAGTTACCTCGTAATAGCTTCGCGTCAAAACTGCACGAGCATGAACCGCGCATTTGTCGCTCGAGTACAGTAGAACCTCGATTATCCGAACTAAACAAGACCGGACAAACCTAACAGTTCGTTTTATATAGGGGAGAGTCGTGCAGTAGCGACCGCTCTAAGTTTTCTTGTTATTAGGTGGACTAGAATCGGTAAAAATTAAAATTAAAAAAAGGAATTTGTAACACAAAGGAAACTTAATAAAAGGCCGGAAATTAATTTTGTGAAATTTAATAATTAGTATTCATTATTTGTAAAAATAAAGATATTAGAATTTGAAGGAAACAAAGAATTTTCGTCCAGTACCGACCAATTACGTATTTAGTAGATTTTTCAGTCTAAATCATTAATAATATTAAAAAAAGACATTTAGATGTTAGAATACGCTTTTTTATTCAAATTTTATTTATACATATAATAAAATAATTATATATTTTTATATATTATGTCATTTTTTTGTTTAGTTTTTACATCTTTCCTTATTTCCTTTCCTTACTTGAGTTTCAACTTTTCTTTCTTCTGCTTCTTTGACTTTTTCGTTTTTTGAAGCTTTTCTTTTCTCCGCATTTATCTTTTTTTCTTCAGCCAGGTTCTTTTTTTTCTGAACTGCGTTTATAAAAACGGTCGAAGTTAAGATTTCGGATTGTTGCGTCCGTTGTCTTCTCTTTTTTGTTTGCAACTCTAATTGTCGTTTCTAGGAGAGATTGATTTCACCATTTCCATGAAATTTGAAGTTACACCAGGTAAAGAAGTTAATGAAAAATTATCGTTAATATTTAAAGTGAGCGGTGTTGATGGTTTTTTCTGCTTTGGAATTTCGGACATTTTTCTGTGGGAAAAGGTAAAAGAAAGATTAAATAAACATCTTCTAACTTCATTTCAAATGCTAACAGATTGAACTTACAGATAAGAAAAGTTTGGCTTATACTGGTCGTCGATTGATTGGTCGGTACTGCACGACAGTTGGATGGTCGGTACTGGACGACAAACACGAGGAAACATTTTAGGTTATGGTATACATAATATACAAAAAAAATTCCAAAACAGGGCCCGTTAATTATACTTAATAGACTAGATATAATATACATAGTTCAACAAAGTCGTTTACTTACCTGAGAAACGAATTATCAGATCTAGAAAATAACTCTTAACACTCGAAATATCAACGCCCACGCTAAATGTGTCAGAACTGCGAAAACAATCGAATGACCAATGTAGCAACGAAACATATTACCCACAATAGTTATATTCATTTGTTTTCGTAAAGGAAGTGTAGCCATTTGACCTGGAAAGTCATAAACTAATTTTGGTCGGTACAGTACGCCGGTCGGTACTGCACGACTCTCCCCTAACAGTAACTCAATTAAATTACTAGCTTCAATCTGTATTGATTTGCACAATAAACAGTGTTGCGTATACAGTAACGCCTTGATCTAAGAAAAACCCTCGGGGGTCCGTGCTGTTTCTTAGATCCTGTGCTTCCGCTTAAATCCCAATTAAATCACTAAATACAGTACAAATTATATCGTGCTTAGTGTCGTTTTAATCAGAAAATTCCACAAATAATATCTGCTTCGTAACGGTTGCTTCATGACGCGTTTCGTCACAAAAGAAATTAATTTTATTTGATTAATAATTAAATGTAAATTTATTAATCGCCATAAAAATAAGCTATCCCCTTCGTCACTTCAAGGAAATTAATTTTAATAACTTTAATCCCCAAAATTAATATTTTTGTAAACTATATCTTGTTCTAAAAAGAAATTCTAAAAAATCCTCACGAAATTATTTAAAAATTTCTCTAAAAAGATAATTAAAATAAAGATAAATAAGATAAATAAATTTATGAATAAAAAGAGAAATTTTTATATAATTTCATGAGAACTATTCATTTTTTAGGACAAGATATAGTTTATACAAATATTAATTTTGGGGATTGAGGTTAATAAAATTAATTTAAAAGAAGCTTAAAAGAAGCTGGTTCATGTTCCCTTATAAAAATGACAAGATTGATTTTATTTAGACTTTGTGCAGCTCCGTTTGTAATATGTGCTCCTCTAAACATATCTATGCAATCATTTCTTATGAAATTATTTTTATTATTTCAACACAATTATAAAATAAAAAATCTGGATCCTGGTGGATAATTGGTATTCCAATTGGATTCGTTGCTGATCCAGTCGAAGATCCCGAGGAAGAACTAATGTTTGAAAGAAACAGTTAACCCAGTGAACTTTTACAGCGAGTTGTGCATCGCTCGGTGGATATGTAGGCAGAAGACGAGACGATAAGAGACAGAGAGAGAGAGAGAGAGAGATAGTCGATCGAGTTCAGAGCAACTCGACTCGACTCGACGTTGATACCCGTCAGAATTCGCGATTCACGCGTAGGCGTGTACGGAGAGGCCCGCGTGCATGCACAGGACTTGCATATACGTGCATACGATGCACCGAGACCGTCGATGTAACGACCAATCCCGCCTACTGCCAGGGAATTTGTCGTTCTTAGTCCACAAGCGTATGCGTGATAGCCATACTCGATTGTCCTCGTGTCTGAAGTTCGGCGCGCGATTCCCGATGGAATTCCGAGCCGACATACTGGGTGTCTCTTACTAGAGATTGGTATGCGGATCGTCCCTATTATTGTTACTGCTCTTCCCTGTATGTTTTCGTGACACAGATCTCCCGCAGAAATCTCGTCGAAATCTTATCGTGCTCCGTATTCACTCTTCGGTGTAACTGGACGACGTGTCTGCTCGTTGCTAGTCGTTTCTACTTGCACAAATCGGGCCCATGGCGAGGGTATACCAAATCTTTTTCACTCGAGGCAAATTTCCACTTCTTCGTAACTAGACTGCGGATTTTGTGCATTTATAACAAAAACTGGTGCATAGAATTTAAAGCAGTGAACATATTTGAAAAATGTAAAAACATCCTCGTATTAGTTTCAGCTTAATAAAATAATTAAAACAAGGAAGATATTATTATTTAGCTTCTGTGTCTTGGAATCGATACGAAAATTTTTTATTTTGCTTAAAGATCCGCAGTCTATTTATAACACGTCGTCGAATTTTTATTTTTGTTCCGTCGTTCGCACATTAAGCTAGAAGTATCTCAGATTTTTTTAGATTCTTCGAATGCTCAAAACAAAAAAAATGAAGTCTGGAGGACCATATTGGTGGTGGAGAGTTTAAGTACTATATTTTAGATTTTCATTGCCAGCTCAAACACAGGTGGGCAATATTTAGCGAAATAAATATTTCAGATACTATTTAATATT
This sequence comes from Lasioglossum pauxillum, assembly GCA_933228785.1. NCBI lineage: Eukaryota > Metazoa > Arthropoda > Insecta > Hymenoptera > Halictidae > Lasioglossum > Lasioglossum pauxillum. The sequence continues at coordinate 39,894,415 of OW121705.1, read as the reverse complement.
TGATTTGACCAAAAACAAAATAGTATTCCAAATAGGATATATAGTTTCAACAGTAGAATATTTTTATTTTGACAATTTGAACCTAGAAATAAAATATTCGTATTTTAGGAATCTAAATTATAAAATAAAATATTGTCGTTTGCCAATCTGAGACACAAAATAACAATATGAACGTACAATGTATCTTGCCATTAGAAAAGAATTTACACCCATAAATGCATTGAATGTGAAGCATTATTTTCCGCAAAATATTTAAAATAAAAACAATAATATTTCGAGATGAACTCTAAATACTATCGCAAAAATTTATTTTCAAAGTTGTACTAATATTTCGTTCTAATATCTTTAATTTGCTATTATTAAGATTGTAAAGATGCTTCCCTGAGGAATTATTTACCAAATTTATTTCTTTGGGTATATATGTGTTATTGGAAAAATGGCCGAAAATGTGGATAGAGCCATACTTGTTACGTTTATAAAATAATGAAATAGTTGGACCGTTTATTTTGAAAGTGGTGTAAGTCCATTTTTTTCATACATAAAAAATTTACATTAAATTAAGCATGAATTACGTGATATCTCATTTTTTCAAAAATGGACTTACTCTAGAGTTATTTCTAGAGGTCCGTAAACCTAGTGTTAAATAGGACTATTCACTATTTACTATTAAAAATGCTATTTTATCCAGCTCTGATTCCAAGTATGGTACGATCAGCTTGATTGAAAAGATCATTTCCCACTGCGAGAGCATTCGCATCGATGGCTAAGGAGAATATTTTTTCGAAAATACAAGAAGAAACAGGCTGTAGCACAGAGTTCGTACACACCCATTGTGCAGCGATGTTTAATTAAATCTGTAGTATCCGCGCGCATTGTATACGACCTGCACCGTTGCATCGCAATTAGAACGTGGGTTCGGCATGGTTCTTACCTTTACCATAGAATGCCGTTCCCGGGGCCGTTTGTAAATTGAGATTATATTCGTGCCCTTCGGTTTCGTATGGGAGCACCTTTATCTCCCATCGAGCGCTGTATGAACCGAACGACCTACCACGACCTCGCCCAACTCTGAATATCGCGTCGATGCCTCGTCTCGGTTCTACACCCACGTGATATGTATCCCGCGCAAGGTTGTCCTGCCCAGAATCAAAAGAACCGTGCACCTTCGCCATTTTCTCCATTCGTCATGTCGAAAATATCCTCCCCCGAGAGATTTCACACTTTCCACGTCGTACATATTCTCAGGAAGAACTTGTTTAAAACGAGTTTGGACGCCTTTGCAACATTAAGGCGGTAGTCCCACCTCTGGTTATAACTAGAATATTACTAGATTTTGGGTCGAAAATATGGGTCTGCGCGCTTCGGTTGTTTGACCTTATTTGAGCAGATCTTGGGCTGGGTGAGGGCTCATTGTAAAGAGGTTCATCACACTGCGCTCTGGTCATGATTTTAACGAGATTATGTTTAATATGTATAATATGAGGGCCCAAAGTAGAGAAAAAATCTAGGAAAAAACCCCGCAGGTTTCAATGCATTTTTCTGTCTCTAAAAGACTTTTTGACTGCTATGATGACCAGAGTGCAGTGTGATGAACCTTCCTCTTTAGAATGAAATCGCTGAAATCGCTGAAATAAGGTCAAACAACCGAAGCGCGCAAACCCATTTTTTCGACCTAAAATCTAGTAGGATTCTAGTTATTTGCTAATTTACTAGAATCCTACTAGATTTTAGTCGAAAAAATGGGTCCCGACGCGCCAACTGTCTATTGGCCGACTGTGGAAACTAGCGTCTAGGTCGCGTTCTGATTGGTCCGTGTTTTTTGTTAATAACGCGACAGTATATTCTCTCGTCGAAATACTACGATCGAAAAATATTATTATTATATATTATGTACGGACCAAGGTCCTTTTATACAAATGCATACAGTTTTTTGCAGTATAACTGATAAAAACAAAAAATAAACTTAACAAAGAAAAGGTCTTAACCTAAAATTTACATAATAATGGACCGCGCAAAACTAATAACTCCTAAACAAAGCCGTGGATAACATTTTTGCAAAGGAAAATGTCGCTTGGAATGGTCTCAGGTACCACCCCCTTTCGGGAAGTTCACGAATTTTGGGACACCCTGTATATTAAAATCATTTAAATAAAAATAAATTTTTAAAAAGTACCACGTTTTTAAACCGGACTAAAAAGTATAAAATAAAATTTTAAAAAACGCCACGTTTAAAAACGGACTAAAACGTATAAAATAATTTTTTCTAGCCCCATACAGATTCCTAACCCCTGAAAATTTGTGATTGTGAATTTTGAATAGCTATGAAAATACTTGTAAGATTTAAAACGAAAAACGTGGGGCGCAAGATAATACATAGTAAGGAGTGTAGAGAGTAGCTGCCGCTGAGAAAACTCGCGAAACAGTTCATATCATTTGCAGTGCAATAAAATTGTTAGTGATTTAGGTGTTCATGCATCAATTATCTATTGCATGCGCCCCACGTTTTTCGTTTTAAATCTTACAAGTATTTCCATAGCTATTCAAAATTCACAATCACAAATTTTCAGGACTATCTGTACGAGGTTAGGAATCTGTATGGAGCTGGAAAAAATTATTTTATACTTTTTAGTCCGTCTTTAAACGTGGCGTTTTTTAAAATTTTATTTTATACTTTTTAGTCCGTTTTAAAAACGTGGTATTTTTTAAAAATTTATTTTTATTTAAATAATTATTTTCTGCGTTTTAGCCTTATATGTGTGAAATTTTACAATCGATTTTGAACATTTTGATGAGATTATAACAGAGACATGTAGTAAATTTCAGACGGTATTGCGACGCGTCATATCGAAAACGAACGCCGTGGTAAAATGTCAAAGATAATGGTTCGACGGAGAATTTCGGTGTAACTGTTCTTTCGTTTGGTAAACAAACATTATACTATAATAATACGTAGTAACTTTGTAAACACCGCACGGAGCTCGAACGCACACTGACGCACACTGAGCTCCTTCGGTGCGAAGCGGGTCAGTGGAGTGGGGATGATTCAGAGTGGGAACATGTAGTAGAGTGGGGACGCTGAACGCGAAGACGTACTACGTCACGCGGCGGGGGGTGCAACGGTTCAAATTATTAATAATTTATATCTCCTGAACGCATAGGCTTTTTTAAAAAATTCTTTTTAAATATTGCATTGTCATCCAGTTCTGAGCTATGTTTAAAATTTCAAGTCTCTTGCTCATCGGGAAGTTAGTTTAAAATCAATTGCAAATTTGTACCGAACAAACAGACAGACAAGAAAGCGAGCTAATAAAAACGTGGTAAAATAGAAAACGTATAGCAAAATGAAAATGACTTCAGAAATTTTAAATAGAAAGTTAAAAATGTGATTAGAGAACTCTTAACCCTTAGTAGTCGAGGGGTGACTCAGAGTCACCGATAAAAATTGTTGTATTATTATTCACAATATTGTTTAGATTATTAAATATGTTGATATCTAACCAATTGCTCAACATTTAAGTATTGTATCAAGTATTATATAATTTTTTTTTAAATTTTGTACAATGGAATTATTCCAGGTCGGAAGAAATGTATAATTTTCGAGTCGAAATAACTCCGAGTGCAGAGGGTTAATCTTAGTTTTCGATAATTTCTTCATGCATAAATTAGTGATTTACAAGTACGCGAGCTAATAAAAAAATGGTAATAGAAAGTTGAAAATTTTTGGTTTCCTCGGGTGAAGTTCAATCAAGATTTCTATTTCTTTTAATTGAACTGGTTTTCATCATACCAAACGCCATATTACTGAACAGATTTCCATAGTCTAGCCTGTAAAATTCTGTCAGCACATTTCACAGAGATCCAAATGATACCGAGAAGTAAATTTTCGCAATGGTGGAAGTGAACCGAATATGTCCGTCGTCATGAATTTCCGTGGAATGCAAATAGTGCAATAATTTGCCCGTCTGATTTTGTTCTCGGCGCGATAAAGCACTTTCTTTCGTCACAATCGCGATACCGAAGTCGCATTCGCGTCGCCTCGAGGTAAATGTTCACCGTGACACGACGCGAACTTTCTATTATTATCTACGGCTGTCTCCTGCGTCGGGATTTAAAACAGGATAATAACCCAGCTCCATTGTTTACTGTATACATATAATATGTATACACGGGCAGTCTGCGTGGTAACATGTGGACATAACTGACGGTGGCCTCCGGACACCAAAAGTTCAGTAGTAAAGAAAGTTTATGCGAACATATGTATATCTCTCTGCTCGAGATCCTCCGGGCATTCACGATCCGTGCTCTTGTAGCCGAGACTTGTTAGAAGCTTCTGGGTGTAGATCGTGATCTCGGAAAGGAAGTTCGACATTTCGTGAATCACCTTTGGAATCAACACGTTCGCGGCCGTCATTCGTCTCGCTAGTAGCCGCCATACTTGTTCTGCGAATTCTTGCGCGTTTATAACCTACGAAAATTCAATTTTCAATTCTAAAAATTGTGAAAAACATTATTTTATTCGTCGAGTTAGTTAAAATATTCGGGATCATTAAATAGTGTACGAACTGCAAACTCGGTTGATTTTTATCTGCATAAATTTAATATTTGAATAGTGGTTGTTCCGTTATCCAAACATTTCTGTCGACCTATCAAGTTAGGGTGGCCATTTATAAAATTGCGTCCTGGATAGGACACTTTGAACTACTTTTTAAGTTAGACATGGTAGATAATTTTTTCAAATGGCAACATTTTTAGTACATATTCTTAGGTTTGTGTTAGTTCTAGTCTTATAATTTAATGTGAAAAGAAGGGCGACACTCGTTTTACACGTCTGTAAAATCAACAATCGATTATCTAAATATCGAAAAATCCTTTGAGATCGTTCATAGGTCACTAAAGACTACAACATTGTGTCCAATTTGGTGTGGAATGACTCTAGTGGTAGTAGAGGAAGTGTGAACGAGTAAGATACAAAAATCTGGACTCTTAAAACACGGCTAAACACTTTTTAATAGAACCTTCAATAGCAACAGCAATTTTCATTGTGAACGAACAAGTCACCCTCAATATCATCATCCAATAGTTTCATTTGAGATTGCAATGTAAAATAAAATTTCTATGCTTTCTTTCGGTACAGCACAATTATTGAAAATCCTATTAATAGGCTTCCGCTAGGTGCTGGACAGTCTCCGGACGTATTATACTAAGCAGTAGGACAAATCCGTGGAAAACCGAAGGGAAGGCAACCCTACACGAGGCTCTACTATAAAATATTTCCAGGATGGGCGAATGAAACAAATGTTTCGCGAGTCGTGAGGCAAAACACGAGGTTACACGAATGGAAAGGAGAATGTTGAGCTATATCAATTTCCTGCATCCTCTTGTAGGGTTAATGAGCATCACCTGTTCCGAAGTTCCTCGAACTGGTTACACCGATGGAATTATTATTTTCTCGTTTCGCGTGGCGCATTAAGAGACACACGGTATCAGAGATACAGGAACACGGAAGTTCCAGCAAGTTCACGTTGAACGCGCGCCGCTACGGCCGTTCCCGGTCTCGGAGAGCTCGCAGATCTCGCAGCTCGAAGGCACAAAGAGATGGTCCCCCTCTTTGGAAACCGTGCGCTCACTCGCCTTATCTTCGCGCTGACCGCTGGCGCATTTTCTATCGGTTTATCAAGCGCCTCTAATCGTTACGGGATAATAAACTTGGTTGCTCATTAAAGGAACGATAATCCGCTCGTCGAGGCCCTTTCCGCCGCTCGTGATTCAAACGTCAAACTATTTTCAATCAGCCGACCATCGGAGATTAATGGGAATCCGCGGCGGCCGGCGCTCCTTTCTTTTCAAACTTCTAAATACCATCGCGAATATAGATTTATGGATAGCGATCGTTCAATCTCCGGATTCGCCGCTGCGCGCAAGATAAATCGCGCTGCCCACCGAAGAGGTCGTCCGACCTCGATCGAGTTTCCGCGAACGAGACGCGACAGTGTATTCTCTCGTCGAAAAATATTATTACTACGATCGAAAAATATTATTATTATTATTATTATTATATATTATATACGGACCAAGGTCTTTTTATACAAATGTATACAGTTTTTTGCAGTGTAACTGATAAAAACAAAAAGAAAACTTAACAAAGATAAGGTCTTACCCTAAAATTTACATAATAATGGACCGCGCGCAAAACTAAACAAATACAGGTACGATTAACAAATAGTATTGCGCAATTTTGTTTTGAATTAATAAGAAAAATGTTATCGGCGCACAGGTTCGATCAATTATTCCACAATATAAAACTAATATTTGTAATACTTCTGTGGATTACGTCATAGCTATCTTTGTGTGTTTCTATTGGAGGAACTGAAGGTAGTGTTTCGTCCTAGACCCGCTAGAGGACTCATCAGTAAGGCTATCTACACCACCTTCAGTTCCTCCAATAGAAACACACAAAGATAGCTATGACGTAATCCACAGAAGTATTACAAATATTAGTTTTATATTGTGGAATAGTTGATCGAACCTGTGCGCCGATAACATTTTTCTTATTAATTTAAAAATATTACGATCGAAAACAATTCTTCATTTGTTTTGAATACATGTAACGAGCAATTGAAAAAATCAATATTGTTATAAAATATGTTAGAGCTAGCAATAATGCGATTTATTGGATTTATTGGTGCGCCGATAACATTTTTCTTATTAATTTAAAAATTTTACGATCGAAAACAATTCTTCATTTGTTTTGAATACCTGTAACGGCCATTGAAAAAATCAATATTGTTATAAAATATGTTAGAGCTAGCAAAAATGCGATTTATTGGATTTATTGGTGCGCCGATAACATTTTTCTTATTAATTTAAAAATATTACGATCGAAAACAATTCTTCATTTGTTTTGAATACATGTAACGGCCATTGAAAAAATCAATATTGTTATAAAATATGTTAGAGCTAGCAAAAATGCGATTTATTGGATTTATTACTCCATATGAGGATTGGGATTTCATTGTTTGAAATCCTGCTCTTGTTCTCAAAACTCGTTCAGGTACATAGACATTTATTTGCCCCAGGAGTGCTGGACAATCTATATTATTATTTAACAGATTAAAGATAAAGGTCGGAAACCTTCCTTCGATCGGATAATGTTTCCAGGTTGACTGTGTTTAATATTCTTGAGTAGTTATGATCAAAGATTGACATTGGGTTGTCGGGACTGTGTTCAATATTTCGTGCTATGTTTAGGACAAAAACGAGTGGGTGTAATTTCAAACAGTAAATAGATTAGAAAAATTTAAAAACACTGTTATTTGCAGTTTATCAAACAGATTAAGACTGAAAATAAATTTCAATTTCACTCCAGTTTGTTACAATCCATGTAGAAAAAGAGTTTTTAAAATCGTAGACACCAATGAGTTAAGCTAGTGAACTAGTTTCTGATTATTTTAGAAACGTGTGTACATCTACATGAAATTAAAAATCAATTTCAAACAGTAAATAGATTAGAAAACTTTAAAAACACTGTTATTTACAGTTTATCGAACAGATTAAGACTGAAAATAAATTTCAATTTCACTCCAGTTTGTTGCAATACAGGTAGAAAAAGAGTTTTTAAAATCGTGGACACCAATGAGTTAAGCTAGTGAACTAGTTTCTGATTATTTTAGAAACGTGTGTACATCTACCTGAAATTAAAAATCAATTTCAAACAGTAAATAGTATAGAAAGATTTAAAAACACTGTTATTTGCAGTTTATCAAACAGATTAAGACTGAAAATAAATTTCAATTTCACTCCAGTTTGTTGCAATCCAGGTAGAAAAAGAGTTTTTAAAATCGTAGACACCAATGAGTTAAGCTAGTGAACTAGTTTCTGATTATTTTAGAAACGTATGTACATCTACATGAAATTAAAAATCAATTTCAAACAGTAAATAGTGTAGAAAACTTTAAAAACACTGTTATTTACAGTTTATCACACAGATTAAGACTGAAAATAAATTTCAATTTCACTCCACTTTTTTGCAATCCAGGTAGAAAAAGCGTTTTTAAAATCGTAGACACCATTGAGTTAATCTAGTGAACTAGTTTCTGATTATTTTAGGAACGTGTGTACATCTACCTGAAATTAAAAATCAATTTCAAACAGTAAATAGATTAGAAAGATTTAAAAATACTGTTATTTGCAGTTTATCAAACAGATTAAGACTGAAAATAAATTTCAATTTCACTCCAGTTTGTTACAATCCAGGTAGAAAAAGAGTTTTTAAAATCGTGGACACCAATGAGTTAAGCTAGTGAACTAGTTTCTGATTATTTTAGAAACGTATGTACATCTACATGAAATTAAAAATCAATTTCAAACAGTAAATAGTATAGAAAAATTTAAAAACACTGTTATTTACAGTTTATCGAACAGATTAAGACTGAAAATAAATTTCAATTTCACTCCAGTTTGTTGCAATCTAGGTAGAAAAAGAGTTTTTAAAATCGTAGAGCCCTTGAGTTAAGCTAGTGAACTAGTTTCTGATTATTTTAGAAACGTGTGTACATCTACCTGAAATTAAAAATCAATTTCAAACAGTAAATAGTTTAGAAAAATTTAAGAACACTGTTATTTACAGTTTGTCAAACAGATTAAGACTGAAAATAAATTTCAATTTCACTCCAGTTTGTTGCAATCCTGGTAGAAAAAGAGTTTTTAAAATCGTAGACACCAATGAGTTAAGCTAGTGAACTAGTTTCTGATTATTTCAGAAACGTGTGTACATCTACCTGAAATTAAAAATCAATTTCAAACAGTAAATAGTATAGAAAGATTTAAAAACACTGTTATTTACAGTTTATCAAACAGATTAAGACCGAAAATAAATTTCAATTTCACTCCAGTTTGTTGCAATCCTGGTAGAAAAAGAGTTTTTAAAATCGTAGACACCAATGAGTTAAGCTAGTGAACTAGTTTCTGATTATTTCAGAAACGTGTGTACATCTACCTGAAATTAAAAATCAATTTCAAACAGTAAATAGTATAGAAAGATTTAAAAACACTGTTATTTACAGTTTATCAAACAGATTAAGACCGAAAATAAATTTCAATTTCACTCCAGTTTGTTACAATCCAGGTAGAAATAGAGTTTTTAAAATCGTGGACACCAATGAGTTAAGCTAGTGAATTAGTTTCTGATTATTTTAGAAACGTGTGTACATCTACCTGAAATTAAAAATCAATTTCAAACAGTAAATAGTATAGAAAGATTTAAAAATACTGTTATTTACAGTTTGTCGAACAGATTAAGACTGAACATAAATTTCAATTTCACTCCAGTTTGTTGCAATCCAGGTAGAAAGAGAGTTTTTAAAATCGTAGACACCAATGAGTTAAGCTAGTGAACTAGTTTCTGATTATTTTAGAAACGTATGTACATCTACATGAAATTAAAAATCAATTTCAAACAGTAAATAGTTTAGAAAAATTTAAAAACACTGTTATTTGCAGTTTATCAAACAGATTAAGACTGAAAATAAATTTCAATTTCACTCCAGTTTGTTACAATCCATGTAGAAAAAGAGTTTTTAAAATCGTAGACACCAATGAGTTAAGCTAGTGAACTAGTTTCTGATTATTTTAGAAACGTGTGTACATCTACATGAAATTAAAAATCAATTTCAAACAGTAAATAGATTAGAAAACTTTAAAAACACTGTTATTTACAGTTTATCGAACAGATTAAGACTGAAAATAAATTTCAATTTCACTCCAGTTTGTTGCAATACAGGTAGAAAAAGAGTTTTTAAAATCGTGGACACCAATGAGTTAAGCTAGTGAACTAGTTTCTGATTATTTTAGAAACGTGTGTACATCTACCTGAAATTAAAAATCAATTTCAAACAGTAAATAGTATAGAAAGATTTAAAAACACTGTTATTTGCAGTTTATCAAACAGATTAAGACTGAAAATAAATTTCAATTTCACTCCAGTTTGTTGCAATCCAGGTAGAAAAAGAGTTTTTAAAATCGTAGACACCAATGAGTTAAGCTAGTGAACTAGTTTCTGATTATTTTAGAAACGTATGTACATCTACATGAAATTAAAAATCAATTTCAAACAGTAAATAGTGTAGAAAACTTTAAAAACACTGTTATTTACAGTTTATCACACAGATTAAGACTGAAAATAAATTTCAATTTCACTCCACTTTTTTGCAATCCAGGTAGAAAAAGCGTTTTTAAAATCGTAGACACCATTGAGTTAATCTAGTGAACTAGTTTCTGATTATTTTAGGAACGTGTGTACATCTACCTGAAATTAAAAATCAATTTCAAACAGTAAATAGATTAGAAAGATTTAAAAATACTGTTATTTGCAGTTTATCAAACAGATTAAGACTGAAAATAAATTTCAATTTCACTCCAGTTTGTTACAATCCAGGTAGAAAAAGAGTTTTTAAAATCGTGGACACCAATGAGTTAAGCTAGTGAACTAGTTTCTGATTATTTTAGAAACGTATGTACATCTACATGAAATTAAAAATCAATTTCAAACAGTAAATAGTATAGAAAAATTTAAAAACACTGTTATTTACAGTTTATCGAACAGATTAAGACTGAAAATAAATTTCAATTTCACTCCAGTTTGTTGCAATCTAGGTAGAAAAAGAGTTTTTAAAATCGTAGAGCCCTTGAGTTAAGCTAGTGAACTAGTTTCTGATTATTTTAGAAACGTGTGTACATCTACCTGAAATTAAAAATCAATTTCAAACAGTAAATAGTTTAGAAAAATTTAAGAACACTGTTATTTACAGTTTGTCAAACAGATTAAGACTGAAAATAAATTTCAATTTCACTCCAGTTTGTTGCAATCCTGGTAGAAAAAGAGTTTTTAAAATCGTAGACACCAATGAGTTAAGCTAGTGAACTAGTTTCTGATTATTTCAGAAACGTGTGTACATCTACCTGAAATTAAAAATCAATTTCAAACAGTAAATAGTATAGAAAGATTTAAAAACACTGTTATTTACAGTTTATCAAACAGATTAAGACCGAAAATAAATTTCAATTTCACTCCAGTTTGTTGCAATCCTGGTAGAAAAAGAGTTTTTAAAATCGTAGACACCAATGAGTTAAGCTAGTGAACTAGTTTCTGATTATTTCAGAAACGTGTGTACATCTACCTGAAATTAAAAATCAATTTCAAACAGTAAATAGTATAGAAAGATTTAAAAACACTGTTATTTACAGTTTATCAAACAGATTAAGACCGAAAATAAATTTCAATTTCACTCCAGTTTGTTACAATCCAGGTAGAAATAGAGTTTTTAAAATCGTGGACACCAATGAGTTAAGCTAGTGAATTAGTTTCTGATTATTTTAGAAACGTGTGTACATCTACCTGAAATTAAAAATCAATTTCAAACAGTAAATAGTATAGAAAGATTTAAAAATACTGTTATTTACAGTTTGTCGAACAGATTAAGACTGAACATAAATTTCAATTTCACTCCAGTTTGTTGCAATCCAGGTAGAAAGAGAGTTTTTAAAATCGTAGACACCAATGAGTTAAGCTAGTGAACTAGTTTCTGATTATTTTAGAAACGTATGTACATCTACATGAAATTAAAAATCAATTTCAAACAGTAAATAGTTTAGAAAAATTTAAAAACACTGTTATTTACAGTTTATCGAACAGATTAAGACTGAAAATAAATTTCAATTTCACTCCAGTATGTTGCAATCCTGGTAGAAAAAGAGTTTTGAAAATCGTAGACACCAATGAGTTAAGCTAGTGAACTAGTTTCTGATTATTTTAGAAACGTATGTACATCTACATGAAATTAAAAATCAATTTCAAACAGTAAATAGTTTAGAAAAATTTAAAAACACTGTTATTTACAGTTTATCGAACAGATTAAGACTGAAAATAAATTTCAATTTCACTCCAGTTTGTTGCAATCCAGGTAGAAAAAGAGTTTTTAAAATCGTGGACACCAATGAGTTAAGCTAGTGAACTAGTTTCTGATTATTTTGGAAGCGTGTGTACATCTACCTGAAATTAAAAATCAATTTCAAACAGTAAATAGATTAGAAAAATTTAGAAACACTGTTATTTACAGTTTATCACACAGATTAAGACTGAAAATAAATTTCAATTTCACTCCAGTTTGTTGCAATCCAGGTAGAAAAAGAGTTTTTAAAATCGTAGACACCAATGAGTTAAGCTAGTGAACTAGTTTCTGATTATTTTAGAAACGTGTGTACATCTAGATGAAATTAAAAATCAATTTCAAACAGTAAATAGTATAGAAAGATTTAAAAACACTGTTATTTGCAGTTTATCAAACAGATTAAGACTGAAAATAAATTTCAATTTCACTCCAGTTTGTTACAATCCAGGTAGAAAAACGGTTTTGAAAATCGAAGAATTTAGACACCAGTGAGTTAAGCTAGCGAACTAGTTTATTTTAGAAACGTGTGTACATCTACATGAAATTAAAAATCACCAACCCGATGAAAGAAGGTTCATAAAAAAAACAAGAACAGACGAATCAGATAGGAAGCTCGTTTAATTGAGCTGTATAATTTACTTGAAAATGGTTCTGTTTGGATGGGAGGGGATAAAGCAGAGCCGGGAACGATCAGGTCGCTCCGGTGTCCACTTTAAATCCCCCATGAAAGCGACGCAACGATATACGCACTAATTATCGCGCAAACGCGCATTTACTTATCGGCGTTTCGTCATTCGGACAGCGCTTTACGTTCAACTGGCGAATAATGGTTTAATTAAACACCACGTGTACAACCGCAGCCGCCTTGTAAAGCTTCCGTCGATTGATTTACAGTGGTAATACTCGGTGGGCAACTTCCAACGTGTACGCCGTGAAATAGCCCTCCGGAGAGTCCATTCTAGTAAGAACGCATACATTAGTCCGCGTACTCGCAATTAACCGTTGACATTTACTCCACTTCGCCGCGCTCTCTTTTTCCACGGCGCGAGTACCTCGATTCTTCTTCCTCCTCTCTGATCCCTTCATTAGTTTCGTCTAAACTAATTTCGTCCTTCCTCCACCTCTCATTCAGTTGTTCACTCTATTCCTTTCAGCGACTTCTAACCGCGCAACTTCACGATCGTCGCTTTCTTTCGTTTCCTTATTTCTATGTTACAGTAGAACCCTTCATATGCGAACTGATAGGGGCATGAAATTGCTCGGATAACGAAACAAACACTTTCCTGATATAAAATTTCACTTATTCAGATTGAAATTAGCGAGTTTACACGTTTTTTGGTGCTAAATCACCATTACCTTCAGAGTTTCCAAGAAAAATGACCTAAGCAGGGATGGCTAACCTTTTACATGCTTCCTTTCATTTTTGTACCTTCTGACGTTCATTGTTGGGGTTGGAAAATACGGATAGGGGTAGGATCTGCTTCGCTTATGGGAGGAAAAGGATAACTCAATCACGCAACTGAATTAATTAATTTACGCCTGTTCGAAAGACACACCTTTATTGGAGCAACGATCTACAATAGTGAGAAATGGACCGTTTATTATGAAAGTGGTGTAAGTCCATTTTCTCTTGTTTCCAGAAAATTAGAGGTTAACATATCTGTTATCCATGCAATTTCATTTACCGACCAATTTTAAATTGTACAAAACATGGGAATTTTATAAGAAATTAAACACGGACTAGTTATACATACAAAATTTACATTAAATTAAGCATGAATTACGTGATATCTCTTTTTTTTCAAAAATGGACTTACACCACTTTCAAAATGGACGGTCCAAATGATCTCTTGGACGAGAGGGAATTCGAGATCAAGAAGAGGGCTGTCATGAACATCGCAATTCACATTCTACAATTGAGAACTGTAAAAAATGCGACAGACTGATGAGTAGACTGCGGATGTTTATTCAAATGCATATTTTTATCGAAAATAGATAAAAAAACTGGGACCTAAACAAAAGTTTGTTTTGTCATTAGAGGATTTTAAAAATATAATTTTTATTTTGCATATTTTGCATATTGCATATGTTTTGCATAAGTGCATATTTCTTGCATAAATTTTGCATAAGTGCATAAATTTTGTATAAATATTATTCAGAGCCATTTCCAAATGTTACCTGAGGCCATGAAGAAATTAGAAACAATAAGATTACCTCTAACGGAATCTATAGATTTGGTAACTATACAGTTATAGAAAATCTAAAAATTATACCCGGTGATTATGGAGAAAAGGTTACGCATAAAATGGAATCTGAATTAAAACGAAATGTACACATTAATGTATTATTAAAAATAAGCAAGATTTTGAAGGTTCTGGCACATCATTGGGGTAAATTTATATAAATATGCCCTTATAACATCATGTGATGTAGAACGCTCTTTTTCAGCGTATAAATTAATTTTAACAGACAAGAGGCATCAATTTACAATCGACATTATAAGAAAAAACTATTGTTGTATATTGTAATTTAAATTATAATAAATAAAACAATAAAATAATTACTATTTTACAGATCCGTACATGCATTCCCTATACATACATATATTTAGCATACATCTTGCATAAATCTTGCATGTATTTTGCATATAGTTTGCATATTTCAACATATTATAAACGCATAAAGATCCGCAGTCTACTGATGAGTAACAAGGCTGTACGAATTGAACTGAGAGTACTCAGATGTTGAAAATATAAAGATGGATTCAGTTATGGCTACTTCAAAAGAATAAGCGGACGCAAGGATGCAATGAGCCACAGGTTGGCCACTCGTGATACAAATGATTTTCCAGATAAATGAACTACGAGCGACGCTGGTCGTGCTCATTCGAGAGGAAAGACCAACGCGCTTGTCTTCGATTTTTCTACTGTTCGCCTTTCGCGAGTCCGTTTTTCTACGAACGTTTTTATCTTCTATCGTCCTTGCGCAGCTTATCTATCGACCATTTCGCTCCCCTCCTTCTCCGTTCGATTTCTCCTTCCACTGAATTCCTCGGGTATCTGCGCTAGACAGGGGTGTTGTGTCGACCGCAGAAGGCCGTTGCTGCGTTCCAGCGCGCAACGACAGGTCAGATCTAGACACGAATTACCTGTTCCGCGCAGTCACTGGAACTCCTTGAGAAGTTCAGTCGAGTTTTCACGTAACACGCCACGCCACACCATGCCACGCCGCGGCTCTGCTCGTACGGTTTCAGACGTCACCGGTCAGCCGGAACGCTCGATTTACCCAGGACAACTTTTCCTTTCCTCCGGAGCCGCGTTATCCGCACGGAAAATCCGCCTGTGTGATCTTGCTGCTGAACGTTACGCTAAATTTCGCCCTTGACAGACGAATGGCGGTTTTCAGCACTTCGTAGTACCAATATTAGGTTGTTGCATACGAAATGTCCGATGTTATTAGGTGTACAATTAAGTTCGGTCACTTTACATATATTCAATTGTGATTGCATTTCAAATGAAAATTTCCTCCCGCCGCTTTGGTGTTTTAAAGCGTCAACCTTATCCTACTAAACGCACTACATAAATTTACGCTGATTGGTACAGAACATAAAAAAACGATACTTTGCACCATGGCGTTTAAGAAAGAACACATTCGACACTGTATACTTTTCGCATTTGAGTCGAAGAAAAATGCTGCTGAGGCTACGAAAATGATTGACGTCTAATTTTACCTTCAAATGATACTTATTTCCGACGAATGAGTATGATGGATTCGCAAGAACGTATCAAAGGATTTAAAGTTGAATAATTTCTCAAGAATAATGTATCTTTACAATCTCAATAATCGTAAATTAAAAATATTTTAACGCATTATTTCGAAGCAAGTGTAACTTATAATGAAGATAGAAGATTCGATAGAACGTCCAGTGAATTGTATGTGTGTGTACCAGAAGATGCGACGAGCATACGATGATTCCGCCCTGATTGATCATAGTTATCGGTCTCGAACGTGAAGAAAGGGTTAATTTTTGGGATATCGTGTACTGGAAGGATGAATGGACTCGCGAGATTTATAAGGGACACGATCGCGCGGTTTTAGCGGAAGAACGATGACGAGAAAAGTAGCGGCAGCAGCCAGCAAACAACCGGGGTGCGGGCCGTTCGATAAGAAACGATAACTCGTACGACGGCGACAGTGAATTACGGCTACACGGCCAGCAACATAGTAATTCATACCGGGATGGCATGAGCGCACCACGATTAATTGCCACGATTAACAGTAATTAATAGTGTTGCCCCGGCAAGCGCGAGCAACTGCTGTATCCCGTTGATTGTTCGTTGCCACGCTCGACTTTTTCAGGCCGCGAACCAAGGCGTGCGAACGGACAGGTGTTTCGCTGAACAATGTGCCATCGAATGGTACGGTAGGACCTCGGTTAACTGGATCCCGGTTATAAACAAACACACGTTTAAATATATATAAGACAGTTATCTATTATCAAGGATTTTCAAAAATAAACTAGAAATTGTTTCCCTGTAAACAAAGTTTATTCCTTAGTTCCTTATCCAATACTATAATACAATAATTATTTACACTATATACAATCCTACCTGTAAACAAAGAAACGACATTTAAAGTTTATTGCATCTCACTTCTCTATTCTCACTTTTATTATAATTTCTATTTGTCAACACGTGCTCTGTCCTATTACGTAATCACTCTCATACATCCATCTTCTCTCTCAAAGCAGACACTCTCTACAGTCACTCCATACTCCATGCTCTACAACGCGCGCGAAGCGCGGTAAGATTTGAGTCTAAGCTATGTCGTTTCTTTACATATATATAATTACACTATAAAGGGAAATCAATTTTCAAAAGTAAAAAATTTATTTTGGAATATAATGTACGTTTTAATTACGAGGGTCATTCAATAAGTAAAGAGACAAATTCTATAATTTTAAAACTATTCAAGGAATGTGTACAATCTTTTCAGGGGTGTTATTTGGCAACCTTGGGATATGATCAGCTGTTTCATCATTTTATGTCAACATAACCTCAAAATTTTCAATTCACCATGGCAAGTCCACTAGAAGATTGCACCTTAGAAGAGCAGCGCTCAGTCATTAGATTTTTAGTCGCAGAAGGTGTAAAACCAAGTGAAATTTTTTCAAGAATGTTAATACAGTACGGTAAAAGTTGTATGAACCGTGCGAATTTTTACAAGTGAGTTGATCGGTTTAAAAGTGGCCGAATAAGTGTAGGCGATGAACCCCGATGTGGACGTCCAGTGGAAGTTTCTGGTCCTTCGGTGCAAAAATGGCTTCGGGGTAAATCGAAAGAATTCTTCGCCAAGGGAATTAGGAAACTGCAAGAAAGATGGGACAAGTGCATAACTTTGGAGGGTGACTATGTTGAAAAATAGCCTTAATTTTGAAAGATTGAAATAAACCGTTTTTGAGCTATAGCCATTTGTCTCTTTACTTATTGAATGACCCTCGTATTTAATTATACTCCCGATCAAGCCAGTTAACCGATGTCCTACTGTACTCGATTGCTCGAGTTCGGGGAAGTCGAATTTCCACGTCGAGATTTGTTCAAACAGCAATTTCTTGTCATCATTTATTCAAAATTCTATTCAATATCTTCCTCAATTTATACTAACATATACATACTGTTGCTTATACAATATACGAAATGCAGAAATTTTAATCTTACATCAGTATCTTGCAGAAGAAAGTCGGAATAGGCGATTTTTATTTCATTTACCACGGCGCAGCTCGCTAAAAAATCAGAGAAATTTATAAATAATAAATATACCAGTACGCTGATACTGTAAAAATACGAATAAAAGTTTAATCTTAAACTTCAATGTAGAAGCGCCACTTTTCCAATCTATTTTTCTGGTTTCTGATTTTGTACAACCAGGATCTTCGACTTAAAAATCTGAATTAATTGCAGTGCATGTATCTGGGCGTTTTGACATGTATTCGATTTGTTTAAGAATTTATTCTGTTTTTGTTAATCGTATTTAATATTCGTAATAGGTAGACATTTCCTGCGATAATGGTTTCAGCGAGTTATACAAATAGTCCAAACAGAGAGAGAGACTCAATTAAAATTTCCATTCTACTCCCCTGAAAAATTCTTTATAAGCTATGCAGGTCCGTAGTGTATTATTATATTCGTAACAACGTGTAATTGTATCCCATGTTTTACTGATCCATTACATGAATTGTCGATAAAGAGCAATTTTTATTATCCGTAAACATGCAACCGTATAAGATGCTTCTGCCAATAATTTATCGGTGCAGAAAAATCTTTAACACTAAACCTACCACCACCGGACGAAATGACCGGCTCCTGATTTTTCATTTTACAATTATTGAAATAACAAAAATGATATCATAAATTTATTTAAATAAAAATAACCCTAGTAGCACAAAAATATTGGATAAATATTTTTTAAGCCACACTTTTTCATATGAGAAAAATATTTCTTCCTAACTTATATAAAAAAGAATATTCGGTACTTAATGTAAAATAAATATTGTATGTATATTTGAATATTAAAAACAGATTGAATCTCTTTTTGATATTATATGAATGTGTATACAATATCTTGTGCTGCTAGGGAAATTTTTAAAAAATACCACGTTTTTAAACCGGACTAAAAAGTATAAAATAAAATTTTAAAAAACGCCACGTTTAAAAAACGGACTAAACAGTATAAAATAATTTTTTCTAGCCCCATACAGATTCCTAACCCCGTACAGATAGTCCTGAAAATTTGTGATTGTGAATTTTGAATAGCTATGAAAATGCTTGTAAGATTTAAAACGAAAAACGTGGGCCGCAAGATAATACATAGTAAGGAGTGTAGAGAGAAGCTGCCGCTGAGAAAACTCGCGAAACAGTTCATATCATTTGCAGTGCAATAAAATTGTTAGTGATTTAGGTGTTCATGCATAAATTATCTATTGCATGCGCCCCACGTTTTTCGTTTTAAATCTTACAAGTATTTCCATAGCTATTTAAAATTCACAATCACAAATTATCAGGACTATCTGTACGGGGTTAGGAATCTGTATGGGGCTGGAAAAAATTATTTTATACTTTTTAGTCCGTTTTTAAACGAGGCGTTTTTTAAAATTTTATTTTATACTTTTTAGTCCGTTCTAAAAACGTGGTATTTTTTAAAAATTTATTTTTATTTAAATAATTATTTTCTGCGTTTTAGCCTTATATGTGTGAAATTTTACAATCGATTTTGAACATTTTGATGAGATTATAACAGAGACATGTAGTAAATTTCAGACGGTATTGCGACGCGTCATATCGAAAACGAACGCCGTGGTAAAATGTCAAAGATAAAGGTTCGTCGGAGAATTTCGGTGTAACTGTTCTTTCGCTTGGTAAACAAACATTATACTATAATAATGCGTAGTAACTTTGTAAACACCGCACGGAGCTCGAACGCACACTGACGCACACTGAGCTCCTTCGGTGCGAAGCGGGTCAGTGGAGTGGGGATGGGTCAGAGTGGGAACACGTAGTAGAGTGGGGACGCTGAACGCGAAGACGTACTACGTCACGCTGCGGGGGGTGCAAAGGTTCAAATTATTAATAATTTATATCTCCTGAACGCATAGGCTTTTTTAAAAAATTCTTTTTAAATATTGCATTGTCATCCAGTTCTGAGCTATGTTTAAAATTTCAAGTCTCTAGCTCATCGGGAAGTTAGTTTAAAATCAATTGCAAAATTTGTACCGAACAGACAGACAGACAAGAAAGCGAGCTAATAAAAACGTGGTAAAAAATGAGTGTATAGATATCTTTAGTAAAGCACGTATTACAATAGGAGCCGCACAAAGTCTGAATAAAATCAATCTTGTCATTTTTATAAGCGAACATATGTATTAGTTACTTTTTAGGCTCGGTAGCTTTAGTGTGTTAAGAACAATGGTATCTTAAGAACAATGGTTTCGCAGAAGACCGTCCAGAGATTCCTTGAGATCCGTCAGTACCGTTTTTGCGACGTCGTTGTGTCACGTAATTAGTAAAGAAAACCTTCAACATTGAAACGCACAAACAAAAATGTTATGCATTATCCGCGAAATTGGAAGATTCCGTAAAAAACAGATCGGAATCACCGAATCCGCTGAAATGAATCGCGTCGACGACGAGGTCCCGTCAAGTTAAACACCGCTAGAATGAGACCATTCTCATCATGACAAGCCGGGATGCACATGGAGGACCGAAAGATACGCGGCTTAATTAAATTACACGATATAATTTCCACTGATCTTATTAAAGCCTGTTTCGATAATAGTCGGTCGTACATTACGCCAGTTATCGTCTACATAAATTAAACCTTTCGACGCAGCGAATTTGCATTCCCATAAAAGCATCCGACACCGGTTGATTACGACGTCGGCATCGATCTACTTTAAAACCGATTGCAAGCGCAAGGAGGGCTAAACACGGTGAAACGAATTGATATGTTCGAAAAATCGAAATACGTGAGACAAATTTCCCCGTTCACAGCCGCGTTCCTATCGAGCAGGTTTATGTGATGAAAAACTGGAAACAGATATTTAACCCTTTGCACTCCGCGCTATTTTAACTGGAAAATTAAACATTTCTTCCGATCTAGAATACTTCCATTCCCTATGATTTTTGAAATTATATGGATATGAAATTGGTAGAATACCTCATACAATACCTAAATGTTTAGTAATTGATTAGATACCGATATATTTAATAATGTAAACAATATTTTGAATAATGATACAACAATTTCTACTGGTGCCTCAGAGGGGACAGCGGAGTGCAAAGGGTTAAGGGTAAAGTACATGTTCTAGCTTAGGAGATATGTTCATTCAAATATTGCTAAGAAAACTCTCTCACTAATGATAACATCAGCGATTTAAGAATTATTTACAAACAGGGCTCAATGTAACGTCCATTTACATCTAGACATTTCTGGAATCGATGGAACCTTTTTCTTTATCAGAGATTTCCTTGGAATTCTCCGTTTATTTTGAAAGTGGCCCGAGTCCATTTTCGAGAAAAATCAAGCTACCAATTTTTGATATTTACATTTCTACGTTACCTTTTCATTCTGAAGCAAATTGTAACTAATATATTTAAAATCACAAAGATTTTGTAAAAAGGAAATTAGCTGGTTAATAAAATGATACAAATTTTGATTTTGTAAGTGACCTACGTCCATTTGTCAGTTGTTGTATCACAAGATTTTGGAGGATGCAATTTTTAAAAGGGTAAAGAATTCTAACGGAGAAACAATAAATATCTCCGAAACTAGTGCGCGGATAATAAAAAGTATCCTACGAAAATTGCTGGTCTTTTTACGTACAATAAGATCCCATGATAAAAAACATAGGTTTCCATTTGAAAAAACAAAGTTGACCTTCGAAGGACCTTGAAAGTGCCACCCAAATAAAAAACTGATACTGCCCCCCTCTTTCCCCCTCGAAATCCTTGGACACGTGTTTTACACGTGTTTTTAATATCTTTCACTTGAAATAGTTTTCAAGTGAACACGCTGTATAATTTTTCATCCTCGTCATCGCCGTTGTATAATAATTGCCAAGATCCTGCGCGAGTTCTTTTTCGTTGGGCACAACTCCTCCCGCGACAGAAATCGCGGACGTTCCTGCGACTAATTGGCACGCGCCGCTAAAAAAAATCACGTGTAAATGCGCGATTGCCTTTGGATCGTTGGCTTCTCGCGGAAGCCAAAGGTGGTTCGGCGACGACTATGGAAATCGGACGGGTTCGTTACGTCAGCCCGCGCGCAATGATCCGAGAATAACCGGCTGTTATTAAAACACAAGTATCCGATATTGCGTTAAACGGCACGAAACCGCTGGAATAATTGTGCTGTGTAGCTTTCTCGGGCTTGCTCTCTCAAAATGTCAATCTCGATCCCGTCCGGAATCTAATCTTTCGCGTTAATTGGTTCCGATTGCGCACGACCTTCTGCGAAAAATCGGCTAACGATGCACATTTACAAGCAGAAAGTTGTTTAAAGCCAATAAACTGTTGCACTTGGCTCAGCAAATTTTGCTTCTGCAAACCCCGGCATATCTCTAACGAATTTATACGCTGCTCATATTATTGTGTAATTTACTATATTAACCATTGGCCATATGTTACACGGCATTAATGCAGTAAGGGAACACAATTCTCTTAATTTGGACACGTGTAATTGTTTTGCACTCTTTTTGAAAGTCAAATTCATCCTTATACATGTCAGTTTCACTCTTCTGCAAGTCAGTTCGACCCTTTTGCAAATCAAACTTAAACTCTTGCAAATCAATTTCACCCATTAAGAATATTTAAAATTAATTACACTTGAATGCATCTCGTACAGCGAAGTACTGTGTGCGACGCACAGTGGAACTTTTCGTCCATTTCGGAGACATAATCAAAGAACTTCCGATAGAAATGAGATAGAGAGCTGAAATTTTTTTTAATTACAGCTGAGACTTCACAGAATATGGGAAAAATAGGGAGATTATGGTACGAACAGTTTTTAACCTTGAAAAAAATCGTCGAACTTGCACAATGTCACGAAAAAGTTCCACTGTGCGCCGTATCCCATGGAACGCCTCACAGTGTGGGACCTTTCGACCAAATCGGAGACAAAGTCAAAGAACTTTCGATAGAAATGAGGTAGAGCGATGAAATTTTTTTTAAATTAAAGCTGAAACTTGGCAGAATATGGGAAAATAGGAAGATTATGGTACGAACGTTTTATAACCTTGAGAAAATTCGTTAAACAATTCGTTCACAAAAATCGATTTCTTGTAAAATTCTGAAGTCTTAGACAAATTTTGAGACCAGATTTGAATTCAGCATGAAAAAATCTACAGGAAATGATGTATGGCATGTTACAAAAAAATTTTTTTCTACCCGTAGTATTGCAAAAACCACAATTTTCGTGACATTGTGCAAGTTTGACGATTTTTTTCAAGGTCAAAAAATGTTCGTACCATAATCTCCCTATTTTTCCCATATTCTGTGAAGTCTCAGCTGTAATTAAAAAAAATTTTCAGCTCTCTATCTCATTTCTATCGGAAGTTCTTTGATTTTGTCTCCGAAATGGACGAAAAGTTCCACTGTGCGACGTTAGACACACGTGAACATGAACACGTGAATACACTTTAATAAATACATACAGTGGTATTTAATAAATACATACAGATAAATACATCGCTCGACGTTGCAATTGGTCGGCGTTGCAATGTGCTACAAACATTTAAAGATGGTAAAAATTGCAGATTTTCACGATTTATTGCCAAAAATCTTGAAAATCTGCAATTTTTACAATCTTTAAACGTTTGTAGCTCATTGCAACGTCGACCGATTTTGACAAAATTTTCAGAATATGTTTAATTGACACAGATCTACAAAACGTATTTTTTAAATTTTCAATATAGGCCCACATAAAAAAGTTAAAAATTCAACTTTTAGTATTTTTTCAACAATTCCGATCAATTGCAATTTTTGAAAAAATTTCTTTTCACATCCCTCAGTAAACTAATTGGTCCAGGTTCCCAAAAAAGTTCAAATCGTATAGTATTGGGTTGGCAAGAAAGTAATTTCGGTATTTTAAGGTGAAATAGAGCCCAATTTCTTTATCGAAGCATTGAAGTTTAATGAATAAGATATTCTCCCTTTTATTCGATGATCTTTTGCCAAAAAGAATAAATAAGAAAATATTTTATTGATTAAAGTGCATTGCTTGAATAAAGAAATTCGGTTTGATTTCACCTTAAAATACCGAAACTATTGGGTTGGCAAGAAAGTAATTTCGGTATTTTTAGATGAAATAAAATCCAATTTTTTTATCAAATCAATGAACTTTAATCAATAAAATATTTTCCATTTTGTAGTATGATCTTTTGCCATCTTTCTGGTAGCTTCATAATTCCGCGCTCATAAAACTTCTGATCCTTTTCGGTGAAAAACTGATCCAAGTGCGATTTCAGATCATCATCATTAGTGAATGTTTTACCATTCAAAGAGTTTTGTAAACTTCGGAATAAATGATAATCTGATGGTGCAATGTCAGGGCTATATGGTGGATGTGACATCGCTTCCCAACCAAGCTCCAATAACTTTTCACGTGTTACCAAAGATGTGTGTGGCCTAGCGTTATCATGGTGGAACACGATTCCTTTGCGATTTGCCAATTCTGGCCGTTTTTCTTTGATTGCTATGTCCAGTTTTGTTAGTTGTCGACAATAAACATCTGAATTGATGGTTTGGTTCCTTGGGAGCAGCTCAAAATACACAATACCTTTGTAATCCCACCAAATTGACAACATGATCTTCTTTTGGTGCAATTCAGCTTTCGGTGTGGTTTGGGCTGGTTCATCACGCTTGGACCATGATCGTTTTCGAGTTGTGTTATTGTAAACAACCCATTTCTCATCACCGGTGATGATTCGCTTGAGAAAAGGGTCGATTTCATTTCGTTTGAGATGCATATCGCATATGTTGATGCGTTGCATTAATTGAATTTCTTTCAACTCGTGTGGAACCCAAATATCGAGCTTCTTAACGATTCCGAGACTTTTTAAACGATATTCTATGGTTGTATGCGAGACATTTAACCTGTCTGCAATCTCTCGGACAGTTATATGACGATCCGATTCAATAATGGCTTTCATTTGGTCATCATCAACTCCAGATGATCGACCAGAACGTTGGTCGTCTTTAAGTGAGAAATTTCCAGAACGGAATTTTTTAAACCAATTTTGGTACGTGCGTTCTGTTAAGCAATCTACACCGTAAACTTCGCATATATCTTTGTGAGCCTCGGCAGCTTTTTTACCTCTACGGAAATAAAAAAGCAATATATGCCTATAATGTTCGTTTCTGCACTCCATGTTCAAATTGACACAGAACTAACAATTTTAATCAAAATTACGTGTAATTTGCTTCAAAAGTAACCTAAAAGATGCAGTTATGAAATGTCAGAAAGAAAACAAACGCAACGTTAACAGAAGCCAATCAAACAAAACATAACGCCATCAGTTAGTGAAAACCGAAATTACTTTCTTGCCAACCCAATACTTTCTTGCCAACCCAGTACAATATTAAAAAAGTTATCGTCTTCTTTAGAGCGGTCTTAAACTTTTGTCCGCTACTGTATATGTAGATCGAATTGAGTAACATCCTGCTTTTTCTCAGTCGGTTAAAAAGAGTTCCGGGATGTAACTTCAGCGATTCTCACCCTCGTCATCGGTAGCGCGATCGCATGTCGTTCCTGTTGACACTGTATCACCCAATTATTAACATTGCGGAACACTAAGAAAAAACGTGAGGATCGTAATAAAACTAAGCGGAATCGTTGGGGGATATTCAATCTAATAACACATCTCGCCGGAGGATGCGAGTTCTGGTATTATTGTCGTTTTGGTAAACGCGGCATCGAAAGAGTGCATTTGCATAAACATCTGCAATCGACCAGTAAGTAATAATCCATTTCCGATCGCACACGCAATGAATCAAACACCATTCAATTCATCGCTTTCGGTAAAAACCGTGTACGCGCATTATTCTGTAATTGCCGCAGTGTTTCGCAACCGTTCGTAATTTATTAATCGACCGGTCGAAGGATACACTTTCCGAGGATATTCTCACGCAAGAAGAATGAATGTAAATTCATTGATCGCTTCATTGCCTTGTATCATTGCGTCGATTGCGTGGCTGAACTCCTCATCGTGCTTACACACGCACATACAGCTTGATCATTGAGCACCATGGAACGTAACGATGGGAAACTGCGGGATTACTACACAAGTAATAAGTTTCTCAACAGAGAAAAGGAGTAGCGCCACGCGGTAGCGATATCTCTGTTAATTGCAGCCGGCCGGTCGCATGACGTTGTTGCCACGTGATTCCGATTAGTCACTGACTCGCTCGTTTCCGTGGGTTAATTAAATAAATATCGCCGGCGCGAAGTTTTCTCCAAGCCTCTCGATCGGAAAGTTCCAACTAGTTTCGCTGCATGGTCGGCCATTTGTATCGAACGTTTTCGATTTTGTTTCGCGGACATCGACATAGCTAGCTGCCCCCTACGAAAAAATCCTCACCGAGAAACATGTTTAAACACGTCCGGGACTCTATCCGCGAAGATTATCTGCCACCAAGTTGTCGTGCTTCGAAATCGATGGCTATCTATAAAGCAGTCTTTGCTCGAGAAACGGAAATGCAGAGTCTCTTAACTTATCCGATTTAAAGAGACGCTTATTGTTACGACAGTAGTCCTTTACACGTGTACATTGGCGTGTACACTCCGCATTCACCCTTTTGCGAATCAAATTCAACCTGCAGCGGATAAAGTATTTTTAAGTAAGTTTTGAAATTTCAAAATTAATTGTCCAGGAATTCAAAATTTTATTTGTTACGAAGATGTACATCAAATACTTATTTAAGAGTAAGTACTAGACTGCGGATTTTATGCATTTATGACAAAAAGGAGCACGTGCAATTTAAAGCAGTGGACGATTTACGAAGATTTAAGGACATCGGTCTATTAATTTCAGCTTAATAAGACAATTAAAAGAAAAAGGAATTTTCTACTTGGCTCCTGTGTCTTGCAATCAATGCAAACATTTTTGATTTTGCTTAAAGATAAATAATTACCAATTCATTAAGTGTGTAATGTATGAAACCGTGTGTAGATACAGTAGCGGACAATAGTTTAAGACCGCTCTAAAGAAGACGATAATTTTTTAAATATTGTACTATACAATTAGAATTTTTTTGGGAAGCTAGAGCAATTAGTTTACTAAAGGATGTGAAAAGAAATGTTTTCAAAAATTGCAATTCTCGTGTTATTGAATAAACATACAAATAAATACTTTAATTTCATCTTCGATTCTTAATTTCAGTACATACAGTAGCGGACAAAAGTTTAAGACCGCTCTAAAGAAGACGATAACTTTTTAACTTCCCGATTTTATAGGGAAGTTATTGTAATTACCCCGAAAATCGAAAATCGATTTTTTAGCAGATCTTCACGTTTCATGGTCATTGCAGTCATTTTAGACTATTTTCAGCAAAATGTTCGTATGTGTGTGTGTGTGTGTGTGTGTGTGTGTGTGTGTGTGTGTGTGTGTGTGTGTGTGCGTGCGTATGGCCGTTTCTATGTAATCAAATTTTTCGTTAACGTTTTCTGAAAAAGTAACAACGCGATCAGAATGATGAATGATGCAATCGATGTGCCCCGCTGTAACTTAGAGCTGATTAGATTTTGGTCCATTTTGGTCAAGTAGTTTTTTAGTTTTTTTCGAAAGGAGTTGATTAAACATTGCAATTTATACGAAAGGCGTATCCACCGAATAAGTAAACGTAACTATATATATATATATATATATATAAATTTTTTTAATTAAAAAAAACAAAAAAAATTTTTCTTGTTTTTTTTAATTAAAAAAATTTTTTTTCCAATTATGCAACTAATGCTAATGTAACCGCTTACAATAATCGAAAATTATTCCAATGCAAGAGTGAGTTAATCATCGCCGAGAATATATTTTCAAAGAATATCGATGAAAGTACAAAAACATTTATATTACAATCTTTAAATAAACAATTAGTTCAAAACGAATTGTGAACTGAGATTAAATTGAAAATTAA
This sequence comes from Lasioglossum pauxillum, assembly GCA_933228785.1. Taxonomy (NCBI): domain Eukaryota; kingdom Metazoa; phylum Arthropoda; class Insecta; order Hymenoptera; family Halictidae; genus Lasioglossum; species Lasioglossum pauxillum. The sequence continues at coordinate 39,866,790 of OW121705.1, read as the reverse complement.
TATAAAATATATGATAATTAATAACATTGATGTTGAAGACGGATTGGTTAATGCAGCATGCGGAATATTAAAATTTATTACTTTTCAAGAAAATACTAAAATTCCGTCTATATTGTGGTTAGATTTTCAATTTGCCAGAGTAGGAGTGAAAGTAAGAACTCGTTATCGTGATTATATGAAAAATGCAAATATAAATCAAAATTTAACACCAATAATAAAAAAATATCGAATCAAGTAAATATTTCGAGTGAAGAAAAATAAGAAATCACACGTAGTCAATTTCCAGTGGTTCCTGCTGAAGCGATTACGATTCATAAAAGTCAGGGACAAACATACGAGAAAGTATGTATGGATTTTAAAACATCAGAAATACGAACTTTACAAATGTTGTATGTAGCACTGAGCAGAGTTTCAAAATTGAGCGGTTTATATATTTTGAGAAAATTTAAATTAATAGTATCGAAGAAAACCAAGATCAATACTGCAAACCCGGATAATGATGAGATGTATCGTTTGCGAAAAACTAATTAAGACAATTTATATTGCAACATTAGTATGCTATAACAAGGAACCAAGCGAGCAACGAGCATACGATATTGGTTTAATGCGACGCCATATAGCAAACATTTTGATAAGTAGAAAACTATTGAATTTCCCTGAAAACGTATAATATTCTTAAAACGTACACTTAATAAATAATAATAATAATATACAGCAACTAATGAATCGGGAAGTTCTTTGTGTGGCTCGTGGAGAGTCACACACAAAATGAAAGACATTAATAGCTGTGGGCCCTACTAGGATTGAATACCACTAACATTCTCGCAAGAGCAGTCCTGCCCGCGAGTTCGCGAAGCGAGCGAGCAACAACAACCCTACTCGCGAGCGAGCGAAGCGAGCGAGCAACAATAGCCCTCTAGTTTAAATTAAAGCTGAAACTTTGCAGAATATGGGAAAAATAGGGAGATTACGGTACGAACGATTTTTAACCTTGAGAAAATTCGTTAAACTTTCACAATTTCCAGAAAATGTGGTTTCTGCGTTACCACGGGCAGAAAAAATTTTTTAAATTTTTACTATATATCATTTCCCGTAGATTTTTTCACGCTGATTTCAAATCTGGTCTCAAAATTTGTCTACGACTTCAGGATTTTACAAGAAATCGATTTTCGTGAACGAATTGTTTAACGAATTTTCTCAAGGTTATAAAACGTTCGTACCATAATCTTCCTATTTCCCCATATTCTGCAAAGTTTCAGCTTTAATTTTAAAAAAATTTCATCGCTCTACCTCATTTCTATCGCAAGTTCTTTGATTTTGAATAGAGAATGGTCGAATGTTCCCACTGTGCGCCGTACCTCCAGGATCGTTCGAAAAATCGTCGGATGATCGATGCTGCGGGGATTAAACGCGTCGTAAATTTTTATCGATCATCCTCCATTTTCCACCGTAAGCGGTCTTCTAATTCGACGAATTAAAAGGGGCTATCGGGACGAAGGATCGGTAGTGCTCGGCTGATGAGGCTTCGTGTCGGTAGGCGGCCTCTTAACGAGGAATAATCGAAAATCGGCCGATATTCCCTATAATTTCCCGCGTCCTCGCGCCTCGCTCATGACTCATCCCCTATCCCGGTCCCATCGGCGTAAATCCTTGTAATTACAGGCTGCGGCAGAATCGGCCAAGTTAATTCGCGCCGTGGCGCAGCCGATTCGACGCCGATGTAAATAACCAATAACGATTACGACGGGCACGCATTCTGCCGATAGGTGCTCTCGCCATCCGAGCCGAGCCGAACCGATACGCGGCACGCCGAGCCACGCCGACCGGTGCGGTATTAGCGAAGCGTATTTGTGTCACGGTACGCTTTCCGCCGGCGTACGCATAATTTCTCATTATGCAAATCGGCGAGAGGACTTTCCGCGCGCACCATGCCGCCGCGTATCTGTCGATGGGCCCGCGGAGGAACGTTCCGCATTAAGACGGCGAATTCCATCGACCGGTCGCCGATTTTCTGGTTGTCGCCGCGACCAACGCCGATGACAACATCCTGATACTGAGGTCGCAACGATCCGAGGAATTCCGCGAGGGCCACGCCTCAATTTTCGAGCGGTAGCACAGTGGCTAGGGATTGCAATCCCGCAAAGCAAGATCCCGCAATCCCACAGAATCCCGCTTCATTTTTTGGTCCCGCATTTCTTAAATAGGCGATGCCGAATCCCGCAAATATTGCGGGACTATGCGTCCCAAAATTTCGCGAATGACGACGCGCACGAAGAATTATTTCGATGGTCTGTCATGAAGATATCGACAAAACTTAAAAAAAGAGATGATTTCCTTTGAGAGCGATGGCAAAAGGGGGAAATATTTACGTATGGCTTACGAATATTTTTGAACTGTTCGACCTTCAAGTGTAGAGGCTGAGGTAATGACTTGAAGACCTAACTAGAAGATACAACAATTAATAGACTTTGCTTTTTACGATCATATTTTCAAAGTTCTGCAAATTAAAATTTGTTTTTATAATTTTAACATTTTTCAGATTTTAATCTAATTAAAATTATATTCACAGACAGGTCGATTACATATAGTTCGTTCTAAACAATTTTTATAGTTATTTTTAAGTTCTAACCAACATTTTGGTAAAGGAAAAAATTCCTCCGATTCACCTCAGCAATTAATATATAATATCGTAACTTCGTTATTGATATAAACATTTTTTATTTAAATATCTTCTTTTAATAATTATTAGATATAACGAATTATTATATTATATATTTTATACAATTAAACACGTATATATATATTTATGTATACATTTCAATTATAGTTTATTTTCCAAAAAGTGATTCATTTTAATTTAAATTCATGTAGATTTAGATTTTATACGTATTCTGTTAATAAATTCTGACTAATATGATTAAAGATGATTATCTCATTAAGTAAAATTTGGTTCTTTATTAAATATATATTAGATTAAAGACCTAAATCCTTAGTCCCGCGGGACCTCGCGGGATTTAAATAAATCCCACATCAATCACGCGGGATTGAAAATGGCGCGGGATTGCAATCCCTAACAGTGGCTCGATCACTCTTGGCGTTAGCCGGAGAAAATTATTTTTTCACGGTTCTCAGCTTATTTCGGCTCGTAATTTTTCAAACACAAGTCTGCTTTGCGTTACAGTTTCTATTGGAACGAAAGTCAACGTTTTTAAATTAAAATTCAAACTAAGATGTCTATTCATAGCCTTATTCAGTAGCATGATAAGTAGACTGCGGATGTTTATGCATTTTCCAATTTTTGTATACAAATTTTAAGAAAGTGGAATTAAATAAAATCTTACTTTTAATGGGAACAGCCTGTGTAGATCCGAAACAAATAAAAATTGTTTAAAACTCTATCAATTTTATATTCTAGCATTTTTTGAACATTTTCTTAAGCCATAAATCCATAAAGATCCGCAGTCTAATAAGTTACCTCAAAAATATCTTTTATTCAATACGTCAATGAATAAATATCTATGAATAATAGTAATTGTTGGATCGCAAGTCTACTTTGTAGTACAGTTTATCTTGAAACGAAAGTGAACGTATTTTAATTAAAATTCAGAGGTCGAATTAAGTCGTTTATTCACAGGTTTATTCAGTTACATGATAAGCTACCTCGAAGATATGTTATTGAATAAACCTATTGATGTGATCTCTGAATTTTAATTTTCTCATAATTCATTCCCGCTGGATAACGTCGCCTTTAAACTCGTCGCGTAGTCCGGCTTCCACAGTTAGCATACGTATAATCCGTAGCATTGTGCAGCCCCACGTCGCGCATTATCCGATCTACGCGTCGTGTGGGCTCAATGACTGATCGCGACATGGACGTACCAATTAATCGCATTGTACATTTCACGCACGTAGGATTCGTATTCGCCGAAATTATAGTCGATACGTATACGACGGAAACTTCGGACGTGCTGCGTTGGAAAATCATTCAAAGTTAGCCTGTCTATCGTTGACAATGAGTAACGGCGCTTCTCGCGCCGGAGACTCTGAACTGGAATGTTCGAAGACTTTATTTGTCTATTTTAGATTAGAAATATTTGAGAACTAGATAGTTTATTGTAGCGATGTTTTATTGCATAATGAAGGAAAGAAAAGTATGCATTGATTTTCTTCTTCAAAGACTTTATTTGTCTATTTTAGATTAGAAATATTTGAGAACTAGATAACTTATTGTAGCGATGTTTTATTGCACACTGAAGGAATTTGCATTAATTAAATATTGGGTTGGAAAGAAAGTTCGTAGCTGTTACAAATTAAGAATCGAAGATTAAATTAAGGTATTTATTCATATGTTTATTCGATATCACGAGAAGTTACTTCGAAAATGACAGAAAATAATAGAACAGAATGGAAAATATGTTGTTGAATAAATCTATGAATAAATATCTGAATTTTAGCTTTCAATTTTAATTTACAAACGATAAGAACTTTCGTTTCAACCCAATATTTCATTTTATTATTATTTATTAAGGATTTCATTTTATTTGATTCCATCCAAGTTCTACGAGTCCAACAACGTGTACAATTGATCTAATGTTTATTAAGAATTTGAAATTTGTTTACCGAAGGTTGTGAGATTACAGAATAATTGTTCCTCTCATTATGCAATCTACTTTTTCATAATATTTCTGGAGTTTCGAATTCTTTTCTAACAAACGTGGTAATTTAGATACTGTATATCAACTATTGTAAAAGATTTAATAACTGTAATCATGTCGTCTGACAACAGTAATTCTCGATCACGAGTAAATGTGCTCGTAAAAAACAATTTTCAATTTTAATAAGACAGATTTCTACACGAAGACAAAAAGAACGTCAGATGCATAAGTGGTGTGCTGTTCTGTGTGTGTTTTCATTCCCCGTGTGAACCGTCCCTTTTTATATACGACTTAATAGAAATCCGAGAAACTGTTCAAATGACAGACGGTAAGAAATCCGCGTTCAGTCTCGTGTCTCGCCGTGGCCCGAGGGAACTGTCACGTAATAGTGATTACACGATAACCGGAAATCGACGAGACACGTAACGATATAGTACCCGACAGACTACGGAGAACACAATAGTTTCATAATTATTCGACTTTTCTCCTCGCCGACGTTTCTACTGTTGCTCGTAAGGTTTGTTCGCTAAAGAATTCGTTTTTTTTATTTTGTTGCAGGTGAGTGAGAAAATGCCGATTTGTTCAAGCGTTGTCGAACGAAGCTGCTGTTTCGATGAGTGGGAATTCTAAGTTTCCGTTTTATGGTTCGAAGATTGATTCGACAAAGTTGTATGTACAGTGGGTGTACAAAGTATTCGTACACTTTTTAAAAACTAATAACATCTTTATAACTGTACCAAACAACCTGATTTTTTATAATCAATTAGAAGCATTGGTTTACGAAATGATATACAAAAAAGATTTTCCAGAAATTATAATTTACAAGGTTAAATGCAAAAATAAAAAAGGCATTTTTTAAAACTTTTTTATTTGGGTCCTTAATGAAAATTTAAAATGTATGTTTTGTAGATCTACGTTAGTCATACACATGTTGAAAATTTCATTGAAATCGATTAACATACACACGAGCTAAGGTGAAGTGCCCTATGCCTGGACAGCATGTTTTTCCATTTTAAATTTTATCACTTTAAATAAACAAAAACAATTTCTTAAGAGTTTTAACATACAGTTCAGAGTTTGTAAAGTAATTTAAAATAAAAAAATCATTGTTCAGGTTAATATCTTAATTGTATTAACAAGAGTAATTCAAACCTATAGTTGGACATATTAAATCCAATCTAAGCTAGTACCTGGACAGAAGTAAAGCCTATATCGGGACAAATTCAATTTACGAGTTGATGGAGCGAACATAACCTAAAACGTTGGTTGGTGACGCTGTTGCGCATGACGAATAGAAGATGCTTTGCGTAATATGTAGTATTCTTATCATAGATTATAGTATTGTATTATTTAACCAAATATATATTTATTTTCATTTGCTGTTTTAATAAAACTTGTCATAATACAGCTTTTAAGGTTAGGTAGTAATACTGATAGATTTAAGATGTAAACATAAAGTATTATTAACGTCACAACCGGAATACATTTTCTACATACGTTATTCAAGCTAATAGAAGACTAATTATACGTACATGTAGTTCAATAATTTGCAAACAATGCGTTGATTTTATTCACTAACACGTGTCCGGCTTCAGGCGTAAGCACATTGCGTATAAGCTTAGAGTGGGACAGCTACTGTCATCGCGTCCCAGTATGGAGTACTTATATTTGAAAACAGTCCTAATCTTGGACATCTAATATTTGGATTAATAATTATTATTTACGTTAAGTTTGATTGCCAATTTATTTTAAAATATCAATATTATTATGCGTGATAATTATTTTTTGTCTGAGGGCTTAAATTATATCTTTTTTTCTAACAAAAGTTCGAACTATAAATGCACATGATTCGCATGTAAATAGACTATTTTGTATACTGTTTTCAGATGAACTTTGAATTCATTTTTAAATTTCAATTGATGTCTCAATGAAATAATAATCACACCTACTTGTAGCTAAGGCCTCAGAATATATAATATAATTATTTAATCTCTTAATTACTGATTTTACTATGAAAATTCAATTGTCCAGATTTAGGTATCACTTTTGGACTGTCCAGACTTAGGGCACTTCACCTTACAAGCGGTTAAAAATGGTGAAAATCGTAGTTTTCCACGAGTTTTGATCAGTTTCTGCTTAAAATCCACAGAATCGTACATCTTTCGACGCCTGTTGTTTTTTCCTGCGTCAATCGATTTCGATGAAATTTCCAACATGTGTATAAAGAACATTTATCTAGAAAACATTTTTTAAATTTTCATTAAGCGCCCAAATAAAAAAGTTTTAAAAAATGCCTTTTTATTTTTGCCTGCAGTCTTGTAAATTGTAATTTTTGGAAAATCCTTTTTGCATATCAGTTTGTAAACTAATACTTCTAATTGATTATAAAAAATCAGGTCGTTTGGTACAATTATAAAAAAGTTATTAGTTTTTAAAAGGTGTACGAATACTTTGTACACCCACTGTATATTAGATTAACTAAATTCGCGACCTTTTGTTGCGTAATTCTTTTATTGTATCCTTATAACCTCATTCAGTGACCATTTCTTTTGAACTCCATAAAGTTCTGGAAGCTCTGAATTTTGCGGTTAATGTTATATAAAATACTCGTGCTTAAAAAATATATATAAATTACTTTGTTTGAGAAAATGTGGAGGTCCCAAACTTAGTTGCCAACCTTAATATATTTAAGTCGAGATACATGTTTAAATAATTGCACATTTGCTGTCTCTTTATGAATGATCGAACCTAGCGCCGAAATCATAAATTCATATAATTCGATTTCGATCGAGAAACAAATTTCACCTTTACACTAATATTACTAAAAATATGGATAGAGAAAAATACGAAAGATCTGAAAGAGTATTTTGTACGATGTCAAAAGAAACATGTCGCAATCTTATTTATTCGACCTTGCAATCATCTTAGAATGCCTTGCAAATGTGTCCATGAAAGGAATCCGGCGCGGCGGAGCCTAGAGTCCGAATGGGCCCGAGTCAGGAGCATTAACCTAGCTTTAGGAGACTGAAACCTGGCCATGGCAACTCGCACAAAAGCCACCTGTGGTTTCCAGCCTCGCTCACCCGATATAACTTCAGTCATAAGGATAGGATTAGCGAGAAAGAAATGTGTAGGCCGAACAATAATGATATTAATTGCTCTCTGCATGTGTCGACCGTTCTCGCACGTTCGCTACTCCCGCGCTACTCGTTGGACGGTGTTCTAAGGTTAAACGCTTGAAAACGATCTCCCGCCAAGGACGAAAGGAAGGTGCAGTGAAAATTTTCAAGTAGGTCGCGTCTCGGTTCGATTCCGATCGTAACACTTCCCCGGCGCGGCGTTCCCATCGGTTTCTCAGGTTCGACAGCTGTTCGTATTCGCCTCGGTCGTGTAGGTACGTGGGCATCAACTTGTCTCCGCCGGCTGACCGGGCCTCCATCTTGAAAGGAATGTCGCTCTCGCTCTCGCGAGCAAGCGTGGGCTCACGAAATATATCGGTATAGTTTTGCGTGCCCACGCTCTCCTCGTCGCGGCCACGGGAGCCTTTAGTGTTAAACACGTTGCGAAATACGGTTGATTGGTTGCGCAACCGACCGTGTCCTCTCGTTTACCCGAAACGAGCACCACTGGATCGGACCACGATTACGAAACCCTCTCCCCACCTCCCCCAAATGTCAACCTGTTCTCCGAGCCAGCCTCAATTTCGCGTGGAAAAGAAAGCGGTCCGTGGTCCCGTTTCGCGCACTTGATGAATCGATGAACTGCATTCCCCGGTTTCGAGGCGGACTTTCGTTATCAGACTGCGAAAAATCCATGCAATTTCTTATATCAACAACAACATATTAACAACATCCCATTTCTTCAAAATTCTCCGTCGACTTTTCATTAGTGTAGATTACAACAATACTACAGAATTTTTCCGGATTTTTCGAACATCAGGGCTGAAAGACTGTTACGCAGAGCACATTAATGAAATACCATATTGGAGAATTGAAAGGTGTAGTCCATTTTGGTTATATTAGGTGTGCAAATAAGTTCTTTCCCCTTTTTTTTCCAAATTTAAGACTTTATTACATGAAATGTAATAAAATAGAATTTTTTCTAGAAAAGTTGATCATTATTGAAATTTAAGATAATGTACACAAAATATAAAGAAAAAAGTTCGAAGAGCAAAATGATAAAAAAATATCGATTTTTATACGTTATTTTTATACGTTACTCACTCTAGGATATCGCCTGGCAGAGTCACGACTCTTTGGACTTGTATAACATTGTCATAAAACGTGCCATTCATGGCTAGTTTGAGTTTTGAGAACAGGAAATAGCAGGGACCAAACGTAACAGTTATTCTAAAATTTTCTATGATAAAAATCATTAATGAAAAATTGATTATTATTGAAATTTAAGATAATGTACACAAAATATAAAGAAAAAAGTTCGAAGAGCAAAATGATTAAAAAATATCGATTTTCATACGTTATTTTTATACGTTACTCACTCTAGGATAGCGCCTGGCAGAGCGATTACACTATCCAACAAATTTCAACTTTTTTTATGATTTCAATATACTGTTGGGTCCTTCTTATAGAGTTCTTTGCGCTGATTCCGAATCTGTCCTTCATTTTTCTCCTATACGCAGAGTTTTTGAAAAACATGGCTTTGAAAAAAAACACATTTTTCAACTTTAAACAAAAGATATTGAATTGTTCTTTACAGCAAAAGATTCTGTAGACTTTCCCGAATACAGTAATATCCAATATTAATACATTATGATTGTTTAAGCATGTTAATTAAGCATGTGATATCCAATAGTAATACCTTATGATTGCTTAAACATGTTTAAACATATATCGAATCTTAGATAGAATCTTTTGTTGTAAAGAACAATTCAATATCTTTTATAATAATATCACAATATTTGGTTAAAGTTGAAAAATATGTTTTTTTTTAAGCCATGTTTCTCAAAAACTGTGCGTATAGGACAAAAATTAAAGACAGATTCGGAATCAGCGCAAAAAACTCTATAAGAAGGAACTAACAGTATATTGAAAACAAATTTGGTGATGGGCAGTGTTATCGAATTCTCCCTGGAAAAGCGGTCCCGGTCCGCCAGTAAATCCCTCGATACTCTTGCAAGGTCAAGGTCCGAAGAGGATGGCTTTTGTTTCGGGCGACGCGCGCGATTCCCCGTCGCGTCGCTTTCTTCTTTTCGAAGGTTTAATATCGCAGTCACGAGAGAGAAACGGATACTTGCAACTCAAGCATTAACGAGGCCTGGCCAACATAAATTCACATCTGGGTTAGAATCTACCTCTGACCGGCGTCTGGTCACGGGGCCCACGGATAATTAGGGATCGTTACACGGTGCCCCGTGTGCTCGTCATTCATGGCTCGCCGGGATTATCGGGGCAAATTGCGTAACCTATTGATTATGCAACGATCGATCATTATTATTGCAGCGGAGCCGGCCATTATGGTGTGCCGTATCCTACTTACGCCGCGCGGCGAGTTTTCCCCGTACACGCGTTCCTCTTCGCGGCTCTCGGATTTCGTGATTTTCTTTATTGCTTTAAATTACACTGTTCCCCCGCCACGTGTCGCGCGTGCAACATTGTCAGGATAGGAACCGAGGCACGAGAATAAATCAACCGTGGCGTGATGCACCGCATTTTTTCCTTGGTTGCTCAACCGTTGCGGGGTGGAATATTGGGTTCGGTCGTAAATTACTTTCGCTGTACTGGGAAAAATCTTCTTCGAACAGTAATATTAATTGTATAGTAATTACAGCGTCAAGATCGCTGGTAATTGGTGGTTTTGAAAAATCAATTTCAGTTTTCAATCTCGCTCTCTTTCTCGTGCTGCTCCAAATACGGATTAATGGTTTCAACTAAAACAATCTTACGCGATCAACTCGGAAATGAATACAGAAACGAAAATTTGTGAGAACGTCCAGCAATGGGACAGTTAAACAGCTCTGAACTGGACGTGGACCTCGACCCATTTTCAAACGACGACGACAACTTCCACCCAGAGCCAAAACGGGAATGAAAGAGGTGGACGTGCCCATTTTGGGAAGAATTGAAATGAAAAGGCTTAAGCGATCCGCTGGGACGATGGACAGGTGAGAGAGACTGTCTCAAGGTGAACGATCCCCGAGTGAGAGTGATGTCGAAAGCAACAACGAGTGTCTTGCTGAATTTCATTACCGCTTGTTAATAAATGACATTCCTCAAATCCCCGGAGAGTTAATAATGCGCAAACATGCATTGACTGTATAATAGAATCGGAATTCTTGTTAAACAAACGCCTAGATAGAGAACGTATAAGAAGAAAATGGTCTCTCGAAGCCGTAGCCCGTAGAGATCCCATAATCGCGCTAACACGAAGCATTGCGATACCGAGCGGAAAGAATCGGATGCAATAACACGTCCACGAGAATACAATGGGTGCCCAGCGTGTCTAATTAAAAGAAAGGAAAAAGAAGAGGGTACAGGAAGAGAGAAGAGAAAGGGAGACGCTGAGGAGGTAGGGAAAAAAAGAAGAAGAATCAATTGTGCGGTTTATCTCATTAGTATATCCGATCGTATGGCAGGCTGCGTGCCTCGGAGTTCGCATGTATGATATTATTATCGTCGAAGTTACCTGTCCCGGCTTCCTGCAGCCGCTCACGTCCAAGCATACCGATACTATAACGCGGTCGTCGGTACCTAGCCTCGATCGCATAAACGTGTAGCGCACACGTGCGCGCGCCACTGCGCCCAGCCATCGGCGGCCGACGATTGCTGGCTTGTTATTAATCTTAATTGCCATCTAGAGGCTGCCAATTAACAACGCCTGTCACTTGTTTTTCCTCGGGTAAGCACTATCTTAGCAGAGGGTCTGCGCCGGTTCACTCACCACTCGGTTTCACTCCCTTTCGCGCAGCCCTCCCTCGCGATATTTATCCCCCGCCTCGATAATCCCTCTTCCTTCTCCACCTCCTCCACCGAGATCATCCGCAGGGACGCATCGTGCTACCTGTAGGCCCTAGGCACTTTTCTAATGACTCCGCCCATCAGCCACCCCAAATCCCCTCTGGCCTCGCGCACTCGTCGGCTGTCCCGGGGATACACCTTTTTCCCTTCACGACAATCCTCTTCGCAGCAGCAGGTTCAAACGCAACCAGACTCTCCTCTACTCCCTCGCCCACTAAGTCCACCAACCCCTCGCATTGGACAAGGAATTTTAAGAATACAGTTTCTAAAAATTGAATTGGTGGGTGGAGCTACGTTGGATGATATAAAGTGCAAATTTGACAGGAGAGCAAGATTTCTTGAGGGAACGATAAAATCTAAAATATAGATCTTAAGGAGATCTCACATCCAACGTTGCTCCACCCAGCAATACAATTTTCGTTTGTGGGATCTCCACCTTTAATGGAAGTTGTTCATTGCAGGTAAAGACCGTCTGAATCTTCAGTATATTGTCGGCAGAGTTGTGCAGAATTACAATTGAATTACTCCAGCATTATAATTACAAAGTAATTGAATTAAATAATTACAAAGTAAAAAAAATAAAAAATAAACTTCTGCATTTAAAATTTATCTTCAACATCGAGGTCACAAACATCTTTATAAAAATATGATCTTCCTAAAGATATAATGCTGTTATCCCTAAGGTAATTTTTCTAATATTTCTTATAAAAATTTCATTTACTTTTAACATTAATCTATGATTCTAATCTTTAAAGTTTATCAAATTTAAATATCACCCCAATAAAATAATTTATTTAAATTATTAATTATATATATATATATATATATATATGTAATTTAATTATGTTGTAATTTATAATTCAGATCTTCAGTCAATTAAATTACAATGTAATTCGTAATTGCAATGGAGCACAATTATAAAATACATTGTAATTGAATTAAATTGTAATTCAATTATGTTGTAATTTATAATTCAGATCTTCAGTCAATTAAATTACAATGTAATTCGTAATTGCAATGGAGCACAATTATAAAAGACATTGTAATTGAATTAAACTGTAATTCAATTATGTTGTAATTTAGAATTCAGATCTTCAGTCAATTAAATTACACTGTAATTCGTAATTGCGATGGAGCACAATTATAAAATACATTGTAATTGAATTAAATTGTAATTCAATTATGTTGTAATTTATAATTCAGATCTTCAGTCAATTAAATTACAATGCAATTCGTAATTGCAATGGAGCACAATTACAAAATACAGTGTAATTGAATTAAACTGTAATTCAATTATGTTGTAATTTATAATTCAGATCTTCAGTCAATTAAATTACAATGCAATTCGTAATTGCAATGGAGCACAATTATAAAATACATTGTAATTGAATTATGAAAAATGAAGTAATAGGCAAGAAGAGGTTGAGAAATCCATGTAAAGGTTTCAAACAGAAGGAATTTATTACTTATAAATTTACTAGCTGCTCGTAACCTACTTACGGCACACCCTCGCAACCAGTTCAAGTATATTGTATTTCAATTATACTGTAATCCAATTATACATTGCATTTAAATTATATTATATTTCAATTATATTGTGTTTCAACTACAATAAAAATTTATTAATCTATTTTACTCCTATAATATAACAATTTCAAATCCCCTCAATTTTAAATTTACATTAAATTTTCTTTTAAAATAATTATTACTATGAATCATAATACAAATGTTCTAACCTATTTAACTTTTATAATAAAATAATTTAAAATCTCCTCAATTTTAAATTTATATAAAATTTTCTTTAAAAAAATCATTTTCAATTATAATAAAAATTTACTAATCTATTTAATGTCTATAACATAATTTAAAATACCCTCAATTTAAATTTATATTAAATTTTCTTTTAAAAAAATTAAAATTAATTAATCCATTTTACTCCTATAATATGACAATTTAACATCTCCTCAATTTTAAATTTATATTAAATTTTCTTTTAAAAAATTATTATTTTTAATTATAATAAAAATTTACTAATCTATTTAATTTCTATAAGATAATTTAAAATCCCCTCAATTTTAAATTTATATTAAATTTTTTTTTAAAATTTACTAATCTACTTAATTTTTATAATATCATTTAAAATCCCCTCAATTTTAATTTTATATAAAATTTTCTTTAAAAAAATTATTTTGAATTATAATAAAAATTTACTAATAAATTTAATTTCTATAACATAATTTAAAATACCCTCAATTTAAATTTATATTAAATTTTCTTTTATAAAAATTATTACCTTCAACTACAATAAAAATTTATTAATATATTTCACTCCTATAATAAGACAATTGAAAACCCCCTCAATTTTATTTTAAATTTCGCAACCAGTTCAAGTATATTGTATTTCAATTATACTGTAATTCAATTATACATTGCATTTAAATTATATTATATTTCAATTATATGGTATTTCAAGTATATTGTATTTCAATTATACTGTAATTCAATTATAAATTGCATTTCAATTATATTGTATTTCAATTACAAATCTGATTAAAATACTTAGTAATTGAATTACAATGTAATTGAATTAGCACAACTCTGCCCGAGGCTAAATGCTTCCTCTTACTCACCCTCGAGTCAGTTCCTCTCGAACTCTGCGACAACCATCATTAGCTTTTTCACAATCTTGTAAATCCTTCAGTATTTAAATAAATTCAGTGTTTTATCCAGTCAAAAAAGACGCAAGTTCATTTAAATTAACATCCTTTCCATCCTAATAAGTGGCAAGGAATCGATCAATTCGCGTTCTCAGAAAACTGAGTTGAAGATTTACGACCTTCAGCGACGTCATTGCAGTCTACGACATCGCAACGCGATATGATCGAACAGAAGTTCCATTCAGAATATTTGTTTACTCGAGTATCTCTTACGATCACTAAACCGCGGATCTTTGCGCATTCCATAGTCAATCCTTTTCTCTCTTTATTATGAAATTGTCTATACGCGCTTTAGAACTAGCATCGATATCGCGATTCTATTACGAACTCGACATTTTTCGCAAGTGGCAGGCGCGCACAGTGTTCGCCGCAATGGCCGCCGAGCCTCGTTCCACCAGCCAGCGGTATTCTGTAATTATCACCGCCTATGGAAAATATAATTATTCAAGATATTCCCTGCAGGGTGGTCGTGTTGTGGATACATTATCGTCGCGCGGTAATAAGCGAGAGCCGCTCACTTAATAGTATCAATTACCGTCCGATCGCGCGATCACGATGAAAAATCAACCCTCGGCGGAGACGGGCTCGCGGATAAGCGAAAAATCACGCGCGCCTTACCCCCGTTCCTTATATCGACTTAAACGGATGCAATCTCGGCGAGCCAGCTCTTAATCGATGCGCCGATGTTTATTTAATTACCGATTAATGTTAGCACGCATGCCAGCTAGATCGCGCGGCTCTTAGAGGAATGATCCACGCCGCGGGAAACGGGTATACATGCAAATAAATCGATAACGGACCGACCGATTTCCTGTGTCGAGCGTTACGTTACACGCACGAAAAGTTCGAGCGGCGTTTCGGTTTTATATAAGACCGCAAATACCGTTCGATCGGCGCAGGATCGGAGGATATGGTTAATCACTATCGACACGGTGAGTTAATTCAATTAATAACGCGGAGCGGTAAAAACGCACGCGAACCGACGAGTGACTGAAACTGGTAGCGTTGCGGTTACTCGTTTCTGCGATTGCTCTCGTTTCTTACGGATTGATTACGAGGATGAATCTGAAAACTTGACTGTGCGCGCCTGTTCACATTTATTCGTGGAAACGATCGATCATGAATCTGCTCTTTTCTATTTTGCTCTTCGTGAAGGGAGAATGCTTCTCCTGTATAATATTAGGATTTTTAATTTGAAGTTATGCGATAAAGCTTGTCAGAGCTGAATCTTCTTCTCTGACACTTGCATCGTCTTGCACAACGAACAGCGAGGAGAGATTCGGAAGCGGATGCAACCATCCGAGAGACACACCGCGCAAAATGTCCGTTTCGTAATAGCTTGACGTCCACTTCCTTAACGATGAATCGCATCAAGGTCGTTTCGCGTTGTGTCGTCGGAATAATATTCTTACTTGACAAATTACGGAGTTTCTAATTGCATCCGAAAGAATTGAATCAACCAAATAACTAATTTCAGCGGATTATGGTTTTTTAAACGTTGTACTGTAGAAAAAGCTCCTCTTACTTATCGCTACAATTTATAAATTATTATTATTATACATTGGCAGTACAGACGTTTATATATTTTTTAAGATTTTCCGAAAATTATTTCCGAGACTACTGAAACTGATCTACACAGTATGTCTGGAAAATAACGGAACTTTTTAAATAACGAAAAAACAATTGGTTATTTTGCCGAAATTATTCCACTTTATTCAAAATACACCACATCAATCCACGGCTGGTCACGTTCCAGCAACGCTACATTCATTTTTTAATTTCACAGTGCTTTGGACTTGTATAACATTGTCATAAAACGCCTTTCATGGCTAGTTCGAGTTTTGAGGACAGGAAATAGCAGGGACCAAAAGTAACAGTTATTCTACAATTTTCTACGATAAAAATCATTAATGAAAAGTTGATTATTATTGAAATTTTAGGTAATCTACACAAAATATAAAGGAAAAAGTTCGAAGAACAAAATGATAAAAAAATATCGATTTTTATACGTTTTGGTTACAAACAACAGTTATTAGTGTCCCAAAAATTGGATCCTCCTCGATAACTGTTACCGATGAAGAAAAACTGTTTCGATCGCTGATAACAGTTATCGATGAAAGGAGTTCATTTCGATCACTCACAACAGTTATCAATGATCGAATTTCCTTTCACTTGTTCATAATAATTATTGATGTAAAATTCATTTTGGTTACTTATTTAATTATTGAGTTACTATTACTATTATTATTATACAGGGTGAGTCGCCAGAAATAGGCCACCTAAATAACTCAGCTGCTATTGGTGTTAGGAAAAAATGCATCAGATGGAACTTGCTTGGTTTCGAGGGGCCATTAATCAGATGTTAGTATCTTTTTTATAAGTGGACGCGTAGAGGACATATGAAGGTCAACTTCATTTTTTTAAATGGAATGAGATATTTTTTAATAGATCAATCGACGCAGCTGGACATTTGTTATAAAAAAGTACTAACCCATGTATGTCGAAAAATTACTAGTTCAGGAGATATTTCAACTTAAATAACTCTAAAATACTTCAATAATAATTTACCTAATTAATAATTTCAATTGAAATATCTCCTGAACTAGTAATTTTTCGACATACATGGGTTAGTACTTTTTTATAACAAATGTCCATTTGCATCGATTGATCTATTAAAAAATATCTCATTCCATTTAAAAAAATGAAGTTGACCTTCGTATGTCCTCTACGCGTCCACTTATAAAAAAGATACTAACATCTGATTAATGGCCCCTCGAAACCAAGCAAGTTCCATCTGATGCATTTTTTCCTAACACCAATAGCAGCCGAGTTATTCAGGTGGACTGTTTCTGGCGCCTCACCCTGTATTATTGAGTATTGAGTTACTCTTTTTCGGATGGAGCCAGCCTGTGAAATTCATTGAGAAGGTTTCGTACAACAAGACGAATCAACGATCGTTATGAACGATCGAAATAAATTTCTCTCATCGACAACTGTTATGAGCGATACAAATAAATTTCTCTCATCGACAACTGTTATGAGCGATACAAATAAATTTCTCTCATCGACAACTGTTATGAGCGACCGAAACAAACTTCTCCCATTGATAACTGTTATGAGCGATCTTAATAAATTTCTCTCTTCGATAACTGTTACAAGTGATCGAAATGAATTTCTCCATGACGCGGAGAGTAAAGGTACCATCACTTTATGCGCTATAACTTGACAATCCGTTGATCGATTGCAGCGATCGTGGTCTTGTCTTGTAGAGGAAAGTTGCAGCTTTCAGGATATGTTTTGTTTCAATAGATGGCGTTGGTAGTTTCCTTTAAATTAAAGAAGTTCCGTTATTTTCCAGACATACTGTGTACGCTTTTTCGCAAAGTCCAATATACCTACTCTGAGCGCACGAACATTCGCAATCTAATTATAAGTTCGTGTACTATTGTGCAACAGGCCGCTGCCCGTAGAAACACGCCGCGGCTGCGCCCGCCATTTTCTAGAAGCAAAGTTGCCAGCTCACCGCTCGAATCGAGAAAATGCGACTAATCTACGGAAGTATTTAGCAAGTTGCGATTTGCGGCAGGTTGTGGTTGTAGAGCCGCGCACAGAGCTCGAACAGATACCGAACTGTGATCAGCGCTGTCAGAAAACTTTCTAAACGTATAGAGATCGAAACGTAAAGGATCACGGCTCGGATCAACGTTAAAATTCTAATTTGCCAGAGCTCCGACTTTCTCGGTTGCTATTACACCGTCACGGATCTATGACCAATCGGACTTAACATCATAATTTACTCACTTTTTCGGCGATGGAGGAAGTGGACAGACATTCCTAGCTCGGAGCTGGTTCTCCGCGCAGCGCTACGTAATGTCGAGCGTGATTGATAATATTCCGAAGACTGTTTCTGCCCGTCGGCGCTCGAATCAGTCACGAAAAAGTGATTTAAACGGTGCATGTGGTTCCGATCTGATAGACGCGGCCTTATTTCCGACCAATATTTACCGAAAGAACTTGCCTCGGTCTAGGAACATGGAATTCAAGCTTCGAAGGAGACTGTCCACGTGACTCGCGAACCGAACACGATATCAAACTTTTATCTTGATTATTTCGCTGGGTATTGTGGACTGAGATAGAAATCAGCGGTTTTTATTCGAGAGTTTATTGCACAGCATGACGTACTTCGCTAATTACATTTGCTTTTTCGACATCTATCTACACAAATCGTTCGTATTTTTACCAGTCACGCGTCTGATCATTCGTATATTGCAATTGCATCATTATTATTGCACAATTGCACCATTATTATTCCCAAACAATATCACACAAATATTCGTCGAACACGTTTTTGAATAGCGAGATATCTCGCACTTGCCTGTCCCATGAGACTACTTGTGAGGCAGGAACAGTACCTGCACCATCAACTTCAAAAAGTATATACTTTTCTCGAAAAAGAGTTCCAGTAATTAGAAATGAAATAATTTCAATAGACTCCCTAAAACGATGATGCATGTTTCAGTCTATTTATAAACATTTGGATGAGTTTAAACAATTTTTTACCTGAACAGGTAAAAATGCACTATCTCGACCAAAATGGTATATTTTTCGATAACGTGTTACGAGCACTTCAACATATTTAAAAATTATAGAAAGGACATATCATTGTACAGTCCCTGCTCACTTTATTAGACTCACCTGAAGAATTGGTGCTGTTTGAAATCCTATAAGGAATTCAACGCTGTTTTTAACCTATGGGGTAATGATTTTATACTACAAGGTTGCCTTATGAGTTGCCTATCTAAGTGTAAAATTTTCTTGCAAGGGAAATTCACCGGATATGAATCCGATTGAAAATGTCTGTGAGTGCCTGAAAAGAGAACTGGCCAAAGAAAATCTAACAACAAAGACCAAGTTGATAGAGAGAATAATCTATCACTGGCACCATAACGCTGCATTAAAAGAAATTGCACAAACTTGCATAGATAGCATGTCCAGAAGAGTTGCGGCTTTAAGAGCAGCTAAGGACGGATTAACAAAATATTAGTGTTTTAAGAATTATATTGATCTATTTGTGTTTGTATCCATTGTTTTTGTAAAATAAATATATGGAAAATTCATTGGTCCTCATTAAGTGATTTCTGCATAAGGCTACCATACCTATTATTCATGGTAAAACTAGAAAATCATGATTATAGAGGTGAGTCTAATAAAGTGAGCAGGGACTGTATATTGATTAAAACTTGAGAAACGATTATCATTTTAATTCTGTTATGTCATTATAGAATTTTATATCTGACTCAAATTTGCACCGGTCCAAAATGTTACCCGGACAGACCAATCAGTAGACTGCGGATCTTTATGCGAAATAAAAAATGTTCGCATTGATTGCAGGACACAAGAGCCAAATAACAATTTTATTCTTCTTTTAATTATCCTATTAAGCTTTAAATTGTACGCGCCCATTTTACCACGCTTATATTATATTAGCTTGCCGTGTCGTTCTATGCGTCAAATCTTGTAATCGAATTTTAAACCACTTCCCGATGAGCTAGAGACTTGAAACTTTAAACATAGCTCAGAGCTGGATAATAATGCAATATTTAAAAAAAACTGTGAGTCTGGGAGAAAAAAAAATTTAAATATTAACATTCACACCTCGCCGCGCGACGCTCAGTAGTACATCATCGCGTTCAGCGATCCCCACTCCGCGCGCCAGCGCTCCCTACTCCACTACGCGTTTATTCAGTACTATTTCGGACTCCATCTTGATGGAGTCCCTTGGGACGTCGTCTCTCGGAGTCACCCCCTCATTCTATCTCGCGTATTTCTATATCTTACGTTCCTATATCTTATATTTCATACCAGTATTACTATTGGGTTGGCAAGAAAGTAATTTCGGTTTTCACTAACTGATGGCGTTATGTTTTGTTTGATTGGCTTCTGTTAACGTTGTGTTTGTTTTCTTTCTGACATTTCATAACTGCATCTTTTAGGTTACTTTTGAAGCAAATTACACGTAATTTTGATTAAAATTGTTAGTTCTGTGTCAATTTGAACATGGAGTGCAGAAACGAACATTATAGGCATATATTGCTTTTTTATTTCCGTAGAGGTAAAAAAGCTGCCGAGGCTCACAAAGATATATGCGAAGTTTACGGTGTAGATTGCTTAACAGAACGCACGTGCCAGAATTGGTTTAAAAAATTCCGTTCTGGAAATTTCTCACTTAAAGACGACCAACGTTCTGGTCGATCATCTGGAGTTGATGATGACCAAATGAAAGCCATTATTGAATCGGATCGTCATATAACTGTCCGAGAGATTGCAGACAGGTTAAATGTCTCGCATACAAACATAGAATATCGTTTAAAAAGTCTCGGAATCGTTAAGAAGCTCGATATTTGGGTTCCACGCGAGTTGAAAGAAATTCACTTAATGCAACGCATCAACATATGCGATATGCATCTCAAACGAAATGAAATCGACCCTTTTCTCAAGCGAATCATCACCGGTGATGAGAAATGGGTTGTTTACAATAACACAACTCGAAAACGATCATGGTCCAAGCGTGATGAACCAGCCCAAACCACACCGAAAGCTGAATTGCACCAAAAGAAGATCATGTTGTCAATTTGGTGGGATTACAAAGGTATTGTGTATTTTGAGCTGCTCCCAAGGAACCAAACCATCAATTCAGATGTTTATTGTCGACAACTAACAAAACTGGACATAGCAATCAAAGAAAAACGGCCAGAATTGGCAAATCGCAAAGGAATCGTGTTCCACCATGATAACGCTAGGCCACACACATCTTTGGTAACACGTGAAAAGTTATTGGAGCTTGGTTGGGAAGTGACGTCACATCCACCATATAGCCCTGACATTGCACCATCAGATTATCATTTATTCCGAAGTTTACAAAACTCTTTGAATGGTAAAACATTCACTAATGATGATGATCTGAAATCGCACTTGGATCAGTTTTTCACCGAAAAGGATCAGAAGTTTTATGAGCGCGGAATTATGAAGCTACCAGAAAGATGGCAAAAGATCATACAACAAAATGGAAAATATTTTATTGATTAAAGTTCATTGCTTTGATAAAAAAATTGGATTTTATTTCATCTAAAAATACCGAAATTACTTTCTTGCCAACCCAATATATCCTGCGTTCCATTCAAAAAGGACTAAAAAGTAGAAAATAAAAAATATATTTAAAAAAAACTGTTTAAAAACCACGCTTATATTAAAATGCACTAAAAAGAAGAAAATAATTTTTTTCCGCTTCTCCTAAAAATTTAATATGAATTTAAAAAATCATGACATTAGTGACTATAAAAATAAAAGCGTCGAGTGCTAAACTATATTGACGTAATCTTCGTAGGCGTTCCACGCGTTTATTTTTATAGTCACTAATGTCATGATTTTATTTAAATTCATATTAAATTTTTCGGAGAACCAGGAACAAAAATATTTTCTCTTTTTTAGTGCATTTTAATATAAGCGTGGTTTTTAAAAAGTGTTCTTTTGCCTTAAATGCATAAAATCAGACTCGAAGAAGTTTCCGCCTGAAAAAATCGCTGGTGACAACATTACGTGAATGTGCAGCGAACGAAAATGGGTTAATAGGAAAGCATCGAGCACCGAAACTTGTGTGAAAAGTTGCTGATTAATGGCTGCGGCGAGAGCGGCGATGGTAATTAATGCCTGCCAACGGGAAGGAAGTTGAAAAAGCCGTAAACGGGTTGCAGTTTCTGTGCGAACATCCGCATGTACGAAAACCGAGCCCGGGGGTGGTTATCGAGCAAGATTAAAAACGTCACGGTTGGTCGGTCGCCGAGCCGATCGATAAACGATCGTCGATGCCGTTAATCGTTAATGCGGGCGAAACGAAAGATTTACCGGATCGAAATTTAAGGCCCGATACGCGAGCAGGCCCGGGCTGAACTCGATCCGGTTCTATGCGCAGGATAACTAGTCCTCGGCGATCGAGCAAGGCCGTTTTGCGATCGCTCGTGCGCATCGGCCGCATGCAGTTGCACTCGCGAGCGCGTTCGTCGATCGCACACTTCGCGCAACTGTTACAGCACCGTTTGAAAATTCACCGCGAGTTACGTTCGACTCGCCGAGAGTGAATTCCGCTGGCAAAATCGAGAGTGCCGCCGCCATGGGTAACTGTAACCGTCATAACTGTGCACATGCAGTTACATAATGAGCAAGATAGAGCCGATAGAGCTGACTTTGACTGACGTATCTACCGCCAACCTGTGTGTCGGTCAGTACGAAAGTGGTCGTAGAAGGAAGCGTGTTACGATAATCGCTGATTTTTATGAAACTATGATGGAACGTGGACGTGTGTGTTCTTTAACTGCTACCATTAGATCATCCGGCGTGAGTGACGGCAGATTGAAAAGCGATGCGTTGTAGTCCAGCAATCTATACTATCAAATATTCAAATTCATATGAATTGTCCGATTTCAGAATATACAGTGAGCCACGAGAGTATTCGAACGCCCTTTCAAACAGAAGAACTTTTTTATAATTGTACCAAATGATTTTTCCTAATCAATTAGAAGCATTGGTTCATGATATGATATGCAAAGAAGATTCTCCAAAAATTATGATTTACAAGGTTACATGCAAAAATAAAAAACTGTTTTATTTGGGCCATTAATGAAAATTTAAAATATATGTTTTGTAGATCTATAGTAGTTACACATATGCTGAAAATTTCATCGAAATCGATTAACATACACACGAGCTACAAGCGGTTAAAAATGGTGAAAATCGTACTTTTAAATCGTAATTTAATCGTGTCGTTTTTTCCTGCATCAACCGATTTCGATGAAATTTTCAGTATGTGTACAACTAACATATATTTGCAAAACATATATTTTAAATTTTCATTAAGGGCCCAAATAAAAAAGTTTTATAAAATGCCTTTTTTTATTTTTGCATGTAACCTGATCAATTGTAATTTTTAGAAAATATTTTTTGCACATCATTCAGTAAACTAATGCTTCTAATTGATTATAGAAAATCATATCGTTTGGTACAATTATAAAAAAGCTATTCTGTTTGGGCGTTCGAATACTTTCGTGGCTCACTGTAAATGTTAAGAAGTCTTTTAATCGAGAAAATTAAAATACTAAATTAAAATAGAGATCAAGAAATTACATTTTTATCGTAGTGTAATAAAACAAACTTGTCATTTCTTGACAGAATATCACGATTACAATAATTAACTTAATCAATACGTTTTATTTAGAAAAAAGTTGTTTGTTAATAGTTGCTGTTACGAATCGGACATTCATATATGCACTAATTGATATCTTAATTATTTCCTTACGTGTATTGCACTTAATCTTGAAATCTTATGTAAACACGTGTTACCAACTGCGTAAGTAACCCATATTCATATGACCTATGTGACTCGCATAAATCGGAACGCATGCCGCGTGTTATAGGAGGGTGTACCACACGCGGCTCTTCCACCTATCCCATAAACCCCTCATCCATTCACGCGATCCTATCAGCGCACGGTACAAAAACGAAAGCGTCGGACGCGTTACTATCGGACGCTCCCATCCGTGCCGGGGACGGGTCTGACTGTATGTTACGCGCCGCAGATTCCAACCATCGCCATTCTTTCTTCCTAGAAATCCCTATTTTCGCGTCGCCTCTATCATTTTCCATTCTCATTCTACCGCGTAGTAATTGCACAAGTCTGGCCGATACCGTGGAACTCCATTTATCTCAACTCCGATGAACTCCATTTATTTGGACTTTGATAAGGAGCAGGGATAAGTTCATTGAGAATTTTTCGAGGAGCAAGATGAAGGACAGGATTCCGTTATGAAACGGACGTGGAAAGACAGAGGTATGAAAAATGGCGCTGGAGGGGAAGGTTGGTTCAGAAGAATCTTAAAAAGAGGAGCGTAGGCTACAAATAGCTTAGAAGAACTGGGATAAGTTGATCGAGGCTTTCCAGGGAACAAAATGGAAGACAAAATGGACGAAAAAGTGGCGCTGGAGGAGAGAGACGAAACTTCGTCTCGTAAGACGGAGGTCTTATATATATATATATATATATATAAGTTCATTGAGAATTTTTCGAGGAACAAGATGGAGGACAGGATTCCGTTATGAAACGGGCGTGGAGAGACTGAGGGGCGAAAAACTGGTGCTGGAGAGGAGGGACGAAGGTAGTCGAGAAGAATGTCGAGGGGAGGACGAGGGGGTATATAGCTTAGAGGAAACGGGATAAGTTACAGCGTGCGAAGAAGTGGGCGAGGGTAGGGGCAGGGTAGGGGGTAGGGCGGAGGGTGCGATGCGGGCCGGGTAAAAGGAAGGCGTGGATCGTTACGGAGCGCGCACGGTCGGAGCCGCAGGCCTCGTAATTATAAATGCAGAAAAAAAGGGTAGCTGTAAAGGCCCCGATTACCGTGGTGTGCGAGAGAACGCGGATTCTAATTGACCACCTGCGATTGCATGGTGCCAGCCGCCGTTGCGCGCACATCTTCATTCCACTAGGCTCTCGGCCGCCTGCTTATACGCGCCTTCGATCAAAACGCGGGCCCCATACACGCGCGCACTCGCACGCACGCATAAGCAAGCGTGTGCACGGTGTACACGCGCATGAGCGATCACGAAGAGGGGTCCCTGCGCGAACTATACAACCACTACCGCCAGGGGTGGAGAGGAGAAAAGCCGCGGGGAGAGATGATCGCGGATCGGGCTTCAGATTCTGCGGATACCACACGTCATTTAACACTCTAAGGATTCTAAAGGCTGATCTATCCGTCGATAAGCCAGCCCCGCGGCACTCTCTGTTATGTATCTTGGGAAAATGTCAGCGGACGATCGGTTCGCTGGCTGCCTAATCGCTCGATCGAGATGCTGCCGCGGAGAAAACGGATGACCTTGAAATTGGAGGAGCAATCGCGGCGATCCAGCCGCGACTACGGGCTCTCCGAGAGTCGCGGGACTGCAGAGACGCGGAATCCTCAGCTCTTTTTGCTTTCCGGTGTGCACACGGTTGCCTAAAGAACTTGTGTTAACACAGCATTCCGTGTCTACGAATACTTGCACCGCGGGATACTGATTTCGAGAGTTTTGCGTTTCTTGGGTACTCAAATAAGGTGAAGTGCCCTATGCCTGGACAGCATGTTTTTCTATTTTAAATTTTATCACTTTAAATAAACAAAAACAATTTCTTAAGAGTTTTAACATACAGTTCAGAGTTTGTAAAGTAATTAAAGATAAAAAAATCATTGTTTAGGTTAATATCTTAATTGTATTAACAAGAATAATCCAAACCTATAGTTGGACATATTAAATCCAATCTAAGCTAGTACCTGGACAGAAGTAAAGCCTATGTCGGGACAAATTCAATTTACGAGTTGATCGAGCGAACATAACCTAAAACGTTGGTTGGTGGCGCTGTTGCGCATGACGAATAGAAGATGCTTTGCGTAATATGTAGTATTCTTATCATAGATTATAGTATTGTATTATTTAACCAAATATATATTTATTTTCATTTACTGTTTTAATAAAACTTGTCATAATACAACTTTTAAGGTTTGTTCGCTAAAGAATTCGGTTTTTTTATTTTGTTGCAGGTGAGTGAGAAAATGCCGATTTGTTCAAGCGTTGTCGAACGAAGCTGCTCTTTCGGTGAGTGGGAATTCTAAGTTTCCGTTTTATGTTTCGAAGATTGATTCGACAAAGTTACATGTACAGTGGGTGTACAAAGTATTCGTACACTTTTTAAACACTAATAACATTTTTATAATTGTACCAAACAACCTGATTTTTTATAATCAATTAGAAGCATTGGTTTACGAAATGATATACAACAAAGATTTTCTAAAAATTATAATTTACAAGGTTAAATGCAAAAATAAAAAAGGCATTTTTAAAAATTTTTTTATTTGGGTCCTTAATGAAAATTTAAAATATATGTTTTGTAGATCTATGTTAGTCATACACATATTGGAAATTTCATTGAAATCGATTAACATACACACGAGCTAAGATGAAGTGCCCTATGCCTGGACAGCATGTTTTTCTATTTTAAATTTTAGCGCTTTAAATAAACAAAAACAATTTCTTAAGAGTTTTAACATTCAGTTCAGAGTTTGTAAAGTAATTTAAAATAAAAAAATCATTGTTTAGGTTAATATCTTAATTGTATTAACAAGAATAATTCAAACCTATAGTTGGACATATTAAATCCAATCTAAGCTAGTACCTGGACAGAAGTAAAGCCTATATCGGGACAAATTCAATTTACGAGTTGATCGAGCGAACATAACCTAAAACGTTGGTTGGTGACGCTGTTGCGCATGACGAATAGAAGATGCTTTGCGTAATATGTAGTATTCTTATCATAGATTATAGTATTGTATTATTTAACCAAATATATATTTATTTTCATTTACTGTTTTAATAAAACTTGTCATAATACAACTTTTAAGGTTAGGTAGTAATACTGATAGATTTAAGATGTAAACATAAAGTATTATTAACGTCACAACCGGAATACATTTTCTACATACGTTATTCAAGCTAATAGAAGACTAATTATACGTACATGTAGTTAAATAATTTGCAAAAAATGCGTTGATTTTATTCACAAACACGTGTCCGGCTTCAGGCGTAAGCACATTGCGTATAAGCTTAGAGTGGGACAGCTACTGTCATCGCGTCCCAGTATGGAGTACTTATATTTGAAAACAGTCCTAATCTTGGACATCTAATATTTGGATTAATAATTATTATTTACGTTAAGCTTGATTGCCAATTTATTTTAAAATATCAATATTATTATGCGTGATAATTATTTTTTGTCTGAGGGCTTAAATTATATCTTTTTTTCTAACAAAAGTTCGAACTATAAATGCACATGATTCGCATGTAAATAGACTATTTTGTATACTGTGTTCAGATGAACTTTGAATTCATTTTTAAATTTCAATTGATGTCTCAATGAAATAATATTCACACCTACTTGTAGCTAAGGCCTCAGAATATATAATATAATTATTTAATCTCTTAATTACTGATTTTACTATGAAAATTCAATTGTCCAGATTTAGGTATCACTTTTGGACTGTCCAGACTTAGGGCACTTCACCTTACCTCATCGAAACAAGTTTCATTTTCAAGTTTGATCCTCCTACCATCGCTAGAGAGGGAGGCGAGATTTAACCTCTTAGCTATGCAGCGTAATTTTCTTTATTGATATCTATTTGAATAGCAAACGATAATTACTAATTGTCTTGTATCCGTACACTCGGCATGAAAATGTCCTGCATTGATTGTGGGAAGCAGAAGTAGAACAAAAATTGCCTTTGTCCCCGAATCACATTGTTACATTAAAACCATGACATTGTTCTTAAATGTTTCTAGTCTTTTGCCGTTTTACATTTCGGCCAGCCAATTTTGTCAGAAATACTTAAAATACATAAAACGTTGTCATTTCTTTCTGACGGGTATACTCGTCGCACACAGCGAAGAGGTTAATGCAGCTGGGCACGTTGCACCTACAGTGGGTGTACAAAGTATTCGTACACCTTTTAAAAACTAATAACTTTTTTATAATTGTCCCAAACGACCTGATTTTTTATAATCAATTAGAAGCATTAGTTTACAAACTGATATGCAAATAAGATTTTCCAAAAATTACAATTTACAATTTAAAAATGAAAAAGGCATTTTTTAAAACTTTTTTATTTGGGCCCCATAATGAAAATTTAAAATATATGTTTTCTAGATCCATGTCCTTTATACACATATTGGAAATTTCATCGAAATCGATTGACGCAGGAAAAAACAACATGCGTCGAAAGATGTATGATTCTGTGGATTTTAAGCAGAAACTGATCAAAAGTCGTGGAAAACTACGATTTTCATCATTTTTAACCACTTGTAGCTCGTGTGTATGTTAATCGATACCAATGAAATTTTCAACATGTGTATGACTAACATAGATCTACAAAACATACATTTTAAATTTTTATTACGGACCCAAATAAAAAAGTTTTAAAAAATGCCTGTTTTATTTTTGCATTTAACCTTGTGAATTATAATTTTTGTAAAATCTTTTTGTATATCATTTCGTAAACCAATGCTTCTAATTGATTATAAAAAATCAGGTTGTTTGGTACAATTATAAAAATGTTATTAGTTTTTAAAAAGTGTACGAATACTTTGTACACCCACTGTATAGAAATATCACGTTAGTGAATGTTTCCAGACGTTCCGTACAAGAAGATATGCAGATTAACGATTGGCAATGGTGGTTTCTCCGTTTATCGTGAAAGATCAGTTGAATTTCGTTCGCTCGGAAAATAAGCTTCGTTGGAAAATAATCTAGAAAACAGGAATTTGCATAGACATCCACGGTGTGGTAATACGAAATCAAATCGCGACGGTCCCGCGCAAGTATGTGGAACATTTTCAATCGGTTAAGCGATTCGCTTATGAAAACACGGCTGGTTCTCTATCTCCGGCACTTCCCGCTCGCCCGAACAGCTGCCCCGGCTGGTGTTATTAATCTGAATCGCGTGTAGTTCTCGTTAGAAACCCGGCGTGGTATCCTTCGGGAGTATCTGCCGCATCCACGAGCTGCAATTCCTTTCCGATTGGCGTGTTATTAGTTAAGACACGCGCGGGACACGAAGGAAATGGAGCCGGGCGTGCAACACGATCGTACCGGAAACGATCAGCTTCCCGGGAATCCGAGTTCGCGTGTCGACCGCTTCGGTTCACGACGCTCTTGCCTCGAATCTATCTTCTCGTCGCGCGAGCTAATTTCCTGCTGAAGGATGTCCGTGTTCCGTCGTGGATCCCGAGACCGCGTGCACGTGGCAGGAAATTCAAATAATATTCACTGACTCGATTCGCCGTGGGCACCCGTTAGATCCCGTCCGGATTCCCTCGGAATAACGCCGCTATCGTTTGTTTAGTTTCTTCGGGCTTTTCTTTTTCGGCTAATGAATCACACTGACTCGGGCCTCTGGGACATCGTCGTCACGGGAAACGATCGGTTTCTCGAGTCACTGCCTCCTCGGCAGACGGACGTTCATTTTACGCTGCCCGATCTTTCCCTTTTTCATGTCTATTTCTAACGGAGTGTGAAGCAACCACTCTTTTTCCTCTCGTTCGGAGCCAATCCTCGCTACCCTACTTTCGAACTGTCCGCTAATTTGCTTCCCGAAACGAGTTCACGCTGCTCTCCATTTCCAGATACATATACAGTGGGTGTACGAAGTATTCGTACACCTTTTAAAAACTAATAACTTTTTTATAATTCTGCTCCATTGCGATTACGAATTACATTGTAATTTAATTGACTGAAGATCTGAATTATAAATTACAACGAAGTACAATTTAATTCAATTACTTTGTAATTATAATTCTGGAGTAATTCGATTGTAATTCTGCACAATGACCATGATCTTATAAAAATAATTGAAGGAAGAAATCAATTTTGATCTGGGGTTCCACTATCTCGCGATTGACACAGACAATTTTTATTTTGCATAAAGATCTGCAGTCGATTGATCGCAAATCCGACTCGCAACGGCGAGGGTAAATAACAAATAAAATCAACGAAACTCGAAGAAGCGTAACATCGAAACGAATTGTTCATTTCCGATTAAATCGCGAGCTTCTTCAAAACGCATTTTCCTATCTGAGAGGACAAGTAAGATTTTCAGAGTACTCCAGTTAGGACAGATGCTACAATCGCTCGGGCCACGATCTCGGCTGCACCCTGTACGCCATAAATATTCAGTCCACCCTGTACGTAACGCAGGGGGGCGTCAACGGTGGTTCGAGGAGTGCACGGTCCAAAGAAAAAACGAGAGAGAGAGGGAACTCGTGCGAGATTAGCAGCTGATGAAAAGGTGGAGCCTCGCGAGATGACGTTTTAAGTGCCGATGAAATTGTATAGCGATAAGTGCGGCCTCCAATACACCACCACGGGGTTAGGTCGGGCCTCCCATTACCCGTAGAAGGAGTGCACGCACACGCGTCCCCCATCGGGCAGCTATGCGTGCCTGGCTGGCTCTCCGTGCCCCGCTCTAGAATATAATGGCACTCTGTTCGGTTGGGTCCGCGGGCATGAGAACCGATTCGCCATGGGAAGTTGGTATCGCGTATCGATTGGTCGGTGCCCGAGACCACGGAGAGACAGAGTTCCGACGGTCCGGCGTGGTGGTGAACGGGTTAAAGAGGAGAGAGAGCGAGAGAGAGTCAGGAGGCCACTCGTGGCTAGAGGAAATCCCCGAAGGAATGGATCTCCCTCCAGGTTTTATATGGGCCCTTTACGTGGATTTATCGCCGCGCGGTAGACGCACTGCCGGGGCGGGGACAGCGGCGAGGAAGCAGAGCAGAAGAGAGCCTATGGCAGAGGGAAAGGGAAAAAAGAATATGTGTACCGTGAAAGAGGAAGAAGACACGCGCGTTGTAGTCTCTACGTGGGATAAGATACTTCACGGGACGTTAACGTAGGGCTGCCGCGGAGTGATCAAGGTGAAAAGGGTTCGGGGCAATTGTCGACTGTTACTCCGTCGTAATAGACGTTCAACGAAAGCTTTTATACCGTTGAATAGCCTAGCGCGCTCTTTTGTCACCCCTGTGTATCGGGCACGCGTAAATCACCCGCGTGGATCCCGTGACCACTCTCTAATGGTCTCCGGCCTGCGCCAAGTGATTGATACTTCTTTCGCGGAGAAAGCGCGTCCGCATTGTCGATTCGTTCCGACGCGACGGAGGTTCGCGGACTGGCTTATCCGGACCCGGGATTGAAAGGTTTTTAAACGTTCTCCGACGGATTGTCTAACAGTCACCCGTGCAGCACACACAGTTTCTATTCTCGCCTCTAATAGCCGTTTTATGTTTATGTAATCTTCCCCGCCGGATCTTTACCCTCTTTTACTTTAATACGTCGGGTTTGCCTTCACTCTTAATTAGCTGGACTCATTCGTACAGCTTTTGCACTCCAAATTCACACTTTTGCGAATAAAGTATTGTTAAGTCAGTTTTTGTGAAAGAAACCTATTAAAAATTTTATCTGTTGCAAAGATGTGCATCAAATACTTATTTCAAAGTAATTACCAGTTCATTAAATTTGTTATGTATGCAAACTGTGTGTAGATATGTATATTCATTGCAGCCATTTTCTGAATAATACATTTTGAAAGTGAAAGTACATATGTACTTATTAAAGCGTATTGAATATTGGCTCTTATACAGGGTGAGTCCGAAGAAACAGAATACTTAAATATCTCCGTTAATCTTCGTTGTAAAAAAAAACTTCTTAGGACAAAGTTACACTGTTTAAAGGGCCACATGTAATGGTGCAAGGGAAAAAATATTCGAAGTCATTTTTTATGATATTTCAAGGTCATGGATATTTTTTTAATGGAATGAGATATTTTTTAATACATCAATCGATGCAACTGGACATTCGCTATAAAAAAGTACTAACCTATGTATGTCGAAAAGTTAGTAGTTCAAAAGATATTTCAATTTAAAGAACTCTAAAACACCATTGCTGTCGTACTAAGATGTTACACAAGTAAGTGAACGCTAACATCAATTTCAATTTCAATATCAACTCTTCAACTTCATTTTCAACTTCAATCATTCAATTTCAACTTCAATTTCAACTCTGCCATTTCAACTTCAATTTCTACTCTTCCATTTCAACTTCAATTTCTACTCTTCCATTTCAACTTCAATTTTTCAATTTTAATTTGTTAATTTCAAATCTTCAATTTCATTTTCAACGTCAATATTTCAATTTCAATTTTTCAATCTCAACGTCTATTTTTCAATTTCAATTTCAATTATTTAATTTCAATTCGTTAATTTCAACTCTTTAATTTCAACGTCAATTTTTCAATCTCAACGTCTATTTTTCAATTTCAATTTCAATTTTTCAATTTCAATTCGTTATTTTCAACTCTTTAATTTCAACGTCAATTTTTCAATTTCAACTTCAATTTTTCAATATCAATTCGTTAATTTTAAATCTTCAATTGCATTTTCAACGTCAATATTTCAATTTCAATTTTTCAATCTCAACGTCTATTTTTCAATTTCAATTACAATTTTTCAATTTCAATTCGTTAATTTCAACTCTTTAATTTCAACGTCAATTTTTCAATTGCAATTCGTTAATTTCAAATCTTCAATTTCATTTTCAACGTCAATTTTTCAATCTCAACGTCTATTTTTCAATTTCAATTACAATTTTTCAATTTCAATTCGTTAATTTCAACTCTTTAATTTCAACGTCAATTTTTCAATTGCAATTCGTTAATTTCAAATCTTCAATTTCATTTTCAACGTCAATTTTTCAATCTCAACGTCTATTTTTCAATTTCAATTACAATTTTTCAATTTCAATTCGTTAATTTCAACTCTTTAATTTCAACGTCAATTTTTCAATTGCAATTCGTTAATTTCAAATCTTCAATTTCATTTTCAACGTCAATTTTTCAATCTCAACGTCTATTTTTCAATTTCAATTTCAATTTCAATTCGTTAATTTCAACTCTTTAATTTCAACGTCAATTTTTCAATTTCAACTTCAATTTTTCAATTTCAACTCTTTAATTTCAACGTCAATTTTTCAATTTCAACTTCAATTTTTCAATTTCAATTCGTTAATTTCAAATCTTCAATTTCATTTTCAACGTCAATTTTTCAATCTCAACGTCTATTTTTCAATTTTAATTTCAATTTCAATTCGTTAATTTCAACTCTTTAATTTCAACGTCAATTTTTCAATTTCAACTTCAATTTTTCAATATCAATTCGTTAATTTTAAATCTTCAATTGCATTTTCAACGTCAATATTTCAATTTCAATTTTTCAATCTCAACGTCTATTTTTCAATTTCAATTACAATTTTTCAATTTCAATTCGTTAATTTCAACTCTTTAATTTCAACGTCAATTTTTCAATTTCAACTTCAATTTTTCAATTTCAACTCTTTAATTTCAACGTCAATTTTTCAATTTCAACTTCAATTTTTCAATTTCAATTCGTTAATTTCAAATCTTCAATTTCATTTTCACCGTCAATTTTTCAATTTTAATTTGAACTCTTCAATTTACACTAGGAAGTAAACACTAACGTTTTAGTACAACACAATGCTATTTTAGAGTTATTTAAATTGAAATATCTCCTGAACTACTAACTTTTCGACATACATGGGTTATTACTTTTGTATAACGAATGTCCAGCTGCATCGATTGATGTATTAAAAAATACCTTATTCTATTTAAAAAAATATCAATGACCTCAAAATCTTCTAAAAAAATGACCTTGACAATTTTTTCCCTTACATCGTTACATGTGGCCCTTCAAACAGTGTAACTTTATCCTAAGAAGTCTTTTTGTATAACGAAAAGTAACGGAGATATTTAGGTGTTCTGTTTCTTCAGAGTCACCCTGTATATCCATCGCAGTAACGACACCGTTCACATGTGGCACCACCGCAAGAAAAGTGACACGAGTCAAAAATGACAATTTTGAGGTTATGTCATTGAAAAATATGTGTGAAATGCACATGTCACACTCTATCTCGCAATTTATCATACTTACCTTAAATTTAAAAGAAGCTTAAACTATTTCAATATAAGTTTTATACATAGTATTCTTTAAATTGACTTTCCTCAAATGCTGCATTTTTTAGTTGTGTCTAACGTCGCACAGCACTTCGCTGTACCCTCCTGTCCATGGTGTCTTTTTCTGAACCCATTTCAAGTGTAATTGATTCTAAATATTCTTAATGGCTGAAATTGGTTTGCAAAAGGGTGAAATTGATATAGAAAAGGATGAAATTGATTTGCATGAGGATGGACAGCGCTGAAGAATCAGTCGGGCCTAGAAATATTAAAAATTATCTGATCCCGACCCGAACCCGACATTTTCGGGTACCCACCCATTACTTACAATGATCAAATTCAATTCTACGATTTGTTGATAAGAATTCCCGATTCGCCTGAACATCCCCGATCTACCAATGTCCAACAGGAATAATATTACGGCAGTATCGATTTCATCCCTGTATATGCAACGCCCCGTAGTCGAAGCTCGAGCATCTGTTTTATCACCTACTTTCGAGGACTCTCGTAAACACGTCGCAGCAGCAAAACTTCAAAAGCTTGATTGCTGCGGAAGGTTTAAGGCATAGCTCTCGTGTCTGTCTTATCCGCGAGCCAGCTTAAAGGCAGTAGGCTGGGAAGTCTGCTCGATAAAGCACACAGGCCCGTGATGATGAACCCCCGGGGAAACATGAGCGCGAGATAAGTAATCCTTGTATCTTAAACGCGCCCTGCCAACTCGCTGTGCTGCGCTTCGCGGAGCTTTGTCAACCACTCCGAGCGTAATGGGACAGCGGAGTCATTGCGCAGCAATTTTAGCAATGAGGCGTTGCTTTAGCTGAAAGTCAAAAGTCTCCGTAAAACCAACAGGTTATTGCCGGTACAGCAAATTGTTCCGCTCGAATTTTGTTCGTGCTCGTGCACAAAGTAGTTGATTATTCGTCTTTCTAAGCTGCACACAAAAATGGACATTATTTACCCAGATTTGAAATTATGTCCAGCGTATTAAAACAATACACTGGAAGAGCATTGCAATTTTTATTTGATTGGATTTTATTTTACAATTATTGAAATTATAATGATGCTCTCACTGGAAATGATTTTCACATTTCTGTGTCCAAGAACATATTATAATAAAAACCACAGAAAATCTATAGAAATTCTATGATACCGCCTTTATAAGGCAACACATGCCAGCCATTTTTATAGCTCGGTAGTTGCCGGTCAAATGATCGATTTTTTATATTTTTCATTTCATAATTATTGAAATTATGAAGTTGTTTGCGTGGAAATTGATTCGATAAAATTCTGTATCGAAGCATATATTATTGTAAAAATTGCAGAAATTCTAAATAAATAGAGCCTCGTCATTTTTGCAAGCTGAAACATGTTAATCGGTTTTAGTCCTTGGTAGGTTCAGTGTTTAAACTACTTTGATTTTATGGAATTTCTGACGTCGCTGGGTTGTCACTCAGAGGGTTAAGGAATGAAATATTAGTAGTCTTTGCAGACTGGTTCGCGAGTCTAGACTCGATCGGAATCAATTTCTCAAGAACCAGACTGTTATTAATTGCTAATATATGCTAAACTCGCAGGCTCTGCGGCATCGATGCTTAGCAAATCATTAGGGCGTTTGGAAAGCTAGCGCCTCGAACAACCACCCATGAATCGTTGGCACCACGCTGCCACGGAGAAATTATTTTAGGGCCACAGATATTGAATTGTGTCGGGTAACTATAAATACTCGAGAAGAACGTGTTACCGCGCCAATATGTCTGCGGAACCGCGAGCGGGCTTAACACATATTTTCTCCGCGGGTGCATGCATTATTCAAATGAGGCAAATATCGTGGAAACTCTTCGTCCATGCTCCGCTAAAGGTTCCTCCTATTTATGATTCAGAACATTAATACATTTCATAATTGTGAGCGTCTGTGAGTGGAACTCTCTGGCACTGCGGTGGTTAACATTTGAACTACTGGAAAGGATTCTCTCTTCCCAAAAAATATCGGCACGATCAAATTAGCAAGTGAAATGTGGATGAAAGTATTCAAGCTGATTTGGCTGCTATATTAGTATAAATAGGACTATGAACATTTCATCTATAATAAATATATGAGCCGGTTAAAATGGTGCTTGTCGAAACAATTGAATTAAGTGAAAGTTATACATATAAAACACAATAATATGGAAGCGTGTTGCAATTACTTTATTTAACACTAGGTTTACGGAGCACGAAAAATTACTATCCCACATTACTTTATAAAAAAAAATATATTTTTCTTCTAAAAAGGAGAAAATAATTTTTTTAGACATTAGCGACTATAAATAAAAGCGTGGACCGCAAAACTATATTGACGTAATCTTCGTGGGCGTTCCACACTTTTATTTATAGTCACTAATGTCTACAAAAATTATTTTCTCCGTTTTAGTCCATTTTAATATAAGCGTGGTTTTTAAAAAGATTTTTTTTATTTTCTACTTATAAGTCTTTTTTAAATGGAACGCAAGATATAGTAATACTGGTATGATATAGCAAGATATAGAAACGCAAAGTATGATAATATGCGAGATAGAATGAGATGACTCCGAGAGACGACGCACAGTGGAACTTTTCGTCCAAATCGGAGACCAAATCAAAGAACTTTCGATAGAAATGAGGTAGAACGATGAAATTTTTTTAAATTATAGCTGAAACTTGGCAGAATATGGAAAAAATAGGGAGATTATGGTACGAACGTTTTATAAACTTGAGAAAATTCGTTAAACTCTCACAATTTCAAGAAAATTGCGGTTTTTTTAATAACACGGGCGGAAAAAATTTTTTTTTAACATGCTGCGCATCATTTCCTGTAGATTTTTTCACGCTGATTTTAAATCTGGTCTCAAAATTTGTCTACGACCTCAGGATTTTACAAGAAATCGATTTTTGTGAACGAATTGTTTAACGAATTTTCTCAAGGTTATAAAACGTTCGTACCATAATCTTCCCATTTTTTTCCATATTCCGCCAAGTTTCAGCTATAATTTAAAAAAAATTTCATCGCTCTACCTCATTTCTATCGAAAGTTCTTTGATTTTGTCTCCGATTTGGACGAAAGGTTCCACTGTGCGACGTCTCTTGATGGAGTCCGAAATTGTCCGAAATGGAACTGAATGAACGCGTGGAGTAGAAACGCGTAGTGGAGTAGGGAGCACTGGCGCACGGAGTGGGGATCGCTGAACGCGATCGCGTACTACCGAGTATCGCGCGACGAGGTGTGACGGTTAATATCATCATTTTTTTTCTCCAGAACGCACAGTTTTTTTAAAAATTTGTTTTTTAATATTGCATTGTCATTCAGTTCTGAGCTATGTTTAAAGTTTCAAGTCTCTAGCTCATCGGGAAGTGGTGTAAAATTCGATTACAAGGTTTGACGCATACAACAACAACGACAACTCGACAAGCTAATATAAGCGTGGTGAAAATGTGGTCGCATTACTTTCCGAACAGACCGTGTATATTCCAACAGCTCAGACAACCAAAATTTTTCATCTTGCGGCAGATTTGAAGAATCGTATTTCGACGAACCTTCCGAGGCAAATACTCCACTGTGCGGCGCACAGTGAGCCTCGTTACCGGATACGCTGATTAGAAACGTTCACTGTTCCATAGTATCCTTAAATTCCACCTTGTAGAATTTCCATCGTCATCGCGAGTGAATGGCAGGAAAATTCATAGCGAGCCCCTTCAGAAATTCTTGGCGAGATAAAAGCCTCGGGTAACTCGGAGAGTTCCGATAAAGCGGTCCCCGCACCTGCATCTGCATCTCACGCTGACGCGAGTGCACGCTAGAGCACGCTGCTCCTCTCGGCTAGCTCTCTCGCTCGCATCTCGCGTCTCATTGCCGCGATGCGATGGAAGCGGCAAAGCGTAGTAGATAAATACGCGGGCGGGAGGCGCACAGGGCGTAGACTCGCGCCAATAACGACGGCAGATATAAAGGTACCGCCACCATATGGCCGGCACAGGCCAAAGCCGAGCGTTGCATAATCTTTCGCGGCGCGCTGCTCCCAAGCGAATGCACGGTCCCGAGACGATAGGCAGACAGGCGTGTCACGCATCTGTCTACCCTCACGCTCCGCGCGGATTTCGTTCGACCAGCAAGCGGAACCCGCGTCAACCACGCTTTACGGGAAACGCAAGCGCAGGCCGCGTACGCGCGTTCACATTCCTGGGCTCTTCGAATATACCCGACTCCTGTTTTACAGGGTGGGCACAGTAAAGTATTCTAATATCAAATCTATTTTTTCTTCAAAATTTTATTCAAAACTGCTAACTCTGTTCTAACACTTTGCGCTACGAATTATTTTTCTATTCTTTTGCCAATAACTCTCTACTATTTGAAGTGTTCCATTTGAGGCTTAAAGAAATTTATCCAATCAATTTAAAGAACTACATAATTTCAGTAATCGTAAAATGAAAAATACATTTAGTGTTAATCGTTTGATATTTGTTCGTGAATATGTAATTAAGGCAATGATGACGTCAATTTATTTAATTAAAAATTTGTTTTTCAGGGTAGACACAGTAAAGTAGCCTAATATGAAACCCATTTTTTCTTCAATATTTTATTCAAAACTGCTAACTCTGTTCTAACCCTTTGCACTCCGAATTATTTTTCTATTTTTTTGCCAATAACTCTCTACTATTTGAAGTGTTCCATTTGTGGCTTAAACAAATTTATCCAATCAATTTCCATGTAAAGAACTACACAATTTCAGTAATCGTAAAATGAAAAAAATACATTTAGTATTAATCGTTTGATATTTGTTCGTGAATA
Organism: Lasioglossum pauxillum; assembly: GCA_933228785.1. Lineage (NCBI taxonomy): Eukaryota > Metazoa > Arthropoda > Insecta > Hymenoptera > Halictidae > Lasioglossum > Lasioglossum pauxillum. The sequence goes on along the minus strand of OW121705.1, from coordinate 39,827,991 downwards.
TGTAATTAAGGCAATGATGACGTCAATTTATTTAATTAAAAATTTGTTTTTCAGGGTAGACACAGTAAAGTAGCCTAATATGAAACCCATTTTTTCTTCAATATTTTATTCAAAACTGCTAACTCTGTTCTAACCCTTTACACTCCGAATTATTTTTCTATTTTTTTGGCAATAACTCTCTACTATTTGAAGTGTTCCATTTGTGGCTTAAACAAATTTATCCAATCAATTTCCATGTAAAGAACTACACAATTTCAGTAATCGTAAAATGAAAAAAATACATTTAGTGTTAATCGTTTGATATTTGTTCGTGAATATGTCATTAAGGCAATGATGACGTCAATTTATTTAATTAAAAATTTGTTTTTCAGGGTAGACACAGTAAAGTAGCCTAATATGAAATCCATTTTTTCTTCAAAATTTTATTCAAAACTACTACCTCTGTTCTAACCCTTTGCACTCCGAATTATTTTTCTATTTTTTTGGCAATAACTCTCTACTATTTGAAGTGTTCCATTTGTGGCTTAAACAAATTTATCCAATCAATTTCCATGTAAAGAACTACACAATTTCAGTAATCGTAAAATGAAAAAAATACATTTAGTGTTAATCGTTTGATATTTGTTCGTGAATATGTCATTAAGGCAATGATGACGTCAATTTATTTAATTAAAAATTTGTTTTACGGGGTGGGCACAGTAAAGTAGCCTAATATGAAACCCATTTTTTCTTCAATATTTTATTCAAAACTGCTAACTCTGTTCTAACCCTTTACACTCCGAATTATTTTTCTATTTTTTTGGCAATAACTCTCTACTATTTGAAGTGTTCCATTTGTGGCTTAAACAAATTTATCCAATCAATTTCCATGTAAAGAACTACACAATTTCAGTAATCGTAAAATGAAAAAAATACATTTAGTGTTAATCGTTTGATATTTGTTCGTGAATATGTCATTAAGGCAATGATGACGTCAATTTATTTAATTAAAAATTTGTTTTTCAGGGTAGACACAGTAAAGTATCCTAATATCAAATCCATTTTTTCTTCAAAATTTTATTCAAAACTACTACCCCTGTACTAACCCTTTGCACTCCGAATTATTTTTCTATTTTTTTGCCAATAACTCTCTACTACTTGAAGTGTTCCATTTGAAATTTACTTCAAAGGGCACTTCCTTAACTGTTACTTATTTTAAACAATTTGTTTACTAATTCCTAGACTGCGGATCTTTATGCAAAATAAAAAATGTTTGCATTGACTGCAAGACACAGGAGTCAGATAACAATTTCATTCATCCTCTAATTGCCTTATTAAGGCGAAACTAATACACTGGTGGCCTTAAATCTTTTTAATACTTCTACTGTTTTAAGTTGTACGTACCCATCTTTGTCATAAATGCATAAAATCCGCAGTCAACTAAGTACATTAAATACTATTCAAACTTTGTTGTAGTTTATATTTGTGGAACTTATATTTGTTTGTAACTAAAAAGTAAGAAATTAAATAAATAAAGGAAGAACTAAATACATGTAAGAACCCGTTTTATTTACATGTTTCTTTTTTGTCTGATGTCGAGCCACACTCGACGAAGGAATGCAAAGCGTTCAGCAGATATTAAAGTGTTTCATTTGAAATTTACTTTAAAGAATAGTTCCTTGAATGCTACTTATTTTAAATAATTTGTTTACTAATTGTATTAAATATTACTCAAACTTCGTTGTAATTTATATTCGTGGAACTTATAGTTGGTTTTAACTGAAAAATAAGACAATTAAATCCCGGTTTATTTACATTTTTCTTTATGTCGAGTCACACTCGACAAAGGAGTACAAGTGGTATATTGAACTTTTCTATAAAATTATTCCTTCAAAATATATCAATAAAATATATTCAGTTTACAATTTTACTAGACTATAGTGGGATTTAAAGTTTCATAAAAATCTCTATAACTTGTGGAACCTATTAAAAAGAAATGTAAAAAATTGCTTGGTCAAACTGTAGAAAAGCTAGATTACTATTAGAGTTAAGGTAGGATTACAGATCAGTATACTAGGACATAGTTTATTACTTTATTAAGGTTGTTTATACACTGCGACTAGTTTTAAATGCGTTAAAGGATTTGGTGTAGAGTTATACAAATTATTATTACTATTATTTCTTCCTAAAGTAAATAATCAGGAGGAAATATTGCTAAAAAAATCTGTAGGAAAGCTGCAAGCAAGATTCAAAGAGCGCAAGGTGTCTTTAAGGATAGGCACGTTCAAGCATAGTGAAACGATAAAAAATCACCTCGGAAAACTGCTCTGGAATTCCAGCAGAAAAACTGCTTACTCAACGATCGATACCGATCGATTGGAAGCATTTAACGATCCTTCGAGCGCAACCTTGTATAATTCTCGGTAAGGAAATCATCGATTTCGCAAACGCGCTGTATATGCATCGTCGCCATCGCGTCGCTTGGCATTTAAAGAAAATTCAGAACGAGGTTTATTCGATCGCGCGAGTAAGTTACGCGGCGTCCGCCGATTTGGCACGATCCATATATACCGATCTCGTCCCTTGATCGCCGGCAACTAACACAGACAGCCTCGGTGAACACTCGGGAATTCATGTCTTGGCATGGTCGTGCCGCGGAATTAGGGTAAGGTCATTAACGCTGACCTCTGCGTGCCCTCGATCGTCCAACAGTCCAAGAACGTCCTCCGCGGCTCCCAATATGGAATCGCGTTGCCCCAGTTGCGTTCAGCGTTATCCTTCGCGTCCACCTTACAAGGAAAGGCTGCCGTATGCGTCCTGCCGCTATTTATACACCATGATGAATAAGATCGGCCGAGGAAATGTACCGGAGCACCTTGAAAAGTCCGCCGACGAGTCACGAAAAATCGCCAATATCTCGTTAGAAACAAGTTTCCCACTCTCGGCTGTCCGTGCTCGCCAGTACTTTCCGAATCATCTAACACGCAACATTCTTCATTTTATTTATTTATTAAAAATTGTATGGCGAAGTAAGAATTATTGTCGAATTCGGAAACGAATCGTACCATTAAAAAAATTGCAAAAAGATAGCAGAAAGATTGCAAAAAATTGCTTTCTAAGTTTTTTTACAAGAAATATTCCATAATCGTGTTACGAGCCAGGGCCGCGAGCAGCACGAGTGGCCGGCGAAGGGTTATAAACCCAGGAATATGGTATCAATTTGTTAGTTAAGGCACGCGGACGAACCCAATGCGAAATTGGGGAGCCGCTAGGAATATAGACAGCGAGGACGAACCTGACGCGAAGTCAGGGAGCCTCTAGGAATGGAGTCAAACGCAGACGAACCTGATGCGAAATCAGGGAGCTGCTAGGAAGGTGAAACTTCGTGAACGAACCCAATGCGAAATTGGGGAGTCACTAGAACGACGCGCAGACGAACCCGATGCGAAACCAGGGAGCTGCTAGGAGGTTGTAGAATCAGCGCGGACGAACCCAATGCGAAATTGGGGAGCCGCTGGGAAGTTGGATAAAAGCACAGACGAACCTGATGCGAAATCAGGGAGCTGTTAGGATGCGGACGAACCTGATGCGAAATCAGGGAGCCGCTAGGATGGTATAGGTTTCGTGGACGAACCCAATGCGAAATTGGGCAGCCACTAGGTAGGAAAAATCTCTATTTGGATAATTGGTAAGTAGCGAACGAACCTGATGCGAAATCAGGGAGTCGCTAGGATAGTTAGTAGGCCTCGTAACTAATATAATCTAATTGATACAACCCGAGCGGTAAGGTTGTATCGAGTGGGAACGTTCAATTACTATATTAGGATTTTGGACAATAGTAATGGGTTCAATAATCTTGATCTAATTTCCACACAACACAAATATATTCTAATTATAAAGATCTGTAATACAAGTGTGTAATTGTCGCGATTGGAATGTAAAGAAAGATATAGAATGTAGAAAAAGGAATTTACCTAACTACGATGCTCGTTTTTGACGCACTGGCAATGCGGGGGACTCGGAAACAACTTTAACAAACTTTGATCTGAAAGGTACTTTAGCCCGATCTCACTAGAAGTTGCTTTTTCCAAATTGCAGCACGACGTGACGCGATACGTGTCTACCGAAGTACTAACCCCCGAGAGTAAGAATCTGAGGGTTTATATACCCCTACAATGAATGGAATACTCTGTTTATAATCTAATCGCGCTTAGAGATTAGGGCTTAGTGCCAGACTCTCATTTTTGTCACCTCTAATAAGATCGGGGCCAGAACTCGGTCCTAAATCAAAGGGTTCAACTATGATATGAAAGGTTATCTAGGACGCTTCCTGCCAGAGACGATCTGGAAGAGATTCTTGTGAGAAAACGAACGGAATATATTCTCTATCCGTAACAATCGCGTGAAAGTTCTTTTGAAACCATGTATATGTGATAAAAACATTTCCGATCGGAGAGCTAATAAACTAATAACAGAGTAATCTCTACTAATCACGATTCGTGATTCACCCTGTATATTAAACTGATTATTAAAAAAACTTATCCCCCGAGTTAGAAATTCGTAGACATGTCGCGTGTAAATTACAGTCGCTTGCCCTTGGGTGACCTTGAACCAGTGACCTTGGACCTAGACCTTCATAATAATTCAATGTTTTCTTCGAGAAACCCCTGTCTGTTTTATTGGTTTCTAATTGGCGTCCATTCAAGGATAAAAATCCCCCATATTGTCGATGATAAATTGATTCATATTATGCAGGGTGTTCCACCACGGGCGTTGAAATTGTGCGGAGCCTTGCGCTAGTATATAAGGGATGCTGAATAGTCAAGTCGGAGATTAAGAGGAAGAAGATTAATAAGCCGCGTTATTAATCTGTTTGTAAATAGCGGCTCGCGACGCTCGCGATGAAATGCCCTGTGCATTAAAGCCCGTTATCCGGTCGGAACTCCGAAACTCTCGTTACACCGGACAATCGATCCCGCAAAACAACTGAAAAGGCGAGGAAGATCAACAAAAGCCTGATCAAGTCTTCTCCGGGTGAAAACGTGCGGACAGCTGGATCCCGCGCGAGGATACCGGAATTATATCACACTTGAGAAAGGGGGACGGCTGAAAAGGCAGCGAACGATTCCCCGGTGCTCGTCTCATTAATCAGTATCAAGTTGTCCGCGTCAGTCTTTGAAAGACGCGGCTTACCAGTTGGCGATCCCCGTCGTCCCACGAGGAAAACTCCGATCTACGGGGGTTGGAGAGAGGGTGCAAGAGGGAGAGATTGCGTGAGAGAGAGGGTGGGGAGGAAAGAGGCAGAGGACGTGTTCAGGATTAGGCTCGTTTCTGACTGTGGAAAGGTGTAAACGCTTCGCCGTGGGACCAGGGACGCGGCATTCCACTATGGCTATGCATAAACGGTCGGCATGGTCCGCGCCGCTGCCCTCTCAAGAGGAGTAGTAAATTATCACCATAATAACCCCATGGAAGCGGATTGGATTTCTCACACAGTCTCTCTTTCGTTCCCTCGGCCTGTCTCTATTTCTCATTCGTCCGTCTACCCGGCCAGCCGCCTCCTACGCCAAGAGGATAGGAGGACGGACCCTCTCTCACCGCCACCGTTTACGCTATCCGCGGTGTTTACACGCGGCGGCGGTTTTATGGGAATGTTAATGGGTGACATTCCACCCTCCGGACGGCACTGGATGGCGAGCCCAACCTGTCCTCCGCCGATGCTCGTCATTTCATGGCGAGTTTGTTTCACGACTGTTGCCGATTACCAGCCAACCGATCATCGTCTCACTTTCGTAGCAATATCCACTTCGCTGTCGTTCCACATAAGTACTCCCTCCCAATTGTTCGGTATACGGTAGGGGAATATTCTTTAGTAGCCTGCCAATTGCTCTCGATACGTGGAAAACGAAATTAACAATTGCCTCCTTGACCATCTAGTTGCCTCTACCAATAGTTCGCGGACCAAGCTTTCTCGTGCGTAAACGTGGACAACTCTATTAACACATTACCGACCGGTGATTATTGCATAATTTTGAAAAATATGGTACACGGCTAAACAGTTTTTAATGGAACCTTCAATAGCAACAGCAATTCTCATTGTGAACTAATAAGTCAATCTCAATAACGTCATTTAATAGTTTCATTTAAAATTACAATGTAAAAGGAAGTTACTGTGCTTTCTTTTGGTACAGCAGAATTATTGAAAACCCTGTTAATAGACTTCCGGTAGGTTTAGTGTTCACACTCTACAATAATTCTTTTCACACTGTTCAATAATTCTGTTGTACCAAAAGAAAGCACAGCAACTTGCTTTTACATTGCAATTTTAAACGAAACAGCAACAGCAATTCTCATTGTGAACTAACAAGTCAATCTCAATAACGTCATCTAATAGTTTCATTCAAAATTGCAATGTAAAAGGAAGTTGCTGTGCTTTCTTTTGGTACAGCAGAATTATTGAAAACCCTGTTAATAGACTTCCGGTAGGTTTAGTGTTCACACTCTACAATAATTCTTTTCACACTGTTCAATAATTCTGTTGTACCAAAAGAAAGCACAGCAACTTGCTTTTACATTGCAATTTTAAACGAAACAGCAACAGCAATTCTCATTGTGAACTAACAAGTCAATCTCAATAACGTCATCTAATAGTTTCATTCAAAATTGCAATGTAAAAGGAAGTTGCTGTGCTTTCTTTTGGTACAGCAGAATTATTGAAAACCCTGTTAATAGACTTCCGGTAGGTTTAGTGTTCACACTCTACAATAATTCTTTTCACACTTCTCAATAATTCTGCTGTACCAAAAGAAAGCACAGCAACTTGCTTTTACATTACAATTTTAAATGAAACAGCAACAGCAATTTTCATTGTGAACTAACAAGTCAATCTCAATAACGTCATCTAATAGTTTCATTCAAAATTGCAATGTAAAAGGAAGTTGCTGGGCTTTCTTTTGGTCCAGCAGAATTATTGAAAACCCTGTTAATAGACTTCCGGTAGGTTTATTGTTCACACTCTACAATAATTGTTTTCACACTTTTCAATAATTCTGCTGTACCAAAAGAAAGCACAGCAACTTGCTTTTACATTGCAATTTTAAACGAAACAGCAACAGTAATTTTCATTGTGAACTAACAAGTCAATCTCAATAACGTCATCTAATAGTTTCATTCAAAATTGCAATGTAAAAGGAAGTTGCTGGGCTTTCTTTTGGTCCAGCAGAATTATTGAAAACCCTGTTAATAGACTTCCGGTAGGTTTATTGTTCACACTCTACAATAATTGTTTTCACACTTTTCAATAATTCTGCTGTACCAAAAGAAAGCACAGCAACTTGCTTTTACATTGCAATTTTAAACGAAACAGCAACAGTAATTTTCATTGTGAACTAACAAGTCAATCTCAATAACGTCATCTAATAGTTTCATTCAAAATTGCAATGTAAAAGGAAGTTGCTGGGCTTTCTTTTGGTGCAGCAGAATTATTGAAAACCCTGTTAATAGACTTCCGGTAGGTTTAGTGTTCACACTCTACAATAATTCTTTTCACACTTTTCAATAATTCTGCTGTACCAAAAGAAAGCACAGCAACTTGCTTTTACATTACAATTTTAAACGAAACAGCAACAGTAATTTTCATTGTGAACTAACAAGTCAATCTCAATAACGTCATCTAATAGTTTCATTTAAAATTGCAATGTAAAAGGAAGTTGCTGGGCTTTCTTTTGGTGCAGCAGAATTATTGAAAACCCTATTAATAGACTTCCGGTAGGTTTAGTGTTCACACTCTACAATAATTCTTTTCACACTTTTCAATAATTCTGCTGTACCAAAAGAAAGCACAGCAACTTGCTTTTACATTACAATTTTAAATGAAACAGCAACAGCAATTTTCATTGTGAACTAACAAGTCAATCTCAGTAACGTCATCTAATAGTTTCATTCAAAATTGCAATGTAAAAGGAAGTTGCTGTGCTTTCTTTTGGTGCAGCAGAATTATTGAAAACCCTGTTAATAGACTTCCGGTAGGTTTAGTGTTCACACTCTACAATAATTCTTTTCACACTTTTCAATAATTCTGCTGTACCAAAAGAAAGCACAGCAACTTGCTTTTACATTGCAATTTTAAACGAAACAGCAACAGTAATTTTCATTGTGAACTAACAAGTCAATCTGAGTAACGTCATCTAATAGTTTCATTCAAAATTGCAATATAAAAAGAAGTTGCTGGGCTTTCTTTTGGTGCAGCAGAATTATTGAAAACCCTGTTAATAGACTTCCGGTAGGTTTAGTGTTCACACTCTACAATAATTCTTTTCACACTTCTCAATAATTCTGCTGTACCAAAAGAAAGCACAGCAACTTGCTTTTACATTACAATTTTAAATGAAACAGCAACAGCAATTTTCATTGTGAACTAACAAGTCAATCTCAATAACGTCATTTAATAGTTTCATTTAAAATTACAATGTAAAAGGAAGTTGCTGTGCTTTCTTTTGGTACAACAGAATTATTGAAAACTCTGTTAATAGAGTTCCGGTAGATAGAGTGTGAACACTAAACTTACCGAGCACTAAAAGTGTTGAGGCTCTATTTATTTAGATTTTGTAAATAAATAAAGAAATTTATCCAATCAATTTCCATGTAAAGAACTACATAATTTCAGTAATCGTAAAATGAAAAATACATTTAGTGTTAATCGTTTGATATTTGTTCGTGAATATGTAATTAAGGCAATGATGACGTCAATTTATTTAATTAAAAATTTGTTTTTCAGGGTAGACACAGTAAAGTATCCTAATATGAAATCCATTTTTTCTTCAAAATTTTATTCAAAACTACTACCCCTGTACTAACCCTTTGCACTCCGAATTATTTTTCTATTTTTTTGCCAATAACTCTCTACTATTTGAAGTGTTCCATGCACCATATTATTGTGGTCTGTAAAAGATGTATCATTTTTGCTACTGGAACTAAAAATCTGGTGCTAAAAATCCTAAACTTCAATCGCTCCCACATTGGCCAGGAGTGTATAAAATTTTGCAAAAGGTCGTAGAAAATAAACCACCAGTACTTTGTACGAGGATGTGAAAATCTGTGAATTCTCTTTCATTCTACATTTTATTGGTCGGAGTCGAACGATCGTAATCTACTTGGAGGCTTAACGAAGTATTTCCAGTCAGACTTCGTTTCCCTATGTTTCTTGAAGCATCTTCGAGACGTAAATATACAACTAAGAATTCAAGCTTATTACGGTATCCCTGAGAAACATTTATTCAAGGAACCTTCCGTTATAACGAAGCGGAAGACACTTGAATAAATACTACATAGTAGCACGCTTGGCTATAGTTGAAGTAGAATATGTTTACCCGAGTCAGACGAGTAAACTGATCTACCCGCGTGCCAACATTTACACACCGTTATCGTAGTTTCTGTGACAAACTCGAAAAACGCACGCATGGCCTAACAATTTTTATTTATTTTTCGATTTTACGTTAACATTGTACTTATTTTTAAGCCGTAAACCATAGTCGTTTTCGTCGGACGTATCATTCATAGGGTAAAAATCTTCAAAAGAACTGGAAAAAGTTTAGCAACCATTTTTGTGACGTCCGGTGATCCAGCCAAAATATATCTTCTATTTTGATAATTGAAGGGGTGAGTGGATAAAGGTGTCAAGTTTGTTTTCTGTAAAAGAGTTCTTAACAAAATATGTTGTCCTTTTTTGATGGATGAAGATAATTATTATCTTTTTTTGTATTAGATTGTATTTATTGTATGTATATATATTTGTAATTGATTTGTGTTATTATCTTCATTCATCAAAAAAGTACAACATACCTCGCTAAAAACTCTTTTACAGAAAACAAACAATTTGTTACTTGACACTTTCATCCATCCACCCAATCAATTGCTATCAGTGATGGAACTACCGAACGTGACACTTCTAACCTCCTGAATTGAGATTAGAACCAGAGTTGGACAAAAATTTAATCAACGATTGACGATTAACTTCATCAATCGATTGAATCAGTCTCCGATTTTTCGATGATTTCTTTTTTTAATCAACGATTGACGATTAACTTCATCAATCGATTGAATCAGTCTCCGATTTTTCGATGATTTCTTTTTTTAATCAACGATTGACGATTAACTTCATCAATCGATTGAATCAGTCTCCGATTTTTCGACAATTTCTTCTTTTAATCAACGATTGACCATTAACTTCATCAATCGATTGAATCAATCGTCGATTTTTTAATGATTACCATTTTTCACCTCAGTCAGTCACTAATAGTTAGTTAAAATTTCTTTACAAATAGCAAGTACGGTATTTAAAAGTTTACCTTATAATCATTGTTGTCTCCCTTGTTAAATATCTATTATATTAATTATGTATATATTTTCAGACGCATTTCTCTTGAAAATGATTCAAATCCGGATCGAAACGTTGAGAATTTAATTTTTGCAAATTTGCTTAGTCTGTATTATTGATCGAAACCGTGCGCCGAGAGCATATTTTAGTTTATTACCATTTTTAATCGTATACATCAATCAATCAATCTTGATTAAAATGTTAATCGATTAATGCCCAACTCTGTGTAGAACGAAAGATTTAAGCAATAGACACGAACAACCCTGGTTCGCGCTTCCATGCAATTATTTCATATGGTATAAAAAACGAAGGAGAATCTCCCGCCGATGATATTTTCGAACTTTCGATCGTTCGTTCTAGATTTTTCGAAGGATCCTGCCCGCATACCGCGGAATCCATCGGCGTGAATGCAAACGCTGGGAATTAGCTTGGCACGTTGGAACAGGCGATAAACTTCAATTAGACGACGCGGCCTCTACTCTCCCTCTCTGTCCCTTTTCTACAATTCCATCTTGGCTTCTTCACGATGCATATCGACGCAACAACTCGCGCGCGTAGAGCGCGTGCTCGCGGATGCAGAACGGATTTAAGGGCCGTTCGCAGTCGGGGATCGCCTAGACTATGAAGCAATTATACGGTTCTACGAATTCTGTGCACGATTGTCAACAGCCTCGTAACTCCTTGTCAGGGTTGGGCCCCATGCTCCGTCCAGAATTCTCCTTTTCTCCGCCGAGAATAGGAGTTGATTTTAGCTTCACCATAAACATTTCCCCATTCTCCGTAAATTGCTTTGAATTTGTATCACTGGTTTTTCGAAAATCCCGCTATCACAGTTCACTCGTAACCGGTCGCGGATGTTTGTTAGAGCTCGACACAAACTCCGATGTTCACTCTGTGCTGGGGTTGGAGTTTATTTTCGGGTTGTAGTATCTTCGAAAATATGAGTACACCAAATTTCAAATTTTTGCGCGAAGGAAGACGAAATCTACTTTAGTTGCAAACATACAATTTCATCGTGCACGTGATAAGAAGTCAACACACATTATCGACTTATGACGAAGATTTCAAACAGAGTCTACTAAAAGTAAAAGTTATTCCTCTCTTTTAGGTCGAAATAAAATTCTGTTTTGTCAGAGCTAGACTGCGGATGTTTATGGAATTTTCAATTTTCGTAAACAAACTTTAAGAAAGTGGTACCAAATAAAATCCTATTTTCAATGGTAATAACTAGGTTGCGGATCTTTACACAAAATAAAAAATGTTTGCATTGCTTGCAAAACACACATACCAACTAAAAAATTTGTTTATCATTTAATTATCTGATTAAACTGAAACTGATACACTGACGTCCTTAAATCTTTTTAATATGACCACTGCTTCAAATTGTGCGTAGCCATTTTTATCATAAATGCAGAAGATCCGCACTCTATAAATAGCTAGACTGCGGATCTTTGTGCAAAATAAAAAATGTTTGCATTGCTTGCAAAACACACATACCAACTAAAAAATTTGTTTATCATTTAATTATCTGATTAAACTGAAACTGATACACTGACGTCCTTAAATCTTTTTAATATGACCACTGCTTCAAATTGTGCGTAGCCATTTTTATCATAAATGCAGAAGATCCGCACTCTATAAATAGCTAGACTGCGGATCTTTGTGCAAAATAAAAAATGTTTGCATTGCTTGCAAAACACAGGTACCAACTAAAAAATTTGTTCATCATTTAATTATCTGATTAAACTGAAACTGATACACTGACGTCCTTAAATCTTTTTAATATGACCACTGCTTTAAATCGTGCGTAGCCATTTTTATCATAAATGCAGAAGATCCGCACTCTATAAATAGCTAGACTGCGGATCTTTGTGCAAAATAAAAAATGTTTGCATTGCTTGCAAAACACAGGTACCAACTAAAAAATTTGTTTATCATTTAATTATCTGATTAAACTGAAACTGATACACTGACGTCCTTAAATCTTTTTAATATGACCACTGCTTTAAATCGTGCGTAGCCATTTTTATCATAAATGCAGAAGATCCGCACTCTATAAATAGCTAGACTGTGGATCTTTGTGCAAAATAAAAAATGTTTGCATTGCTTGCAAAACACAGGTACCAACTAAAAAATTTGTTCATCATTTAATTATCTGATTAAACTGAAACTTATACACTGACGTCCTTAAATCTTTTTAATATGACCATTGCTGCAAATTGTGCGTAGCTATTTTTATCATAAATGCATAAAATCCGCACTCTAATAATAACTAGACTGCGGATCTTTATGCAAAATAAAAATGTTCTGCATCATTTGTGGGAGGCAGGAGTTAAATACAAATTTATTTCATCCCTTTATGGTCTGTTTACATTGAAAACAACGTAACACCATTCTTAGATTTTTCTAACATTTTATTAACTTCCCGATTTTATAGGCAAGTTATTGTAATGACCCCGAAAATCGAAAATCGATTTTTTAGCAGATCTTCACGTTTCATGGTCATTGAAGTCATTTTACACAATTTTTATCAAAATGTTTGTATGTGTGTGTGCGTATGTTTGTTTCTATGATATCAAATTTTTCGTTAACGTTTTCTGAAAAGTAACAACGCGATCAGAATGATGAATGATACAATCGATGTGCCCCGTCGTAACTTAGAGCTGATTAGATTTTGGTCCATATTGGTCAAGTAGTTTTTTAGATTTTTAGTATTTTTCGAAAGGAGTTGATTGTACAATGCAATTTATAAGGGAGGACGGAAATTTTCCACCAAAGAAACAAACGCAATTACATAAAAAATTTTTTTCTTAATTTAAAAAAATTTTTTTCATTTAAAAAATTTTTTTTTTAATTTTATTTTTTTTTATTTATGCAACTAATGCTAATGTTACCGCTTACAATAATTGAAAATTATCCCAATTCAAGAGTGAGTTTATCATCTCTACTCCCGAGAATACATTTTGGGAGAATATCGATGAAAGTACAAGAAAAAAAACGATGTTGGCGAAGTTGGCGAAGGAGTAACGAATCGGGAAGTTTTTTGTGTGACTCCTGAAGAGTCACACACCAAATAAAAAAGATTAATAGCAGTAGGCCCTACTAACCATCAGTAACCTTCTCGCAAGAGCACTCGATGACAACCGTGTGCAAGCGCAGATGCTCAACTATAGGGACCTATTCACGATCAAACGCAACAATTACACTGTCCAACAAATTTCAACTTTTTTTATGTTCCCAGATTACTATTGGATCCTTCTTATAGAGTTTTTTGCGCTGATTCCGAATCTGTTTTTAATTTTTTTCCTATACGCACAGTTTTTGAGGAACATGGCTTTGAAAAAAAAACATATTTTTTAACTTTAAACAAATATTGTGATGTTATTATAAAAGATATTGAATTGTTCTTTGCAGCCAAAGATTCTGTGGACTTTCCCGAATACAGTGATATCCAATATTAATACACTATGCTTGTTTAAACATGTTTAAACAATGATTAAAGACGGAGAGACACCATTTTTGCACCAATTTTTGAAGATATTTTTAAATTTATCTCAAAAAATAAGGGTCCAGCGGAAAATCGAACTATACCACGCGATAGAGCAGACTTTTATCTTGAAAAACCCCCCTTTGAAGTTTTCGACATCGACGTTTTTACCGAACCAGAAAGCAAAATATCTTCGCCCGACATGCGTTGCCGCCAGTGGCGCTCTGGACGAGATATGGCGCAGCGACGGGATACGGAGCGGCGAACGACCGTTGTAATGGCGAGCGCCACTGGCGGCAACTCATGTCGGGCGAAGATATTTTGCTTTCTGGTTCGAAAAAAGCGTCGACGTTTCAAACTTCAAAGCGTGGTTTCTCAAGATAAAAGTCTGCTCTATCGCGTGGTATAGTTCGATTTTCCGCTGGACCCTTATTTTTTGAGATAAATTGAAAAATATCCTCAAAAATTGGTGCAAAAGTGGTGTCTCTCCGCCTTTAGTGATTGTTTAAACATGTTTAAACAAGCATAGTGTATTAATATTGGATATCACTGTATTCGGGAAAGTCCACAGAATCTTTTGCTGCAAAGAACAATTCAATATCTTTTATAATAACATCATAATATTTGTTCAAAGTTGAAAAATAGGTCATTTTTTCAAACTCAAATTTCTCAAAAACTGTGCGTATAGGGAAAAAATTAAAAACAGATTCGGAATCTGCGCAAAAAACTCTATAAGAAGGACCCAATAGTAATCTGGGAACAAATTTGGTGTTGGACAGTGTTATCGTGCAGCATGATGTTTACGCAAATCCACATTGTATTAATTAGTCAATCAGTATCATTCACGATCAATCGTGTTCCGCATTGTTGCGCAAATGCTTGATCGTGAATAGATCCCCTTAGTCGATCGCGAAAGATATTGGAGAGGGGTGGAAGGTATCGCGAAGGATGAAATTCTTGGAAAAGCCGCGATAAGGAGAATTGAATGCTTATCGCGGCTAGCTGCTGTAAGTGGTTGCTCGCAGCTTAAGCTCGGCCGCTCATATGGCCGGGCTTGTCTGTTAGCGGCGATGCCGTATCTCCTTCCATCTCGTTTCTTCCGTCGTTGTAATTGCGAACTCTCGCGGCACTCTCGAGGGCCGCGCCGCAGATGAGTTATACTGGCGGCGCAGGGACTCGCACGGTGGGCCCCGGTGATGGGCCCGGTACCGAGGTGAGACTGTTCACCGGTCCTGACACCTGACGGCCAGCGGCCAGAAAGGGGATCGGAGCCGCGCTAAGTGCGCCAAGCAGCTCCACGCCGGGCTCTACGCCGCGCCGGGGCTCCACACACCGTGTGCGCGAATACCGCGATTTATTTCCGCACGCGTAATGCACGCCGGTGATCTATCCCCTTAGCTGCCTCGAGAAAATATCACTAATTAGCTACCGGGATTAATCGGGACACGCGATTGTGTCGTCGTCGTCCAGGAAAACTCGAGATCGTGTTATCTTACACCTTGTTCCGTTCCAAGACGAAACAGATGTTCTACACGTGTCGGGCAATTGATAGGATGGTTGATATAAATATTTGCTGTATTGAACCCTCCGTGTGCTGTGCCGGAGTCATTTTTCACCGGGAGCATCCAAATTGTCATTTAAGTACTCAATTGGTGGCAATTAAACCAACTGAATAGCTGTTTCATTGAGGATATCGAAAAGTAAATTTTATTAATTAGTAATTAGAGCTGTGAACGGTCCTAAGCATTATTAATTATATAATTATAAAAACCAGTCCGTTGTCCAAGGGTTAAAATAACAATTTTATGCATTTCACACAAGTTTAAAAGAGATCAGAGTTATTAATAAAAATGACTCTTTACAGGATAATGAAGTTCTCACCTTGGAAATTTAAGTCTAAAATTATGAAATGTAAAGTACATCCAAATAGTGCATTTCAATGATTGCACACACAAACGTAAAGAGAATCATGCTAACCGATTAAATATTAAAGGTAATTTTCACCTTGACAGTGAGCTTGCTTCTTATTTAGCATTCTCCATCTCACAGCAAAAGATGTCAGAATTTATTATAACTCTTGATCAGAAACCGTGTTAACTTCCCCTCGGCGTTTTTGATTGTGTGCTCCTAAACACGTCTCTTTTTTCGTTCTCGACAGGCATTTTTCCAGACAGCTTGGCTCGAGACATACCAAGTTTTCATTTTTTCCCCCGTGGCAAGCGAGCGAGCGGTTCTCGCAAAAGAGCAAACAAAATGCGCGGGAATAAGATTTCCCTTTCAACGAGACACGAGCGCGGGTTCTATAACGATTGTGCGGACGATCCACGGTTGAAAAGAGCACGGTACGCTTCGTCTTTATTACGAACAATGCCTCCGCGAGAGGTTTATTATCCTCGTTCGTTTGACGCGCGGGGCGCACACGCGCGAAGTTGAACACGCACACACCGTTGCACGCACGCGCGCGAGCGCAGGGCAAAGGACGTGCCTCGCAATGATTACTTTCGCAGAAAGTCCAGATAAGCAAATCAAGAGTAACAAAAGGAGAAACGCCGCGCCGGGGCCGTATCGATAATCATTCGATTTCAATGCGGTGAGATAGCCAACCCCCCATCCCCCGTTCTCCTTTTATACGGTGACCGCTATCAACGCGAACCACTGTCCGTCCATGCACGACGAGAACAAAGAGCAATGTATACTCAGGGACGAATTGTGCTTGAGTTGACGCGCAGTATGTTGGTCAAGTAGGAGACTTCGAGTCGTAATGATCTAGCTTCGGCATCGCCGTTTTGCCCCCTCTGGCTAACAGTGCGCGCACGCACGCATAAATATTCATACGCGCGCCTCAAGGATCACCGGCTGCCATTCTACTCGTAAGGAGGACGCGGTGGCAATTCGAACTTTTCCGTATTGTCGTTAAAGAATTTTTTACCTCGCTTATAAGGTGAAGTGCCCTAAGTCTGGACAGTCCAAAAGTGATACCTAAATCTGGACAATTGAATTTTCATAGTAAAATCAGTAATTAAAAGATTAAATAATTATATTATATATTTTGAGGCCTTAGCTACAAGTAGGTGTGAATATTATTTCATTGAGACATCAATTGAAATTTAAAAATGAATTCAAAGTTCATCTGAAAACAGTATACAAAATAGTCTATTTACATGCGAATCATGTGCATTTATAGTTCGAACTTTTGTTAGAAAAAAAGATATAATTTAAGCCCTCAGACAAAAAATAATTATCACGCATAATAATATTGATATTTCAAAATAAATTGGCAATCAAACTTAACGTAAATAATAATTATTAATCCAAATATTAGATGTCCAAGATTAGGACTGTTTTCAAATATAAGTACTCCATACTGGGACGCGATGACAGTAGCTGTCCCACTCTAAGCTTATACGCAATGTGCTTACGCCTGAAGCCAGACACGTGTTTGTGAATAAAATCAACGCATTGTTTGCAAATTATTTAACTACATGTACGTATAATTAGTCTTCTATTAGCTTGAATAACGTATGTAGAAAATGTATTCCGGTTGTGACGTTAATAATACTTTATGTTTACATCTTAAATCTATCAGTATTACTACCTAACCCTAAAAGTTGTATTATGACAAGTTTTATTAAAACAGTAAATGAAAATAAATATATATTTGGTTAAATAATACAATACTATAATCTATGATAAGAATACTACATATTACGCAAAGCATCTTCTATTCGTCATGCGCAACAGCGCCACCAACCAACGTTTTAGGTTATGTTCGCTCGATCAACTCGTAAATTGAATTTGTCCCGATATAGGCTTCACTTCTGTCCAGGTACTAGCTTAGATTGGATTTAATAAGTCCAACTATAGGTTTGAATTATTCTTGTTAATACAATTAAGATATTAACCTAAACAATGATTTTTTTATTTTAAATTACTTTAGAAACTCTGAACTGTATGTTAAAACTCTTAAGGATGTTCTGGAGGTATATAAAAACGCAACAAAATTTTTGAAAATTTGGCAAGATATAATTCTTACTAAATTAATGCAATTACCAAAGTTTGGGTTCGATTCACTGCACCGTTTAAGAATTATAGCAACTTATAGTTTGCACATTTTAACACGTCTTCTTATGGAGAATTCATAAAATTCCACTTCAAACTCTATTTAAACCTTGAAAAAACGCAACTAGAAACTTTAGCTTTTTTTTATATGTAGTAAAAATTATATAATTAATTATGTTCAAAATTTATTAGGATTCACTGAACAGTTACAGAGCAAAAAAATTATAAACTGTTACAAAACTTCAAATTTATCGTGTTGTCTCTTACTATCATGGAAACGCGACAAGTGTAAACCACTGAATATAGTTACAGAGGGTACAGTATTCGCAAAAGTTTCATGCAAAATATAGTCATGAATGGCTTTCATTGCCAATATATTGATGGATTTCGAATTTCTTGTACTATTGTCTCCCATTGTACCTCCAGAACATCCTTAAGAAATTGTTTTTGTTTGTTTAAAGTGATAAAATTTAAAATAGAAAAACATGCTGTCCAGGCATAGGGCACTTCACCTTATTAGCTTGCCGAGTTGTCGTTGTCGTTGTCGATGTTGTCGTTGTCGTTGTTGTATGCGTCAAATCTTGAAATCGAATTTTAAACCACTTCCCGATGAGCTTAGAGACTTGAAACTTTAAACATAGCTCAGAACTGGGTGACCATGCAATATTAAAAAACAAATTTAAAAAAAAACTATGCGTTTAGGAGATATAGACTATTAAAAATTTAACCATTACACCTCCCCGCGCGACGCTCGGTAGTACGTCATCGCGGCCAGCGATCCCCACTCCGCGCGCCTGCGCTTATCTACTCCACTACGTGTTCCCACTCCGACTCATCCCCACTCCACTGACCCACTTCGCATCATAGGAGCTCAGTTTACTTACTGAGTTGGTTAGGATTAGGTCGGGTGGAGGGCGACAAGGGCCGGCGATTCTGCTCGGTGAGCAGCTCGCGGTCGTCACTACAAACCAATATGGCGGCGCCCTTACCTGTCAAAAACACTGCAGATTGCTCAACTTTAAGCAAGCATAACTCCTAAACCATTGATCCCACAGACTCGAAACTTCGATCTGCAGCCGCCCCGGGTACAATCTACTGAATTACATACCAAATACGTCATAATTTATAGGAGAATGACACAAATTTTGAGTCCGGTGAAGTAAAGTTTACCCTCTTTAAGTAATAAGTATTTTTAATTAAAGACAAATCTATGAAACCCCGGGTAGCACCGCAACAACAGAACGTAAACAGATCCAATTAACTTGTCAATAAGATATCTTCGTATCGCAGTATATCTTAGAATCGTTTATCGACGACAGCTGTGTCATAAAGTTTACGTTTCGATGCGTATTATAAACGACAGAAGTGTTATCGTGGTATCCTTGACTGCAGGGAACGTATTAATAAAGGGTGTTTACCTTTCGGCGAAGTATTCAGCTTCGATGATTGAAGAGGTTATAGCCCGCTTGAAGAATGATTAGCCACCTGTGTAGGCGTTAAGTAGATTCTTGTTTCGAAAGTTTTCACCGTTAAAGTAAGAAGGGTGTGTCGTTGCGAAACGACGATGGCGTTCAATTTAGAGGATTGATGGGCTCCTGTCTCTCAATGCGAGGATATATCTTGTCACTGTAACGGTTGTAATTTTATCAATTATAAATTGATTTATCCTCGAGGCGTGGATAGGCGATTAGAGGATCAGACTTGCGCGGCACACGGCGACCGTTCTGATGTAATGCAGAAATACAGATGTCCGCTTTAGGCGGCGACGAGTTCACCAGCCCAGTTAATCAGGAGCGAACGACTGACGCTGACGTCGACGTTACACACGCGTTATATTCCATCTTTTCCGGTTTACCGCTCGTAAATTATTACGGTCGAGCGACGATCCCTTAAAACACACGACATAACCGGGCATAAATTCCGGTCCGCGCATGTACGAGACACGCGTGTGCCCGCCGCGCCGCGCGTTACATCGGCGACCCCGATCGGGAAAAACATACCTCCAATTAGAACGCGCTTCCTAGGGCGAATGCCTTTTAGTGCGCGGCATTATAAATCAGATGATATGTAGCTCGTTCTTGTGCATCTACATTCCTCCTAGGAAGGATTAATTGGTACCCTCGGCTTTTGGTGAAAGTCGTAATTACTGTTCGTCCCCGAGTGTATCATGTTTTACGAGGCTGTCGCCGGTTTTGATGGGTCGATGCCTTTCCTTCTTCGCAGCATCATTGTTCCTCGTTGAATCGGCACACATCATACGGTGTACGAATTTTATATTTCGCTGTAACATATGGAATGGTCGACTTCAGCTTGTCAGTACAGTGAAGCCTTGATCTAAGAAAACTTTCCTCACCTGGAAGGGCCGAGAAGCTCGAAATGTACGATCTAAGAAAGAGCACAGAACCGAGGGTTTTTTAGGTCAATGCTTTACTGCATTTTAACCCTTCAGTCGAGAGGCGACTCAAATAAATTTTTAGTCACCACTAAAGATTGCTGTACCATTATTCACAATATTGTTTACATTATTAAATATGTTGGTATTTAACTCTCGTACGCTCCTCGAAAATAGTTGCATAATATATTCTATGATAATATCTTACCCTTTTCTGCTGTACACGTTAACCTAACAAATTATCTTTCCTTTATGACGTCACATTTTAGAGAAATACATCTCGCACACAGATAAAGAGAGACCAGTCATTTTATGGTATGCAAAAATAGTAAATGAGTGAATTTTCACCCCGAGGAACGTATTAGGGTTAATCAATTACTACACATTTAAGTATTGTATGATACTTATGGGAACTAATTTTTTTATGAGATTGTAAGGTCATCGATATTTTTTTATATGCAATCAGATATTTTTTAATACATCAATCGATGCAACTGGACGTTCGTTATAAAAATGTACTAACATATGTATGTCGAAAAGTTAGTAGTTCACGAGATACTTCAATTTAAATAACTCTAAAACACCATTACTGTCGTACTAAGGCGTTACGCAAGTAAGTAAACGTTAACATCAATTTCAATTTCAATGTCAATTTTTCAAGTTCAACTTCAATTTCAATATCAACTCTTCAACTTCATTTTCAACTACAATTTCTACTCTTCTATTTCAACGTCAATTTTTCAATTTCATTTCGTTAATACCAACATCAATTTCAATATCAACCCTTCAACTTCAATTTCAATGTCAACTCGTCAATTTCAACTCTGCAACTTTATTTTCAACATCAATTTTTCCATTTCAACTTTAATTTCAACTTCAATGTTAACTCTTCCATTTCAACTTCAATTTCAACTTCAATTTCTACTCCCCCATTTCAACTTCAATTTCTACTCCTCCATTTCAACTTCAATTTCTACTCCTCCATTTCAACTTCAATTTCTACTCCTCCATTTCAACTTCAATTTCTACTCTTCCATTTCAACTTCAATTTCTACTCTTTCATTTCAACTTCAATTTCTACTCTTCTATTTCAACGTCAATTTCTCAATTTCATTTCGTTAATATCAACATCAATTTCAATATCAACCCTTCAACTTCAATTTCAATGTCAACTCGTCAATTTCAACTCTGCAACTTTATTTTCAACATCAATTTTTCCATTTCAACTTTAATTTCAACTTCAATGTTAACTCTTCCATTTCAACTTCAATTTCAACTTCAATTTCTACTCCTCCATTTCAACTTCAATTTCTACTCTTCCATTTCAACTTCAATTTCTACTCCTCCATTTCAACTTCAATTTCTACTCTTCCATTTCAACTTCAATTTCTACTCTTTCATTTCAACTTCAATTTCTACTCTTCTATTTCAACGTCAATTTTTCAATTTCATTTCGTTAATATCAACATCAATTTCAATATCAACCCTTCAACTTCAATTTCAATGTCAACTCGTCAATTTCAACTCTGCAACTTTATTTTCAACATCAATTTTTCCATTTCAACTTTAATTTCAACTTCAATGTTAACTCTTCCATTTCAACTTCAATTTCTACTCCTCCATTTCAACTTCAATTTCTACTCTTCCATTTCAACTTCAATTTCTACTCCTCCATTTCAACTTCAATTTCTACTCTTCCATTTCAACTTCAATTTCTACTCTGTCATTTCAACTTCAATTTCTACTCTTCTATTTCAACGTCAATTTTTCAATTTCATTTCGTTAATATCAACATCAATTTCAATATCAACCCTTCAACTTCAATTTCAATGTCAACTCGTCAATTTCAACTCTGCAACTTTATTTTCAACATCAATTTTTCCATTTCAACTTTAATTTCAACTTCAATGTTAACTCTTCCATTTCAACTTCAATTTCAACTTCAATTTCTACTCCTCCATTTCAACTTCAATTTCTACTCTTCCATTTCAACTTCAATTTCTACTCCTCCATTTCAACTTCAATTTCTACTCTTCCATTTCAACTTCAATTTCTACTCTTTCATTTCAACTTCAATTTCTACTCTTCTATTTCAACGTCAATTTTTCAATTTCATTTCGTTAACATCAACATCAATTTCAATATCAACCCTTCAACTTCAATTTCAATGTCAACTCGTCAATTTCAACTCTGCAACTTTATTTTCAACATCAATTTTTCCATTTCAACTTTAATTTCAACTTCAATGTTAACTCTTCCATTTCAACTTCAATTTCAACTTCAATTTCTACTCCTCCATTTCAACTTCAATTTCTACTCCTCCATTTCAACTTCAATTTCTACTCCTCCATTTCAACTTCAATTTCTACTCCTCCATTTCAACTTCAATTTCTACTCTTCCATTTCAACTTCAATTTCTACTCTTTCATTTCAACTTCAATTTCTACTCTTCTATTTCAACGTCAATTTCTCAATTTCATTTCGTTAATATCAACATCAATTTCAATATCAACCCTTCAACTTCAATTTCAATGTCAACTCGTCAATTTCAACTCTGCAACTTTATTTTCAACATCAATTTTTCCATTTCAACTTTAATTTCAACTTCAATGTTAACTCTTCCATTTCAACTTCAATTTCAACTTCAATTTCTACTCCTCCATTTCAACTTCAATTTCTACTCTTCCATTTCAACTTCAATTTCTACTCCTCCATTTCAACTTCAATTTCTACTCTTCCATTTCAACTTCAATTTCTACTCTTTCATTTCAACTTCAATTTCTACTCTTCTATTTCAACGTCAATTTTTCAATTTCATTTCGTTAATATCAACATCAATTTCAATATCAACCCTTCAACTTCAATTTCAATGTCAACTCGTCAATTTCAACTCTGCAACTTTATTTTCAACATCAATTTTTCCATTTCAACTTTAATTTCAACTTCAATGTTAACTCTTCCATTTCAACTTCAATTTCTACTCCTCCATTTCAACTTCAATTTCTACTCTTCCATTTCAACTTCAATTTCTACTCCTCCATTTCAACTTCAATTTCTACTCTTCCATTTCAACTTCAATTTCTACTCTGTCATTTCAACTTCAATTTCTACTCTTCTATTTCAACGTCAATTTTTCAATTTCATTTCGTTAATATCAACATCAATTTCAATATCAACCCTTCAACTTCAATTTCAATGTCAACTCGTCAATTTCAACTCTGCAACTTTATTTTCAACATCAATTTTTCCATTTCAACTTTAATTTCAACTTCAATGTTAACTCTTCCATTTCAACTTCAATTTCAACTTCAATTTCTACTCCTCCATTTCAACTTCAATTTCTACTCTTCCATTTCAACTTCAATTTCTACTCCTCCATTTCAACTTCAATTTCTACTCTTCCATTTCAACTTCAATTTCTACTCTTTCATTTCAACTTCAATTTCTACTCTTCTATTTCAACGTCAATTTTTCAATTTCATTTCGTTAATATCAACATCAATTTCAATATCAACCCTTCAACTTCAATTTCAATGTCAACTCGTCAATTTCAACTCTGCAACTTTATTTTCAACATCAATTTTTCCATTTCAACTTTAATTTCAACTTCAATGTTAACTCTTCCATTTCAACTTCAATTTCTACTCCTCCATTTCAACTTCAATTTCTACTCTTCCATTTCAACTTCAATTTCTACTCCTCCATTTCAACTTCAATTTCTACTCTTCCATTTCAACTTCAATTTCTACTCTGTCATTTCAACTTCAATTTCTACTCTTCTATTTCAA
Organism: Lasioglossum pauxillum; assembly: GCA_933228785.1. Lineage (NCBI taxonomy): Eukaryota > Metazoa > Arthropoda > Insecta > Hymenoptera > Halictidae > Lasioglossum > Lasioglossum pauxillum. The sequence goes on along the minus strand of OW121705.1, from coordinate 39,803,911 downwards.
CGTCAATTTTTCAATTTCATTTCGTTAATATCAACATCAATTTCAATATCAACCCTTCAACTTCAATTTCAATGTCAACTCGTCAATTTCAACTCTGCAACTTTATTTTCAACATCAATTTTTCCATTTCAACTTTAATTTCAACTTCAATGTTAACTCTTCCATTTCAACTTCAAGTTCAACTTCAATTTCTACTCCTCCATTTCAACTTCAATTTCTACTCTTCCATTTCAACTTCAATTTCTATTCTTCTATTTCAATTTCAATTTTTCAATTTCATTTCGTTAATATCAACATCAATTTCAATATCAACCCTTCAACTTCAATTTCAATATCAACCCTTCAACTTCAATTTCAATACCAACCCTTCAACTTCAATTTTAATATCAACCCTTCAACTTCTATTTCAACTTCAATTTTTCAATTTCAACGTCAATTTTTCAATTTTAATTTCAGCTCTTCAATTTCAACTCTTCAATTTACACTAGCAAGTAAACACTAACGTCTTAGTACAACAGTAATGGTGTTTTAGAGTTATTTAAATTGAAATATCTCCTGAACTACGAACTTTTTATAACAAATGTCCAGCTGCATCGATTGATGTATGAAAAAATACCTCATTCCATATAAAAAAATATCAATGACCTTGTAATCTTGTATAAAAATTACCTTGAAAATTTGTTTCCTTACACCGTTACATGTATCCCTTCAAACAGTGTAACTTTGTCCCAAGAAGTTTTTTTGTACAACGAAAAGTAACGGAGATATTGATGTGTTCTGTTTCTTCGGACTCACCCTGTATTTATAATAATTTAATCATAGTACCTTGTTAGATATAAAATTGAATAAAATTCGATAAAAAGCATTACTAAAAGTGTGTTAATTTGAAATTAATTCTAAAAATGGCACATTTCATATGAACAGCCTACTCCAGCAATTTTTAAGTTAGAAAAACGGATAGACTTTTACAACAATCTTTTTTTTTAAATAATGCTTTGTCATCCAGTTCTGAGCCATGTAACCGATTTCAAGTCTCTAGCTCATCAGGAAGTTAGTTTAAAATCAATTGCAAAATTTGCCACCGAACAGACAAACAAACAAACAAACAAACAAGAAAGCGAGCTATTAAAAACGTGGTAAAATAGTCCGTCGGGTGAAAGAAGAAGGGGTGCGCGGTGCGAGTTAGCGAACGAATCAGCGAGCGCGATGAAAAGGGGAAAAGAATTTTCGGTGTGCTGTGCGCGTCGAGGCACGACCAGCCGTTTTTTTCGCGGGCCGATCGATCTAGTCAACTCGATCCAGTTACCTTTTCCAATCTAGATGGAATTCGATCCTTGGTTATAAATAGGACGACCGAGAGTGAAGGTACACCAACACTAGCAACAGCAGACAGTAGGCAGCGGCTGCAGTAGGCAGCAGCAGCGGGCGCGCGCACTTCGCCAACCTGCAAGATAGCCGATACAACTCGCACGCAGCGGTTTAACAACCGGGTCAGTGTTTTTCGCTCTAGTTGTGTTGATATGTATAATCTTAGTAATTATATACCACCACCGGTGAAGATTTACCCGACGGTATGGTTTACCGAAGGAAATACGGGGAACGAGGTATCTCCACATTTTATTCCGTGCGCCAATCACAGCTGATTAGCACCGACTGTTATTTCTCGGGCTCGCGGGTAGAAAAGCAACGAAAAAATCTCTCGCTCGAGCAACAAGACCGTACCCGGTTCGATGGTTTACTTCTACGTGTCCGAGACGAAATAAATATGTTGTTAAAGGGTCGAAGAGAAGAATTGCTGGCGGCAGGCCGCGCCATTGCGTTGTTGGAACTCTACCGAAATAATTGTCCAGGTGATCGGGGCCGATTATCGTACTCGTTAGCCGACAAACGAGTCCCGGTACAGGAATTACGATTCATCCTAGCCGATATTATCGAATGACAACGTTTAATGATTTCGCCGTAACTAATTTCCGACGATTGTTCCGGCCGGATTCTCACGGAAACTGCTTTTGTTACGCGGCAGACGTCGCGAGTAGCAGACCTAACAACCAGAGTAGAATGGAAATAAAATGCAACGCGCACATCAGGAAATTGTCAGAATGTACATCGTGTGATTATAATTGCGCTGCCTCTGTGCAAAATAAAAATGTTCTGCGGCAACTGCAAGAGACACGACTCTCGATTAGACATTCTTTGTCCAATCGTATCTGTGCCTACTGAATTAAATTGTACTCACCCATTTTTACTGCAAACACATACAATCCACAGTTTAATTTTAATGTACATTAAACGATTTTAGCAATGATCGGTGTTCATTTTCTGTTCATTTTACCACGTTTTTATTAGCTCGCTTTATTGTTTGTCTGTTTGTTTGTTTGTTCGGTGGCAAATTTTGCAATTGATTTTAAACTAACTTCCTGATGAGCTAGAGACTTGTTTCCTTTTATTTTCTAATGAATTATCAGACAGGCACTCACCTTGATCGTCTTTTTTTAAGCATTATGGGATCTTGAAACTGTACAAATTTTATTCAACGCTCAGTAAAACGTCTAAAAAATTGTATATCAGGTTCTGGTCACGGAAAAATTTTTGTTACGGTTTTAGAGACATTTCGGTTTGATGTATCTTTAAGAAAAAACGCAAAAAATTTTCGGGAAAAATCAATGATAGAGCAGAATTCAACTCTTTCATTTCAACTTCAATTTCTACTCTTCCATTTCAACTTCAATTTCTACTCTTCTATTTCAACTTCAATTTTTCAATTTCATTTCGTTAATATCAACATCAATTTCGATATTCTTACATTACTTTTACCTGTGTCTACTGAATTAAATTGCACTCGCCCATTTTTACTGCAAACTCATACAATCCACAGTTTAATTTTAATGTCCATTAAACGATTTTAGCAATGATCGGTGTTCATTTTCCGATTCCTTCTTTTATTTTCTACTGAATTATCAGACAGGCACTCACGTTGATCGTCTTTTTTTAACCATTATGGAATCTTGAAACTGTACAACTTTTATTCAACGCTCAGTAAAACGTCTAAAAAAATTGTATATCAGGTTCTGGTCACGAAAAAATTTTTGTTACGGTTTTAGAGACATTTCGGTTTGATGTACCTTTAAGAAAAAGCGCAAAAAATTTTCGGGAAAAATGAATGACAGAGAATGAACTGTGCGCCATTGGTCGCGCGGCATGTTTCTCGGGCAGAATTCAACTCTTCCATTTCAACTTCAATTTCTACTCTTCCATTTCAACTTCAATTTCTACTCTTCTATTTCAACTTCAATTTTTCAATTTCATTTCGTTAATATCAACATCAATTTCGATATTCTTACATTACTTTTACCTGTGTCTACTGAATTAAATTGCACTCGCCCATTTTTACTGCAAACTCATACAATCCACAGTTTAATTTTAATGTCCATTAAACGATTTTAGCAATGATCGGTGTTCATTTTCCGATTCCTTCTTTTATTTTCTAATGAATTATCAGACAGGCACTCACGTTGATCGTCTTTTTTTAACCATTATGGAATCTTGAAAATGTACAAATTTTATTCAACGCTCAGTAAAACGTCTAAAAAAATTGTATATCAGGTTCTGGCCACGGAAAAATTTTTGTAAAGGTTTTAGAGACATTTCGATTTGATGTACTTTTAAGAAAAAGCGCAAAAAATTTTCGGGAAAAATGAATGACAGAGAATGAACTGTGCGCCATTGGTCGCGCGGCATGTTTCTCGGGCAGAATTCAACTCTTCCATTTCAACTTCAATTTCTACTCTTCCATTTCAACTTCAATTTCTACTCTTCTATTTCAACTTCAATTTTTCAATTTCATTTCGTTAATATCAACATCAATTTCGATATTCTTACATTACTTTTACCTGTGTCTACTGAATTAAATTGCACTCGCCCATTTTTACTGCAAACTCATACAATCCACAGTTTAATTTTAATGTCCATTAAACGATTTTAGCAATGATCGGTGTTCATTTTCCGATTCCTTCTTTTATTTTCTACTGAATTATCAGACAGGCACTCACGTTGATCGTCTTTTTTTAACCATTATGGAATCTTGAAACTGTACAACTTTTATTCAACGCTCAGTAAAACGTCTAAAAAAATTGTATATCAGGTTCTGGTCACGAAAAAATTTTTGTTACGGTTTTAGAGACATTTCGGTTTGATGTACCTTTAAGAAAAAGCGCAAAAAATTTTCGGGAAAAATGAATGACAGAGAATGAACTGTGCGCCATTGGTCGCGCGGCATGTTTCTCGGGCAGAATTCAACTCTTCCATTTCAACTTCAATTTCTACTCTTCCATTTCAACTTCAATTTCTACTCTTCTATTTCAACTTCAATTTTTCAATTTCATTTCGTTAATATCAACATCAATTTCGATATTCTTACATTACTTTTACCTGTGTCTACTGAATTAAATTGCACTCGCCCATTTTTACTGCAAACTCATACAATCCACAGTTTAATTTTAATGTCCATTAAACGATTTTAGCAATGATCGGTGTTCATTTTCCGATTCCTTCTTTTATTTTCTAATGAATTATCAGACAGGCACTCACGTTGATCGTCTTTTTTTAACCATTATGGAATCTTGAAAATGTACAAATTTTATTCAACGCTCAGTAAAACGTCTAAAAAAATTGTATATCAGGTTCTGGCCACGGAAAAATTTTTGTAAAGGTTTTAGAGACATTTCGATTTGATGTACTTTTAAGAAAAAGCGCAAAAAATTTTCGGGAAAAATGAATGACAGAGAATGAACTGTGCGCCATTGGTCGCGCGGCATGTTTCTCGGGCAGAATTCAACTCTTCCATTTCAACTTCAATTTCTACTCTTCCATTTCAACTTCAATTTCTACTCTTCTATTTCAACTTCAATTTTTCAATTTCATTTCGTTAATATCAACATCAATTTCGATATTCTTACATTACTTTTACCTGTGTCTACTGAATTAAATTGCACTCGCCCATTTTTACTGCAAACTCATACAATCCACAGTTTAATTTTAATGTCCATTAAACGATTTTAGCAATGATCGGTGTTCATTTTCCGATTCCTTCTATTATTTTCTACTGAATTATCAGACAGGCACTCACGTTGATCGTCTTTTTTTAACCATTATGGAATCTTGAAACTGTACAACTTTTATTCAACGCTCAGTAAAACGTCTAAAAAAATTGTATATCAGGTTCTGGTCACGAAAAAATTTTTGTTACGGTTTTAGAGACATTTCGGTTTGATGTACCTTTAAGAAAAAGCGCAAAAAATTTTCGGGAAAAATGAATGACAGAGAATGAACTGTGCGCCATTGGTCGCGCGGCATGTTTCTCGGGCAGAATTCAACTCTTCCATTTCAACTTCAATTTCTACTCTTCCATTTCAACTTCAATTTCTACTCTTCTATTTCAACTTCAATTTTTCAATTTCATTTCGTTAATATCAACATCAATTTCGATATTCTTACATTACTTTTACCTGTGTCTACTGAATTAAATTGCACTCGCCCATTTTTACTGCAAACTCATACAATCCACAGTTTAATTTTAATGTCCATTAAACGATTTTAGCAATGATCGGTGTTCATTTTCCGATTCCTTCTTTTATTTTCTAATGAATTATCAGACAGGCACTCACGTTGATCGTCTTTTTTTAACCATTATGGAATCTTGAAAATGTACAAATTTTATTCAACGCTCAGTAAAACGTCTAAAAAAATTGTATATCAGGTTCTGGCCACGGAAAAATTTTTGTAAAGGTTTTAGAGACATTTCGATTTGATGTACTTTTAAGAAAAAGCGCAAAAAATTTTCGGGAAAAATGAATGACAGAGAATGAACTGTGCGCCATTGGTCGCGCGGCATGTTTCTCGGGCAGAATTCAACTCTTCCATTTCAACTTCAATTTCTACTCTTCCATTTCAACTTCAATTTCTACTCTTCTATTTCAACTTCAACTTTTCAATTTCATTTCGTTAATATCAACATCAATTTCGATATTCTTACATTACTTTTACCTGTGTCTACTGAATTAAATTGCACTCGCCCATTTTTACTGCAAACTCATACAATCCACAGTTTAATTTTAATGTCCATTAAACGATTTTAGCAATGATCGGTGTTCATTTTCCGATGCCTTCTTTTATTTTCTAATGAATTATCAGACAGGCACTCACCTTGATCGTCTTTTTTTAAGCATTATGGAATCTTGAAAATGTACAAATTTTATTCAACGCTCAGTAAAACGTCTAAAAAAATTGTATATCAGGTTCTGGTCACGGAAAAATTTTTGTTACGGTTTTAGAGACATCTCGGTTTGATGTATCTTTAAGAAAAAGCGCAAAAAATTTTCGGGAAAAATGAATGACAGAGAATGAACTGTGCGCCATTGGTCGCGCGGCAGGTTTCTCGGGCAGAATTCGTGAGGTTTGTCGCCACGGATTTTTGCATCGAAAAGGAAGACACACGCGCGAGCTCGCTATGGAGAAAGAGGGAGATCTCCCATGAGTGAATGTAGTAGGATGTGTTATATAACCTGCGTACGCTCGTTAGGTCTGATTTTATACGACCGTTGCCGCGAGTGAAAGTCGGGCGGGTCGAAGAACTGAGATAAAATGGGGGGCGATTTCACGTGACGCGAAATTCACGCGCGTGCAAATATCAACGCGTGCAGTGACGTCTGAATATCTCTCTGACTTAAAAATTCATTTGCTCTCCCTTTCAACTGAAATCTCTGGGAAACAATCATTTCAGAAGAAGTTGATGCATTATGTTAGTTCGAAGAATTTGTTGATCTATCAATGGTATTGTTGTTGCTTTTAACAACGTATTGAGAAATGCTCGACCGATATTCGATTGATATTCGATTTTAAAAGGACATGGGACAGTAGACATTACACGTACATAAACACATACAACCCACATCAACAATACAATGTCTTTGCGTCTTATCGGAGTTAGGCCTGTAAAGAAACCTAAGCAAACAGTCTACTAAAGTAAAGTATCAACGCGCACGTGTAAATCCTAATAGGGACTATTAAAAACCTGTCAGTAAATAAAGTGTCGGCCTTGAAAATATTTGTCTCATAGAGCTAAATTGTGTATCAGAGTTTGAAATACCAGAAACAGAGTTATTTCGTCTTGCTATTTCCTTTTATCATTCAACAAACATCTGTAACACGTCATAATTAAATGTAATGGGCGGCAAAAATGATTTTTTCGCCGGGAGCGACGGAAGAGGTAGATCGGTACCTGCCAGTCGTCTGGTTGTCTCTATTTCAGCAGAAAGGTTCTTAGTTCGACGATAAATAGATTCCGGAGCTGAAAATATCGGTGCGCGGATCTGGTACGGCCGGAGGGTATTTCGAAGAATTTGCAGCACATGCTTTCGAAGATTCTACCCTGTGTGGACGTTAACGCACGAGCGAAAGGTATAATCAGCATACGGCGTGATCTTGCACCGCATCATGTAAATGTTGCAAATGCTTTTCGATGTCTCCCGAGCGGAAGTGGCATGGTTTTTCTGGGACCGGGTACACTGCGACGATAGTCTTGCGCTGGCGGAGAAGCGTGCGTGCGCGGCCCCCATTAAGTCTTTAAGCAATAGAAAGCATGAAACTATGAATTAGAAGCGAGCAGAGGCCTACCGGCGGTAATACCGCTGGAACGCCACCTGCCACACGATGCCGGTTAATGGATTTGCAAAGCGCCAATTATATTTCCGATATAGAAGGAGGAACAAGCGAACTCGCGGACGAGATGAGATGAGACGAGACGAGCGGAGCCGAGTTGAACCGAGTCGAGTCACGGCCTTAAGGCGCGTCCGCGAGCGCGCGACTTCAACGGCCGCGGCGGCCGTGCGGTCCCAGTAGCTCCTGAACGCTCCTCGTGGGAAAATTGGCGATTTCTCATGCCGAGCAAAACCCTGATACCTAACCTAAGCCTTTCTTTTGCGTGTCGACCGGCCGCGGATTACCGAGGACGTTTTGATTTATTCTCCCCGTCCCTTTTGTGCCGTGCGCGCGCTGTTACAACGCAAATTTTCTTTATAACGCCAGGGCTAGAATACCTTCTACGCCGAACGCGTTTCGCAGTGGAATGCGGCTGAACAGAACAGCCCCGGTTACAGGGGGATCGAGTTTTTGCTAAAAGCGTATTTTAGATTGGCGTGCCTCTCTCCAATCTAGAACCCCTCCGTTTCTCAAATGTCGAACGCGGTTCTGACTTTCGACAGCTACCGAAACAACGGGTTATCGGGTAACTGGACCGATTAACACTAAAACTTTAACATTTTAAATATTCAAGTTGAAATTTAGGGGCACTTCATTTTTCTTAATTTTTAACCCCTTACCAGTGTTGGGCAAAAATTGTATTTAAATACAATTTTATTTAAATACATTGTCTTTAAATTGTATTTAAATACAAATTTCGGATAACGAATGAAAGATATAAAATTTGTATTCGTTATTCGAAGGTTCGAATACAAAAGTATCTTTTATTCGACTCTTATTTAAATAATCTTGTATTCGCCGAGAATGTATTCGATGAATAAGAATTACAAATTGCATTCGAAGTGGATGTATTCGAAGCTTCGAATACAATTTGTAACTATTATTCATCGAATACATTCTCGGCGAATACAAGATTATTAAAATAAAAGTCGAATAACGAATAAAAGTTATGTATCTTTTATTCCAATCGGTATTTAAATAATTTTAATGGTTGGTTAATGGTTTATTCGTTACTCCATATCGTAGTACAGAGATGGCGTTGTAGAGCCGAGGCGAGAAGTGTTTAAATACTGCCCAACTCTGCCCCTTACCCTACGATATCGTGTCAGACTCGTGACGAAGATTTTCGATAGAGTCTATTAATAAATATGTATGTTATTAATAGACTGCGAATTTTATGCATTTATGACAAAAGTGGGTACGTACAATTTAAAACAATGAAGCTATTAAAACCCTAATAGCACAAAAATATTGGATAAATATTTTTTAAGCCACACTTTTTAATATGAGAAAAATATTTCTTCCTATCTTATAAGTTAGGGTAAAAAAGAATATTTGGTACTTAATATAAAATAAATATTGTATGTATATTTGAATATTAAAAACAGATTAAATCTGATATAAATATTTATCCAATATTTTTGTGCTACTAGGGAAAGATTTAAAACCACCAGTGTATTAGTTTCACCTCAATAAAATAATTAGAAGAAGAAAGAAATTTCTATTTGGCTCCTGTGTCTTGCAATCAATGCAAACATTTTCTATTTTGCATAAAGATCCGCAGTCTAGTTATTAATCTCCTTTAAACCGAGATGAAACCGAGGCACACAGTAGATATAAATTTTCTCCTTTTTTAGGAAATTACGAACTACAAAGAAAGTTCTAATCACTGAAACCGTAAAATAAATCGTAGGGCACAGGGTTAATGGTCACTTAAAAAGACGATAACGTTTTTAATATCGGACCACATGACTTGGATTTTGTTTTAAGTCATTAGAACAATTCGTCTTCCCCCCGTGACGTGCGAAGGAATGTCGAAAAAATGTAAATCCCTTAGAATTGCAGAGAAAATACTATTAGTTGTTTTTACAACTTGTTTATGTGCGCCTTCATTGAAAATTCACAAAAATACTTTTTGTACATCTGTACAGGTTACATAGATTCTGAAAATTTCTCTGATTTCAATCTATGTATGCCCTTTCAAGGCCCTTATTTGCTTTCAACGCCAAGATGCGGTGCGCAGATAAAACAACTAACAAATGCTTAGTTACGGAACAAAACAGCATCGCTAAAATACGTTCAAGAGTTCTGTCTTGGAGATAAGCAGGAGTCTCATATTAGAAGAGGTCTTTTAATAGGCTACTTTACCCTAAGGAAAACATTTTTAGTGCTCGGTGCTCGAAGCGTTGATCGTTAGACTTTGGATATATCTAGAAATTCCTGTTTTATACGGGGTATCTCAAGATGGGTGGTACACGCGTGCGTAGGGTGGTACTATTTGCAAAAATAAGTAGGAAGAGCGGATAAGATTTTCTCAGTTGCTTCGTGTTCGAGAATTATTTGGTGTACAAATAAGTTCGGTGCCTTCTGAGCATACTTTTGATCTTTATTTATAAATAACCGATTTCAAGTCTCTAGCTCATCAGGAAGTTAGTTTAAAATCAATTGCAAAATTTGCCAGCGAAATAACAAACAGACAAACAAACAAGAAAGCGAGCTAATAAAAACGTGGTAAAAAAGGAATACACAAACGGAAATTGCTTGTTGAGTTGCACCAAGTTCCTCGGCAAGTTTCTGTTGTGTTTGACAAGGATTTTCGTTCAATAACACTGCCCAACAGCCAAAAATCTTTTCAATTCTCACTATGCGATTCTTATAGAGTTTTTCGCACTGATTCCGAATCTGTTTTTAATTTTTTTCCTGGACGCATAGTTTTTGAGAAATTTGAGTTTGAAAAAATGACCTATTTTTCAACTTTGAACAAAGATTGTGATGTTATTATAAAAGATATTGTATTGTTCTTTACATAAAAAGATTCTCTAGACTTTCCCGAATCCAGTGATATCCAATATTAATGCATTATGATTGTTTAAACATGTTTAAACAATGATTAAACACGGAGAGACACCACTTTTGCACCAATTTTTGCGGATATTTCTCAATTTATCTCAAAAAATAAGGGTCTAGCGGGAAATCGAACTACCCACGCGCTAGAGCAGACTTTTATCTTGAGAAACCACCCTTTCAACTTTCCAAAGTCGACGTTTTTACCGAACCAGAAAGCAAAATATCTTCGCCCGACACGAGCTCGTCGTTTAAACAATCATAATGTCTCTATAAGTATCTATAAGAATCGCATAGTGAGAATCGAAAAGTAAAAAAAAAGTTTTAATTTGTTGGACAGTGTAATTGCTCCAATTCCTCGCACTGCAATTTTTTCGGCATTCCTCTGCGTTCTCCATCACAGAGATCAAAATTTCCACTACGTAACCTTTGGAACCACTTCTTGCATATTTCATAGGTTACTGCATTTTCATCTAACGCGGAACAAATCATATTCGTAGCCTCAGCAGCATTTTTCTTTGACTCAAATGCAAAAAGAGTACAGCGTCGAATGTGCCGTTTCTTAAACGCTACGCTGCAGAGTATTGTGTTTCGAGGTTCTGTACCAATTAGCGTAAATTTATGTAGTGCGTTTAATAGGGCAAGGTTGATGCTTTAAAGCACCAAAGCGGCGGGAGAAAATTTTAATTTGAAAAGCAATCACAATTGAATATACAGTGGGTGTACAAAGTGTTCGTACAACTTTTAAACACTAATAACTTTTTTATAATCGTACCAAACAACCTGATGTTTTATAATCAATTGGAAACATTGGTTTACAAAATGATATGAACAAAAGATTTTCCAAAAATTATAACCTACAAGGTTACATGCAAAAATAAAAAAGGTATTTTCTAAAACTCTTTTATTTGGGCCGTTAATGAAAATTTAAAATATATTTTTTGTAGAACTATGTTAGTTACTTTTTCAATTAAAATCACTGATGGAATAAATGAATAGGTCCAATACAAAACTTTAAGAGCATTAGGAAAATTTAAGGATACTGTTGCACTAGTTTCGACGTATTCAAACGATTAAAAAAGAAAATATAATTTCATTTAATTTCCGCTTGGTATAATTAACTTCAACAATTTTTATTGTGCATAAAGATCCGCAGTCTAACTATTACCATGCATATACAGCAAATGTGTAAAGAACTGTGTAAAAAAAACTGCACTTGTAAACACTGTGAGTTATAAATAACTGTGTACTCTCCCGCGTTAACGTAGGCGCTACTGTCGAAGACAGAAGGATGGATAACGTTGAAGCTATTTATAATAACGTTTATGCGGATCCATGGAAATTTCGAATCGCGTAAGACGGCAAATGGCAGAACGGCGGGGAGAAAGAAAGAGAGGGAGAGGGAGAGATCGGTCCGCTCGCAGACCGATACAAAACCATGGGTTCAGTTAGATAGAGGATGCATTTGAAGCTACCATTAAGCCCGTGATTGATAATGCCCGCAGACCCGTTCTGCGCCATCGCGTCCGTCCGATCAAGGTCTCTCTGGGTATACCGATCACGCAAAAAACGAAAAGCGCGTGGCGGCTGTGGCGCGCAACAACGCAAAATCGCTGGAAAAAGCGAACGAAGTGACGTCCAGTGCACTGTCACCAACATTCCTCGTACAACTCTATACAGACGTCCAATCCCGTAAAAAAAGGTAATTAGCGTAGAATCTTTGCTCCACGATTTTTACCACGCGGGTAGGTTCTGTGCTCTAGTCCCGTGCAAAATAGGTCTCGCAGAAACTCTATTTTGTACAAGTTAATCATCATCCTTCACGCTAGAATTGTTGCAAATTATAATCTAAAGATTCTACTGTGCGCCATATAGATTTCACTGCGCCGCACAGTGGAACTTTTCGTCCAAATCGGAGACAAAATCAAAGAACTTTCGATAAAAATGAGGTAGAGCGATGCAATTTTTTTTAAATTATAGCTGAAACTTTGCAGAATATGGGAAAAATAGGGAGATTATGGTACGAACGTTTCATAAACTTGAGAAAATTCGTTAAACTCTCACAATTTCAAGAAAATTGCGGTATTTTCAATAACACGGGCGGAAAAAATTTCTTTTTAACATGCTGCACATCATTTCCTCTAGATTTTTTCACGCTGATTTTAAATCTGGTCTCAAAATTTGTCTACGACCTCAGGATTTTACAAGAAATCGATTTTTGTGAACGAATTGTTTAACGAATTTTCTCAAGGTTATAAAACGTTCGTACCATAATCTTCCTATTTTTCCCATGTTCTGACAAGTTTAAGCTATAATTTTAAAAAAATTTCATTGCTCTACCTCATTTCTATCGAAAGTTCTTTGATTTTTTCTCCGATTTGGACGAAAAGTTCCACTGTGCGCCGTCTACAAAAGGCATGTTTCAAATTTTCTATGTTATTTGTTTATTTATTTATGTACAGTTTATTTTAACGTGGTCGCATTAACAGCGATAACATAATTAGCGCGGATCTTTAGGCAAAATAAAAATTATATGCGTCGATAGCAAGACAGAAAAGAAGAAACCAAATACAATGTTCTTTCTTCCCACAATAACTTTAATAGAGGAGAAATCGTATATTGACATCTTCAATTTTCAAAATTTTCCTACAATTTTGAATTTTATTTACTCAATTTTCCTATAAATGCATAATGATCCGCAGTCTACATATTATTAATGTAATTTGTGAAAAAGCATAGTTAACGTTGAAATTATAATAAGAAACAATAATATAAAGTTATAATCAGACTGCGGATTTTTATGCATTTATAGAAAAATTGAAAAGATGAAATTCAAAATTTGTTGAAAAATTTTATAAATTAATCATGTCAATATATAATTTCTTCTCTTTTAAAATCATTAAGAGAAGAAGTAACATTCAATTTAATTTGTATTTCTTGCAATCGATGCAGACAATTTTTATTTTGTGCAAAGATCCGCAGTTGAAAAATTTTAAAAATTAATCATGTCAATATGTAATTTCTTCTCTATTAAAATCATTAAGGGAAGGAATAATATTCAATTTAATTTGTATTTCTTGCAATCAATGCAGACAATTTTTATTTTGTATAAAGGTCGACGGATTTAAGGAACAAATAGAAAAGTTAAAAATCGTGACCTTGACATTTTTTATTCAAAATTTCGGGCAGCAGGCATTTCAAAAACATGTTTTTACACATTAGCTAATAAACTAATCCTAAAATCTCAAAAAAGAACAAAAGTCGGTTGAGGAATGTTTTAAAAAGTTATCAGTTTTTAAAAGACGTCCATTTAATTATGCCGCCGACTGTACGTAATGTGTTCGAAATGTGGGGGGGGCGATTACCATTACTGGTCTGCGGATTTTTATGCAAAACAAAAATTATCTGCCTCAATTACAAGAAAGGGGGGAGTATCTCTTCTGATAATAATTTTAATAGGTTCATCTGATCATCGAATTCATCTCATGTTTCTTCCATTTAGTGATTGACCTACTCATGTTTGCCAAAAATGTACAAAATCCGCAGTCTAACCATAGAATTAGACGGAAACGTCGTCCAAATGTTTGTTAACTAGAATCGATAGAGAAAAAGTGACCTCTGTTAACGGTGGAACTTACAAGGGAAGGACCCCAAGTGTCCGACTTCGATTTAGACAATCTTTTGTGAGACGATGGTATATGGACCGCTAATGATGTCTGCAAAATATTAGGCGTAGTTACTCAATAGTTTTAAATATATAAACAATTGAACTTCCACGCAATCTGCGTACACGGCTAATGAAACTTCGAAAACTATGAAAGTTTAATTGTTTATATCTTTAAAACTATTGAGTAACTGCACCTAATATTTTGCAGACATCATCAGGGATCCATATAATCTTTGGGGTCCTTCCCTTGTTACAAAAATGGCGCCGAAAAGCCGCCGAACCAACACATCGCTTAGATAATTTTCGGTTGGGACCTTCACGTCGGCCTTTGCTCGCTACCAAGTCCACAAGTACGTTTCGTGGTTTGTCATCGCGGTAGAAGTCATTAAATAGCCCATCCAACCCGTGTATAACGTAGCCGGAAAGTGCCGTTGCGAGAACTGGCAGTTTGCTGAAAACGCGGCGGTATCGTGAGCGTTGGTTGCTTCCCTCTCGCCGAAAGAAACGAATCGAAGAGGCGTGACTGTCGGGAAAGGCGCAACGAGGATTTAAAAGACGATCCCGGGGAACAGAGATGTTCCCGGTGGTCGTGACAGCGACTTCAGGGAAGTGGATTGGTTCTTCGAGCTGTTGATGCGAGCCTGGTACGTAGCCCTGAGGGTTTGAATCGTGCTCGACGTACAACGTTGGCGCGAGCATCGCTTATTATCATATCCGGACGTTTCCTAGACCCGAAGGAAACCTTCTCCAACTAGAAGGTATGCCGGAGAGCTCTAGAAAGTAATCTCTCGCGTGCCACATGAAACTTGGCACTGGTTATAATGCCTCTCGTGCAATTTCTGATAGTTCGTTCTGGAACGAAGCTACCCTTCCTCGTTAGAAAACTAAATCCACCGAGGGTAATAATGCGATGGTTATTATACACCGAGAACCCTTCATCTCACACTTCTCGAACGGGCGTCTCGTGTAACGCGTTGTAAATTAGCTGATCATTCGGCAGAATGAAATAACAAAAATCTTATTCGCGGAAACCGAACTATGTTCGTTTCAGAAATTTTCGAATACAATTTTCAGTAAATATAGGTAGTACCATCAAATCTTTTTAAAAATGTTTTATATAATAAAAAGCGTTTATTCAAAATAAATATTCATAGAAGACCTTGTTCATAGTTTAAGCCTAACTACAAGACAAGATATTAATACATTTCCGAATGATTACGCTAGGTTAAAAGGAAGCATGAAAATCTCTTATTTCTGTTAAACATCGGACATTTTATACATTTCCAAATAAAATTTTCAGTGAATATAGCTTAAAGGTAGTACCATCAAATTAAGATTTTTTCACAATATTTTATATAACGAAAGGTGTTTATTCAAAATAAATATTCATATAAGACCTTGGTCAACGTGTAAACCTAACCACACCATAGTTAACTCTGTATCTAGCGACAAGATATTAATACATTTCCGAATGACTACGCTAGGTTAGAAAGAAGCATCAAAACCTCTTATTACTGTTCAAAATCGGACATTTTATACATTTCCAAATAAAATTTTCAGTGAATATAGCTTAAAGGTAGTACTATCAAATTAAGATTTTTCACAATATTTTTTATAATGAAAGGCGTTTATTCAAAATAAATATTCATAGAAGACCATGGTCAACGTGTAAACCTAACCACACCATGGTTAACTCTGTATCTAGCGACAAGATATTAATACATTTCTTGATGATTACGCTAGGTTAGAAAGAAGCATCAGACCTCTTATTACTGTTAAAAATCGGACATTTTATACATTTCCAAATAAAATTTTCAGTGAATATAGCTTAAAGGTAGTACCATCAAATTAAGATTTTTTCACAATATTTTATATAACGAAAGGCGTTTATTCAAAATAAGTATTCATATAAGACCTTGGGCAACGTGTAAACCTAACCACACCATAGTGAACTCTGTATCTAGAGATAAGATATTAATACAGTTATGAATGACTACGCTAGGTTAAAAGGAAGCATGAAAATCTCTTATTTCTGTTAAACATCGGACATTTTATACATTTCCAAATAAAATTTTCAGTGAATATAGCTTAAAGGTAGTACCATCAAATTAAGATTTTTTCACAATATTTTATATAACGGAAGGCGTTTATTCAAAATAAGTATTCATATAAGACCTTGGTCAACGTGTAAACCTAACCACACCATAGTTAACTCTGTATCTAGCGATAAGATATTAATATATTTTCCGAATGACTATGCTAGGTTAGAAAGAAGCATCAAAATCTATTATTACTGTCAAAAATCGGAAATTTTATACATTTCCAAATAAAATTTTCAGTGAATATAGCTTAAAGGTAGTACCACCAAATTAAGATTTTTCCACAATATTTTATATAACGAAAGGTGTTTATTCAAAATAAATATTCATATAAGACCTTGGGCAACGTGTAAACCTAACCACACCATAGTTAACTCTGTATCTAGCGACAAGATATTAATACATTTCCGAATGACTACGCTAGGTTAGAAAGAAGCATCAAAATCTATTATTACTGTCAAAAATCGGACATTTTATACATTTCCAAATAAAATTTTCAGTGAATATAGCTTAAAGGTAGTACCATCAAATTAAGATTTTTTCACAATATTTTATATAACGAAAGGCGTTTATTCAAAATAAATATTCATATAAGACCTTGGTGAACGTGTAAACCTAACCACATCATGGTCAACTCTATATTTAGCGACTATTAATAAATAAATGAATTCATAAATTCCTGAATTGTATTTCCCAGTATCGAATGCAACACCCCAACATTTCAAGAAAGTGTCGATAAAGGGTAGGTGACATTTTTGCGAATACTATTTATAGCGTGGCTGATGCTGCTGGTCCGGTAGGGGCGACCATCTTGATTCACGGCGTGTACAGCGATAGGTGAATGAAAAGCCGGCGAGATCCGCGTGCCAGTGTAATTAAATAAAAAGAATCGCGATATCGGGTGGAGAGGGACGCAGGTGGTCACGAGCGCGTCCTCACGTAGCGAACTCTTCAATTGCGCAAATATCTCCGAGCCTCGATGGAAGAAATTAGCATAATGCCGGGAAGCATTAGGCTCGTGAGCGCAAATTGTGCGGCGTGCATCGGCTCAAAGAAACACACTGGGGAATACGCGAAGAAAGACAGAAAAACGGGAAAGGGGGCGGAGGAACGAGCGAAAGAAAGGGACGGAGGATGAGAAAGAAAAAAGAGCCGCGCAAGTATGTGGTCTTTCGTTCGCAATATGAAGTCACCGGGATAGTTGACACGGACAAGGACATTTGAAAAGGACCCGATTTGCCCACCGAGGAGAATTCCGCGCGTACATTATCGCTGGGCTGCGAATCTTTATGTGAAATCAAAATTGTCCGCGTCGATTGCAGAGTAGCCGTATAGAAGTTTCTATCATTCTTTAATGACCTTGGGAAATGGAATGTATCGACATTTTTCAATACTTTTAATCTTTCTGCCATTCGAAATTGAGTTGAAAAACTCGTTTTTGTTATGAATGCATGAAATCCGCGGTCCAATTATCTCCAATCACTGCCCCGCGGGGCGTTCCCCTAAATGCGTTGTTCTCGTTTCAAATATTTATTTACGCAATTGAGCAATTATCCTTTTATTAGAACAATTATGGTATTTCCTGCAATTTGTCAGCACAGGCATTAGAAACACTGCTATACCCTAGCATTAAACGGAATGTACAGTGCCCGAAATTTCTATAAAGCCACCTATATTTTGACGTATTTTTTTAAAAATATTGTCAAGTTTACTACTTCTTTTCATCTACAATTATATTTAGTTGAAACTAATCATAAATCTACGAGTATCTGCTCGGAAATGTTCACCTCTTGGGTGTGTTTACATTCTTTGCTGCCCGAAGCGAAGTATAAGTGCGAAATTTCTATAAAGCCACTTAGTTTGTGCTTATTGTTAGACTCTGAGTGAATAAGTCCAACTAGGTACAATAAAAGAAGTGTAACTGCAATTGAAAAGTAAGGATTTGCGTAATATGTTATATATTTTAATTTCTCATTAGTAAAATGCCATGAGGACAATTGTTGACCAGTGAGAAAAGGCATCCATTGATGCTTATAGGGATATGGGATGTTCTAATCGCAGAATTGCAAACAAAATTAATTGGTCGCATACCGTTGCAAATAATTACGTCAATTTGGGAGAAGATTATGACAAAAACCATCCCGAAGGAAGAAATCAAAAGCTGAGCAAGAGACAGCATTCATTGTTAATGAGATCTGCATCAAAAGAATTTAGAAGTGCAGCACAACTTCGCGTTGAATTAGATTTGTCCGTAACTACGAGACGCGTGCAACAAATTTTAAAAAGTTCCAACCGATTTCACTGGACAAAAATGGTGCAGAAACCAGCACTCAAAGCAGAACATAAACAGGCTCGTCTTGATTTTGCAAAAATACACGTGTCCTGGTCCAAAGAATGGGAATTTGTTATTTTTTCCGATGAAAAGAAATTCAATTTAGACGGGCCGGATGGTTTTAAATATTACTGGCACGATTTAAGGAAAGAAAAAGACATAACAATGAGTCGCAACTTGGGTGGTGGTACATTAATGATCTGAGCTGCATTTAAAGTTGACGCCAAGACACCAATCTGTCGCATTACTCCTAAAATGGATTCTGAAAGATATACAGAATTATTCGACACAATTTGAATACCATTTATTGAAGATATTGGACACGATAGCTTCATTTATCGAAGCAGTGGTTAGGTCAAAAGAATATCAGGGTTTTGACATGGCCAGCTCATTCCCCAGATTTGAACCCAATAGAAAATCTTTGGGGGATACTCGCAAGGAAAGTTTATGGCAATTGCAAGCAATACAGTACTATTAATGAATTATGGAAAGCGGTGAACGAAGCATGGGCATCTATTCAAGAAGACACACTTCAAAGTTTGATTTCATCAATGCCCCATCGTATTTTCGAAGTTATTCGAAGAAATGGCAGTTCTGCTAATTATTAATGTAGAAATAGAAAAGAACTTATTGTTCATTTTGAACCTACTTATTTGAAAAATATGTGGCTTTATAGAAATTTCGCAGTTTATTTTATGTAAAATTATATATTTACGTTCATTTTTTAAAATAAATATTATTTCTATTATTTCAATCGATATATATATGTGTTTTTGATACGCCTAAAATGAAATTATACTCAAATTTATCATAAGTACAGAACAATTATAAGATATTACCAAAAAACGTGGTGGCTTTATGGAAATTTCGGGCACTGTACCTCTCCTACCTTGTGTGGTTTCTATTGAAATTATAGGAATTTTATATACTTATCGCAAGTACGAAAATTACCGACGGTTGTATTCCGTTCCTGCTTTCCCAAGCACTGACAAAGAAAAGAAGATTTCGTTTTGTTCCTCGATCATTAAAAATGTAAATTATAAAATCTAGCGCGACGGTAGTGCACTTCAATAGACCATCTGTTAGCAGAAGCAGAGGAGACTGCGTTCCCCAAAAAATGGCAGAAGTCGAGTAATAAATAGGAGAGTTCTCTGCAGATGATCAATGGAAGCTTTCTCCGAAGGATCGTTAATTCCGGCTCTAATTGACCAATATTCTGGGCAAAAACCGAACGCATTTTCGTCGGACGTGTTGCGACGACTCCGTTAGGGGTGCCACGTAGAAATGAGCCCACTTATTTTAATAAGGACGTTCGATCGACGAATACGGTGCGCTCTCGCCGATCGAGAATGGATTGCGAGCGGGAAACCGAGAGCTCGTTACCGGATGACGACACATGGACGATCCATCGAAAGTCCATCCCATCTTGAACACGTGAAAGTGTTGCAAGAAAAGCAGGTTATTACAGGTAGTTACAGGTGGTTACAGGTAGTTGAGGCACCGCGTCCCGACTCTCTTTCGCACTTCCTAAAGGCCGTTCTCCGGCCTACAACCGAGGCCCGACACCGCGACCGCACGCTCGTGTGCTCCTTTCTTTCCCGTGGCGCAACGACGCCGTGTCTTTCGAGGCAATTCCTGTGGTTCGGGGCCCAATATCAACGGAGGTGTACGTTTTCGTGGTGTAACTGACCTGTCCCGGGGAAACATTAGTTGCGCCGCACCGCTCCGACGAGCAGAGCAGAGCCGAGCCAATGAAGCCGAGCCACTTTGTGTCGCGCGAAGCCGAGCCAAGCGGCTTCGCGTTGCTCGGAGCTGCTCGACTCTGCTCGGCTCTGCTCGGCGCAGCGTCGGCGACCGCAGAGACCTGTCCGTTTCGTCCCTTTTTCTGCTTCTTTTCTCGTTTCGTTGGCTCCCCTCCTTCCGTCGCGCAATCGGAATGCCAGCCAACCAGCTGCAACGAAAGTAAATGCGCCGGAGAAGACATTGAATTAGCGCGATATATCGTGCACGGTTATCTCTCCGCAGCCCTCTTGACCACGCGGACAAATTCTTTGATAGACTGTACCCACCGACTCGTGAATACAATTACGCCCCGGTGCGCTCCGCGTTCGACTGCGACGAAAACTTTATAGGCTGGGATTTTTGGCGTGTCTATTCTCCTATGCCTTGATTTTTAGTAAACCCTCGCACTGCGATTCGTTCCACGGTCACAGTGATTCGAATCTCTTTGTCGTTTATCGTTTCTTCGAAAAGAAAAATGAAGTTTTTAGTTGTTGTATGTATTCTTCGATGGCTCTATATCGGCAACGGCAAAGTTGAATTTTATTAGGTGTAGAAATTAATTCGGTGCATTGATATTAAGTTATTTATAACTCTGGTTTGAATGTTAATAATCGCCCGCCATTTTGTAACGTTTGAGTAGCAACACTTACAGTTATCAACATATATCTAGTCGAAACAGAAACTATTAGTAACCAAGATGGCGGCGTCTGACAAGACTCTCATACGGCACTGTATACTATTTGCTTTTCAATTTTAAAAAAAATTCTTCCTGAAGCCGCTGGAATGATTTGTTCTGCTTTGATTTTGATGAATAAATTGAATTCTGCTTGAATTTTTATTTATTCCGATCACTCCAGCATCATTTAGCAGATACAAATTTGGAAACATTGGAAGAGGTGCAAGGAAGTATTGACGAATTTATTACATCAGAACCGCCATCTTTTTTACGTCAAGAAATTCGACAGTTGCCTGAGAGATGGACCAAAGTCATCGAAAATAATGATTACATTGTAAATAAATAATAAATTTGTTTTAAAAAGGAATTTTCATTTATTCCGGTCACTCCAGCATCATTTAGCAGATACAAATTTGCAAACATTGGGAGAGGTGCAAAAAAGTATTGACGAATTTATTACATCAGAACCGCCATCTTTTTTACGTCAAGGAATTCGACAGTTGCTTGAGAGATGGACCAAAGTCATCGAAAATGATGATTACATTATAAATAAATAATAAATTTGTTTTAAAAAGGCACCGAATTAATTTCTACGCCTAATATTTATAGGAAATAAATCATATACATATTTACATAATCATATAATTCATGTAATCTTTCGATTTAATTTTTCTAGTGATTATATGTTTCGTATTGCTCCTTTCTTTCCTCTGAAAAGGAATTTTGCTAACAAACATTATTTATAACTCTGGTTTGAATGTTAATAATCGCCCGCCATTTTGTAATTTTTGAGTAGCAACACTTACAGTTATGAACATATATCTAGTCGAAACAGAAACTATTAGTAACCAAGATGGCGGCGTCTGACAAGACTCTCATACGGCACTGTATACTATTTGCTTTTCAATTTTAAAAAAAATTCTTCCGAAGCCGCTGGAATGATTTGTTTTGCCTTGATTTTGATGAATGAATTGAATTCTGCTTGAATTTTCATTTATTCCGATCACTCCAGCATCATTTGGCAGATACAAATTTGGAAACATTGGAAGAGGTGCAAGGAAGTATTGACGAATTTATTATATCAGAACCGCCATCTTTTTTACGTCAAGAAATTCGACAGTTGCCTGAGAGATGGACCAAAGTCATCGAAAATAATGATTACATTGTAAATAAATAATAAATTTGTTTTAAAAAGGAATTTTCATTTATTCCGGTCACTCCAGCATCATTTAGCAGATACAAATTTGCAAACATTGGAAGAGGTGCAAGGAAGTATTGACGAATTTATTACATCAGAATCGTCATCTTTTTTACGTCAAGGAATTCGACAGTTGCCTGAGAGATGGACCAAAGTCATCGAAAATGATGATTACATTATAAATAAATAATAAATTTGTTTTAAAAAGGCACCGAATTAATTTCTACGCCTAATATTTCTAGGAAATGAATCATATACATATTTACATAATCATATAATTCATGTAATCTTTCGATTTAATTTTTCTAGTGATTATATGTTTCGTATTGCTCCTTTCTTTCCTCTGAAAAGGAATTTTGCTAACAAACATTATTTATAACTCTGGTTTGAATGCTAATAATCGCCCGCCATTTTGTAATTTTTGAGTAGCAACACTTACAGTTGTGAACATATGAGATCTAGTCGAAACAGAAACTATTAGTAACCAAGATGGCGGCGTCTGACAGGACTCACATGCGGCACTGTATACTATTTGCCTTTCAATTTAAAAAAAATTCTTCCTGAAGCCGCTGGAATGATTTGTTCTGCTTTAATTTTGATGAATGAATTGAATTCTGCTTGAATGTTTATTTGTTCCGATCACTCCAGCATCATTTGGCAGATACAAATTTGCAAACATTGGAAGAGGTGCAAGAAAGTATCGACGAATTTATTACATCAGAATCGTCATCTTTTTTACGTCAAGGAATTCCACAGTTGCCTGAGAGATGGACCAAAATCATCGAAAATAATGATTACATTATAAATAAATAATAAATTTATTTAAAAAAAGCACCGAATTAATTTCTACGCCTAATACTTATAGGAAATGAATCATATACATATTTACATAATCATATAATTCACGTAATCTGTGGATTTAATTTTTCTAGTCATATGTTTCGTATTGTTTCTTTCTTTCATCTGAAGAGGAATTTTGCTAACAAACAATATTTTTCGTGTGTTACAGGTAAGAATGCAAATATCACTCGAGGTGTTCTATCCTTGAACAACGCTGACGTCTTTGTAAGTAGCACTGTAATATTATAAATAGTTTCACTATGTAGAAGATGTAGCTTAACAAATCATACAACCACTTTATTCGACGAAGTAAATTATTCTTCGATTCCAACTAATGCGAGGTAGATTGTCCACGATGTATTTTCTTATTTTAGTTTAGAGTGTCCTCGCGAAAAAAATTGAATTTGAAGATCCGCCGAGTGCGCGTGCTGTTGAGTAGAAATCGCCTGGCGCGTCTGACCATGGTCATCTGATTCTACTTCTTCTACCGCGTGAGAACTGAACGAATACTCGAACCTGTTTTTTTCGAAAATGAAGTCGTATTTCAACCAAATTTCATTATTTTTTAGACATCATTTACTAAACTAATTCATCTAGCCTTACAGAGAAATTGAAGTCGTTTGGTCCACTCATAAAAAAGTTATTCTGATTTAAAGTGTGTGTGATCAGTTTTGCTCCTAACTGTACATTATTATATATGTATATAATAATTATTTATCACATGCTGGAAACATTGACTTCAAATACTTGGCCATAACGCTTTATCCATTAACGCTATCGTCATCAGCGATAATGTAGCTGGCAACTATGCCTTCCCAACGGTACAATTTTTTGGTGTAATTCTCATCCTATGAAATTTTATAGCTAAAAAACAAAACGTGTCCCAACCTTTACTACAGTCCGTTACGCTAAACAGTTCTTCCCGTAAATAAATTAAACTGAATTTCACCAGAACCCGCGTGATAACTTGAGTTGTCTGAAAGTATTGATTGGACGAGGCGAATTCGATCGTTATAAGCAACGAATGCCTAAAGATCGGCAGTCTGCTGAAGCCAATCTCTGAGCAGTATCTCCCGAACAAAGTTACAACTTCATTAATCGCGCGGAGCCAACGGTAAGAAGATAGTTCTCAGGACAACTGAGAATCCGCTTCGGCACGAGGCAATCAGCCCGCGATCCGGCCAGACGGGACTTTCTCCCACGGTGGAGAGGAACGAAATGAAAATCTCCTACTCCCGGGGTCTTGTCAGTCGATCTCGATAGAGCGTAACGCGATCCGTCTGGTGGTCGATGTGATCGTCGGTTCGGTGCCGTCCGAATTGCATCGGATCGGATCCGATCCGCGATCCATTGGAACTTGGATCGCGCGCACTTGCTCTCGCCGTTTGCCGCGCGCGGAAAGGCTGGAAATCACTCGGCGATGGCGATCGCCAGTAAATCTGAATTCTCGTTGGACGGTCGTTATTCAACGGCGCGCGGGGAGCAGGAAGGGCAATTATGGAAGCATGAATATTTATGGAAACTCGTGCACCGTGTAATCTTTATGAGACAACGGCCGCGGGACGTCGCCCGGTACCGTGATACCTCACGGTTTACTTTGTCGGTGCGCACTCGCCGAACTCAATTACCCCAGCTGGCAAAGAGAGGGAGAGAGAGATACGCGGGTGAAACTACGCGGTCGAAGAAGCGATCGATCCTTTGGTTAAGTGGCTACCTCCGCCGATATCTATTCGCTGACAAAAGGGCGTGCGATGTCAGGTGAAGTGCCCTAAGTCTGGACAGTCCAAAAGTGATAGCTAAATCTGGACAATTGCATTTATACTTCAAATCAAAAACTTGTATTTTATTTAGAGCACCACAACTAAGAAATGCATTTTATAACAAGAAGAAATATTTTAGATTGTCCAAATGTAGAAAACGCGTAAACTTTTCATGAAAATATTAGCCAGAAGATATTAGCTGACAAAATTACAAATTCTTTAAAAGAAAAACGCAGCTAGCCCAATTCTTGATTTTATCGAAATTTTTACTGTCCTTTCAGACAGTTGACAGCTCGCGTGGTTGTCAGCGGCGTGTAGCCTAGAGTTATCAAGCTGCAAGATCATTTTCGACTGTTTTCATGTCACTAACATTACGTTTTTCTTCACGAATTCAACATGTTGATAATAAAGTACTATGCAGAAAGAAACGCCGTCTAATCTTAGATTTGTGAAAAAGTAGATAACGTTGGTGAGCTTACAGAGAATAAAAACAACTAAATATCTACATTAATAAAGATAGTCGAGGGTACATGCCACGCTTGTTTAGATTATTGCAAAAGTTAAGTATATTATTTCCCTAGAAACTTGTACAATTCGCATGTCAAGCTATTCGCAAACAAACCGGCCAAAGAATTATTTAAGTAACTAAACGATACATTTATAATAAGGCCTCAATTAAATGAAACAATTATAATATGTGTTATTTATGGGTTGAAACATTTGTTTCTATCGTCATTTGTACGAAAGTTTAGTCGGCTGAGATAAATGAAGTAAATTATAGTTCGCAACAAATTCCAACAGTAAGGTGAAGTGCCCTAAGTCTGGACAGCCCAAAAGTGATACCTAAATCTGGACAATTGAATTTTCATAGTAACATCAGTAATTAAGAGATTAAATAATTATATTATATATTCTGAGGCCTTAGCTACAAGTAGGTGTGAATATTATTTCATTAAGACATCAATTGAAATTTAGAAATGAATTCAAAGTTCATCTGAAAACAGTATACAAAATAGTCTATTTACATGCGAATCATGTGCATTTATAGTTCGAACTTTTGTTAGAAAAAAAGATATAATTTAAGCCCTCAGACAACAAATAATTATCACGCATAATAATATTGATATTTTAAAATAAATTGGCAATCAAGCTTAACGTAAATAATAATTATTAATCCAAATATTAGATGTCCAAGATTAGGACTGTTTTCAAATATAAGTACTCCATACTGGGACGCGATGACAGTAGCTGTTCCACTCTAAGCTTATACGCAATGTGCTTACGCCTGAAGCCGGACACGTGTTTGTGAATAAAATCAACGCATTGTTTGCAAATTATTTAACTACATGTACGTATAATTAGTCTTCTATTAGCTTGAATAACGTATGTAGAAAATGTATTCCGGTTGTGACGTTAATAATACTTTATGTTTACATCTTAAATCTATCAGTATTACTACCTAACCTTAAAAGTTGTATTATGACAAGTTTTATTAAAGCAGTAAATGAAAATAAATATATATTTGGTTAAATAATACAATACTATAATCTATGATAAGAATACTACATATTACGCAAAGCATCTTCTATTCGTTATGCGCAACAGCGCCACCAACCAACGTTTTAGGTTATGTTCGCTCGATCAACTCGTAAATTGAATTTGTCCCGATATAGGCTTTACTTCTGTCCAGGTACTAGCTTAGATTGGATTTAATATGTCCAACTATAGGTTTGAATTATTCTTGTTAATACAATTAAGATATTAACCTGAACAATGATTTTTTTATTTTAAATTACTTTACAAACTCTGAACTGTATGTTAAAACTCTTAAGAAATTGTTTTTGTTTATTCAAAGTGATAAAATTTAAAATAGAAAAACATGCTGTCCAGGCATAGGGCACTTCACCTTACTGCCCAACTCTGCCCCTTACCCTACGATATCGTGTCAGACTCGTGAAGAAGATTTTCAACAGAGTCTACTAAATATGTATGTTATTAATAGACTGCGGATTTTATGCATTTCTGACAAAAATGGGTATGTACAATTTAAAGCAGTGAAGCTATTAAAAAGATTTAAAGCCACCAGTGTATTAGTTTCACCTCAATAAAATAATTAGAAGAAGAAAGAAATTTCTATTTGGCTGCTGTGTCTTGGAATCAATGCAAACATTTTCTATTTTGCATAAAGATCTGCAGTCTAGTTGTTAATCTCCTTTAAACCGAGATGAAATTCTATTTTCGTTTTATTAATGTATTGTTATTGGAGAACATGTCGGCACACAATAGATATAAATTTTCTCCTGTTTTAGGAAATTACGAACTACAAAGAAAGTTCTAATCACTGAAACCGTAAAATAAATCGTAGGGCACAGGGTTAATGGTCACTTAAAAAGACGAACACGTTTTTAATATCGGACCACATGACTTGGATTTTGTTTTAAGACATTAGAACAATTCGTCTTCCGCGTGACGTGCGAAGGAATTTCGAAAAAATTTAAATCCCGTAGAACTGCAGAGAAAATACTGTTAGTTGTTTGTACAATAGAAAAACATGCTGTCGAGGCATAGGGCACTTCACCTTACACACCACCGAGAAAATACGGTCCAGCTGGGGGGGAGTGAGAGGAGACGCGTGGCATTTTATTAAAATTTTATTCAATTAACCTGGACCAGAAACTGCAGCTGAATTTCCAATTCATCCGAACGATAACGTTTCCGAGACGAAATAATGGACTTTTCGTGTGAAGAATATTGAATTTCTAAAACATAAATCATTGTTGCACTCTGTTTGCCTGAACGAGAATGTACCAGCAAGAAGGTCAACGTCCGACTCGTCACCGTTGCGAAAAATCGGCGCGTGGGTAACGTAATATCACTTTTCCCTGGAAATAAAACGTTCCAAGTTATTGTTAACTGTATCACGGCTAGACATGTCTCTCAATTAGTTAGCAAAGCACGGTTGCGATGCCATTGTTGCGTTCGCTTATGCGCTAATTGGTGCAAATATTACGTGATTCGTTCTGCTAATTAGCGAACTGTTAGAAAGCCGATCATATACCCGCAGTTCCATTCAGTACACGTCATTCAGACTAGAGGAATATTGCGGTACAGGTTTTGCACTCGGAATTAACCACAGACCAAATTCATCCTTTTGCAAATGTTTGTGGCTGATTCGAGAATGAAATATCGCGATATCATTTTGTCGTGAATTTATTTAAGAATGTGCGAGTCCTACTGACTTTGCATTCGAAAGGCTTTATGGTTAGTTTAAGTAAGTACGAAGTCTATTTATCGATTAGACGTGAATGATAATTCCGAATTATCCCCCTCTCGTTTCAGAAACGTGTACCTCGCACCTATCATCTCCGAGAACTCTCTGTCTGAACGCCTTCTATACACCGAACGCGCTATAAGTCAGACGGTGCATTGTTCCCATGGCAGTGCATCGCACGTTTGTCGGGGTATCGATACGGGATACGCTTCACAGCCAATTATTATTGCCATTTAGATAAGGAACGCAGTTAGTTAAGCCTGGAGACCTCTCAGGATCATCGTGCGGTGCTTGCACCTTTTCCGCGGCGACTATTCACCGATGCAACGATACATTCGATAGGCACGTGCCCAGTTGACGCGCCTGTGATGCACACACTGTCCACACGAACATTAGCTTGACATATTTGCCAAACCTTCTTTAATAAGTTTTAACTTAAACCGTCTTAAATAAATACTAGATGCACATCTCTGCAATAAATAAAATTTTGAATTTCTTAACAATTGATTTACCTTCGACTTGATATTTTTTAGAAAAACTTGTACTTGAAAATACTTCATTTGCGAAAGGGCGTACTTTCGTTTTGCAAAAGAGTGAATTTTGAGTGGAAAACCTACAATCAACGAAACTTGAGATTTTCGTGAAAACTTCCATGCGGAAAAAGTGTTGCCCGATCGGGCCGGTTGCGTTTCCGGATAGTTTCTCGGCGATCGAGCACGAGGTTCCTTTTTCTCCTGTCTTTGTTTTTCACATCCTGAAAAAAAACCGCAGCCATTCGTAGCCGCTGACCGTAGCAACGGGTCGTATCGTTTGCGAGGATCTACGATACTAGATGCAAATGGGCTTCACGAGAGAAGTAACCAGGAGTCGCCGCCGCTCCGCGCCGCGCCGGGCCGCACCGCTTCGAATCTTAATAAGAATTCGCTTTCTGGTCTCGTTGATTACGGGATTAACCAAGAACCAACGGATGAAAGTTTAGTGGTTTCTCACAGTTCAGCGGCAAACCGTGATCCGAAAGCGCACGAAGCAATCTTGCGCACAACCTAATTCAATCTAATCGCCGACACCTCGCTGATTTCGCCATCGGAAACGTCGCCGCTTCGAAAGATGAGCATTCTGCCACCGTGAAGCGAATCCTTCGACGAATACATGTAATCAGCAGAGTCGTTACGCGATTTAGCGATTACGCAAGCTGTTTCGACGTTGTGATCCCGGTCTTTTCGATGTTCGACGATGCTCGACCGAACATCGTGTTACCAGTCTAATGACAAGTTTCTGGAACGCGTCGATTGTGACTTAGACTATGCTCGGAGTTTCTTAATTTTAAGTTACACGTGTAACTTCACGCCGTAAACCATGAACGCGTTAATATACTGAATGGAAAGCTTGATTTCGAAGTGAACAACAATTTTATATTGAGTTGGAATAAATCACAGCAGTTGATCCTTCAGGGACGACGCCTCTGCGCTATACTGACTCTAAACAGCATTTCGAAATCAACTACTCAAGATGAGGTGATTACGCTAGATGCGATACACTTCCAAGCATTTCTGTTCCCTTCTCGTGTCGATGTCGAAGAAACAGAATTTGGAATCAGTAGCAGTGAAGTTGCCGAAGTAATATAGGAAGACGTACTTTATTATGATTGCCGCTCAAGGACAGAAGCACCGATAGCTCATTGAATCGTCCGATGCAATCGTCGAGTGACGTAAGCCACGGAAAATATCGCCTCGGTTCTTCTATTTCATTTTAATCCTCTTCGGGATGTCAGGGCACACGTGACGCTGTCCGGTATCGCGGGCCCGTATAAGGGAGCATGATGTATCGTCAATTTGAGAAGAACGAAATGAATACTTAAGCGATACACTGGATCACCCAGGCGGGCAGGCTAGCAAGCGGGCAAACAGACAGGCAGGCTTACCAAAGGGATAGAAGTAGACGCGAAGATATCATCTTAACGATTCGTATCCATCATTCGATGCCAATTCTAGAATCTTTCTATCGCTGATTCCGTATCTGTTCGAAAAAACCCGGTCAGAAAATAAGCCTGCGCCGTAGCGACGGGACCACTTTCTTCGGCTGACTCCGGTGGCCGGACTCGATTTGCTCGGGTTCATCAGCGGCCGCGAGCGTTTCAATCACGGGACAAACGGTGTCTGATCCGCCACAGAAGCTGGCGCGCACACGCGTAAAATCAATCAAAAGTAACAGGACGAAGGCGACCAAAAGGGAGCGAGGAAACCATCCGCGCAGAGAGCCGTGAGTGTTCGCTGGGAACGTGTGCGCGCTATCGTGTAACATTCGAGCTGGCTCGCGCGTGTATCCCCTATCTCGATAATAGAATGATCTATCTACGACGAGCGGCAACAATAAGCTCGCGCGATATTATTCCAGCCCGCTGTATCGCAGACACGCGGGTACTTGATCTGGAAGCGAGCAGTCTGCCTAACCCAACAAATAACAATACGGTATTGCCCTCACGTAACCGTAGAGTGGCCAAGATCAGCGCCATTATGCGCCGCCAGCGAAAGAAGTTCCTCTTCGGGTTCCTCTTCGGGGAGATCTCTGCACCGTGTACCGTACACACTACTTGGACAACAACGGACAGCATACGGAACATAACTTCGATCCTCTTCTCTTCGCCTGGCCATTCTCTGACCCCTTCTCTTCTCTTCTCTTCTCTTCCTGCCTCCGCTGTCTCACCGGATCCAGCACGTTTTCAATACTTAATGCGCCGCGGATGAAGCCCCGTTCAATTACTCGCAACACGATACCACGGCTATTTATTGTGGTCTGCCGAAGCTCGGGTATCCCTTTCCTCCGTAGCTCTGTCCTCTTTCAGTCAACTACACCGGATGGTCCCTCTTTTCCCTCTTCTTCTTGTTCTTCTTCTTCGTCTTCTTCTTGGACTTCTCCTATGTCTACAACTTCTCTTGGTCTCCACTATACTGTTCTTCTTTAGCGTCCCCATCTGGACAGAAACCATTCTGTCCATTGTGCTCGCGTCGCGAGTACCATCGACGAGCTAGGCTACGCTTCCGTGGCGTTTCTCAAGGCCGCTCCGTGCATTGCACATTTTAGCCCTCGGGATCGTGGAGGTTCTCGGAATAATCAACGGTATCTAGATTCATCCGTTCTTTGCCTATCAGTTGAGTTTCGAGCAAAAGTTAACCCCTTGCACTCGGTTGTCCCCTCTGAGGCACTACTAAACATTGCTGTAACATTATTCAAAATATTCTTTCCATTATTAAATATGTCGGTACTTAATCGATTAGTAATCATTTAGGTATTGTATGAGATATTATACCAATTTCATTTCAAAAATCATAGGGAATAGAAATATTCTAGATTGGAAGAAATGTTTAATTTTCGAGATAAATAGCTCCGAGTGTAAAGGGTTAACTCTCCAGGAGCAACCCTCGATTATTCGTAATACATTGATTAATTATACTTTTTCATTATCCATTTACTGATACTGATCACTAGAATTTGAAATTCCATAGAATTTAGTACTATTTTTATTTATTTCAGACCTCCAAAGAATATTACCACTGAAAATAAGAGTTTATTTGATTCCACTTTCTCAAAATTTGTCTACAAAAATTGAAAATTGTATAAACATCCGCAGTCTACTGATCACCAGCTTCTTTAGTTAACTTTCCGAATTACACTGGGCCTCGCGTAATCAATTCTCGGATGCGCATTAGACTCTTCGTTCCTGAAGAATTAAGAGTTAAGAGTTTAAAATAAGAGAATTTTATATTTTCATCGACGGCGATGTCGAATTTAAGTTGACCTAATACGAGAGTGTCCGAGACCTGCCAAATTCTAATGTCTAAAAGGCTGAATTAGTCCGTTTTGAGTTTCCAAAGATTTTTAGGAAATGTTAGCGGTTCATGATCGGAATTAAATCCGATTCATGGACACATTAGATTGTTGAATACGCAGGTTTGTTATACAAATTGAGGGATCGCTAATATGTAGACTAATTATTTAAACATCTGAGGACAACATACGGGAGTGCCCAAGACCTGCGAAATTCTAGTATCTTTAAAATAGCCAGTTCAATCCAAAATTTTGTATAATAATAATTGTGTCCAACAGAGGCTAAATTAGTCCGTTTAGAATTTCCAAAGATTTTTAAGAAATTTTGGCAGTTTGTGGTCGAAATGAAATCCGACTTGTGAAAACATTATTCGATTATTGAATACGCAGGTTTGTTGCACAAATTGAGGGATCGCGAATATGTAAAATAATTGCGTGAACATCTGTGGACAAATAACGTGAATGCATGGGATTAAAATTGTTCACGGAAAGGAACTAAGTCATGGAACAGCTTGACAATTTACGGAACGTTAGTGATACGCATCAAGAATAGCTCTCCCGAAGAAAAGGGCTTTGAATTGCTTCCTGGTTTCTCGATAACAGTCTCCACCCTGCCTCAGGACGATAATTCCGGATTAACAACAGCACGTCGGTATCGATTGTTTATCGTGTGAAAGCCGTTCGTGAACGATCGTCCATTACGTTCGCCATGTTGCACCAGCGTTTCACCGTTGCGGAGGGATGGTCTCGAACCTTCCTTAGTATCTGCCCTCGGTAATCTCTCCTCGCAATGAAGAAGGCACTCTCTCGATCCGGAAATTCACGTGATATCGACTATGAAGGCGATAGATTATAGGAAACCTATACAAAAACCATGCAGATCGTGTCCTCTCGAAAACAACCTTTGTAAATCACAGGGATCGTCGAACATTCTCAAACATAAAACAGATCGCATTGTCTTGCATGATCTTCTGCTCGTTTGATCACCATTGATTAGTAGACTGCGGATCATTATTAACGTGACCATTTATTTTTTTCCTCAAAACGGGACATCTATTAATTTTTAGGTACTATTATGTGTATAGTATAGTATGTTTCTATTTATTAATGAAAAAACAGGGATGAACACGTGAAAACAAATAATGTATGTGGTCTTATACAGGGTGAGTCCGAAGAAACAGAACACCTAAATATCTTCGTTACTTTTCGTTGTACAAAAAAACTTCTTAGGTCTTTGAAGGGCCACATGTAACGTTGTGAGGGAAAAAATTTCAAGGTAATTTTTTTACAAGATTTCAAGGTCATTGATATTTTTTATATGGAATGAGGTATTTTTTAATACATCAATCGATGCAGCTAGACATTCGTTATAAAAAAGTACTAACCCATGTATCTCGAAAAGTTAGTAGTTCAAGAGATATTTCAATTTAAATAACTCTAAAACACCATTACTGTCGTACTACGACGTTAGCGTTTACTTGCTAGTGTAAATTGAAGAGTGGAAATTGAAATTGAAAAATTGACGTTGAAAATGAAATCGTAGATCTGAAATTGATGTTGAAATTAAAAAATTGAAATTGAAGAGTTGAAATTAACGAAGTGAAATTGAAAAATTGAAGTTGAAATAGAAGAGTAGAAATTGAAGTTGAAATGGAAGTGTTGAAATTGAAGTTGAAATTGAAGAGTTGAAATAAACGAAGTGAAATTGAAAAATTGAAGTTGAAATGGAAGTGTTGAAATTGAAGTTGGAATGGAAAAATTGAAGTTGAAAATGAAGTTGAAGAGTTGATATTGAAATAGGAGATGAAATAAAAATTTGATGTTGAAATTGAAGAGTTGAAATTGAAATTGAAGTTGAAGGGTTGATATTGAAATTGAAGTTGAAGGGTTGATATTGAAATTGAAGTTGATATTAACGAAATGAAATTAAAAAATTGAAATTGAAGTTGATATTAATGAAATGAAATTGGAAAATTGAAGTTGAAATGGAAGAGTAGAAATTGAAGTTGAAATGGAAAAATAGAAATTCAAGTTAAAGTTAAAATGGAAGAGTTGAAGTTGAAGTTGAAATTGAAAAATTGAAGTTGAAAATGAAGAGTAAGAGTTGATATTGATGTTAGCGTTTACTCACTTGTGTAACGTCTTAGTAAGACAGTAATGGTGCTTTAGAGTTATTTAAATTGAAATATCTCTTGAACTACTAACTTTTCGACATACATAAGTTAATACTTTTTATAACGAATGTCCAGTTGCATCGATTGATGTATTAAAAAGTACTCCATTTAAAAATATTCCATTTAAAAAAATATCGATGACCTTGAAATCTCATAAAAGAATGACCTCGAAAATTGAAGTTGAAGAGTTGATATTGAAATTGAAGTTGAAATTGAAGTTGTAAGGGTTGATATTGAAATTGAAGTTGAAATGGAAGAATAGAAATTGAAGTTGAAATGGAAGAGTTGAAATTGAAGTTGAAATGGAAGAGTTGAAATTTAAAAATTGACGTTGAAATTAACGAAATGGAATTGAAAAATTGAAATTGCAGAGTTGAAATTAACGAGTTGAAATTGAAATTGAAGTTGAAGAGTTGATATTGAAATTGAAGTTGTAAGGGTTGATATTGAAATTGAAGTTGAAATGTAAGAATAGAAATTGAAGTTGAAATGGAAGAGTTGAAATTGAAGTTGAAATGAAAGAGTTGAAATTGAAAAATTGACGTTGAAATTAACGAAATGAAATTGAAAAATTGAAATTGAAGAGTTGAAATTGAAATTGAAGTTGAAGGGTTGATATTGAAATTGAAGTTGTAAGGGTTGATATTGAAATTGAAGTTGAAATGGAAGAAGAGAACTTGAAGTTGAAATGGAAGAGTTGAAATTGAAGTTGAAATGAAGGAGTTGAAATTTAAAAATTGACGTTGAAATTAACGAAATGGAATTGAAAAATTGAAATTGCAGAGTTGAAATTAACGAGTTGAAATTGAAATTGAAGTTGAAGAGTTGATATTGAAATTGAAGTTGTAAGGGTTGATATTGAAATTGAAGTTGAAATGTAAGAATAGAAATTGAAGTTGAAATGGAAGAGTTGAAATTGAAGTTGAAATGAAAGAGTTGAAATTTAAAAATTGACGTTGAAATTAACGAAATGGAATTGAAAAATTGAAATTGCAGAGTTGAAATTAACGAGTTGAAATTGAAATTGAAGTTGAAGAGTTGATATTGAAATTGAAGTTGAAATGGAAGAATAGAAATTGAAGTTGAAATGGAAGAGTTGAAATTGAAGTTGAAATGGAAGAGTTGAAATTTAAAAATTGACGTTGAAATTAACGAAATGGAATTGAAAAATTGAAATTGAAGAGTTGAAATTGAAATTGAAGTTGAAGGGTTGATATTGAAATTGAAGTTGTAAGGGTTGATATTGAAATTGAAGTTGAAATGGAAGAATAGAAATTGAAGTTGAAATGGAAGAGTTGAAATTGAAGTTGAAATGGAAGAGTTGAAATTTAAAAATTAACGTTGAAATTAACGAAATGGAATTGAAAAATTGAAATTGCAGAGTTGAAATTAACGAGTTGAAATTGAAATTGAAGTTGAAGATTTGATATTGAAATTGAAGTTGAAGAGTTGATATTGAAATTGAAGTTGTAAGGGTTGATATTGAAATTGAAGTTGAAATGTAAGAATAGAAATTGAAGTTGAAATGGAAGAGTTGAAATTGAAGTTGAAATGAAAGAGTTGAAATTGAAAAATTGACGTTGAAATTAACGAAATGAAATTGAAAAATTGAAATTGAAGAGTTGAAATTGAAATTGAAGTTGAAGGGTTGATATTGAAATTGAAGTTGTAAGGGTTGATATTGAAATTGAAGTTGAAATGGAAGAATAGAACTTGAAGTTGAAATGGAAGAGTTGAAATTGAAGTTGAAATGAAGGAGTTGAAATTGAAAAATTGACGTTGAAATTAACGAAATGATATTGAAAAATTGAAATTGAAGAGTTGAAATTGAAATTGAAGTTGAAGGGTTGATATTGAAATTGAAGTTGTAAGGGTTGATATTGAAATTGAAGTTGAAATGGAAGAATAGAACTTGAAGTTGAAATGGAGGAGTTGAAATTGAAGTTGAAAATGAAATTGATGTTAGCGTTTACATACTTGTGTAACGTCTTAGTACGACAGTAATGGTGTTTTAGAGTTATTTAAATTGAAATATCTCCTGAACTACTAACTTTTCGACATACATAGGTTAGTACTTTTTTATAACGAATGTCCAGTTGCATCGATTGATGTATACAAAAATACCTCATTCTATTTAAAAAAATATCAATGACCTTGAAATCTCCTAAAAAAAGGACCTCAAAAATTTTTTCCCTTGCACCGTTACATGTGGCCCTTCAAACAGTGCAACTTTGTCCTAAGAAGATTTTTTTGTACAACGAAAAGTCACGGAGATATTTAGATGTTGTGTTTCTTCGGTCTCACCCTGTATTTTCTGAAGAATAAACTATGCAGTGTGTGTACTATGTACAGTAAAGTCGGGTTTACTGTCCGCGATCGGATACGCGATCACTGTCTAGTGTCTACCCACTCCACTGTCATGCTGTCCCTCTCTACGTTCTGCTTTCTTTTGAACTCTCGGCGCGGTAGATACAGTCATAAAAAAATGATGTCGGTATGCGATCAGCGTCCGTGCAGAACACAGGCTGTTGGACAGTAAACGCGACTTTACTGTACTCGCAACCGAGGAGCGAACGAACTAGCAGGCTTCTGTTGACTTACGATGTGTGAGACTTATTGGGATGCCCTACCGTCGGATGATTTTTAGATTTATCTTTTAGATTAGATTTATCGCGTCCTTTTTTTGAAATTGTTACCGTGAGTTGCTCTCTTTCTAAAAACGAGACATTTCGGCGCCCCGAAGATGTGCTTAGGGACAACCGGACAAAACGGTACGGTCCCGTTCACAACGGAACGTATGGTCACATTAATCATTATGCATGTACGAAGAAATTACATTAGAACTTCAATTATCCGTGCTAATTAGTGGAACATGATTGTTCGGATAACACAACAATTACATAGTTTCGGTGCTGAACTTAATCCTTATTGAAGTGTGCAGTAGATCGTGTAGCTTATGGATTGGTTTAACGCAAACTAGTTCTTTGCGGAAAGTATTCAAACGATAAAGAGTTCAGAGACCCGGATAATCGAGGTTCTACTGTAATTGGGTGAAATATAAAACACAAACATGAAATATTGACCCTTCAGGAAGGACGTCCGGGTCGTATCGATGTTTAGCCGAAGGAAAAAATAGCGTAGCTCAGCCGATCGTTGAGGGATATGCAAAAATGATTAATTTTCCAAGTAACGAGGTTCGTTCCCCGGAGATTATCGCCCGCTAATGCGGGGTGCAGCTAGGAGAAAAACTGCGCCGATGAATAAGCGCGTGTTCCATTCGTTAAATAAATGATTTCGTTCCGCGTGATGGCTGAGGTGTCTTGTGGCGGCTGACGGTAACATCTATTCCGACGAGCGACCGCGACTTACGCCACTCTGTCTCGGCCGACATTGTAACGATCGCATCTGAATCCTCGGCTAACGTTACTTCTGCTTCGTGCCAGGGAGGTGGACGTTTCCACTCGATCGGCGCTGACTCTCCGCTGAACGATAGGGTACGTCCGACGTGATCCTTTCAAATTGGAAATGTTCCCTTACCGATTTTCTTCCTCGGGCTCCAGCAGCCTCCGGCAACTCTCTACAGGGTGGGACAGAATGTGTGGGACCCACTCTGCGAGCTGATTGTCTGAGATAGTCCTTATTTTTCGACTTTCGATTTTTTTCTGATCCTGCCCTCCTAAACTGTGGGACTTGGCGAGGAAGTGATGTCTGCAAAGTTTCGAAGCAATTGCGTTAAAGTTTTAAAATTTTCATGATTTTAGGTCATTTCCAGACATAATTGAATGGCTGTCTAGAACAGGGGTCGGCAACCTTTTGAGTCGGAAGAGTCAAAAATTACAATTTACAAAATTTCAAAGTTTTTAAAGAGCCACAAAATTTTTTCTTGACAACAATAAATAGTACTCGCATAAATAAAGTTTTTTGATAAAAAAAACTAATCTATTTATTCAAGAAAAAACATCCAAAGAGCCGCATGTGGCTCGCGAGCCGCAGGTTGCCGACCCCTGGTCTAGAAGAAGGCCCTATGACGGGTTTTTAAATTTTATAGGAGCGCAATCAAATGTGAATTGCGATAATAAACACCAGCTGAAAATGACATAGGCCCTTCTTCCATTGGAAAAAGACTGAAAGACTTTCCACAGTTTGTTTTATTGAATGCTAAAGAGCAAAATAAGTTCCTAATTGCGCTCCTACAACATTTAAAAAACCCTTCTTTCAGATACCCGTTCAATTGTATTATATTTCGTTGTTTTTGAAATAGAGACCCGAGAAAATTGAAAGTCGAAAAATAAGAACCGCTCTATTTCACCCTTAAAAACAATGAAACACGTTAATGGAACCTAAACCGTTCATGTAATATTAGATGAACAATTTAGTTCATTTCGCTTTCGTACATTTTTACGAAAAGACAGCTGCTTAACCATCTCCCTGTGTACTGCTATTATAATGTAATTGCCCCATACGTTTTTCAAGCGAAATGATACTTAAAAAATTTGAAACATCACAGACAGCATTCCTAGAAAAGTTTTGGATGTTTTCCGTTCGTGAACTTTAAATTCTGCTCGGGTCAAGTACTTTCGACTTTTTGTCAAGATTCCGTTTTTCCAGCCCATGCTAAACACGCCAATTGAAGTATCACATGTTCAGTTACGGATTAATCGGGCAATGTGGAAATTACGAGCTCCTCAAGTATCCCCTCTGGGTAGTTGATTTAAGTCTGCGAAAATATAATCTGCTCGAACACGATCCACCGTATGACGAAGCCCGCGAGGCTGGAATGGTTAGAACGCGGAAAAGAACGACGCACGAGGAAATCTGTGTTCCCTAATGAGTCAGTAAAAACGAATTACAGTTCCGTTTTACTATGAAACCAGGTATACCGCGTGCATAGTCTCGTTAGTACCGCAAAAGGTTGGTTCTAGTCTTTCTAGTATCCTCCCACTGCTTCCCTCGCTTTCATTAACTGCCGGGCATCAGAATAATGGCGTTTCCTCGCGCTCGTAAACATATGCGCGCAGTTAGTGAAGCGATTCATACTAATCGCTTTTTTACCGGTCCAATTTGAACCATGCCGAGCGAGGTACGGGAGTTCTCGAAGGTTACGGCCGCGTGAAATGCGTGCCCCACGCGAAAACCTCGCGAATATCTGCATTCCATTGGCGACCCGTTAACTTAACATTTTCTATTTTTATTACCGCAATTATTATAGAGCGAGACGCATCAGCAATTCAGATATTTACCCAGCAGCACTCGCGTTGATTGGGGTGAAAATCAATCAACGCGAGATCATAAATTAAAACAGATAAATAATATTTCAAGAAACATGTTATTTTATTTTATAATTGTTTTAGATAATTATGAAATTGTTCTCCGAAGTTATATTTAGTGACCTGGTTATTCGAGTGATCTTTTGTTGAATTTTACTTTAAACATCGTATCTTTTTACTCGTCGTATAAATCAATATTATTTTTACTTTGAAATAACAGTATGTAAAATAACGGTGCGAAATAACTGATTTTCATTTCCAATAAAATACGCCCAGGTCTGCTTCACTACAAAAATGTACAATTGTCATAAAATGCGTCGACGAAGTAGGAGATCTATTGTACAGAGTGTCCCAAAATTCCTGAACATTCCGGAAATGGGAGGTTCCTGAGACCATTTGAAGTGATATTTTCCTTTGCAAAAATGTTATCCGCGGCTTTGTTTAGGAGTTATTAACGGAAAACACGGACCAATCAGAGCGCGACGTAGACGCGAGTTGGCATAGACGGCCAATAGACAGATGGCGCGCCGGGCCGACTGTGCCAACTCGCGGCTAGGTGGCGCTCTGATTGGTCCGTGTTTTTGGTTAATAACTCCTAAACAAAGCCGCGAATAACACTTTTGCAAAGGAAAATGTCGCTTCAAATGGTCTCAGGAACCTCCCATTTCCGGGATGTTCAGGAATTTTGGGACACCCTGTATAAACTCAGTGTCTATGTTTTCAAATTTAAAAATAAAAATAAAGTTTTTAAAAATACCACGTTTTTAAAACGGACTAAAAAGTATAAAATAAAATTTTAAAAAACGCCACGTTTAAAAAACGGACTAAAAAGTATAAAATAATTTTGTCTAGCCCCATACAGGTTCCTAACCCCGTACAGATAGTCCTGAAAATTTGTGATTGTGAATTTTGAATAGCTATGAAAATACTTGTAAGATTTAAAACGAAAAACGTGGGGCGCATGCAATAGATAATTGATGCATGAACACCTAAATCACTAACAATTTTATTGCACTGCGAATGATATGAACTGTTTTGCGAGTTTCCTCAGCGGCAGCTACTCTCTACACTCCTTGCTATGTATTATCTTGCGCCCCACGTTTTTCGTTTTAAATCTTACAAGTATTTCCATAGCTATTCAAAATTCACAATCACAAATTTTCAGGACTATCTGTACGGGGTCAGGAATCTGTATGGGGCTAGAAAAAATTATTTTATACTTTTTAGTCCGTTTTTAAACGTGGCGTTTTTTAAAATTTTATTTTATACTTTTTAGTCCGTTTTAAAAACGTGGTATTTTTAAAAAATTTATTTTTTTAAGACAGAATAAAATATTTTTTCTATATTTAACCCCACTAAACTACATTTCCCACCTTGCACAAACAAAATGCAGCGAACGAGGTTCGCCCGTGAAGAACGGCCATTAAATCGGGAGTGTAATGAGCGAGAACCTACTTTAGATCAAATGTAAAATACAGCGAGAATTGAAACATTATTTTACATTATTTTCAATCTTCTAAAATGATAAAAAAAGAGAAAAACGTTCCTATATGATTTCTATTTCCCGTAATCGGAGGAGAAAATGTTTATTTCGCACAAAGATCCGCAACAAGTGGCAATGGATGAAAATGTTGGCAAGATGATTTAACTCCCATTTTTATTTTTAAAAATTTCTTTTTAAATATTGCATTGTCATCCAGTTCTAAGCTATGTTTAAAATTCCAAGCTTCTAGCTCATTGGGAAGTTAGTTTAAAATCAATTGCAAAATTTGTACCGAACAAACAGACAAACAGACAAGAAAGCGAGCTAATAAAAACGTGGTAAAAAGAGTTCAGCGCACGCGACAATTTTACCACACGCGTATGGATACGTCTCGGATTCTGCCAGAGTATTCTCAAATTATGAAACGGGGTATACTACAGCGTGCAGCGGATACTGACGTAGGAGCGTATTCAACGATCCCCGTGTCATAAATCTCGGTCCCGATATCAATATTCCCTAGCCCGGGTACCCGATTGAAAAAACATCGAATTACCGTTCGCTTTCCGTCCCGTTCGGCCGTTATTTCGAAATAATAGCCGGCTGTTTCGGCGGAAACCCGTTGCGATTTATGGCCCGGGAAAGATTATTGCGTCCCCGGGAACGTGTGCGAACTGACCCGGTCTTATCCCCGACAGCTTCAGTGTACGTATGCACACATACATATAGATCGCGAGCGGCCCACGCGTATGGAAAGCGGAAGGCATCAATGAAAACACCGGGTTGCGATTCCCGGAACGATCAGGACCGATAGCTTTTAGCCCCGAAGACCTAAACAATGCCGGATATTCGT
Source organism: Lasioglossum pauxillum (assembly GCA_933228785.1). Classification (NCBI taxonomy): domain Eukaryota; kingdom Metazoa; phylum Arthropoda; class Insecta; order Hymenoptera; family Halictidae; genus Lasioglossum; species Lasioglossum pauxillum. Next base: position 39,762,088 of record OW121705.1, on the reverse strand, counting down.
ATCACTTGGTGGATAGTAGATAACCTCGGTGTCTCTGTTCCGCGGGCCGGTATACTCTGCTCCCTCTCGCTCTATCTTCCTTCTAGCACCTTCCTCTTGGCACAAGGAGTTGCCGACAAGGCGGTCGTCGATTGCAATTTGCCGATACGATTCTACCTGCCGCGCTGCACACCATGTTTCCTCCTCTCCTCTCTCTCTGCTCTATTATCCTCGTCCTCGTCCCGGCCGCGCGCACTCTCACTATTCCCTTTCTCCCCGAGACTACCTGTATCTGCGTCTTCCTCTTTCCGCCCGGCCCCTGGCTCTCTCGGTTCTGCTCCGCTCCGGCTTGAAAATCCTTATATCAAGGCTAAGTTGGTTTGTATTAGGTGGCACCGGTAGATACATCTTCCCTTTGGTAACTACCCGCGCCTCGTATCCGAGCGGCGGCGGGTCTTCGGCACGCTCTGACTGGTCAATAGGGATCGGTAAGAGCCGGGTCGTAGACACTGACGACTCGTGTGCGATTGCTACCCGGTGCCGCTTCCGATTGAACGATGCGTTCGCCGTGTGCAACGATACTTTGCAGCCTTTACCGGCAGATCTGTTACATTGTCCGCGCCTCGAGACCAGCCGCAGTTAGGCTTGTCGACGCGTTTGTTAACGCTTTATTACCCGGAAGCCCGTTAGCTAGCTGGCTTCTGTAGCCGCGATCGCCGGCTACGGACAAATTAATTCATCCAAGGAATCCGGAAAAATGTACTACCACCACGCTACTCTTTTCTTGCTTCACCGTCGTTCGTCCCTCGTATCAATTTGACACATTTTTTTCACGTAATAGATGATATCTAGGGGTGTGCGAGATTCCCGAAAATGTTCGGGATTCCCGTAAAATATCCGGGATTCCCGAAAATATCCGAGATTCCAGAATATGTGTGGGATCCCGAGATGATTCGGGATTCCCGAAAATATTGGGGATTCTGCGAAGATTCGGGATTCCCGAGAATTTTCGGGATTCCCAACAATGTACGGGATATAGAATAATATTTGGGATTCCCGAAAATATGGTTATTCGCAAGTACTTTCTACAATATTACTAACATAAACATTCCCGACTAATAAGATATGTAATCTTCGAGAACACAATGGCTTTCAGATTCTTGTAATTATTGGAAGTATGGAGAAACTTCAAAATGTCGGGAATTCCGAAAGACCCGGGATAAATGCATGAAAATAATAATTTCAATATAGTTTCAAAATGTTTAGGTATTAAAAAAGTACAATTATTTTAAACATTTTATGCTTGTTGGCTTATTTTGTTCATCGTTGACTATCTATCCGGGGACTCAGCCAGAACCGTATTAGAAGAAAGAATGCGTTGTAACTGAACAGGTGCAGTACGAGTTGCACTAGTTGCGTTTGCGTTGAAGTTGCGTTCATCTTGAAACATCCTGTACACGCCCATTGTATCGATCGTGGATTAGGATGTAGCTTGTCATCGCGAAAACCATGCGGCGTGACGGTTCACAATGGGTGGCTTTTCTGGGCAGGCTCAGCTCGATCGGAGCTCGTGGATTTTTATATTTCCGAGATGCTTAACGACGCACAGTGACGAGGGAACTTGAATCATAACAATTGCGCCGCTTGTGGCTAGCGTTTGTTCCTGTATTGTATACATACGTTGTTATATAAATTCGTGACAAGACAGTATACTATAAATATTCATCTTGCGGTCACCTGAGAGCTCGCGTTGTTACATAGCAATAGATATGGGTATCTTAAATAATCGTGAATCTCTTGGCGTGTCAAAACTTCGTATCAATATCTTCTCTGAATTCTTTGAATCTTTATATTGGGTTGGCAAGAAAGTAATTTCGGTATTTTATTGTGACATGAAACTGAATTTCTTTATTCAAGTGATGAACTTTAATGAATAAGATATTCTCCCTTTTGTTCGATGATCTTTCGCCGAAAAGAATAAATAAGAAACTATTTTATTGATTAAAAGTTCATCGCCTGAATAAAAAAGTTCGATTTACTTCACCTTAAAATACCGAAATTACTTTCTTGCCAACCCAATACATAATAAAAATTGTATGCATTAATCACAAAACCTAGGAAACAAGCAGGAGTTTATATCTCTCCTTAGTGGTTTTATCAAGTTGTAAGAAATTGATTGATAAGGTGAAGTGCCCTATGCCTGGACAGCATGTTTTTCTATTTTAAATTTTATCACTTTGAATAAACAAAAACAATTTCTTAAGAGTTTTAACATACAGTTCAGAGTTTGTAAAGTAATTTAAAATAAAAAAATCATTGTTTAGGTTAATATCTTAATTGTATTAACAAGAATAATCCAAACCTATAGTTGGACATATTAAATCCAATCTAAGCTAGTACCTGGACAGAAGTAAAGCCTATGTCGGGACAAATTCAATTTACGAGTTGATCGAGCGAACATAACCTAGAACGTTGGTTGATGGCGCTGTTGCGCATGACGAATAGAAGATGCTTTGCGTAATATGTAGTATTCTTATCATAGATTATAGTATTGTATTATTTAACCAAATATATATTTATTTTCATTTACTGTTTTAATAAAACTTGTCATAATACAACTTTTAAGGTTAGGTAGTAATACTGATAGATTTAAGATGTAAACATAAAGTATTATTAACGTCACAACTGGAATACATTTTCTACATACGTTATTCAAGCTAATAGAAGACTAATTATACGTACATGTAGTTAAATAATTTGCAAACAATGCGTTGATTTTATTCACAAACACGTGTCCGGTTTCAGGCGTAAGCACATTGCGTATAAGCTTAGAGTGGGACAGCTACTGTCATCGCGTCCCAGTATGGAGTACTTATATTTGAAAACAGTCCTAATCTTGGACATCTAATATTTGGGTTAATAATTATTATTTACGTTAAGCTTGATTGCCAATTTATTTTAAAATATCAATATTATTATGCGTGATAATTATTTTTTGTCTGAGGGCTTAAATTATATCTTTTTTTCTTACAAAAGTTCGAACTATAAATGCACATGATTCGCATGTAAATAGACTATTTTGTATACTGTTTTCAGATGAACTTTGAATTCATTTTTAAATTTCAATTGATGTCTTAATGAAATAATATTCCCACCAATTGTAGCTAAGGCCTCAGAATATATAATATAATTATTTAATCTCTTAATTACTGATTTTACTATGAAAATTCAATTGTCCAGATTTAGGTATCACTTTTGGACTGTCCAGACTTAGGGCACTTCACCTTATATACAGTGGGTAACGAAAGTATTCGAACGCCCTTTAAAACAGAATAACCTTTTCATCATTGTACCAAACGACCTGATTTTTTATAATCAATTAGAAGCATTGGTTTATGGAATTATATGCAAACAGATTTTCCAAAAATTATAATTTACAAGGTTACATGCAAAAATAAAAAAGGCATTTGTTAGAACTTTCTGGTTTGGAACCTTAATGAAAACATAAAATGTATTCTGTTTTAAAGGGCGTTCGTATTTCGAAATTGTAGATTGAACAATCAACAGTAAATTGTTAAATTATTGGCAAAATATGTCACGTCGATGAGAGGAAATTCGCGAGCTTGTTATTTAAAATAGAAATTCCATTCGGTCTCTAATTAGGATGTAATTGGAGAACAAGTCCATTTAGTCGCTAACCAGTACAACGGAGACAATAGACGGAAAATTCAATTGTCCAGATTTAGGTATCACTTTTGGACTGTCCGGACTTAGGGCACTTCACCTTACTCTTACGTTCTCGTAAAATCTCTTTATTGTTTCAAGTTACACTACGTCCAGTTATGAAACACGGAATACACCCTAGGCTGCGATCAGCAGGATCTCGATCGGAATAATTAATATTCATCAACATCGTGGCGAGAATGGCCACCAAGGCGTTCGTTCTTGCTGTAGGTTCCATCGGGTGTTCTTCTCCGGCACCCTCTCTCGCCTCGTAACTCTCGGGACATTGATAGTTTGTTGGCGAGTCCCGGTCCCCCAGTTTCTTGGATCGCGAGAGCGCTCGGCGATTTCTCAAGGCGGTTCCGATCGCGTAGCTCCGATAGTCGCCGTCCATGGTTTCCAACCCCGGTGTCATTTCATCAATTATAAGCGCCGATGGAGATACAAGTACAAGCACGGCACAGAAACACGCTGGTCCGGCGTGCAAACGCTTCGCGAACGCGTGTACGTGCACCGTAGTAGAAGGGAACATGTACGGACAGGGCTCTGGGCAGGGTGCCAACCCATCCGTAGGCGTTCCAGCCGATTCGCTCGAATAGTCTTGAAATGATCTCCGGCCGAGGAGTCGGACTTTCCCATGGTGTGCCGTGCCGTACCCCTATTGACAGCCAGGCAAGTGTATCACGCTGGATTTCTAAGTATTGTTGCTCGAAAGAAAGTATAAACCGCACCGGGCCGGGTCGGACCGGGTCGGGCCGATCGACCAACCACCCACCCACCCATCCGCGTGGACCTTCGATTATTAATGGCAGCGGCGGTGGTCGCTGGTCCGTGCAGCACAGGCGCAGAAGTGTGCATCCGGTTTTCTACCGGTGCGGTGTTCTCACTCTCTTTTTCTCTGCCAGCCTCCTAGAAACCTCGTGCCACGGCGTTATATCGCCACGTTCTCGAGCTCCGTAACGCTGGAGCCCCGGCGACCTTGTGCGGCACCCAACAACAAGAAGCGAGCGACCATCGATGATTGTAAGGATCGATCCCCGTTTTCTTACGATTAGCTTCTTCGTTCTTTTTTTTTCTACTTCGCTCGAGAGCGAAACCATTACCGCGCCGCAGCTGCGAAAATGGGCCAACCGTACGCATCAGATTCCCGCTGATTGTTCCACGAAGCGGATCATATTTGCTCGAATTTTCTCCGCAGATTATAGATGTCCGTCGAGTCCGACCGGAAATGGAAACTCGTATTATCTCGAAAGAATTTGCATATTGGGCCTCTTTGCGCACGGTTCGTTATTACACGACCGGCTTTTACGCAGACACTTAACACGTTTCATCAGGTTCGTGGCACGTTTTGTTTATTACGTGTGTTTCGAAGTGATTGGAAATAGGGGTGGGCGGGACCCGAAAATTAGGTTACGTTTAAATTAGGTTAGGTCCTTTTTTAGAAGAAAATCAGAAAATGTGGATGTTTAACGGTTTTGGGGGAATAACTAATCTTAATAGAATGCGTAGAAAAAAATACTTTGCACACCCACTGTATGTACAAACATTCCGGAAATGACATTGTTTTTAGTGGAAAAATGCCGACAATCTAAGGGTTAATAAGTCGTATATACAGTCTCGGATACATAAATTAAAAATGTTAAACTTCGAACTGGTTTACAATTTTCTCCATCGTATCTAAACGAATCAAGTTTCACTCCCAACTATTTACTTTAAACGTGTACGTAACGGCAACATTTACTATTTTACACCTGGACCGAGCCATTTTTCTCGATTGCCGGATGAATTTGTGGTTTCAATTAACTAGACGTGACACGCCCAACGCCAAGTGCATGAAAACTTCCTGGCAAACAGGAGCGAGGAGAACTTTGCAGTTCAGCGTGAGAAGCAAAAGTTGGCGGAGTCAGTTCCGACGGTAGATAAAGTTCGACGAGGAACGCGGGCAAACAAATAGATGGCGATCGCCAGAAATAGTGCGCCATTAGTTTCGGAAAAGTTGGTCGATCGGCTTCCGCGACAGCCATTACTGAATTCCGGCTGCTCGTCGTTTTCGTTTCTGCCTAGCAATTATGCAAAACCACGAGGAAAAGTGGTCTAATGTTCGCGGGCAACTTTGTAGCGCATGCCCGGGGTATTAATACGGTAAGATCGACATTAACATCTACAAGATTCTCATCATCGATAACACGCAACTATGTGGGGCTCGAATCACCGCGTAAATTCTCCCAATTAAGCCGGGTTCCCACCCTCTCCCAGCCGGGTAAACGGTAGGCGCGCGTGTTTTAACGAAGCTGATCAGCGACTTCGGGCGCAGGGACGAATATTTTTTCTCTCGCCCCCTCTTTTTCCGCTGGCGAGGCGGGGCGGTTTCGTTCGTTTTGCCGATTTTCCCCGTTTTGCTTCTGTTTCTGGTGGTTGGACGCCGTGTAAATCGGCGGCTCGCTTCGCCTCGCCTCGGCCTTGCAAAAAACTGTTCATCTTAAATGGAATGTACGCAGATTGAAACTAACTCTTCGTCGGATCCCAGAGGCGGTCTTGGTGTTTCTTTTTGGAATCGGTGCCGGGGAGAAAGAGCCTCTCGGGCATTGCGGCGTGGTATCGTAAAACCGAGCTAACTTCTCGGGAGTTTAAAGGAATTGAAAGTGAACAGGGAGCGAGAGAAGGGGCGAGGCAAGGGTCGCGGCGGATGAACAGAGAGGACGCGGACACGGTGACGCGGACACACCGCGGCGATGCGGAGAGACCGGGTAGATGAACAGGGAGCTATCCCTGAGAAGATACGAGCGGGAAGAACGGACGAGAAATAGGACGCACACCGTATAATGCCGGCGCGATAAAAAGTATAATGAGAGGGGATCCAGCCGCTGCTGTAAGTACAAAGGAATATTACAGTAAGATCTGTAAAGTGCAAAGCCGCAAAATAAACGAACCACGCGTAATGGGGTATCGGCGCTCTGTCCTCTATACCCGCGCCTCACCTGCACACGCGTGTAACTGCGTAATCGCTGGTTAAACAGACCTGCGGGATGATCGTGCTGCCGGAGAGCCGGCCAACAGAGAAAAGTGAAAGAACCCGGGGAAAAAGCCGCGAGACACCACACAAAGAACCCTCGATTCTCGGATATCGGTGCGCATCTTGCACACCGGAGGATGCGGCTCAATCCCCCCTCGCGCGAAACAAACCATTTTCTCTTTATGTTTGATCGCGATATTAACGAGCCTTCTTCTGGCGCTTCTTATCTCGACTGGTTCGAACGATTGTCTTCCAGAAGATGATTTGTGTCCGTTCGTTTGTTTCGATTTCGACTTTTATTGGCAGCATCGGTTTGACGAATATGGCTGTTCAACACGTTCGCTACCAGCATTTCTTTCGTTGCTTACTTTCCTTGCTCGAAAGTTTTATGAAATGCAACGTACCCAATTTCGAATGATTAAAACAGTTTAGAAGTGAGTGTAAGAACTTGGCTGGTGCACTACCGTGCACCTAGATTGGTCACTCATCGTCTTCTTGATCGTCTCAGGTGTCACTTGATAAACTAGCAATACGTAAAAGATAAACCAGACTTGCAAAAGTTGCATTAAAAATCGTTTGCATTAATTGCAAAATATGGAAACTGTAAGAAACGTGTTGATACTCTTAAATTCTTGTCATCTTTTTATTGTGTTGAAATTACACCCACCCATTTGTGCCGTAAACGCATAAATCCGCAGTCCAGTTATGCATTAGCCTTATTAAGACAGAAATACGGGTACTTTAGCGAAACTCCGACGATTTACCGGACGGTTTAAATCGAGGGAGCGACTAACGAGCCCCGGACTTCATGATTCAAGTCAGTTTTCAATAAGCACGAGACTTTTCGTATAATACGAAGAAAATTACAGACCTGCCGATAAGGGGATTAAGGTTGCCGTCTTCATTTGTAATTTATTTCTCACTCGGAAAATGTTTGATTTTAGATCATCGTACTCTACGTATAAAACACCCGTGGCTCCTTTCGTTTTTAAGTTACGAGTAAATTGCTGTTTGATATCGGTGTGAACGTCCTGTATGCAGATTCGAGCGTGTGTATCGTAATAGGCGCGCGCGAGCGCCGGCACTCGCCCTGTTCATCCTCGACGCATAACTCTGCAACATTAAACCGTCCGCCGTAGGTCAACGTAGATTACGCATAAATTCAGGGGAGAGACGATTTACGACGTCAACCGACACCCCTTTTAACCTCGCGGATTTTCTCTTCCTTTGTCTAACGAAAGTTTTTCGGCGGGGAAGAAGAACCCATTAACGCCGAATGTCATAACTAGACTGCGGATCTTTAAAAGCATCGTAAAACACCATGTTACATGAAATTTAATACCGTTCCCTTCCACGTTCCGCTCGTCGAACTCATTCTTGCGATATATACAATTTTATGGCAATATCTCCTTAGCCCTTCAGCTTAACTCGAAAATGAAACATTTCTTCCGATCTAGAATAATTGCATTGTGTAATATCATGATGCGTTTCATTTTATGGATACGAAATTGATTTAATACCTCATGCAATACTAAAATGTTTAGTAACAATAATAAATGATATCGGCGCTACGGTTCGATCGTTTAATACTCAAAAACACGAAATTAACTAAGCTATTTTGCTAGTTTTTCAAATAAATCGACGTTTCGGTCACTATTTTGACCATTTTCAAGATTGTATTGAATTGCGAAATCAAAATTGTTTCCCTTACATTTAAACTCTTAATATTTATTACTTTTGAAAATTGTATGTCATTGTTTATAAAACATATTTATTCTCTCTTACAGACGCAATTCAATACAATCTTGAAAATGGTCAAAATAGTGACCGAAACATTGATTTATTTGAAAAATTAGCAAAATAGCTTAATTTTGTGTTTTTGAGTATTAAACGATCGAACTCTAGCGCCGATATCATTTATTGTTGTTATCAACAAGAATACGATCGATATAAATAATTTTATTTAAAATGTTTAGTAATTGGTTAGATATCAACATATTTAACCTTTTCTCTGTGTACTGATATTCCGATGTTAACCCAAGCAAAAATTACTGTTAATCGAAGCAAAATGCAAACAAAAAATTTGTCTGCGTACGCATTTGTGAAATTTAAAAATTTTAAAATTTTAAAATCTGAAACATACCTCGTATAGAATTCTTAGTAAATTTTATGATATTTTCCATTTGTCAATTTCTTATTTTCGTTTTTATCAGCCTGGGGCGCATCTGCACCCCATGCACAGAGAGAAGGTTAATAATGTAAACTATATTTTGAATAATGGTACAGCCCCTAGTAGCACAAAAATATTGGATAAATATTTTTTAAGCCACACTTTTTAATATGAGAAAAATATTTCTTCCTATCTTATAAGTTAGGATAAAAAAGAATATTTTGTACTTAATATAAAATAAATATTGTATGTATATGAATATTAAAAACAGATTGAATCTGATATAAATATTTATCCAATATTTTTGTGCTACTAGGGGCAATTTTTAGTCGTGCCTCAGAGTAACCACTCGACTGCTAAAGGTTAATAAACGGTCTTAGTCCAGTCAACGAAAAGTTGTAGAGGGAAATGGAAGGAACACAATTTTTAAATTTAGGTCCATAGAAGGTCCCTTTTTTGGGTTTTCCGCTTGTATCTCGGAAACAATGCGTTCTAGCGATAAGATCATTCCATACAAAATTAAAACTGACAAAATGTGCCACAAGATTGATTGGATTCAGTTTTTCGCTATCTCGCATAGTTTCCGAGATATCCGCGTTCATAGTTCACTAATTTGGTTCACTAATAGTTCACAAACTTAGCCGTTACTTTTTAAACCAATGGCCATAAAAGATGTCAGGTAGCGGTCAAGTTTGAATAATTTAATCACCCTCCATGTAACTCTTTAAAAATTAAATAGCTTTCTTCTAAACTAATTCTTACAAACGCTTTTTTCAGTATTGCAAGAGGTATTTCTAAGCTAACGAACTCGGCCGTATTTTGTTTGATCTCACAACTTTTTACGGCCGTAAGAACTTGGCTCCCGTTTACAGAATGTTTTTGTTGGGATTAAACCTACGACACTCGTCCAACGCGTCCTGAATAGATCTGCGTAGATAACGCGTTCATAGAAGACGGCGGGGAAAAGATCGAACGGGAAGAGAGCGTTGTCCGAAAAAAATTGATTAGAATAGCCTAACGAGGAAAGTGTTGACCAGCATCGCTTTGGACAGAGGATGTACAAGCTAGAGGGTGGGAGGCCGAGCAGCGCGTCCTGTCGTCGGTGCGTGGAAGAGAGCGAAGAGAGGAGCTCGCACGCGTGTGCACGCGCCGATGGCGAAGCGGATGGCGGATTGCGGTTAGGAACATAACCGACCTAGCCCAATCTCGACGGCCCACGCGAGTCCCTGCGAGGGAGTAGCCGCGTATAACGCGTTCCCCGATGAAGCCGGAGCGAGCAGAAGAGGCCGACATGCAGACGAGGGAAAAGAAGAATGAACCGGCGGCGTGGGGGTTGGGGAGGGGGGCAAAAAAAAGGAGGCAAAGAGGAAGGCCGGGGTACCGGTGTGTGCTGTAAGAGTTAACAGGGCCGTGCGTGGGTCACAATGCCTTCGGGGTACAAAATCTCCTTTCTTCGTCTTCTTCTTCTTCTTTGCGGTCGCGTCTTCTTCTTCTTTCTCCCTTTTCTTTCTTTTCCTCCTCTTCGTCGCCGTCATCGTCCCCGTCCTCATCCTCAACCTCATCCTCGTCCCCGGCCTCATCCTCTCGGGCTCATCCTGGTCGTCCTCGTCGTCGTCGGGTACGTGCCACGACTCGTTATGGAAAGCATACGGGATATTGTTGCTCGTATATATGGAGAGTACGAGGGAAGCGCGCTGTGCTTGTACTATGCAGATGATTCCGCGATATGGGCTATTCATTGTGAGTCATTTAAGAGTTTATGCGGTGGGTACGGACCACGGTCGCGTACCGCGTGATATGTTATTATATTGCGTATCGAAAGGTCCGCTGCACTGCACTGCACTGGTAAACGCATGCACCGCGAGAGCCTCTCCTTCACCGATCGTAGCTCGCGGTCCTTCGCGCCATCCACGCCATCCGTGACGGGAACACCGAGGCGACTCCTTCGAGATGGAATATATAACGAGTGCAGGTGGATGCGCCCGAACCCCCGTGTCTTTCGGACTTCTCCGAGAAACCCACCCAAGGAACCACGAGGAGTTATGATTTTAGACGGGCTACGCTCGCTATGAATTAAGGGCAACGATCCTCTAGCCACCTAACCTTTACGACCGACCAAGGGCAATTTATTTGCACGCGAGCGATCTGTCAGATTTGTCAATTGAATTTATATAGGCTTTCCACTCCAAATTCACGTTTTTCCAATTCAATTTAGAATGTTTAAAATTAAGTACGGTTGGTAGCGTCTCCCTTGAGTTCAGAAGAAGTCGCCATGGACAGGGTTGGCTGTGATTGGTAATTACTAGACTGCGGATTTTTATGCATTTATGAAGAAATTGGCTGGGCGAAATATAAAATAGCGAACAATTGGAAAAATCTGAGAATATTGTTCGGATGTTTTCAATGTAAAAGATTTATTAAGGGATGAAGTGAATTTTTATTTAACTCCTGCTGGCCACAAACCTTGTAAAATATTTTTATTTTGCATAAAGATCCGCAGTCTAGTAATTACTTTTAAATAAGTATTTAATGTATAATACATCTTTGCAATGAATAAAATTTTGAATTTCTTAATAATTAACTTACATTTTATTTGATTTTTTTAACAAAAACTTACTTAAAAATACTTCATTAACATAAGGGTGAATTTGGAGTGCAAAACCTATTTAGTTCTCCGTAAACGATCCTGGAGTACTTCAATAAATTCCTCTTTTACTAGGAGTAGTTGTACACACCATAGCACAAAAATAAGTTACAAAATGTTACAACGCGTTACAACACGTTACACAACACGTTACAACGCGTTACAACACGTTACACAACACGTTACAACGCGTTACAATGCGTTACAACTCGTTACACAACACGTTAAAACGCGTTACAACGCGTTACATCGCGTTACAACGCGTTACATCGCGTTACAGCGCGTTACAACGCGTTACAACACATCACAACACGTTACAACGCGTCACAACGCGTTACAATGTGTTGTAATGTAATGTGTTACAACGCGTTACATTGCGTTACAACGTGTTACATTGCGTTACAACGTGTTACATTGCGTTACAACGCGTTACATTGCGTTACAACGCGTTACATCGCGTTACAACGCGTTACATTGCGTTACAACGCGTTACATCGCGTTACAACGCGTCACAACGCGTTACAATGTGTTGTAATGTAATGTGTTACATCGCGTTACAACGCTTTACATCGCGTTACAACGCTTTACATCGCGTTACAGCGCGTTACAACGCGTTACAACGCGTTACAACACATTACAACACGTTACAACGCGTCACAACGCGTTACAATGTGTTGTAATGTAATGTGTTACAACGCGTTACATCGCGTTACAGCGCGTTACAATGTGTTCTAATGTAATGTGTTACAACGGGTTACAACGCGTTACAATGTGTTGGAATGTAATGTGTTACAACGCGTTACAACGCGTTACAACGCGTTACATTGCGTTACAACGCGTTACATTGCGTTACAACGCGTTACATTGCGTTACAACGCGTTACATCGCGTTACAATGTGTTGTAATGTAATGTGTTACAACGCGTCACAACGCGTTACAATGTGTTGTAATGTAATGTGTTACATCGCGTTACAACGCTTTACATCGCGTTACAGCGCGTTACAACGCGTTACAACGCGTTACAACACATTACAACACGTTACAACGCGTCACAACGCGTTACAATGTGTTGTAATGTAATGTGTTACAACGCGTTACATCGCGTTACAGCGCGTTACAATGTGTTCTAATGTAATGTGTTACAACGCGTTACAACGCGTTACAATGTGTTGGAATGTAATGTGTTACAACGCGTTACAACGCGTTACAACGCGTTACATTGCGTTACAACGCGTTACATTGCGTTACAACGCGTTACATTGCGTTACAACGCGTTACATCGCGTTACAATGTGTTGTAATGTAATGTGTTACAACGCGTCACAACGCGTTACAATGTGTTGTAATGTAATGTGTTACATCGCGTTACAACGCTTTACATCGCGTTACAGCGCGTTACAACGCGTTACAACGCGTTACAACACATTACAACACGTTACAACGCGTCACAACGCGTTACAATGTGTTGTAATGTAATGTGTTACAACGCGTTACAACGCGTTACATCGCGTTACAATGTGTTGTAATGTAATGTGTTACAACGCGTTACAACGCGTTACATCGCGTTACAACGCGTCACAACGCGTTACAATGTGTTGTAAAGTAATGTGTTACAACGCGTTACAACGCGTCACAACGCGTTACGTGGCGTTACAACGCGTCACAACGCGTAACAATGTGTTGTAGTGTAATGTGTTACATCGCGTTACAACGCGTTACATCGCGTTACAGCGCGTTACAACGCGTTACAACGCGTTACAACACATTGCAACACGTTACAACGCGTCACAACGCGTTACAATGTGTTGTAATGTAATGTGTTACAACGCGTTACAACGCGTTAGAACGCGTTACATCGCGTTACAGCGCGTTACAATGTGTTGTAATGTAATGTGTTACATGTTGCAACGCGTCACAACGCGTTACAATGTGTTGTAAAGTAACGTGTTACAACGCGTCACAACGCGTTACATGGCGTTACAACGCGTCACAACGCGTTACAATGTGTTGTAATGTAATGTGTTACATCGCGTTACAACGCGTTACATCGCGTTACAGCGCGTTACAACACGTTACAACGTTTTACAACGCGGTACAACGCGTTACAACGCGTTACAACATGTTACAACACGTTACAAGTAACACAGCGAAAGAACAACATTACGTAAGAAAATCTTTGAGTTTTCCGAAGAAATCGATACGTTTGACCCGTACACCCTTCAGGGTCACGATTAACACCCACAAGCATGGATCACAACGAATGTAGATATTACAGTGCGCACGCATCGAACGCGAAGCACGGAACAACGTAAAATCTCGCGGCCATTACAAAACACTTGTCATCGAAGCACCACGATCAAGGTAACCGGAACGACGAGAATTACGTAATTCCATGGAGAATCGGACAGAATTTAACGAGGATGAAGGAGAAGAGGCCGGACCAGCGAGGCATATACCAAGCCGTATTTTCCCCGGCGGGAATCATGCTCCTCCACCGGGACTAACATTTTCTTAGAGGAACACGGATAGAACACGCTAGATAGTCCGCAGCCGTACCGGCTCTTTTGTAGAGTATCGATGAATAAACAGGCAGAGTTGCGATAAAACGCCCGGAGCCCTCGGTGTTCCCGGCGCGTTATGCATGCGAAAGACCAAGGGTAAATGACGGAGGTGGCAGCGTTGATGATGGTGCTGATGCAAAACATGATAATAATAATGACGACGTAGACGTCGTCGAGAATGAAACGGACACGCGTCTGCCCGCGTCCCGCGTTTTCTTCGAGTTTTATGCAGCCGAGTCCCGACGCGCTTGCTTGCGATCTCGGCTAGCGGAATGAACACGCGATCCTCGGCCCCCGGTGCCCTTCCTGGCCCTCCTTCTCTCTCTCAGCTCTGGTCGCGGGAACCATCATTATCTCTATCTAATTCCCCTGACCGCGACTTTGGGCAAAGGAATAATTGGAAGGGAAGAAAGGAGCCGCCGAGACCCCTCCAGCTACCAATACTCGAACAACTCGCAACGTTCACGCGACTCTCGCTCCCCTTTTGGATTATAGTCTGTCAAACGAGAGAGATATCTCCGCTGAAATTAATCTGCGCCCAGCCGAAAGCTGCCCGCTCCTCAAAGGAACGGTTAAAAACAGATTACGCGTTTACTTAGAGCTTTCGTGACCGCCGATTTAAGGGTGGCCGCCCGCCGCCCTAATTTATCTTCTCCGATTAGCACATCTTAGAATGGGGTTAAAAGTCCGGCGGATATAAAGATCCGACTTGAATATCATTGTTTGTAGGTGGTGTGGGGGATATTTATTAATTAACAATATTCATTTAACCCTCCATCCCTAATTTCACGAGCTGAGTCTGTACCTCGGTGTTAAATTGACACAGTAGTAAAAGATCGATGAAATAACAAGGTGAATAGTTATTTTTCGGTGGTTTTTATTCGAATTGATTAGTTAACATTCACATCTTAAGTATTTTCTTAAGTCACGAAGTTTCGGGCTTTATCTACAAATAATGGAACAGTGTAATTTATTTCGAGAAAATAGTGTTAAATGGACATGAGAGAAGGATGAGAGTTAGGTTAGGTTAGGTTAGGTTAACCCCTTGCACTATAATATCGAGTCAGACTCGTGATTAAGATTTCGAACAAAATTAAACGAATACGTATTTGATTAATTTCTATTGAATTAAAATAAAATGTTATTTTGTCGATGTGTAATCATTGGAGAGTATACATAATATAGACGTACAATATAAATTTTCTTTTTCTTGTAGGAAATTATGAGTGGAGTTCTAACCTCTGTACAGAGTAGGGCAATAATCAACTAATATTTAAATATCACTAATAGTCTTCTTGAATGTTAGTCATAGCAAAATAGTCATTGTCAAAACTTTTTGATTAGACGAAGAAGAAGACTATTAGTAATTTTTAAATATTAGTTGATTATTGCCCTACTCTGCCTCCATAAAATAAATCGTGGTGCAAGGGGTTAGAGAAATTCCCTGGCAAAACACGTGCATTGCAGTGTTTCTTGTGTTTGTTCAATGCAACTGTTGCATTCAACAACAATCGTTCGTTGAACGTAAAATATTTGTCATCGTAGTCGAGTTCTCTTGCCGTAATTAGGTTAGTAGAAATTTGCTGAATACTGACATGGTTTCTCATGCGTTTGCAGGAGGAGTACAGCCAACGCAGACGCCTATCCACTCCCAGCGGCAGTCCGAGTCCACCCAGACCGACGAGGCTGTCAAGATCCACAGGTACACTGACCAGAGATGACGACACATTTTGCGACTCGACACACACCCTCACCAGGGAAAACCAGGGCCAGGAAGCTGAGAGAAAGGGCTGGTTCAAATCCTTGTCCAGGAAGAACAAATCGAATATGAAAGTGAGTTTCAATTTCCACGCCGCGCCATCTGTTATCCCTTAACCCAGGCGTCGGCAACCTGCGGCTCTTTGGATGTTTTTTCTTATGAATACATTCGAATAAAAACTAATAGATTAGTTTTTTTATCAAAAAATTTTATTTATGCGAGTACTATTTATTACACTGAAAAATGCTCTCGGCGCACGGTTTCGATCATTAATAAAAACTAAGCAATTTTGCAATATTTAAATTCTCAACGTTTCGATCCGGATTTGGATCATCCTCAAGAGAGATGCGTCTGAAATTATATATATAATTAATATCATAGATATTTAACAGATGGGACAAACTGATTGCCAATTAAACTTTTTAAATTACGTACTTGCTAAGTATCAAAATATGTTAATTAACTATTATAAACTGACTGAGTTTCATGCTGGTCAAACTTGAACTGAGGTATCGGCCGTTAGGATAGAGCAAACACATCAATTGAAAACGACGTATGTTGACATTCAACCAATCAGACACAATGATCGACAAGTTGAATCGATTCTTGGCGGCAAATTCAAATTGACAAAATATCAATCCCAACACAACATAACCAATAGAATACCATTAAACATGGTAAGAATATTAACATTCAATAGTTTTGACCACAGATGTTATAAAACACATAATATTTTATTTGGTAGGACAGAAACAATACTTTGTATGTAGAAACTATTTATTGTTGGCAAGAAAAAATTTTGTGGCTCTTTAAAAACTTTGAAATTTTGTAGATTGTAATTTCTGACTCTTCCGACTCAAAAGGTTGCCGACCCCTGCCTTGACCTTCACTCTGGGTATGGGGGTGTGAGCGTGAATGGAAAAGGGTATAGCCGGATAAGCATGGGCCAGCGGCCCCCGCTCCGATTTTCCTGATTCCTGTCTTAAAACATCGTTTTATGTCTAAAAAAACATTGTGTAAAATTTCAAATGTCTACCCCCACCGATAGGGGTGATATTGAGGTAAATTCCCCCGCACTTAAATGCAATTTGCGCTAAAACGAGAAAAGATATCGACATGGGATAAACGACAAATAAAAGATATAGATACACTCTATATTTCAGATTTTTTTCAGAATTTTTTGCTAATTTGTTATAGTTGAAAATAATAAATTAATTTTTTGGGAATTTTTTTAACTATCTTCCGCTAGGTTGACACCTACCAAAAAATTCTAAAATATTGCTATGATTCTAACCTATTTTGTAAAAAAATCTCAGAAGTGTCCGTTTGGTGGAACAGTGTCAAAAAAAATAAAGTATGCCGGCGAACGCCCGGTTTGATCAGTAACGACGCAGCGACCGATTCCCCTTGCGACGGCTAGTGACGGGAGCGAACGGGAAGTCGGCGCTTGTACGGAAAAGCTGATACATGTAAAAATGCGACTAAATCTTCTAATACATGATTACAGTTAGAAGTCTAAACAATTATATTCTAGACAATAAGAATCGTTTAGTTTATAAATACATATAAAAAAAAGAAAAAAACAAGAAAAGCGCCGACTTCCCGTTCGCTCCCGTCACTAGCCGCCGTAAGGGGAATCGGTCGCTGCGTCGTTACTGATCAAACCGAGCGTTCGCCGGCACACTTTATTTTTTTTGACACTGTTCCACCAAACGGACACTTCTGAGATTTTTTTACAAAATAGGTTAGAATCATAGCAATATTTTAGAATTTTTTGGTAGGTGTCAACCTAGCGGAAGATAGTTAAAAAAATTCCCAAAAAATTAATTTATTATTTTCAACTATAACAAATTAGCAAAAAATTCTGAAAAAAATCTGAAATATAGAGTGTATCTATATCTTTTATTTGTCGTTTATCCCATGTCGATATCTTTTCTCGTTTTAGCGCAAATTGCATTTAAGTGCGGGGGAATTTACCTCAATATCACCCCTATCGGTGGGGGTAGACATTTGAAATTTTACACAATGTTTTTTTAGACGTAAAACGATGTTTTAAGACAGGAATCAGGAAAATCTGAGCGGGGGCCGCTGGCCCATCCTTATCCGGCTATACCCTTTCAAAGTCCATTTAGTAATGCTATCTGCGACTTCCATATGTACAGTAACTCGGAAAAATATTCGGAACGCTCTAAAAAACACGATAACTTTTTAAATATTGTACTATACAATTGTAAGACCCCTAGTAGCACAAAAATATTGGATAAATATTTTTTAAGCCACACTTTTTCATATGAGAAAAATATTTCTTCCTAACTTATATAAAAAAGAATATTTGGTACTTAATGTAAAATAAATATTGTATGTATATTTGAATATTAAAAACAGATTGAATCTCTTTTTGATATTATATGAATGTGTATACAATATCTTGTGCTGCTAGGGACCTGTAAGTACATAATTTAAAACTAAGTAATTCGAGTTCCCGAGTACAGATCGAGATTTACGTCGGTGGACCTCGTGGAAGCGTTTATTACGTACGATATAGTCGTCTAGTTTGAAATTGTAAAAGCACACGTGATGGAATTTTGAATAGTGACATACGACATAAATTATTCTTGTTCGTGACATCATTCATCCGGAACGGTTCTATAAAGTAATCAAATTCAACGAACGTACCCGCGGAGACTCGCTCCAAAATTGGTAACGAGTGGGCGATGTTTTTATAGAGAATGGACTCTGTATATTTAAAGTTTGTTGCATGCATAATGCCACGGTAAACGCCTACGTAGTGACGTGACACGTTAGCACGAAAAATTAAAGATTCTTTCACCAAAAATGGCTGCTCCTGGCAGCGTCGAACGCATTCTTTTCGGATGAGAAACAACATCGAACAAGAACCTGAGGAAAGAACATAGCTTAACCTCTAAAAAACTCTTGCCTTACGATTTATTTTACGGTTTTAGTGACTAGAACTTTTCTGTAGATCGTAATTTCCTAAAAAAGGAGAATATTTATATAAATTGTATGCCTACATGTTCTGTAATAGCTGTATATTAACAAAACCAAAATAGAATTTTATTTCGCGGTTTAAAGGAATTATTAAGATACATTTTTATCAGAATATGTTCAGAATCTTCATCACGTGCCAGACACGATATTTTATGGCAAGGGGTAAGGGGGTAAACTCGTGTCCAGGGTTGCAAGGGTGCGGGATGCACCTTCTCATTTCTCGATAATGCAACGATGGGGTTTTCCAGTAGTCGAAAGCGCTAGATAAAAGTTCAATTTAGACTGTGGTCGCCCTCAAAAGTCCTATTTTTACGTTTACGAGGCGCAATTTGTATTATTCCGTAGCATAAAGCTGCGCATGTAGTTATTTTCATAAAGCTGTGACAGCTACATGCCGCTGAATAATGCAAATACGCCTCGTAAACGTAAAAATAGGACTTTCGAGGGCGATTGCAGCCTAGATTGATCTTTTAGCTTGCGCTTTTGACTACTGAAAAGCTCCATCTTTGCATTATCAAGAAATGAGAAAGGAGCATCCCGCACCCTTGCAATCCTGGAAACGAGTCTACCCCATTAATCACCCTCCATATTCACCTGACGTATACCCACGTCACTTACATGGTAAAGATCAGAAGTGTAAGACGAGAAACGACGAAGTTTCGAGTAATGAAAACGCTGCTAGAGCAAGCGTATACATTCAGAAGAGGACTTGGAAGAAAATGGAAGCACCGTATTCGATTGATGTGGTTCCCCGGTACTTTATGAACTATGTACGTAGAGGATTCGTGCGATTCGATAATCGGTTGAATAGCGTTCGTTGTTGGAGTCGAGCGAGCATCATGACGCGGCTCCGCTCGAAACTGGAATAAACTCCGAAGCGGAGGATTTTTGTGAATCGCATCCGATAACGAGCGGAACGGTGGATCGTGGTTCCGGTTATCGGGTTCGCGGCGAGCCGAGTGAGCCGGTGCATTCATCAGTCAGAGCGCAGGTCGCTACGGAGCGGAGCCATTAGGCTAGTACAACCTCCAATTACCAGTTTGATTAAATGCTTAACTAACTCCGCGCTCTGTGGTTTAATTTAATCGCGAGATTAAGTGCCGATCAGGGGGCTGCCTAGCTTAACCATCGGTCCGCGGAATAATCTCTGTCAGGGACCGATTCCGATCCTAGCCGCTTCGATAGGCCGTTCGGGATGATTGCGTGCGCGTGAATCTCGCTGTGGACGATGATCTATCGGATGAGCCGATGCTCCGAGAAAGAAGATGGAGGAGAACGGGCAAGGGAGAAGAAGAAGAAGGAGGAGGAGGAGGAAGATGATCATGACTCATGAAGGCGCCACGGATAGAAACGAGCCGGGAAGCCGCGATTTTTCTCCTTTCTGCGCGAAGAATACACCTTTGTGCCCGGCTTTATTGTATTTCGTGTACCCGCTCTTTCTATCCACCAGGAAACCGCTCGTTTTTCCTCGCCTTTCTCTTGTCCACCCGCGATCAGGCCGACGATACACGTTTCCACCTTGTTAGCACCGCGTTCCCGTTTCCACGTTGCCCGGAATTTTTCCGGGAAACCCGTCACCGTTACCGCCACGGTAATCGTTGATTTCGTTGTTACAGGCGGTGGATAAGAAGCCCAGGATACCAGAGAGCGAGATCTTGACGACCGGCACAGAGGACGAGGAGGCCTCCTCCGCGCCCGAACGGGTCTCCGTGCAGAAAAACTTGCGTTTCTTCGGCGACACCGATCAGGAGTCCGTTTCGTCTAATAGAGATCGCAGGTGAGCCGAAGAACGGTCTTCCTTTCGGTGTCTGTGTCAGATTCGACCAACAACTTAACAATTTCTAGACAACTTTTTAACAATTTGTGAAAAGGATGATGGTGCAGCTTCGATCGAATATTTATCATTATGTTCAGTATTTATTAACCGGTGTACACTTAATCACTGTTCCAGAAGCAAACGAGCAGACGACCACGCTTGTTCAGGGCGTGATGTAACGACCTCCAGCCGTCATAGTTTGGGAATTCTCTCACCGCCCCGGAAACCACCAAGACTCGCCGAGAGTGCGCTGTCTTCCGGTGAGAGTACAACAGGGGATAGCAGTCAACAGAGTCAAAACTCCCAGAGATCGCAAAGATCTGTCGTGTATCTTCATGCTGCTACAGGTCGGTCTTTCAAAATCTTCTTATTTAAAATACTAGAACTACCAGATTAGTCAAAATGACTGGTTTCACAATTTCATTTTAAAATTCCCACTTAATGCTACATTTTTTCCCACAATGATGTAAGGTGATGTGCCCTAAGTCTGGACAGCCCAAAAGTGATACCTAAATCTGGACAATTGAATTTTCCGTCTATTGTCTCCTTTGTACTGGTTAGCGACTAAATGGACTTGTTCTCCAATTACATCCTAATTAGAGACCGCATGGAATTTCTATTTTAAATAACAAGCTCGCGAATTCCCTCTCATCGACGTGACATATTTTGCCAATCATTTAACAATTTACTGTTGATTGTTCAATCTACAATTTCGAAATACGAACGCCCTTTAAAACAGAATATATTTTAAATTTTCATTAAGGTTCCAAACTAAAAAGTTCTAACAAATGCCTTTTTTATTTTTGCATGTAACCTTGTAAATTATAATTTTTGGAAAATCTGTTTGCATATAATTCCATAAACCAATGCTTCTAATTGATTATAAAAAATCAAGTCGTTTGGTGCAATGATGAAAAAGTTATTCTGTTTTAAAGGGCGTTCGAATACTTTCGTTACCCACTGTATATAAGCTGAAGTGCCCTAAGTCTGGACAGCCCAAAAGTGATACCTAAATCTGGACAATTGAATTTGCATAGTAAAATCAGTAATTAAGAGATTAAATAATTATATTATATATTCTGAGGCCTTAGCTACAAGTAGGTGTGAATATTATTTCATTGAGACATCAATTGAAATTTAAAAATGAATTCAAAGTTCATCTGAAAACAGTATACAAAATAGTCTATTTACATGCGAATCATGTGCATTTATAGTTCGAACTTTTGTTAGAAAAAAAGATATAATTTAAGCCCTCAGACAAAAAATAATTATCACGCATAATAATATTGATATTCTAAAATAAATTGGCAATCAAGCTTAACGTAAATAATAATTATTAATCCAAATATTAGATGTCCAAGATTAGGACTGTTTTCAAATATAAGTACTCCATACTGGGACGCGATGACAGTAGCTGTCCCACTCTAAGCTTGTACGCAATGTGCTTACGCCTGAAACCGGACACGTGTTTGTGAATAAAATCAACGCATTGTTTGCAAATTATTTAACTACATGTACGTATAATTAGTCTTCTATTAGCTTGAATAACGTATGTAGAAAATGTATTCCGGTTGTGACGTTAATAATACTTTATGTTCACATCTTAAATCTATCAGTATTACTACCTAACCTTAAAAGTTGTATTATGACAAGTTTTATTAAAGCAGTAAATGAAAATAAATATATATTTGGTTAAATAATACAATACTATAATCTATGATAAGAATACTACATATTACGCAAAGCATCTTCTATTCGTCATGCGCAACAGCGTCACCAACCAACGTTTTAGGTTATGTTCGCTCGATCAACTCGTAAATTGAATTTGTCCCGATATAGGCTTTACTTCTGTCCAGGTACTAGCTTAGATTGGATTTAATATGTCCAACTATAGGTTTGAATTATTCTTATTAATACAATTAAGATAATAACCTAAACAATGAATTTTTTATTTTAAATTACTTTACAAACTCTGAACTGTATGTTAAAACTCTTAAGAAATTGTTTTTGTTTATTTAAAGTGATAAAATTTAATATAGAAAAACATGCTGTCCAGGCATAGGGCACTTCACCTTAATTCTAACTAAATTAATGCAATTACCAAAGTTTGGGTTCGATTCACTGCGCCGTTTAAGAATTATAGCAACTTAAAGTTTGCACATTTTAACACGTCTTCTTATGGAGAATTCATAAAAATTCATAAAATTCCACTTCAAACCCTATTTAAACCTTGAAAAAACTAGAAACTCCAAAAGAAAATACAATCAAAAACAAAAATATACTCATGAATGGCTTTCATTGGCAATACATTGATGAATTTCGAATTTCTTGTACTTCTGTCTCCCATTGTATCTCCAGAACATCCTTAACCTCGGTAGTTCCAGTGTTAAATAAATGCCACTTTAAGATATTTGTGTGAAATAGTTGCGGAGGAGAAATGTTATTGAAAAAGCAATTTTTATCAAAACTCTGTATATTTCCAGTGGGCGAAATACCTGGTCCCAATGAGAGACGCAGAGCGGCGAGCAGGGAGGAATTAAATCGACCTCTACAATCTCACACGAGAACGGTATCGAGGAGCGTCAGCGTTCTCGCGCCCTGGAAGCCGAGACACTACAGAGAACCTTTTGAAATCAATTACGACCAACAACTGCATCCAAAGTCAATGGCGACCATGAGACGCAGACAAAGAAGTCGCGAGACACTAAGCCGTCGTGGAAAAGACGCTCGACGAAGCAAGGACAATCTCTCGAAAACCGGTAAATTTTTTACTGATCGTGAACGTTTTCACATTTTTCGTACCCTATGACTTTCAGAAAATCGACTTTCTGAATGACCCTTTCACTACAATGGACGAGATGATAAATATTAAGTATTCCATATTTGACACAATGAAAGTTTTCATTGTTTATTTTGTTTGGAATGCTTGAAAGCGTGGTGAAATACATAATGTAACGGAACAATTTTTACAGAAATATCTGGTTTCCTTCCGTCGGCCATTTTGTTTTGCAAACTACACATTCTACTGTTGGATGAGATTTTTTACTATGGGTTGTATTTTTGTATATTAGATTTTCTGCATTGGTTACAATTATCCCTCTGCATTCCATACAAAATAAGCAATACAAACACTATTTGTGTTTTCTTCTTTTCTTCCTTCCACCAACGATGACACGTGACAAATTTTCAAATAAAACACCTCATATCCATAATCAGTGTCGCCGGAAAGTGACCAAACCAGCACTCGAGGGGAACACAAGGTACCCCCTCTCTGATGACCAGAGTAGATGTAATATGTGACATGTCGCGCGTGCGCGGCGCAACGTGCAACTATATAACAAAATAAACAATACAAACTTTCATTGGGTCAAATATGGAGTATTTAATATTTATCATCCTTAAGTACTTTCGACCAACGACGACATGTCTTAAAATTCGATTACATGTGTGAAACTTATAATGAAAACACTTCATATGTATCAGTAATAAAGATACACGAGAGGTTTTCAAAATCGATTACTTGTGTCCAACTTACAAAGGAGACACTTCATATCAGATACATCATTATGCAAAATAAAAACTTTCCATCTGAATCGTAAGAAACAGAGGAGAAATAAAAATTGAATTTCTTTCTTAATATATTTAATAGATTAAAAGTAATATAATGATACCTTCAATTTCTTCTAATGTTCTTGCTGCTTTAAATTATACCTACTCATTTCTATCATAAATTCATGTAATCCGCAGTCTAGTAATAAGGATACACGAAATACCTCCAGTGTCGCCAGTTGAGGGGAGTCACGGTGAAAAAATGTACCCCCTCTCTGATGACCAGAGCGGCAGAGGAGTTCAGGAATAGGGTAATATGTGACACGTTGCGCGTGCGCGACGAGGATTTAGTGGGGCGAATGGAAGACACGTTGCGCGTGCGCGATGGGGACGCAACAATGACATGACATTTCGCAGGTTTTAGGTTATTGCAGCGTATCGTAGTTATGAAATGAATCATACGAATCGTTCTGCAGAACGATATTATTGTATGTTATATGAGATGTGATATGAGTAGAGTTCATTAATATGTTCATTAATATATATATTAATATTCACCGTCAATAACTCAATAGTTGTTGCCCTTTACCATCCTTTCCCATAGCATATATACATATATAGCTGATAGACTATATTTTCCTACAATTTTATTGTATTATGTACCTATAATATATTTATTACATTCAGTATTCAGTTCTACAATTTCTTTCATCTTCCCTATACCAAACTTTTTAATATATAGTACTATAGATTTCAACATTTTTTTCAATATTCATACTCCGCTTCACAACTGAAACTCCCATGTTACAATTCATTTCATTTATAATAAAGAAAGTTCATAATCTGCAGAACGATTCGTAGATACGCTGCAATAACCTAAAACCTGCGAAATGTCATGTCATTGTTGCGTCCTCATCACGCACGCGCAACGTGTCTTCCATTCGCCCCACTAAATTCGTCGTCGCGCACGCGCAACGTGTCACATATTACCCTACTCCTGAACTCCTCTGCCGCTCTGGTCATCAGAGAGGGGGTACCTTGTATTCCCCTCGAGTAACCGTTCGGTTACTAACTGGCGACACTGCGTACGACAGCATGGTGACGAGATATCTCGTCCTCGGTAGTGAAAGGGTTAATCAATGTAAAAGTTCTATCTGTATGTACCAGCAAATCGATATGTGCTAAATCTGACAACGAACGTTCCGTTCTAGGTACAATCAATCGCAGTACATTGAAATCGAAAGACAAGCAGAAGGTGGATAGAACCGTTTCCACGGAATCGTTGGCCACCAAGTCACGCAGCGTCAACTCGAAACCAGAACTAAGCAGGTCCACGTCTGTTCCACGCGATCCGAACAAGAGCGCGGGATGGTTCAAGCTGAAGAGCAAGAAGTCCCGAGCTTGAAGGAGAGGCCATTGATCAATGCTAGTCTTGAGTTTCATAAGTAATTCGTTAATTATAAGGGTCTAATAATAAACGTGTCGTCGTACCACCGCCATTTGCGGTGAATAACTGTACGGAGCTAATATTACCATTTTTGTTCTGTATTCCAATGTGCAATGCAAGGTACGAAAGAATTAATGATACTCTTATTAACCGAAGTTAAAAATTATTCGACAATCTTCCTGCGCGATTGTAACCAGGAGCAATGTAACGTTTCATTGCGTTCGCGAACCACTGGACTTATTGTATTCGCAAACAAATTATGGCCACGTACACATTCGTAACGAAATGTAAACTGTACTGTATGTAAGCATGTTCTGTTTCTCTCTGATTAAAATTTAATAAAACACATAGGAAATCAATTTTATTTATAAAGAGATGCCCACAAAGAAATAATATGATTGGATGTCGTTCAAATTGAAGGAAATATAAATTTCTATACGAATCTTATCCTTGATGGATAGGATCTTCCTTCGATAATGGAGCCTTCTCTCTGCCAAATTTAACAAATTAAATTTGTTGGGTGAGATGAGAACGCAATCAGAATAATATACTTCGCTGATCTTTCATAACAAACATGTTTATCCATCGCTTAATAAGTTCGTAACTGTCATTCCAGCAATAAAAACAAAAAGAAACATTCCATGCATTTGTTCGTGTAATTAAAAGAACGCGAAGCGTGTGGTTTACAAAAAAAAAAAGAAAGAGAACAGAAGAAATTACTTTATTTCACCGTGAATCAGAGTGCCATTTCCGTTTCTATTAAGTGTACAAACATTGTTCCAAGATAAATCAAAATTTCTAAACGTGCAAGGTATTTTAATCTACGAATGTAACAAGGTAATATCGCATTAATATTAAGCTATAGTGTAATAGCGCGAAAATAAAATATTTTTCAAATTGTGTTCGCAATGATCATGTTGCGCAAGTGAATAACTAGCAATTATGTATTATTTTTAAATGTTTTATTGTGCATAGGTCGACCTGATCTTACTTACATATACTAATTGTAAATATTTGTAATAATAATCCTTATTTCTAACTATCTTCACTTTGCTTTATTATGTGTCTCCACTTAATCTTTCTCTTCAGTTATCAATAATTACAAACCGCAGTCTTTGTTACGGAGAAAAAGTTGTTCTACGAAAATAAGGTATATACTAGCAACTGTGAAAATGATTCCTTGGAAAACTATACGAAATTTTAATAACTGTTATACTGTAATATATACCACCATCTTTATGGAACTTTTTGCAACGTGTATTGTCAATTGGACTGTCGACAACTTTCACTTCCTCTATTTGGTGCTACTTGCGTTATATGTATATATGTGAACTATTATGGTTTGCATGTAAATATAATGGATATATAGACCATTTATATTGATTCATCAATAAGTTTGTATTAACTATTAACATAGTTATTATTTCATCATATATGTAAGAAAAACTGTTAGAATGCCTAAAGATGGAAGTGTCAGAATAAACTATATATTTTGTAACGCAATAATTAATTTGAAATAAACAAACATCTAAGCACAGTGTACCATACGTTAGTCTGTGCTGTGAACATTACACAGAATATTTTCAGTACTAATAAAACATCGTAGCATCAGATTTATGTTTCATTTATTTCATAACAGCATGCGACCAATCTTTATATTTAACATTTACCTTTAAATGTGTTTTTCTCTGTCAGTATTAAAACTGTACACTCATATAGTTTCCATCTAACAAGTCGAATTTGTAGGTTATAGATCTTTTCCTTCCCCTCAAGTAAACCTATTACAGCAAAGTCGCGATCTAGCTCCCTGAGTGATCTCCACGATCACTGTCCCTTCGCCTACCCCTTCCTCTGGGGGGCATCCCCGCGAGGAGCCCAGAAGCTCGAGCTGTATTTATATGGTGTCCTTTCCTATGCTCGGCACATTTGTACTTTCGGCGCGTTCGTGAAAAAATAGTTTCCCTACACAATCTCTGGGCGATGGGAGCTAGATCTGGATCTAATGTATTGATCATTTGTCTGTTACGTCTTTGGAAGAAAATATATTTCCCTCATTTTCAAAAAACAAAATCAATACATAAATTGAAACGATAATTTCGAGATTGGACTAGGCCCAAACAGATATTAAAATAGAGTCATATATTTTTCATCGCATTATATAATCATTGAGTCATTTCAACAAGCACACATATTTATAACATATTATTTGGTATAATGTCTTCTCGAGTTTAATAAACATAAAACTATAAAGCTATTCTCCCATTTTCTGGTGGCGAGCATCCCCATGCTTTCACCACGGTCCGATCACGTGATGCGTGACGTTTCTGTCGTACATGTGTTGTACATGAGAGGCAACTGTATTCCCCTCAACCACGGTGTATTATAGAGGTGTTCTGGCTACTCTCTGGAAAGTGAAAAAGATAGCGGTTGGTTCTCTCTGGTCGCCGCCAGATGGATCAGTGTTCCGATTACAGTTTTCGTGTACGTGTGAGAATGAGATTGTGTGTAGCTGCGTGTCCATACTAAGATATGTACCTATGTACATGTTGCCTCCAGTTGCCTCGCACAGACTGAATCAGACGCAAACTCATAATAATTTGAGAACGCAAATTATTGACGGACAATTTTTTGAAACTTGTTCTAATTGTCTCTAATATTACATCATCAAAGTTATGAAAAAAGCAGTACATATCACTACACAAGCTTTGAGGAGAGCTAAAATAAGGTGCCAAGCAATGAAAAACGAAATACGGAACACAAGAAATGAGATTGCGAAAATTTCAGAAAGTAGTTTGGAAGAGTGTTTAACGAAACATAAAGAAAAATATGATATTCCTCATAATCAGGTGAATTACTTGACAAAATTGTAAACTAATACTATATATGTAAAGAAAAAATAAATTATTAACAGTTTTGTGTCAATATTTTAAGTTTTATTTAGATACAACATTTATTTACATGTTTACAGAGATTTGTACACAGAAATATTTATGAATTGTAAAATCTTGACAGTTTTTTTTTTATTTTATGTGAATTTTTCAATGTACGATTTTCGGCTTTCGCATATTGTCGCACGCGCATTGTGATATAGCTAAATAAACATTTACTAATTATTATGGTTTTATGTTCTTCGCATGGAAAGTGAAAATTATAATTATTAATTATCCTATCTATGGTCATGTCAAGTATATCGAATCGTCTCGTTGAAATTGCCTCTATAACATATTTTTCGGTAATAGCATGTATATGCTTCTTTTTGGGTGGATTAATCCTCCCCTACTTTTAAGGTGAACTAATTCTCCCTGGTATGGACACGCAGCTACACACAATTTCATTCTCATACGTACACTGATTGTGCGAGGCAACTGGAGGCAACATGTACATAGGTACATATCTTAGTATGGACACGCAGCTACACACAATCTCATTCTCACACGTACACGAAAACTGTAATCGGAACACTGATCCATCTGGCGGCGACCAGAGAGAACCCAGCGCTATCTTTTTCAAAACTTCAGCCTTACAGAGGGCTTAGTCGGAACACCTCTATAATACACCGTGGTTCAGACATTGCATGCAATGCATTTTTCTGTCTACGGTTCTGAATTACCGACTCTGTAGAAAATGCCCGGGTACGACAGCGGACTCTATCGAAATGAAACAATCAGCTAGTGAACTACATGAGGTTGCAACGCAAACGGTGTGTGTCTGAGGGACCTACATTTTACAGCGTTGTCAGTGTCTCCGAACCAGTCAACATTCTTATTATAAATGTTTAGAATATAAGTTATGTACATGTACAATACAAACACAATATGTATGAATCTACAATGATTAAATAAAGACAATTTAATAAAAAAAGCACATCTGTGTAAATACTTGTTGAACCAACAATTCATCCTGAACTTCCGACTTGTAGTACAGTAATACTACTGATTTCCACAAAATTTCGATCGTCTGACTTGTCGTTGAGTTGTACTACTGAAATTCGTGCCACCTCCTTCGATATCATGTTCTCCTAATACAAAACTCAATTTTCGAGATTTCCGAAAATTTCCGCCAATTTTTGAACGTCTGACTAGTCGTCGAGTTGTACTACTGAAATTCGTGCCACCTCCTACGATATCATGTTCTCCTAATACAAAACTCAATTTTCGAGATTTCCGAAAATTTCCGCCAATTTTTTGAACGTCAGACTAGTCGTCGAGTTGTACTACTGAAATTCGTGCCACCTCCTACGATATCATGTTCTCTTAATAATAGGTGTACCGGTTAATTCGTGCGGTTTTTTTCGAAAATTGAAGCTTTATTCTGAAAAAATGGTTACAAATTTAATATTCAAAATATTGTCCATCGCCAGCTATAACTTTTTCCCATTTTTCTGGCAATTCATGAATACCCTTTCTGAAAAATTCGGCCGGCTTCTCCGCTATCCACGAATCGATCCAATTTTTAACTTCTTCATAATTGGAGAAGTGCTGGTCAGCCAGGCCATATTGCATTGTTCGGAAGAGATGGTAATCGGATGGCGCAAGGTCTGGACTATACGGCGGGTGGGGTAGGACATCCCATTTGAGCGTTTCCAGGTAGGTTTTGACGACCTTTGCAACATGTGGCCGAGCATTGTCATGTTGCAAAATTACCTTGTCGTGCCTTTGTTCATATTCCGGCCGTTTTTCGCGCAGTGCTCGGCTCAAACGCATCAATTGTCGTCGGTAGACTTCCCCTGTGATCGTTTCATTCGGTTTCAACAGCTCATAATAGATCACACCCAGCTGGTCCCACCAAATACACAACATAACCTTCAAGCCATGAATATTCTGAACGGCCGTCGATGATGATGCATGGCCGGGGTATCCATACGTTGCTCGACGTTTTCGATTATCGTAATGGACCCACTTTTCATCGCCAGTGACAATTCGATGCAAAAAACTTTTTCTTTTGTGCCGTTGAAGCAGTTGTTCACTAGTGAAAAATCGGCGTTCGACGTCTCTTGGCTTCAATTCATAAGGCACCCAATAGCCTACCTTCCGGATCATTCCCATTGCTTTTAGACGATCGGAAATGGTTTGTTGAGCGACGCCAAGTGATTTTGCAAGTTCTGCTTGCGTTTGGTATGGATCTTGGTCGAGCAATGTCTCCAATTCGTGATCTTCAAACTTTTTTGGCTGTCCGGGCCGTTCATCGTCCTCCAAGTCAAAATTGCCACTTTTAAACCGTGCATACCACTTCTGGCACGTACCCTTAGCTAGAGCATGCACACCATACACTTCCACCAAAATACGATGACTTTCGGCAGCCTTTTTCTTCATATTGAAGTAATGAAGAAGTACTCCCCGCAAAAACACTTTATTCGGCACGAAATTCGACATTTTCAGAGTGAATAAAAGGATGGTTGTTTACGCTTCAGCTAAATGACACGTACTGATTCTGAAACTATATAACAGTAGCTTTCCAACTCATATTTGGAAAGGTGAATCACTGGAATAACAGTCAAGTTACGCCATCTGGTAGAAAACCGCACGAACTAACCGGTACTACTATTATAAAACTCAATTTTCGAGATTTCCGAAAATTTTCGCCAATTTTTGAACTTCTGACTTGTCGTTGAGTTGTACTACTGAAATTTGTGCCACTTCCTACGATATCATGTTCTCCTAATACAAAACTCAATTTTCGAAAAATCGAACTTTGTATTAGGAGAACATGATATCGTAGAAAGTGGCACGAATTTCAGTAGTGCAACTCAACGACAAGTCAGACGGCTGATAATAGTACATTTGTCAAAGTTTCTCTATTTTTGCGATTCCAAATCAGTACAGTAATTCAATGACAAAGTTGAATGGGTGTGCATTTTTGTGGAAATCAGTAGTATTACTTTACTACAAGTCGAACGTTCAGGATGAATTGGTGGTTCAATAAATATTTACACAGACGTGCTTTTTCATTACATTATCTTTATTTATTCATATTAGATTCATACAGATGTTTGTATTGTACATAACTTGTATTCTAAACATTTACAACAAGATTCGTAACAAAGATTTATAACAAGACTGGTTCGGAGAGACTGACAACGCTGTAAAAGTTAGCTCCCCCAGACACGTTTCATTTCGATAGAGTCCGCTGTCGTACTCGGGCATTTTCTACAGAGTCGGTAATTCAGAATCGTAGACAGAAAAATGCGTAGCATCACCACCGACGAGATTCTATTAAAGACGGTCGGTGTCTGTACTGATCTTATATAAGTCAGTTTACCCCGTCTGGCAACACTGCTCGCGAGGTTCTGACGCTTGAGCCGCTGCTCTGAGTGATTGCATTGACGAAATGCATGAATGAAATTAGCTTGATATAGTTTCATCTACTTTATCCCAACAGCAAAGCATTGTTCCTACCAATATCAACGTCATTCCAATATAGGTATCTGAAAAAGAAGTAAATCTAATAATTGTTGTAACAGGATTATAGTAGCTGCAAGGGGATAATAAAAAGTGTACAAACTTTTATGTATTTTTTCTTCACCCAACATCGAACCAGTGATTGCAGTTACCACAAAGGTAAGAGAATTTGTGACTGGTACAGCCAATGATATATCAGTACCACCTAGCATTAAAAAATACAGGACAGAACCACACTGATTGATGACAAATGGTACTATGTACTAGAATAGAGAATATAATTAAATTGAGCTTAAATGTATTAATATCCAAATGCAATTAGACAATTATAATGATCAACCTTCAATTTTGTCACGAGAAATGCCAATTCTTTAAAAAATTGACCAATTTTTGAAGATGCTTTAACATTTTCAAGCCCTTCTGCTCCTTTTTTAATGTAAGGGTTGGTACCACCCCATAACAAGGCCACGAAAAACAGATAGAAAACAGACTCTGAAAATTACAAATTAAAATGCTGTAGAAAACCTAAAACTATGGACTATTTTTATAGACATGATTTCACATTCACATAGGGTTGCCAGATGTTCTATATTTGATATGAGTCTTCTATATTTGAACTTGATCTATATCATATTTGAATAGCATATAATTTTCAAAAATCTTTGTTTGAATAAAAAAGTTTAAAATGTGCTGTGTACATCTTTTACTTGAACTCCTATATTTTAAGCCTATCTCATATATACATAATTGCAGTTTTCACTACTTCTTCTATATTTGGATAAAACATTTTTGGCAAGCCTTCGTTCACAAGTTAATTATTAGGAATAATCTGATGCTAACAGTTAAATATATCACAGTGTGATGGTCACGCAGTTATGGCTGGAAAACAAATAAAGAATGGTTCTTGCCCTTGCTTGATGTAAGAATGTAAACAGTGCAGGACCATGCACTCACCTAATGATGCAGCCATTTCTATATGCCTGTAGATACAGTGCTAAACAAATGTATTGGCACACCCTGGACGTTCATATAAAATTCTTTGTAAATCTGTAAAGAATATGAGATTGTCTATTTAATTTATTTATAAAATATAACCTATACCATGAATTATGAATTTGAAAGATGTATATAATAGAGAAAAATAATAGGATACACATAAAGGTCCATTTTCAGCGGAATAAAAGTTTTATAAAAGTTTTGGCACACTTGAAAAATTTGTAACTATATATAATGTTGGCACACTTGTTATGTCGCGGGTGTCTCCCGGGCAGTAGGAATGGCGTGAACACGAACCAGGGTAGTGTCACTCTAATAGGAGAACTGTTAGCAAAAGTTTAGTACCGTAACACAAAATAAAGATGTCACTACTTGCAAGAGTAATTCTCAAAGTGTCCGCCAGATGGAATTGATGACAACATTTTGGTGCATGTTGTAAACAAACATATACGATTTCAATGAAATAGGTTGGAAAGTTTTGTTATTCCGGTTGAATTTAATTCTGGAGTCCTGGAGGCAACAAACTCGTTGAATGCCGTTTCTGCATCTCTCTGGGATTTAAAGCATTTCACACGCAAGAAGTTGTCTAGGTGCTTAAAAAAGTGGTAATCGGTGGGCGAGAGATCTGGTGAGTATGGTGGATGAGGTATTTAGAGTTTTGTAGCCTAATTTGTTCAACTTTTGAAGGGTCGGTCGGGCAAAGTGTGGAGAAGGATAGGACTATTCCTGACCAGTGCTGGGCACACACCTTGAAGTTTTTCGTGCATTTCGTCGATTTGGTGGCGGTACTTTTCAGCTGTAATGGATGCACCAGGATTCAGGAAGCTGTGGTAAATCAAACTGACCACAGACCACCAAATTATCACCATGACCTCCTTTTGGTGCAACTGTGGCTTTGGTAAGTGTTTTGAGCCGATCGTTGATTGCGCAAAGGAAGGGCAGATGACCCTCACGTTCTATGATATATGATGTGTTATGCGATATGCGATGTGTGCTGTATGATCTTGATGTATGTTCTGCAATATGCGATGTATGTTATGCGATATGCGATGTATATTATACGATGTTGATATGTGTTATGAGCAGAGTAGGGCAATAATCAACTAATATTTAAAAATAACTAATGGTCATCAAAACTTTCTGATTAATTAGTGATAAATAATTAATAATATTAATGTATGTTAATCGCATAATAGTGACTGATGACTAAAGATGACTGATCATCAACAACTAATTCACTAATAAGCTATAGCTAACGATTACTTAGACCTGTGACTAACTGTCACTAACTAATCACAAAGTTTTGACTAATGACTATTTTGCTATAACTGACTAATAGTCTTTTTGAAATATTAGTTGATTATTGCCCTACTCTGGTTATGAGATATATGATGTGCGTTATACGATGCAGATGTATGTTCTGCGATATTTGATGTGTGTTATGAGATATACGAGGTGTGTTGTACGATCTCGATGTGTGTTACGAGATATACGATGTGTGTTATGCGATATGCGATGTGTGTTGTACGATCTCGATGTGTGTTATGAGATATACGATGTGTGTGCATGTGTATTATACGATCTCGATGTATGTTACAATATATACGGTGTGTGTGGATGTGTGTTATACAATCTCGATGTGTGTTACGAGATCTACTGTGTGTGTTACGAAATGTACGATGTGTGTTATACGATCTCGATGTGTGTTACGAGATCTACGGTGTGTGTTACGGTATGTACGATGTGTGTTACGAGATCTACGGTGTGTGTTACGGTATGTACGATGTATGTTATACGATCTCGATGTGTTTACGAGATCTATGGTGTGTGTTACGATATGTACGATGTGTGTTACGATATGTACGATGTGTGTTACGAGATCTACGGTGTGTGTTACGAAATGTACGATGTGTGGATGTGTGTTATACAATCTCGACGTATGTTCTGCGATATGCGATGTGTGTTGTACGATCTCGATGTGTGTAGATGTGTGTTATACATTGTTTTGCGCTTGTCTTTGAGCCAGTTCATTGTTAATTGCTGTGATATGCATGTGATGTGTTCTTATTACCAAAAAGTTTGTAAATAATGTATAACTTGCAATATTTGTAATGAAACATTGTTATCGCGCTTGATAATATGGTTTCAATTTATTAATAAGTAGAAAGTTGTACATATACTGTTTGTAATTGTTTTAATGTTCAATAAACTATGTTTAAAATGTATTAAAATGTTTTAATTTGTTTTATTTTTAAATAAAAATTATAAATTAGCAAGGAATGGCTAGTATGGATTTTGAATCCCCGCGTTTTACCCGTTAGTTGTGTAACACAAAATTCAGATGGCGCTGGATTTCCGTGCTAACAGAACAATACATTGAGTGACACTACCCTGACACGAACCAAAAGGACTGATTGTGAGCGCACAAAGATATTGGCCGTTTTCTCGCGCATGCGCGGCGATTTTAATATCGGTGAAGTAAAATTCTCGATAAAATAGGTTACCTTGGTC
This sequence comes from Lasioglossum pauxillum, assembly GCA_933228785.1. Taxonomy (NCBI): domain Eukaryota; kingdom Metazoa; phylum Arthropoda; class Insecta; order Hymenoptera; family Halictidae; genus Lasioglossum; species Lasioglossum pauxillum. The sequence goes on along the minus strand of OW121705.1, from coordinate 39,726,514 downwards.
ATCCTGTTAAATTTTACAAAATTTGTTATGATCTGATTGTGAAAATGAATGTATAACATGTGTATTTATGTATATTCTGTAACTCGTAGATCGTAGGATACTCGTCTCGTCTCGTGTCTCTCGTTCTGGAATCTCTATGTCCGGAGCAGATTGTTTCGGTAATTTCCCGCCAATATCACTACCCCACTTACTATACCTTTTCATCATAATATAGATATACATACCATACGTTACTGTTTTGAACGCACATGTGCGAGAAATCTTGGCCAACATCTCAGCGTGATACTAGTCTATTGTTCATTCCTAGGTCAACAGTTTGTTTATGAACCGTTAGGTTAGATGTGCGATTGTTTCGTAAATTACACGACGTATGTAGGAATTGGTGCGCTTTCTGACTAAAACCTCCACGTGGACGTAAAGAAAATGGGAAAGAAACTTAGGTATACTTCTAAGAAGAAGAGCACTGTTAAAGACCTCGATGAAGAAAATATTTCCAAGGTAAAATATTGGGTTGGTCAAAAAGTTTCACGTAATTTGCAGTAATTTATCGCCTTCGTGAGTGAGAACTATTTAAATGCATTTATATTACAGTCGTTACACACAGTTTATTATTTTTTTAGAAAAAAAAGCAAGTAATTAAAGCTCAAAAGAATAATAAACCCGGTAAGGTCAAGGAACAGAATGTAAAATTTAAAAATAAGCATGGGAAGAGCACGCAGAATCTTAAAAAAAAATTGAAGAAGTTACAGAAAAATGAAGGAGCTCATTCAAATTTTAGTTTTCTTAATTCTAATATCGCGAACGTAACAAATATAAAAAAGAAGATTAAGGGCAAGGAAGCCAAGAGTCAAAATAAAAATGAAAGAAAACAGGCAAATCTTCAGAAAGCTGGGAAGGTCAAAAAGCCAAAACATGGTGGAAATCAGTCAATCAAACAGACTAATAAAAAGACAAATAATGTCAAAGCACCTGCAAAGCAAGCAAAAAACTCTCTGTTGCTAAACACGAAGGAAACAAGTAACCGTAAGCACAAGAAAACAAAGAAACAAAAGCAAACTGTAAGCGATGACAAAGTAGCAAAAGTGAATCCATTAGCATTGAAGAAAAGTAAAGAAAAGAAAAAGAAACAGAAACCTTTAGTCCCTCTCCCAGAAAAAAGTAAAAAATCTAACACGACATTAAAACACCATAATTTGGATATAAATAGATTAGAAGAAATGCTTACTGCTAAACAAGCACAGATAAAGACAAAGAAAGAAAACTTAAAAACACAGCCTTTAAGAGATAGAATGATGTCTAAACTAAAAGCATCCAGATTTAGGTATTTGAATGAAACAATGTATAGCAGTGAAAGTTCTGAATCTAAAAAGTACTTCAAAGATGATCCAGATGCTTTTAAAGCATACCATGAAGGATATAAACAGCAAGTTGCACAATGGCCATTAAATCCTCTTGATGTTATAATATCATCCATTAAGAAAATGTAAGTGAACAATGCAGAAAAATAATATTAATATGTTTTAATTTATGAATTAATACGTTATTATTCCAACATTATTATTGCAGGCCAAAGGATTATGTTATTGCAGACTTTGGTTGTGGAGAAGCAAGACTCGCTGCTTCTGTTACCCAACGAGTACATTCTTTCGATTTTATTTCGTTGAACAAAAATGTTACTGTATGTGATATAGCACATACACCTTTATTGACTAATGGCGTACACGTGGTTGTGTTCTGTTTGTCGCTTATGGGAACTAATCTGAAAGATTATATTATAGAAGCAAATAGGATTCTTAAGAAAGAGTAAGTATTCACAATAATTAATATAAATATTGAGTATTATAGTCTGAACTCGATTGAAATTTATATAAAATGTATTTTCAGCGGTATTTTGAAAATAGCTGAAGTTGAAAGCCGATTCGACAGGATAGAAGATTTTATAAAAGTATTAAGTGGATATGGTTTTAAAAATACTTTAAAAGATTTGTCCCACAATTTGTTCTACTTCTTAGATTTTAAAAAGGAAAACGATATAGGTGGTAGGAAATCGAAATTATCGCCGATTACATTGAAACCATGTTTATATAAGAAACGCTGAAGTTTCAAAAACGCAGAAGCATTGTTGAATGCCATTAAAAACTAAATTCATGAAGTGTTTGTTTTAACAAAGTTGTTATTTTTATATTTGTTACATTTTATAAAATGACTATAATTAAATTATAAATGATAATATTTGTACCATAATGGTTCGATATCACATATCCTTAATGGCAATATCAATCACATTTTGGATTTTTAATGTACGTGCCTGCTTAAACAATGTGTTGTTCTTGAAGCACATTGATCTGTTTGGCACAATATGCAAACCAGTACATATAAACGAAACGAAACATTTTCAGTATATCTAACATGAAATATTTTAACCATTTTTGTATACAAATCCAAATTAACTAGTTTATTTCCATAAGTATAAAAATAAATCAATATATGTACAAAAATTACTAACGTTCTGTATACCTTTGGTTCATATTCATGTAAATTCTCACTTTGTATACAATAGTATAATAACGAAATTACCAATTTGCGTTTAAAATACTCATGTTTATACCATCTAGAATCTCTTCTGTTTCATCTCGAAGGTCTTCGATTTTTTTCAATATTAATAACTGTAAGATAAAAGAGATTCAAGGTAATGCTTTAATTTGGAAATATTGACTGTAGATATAAGATTAACTTGAAAAATTATTACTTTCGCAGCTTCGACAATTTTTATCGATGCCTTTTTACTTAAATATGGAATTCTTTCTCGTAAATCTATTGGTTCTACTTTAGCTATGCACTGTAACGTTTTATAGCCTGCATTGTACAATTGGCGTGCTCTTCCCTATGTAAAAAAATATATTATAAAAATATTTTGTCCACTACGTCAAAAAATATATTAATGCCTGTTGTATGGAACATGTTATCAATTAACTCACAATTTTAACTAATGGCAACTCCATTAATACCTCCAACTCCGATGGACAGCAATAAGATAATCGTTTACTAAACGTCCCCAACAAATCTCTAAATGCCCAAAATTCATCCAGCTCCTAAAATGATTGATCAGTTTTTAGAAAAGATAAGCTTGTAAATACAACTAATCCAGTAATTTACCTCACAAAATCGAACTACAGACGAAGCAAACGAAGAAACTGCAGTCAGAAGGTTTTGTATAATACCCCGATCTACTTGATATTTGTCTGCTACTGTATAAACTGCATGTTGTGTCCACAAGTCGAACAATATTAATGTCACATAAAATCGTTGTATTGTTCTTCGTTCTACAGCCTGTTAGGTATGAAACAATTTAAATAAACTATTTAATGCAATGGAACCTAATATATTACCTTAGGCACTATACCATCGCGTATTTTGATTATAGACGTCTCGTTAACTCCGAGAAGTCTTGCTGTTTTCATTTGAGTCTCCGGTAAATTAGTGACCTAAAAATATGATAGCAACTTTGAACAATGTACATAATCAATAGACGTTACAACATATAAAAACAATAGATTACCACATCGTAATAAATGGATCCATGTGGTTTTATTTGAGATACAATATCGTACGGAGTAACAAGATATAAAAGATGCAAATAATCGACAATAATTAAATGATCCTGTGCTTTTTGTAAATCAGCATATAATGTATATGCAGCCTCTATATCTATATTACCTGCAACATGAAATTAAATTTCAGACGAAAACAACTACAAAACATTTTAGTACTTTGTTTAATAAGTATATTAAATCTACCTTTCATTGATGCTCGACCCAGATCACAAAGTTCTAATTCAGTTTCACCCAGTAGCATAACAACTTTCTTTTTTCTGCTATTTATTTCTGTAATTTTATCAACACAGTCTTCATCTTGCGATGGGATAACAACACTTACATTCGGTTTTAACTCTCCATAACTAGTTTGATTCTTTTTCACTTTTATAACACCACTTTTTAAAAATTTTGTTATTGCTTGGTCTGTAATCTGTTTTATATTAACATCCAAACGTTCTTGTTGAATATTGAGCAAGGTGTTTCTTGTCAGTTTATGTAATTCCGATCTAGTTTTTGCTATAGAAAGCAATATAGAACTTAAAATTAAATTATTAATGCCTCTATCTTTGTCTATATGTATTTTACTTAAAGAATCATCCATTTTCGACGTTAAAAGCTCTTTCACCTGCATGATAAAGAGTAATAAGAAAGTTAAATAGTTAAGATCAAGGTAATCCAATGCATTGTACTGGAAGATATAATACTTATATATTACTTTTGGTAATTCATGGTCTTTACATATTAGTATACTTTCTCCAATATTGCCCATACCAGCGCGACCAGCTCTTCCAATCATTTGTTTGTATCTACTTAAATTCAAAAATTGATTGCCTACATACGGACTTCTCAGTATTACCTGCAATATTTGTCGAAATCAGAAGCCGCAAGTAATTGTTAATGATACAAAAGAAAGTTAGATAATAGAGTACCCTTCTCGCTGGTAAATTTACTCCAGCAGCTAACGTTGAGGTGCAACATATAACGCAGAGGATTCCGGCTCTAAAAGCGTCCTCCAATAGCCGTCTTTCCTCGGCTGTAAGGCCAGAGTGATGATAAGCTACACCAAATTTTATAGTTCGACGTAAAATCGGACAAAGACCTTCCTCGGTTTGAAGTGCAGTCAATAAATTTTGTTTCTCGTCCTTTTTATGCTCTTCCAACGATCTAAAATTTATTTACATCACGTTGCAATTGACAATTTCGAAGAGTTGAATTAGAGAAAGATATATATCACCTGAATAAAACTTTGGTTAATAACAAGGCAACATTTTCACAATTCTTACGACTAGAACAGAATATGAGACAGGAATCTTGTGGAATTACATCCGTTACTAAACCTCCGATTCTATCTGGATCAATGATTGCTGCATTGTCTGAATACTTGTTAAACAAAGATGCGTTTAAAAAATAGCTATTAAATGTTTTGCCATTATTAAATCAATTGAAGTAAATAAACGTACGGGATAATTAATTTTTTTTTTATCTGTTAAAAGATCTTCAGATTTCAAGTCAACCAGCCAAATGTCATCGTTACACTTGACATGTTCTTTTATTTCAATGGGCCTAAAATTTCCAGTGTATAAATCTGCATTTAAAAATTCGGCAATTTCTTTCAAGTTGCCTATTGTTGCACTCATTCCAATCATATGGATGTGTTCTGAAACAAATATTAGATTATATTACACAGGATGTGTCCAAACTGATGACAACAGTGTTGTTGGTGATTTAAAGATAACGCAATTCAAAGACCCACTAGTTACAATTTATGTAATATATAGACTGCGGATTTTATGCATTTATGACAAAAAAAGTCTTAATATAATTATTAAACTACGGATGTTTATGTAATTTCCAATTTTTGTAGACGAATTTTAAGACAGTGGAATCAAATAAAATCTTATTTTCAGTAGCAGTAGCCTTTGCAGGTCTACAGTAAATAAAAATCGTATTAAATTCTGTCCAATTCGAGACTATAGCATTTTTTGAACCTTTTTAAAAGTCATAAATGCATAAAGATCCACAGTCTAATAATTATTAATGATTGATAAGTATAATAAATAGTTAAGGACATCAATGTGTTAGCTTCAGCTTAATAGGATCATTAAAGGAAGAATACAATTTTTACTTGGCTCCTGTCTCCTGCAATCAATGCAAACATTTTTTATTTTGCATAAAGATCCGCAGTCTAGTAATATATTTCATTTTTTCCACGTTACCGTTAACATATAGCGCCGTTGTTAAGAGAACTTCTAATGTAGCTCCCCTTCCACCTTCACCAAGTAAATGCAATTCGTCCACAACCATGACACCAATCTAGAATGTTTTTTAAGCGAACATAATATACACCATACCTTGCCACTTTCTTTTAGGATGCTGTTATGTACCTACTTCATTCAAGCGATGTTCCTCAATTAAACTGTTGATTAAACCCAATGCCTTTTCTATAGTGCATATATATATACAATTTTTTTTCCGTCGTTTTTTTGGAGGATAATGACCTTTCGCTGCTGCATATTCCTCGATTAGAAAGTTTAATTCTAATGCAAATGGTGCCATTGCTTCGACCTACAAATGATGAATAAATAGTACAATAATCTATTGAATTGGCAAGAAAGTAATTTCGGTATTTTAAGGTGAATTATGAAGGTACTAGGATGATGGCAAAAGATCATCGAACAAAATGGAAAATATTTTATTGATTAAATTCATTGTTTGAATAAAAATATTGGCTTTTTTGTTTCACCTTAAAATACCGAAATTACTTTCTTGCCAACCCAATATATCATTGTATTGAACAAATCGATACCTACCTTTTCTTGTACTAGAGCAACAAATGGTAGTATAAATATTGCATTTTTTTTGTTACATATAATTTCTTTCAACATTAATATTTCTGCAACTAAAGTTTTACCACCGCTTGTCGGAAGAGCGTAAACAAAATTCTTTCTTATTTTAATTGCATCTGAACTTAAACACTCATCCTGCCATTCTATAAACATTAAATAATAATTATGAAAACGTTCAATAATGTAAAATATGAAAAACAGTATACTTACTATAGATTTTATCGATACCCTTAATTTTTAAGATAAGGTCTCTTACAGCATCTGGTAAACCATAAAATGTTCTATCTTCTTTCGAACAGTGTATTTTGTTTGGAGTATTATTGTCATCACCAATGCTGTGTCTCTTTAATATATTTGTACCTTCCCTTTTATTGGTAGACACACATATAGTATGCAGGCTACCACTGGAAACTGTTTCCTTGATGCGATTTTCATATTTTGGAGTACAAAACTGTTATATCAAAAAAAGGTAATACAATGTGATTAAAATAGATAAAGGTGAAGATTAATTAGTCTGCCGATAGAGAAATATGTAACCTGACTAATGTGATCCAAGGTATCATTTTTCTCAGAAGGAATCAATTGCGTAAATGGTACATTAAAAAATGTTTCATCTTGCCATTGATTAGTTTCTTTGCTAGCTTTACAAGAGGTATTTAAGAAACTTTTCTCATGAATTCTTGCTTCCGAATCATTATTGTCACAATATGGTAAACTTTCAAACACATCATTTGTATCAACTATATCACAAACACTCCATTCGTGTTCAAAACTATTCAAAGTTTTCTCATGTACACCAGGACTGATAGATGATATTTCATTAGCTTCTTTTCCTACTCCAATATTGTTTAGTATTGTATCATCCATAGAAAGAATCGAATTAATAGCTTGTAACGATGAAGTTTCATTTTTGGTTATCTTTTTATACATGATTGCTCGCGAAGAGATTCTTAGAAAGTATAATTACTTCATTATCAACTGTAGGGAATGTAGACTCTAAATATTAAGTGTATATACATAATTTCGAAGTCAAATAATTACATACAAATCACAACTTTAACACAAAAGTAATAAACAGTTCTACCCGAAGAAATAGAATATATTTAGAATATTTATATTGTTACATTTTTATGTTAAGAATCATTTACGTGCGTTTAGGATCATTTATTTAAGTATACGTTTTGCTTATTTGTAACCAATCAGTGTAAATTAATTTAACTTTCTAAGCTTACTACATAACTAAGCGACAGCGGTTAGGTTATGTTCGACGTTTTAACCGAAGTTTGTTTTGATGATGTTCTTCTGACTTCAGACTGCTTCAGACTGTCATCTTATACCTTCGGCAGTGCTGAGATTATAACTAAACTTATCACTGAATATAACAACCAGATTTGTATAAAATTTGTCTTCTTTTCTACATACTATAGAAGTATCAAGTATTTATTAAACATTTCATGAAAATTTAAAAGTGAATATACATAAAAGGTGAAATGATTTATCGATTATTCATCCATCGATTAGGAACACCTTCATGTGAAATGTCAAAAACTTCATTGTGGTAAACAGCATTGAGCAACCACATGGTTAACCTTAATCGTTTCTGAGTTTTATGCGTTGTTTACAGTTCATATTTTTCGAAGATGTATTCCAAAGACAATTATGATATTTACACAGGCGGTAAATCGGGCGTCTTCAAAGGTAATTATAAGTCTTAATTTAATAAGTCGCAATTTACTATTTGCGAACAATACATTCATCGACCTATTATCTCCATACATTCATTTATATATTTATTTATATATACAAAACGAATTTTGTAAATTATCGTTACAGCCTCCGATAAAAAAGTTGACAAAACATCATTTTTTAAATTTTGTATGATTCCTGCCAATTGCAATCTAAACAAATTTTTGTTTTATCATTCTCTAGCAAACTAGTCGGTCTAACATCTTAACACTTTACCTACCAGAAGCCTATTAATAGGATTTTCAATAATTGTGCAATACTAAATAAACGGGTACAAATCTTCTTTTACGTTACAATTTTAAATGGAAGTATTAGATGATGTTATTGAGGGTAACCTGTTAGTTCACAATGAAAATTGCTGTCACTGTTGAAGATTCCATTAAAAAGTGTTTAGCCATGAACTGTAGATTTTCCAAAATTATGCAATAGTCACCGGTAATGTGTTAAAAAAAATCAAGTCCTTTGGATCAATTTTAAAAAAGAAATGCGCAGTTTAAGAATATTCTCGTAAAAGTTAATTAAGTTTTTCAGTAGTCAAAAACACTAGATAGAAGATCGATCTAGGGCGCTATCTCCCTCAAAAGTCCTATTTTAATTACAAGGTGTAATTTACATTATTTGGCAGCATATAGCTATGAAAATAGCCTCGTAAACAAAAAAATAGGACTTGAAGGAGACAGCACCCTAAATCGATCTTTTATCTAATGTTTTTTACTACTGAGAAACCTCGTGTTTGTATTATCGAGAAATGAGAAGGCGAATCCCATACTCTTGCAATCCTGGAAAAAGGTTGGAAGAGGATACTCCCTTAACACTAACATGTTAATCCAAAGTTGAAAGAACTAATTGACTAGAAATACTGTTAACTGAACTTTAAACCCTTATTTATAGGTATTAGAATAGAGAAAGATGATTATAAAATGGAAAACATACAAAATCTAGTATCTATAACTGACGATGACAGTGTCACAACACTTTCATGGGGTGATAATAAAGAAAAAGAAATTTTGATTGCCTGTGGAACAAAAGAAATTAGGAGGTATAATAAATAACTTACCAATTACATGGTGGTTAAGAGCTTTTTAACTATACCAAAAAATATTTTAACTCCTTTTGGTTCACAGTGTGAAGGTTTACGATACGGAGTGTTCAATGTTTACATGTTCATTTTTCTGCAATGTTGGCAAAGGAAAAATAAATGGAATATCACGATACGACAAGTAAGTAATTATCTGCAAAAATGCTTCGCAATAAGATGTTACATTTACATAATGGATATTTTAGAGCAATTTTGACTGCAGTTCAATCTGGAGAAGTAAACTTATGGCGATTAAAAGATGAGGATAAAGTATTACTAAATGCTGGTGAAAATTTAGAAAGGATGCGCCATTCTAAAATAGATAAAAACATAATAGCAACCGGCGGCAATGAGAATATACTAAAATTATTCAATTTAGACAGACAAGAACAAGTATTCACAGCGAAACGACTACCCAATGATTGGTTAAATTTGGCAAAGGGTATTTGGATTTCTGATATTGATTTCCTTCCTGGCACAGAACAAGTTATCACAGTCGGCAGATATGGACATGTACGAAATTCGCAATTAAGAGTCATTTCACGCAGACACTTTTTGGGGTAAAATTTAAGTAAGATATCGAAAAATCCTTTGAGATTCGTTCATAAGGTCACTAAAGACTATATCATATTTAAATTTGAACAAAATCCGAAATTTTACTCGAAAAAGTGTCCGTCTTCGCGTGGATGACCCCTTTATAAAATATATCTTTTATTGCATTCAAACTTATAAAGATCTCGTCTGTTTATCGAAGGTACAATTATATGACACAAAAGTACAGAGGAGGCCTGTTATACATTTGGAAGTGAAAGATGAAGCGCTTACAACTTTAGCTGTTACACCAAGAGAAACGTGTGTAAAAGAAATTATTAGATCGTGAATTATAAGAACAGATACGAAATGGAAATTCATTTTTATGATTAAGGGTTTCGATTAAATTTGAATGAAGACGAAAACCAAATTGTAATAATTACAGATGTAAAGAGATAATATGTAATATTTTTTTTTCTATTGTAGACAAATTATAGTAGGATCTGGCAAAGGTAGAATGAACCTTGTGGATTTGAGAAAACCAGGTAGAGTGTTGAACACATACAAAAGTTTTGCTGGTGCTGTGACTGGTATAACTTGCAGTACAACCGAGCCTTACGTCGTCAGCGTTAGTTTAGATAGATATTTACGAGTACATAATATATATACAAAGGAATTATTAAAAAAGGTAATTTAATCTTAAATTTAATACGAATAAGTAGATCACCAATTTACAGAGTGGAACTGCGTTTACCAACTCATTTTTATTATGTTTCAGATTTATTTGACTTCAAAGCTGTCATGCATGTTGTTGCGTTCAGGTTTTTCAATGCCACAGAAAAGTCAAATTACCGAAAATGGTAAACGAATACATAATGATAGAAATAGCGAATGCAATAATATTAAAAATGAGAAGAACGGACACGCAGCTGAAGATAGTGATTCAGAATACGATACATTGTTCGAAAATATGCAAGTAATCAATAATAAAGAAAATAAGAAATCGATCAAAAGAAGAAAGATATTAGTTTAGATAACGAAAAGGTGTAAGTAACTTAATATAAAAATTTGAATTAATGTTTAAGATAATAATACAATTTTCAATTAACAATAACACATATATTTTCAGAACTATTCAATTAAACAGTGGAATTCTTTTTTAAAACTTATTGTGTTTTTATTCGATTTTTTACGCTTTTTTTATTAAATATGGCCAGGTGCTTGTATCTTTTGCACAGTAGTGTATGTGAGTAGCCATACTCACATACTATCAATAAAACCAGCTATTATTTTTTAACACGTTGAGCGTGTCCCAGCGTTAGTCCCTGGGATCTAAGTGAATTTTTCGCTTGGGCAACGTCGGTCTCTGGGGCCTACAGTATCAAGGTTAAAAAATAAATGTTATCATTTTACCACGTTTTTATTAGCTCGCTTTTTAAGTAAATCATTCTAAGCAAAAATATGGTTTGGGATACGTCAAGTGCTCGCTCGCTGCGGGCTGAACTTCTTTATCATTTAAATAAATGATACATGTATAATTTGTACTAAAGACTGTATTACGTGTGCATGTAAATATGTATATACTGTATACATATAATAATAATAATCTTTACCTACCGGAAACCTGTTATTTATTAGGATATGTAATGATTGTACTATTATACCAAAATCAGCTAAAAAATTTTAGTTTGTATAATAATCTTAAAAGGAATTATTAGATTGTTTATTGGGACTGACTTGCTTACTCATGATTGAAATTGTAGATGTTACTCAATCGTACACTTGTACACTCTGCGTCTCAATAACAAATGACGCGGTTGTCACTCACGGAAATCCACGTCTGTTTAGTTTCACTCTCATTATACTAATGTCACCGCAGCCGAAACGCTGAGTCCGTGAGGGTCGCAGGTACTGCGGAGTGGTAGGGTGGCTACCCTCGCGAATTTTTCATTGGTGGAGAGGGGCGAGAGATCGGGACCCAGACTCGAACAGAGCCTCCGACGTTCGCCGATCGTCGATTTCTCTCGAATTGGAACCATAGCGGAGGAGAGGGTAGGCAATGGTTCATCGCCTCATCGAATTTAGTGACATCTTAGAAGTTTTTTATTAATTTGAAGCGATTTTCTGTCATTTATTGTGCATTATTTTTTTGTATCTTCAAATTTTTCTGTACGATTTTGTTAAAAAGCAAAAGAAATATTAACGAAGTTTTGGTCTTGTTTACCGGACACAAGAAAGTGACAACCAGTTTCTTTTAATACGTACAACTTTCTACGTCGTAGCACAATAAAATCATTATTTTATTATCCTCTGGTGTATCACAGTTTCTTAGCATTTTCTATAATCGTAAACGAAAAATTGCGTTGTTTCGGGGAATAAGATTTTTAACTAATGTTTTCTATATCTTAAACAAAAATTATTGTAATACTTTTGATTTATATACGAATGGGAAATTTGAATTTTATTTTTCAAAATGAAGTAATACTTTTGGTGCATGTTATTTTTTTTAATTTCTAAAAAGTTTGTTTTGTGTCCGGTAACTGGTACCTTTACCCTATAATCTGTTACGATGCGTGGAAACATAAACTTGAAATACGACAAGGATAAAAAATCGGAGTACATAACAAGGCGTAGAGAAATGATTAAAACTGATAAAATAAAATGTTTCTGTTATGATGTATTTTATCACTCAGCAATTCGCTTTTTTTCCATTTGTAACTTACACGTATGTACGAGGGACATGAATAATACGCTAATCGTTTTTTCTTTCCGTCTTGGATATACGGTACTGAGACGCGACTGAAGTGTACTGCCTAATTTTATTCGATTATTTGTTTTTATTGTACAATTTATTTCTTAATACCTTGTCTATATGTATATAGTTTTGGTTCGCAAATGCAGCGTACACCGAGTTCAATGATTTTCTCGAGTGTGGATAAACACTTACCGCAGTCCTGTATTCTCTCAGGATCTTCGTAAATTGTGCTTTTTTTAACGCGGTTCGTAATATATTGAAGTCGGGTCCGCTGCAGGACGTAGGCTACTCGTAAATCTTTTTTTATGTCTAGAAACTAGAAAAAAGTGAACGTGACAACTCGCAAAGTTGAAACGCATTTTGTACTAAAAGGAAATAACGTTTCGCAACTACAGCACACTAAACCTTATTCGGCTATAAATTTCTTTTCAGCTGTACAAAAATCATTGTCCACTACGCCTCCCGATAATACTAACGCAAACTTGCTTTTATCCTGACTGGGCTTATATCTGAAATGGAATAGCTTTCTTTTCTTCTTTTTTTTAACTCTTATCCTCGTAAACGTACCTAGGAATAAATTCACTAAATTACAGGCACTGTCTCCTTCAAGATCGAGTAGGTGGTTTCTTTCGTTACTCATACTTCTACAGAGCAAAATGGAGCTTTGCGCCGAATAGGAAACCACGTTTTCCCTTTGGGCACAGAGGCCATTTTATATACAAATTTTCACATATAGATGTAACATACAGATCTTCGCATAATTCATTAAGTTCCATTTTTCTTCGTGCAGTAAGCGTAGAATAAAGAAATATTTCGTGACGAAACTAGTTTCTTCGGTTGATCGTGTTCGCATATGAATGCTTTCTACCACTTATTTTGTCGAGATTATGTATACATAATTTTTCTCTTTTTTTTTTAATAGAATCCAGTGTCGGTACATTCTCAACCATCATACAGCATACTTATACATTATACAAAAGAAAAAATAAGGATCAACATGACGTCAATTTGCGTGAAATTATTTTGTATTCATCCAGAAAAAATTTGTCTTAAATAATCATTGATTACACGCGCGAATTCACAATGTGATAACACGTGAATGCAAGACTTTCGTTTTACCATTCATGTTACGCCGGTTACAATTTCATTCTTCGTTATACAATAATACAGAATTTTGGTCAGAGATCACGTAAAAACCTTGTGATACGTTATTCTTCACGTAAAGCAGATACAAACGAAATATAAGTGTTCAAAGGATGTAAAATTAAGTTAAATTATATACATGTACACACAAATCTAAAATACGTGTAAAATGAATATTTTTCACAATCAAACTGTTTTGTAAGTAACTTGAGTAAAGTACTGTGGATATCTCTAAATATTTAAAGCATTGATTAAAAGATTGGTGGCAGCGCATGCTCAAGGTAAGAAAAGATTTTCATTTACCAATGCTTCATAGGCCTGACACTTACTATTTAGTGATAGCTCTTGTAAATGTTATCATGTGACATACACAAAATAATGACATAAAAATCTAATGAAAGATTGCAGCTTAAATACATACAAGCATTTCCCTCCTGTAGATAAATCTTTTTTGAAGGTGTATAGCTGTATCAAAACAATAGATCATACGGTAATTATTATTCGTATTTCATTAAATTCATTCGATAATTATATCGTAGTCGATTAATAACGTAAAATCAAAAGCACCAAATTGGTTTCTTTCTTGTGAAATATGTATCATGCTGTGCCATTAAGTAAATTTGTTTGCAAGACTGAACTGTGGTACTATTCATTCCAGTTTCTAATTCAATCTTGACAATCTTGACGTGATACATTCTTGGACAAAGAAACTATAAATTATAAACAATCGAATCGGATGCACATGTTTAGAGACTTTTGATTAAAACTATAGTATTCGTTCCAGTAAGGGTATTGCATGGAAGGCCTTTGTAAAAACGGGGTCCATATTTATTCCTTATATACGGAGAAACGCTCCCTTTCTTTTTTCTTCTCTCGTTTATCCCAGCCGCCAAATACTTTTTAGTATAGTAGCTACTATTTCTTTCATATTTTGTGTACAAGTCTATTAAACGAAGTATGTTATATCTAGATCTTTAACCGGAAATAAAATACAAAGGTTCCAATGTGAAAAAGCACAGTAGCATTATAAATGTAAGGGACGAAACAGTTATTTCTTTTCTCGAAATTCGTTTTGAAACATTCCCAGTGTACGATAGAAGAAAGGGCGTGGAGAATTCATACCCTGAGCAATTAATGGCGTAGCGATCGTTCCTGGCAAGAAGCTCGAACGTCTATGCTGAGTAGCATTTGTACCATAAAAAATTAAGCTTACTCAATCTTATACATTACGCAGCGTCGCGCGCGTTTCATTATTTGTTTGTCGCGTTCAGTAAAATTCGTTCACAAACATTCGCGCTCAACGTGGTATATAATAACGCCTGTGTAACAATTCTCGTCTCTAACTGATTCGATGAGCACAGAATAATCGTCTCGTGTGTTTTTCATGAATTTTTAAGACAAGTGCAATCGCGAGTATTAAAAACAGATGAAAAATACACGGTTGTTTGTTCGCTGCTTACCGCTGTTCCACTGTAAATTTAATATTAATTTCACAGTGATAAACCGGTCACAATATATCATGCTCAATGACATGATAGACTTGCGTTGCCTCATTCTCCCCCTGACACAGTTACTTCCCTCCATGCAGGTTCTTGAGACTGATTTACTAAATTAGATTGAGGTTCAGACATATCTGACGCTGCTGGACTCAGCGGTGGACTAGGTGTCGCGGGTGCTCCTACGGATTGGTTTACTTCAGCTGCGTCTGGTTCAGCTTCTTGTTCACCATCGGGAAGAGAAGCTTCCAACTGCACAGAACTCGGAGTCTTTGATAGAGAGTCCTGTGCTCTTAACGATATAGAACTATTTTTATTGCTACTGCCATCCTCACCTGCAAATTATTATCGATTATTATAGCTATCGTCCTTTCAATATTCAGCAATGTCCCATTCTAAGTCAATTCTCGGTTCTGTGTTGTAATATAGTGCAATACTGAAACTTCTTTATTTTTTACTTATTTTTAATGAAATTTTACAAGATACAATTTGACCCATATTCACTGTACATGTGAAGCATGATTTATAATTTACTAAAGTCACTCCATGCCGTCAATTGAACCACTAAATACAGCAAGGGACCACTAAATACAGCAGCTCCCCAGTGGAATGGGTAGCTGAAGTGAGATAGAGCGGTTTCCTCTGCCGGACTTAGAATGGGATATTACATATTACTGTTGTTAACGCATTGACTACCGAGCGTATTTGGTTGATTTTGCCTCCAGCGCCGGAGTGAGAATGTCTCACCTTAGTATTAGTTAATATGTATATGTCGGTGAGAACAGAATGTCAATGAAAGTATATATTGGGGAAATAGTATCGATATAAACATTGTCGAAGAAGCCACTGCCGATTAAGTAAAATGGACCCATATAAACGTATGTATATTTGAGTTTAAAAACAGAAAATTATTTACTTGTTCGCATGAACACTTATCATTTTAAAGCACTGTTCTAATATTTTAATTGCAGTTGCGAAATTATAGACATTGTTGTTCTGCGAAGTGTACGAACTTTTATTGAATTCGATCGACAGTCAACATGTTAATTGTAATAATTTTATGTGAAGCTTTAGAAAGTATATTTACCGCAAGGCCTAAGAACGAGGTAGAAGAGTAGATCTGATAGAGAAATTATACCAATCACTTTATCGTCATCATCAACCACTACTAGCCTATGGACCTAAAAAAACAAATATTTCCGGATTTAATAAAATTTATATAGTTATTTTATCTTTTCTAAATGAAAGAATAGAAAATACCTCTGCCCGAACAATTTTTTCCATAACGGTAAACAGCGTTTCATCTAATTTACAACTTTGAACTCCCTCAAACCACTCGTTACGATGCTCATTTGCTTCTCTTAATGAAACATCTAGATTGTTATATGTTTTCTCTGCAGCTAAATTCTGAAAGATTCGAATATGATTATTTATGTATCCTAAATAACAAATTCGGAATTCTCGAACTTGAGAAAGAGATAGTAATATACTTACAATAACATCAAACTTCGAATAAATGTTGACCAATTTTCCTTCAGTATCGATGATCGGCAAAGCTGACACTCTCCTCTCTACAAATTTCTTGAGTGCTAAAATTATGCTAGTTTCTTCGGTTGCAGTTTCAATATTATCAAATGTACCTATCCTTAACTCCCTCAGTGTTTTATTTGTAAATGATGGTTTTGGTAACTCGTGAATCTGTTAAATTGAATCATTATAATGAATTTTATATTCTGACAGATGTTGTTTGTCATTAGTAGACTGCGGATTTTATGTGTTTATGGCAAAAATGGGAAGATGTAATTTCAAACAGCAACATTAGTATAATGTAAAGATACTGTTATATCATTTTCAATCTGTTAAACATATTGAGAAAGAAAATACGTTTGCATGTCGCTCCAGTTTGTTGCAATTCCAGTGGAAAGTTTTTATTTTGCATAAAGATCCACTGTCTATTGATTAGAAATCGACAAATTTAGAAATGTAAACAATATTTAATGATGACACAGCGATTTGTGAAAGATCCGCAGTCCAGTAATTAGTATCTCGCAATATATACTTACATAAAGGAAGAGGAACCTTAGTATTCGTTTATGTGTCAAGATATAGAGAACATTTCCAGTATCTGGGTCTATCACAGGCAAACGATGAATTCTGTTTTGTACAAGAGTCTTAATGGCCTCATACAAAGATGCATCTGGGCCGATGCTCACTAACGGATGAACCTGATCCTTCAAGACTTCTATAGTAGCAACATTTACAAAATATTGTCATTAGTACGATGTTACGTCAAGAAACATCTACAAGAGAAAGATACTTACTTCTCCATGTATCCAATTCGTGTTCTTCCAATTCATCCATTGTTACAGATGGGCTGGTGTAATACATTTGCAGAATTTTTATAAAATCTGTTATAGTTAACATCCCCACGAATTCTTGTCTTGAACTGTCCCATAATGGTGCAGCTCTCACACCTACGCAGAAAATTAGTCAATAGAAAAAGAACATCTGAATCTTTGTAATTACAGTCGAACCTTGGTAACTCGAATCTCAAAAGAAGAATTGAAATCTTTGAGTTACAGAAGTTTCAACTTACAGGGAGTTTGTACAAAAGTTAATAATTTGCTGATTGTAATAGTTTCAAAAAAAGAAAAATTCAATTTTTGGAGATGAGTTATTTATTACATACCTATAGTAAATATAATCTACTAGGCTCTTACTAGAATTAACAGATTGTTGATCAATTTTCAATGGCAACCAAAGCAGGGATTACATTTTCTCCAATATCATTGCATCTTACTACGAAACTTTGTAAAACATTTACTGCTGCTTTGGCTTGTTCATCTTCCACACTTGTGGAAAATAATTCGAGTTAAAGGAAGTTTTATTTCGATTTATAGAGATGTTTAAAGTGCAATGCAAAGGGAATCAACAAAATTTTTGTCTTATAGAGGTTCGACTGTAATTTATAATGTTGTATATTTTTGTTGTACAGTATGTCCCATGAACTCTGTTCCCTATATTGCAAGTGTAAACTAAGAGCAAGTATAAAAATGATTTTATTTATAACGGAGATAATATTTGTCACTCACCATTGTAGACAAGAGCGAAGAAGGCCTTCTTGACGAGGAGATGCGTGTCGAAAACGACCAACTTGGCACTGGTCGGTATTAGGTCGTAACATTTGTGAAATTTGAAAAACTTCACAAAGATCTGTGATTCGTCCTCCTCTGAAAGCCCAAACAGTTCACAGTAGAGTAGAGCTTTTTGGTTTCGTCGAAGCATGTTTTGCTTCTTTTGTTATTGTCTCTCAACGATGTCACAATGTTATTACGACACGTAAGGTATTATAAAGTCTTCGCATCCCGAGAAATAACGGATTCACGGCTCTATTTATTTTTAACCGAAACTTTGCACTTTATAGTCCCTCGTCAAAGAAACACCATTTCGTTCTGCAATATTTATCGGAACATTTTCGAGTCACCGATTTTCATCGATTCGCATACCGAGTTTCGGCTGACATTGCCTTGCGATAGGTTATGCTGGTGCAATATCTGGCGCCGAATCACATTCTGGCGGAATGTTCGAACTTTTGCGACAGGCAGCGAGCGAAATTGTAAAGAGTCACGATTTTTATTCACGATTACATATACACAGCCTATATTAGCCTATAGAACAATATTTCATGGCCATGTTATCACACTCCTCGTGCACAAAGCACGATCATGTGAGTTACAGTGAGTTACCAGTGCCTAATCTAACGATCGTACGAGGGGTGGCGATGTTATGCAACGCTAAAATGAGCCCAATTAGATGATTGATTAGGCGGGATGATGATGATCATCGTTATCATCATTATCGCGTTATAACCTGCTTAAATGAGAAGCACATCTTTTATCAAGTAATGTCTTTATTACACGGATTGGCATACTAAATGAAACTCTCATTGTTAGGTTAACTGTGGAATTGATGTAAACTACAGTAGTATTTTACAACACGATGAACTGTATTGTTATAAAATGTTATTATTCTGATGAAAAAACAAAATATTCCATGAAGGGTGTAACATTTTTCCTTTTCCGAAGAATAAACTTTTGAGATGTACGATCTTGTACGATTCTATCTCTATTATTTATTATTCTTTACTATTCTTTCTGTAAATGGACTAAACACAGAAATAATTATACGTTCAAGTAAAGCTTCTTGTCATTACTTAGGTGCAATTCAGAAGTGCAATTATACAAATCATATAAGTCATTTTATACAAATTAGAATTGTAAAAATTCTATTTCTTGTAGATAAATAAGTAAATGTGTTTTCTAGTGGTATGACTGCTCGTTGCATTTAGCCAATCTCCCAGGAAAGAGTTACTCATGCAGTACTAAGAAACCACGTGAATAGAGCCGCAGAAGATGATCATAATACCTAATCGCAGATGCAGAAGCAGTTACTTGAAACGTTTAAGGATGTTCTGGAGGTACAATGGGAGACAAAAGTACAAGAAATTCGAAATCCATCAATATATTGGCAATGAAAGCCATTCATGAGTATATTTTGCATGAAACTTTTGCGAATACTGTACCCTCTGTAACTATATTCAGTGGTCTACACTTGTCGCGTTTCCATGCTAGTAAGAGACAACACGATAAATTTGACGTTTTGTAACAGTTTATATTTTTTTTGCTCTGTAACTGTTTAGTGAATCCTAATAAATTTTGAACATAATTAATTATATAATTTTTACTACATATACAAAAAAACTGAAGTTTCTAGTTGCGTTTTTTCAAGGTTTAAATAGAGTTTGAAGTGGAATTTTATGAATTCCCCATAAGAAGACGTGTTAAAATGTGCAAACTTTAAGTTGCTATAATTCTTAAACGGTGCAGTGAATCGAACCCAAACTTTGGTAATTACATTAATTTAGTAAGAATTATATCTTGCCAAATTTTCAAAAATTTTGTTGCGTTTTTATATACCTCCAGAACATCCTTAATGCCGTGTTACAATCTTGAAGACATGCATAAGGAAATGTTAAGAGACGCGACAACGAGGACAAACCAGAAAGAAAAACGATAACTTTTTGATTCGTTCTTCGTGAATGAACAATTGAAACTCCCACGTTGCATATCCTCGAACGTTGAATATTTCGCAAAGTATGTCAGCGGGTATTACCGACCTATACGTATTGCTAATGAAAATTTCTATTACGTCTGCGTTTATTACACAACATAGCCGTGTCTGCTGTCCTACGTGTCCTAACAATTGGCGAATGTATAGCTGCAGCAATAATTGGAATAACGTTTGCGTCAGACGTTTCCGGATACAAAGAATAAACTTCAATATCTTTCCCACAGTATCTACTTCGCAATTTTCATATACGTCAATCGATTTGCAAAACGTAGATTTCCAGATGGAATAAATAATTACAATTCTCGCGTGAAGTTACCGATGTGTAACGTAAAGCAAATAATTGCGAAATCGTAAGAAGCAACTGTGTATATTGGGTTGGAAAGAAAGTGATTTCGGTATTTTAAGGTGAAATAAAACCGACTTTCTTATTCTTATTTCTTTCTTTCTTATTCGTAGCTTACGAATAACGCTCTATTCGTTATTTGTTAGTCACGAATAAATATCGGGACTTTTATTCGTTATTCGTTATTCTAAATGACGGCAGCGAATAAGAATAAAGGCCGAGAATAAGCGCAGCCGGCGGCGGGCCGCTTTTGAAGTAGGATCCCGACGTCGACACTCGACACTTGGGGCCCTGACCAGTGTCGCCAGTTAGTAACCGAACGGTTACTCGAGGGGAATACAAGGTACCCCCTCTCTGATGACCAGAGCGGCAGAGGAGTTCAGGAGTAGGGTAATATGTGACACGTTGCGCGTGCGCGACGAGAATTTAGTGGGGCGAATGGAAGACACGTTGCGCGTGCGTCATGAGGACGCAACAATGACATGACATTTCGCAGGTTTTAGGTTATTGCAGCGAATCTACGAATCGTTCTGCAGATTATGAACTTTCTTTATTATAAATGAAATGAATTGTAACATGGGAGTTTCAGTTGTGAAGCGGAGTATGAATATTGAAAAAAATGTTGAAATCTATAGTACTATATATTAAAAAGTTTGGTATAGGGAAGATGAAAGAAATTGTAGAACTGAATACTGAATGTAATAAATATATTATGGGTACATAATACAATAAAATTGTAGGAAAATATAGTCTATCAGCTATATATGTATATACGCTATGGGAAAGGATGGTAAAGGGCAACAACTATTGAGTTATGACGGTGAATATTAATATATATATTAATGAACTCTACTCATATCACATCTCATATAACATACAATAATATCGTTCTGCAGAACGATTCGTATGATTCATTTCATAACTACGATACGCTGCAAGAACCTAAAACCTGCGAAATGTCATGTCTTGTTGCATCCTCATCACGCACGCGCAACGTGTCTTCCATTCGCCCCACTAAATTCTCGTCGCGCACGCGCAACGTGTCACATATTACCCTACTCCTGAACTCCTCTGCCGCTCTGGTCATCAGAGAGGGGGTACATTTTTTCACCGTGACTCCCCTCAACTGGCGACACTGGCCCTGACTCCTGAGCAGGGTTGCCATATTCAGCGGCCCCAGGCTCTTTCGTCTCCGTTCCTCGCCTAGATGCTCCGTCAAGCCTGCCTCGCTTCCCCCACTCTTACCACTACCGCTGCCGCGTACCGCGTGGAGCATGCTACCGAGTCGGCTCCACGCGGTACGCGGCAGCGGTAGTGGTAAGAGTGGGGGAAGCGAGGCAGGCTTGACGGAGCATCTAGGCGAGGGACGGAGACGTAAGGGGACTGGTTCCCGGGGAATATGGCAACCCTGACCCTGAGTCATCGGCGCGATGTCATTCGATATCTTTATTCGCTCGCTGGCTTATTCGAATAAATTTTTATTCGCTGGCTTATTCGAATAAATTTTTATTCGCTGGCTTATTCGAATAAATTTTTATTCGCTGGCTTATTCGAATAAATTTTTATTCGCTGGCTTATTCGAATAAATTTTTATTCGCTGGCTTATTCGAATAAATTTTTATTCGCTGGCTTATTCGAATAAATTTTTGTTCGCTGGCTTATTCGAATAAATTTTTATTCGCTGGCTTATTCGAATAAATTTTTATTCGCTGGCTTATTCGAATAAATTTTTATTCGCTGGGTCTTTACGAATAAATTTTTATTCGCGGGGTTATTTGAATAAAAATTTATTCGAATCAAAATTCATTCGAATAAAGATTTATTCGAACTTCTCTTCGAATAAAATTTTATTCGTAATTTTTATTCGCTGGGAATTCGAATGAAATTTCATTCGAATAACGCCCAACTCTGCTTTCTCTTTATTCAAATGAACCTTAATCAATAAAATATTTTCTTACTTGTTCTATTTTGCAAAAGATCGTCGAACAGAAGGGAAAATATTTTATTGATTAAAGTTCATTGCTTGAATAAAAAGATTGGGCTCTATTTCACCTTAAGGATGTTCTGGAGGTACAATGAGAGACAACAGTACAAGAAATTCCAAATCCATCAATATATTGGCAATGAAAGCCATTCATGAGGATTTTTTTTTTATTTTCTAGTTGCGTTTTTTGAAGATTTAAATAGGGTTTGAAGTGGAAGTTTATGAATTCTTCATAAGAAAACGTGTTAAAATGTGCAAACTTTAAGTTGCTATAATTGCATTAATTTAGTAGGAATTATATCTTGTCAAATTTTCAAAAATTTTGTTGCGTTTTTATATACCTCCAGAACATCCTTAACACTAAACCTAACATTGCCGGTCAAATGTCTTAAATTTTTAATTCTATAATTATCGAAATTATGACGTTGCTTACATGGAAAATGATTCGATAAATTTCTTTATCCAAGCGTATGTTGCAATAAAAATTGCACGAAACCTAAATAAATAGAGCCTTGTCATTTTTATCAGCTGAAGCATTTCAGTGTTCGGTAGTTTTAATGTTAAAATACCGAAATTACTTTCTTGCCAACCCAATATTATAATTGCAAAATCCTAAGAAGCAACTAGTGCTCGAAAATCGTTACCAGGGCCATAAGCTCACCGTGGAATTCAAGATTAGGAGCGAAGATCAGTCCGGCTAGTAATCTAAAAGCGACCTACGCGTCGATCAAACCCTATTGTAATTACATAATCCACGAGGCGTCAGATACAGTTGAGTAGCGTTACTTGCAACACTTGGTAATCACAATGACACAAGGCAAATCGGGATTTCGTTAACGAGTAGAACACGATAGAAGAATAATGGAGGATCCAAAATGATTCCTCCTGGAGAGCGGAGTAGTCGAAGTACAAAAACCCTGACGTAACTAGCAGCTCCATTAGTCGTAATGAAACGAACCGAACAGGTATACAGAGTGTCCCAAAAATAAAGTGTGGATGTTATGCATTTATGACAAAAATAGGTAATTGCAATTTGAAACAGTGGAGAGATTTAAAAAATTTAAGAACATCAATGTATCAGTTGCAGCTTACGAGCATGAGTTTTTACTCATTTAATTTTTTAATTAAAGAAATTATTGCTTCGCCCTTGTTCGTTGTAGTTGATGCAAACAATTCTTATTTTGCACGAAATACCGCAGTCTAGTTATTCACGAGAAACACGGACCAATCTGAGCGTGGAATTGGCATTGATCAAGCCGTCATTCATCTGCTATAGCCGCGTTCCGATTGGTCCGTGTTTATTCGTTGCTAACTCCTTCACGAGAAGATTTTCGTAAAAAGTTGTTTCATTATTTGGGACATCTGTATGAATAAAATCGCTGAGAAATAGCTACTTGCAACGAGCCTGTCCGTATCCCTGTGGACCCATCATTTTCCACTAGCTTTGCAGGATTTCAAAGAGGTCAATCGAGAACTATCATAACCAGGGACTGAAATCAGATCTTCCCAGCGCACGCGTTATGAAACTGTGTGTACGGTTGCATCGAGTCCCCGATGGAACATCAATTCAGCGACAGGAAGCACGTCCTGACGCTGACCTAGGGTACTCGAAGACACCGGAAGACCGGTAAGGGTGCGTTTATACCGACTCGAAATCGGGTCATAAATTTCGAGCGTGTTGACGGGCCCGCTGTGTCTCCTGCTGCGCGTGGCACAAAAAAAGGTCTCTAAGGCTTCACGGTTCGTTTAGGTAAACTACCGATAGCTTTCCTTTAAGGAAGTGGGATATCTTCGGATTGTAAGTAGCAAATAACTAGAATCTTACTGGAAAAATTGGGTTTGCGAATTTTCGCTTTATGTCCGTATACGAGCAAACACACCATCTAAAAATTTCATACGGTACACAGTGAGCAATTTGGACGAAATCTGTGCCAAAATCAAAGAACTTTCTATTAGAAATGAGATATAGAGCGATGAAATTTCTTTTCAAATTAAAGCTGAAACTTTGCAGAATATGTTATAGCAAAAATAAGGAGGAAGTTCTTTCATTTTGACACAGATTTCGTCTAAATTGCTCACTGTGTATCGTATGAAAGGCTATAGCCGGGTTTGATAGTGAAATTCGCCCCCGGCGGGATTTTAATCGTGCTTGGACCATTCGATAGCCTACCCAAAAAAACCCCTCTCTGCCAAGTTTCAGCCCCCTATCTCATCTGTAAGGGTAGTTATTGAGAAAAAACGAAAAATCAGTTTTTGGCCCATTTTCCCTATTTATTGACAATTAAAAATTCTGAAAAAAATCTGACACATTTCGGATACCGAGCCACATATTAGGTATCATTTCCAGATTTTTCTGCTGCAAGCTCTGCTTGTGAAAAATGAAAAACACGAAAGAAATCGAAAAAATGCAGGTTTTATATAGAAATCTAAAAGGTGCTACTCCAGATTTAATTTAGCAATGAGGTATTACCGTAAGTATTATGCTCAATTTTTTTCAGATTTTTGTGAGTGGTGCGTTATAGTTAAAAAAAATCTACTATCGGCCTCTAGTCATTTACGGACTGTATTACAGCTCTACTTTACATTTTTTACGTGGATTTGTGCATCGACTTGATTTTTTTATCTTTACTGGCCGAAAGTACTCCAAGAATATTTTTTCGAAAAAATATTTTAAGATAGTCTAAATATAGTTCAAATAAGTTTTTTACAATGGTTCAACAATAATCTTAGAAAAATAATCTTAAAAAACTTAGAAAAAAAATTGACCTGATCGGGACTCGTACCCGGTCCAAAAAGTCTTCAGCGGTTCCGCAGACGGAGACCATAGCCACTGCACCAACCGGGGCTGTTGAAATTCTCTTCGAAATATTCGAATATATATACATGGTATTATTTTCGTATTTCATATTAGGCAAGTTTTAAAGTCTGGGAGATGTTTTTCTGAACGTAGGAACGTTTAATATCACATAATATATTTTTATGATTCAGGAAATATAAGTATAACTTAGGAAAAACGCCGAAAAAAGCGGTTTTTATTTTTTTTAACTATGACGCACCACTCACAAAAATCTGAAAAAAATTGAGCATAATACTTACGGTAATACCTCATTGCTAAATTAAATCTGGAGTAGCACCTTTTAGATTTCTATATAAAACCTGCATTTTTTCGATTTTTTTCGTGTTTTTCATTTTTCACAAGCAGAGCTTGCAGCAGAAAAATCTGGAAATGATACCTAATATGTGGCTCGGTATCCGAAATGTGTCAGATTTTTTTCAGAATTTTTAATTGTCAATAAATAGGGAAAATGGGCCAAAAACTGATTTTTCGTTTTTTCTCAATAACTACCCTTACAGATGAGATAGGGGGCTGAAACTTGGCAGAGAGGGGTTTTTTTGGGTAGGCTATCGAATGGTCCAAGCACGATTAAAATCCCGCCGGGGGCGAATTTCACTATCAAACCCGGCTATAGCCTTTGTCAAAATGAAAGAACTTCCTCCTTATTTTTGCTATAATATATTCTGCAAAGTTTCAGCTTTAATTTGAAAAGAAATTTCATCGCTCTATATCTCATTTCTAATAGAAAGTTTTTTGATTTTGGCACAGATTTCGTCCAAATTGCGCACTGTGTACCGTATGAAATTTTTAGATGGTGTGTTTGCTCGTATACGGACATAAAGCGAAAATTCGCAAACCCAATTTTTCTAGTAAGATTCTAATTATTTGCTACTTACAATCCGAAGATATCCCGCCGCCTTAGAGGAAAGCTATCGGTAGTATACTTAAACGAACCGTGAAGCCGTAGAGACCTTTCTTTTTGAGACACGCACATCGGGCCCGTCAACACGCTCGAAATTTATGACCCGATTTCGAGCCCGCGTGCTTAAATCCGCGGGAAAAGGCCCGCGTGCAACTCGGTACAAACGCACCCTAAGTCTTCTTTCTCAGGGGACTCTCCGAGCAACGATCTCGTTCTCCAGATTTTGTTTACGCTCGGGGCGGTTATCTCTTCGCGCACATCTCTCGAACGCTGCCTGCTCGAGAATTCTATCCAATTACCTAGTGGAAACGCGGCACAGGGTGTCAGAGAGTTCCACTTTCGCCGAGAAGGAACCGTACACGACCTAACCACGCGTTCGAATCGAGTTAGGCACGACGCGGAAAAAGTTGGTTCGCTCTTCCGTCGCGACGACGGTGGAAAAGTGTGTTAGGCGAACGGGTAACGAGCTGAACGACGCGGCGACATTTTATGCGGGCGAGAACACTGTTCGCGGAGCACGGTTGTTAACAACGAACACCCGACGTTTAAGTTGATTCGAGTTCACTTGGTACCTCGGCGAGTGCACCCAACACTCCGGTCTCGCGACGAAGTTCCGCGGAACTCCCGGACAACTTTCGCGATCAGGCGACGACGTTGACGGGCCGAAGCGCATAGATAAAAGCCAGCCAGGAAGAACGTTCGCAGCCAGCTCGCCGTGCTGTGATCATCAAGCTACTGACTGTCGAGGAGATTGTACAGCACGCTCGAGCGTCCGTTCGGTTGCACGGACGAGGAACGCGGTGCAAATATACTGGCGTCGACGGTGGCGGTGAACCGTTTAGACACGCCTAAGCACGCTGTCCTCTTTGGCTGGCTGCTATGCGGTTTGCGCCGCGGCACAGTGTTCCCAAATCCCGAAAACGCGGACAAAACCTCAAATCGTATTAAAAAATTATTGAATCTGCTTCAAAATTGATATTAAGGCGTTTTTGGGGTCGCTGATTACGAATCTGAACTTAAAATTTAAAAAAACAAAATGGCGGATCCAATATGCTGGACATATACATTAAAAAATTATTGAATCTGCTTCAAAATTGGTATTAAGGCGTTTCTGGGGTCGCTGATTACGAATCTGAACTTAAAATTTAAAAAAACAAAAATGGCGGATCCAATATGGCGGACATATACATTAAAAAATTATTGGATCTGCTTCAATATTGGTATTAAGGCGTTTCTGGGGTCGCTGATTACGAATCTGAACTTAAAATTTAAAAAAACAAAATGGCGGATCCAATATGGCGGACATATACATTAAAAAATTATTTGATCTGCTTGAAAATTGATATTAAGGCATTTTTGAGGTCGCTGATCACGAATCTGAACTTAAAAAATATAAAAAAATTTCAGATATATTGTATTATTGTTTATAAAAAAACTGGCAATCTGTGTCCTCCATACGTTCTAAGCATAATCCTTCAAAAACTATTTAAATTGTTCAGAAAAACTTAGTGTATATCTCTCAGTTCGAGAAGAAATGCAACGAATGCTCACAAAATACCTACTCTGCATTATAAAAAACAGTGATACGACCACAGGGGCAGAGAGGGGCAGCTAATTTTTTTTTAGATTGCAAGATAATAGTATAAACTAGAATCTCGAACAAGTTTTAGCGATGGAAGGTGAAGGAAACTCAACTTTTACATTAATTTTTAAAATTTATGCCTTCACTTTTACCCTTACTTTTGCATACATAGTTATCAGTTAATAATAAACATTTGGCACTAAAAACTATGCAACTTACCTCTACAAACAACATCCATAATGCACAATTAAAATCGATACGTTCCAATACAATTTACGCACTGTACAGTTAAAACTCGCATTGAGACTTGGAAGAGTATGAAGGCACTGACTAATGAAACCGAAGTTCGGATTGCGACTGTTGGTCAGGTATAAAAATGGGACCTTTCTACCGTTTACCTCCAAGTAGATATACTCTTAGAGTAGCCAACCCCATAATTAAAACTTACCTAGCTGAAAGTTCATTTTTTAGGTTTTGTCCGCGTTTTCGGGCTTTGGGACCACTGTGCGCGGCCACCATACCTAAGCACTTATAAGGACAATCATATAAAAAGCTGCGTCTTTATTGGGTGGTTGTTGTTGGCATTTCTTTTACAGCACCCCTAGGGTTGTTCGAGATAATTAAAAAAAATCTGTGCAACGTTTGAGCTCGATCGGGTAACCGGGAAACGTGTCCCAAGGACCTTAAACGTTTTTCTTGAATATCTGTTAAATTACACTGTCCAACAAATTCAAACTTTTTTTTTACTTTTCGATTCTCACGATGCGATTCTTATAGAGTTTTTCGCGCTGATTCCGAATCTGTCCTTAATTTTTCTCCTAGACGCATAGTTTTTGAGAAATTTGAGTTTGAAAAAATGACCTATTTTTCAACTTTGAACAAATATTGCGATGTTATTATAAAAGATATTGAATTGATCTTTACATAAAAAGATTCTCTAGACTTTCCCGAATCCAGTGATGTGCAATAGTAATACATTATAATTGTTTAAACATGTTTAAACAATCATTAAAGACGGAGAGGCACCACTTTTGCACCAATTTTTGACGATATTTTTGAATTTATCTCAAAAAATAAGGGTCCGGCAGAAAATCGAACTATACCACACGATAGTGCAGACCTTTATCTTGAGAAACCCCTCTTTGAAGTTTGAAACGTCGACGTTTTTACCGAAACAGAAAGCAAAATATCTTCGCCCGACACGAGCTGCCGCCAGTGGCGCTCACCACTACAACGGGCGTTCGCCGCGGCGCACAGTGGTCCGGATCGAGAAATTCAGTGACATTTTGTCGAAAAATGAACTTTCTCATATTGACATGTACAAAGTTTGTATTGCTTCATAAATATCCATCTACCTCGAAAATAAAGAAATTAATAAAATATAATTAAAATTGTAATCGCGACGAACACTTAAAGTTGGGCATTTTGAAAATAGCCTGTTTCGCAGAAAAAAGATACTTATCTTTATCTGGATGCCCTGACACACCTGTTTAATATTTTTCCTCTGTTCTTCTTTTAAAATGAAGAGAATTCCATTACGATAAAAATTTACACTGACAATTTAAAATTAATTTAAATAATGTATTAAAAAAATAATGTACAGTGAAGGCTCGGAAATTGTCAAAATTCTTCATCTTTGATACGGAATATCTTTTGAGTTCCAATTAGTACCGCATGTTTACAAATTGTACAATGTTCGGTACACTTTTCCCTATATAGTTATGCACGATTTACTACCAACATCGTCCATCGACGCAAGTTATTAGTGATTCAAGTGTATCCATCGCTGCGTCGAGCGCCAGGATTGTGCGAGACGCGAAGAACCTCGCGCGCGTGCGAGCGGACTGTTTTGATTGTAGCCTACAGTCAATTGTTTATTATATGCTGCTATAAGAGTAAAATCACAAAATAAAAAGAAAAGGCCGCTAGATTAAGAAGCTGCAGAATTGATACTTGCATAGATTTAAGTAAATCAGCCAGTAAAGTAAGTAAAATGTTATTAAAAATAATTAAACAAACACTAAACGTATTAAATTATTTATCATTAAAAAGTGATTATTTTTTCATATTTTTCAGTGAAAGTTTCATCAGAATAACTTTTACGATTCAAAAGCTGTGGCAGTATCACAGAACTTCTCGGTATGGACGAAAAAATTTTTATTATAAGTTATTACAAAAAATAGTTTGTGAACTTATATGTAAACAAATTTATTATCAATAACAAAGTATGAATGAAAATTAATTAATAAATATTGTTTAACAAATGCAAAAAATATTTAATTATCTATAATTAAAAATGACTATTTTTTAAATATTTTTAGTGAAAATTTCATTGCAATATCTCTAATGGTTCAAAAGTTATAACAAAATGTCACTGAATTTCTCGATCCGGACCACTGTGCGCCGTGGCTACCATACCTAAGCACTCATAAGGACAATCATATAAAAAGCTGCGTCCTTGTAGGGTGGTTGTTGTTGGAATTTCTTTTACGGCACCCCTAGGGTTGTTCGAGATAATTAAAAAAATCTGTGCAACCTTTGAGCTCAATCGGGTAACCGGGAAACGTGTCCCAAGGACCTCAAACGTTTTTCTTGAATATCTGTTAAATTGTTTACCGCATCGAAAAATATATTAGGCAAAGCCTGTAGATCTGGACAGGCTGCGTCTTTTATGTCGTACTATTTTTTCTCGTAGAACAAACGGTTTTCGAACAAATTGAGAAAACTGTCGGACCGAAATAAAAAATTGTTTAAATTCCAAATGAAATTCGAATAATTCTTCGTTTCATCATTCGTACTCTCAGAAATTCAATTTATACATTAATTAACGGAACTGAATTTTAATAATTAAACTGCAACATAAGCTAACAAACAAACACCAACGTGTTTACATAGAATCGTGTAAATTTATTTCGACATTGTTGAAGATACGTCAGAAGACAGTCGTCTTTTTACAAGAACTTGTTCGGAAAATCAATATAAAATTGATTTAAAAAATTGTCATCATTGCTGTCAGTTGCAATACTATCAAATGAAAAATTTAGAGAGATTAATTCTTCTCGGAAAGATTTCCTTATTGCGTTGTCGGCAGTGTTTAACAAATCGTTCTATTGTTACCCTTAGCCAATAGTAAATAGAATCGCGATAAAATAAAGTGTTCGGTAAATAATGAGAGTATATCATTTACAGCGATCTTGCGCTCAATCTAATCTCGCTCCCTTTCAGTTTCGATTGTTATCGTTAGAGTACTTGTGCGCACCGATTGATCAGTATAGTAGAGTAGGCTGAGCGAACGTTGACCCATACGTGACGTGCACGTATACGAGAGCGTGAATCGATGACCCTGAATCTCAATTGCATATTGTTCTTAAAATGGAGCCACAGGGGTCACACGTTCGACGAACTCGGTTCGACGACGTCCACACACTTTCGTTCGTTTTGTTGGAATTATATAAATACAACTACCCGGGGGACATCGGAACGGTCGAGTGCGTCGAGGTTGTTACGGCGACTCCTGTTCCGTCCAGGAAATTACTATAATTCCGAAGCATGTTTCAAATTGACGTGATTTAGACAGAACCCCATTCCGTTCTAATGGAACGACATTGTGTCCCACCGCTGCCGATACAAGCTACTGACGACGCAATCAGAGGATTGGGTCTTGTTCTTCAGAATTTTCCTGGTATCAATTGCCATATTATTAGATCGTTAAGAAAATTCTGCGGATTGCTCATAGAAAGCTCTGACCTACAAGGTCTGTCCGGAAAGTAATGCGACCACATTTTGTTTTTCAAATCTATCGAACATATGAGTGTGAAATTTTACAATCGATTTTGAACATTTTGATGAGATTATAATAGAGACATGTAGTAAATTTCAGACGGTATTGCGACGCGTCATATCGAAAACGAACGCCGTGGTAAAATGTCAAAGATAAAGGTTCGAAGGAGAATTTCGGTGTAACTGTTCTTTCGCTTGGTAAACAAACATTATACTATAATAATACGTAGTAACTTTGTAAACACCGCACGGAGCTCGAACGCACACTGACGCACACTGAGCTCCTTCGGTGCGAAGCGGGTCAGTGGAGTGGGGATGAGTCAGAGTGGGAACACGTAGTAGAGTGGGGACGCTGAACGCTAAGACGTACTACGTCACACGGCGGGAGGTGCAAAGGTTCAAATTATTAATAATTTATATCTCCTGAACGCATAGGCTTTTTTAAAAAATTTTTTTAAATATTGCATTGTCATCCAGTTCTGAGCTGTGTTAAAAATTTCAAGTTTCTAGCTCATCGGGAAGGTAGTTTAAAATCTATTGCAAAATTTGTACCGAACAAACAGATAGACAGACAGACAAGAAAGCGAGCTAATAAAAACGTGGTAAAATCATATAAAATGGAAACATTCTAGGTCGGAAGAAATGTTTAATTTTCGAGTTAAAATAGTTCTGAGTGCAAAGGGTTAAAACTCTAAGTTTTCAGTAGTCGAGTTGATTTCAAGAAAGTAAGGTGAAGTGCCCTAAGTCTGGACAGTCCAAAAATGATACCTAAATCTGGACAACTGAATTTTCATATTAAAATCAGTAATTAAGAGATTAAATAATTATATTATATATTCTGAGGCCTTAGCTACAAGTAGGTGTGGACTTGTTCTCCAATTACATCCTAATTAGAGACCGAATGGAATTTCTATTTTAAATAACAAGCTCGTGAATTCCCTCTCATCGACGTGACATATTTTGCCAATCATTTAACAATTTACTGTTGATTGTTAAATCTACAATTTCGAAATACGAACGCCCTTTAAAACAGAATATATTTTAAATTTTCATTAAGGTTCCAAATTAAAAAGTTCTAACAAATGCCTTTTTTATTTTTGCATGTAACGTAAATTATAATTTTTGGAAAATCTGTTTTGCATATCATTCTATAAACCAATGCTTCTAATTGATTATAATTAATCAGGTCGTTTGGTACAATGATGAAAAAGTTATTCTGTTTTAAAGGGCGTTCGAATACTTTCGTTACCCACTGTATATAAGGTGAAGTGACCTAAGTCTGGACAGTCCAAAAGTGATACCTAAATCTGGACAATTGAATTTTCATAGTAAAATCAGTAATTAAGAGATTAAATAATTATATTATATATTCTGAGGCCTTAGCTACAAGTAGGTGTGAATATTATTTCATTAAGACATCAATTGAAATTTAAAAATGAATTCAAAGTTCATCTAAAAACAGTATACAAAATAGTCTATTTACATGCGAATCATGTGCATTTATAGTTCGAACTTTTGTTAGAAAAAAAGATATAATTTAAGCCCTCGGACAAAAAATAATTATCACGCATAATAATATTGATATTTTAAAATAAATTGGCAATCAAGCTTAACGTAAATAATAATTATTAATCCAAATATTAGATGTCCAAGATTAGGACTATTTCAAACATAAGTACTCCATACTGGGACGCGATGACAGTAGCTGTCCCACTCTAAGCTTATACGCAATGTGCTTACTCCTGAAGCCGGACACGTGTTTGTGAATAAAATCAACGCATTGTTTGCAAATTATTTAACTATATGTACGCATAATTAGTCTTCTATTAGCTTGAATAACGTATGTAGAAAATGTATTCCGGTTGTGACGTTAATAATACTTTATGTTTACATCTTAAATCTATCAGTATTACTACCTAACCTTAAAAGTTGTATTATGGCAAGTTTTATTACAACTGTAAATGAAAGTAAATATATATTTGGTTAAATAATACTATACTATAATCTATGATAAGAATACTACATATTACGCAAAGCGTCTTCTATTCGTCATGCGCAACAGCGCCACCAACCAACGTTTTAGGTTATGTTCGCTCGATCAACTCGTAAATTGAATTTGTCCCGATATAGGCTTTACTTCTGTACAGGTACTAGCTTAGATTGGATTTAATATGTCCAACTATAGGTTTGAATTATTCTTGTTAATACAATTAAGATATTAACCTAAACAATGATTTTTTTATTTTAAATTACTTTACAGACTCTGAACTGTATGTTAAAACTCTTAAGAAATTGTTTTTGTTTATTCAAAGTGATAAAATTTAAAATAGAAAAATATGCTGTCCAGGCATAGGGCACTTCACCTAAGTGCAAAATGAATATCGATATCCTAAGGATATGAATGAATCTATGAGATCGTTGAAAGGACCAGTTTCACGGGGGTTTAGATGAAAAGGATCTTCCTCGGCCGTGAATTCGAGATGGACTAAAATCGGCGTTATTTTTTAAGTCTGTCTCCGAATACCTTTTTTAAGGATCCAAGCGAGTTCGTCCTCAAGCGGTGGATTCTCCACTTCGAACTCCTTGATGAGATCCTTCGAGTAAATAGGCTCATCGTCCTGGCTCCACCAAGCGGACGAAACTCGACTCAACGTGGCGTGAACTCCCTTAGAGTTCGAATAATAGTGCAAGGCCAACATTATTTTGCACTGTCATTTCTCGTAGCCGGACTTTTGGCCAAATTCTCCATCCTTTCCACGATGACATCGCCTTGAACTTTCTATTATTGCCTCACTAGTAACTCTGCTCACAGTCTCGAGTAGTCATCATTAGAGTGTGCTCTTCAATCACAGTTCTAATATTACGAATGACTGTAATTCTTCGTGAAATTTCTCTGTTGCATATTTTTCAACAACCTTGTTTTTCTGCATTCGACGTTCGCGCACGTGCTTAATGCTTTTCATTTATTTGTGTAATATTGTTTAAATGTGAAGTCGATATTAACGATTTAACACAGGGACTTCATATCAAATTGAAAGTAAATATTAGCTGCAGTGTTTATACACACTTCACTCGTTGATTTATGGATTTTCCTCGTCGATAGTGACGTACGCACCAGAAGTTTATACGTATTTCGTTCAGTGCTCTGTACAAATAAAAAAAGAGGTGTCCTTTTATGGTTTTCATTTGCGCGAGGATTCTAATGGATCTCGGGAGAGCTCGTTCCCTCGAACAGAGAATTACGTTTCCCCCACTTTCGAAATGATACCTCTCCTCCCTCGTCTGCAATCGAAATCACGCAATGGAATAAGAAAGTGCGGACACGTAAAAGAAGTGTCGCAAGACACGTACACCGATTTCTACCGCTGTCTAGCCGTAACCTGTTTTCTAATTACACGCGGATCCGTCGTACGGTATAGTCAATTTAAAAGACGAGTCGAAAACATAAGAAAAGTTCTCCAATTTTGGGTTCTCAGCACTCATCGAGGAGATTATGTCGTTGCAGAGGTCCTTGGAAAGAGTTGAGCAATTTCGTATACAGGGTACCTCAAAAATGTATTTCCTTTAAAAGGGAGATTCCTAAGATCATTTGAAATAACTTTTTCCTTTACGAAAATGTTCTCCGCGGCTTCGTTGAGGAATTATTAAGGAAAAACACCGGCCAATCAGAGCGCGGCTAGCAGACGGATTCCGGCTCTGCGACTGGTCTCGCTGAGCGTGGCGTTGCCATTGGCTGAGTCGGAATCCGTCTGCTAGTCGCGCTCTGATTGGCCCGTGTTTTTCCTTAATAATTCCTTAACGAAGCCGCGGAGAACATTTTCGTAAAGGAAAAAGTTATTTCCAATGATCTTAGGAATCCCTTTCGAGGAAGTAAACTTTATTATAATTAATTAAGGAAACAAGATCACTTATATGTCTTTCGTGTTCGCCAAACTGGCTCAAGGATACTAGAATCGAAAAAGAAATGTTATTTGATTTACTGATAGCTAGTTTACTAGTTGATTGTTCTCAGATTGTAGAATTTTATGCGTATTGTTGAACTTGTGTGTTACCTTGTTGTTTTCTAGTATAATTTTCTCAAAGGAGAAAGTAATGATAAGTTGATCATGTCAATATTTGCATGTCAATAATCCGTTTCGAGCACGATTAATATTATATTGTAAATAACTCGCACGCCTGGCTGATTAGTGCGCTGCAAAGTTTTCGTATTAATGCCGTACACAATTACTTGAAACTCGATATAGAAGAGGTTTGCTGGACTGTAATGAGGCTCTTATTGTACCAACATTCTAATTTGATTTCGAACCGAGCTAACACGGTTCCGCTTAATTCCAGTCTGTATAAATTAACCTCCGACGAATTATAGTTGCCCGAATATTCGTAATTAATTTGTTCACGATCAGTTAATGCTAAACACAATTTTCTATGTTTGTTTGCTTTTGAAAAATCATTTCGGGCGATTTCAAGCATGAATTTGACGCTGTTCATCGGATCTAAGGATAGTTTTATGAATTCAATCACACGAATGTCCAATATTATAAAGCTCCGTAAATCAACTGTCCTGCTGACAAAGAGTTGCCTGTTGGCTGCTGGCGACACGAAACGCGTGGTTTTTCGTGGCATAGAATTCGCAATGTTAGCTCCGTTCCAATTGTGTCGATTCGTGAAATAATCGGTTTACGAGTTAAAAATGCAAAAATCCAATTGTCACGATCGCGTAAATACCAAATCAATGGGATAAATACTGGGTTGGCAAGAAAGTAATTTCGGTATTTTGAGGTGAAATAGAGGCCAATATTTTTATTCAAGCAAAGAACTTTAATGAATAAGATATTTTCCCTTTTGTTTGATGATCTTTTGCTAAAAAGAACAAACAAGAAAATATTATATTGATTAAAATGCATCGCTTGAATAAAGCAATTCGGTTTTATTTCACCTTAAAATACCGAAATGACTTTCTTGCCAACCCAATACTATCCTACAATTGAAGGGATGGATGGATAAAGGTGTCAACAAATTAGTTACAGGTGTAACAAGTTGTTTATTTTCTGTAAAAGAGTTTTTAGCGAAGCATGTTCTCCTTTTTTGATAAATGAAGATAATAACACAAATCAATTACAAATATATATATTGTTATGGTTAATCTGTAATACAAAAAAAGATAATAATTATTTTCATTCACCAAAAAAGTAACATATTTTATTAAAAAATCTTTTACAGAAAACAAACTTGACACCTTTATCCATCCACCCCTTCAATTGATATTAATTGAAAATATAATTAATATTGATGAAATTCTAGAAATTAAAAAATATAAAATTCTATAAGGTTTAATTGAATTAATATTTTAAAAAATTGCAAAAGATATAGATGAAATTTCTAGAAATATTCATATTATAAATATACTAAATTTTATATGTTAAGATCTATAAAATATTGCAATTTGTCGACAATCTAAATTTAGAAAATTGTTAAATTTTATTTATACACAGTCCATTTTCATTATTTTATTCGTTTGTATGATACGAAAGAGAACACACATAGATTTAAATAATTTTGTATCATTCTTAGCTTTATCGAAAATAATGCTTTTTTATTTAATTGGAAACAAACTTGACACCTTTATCCATCCACCCCTTCAATTGATATTAATTGAAAATATAATTAATATTGATGAAATTCTAGAAATTAAAAAATATAAAATTCTATAAGGTTTAATTGAATTAATATTTTAAAAAATTACAAAAGATATAGATGAAATTTCTAGAAATATTCATATTATAAATATATTAAATTTTATATGTTAAGATCTATAAAATATTGCAATTTGTCGACAATCTAAATTTAGAAAATTGTTAAATTTTATTTATACACAGTCCATTTTCATTATTTTATTCGTTTGTATGATACGAAAGAGAACACACATAGATTTAAATAATTGTGTATCATTCTTAGCTTTATCGAAAATAATGTTTTTTTATTTAATTGAAAACAAACTTGACACCTTTATCCATCCACCCCTTCAATTGATATTAATTGAAAATATAATTAATATTGATGAAATTCTAAAAATTAAAAAATATAAAATTCTATAAGGTTTAATTGAATTAATATTTTAAAAAATTGCAAAAGATATAGATGAAATTTCTAGAAATATTCATATTATAAATATATTAAATTTTATATGTCAAGATCTGTAAAATATTGCAATTTGTCGACAATCTAAATTTAGAAAATTGTTAAATTTTATTTATACACAGCGCATTTTCGTTATTTTATTCGTTTGTAATAAACGAAAGAGAACATACATAGATATAAATAATTGTGTCATTCTTAGCTTCATCGAAAATAATGCTTTTTTATTTAATTGAAAACAAACTTGACACCTTTATCCATCCACCCCTTCAATTGATATTAATTGAAAATATAATTAATATTGATGAAATTCGAGAAATTAAAAAATATAAAATTCTATAAGGTTTAATTGAATTAATATTTTTAAAAATTGCAAAAGATATAGATGAAATTTCTAGAAATATTCATATTATAAATATATTAAATTTTATATGTCAAGATCTATAAAATATTGCAATTTGTCGACAATCTAAATTTAGAAAATTGTTAAATTTTATTTATACACAGCGCATTTTCGTTATTTTATTCGTTTGTAATAAACGAAAGAGAACACACATAGATTTAAATAATTTTGTATCATTCTTAGCTTTATCGAAAATAATGTTTTTTTATTTAATTGAAAACAAACTTGACACCTTTATCCATCCACCCCTTCAATTGATATTAATTGAAAATATAATTAATATTGATGAAATTCTAAAAATTAAGAAATATAAAATTCTGTAAGGTTTAATTGAATTAATATTTTAAAAAATTACAAAAGATATAGATGGAATTTCTAGAAATATTCATATTATAAATATATTAAATTTTATATGTTAAGATCTGTAAAATATTGCAATTTGTCGACAATCTAAATTTAGAAAATTGTTAAATTTTATTTATACACAGCGCATTTTCGTTATTTTATTCGTTTGTAATAAACGAAAGAGAACACACATAGATTTAAATAATTGTGTATCATTCTTAGCTTTATCGAAAATGTTTTCTTATTTCATTGAACTCTATATGTATTGTCAGAGATCTGATTTTCAATTCTGCCTCGTACAATTTTCACGATAAACGTACTCGCGCTTTTTCAAACGAATTGCCAGATAGTTTGTATGATTATGAAGTAAAATTGAAATCGATGAATGCCTCTTGCATGCACAACGTGCTATAAGTTTTAAATAGACGCATCTTTCTTGCCAATCGGGGAGTACGTGACAGGTAATTGACAGTTGTTGGTACATTGCCCTGACGTATGGTAGTGTCGCTAACTTTTGATGGCGTACCAGGCTCAAGACATCTCGGTCGAAACGCTTTGCGTAACTAATACGGAATATTGCATATATTTCCATGTATTAGGCACTTGTTCAAAGCATTTGAACGTTCATAAAATGTACAGACATCGTAAAAACTCCAAATTTCTCAAGATGCTTTGAAAACTGCTACAGACTCCAAAAAGTACGTCAATTCTTCAGTTCGCGTACCTAAATGTAAAATTTGAGAATTTCCAAAACGTTTCGCAAAATTGTTGAACTAATATCCTCGAAGTTATCCGTTCAGAATTTTGACTGACATCCGATCAAGCTATAGTTCTTCAAGAGACAAAAAGAAGCTTTTCAGAAGCTTTCCGAATTCACATAGTAAATCCTCCACGAAATCCACAAAAGAATCTGAAATCTGAACACATCTCGATCGCTCTTCTCGGACGAGAAGTATCAAAGAGGATGACCATGAGAGGCTCGCGTCATCAGCACAACTGTCTCACGCCGTTTCCTGTATGCCACGATCCAACGCACACACGAACGCACGCGTATCAACAGCGAATGAGATCGCGCGTAAACGATCAACAACAAAGTAACACATTAGAACGTTGGCACGTTTTCGTGTTGTCTACACACGGACCACTACACTTCCCAGTGCGCATCGGCGGGACGGGACGAACAGCATGAAGCATCCATAGATCATCGAAGACAATGAACTCGTTTAATTCGAAGATGGTATCCTCGAGGAGCTCGTGTCGCGCGGAGACAGTCGACGATTTCACACGTTGCTCGATGGGATGAGTTTCGAGGGTGTATCTCCACGATCTAACGATCATTCCGTCGTCGTTTCAGCGGCCCCGGGGCTCTCGAGCGACACGCGTCGCCGACGATGATCGCCGACCTTTGACCGACGCAACGCAAAGTCGGTGTTCCTCTACTTTGTCGCTGGCGAACCGAATAACCGTCCCGGACTGCTTTAGTGTCTTCCTTTAGTCTGCGGCCACCACCTCGTCGACGCTGCTCGTCATCGTCATGGACGATCGTGCCAAGAATAACTCTACACGAAATCCAGGGATCTTGCCAAGAAAAAAGTTTCGCCGCGAAAATCCACCGGCACCACCTCCCTGTTTTCATGATTAATTCGCTGATCGAGCAGCCGCTTTTCATCGAACTATCGTTGATCGACCGACGATATTCGCAGAGGGAGCCGGAGGCAAGTGCCACAGGCTTTCACGGATCTTTCCCAGCGGATTCCGCGGTTGCGGTCGAGATGGGGTTCGCGAAACGCGTCGGCAACTGTCGACGCGCTCCTGTAAAGCTGGCGATCTACCAGCTAGGGGCTAGCGCCTGGCCAATTCCTCCTTTTACGACGTTACTGGCGCGCTGCGCTGGTCTTCAAGGTAACACCGGTTGCTTCGCCCGGTTTTAGTGGTTTCTGTCACTGTGCTGCAGGGTTTTTAGATTAACCCATTCTCGGTCACGAATTATCTTTTTTCAATATGAGGACAACATTTACAAACGATAAAATTTACCGAATTTAGATACACCAAGCATTTATTTTCGTGTTACGGATAGAGAATATATTATGTTCGTTTTCTCACAGGAATCTCTTCCAGATCGTCTCTGGCAGGAAGCGTCCTAGATAACCTTTTATATCATAGTTGAATCCTTTGATTTAGGACCGAGTTCTGGCCCCGATCTCATTAGAGGCGACAAAAATGAGAGTCTGGCCCTAAGCCCTAATCTCTAAGCGCGATTAGATTATGAACAGAGTATTCCATTCATTGTAGGGGTATATAAACCCTTAGATTCTTACTCTCGTGGATTAGTACTTCGGTAGACACGTATCGCATCACGTCGTGCTACAATTTGGAAAAAGCAATTTCTAGTGAGATCGGGCTAAAGTACCTTTCAGATCAAAGTTTGTTGAAGTTGTTTCCGAGTCCCCCGCATTGCCAGTGCGTCAAAAACGAGCATCGTAGTTAGGTAAATTCCTTTTTCTACATTCTATATCTTTCTTTACATTCCAATCGCGACAATTACACACTTGTATTACAGATCTTTATAATTAGAATATATTTGTGTTGTGTGGAAATTAGATCAAGATTATTGAACCCATTACTATTGTCCAAAATCCTAATATAGTAATTGAACATTCCCACTCGATCTAGAGACGCGGTAGCGTCTCGACGCCAAGTACATGAAAAATTACCAAACACCCTGTATCGATGTCGACTGTCGCTACCGTGTATCTTTACTCGTAAACCGGGCATTCTAACCTAACCTGAAACTTCTATCGTTAATATCTCATCACGCCTGCAATATTTTCTAAATTGAAAGGCAGTTTGCTAATGTAAACCGCATACAAGCTTTCGAATAAGACCATATTCAATAAAATCGGTCCACGTATGACAGAGATATCGTAATATCATGTCATGGATCAGTCAGAATTGACAGGATTTTTCTTCTGATTCTTCTCCTTCGTCAGCAAATTTTTCGTCAACATAATACGTATACGCGTTACACGCACACATTCAGCCAAAAGAACTATACACACGTGTTTTGTTCGTCGACTCTCGGGATCATTCGGCAGGGCTCGGGCTCGTCGTCTGTCATTGGAAGTCGAAAAAGTCGCAATCGAAACAAATAGATCTCTCATTTCATTCATAACCTGCCAAGTGTCAACTTTCATAACCGAAGTTACTCCCTATGCAAATTATTTTTGTAAAAAGAAGTGAGATCCCAACCAAAACTTTAAAAAAGTAAAAAAATTACGCCAAGTACATGAAAGTGAAGAGAAAGATAGAAGATAATAAACAATATAAAAAAATATGTGAAATCG
Source organism: Lasioglossum pauxillum (assembly GCA_933228785.1). NCBI lineage: Eukaryota > Metazoa > Arthropoda > Insecta > Hymenoptera > Halictidae > Lasioglossum > Lasioglossum pauxillum. The sequence continues at coordinate 39,684,519 of OW121705.1, read as the reverse complement.
AAATGAGCTGCAAGTACAGAAAGGAGCTTTCCAGCAATGTGCAAAGGCGGCACTGTGTAACACAATGTAAGATTCGGTGAAGATAAAATGTAACATTTAGACATTTGCCTAAATGTTCGCGGCCTGGAAGTCAAACACTTGGCGTGGCCAGGCAAGGACAAGGTGTCGATGAATAAGAATTATTTGAAAACCGCGAACTAATGAAATACGCGCAATGTGTCAAAGCTTTATTTAAATTGATTTAAATTGAGCTGCACGTCTACGAAAGTCAAGGTATTGGTGTCGATAAATTATCTTGGAATTTTTTAAAAACGCAAAATAATGAAAATGTACTCGTATTGTCAGTTTTAATTAAATTGACAAATTATTTTGACCTTGCCTGGCCACGCCAAGTGTTTGACTTCCAGGCCGCGAACATTTAGGCAAATGTCTAAATGTTACATTTTATCTTCACCGAATCTTACATTGTGTTACACAGTGCCGCCTTTGCACATTGCTGGAAAGCTCCTTTCTGTACTTGCAGCTCATTTCGATTTCACATATTTTTTTATATTGTTTATTATCTTCTATCTTTCTCTTCACTTTCATGTACTTGGCGTAATTTTTTTACTTTTTTAAAGTTTTGGTTGGGTACAACCTTACCGCTCGGGTTGTATCAATTAGATTATATTAGTTACGAGGCCTAATAACTATCCTAGCGACTCCCTGATATCGCATCAGGTTCGTTCGCTACTTACCAATTATCCAAATAGAGATTTTTCCTACCTAGTGGCTCCCCAATTTCGCATTGGGTTCGTCCACGAAACCTATACCATCCTAGCGGCTCCCTGATTTCGCATCAGGTTCGTCCGCATCCTAACAGCTCCCTGATTTCGCATCAGGTTCGTCTGTGCTTTTATCCAACTTCCCAGCGGCTCCCCAATTTCGCATTGGGTTCGTCCGCGCTGATTCTACAACCTCCTAGCAGCTCCCCGGTTTCGCATCGGGTTCGTCTGCGCGTCGTTCCTAGTGACTCCCCAATTTCGCATTGGGTTCGTTCACGAAGTTTCACCTTCCTGCAGCTCCCTGATTTCGCATCAGGTTCGTCTGCGTTTGACTCCATTCCTAGAGGCTCCCTGACTTCGCGTCAGGTTCGTCCCCGTTGTCTATATTCCTAGCGGCTCCCCAATTTCGCATTGGGTTCGTCCGCGTGCCTTAACTAACAAATTGATACCATATTCCTGGGTTTATAACCCTTCGCCGGCCACTCGTGCTGCTCGGGGCCCTGGCTCGTAACAGTGGCAAGAAAGTAATTTCGGTATTTTAAGGTGAGATAAAACCGAATTTCTTAATTGAAGAAATGTACTGTAAATCAATAAAATAGTTTCTTATTTATTCTTTTTGACAAAACATCATCGAACAAAAGGGAAAATATCTTATTCATTAAAATTCATTGCTTGAATGAAATAAATGACTTTCTTGCCGATTCAATATTTCGTATGTCCTTATATGAGGAAGCCATGACCGAAAGGGTTCATCTTTTTGTAGATCATATTCACATTTTTCGATTCCAAATTAACTCTTTTGCAGGTCTTATTCACCCTTTCGCAGATCAAATTCACACAAATTTGTTTTCTCAAGCTACACTAATGCTCAAAAGTATGGGGACACTGGACCGTTTATTTTGAAAGTGGTGTAAGTCCATTTTCTCTTGTCTTTTTATTTTTTTTTAAATTTTATTTACATTAAATTAAGCATGAATTACGTGATATCTCATTTTTTTCAAAAATGGACTTACACCACTTTCAAAATAAACCCATTCAAAATAAGTCCATTATCGTTGAAATTTGTGTACTATTTGATTGTTATTAAACGATATTTATTGTTCACAGAGCTGGGTAAAATAGAATTTGAAATAGAAAATAGTTATTAGTATTTTAAGTATTTTAAGCCTTTGCACTGAGAGATATTTTAACTGGAAAATTAAACATTTCTTCTGATCTATAATATTTGCCTTCCCTATGATTTTTGAAATTTTATAGATATTAAATTGGTATAATACCTCATGCAACACCTAAATGTTTAGTAATTGATTAGATACCGATATATATAATAAGGTAAACAATATTTTGAATAGTGGTACAGAGCAATTTTTTAGTGGTGCCTCAGAGTCACCATTCGAGTGCTAAGGGTTAAATTTTATGCATCAATTGCAAGACACAGTAGCTAAATATAAATTTGTATTATTCATTTATATTATTTATATTATAAATTTATATTATTCATTTATATTATTTATATTATAAATTTATATTATTCATTCATGAATAATTCTATTATTTGCACTAAGCTAGAATTAATAATGAACTAGAGGGCTATTGTTGCTCGCTCGCTTCGCTCGCTCGCGAGTAGGGGTTGTTGTTGCTCGCTCGCTTCGCGAGCTCGCGGGCAGGACTGCTCTCACGAGAATGTTAGTGGTATGCATGGTTAGTAGGGCCCACAGCTATTAATGTCTTGCATTTTGTGTGTGACTCTCCACGAGCCACACAAAGAACTTCCCGATTCGTTAGTTGCTGTATATTATTATTATTATTTATTAAGTGTACGTTTTAAGAAGATTATACGTTTTCAGGGAAATTCAATAGTTTTCTACTTATCAAAATGTTTGCTATATGGCGTCGCATTAAACCAATATCGTATGCTCGTTGCTCGCTTGGTTCCTTGTTATAGCATACTAATGTTGCAAAATAAATTGTCTTAATTAGTTTTTCGCAAACGATACAACTCATCATTATCCGGGTTTGCAGTATTGATCTTCGTTTTCTCCGATACTATTAATTTAAATTTTCTCAAAATATATAAACCGCTCAATTTTGAAACTCTGCTCAGTGCTACATACAACATTTGTAAAGTTCGTATTTCTGATGTTTTAAAATCCATACATACTTTCTCGTATGTTTGTCCCTGACTTTTATGAATCGCAATCGCTTCAGCAGGAACCACTGGAAATTGACTACGTGTAATTTGTTATTTTTCTTCACTCGAAATATTTACTTGATTCGATATTTTTTTATTATTGGTGTTAAATTTTGATTTATATTTGCATTTTTCATATAATCACGATAACGAGTTCTTACTTTCACTCCTACCCTGGCCAATTGAAAATCTAACCACAATATAGACGGAATTTTAGTATTTTCTTGAAAAGTAATAAATTTTAATATTCCGCATGCTCCATTAACCAATTCGTCTTCAACGTCAATGTTATTAATTATCATATATTTTATATTAATTTTCAATTTAATCTCAGTTAACCATTCGTTTTGAACTCATTGTTTATTTAAAGATTGTAATATAAATGTTTTTGTACTTTCATCGATATTCTTTGAAAATGTATTCTCGGCGATGATTAACTCACTCTTGCATTGGAATAATTTTCGATTATTGTAAGCGGTTACATTAGCATTAGTTGCATAATTGGAAAAAACATTTTTTTTAATTAAAAAAAAACAAGAAAATTTTTTTTTTAATTATATAAAAATTTTTTTTTTAATTTTATAAAAAAAAATTTTTTTTTAATATATATATATAGTTACGTTTACTTCTTCGGTGGATACGCCTTTCGTATAAATTGCAATGTTTAATCAACTCCTTTCGAAAAAAACTAAAAAACTACTTGACCAAAATGGACCAAAATCTAATCAGCTCTAAGTTACAGCGGGGCACATGGATTGCATCATTCATCATTCCGATCGCGTTGTTACTTTTTCTGAAAACGTTAACGAAAAATTTGATACCATAGAAACGGACATACGTACACACACACACACACACACACACACATACCGACATTTTGATAAAAATAGTCTAAAATGACTCCAATGACCATGAAACGTGAAGATCTGCTAAAAATTCGATTTTCGATTTTCGGGGTAATTACAATAACTTCCCTATAAAATCGGGAAGTTAAAAATGTAAATTGATATTTAGCTGCTGTATCTTGCAATTGATGCATAAAATTTTTATTTTGCACGAAGATGCGGAGTCTAATAATGATTATTCTCGATAGTGCACATGTATTGCCTTTTCGTGTTTACTAGGGCTGCAGGAAGTTTGTATTCGAGAAGTGAATATAGGAGATTAAATGGTGATTAAAGTTCCGACGATGTCTTAACATTACTTGATTGTCTGAATTGTACTACTTTCTACGATTTACTGGAACTGCAGGAAGTTTATTTTCGACAAATGAACGACGGTATAGAGGATGAAACAATGATTAATGTTCTCGCGTTGCCTCCGAGGTAGCATTACTCGGTTTTATCGATTGTTCTACTTTTTTTGTGTTTAGTTTTGTGTTCAGGATTGCAGGAAGTTTATTTTTGAAAAATAACCGACGGAGGGGATCGAATGACGATTAGAGCTCTGATGTCATCTCCGAGGTTACGTTATTTGATTGTACTCTCAGCTGTACTGCTTTCTTCGCGATTTACTGGGAAAACATGTTCGCGAGCATTGCACAATGGCCGACAATGGGAGATTAAAGTGTTACGAGAATTGTGATGACGTCTTAAAAGTAACATTTTCCGATTCTCCCGAATTTACTGCGGTCTAAAAATAACAAATAAGTTGGTACTCTCAATTGTACCATAAAATCAGGTCCCAAGAAAGTTAAAGAATTACAACAGCGTTGATGTAATCAATTAATGTAAGCTTCCAAAGATGTTAGATAGAATACATACTTAACGAAGAACAGATCTGCAAACCATAAATGTTGTAATTTCGAACAAAAGTGGATCGCAGTTAGTTTTCGATGTTTCAGTGGAGATCGAATCGAAACTTTTTCCATGAAAAATTATTTTAATCGTCGAATCTCGACCGGAGTTAAATAAGTTCTAAATGTGATATCTCGAACTTTGTCAGGATATTTTTCCGCAGATTGCAAGACGGATTTTAATGATAAAGGCAACGTCGTATTTAGTTCTCCTTTTAACCTTCACTCTGCGTACATATATTCTAATGTTAACCCTGTACTGGGGGTGTAATCACATCCCCTACATGTTTTTAGTGCAAAATGCAAAGAAAAAACTTGGACTGCCCAAGTATTTGTAAAATTTCATCGATTTTCATGACGGTAGGTATGAAAAGATTCAGAAATTGAATTCAATATAGAGAAATCCTCTGCAAATAAAATTAATAAAATTTCAATTCTTTCTTGTGAAATATTCGGCAACTTTTCATGTACGTTTCTATTAGTTTGGGGTGCATTTACACCCCTATACACAAAGTGAAGGCTAAACGGTTCGTTACCAACGTGTCACGTACGAGCTTACTAAAGATGAAATTCATTTCGCTTTGAAATTATAAGGCTCTGAACATACGGCGAAGAAAAGGCCGCGATACGTTCAAAAGGTTGCACCGAGGACAGTTTTCGTTAATGGAATTCAGGCTGCACGAAGAAACGACGCATTCGAACGTAATTTCCTAAATGGCAACAGAAGGAATAACGATTAATTAAAGAAATGAAAGAGGCACGCGAATCCTCGATGACATTGAGCTCCTCCGAATTAATTGGGGTCGCAAATATTGATTCGCAACCGTCTATTGTCTCCTTTGTACTGCTTAGCGACTAAATGGACTTGTTCTCCAATTACATCCTAATTAGAGACCGAATGGAATTTCTATTTTAAATAACAAGCTCGCGAATTCCCTCTCATCGACGTAACATATTTTGCCAATCATTTAACAATTTACTGTTGATTGTTAAATCTACAATTTCGAAATACGAACGCCCTCAAAACAGAGTATATTTCAAATTTTCATTAAGGTTCCAAATTAAAAAGTTTTCACAAATGCCTTTTTTATTTCTGCATGTAACCTTGTAAATTGTAATTTTTGGAAAATCTGTTTTGCATATCATTCCATAAACCAATGCTTCTAATTGATTATAATTAATCAGGTCGTTTGGTACAATGATGAAAAAGTTATTCTGTTTTAAAGGGCGTTCGAATACTTTCGTTACCCACTGTATATAAGGTGAAGTGTCCTAAGTCTGGACAGTCCAAAAGTGATACCTAAATCTGGACAATTGAATTTTCATAGTAAAATCAGTAATTAAGAGATTAAATAATTATATTATATATTCTGAGGGCTTAGCTACAAGTAGGTGTGAATATTATTTCATTAAGACATCAATTGAAATTTAAAAATGAATTCAAAGTTCATCTGAAAACAGTGCATGTGCATTTATAGTTCGAACTTTTGTTAGAAAAAAAGATATAATTTAAGCCCTCGGACAAAAAATAATTATCACGCATAATAATATTGATATTTTAAAATAAATTGGCAATCAAATTTAACGTAAATAATAATTATTAATCCAAATATTAGATGTCCAAGATTAGGACTGTTTTCAAATATAAGTACTCCATACTGGGACGCGATGACAGTAGCTGTCCCATTCTAAGCTTATACGCAATGTGCTTACGCCTGAAGCCGGACACGTGTTTGTGAATAAAATCAACGCATTGTTTGCAAATTATTGAACTACATGTACGTATAATTAGTCTTCTATTCGCTTGAATAACGTATGTAGAAAATGTATTCCGGTTGTGACGTTAATAATACTTTATGTTTACATCTTAAATCTATCAGTATTACTACCTAACCTTAAAAGTTGTATTATGACAAGTTTTATTAAAACAGTAAATGAAAATAAATATATATTTGGTTAAATAATACAATACTATAATCTATGATAAGAATACTACATATTACGCAAAGCATCTTCTATTCGTCATGCGCAACAGCGCCACCAACCAACGTTTTAGGTTATGTTCGCTCGATCAACTCGTAAATTGAATTTGTCCCGATATAGGCTTTACTTCTGTCCAGGTACTAGCTTAGATTGGATTTAATATGTCCAACTATAGGTTTGAATTATTCTTGTTAATACAATTAAGATATTAACCTAAACAATGATTTTTTTAATTTTTAATTACTTTACAAACTCTGAACTGTATGTTAAAACTCTTAAGGATGTTCTGGAGGTATATAAAAACGCAACAAAATTTTTGAAAATTTGGCAAGATATAATTCTTATAAAATTAATGCAATTACCAAAGTTTGGGATCGATTCACTGCACCGTTTAAGAATTATAGCAACTTAAAGTTTGCACATTTTAACACGTCTTCTTATGGAGAATTCATAAAATTCCACTTCAAACTCTATTCAAACCTTGAAAAAACGCAACTAGAAACTTCAGTTTTTTTTTAAACGTAGTAAAAATTATATAATTAATTATATTCAAAATTTATTACGATTCACTAAACGGTTACAGAGCAAAAAAATTATAAACTGTTACAAAACGTCAAATTTATCGTGTTGTCTCTTACTAGCATGGAAACGCGACAAGTGTAGACCACTGAATATAGTTACAGAGGGTACAATATTCGCAAAAGTTTCATGCAAAATATACTCATGAATGGCTTTCATTGCCAATATATTGATGGATTTCGAATTTCTTGTACTTTTATCTCCCATTGTACCTCCAGAACATCCTTAAGAAATTGTTTTTGTTTATTTAAAGTGATAAAATTTAAAATAGAAAAACATGCTGTCCAGGCATAGGGCACTTCACCTTATTCAGTGGAATGTTGAGTTTTACGTTATTAGAAAGTGCTGGTGGTAAACGGAAGTGTTGTAAAAATAGGAAAGCATAAATAGTGTAGGCAGAGTTCGATCAGAATTCCATTCGGCGCTGCAGTTATCGATTATCCTGGTTTACTAACAAATACAGCTGCTATCGTACACACGGTTAATCGATAATAACTATAATATTACCCGGATTATTATTGCGTAACAGCAGAAACAACTTCATGCTGTAATGAATTTTTCAAAGAGGTCGTGTGCACTACATTTTTGTTCAATACGTCAGTCGACGACTTTCAATTCGTTGAAGAAGTTCGCGATAACTATGATCAAACAAAGAAAAATAGACATTGACGTCTCAAATTCAAAGACAAATCTGTGACCGACGTTTAGCGTAAGTGTTATCAGAAAATCAAATAAATCGTTGCCCATCATTCTTCACTTCTAAAAGTTATTTAAAGTTGTCCGCAAAGCTTTCGCGGCGCAACAAGTTTAAACGCATTTCCACATGATTTTCTGCAGCGCCGGTAAGGGGTGTTTATTTATAATGCAACTATATAGGTCGAGGTCTAGGATCAATCAGTAGAACATGGAATCGCCCGTCGCTCAAATCGGCCTAGCTCGTTTTATTAACTTCCAATTACGTCGAGTAACATTAATCTTCAAATCGTTTTTGGAGAAATGTGATTGTTTCTTCTGTTGTCGACGTTCCGTTGAAAACGTACGTGATGAAATAAACAGCATGAAAATATGTTCCACGTTTCTAACGTTATCTACACTCTGATAAATCTCGCGAGCCTGAGTCAGTGTTTGGCTCGTTTCTTTCGTTTCTTTATACAATTCTACTAAATTTATTTGCAAGTGATTACGTCATTCTTTGCATGGGAACGTATCTCGAAGGAATTTTCGAAATCTTAACCCAGGCACTCCTTTGTCGGGTGTGACTCGACATCAGAGAAAGAAAAATTCTTCTTCTTAGATTATAATCTTCATATTATTAATCTTCAAAATTATTATTATAATATAAGGGTTCTTATATTATAATAATAATTTTTTAAAAGAGAATTTATGGACAGTTTATTTTGAAAGTGGTGTAAGTCCATTTTCTCTTGTTCTTTTCATTTTTTTAATTTTATTTACATTGAATTAAGCATGAATAACGTGATATCTCATTTTTTTCAAAAATGGACTTACACCACTTTCAAAATAAACGGTCCATATGTATTTGCTTCTTCATTTATTTATTTAATTTCCTATTCCATAATAACATTCTAGACTGCGGATTTTATGCATTTATGACAAAAATGGGCACGTACAATTTAAAACAGTGGAGGTATTAAAAAGATTTAAGGCCACCAGTGTATCAGTTTCACCTAACAAGATAATCGAAAGAAGAATGAAATTTTTATTTGGCTCCTGTGTCTTGCAATCGATCCAAACATGTTTTACTTTGCATAAAAATTCGCAGTCTAATTATAATATATTCCATTTACTCAGCCTAGGTTTACGAGAATCGTCGAAATGACCGGCTCTAATATTTTTAATTTTAATTTGTTCCTTTGGGTATATCCTACAGAAAAAATAGCTAAAAATTTGGATAGACACAATCTTATCATTTTGATAAACTAATGCAAAATAGTCACTTACGGTGCTCCGTAAACCTAGAGTTACTGAAACGACTTCACCGTACGCTAAATGGTACACCAAATGAGATCGATATTAACTATTATAAATATTAGCAAATATTCTCTTATCTACGACATTGCAGTCTACAAGTTCGACTTCTTCTAAAATGCAATATTCTACCATTTGAACTTTAAAAGTCAGTAGAACAATTGCGAGAGATACTATAAACGTCACACCAGTCACGGAGAGCGTAGATACGACTATTTGTTTCGTTCGAGGAACGAAGGAACGAGAAAAGTACGGATAAAACGAGACTAACGCGTGCGAGGGAGACGCGATCGAAGAATGTTTTCGATGCCAGGAACGAGAGACAGCCAGCGATGAAAAAGGGGGAACTCTGTCGTTCATTGTAGAAGGGTACCGTGTTATCGAATGTACCCCACCCCATGACCCAGACCTAAATGCGAATGTGAAAATGCGTCACAGAATGAAATCCCGGCGACCTTGTTAAAATCAAGCTTATCCATCCAGCTTGCAACCCTCTTCCGCTCAACTCCACTCTACTTTATTGTGCCCGCTCTTCCCTTTCCTCTCGACCTAATCCTTACTCGTGCGCGGATTCTCGGGATTTGTCCTGTTTCAAAATACACAAACAATGGTTCCGATATTACATGGTGATCCCATGGTAGCGCGGCGTAGTTCTGGCAGCGTTGCACGTCAAGTGGGGACTATTTTATGGTCGTTTCACTGTGAAGGTCAGCGGGATTCAAGGCGGTCTCCTGGTGCGCTTCTACCCTGTACCTAACCCTCCGTAACATCTTTATTGGTAACTATGATTTATCGAGTTTACTTTGAAACGCAATTTCCATAGAAATTTTATCGACTCATCTGTACATCGTGTCAACATGACGCGTTTCCCATCGGATTTTCAATAAGATTCTTTTCTTGTACAATTCGTGAAGTTATAGAAATATTTTCTTGAGAAAGTTTCTGTTATTATTATTATTATTGTAGGTAGTATACATAAAGGAATGTACAGTGGCGAGCATATATGTAAATAGGGAAATTTATCTGCAATTATACACTTACGAGCAAAACTGATCACACACACTTTTAATCAGAATAACTTTTTTATGAATGAACCAAACGACTTCAATTTCTCTGTAAGGCTAGAAGAATTAGTTTAGAAAATGACGTCTAAATGACGTCTAAAAAATATGTTGAAAAAATGCATATGGTCGGAATTGTGGAAAACAATAGTAAAAATTGATTTTTACTACCTTTTTAGCTGGGCCAATAACGAAAATTCAAAAGATATGTGTTTGGTCAACTCGTAGAAATTATATACAGTCGGTGTACAAAGTATTCGTACACATTAAAAAAACGAATACAAAATAATTTTTATAAAAATTGTTATTGGTCGTAATTGCGAAAGAAATAGTAAAGCTCACGATTTTTACAGTTTTTATCTGTACGTGTAATGAAAATTTAGAAGGCGCCTTTGGTAGGTCTAAGTAAGTTATATACTTGTACAAAGTTTCATCCAAATCGATCAAGGATATTACGAAATATAATACATAGATTGAAAATAGCAATTAAGGACAAAAAATCGAGGCGCGCAAACCCATGTTTCGACCCAAAATCTAGTAAGATTCTAGTAAATTAGCAAATAACTAGAATCCTACTAGATGTTAGGTCGAAAAAATGGGTTTGTGCAAAAGCATTTGTTGTCCTTATTTGAGCAAATTGTGGGCTGGGTGAGGGCTCATTCTAAGGAGGAAGGTTTGACGCAGTGGGCTCTGGTCATCACAGCAGTCAAATAGTTTTTTAGAGACAGAAAAATGCATTGAAATCTGCGGGTTTTTGTCCTAGATTTTTTCTCTACTTTGGGCCCTTATATTATACATATTAAACATAATCTCGTTAACCTCATGACCAGAGCCCCCTGCGTCAAACTTTCCTCTTTACAATGAGCCCTCGCCCAGCCCACAATTTGCTCAAATAAGGACAGCATTTGCTTTTCCGCAAACCCATATTTTCTAGTAAGATTCTAGTAAGATTCTAACTTTCTAAGATTGTAACTAGCGCATAGACTACCCCCTTAAGGGGTACAACTAGAATCTTACTAGAATCTTACTAGAAAACATGGGTTTGCGGGAAAACAAATGCTGTCCTTATTTCAGCAAATTGTGGGCTGGTTGAGAGCTCATTCTAAAGAGGAAGGTTTGACGATAGTCGCTCTGGTCATTAGGCTAACGAGATTATGTTTATATCTAATAATATGAAGGCCCAAAGTAGAGAAAAAATCTCGGAAAAAAACCCGCAGGTTTCAATGCATTTTTCTATCTCTGAAAGACTTTTTGACTGCCCTGATGACCAGAGCCCACTGCGTCAAACCTTCCTCTTTAGAATGAGCCCTCACTCAGCCCACAATTTGCTGAAATAAGGACAGCATTTGCTTTTGCGCAAACCCATGTTTTCTAGTAAGATTCGAGTAAGATTCTAGTAAGATTCTAGTTGTAACCAGCGCGTAGACTACCGCCTTAAGGGGGATCTATACCCTCGGATTTTGGGCTATTATCAATGTTATCAACCTCTGTGCAGAAAAAAAGTTTGGTAACATTGATAAACACGCAACTGCATAATGAACACGAGATGGAGTTGCTTGCTATTTCCATATTCTATTCATCTCGTCGCGAATGCCGTTATACAGGACAGGTCGCACTAATATTAGTGCCACCGATGAGAATATGTACCTCGTCTGTGTCAGTTTTGCTATGATTCCACATTGACAGCAGTGAAATGTTGCACAATATCGCAGCACTGATTGACAGTCCTTCTGACTAGGCACCATCTCGTGTAAACTAACTGAAATGAAATTGGCTCTAGATTGGCTCTACATCAGAGATAACCTCTGTCTTCATGAACGTAATATGGGGAAATCTCTGCTAATGTGAATGAAATCACGCGCGGCGATTTTTTGTACTTATACGAGCATATTTTGAGCTACACAAAGGCTCATTTGATAGAGGAAGGTTCATCACGGCGCGCTCTGCTCATCATGTCAGTCAGAAAAATCTCTTTGAGACAGGAAAATACATTGAAATCTGCGGTTATTTTTCTAGATTTTTTCTCTACTTTGGGCACTCATATTATTAGATATAAACATAATCTCGTTAAATCAATAGCAGAGCGCGCCGGATTTAACCTTCCTCTATAGAATGAGTCCTCACCCAGTCCAAAATCCGCTCAAATAGGGACAAAAAATCGCCGCGCGTAAACCCATGTTTCGACCCAAAATCTAGTAAGATTCTAGTTCCTTTCTAGTTACTTCATTGGGTATAGATCCCCCTTAAGCGGGTAGTCTCCCCGCTGATTACAATTAGAAAATCAGTGTGAACAACCTGTATGCAAAAAAAGAATTTGGTAACACTGAGAAACACGCACTGCCTGATGAACACGAGATGGCGTTGCTTGCTATTTCCATATTATATAAAATGATTTCGAGTTATATTTGTTTGTTATTAAAAAAATAAATGTATAAAATTTAACATTTGCCAATTATTCTTCCCCATTTACATTCCACACCCTTGCAATTAAGGAAACGCGAAGTTATAATTAAACTGCGGATCTTTACGCATTGGTCCTCCTGACTAGGCGCCATCTCGTCAAAACTGGCTGAACTAAATTTGGCTCTAGCTTGCTCTGCACTCTATCATCGTGAGTGTAATATGGGGGAAATTTTGCTAATGTGAATGCAATTACGGGAAAACAAATGCTGACCTTATTTCAGCAAATTGTAGGCTGGGTGAGGGCTCATTGTAAAGAGGAAGGTTTGACGAAGGTCGCTCTGGTCATTAGGGCAGTCAAAAAGTCTTTCAGAGACAGAAAAATGCATTGAAACCTGCGGGTTTTTTTCCAAGATTTTTTCTCTACTTTGGGCCCTTATATTATACATATTAAACATAATCTCGTTAACCTCATGACCAGAGCGACCTTCGTCAAACCTTCCTCTTTACAATGAGCCCTCACCCAGCCTACAATTTGCTGAAATAAGGTCAGCATTTGTTTTCCCGCAAACCCACATTTTCGACCCAAAATCTAGTAGGATTTCTTATTTGACTAGTTATTTGCTAATTTACTAGAATCCTACTAGATTTTGGGTCGAAAATATGGGTTTGCGGGAAAACAAATGCTGACCTCATTTCAGCAAATTGTAGGCTGGGTGAGGGCTCATTGTAAAGAGGAAGGTTTGACGATATTCGCTCAGGTCATTAGGGCAGTCAAAAAGTCTTTCAGAGACAGAAAAATGCATTGAAACCTGCGGGTTTTTTTCCAAGATTTTTTCTCTACTTTGGGCCTTCATATTATTAGATATAAACATAATCTCGTTAGCCTAATGACCAGAGGCGACTATCGTCAAACCTTCCTCTTTAGAATGAGCCCTCAACCAGCCCACAATTTGCTGAAATAAGGACAGCATTTGTTTTCCCGCAAACCCATGTTTTCTAGTAAGATTCTAGTAAGATTCTAGTTGTAACCAGCGGGTAGACATAGTCCCCCTTAAGGGGGTAGTTACACGTCGGTTACAATTAGAAAATCAGTGTGAACAACCTGTATGCAAAAAAAGAGTTTGGTAACACTGAGAAACACGCACTGCCTGATGAACACGAGATGGCGTTGCTTGCTATTTCCATATTATATAAAATGATTTCGAGTTATATTTGTTTGTTATTAAAAAAATAAATGTATAAAATTTAACATTTGCCAATTATTCTTCCCCTTTTACATTCCACACCCTTGCAATTAAGGAAACGCGAAGTTATAATTAAACTGCGGATCTTTACGCATTGGTCCTCCTGACTAGGCGCCATCTCGTCTAAACTAACTGAACTAAATTTGGCTCTAGCTTGCTCTGCACTCTGTCCGTAATACGGGGAAATTCTGCTAATGTGAATGCAATCACGACTGAACGTTGTTTGACCTTATACGAGCATATTGTGAGCTGGGTGAGAGCTCATTCTACAGAGGAAGGTTAGATCTAGCGCGCTCCAGTCATTACACAAGTCAAAAAAGTCTTTTAGAGACAGAAAATGCATTGAAATCTGCGGGTTTTTTTCCTAGATTTTTTCTCTACTTTGGGCCCTCATATTATTAGATATAAACATAATCTCTTAACCTAATGACTGGAGCGCGCTAGATCTAACCTTCCTCTGTAGAATGAGCCCTCACCCAGCTCACAATATGCTCGTATAAGGTCAAACAACGTTCAGTCGCAGACCCATATTTTCTAGTAAGATTCTAGTTGTAACCAAGGTGTAACTACCCCCTTAATTGAATCGGTAGACGTGGAATAATAAATTGACGATTTTTATACTCTGTGTCCAAATAGACCGTGGACCTAAACATAGACATCGCGAAAGAAACAACCTAACATTCCAATGTGATTGGAACACGAGTCGACCCTGTATACACTATGTGCAGTGATCCTTGCGTTCACGTTACGGCAAACTGTTAAATCGCGTATTTTAATTTGCGTTTCATTTTTATTCGTCAACTGGCGACTAATCGAATATTTTCGAGCGGCGACGCGCGTACGCGGATTATCCGGATGGCTAAATATTTGGCATGTGTCGAGTCCTGTGCGACAACAACGACAGCGCACGAGCGATGAAAACGTGGAAGCCGAGCTGAAATCATAATCGTTTTCCGGGTCGCGTGAGCCCGGAGCTTGAAATCAAACCGGGAAGTGCATCCCACGTGCTCGACGATCCGTTTATGTAGATTTCTCCTTGAAACGGTAGTTCACTGGGATCTCCCGGTCCAACGGTATCCTTCCTTGCCCCTGTCGTGGGAGTATGGTGTGCCGATCGATGAATTCCCAGGAGGTTCATCTCGCCCGCGCACACCGGAAACCAGACCAAAGGATTCGGGGAGGACGAGGATCATTGTAAATGGCTAGAGGCAATCTGATTCATGGACAGACGAGACACGTACTACGGCAAACAATCGGTGAAATACACTACCGCTCAAACGTATGTGGACACTTACCATGTTCATGAAATTTGTGATATATAATGTATATTTTTATCATCAAACAATATTTGTTGCTAAAGTCTATTATGAATATGTATGTAATGTGTTCTAATAGTACCAAAATAAACAATTTAGTTATCGAATTTTCTTAAATAAATAAAAGAAAAACTATGGGATCACATAGATAGATAAGTCCGAAAACGATGTTCCAACTCTGAAAAACATTTGTGGGAAATATTAGAATCTGAGTGGAACCTTATTGAAAGTGAAGTAATGAAAAAGTTAATAGCCAGAATGCCGCGACTAGTTAACGCGGTCATAAAAGCACGCGGTGGATATGTAGACGAAAAGAAAATATAATTATTTTTTATCATTATCGGTGAGATATTTAATAAATTATTATTAAAATATCTTCTCCAATACTGTACGAACTGAAACACATACGAGATAATCAAATTTACCAAAGATATCAGAACTTTTTTCAGGTAGTTATAAGAATTAAGGAAGTGTCCACATACTTTTGAGCGGCAGTGTATGCGCGCAGCTCGCCGGAAGTGGTTACTTTTCTCGCGTAAATTCGAGGAACAATTCTACTGGGTTAATCACGCGACCAACTCGGATTATTCTGTTGCCAGTAGACCGACCTGAAATCTGTTCATCTAGTAATCTAGTGTAACGTGATTCAAAGGGAGCTTCAGCACTGCAACTACCGAGCCCTAAACCAGGCTGACGTAGTACAGTTGTGAGCATGTACAGTAAGGAGCATAACTGATCACGCACACTTTCAATCAGAATAACTTTTTTATGAATGGACCAAACGACTTCAATTTCTCTATAAGACTAGAAGAATTAGTTTAGTAAATGACGTCTAAAACATATTTTGAAAAAATACATTTGGTCCGAATTGCGAAAAAATATAGTAAAAATTGATTTTGACTACTTTTTTAGCTGGGCCAATAAAGAAGATGTGTTTGGTCAACTCGTATAAATTATATACGCTCTGAAAATTTCATTGAAATCGGTTAATTGGTTTACGAGGTATAAACGATCAAAAGTGGTAAAACGGCCGAAAATCTAGAAAAATTTGCAACTTTTACCACTTTAAATCGTTTATACCTCGTAAACCAATTTCAATGAAATTTTCAGAACGTACAGTCGGTGTACAAAGTATTCGTACACCTTTTAAAAACGAATAAATTTTTCAAAATTGGACACAGCAACTTGAGTTTTCTTGAGGGATTAGAAGGGTTAGTTTACTAGCTAATGTGTAAGTTATTTTTTTTGTAATTGTTATTGGTCGCAATTACGAAGGGAACAGTAAAGACCACGATTTTTTAATTTTTTATCTGTGCCCATAATGAAAATTTGAAACATGTATTTTCCAATACTGTACGAACTGAAATACATACAAGATAATCAAATTTACCAAAGGCATCTTAACTTTTTTCAGCTAGTTATAAGAATTAAGGAAGTGTCCACATACTTTTGGGCGGCAGTGTACATACATATAATAATATACTGTATAAATAATCTAATTTGCCATTGCTGTTGACAAATCTAGCATGGTAAGTCCCTACCAGTAAAACGCAGATCTTCAGGAAGATTTTCAGGAAGTTTCGAATAATGTGTTGGTTGTTTCCTTATGTTGTCGATCGTATATTGTTGTTCAAAACGATATTATTAAGGGTGTGGGTCGGATTTTGACCTTGGTCGAGTGCGAGTGTGGTAGTACCTTAACACACCGATAGATACTGTATACGTACACGAGATTGCAAGGGTTCCGTAGATTTCGTTTGCTGTCTCTCTAACGCACATTTGGGGCCCCTACGTAGTCACAATCGCTAGATAAAAGACCCACAATTACGGGATGCTTCCATATATGGCCTACTTTTGCGTTTTCGAGGCGTAATTTGCATTATTCGGCAGCATGTAGCGTAGTTTCACAAATATTGGACGAAGCGACAGTGCTGCCATTGTCGAGACACATACATTTTCTTAAATATCGAGAGATTTAGGGTTCTTATAGACCAAAATGTAGGCATCCCGGAATTCAGGGTCACATACAATGTCAATGAAACCTTTATTATGTTAAACTATACGTGTTTAAACACAGCAAACGAAATCTACGAAGTAGATCCCTATACGGGAGATTTTGGTGCAAGTATTAGTTCCATGGCATTTTTAGCTAGGAGCGCTAGCGTTTTTAGTCACTATTTTACCGATATTTTACCAATACAGTGACTGAATCGGTAAAACAGTGACTAAAAACACTAGCGCTCCTAGCTACAAATGCGGAGGGCACCGATACTACGACCAAGGTCAAAATCCGACCCACACCCTTAATGATTTCGGCGCACTGGTTCGATCAAGTATTAAGAATAAACATTATTTGCAAATTTTCACAAACTCTCTATTTCAACGTTTCGATCTTTATTTAGATCATTATCAAGAAATCTTTAAAAAATTGCGTCTGTAAAATAATAATTGATGCAAGAAAACTTTTCAATTTATATGGATTTAAACTAATGTGAGAAAAAAGCTACTTACTTGCTTAGTGCAAAATAAAGTAATAATTCATATTGTAAAGTTTTAGAGAAACACGTGTTGGTGCTGTGGCAATGTACTTGGTAATGATGTATACTTGAATCAATAAGACATATAGAAACGAAACTAGCTTTATATCGATCGTTAATACGTAGATCGAAATTTGGCGCTAAATTCAAATTATTTTTACAGACGCAATTCTTTAAAGATTTCTTGACAATGATCTAAATAAAGATCGAAACGTTGAAATAGGGAGTTTGTGAAAATTTGCAAATAGTGTTTATTCTTAATACTTGATCGAACCAGTGCGCCGAAATCATTAATAATGTGTTGGTTGTTTAGAAACGTATATTTGACTTTTGGATCGATTTTGCTGCTGAATTGATATATATTAAAGTCAACTTCACTGGAAGAAGTTGAACGTATGATTTCCAATTATGTTCCAATCTTAAAATCCTTCTCCCCAAATTGAATATGATTAGAAGAGAGAGTTAATGGAATTCGAGGCTCATTAATTTCGCGAAGGGCTTTAAACAAGCCCGAATATGTGCTCGTAAGTAAACTTCAGCTTCCCGAAATGATATTTCGAGTTTAATGGATACATTCCCGCGTTAGACTTAATTGAGAGCGACGCAGACCCCGGTGATAGCTAATTTTCGAGCGAACCAGTGACTCGTTGGTAAAACGATCTGATTACTGGTGGCACGGTAATCTGATGATCTCCGGGCTAGTTTAAATCGACCGGCACCCCTTCTCGTTTACGCACTGGCACTTATTTATAAATATATTGCCAGGCTGCATCGATTTAACCGGCTTATACGTACCTCCTTCGCGAGGAAAGCTTTCGCGAAAGCGCTTTA
This sequence comes from Lasioglossum pauxillum, assembly GCA_933228785.1. Classification (NCBI taxonomy): domain Eukaryota; kingdom Metazoa; phylum Arthropoda; class Insecta; order Hymenoptera; family Halictidae; genus Lasioglossum; species Lasioglossum pauxillum. The sequence goes on along the minus strand of OW121705.1, from coordinate 39,665,826 downwards.
TCATCCGCAGACGTTCGTCTCTCGCCGCGGCAAGAAAATGAAACGGGACAGGACGCGAAGAAACTAATGCGCCCGAAGAGAAGGTATTCCGGGAGAAGTCGAAAGAGCAATCCGTTACTACATTGTCACCGAGAGCTCGGCTCACTCTTCCGACGAAGAAATTTGATGGAGTGCTCGGAAGCACGGCCAGATAAACGTTATTAGTTATCGCCCGAGATTATTAATTGTTTCAACTCCGGGTCGGAGCGCATTGTGACATCGTTCGCAAATACCGTTTTTTATCAGACCGGTTATAATTACTACTTTTATAAACACCGTTTATAAAAGTATGCTACAGTTTGGTGAGATCGACTCTTCTGGGACCCCTCTTTCAGTCCCACCCGCGTCTTCAGAAATTCAGTCAGCAGGTAATATGTTAAAAACATACAGGGAAACTCCATTTATATGAACTAAATGTTGGAAGTGCCTGGTTAACTGAACTCTAGCTGAGCGAAATCCTCTGATATGAACGTGAACTCGTAGTCAGTAGTGATCTCCGATTATACAGGGTGTCCCAAAATTCCTGAACATCCCGGAAATAGGAAGTCCCTGAGACCATTTCAAGCGACATTTTCCTTTGCAAAAATGTTATCCGCGGCTTTGTTTAGGAGTTATTAACGAAAAACACGGACCAATCAGAACGCGACCTAGACTCGAGCTGCCACAGACGGCCAATAGAAAATTGGCGCGCCGCACAGTGGGCCGGATTGGGGTTAAGTGTGACATTTCCTCGTAACTTTTAATTCGTAAAAGATATGAACGCGAAACTTTGACTGGACAATGTTGTAATGTCAAATGAAGGATTAGTTAAGAAAAAATACATCAATGTTATTACTATTATTATTATTGCCATTAGTATTATAATTATTATTAGTATTATCACTATTATTACATTTCTTGTTATTCCATTATTAATTCTCGGGCTTCTGGATCTAATTCCTTAATTTTTTTATACGCGATTTCACTCTAATGGTGCTCATGTACGGATTTGAAGTCAGAAGGAGGCGATATCTGTGTTTGTTGCAATTCTGGAAGATTTTCTAGTATTTCTCGTTCTAAATTGTTTAAAATCTTTGTTATATATATTATATATTATATATAACTTTGTTACATATATGTATAATAACCGTTAACCGGGATTAAGCTTTTAAAGATGTTGCAAATTGCAAGGAGACAAGTAACTATTGGACCATGTCCTAGATGATCACCAAATAACGAGGTTGTGTTAATCTTTAAAAAGGTCTCCTATTCACATACTAATCATAAACCCAAGTACGACGGCAGACCCTCTGTACCGCTATTCCCTTCGCGAAGGCATACGGAAGGTATACGGAAGGTATACGGAAGGCAAAGAATACGATTTCTGCTGATAGACTACAATCTTGTAATAGAAAAGTACGAGGACAAATTAATTCAAGAATTCTTTCCAAGGTAACAAAGAGTTCGCTACGCGACAGACGCTCCGCTCACTATTCGAACGTCAATAGCTTCAAACAGGAATAATTTGAAAGCTGGACCGAGCTGGACACTAATTTTTTTACGATTATGTAGAGGAAGGTTTACTAAAAATAGTCCAATTTGTTAGAAACTGGGACATCCTGGGACCTGAAAGATCTCCGTTACCGATTATATAGAATTTTAAAAATTTTCTCCATTTAGTTCAGCATTAACTTTTAATATATTATGCAGGCTAATTAATAATGTAAGATACGATTTCTTATCGCAAAAATCTGCTCTTCAATTTAAAAAAAAAGCGAGAGAAAATATTAAATAGCAATGTCAGGGCATCGCATCAAATAGAAGCAATTTTTCTCGTGAAAAAATACTCCTCTTGAAACGTCCAACTTTCAATGTTTATTACAACTATAATATTTATTAAATTGTACTATTTTTTTCATTTCCGAGGTCTATGGACATTTGGGAAACAATGTTCATATATTAGATATCGATACGAGAAAGTTCGTTTTAGGGGTGAATGTCACACTTTTCCCCAATCCGGCCCACTGTGCGCCGGGCCGACTGTGCCAACTCGCGTCTAGATCGCGCTCTGATTGGTCCGTGTTTTTCGTTAATAACTCTTAAACAAAGCCGCGGATAACATTTTTGCAAAGGAAAATGTTGCTTAAAATGGTCTCAGGAACCACTCCCTTTCGGTAAGTTCATGAATTTTGGGACACCCTGTATAAAGGGTGTCTCAGCTGAAGGAGGCCACCTAAATATTTCCTTAATTTTTAATGGCACAAAAAGAATATTTATGACATAATTTAAATGGTATCGAAGGAGGCATATCATAGAAGAACAATTTTTATTTGTCCGGTTATAAACTTATTTTTTTTTATAACGAAGAAAATAACGATGACCTTGAAAAAACTGAAAGAATAACCGGGCAAAAGAAATTGTTCTTCTACGATATTCCTCCTTCGATACCATTTCAATTATGCCACAAATATCTTTTGTGCCATTAAAAATAAAGGAGATATTTAGGGGCCTCCTTCAGCCGAGATATCCTGAAAATGAAGTTCCACTGTAGTTTCTCTATCCCTATTTTTATTTTCTTTGTGTTTTGAACAGAACATTTATAAAAGTTTTGTGCTTCGAAAGACAGGCACTATGGATCCGACCGGAGGAACAGAAGATTCCGAAAAATTTGTAAATATACTTTACATTAGTATTTTATAATGTAAGATTAGTATTCTTATACAGGGTCATCCGTTTTTAAACGGACAAACGTAAACCAGCTATAAAGAACCCCAAATGGAACAAGTTTTACCCCTGCCACTTTTTTTGTTTCGGCCTTGATTTCTAGAAAATTGCAAAAAACCATAATTTTTTTAGTTCACATAAACTTGAATATCTCGGGACTCCAGTGATGAATCTTGATGATTTTTCCTTTGTTTGGTTTAAAATAAATAGGGGCATCTTTTTTGTTAACAAAATATTTTTGTATGACCTTCGGATCTTTGTATTTTTGGCATAGAGCACGTCGTGGAAAAATTATGGTTTTTTGCGATTATCTAAAATTCAAGGCCGAATCAAAAAAAGTGGTAGGGGTAAAAATTGTTTCATTTGGGGTCCTTTATAGCTGGTTTACGTTTGTCCGTTTAAAAACGGATGACCCTGTATATAAAAATGGATATAAGGATTCACCCCTAGCACAGATTACCATTACTTTTTAGACACCTTTTACACTTTCCGCCAAATTATTACAACGTTTAATCGGAATCATACGTGAGAAAAAAGTATCCCAGAAGAATCGATCTAACGATTAAAATAAAACAATGAAATAGCAACACTTACTGAGATCAGAGAGCGACACTTTCTCCAGGAAAGGATCAACGACAGGCAGCTGAAACAAGAAAATACAAAATGTTAGTCTACTTGTAAACATTCTTAAAATTATTACACTGAGAAAAAAAAAGTAGTTACTTCAATAACACGCGTGTTATTGTAATTTTTTACTTCGATGAATATCAATGTATTCTTTTCAATAGTATGAAAGTTAGAAGCAAATCGTGATGTATTTGAATTGTCTATCATGAAATGATTGAAAATATTATTTGATTCAATACCGTATATTATTATTCGTAATATTTCTTTTTTTCCTTCAATCAGATATGTTGTTAAAAAAATTTAGAAATTGGTTTGAGGCCATATCTTATTTTTTTGAAAACATTGATGGTCAAGCTATTGGCTTATATGATTCGCGGAAATGAGTTTTGCTATTGAAATTCAATAGTATTAAATATTAAAATAAGTTCATATGATATTGGCACTATTCAATAGTACATCTTATTGAATCAACATATATCTTTTTGGTTTCGATTTTTTTCTCAGTGTACGGATAATCTATTGTTCAAATTTAACAATCTACCATCACTGGTTCCAGATTTTTATTTTACGATTATTGACATAATAAAAATAATTGCATAAGAAATGATTGTATAGATATCTCTAGTGAAGCAGATATTACAATAAGAGCTGCACAAAGTCTAAATCAAATCAATCTCGTCATTTTTATAAGGGAACATGTACCAGTTAATTTTAAGGCTCGATAAGTTTAGTGTTAAGAGAAAACTTGTTGAGTAATTATTGCCTGTTAAGTCTGATTTAATGTTTCTCTCGAGTTTATTCGAGCGCGAATAGAACAAAGAGCAAGAATAAGTACCAACGCCTTCTTCAACAGAGATTTCGGACTGAACGGTTGTCTCTTCTTCACGTTCGTCGTTATTTTCGAGTACCAACTCGAGAAGATACCGGAGGAGCTGGTACTGTGAGCCATCGCGGTGCCAGGAGTCTTTGCGACACTTCCGGTCGGTTCGCTGGTTTGCCGACGGAACAGCATTTTCGCGATTCGATATGTACTTCGGTCGGGAGCGCGTAACCACGGAATTTAACACGATTGCAGTCGATCTAACACCTCAAGTTTCGAAAACCTTCGAGTACTCCGAAACTTCCGACGAGTTCTCTAGCCGCCATATTGGTTGCCATCACTCAAACACTTTGTTAAACGAATCTTGTATAACTGACTTGAACGAACTTGATAGTTTCACGGTTCGGTAAACATTTCGTGAAATCTTCAGGGCGAGTTTTCCACCGAAACATTCCGTTTTGGACGTTCCCTTGTCACAGCGTTATCGCTGAACACATTCTTCCAGGTTCGGCGAGGAAGTAATTGAACATCGAAATCAACAGGCAACTTATAAAGCACATTTTCAAATAGTTCTTTGCGTCTGATGGAATTAGTGCAACATATTTATATCCGATAAGTTCGATGAGCTTTTCACGTATTCTAAGTTATTCTCAGTTATTCTAAAATTTTCTACAATAAAAATCGTTAATAAAAAGTTGATTATTATTGAAATTTAAGATAATGTACACAAAATATAAAGAAAAAAATTCGAAGAACTAAATGATTAAAAAATATCGATTTTTATACTTTTTGGTTACAAATAACAGTTATTAGTGTTCAATTGGATCCTTTTCGATAACTGTTATCGATGAAGAAAAACCGAAAATTGTTTCTCATGTTGAGAGAAATTCATTTTGATCACTTAGAACAGTTATCAATGAGAGAAATTTATTTCCGTCGCTCATAACAGTTATCGATCGAATTTCTTTTCACTTGTTTATAATAATTATTGATAAGAAAATTTATTGTGGTTGCTTATTTAATTATTGAGTTGTCTACTCTTTTTCGAATGGAGCAAGCCTATGAAATTCATTAAGAAGGTTTCGTGCAACAAGACGAATCATCAGAGCATAAGAACAACACAAAATCTGTTTGTTTGTCACATTAAATTTTGATTGTAGCAATTAATTTTGCGGATAAAAAATTTATGAAATCATTGATCGTGTATCAAACTGAAAGTTGTACTATTTAATAATAACTATTACAAATTTCCTTCATCAATAACTGTTATGAGCGGTCGATTTAAATTTATGTTATTGATAACTGTTATGAGCGATCGAAATTAATTTATCTCATCGAATAACTGTTATGAGCGATCGAAATAAATTTCTCTTATCGATAACTGTTATGAGCGATCGAAATGAATTTTTCTCAACGATAATATTTACCAACAAGAGAAAAAATTTAATAATAATCCTTATTTGTAACCAATACAATTTTAGTCGATGAAATACTTGTTATTCCATGACTCTTTCTCTTTTTGGTTATAACAATTATGGTCCCTGGTTCTCAGTCCTCTACTAACATTAATTCAACAATGTCGTGACACGACTATACAGTTTAAATTAGAATGTACAATCTTTAAAACAAAAAGACAATCTTTAAAACAAAAAGACGACTAATATTATTTATCTTCTGAAGCGGAAACTGAAAATCATTAAAACACGTCGAGGTCGTAGCTCGCGTTTCTTTATGACTCAAACAAGTTTCCAGTGACGAATTTATTGCGAGTTCATAGAAATAATTACTCGGTCGAAGACGCGTGTAGAATTTAGAAAATTGTAAACGACATGCCATCATTCTCATACTCGTTTTAATGATTAAACTTCGCGGCGACTATGCTAATGGCGGCGGGAACCAGTTTTAAAACGCGAGGGAACTATCCACTTGTTACGGAAACGTTAATGAACGAGAATCTCGGACTGTAATATTGTGTAAATATTACACCCGCACACATTTTACAAAACCCGAGCCGTAAAAGGTATGAAGAAATTCTTTTCCCGTGTACTTTCTGTCTTCCGAGAGCACAAATTTCATTTTTCAGACCTTAACAAGGACACCGAGCGTGTAATATTACATACTGCGACTTGGACGGACGCTTTATGAAATCCAGGACGTATAAGAATAAAAATAAAGGCAATTTTTCATTCTCAACTCTATTTTGCTAACGTGAATTCTTCCGAACACGTTTGTTAAATCTCAAACGCGCAATATTTCGTATCATCGTCGCGCGCAAAGATTTATAAACCTTTTGCGTGTACCTTTCACGAAAATTGATTTTCATAAAGGACTATCGAAGACAACGTATCGAACGAACAAGCGGAAGTACCTATGAAAAGCACTTCGTCCAAATTAGCGTCGCATATGTGATACTAATTGCATCGAGTGCAGGCTGTGCATACAACACAGACTATTTAACACGTTTGCCTCGGAGGTCAACACTGACCTAGTCTACAACATTACACGGAACAAACATGGAATTCAACAGCTCTCACAGCAGAGTGAAATAAGCTTATCGGAGAATTTTATTTTATCTCAGAGCTTCAATTCATCGATATAAAAATAAAAATGTAACTTTGTAGAAAGTTTGATTTTTATCTCGGTTAATGCACAATTATTCCTACTTGATTTCTCTTTTTATTGTATAAAGAATATATAATATTACCGGAGAATAACCAATTTTATTTTATCTCAGAGCCGCAACTCATCGATGTAAAAATAAAAATGTAACTTTGTAGAAAGTTTGATTTTTATCTCGGTTAATGCACAATTATTCCTACTTGATTTCTGTTTTGATTGTATAAAGAATATATTATCGGAGTATATTCAATTCTATTTTATCTGAAAGCCCCGACTCGTCGACATAAAAATAAAAATGTAACTTTGCAGAAAGTTTAAATATTTTATTTCGGTTAATGCACAATTATTCCTACTTGATTTCTCTTTTTAATTGTATAAAGAATATATAATATTACCGGGGAATAACAAATTTTATTTTATCTCAGAGACGCAACTCATCGATGTAAAAATAAAAATGTAACTTTGTAGAAAGTTTGATTATTTTATTTCGGTTAATGCACAATTATTCCTACTTGATTTCTCTTTTTATTGTATAAAGAATATATAATATTACCGGAGAATAACAAATTTTATTTTATCTCAGAGCCGCAACTCATCGATGTAAAAATAAAAATGTAACTTTGTAGAAAGTTTGATTTTTATGTCGGTTAATGCACAATTATTCCTACTTGATTTCTGTTTTGATTGTATAAAGAATATATTATCGGAGTATATTCAATTCTATTTTATCTGAAAGCCCCGACTCGTCGACATAAAAATAAAAATGTAACTTTGCGGAAAGTTTGAATATTTTATTTCGGTTAATGCACAATTATACCTACTTGATTTCTCTTTTTATTGTACAAAGAATATATAATATTACCGGAGAATAACAAATTTTATTTTATCTCAGAGCCGCAACTCATCGATGTACAAATAAAAATGTAACTTTGTAGAAAGTTTGATTTTTATCTCGGTTAATGCACAATTATTCCTACTTGATTTCTGTTTTGATTGTATAAAGAATATATTATCGGAGTACATCCAATTTTATTTTATCTGAAAGCCCCGACTCGTCGACATAAAAATAAAAATGTAACTTTGCGGAAAGTTTGAATATTTTATTTCGGTTAATGCACAATTATACCTACCTGATTTCTCTTTTTATTGTACAAAGAATATATAATATTACCGGAGAATAACCAATTTTATTTTATCTCAGAGCCGCAACTCATGGATGTAAAAATAAAAATGTAACTTTGTAGAAAGTTTGATTTTTATCTCGGTTAATGCACAATTATTCCTACTTGATTTCTGTTTTGATTGTATAAAGAATATATTATCGCAGTATATACAATTTTATTTTATCTGAAAGCCCCGACTCGTCGACATAAACATAAAAATGTAACTTTGCAGAAAGTTTGAATATTTTATTTCGGTCAATGCACAATTATACCTACTTGATTTCTCTTTTTATTGTATGGAGAATATATTATCGGAAAATATGAAATTTTAGTTTATAACTAAACTAAACTATAAATAATCTATTATTTAGTAACTTTGCAGAAAGATTCAAGGTATAGTAGGAATGGAGACACGTGAATATTTTTATCTTGGTTAATGCACAATTATTTGCGCTTTTTTCTCTTTTCATTGTATAACAAATATTTTATCGGAAGAAATTAAATTTTATTTTGTCCCAGGCCCGCGACTATTAAAAATAAAAATGTAACTTTGCAGAAAGATTCGGAGTGTATCAGTAACGGAGAGACGTGAATATTTTTATCTTGGTTTATGCACAATTATTCCCACTTATTTCCTCCTTTTATTGCACGAAGAAAATATTATCGGAGGATATCCAATTTTATTTCATCCCAGACCCGCAACTGTTAAAAATAAAAATGTAACTTTGCAAAAAGATCCAAAGTACAATAGTAATGTAGAGACGTGAATATTTTTATCTTGGTTAATGCACAATTATTCCCACTTATTTCCTCTTTTTATTGTATAAAAAAAATATTATTGGAGGATATCCAATTTTATTTCATCCCAGACCCGCGACTCTTAAAAATAAAAATGTAACTGTGCAATAAGATCCAAAGTATAGTAATCCAGAGACGTGAATATTTTCATTTCGGTGAATGCACAATTATTCGCACTTGTTTTATCGCGATTGTCTTTACAACGAGCACTGTGGCAATGGACGTGTTATCAGGGTGGACGAAGATGTTGCGCGACATCACTGTGAAACGATTTAGATGCCACGGCCTTCTCAGATGCACTGTGTCTTCGAGGAACGAACGACCGATTCGAGTATCACAGATGCCACATTAGCATTGGACGTCGCTGACCACTGGCGCTGAATACAAATGAGCCGAGACAGAACTGTTTGCCGAAGGAAATGATTCCTTTGTGGCACGATCTATTGACACCGAGAAGTGGAACAATCTGAGACAAAGAACCATCTTTTTTTATCGTTGGATCTCATTGGAAACTTGCGCCGATCCCTGTTTCCTCCATTGTTTACTGCTTATACAGTCAGTTTAAAATTGGTTGTAGAGAAATAATATTGAGAATAAATAATAAAATCATTATATTATTTATGTGATCATTTACTTTTACTTTTAATTATCTTATTCGGCTGAAACTCGTACACCGAGGTCCCTAAATCTTTTTAATACGTCCCTGCTCCGGTGACGATGCAAATGATGATTTGTTTATCAAGTAAAGTCGTTTATTTATCCTTTGTTTAGATACTACCGTTTCTAATCTATCGAGTAAAAAATAGAAAGAGTAATTCAGTCTAAATAAAAAATGGAAGCTTAAAAAGAGGAAGCTTATCCAAGAATTGTGAGGCCATTGAAAGATTCTGCCTACGTCGTCAACTGAAGTGCTCGAGTTCGTTTATCTGTCCGGCACATTTACGAAATGTCTCGACTGTAACAGCAACCACCTAACAATTTTCGATAACGAAAGATAACTCGTTTACAACTAAATCCCGAACGTCCCAAGCTCTACCATTCCTTGTGGGCGAGTCTCGCCGATGGGCTCGCCTAATCCACTTACGCTGAGAAACGGCCAAGATAAAAATTCCTAGCAACCGGAGAGGTCGAGTTTTCTTTCCTTAAAAATCTGATTTTACGGGAAATGGGGACCCGGTTACCGGTTTTGCTCGACTGATAAATCACTTCCAACGTGTCTGAAGTATTCTAGAGGCAGAGGACATGTTCCCAACGAGTGGCCATACTTTCCTAATAAAATACCCTCACTGCTAGCTTGCAATCTCTTGCCAGATATCAAATACTTCGGTCGCTCATGTGTGAATGGTACAGTTGGTCGTTCTCAGTTTGAGAAATTCGATTCTTTTTCAACCTTGTAACCGGAGATGACGAGCTAACGAGTCATTCATGTTTGTTGTCGTCATTCAGACCCGCTTCATTTTTACCTGAATTCAACGAATAACTGGTTCACTTAATTGTGTGACAGTGTCCATATGGGAATTAATTATATTTACGTCGATTATAGTAAAATTATTGTTATCTTAATTTCACTTGTGTTTCGTATGTCTTCGTAAGGGTTGAAGAATTGAAAAGAGACGCGGTTAAGAAAGTGATTAGACTGCGGATCTTTATGCAAAACAAAAATGTTTTGCATTGATTGTGGGAAGCAAGAATAACATAAGAATTGATTCCATCCCTTAACGACTTTGTTGCATTAAAAGCAACATTACAACATTCTTGAATTTTTTAATCTTTCACTGTTTTATATTTCGCTCAACCAAATTCTTCATAAATGCATAAAGATCCGCAGTCTAGTGATTAGACTATGACGACTAGATTACGGATCTTTATGCAAAATAAAATGTTTACACATCAATTACGATCTTTAGAAGCCAAGTAACAATTTATTTTCCTCGTTAATACTTTTTATATGGTAAAAAAAGTGTATAGACACTGTTGAACTCATTTAATCTTTTTACTGTTTCGAATTACACCTATTCATTCTTGTCACAAACGCATAAAATCTGCAGTCTAACGATGACAGGACAGCGGATCTTCATGCAAGAAAAAAATGTTGTGGATCGATTACAGGAGACAGAAGTTCAATAAAAAAAAGTAATTCCCCTTTCAATAATTTCAACAAGTCGAAGAGAATGTAACAAATGTTATTAAATTCTTTTAACCAAGTAATTTTTACCGCATATGCATAAAATCCGCAGTCTAATGATGACTGGACAGCGGATCTTTATGCAAGAAAAAAATGCTGTGGATCGATTACAGGAGATAGAAGTTCAATAAAAAAGCAATTCCGCTTTCAATAATTTCAACAAGTCGAAGAGAATGTAACAAATGTTATTAAATTCCTTTAATCAAGTAATTTTTACCGGAAATGCATAAAAACCGTAGTCTAACTATGACGGGACAGTGGATCTTTATGCAAGAAAAAAATGCTATGGATCGATTACAGGAGACAGAAGTTCAATAAAAAAGCAATTCCCCTTTCAATAATTTCAACAAGTCGAGAAGATTGTAACAAATGTTATTAAATTCCTTTAACCAAGTAATTTTTACCGCAAATGCATAAAATCCGCAGTCTAATGATGACTGGACAGCGGATCTTTATGCAAGTAAAAAATGTTGTGGATCGATTGCAGAAGACAGAAGTTCAATAAAAAAGCAATTCCCCTTTCAATAATTTCAACAACTCGAAGAGAATGTAACAAATGTTATTAAATTCTTTTAACCAAGTAATTTTTACCGCAAATGCATAAAATCCGCAGTCTAATGATGACTGGACAGCGGATCTTTATGCAAGAAAAAAATGCTGTGGATCGATTGCAGGAGACAGAAGTTCAATAAAAAAGCAATTCCTCTTTCAATAATTTCAACAAGTCGAAGAGAATGTAACAAATGTTATTAAATTCCTTTAATCAAGTAATTTTTACCGGAAATGCATAAAAACCGTAGTCTAACTATGACGGGACAGTGGATCTTTATGCAAGAAAAAAATGCTATGGATCGATTACAGGAGACAGAAGTTCAATAAAAAAGCAATTCCCCTTTCAATAATTTCAACAAGTCGAAGAGAACATCATAAATGTTTTCAAAATCTTTTAACCAAGTCATTTTTATCGGAAATGCATAAAATCCGCAGTCTAACGATGACAAGAAAGTGAAAATCGCAGGTATCGATACAACGTTATCGATCGTTGCGGTGTTGCTAGAAACTCTTTATTGTTCTCGACAGTGTAGAAAAGCAGCAGGCTTTTGATTTTTATTAAGACTTCCCATTGTTCTCATTTGGAAATGTTGTCTGCAAAGATATCAGTCAGAAAAATAGTGGTTGAACAAGGAATCACGTGGATGTAACTCGGCCGTCGAAGGGTCACAGGTGATCCGAGAAAATTAGAAAGTCTGCGTCGTTTTTCGCGGTCTCCTAACGAAACAAGCAAACGCTGAGTAGGCTGGTACGGACGTGAGAACAAGTCATCTCTCGAATAACTCGGACAAGCGGTGATTTTGCTCGCGACGAAGGTGTCGAGCAACGTGTTAACTGTTGCTCGTGCGTTACTTCTCGATGCAAACGCCAGAACCTTGCATTGAAGGAGCAAATGCGGCCTATAACCGCTCGTCGGAACACTATGGCACTCATTTGCATGTAGACGACGACGCGTGTTATTCATGATATCGCCAGAAATGGTCCTTACTGCCAGCAGGTCTCGACTAATTAATAGCCTTCGAAAAAGTACAAAATTTTCTATAGTAATTGCAATTGCAATTATAGGCCGTCAAGTTATCTGAAGTGGCTTTCAAATGGAAAGATCAGTTTGAGAAACTATGTTTTGAATCGCATGTCGGGTCCCGAGCGAGTCTTGGGTCCCAAAATCCTCGGGTACCCGAAGATAAAGTGACTCCGACTAATATTCGGACACTCTCACCCCTCATTCGTCCCTTGTGTAAATTTGACACAGTTTTCCAGAAATAAGTTATCTCTAGATAAATTTTTATGAAACTTCGTGTCTTTTATTTCTTTAATGCGAAACACATAACCGAGAATCTTAAGATATAGATTTATCTCAACAATTTGAATAAAGAAACATCGAGAAATAACTGTTTATCTTGTTATTTCATCGATCTTTTATCACTGTGTCAATTTCACACCGAAGGACATTCAGTTCGTGAAATGAGGGATGGATGAGGGTTAAAAAGGCGATAACTTTTCTAGTATTGGACGTGAAAAAGATATTTGAAGAAAATTGCAAGTTGTCGGAATTGCAGAGAAAATAGTAAAAGTTGTTATGTGGGCTTATATTAAAAATATAGACAACACGTTTCGTAGATCTGTATCAATGAAACATATTCTGAAAATTTCATCATAATCAGTCGACGTTGTAATGAGCCTCCAACGTTTAAAGATGGTAGAAATTGTAGTTTTCCACGATTTTCGGCATCTAACTACAATAAATGTAAGGATTCTTATATCTTTCAATGTATGTCGCTTTTCCCCGCATCAACCGATTTCGATGAAACTTTCGCAGTGCATATAATTGACGATATAAGTCCACAATAAAAAGTTGCAAAACGCAACTTTTAGTACTTCAACTTTAGTACAAATCCGACCAATTGCAATTTTCAAACAAAATATTTTTCGCATCCTGTAGTGAACTAATTGCTTTATCTTCCCAGAAAAGTTCGAATCGTATAGTCCAATTTTAAAAAAGTTATCGGCTTTTAGTGAACGTCCGAATATTAATGGGAGTATTTATGGATCGGATGAACTTCCTAACTTTGACCCCCAATTTTCACCGCTAATTTTTACCGCTGATCTTTTTGTCACACGTTGTACCTGGGAAGTTCTCGCACGTTCTGACCCGCACGACACTGTTTCATATAACACACATATTTGTTGGAAGGCAAGTGCAGTTGCACATACGAGGATTGCCGAAATCGCCGAGAATAAACCCAGGGGATGAGTAATGGCGAGGCATCTTCTTAACAAATTGCTGCCAATTTGTACGATTTCGCATATGCAGACAATCCGTGACACGATAGGGGTAGGGGGTGGGAACGGCAGACAACAATGAAACGACGAAAAGCTGGACAAGTGACAACAACAGAAGAAACGCGGTGGTTTCCGTGAATCACTTCGCATCTCTCGTTTTCTTTCTACGCGCGTCCCCCTCTTTTTTCAACCTGTGCGGACGCATACATCGACGAAGCGGCACGCACACGACCGGCTGATTCGATCCGTGCCAAGAATAGTAATGCCGCGGATAGCCATACGAGCGACCACGTAACAAGCACAATAAACGAACGCGGGATAGGATGAGGTAGGCGCCAAGCATCAGAGTCGGCCGTTGGACATATATTTCAACGCGCCGCTTTCCCACCGCCTGGTAACTTTCCAAAGTGTCCGGAAAATTTCCTCGGACGTTTTCTAACGTCGAATCTACTGCCTACACAAGATTCCGTTTTATCGCGGCTCACTCGATCGCTCTCGCTGTTCGCATCCAGCTTGCGCCCTCGTTCTTCGTCAATGAGCTCTTCTAGTTTAACACGTCGCACAGTGTTCGATTTTTATTTCGGTTAATGCACAATTATTCCTACTTGATTTCTGTTTTGATTGTATAAAGAATATATTATCGGAGTACATCCAATTTTATTTTATCTGAAAGCCCCGACTCGTCGACATAAAAATAAAAATGTAACTTTGCGGAAAGTTTGAATATTTTATTTCAGTTAATGCACAATTATTCCTACCTGATTTCTCTTTTTATTGTATAAAGAATATATAATATTACCGGAGAATAACCAATTTTATTTTATCTCAGAGCCGCAACTCATGGATGTAAAAATAAAAATGTAACTTTGTAGAAAGTTTGATTTTTATTTCGGTTAATGCACAATTATTCCTACTTGATTTCTGTTTTGATTGTATAAAGAATATATTATCGGAGTACATCCAATTTTATTTTATCTGAAAGCCCCGACTCGTCGACATAAAAATAAAAATGTAACTTTGCAGAAAGTTTGAATATTTTATTTCGGTTAATGCACAATTATACCTACTTGATTTCTCTTTTTATTGTATAAAGAATATATAATATTACCGGAGAATAACTAATTTTATTTTATCTCAGAGCCGCAACTCATCGATGTAAAAATAAAAATGTAACTTTGTAGAAAGTTTGATTTTTATCTCGGTTAATGCACAATTATTCCTACTTGATTTCTGTTTTGATTCCATAAAGAATATATTATCGGAGTACATCCAATTTTATTTTATCTGAAAGCCCCGACTCGTCGACATAAAAATAAAAATATAACTTTGCAGAAAGTTTGAATATTTTATTTCGGTTAATGCACAATTATACCTACTTGATTTCTCTTTTTATTGTATAAAGAATATATAATATTACCGGAGAATAACCAATTTTATTTTATCTCAGAGCCGCAACTCATCGATGTAAAAATAAAAATGTAACTTTGTAGAAAGTTTGATTTTTATCTCGGTTAATGCACAATTATTCCTACTCGATTTCTGTTTTGATTGTATAAAGAATATATTATCGGAGTACATCCAATTTTATTTTATCTGAAAGCCCCGACTCGTCGACATAAAAATAAAAATGTAACTTTGCAGAAAGTTTGAATATTTTATTTCGGTTAATGCACAATTATACCTACTTGATTTCTGTTTTTATTGTATAAAGAATATATAATATTATCGGAGAATAAACAAATTTTATTTTATCTCAGAGCCGCAACTCGTGGATGTAAAAATAAAAATGTAACTCTGTAGAAAGTTTGATTTTTATTTCGGTTAATGCACAATTATCCCTACTTGATTTCTGTTTTGGTTGTATAAAGAATATATTATCGGAGTATATTCAATTTTATTTTATCTGAAAGCCCCGACTCGTCGACATAAAAATAAAAATGTAACTTTGCAGAAAGTTTGAATATTTTATTTCGGTTAATGCACAATTATTCCTACCTGATTTCTCTTTTTATTGTATAAAGAATATATAATATTACCGGAGAATAACCAATTTTATTTTATCTCAGAGCCGCAACTCATGGATGTAAAAATAAAAATGTAACTTTGTAGAAAGTTTGATTTTTATGTCGGTTAATGCACAATTATTCCTACTTGATTTCTGTTTTGATTGTATAAAGAATATATTATCGGAGTACATCCAATTTTATTTTATCTGAAAGCCCCGACTCGTCGACATAAAAATAAAAATGTAACTTTGCGGAAAGTTTGAATATTTTATTTCGGTTAATGCACAATTATACCTACTTGATTTCTCTTTTTATTGTATGAAGAATATATTATCGGAAAATATCAAATTTTAGTTTATAACTAAACTAAACTACAAATAATCTATTATTTAGTAACTTTGCAGAAAGATTCAAGGTATATTAGGAATGGAGACACGTGAATATTTTTATCTTGATTAATGCACAATTATTTGCACTTGTTTTCACTTTTCATTGTATAACAAATATTTTATCGGAAGAAATTAAATTTTATTTTGTCTCAGGCCCGCAACTATTAAAAATAAAAATGTAACTTTGCGGAAAGATTCGGAGTGTATCAGTAACGGAGAGACGAGAATATTTTCATCTTGGTTAATGCACAATTATTCTCACTTATTTCCTCTGTTTATTGTACGAAGAAAATATTACCCGAGGATATCCAATTTTACTTCATAACAGACCCGCAACTCGTAAAAATAAAAATGTAACTTTGCAACAAGATCCAAAGTATAGTAATTGCAGAGACGAGAATATTTTCATTTCGGTAAATGCACAATTATTCGCACTTGTTTTCTCGCGATTGTCTGTGGAAAAAATTTGTATCTTCTAACTGATTCTTTTTCCACAGGGATTGGTGATAAATAGACTGCGGATTTTATGCATTTATGACAACAATAGGTAAGCACCATTTAAAGCAGTGGACATATTAAAAAGATTTAAAGACATCAGCGTCTTCGTTTCAATTTAATTAGATAATTAAACGAAGAAAGAAATGTTCACTTAGCTCTTGTGGCTTGCAATCGATGCAAACAATTTTTATTTTGCATAAAGACCTGCAGTCTAGCTATAAAAAAAGAATACAATTTCGCTTAATAAGCTGAGGACCTCTTTGCACATTTTGTTTATCGCTATTTATCACCGTGCAGTTACTCACAAAGTTTTGTTCGAAAATCTTTTTCAACAATTTACTATAATCAAAATCAATTCTTGTCATAAATAACAAATGTAAAATTTAGCTGTTATTTTTGATTCTGATTGACGGTAACCAAAAATTTGACTGAATTAGTTTCAGATCCGAATATGTTAATCTGTATCAGTGTAAGTATCGCACTAATTAAAATGCATAAAAATATATTTAAAAAGCAAGAAAGTTGTAAAAATAAAGATTAAACTAGAATATCGGAAAGCGCAAGCGTCAACGTTGAAGCGAAAGAGTATCACTAAAATGGGACATCAGGAGCTAATGGATCTTAACCCCTTAGGGCGATACCACGGGGAATGGGTTGGAACGCGCGGTATGTATGAGAATTTTTTATGGGAAATCTATGTGCTGAATTTTAACGATGCTTTCGCTATGAATAAAACATTCCTTGAACTTTAACATGTCGAATAAAATTGTGTTCATAGTATATATTCGTTCTCGTCGTTCGTTTTTGTCAAGTATTCGCTGACACAGCTGCTATCGATTAGAAAAATCGAACAAAAACGAGATTCCGTATTCTTGTTTTCTTTCTGAAAAGTCAGTTCGAATGATCCGACAGCATGCCAAGTCCATGGTCAACGCGTCGTGTTAATGGTCAATGAATTATTCCACGAACGTTTAAATTTGATGTGTTGCTTCGGCGTCGCGTGCCAACCAAAATAATCCAACTATTAATAGAGTTATTGCTTCGGGAATGAATTATAGACGGCGCAACGAGTGCGTCCAATCGACATCAAACCGAAATGTTGAAAAATTAAGACGGCCAACGATTCACTTATCCTGAGGAATGTAACACTCGGAAACAATGGAGCACATTCGATACTTTTCCCAATTATATTATTGGATTAGAGATTTTAAATTAAAATCCAAAGATAAAATTAATACATTTGGTCATTGATTCATTCAATAGCAACAATCATGGCAGAAAGTAATAGAACAGAATGAAAAGTATGTTATCGAATAAGTCTACGAAGAAATATCTTAATGTTACCTTTGGATTTTAATATAAAAACGCTACGAATTTTCGAATTACAAAAAGCTAAATTCTTAATCCATTGAAAGAGTACTAATTAAATTCTGTTAACTTTTTTAAAACGTTCTCTTATATGCAATGACTAGATTGCGGAATTTATTTATTTATTATTTATTTTATAAAATAATAGAAAGATTAACGAAACCTAAAAATACCAATATATTACCTTCAGCTTATTAAAATTATTAAAAGAAGAAAGACATTTTTTGTTTTGTTCCTATCCCTTGAAATTTTTATTTTACATACAAATCTGCAGTTTGGTAACGACTTTTTAATTAACAACATATTATTATTAACAGTTGAAGTTGTTAAAGGTGGGCGTTGGATCTGCCAGGAGTTTTCAGATCGCACAAATAGAAACGCCGATGATATTTCTAGTAATCAACAACTATTTTATCGGCTCGTGTTCGGCGCTCGATAGTCGGTCGCGGTTGAATACACGCCAGAAGCTAGTATATTATTTTTAGGATCGACTGCTTTGTCTCTTTTTAAGGCTCGAAGTCAACAAAGGTACCGCGAATGCCAAATGAACGGACGCACGAAATCTACTCCCTTCGATCGACCGAGAAACCCATTATAACGCGACATACAACGACAAAGCATTGAATCAGAGCCCTACACCGACTCTCTGAGAAATCAGCGAAATGGAACCGAGGCCTCGTAAAGCACGGAGCCGTGATAAAATTGGAGGAACAGCTTCACGGAAGAACAGTTCGAAATAGCGCAATAACGCTGTGTCTTATAATATCCCGTTTTCAATCAATAGACTGTGAATGTTTACACAAACGCACACTTTCGTGTGCTTGAATCGGTGAGATTTCAACAGAAATGTATTTCGTGATCGTACAACAGTTCAACTATTCGTTTGTGACCTCGCGCATTCCGTCAATTAAATACACTGTAAATTATATCATATTTAGCATCATTTTAATCCGAAAAATGTCACAAATAATTCGGCGAAAGTCCCATAAAAAATTAACAAATTTTGTGATTGTGTTTGTACAAGCTTCTTGGCCCCGCAGTAGATGGGATATTCGTTTTTCTTAAATCGTGCAATTCCCGTTTCTTAGATCGAACATTTATTGCATCATTATTCTTAAGCAATTCTAACTTCTCAGTAATATTTCCTGTACCTATTCCAGTTACATCTGGGTGCACAAGCTTCTTGGCCCCGCAGTAGATGGGATATTCGTTTTTCTTAAATCGTGCAGTTCCCGTTTCTTAGATCGAACAATTATTGCATCATTTATTTACCTATTCCAGTTACATCTGGGTGCACAAGCTTCTTGGCCCCGCAGTAGATGGGATATTCGTTTTTCTTAAATCGTGCAGTTCCCGTTTCTTAGATCGAACATTTATTGCATCATTATTCTTAAGAAATTCTAACTTCTCAGTAATATTTCCTGTACCTATTCCAGTTACATCTGGGTGGACAAGCTTCTTGGCCCCGCAGTAGATGGGATACTCGTTTTTCTTAAATCGTGCAGTTCCCGTTTCTTAGATCGAACATTTATTGCATCATTAGTCTTAAGCAATTTTAACTTCTCAGTGATATTTCCTGTACCTATTCCAGTTACATCTGGGTGGACAAGCTTCTTGGCCCCGCAGTAGATGGGATATTCGTTTTTCCTAAATCGTGCAGTTCCCTTTCTTAGATCGAACATTTATTGCATCATTTATTTACCTATTACAGTTACATCTGGGTGCACAAGCTTCTTGGCCCCGCAGTAGATGGGATATTCGTTTTTCTTAAATCGTGCAGTTCCCGTTTCTTAGATCGAACAATTATTGCATCATTTATTTACCTATTCCAGTTACATCTGGGTGCACAAGCTTCTTGACTCCGCAGTAGATGGGATATTCTTTTTTCTTAAATCGAGCAGTTCCCGTTTCTTAGATCGAACATTTATTGCATCATTATTCTTAAGCAATTCTAACTTCTCAGTAATATTTCCTGTACCTATTCCAGTTACATCTGGGTGTGCAAGTTCCTTGGCCCCGCAGTAGATGGGATATTCGTTTTTCTTAAATCGTGCAGTTCCCTTGTCTTAGATCGAACATTTATTACATCATTTATTTACCTATTCCAGTTACATCTGGGTGCACAAGCTTCTTGGCCCCGCAGTAGATGGGATATTCGTTTTTCTTAAATCGTGCAGTTCCCTTGTCTTAGATCGAACATTTATTACATCATTTATTTACCTATTCCAGTTACATCTGGGTGCACAAGCTTCTTGGCCCCGCAGTGGATGGGATATTCGTTTTTCTTAAATCGTGCAATTCCCGTTTCTTAGATCGAACACTTATTGCATCATTATTCTTAAGCAATTCTAACTTCTCAGTAATATTTCTTTTACCTATTCCAGTTACATCTGGGTGTGCAAGTTCCTTGGCCCCGCAGTAGATGGGATATTCGTTTTTCTTAAATCGTGCAGTTCCCTTGTCTTAGATCGAACATTTATTACATCATTTATTTACCTATTCCAGTTACATCTGGGTGCACAAGCTTCTTGGCCCCGCAGTAGATGGGATATTCGTTTTTCTTAAATCGTGCAATTCCCGTTTCTTAGATCGAACACTTATTGCATCATTATTCTTAAGCAATTCTAACTTCTCAGTAATATTTCTTTTACCTATTCCAGTTACATCTGGGTGCAGCGAAGTCGAAGTGTTTTAATGAATTCATTCCAGCAAGTCTGATTGTGAGCAAGTTCATCGAATAATTGTTAACGATTAATTAAACTGAAGAAGGCGCTTCTAGCATCGAGTTATACTCCGATTGAACGGAGGAGAGGTTCGTCGCGAAGATGGCGAGAAGTTCGCGCACGTTTCTTCAAGAAAAAAGAAAGCAGAAGAAACGAGACTCGGGGCGAAGAAATAATAATCTTCTCTCCGTTGTCTAATGCTTGGAACAGACGCGCGGCTCGGGAGATGTCTGGTCTCATTTAAATGGGACGCCCACGCAAAACATTCCATCCGTGTACAGCGGTCGTATAAATGACACAGGAGTCATTACTGGCGAACGTGACAACTCCAGATCATTGACGTGCCATTCCGATTTCGTGATAACAAAAGCAAGAATTTTTTCATTTGCTCGATCCTTGATGCTCGAATCTCCAAATCTACAGGCATCTTCAATTTTTTCAATTTTACAACAATATTGAATTTCATCTATTCAATTTTACTATAAATGTAGTAATGCGAAATAACTGATAAACTCATTTTTTTTTATTTTTACTACGACCACTTTCACAATTTTGGCTACATATGATTAGTGTCCAACAAATTTCAACTTCTTTTTTGTAGTTCGATTTTCCGCTGGACCCTTATTTTTTCAGATAAATTCAAAAATATCCGCAAAAATTGGTGTAAAAGTGGTGTCTCTCCGTCTCTAATAATTGTTTAAACATGTTTAAACAATCATAATGTATTAATATTGGATATCACTGTATTCGGACAAGTCTACAGAATCCTTTGCTGTAAAGAACAATTCAATATCTTTTATAATAACATCACAATATTTGTTCAAAGTTGAAAAATATGTCTTTTTCTAAAACTCAATTTTCTCAAAAACTGTACGTCTAGGAGAAAAATTAAGGACAGATTCAGAATCAGCGCGAAAAACACTAGAAGAATCGTATAGTGGGAATCGAAATACTTTTTGTCTGTTGGACAGTGTTATCCAAAATGGCTAATATTTTTGATTCTGAAGTTTCGAAGAGGCCAAAAACACCGTACATAAATTATGAAGCTTTATTATCTCGAAACCAAGGTCCAACGAACAAATTTACCACACGAAATTCTGTTCGACGCCTATTTTCGAGAAACAGTTAGTAAGCACAGTGATTTACATAAACATCCGCTCTCGCCCGATGATGCGCTGATCGCTAGTGTCGCGTTATTTCGTGCGCAGGATTCCAGACCGTGTTTTGGTCGCCGGACATTCTTATAATAGCGAAATTTATGTCTCCGCGCGAGCGACTGCTATGTGCCAAATATTGGAACACTACTATTCGATGACGCCATGGTTCTTGCGACAGAATCACCACTGACAATCTAAATATACACCCGCGGGGGAAAATGTTTATAAACCGGCCAGAGTAAACACCGTCATCGACGCGAAGACGGTCGCGCGGAATCAATTAACACGGACGTCGAAGCAAGATTTTGCAAGTATCGGGAATTTTCTTAAATCGTGCAGTTCCCGAATCGCGTGAGACACTTATCCCCCACCGCAAGTTGTTAACTATAAAATCGCTGGTTCTTTTCCGTCTGAAACCCGGACACTTTTAACTACTTTTTAAATTATAAATTAATTATAATGGGCAAGTGTAATTTACAACAGTAAAAACATTAGAAGAATTTAACCTTCCATCTTAGTATTAGCCCTTTGCACTCCGTTGTTCCCTCTGAGGCACCACTAAAAAATTGCTGTACCATTATTCGAAATATTATTTACATTATGAAATATATCGGTATTGTATGAGGTATTACACCAATTTCATATCCATAAAATTGCATAAATCATAGGGAATGGAAATATTCTAGATCGGAAGAAATGTTTAATTTTCCAGTTAAAATAACTCGGAGTGCAAAGGGTTAGAGGTGTGCGGGACCGGGAGGGGAATTCCCGAAAATGTTCGGGTATACAGTCGGTGTACATACAAAGTATTCGTACATCTTTTAAAAACGAATAAATTTTTCAAAATTCGTCTCAGCAGCTTGAATTTTTTTTGAGACATTAGAAGGGTTAGTTTACTAGCTAATGTGTAAATAATTTTTTTTTGTAATTGTTATTGGTCGCAATTACGAAGGGAACAGTAAAGACCACGATTTTTAAATTTTTTATCTGTGCCTGTAATGAAAATTTAATACATGTATTTTGTAAATTAAGTAAGTTATATATATATGTACAAAGTTTCATTGAAATTGGCTAACGGATAAAAAACCTATGGGCATTGTAAGATGTAAAAATCTTTGAATTTACGGTTAGCGATTCATTTAAATCGCAGATTCTTACGATTTTTGCTATTTTTAATCTATTATATTTCGTAACATGCTTGATCGATTTCGATGAAACTTTGTACAAGTATATAACTGACTTAGACGTACCAGAGGCGCACAGTGGAACTTTTCGTGAATTTCGGAGACAAAATCAAAGAACTTCCGATAGAAATGAGATAGAGCTGAAATTTTTTTTAATTACAGCTGAGACTTCACAGAATATGGGAAAAATAGGAAGATTATGGTACGAACGTTTTATAATCTTGAGAAAATTCGTTAAACAATTCGTTCACAAAAATCGATTTCTTGTAAAATCCTGAAGTCGTAGACAAATTTTGAAACCAGATTTGAATTCAGCATGAAAAAATCTACAGGAAATGATGTATGGCATGTTGCAAAAAAATTTTTTTCTACCCGTGGTATTTGAAAAACCACAATTTTCGTGACATTGTGCAAGTTTGACGATTTTTTTCAAGGTTAAAAAATGTTCGTACCATAATCTCCCTATTTTTCCCATATTCTGTGAAATCTCAGCTGTAATTAAAAAAAATTTCAGCTCTCTATCTCATTTCTATCGGAAGTTCTTTGATTTTGTCTCCGAAATGGACGAAAAGTTCCACTGTGAGGCGCCTTCTAAATTTTCATTACAAGTACGGATAAAAAATTTAAAAATCGTGACCTTTACTATTTCCTTCGCAATTGTGACCAATAACAATTTTTAAAAAAAGTTATTTACACATTAGCTAGTAAACTAATCCTTCTAACGTCTGAAAAGAAACTCAAGCTGTTGGGTCCAATTTTGGAAAAGTTATTCGTTTTTTTAATGTATACAAATACTTTGTACACCCACCGTATGTACAAAACGATACAAAACAGAAAGTATCAATCTCAATTATAGATAGGGAGCATATAAAAGAAATAAAAAGCTCTGGCAAACATTTGCACTGCTGAAACCGTGTTTTTCAATTGCAGCCATTTTCGGTACACCGGAAATTGCGAGTTTGATTCGCATACAACCACCAACTCATCGATTTATAACGACGAGCTTCATAGTATCAATCGTTTCAATTTCTGTGTGTTTCCCGGAATTTATTTATTTTAGATTCATTTGATTTTTATGAAAGATTAGATAGGTTTCCAATACAATGGCAGCTATGTACATACTCGACAACAGAAAAAGAGAAATGTCTCAAAGAAATGTTTTTGTTCATAACTTTTTAATAAATTGCGACCGACGACAAGAACCTTCACGAATCTACACTGTAATATCTCTAATTTATGGCAAAAATTAGTAGGTGCAACTTGAAACAGTAAAAGTGTTAGGAAAATTAAAAAATTCTGTTATATTAAGTTCTGTCTCATTCAATGCTGTCGTAGCCAGTGTTGGACAAAAATTTAATTTAATTTAATTTATTTAATTCAATTTTATTTAACGCAGGTAGAAAAATGTTGTTTTGTAAAAAGCTCCGCTATTTATTTATGACCATTGAGATAATAAAGATGCATCCACGAGGAAAATTATTCAAAAACAAAAAGAAAAACTAAAAACTTCATTCAATTTTATAAAGTAATGTAAAATAGTAATTTTTAGAGCTCCGTAAAGCTAGCGATGAAGGATTATCAAAGTTGAAGATGGCTCCCGTTGAACATTTACCTATCAAAGAAGGAAATGAATTTCTGCTTTCACGCAGAAGATTCTGATCTAGTATAGAAATGCGAAATCTAATGGTAAATGGCAGTGACAAACGTGTCGTAAAGCTTTCAGGGAGGACGCAGAAGACGGTATTTCAGTATACAAAGGAGCGGTAGTCCCACGGGCGCAATAATTCCAACGAAGAGCAATGTCAGGGGGCAATAGAGTGGTCGGTTGAACGCGGCTCTAGCAACAAGTGTTCGTCGCCGGTGCCCATTGGTGACGAAGCCCGGGCAAGGTCTGGAACAAGCACCGCGTCTCGAGAAACGGCCGTTCCTCCCTGCCCTGCTGCTGCAAATTCGATTCTACACTGACCTACGCCACGGTTCTCCGTGTTGTCGTCATCTTATCGGTGTGTCGCGTGCTCCTAAACCTTCGAGTCTAGCCGAAGCCGAGCTACAATCGCCGGATGCGTGACCCAGTCTAGTGCCATTTTTGCGGGGGTACAGAAACTTTTATCGGAAACCGCGTTCCAACTCCTTTCGCCGGCGTCTGTCCAATTCAATGAAAACAAATGGTACACCCGCCGCCGGCGACTATAGAAATAGACATCTGTTTTGATGTGCTCGGAGTTCAGCCTTTCAGCTGCACGTGCGAAATGTCCTCGCGATTTTGGGTGACCTTAGTGGCTCTAACTCCGACACTGACTTCGGATATTTACCCGTCCACCCCTGGTGTTGTATACGATCAATTTCAGAGTATTAACATGATCGCTACCAGCATTTGTTTCGTTGCTTACCTTCCTTTTTCGAAAGTTTCATTAAGGCGGTAGTCCCACCTCTGGTTATAACTAGAATTTTACTAGATTTTGGGCCAAAAATATGGGTTTACGCGATTCGGTTGTTTGACCTTATTCAGCAAATTTTGGGCTGGGTGAGGGCTCATTCTAAAGAGGAAGGTTCATTACACTGAGCTCTGGTCATGATTTTAACGAGATTATGTTTAATATGTATTGTCACGTCCGGTGGTTCAGCCATCAATAATAATTAAATATAATCAATAATCTATTACATATACTTTTGAATTTCTTTTTATGTTTAATCTAATAATGTTGTACGAGAAACTAATATTCAATATTCTTGTTAAATCAAATCGAACTATCGTATATTATACCACATTGCGTGCGATAGAATTAAGAAATTCATACTTCATTCGAATCGTCTTGAGCGAAAGAACTGCGTAGCGAAATTATTTCATAAAATGACCAGATCACTTCCAAAAATGAATCATGATCTAAAATCCGCTGAAGACTGTCCATCAAGAAACGATGAGTAATAATTGTTCGTCGCCCCATGTGCGACGTAAATAAAATCCGATCTGGCCAGGGGAGTTACAGATAAGAAAACAGCTAAGAAGAAATGGATCCAGGAAATGCGCAGGGTAATAAGATCTAGCTATGACGACAACAATCGCCTGACGAAATTGACGAGACAAAGGATTGATTAATCTATAAAAGGGATGGCTCTTGAAGAAGTCCGAGCCAGTCGAGTCGATATTCTAATGTGTTCAGTTGCGGTCGAGAGACATTAAAATTCAGAGTTTGAGTTAAATCTTGGAGGTTCGACGAAATTGTATGGTTATTCAAGGCGTGTACACCCGCTGGATTTGTGAAGTTAATAACGTCAACATCGTCATCTCATCATCATCATTTTTTGGGTTTTGTTGCTGAAGCGATACACTCCGCCAGCGAGCGAAACAGCGAGCGACACAGCGAGCGACACAGCGAGCGATTTCTAAAAAACCAAATTCTGAGCGAAACCAGCTAACGGTAAATACTAACAATTTATTATAAGATCACAATAACTCTATGTATCCGAAATTTGACGCTTAAAATATAGTTCTGCTTATATTTTTTTATTCAAACAAATCAAAACTTCAAATCATTTTTAAAGACTATACCCATCTTCGATCTCTTCGTACCAGTTCCTCAAATAAAATCACTTAGAACATTAAGAAATCCTCGATTACCCGAACTGAGGCCGGTGAATGCAGGTAGGTTCAAAACTGCGTTATATCTCAATTATAATCGTTTCAATCATTTCAATCTATTAAAAAATTAAATTTCAATATTTTCTATTCAAAATCTAAAATACGTCCACCTCAGGACGTAACAGTATAATATGAGGACCCAAAGTAGAGAAAAAATCTAGGAAAAAAACCCGCAGATTTCAATGCATTTTTCTGTCTCTAAAAGATTTTTTGATTGCTATGATGAAGTAGGAATTCCAATGAACGACAGCTCGCAAAGGTGTCATTTTACAGAAAAACATCAACTGGATATTTCACCAGCCCGATCGAGCACTGTTGAAGCGGAGCATATTTGGTAGAACGTGCGCCATTCCGAGAACAGAGCAAAAAAAGGAGAGTAAACACCCGCTAACGGCGACACATGGGTCGATGAACAGACCCGAGCCGTTCAAGCCTCTTATTAGGATTCATTGCTACCGGATTGAATTTGTTTTCGACGCGCAACACTGTTGGCCACATGTTTCCACAGATAAGCCGCTGTATCCCCTAAAGATGACATCACACTTGCCAAGTTACTCGGCGTATGTAAATGACAGTTGTCACCGAGAGTCCGGACCAGCCTTGAAGCTTTGCGTTAAGATTTACAGCTAACGAACTGTACTTATTTCTGATACCAGCTCCTACACACCAACCGCTACAAACCATAAATATTGTTAAGTCGATAAGCGTTACAAGGACAGAATTAGGCTCGGAGCTTCTCATTTGAATTCACTGCTACCAAACAGCATTTATTTCCCGTTACAAACCATAAATATTGTAAACTCGATCGGTGTGCCTAGTCGATAACCGTTACAAGGACAGAATTAGGCTCGGAGCTTCTCATTTGAATTTACTGCTACCAAGCAGTATTTATTTATCTCCCGTCACACAGTGGTAAAATGTCGAATTCTAACTGGACAAAAATAATTTTTCTCGATTATTGAAAAACATATTTAATTGAGAAAATATATTATTAGACATACTGAACCAAATAATTCTAACAATTATATCTCATTATTTCCATTTTTTATCCATTAACGACTAGTTGAATGTTCCGAAACTGTGGTGAATTTTTGTTTTGTGCATTGAAAAATGGAAAGTAAGTACGTATTAAACTAATTTATATTTTCTCGTTTTAGTTTAAAACTAAAAGGAGGAAGTAAATGAAATGAACCATAATCAAAACCGTTTTTTTATGAATGAGTTAATAAAGTAAGGTTATACTTTGACTCAAGCATACTCAAGCTGCAATATTTTTGTGTATTTTATCTATATGAATTACTTAACAATGTCGAAGGAAAATTAGCTGCTACAATCTGCTACTTTCTGTACTTAATTATAGTACTTAAAGTAAATATAGTACTTAATTATAGTTTGTAATACGAATATTATATGTAATGAAGTTACTGTAATTATAATTTTTAAAAAAAGTAATCATAATAAAGTCATTTTCTTATATTCACAGACTTTACCTTCTATAAGTCAGAAATATAGAAATATAAGAAAAATATCCGTTTGTTATAATTTTTATGTTCAATTCCTTTATAACAAAAAAATAAATATCGTAATAGTAATTATCAAGTATCAAGAGGATATAAATTATTCAAAAATAATTTTGTCCACCTAAAATCGAAACATTTACCACTGTGCGTCAGTGTTAGCCTATACTGGACAGAAGCTGTACCCCATAAAGATGAAACTGACGACCGTTGCAATGACGCAATTTTAGAAATTTTAGAAATTTACTTTATTGTGTTGGCGGGCTGAAAAATGAATTTATTTTGGTTACAACTCGCATGCTTATTTACCACAATGTCTATAAACTACTCTCATAGAAGAATTCAATTGCATCTACATATAGGCCATTCTATTAAGACAAATTGGAATTATTTTTCTTTTGCTTGTCCTGTAAAATTTCAATTTTCGCAGTTGTGTCATTATACTTCCGGCGCAGCGATACACTGTCAACTGTTGCGTGGGTTAAGCTTTTCCCTAGAATCGCTGCTAGAAGCAGCCAACTATACATCACACCGACAATTAGTGTCGGGACCGGACAGGTGCCCCGAAATCGCGGAAAAATGGACGGCCCCGATCAACTATCGACCGGAATTACGTCGCACAACAGCCTCCCCGATGGAGCCAATGCACTGTCAAAACGGCAGGTCGCCGAAGACTTCTCGGACGTACGACGTCACCTGTCGAACCTTTCCCGTGGACGAAGTTCCAACGACGTCGCGTGGAAACTCGGGCGGAAACTGGTTCCTGCACTTGGCCGAACGTGTTTCACCTTGAACTGCACTGACCTAAATCACTGTACGAATTAGCGGTCACATCGTGGACACGCGGGTTTCTCTAGCGGAGTATTTGTGTCTAGCCGGGTCAGAGAGAACCGGGAAGACAGAGAGATGACGCGGAGGGGGAATGAAAATTTTGAACCGATCCCCCCGGGCACATTGAATCGATACGCGGTAACCAGTAGTTCGAAAACAGGGGATGTACGAGGGTGGTCGCGAGACAGGATGCTCGCGGATGATCGTGAAACGGCGAGTGGGTGTTACGACGCGGAAACTACTTCCACGATGATCGGGGACGACACCAGCACGGTCGCCAGTAGCGAACTGGATCCGCTTGCGAGCCGGCGGGACTCGCGGCGACACGTTGTGCGGAATTCACGGCGCATCGGGTGTACGCGCACCGACACGCACGCACACTCAGCCAAGCCACCCCGCTGCTGATGCAATTTTACGGGAGTTCTGTTCCGTTTCGATTTTTCCTTGGGTGAGCCACGTGTGCCACACGAGTCTTCGCTCGAGAATCCCACTGATTCTTCTGTCGTCTTTTTAATCAACCCACAGCTGTCCGATGTATCGGCGAAAGGGATTTATCTGGGAGAAAACTGCCACGGTGAAAGGGCTGACGGGGATTGCAAGAGACGCTGCTGAATCACCTTGTGGCAGAGTTGGGCATTAATCGATTAAGATTTTAAACAAGATTGATTGATTAATGTGTACGATTGAAAAAGGTAATCGTTGAGAAATGGACGATTGATTTAATCGATTGAAGAAGATAATCGTCAATCGTTAATTAAAAAAAGAAATCAATCATTTGATTTAATTAATTGTTGAAGTTAATCGCCACACGGCCTATCCATAAATTGTAATAAGGAGGGAGAGAGAGACAGAGAGCGGAGATGGAGAATTGACAGAAATGTATCTTAACCCTCATCCGTCCCTCGTGTCAATTTGACACAGTTTTCGCGAATTAAGGGGTACTGTTCTGTTATTTGTCGGTAAATTTGCCCGAAAGTTTGTGACTTTTATTTTTTTAATGCGAAACACATATACCTAGCATTGTTCATGGAAAATAATAATGTCAAAACTGCAAGTCGAATTTGTTACGAAAGAGTCCCTGTGTGTCAATATGACACATGTACTCTTACGTACTATCGCGGAGTTTTTCAATCACCATTATTTCAATGAGAAATTTATACGGCATTCGGAAATTGAAGGAAAATTGATTTTTTCTAAATTAGAAGAAAACGTATTACTCATATAGTATGGAAATTTACACGGGACGCGATCGAAACTGCCACACAGAAGTAAAGCAGGGTCAACGCGTAGTGCTACAATTAGTTGAAGGTTTGGGTGGACGCAATGTTATGTGTGACAATTTTTTTCTTCACACGAATTAGTAATTATATTACAAAAACAAAAGATGACGCTTGTAGGGACCATACGAAAAAATAGAAAAGAAATTCTACAAATTTTAGTCGATACGAAGAAGAAGCCACTTCATCATTCGGAGTTTGTTTTTGAACACATACTAAAAGGTACAATGGTGTCTTATGTGACAAAAAGAAGACGATTTGTTATTCTACTTAGTACATACCATACGTCAAAGCAAATGAGTAGTGAAGTAGATAAAAAATCCTGAAATAATAAAGTATTATAACGCTACGAAAGGAGCCGTCGCGTCGATGTCCTCGATGATACGGGGATGGTGGGCACATACAGATGTAAGCGCGAAACAAATAGATGACCAATGGCAATTGTTGCTAATATGTTAGATATATCAGCATGCAATGCTTTTATAATATTTCCTTCACTCAATGCAACGTGGAATAAAAATAAAAAATATCGTCGACGCCTTTTTTTTTATTGAAATTGGACATTCTTTGGTGCATTCGTATATGTATTACGTTTCGCACACATCTACCGCGAGGATCTAATGCGACTGCACTTGTTGTACAAATAAAGGGTATACCAACAGTGATTGTACCGTCTTGTAGTAATCGTATAATGCATACTCTACCAACAAAGAAACGAGCCCGGTGTCACATATGTGAGAAATGACCGAATGCTAATATACATAGTGCCCGATGTGATTTGTCCAAACAAGCAATATGTCCCACACATCGCTTTATTTTATGCGAAAATTGTGCAAAAACTAAGATGCAGATGTTAACGCATCCATTTGAATACAAAAATATCGAAAAATAACTTTCTATCTTGTTATTTCGTCGATATTTTACCACTGTGTCAATTTGACACCGAGGGACAGATTCAGTTCGCGAAATGAGGGACGGATGAGGGTTAACAAAAACTCGGTTTACATTTGTTTCAGAATGCTTACAGTTTTGATTCCGTATTTCATTTCGAAATTTCAGCAGTTAATCATTAACCAATTATCCGACTGACGATTACAATTGGAAAGAATGTAATCGTTAACAGCAATTAACGGCTAAAGTACGAGTTTAATTGTTAATTGCGATTAACGATTGAAATACAGTGCGTGTACAAAGTATTCGTACACTTTTCCAAAACTAATAACATTTTTGTAATTGTACCAAACAACCTGATTTTTTATAATCGATTAGAAGCATTGGTTTACGAAATGATATACAAACAAGATTTTCCAAAAATTATAATTTACAGGGTTAAATGCAAAAAATAAAAAGGTATTTTTTAAAACTTTTTTATTTGGGCCCTTAATGAAAATTTAAAATGTATGTTTTGTAGATCTATGTTAGTCATACACATGTTGAAAATTTCATTGAAATCGAGTAACATACACACGAGCTACAAGCGGTTAAAAATGGTGAAAATCGTAGTTTTCCACGACTTTTGATCAGTTTGTGCTTAAAATCCACAGAATCGTACATCTTTCGACGCTTGTTGTTTTTTCCTGCGTCAATCGATTTCGATGAAATTTCCAACATGTGTATAATTTTTATTTTTGCCTGCAAACTTGTAAATTGTAATTTTTGGAAAATCTCTTTTGCATATCAGTTTGTAAACTAATGCTTCTAATTGATTATAAAAAATCAGGTCGTTTGGTACAATTATAAAAAAGTTATTAGTTTTTAAAAGGTGTACAAATACTTTGTGCACCCACTGTAGAAATTTATTCGTCAATCGTTGATTAAATTTTTGTCCAACTTTGCCTTATGGTAAGTTTTGCACTCTGAATTATTTTTCTATTTTGTTGTCAACAAATGCCTACTATTTCAAGTGTTTTGTTTGGAATTTACTTCAAAGGACTGTTCCTCGACTGCTACTTATTTTAAATAATTTTGTTTACTAATTATATTAAATATAGCGCTCAAACTTTGTTGTAATTTATGTTTGTTTTCACTAAAAATTAAGGCAATTAAATACATAAAGGAAGAGCCAAACGCATATAGGAGCAAGAACCCGTTTTATTTATAGTTTTCTTTCTCTAATGTCGCGTTAATGAAGAGGGGGAACCGAAGTGCCCATGGAAAAAAATGCTACCTGATCTAAGAAAAATAATGTGTAAAGTTTCTCTAAATAGAATAAAGTAAGTGCTATATGAAATATAAAAAAATTGGTAACATGAACTGGGGAAAGTTGTTCAGAGTGTTGAGTTTCATGACATATTGAACCCTTAACACTCGGAGAGGGGGGGGGGTCACCACTAAAAAAGTTACTATACCATTATTCAAAATATTATTTACATTATCAAATATTTGGATTGATTTTGGATATTTGATTGAGATGAACTTAACTATATCAATTCCACATCCATAAAGTGAAGTCGTAAGAAATGTTTAATTTCGAGTTAAAATAGCCCCCAGTGCAAAGCATTAAATTTGTTTCTACTGAATAAATTGCTAAACATTTAAGTATCGTACGAATAATGAAAAAAATCATATAGAATGGAATTATTCTAGGTTGGAAGACATATTTAATTTTCGAATTAGAATAGCTCCGACTGCAAAGGGTTAAATTTTATCGCAGTCGGTGAGGCGTAACCTTTTCTGCATAATTACCACATCGTGTTGTTTGCTGTGTGTATATCAAGTGGTTGCTAATGACCCTGAAGGGTTGATGCTACTTAAAAAGTCAAATGAAAAAGATAAACACTGCCACAGGCTGATATGTCGGCGCCACGCGTTTACGTTCAGATTAACGCTTCTCCGAGTGTCAAGTGGTCTTGTAAATGAAAACCTTATCAGTTGTACATAAATAAATCAAATTATATAAGAATTTCCAACTCCTAAAATAAATTCTTCCTTCACTTTTGTCCCATTTTACCACGTTTTTATTAGATCGCTTTCTTGTTTGTTTGTCTGTTTTTTCACACTTGTCCACTGTGTGCGTCAAGGTCATACAATCGAGTGCAAGAACGTTGGGGTAGTTTCTCAAACACGTTCCTCGTGATGCAATCTAGACGATGACGAATGCTTAGCATTCGTTTAAACGGAACTTCAGGGACAAACGTTCTAAAGAAAGTTCTATGTTCTACTTGTTTGTTGTCTTCTTAACCCCTTGCCGTATCATTTTCATTAATTTTGCAGTGATTTAAACGTCCTTATCTCGAAAAATGTCGTAGAAGAGAAAAGAAAAATTATATTTCTTGTATGTCTACATTTGTTTCAATGCTTAATCATTGATTACTAGACTGCGGATATTTATGCAATTAGAAAATGTTTGCATTGATTGCAGGATACAGAAGCCAAGTAAACATTTGATGCTTCTTTTAATAATTATTCTTTTAAACTGAAACTAATACATTAATGTCCTTAAATATTTTTAATATGTCCACTGCTCTAAATTATACCTAGCCATTTTGTCATAAATGCATAAAATCCGCAATCTATTGATTACAAACGAATCAAATTTTATTCCATCTAAAAGAGGTGTAACATTAATATTTGATAGACTTTGTTTAAAATCTTCATCACGAGTGTAACTCGTTAAAATACGGCAAGGGGTTAATCCATAGTCCGTGATAGCAGTCGTAAAATTACGATGTCGCAGTCGTAAAATCGAGTGGAAGACTTGGAAAATGTAGGGGGTGGTTCTTCTGTGGTCAAGATTGGTAAACATGTTCCCTATGATGCGATCTAAACGATGACGAACGATGACTTAGCATTCGTTTAAACGGAACTTCAGGGACAAACGTTCTATAAAGAAAGTTCTGTGTTCTACTTGTGTGTTGCTTTCTTAGTTCAACCTTCGTGATAGCGACACACGTCGCAGTTATAAAATCGAGTGGAAGAGCTGGAGAACGTAGGGGGTGGTTTTTCTGGTCAGGATTCGTAAACATGTTCCTCGTGATACGATCTGAAGGTCGGTGGACAATTAGCATGTTTTGCGTCTTGTTGATATTTGATTATCCTGTTATTCCACACTTGGCAATAGCGACAGTTTACGATCATACAACGGACTGGCTGAAGAGGAGAACATTAGGGGTGGTTTTTTTCCAGGCTTAACAAACACGTTCTTCGCAGGGCAATGTAAAGGATGACGAACAATTAGCATTCATTTTAAACGTAACTTGAGAAGAAAACGTTTTCACCGCTCCACTTATGATTCCTTTTTCAATTACCATAATTAAAACTACATTAAATGTAGAAAAGGAGAGTGAGTAAACGAAACACGGATAACGGCGTATTGGTGAGATAATATTAGGCAGGCAACTAAATTCGCGACCTTTTGTTTAGTAATTCTTTTATTGTATAATTATAACCTTATAAGGTTCAGTGACCATTCCTTTTGAACTGTAGTACATCATACTCATATAAAATCTGTACATCATCTATATAAATAAAAATGTAAATGTTTGTTTATAATCTAAGATCTCCGAAACGGCTGAACGTAGAAAGCTGGGGGTTGGGAAGGTTTCAGGACAATCCGCATTCGAAAAAGTCCATTCGTTCAAAAGTTGTGACGTTTATAACAAAATTCAGTAAATGAAATTCAAAATTGTAGTAAAATTTTGAAAATTGAACATGTCAATATATGATTTCTCATATATTACAATTATTAAGGGATGAAAGAACGTTCTATTTGGTTTCTTTGGTCTGGCGACAAGTTTTCGGCGAGAGAACTACAGGATCTAAGAAACGGCTCGGACCCGAGGATTTTTCTTACATCAAAGCTTCATTGTAGTGGGTAAAAAGGTAGTACCGGCCCTAATATTCAATCTCATCCTGTACACAATTGTCCCACACTTGATTACTTGAAGTTGTTTAATAAAATCAAAGATAGGAATATGTGCGATAATAAACCAGTTACCCCGGAACGATAAAAAAATAATCTAAACGATAAACGTTTAGAAATACGAATAACAATGATGAGGAAATGTCGGCACCC
Organism: Lasioglossum pauxillum; assembly: GCA_933228785.1. Lineage (NCBI taxonomy): Eukaryota > Metazoa > Arthropoda > Insecta > Hymenoptera > Halictidae > Lasioglossum > Lasioglossum pauxillum. The sequence goes on along the minus strand of OW121705.1, from coordinate 39,630,433 downwards.
GCTGTCTGTGTGTGAACCACTACTAATTCAATTACAAAACTTCCTCATTTTTCATTATTTTTTATGGGACTTCCACCAACTTATTCGTGGCACTTTTCTGATGCAAATTACACTAAACACAATATCATTTGAACTGTATTTAGTGATTTAATTGACATTTATAACAAAATTCAGTAAATGAAATTCACAGTTGTAGGAAAATTTTGAACATTGAACATGTCAATATATGATTTCTCATCTATTAAAATTATTAAGGGATGAAAGAACATTCTATTTGGTTTCTATTTCTTGCAATCGACGCAAACATTTTTTATTTTGCATAAAGATCCGCATTCTGGTGATAAGTTTTCAGAGAGAAATAGTAGAACTACAGGATCTAAGAAACGGCACGGACCCGAGGATTTTTCTTACATCAAAGCTTCATTGTAGTGGGTAAAAAGCAAGTACCGGTCCCAGTATTCAATCTCATCCTGTGCACAATTGTCCCACACTTGATTACTTGAAGTTGTTTAATAAAATCAAAGATAGGAATATGTGTGATAATAAACCAGTTACCCCGGAACGATAAAAAAATAATCTAAATAATAATCGTTTAGAAATACGAATAACAATGATGAGGAAATGTCGGCACGCGCTGTCTGTGGTGAACCACTACTAATTCAATTACAAAACTTCCTCATTTTTCATTATTTTTTATGGGACTTCCACCAACTTATTCGTGGCACTTTTCTGATGCAAATTACACTAAACACAATATCATTTGAACTGTATTTAGTGATTTAATTGACATTTATAACAAAATTCAGTAAATGAAATTCAAAATTGTAGGAAAATTTTGAAAATTGAACATGTCAATATATGATTTCTCATCTATTAAAATTATTAAGGGATGAAAGAACATTCTATTTGGTTTCTATTTCTTGCAATCGACGCAAACATTTTTTATTTTGCATAAAGATCCGCAGTCTAGCGATAAGTTTTCAGAGAGAAATAGTAGAACTACAGGATCTAAGAAACGGCACGGACCCGAGGATTTTTCTTACATCAAAGCTTCATTGTAGTGGGTAAAAAGGTAGTACCGGCCCTAATATTCAATCTCATCCTGTACACAATTGTCCCACACTTGATTACTTGTAGTTGTTTAATAAAATCAAAGATAGGAATATGTGCGATAATAAACCAGTTACCCCGGAACGATAAAAAAATAATCTAAACGATAAACGTTTAGAAATACGAATAACAATGATGAGGAAATGTCGGCACCCGCTGTCTGTGGTGAACCACTACTAATTCAATTACAAAACTTCCTCATTTTTCATTATTTTTTATGGGACTTCCACCAACTTATTCGTGGCACTTTTCTGATTCAAATTACACTAAGCACAATATAATTTGAACTGTATTTAGTGATTTAATTGACATTTATAACAAAATTCAGTAAATGAAATTCAAAATTGTAGGAAAATTTTGAAAATTGAACATGTCAATATATGATTTCTCATCTATTAAAATTATTAAGGGATGAAAGAACATTCTATTTGGTTTCTATTTCTTGCAACCGACGCAGACATTTTTTATTTTGCATAAAGATCCGCAGTCTGGCGATAAGTTTTCAGAGAGAAATAGTAGAACTACAGGATCTATGAAACGGCACGGACCCGAGGATTTTTCTTACATCAAAGCTTCATTGTAGTGGGTAAAAAGCAAGTACCGGCCCCAATATTCAATCTCATCCTGTACACAATTGTCCCACACTTGATTACTTGTAGTTGTTTAATAAAATCAAAGATAGGAATATGTGTGATAATAAACCAGTTACCCCGGAACGATAAAAAAATAATCTAAACGATAAACGAATTGAAATAATTTAGAAATACGAATAACAATGATGAGGAAATGTCGGCACCCGCTGTCTGTGGTGAACAGAACCAGGGAATTTGAAAGAAATTGATGTTTTCCACGCGCGATAAGGGACAATTACCATTTACGTTTTATCGCGGGTCGTCGCATAGATTGGCTCAGCCCGTTCAAAGGCCGATTCTCGTGCACGATCGAATATTGATTATCTAAGCATCGGCGGGCTGCGTTTCTGCCTGTCTCCGCGTTCAGTGATTGAAGTGCGAACAATCACCTGCATTTTACGCTCGGGCTGGTCTGTCTCTCCCGGCCGCGAGGTAACGCTCGTTCGCTCGCGTTTACATAACGTTACCTCGCGGTATCCTCCCGCGCGTTTTGTTGCCGAGGCTGGCTAAATGTTTGAAAGGAACGTCGCGGGAACAGGTTTTATCACGAGAATTGTACAACCCACGGAATACGCGACGCGCGCAACAGATAAAGCTACGAGACCGGCGAACGTTCCATGAATCGATCGAGACCGACAATGAGTCACGTTCGACGGTACCTCGAGCTTTGCATGATTTTACGAGTACAAGGCACATCCAAGGAGAAAGACAAGATAATTTCATTCTCGAATCACGTCGGCAATTAGCGGAGACACTTTCCTCCTGACCAAACCTGAGGAAATTTTATTCGAAATGAAGATAAGAAATCACACTCTGTAGACAGCGGATCTTTGTGCAAAGTAAAAATACTCTGCATCGATTCATTTCACCCCTAGTAGTCTTTTTACCTTGAAAACAACGTGAGAATGTTCTTCGATTTTTTATATTTTTTCACTGCTTCATACTTCAACCAATTAATTTCTTCGTAAATGCATAAACGTCCGCAGTCTAGAAATAGCTATTTGAATTTACTGTCACTTGAAAATAAAAACATTTATGCAATATTAACGATTTCTATATTTTTTTATTTGAAGTTTGTGAAAAGAAGTAATCCTGAATATAATATGCAACGAAGGATGTCGGTATAAACCAGAAATAACTATTTGAAATCATTTGTTCCACGCTGTTGTTTCCAGGATTGTTATTTGAAAATAAAAATATTTATTCAATATTTTTGTATTTGGAATTTGTCGAAAGAAATAATTTTCAATGTGATATGCAACAAAGGGTGTCAGTATAAACCAGAAATAACTATTTGAAATCATTTATTCCGCCCTGTTATTTCCAGTATTGTTATTTTAAAATAAAGATACTTATTCAATATTTTTTTATTTGGAGTTTATCGAAAGAAAAAATTCTCAATGTAATATGCAACAAAGAGTGTCAACATAAACCAGAGACTCAAACCTGATAATCACCGGATATAATTTTGGAGAATAATTTCCAATTATCTGCAATCATTATAAAATTATAAACTAAAATGCTATTTGAAGTAATATTTCAAGTAATGCATAGAAATAATGATTATAAAATAAATATAATGATCTAAATAATTATAAAGTAAAATACAATATGATACTTGAAATATTTCAAATACTGATATTTCAGTCCAGGTATGACGTACGGAATGTTCTTGCGGTTCCTCTCGAGAAGAAAGCATAGAGCGCGACTCGGGGAAAATTCTTAGATGGTTTCAGAGCAGAATGGTGAATGAGGATTGTATGGTCGGCGAAATTGCATTCTTGGATCTTCGTCAAGAATGCACAACGGAGCGATCGTGTAACAGACAGTGGACGTGTACTTACACGCAACAAGTTGAAGAAAAAATATTAGTGCAAAATATGAAATGTAAACATGTTCCACTTTGCTTTATGCATTCGCGACGGACATTGACCTTGCTTCTGCAGACAAGTCGTTACCGATTATTATTTATTTCTAGGCTGCGGATGTTCATGCAATTTACAATTTTTCTAGGCAAAGAGAGTAGAAACAAATAAAATTTGATTTTCAGTGCTAGTAGGCTAAAGAAGTAAATAAAAATCATACTAAATTCTGTGATATTTTATATTGTAGCATTTTGTGAAATCTATTATTTATTACGTAGTCTATTTATTTATATAAAGTACTTTTTATATTATAAAATTAGCGTCACATTAAAAAAAAATATTAAGTACCTCAAAAGACATGAACAAACAAAAATTGTCGTTTTACACTGCGAAGTCGATTTTTCATCTGCATCTTTAAAATTCCATTTTTCATTCTCCGTACCTCCTACTCACGTTTATACACGAAAAACATATATTTGCAAGCTTATCAGTCCTTATCGCTCGAACAACCGCAGATGAACGACTGCAACTGATAAAAAATAACATCGCTGCATTCTGCAATGTGCCATGGGAACGCCGACTAAAGGCCATCTGCCTTGTCACGAGATTATTGCTCGTAGACACTCCAATGTAATTTCGTTTTTTTGGTTCGCGCGAGACTGACTGACACAATTAATCCATTCATTCGTCGGAGATAACAAGCCCGAGGGCCTGACATCTCTCTGTTATGCTACTTTTTATCGGATATTTCTCTTCCTTTCCGTGTGACGAGATAAAAACGAATGAAACACTATTCGACACTTCAGAAATATCGAAATAATTTAATATTTGCGATTGCGAATCTGGCATAAGACATCAGCATAACTGGTCCGGCAAACATACGCAGAAGAAAAAGAATGTCGTCCGGATGGATGTAAGGTGAAGTGCCCTATGCCTGGACAGCATGTCTTTCTATTTTAAATTTTATCACTTTAAATAAACAAAAACCATTTCTTAAGAGTTTTAACATACAGTTCAGAGTTTGTAAAGTAATTTAAAATTTAAAAAATCATTGTTTAGGTTAATATCTTAATTGTATTAACAAGAATAATTCAAACCTATAGTTGGACATATTAAATCCAATCTAAGCTAGTACCTGGACAGAAGTAAAGCCTATATCGGGACAAATTCAATTTACGAGTTGATCGAGCGAACATAACCTAAAACGTTGGTTGGTGGCGCTGTTGCGCATGACGAATAGAAGATGCTTTGCGTAATATGTAGTATTCTTATCATAGATTATAGTATTGTATTATTTAACCAAATATATATTTACTTTCATTTACTGTTTTAATAAAACTTGTCATAATACAACTTTTAAGGTTAGGTAGTAATACTGATAGATTTAAGATGTAAACACAAAGTATTATTAACGTCACAACCGGAATACATTTTCTACATACGTTACTCAAGCTAATAGAAGACTAATTATACGTACATGTAGTTAAATAATTTGCAAACAATGCGTTGATTTTATTCACAAACACGTGTCCGGTTTCAGGCGTAAGCACATTGCGTATAAGCTTAGAGTGGGACAGCTACTGTCATCGCGTCCCAGTATGGAGTACTTATATTTGAAAACAGTCCTAATCTTGGACATCTAATATTTGGATTAATAATTATTATTTACGTTAAGCTTGATTGCCAATTTATTTTAAAATATCAATATTATTATGCGTGATAATTATTTTTTGTCTGAGGACTTAAATTATATCTTTTTTTCTAACAAAAGTTCGAACTATAAATGCACATGATTCGCATGTAAATAGACTATTTTGTATACTGTTTTCAGATGAACTTTGAATTCATTTTTAAATTTCAATTGATGTCTTAATGAAATAATATTCACACCTACTTGTAGCTAAGCCCTCAGAATATATAATATAATTATTTAATCTCTTAATTACTGATTTTACTATGAAAATTCAATTGTCCAGATTTTGGTATCACTTTTGGACTGTCCAGACTTAGGGCACTTCACCTTAACTAAATCGAATTTAGAAACGTCAAACCTCACCGGCCATTGGTATTCTTCCAAAAAGTGTGTCAAACCATATTCGTTCTTCAATCTGCACCAGATTAAAGTGGACGTTATACTCCTGTCACTATCAGATCTGCTCTACGAACACGTGCAGCTTGCGTAAATCGACGCACGTGTTTCGCACGATTGCAAGCTGCCAGAAATAAATTCGAGGATTTTCAAAAATGGCGAACTCGACGCTACGTAATTAGTAGTACACACAGCTCGCAAAAATGAGATTCTGCACGAACAAATTAGTTGGAACTGCGGAGTAAGAGTTTTCGTTAAAATCATAATCGGAACTGTGTTAACAAAATATTAATGAAACACAGAATAACGAAAAATATATAACACTGTATGTTCACAAAAATTAATGTTTTAGAATACCATTCAGTAAGGACTAGAATCAATTTCGTATTCAACCGTTGCCTACTATTCATTATAAAAATATTCATTATAAAGCTGCCTAACATTCATTACAAAAATGCCAAAAAGTGAAACAAAATTTGTAATGCCCGCTTTGAGGATACTCGAATGATATTATAAATTCCTGACTTATCATACGTGAGAAATTTCACATTATCGACGGTTGGTGGTTGTCAAGGTAACCCTTCGTTGATAATGTAGGAAGCTTGTTTTACCGACTGCGGCGTGTTTACCGACTGTCGGTACGGCGAGCACTATCGGTACGGCGAACACTGTCGGTCCGCATAATTGGCGGAAGAAAGGTAATTAAAATGCGCCTTATCAGCGTGAGCCTTTGTTAACTGGCTGTATAGGACGAGATTCGCCGGGAGAAAGAGTGACCCCGACCTAGTTCACGATACGATAGAAACAACTATAGAAAAAGGGTGTCTCTACTCTTCTAGAGATCTCTCCGTGAACTTGCCTTCTTTACATTTCGAGCTTTCATCGTGACCCAGATTGTCCGTCTCGCTTTTCGACGAATCGATATTTACAGACTATGCATACATGTAGTAAATCGTTCGGAGGACTACGTGCCGAGGCGAATAAACTTATGGGAACTGCGACTAACCTTGTATCGTTGCACTCGTCTCGTTACCGATCTAAGAGTGCTCCAGAGGAAACAATAATTAATCGCTGGTGTGCAACGCAGATAATGGACCGGGTCTTGTACACATAAGTGCACCAGTATCACGACTGAATTGCGCAATAATTTACGAAAAATTTGTCGCACCAAGAACTTGAGGTCACGAAGAAAGAAGTGAAAGAGACCCTCCGCTCCGAGTTGAACTTCTTATTTAATGTCAACCTTCAGTATACAAGCTATTCGATCAATATAAGTCCTGACGGGTAGATTTCATAATGTTGCACTGAAATTTCCAACCCGAAATCTCCGTTGCCGCCGAGTTCGGTCGCTGACCCGCTCGATCGAGTAAACGACGTTAATAATTTCTGGACGCCATCATACAGCTATAATTACTCGAATTAATATTCGGAAATTCTAAAAAACACGATAACTATTTCAATATCGTACTATACTTTTTGAACTTTTTTTGGAAAGCTGGAGCAATTAGTGTACTACAGGATGCGAAAAAGTTTTTCTCATAAATAGCAATTTATCAGAATTGTAGAAAAAATACTAAAAGTTGAATTTTATAAATTTTTTATGTGGGCCTATATTGGAAATTTAAAATGTACGTTTTGTCAATCTGTATCAATTAAATATATTCTGAGAATTTCGTGAAAATCGGTCGACGTTGCAATGAGCTACAAGCGTTTAAAGATGGTAAAAATTGCAGATTTTCACGATTCTCTAACTGCAATAAATCTAAGGATTCTTACATCTTTCAATGCCTGTCGTTTTTCCCCGAAAGAACCGATTTCTATGAAACTTTCACAGTGCATATATTTGACACACGTTCGACAAAGCTTATTTTTTAGATCTTCAATACAGGCCCACATAAAAAAGTTGTAAAATACAACTTTTAGTATTTTTCTACAATTCCGACCAATTGCAATTTTTGAAAAAATTTCATTTCGCATCCTGTAGTAAACTAATTGCACTGGCTTCGCAAAAAAGTTGAAATCGTATAGTACAATATTAAAAAAGTTATCGTGTTTTTTAGGGCGTCCGAATATTAATTCGAGTAATATACAATCTGCGGATTTTGTGTGACTGAAACCCGATAGAAGCCTTAATGTATCATCCTGCTTGATTCTAGCCTCTGCAAAGTGGCTCATAAAGGTTTCTAATTGCTCAAACATCCGCAGACTACCATACTACCCACCGATGGTCTATTTTCTCAACATACAAGGTGTGGGGTTATGTTCGCGGCGCAACGGTTCGATCAAATTATACACTAAATAGCAATTTTGTAGACATTTTTCAAACGTTCGATTCGGATTTGAATCATTACGTCCTGAGACACGTTTGCTGTAGTTTGCCGCGAACATAACCCCATAAAAAAAGTTATTAAAAATGTACGATCGATACTAATTTCTCATTTACCATAATTGGCGATAAACTACAAAAATTCGAGAAGGCCTAGTTTCTACATCGTCCACAACATGGACAAATCGTTGAACGACTTTCTCGCAAGTTACTAAAATGTCATCAATTAGTATATTAACGTCCCTCCTTCCGACACTTGTGTCTAAGGCCTCGTACAGACTAGAACATTTCGACGAACTGCGCCGCGAACCGCGCCGCGAACCGCACATTTCGACGAACGCTGCCTCGCGCATTTCGGCGCGCACGAACGTGAACGGGTGGCACTTACAAATCTGTTTGCAGGATAGATAGCATGTCCTAAATATTCATAATAAATGTTTCGCTCAGCCAAACCGAAAAGGGCTCGATGTGTGACCAACCTTGTTGTTTACGCTCTCGAAACTTAACCCTAAAAACCCGGGATTTCCCGAATCCCGATGCCGGGTACGGGATGGGAAGCCTCGTATCATGTCGGGACGGGATCCCAAAAATCCTGAGTTTTTCCGGAGAATATTCGGGATTCCCGATGGTGTTCGGGTTTCCCGTGAATTTTTTCGGGATTTCTGCAGGGGCGTGCGAGATTCCCGAAAATGTTCAGAATTCCCGTAAAATATCCGGGAAAAGAATGCAATGTTTTCATAACAAGGGCCTCTTTAATAATTTGAGACGAATTATGAAGTAGAAATGTAATTTTTCCAGATAATTTAAATCACCGATATCTTTGTTTATAAATTTCTGTCTATTTCTTGACATTTCTAGCTATCCCGCAAACAGATTTGTAAGTGCCATCCGTTTGCGTTCGTGCGCGCCGAAATGCGCGCGGCGGCGTTCGTGGCACCGTTCGTCGAAATGTTCGTCGAAATGTTCGTCGAAATGCGCGCGGCGGCGTTCCCAGAGCTGATGGATCGACCGTTCGCACGAATGCGCGCCGAAATGCACGCCGAAATGCGCGCGGCGACGTTCGTGGCACCGTTCGTCGAAATGTTCGTCGAAATGCGCGCCGAAATGCGCGCCGAAATGCGCGCCGAAATGTCATAATATCTCACAAATTCAAGTCATTTAATCTCGAATCTGATGCTTCGTACAGACTTGAACATTACAACTCAATAAATTGTCAACATTTTCTGTATTTGTTTGTGTAGTATACGCCGCTACAGCTCCCATAGTTGTTCCACAAGGAAGTCTGGAAATAGCACAAATCCGTTCCGATCGCCGTTCGTCGAAATGTTCGTCGAAATGTTCTAGTCTGTACGAGGTCTAAGGCAGGACCCGCTAGATAGCCTTACTGATGAGTCCTCTAGCGGGTCTAGGACGAAACACACCACCATCTTTCTTCTTTTTCTCTTATAGAAAACATTCTATAGCAAACGTGTCTCAGGACGTAATTATTCAAATCCGAATCGAACGTTTGAAAAATGTCTACAAAATTGCTATTTAAGTGTATAATTTGATCGAACCGTTGCGCCGCGAACATAACCCCAAAAATAAATCTGAATTTCATCTACTCAATTTTGCTATAAATGCATAAAGATCCGCAGTCTAGTTATCAGTAACTAATCAAAAGGTTTTGACTAATGACTATTTCGATATAGCTACCCCAGTAGCACAAAAATATTTTATAAATATTTTTTAAGCCACACTTTTTCATACGAGAAAAATATTTCTTCCTAACTTATATAAAAAAGAATATTTGGTACTTAATGTAATAAAAATATTGTATGTATATTTGAATATTAAAAACAGATTGAATCTCTTTTTGATATTATATGAATGTGTATACAATATCTTGTGCTGCTAGGGCAACATTCAAAAAGACTATTAGTCATTTTTACATATTAGTTGATTACACTGTCCAACACCAAATTTGTTCCCAGATTACTATTGGGTCCTTCTTATAGAGTTTTTTGCGCTGATTCCGAATCTGTTTTTAATTTTTTCCCTATACGCACAGTTTTTGAGAAATTTGAATTTGAAAAAATGACCTATTTTTCAACTTTGAACAAATATTATGATGTTATTATAAAATATATTGAATTGTTCTTTGCAGCAAAAGATTCTGTGGACTTTCCCGAATACAGTGATATCCAATATTAATACACTATGCTTGTTTAAACATGTTTAAACAATGATTAAAGACGGAGAGACACCATTTTTGCACCAATTTTTGAAGATATTTTTAAATTTATCTCAAAAAATAAGGGTCCAGCGGAAAATCGAACTATACCACGCGATAGAGCAGACTTTTATCTTGAAAAACCCCCCTTTTAAGTTTTCGACATCGACGTTTTTACCGAACCAGAAAGCAAAATATCTTCGCCCGACATGAGTTGCCGCCAGTGGCGCTCACCACTACAACGGTCGTTCGCCGCTCCGTATCCCGTCGCTGCGCCATATCTCGTCCAGAGCGCCACTGGCGGCAACGCATGTCGGGCGAAGATATTTTGCTTTCTGGTTCGGTAAAAACGTCGATGTCGAAAACTTCAAAGGGGGGTTTTTCAAGATAAAAGTCTGCTCTATCGCGTGGTATAGTTCGATTTTCCGCTGGACCCTTATTTTTTGAGATAAATTTAAAAATATCTTCAAAAATTGGTGCAAAAATGGTGTCTCTCCGTCTTTAATCATTGTTTAAACATGTTTAAACAATCATAGTGTATTAATATTGGATATCACTGTATTCGGGAAAGTCCACAGAATCTTTTGCTGTAAAGAACAATTCAATATCTTCTATAATAACATCACAATATTTGTTTAAAGTTAAAAAATATGTTTTTTCTTCAAAGCCATGTTCCTCAAAAACTGTGCGTATAGGAAAAAAAATTAAAAACAGATTCGGAATCAGCGCAAAAAACTCTATAAGAAGGACCCAATAGTAATCTGGGAACATAAAAAAAGTTGAAATTTGTTGGACAGTGTTATTGCCCTACTCTGGTGTTAAGCATAGGCAAGATTAAAAGCGCAAAGATCGAATTCCAGAAGTGTTTCAGGAATTGGAAGAAGCATTGGCAGAAGTGTGTAATATCTAATAGAAACTAATTTGAAGGGGATAACATTTACGTATACGAACAACTAAAATTTTTGTCCGAAAAATGAAAATTCCCGTCACGTTCTGAACACACCTCGTGCTTTAGTCAAGCTTTTAACACGTGACTGTGTTGCTTCGGCATCCTCAAGATAGAAATTGATAGTAGATCTGTATCCGACAGCTAAGCTGGACTGGCTCAAGTTCATTCTTTCAAAACTGAGTTACGTTATCTTACTGTGACGTAACACATACACGATTGCTGAACTGCGAAACTGTCTGCAAAATAAAAGTTTCCAACGTCGATCGCCAGAAACCGCAACCAGATAAAAATGTTTCTTGTCCATAACTTTAACAATCGAATTTCAGCTACTCGTCTCGTTCTCTTTTCGAACAATCGAAGATGTTTGAAGTTCTAGTTTCGATGATAAATGTATATATAAAGGGTAACGTTCCAGAAGACGTAACGCAAACAACGTGTCCCTGAATCTGAGAGGTCTGGGAACGATCAATGGAGGCGTTAAAATTAGCAGTGAAAATAAAGATATTTCCCCAGGATATTCATCAAAGGATCGTCAACATCAATGGCACTGGAAATCGCTGCGGAACTAATTAAAGTTTGAGTAACAGCTCGACTTACCCCTCTCGCGTCCCTGAAGAGTATGGCAGCGTGAACAGGATCTAGACAGGCGTCGGAGGCTCGGTGAGGTATCGCGGGAGTGCCCAGGGAGAACCTTCTCGCACCAGGATCCAGAGAACTCCTCCTGATCGCTCCTGTAATTCATCCATTATCTTCGTTAAACTGAAATTGCAAGTAGATCAAGACCCGGAACCGAGTGTCTGATGAATCGCGATCAAAGCACGAACAGAAAAGCCGCAGATAAATTAGCTCTGCAGAAGTCGGATTGATCAAAATCAAGACGCAAAGAGCGTAGAAGAAAAGTTTTTGCGTACATCGAAACTTCGTTTAACCTGTGTACGTTTCATTCATAAAAATACCAGAACAATTTAAAAATGTTATTTCCGATTCATCGAAACTATTTGATGAATTTAAAAAATGATTAAGATGATAAATATGTAAAAAAATTGTGTTTGAGAGAAGACGATCCGCAGTGTAACTAATTATTAATAACGCATATCCTGCTACAGCAAGGTAATGTTAGTTTAATCGTTAAAATAATGGTAAAAAAATATACTAATTTTGTACACCGCCGTTGTTAACAATAAATCTACCACTACCGGTCAAATGACCGGTTTTATACTTTTCAATTTATAATTATTCAAATTATGAAGTTGCTTACATGAAAATTTATTCTATACATTTCCTCATCCAAGAAGAATTGTTAAAAATACATGAAATATTGTAATAAAAATTGCACGAAATCTAAATAAATAGCGCCTTGTCATTTTTGTGAGCTAAAACATTTTAATCGCTTTTAGTGCTCGTCAAGTTTAGTGTTAACGATTGTGAAAAATTATCCCAATTTATCCAGTCTGTTTTCATGGAATTGGTTTTCACAATGCGAAGTATTTGTGGAATTGAGAGGGCTGTGGATTATCGAGTTCGATAGCCAAAAATATCGGGACGCCGTTCGATTTGAATCGCGATTGGTCGAGAGGTCGAGCCAATGAATTCTTTTTGTTTCTGCGTGGCGAAAACGTACGTACGCGCGCAGTTCGGCCGTAATCGTTAGGATTAAGCCAAACGGAGTTACAGTGGTGACCTTAACTCGTTACAATTTAACACAATTTATGAGCAGACGTGCACAATCTCCTGCGGGGTTACGTAAAACGTGACTCGTTATTTACATTTCAATTGCGTCCACGTTCGAACGTGTCCGGAGTTCGCGTCTGACTCACGCTTTTTCCTTGGGCTTTTCGCACGCAAGGATCGCACCGCAACGAAACAGAAATATCCTTCGCCCTTTTTCTCTTACGCAACGGACTTGTGCGCGCTGACAAACGCTTATCATTGCGCAATAGAGCCGTCAACCGAATCCGTGAAACACAATGGGATCCAGCCTCCGAGCACAGCACGTTTGTAACGAAAAACTCGTTGACAGAGATAAAATAACAAACGGCATGTGATTCGATACGTGGGGAATCGGGGGAAAAAATAATACACGCACGAAACTTTACCGAATCATTTCTTTGGCGAGAAGACAGAACGAAAACACGATTCTACGCACGTGAGACAATATTTGTCCATTTTTCTTCGCTTTCCTTATGTAATATCACAGCGCCGTCAATCGCGATCGAGCAGATACGACAATGTTTATCTTTCGAGTCGACTGAAAACATGATAACAAGGAAACTTCATGGGTTTCCGAATAACGCGAAGCGTTGCATTCTCCTCGTAAAAGCTTTTACAAGTACACTATATTTTTCCTTTCACGGTTATTGTAATTACTGGACTGTGGGTTTCATGCATTTACGACAAAAATGAGTAGGCGACACTTAAAACAGAGCAAAGATTAAAAGAACTTATCTACGTCAATAAGGTGAAGTGCCCTATGTCTGGACAGCATGTTTTTCTATGTTAAATTTTATCACTTCAAATAAACAAAAACAATTTCTTAAGAGTTTTAACATACAGTTCAGAGTTTGTAAAGTAATTTAAAATAAAAAAATCATTGTTTAGGTTAATATCTTAATTGTATTAACAAGAATAATTCAAACCTATAGTCGGACATATTAAATCCAATCTAAGCTAGTACCTGGACAGAAGTAAAGCCTATATCGGGACAAATTCAATTTACGAGTTGATCGAGCGAACATAACCTAAAACGTTGGTTGGTGGCGCTGTTGCGCATGACGAATAGAAGATGCTTTGCATAATATGTAGTATTCTTATCATAGATTATAGTATTGTATTATTTAACCAAATATATATTTATTTTCATTTACTGTTTTAATAAAACTTGTCATAATACAACTTTTAAGGTTAGGTAGTAATACTGATAGATTTAAGATGTAAACATAAAGTATTATTAACGTCACAACCGGAATACATTTTCTACATACGTTATACAAGCTAATAGAAGACTAATTATGCGTACATGTAGTTAAATAATTTGCAAAAAATGCGTTGATTTTATTCACAAACACGTGTCCGGCTTCAGGCCTAAGCACATCGCGTATAAGCTTAGAGTGGGACAGCTACTGTCATCGCGTCCCAGTATGGTGTACTTATATTTGAAAACAGTCCTAATCTTGGACATCTAATATTTGGATTAATAATTATTATTTACGTTAAGTCTGATTGCCAATTTATTTTAAAATATCAATATTATTATGCGTGATAATTATTTTTTGTCTGAGGGCTTAAATTATATCTTTTTTTCTAACAAAAGTTCGAACTATAAATACACATGATTCGCACGTAAATAGACTATTTTGTATACTGTTTTCAGATGAACTTTGAATTCATTTTTAAATTTCAATTGATGTCTTAATGAAATAATATTCACACCTACTTGTAGCTAAGGCCTCAGAATATATAATATAATTATTTAATGTCTTAATTACTGATTTTACTATGAAAATTCAATTGTCCAGATTTTGGTATCACTTTTGGACTGTCCAGACTTAGGGCACTTCACCTTACGTTATTTTCAACTGATTTGTGTGATTGAGAAAAGACAAATTTTTATAGAACTTCTGATCCTTGCAATTAACGCAGACTATTTTTATTTCGCATTAAAATCCGCAGTCTAGTAACTACAAGAATGTTTCGAAACTTTTTGAATGAACTTCTTCTATCGAAGCACATATTGACATAAACATTGCACGAAATTTGAATAAATGCAATCTCGTCGTTATTACCCAGCAATCTACAGTAAAGCCTTGATCTAAGAAAGAAAACTAAATAGTAGAATCACAGGTCAGTCAGAGCCTGATGGCGAGAGTAAGGTTTGGAAATATGGAAGAAGGGAATAAATATTGGAGAAAAGAGGAAGAGAGAATGTGCATCTGATATGCGAGAGACACCTGGGAAAACTAAAGCATCTGGCAGAAGACGTGTGAAGGTGTAGACATATGTTTAGAAAAGATAGTACAAGATAAAATACTAAGAGAAACAGTATACTGGCTGAGAAGTATCAAGAAAAGAAAATATATAAAAAAAAACTTTTAAAAAACCAGGCTTATATTAAAATGCACTAAAAAGAATAAAATAATTTTTTTTCTGTTCCTCCATAAAATACCGAATCCAGTTACATGATTAATAATACTTTTCCCAAAAATTTTAAGCAATTCAAAATTTCTTCTGTTATAAAATTGGTGTCGAAATAGATAGAAAAATTGAATATAAATTTAAATAAAATCATGACATTAGTGGCGCACCCACGAAGATTACGTCAATATAGTTTAGCGCTCAAATAAATAAATACTACTACTACAAGTGGAATTACAGGATCTAAGAAAGAGTACGGACCCGAGGATTTTTCTTAGATCAAGACTTCGCTGTATATTAATCTAGTTTAGTGCTCGGTAGTTCTGGTGATGGGAAACATTCGATGTGAAATTCAAGTGTCAAACAAACCTGACACTTGAGGTGCGAATAACTTTTTTATTCGAACAACAATTGTCCCGGTTATTTGTCGCTCAACGAATCAATCGATTAAACGTGCTCTGAAATGAAATCAGATTTATCTAACTGTGGGCCACATTTCTGATAAATGACAGGCAGTGTTGTGCCAATTGTTCAGCGAGGAAATATGGAATTCCGCTGAATATTTATTTCCATCCGACACTTTACACGCTCAACAGGACTCCAGAGGTATGCGATAACAACGTCGGAATTTTGATCCTTCGGCATCGCACGCGAAACGTGCTCGCACCCCGGAATGTACGTGTTCTGCAAAATAAACCTTTCCTCCGTGAAACAGTCGGATGTTCGCCGAAAGTGACACGAAATCGGAATTCGTTTCCGATCGGAACAGCGATTGACCTACTCTATATCCGTCTGTTTTCCGAAACGAGCGGAAAATTGAATCATGTTATTTCATAGGCGGTAACGATTGTTCGACGACGCCGACGCGCGACGCGGCGGCGTTTCTACCGCGGAATTCATATTGTAGCTTCACCCACGCTATTGTTTTGAAGTTCATTCCCAAGCTACAATAAACCGGGCGAGATTCCTCCCACGCATCCACTATAACTTCCATTCGAGCATCGAATGGAACAGGTACGAACATTAATAGAACGTTACTCTTCGATTTTACAATACCAAAATTCAATACTATCGTTGTACGTTCGGACTGGTCAGTCTCTCCTCCCAGACATCGATTACGCGTTTTCGGTAGATGATTAACCTGAATAAATATTTATAGACTGTGAATCACAATTGACAATGATTTTCTGTCCAAATGCTCCTTGAATTTTTTAACATATTCGCACCGGAGTTGGGCAACAATTTTATTTAAATAAAAATTTTTGTCCAACTCTGATTCGCACCCAATCACGCATATATTAGGTTGCCGCATACGAAATGTTCAAAATATTCAAATGTGTTGAAATGTTTTAAATAAATTTATGGATGTGAAGTGAAATAAAGTGAAATAAAAATGCTATCAAATAATAAATGCCAGAAATGCTTTAAATCCTCCGTTTCTACTTTTCCTTGTCTTCAGAAACTTCCAATTGTAAATTAAAACAGCGGTTTTCCTACAAGCTGTACTAATGATATCATAACAGCTGTTCATTCTATTCCCGTAACGCGCGTAATTATATGTATATAGCTTGCGGAACCGCACACATTTAAAACAAACATGTGTACGCGAAGTATATGATGAAAATATCAGCGTAACTTACGACAATATTTCGCTGCTCCGGAAGTATAATGACACAACTGCACAAATGGAAATTTTACAGGACAAGCAGAAGAAAAGTAATTCCAATTTGTCTTAATAGAATGGCTTATAGATTCGGTTTAATTCTTCTACGAGAGTAGTTTATAGACATTGTGGGTTATTTTTTTTATTGCAAGTTTTAAGTTATTTCAATTTATAAAATAATAAATACCAGCCTCACAGTAACCAATATCATTGTAAATACGTCATTGTTCTTCTGAAAATGCGTCATTATATAATACTTCCGGAGCAGCGATTTTATATTAACATTATTTTCTAGAAACGAAGGTGACCTGCAGTATTTTAAATGGAATGGTATATGTTTTTGCATGGTACCATAGGTGTACAAAATGTATTCCTACACCTTTTAAAGACGAATAAGTTTTTCAAAATTGGACCAAACAATTTAAGTATTTTTGAGACCCTAGAACAGGGTTGGCAACCTTTTGAGTCGGAAGAGTCAAAAATTACAATTTACAAAATTTCAAAGTTTTTAAAGAGCCACAAAATATTTTCTTGCCAACAATAAATAGTACTCGCATAAATAAAGTTATTTGATAAAAAAAAAACTAATCTATTTATTCATAAGAAAAAACATCCAAAGAGCCGCATGTGGCTCGCGAGCCGCAGGTTGCCGACCCCTGCCCCAGAAGGATTAGTTCACTAACTAATGTGTAAATTATTTTTTTTTTGTTATTGGTCGTAACTGCGAAGGAAAAAGTAAAGGTTCATATTTTTAAATTTTTTATCTGTGCCTGTAATGAAAATTTAAAACATCTATTTTATAAATCTAAGTGAGCTATATACATGTATAAAGTTTCATTGAAATCGGTTGACACATAAAAATGCTATGGGCATTGTAAGATGTAAAAATCTTTGAATTTAGAGCTTGCGATGCAGATTAAATGCAGATTAAATCGCAGATTGTTACAATCTTTACTATTTTTAATAAATTATATTTAATAACAACTTTTATCGACCTCAATGAGACTTTGTACATTTACATAACTTAGGCCTACCAAAGGCACCTAAATTTTCATTACAGGCACAGGTAAAATATTTAACAAATGTGAACTTTCTTCTTCGCAATAGCGACCAATAATAATTTAAACAAGAATTAATTACACATTAGCTAGTAAACTAATCCGGCTAACGTCTCAAAGAAACTGAAGCTGTGTAAAAGCTGTACGAATACTTTGTACTGTATATGTAAAGCGAGTAACTCATACATATTTGATACAATGACTCACAAGGTCATACAAAAGCAGTCATAACAAAATATGTATGTATTATGTTTACTAGTATGCTCCTAATAAAAATTAATATCACTTTCATTAGCAAGAATGCATTTCTAAGCTCTGCTGATGGTACCTCGAGCTAATGTTGCACTTGATATGGATGCACATGCACTTTTTTTATCTTGGCGGTGTAGTATATCTTTAACACTAAACCTACCGAGCACTAAAAGCGAATGAAATGTCTTAGCTTTACAAAAATTACAAGGCTCTATTTATTTAGAATCTGTGCAATTTTTATTACAAGATGTGCCTAAATAAAAAAATCTATTGCATCAATTTTCATATAACCAGCTTCATAGTTTCAATAATTGTGAAATGAAAAATAGGAAACCGGTCATTTGACCGCAGTGGAAGGTTTAGTATTAACACTACTGATCATCGAAAAAGTGACTGATGTGTATAGTATTATAAAAATAACAAGATTAAATTTATTTATATTTTGTGCAATTTTTACTAGAATATATACTAGAAAATATATGAAATAAAATATATGAAATCAGAAAATATATGAAATTAATTCCCATGAAAACACCTTTACAATTTCAATAATTGTCAACTAAAAAATCTAAAATAGTCCTACCTCGTAGTAGGTTTACAGTTTAGAGTTAACACTTAACCTACCAAACCCAAAACATAGAAAAGTGAAACGCCTTATAGAAGTGGAAAGATTGAATTTATAATATTTAAACTTTGTACGGTTTCCATTGTAATATGTGCTTAAATAAAGATGTCAATTCAGTCATTTCCAATGAAAGCGTTTTTATAATTTCAATAACTAATTTACAGAGAAAACCGGTCATAGTATTTTAACTTGAGAATTAAACATTTCTTCCGGCATAGAATAATTCCATTGTACATGATATCTTCCATTTTACGGATATGAAATTGATATAGTATCTCATTCAATACTGAAATGTGTAGTAATTGATTAGATACCAACATATTTAATAATGTAAACAATATTGTGGCGACTCTGAGTCACCACTCGACTGCTAAGGGTTAATATGGCCGCGTAACAAAAATTCATGGGCGACGAATCGGGAATCTTGAAGGTCATTCACGAAGTAAACAAACATGACGAGGGAAGAAACGCAACGAGACGTCGTCGTCGATGCGTCGCCCGGAAAGCATCAATATAAATTACGAACCACAAAAGTGGTTGGCGAAGCGCAAAATAGAAAGACGACGTGTTTTTCTAGCGACGAAGGTCACCGGCTCACGTTTTACATATAAAACTCTCGCTTTCTCAGCTCGAAATGTTAACGCGATACTCCAGCTTATCGTCGGTATTTATTTCACTGCTGCATTCCCGTCGGCGTTATCACTGTCCGTCGACGGCCACACCGACAACGCGTTTTCGTCAACGGCGAGCCCCGTAGATACGAATATCTTGCACGATAAATAATACACAGGCGACCGAATCTGATCGAAATTTTTTAGGACGCGAGACGTCAAATTGCTGAAAACAAGACAGCCAAAGTGTGAACAGAACGAAAACAAAAATGGTTATCTGAACGCAACATTTTTAACACGTGTCGCTCGGCAGGCTAGTTATTTGTAGATCGCGGACTTTATGCAAATCTGCATTATCACTAAACTACCGATCTGTACACAAATTATCATTTTCGTACATTATTTAAGAAAATTTGGGGTTATGTTCGCGGCGCACCGGTTCGATCAAATTATCCCTCCTCCCGACACTTGTGTCTAAGGCAGGACCCGCTAGATAGCCTTACCGATGAGTCCTCTAGCGGGTCTAAGACGAAACACACCACCATCCTTCTTCTTTTTCTCTTATAGAAAACATTCTATAGGGTAACTGCACCAGTGAATAAACGGGCACCAGTAAATGAACGCTTTTGTATATTTCAACAAATTTTAAGCCACACGGCATACTAGCGATAATGACTCTTGGGCCAATGGAATACATGACTCTTTTTCGTAGCTGTATACCTATTGGTTTATATTGATCACGTGACCATTAGTTTCTAAGATGGCCTATTTTCACCAAGTGCGTTGAGTGTGTGCAACAGAGCTAAAACTAGTAAGGTATGTATACACGACCTTTTCTTTTACACATGAATATTTATACTTTTCTTTTACGCATGAGATAAAAGTTACTAACAATATAGATGTACGAGGGTTAAATATTGAATATAAATCACAAAAATAGCTATAAAATGAATATTTCGTTAAAAATTCGTTGTGTCTATTCACTGGTCCACGATATTACTCATAGCCCAGTAAATGAACAGAGTAAAAAAAAAAGAAAAAAAAAGAGAAAAAAAGACTGAGCAGATTATATTAAAAGAGGAAAGAAAACAATGCAGAAAAAGAAAAGCGGAAGAGAAAAAGAAAGCACGGGTGACATTACCGAAAAAGAAACAGAGAAAAATTCCTAATTCCAGTTCTATAGAAAGTGATTCTGACAGCGAACATCACGAAACTCAGGAAGACAAAAAAATTCAGAATCCGGAAAATCAAACCCAATACGAAGTAAATAATTTCGTTATTGTGAGATACAACAAGGAATACTTTCCTGGCAAAATAATCGATGAAGAAGACGAAGAGTATGAAGTGACAACAATGGTAGAATGTGAAAAAGGAAAGGTATGGAAATGGCCAGAGATTCCAGATACGGTTTGGTACAAGAGACAGGATGTTTTAACAAAGATAACGGAGCCAAAGAAAATTAATTCTAGGGGATTTTTTGTGATTAAAGAGTTAAATAAATAGGAGAATATTGTTTAATAATTTTGTTCATTCATTGGACCATCATTGTTCAATTACTAGAATGTAGTGTTCATTGACTGGTATTTTCTATATTTTTTATTTAACGTTTAATAAAGACAAATAATAATAATTTCATTTTATTTGTGTTCATTTATTTTTGACAAATGAAGTATAGGGAGCCATTTGGCATATATGAGATTCCTTTAATTCACTTATTTTTTTTTAAATACAATATTTTCCTGAACAATTTCTTAAATGTTCATTCACTGGTGCAGTTACCCTAGCAAACGTGTCTCAGGACGTAATGATTCAAATCCGAATCGAACGTTTGATAAATGTCTACAAAATTGCTATTTAGTGTATAATTTGATCGAACCGGTGCGCCGCGCACATAACCCCAAATTTATTTGAAAAATGTACGATCGAGAATAATTTCTTATTTATTATGTAAGAAATTGTGGAAATATATTCTTCGCGCACTAAAGAGTTCCTCATTATGAAAATAAAATAAGAATGCTGTTCTTGTTATGATTCTTTGCATTTCACGAATCTGCATATGCCATAAATGCATAAAAATCTACAGTGTAATTATCACTAGTGTGAAAAACATTTTAATCTATCTCTGATTTCTTAGTAACTAAATGACTCTAATTTCTTTAAATCAGAATAAATTGAAATATAATCCATGAACATTAATGAAATATAAAATCATATAAAAATGTAAGGAATGTTCTGTTTTATTTGAAAGTATTGCAGATTAGTCGAGTTGATAAAATAGTTTGATCACTAATGGAGATACCTTAGAGAAATATCGATTTACATAGCGGGATTCTGACATGGTCTATCTAACACGTGAAAATGAAACGTTATCGGCTGTGTATGTATGTTTGGCAGTCGATCAATTGACGGATCGAGTCAGAACTTTGGATGTAGGTGAGCGGAGAGTTGCATTAATATATAGGCCAACAAACGTTACGAATTTCAGCTGTGTCAATACGGTGGATTTCATACTGAGCGTTATGAGTTGACCTAGAACCCGAAAATTGCATTTCCTTCCCCGCCATCGAAATATCTATCTAGAATATCACCAAGGAAATACAACATTTTTGGGTCAGCCTGTATAATTTTTGCAACAAATATTACAACATTAATGGGAAAGAATAAATATTGGACAGAAAGAAATTCGAGATTGCCCACGGAGGGTTAACTTTGTTGGAGCGAATTAATTTCATTATTTATTTATTTATAATATATAAGAAAAACTTGCGAATTTCGACTGAAATGGTCAAGTCGGATTACGTACTAAAAGATGAGTTTATGCTCGAGTATCGTTGGGAATCTATCTAGGTGAACGGTAGTGCACCAGCCAAGTTCTTGCACTACCTCCTTTTACACGAAACAACTTAGCCGTTTTTTAGAGGCTTATAACTCGGCACCGGAGGCAGATGGAGAGATATAATTTCGTACACTTGTTAAATGCTATCATGTCTCAATATTGACAAAACATTAATCTTCCAACATTAGTAGGTTCCGAGATATAGGACCTCAAAAATCGCTAAATTTGTCACTGACTGACTGACTGACTGACAGATCATCAAAACCTTTTGGGTACTTCCCATTGACCTACAAGCTTGAAATTCGGTGCATAGGTCCTCCATAACAAACACTCAAAGGAATAATTATCAAAGTTTGAAATTTTACACCTTGAAGGGGTTGTATTGAAAAAAAACAATACGAAATAGGTACGTAGTATAGAACATATAAAAATGGTTGTATCTCGGGACCGGTGCGTTCTACCGCAAAAATAACGAAATTTTCAAAAGGCTGAACTCAAAGCATATAGGGTATGCCCAATCACATGACGTATGTAGTCTTTTGATTTAAAAAACAAAGAAAAAAAACATGCGCATGGAAAACCACGCGCGACAGAAGTGAAACTTCTTACTTATTGGGTGTAGATACAGATTTCAACGAGAAATTGATGAAATCCCAACAAAAACATTCTGTAAAAAGGAGCCAAGTTCTTACAGCCGTAAAAAGTTGTGAGAACAAACAAAATACGGCCAAGTTCGTTAGCTTGGAAATACCTCTTGCAATACTGAAAAAAAGCGTTTGTGAAAATTAGTTTACAAGAAAGCTATTTAATTTTTAAAGAGTTACATGGAGGGTGGTTAAATTATTCAAACTTGGCCGTTACTTTTTAAACCAATGGCCATAAAAGATGTTAGGTAGCGGTCAAGTTTCAATAATTTAGCCCTCCATGTAACTCTTCATAAATTAAATAGCTCTCTTTTAAACTAATCTTTACAAACGCTTTTTTCAGTATTGCAAGAGGTATTTCTAAGATAACGAAGTTGGCCGTATTTTGTTTGTCCTTACAACTTTTTACGGCTGTAAGAACTTGGCTCCTGTTTACAGAATGATTTTGTTGGGATTGTATTTTTCGTCCAACCAAAATATTGGGTATCGAGTTTCTTTTTTCTCTCTCGATGAACGACCAATTTTACCTGGCTGAATTCTTGGGATCCATTTTCCCCGGTTAGGCTTAGATAAAAGAGACTCACACAGAGCTTGTGTAGCTTGACCGATTAGATCAGTCGCCCGAAAAACGGAAGATCCGGGTTCAAAACCGGTCCTGTGACCCTGTTTTGCCTGATCTTCTTTCACCCTATAATTTCCAGAGTTGGGGCTCTCCCCTCTATTACGTTGCTTGTATTATTTCGAGCTATTTGTTCGATCTAATACGCGGAGACCATTCCTTCGAAAATATTGTCGAACTTGTCGAGATCTGTCCTAGCCCTTTTCACTCTGAATTATTTTTAAATTTTGTCGCCAATAATTCCCTACTACTTTAAGTGTTTTATTTGAAATTTATTTCAAAGGACAGTTCCTTGACTGCTACTTATTTTAAACAATTTTGTTTACTAATTAGTAGACTGCGGATCTTTATGCAAAATAAAAAATGTTTGCATTCATTGCAGGAGTCAAATAAAAATTTCATTCTTCTTTTAATTATCTTATTAAAGTGAAACTCTACACTGGTGGTCTTAAATCTTTTTAATATTTCCTTTGTTTTAAATTGTACGCAACCATTTTTGTCATAAATACATAAAATCCGCAGTGTATTAATTACAATTAAATATAGGTCTTTCAAACTTTGTTGTAATTTATATTTGTGGAACTTATATTTGTTTTTAACTAAAAAATAAGACAAATAAATAAAGGAAGAACCAAATACATATAAAAAGCTATTTTATTTACATTTCTCTTTCTCTAATGTCGAGACAGAGGAGTGCACAGGGTTATCCCTTATGAAGCCAACCAAAATGTATAGATTATTAACAGTAAACCTACCGAGCACTGAAAGCGATTAAAATGTTTCATCTGATAAAAACGACAAGGCTCTATTTATTTAAATTTTGTGCAATTTTAATTGCAATACGTGCTTGGATAAATACATTTATCGAATCAATTTCCATGTAAGCAACGTCATCGTTTCAATAATTATAAAATTGAAAATCTAAGATCGGGTATTTGACCGGCAGTGACAGGTTTAGTGTTAAAAAGTCTTTTTATTTAACACATTTGAACAACTTCTCATTTTAAGACTACAAATTAATATATTAGCTGACAAAGAATAGACATTCAGAGAAACTATGTAATATTTTTAGAAGAGAATTAACAAATTGTTGAAAGAAATTCAGTAGATACCTAGTTGCCCTAATAGATGGAATAGATTCGACGCGATAAATCGAGCGCAGCTGTTTTTCAATTCTGAATTTTGTGCAATCGTCTGCAAGAAAATCTGACTTCGTGTAAACACTCGTAGTATCTTGAGATTATTGAACGGTGGATGTTTCTTTAAATTCAAGGCTTTATTAATAAATTCATTAAAATATGCGATAAACAGAATCTTGTGTTTTTTTTGTATTGAGAGGTTCGTTAGGTTAAGGGGAGAGTAAACAAAATATCGAACTTTATCCACTTTTTATCTTATCCAACGGTGGGCAATGGACCATTTATTTTGTAATCAACTTTTTTCAGAATCATTCTGAAGGGAGTAATTCATGACGAACCGGTGAATTCATCGTTAGACTAATTCGCTACGAGTAGGAGGAAAACATACAGAACATCTTCGATGAATCTTTCATAGAAATTTACTTCGTCGCAGACAAGTTTACGTATCCTGCTACGACACGATTGATTAAATGCAGCAATCCATTAATTGCTTAATTACTGTCACGAAGGTTACCGTATCGAAGGAACGTTATACGAGCTGTTACGTAACGTAAACATTGCAACTTGAACCGTGACAAATTATTTTACCGAAGTATGTAACGTCTAGTAGATACACTTTGCTCTCCCTCAACATCCAGCACTAATCACCCGAATCCAAAACACTATCGTTCACTGGCAAACCAAATTCCCTTCGAATTTTATTCTCCGCTACCCTTGTCGTTCAATGAAAAATTAACATAATATTAAATAAAACCGGAAATACAGATTGCATCGCTCTCAATTTAGCGTTCATGATAATAATATCGTATCCAATCTATCTTGAGTAATAAATCAAATCATAGTAAACTGTACAAAAAATTCAGTGATACATGTATGTAAGCTTTGTGTATAGGTCGGTGAGGTACATAGATGCCCGAAAGAGGGCAGGATTTGAGAAGATAAAAGTAAACAGAGATTCAGACAGACAGAGTGACAGTCCAAGTGTTTCCTTAAAGAATTAATATCTTGATAATTCGTGAGAAACAAATTAATAAACCCTTTAAGTACAGAATCTACAAGTGCAGGGTTCTGTAAAGGAGATCTTGTGTTGAGAGAATATAGGGAAGCACAAACATTTAATTGTTGATTCTCTATATTTTTAGGTTAGTGGAGCACGTGGGAAGTATGTATGTACAATTATTTATTATATTATTAACAATAAAACTCTATATGTTTAGACGAATCAACCTTGTGTTTTTGCTTAAGAAAGGAGCCCATAAAATACATATTACATGTATACTATAATAATTTTAATAATACGTTAACCAAGGTGAAACTTTTAGGCCAAAAAATGTAATAGTGCTCGTTTTTCGTTTGGAACTATTTGGAATAATAATTGGCTGTATTCTCGCGAGTGACGTAAATAAAATCACAGTAAATTGTATCACAAAAAATTCAGTGATACTTGTATACTATAACAATATAAATATTATGTTAACTACAGTGAAACTTTTAGGTCAAAAAATATAATAGTGCTCGTTTTTCGTTTGGAACTATTTGGAATAATAATTGGCTGGATTCTCGCGAGTGACGTAAATAAAATCATAATAAATTGTATCAGAAAAAATTCCGTGATACTTGTATGCTACAACAATATAAATATTATGTTAACTACAGTGAAACTTTTAGGTCAAAAAATATAATAGTGCTCGTTTTTCGTTTGGAACTATTTGGAATTATAATTGGCTGTATTCTCGCGAGTGACGCAAATAAAATCATAATAAATTGTATCACAAAAAATTCAGTGATACTTGTATGCTACAACAATATAAATATTATGTTAACTAAAGTGAGACTTTTAGGCCAAAAAATATAATAGTGCTAGTTTTTCGTTTGGAACTATTTGGAATTATAATTGGCTGGATTCTCGCGAGTGACGCAAATAAAATCATAATAAATTGTATCAGAAAAAATTCAGTGATACTTGTATGCTATAACACTATAAATATTATGTTAACTACAGTGAAACTTTTAGACCAAAAAATGTAATAGTGCTCGTTTTTCGTTTGGAACTATTTGGAATAATAATTGGCTGGATTCTCGCGAGTGACGCAAATAAAATCATAATAAATTGTACCAGAAAAAATTCAGTGATACTTGTATGCTACAACAATATAAATATTATGTTAACTACAGTGAAACTTTTAGGTCAAAAAATATAATAGTGCTCGTTTTTCGTTTGGAACTATTTGGAATTATAATTGGCTGGATTTTCGCGAGTGACGCAAATAAAATCATAATAAATTGTATCAGAAAAAATTCAGTGATACTTGTATGTTATAACAATATAAATATTATGTTAACTACAGTGAAACTTTTAGGTCAAAAAATATAATAGTGCTCGTTTTTCGTTTGGAACTATTTGGAATTATAATTGGCTGGATTCTCGCGAGTGACGTAAATAAAATCACGGTAAATTGTATCACAAAAAATTCAGTGGTACTTGTATACTATAACGATTTAAAAAATATGTTAACTACAGTGAGACTTCAAGGATAAAAAATATAACAGTGCTTGTTATTAACTATTTAAAATAATAATTGACTGGACTCTCGAGTAACGTATCAATCTTTCCACAAGCCAACAATAAAATCGGGCGATGTTTTAATTTGGATTCGTACGGGGCAATCGATATTTCCTAGTAGTATGTTGATATAGCAATTGTTTACCTGGGACAGGTCTGATCGCATAGAAAGATTCAGTCATAACGTGCTCTTCAATCGCGATCAACTGTGGCATTGGTTAAAAAGATCCCACGAGTCCAATAACACGCGACAACTCCTAATCGTTTGTACCTCGACAACGAGCTCCGACATTCTTCAGAAAATAACAGCGCTTGCGCCGGCGAAGTATCGCTACAAGGCGGAGCAATTATCCTTATCGATGCAGCCAAGAGAAAGAACAGAAATTTTAACGAGCTACAGGATCGCGGAGAAAAAAAATCTTTCGGATCCATTTGTAGCGCATCTCACAATTATTTGTGAAACGATGCGTTCACAGAAACTAGAAAAATATAACCTTCTAGCTAAACCCAGAAGTGTGTAACTGTATTTATCAACTTTTCAATAATAAATAATTTCTGACAGTGTTTAGCGTCTCTTCGAGAAGTTCCAAAAACCATTGTCGACTTCCACAATCGATTTCACAGTCTTGTTCGAATTATTTCATTTTTTGTAAAAGATTTTGGAAGACTGAAATCATAAGAATGTTTTCATCGGAAATTTTTCAATGAGCATTGTTATCGAAGCACATATTGATATTGAAATTGCACGAAATCTGAATAAATGCAATCTCGTAATTATTATGAAGCAATGTACAGTAAAGCATTGATCTAAGAAAACGGAAACTGTAGGATCTAAGAAAAACGAATATCCCCACCACTTTGTGCACATGTTAGAATAAAAATGGTATAAGGTTCTAATCTTATCATTATTACAAAGCAATATACATTAGTTGTATTTGTTACTCGATAGTTCCAGCGCTAATGAAGTAGCAAAGTATATTTTCATGTACCTACAGAAATGGAAGACGATTACTATTTTCTATTGACTTCCAACTATGACGTACACTTTGTTGACTGGACTATGCCCTGACTTGGTGGTTACTATTTTGTTTGCACTCGTTCGGTAGATTAATATCCGAGTGAACCCGGCCGGCGTTACGAATTCATAGAAAATATTCATTGTTGTCACTCAACGGGCCGAGTTATTTTAGGCGTCGAGTTCAACGCCGACCTTGGGTCGTAAAGTCTCAAATGGGATTCGAGAGAACTGCGTCGACGAACGGTGTAGCAGCGGTTGCAAGCGTGCAAACGTGCAGCATGCAACGTGCATCGCGAAGCCTACGGCATCACCGTTTATTAATTTTACGAAGCACTTTCTGTTAAAGACTGGTGCACCCCAAGGCAGTTCCTTTACTCGAAATAAATTCGCGAATAATTTCTTCGGGACTTATCGTTTAATGTATAATTGAACAATTCTTTATATAAACAAGCATAAATAAAACAGCCGTTGATAAAATCGATTACGCACACAGTGTGAAAGTTAACACTAAACCTACCGACCATCAAAAGTGACTGATGTGTATTGTATTATAAAAACAACAAGATTATTTATGTAATATATACTGGAATAAAAAAACGTGTTATAATTTCGATAATTGTAAAATAAAAAATCTAAAACCGGCCATTTGACCGGCGGTGGAGGTTCGCGGTTAAAATTAGAAGATCTAGAGAAAGTTGGAATAATTGGGCGCGGAAGATTTATGCAGTTTATCTCGTAGAAGATGAAAATTGTTTGCATCTGTTTTACTACTTCTCTGAATATTTATAAAGGATCCTGGGTGTGAACGATATTGAATGCCTGCAGCCACAATTTACATCTACGTGATTAACTGTATGAACGCATCATGCCCGCTTAGTATGTTCCAACAATGTACGTAAATGTTTAATTAAGTAACATTAACAACCCATTTCCCGGTATTAGATGTACACCTGCTATCTGAACATCTGCGTGAACGGCGTATCTAACACGAGAGAGCAGAATTATTTAATTTGGCACATCAAAATACCGAGAGAATAGGTGCAGTGGATCGTTGCGAAAACAAATTGCGTAATGCAGTCGAAAAGTTAGCACAAGGAATCTGCCAACAATCGTTCCGCGTGTCGTAATGAACAGATGTAGCTGATATTCCCGCGTAAACAGAAGCTTTAAGAACACAACCTTTTGTGTTCCTGTGACAAAAGTCCAGGTTCAGGTAGCAAATTTTGGAAGGTGGTT
Source organism: Lasioglossum pauxillum (assembly GCA_933228785.1). Lineage (NCBI taxonomy): Eukaryota > Metazoa > Arthropoda > Insecta > Hymenoptera > Halictidae > Lasioglossum > Lasioglossum pauxillum. The sequence continues at coordinate 39,600,855 of OW121705.1, read as the reverse complement.
CCTAAATTGTTAAGTGTGTGCGAATACGATATTTTCTACTTGGAATAACATACTCAAGCTATTTTGTTTAAGTTACACACTTCTGGAATAAACGTCTATCTTAATTAATCTGAACACTTGCGTACTAAGCATCTATGTATTTACAAGTCTCGGAACGGTTGATTCACGATCGCACATACAGTAGCGGACAAAAGTTTAAAACCACTCTAAAGAAAACGATAACTGTTTTAACCCGGCTACGCTTTAAAAAAAAGGAACTTAATAAGTTGTTAGGGGTCCATTTGGACCCTAAATGCCTTACGTGTGACAATTTCTATTACAACTATTTCAAAAAGGATTTTCAATATCTTTTTAAGTGGAAGAAGGATTTTAATTAATTATTTCCGTTTCGAAGTTATAAGCGCGCAAAGAACGCTTTGGGTCCAAATGGACCCGATAAGCGTAGCCGGGTTAATATTGTCCTATACGATTTGAACTTTTTTGGGAAGCTAGATCAATTAGTTTACTAAAGGATGTGAAAAGAAATTTTTTCAAAAATTGCAATTGATCGGAATTGTTGAAAAAATACTAAAAGTTGAATTTTTAACTTTTTTATGTAGGCCTGTATTGAAAATTTAAAAAATATGCTTTGTCGATCGTGTGTCGAAATCGGTTCTTTCGGGAAGAAACGACAGGCATTGAAAGATGTAAGAATCCTTAGATTTATTGCAGTTAGAGAATCGTGAAAATCTGCAATTTTTACCATCTTTAAACGTTTGTAGCTCATTGCAACGTCGACCGATTTTCACGAAATTCTCAGAATATATTTAATTGATACAGATGGACAAAACGTACATTTTAAATTTTCAATATAGGCCAATAAAAAATTTGTAAAATGCAACTTTTAGTATTTTTTATACAATTCTGACAAATTGCTATTTCTGAAAAAACTTTTCCACATCCTGTAGTCAACTAATTGCTCCAGCTTTCAAAAAAGGTTCAAATAGTGTAGTACGATATTAAAATAGTTATCGTCTTTTTTAGTGTGTCCGAATATTAATTCGAGTAATTATAGCAATTTTTACCATCTTTAAACGTTTGCAGCTCATTGCAACGTCGACCGATTTTGACGAAATTTTCAGAATATGTTTAATTGACACAGATCTACAAAACGTACATTTTAAATTTTCAATATAGGCCCACATAAAAATTTGTAAAATGCAACTTTTAGTATTTTTTATACAATTCTGACAAATTGCTATTTATGAAAAAAACTTTTCCACATCCTGTAGTAAACTAATTGCTCCAGCTTTCAAAAAAGGTTCAAATAGTGTAGTACGATATTAAAATAGTTATCGTCTTTTTTAGTGTGTCCGAATATTAATTCGAGTAATTATAGCAATTTTTACCATCTTTAAACGTTTGCAGCTCATTGCAACGTCGACCGATTTTGACGAAATTTCCAGAATATGTTTAATTGACACAGATCTACAAAACGTATTTTTTAAATTTTCAATATAGGCCCACATAAAAAAGTTAAAAATTCAACTTTTACTATTTTTTCAACAATTCCGATCAATTGCAATTTTTGAAAAAATTTCTTTTCACATCCTTTAGTAAACTAATTGATCTAGCTTCCCAAAAAAGTTCAAATCGTATAGTACAATATTAAAAAAGTTATCGTCTTTTTTAGAGCGGTTTTAAACTTTTGTCCGCTACTGTATATTTCCAAAAGCTATTAAACGACCGGTAATTAACGTCGGGAGAGATATAAATAATAATTTGCGTAATATTTAAGTGACGCAATAAATGTTTCCAGTAAAGAACATACTATACGAGCACGTTGAAAGCCGCGTAAGTCACGTTTAACCCGCGCTGTATTTAGTAAAGTGGTTGCCGCGCTAAACGTAGTTGCAATTATGGATTGGATTATACGTTCTGTAAATTGAATACTGCCGCGTGGTGCCTACAAAAAATAGTTTCTAATCAAATATTCAGCGAGTAATTCCCCTAGTAGCACAAAATATTGTATACACATTCATATGATATCAAAAAGAGATTCAATCTGATTTTAATATTCAAATATACATACAATATTTATTTTACATTAATAGCAAATATTTTTTTTTAAATACGCATGAAATATCTATTTCATATCACGAGAAAAATATTTTTTTCTAAATATAAAATGAATCTTTATTTCATATTAGAAATAGAATATTTTTTTCCTAATATACAGATAATATTTTATTTCATATCACGAGAAAAATATTTTTTTCTAAATATAAAATGAATCTTTATTTCATATTAGAAATAGAATATTTTTTCCTAATATACAGATAATATTTATTTCATATTAAGGAAAAATATTTTTTTTAAATATAAAATGAATCTTCATGTAATATTAGAAATAGAATATTTTTTCCTAATATACAGATAATATTTATTTCATATTAAGGAAAAATATTTTTTTTAAATATAAAATGAATCTTCATGTAATATTAGAAATAGAATATTTTTTCCTAATATGCAGGAAATATTTTATGTTTAACGTTTAATATGGAAAAATATTTCCGAGTTCGAATCCCCGCCAACTGCATAAAAATTTCTGGATTTTAATAAGCTCCTTTCGAAGACAAAGTTGAATATTCGCTCAAGCAGTGCACAGAAAGTAGTATCATATATAGTCTCTAATTTTTGTTATAACTTTTTCTTAAATTTGAAGATTTAATTGAATGTTATTTAAATATTGGTTTCACATTTTTAAAATATTTACTTTATATTTTTTAAATATCTATTTTATATTCTCCGAATATTTAGCTTATATTTTCTAAACATTCAATTTGCATTTCTTGTATACGTATACAATATTCAGCTCCAATATTTTTCTCATATGAAAAAGTGTGGCTTAAAAAATGTTTTCCCAATGTTCGAAAAAAATATTTATCCAATATTTTTGTGCTACTAGGGCAGGGGTCGGCAACCTGCGGCTCGCGAGCCACATGCGGCTCTTTGGATGTTTTTTCTTATAAATAAATAGATTAGTTTTTTTTATCAAAAAACTTTATTTATGCGAGTACTACTTATTGTTGGCAAGAAAAAATTTTGTGGCTCTTTAAAAACTTTGAAATTTTGTAAATTGTAATTTTTGACTCTTCCGACTCAAAAGGTTGCCGACCCCTGTAGTAGGGGGTGTTTACAAAGAGATGCTTCTGAACGTTTCGGACGCTCTTGAAATATTATGGCCAAGGTCAACGTTTCGAACAACATTCTTAACAAAATCTTTCGACTTTGTTGAACGTGAGCGACAAGAACCCTAGTAGCACAAAAATATTGGATAAATATTTATATCAGATTCAATCTGTTTTTAATATTCAAATATACATACAATATTTATTTTATATTAAGTACCAAATATTCTTTTTTATCCTAACTTACAAGATAAGAAGAAATATTTTTCTCATATTAAAAAGTGTGGCTTGAAAAATATTTATCCAATATTTTTGTGCTACTAGGGCAGGGGTCGGCAACCTGCGGCTCGCGAGCCACATGCGGCTCTTTGGATGTTTTTTCTTATGAATAAATAGATTAGTTTTGTTTTATCAAAAAACTTTATTTATGCGAGTACTATTTATTGTTGGCAAGAAAAAATTTTGTGGCTCTTTAAAAACTTTGAAATTCTGTAAATTGTAATTTTTGACTCTTCCGACTCAAAAGGTTGCCGACCCCTGTACTAGGGGGTGTTTACAAAGAGATGCTTCTGAACGTTTCGGACGCTCTTGAAATATTATGGCCAAGGTCAACGTTTCGAACAACATTCTTAACAAAATCTTTCGACTTTGTTGAACGTGAGCGACAAGAACCCTAGTAGCACAAAAATATTGGATAAATATTTCTATCAGATTCAATCTGTTTTTAATATTCAAATATACATACAATATTTATTTTATAGTAAGTACCAAATATTCTTTTTTATTCTAACTTATAAGATAAGAAGAAACATTTTTCTCATATTAAAAAGTGTGGCTTGAAAAATATTTATGCAATATTTTTGTGCTACTAGGGAAGCTTTCCCTGGGATGGTAAAGGTTGTTCAGAACGCTGCGACCTTGAGGAAATATTTCAAGGTCATCGAAATTAGACAGGAATCCTCCGTGTCAATAATTTTCTATTCCTTTCACTAAAATTCTCTGTTGAATCCTTGAAACCGGTCTCCGATGCACCCATCGGAGGACGATCGTCATTTCGGTTACCTTGCCTGAGTATGCTTTCGTAGATCCTGTAGGTAGTTTCGCAGTCGGCATCCCTCAAGCTGGGTATCCTGGCTCCCCCGTCCAGACTCTGACTCCTGTTTCGGAAGTCCTGCTCGTCCTTTTTTCGCGGGACCGAGTCTTGGCACTCGCTCTGCCTCCTCATGTGTCCTAGCCGTCTCCCGAAATGTTTGATCATCTCCTGAATACTGTGATGATGGTGATGGTGGCGTTTCTCTTCCTCGCCGGTGGGGCTCGGCGACGTGGGAGACGGCGCCCTTCCATTGCTACTGTGGTGCATCTGATGCATGTGCTGAAGAGGGTGATAATGATGATGGTTGGACTGGTGGTGATGGCCGATACCGTGGATCGTGTGGTACACAGGGTGGCCCTGCACCGGATGGTGGAACAACGAACTGTGATTGGAGGAGTTCGAGCCATGGGAGGAACCGTAGGACGTTGAGGAACCATAAGAGTACGTCGAGCTGACCGAACCGCGGGACACCCGTTTCTGGATGTGCTTCTGGTTCAGCAGCTCCTGAAGGAACTTGCTATCCTGATGCTGCCTGGCCTCCGCCGCCGACGAGCTTTTCGACTCCTGGTGGTTGGCCCTTGCGTCGCCATTGTGCGATCCATTGTGGGATAACAGGTGTGTGATTCCATGCATCTCGATCAACGATGACAAGACAGTGATCTTCTAAATCTATACTATAGCTAGCGTTTAGACTCTGGGACGATTCCCCGAGCAGAGATTCCGCATTCAGTCTTCAGATTCGATCTCGTCTGCCTCTGCGATTTTAGGTCCTCGGGACGAGTTCTCGTTGCTCGTCGACGTGGAAGACGCTAGAGGGCGGCTGCCGAACTGCGAAAAACATGATGAGACGGTATTGAAACGGACCTGACGAACTCGAGCGAGAGTTTCCGTGTCGAGAGCCGTTTGACGACATTGATTACGCGAAACCAATTACGCTACTTGAACGTGGACGCGAGTACTCGTTAGCGCTCGGGAATATACAGGGTGTTTCACAAATGCATATCAACGCTTCGTCTTCTCACACGGTCCTGATAAACCGACAAAATTGTTGTTCAAACATGAGCAACTCCGTGATTATATGACAACTTGCAAGAACACGTTCATAAAGAACATTTTAACCCCTTGCACTACTGTTTACTTCTGAAATTCTTCATCGTTCAGAATCTCGTAGGAAAAAAAGAAAGTTTATGTTTATTGTATGCATATGTTTTCTTCGAACGCTGTGTATCAGCTACAACAAAATAGGATTTTACTTCAGTTTAAAGGACATTACAGTCAAACTTGTTTTTGTGCGATTTGTTGCATACGAATATCAGATCATATTAGCAGGACATCTCGGAAGACGTTGTCGTTATCAAAAAAGTGTTCCTACAAAAGTTGTTTGGTATGACAGGCTACATTACGTAATATTAATTGTTTTCCTGTGGGTGGAGTGGTGGAGGACATTCCAAGGTCACCTTGATTTTTTTTAATGGAAGGTCCTATTTTTCATACCATAGATCGATAGAGTATCAAATTCTGAGTGCAAAACTGTTGACCTTCATATGTCCTAAACCTAACAGTTAACGAGATATTATCGAAGCAAGTTTGTTTCTTCTTTGGATAATATCTCGTTCAAAAGTATGTGAATATTATTTTTTGTGCAGTTTTTTTTTCTGCGATCTCTACCGCAGAAAAACAGGTTTGACCGTAATTATATATACATTTCTTAGACTCTGTTAAAAATCTTCATCACAAGTCTGACTCGAGAAAGGGGTGGAATGAAATTGTATTTTTTAAATCAATTAATATTAGAAAAAATTCTTCATCGTTTAGAATCTCGTAGGAAAAAAAGAAAGTTTATGTTTATTGTATGCATATGTTTTCTTCGAACGCTGTGTATCAACTACAACAAAATACGATTTTACTTCAGTTTAAAGGACATTACAGTCAAACTTGTTTTTGTGCGATTTGTTGCATATGAATATCAGATCAGATTAGCAGGACATCTCGGAAGACGTTGTCGTTATCAAAAAAGTGTTCCTACAAAAGTTGTTTGGTATGACAGGCTACATTACGTAATATTAATTGTCTTCTTGTGGGTGGAGTGGTGGAGGACATTCCAAGGTCACCTTGATTTTTTTTAATGGAAGGTCCTATTTTTTATACCATAGATCGATAGAGTATCAAATTCTGAGTGCAAAACTGTTGACCTTCATATGTCCTAAACCTAACAGTTAACGAGATATTATCGAAACAAGTTTCTTTCTTCTTTGGATAATATCTCGTTCAAAAGTATGTGAATATTATTTTTTGTGCAGTTTTTTTTTCTGCGATCTCTACCGCAGAAAAACAGGTTTGACCGTAATTATATATACATTTCTTAGACTCTGTTAAAAATCTTCATCACAAGTCTGACTCGAGAAAGGGGTGGAATGAAATTGTATTTTTTAAATCAATTAATATTAGAAATTCTTCATCGTTTAGAATCTCGTAGGAAAAAAATAAAGTTTATGTTTATTGTATGCATATGTTTTCTTCGAACGCTGTGTATCAACTACAACAAAATAGGATTTTACTTCAGTTTAAAGGACATTACAGTCAAACCCGTTTTTGTGCGATTTGTTGCATACGAATATCAGATCAGATTAGCAGGATATCTCGGAAGACGTTGTCGTTATCAAAAAAGTGTTCCTACAAAAGTTGTTTGATATGGCAGGCTACATTACGTAATATTAATTGTTTTCTTGTGGGTGGAGTGGTGGAGGACATTCCAAGGTCACCTTAACTTTTTTTAATGGAAGGTCCTATTTTTTATACCATAGATCGATAGAGTATCAAATTCTGAGTGTAAAACTGTTGACCTTCATATGTCCTAAACCTAACAGTTAACGAGATATTATCGAAGCAAGTTTCTTTCTTCTTTGAATAATATCTCGTTTAAAAGTATGTATGTGAATATTATTTATTGTGCAGTTTTATTTCTGCGATCCCTATCTACCGCAGAAAAACAGGTTTGACCGTAATTACATTTCTTAGACTCTGTTAAAAATCTTTATCACAAGTCTGACTCGAGAAAGGGGTTGATTGAAATTGTATTTTTTAAATCAATTAGTATTCATTTTCATATGCTGTTTGAAAAAGTACTAGGGGTCCTAGATCGAATTTGAATTACTTTAGGAGCTATTAATTTGAACATTGCTAGTTAATTTTGTTTCAAGAACACGTTCATAAAGAACATTTTAACCCCTTGCACTACTGTTTACTTTGTGGTTGTACCGATTAGAAATTCTTCATCGTTCAGAATCTCGTAGGAAAAAAAGAAAGTTTATGTTTATTGTATGCATATGTTTTCTTCGAACGCTGTGTATCAACTACAACAAAATACGATTTTACTTCAGTTTAAAGGACATTACAGTCAAACTTGTTTTTGTGCGATTTGTTGCATATGAATATCAGATCAGATTAGCAGGACATCTCGGAAGACGTTGTCGTTATCAAAAAAGTGTTCCTACAAAAGTTGTTTGGTATGACAGGCTACATTACGTAATATTAATTGTCTTCTTGTGGGTGGAGTGGTGGAGGACATTCCAAGGTCACCTTGATTTTTTTTAATGGAAGGTCCTATTTTTTATACCATAGATCGATAGAGTATCAAATTCTGAGTGTAAAACTGTTGACCTTCATATGTCCTAAACCTAACAGTTAACGAGATATTATCGAAGCAAGTTTCTTTCTTCTTTGGATAATATCTCGTTTAAAAGTATGTATGTGAATATTATTTATTGTGCAGTTTTATTTCTGCGATCCCTATCTACCACAGAAAAACAGGTTTGACCGTAATTACATTTCTTAGACACTGTTAAAAATCTTCATCACTAGTCTGACTCGAGAAGGGGTTGAATGAAAATGTATTTTTTAAATAAATTAATATTCATTTTCATATGCTGTTTGAAAAAGTACTAGGGGTCCTAGATCGAATTCGAATTACTTTAGGAGCTATTAATTTGAACATTGCTAGTTAATTTTGTTTCAAGAACACGTTCATAAAGAACATTTTAACCCCTCGCACTACTGTTTACTTTGTGGTTGTAGCGATTAGAAATTCTTCATCGTTCAGAATCTCGTAGGAAAAAAAGAAAGTTTATGTTTATTGTATGCATATGTTTTCTTCGAACGCGGTGTATCAACTACAACAAAATACGATTTTACTTCAGTTTAAAGGACATTACAGTCAAACCTGTTTTTGTGCGATTTGTTGCATATGAATATCAGATCAGATTTGCAGGACATCTCGGAAGACGTTGTCGTTATCAAAAAAGTGTTCCTACAAAAGTTGTTTGGTATGACAGGCTACATTACGTAATATTAATTGTCTTCTTGTGGGTGGAGTGGTGGAGGACATTCCAAGGTCACCTTGATTTTTTTTAATGGAAGGTCCTATTTTTTATACCACAGATCGATAGAGTATCAAATTCTGAGTGTAAAAGTGTTGACCTTCATATGTCCTAAACCTAACAGTTAACGAGATATTATCGAAGCAAGTTTCTTTCTTCTTTGAATAATATCTCGTTTAAAAGTATGTATGTGAATATTATTTATTGTGCAGTTTTATTTCTGCGATCCCTATCTACCGCAGAAAAACAGGTTTGACCGTAATTACATTTCTTAGACTCTGTTAAAAATCTTCATCACAAGTCTGACTTGAGAAGGGGTTGAATGAAAATGTATTTTTTAAATAAATTAATATTCATTTTCATATGCTGTTTGAAAAAGTACTAGGGGTCCTAGATCGAATTCGAATTACTTCAGGAGCTATTAATTTGAATATTGCTAGTTAATTTTGTTTCAAGAACACGTTCATAAAGAACATTTTAACCCCTCGCACTACTGTTTACTTTGTGGTTGTAGCGATTAGAAATTCTTCATCGTTCAGAATCTCGTAGGAAAAAAAGAAAGTTTATGTTTATTGTATGCATATGTTTTCTTCGAACGCTGTGTATCAGCTACAACAAAATAGGGTTTTACTTCAGTTTAAAGGACATTACAGTCAAACCTGTTTTTGTGCGATTTGTTGCATATGAATATCAGATTAGATTAGCAGGACATCTCGGAAGACGTTGTCGTTATCAAAAAAGTGTTCCTACAAAAGTTGTTTGGTATGGCAGGCTACATTACGTAATATTAATTGTTTTCCTGTGGGTGGAGTGGTGGGGGACATTCCAAGGTCACCTTGATTTTTTTTAATGGAAGGTCCTATTTTTCATACCATAGATCGATAGAGTATCAAATTCTGAGTGCAAAACTGTTGACCTTCATATGTCCTAAACCTAACAGTTAACGAGATATTATCGAAACAAGTTTCTTTCTTCTTTGGATAATATCTCGTTCAAAAGTATGTGAATATTATTTTTTGTGCAGTTTTTTTTTCTGCGATCTCTACCGCAGAAAAACAGGTTTGACCGTAATTATATATACATTTCTTAGACTCTGTTAAAAATCTTCATCACAAGTCTGACTCGAGAAAGGGGTGGAATGAAATTGTATTTTTTAAATCAATTAATATTAGAAATTCTTCATCGTTTAGAATCTCGTAGGAAAAAAAGAAAGTTTATGTTTATTGTATGCATATGTTTTCTTCGAACGCTGTGTATCAACTACAACAAAATAGGATTTTACTTCAGTTTAAAGGACATTACAGTCAAACTTGTTTTTGTGTGATTTGTTGCATATGAATATCAGATCAGATTAGCAGGACATCTCGGAAGACGTTGTCATTATCAAAAAAGTGTTCCTACAAAAGTTGTTTGGTATGACAGGCTACATTACGTAATATTAATTGTCTTCTTGTGGGTGGAGTGGTGGAGGACATTCCAAGGTCACCTTGATTTTTTTTAATGGAAGGTCCTATTTTTTATACCACAGATCGATAGAGTATCAAATTCTGAGTATAAAACTGTTGACCTTCATATGTCCTAAACCTAACAGTTAACGAGATATTATCGAAGCAAGTTTTTTTCTTCTTTGGATAATATCTCGTTTAAAAGTATGTGAATATTATTTTTTATATTTACCGCAGAAAAACAGGTTTGACCGTGATTACATATGCATTTCTTAGACTCTGTTAAAAATTTTCATCACAAGTCTGACTGGAGAAAGGGGTTGAATGAAATTGCATTTTTTAAATCAATTAATATTCATTTTCATATGCTGTTTGAAAAGGTACTAGGGGTCCCAGATCGAAATTGAATTACTTCAGGAGCTATTAATTTGAACATTGTTAGTTAATTCTTCCAATTCGCCACTGGAAAATACCGAATAGTATTAAATCCATTTTGTATCCTCTCTCGCAGGCATCGTGCACATTATACGCTTGCGTTGCATACAGAACAGTTTTTTACACGTGTCTACTTAACGTACAGTAGCTTGTGTTGAGGTACAAGGTGTGCACTTTGAACAGTTCAAACAGTTTTTTCAATATCGGACATATATCCATATTTGTGACTTGCTTTAGTCTTAGTCAGTAGCGAGCAAGCATTGGAATGCATTCATGAAACAGCTTGTATACACGGCTGCTGTTGGATCCCCGCGAAAATAGTACGATTAATCTGTCCCGTAAATAAGTCGCGGCGGGGAAAATCGAGATTGTCGCGGTTCCTAAATTTAGGCGAGGCTCCGAACTCTTACTGCTGGCTTGTACGACGCAGGACCCAAGCTGGATCGCCGAAACTATGTATACATAGCGTCAATCGAAGAGAGTGATTCTACCGCGAGAGAAAAGGGTGTTCGTACATCGTCGATTGCTATGATCTGCCAACCGCTTCACCTATCTGAACTCTATTAATAGTTCTCGTCATAACGAGTTGTTATCTAAGTTTATGACCCCGTCATACTGATTATAAAAGTGTTCTTCCTTTCATAGAGAAGTTTCAACGTTGGTAAACAACTAATCAGAAATAGTTGGAAATTATCGAAATTATGCAACTAAGAAATGCTCTTTAGAATTTCAGAGAAGCTTGAAAGCTAATGAAATAATGAACGAAGAACTTTTCTTTAAGTAGAATATAGCTACAACGAGATGGAAGTTGCTCATTCATGATTGCTACAGTACAGTCTTGATCCAAGTCGGGCGGAACTGTGCGATCTTAGCGAGTTTGCCTACCCCCTCCACTATAAAGTGTAAACACGCCGCGTAACGAAAGCACAGCGAAGAGGTAAACAGTGTTCACATTAAACTGGTGCACATATGTACATATACTTTATTCTCCCACGATGCATGTGTCTACACACGGTGTGCTCGCAATGTTACTAGCCCGTTGCATATGAATATGAAATGATCAATTTGAGAATGCATATTTTCTAAAGTGTTTCAATCGAGAAATACTATTACGAAGTTAGAAATCTTTCGAGTCCTTTTCAGCTTCAACTTACACATCCAATTTTACTTTTAAATAACGTTTATCTGAATATCATTCGACGTGATTGTCCTTTATACGAGTGAGTTTAGTCAAAATGAGTAGCAAACGCTCAAAAATGTACAGTAGCGGACAAAAGTTTGAGACCGTTCTAAAGAAGACGATAACTTTTTTAATATTGTACTATACGATTTGAACTTTTTTGGGAAGCTAGAGCAATTAGTTTACTAAAGGATGTGAAAAGAAATTTTTTCAAAAATTACAATTGATCGGAATTGTTGAAAAAATACTAAAAGTTGAATTTTACAACTTTTTTATGTGGACCTGTATTGAAAATTTAAAAAATATGCTTTGTCTATCGTGTGTCAAATATATGCACTGTGAAAGTTTCATAGAAATCGGTTCTTTCGGGGAAAAACGACAGGCATTGAAAGATGTAAGAATCCTTAGATTTATTGCAGTTAGAGAATCGTGAAAATCTGCAATTTTTACCATCTTTAAACGCTTGTAGCTCATTGCAACGTCGACCGATTATCACGAAATTCTCAGAATATATTTAATTGATACAGATCGACAAAACGTACATTTTAAATTTTCAATATAGGCCCACATAAAAAATTTGGAAAATTCAACTTTTAGTATTTTTTCAACAATTCTGATAAATTGCTATTTATGAAAAAAACTTTTTCACATCCTGTAGTAAACTAATTGTTCCAGCTTTCCAAAAAAAGTTCAAAAAGTGTAGTACGATATTAAAATAGTTATCGTGATTTTTAGAGTGTCCGAATATTAATTCGAGTAATTATAGCAATTTTTACCATCTTTAAACGTTTGTAGCTCATTGCAACGTCGACCGATTTTGACGAAATTTCCAGAATATATTTAATTGATACAGATTGACAAAACGTACATTTTAAATTTTCATGTTAGGGGTCCATTTGGACCCTAAATGCCTTACGTGTGACAATTTCTATTACAACTATTTCAAAAAGGATTTTCAATATTTTTTTAAGTGGAAGAAGGATTTTAATTAATTATTTCCGTTTCGAAGTTATAAGCGCGCAAAGAACGCTTTGGGTCCAAATGGACCCGATAAGCGTAGCCGGGTTAATATTGTCCTATACGATTTGAACTTTTTTGGGAAGCTAGAGCAATTAGTTTACTAAAGGATGTGAAAAGAAATTTTTTCAAAAATTGCAATTGATCGGAATGATTGAAAAAATACTAAAAGTTGAATTTTTAACTTTTTTATGTGGACCTGTATTGAAAATTTAAAAAATATGCTTTGTCGATCGTGTGTCGAAATCGGTTCTTTCGGGAAAAAACGACAGGCATTGAAAGATGTAAGAATCCTTAGATTTATTGCAGTTAGAGAATCGTGAAAATCTGCAATTTTTACCATCTTTAAACGTTTGTAGCTCCTTGCAACGTCGACCGATTTTCGCGAAATTTTCAGAATATATTTAATTGATACAGATCGACAAAACGTACATTTTAAATTTTCAATATAGGCCAATAAAAAATTTGTAAAATTCAACTTTTAGTATTTTTTCTACAATTCTGACAAATTGCTATTTATGAAAAAAACTTTTCCACATCCTGTAGTAAACTAATTGCTCCAGCTTTCAAAAAAGGTTCAAATAGTGTAGTACGATATTAAAATAGTTATCGTCTTTTTTAGAGTGTCCGAATATTAATTCGAGTAATTATAGCAATTTTTACCATTTTTAAACGTTTGTAGCTCATTGCAACGTCGACCGATTTTGACGAAATTTTCAGAATATGTTTAATTGACATAGATCTACAAAACGTATCTTTTAAATTTTCAATATAAGCCCACATAAAAAATTTGTAAAATTCAACTTTTAGTATTTTTTCTACAATTCTGACAAATTGCTATTTATGAAAAAAACTTTTCCACATCCTGTAGTAAACTAATTGCTCCAGCTTTCAAAAAAAGTTCAAATAGTGTAGAACGATATTAAAATAGTTATCGTCTTTTTTAGAGTGTCCGAATATTAATTCGAGTAATTATAGCAATTTTTACCATTTTTAAACGTTTGTAGCTCATTGCACCGTCGACCGATTTTCACGAAATTCTCAGAATATATTTAATTGATACAGATCGACAAAACGTACATTTTAAATTTTCAATATAGGCCCACATAAAAATTTGTAAAATTCAACTTTTAGTATTTTTTCTACAATCCTGACAAATTGCTATTTATGAAAAAAACTTTTCCACATCCTGTAGTAAACTAATTGCTCCAGCTTTCAAAAAAAGTTCAAATAGTGTAGAACGATATTAAAATAGTTATCGTCTTTTTTAGAGTGTCCGAATATTAATTCGAGTAATTATAGCAATTTTTACCATTTTTAAACGTTTGTAGCTCATTGCAACGTCGACCGATTTTGACAAAATTTTCAGAATATGTTTAATTGACATAGATCTACAAAACGTATTTTTTAAATTTTCAATATAGGCCCACATAAAAATTTGTAAAATGCAACTTTTAGTATTTTTTCAACAATTCCGATCAATTGCAATTTTTTGAAAAAATTTCTTTTCACATCCTTCAGTAAACTAATTGCTCTAGCTTTCCAAAAAAGTTCAAATCGTATAGTACAATATTAAAAAAGTTATCGTCTTCTTTAGAGCGGTCTTAAACTTTTGTCCGCTACTGTATATGACAATCTAATAAATGAGAAAGGCGGACGACCAAAAAATTCAAATTTTTACTACAACCGAAAAACTCGTCGCTATTCGTTTAAAGTTGCTGTTATGAACGGGACATTTCACATGCAACGACCTAATAGAAACTTTCAGCCGCTGCAAGATTGTTTTCTGTTCAAACGGAATGAAATTTGCGCGTAAGCGAATATATGTAGAATCGATTTTTGGCAAGAAGAGCAACGAAGACATTTGTAAACACGAACATCGGGAAATAGACGCGACCGTTCGTGCGCATCTGGCGAGATTACAAAATTAGTAATGCCATTGATTGATGCCTCTTCAGCCAAGAATGTCAAACTCCTTCCGAATTTATGAATGAAAATAATCCTCTTCTCGTTCAAGAAGAATGTCTTCAGCACACGACGCGACGATTTTAGAGATTGTTCCTAACAATTTTCTGAAATCTTGCCCGAGTAAAAGCAACTCTACAAGCTTATCTTGCAAACTCGAATTTTCTAAACGTATCTTTAAAAAAAAAACTTTTTAAAAACCGCGCTAAAAAGGACAAAATAATTTTTTTAGACATTAGTGACAATAGATAAAAGCGTGGAGCGCTAAACTATATTGACGTAATCTTCGTGGGCAATCCACGTATTAATTTATTAAAAATTATTTTCTACTTTTTAGTGCATTTTAATATAAGCGGGGTTTTTAAAAAGTTCTTTTTATAAATTTTTTCATTTTCTACCTTTTAGTCCTTTTTAAATGGAACGCAAGATATAGTAATACTGGTATGAAATAGTAAGATATAGAAACGCAAGATATGGAAATACGCGAGACAGAGCGAGGAGATGACTCCGAGAGACGACATCTCTTGATGGAGTCCGAAATTGTCCGAAATAGAACTCAATGAGTGGAACACCACACTGACTGAGAACCTTCGGTGCTAAATGGGTCAGTGGAGTGGTGATGAGTCGAAGTGGGGATGCGTAGTGGAGTAGGGAGCGCTGGCGCGCGGAGTGGGGATCGCTGAACGCCATTACGTACTACCGAGTGTCGTGCGACGAGGTGTGTCGGTTAATAATAAAATTCTTTTTCTCCTGAACGCACAGTTTTTTTTTAAACTTCTTTTTTAATATTGCATTGTCATCCAGTTCTAAGCTATGTTTAAAGTTTCAAGCCTCTAGCTCTCATCGGGAAGTGGTTTAAAATTCGATTACAAGATTTGACGTATACAACAACAACGCCAACTCGGCAAGCTAGTATAAGCGTGTGGTAATAAAAATTGATGATCGATATATTTTAGAGAATGCGATAAGATTCGCAGTAACATTGGATCGATGCTTGATTGCAAATCAAAGGCCGAGTTAAATGCGATGGTAAATCAGCAATGAAAAATTCATCGAATAATTTCAGTAATTGAGTATGCAAATTAATTGCTATTAATTCCCATTCATTCCATTAGCATTGATGCATATAACACAACCAGTACTGCCATATTATTTGTCATTTGATTGTAATGTAAATTTATGCTTATAAAGTCAGTCCCAGGAGCATTCGTTTATTTTTAAAGTACCTAATAAATTTTTAAGCTTGTGTTTACGTTACAATTGATAGATTCTGCTATAGACGCAGAATTTATGATTAGTTTTGGTTTTTATATAAGTTCTCTATAAACAACCACTGCCTAATTAAAAAATTTTCGTCCGAACTTACGTTAATTCGTAACACAAAGTGTTGTCGTGTCAATAACACATATCATTTCCGCCATCGCCAGAAAAACTAGTAAGGGGGTAGACACGTTTCTCCTCAAAGATGGGGTTTCTCAAAAGTCTTATTTTTACGTTTACGAGGCGTGATTTGCATAATTCGGAAGCATGTAGCCGTCGTAGCTTTATGAAAGTAGCTACATGCGCAGCTTTATGCTTCCAAATAATGCAAATTACGCCTCGTAAACGTAAAAATAGGACTTTTCAGGGCTACTGCGGCCTAGAGTGATCTTTTATCTAGCGCTATTGACTTCTGAAAAGCCCCATCACTGTATTATCGAGAAATGAGAAGGCACATACCGCGCCCTTGCAATTCTGGGAACGAGTCTACCCCTTCAACTTCAATCAATTAAAACAGATCGTTAAAATTCTTAATGACCCTCTCGCGAAGCTTCTTCAGAAGACGAAGTTTATCGATACTGGTTCAAGTGTTTTGTTTCGAAAACGATTGCTCCCAAAAAGACAGTAGACTCTACTGCGTAGAGTGAAATCTTGATCTAAGTCGAACGGAGCTGTACGATCTTAGTAAGTTCGCAACTCCATCCACGGCAGAGTTGTGCCAATTCAATTGCATTCTAATTCAATTAGACAATTACACTGTAATTCAATTAGACAATTACATTGTAATTCAATTAGACAATTACATTGTAATTCAATTAGACAATTACACTGTAATTCAATTATATAGCAATTCAACTACGTCGTAACTGAATTACATAATCCAAACCTTTCAATCAATTCAATTACTAAGTATTGTAATCAGATGTGTAATTGAAATACAATATAATTAAAATATAGCTCTTCAAATTATAGCCCAGAACTTTGAACAAGTGCGATATATTTTTGTTTTCCTTCCTTAAACTTGTTTGCTGTCTATGCTATGATGATCAACCTTCCAAAATCAAGCAACCTTAGTGACAAGATGTTTGAATAAAAGAGTATTCATAAAAATTAATTTAAAGCTGACTGATAATTAAAATGAACCTATAATCAGTCAAAGTGATCCTTTATTGGTTAGTAGTAACCTAAAAACGTTCCTTTTTTTAGTTTTTTGTTATTAGATAATGTATTTCATTTTACTTGCATATAATATTAATGTTTGTTTAATGAGTCTCATTAGATGATTGTCGTTATTTTTTCCTTTAATATACATTGCATATCGTAACCTAGGTAAAGTAGGGACAAGTTTCCTTTTTCTGCTTTTCACGTTTACGTTTGAAATTTAAAGAATGTGTAACGGAGAAGTTATTTCTGTTCAGATATTATAAATTTATAAATAATAAATTCCTTCTGTTTGAAACCTTCACAGGAATTTTTCAACCTCTTTTTACTTATTACTTTATTATTCTTTAATTTTTAATTTTAATTTACAAGAATTCTTCAATCTCTTTTTACTTATTACTTTATTATTCTTCAATTTCTAATTTTAATTTACAAGAATTTTTCAACCTCTTTTTACTTATTACTTTATTATTCTTTAATTTTTAATTTTAATTTACAAGAATTCTTCAACCTCTTTTTACTTATTACTTTATTATTCTTTAATTTTTAATTTTAATTTACAAGAATTTTTCAACCTCTTTTTACTTATTACTTTATTATTCTTCCATTTTTAATTTTAATTACATCGTAATTCGTGGTTAATGTAATTTAATTACAAAGTATTTTATAATTGTACTCCAATTGCAATTACGAATTACATTGTAATTTAGTCGAATGACGATCTGAATTATAAATTACAATATGACTGAATTACGATGTAATTCAATTACTTGGTAATTATAATTCCTGGAGTAATTCGGAACACCCCCGTCCTTTTCTACGTTCGGCGCCTACACGATCTATGTCGGTGGACGGACCCAACGATCCGACATGGATCAAGACTTTACTGTACGTTCTAAAACCGAAGCTGGCTTAGATCCGTCGGAATAATAACAAGAATGACATCTAGAACAACAAATTTTCTTGGAAGACGTTTCGAACATAGGCGTCTAAGAACTTTAAGACAAATTATAACTGGGGAAGCATTGCAGATCAATGTTGTTCCATAACCTTTAAGAATTTAAATTAATACTTTTTTGTTTTATAAGCATGTGAGTTTTTACACACTTTTTGAGTTCAAATCCCCTTTTTAACTTCCCGATTTTATAGGGAAGTTATTGTAATTACCCCGAAAATCGAAAATCGATTTTTTAGCAGATCTTCACGTTTCATGGTCATTGCAGTCATTTTAGACTATTTTCAGCAAAATGTTCGTATGTGTGTGTGTGTGTGTGTGTGTGTGTGTGTGTGTGCGTATGGCCGTTTCTATGTAATCAAATTTTTCGTTAACGTTTTCTGAAAGAGTAACAACGCGATCAGAATGATGAATGATGCAATCGATGTGCCCCGCTGTAACTTAGAGCTGATTAGATTTTGGTCCATTTTGGTCAAGTAGTTTTTTAGTTTTTTTCGAAAGGAGTTGATTAAACATTGCAATTTATACGAAAGGCGTATCCACCGAAGAAGTAAACGTAACTATATATATATACATTTAGACATTGAAAAAAAAATTTTTTTTATAAAATAAAAAAAAAATTTTTTATAAAATTAAAAAAAAAAATTTTTCTTGTTTTTTTAATTAAAAAAATTTTTTTTCCAGTTATGCAACTAATGCTAATGTAACCGCTTACAATAATCGAAAATTATTCCAATGCAAGAGTGAGTTAATCATCGCCGAGAATATATTTTCAAAGAATATCGATGAAAGTACAAAAACATTTATATTACAATCTTTAAATAAACAATTAGTTCAAAACGAATTGTGAACTGAGATTAAATTGAAAATTAATATAAAATATATGATAATTAATAACATTGATGTTGAAGACGGATTGGTTAATGCAGCATGCGGAATATTAAAATTTATTACTTTTCAAGAAAATACTAAAATTCCGTCTATATTGTGGTTAGATTTTCAATTGGCCATAGTAGGAGTGAAAGTAAGAACTCGTTATCGTGATTATATGAAAAATGCAAATATAAATCAAAATTTAACACCAATAATAAAAAAATATCGAATCAAGTAAATATTTCGAGTGAAGAAAAATAAGAAATCACACGTAGTCAATTTCCAGTGGTTCCTGCTGAAGCGATTACGATTCATAAAAGTCAGAGACAAACATACGAGAAAGTATGTATGGATTTTAAAACATCAGAAATACGAACTTTACAAATGTTTATGTAGCACTGAGCAGAGTTTCAAAATTGAGCGGTTTATATATTTTGAGAAAATTTAAATTAATAGTATCGAAGAAAACCAAGATCAATACTGCAAACCCGGGTAATGATGAGTTCTATCGTTTGCGAAAAACTAATTAAGACAATTTATTTTGCAACATTAGTATGCTATAACAAGGAACCAAGCGAGCAACGAGCATACGATGTTGGTTTAATGCGACGCCATATAGCAAACATTTTGATAAGTAGAAAACTATTGAATTTCCCTGAAAACGTATAATCTTCTTAAAACGTACACTTAATAAATAATAATAATAATATACAGCAACTAACGAATCGGGAAGTTCTTTGTGTGGCTCGTGGAGAGTCACACACAAAAAGGAAGACATTAATAGCTGTGGGCCCTACTAGCCATGCGTACCACTAACATTCTCGCAAGAGCAGTCCTACCCGCGAGCTCGCGAAGCGAGCGAGCAAAAACAACCCTACTCGCGAGCGAGCGAAGCGAGCGAGCAACAATAGCCCTCTAGTTTACTTTCTGTTTGTGTGAAAACACGTTTGCCTAACCATTTAAAAATGTCTTTGATTAATTCTTACAGACGCAATACTGAAATGTTCTATTCTTGAAAATGGTCTAAATTGAGAGCGAAACGTTGAATTAAATTTCATGTGATATTTTTGCAAAGGGTATAGCCGGATAAGATAGTAAAAAATGCCCTTGAACCGAATTTTATCGACGATGTGCCATTCGATAGAGCACCAAGAAAAAACATACTGTGCAAAATTTCAACCCTGTATCTCGATCGGGAGGGTAGTTATGGGGTAAAATCGAAAAATCAGTTTTTGGCCTATTTTCCCTAGTTAATGACGTTTAGAAATTCTGAGAAAAATCTGACACATGTCAAGAACCCAAATACATACTTTGCAATTGCTTTCAGATTTTTAAAGTGAAAATCCTGCTTGTAAAAAATCAAAAACCTCAAAAAAAATCGGAAAAATGCAGATTTCATATGGAAGTTCTAGAGTGACAACATTTATATTTTTACAGTAGCGGTATATTTATATTTTTACAAGCAGGATTTTCACTTTAAAAATCTGAAACCAATTGCAAAGTATGTATTTGGGTTCTCGACATGTGTCAGATTTTTCTCAGAATTTCTAAACGTCATTAACTAGGGAAAATAGGCCAAAAACTGATTTTTCAATTTTACCCCATAACTACCCTCCCGATCGAGATACAGGGTTGAAATTTTGCACAGTATGTTTTTTCTTGGTGCTCTATCGAATGGCACATCGTCGATAAAATTCGGTTCAAGGGCATTTTTTACTATCTTATCCGGCTATACCCTTTGCTTATTTTCCAATTGATCGAACCAGTGCGCCGATACCATTAATTGCAGATCGTAAAATAATGTTTGTTTCATCTGTAAAATTTACAAAATTAATGTCGAACGTGGCGACGCAATATTCCAACGAGCACGTCGAAAGAATTTTCCGTTTCCGAGCTGACCAGAGAACTGACGAGAATTACGAGGAATGAAATCGTTACGCATTCGACGGAAGGATCAAGAGACGCGCGATTAACCGCGGAATTGAACTGCCGAGCACATAGTCAGTCGAGGGTTAAATTAGAATTCACGAGAACACGTTTAGCACAGGCGGTTGATTGCGAGATTAGAGGAAGTAGTCAGTGCTGTCAATTATTTAGTAGTTTCTGCGAGAACGACTCGACGAGCCGGCCCGGTCTTCTACGCTATATCCGTATTCAATTCCTAACAATGCTGCTTCGTAACTGTCGAAAGATTCCACGTTGAAAATCGATCGGCAAAAGGTCAGACGGGCAATACGACGGACGCCAGACGGTATAAATGTAAATTTAAATTTTCCGCGAAAGTCTTTCCCGAGTGTGCGCGACGAGCGTTTCGTCACGGTACAAAGTTCTTTCGCGACTGGTTAATGATTGTTTTCCATACGTTGAACGTCTGGTTAATTCCTTCAACCTTGCTGGTAACTGATTACCACTTAATTCGAATGATAAACGATTTCTTCGACCGATAAAAAGTGAATCTCTAACCCAATGCCTTACCTAATGTATCGATTGTACATCCTCAGTGTGAATGAGAACATTTCGATAAAGGACGTAGAAGAACGAAGAATTGCGAAAAATTCAGAAAATTGCAAACAGTGACGATCGATATCGAACGTACTTGAAAATTCACATTATCGACTATTAAGGAAGAAATGCAACAGAGAAGGTATTGCGCGATACGATGCTGGTGGGAAGTAAATGGAAGTGTCGATAATTCGCAATGAATGGGGCCTTCGAAGAAATCGTTCTTGAAACGAACGACGATGTAATAGTTGGAAAAGTTTTAAATTAACTTTATACTTTCCGTTCGCTTCCTGACTGAAGTTTATCGGGAAGCTGAAATCACGGCATTGACCTTCCGGCGATACACACTTGTAAATGTCCCGATTTTGACAACGGGGTCGTCGGTGTGGCAAATTTCGGGGTGGCGGGCGAGAAACTGGGTCGTATCGATTGACTGTCCCCCCATTCTCCAGAAGTGCACGTTCAAAGGCATTATTATAGGTCTCCTTCTTTTCCCCTCCTTTGTTCGGGGATACCGAGGGCTGAGTTGGTTGCGGGGCTAACGCAAGGAACTCTGCAACTACGCCACAAAACAAGATTCGATTCCTTGATCTGCGGAAGGGTTGTCCCTTCTTCTATTTAGTTCACTACACGCCTCTTGAACTCGATAAAATTTCAGATTAAGATTCTCTGAACAGCACGCGGTGAGGTATTTGGCCCGAAAAGTCGTGGAAAAGTAGATTCCAACATTTTGCGGAAGTCGCACAATTTTTGCTGTCCTACGCAGTTAAGGGGGTAGTCACACCTCTGGTTATAACTAGAATATTACTAGATTTTGGGTCGAAAATATGGGTTTGCGCGCTTCGGTTGTTTGACATTATTTGAACAGATTTTGGGCTGGGTGGGGCTCATTCTAAAGAAGAAGGTTCATCACACTGCACTCTAGCCATGATTTTAATGAGATTATGTTTAATATGTACAATATGAGG
Source organism: Lasioglossum pauxillum (assembly GCA_933228785.1). NCBI lineage: Eukaryota > Metazoa > Arthropoda > Insecta > Hymenoptera > Halictidae > Lasioglossum > Lasioglossum pauxillum. The sequence continues at coordinate 39,578,455 of OW121705.1, read as the reverse complement.
GCCCAAAGTAGAGAAAAAATCTAGGGGAAAAAACCCGCAGATTTCAATGCATTTTTCTGTCCCTAAAAGACAAAAAGTCAAAAAGACTGCTTTGATGACTAGAGCGCAGTGCGATGAACCTTCCTCTTTAGAATGAGCCCTCACCCAGCCCAAAATGTGCTGAAATAAGGTCAAACAAACCAAAGCGCGCAGACACATTTTTTCAACCCAAAATCTTAGTAAGATTCTAATAAATTAGCAAATAACTAAAATCCTACTAGATTTTGGGTCGAAAAAAATGATTTTGGGCTGGGTGAGGGCTCATTCTAAAGATGAAGGTTCATCACACTGCGCTCCGGTCATCATAGCAGTCAAAAAGTCTTTTAGAGACAGAAAAATGCATTAAAATCTGCGGGTTTTTTCCCTAGATTTTTTCTCTACTTTGGGTCATCATATTATACATATTAAACATAAACTCGTTAAAATCATGACCAGAGTGCAGTGTGATGAACCTTCCTCTTTAGAAGGAGCCCTCACCCAGCCCAAAATCTGCTCAAATAAGGTCAAACAACCGAAGCGCGCAAACCCATATTTTCGACCCAAAATCTAGTAATATTCTAGTTATAACCAGAGGTGTGACTACCCCCTTAACCCCTTGCCCTACAATATCGTGTCAGACTCGTGATGAAGATTCTGAACAGAGTCTAATAAATATGTATGTTATTCGTTTCCTTTCATCCGAGACGAAATTCTATGTTGATTATGTAGCATACAATAGATATAATTTTTCTCCTTTACGATTTATTGCCGAAAATCGTCAGAAACTGCAATTTTTTTACCATCATTAAATGTTTGTAGCTCATTGCAACGTCGACCGATTTTGACGAAATTTCCAGAATACGTTTAATTGACACAGATCTACAAAACGTATTTTTTTAATTTTCATTATAGGCCCACATTTTTTTTTTAAGTTATTTGGTCCCCTCAGGGTTTCAAATCCATTTTACCAACTCCCTATCTTTCCACTTTCACCGCTATCGTCTTTTCAGCGGGGCCTACAGTTTATAAAGGTGGGTTCCGAACCACCTTGGGTCACCACAGTTTTTTTAAAAAGACACATGGAATATTTTATAGGCCCACATAAAAAAGTTAAGAATTCAACTTTTAGTATTTTTTCAACAATTCCGATCAATTGCAATTTTTGAAAAAATTTCTTTTCACATCCTTTAGTAAACCAATTGCTCTAGCTTCCCAAAAAAGTTCAAATCGTATAGTACAATATTTAAAAAGTTATCGTCTTCTTTAGAGCGGTCTTAAACTTTTGCCCGCTACTGTATATTACAAAGAATAAAATTCTGCAGCGACAGAATTTTTCGTTTAAGACCTTTTTTTTAATGACAATTTCGCATTTATCACGAAAGAACCGTTGTACTAATAATATGCATACTAATAACACACTGTCCAATAGCCAAAAAGGATTATAGAGTTCTTTGCGCTGATTCCGAATCTGTCCATAATTTTTCTCCTAGACGCACAGTTTTTGAGAAATTTGAGTTTGAAAAAATGACATATTTTTCAACTTTGAACAAGTATTGTGATGTCATTATAAAATATATGGAGTTGATCTTTACAGCAGAAGATTCCGTAGACTTTCCCGAATACAGTGATATCCAATATTAATACATTATGATTGTTTAAACATGTTTAAACGATCATTAAAGACGGAGAGACACCACTTTTGCACCAATTTTTGACGATATTTGTGAATTTATCTCAAAAAATAAGGGTCCAGTGATCTATACCACGCGATAGAGCAGACTTTTATCTTGAGAAACCTCCGTTTGAAGTTTGAAACGTCGACGTTTTTACCGAACCAGAAAGCAAAATATCTTCGCCCGACATGAGTGGCGCTTACCGCTAGAATAGGCGTTCCACGGGATACGGCGCACAGTGGAACCTTTCGTCCAAATCGGAGACGAAATCAAAGAACTTTCGATAGAAATGAGGTAGAGCGATGAAATTTTTTTTAAATTATAGCTGAAACTTGGCAGAATATGGGAAAATATGGAGATTATGGTACGAACGTTTTATAAACTTGAGAAAATTCGTTAAACTCTCACAATTTCAAGAAAATTGCGGTTCTTTCAATAACACGGGCGGAAAAAATTTTTTTTAACATGCTGCACATCATTTCCTGTAGATTATTTCACGCTGATTTTAAATCTGGTCTCAAAATTTATCTACGACCTTGTGAACGAATTGTTTAACGAATTTTCTCAAGTTTATAAAACGTTCGTACCATAATCTCCCTATTTTTCCCATATTTTGCCAAGTTTCAGCTTTAATTTTTAAAAAATTTCAACGCTCTACCTCATTTCTATCGAAACTTCTTTGATTTTGTCTCCGATTTGGACGAAAAGTTCCACTGTGCGGCGCGGCGAACGCCCCTTGTAGTGGTGAGCACCACTTGCGGCAGCTCAAGTCGGGCGAAGATATTTTGCTTTCTGGTTCGGTAAAAACGTCGACGTTTCAAACTTCAAAGGGGGTTTCTCAAGATAAAAGTCTGCTCTATCGCGTGGTATAGATCGCTGGACCCTTATTTTTAGAGATAAATTCAAAACTATCGTCAAAAATTAGTGCAAAAGTGGTGTCTCTCCGTCTTTAATGATAGTTTAAACATGTTTAAACAATCGTAATGTATTAATATTGGATATCACTGTATTCGGGAAAGTCCAAGGAATCTTCTGCTGTAAAGATCAATTCAATATATTTTATAATGACATCACAATATTTGTTCAAAGTTGAAAAATATGTCATTTTCTCAAACTCAAATTTCTCAAAAACTGTGAAGAAAAATTAAGGACAGATTTGGAATCAGCGTAAGAAACTCTATAAGGTTTGCATAGTGAGAATCGAAATCCCCCCAAAAAGTTGAAATTTGTTGGACCGTGTAATTTATCTCTATCAACAACCAATAAGCAAGAAATTTCACTTCTGTCGCGCGTGGACTCCACGCACACGATTTTTATTATTATCTTCGATAATAAAATAAATTCAAGATTGAGTGTGCATTCTTGTTTTACCTAGCCTGTGAATATCATCACACGAGTTGTTTCGCTTGTTTCGATGATTATCAATTCATTATAGTTCGTCGATAGTTAAAAATTGTTTTCCTGTGCAATGTCACCTTGAATAATATTTTAGTCTTACTCGTACTTTGAAACTGCTGGTTATGCATTTCTATCAACCGTACAGAATATTTCCATTGTTATTTAACTCGCTTCGAGGTATGAGCGATCGCCTCTTCGACTACATTAACGATCATTATAAAAAACTATGTTAAGTTCTCAATTCTCATTGTGAATAATCAATTTTTACGCTTTTTCCGACCTACTTATAAATGTTCACTAAGTGAACGATTCTTTCTTTCCGTCGCCTCAAAGAAAGTATGAAGCAAGCCAAATCGCGAGAATTCTGAAACGAGGTTCTCGACGAACGTACTATTAACTAATTACTGTTTCACGATGCACAACAATGGTTGAATTCGCTCTGACGTCGGCGACAGTGATTGTTCGTCCGCTCACGCACGTCTTTTGTAACGGAAATGATTTCCAATCCGGCCTTTAGGAAAATGAAGCTGCACGAAGAGCGAAGCGGTGCTCAGGACGATTACGATAAACAACTCGCAACGAAATCCACCGAGCTGTTAACGATATTGATCACGCCGTTTCTAAAATGGAACTCGTTTAAAACCAGTGAAACAATTTCACGCTGATTGAACGTTCAATGCAGCGTCTCTGCGTTCCGTAATTATTTCCCGTGTAATAAACCTGCCTCGCAAGTCGAAACATTATCATCCTGGAGGATTTCCAAAGACTGCACAGCACACTTTGCACACATTATTTATAGAAGTTAAAACCACGTTATTCGTAGGCGGCGGACTAATTGTAATAACGCTCTTTGTGGAAAAATGTACACATCTTTTGTTCATACATAATTCAATACATTTGATTTCCTATTCTTGATTTCCTATTCCATTTCTGAGGGATTAAATCTAATTATGGTTTAGATCTATGTGGATTAAATTTTGTGTTTCTTGTGTACAGGATTTAAAATTGAATTAATTCCCGTTCATTCAATTAGCATTGATGCATATAACACAACCAGTACTGCCATATTATTTGTCATTTGATTGTAATGTAAATTTATGCTTAGAAAGTCAGTCCCAGGAGCATTCGTTTATTTTTAAAGTACCTAATAAATTTTTAAGCTTGTTTTTACGTTACAATGGATAGATTCTGCTATAGATGCAGAATTTATGATTAGTTTTGGTTTTTATGTAAGTTCTCTATAAAAAACCACTGCCTAATTAAACATTTTCGTCCGAACTTACGTTAATTCGTAACACAAAGTGTTGTCGTGTCAATAACACATATCATTTCCGCCTTCGCCAGAAAAACTATTAAGGGGTAGACACGTTTCTCCTCAAAGATTTCCTATTCTTGATTTCTCATTCCATTTCCGAGGGATTAAATCTAATTACGGTTTAGATCTATGTGGATTAAATTTGGTGTTTCTTGTGTACAGGATTTAAAATTGAATTAATTCCCGTTCATTCCATTAGCATTGATGCATATAACACAACCAGTACTGCCATATTATTTGTCATTTGATTGTAATGTAAATTTATGCTTATAAAGTCAGTCCCAGGAGCATTCGTTTATTTTTAAAGTACCTAATAAATTTTTAAGCTTGTTTTTACGTTACAATGGATAGATTCTGCTATAGATGCAGAATTTATGATTAGTTTTGGTTTTTATGTAAGTTCTTTATAAAAAACCACTGCCTAATTAAACATTTTCGTCCGAACTTACGTTAATTCGTAACACAAAATGTTGTCGTGTCAATAACACATATCATTTCCGCCTTCGCCAGAAAAACTATTAAGGGGTAGACACGTTTCTCCTCAAAGATTTCCTATTCTTGATTTCTCATTCCATTTCCGAGGGATTAAATCTAATTATGGTTTAGATCTATGTGGATTAAATTTTGTGTTTCTTGTGTACAGGATTTAAAATTGAATTAATTCCCGTTCATTCAATTAGCATTGATGCATATAACACAACCAGTACTGCCATATTATTTGTCATTTGATTGTAATGTAAATTTATGCTTAGAAAGTCAGTCCCAGGAGCATTCGTTTATTTTTAAAGTACCTAATAAATTTTTAAGCTTGTTTTTACGTTACAATGGATAGATTCTGCTATAGATGCAGAATTTATGATTAGTTTTGGTTTTTATGTAAGTTCTCTATAAAAAACCACTGCCTAATTAAACATTTTCGTCCGAACTTACGTTAATTCGTAACACAAAGTGTTGTCGTGTCAATAACACATATCATTTCCGCCTTCGCCAGAAAAACTATTAAGGGGTAGACACGTTTCTCCTCAAAGATTTCCTATTCTTGATTTCTCATTCCATTTCCGAGGGATTAAATCTAATTACGGTTTAGATCTATGTGGATTAAATTTGGTGTTTCTTGTGTACAGGATTTAAAATTGAATTAATTCCCGTTCATTCCATTAGCATTGATGCATATAACACAACCAGTACTGCCATATTATTTGTCATTTGATTGTAATGTAAATTTATGCTTATAAAGTCAGTCCCAGGAGCATTCGTTTATTTTTAAAGTACCTAATAAATTTTTAAGCTTGTTTTTACGTTACAATGGATAGATTCTGCTATAGATGCAGAATTTATGATTAGTTTTGGTTTTTATGTAAGTTCTTTATAAAAAACCACTGCCTAATTAAACATTTTCGTCCGAACTTACGTTAATTCGTAACACAAAATGTTGTCGTGTCAATAACACATATCATTTCCGCCTTCGCCAGAAAAACTATTAAGGGGTAGACACGTTTCTCCTCAAAGATTTCCTATTCTTGATTTCTCATTCCATTTCCGAGGGATTAAATCTAATTATGGTTTAGATCTATGTGGATTAAATTTTGTGTTTCTTGTGTACAGGATTTAAAATTGAATTAATTCCCGTTCATTCAATTAGCATTGATGCATATAACACAACCAGTACTGCCATATTATTTGTCATTTGATTGTAATGTAAATTTATGCTTAGAAAGTCAGTCCCAGGAGCATTCGTTTATTTTTAAAGTACCTAATAAATTTTTAAGCTTGTTTTTACGTTACAATGGATAGATTCTGCTATAGATGCAGAATTTATGATTAGTTTTGGTTTTTATGTAAGTTCTCTATAAAAAACCACTGCCTAATTAAACATTTTCGTCCGAACTTACGTTAATTCGTAACACAAAGTGTTGTCGTGTCAATAACACATATCATTTCCGCCTTCGCCAGAAAAACTATTAAGGGGTAGACACGTTTCTCCTCAAAGATTTCCTATTCTTGATTTCTCATTCCATTTCTGAGGGATTAAATCTAATTACGGTTTAGATCTATGTGGATTAAATTTGGTGTTTCTTGTGTACAGGATTTAAAATTGAATCACCTGTGCTGCTGCCCTCGGCTATTCACCTATTCCGTTCACTACAAAAGCGTACTCCGCGACTGTTACTTTCACGCTCGAAGAAATTTCTCGTTTTGACGCAATTCCCAAGATAGTTGGCATCGGACACGATCGAAAAACCCATCGCCAATGATTTCACCGGACATTCGAGGCAGATTTAGAAAACAGGTTATTTTTAGAGCGTCGCCTATTATTTAGAATGAAATATACGCGGCTGAAAACATTGCTAAAACAGCTTCTGATGTGAAATAACAAATCGAAGAATTTAATATACGTATAAAATTGAATACGTAGAATTTAAAATAATTATGAAGCACTGATGTAGTTAGAGCACGGACTTTTTAATTAACATCCATCATTTTCTGCGATAACTGTTAGGCACGAAGTTGAAACGAATTTAACCGTGTTAAACAATATGACCCTCGAACGATGTTTAAGTGAATCCAATCGTGAAGCGTATTGGGACGTAATTGGTGTTTCTTGTATAGCAATAATAACACGAGCAATAGTTTGTTCATTATTCAGCTTTCTGTAATGAATGAACCATCGACCATTTTAAATAGTGGACAATTTTTATAATTTAAATTAATTAATATTAATAATTTAAATTATTATATTTTTATGTTTGACTCTTATGTCTGATTTTTATATTTTTATTTTTATATTTTTACTGTGCAAAAGAATGAAGCACCCGGCCATATTTAATAGAAAAGCGTAAAAAATCAAATAAGAACACAGTAAGTTTTGGAAAAGGATTCCGCTGTTTAATACAATAGTTCCGAGAATATGCGTTATTGCGGATTATCTAATACTTTAACTGCAGTAATTATTTGTCATTATATCTTATAATTATACTGGGTGCTTCCTTCCTTTGCACAGTAGTGTACTTGCAATTCAACGTGTTCAAATATTATTAACACTAAACCTACCGAGCTCAAAAAATGGCTAGCATGTGTTGCCTTATATACACGACATCATAGATTTTATAGTATGGATATTCTGTGGTTTTATAAAGAAATGTGTATAATCGTTTCCAGTGAAAGCATCATATACAGTAAATCCGTTCATCGTCAATTAAACCACTAAATACAGTTGAAAGTATATCGTGTTTGGTCTTATTTTAATCAGAGAAATGCCACAAATATATTGGTGAAAGTTTCATAAGAAAATAAGTAATAATAAAAAAGTTTAAATATTGGTGTTACATTGTGAGGACGCACGGGAATTTTAACTGTGCCGACGACTGCCCAAGCTGAGATCAAATTATTACAGTGGAGGGGATATTTTTTTGCGTTTATCATGTACAGAGTTGGGCAAAAAATTTTATTTAAATAAAAATTTCGAATAAAGTAGGTTTTTTCCAAGTGGCTTTGAAACCCACTTTATTTGAAATTTTTATTTAAATAAAATTTTTGCCCAACTCTGATCATGTACAGCCTTTTTGCGTTTATAAAGGATTTATTGTAATTTCAATGATTGTATAATAAAAAGCCAGAAATCCGTCGTTTGACCGTGGTAGGGTTACTGTTGACACTATCTGCAATTTCAATGCAGAACCAACAAATGCAAACTTCAATTCAAACATTCAGATTGCTTTCGACTGAGAAATGGATTTTTGAACGACGTAATAATTCCCGATGTTCTCCCCAGGAAGTACGGTCATGTGCTCCGTGACAGAAGCAATACATCGAGAAACAAAGAAAGTTCAAAGGGGCTATAAATACATACGTGAGTTTGTCAAGTTACGACACGACGATGTAACTGTACACTCTTTACCTGGCTCGTTATCAGAATTTACGCGATCGACACACAACGCACAGTGGGGTCGCGGCCACGAAAACCTGCCAGAAAACTCGAAACATGATAATTCAAGAATTCATGATTACTGACGGATGTCAGTGAATTATAGTTAAGAATATGTAGTTGTAGGATCAGTAAAAGATAACGATGTTGAAAGGCTGAGTTATTTGAATTCAAAATTGTTCATAGCTATTGAGCGAAAAATAGATGATCTAACGTGTGAAGGATTACATATCGTGGTATTTAGAAAATATTTTAATATTTAGTTACAGCGACCTTTTTTGTAACCTTGAGAAAATAATAAGATTTGTATACATTCTTAAGATTTTAGTTATGTTCCCAGTGCATCCCAGGCAATTTTCTGCTTTAATGCTAAAAAAAGAAGAAATTGCAACTTTTTTGCACTTTTTGGGAAATTCCATTTTTTTACGTACGGAATACCATCGCGATGCAGCGTATTTTTTATTAAAAAGTTTCGTGATCTACATATTTGGCGATAAAATAATGGATGACATTATTTCAATATAATTTATATGCAAAACTAATTTTTTCCAGCTTTTCGGTGGAAGCACTCCATTATCTTCGATTTTTATTCTCTTTATGGACAAATTTTGCACTCAAAACATCCGTTTCAGCAAAAACGGTATACAGTACAGAAAGTAGACATCGCAAGCTTTAAATGGTTGTTTTTTCATCAAATTTGGATAAATTTTGGCAAAGTTACAGCAGTTTCAATATTGAGCGAATTTTGAACTAGCTGAAATCGGGCAAATACCCCACTGTGTCTAAAGATGGTGAAAGTTGCAGTTTTTCACGATCTTCAGTCAATAACCGAGTTAAATCTAAGGATTTTTACATCTTTCGATGCCTGTAATTTTGTTTCAGCATCTACGAGATTTTGATGAAATTTTCAATATTGGCCCACATAAAAAAGCTGTAAGCAACAACATTTATTATTTTCATTGTAATTGTCACGTCATGTAGAAAAGTAATTGTTCTAAATTCTCAAAAAAAATCCAAGTCATATGATCTGATATTTAAAAAATGATCGTCCTTTTTAAAAGTGTCCGAATATTACTCGTACTTGTAATTTTTATAAAGGTAACATTTAATTCTTAGTGCTTAGTTCAGTGTTAAACGTTTCAGATGGATTAAAGCACACTGGAGTTCTTGTGGACAGAGTTTATGAATTTGAAAACAATATTTTTGACAATCGGATGAAATGCTAATACATATTTGAATTCGTTATATTAGTTTATTTCTGAAAGGGCAAATTTCCCATTAAAAGATGATTGAATTTTCAACAAGACATTTGAATATAAATAGAGATGTTCTTTGCACTTTCAACGGCACGGTGGATCAATTGTTTGTCGCCTCGATTGCACTCGTTCACTGATTAAGTATGCACGGATCGTATGCGTTCTTAATTACCATATCCGAGGATCTTGGTATCTCCGTTTCGAAAAACACGTGTTTTTCACCGATCGAAAATATCTCGCGATCGTCTCTCATTTTTTGCGTTTGTTTGTGTCTCGACGTCGACATGGTTCTATTTTAAGAGGTCGAGTAACGCAGCGAATGTCTCGCAATTGAACGGTCCACAACGAGAGTTCTTAACAGTTTATTAATGAAAACGCAAATGAGCTGGTTGAGCAAACGGGAAAGGACGGAGGAGTTAAGTATGCCTGTACTCGGAGCAGCGCACGTGCTACTTTGCATTAACAAACAAGCGAATTAACGCACAAATAGAATCATTCGAGTGTTCCTCGTACGATATATGTACACTATTATGTCTGCGGTACAAATGTGTGCAAGTAATTAATTTCGCCTTCGTCGTAATTAGCGCGAATCTAATTAATGTAGGAAAAGTGGAAGAAGCGATCACCGTGGCATCACCAACTTTCATTAACTGTCTAACGTTATAACTATATACTATCACGAGCATTACAATGTAAATATCAAACTTTACTTTCGAATTATGCGCTAACAACATCGGATAGCTTTATAAAGTATTTAGTAGCTCGTGCGCGCACCACGGGAAACGTTAATTATCCATTAAGTGTCATAACTCGGCGGTATCAAATTATCGAAGAAACCAGCAAAACGATCGACAACAATATTATAATTAAGCATTTATTGCTTATTTATTGAGTTTTCAATGATTTTGTAAAACAAACAAATCATTTAAAGATGAAACGGAGATTAAAAGTGGATTCCGAAAATGAAGTTCATTCAGAAAGGACGCTTTTAACCCTTTGCCTATGATTGTTATCGTTATATGGATACGGAATTGTTATAATACCTCATGCAATACTTAAATGTGTAGTAATTGGTTAGATAACTTCAATTTTTCAATTTCAATACGTTAATTTCAACTCTTCAATTTCAAATTTTCCATTTCAACTTCAATTTTTCAATTTCATTTCGTCAATTACAACTCTTCAATTTCAACGTCAATTTCAACTCTTCCATTTCAACTTCAATTTCTACACTTTAATTTAAACTTCAATTTTTCAATTTCACTTCGTTAATTTCAACTCTTCAATTTCATTTTCAATGACAATTTTTCATACATTATTTTTTAATACATTAATCGATGCAGCTGGACATTCGTTATAAAAAAGTACTAACCTATGTACATAAAAGTTAGTACTTCACGAGATATTTCGATTTAAATAACTCTTAAATACCATTACTGTCGTGCTAAGATGTTACACAAGTAAGTAAACGCTAACATCAATTTCAATTTCAATATCAACTCTTCAACTTCATTTTCAACTTCAATCATTCAATTTCAACTTCAATTTCAACTCTGCCATTTCAACTTCAATTTCTACTCTTCCATTTCAACTTCAATTTCTACTCTTCCATTTCAACTTCAATTTCTACTCTTCCATTTCAACATCAATTTTTCAATTTCATTTCGTTAATTTCAACTCTTCAATTTCAACGTCAATTTTTCAATTTCAATTCGTTAATTTCAACTCTTCAACTTCAATTTTTCCATTTCAACTTCAATTTTAATTCTCCAATTTCAACTTCAATTTTAACTTCAATTTCTACTCTTCCATTTCAACTTCAATTTCTACTCTTCCATTTCAACTTCAATTTCTACTCTTCCATTTCAACATCAATTTTTCAATTTCATTTCGTTAATTTCAACTCTTCAATTTCAACGTCAATTTTTCAATTTCAATTCGTTAATTTCAACTCTTCAACTTCAATTTTTCCATTTCAACTTCAATTTTAATTCTCCAATTTCAACTTCAATTTTAACTTCAATTTCTACTCTTCCATTTCAACTTCAATTTTTCAATTTTAATTTGTTAATTTCAAATCTTCAATTTCATTTTCAACGTCAATATTTCAATTTCAATTTTTCAATCTCAACGTCTATTTTTCAATTTCAATTTCAATTATTTAATTTCAATTCGTTAATTTCAACTCTTTAATTTCAACGTCAATTTTTCAATTTCAATTCGCTAATTTCAAATCTTCAATTTCATTTTCAACGTCACTATTTCAATTTCAATTTTTCAATCTCAACGTCTATTTTTCAATTTCAATTTTTCAATTTCAATTCGTTAATTTCAACTCTTTAATTTCAACGTCAATTTTTCAATTTCAACTTCAATTTTTCAATATCAATTCGTTAATTTTAAATCTTCAATTTCATTTTCAACGACAATATTTCAATTTCAATTTTTCAATCTCAACGTCTATTTTTCAATTTCAATTACAATTTTTCAATTTCAATTCGTTAATTTCAACTCTTTAATTTCAACGTCAATTTTTCAATTTCAACTTCAATTTTTCAATATCAATTCGTTAATTTTAAATCTTCAATTTCATTTTCAACGTCAATTTTTCAATCTCAACGTCTATTTTTCAATTTCAATTTCAATTTTTCAATTTCAATTCGTTAATTTCAGCTCTTTAATTTCAACGTCAGTTTTTCAATTTCAACTTCAATTTTTCAATTTCAATTCGTTAATTTCAACTCTTTAATTTCAACGTAAATTTTCCAATTTCAACGTAAATTTTTCAATTTCAATTCGTTAATTTCAAATCTTCAATTTCATTTTCAACGTCAATATTTCAATCTCAACGTCTATTTTTCAATTTCAATTTCAATTTTTCAATTTCAATTCGTTAATTTCAACTCTTTAATTTCAACGTCAATTTTTCAATTTCAACTTCAATTTCAATTCGTTAATTTCAAATCTTCAATTTCATTTTCAACGTCAATTTTTCAATTTTAATTTGAACTCTTCAATTTACACTAGGAAGTAAACACTAACGTTTTAGTACAACAGTAATGATATTTTAGAGTTATTTAAATTGAAATATCTCCTGAACTACTAACTTTTCGACGTACATAGGTTAGTACCTTTTTATAACGAATGTCCAGCTGCATCGATTAATGTATTACAAAATACCTCATTCCATTAAAAAAAAACATCGATGACCTTGAAATTTTGTTAAGAATGACCTTGAAATTTTTCCCTTACACCGTTACATGTGACCCTTCAAACACTGTAACTTTGTCCTAAGAAGTTTTTTTATTCAACGAAAAGTAACGGAGATATTTAGGTGTTCTGTTTCTTCGGACTCACCCTGTATTTATGAAAAAGATATTTATTTGTATAATACAATATATTATTTCGGTGGGTCTGTGAGACCCCACCATCTTACCACTTACGATACATTTTCCCACCTTACGTCGGGTTAAGAACCTCTGCTCTAGGGCAAATGTAAATCTCATATGCAACCACCTCTAATAGTCACACCGCGAACGTTCCTTTACCTACAATTGACGAAGACCCAGTGCGTGACACGACCCGAGGTTCTAATTACGCGTATATTGTTATGGACGCTCGCATGGAATATGTATTACCGAACCCGATGAACGCATGAGTAGCGATTACATAAACCAGCGTCGACGTGCGGATAAACAGGAAAACGATACCGACCTTCTGCACGTTGATCCGACTTTATGTTCGCGTCCACCTATTATGGAATTATCGATTATTTTTAGGCGATAATCCTGTGCGTCTTTTGCCTGCGATTCAATGTGTTGCATATGATGAACGCCTGGTGCTTACACCTACGTATTAATTGTCAGGGAAAGCGCGCTTTCGGCGGAGATCGACGATAATTTTGAGAAACGTGTCTGTTATTGAACACACGATGAATGACACGCCTACAAGGCATCATTTAAATAATCGTTTCATGATTACGTGCACTCTGAATTAATACGGCAAATATACACATTTTATCATTTAAAATTCTAACGACCTCTGTCTCATCACAAGTGTACCGATAATAAGAGAAGATAAAAGAAGAAAATTTACGTTTGCCGATTATCTACAGCCATAACCTTCGAGAAGTATTATCGAACCGACTGAATATTTTATGTCGATGAGGATTCTTCCCTTTTTTTGCTTTCATATACGTTTATCACATATAAATATTAATACTTTCTTTATGAATTTGTATCTGGCACATATTTCTCAGGAATATTTCTCGCGCGTATTTCTTGTCTGCTCAAATGAATATTTCACCATAAATATTATACAAGGTATGTTTAAAAAACATAACAAACATAGGCGCGTTTGCAAAATTTTTGATTTTACAGACGCGTGGAAAAAGTGTCACCTTCTTTCATTAAATTGTAACCAATAACTTGGTTCATGCATTCAAAACTCTAAATAATAAAAAAATGAGGAAGCTGTTTTAGAATTAAAAATTATAAGAAATTAAATTGTATGAAAATGTTAATTATTAAAAATTTTATTTTAAATTTGAATATTACTTGAGGGGTAGGTTTAAATTTATGTGGAATTTATAAATATTATAAAATTAGCATTAAAATTTAAATATTTAATATTACTCGAGGGATTAATATAAATTTTATATAAATTAGTATAATGATTATATAGTAATCAATATTAAATGATTAAAATTAATGTAGAACTAACAAACCGATGAGAATGAGTCTTGAGGAGCTTATAGTGAAAGCATAAGCGTATCTACTAAAAATATTGTAATTTTAAAAAAAATGCTTCTTCCGCCATTTATATTTTGCAGTTATTTTAAACAAATGCAATGTTTTCATAGCAGAGAACTGTTTAAAAATTTCTTCTTGGTATCATTTCTTTATGTCCGGTGTTTTTATGCCGTTCGTCCTGGATTCGCGATTTTATACATGGCAACCCTAATCTTACATGATAAAAAGACAGCGGATTTTATGCATTTATGACAAAAATGAGTAGGTGCAATTTGAAACAGGAAACAAATTGGAAACATTTAAATATACTGTTATATTATTGTCAACCAATTAAACACGGTAAGAGGAAAAATAAGTTAATATTCCACTGGTGGTTGATGCAATTCAGGTAGAAAATATTTATTTTGCATAAATATCCGCTGTCTAGTGATAGAAGATCGTGGTGATTCGAGGTTCGCTCCCTGAAATTCTTCTTTTATCGTTTCGCTTCTCCTAGGGAAGTAGGCTCATAATAAAATTCGCAGTCGACTGGCTCGGAATGAAAGCTGCCGGTAAAGTGAAAAACGAACGAGGAAATATCGACGCCGAACGAAAGTATACAGGTCGTTGAAACTGGTCGACGTAACCGGGTCCTCGGCGTTACGTCACAACCCTGACATGCACTTCACTACGCAAGACCGCACGAGACCACCGAAGGAAAAATCGACTAAAACGATAACTGTGTTCCATCCTCGTATACGACTGGACGGCAAGCCTCCACTTTCCGAAAGACGCGACGGAGGCATTCTCGCCACACGATATAGTGCCACAGGACTGACCTATCTTCGTATCGGAGGATCTCGTGTATGTAAATGCTGATAAACTGGGTCACCGTGGCGATATCATCGCGCAATACACGATATATCATTAGAATTTAAGCAGTTGACATTGAAAGCTCCGTGAGCTAATTCCATAACGCGTAAGGTGAAGTGCCCTATGCCTGGACAGCATGTTTTTCTATTTTAAATTTTATCACTTTAAATAAACAAACACAATTTCTTAAGAGTTTTAACATACAGTTCAGAGTTTGTAAAGTAATTTAAAATAAAAAAATCATTGTTTAGGTTAATATCTTAATTGTATTAACAAGAATAATTCAAACCTATAGTTGGACATATTAAATCCAATCTAAGCTAGTACCTGGACAGAAGTAAAGCCTATATCGGGACAAATTCAATTTACGAGTTGATCGAGCGAACATAACCTAAAACGTAATATGTAGTATTCTTATCATAGATTGTAGTATTGTATTATTTAACCAAATATATATTTATTTTCATTTACTGTTTTAATAAAACTTGTCATAATACAACTTTTAAGGTTAGGCAGTAATACTGATAGATTTAAGATGTAAACATAAAGTATTATTAACGTCACAACCGGAATACATTTTCTACATACGTTATTCAAGCTAATAGAAGACTAATTATACGTACATGTAGTTAAATAATTTGCAAACAATGCGTTGATTTTATTCACAAACACGTGTCCGGTTTTAGGCGTAAGCACATTGCGTATAAGCTTAGAGTGGAACAGCTACTGTCATCGCGTCCCAGTATGGAGTACTTATATTTGAAAACAGTCCTAATCTTGGACATCTAATATTTGGATTAATAATTATTATTTACGTTAATTTTGATTGCCAATTTATTTTAAAATATCAATATTATTATGCGTGATAATTATTTTTTGTCTGAGGGCTTAAATTATATCTTTTCTTCTAACAAAAGTTAGAGCATGTAAATAGACTATTTTGTATACTGTTTTCAGATGAACTTTGAATTCATTTTTAAATTTCAATTGATGTCTGAATGAAATAATATTCACACCTACTTGTAGCTAAGGCCTCAGAATATATAATATAATTATTGAATCTCTTAATTACTGATTTTACTATGAAAATTCAATTGTCCAGATTTGGGTATCACTTTTGGACTGTCCAGACTTAGGGCACTTCACCTTAATATTGTTATCTGCCGAGGTTTATGGAAATCCACGCTCGAAGAATTTTGAAGAAACCGACACACCGAATAGAATTCGATTTATTTCGAGAACGGTTTAAGCTATTTCGAAACGATGCTGTTGACCTTTGGAGGGCCGGGGTCGCCACTGTAGTATTCAGGATCACGCTGGGGAATTTTGCGTAACATGTGGGTTGCATATGCACTGGATTCACGTTTGGATTTTTTCTATGAACTTCCCAGGGAAGTTACCGAGTCCGTAAATCCAAATACCCTATTTATTCGTGCTACTTCTCGCATTAACCCCTTGCCGTACTTTGACGAGCCAGACTCGCGATGAAGGTTTTTAACAAAGTTTAACAAATATGAATGTGACGCGTTTCATTTTAGACGAAATAAAATTTGATTCCTTTGTAATCAACAGACTGCGGGTCTTTATGCATTTATAGCTTCGAAAATTGTTCAAAAAATGTTAGAAAATAAAATTCCACAGAATCTAGTACGATTTTTATTTATTTAAAATCTAGAAAGACTACTACAACTGAAAATACCATGTTACATGATTCCACTTTCTGAAAATTTCCCTACAAAAATTGAAAATTGCATAAACATCCGAAGTCTGGTAATCAATATTTAAGCTTTAAAATAAATGTAGCCAGACAAAAAATATACATTTTCTTTCCCCTTCTGCGACATTTTTGTGCATGAAGACGTTCTAATCATTGTATCTGTAGAAGGAAAGGTACGGCAAGGGGTTAAAGGGAAATCGCCCCTTCAAAAATTTTAAAATTTTCTTTTTAGTAAAATACCTCAAGAAAGTTGCATAGTATTATTGTGCGTACATTGTTTTTACTTCTCGAAAAGGACGTAAGCAATTCCAATGTCTACCACTTTAGTTAGTGCCTATATATTAACATTAAGAAACATATTGCGTAACAATGAACATAACACAACACGCTGATTAGCAATTATGATTTTCGGATAGCTTTTTCAAGGTAGTGGAAACATGACATAAAAACAAACGCCTGATGATTTGCGCTTCGTATGCGAAATTGTCCTCACCGAGAACAATCAGTAAACATTTTTCAAACGCGAATGACGAAACTTCGCCCCGCACCTTTACACCTGACTACATGCGCCCAGTGCAGTACGTATCGACTACAGTAAACTGCAGTGGCATTGCAGTAAAGACAACCGGCAACTGCGTTCGAACATTTCCTACTCGTATTTGTCTCGTGCGTTTCCACCTTCTTTATAGCCAAGTGCTGTTTACATTAAATTTTTATCGATCCAGCGGATAATTAAAATTTTAAATGAAAAGTAAGAATGACCTACTTCTTCGGATAGGTCACAACGAAGTTATGTGCGTGGGCGAAGGGGATCTGTGGCTTCTACAAGTTTCCGAAACTCGAAAGGTTAGAGGGCGACACTTAGCACGTGTATGCGACGTTACGTTGTCTCGATGTGTATCTCCAAAATCAAATAACCAACCAGAATAAAATTCTATTTAATGACAGTGTTTCTGCAAATCTGCCAACGGAAATCAAAATTTGCATTAATTTTTCGTAGAACACCAAACGCGTCGAGTAGCGAGACCAAAGCATGTTTACAATTTCAATTTAAAAGCTCTTGCACACCGTCGCTTGACGCGCATTACATAATTAACAGATTATTCTAAACATGGAAAATTATAAATACACAATGCAACGACGTTGTTTACGGACTAAATCGTTAACACCGCCGACGGGGTTTCCCTTTAGATGAAAAAGTTTAACAAAGTGTTGCGAGACTTTCATTGTACTTGAAACTTAATTAACAGGAATCGCATTAGCTACCCCTGTTCGTTACGTTAATTATTTGATAAAGATCTTATGGTGGTCATTCAATTTTTTCTAGGTGGACGTGCTTCCGAGATTTCAGGGTGACCTCTATTTATCTTAATTGTTTTGTTATTTCTCGATCGTAAATATTTAATAAAATAAAATATGCTCTCGGCGCACGATTTCGATCAATAATACAAACAAAGCAAATTTTCAAAAATTAAACTCTCAACGTTTCGATCCGGATTTGGATCATTTTCAAGAGAAATGCGTCTGAAAATATATACATAATTAATATAATAGATATTTAACAAAGGAGACAACACTGATTACAATATTTTTCTTATACGGAAATAGTATGTTTCTATTTAGGTAAACATGTTGGCTATCCCGAGAAGAATTCACTGACCTATAACACTCTGCCAAGGTCATCCAAGGGCATTTAGTGTCGTTCCAAATTTAGCTTAACTGGAAACACGTCCATCTACAGAGGATTTGTAGGTACACCACCATAAGCTGTCGTCCCCGAAACAGATTAAATTATAGTAGAAATATTTTTCAAAACTAAATTTAATAAATAATAGCGTGTGAAACTTCAAATGCGACACGGTGTACACGTTATTTCGATATCGAGGAATTCGACGTTACGGCGAGAGAAAATAAGAAAAATATCTAAGAGGAAATTTAGCGGCATAAATGGGTTCACAAAAGCGGTCACCAAGTCCAGGCAACTGTTATGAAACTTGACCCCATTTTTACTGTCGGCTGGACACATAAAAGCACGTACATACTGAACCTGGGGCCAGCATTGCAACTATAACACCAGCTTCGAAACTCGTGAGCAAAATTCGTACGAATTTTATATGTATATTCGCCATTGTAAACGCAGCATAACGCCAACGTCGCCACGACAAGAGGGTATTACGTCGTCGAGGACCTTGGGCCGCGCGATTAAAGACCGCAGGTGCAATTCCTCTCGACAAATTGTAATTCGATTTAGGCTGACAGAAGCGAACGGAATCTATACATGTTTGGTAAAAGGACTCGGGATCTACTTAATGAGATAGACCTGCTAACAAGATTCCGAAAGCTTCGCCGCTATACGAATCGTACCCTAAATGCAAAACGGCCGCGCAAAAGCATGTCCCACTCGACCATAAACCATAAGGTGAAGTGCCCTATGCCTGGACAGCATGTTTTTCTATTTTAAATTTTATCACTTTAAATAAACAAAAACAATTTCTTAAGAGTTTTAACATACAGTTCAGAGTTTGTAAAGTAATTTAAAATTAAAAAATCATTGTTTAGGTTAATATCTTAATTGTATTAACAAGAATAATTCGAACCTATAGTTGGACATATTAAATCCAGTCTAAGCTAGTACCTGGACAGAAGTAAAGCCTATATCGGGACAAATTCAATTTACGAGTTGTCGAGCGAACATAACCTAAAACGTTGGTTGGTGGCGCTGTTGCGCATGACGAATAGAAGATGCTTTGCGTAATATGTAGTATTCTTATCATAGATTATAGTATTGTATTATTTAACCAAATATATATTTATTTTCATTTACTGTCTTAATAAAACTTGTCATAATACAACTTTTAAGGTTAGGTAGTAATACTGATAGATTTAAGATGTAACATAAAGTATTATTAACGTCACAACCGGAATACATTTTCTACATACGTTATTCAAGCTAATAGAAGTCTAATTATACGTACATGTAGTTAAATAATTTGCAAACAATGCGTTGATTTTATTCACAAACACGTGTCCGGCTTCAGGTGTAAGCACATTGCGTATAAGCTTAGAGTGGGACAGCTACTGTCATCGCGTCCCAGTATGGAGTACTTATATTTGAAAACAGTCCTAATCTTGGACATTTAATATTTGGATTAATAATTATTATTTACGTTAAGTTTGATTGCCAATTTATTTTAAAATTTCAATATTATTATGCGTGATAATTATTTTTTGTCTGAGGGCTTAAATTATATCTTTTTTTCTAACAAAAGTTCGAACTATAAATGCACATGATTCACATGTAAATAGACTATTTTGTATACTGTTTTCAGATGAACTTTGAATTCATTTTTAAATTTCAATTGATGTCTCAATGAAATAATATTCACACCTACTTGTAGCTAAGGCCTCAGAATATATAATATAATTATTTAATCTCTTAATTACTGATTTTACTATGAAAATTCAATTGTCCAGATTTAGGTATCACTTTTGGACTGTCCAGACTTAGGGCACTTCACCTTAGTTTCTCGAAATAGAAAATTCCTGTGTAAAACGGTTCGCACGAGGCTTTTGCTTGAAGCGACAATGTGCAATTTGTTTATTTTGCGGAAGTTTGTGGAATAACATGAAAAATGCGAGAAATTAAAAATGTCACTGTTTCCATAACCTGGGACGAGGTGGAAAAACGGAATGTTTAGAAGAAACGTACAAGAATTGCTCGCTGATCGTAGTTCTCAGTAACGATTTCATTTTTCCTGGATAATTAGCTTTTCTTCAATTGAAAATTTCATGGACTGGAGACATCTTGTATTGCCTATTCATACATTTGAAAATTATAATCAGAAACAATCAAATATAATATAATATAATATTTATGCAAAAATCAATTTGCCTCTAACTGTAACCAATTTATCTCTTTGAACCAGTACATATTTCCATAAACATTCCACGTCATCCCCGAATGCAACAAGAATAACTTTCCGCATAATTATCGGCGAGGACAAGCTGCAGGCGGCTGCATATTCTTCGAGCGCGCTATATTCCTAGAGTTCAATTGACCTTTGGCTCGGTCGTTCGGTCGCGAGAAGTAACAGGTGAACACGAAAACGCACTCACCGCAAGCATAATCGCGCAGGTTAAACGAAAGCAAAAATTAGAAAATGGAGTTCACCAGGTTATAATACAATTGATTCTTCAGTGAATGAGTCTGATCCGTGACGTTCCGAGGTGAAACGCTATTCGGGTAAGCTCGGGGAGCCGAGTTTAGCCGAGCGAGCGAGAAACAGACAGGTGCGCAATCGCCATAGAAGTTTTCATTTCAGCCGTACGGTCTTATGCGCGCAGTATTGGTCCGTTTGTTTACATAAACAGCTTCGCATCTCGAAAATATGTTCTCAAAGAGTTAGACTAGAATTGTGCAAACTAACGGAGCTACAGCCAGAGACGGAGATTTTTAAACGGCTCGTTTTAATAAGAAAACTGTGACGAATATCTTGAGAAATGTTGAAATGTTGAATAAAATTGAAAACAAAAAAGTTAGCATCGCATTGGTATTTTAATTCGCAATGTTACGAGAATCGACTTTCGATCGCCGTCAGATTGTCTCGTGTCACCGCGCGACGTGTGTCTGCTACTCGATCATCACGTTTCTCGGTCGCCACGTGATCGGGGAACTGTTGTTTACAATTCCGCAGACAAAACAGTCGACGGAGACCGACCGTCGAGCCTGTTAATGGCGCATCAATAGCGACAATGCTCCGAACACAACGGGTGGGGCCAAGTGCCGCGGAGCTCGGCAATCAAACTGAACCAAGTGCGAGCGCACACCGCAATTTTATTATACCACGGGGAGAGGACAGAGTACAAACAAGCGTTTCAACGTTTTCGCCTGCTGCCCGAAACACGGTTTCCGGTTTCGAGCATCGATACGATCAACTCATGGATCATGAAACCGGTTCCTCAAGGCCGACGAAGACCCGGCTGCACCGCACGATGCACTTCCAGAACCAGCCGAGGCTGTCGTCGCACGCTTGAATGGCGTGCACTTCGACGACCTACATATCTAGGATCGTAGACACCCTTGTTGTGCAAATAATCGTAACAGCCTGCGGTGATGTCTCTGGGGTTAATTACTTTTTCGTAGGAACTTTGCTATCTACAGTAATACCTCGATACGTGTGAAGAAGATGTGCACGATAATTGTGAAAAACTTATCTCCACTATTACAGGGTGTATGGAGAGGCTAATTGCTATCCACAGTACAATAACACCTCGAGATATCCTCGGAGATGTCCACGATAATTTTTAAAAACTTATCTCGACTACTGCAGGTTGTAGGGGAGAATAGGGTAATTGCTATCCACAGTAATACCTCGATACATGTGAAGGAGATGTCCACGATAATTGCAAAAAACTTATCTCCACTATTACAGGCTGTAGGGGAGAATAGATAATTGCTATTCACAGTACAGTAATACCTCGATACATGTGAAAGAGATGATTGACAGAATTGTGAAAAACTTATCTCCATTACTACAGGCTGTAGAGAAGAGGCTAATTGCTATCCACAGTAATACCTCGATACATGTGAAGGAGATGTGCACGATAATTTGCGAAAAACTTATCTCCACTATTACAGGCTGTAGGGGAGAATAGTTAATTGCTATTCACAGTACAGTAATACCTCGATACATGTGAAGGAGATGACCACGATAATTGTGAAAAACTTATCTCCACTAATACAGGCTGTAGAGGAGAATAGATAATTGCTATCCAAAGTACAATAACACCTCGATACATGTGAAGGTGATGTCCACGATAATTGTGAAAAACTTATCTCGACTACTACAGGCTGTAGGGGAGAATAGATAATTGCTATTCACAGTACAGTAATACCTCGATACATGTGAAAGAGATGATTAACAGAATTGTGAAAAACTTATCTACACTACTACAGGCTGTAGAGAGGAGGCTAATTGCTATCCACAGTAATACCTCGATACATGTGAAGGAGATGTCCACGATAATTTGCGAAAAACTTATCTCTACTATTACAGGCTGTAGGGGAGAATAGATAATTGCTATTCACAGTACAGTAATACCTCGATACATGTGAAAGAGATGATTAACAGAATTGTGAAAGACTTATCTCCACTACTACAGGCTGTAGAGGAGAATAGATAATTGCTATCCAAAGTACAATAACACCTCGATACATGTGAAGGTGATGTCCACGATAATTGTGAAAAACTTATCTCGACTACTACAGGCTGTAGGGGTGAATAGATAATTGCTATCCACAGTGCAGTAATACCTCGATACATGTGAAGGAGATGACCAACATAATTGTGAAAGACTTATCTCCACTATTACAGGCTGTAGGGGAGAATAGATAATTGCTATTCACAGTACAGTAATACAACGATACATGTGAAAGAGATGATTAACAGAATTGTGAAAAACTTATCTACACTACTACAGGCTGTAGAGAGGAGGCTAATTGCTATCCACAGTAATACCTCGATACATGTGAAGGAGATGTCCACGATAATTTGCGAAAAACTTATCTCCACTATTACAGGCTGTAGGGGAGAATAGATAATTGCTATTCACAGTACAGTAATACCTCGATACATGTGAAGGAGATGACCAACAGAATTGTGAAAAACTTATCTACACTACTACAGGCTGTAGAGAGGAGGCTAATTGCTATCCACAGTAATACCTCGATACATGTGAAGGAGATGTCCACGATAATTTGCGAAAAACTTATCTCCACTATTACAGGCTGTAGGGGAGAATAGATAATTGCTATTCACAGTACAGTAATACCTCGATACATGTGAAGGAGATGACCAACATAATTGTGAAAGAATTATCTCCACTACTACAGGCTGTAGAGGACAATAGGATAATTGCTATCCACAGTAATACCTCGATACATGTGAAGGAGATGTCCACGATAATTTGCGAAAAACTTATCTCCACTATTACAGGCTGTAGGGGAGAATAGATAATTGCTATTCACAGTACAGTAATACCTCGATACATGTGAAAGAGATGATTAACAGAATTGTGAAAGACTTATCTCCACTACTACAGGCTGTAGAGGAGAATAGATAATTGCTATCCAAAGTACAATAACACCTCGATACATGTGAAGGTGATGTCCACGATAATTGTGAAAAAGTTATCTCGACTACTACAGGCTGTAGGGGTGAATAGATAATTGCTATCCACAGTGCAGTAATACCTCGATACATGTGAAGGAGATGACCAACATAATTGTGAAAGACTTATCTCCACTATTACAGGCTGTAGGGGAGAATAGATAATTGCTATTCACAGTACAGTAATACCTCGATACATGTGAAAGAGATGATTAACAGAATTGTGAAAAACTTATCTACACTACTACAGGCTGTAGAGAGGAGGCTAATTGCTGTCCACAGTAATACCTCGATACATGTGAAGGAGATGTCCACGATAATTGTGAAAAACTTATCTCGACTACTACAGGCTGTAGGGGAGAATAGATAATTGCTATTCACAGTACAGTAATACCTCGATACATGTGAAGGTGATGTCCACGATAATTGCGAAAAACTTATCTCCACTATTACAGGCTGTAGGGGAGAATAGATAATTGCTATTCACAGTACAGTAATACCTCGATACATGTGATGGAGATGACCAACATAATTGTGAAAGACTTATCTCCACTACTACAGGCTGTAGAGGAGAATAGGGTAATTGCTATCCACAGAAATACCTCGATACATGTGAAGGAGAAGTCCACGATAATTGTGAACAGCTTATCTCCACTACTACAGGCTGTAGAGGGGAATAAGGTAGGTCAGCAAGCAATGATGATCAGAATTATTATTAGAAAATTACACGTCATATGTTTTTAATTTTTCTTGTTTACGTCTTAGTGCTCCGTGCGCCGCACATGTGTTCGGGCATCACGCAGCTGTTGCCTGCCTAACAGCGAAGAAAAATAAGCTCCATTCGATTTTCAACGTGATAGACGTAATATCTTCCGTTTAGAATATATATAGGACTTAATCCAGACAATACTAATCCAAATTTGTTGTTTTCAATCACTTTTTTATACAACTTTGACCAACATGCGTGTGACAGTTTCCTGATTAAAACGGGACCAAACATTACATCGTCAGAAGTTTACACTGCCTGTGTAATGCACGATTCCATAGAACCTCGATTATCCGAACCGATGATATACGAATGTAAACAGTTCAATCTAAAAGCGAGCTATATACGAAACGATTCGTTTTACAAATCAGTGAAGCCGGCACGGTAACTAGATAATTGTTCTATTATTCAAACAAGCATTAGTGTTCATTCCACTGATTAGTACGGATAATCGAGATTCTACTATATCGTGAATTAATCAAGCAAATATCATCCCAATTGTATCGTAATAGTATAATTCCAAGCAGTATCGCAAATATGTTGTTAAAAGTTTCATAACGGGATCATTAGAAATATTTCTGAGTTGATCTCTGTTTATATTCGAAGAAACGACAGCAGTATTTTTCATTAATTATTTCAATTTTATTGTTTGACCAATGCAACAGCTGTTCGGCGATGTGTTAAGAGAAGGTAGGAGCAATGGTGACGGCATTGCTGTCTATATAGATCCGCGGAAACTCTGTTTTATGTGCAATCTAGCTGGCTACATTGCTCTTTGAGTTTGTTACCTTTGAACAGAAACTTTGTATTCCTGATGGACCGCGTGAGTTACGCCAATTTATATTTGTCTAAGCAATTCCAGGGGAGTTGGTTAAGCTCGCTATTAGTTAAGGAAACAGATGGTAATGCAGTACAAATTTTCTTGTCTTTACAACAGGAAATAAGACAACCAGCAAAACTATAATTTTAATGAACGACAAAGTTCATATTATAATATTTTTAGTGTTCCTCTTTTAAGTAACCGTGAAAGAATTATGGATGACTTATAATTTTTTATATTATAATTTGGCAACACAGTTTAAGATGTACTCGTACATGTGTATAAATATGTATCGGCCCATTTACTGGAACAACAAAATGGAATAATTGCTTTTAAAGAAGGCGTTAGCGACAATTGGTAAACCGGTTATTCTACGCGAATGCGAAGTTGAAATGTTATTTTTACAACTCTTCTCGACTGTCTCAATCAATAAATTGATTCCTAATACATACATACGAGAGCGCAACAATTGCGATGTTACAAAAAGTGGTACAGGTCGAAGTTTCAATAAATCATACACAATTAATTTCTCCTCGAGTTAGTATTCCTTTTGGTATTGTATATGGGTCAAGCTTTGACAGCGAAAGCGTTGAAAACTGTATCTGCCGGTGATATTTTATTAACTCTCGCAATAAAGCGACTTTTATGCGGGATTAATACAATTCTATCGTGGTCGCGCGAAAAAAGTACGGTGAAAGGACCTCATTTCCATTAAGAATTCTCATTTCAGCTGAAGTTTCTTTTATTTGTCGATGAAACTCCAAACTCCAAATTTTCTCACAAGTTTGATATAATTACTATCGCACTTATGCGCGCGTTGATACATCAATTTCGATTTTCAGCGAGTTATCGCTTCGACTGAATGACTCGAAATGAAATTAATAAAATTGTCAATGTATTAATAGCACTTATCACTCGCAGCAACAGTTTTAACCATTTTTTCGCTATCTAAAACTTGGAACTACTCTAAAAATGAATACATACAATTCTAAATTTTCGTAGTCATCTATCTACTGATTACATATAGCTTCCGCCATAAAACAATAGAATCACATCATTTCCATTTTTTTTATCGAATCTTGCAGATGTTATCAGTGGCATTGAAAAGAAGTTTAACATGTATCTAGAGGTGAACACATCTTATGTAAATTTAGTGTATTGTAAATTTTTTCCAAGATTTAAACGTGTTAAATATGTAATCATACCGGAATGTAGTGAATGAATCTCTGACATTTAAATAGCGTTAATTCCAGGCGCAAATATGTGCAGTAGTGGGTGTACACCTTTTAAAAACGAATAACTTTTTCAGAATTGGACCCAAGAGTTTCTTTGATACGTTAGAAGCATTAGTTCACTAGCTAATGAGTAGATAATTTATCTTTTCATTGTTATTGGTCGCAATTGCAAAGGAAAAAGTAAAGGTCACGATATCGCAAACTTTTTATCTATGCCTGCAATGAAAATTTAAAACATCCAATTTGTAAATCTAAGTTTCCCAAAATTCGGTCTTTCTTTATTACAGTTTCCACTATTCTTGGCATCCGCATGATCGATTTTTTCATACTTTCTGTTGGTACATTATTCCATTCTCGTTCCAAAATATTCCATAAATGTGTTTTCGAAGTAGGGCAAAAGTTTCGTACCTGTATATCGAGTCCATCTCATCATTTTTCTATCATTCAAATCTGGTGATTGGAGTGGTCATTTCATAATTTTTAATGAATCATTACATTGAAGTTGATCCAGATAGTTTTTACATATATTTGACGTGTGTTGTGGGTCATTATCGTATACATATGAGGATATTTATATTATGTAGTTAATACAGTTGAAAGTTCATAATCTATACGAAATACCAGAGTTTTACTAAAATCCAGAGGTGTCCTACGACTTGTGAGCGGAAGTGTATGCGTGTTTGCGACTGGAATTAAGGACATTTAATTAATGATTACAATTTCAATACTCGTTAAAAAATGCTGAAGGGTGCACTAGTTCTAGTGTTAAAGTAAAAATTCGGCTCTAATCCATCTCCCTCGAGAACGACCAAATTCTCTACATCAAAACTATCTTCTGCACCGTGAATTCCACAATTTATTCCCTGTGATTCCCGCTCGTATTTCATAATGCGGTTACGAATCTCGTCCTCGACAGCCAACTCGGTTGCTATAACGCACGGTGGGAATGAAAACATTGAGAAAGGGTTCTCCGTGTAACACTAGATTTACGGAGCGCTAGAAATAACTGTTTCGCATTATTTTATAAACATAACAAGATTCCAATAATACACGAAGAAATAAATTTAGTAAATAAGATAAAGTGCCCTATGCCTGGACAGCATTTTTTCTATTTTAAATTTTATCACTTTAAATAAACAAACACAATTTCTTAAGAGTTTTAACATACAGTTCAGAGTTTGTAAAGTAATTTAAAATAAAAGAAGCATTGTTTAGGTTAATATCTTAATTGTATTAACAAGAATAATTCAAACCTATAGTTTGGACATATTAAATCCAATCTAAGCTAGTACCTGGACAGAAGTAAAGCCTATATCGGGACAAATTCAATTTACGAGTTGTCGAGCGAACATAACCTAAAACGTTGGTTGGTGGCGCTGTTGCGCATGACGAATAGAAGATGCTTTGCGTAATATGTAGTATTCTTATCATAGATTATAGTATTGTATTATTTAACCAAATATATATTTATTTTCATTTACTGTTTTAATAAAACTTGTCATAATACAACTTTTAAGGTTAGGTAGTAATACTGATAGATTTAAGATGTAAACATAAAGTATTATTAACGTCACAACCGGAATACATTTTCTACATACGTTATTCAAGCTAATAGAAGACTAATTATACGAACATGTAGTTAAATAATTTGCAAACAATGCGTTGATTTTATTCACAAACACGTGTCCGGTTTTAGGCGTAAGCACATTGCGTATAAGCTTAGAGTGGGACAGCTACTGTCATCGCGTCCCAGTATGGAGTACTTATATTTGAAAACAGTCCTAATCTTGGACATCTAATATTTGGATTAATAATTATTATTTACGTTAAGTTTGATTGCCAATTTATTTTAAAATATCAATATTATTATGCGTGATAATTATTTTTTGTCTGAGGGCTTAAATTATATCTTTTTTTCTAACAAAAGTTCGAACTACAAATGCACATGATTCGCATGTAAATAGACTATTTTGTATACTGTTTTCAGATGAACTTTGAATTCATTTTTAAATTTCAATTGATGTCTCAATGAAATAATATTCGCACCTACTTGTAGCTAAGGCCTCAGAATATATAATATAATTATTTAATCTCTTAATTACTGATTTTACTATGAAAATTCAATTGTCCAGATTTAGGTATCACTTTTGGACTGTCCAGGCTTAGGGCACTTCACCTTAATTCCTCAGGCAAGCATCTTTACAATTTTAATGTCCCGTCATTTTGACGGGTCCCGTGAACCTAGTGTTAAAAGGGAAACCCGGCGACCTTGCCTCGTCCTTGGACTGCTACTGTTGTAAGGATTCAAGAGTTGGCAAAATCGAGGATTGCGACGTCTATTGGCCGGCTCGCTCTACATTTACACAGGCACTCCTTCAGGAACACTTCACCCTTGTCTACCCACTCGCGAGTGTTATCTACGGATGCTGTTGTGAGACAGCCAGCCCACGCTCCTGTTTCGCGGCTCCATTCAGAGGTAGACGTCTTTTTCAATATCCGCTACGATAGCTTTCGATTATTTAGTTCAACGCGTTCGTTATCCGAGTAATAATGCTAACAATGGCGACGATATCGCGAGAAATTGCTGCACCGGATGCACCATAGATATTGGATGATCAAGATCTTCTCTTACGGAAACTTCTTTTTACACAATGAAATATCGTTGACTTGGAAATACCAAGATATAAAAAGTTACCAAGCAAATGGAGAACACATTATGCAACTACGTGCATAAATCAATTCCGCCGCATATTAAAACGATTCATCAGTTTCGTTTATTAAAGTTTCCGTTATCGGCGCGAATAAAACAGGTCGGAGTTTTCGAGGCGAACCTTTCATGGAAACATTTGCGAACTTCCTCGCGAAGTTGACTGTATGTATTGCGAAATATAATAACGCGTACATCGTGATAGCAATCGATCACTTTCACGACCCGCGATTTATTTATATTGCAGCGACTGACGAACAGATCACTTCGTAAAAAAAAAAGAAAACATTCTCTTTTGTATTTATAGGTCAAGAGAAATTTCAATTTCGCTTAAACCGCGTTTATTTATAATTTGGAGACTAACAAACAGACCACTTTGAAGAAAAAAGAAAAACATTCTGTTTTATATGTACAACGTAAATAAATGTGTATACGTGTACTATTTATTACCTAAAAGCAAGTGGATCATCACAAACAGTAACCTTCTTTATTTACCTTTCGAAATGTACGTCGAAACTGTTCAAAATAAATATCCGTGCATAATCGAAACCACGTTATGCGAAGAACCGCTGTGATTATGTTTAACAGAATGAAGCCTCGTAGATGTTACTTCGTCTCGCAATATATCCGGATTGCTACTGTAGCTAACGAACATGTAATACAATTTAATCGTTATAATGTCTCCCAATTAGCAATGTATTAGCAACATCGGCTTCGGTATTGCATAAATATCTGATCTGACTGATCAAGTGAATTAATTGGACTCTGACGTTCTGCCAATTCCAAAAAGCCCGTGATTTTTCAGGGTTATTAATATCCTGGACACGTCCCAAACCGATTTTCTAGCTTGTTAATACTAGTTTACCCGCAGAAATATAAACCTGATCGAATCAACAGACCTGATGATGCAACTCTTAAAAATGATCTTAAATTAAATAATTCCCAACGAAACACTGATCCAATTAAAAAGAAGAAATATCACGTTATTCGCAAAACATTAATGATTGCGCGTGCAAAAGTTGTTGGTTGTTCGTCGTATTTTTCTTCCGGGCGAAAATTTGTCGAGTGAGGTCCATTAGCAGAGTCGGAAAGGCAAGTTAACCCTTTAATCTGCCTCTAATTTCATCCCGTTCGATAATTCTTTCGACATTTCCGTGGGACGTAGTACCACGCGACGACTGTCAACGTAACTGAAAGGAAACACGACCGCACAATTAGCGGGAACGCTAAATCGCCGGGAAATAGTAAACACAGCTCGGATCAACAGATATAGTATAAACATCACTGACCTGTTCTTAGACCAAGACCAACTTTGTTATCTTTTCTATTTTCGTATCAACAGTTAAGCCAGACACGCTCTCGCATCGCATTCCATTTTTTTTCGCAATTATGAAACGGTCGGGGCAACTTATAGAAAAACACATCCGGATTATGTTTGTTTACGCACGGTCCAGGGATTGCACGCGATGCGTCGTCGATGATTCTTGCCGGTCGAGTCGTACACTAACTGGCTGTGACCGGCAAGATTCATTTGGGCCTATATGGTTGCATAAGTTGGGCAAACGATTCGTGCTGCTTCCAGCGTTGGGCAAAAATTTTATTTAAATAAAAATTTCGAATAAAGTGGGTTCAAACCCCACTTGGAAAAAACCAACTTTATTCGAACTTTTTATTAAAATAAAATTTTTGCCCAACTCTGGCTGCTTCTGGCCAGGCAATGCGTGAAACTGGAGGTAAACATTTGGAATGGAAAGTAACTAGAGATTGAGTTAAAATAGGGTATTTAAAAACTGAATTACTGGAATGTAAATTAATAATGATTTCTAATATTATACATAGTGTATTTAATATGATTGAGGAGACCGTATTTCTTGTATCATATTTTCTAGAAATTATTAGAAATGTAAATTAAATTAATAATCTCTTTTAAGAACGTCCTCGCATTTTCAGTAATTAAAAATGGGTCGTTTTGACACGCCTGGTAGTTGTTGTGTTAATTAGGTCAGCAATCCAATTTCGTTGAAATGCTCAGAGCTGATAGTTTTAATGTAAAGTATAAAATTATTGGTTTTAAGAAATGGAATTTATACGTGTAGACTTTAGCATTCATTCTCGAAAGAAAGTATTCTTAAATTAATTTGGTAGTTTTTGTTTCATCTAATGAATTGCACTGATTTACAAATGACATTTTTTTAGATCGTTATTGCTGCCAATGAGTTGGGAATCAGTTACTTCAACGACACCACTCACGAGCGTGTCTAATTGAGAGCTGACTACTCAGCTAAAAAGCGAGCTGAGCTAAGCACGAGTACTCGAGTATTTCAGCCAGCTCGCTCATTCGAGTAGTCTTTTTTTGGTGATACTTCTAAGTCACTCGAGTGTATTAATAGAACAATCGGGCGAGCGAATAATAAACAAATCTTGAGCAGCCTTTTTCCGCTAACGAATCAAAATCAGGAAAAGGAAAGCTCGATAAAATAGTTTAATAATTTTGCAATCCATGCAAATGTAATCGTTAGCTCTTCGATCACTCTTGCTTTGTAACTTAAGGATGTTCTGACCCTTAGCACTCGAGTGGTGACTCAGAGTCATTACTAAAAATTGCTGTATCATTATTCAAAATATTGTTTAGATTATTAATAGACTGCGGATCTTCATGCAAAATAAAAATATTCTGCATTGATTGTGGCAAGCAGGAATAAAATCAAACTTGATTTCATCCCTTAATGACTTTGTTACATTAAAAACAACATTACAGCATTCTTGAATTTTTTAAATCTTTCACTGTTTTATATTTCGCTCAACCAATTTCTTCAAAAATGCATAAAGATCCGTTAGTCTAATTATTAAATATGCTGGTATCTAATCAATTTCAATTTGATGTATCATATCAATTTCAAGCGGATCTTCATGCAAAATAAAAATATTCTGCATTAATTGTGGCAAGCAGGAATAAAATCAAACTTGATTTCATCCCTTAATGACTTTGTTACATTAAAACCAACATTACAATATTTTCTTGAATTTTTCTAATCTATTACTGGTTTATATTTCACCCATCTAATATCTTCATAATTATTAAATATGTTGGTATCTAATCAATTACGATTTGATGTATTATATCAATTTCATATTCGTATAAAGAAAAAAATTAATATAGAATAGAATTATTCTAGGTCGGAAGAAATGTTTAATTTTCGATTTAAAATTACTCCGAGTGCAAAGGATAAAACTTAATGTTATGAATCGAACATTTCATATGCAACGACTTAACATGTTCGCTACCACCGTCGCAAATATGTGACATCGATAATCTGACAGTTCACTTAAAAACAGTCAAATTAATTTTATGCACTTCGTTGTTCAAAGTCATAGCAGAATGCATAATTTTCAGAGAATCGTTGCATTTAATGGAACATTCGAAAAAGGAAGGTAAGCAACGAAACAAATGCTGGTAGCGAACATGTTAAGGATGTTCTGGAGGTATATAAAAACGCAACAAAACTTTTGGAAATTTGACAAGATATAATTCTTACTAAATTAATGCAATTACCAAAGTTTGGGTTCGATTCACTGCACCGTTTAAGAATTATGGCAACTTAAAGTTTGCACATTTTAACACGTCTTCTTATGGGGAATTCATAAAATTCCACTTCAAACTCTATTTAAACCTTGAAAAAACGCAACTAGAAACTCCAGTTTTTTTTATATGTAGTAAAAATTATGTAATTAATTATGTGTTCAAAATTTATTAAGATTCACTAAACAGTTGCAGAGCAAAAAAATTATAAACTGTTACAAAACGTTAAATTTATCGTGTTGTCTCTCACTAGCATGGAAACGCGACAAGTGTAGACCACTGAATATAGCTACAGAGGGTACAGTATTCGCAAAAGTTTAATGCAAAATATACTCATGAATGGCTTTTTCATTGCCATGTATCGATGAATTTCGAATTTCTCGTATTTTTGTCTCCCATTGTACCTACAGAACATCCTTAAATACACATAGGCACATTCTTATCTTCGCAACCCTAACCTTGGTTAACGTTGACAAAAACATGTCAACATGTTTGAATACGAAGGATATACAAACTTGCAGGTCAACACGTAAAAAAGAAAGTAAATACTAATCTCCGCAAGTTAGACATCTTGGTATTAGAACATAAAATTCAAAGATTAATTATATTCAATTTTATGGAAATGAGATTCATTCTAAGAATTTCTCAGAGAGAGAAATAAATGAATTATAGTGACTTCGAAATCGAAGGAAAAGTAAGAATGTGTTCGACGACCTTTGATGAAAGTGACCTCAAAAAGATATGTATTTATCTAAACATAACCTATGAACACTTCCGCACCTTCTCTTGTCGCTAAGAACAGCTGATAACAATGAAGAACCGATTTCGTAAGATTTCATCGGCGACTTTCATAATAATACGAAACGTAATAAGAAGATTCCCTAGCAGCACAAGATATTGTATACACATTCATATAATATCAAAAAGAGATTCAATCTATTTTTAATATTCAAATATACATACAATATTTATTTTACATTACGTGGCAAATATTCTTTTTTATATAAGTTAGGAAGAAATATTTTTCTCATATGAAAAAGTGTGGCTTAACAAATATTTATCCAATATTTTTGTGCTACTAGGGTTTGTCCCGTCTTTCTCCTTTCCTGGAGAAACAGATGACACCTTAATAAATCATATTTGAAACGAAAAGAAGACATTTCGTTGAACGAAACAGTTCCATAAAACATTGTACATATCTCTGTACGGTCATACAAGGTGAGATAACAAAGGAGACCAACGAAAAAAGCAATCAAGTATCCCGAGACTACGTGACGTTAGTCCCGATCCATTGTGCAGTAGAAGCACTCGCCAAGAATCCCCGAACATGATGACTGAATTCCCTATCTGCATTGCCGCGAATGAAGAAAAAGAAACGTGTCGTTACATGCCGACATCGGAAGACCTCCGAGCAAAAACACGTCACAGTGTTTCACAGCCTCGAAAGTGGCTGCCTCGCGCGCAATTGCCGACGAGAATTTGAATGTTAATATGTAGGTCGCCATTTGCGAATTTTGACCGTCGAGAAAAACTCGAGAGAATTACGCGGAAACGAGCCACGGGATCCGTTAAGTAGAACGCAGCGATTCATTCAGGTTCGCGAATCCCAACGCGACTAAATCAATATAATGTACAAGAGAGGAAGACCTTTGACAAGATCAGTCGGTCACAGGGACGCGGGACTTTTCCTAGGTCATTGCTACTCGATTCTCTGCTTTCGCGTGAATTTTTCAGTCACGAAACGATAACGCATCCTTGGGTAAGCGCGCGGCGCAGCAGTACGTTCGGAGCCTCCTGCGGAGTTTGGCAATGCTGCCTTGTTGTGTCCGCGACTCTCGACAAGTTTACATAAAGGGCGACGGGATAATGCGTACTTACCAACTGCTCCGTGGCGGGTGTCGCGAAAGACGATGCTCCCGACACTTTTCACTTTCGAGTTCGCACTCGTCACGATTCCGCGCGCACTTCGCCCGACGTTCTCGACGACTTCTCGAGCACCGCTCACGTTCGGTCACGTACACGTTTTACACAGTGAACACTGTCAACGATCACTTCGCACCCCGTCTCAGAGGCGGTTCAAACGCTTCTCGGTGCACACTCGGGCGGACGAGTTCGATGTGATCGTCATCGGAAAAGAGTAGCATTAGGCAGAAACTATCTCCGCTGTATGAACGTAGAAGGAAGGAACGTGCCCCGAACTCGATCGACGCAGGGCACCGCGCATCCCGCAGTAATGTTTACATGGACGATCGCGGGCCGCGTCGTTAATGGCACGATTTTGTCCGGACACGTTTGAAGAGCCATTCGACCGTTGACGTTACAAGGAGTGGGGGATGGGAACTGCGCACGGAAAATCGAAAGGATCAAATAGGAAATCAATTCACGATACGCGCTTGTGCCGATCCCTGACAAATACCGTCAACTACGTTACATTTCGCACGGAGAACTGTTCGATGACTCGCACTAACGCCGCAATCTCATTAGCCGGCTGATTAAAGCGGAATCGTCCGGGTCAAGACTAGCCTCAAGAAATGTATCGAATGTCCCTGAACGTTAACTGCGTCCCATTCAAAGGTTCACTGATTGGGAGTGCTGCTAACGTGAACGCGAAGCGGGCAACTTTGAAGCACGTGCCACCGTACGCGTTGCAGTACAAAAACGTTCTGAGGCGCAGGTCCTAGCGCCAACGACTACCGTGCGTGCTTCGGAATGTGCCCGCCATGTTAACTATAGTCGCTGTGTCGACATCGCACGGCCATGTCGCGAACCGTTCGGACAGGTGTCGACTCGGTGGGTAAACGTCACTCTTATTGACCGCCTTTCCGCGAGACGATAATTTAATCAGTTCGATAAAACTCCGCGAACAGCCGCTACGAAAGCAATGATATTTACTTTTTTGACCGGAGCATGGTAATACGTAATTTCAAATATTAACGTAATTGGTAGACAGCGGATCTTTATGCAAAATAAACATTTTCTATCTGAATTGCAACAAACTGGAGTGAAATAGAAATTTATTTTCTTTGTTAAGGATGTTCTGGAGGTATACAGAAACGCAACAAAATTTTGGAAAATTTGGCAAGATATAATTCTTACTAAATTAATGTAATTACCAAAGTTTGGGTTCGATTCACTGCACCGTTTAAGAATTATAGCAACTTAAAGTTGTTTTTTCCTGCGTCAATCGATTTCGATGAAATTTCCAACATGTGTATAAAGAACATGCATCTAGAAAACATATGTTTTAAATTTTCATTAAGGGCCCAAATAGAAAAGTTTAAAAAAATGCCTTTTTTATTTTTGCCTGCAACCAGAGTTGGGCAAAAATTTTATTTAAATAAGAATTTCAAATAAAGTGGAGTTTTTCCAAGTGGATTTTAAACCTACTTTATTCGAAATTTTATTTAAATAAAATTTTTGCCCAACGCTGCCTGCAACCTTGTAAATTGTAATGTTTGGAAAATCTTTTTTGCATATCATTTCGTAAAACAATGCTTCTAATTGATTATGAAAAATCAGGTCGTTTGGTACAATTATAAAAAAGTTATTAGTTTTTAAAAGGTGTACGAATACTTTGTACACTCTCTGTATCTGAAATACTTGGTGCGACTCAAAAGGTAATTAATTGCAATAGGAAAACTAAAAAAGATAATAAACATTTTCGTTAATTCATGAGATAAGTGACACAACTCAGAATATATGTCTAAAATCAGTATAATAATAGATACATATATAAATTTTAGTGTACTTTATAACTAATGCACATGACAATTAACTCAGTGTCTAAATAACAACAAATTATTTTGCATTTCTAGGTTGATGGAAAAATTGGAAATTTTAGGTAATTTTCAAATGGCTCTCCAATTTCCATTTTTTGATTTATGTCACTGTTGATCAGTTATTGTGAACTGATATCACAATAACTGTGATGTCAGTTATTACAGACATTGTAATAACTAGACTGCGGAACTTTGTGCAACATCAAAATCGTTTACATCTACTGCAACAGACATGGGCCAAGTAAAAATTTCTCTTATTCTTTAAGGATGTTCTGGAGGTATATAAAAACGCAACAAAATTTTTGAAAATTTGGCAAGATATAATTCTTACTAAATTAATGTAATTACCAAAGTTTGGGTTCGATTCACTGCACCGTTTAAGAATTATAGCAACTTAAAGTTTGCACAATTTAACACGTCTTCTTATGGGGAATTCATAAAATTCCACTTCAAACTCTATTTAAACCTTGAAAAAACGCAACTAGAAACTTCAGCTTTTTTTTATATGTAGTAAAAATTATATAATTAATTATGTTCAAAATTTATTAGGATTCACTAAACAGTTACAGAGCAAAAAAATTATAAACTGTTACAAAACGTCAAATTTATCGTGTTGTCTCTCACTAGCATGGAAACGCGACAAGTGTAGA
The DNA here is from genome assembly GCA_933228785.1 of Lasioglossum pauxillum. Taxonomy (NCBI): domain Eukaryota; kingdom Metazoa; phylum Arthropoda; class Insecta; order Hymenoptera; family Halictidae; genus Lasioglossum; species Lasioglossum pauxillum. The sequence continues at coordinate 39,540,844 of OW121705.1, read as the reverse complement.
CCACTGAATATAGTTACAGAGGGTACAGTATTCGCAAAAGTTTAATGCAAAATATACTCATGAATGGCTTTCATTGCCAATATATTGATGGATTTCGAATTTCTTGTACTTCTGTCTCCCATTGTACCTCCAGAACATCCTTAATATGGTTAACCCCAGTGGCGCACCCAGGGGGGGGGGGCCAGGGGGCCAAGTCCCCCCCCAAGAATAATGACACTGGAAAATTGGTCAAACTGTAGAATAGCTGCTTCCTCTACGATTTCGATGATTTTTGGATATTTTATATGTAAAACTCAACATTTTGAACAACTTTACCCTATACATATAAGGCATGCACTTGCTTGGGTTCCAAGATATTTGCAAAAACTGCCAATACTAGAATACTGAATTCTGCCTATTGTTGTGCGTCTGCGGCCTTGTACGCGTCAGTATTGGTGCTCCTACCGCGCCGCTGCGCCGCACAGTGGTCGATTTACTCCAAAACGTGGCCAAAAATAAAAAAAATGAATTTTCGAATCAAGAGTTTTGTATACGTGGGTTGGCTACCCTGATAGTTGGGCTATTGGATGGTTAATGGGAAAAGGGCCTGACCTTTCCCCATGTTACACAAGGATATAACAACTGGAAGAAAGCCGTTGATAAATTTAATAAGCATCAAAACACAAAATATCACATAGAAGCTGTTATGACTTACGAAAAACTACAAAATATTAGAGATGGAAAATGTCTTTCAGTAGATCGACAAATTGACGTAAGCAAGATATCACAAGCTGCAGTTAACCAGAAACGATTGGAACCGATTATAAAAACAATAATTTTATGTGGTCGTCAAAATATACCTTTGAGAGGACATCGCGATTATAGAGAAATTTCATTTGAACAGGAGCCAATCGCTAATGAAGGCAATTTTCGAGCTTTATTGAGAATGAGAGTCGATGCGGGCGATGAGAACCTCACTGAACATTTTAAACATGCTGCTAACAACGCTACCTACATTAGCTGGAACATACAAAATCAAATCATAAATGCTTGTAATGAAGTCATTTTGAACCATTTGGTTAAAAAAATTAATTCGGCGAAATGTTTTTCACTTCTTGCTGATGAAACTTGTGACATTTCTACCACTGAGCAACTTTCCTTGTGTGTCAGGTATATAGACGAAGAAAATGATAGCAAGCTTTGTGAACAATTCTTACAATTTGTTCCTGTAACAAATACTACAGGAAAAAACTTATCTCAGACAATATTAGAAAGCTTAAATAACTATGGTAACACATACAGTGAACCGGATTAATATTCGGACGCTCCAAAAAAGACGGTAACTTTTTAAATATTGTATTATACGATTTTAACTTTTTTGAGAAACTAGAGCAATTAGTTTACTACAGGGTGTGAAAAGAAATTTTTTCAAAAATTGCAATTGATGAAATTTTTTATGTGGGCCTATACTGAAAATTTTAAAAATTTGTAGGTCTGTGTCACTTACATGCATTGTGAAAGTTTCATCGAAATCGGTTGATGTGGGAATGCAATTTTTACCATCTTTGAACGTTTGTAGCTCAATGCAACGCCGACTGACTTTGTTGAAATTTTCAGAATATTTTTAATTGACACAGATCTACAAAACGTATTTTTTAAATTTTCAATATAGGCCCACATCAAAATGTTGTAAAATGCAACTTTTAGTATTATTTGTACAATTCTGATCAATTGCAATTTTTAATAAAATTTCTTTACACGTCCTGTAGTAAACTTATTGCTCTAGCTTCCTAAAAAAGTTCAAATCGTATAGTACAATATTAAAAAAGTTATCGTCTTTTTGGAGCGCCCGAATATTAATCCGGTTCCCTGTATGTAATACATGTTTAGCTTCTAAAAGCAAAATCGTGGAACAGCCCTGGGTACCGTTAGGGGATATTTTGGCTAAAAAACGAAAAAAAAGGTCATTCATTGTGTTTCATATTATTATCACTAGTTATAACGCGCTAACTGTACATTGGCAATTCTTGCACCAGGCCACAAAATTTTGTCCGTTCAACTCGGCCCCCACCCAAGATTAAATCCTGGGTGCGCCACTGGTTAACCCTACTTACTTACACTGCACTTTTCTATCCCTTTGGGTCACAGTGACCCGATGAACAAAAGTGTCACACTTTATGAACATTACCGGGTATATTTGATGACGAAACAATATTTAAAAGCATAGTATTTATAACGTAAACTTCATCTCGCGTCATATGAAGATAATATAAAAGTATTTTAAAATTCTTCTAATGCTTTTACTGTTTGAAATTATACTTAATCATTTTTGTAATAAATGCATTAGATCCGCCGCCTAGTAATTGGTTATAGATTGAAATTGCTGAAATTCTGCAATTATCGGGTACAAAACCCGATTGAAACTTTATTGCAGGTCTATTAAAATTTTATTAAATTGTCTTGTTAAGTTATCAGATAGCCGCTGCGGCCGGCTGAAATAACTTTTTGATCAGATTGTAGCTGCAGCGAACAACTGAACTCCTAAGAGCAAGAACGCATTAAAACATTTTAAAAATCTCGCTGTGTAATTAATTATCCTTCAAAATGAATTTACCGTCACAAAAGACGCTTAGAAATGAAAGGCTTTTTCAAGGAAAAAGGTTGACAGATTGTCAACGTGCTTTCACATGACGCAGATTATAACCGAGTCTAGACGAATACATTTGTATTGATTTAAATATGCATTAATACCTTTTAATGCATTCCGGGAACGGGGAAAGATGCGATAAAAGAATACCAAGTTATTTTTCAGATGGTATCGCAATGGAGTGGCATTTCTCGGTTATCTTGACACACATGGTCTATCATGACTGCTGCAACGCTTATGCAGCCGGTAATAATCAGACACTCGATTCGTAGTCTAATCAGTAGTTGATATTATATTTACTACTTACCCTGCGCAGTTACTTGTACCGGATGTTGGGCCGCCGCGGCTCTCTGTAACAGATATTTTTCGATATTGTTTATTTATCGATCAAAACCATTTTGGTTCTTTTGATATTATCTCAAAAGAATCGAATTTATTTATAATTTACGAATAATTTTGATATAGAGATCATATACAACTAGAATGCATTTCTCTTGAAGTGTATTTCCCAGAAACTTCATCAAAATGTTTACAGCAACTTCATCACGTTAGCCGAAGTATAGTCTTCGGGCTATACTCAATAGTTAGCAGGGGAGCCAGTGGAGGGAGGAGATTTAGAGGTTATGTAGTCCCAATTTGGGGAGTTCCTCACTTCCTGGGGTTGCGATAACCCCCGGGGAGCTGTTCGTAAATTAAACCTCCCTCCACTTAAAATAATTCAGATTCTACATACTATACTATATATGCGACTATCCTAGATTTATGCAACTCCTACAATTAATTTAAATTGGCATGTTAATTCTAGGAGGTGGCTGTTCAAGTCATTCGGTATACTTATCGATTTTATTTGCATAATGCAAAGTGTAATGATAAAAATGCATTCTGTTTTGTATTCATCGTTTTGTTAATGTCATTAGAATTATGTATACGTATGTGTACAGTAAGACCTCAATTATTTGGCTTGATCGGAAGACAAACCGGATAAATCAAGGCCCGATGGATAATTGAGACTCCAGGGGCATAATTAAAATGTACATTATATTCCAAAATAAATTTTTTATTTTTGAAAATTTGTTTCCCTTTATAATATAATCATATTTAAACGCATAGTTCTTTATAATCGGGATCCGGTTAATCGAGGTCCTACTGTACATATATGACGTGTCCTACACCCTCGATTTGGTGGAAAGTCATGTACAAAAGGTGCTGCAAAATTGACCTTGAATTTCAGAAGGTCAAGCCTATTCCTCACTATTCGTTCTCTTAAAAAATTATCTACGATGATGTGACCTACGAAAATCAAGACCTTAATTTTGCAGTGGATTTTTTTGTATATCTATATCTACAAAGTCTGTATGTACAGTGGGTGTGCAAAGTATTCGTACACCTTTTAAGAACTGATAACTTTTTTATAAATGTACCAAACGACCTGATTTTTAATAATCAATTAGAAGCATTGGTTTACGAAATGAAATGCAAAAAAGATTTTTCTAAAATTATAATTTACAAGGTTACATGCAAACATAAAAAAAGGGATTTTTAAAACTTTTTTTATTTGGAGCCTTAATGAAAATTTAAAATATGTCTTTTGTAGATCTATGCTAATTGTACACATGCTGAAAATTTCATCGAAATCGATTAATATACACATGAGTTACAAGCGGTTAAAAATGGTGAAAATCGTAGTTTTATTAAATCCACAGAATCGTACATCTTTCGATGCATGTCGTTTTCTTCTGCGTCAACTGATTCCGGTGAAATTTTCAGCATGTGTACAATTAACATAGATCTACAAAACGTATATTTTAAATTTTCATTAAGGGGCCAAATAAAAAAGTTCTTAAAAAATACCTTTTTTTATTTTAACTTTGTAAATTATAATTTTTGGAAAATCTTTTTTGCACTTCATAAACCAATATAATTCTAATCTATATAAATAAAAATCAAATGATGTTTGTTGTTAATCGCATCACTTGAGAACGGCTGGACCGATTTGGCTGATTTTTTTTTAATGTTCGTAATAGTCCGAATAAGGTTTTAGGGGAAGAAAAATTGGAAAAGTAGCCCGGAAAAATGGAAAATTCGGGAAAAACTAAAAGTGCTTTCTGAATCATATTTCAAGCGAACAAAAAACAAACGTCGCAGCTTTAAATCAATATTTCAATAGGAATTTACATTATCGACGTGACTGTTTGCATTATCGACATTATCAATATCCGCCAGTTAGTTTATTTCTACACCGACGAGATACTATTAAAGACTGCTAGGCTTATGGGAGTTCGTGTCACCCGAATATGTATTTCGGTGTTTCTTACGCTCTCTAGGATACATTCTGGCTCCATCCACAGAAACAGAAGGCCACCGACGGCATTTTGTCGGTGAAGAAGACCACTGAGGAGATTCTCATCGCGATGCATCGGTGAGAATGCGAATTATCACGAAACCATATCGATTATTATTAAATGTAACATTCTCCGCCACATTTCAGACGATGTTTTGGCACTATGTTGGCACTATTTAGAACTTTTAGCGATGTGGTATTTCAGATCACTGTAAGTTCCACGTTATCACCGTGCCGACTTACGTGTCCGCTGAAATACTTACTGCACAGGGGCTGGCAGTCTTTAATAGTATCTCATCGGTAATTTCTATTCCAATTTATGAATTTAAATTATCGACGAATGAAACTATGTGTGTACAATTTTTTTCATATTCTCAAAAGTTGTGACGTCATTAGTGCGCCCATTCTGCGCCTCCCGCCAGAGCAACCCGCCCGGAGGGCCCGGTTGCGAGGGTGTGACGAAGGCACGCCACAAGGAGCTAGTTGATTATAAAAAATCGTTTGGTACAATTATAAAAGAGTTAGTCTATTTTAAATGGCGTTCGAATACTTTCGTTACCCACTGTATATGTACAGTAGCGGACAAAAGTTTAAAACCGCTCTAAAGAAGACGATAACTTTTTTAATATAGTACTATACTACGATTTGAACTTTTTTGGGAAGCTAGAGCAATTAGTTTACTAAAGGGTGCGAAAAGAAATTTTTTCAAAAATTGCAATTGATCGGAATTGTGGAAAAAATACTAAAAGTTGAATTTTTAACTTTTTTATGTGGGCCTATATTGAAAATTTAAAAAATACGTTTTGTAGATCTGTGTCAATTAAACATGTTCTGAAAATTTCGTTAAAATCGGTCGACGTTGCAATGAGCTACAAACGTTTAAAGATGGTAAAAATTGCAGATTTTCACGAATTATTGCCGAAGATCTTGAAAATCTGCAATTTTTACCATCTTTAAACGTTTGTAGCTCATTACAACGTCGATCGATTTTAATGAAATTTTCAGGATATGTTTAATTGACACAGATCTACAAAACGTATTTTTTAAATTTTCAATATAGGCCCACATAAAAAAGTTAAAAATTCAACTTTTAATATTTTTTCCACAATTCCGATCAATTGCAATTTTTAAACAAATTTCTTTTCACACCCTTTAGTAAACTAATTGCTCTAGCTTCCCAAAAAAGTTCAAATCGTAGTATAGTACAATATTAAAAAAGTTATCGTCTTCTTTAGAGCGGTCTTAAACTTTTGTCCGCTACTGTATATCGCAATATTAGAATGAATATTTAGCAACGTGCTGCGACTATAAATGTTTAAGTACATTTTGTACGATCAGACGTATACCGGAAGCCTCGAGGCTCTTCGAATCCAAAGAACGACTCCTCGGCTTCGCGCCGAAAAGGTCGTCCTTCTTTCCACTCTTTATCCATCGAAAGTATGAAGACATGTTGCATTTGACACTTCCAACACACTGTCACGACAATATCAGTCACATAACTTCACAAACGACGGCACTATAATTTTCACTGTACTCCGGCAGTTGTATCTATCTTTTTAAGGGATGAAAAATAGATGAAATTTTTAATCCACTGGAGCCGGGAAATTAACCCGCCCTACAATATCGTGTCAGGCTCGTAATGAAGATTCTGAACAGAGTCTAATAATAGGTATGTTATTAAGTTCCTTTAAACCGAGATGAAATTCTATTTTGGTTTCGTTAATGTATAGTAATTGGAGGAATCTTTTTTAGGAAACTGCGAACTACAAAGAAAGTTCTATTCATTAAAACTGTAAAATGTAAGTCGTAGGGCAAGGGGTTCGAAGAAATAAAAAAAAAATCTTTTTAAAAACCACGCTTATATTAAAATGCACTAAAAAGGGGAAAATAATTTTTTTAGACATTAGTGACTATAAATGAAAGCGTGGAGCGCTAAACTATATTGACGTAATCTTCGTGGGCGCTCCACGCTTTCATTTATAGTGACTAGTGTCTAAAAAAATTATTTTCTCCTTTTTAGTGCATTTTAATACAAGCGTGGTTTTTAAAAAGATATTTTTTATTTTCTACTTTTTAGTCTTTTTTAAATGGAACACAAGATATAGTAATACTGGTATGAAATAGTAAGATATGGAAATACGCGAGATAGAATGAGGGGATGACTCCGAGAGAAATCGTCCGAGAAATTGTCCGAAATGGAACTGAATGATCGGAACACCACACTGAGCTCCTTCGGTGCGAAGTGGGTCAGTGGAGTGGGGATGAGTCGGAGTGGGAAGCGTAGTGGAGTAGGGAGCGCTGGCGCGAGGAGTGGGGATCGCTGAACGCGATGACGTACTACCGAGCGTCGCGCGACGAGGTGTGACAGTTAATATTAAATTTTTTTGTCCTGAACGCACAGTTTTTTTTTTAAATTTCATTTTTTAATACTGCATTGCCATCCAGTTCTGAGCTATGTTTAAAGTTTCAAGTCTCTAGCTCATCGAGAAGTGGTTTAAAATTCGATTACAAGATTGCTTGACAACTCGGCAAGCTAATATAAACGTGGTAAAAAATCGTACTCGACAAAAAACACCTGGTCCCTACAAAGAAAGTTCTAATCACTGAAACCGTAAAATAAATCGTAGAGCAAGGGGTTAGAAGAAGAAATAAACTCGACAAACGACACCTGGTCCCTACGCGACAGATCCGAAATACATAGATGCTATTACGCCATCGAACGTGCAGTTATAAAATCATTATTCCGGTTTACAACTCACCGCCGCGGAAATTAATAATTTTCGATCATTCAGAATGGTCGCCTGATACCGTACAAAATGAATTCACCGTTTACCAAGGAAGAAGTTACTTTGTGAAACATTATCGAGAACGGTGAAAATTAACATTACAAAATTTCATGATTGGAAACCTACGACGTTACAAATCACGTTGCCAGTTGATTTTAGATCGTTGTAAATTATTACCGTTTCATTTGTATCATGTGTATTAATTAATATTCGTTTTTTCGGGTGATATAAATCCGCAAAATTCGTAATTTATTAATGAATAATTGAAGAATCCGCGTCCGTATGGCGAACAATTTTTCCCTGCACTAATACAGTAAAGTAAAAACATAAGGGGCAAATGCGATTCTTACGTACATCGCGAGGAATTATTCACGCGGAAATATTCGATCAACAAGCGAGCATTTCCACGATTCCAATGTTATACGGATGACCCTTCCTCGTCAGATTCGCGACAAACAATGACCGTGATTTACGCAGGTCGACGCTTTCATAAAATGTCAAACGAAAACAAAAATGCATGGCACAGTTCGCTTGTAAGAAACTGGGTCGACAAACAGAGGAAACACGAAGAAATATCTCGTAACGATGAACGGACTCCGTCAGATTTTTATTAAGATATAGTTTACAAGCCGATTTACGTTTAATTTTTCACGTCACGGCTTTAAATGCCCTTACACTTTCTCACTTTAAACTCATTTAGCTCTCCCTCACAGTTTCCCGAAATTCCTAACGCACACGTTAACCTTCCATTGCACAAAAACACGCATTTGTTTAGTTGTTTTTAATAAGTCGAGAATTTGCATTCGCCGTTTTAGGAAGTCGTAAGAGATAGTTAAATTCGATGAATTAAAATTGGAAAAATCTGAATGCTAAATATGCAAAGCTACTGTTCGAACTATCAGCGAAGAGATATCGCAAAGAACTCTTACAGTGGGTATACAAAGTATTCGTACACTTTTTCAAAACTAATAACATTTTTATAATTGTACCAAAAAACCTGATTTTTTATAATCAATTAGAAGCATTGGTTTACGAAATGATATACAAAAAAGATTTTCCAAAAATTATAATTTACAAGGTTAAATGCAAAAATAAAAAAGACATTTTTTAAAACTTTTTTATTTGGGTCCTTAATGAAATTTTTAAATATGTGTTTTGCAGATCTATAGTAGTTACACATATGCTGAAAATTTCGTCGAAATCGATTAACATACACACGAGCTACAAGCAGTTAAAAATGGTGAAAATCGTAGTTTTCCACAGCTTTTGATCAGTTTCTGCTTAAAATCCACAGAATCGTACATCTTTCGACGCCTGTTGTTTTTTCCTGCGTCAATCGATTTCGATGAAATTTCCAACATGTGTATAAAGAACATGCATCTAGAAAACATATGTTTTAAATTTTCATTAAGGGCCCAAATAGAAAAGTTTTAAAAAATGCCTTTTTTATTTTTGCCTGCAACCAGAGTTGGGCAAAAATTTTATTTAAATAAGAATTTCAAATAAAGTGGAGTTTTTCCAAGTGGATTTTAAACCTACTTTATTCGAAATTTTTATTTAAATAAAATTTTTGCCCAACGCTGCCTGCAACCTTGTAAATTGTAATGTTTGGAAAATCTTTTTTGCATATCATTTCGTAAAACAATGCTTCTAATTGATTATGAAAAATCAGGTCGTTTGGTACAATTATAAAAAAGTTATTAGTTTTTAAACGGTGTACGAATACTTTGTACACCCACTGTATCTGAAATACTTGGTGCGACTCAAAAGGTAATTAATTGCAATAGGAAAACTAAAAAAGATAATAAACATTTTCGTTAATTCATGAGATAAGTGACACAACTCAGAATATATTTCTAAAATCAGTATAATAATAGATACATATATAAATTTTAGTGTACTTTATAACTAATGCACATGACAATTAACTCAGTGTCTAAATAACAACAAATTATTTTGCATTTCTAGGTCGATGGAAAAATTGGAAATTTTAGGTAATTTTCAAATGGCTCTCCAATTTCCATTTTTTGATTTATGTCACTGTTGATCAGTTATCGTGAACTGATATCACAATAACTGTGATGTCAGTTATTACAGACATTGTAATAACTAGACTGCGGAACTTTGTGCAACATCAAAATCGTTTACATCTACTGCAACAGACATGGGGCAAGTAAAAATTTCTCTCATTCTTTAAGGATGTTCTGGAGGTATACAAAAACGCAACAAAATTTTTGAAAATTTGGCAAGATATAATTCTTATTAAATTAATGCAATTACCAAAGTTTGGGTTCGATTCACTGCACCGTTTAAGAATTATAGCAACTTAGAGTTTGCACATTTTAACACGTCTTCTTATGGGGAATTCATAAAATTCCACTTCAAACTCTATTTAAACCTTGAAAAAACGCAACTAGAAACTTCAACTTTTTTTTATATGTAGTAAAAATTATATAATTAATTATGTTCAAAATTTATTAGGATTCACTAAACAGTTGCAGAGCAAAAAAATTATAAACTGTTACAAAACGTCAAATTTATCGTGTTGTCTCTTACTAGCATGGAAACGCGACAAGTGTAGACCACTGAATATAGCTACAGAGGGTACAGTATTCGCAAAAGTTTAATGCAAAATATACTCATGAATGGCTTTCATTGCCAATATATTAATGGATTTCGAATTTCTTGTACTTTTGTCTCTCATTGTACCTCCAGAACATCCTTAATAATGTTCGCAAGCTGCAACTAATACCTTGATGCTCTTAAATTTTTAAAATCTGTCCACTGTTTTAAACCACAACTACCCATTTTTGTCATAAATGCATAAAATCCGCAGTCTAGTAATAACAGTCAGGAAATCCAAGTTTCTTCGTGAAAAATATCATTCGTTTGACATTCTCGTGCTGGCTAGTAACCGTTTCGTCAGAGCGTATTTTTACTTTACAAGATTTTACATAAACGCGCTTTTATTTCAATTTCTAATGAACCGTGGTGCCACAAAAAGCAACTACACACACGAGAGAGACTTGCTAATACCGTTCAGAAATACAGGAGGCAAGAATTAGTCAAAAAATAGGAGAGGGGGTTGAAGACGCAACATTGCCACGTATGATGTTTAGAGCTAACAGCGACCTGGAGAGAAGGGGGCGAAGAAGAGTGCAAAGAAGGGTACCGCGAACTGCTAGCTTTCAATTTAGAAGAACCGAACAATAGAGCAGCATCGTCGATGAACTCGAGACGTCCTCTGTGACCACGAGTCACCATTCAGCGTCTTTTATAGCGCCACCGAGTTTTTTCTGTAAACATTGTAATTATCGACGTATCTCGTCAGACAAGAGAAGATTCTATCTCAGGGATGCAACAAAACCTGATGCACGAGAATTCGAGAGGAAAGAGAAGCCACTTTATGGCTCGTTGACTCTTAAATAACAGAGGCCGCGTCACTCGATGTATTCGTAAATATAAATTAACTTTTCGAACTCGAACCAGAACGTGTTACATCTACGATAAACGTTATGCAAAAGATATGCAGCAAAAGGTCGACTTTAAAATGTCTACCAATACCTGTCTCGGTCTCGAAGCTTTTAATAATTCTGTTAGGTCCTCGGAGTATTGCGCGTTCAGCGAATTTCGTGCTACAAGGAGAAACAAGTTAGCGGCATTAATTGCTCCGGACAAAAACAAAAGCCAGACGAAATTTACAATTCTAATTAACAACGTTTCCTTGACGATTGTGCGGTAAATTACCCGCAAGGAAAACCCCCAAAGTATCGGTATGACGTAGTGAAAACTATGCTCTCGAGAAGTCGATTTTCCAAATTATGATCGAAGTTAGGAACCGAGTAAGTGAAACAAGGAAAATGGATGGAATATTACAAATAGAGCGTGCTCGCCCCACCGATATAAGACACACGATTGGCCGCAAAGTGGTGCCACGAATGATGTAATTAATAAGCAGAGTAAGTGAACGACTGGCGACACACAACACGTGATTCAGCGAGGAAAGATGCGCGCGCTTTCCTAGCACCTTCAGCGTTCCAAGTTCCGCGAGTCACTGAGTGAAAAACACTCCTTTGAGCCTGTCTTTTTCTCAGCACCGAACATCGTTACACACACGCAAATCCACCGGTCACATATGCATGCACACACGCGCCTACTCCCACCGAAATCCGAACGTCATACTCCTTTCGCGGGCATTTAAACCAAGGACTCATCTGCATTGTTTCGGTACTACATCGGTTAACACTTTATCCGCGCATTATGGCACGCAATTGTAACAAGTTGGACGAAATTTGTTATCTCTGTTTAACCCTTTCGCAGAGCAATTGGTGCAACATGAGAATGAAGATAATTCTAAAATCTACAGTCCCTGCTCACTTTATTAGACTCACCTCTATAATCATGATATTTTTAGTTTTACCATGCATAAATATCACTTATGATGACCAATGTTTTCCATATGTTTATTTTACAAAAACAATGGATGCAAACACAAATAGATCGATATAATTCTTAAAACACTAATATTTTGTTAAACCGCCGTTAGCTGCTCTTAAAGCCGCAACTCTTCTGGACATGCTATCTATGCAAGTTTGTGCAATTTTTTTTAATGCAACGTTATGGTGCCAATGATAGATTCTTCTCTCTATCAACTTGGTCTTTGTCGTTATATTTTCTTTGGCCAGTTCTCTTTTCAGGCACTCCCAGACATTTTCAATCGGATTCATGTCCGGCGAGTTGCCGGGCCATGGTAAAATTTTTTGCTCTTGCAAGAAAATTTTACACTTGGATAGGCAACCCATAAGGCAACCTTGTAGTATAAAATCATTACCCCATAGGTTGAAAACAGCGTTGAATTCCTTATAGGATTTCAAAAAGCACCAATTCTTCAGGTGAGTCTAATAAAGTGAGCAGGGACTGTATGTATCACTGAAACCCACGTAACAATGATATCGCATTTAGAATACATGCATTTCGAAAGACTGGCTTACTACCAACAACAATCTACAGGGTGTCTCGAAAATGTCTGTGGTTCCGTCGTTTGCAGTAACTTTTTCTTTAGCGAAAGCCTTTGCACTCCTTCGTCGAGTGTGACTCGACATTAGAGAAAGAAAAATGTAAATAAAACGGGTTTTTATATGTATTTGATTCTTCCTTTGTTTAATCTCTTATTTTTTAGTTAAAAACAAATATAAGTGACATAAATATAAATTACAACATCGTTTGAGAGCTATATTTAACAAGTAAACAAAATCGTTTAAAATAAGTAGCTGCCAAGGAACTGTCCTTTGAAGTAAATTTTAAATCAAACAATTAAAGTAGCTGGAATTGTTTGCAACAAAATTGAAAAATAATTCGAAGTGCAAAGGGTTAAGGATTTATTAGTGAAAAATACGGACCAATGAGAGCGAGGCTACAGGAGACGGTCGGTGTCCGCGCTCTGATTGGTCCGTGTTTTTATTTTAGCACGCTTATATTAACTTGCCGTGTTGTTGCATGCGTCAAATCTTCTAATCGAATTTTAACACCTCTTCCCACAGTCCAATCTTGCTGAAATTTTGTATACACGCTTGCTTTCGATGACAATAAAATATATAAAAAAACTTTTTAAAAACCATGTTCAAATTAAAATACACTAAAAAGGAGAAAATGATTTTTTTCCTGGTTCTCCATAAAATACCGAATTCAGTTAAATGATTAATATTTTTCCCCACGATTTTAAGCAGTCAGTTCAACATTTTTTCTGTTATTATATAAAATTAGTGTCGGAATGGATAGAAAAATTTAATATAAATTTATTTAATATAAATTATTTATATTAATAAAAAAAAACTTTAAAAACCACGCTCAAATTAAAATACACTAAAAATGAGAAAATGATTTTTTTCCTGGTTCTCCATAAAATACCGAATCCAGTTAAATGATTAATATTTTTCCCCACAATTTTAAGCAGTCAGTTCAACATTTTTTCTGTTATTATATAAAATTAGTGTCGGAATGGATAGAAAAATTTAATATAAATTTAAATAAAATCATGACATTAGTGACTATAAAAATAAAAGCGTGGAGCACCCACGAAGATTACGTCAATATAGTTCAGCGCTCGACGCTATTATTTTTATATTTACTAATGTCATGATTTTATTTAAATTTATATTAAATTTTTCTATCTGTTCCGACACTAATTTTATATAATAACAGAAGAAATTTTTAATTGCTTAAAATTTTGGGGAAAAATATTAATCATTTAACTGGATTCGGTATTTTATGGAGAACCAGCAAAAAATTTATTTCCTCCTTTTTAGTGCATTTTAATATAGTCGTGGTTTTTAAAGTTTTTTTATATACTTTATTCGTTAATAATTCCTTAACAAAGTCGATGCGAATATTTTTGCTAAGGAAAAAGTGACCTCAAATGATCTAAGGAACCACCCCAGTCAAAATTCTCCGACATTTCTGAGACACTCTATATAAAACGAGAATAATATTGTCGTTATTTTTTCGCTGTTTTCTATTAATATTTTCAAAGTGTACCTAATCGAAAAACGGTGGTAGATACATATTTTCTATTGATGCGCATATCACCTGTTTTATACAATATTTATATAATATTATATAATATATATATATATATATATATAATATTTAATTTTCTATAATAACAGAATAAATTTTGAAGTAATTGCTTAAAATTTTGGGGAAAAATATTATTAATCATTTAGGTGGATTCGGTATTTTATGGAGAACCAGTAAAAAAATGATTTTCTCCTTTTTAGTGCATTTTAATATAGGCGTGGTTTTTAAAGATTTTTTATATACTTTATTCGTTAATAATTCCTTAACAAAGTCGATGCGAATATTTTTGCTAAGGAAAAAGTTACCTCAAATGATCTAAGGAACCACCCCAGTCAAAGTTCTCCGACATTTCTGGGACACTCTGTACAAAACGAGAATAATATTGTCGTTATTTTTTTGCTGTTTTACATTAATATTTTCAAAGTGTACCTAATCGAAAAACGGTTGTAGATACATATTTTCTATTGATGCGCATATCACCTGTTTTATACAATATTTATATAATATTATATAATATATATATAATATTTAATTTTCTATAATAACAGAATAAATTTTGAAGTAATTGCTTAAAATTTTGGGGAAAAATATTATTAATAATTTAGGTGGATTCGGTATTTTATGGAGAACCAGCAAAAAATTAATTTTCTCCTTTTTAGTGCATTTTAATATAGGCGTGGTTTTTAAAGATTTTTTATATACTTTATTCGTTAATAATTCTTTAACAAAGCCAATGCGAATATTTTTGCTAAGGAAAAAGTGACCTCAAATGACCTAAGGAACCACCCCAGTCAAAGTTCTCCGACATTTCTGGGACACTCTGTACAAAACGAGAATAATATTGTCGTTATTTTTTTGCTGTTTTATATTAATATTTTCAAAGTGTACCTAATCGAAAAACGGTTGTAGATACATATTTTCTATTGATGCGCATATCACCTGTCGAAGGAACTCATTTGCATAGCGCAGCGAGTCGTAGCAAATAAAAAATTGTAATCGCTCGAACTCGACTATCGACTTTGACACTGATGCAATGGAAACGACGGCAACAAACCGCGACCTTCTTTTTCGAATCGTATTGGTCGGGAAAAGGAAGCCGATGTTTAATCGCCACGCTTTGCTCTTTGCTTAATCGGCCGTTGAAGAATAAAGTAAACCGCTGACTACATTGCTTACTTTGGTAGATAATTGTTCGCTTCAAGTCTCCGTTTAATTACAGAAATAGAGCGGAAGGTTTTGAAAGCTCGCCGGCTGCAAAACGGTTTTGCACGGCCGATTAATTTTACAAATTGAGAACTGTAGTTCGATAATATAATGATTTGCGTGATTTTACAAGTTGCTATCATTACACAGTTGTTACGTTATGAAACGATCATTAATTGACTGTAAACATCGGTTACCGTTCATCACGTGCAACGCGTAAATTGAAGCAACGAGTGCAAAGATGTTTAGTAATGATACTCCGTCGGAAAGTAATAATTACGGAAAATTGATCAACACGGGGAAGAAATATGACGGCCAGTCCGGAGGAGTGCAGTGAAATTTCAGAAGCAAGAAGCGAAACTGGTTACAGCATGAAAACGAGTGATTCGACACAGAAAGCAAAACTGTTCGGACTCGAACGACAAGTTCATTGAGAACACGCTTCGGATCGGCAGTTATTTCAGACTGTGATGCGTTTATACGAGCCATAAGCCATTACCATAAAAATCAAACCGAACGAAATCTGGCGGAGATGCGTACGGACTCCCGTGCACGTGGTGAGCGTGCCAAGGCACGCGTTACGCGAGCCAGCGTAGAGAGATAAAATTTTAATGGACCCACTTCGACTCGGGTATCGTCGTTAATTGTACAGGTAAACTCTGTTGTTCGGGATTCTCCAAGGTCTGTAACGTATTACGTTCACAGTGAAAGGGTAGAGATGCTCGGATCTTATTAAAATAATCGGAGACGCGACTCGCGTTAGTAACTCCAATGTTTGCACAGATGCAATTTACGACTTGATTGCAAACACCGTCGTGCCAGCAGCCAGATTTCGAGTTTGTATCTTCTGGTACGAGCTGCATTCGCTGAGAGATTCGTCCAGATAAATCGAGGAGATAAATTTTTCAAATACACGCTCCCTGGCAAAGTGCAACGAAAAATCCGACGAAATTCTGCATAAAATTATAATGTGTGTAAATCTATCGTTCGCTTACTTTCACAATTTAAAACGCTGGAGTGATCAAGAATTCATTTTCTAGCTACCTTAAGTTTTCCTTATTTTTTAGAAGCATCTTTAATGAGCACAGTTAGACTCTAGAATTATATAAACTATTATTCATATATACTATGCAAATTTTAAAAGTATACAGTGAGCGTACAAAGTCTTCGTACGGACTTTGAAATAGAATAACTTTTTTATAATTGTACCAAACGAGCTGACTTTTAATAATCAATTAGAAAAATTGATTTATAATCACTTACTGACATTTATAATCAATTAGAAACTAAAACTATAATTTACAAGGTTACATGCAAAAATAAAAAAGACATTTTTTAATTCTTTTTTATAATGCCCCTTGAAGAAAATTTTAAATATGTGTTTTGTAGATCTATAGTAGTTACAGACATGCTGAAAATTTTATCGAAATGGATGAACATACACACGAGCTACAAGCGGTTAAGAATGGTGAAAATCGTAGTTTTATTAAATCCACAGAATCGTACATTTTTCGATGCGTGTCGTTTTTTCCTGGGTCAACCGATTTCGATGAAATTTTCAGTATGTGTATAACTAACTTAGATCTACAAAACATACCCTAGTAGCACAAAAATATTGGATAAATATTTTTTAAGCCACACTTTTTCATATGAGAAAAATATTTCTTCCTAACTTATATAAAAAAGAATATTTGGTACTTAATGTAAAATAAATATTGTATGTATATTTGAATATTAAAAACAGATTGAATCTCGTTTTGATATTATATGAATGTGTATACGATATCTTGTGCCGCTAGGGTATATTTTAAATTTTCATTTTTATTTTAACCTTGTAAATTATAATTTTTGTACAGTTTGGTGCAATTATAAAAATGTTATTCTATTTTAAAAAGTATTCAGGCGTACGAATACTTTTTTTACAATCACTGTATGTTGTTAGTCGGATCAGAAAATAATTCTTTATTTTCTGTAACTTCAGGTGAATGTGATCATTAGACTGCGGATGTTTATGAAAAATAAACATTGTTTGCATCGATTGCAAGAAATTGAAATCAAACTGAATGTTATTTCTCCCCTTAATGATTTTAATAGAAGAGGAATCATATATAGTCATCTTCAATTTTTAAAATTTTTCAACAATTTTGAATTTCATCTACTCAATTTTGCTATAATTGCATAAAGATCCGCAGTATAGACTGATCATTTAAAACAGCACGGCATGGTCTAGCAATTAGGAAATTGAAGAACACCTATGGCGACAGATTCAGAAGTGAAATTGTCAGGATAATTGTTTCGAAGAAAAGAGATGACTGGTTACGTGTTACTCGAATGAACGGAACTCATCGTTTTCTCGGTCCATCTGTACACAATGGCGGATGTGGCCAAACTATTACGCGAAATGCAAAGTGACAAGGTTTTCTAGTTATAGTCGTTCGAATCGGGGAGAGAAAAGACGGAGATGCATAATCGTCGACGTCAAAACACGTATTCTCTGCTTTCAGAGATCATCCTTTTGTTCGTGGAGATACCATTGTCAGAACGGACCAACAGCGGTTCGTTCGTTTCAAAAAGTCACGCTCTGCTGAGAGCAGAAACGTACGGAACGAAGAGACACGCTGGAATTTCGTGTTCTCCAGTTGGAGAGCAAGTCAATAGCCTATGCAAACGACAGAGACAGATCAATTTTTACTCTGGATAGAGATTATTATAAAACAACATTATTGTAAAAGGGTCATTCCATTCCATTTTGAAATATTCTATATTTAACCCTTCTGACCCGAAGTAGAAGTGAGGACGTACGGCGTACGTCATGATGCAACAAGACGAATTTTCGTCTTTTCATGATTCTACGATACATATTCTGAATGAAAACGGTATTATTATTGTATACAGTGGAACCTCGGTATACGTCTGCTTCGAAGTACGTCCAATTCAGGATACGTGCTGTTTGGACGTGACTTTTGCTCAGTATACGACTTCAGTTCGGTATATGACATAAATTGTTTGTGTAAATGTTGCGTCATTCTTAAGTAATTACCTCAGAGGAAAAATTAAATTAATAATCAATTATATTCGGAGTTGATGTATGATTAACTGACTGATCATACAAGTAAGGATCAGTAATGGAATTACTGGAATTAGAAAATGATCGGGGTTTCTTTTTGTATTTTAGCATTAAGCAGAGTTTAAATTCAAAAATCTATAATAGAATCTCGTTTCTTATTTATGTGTCTAAACATTAATGTAGGTATAATATCAATAGGAATTTTTTGTTTACATGATCAATCATTTTTACATTATTTCTTATGGGAAAGGTTTGGTATATGTCCTATTCGGTATAAGTCCAAACATCAGGAACGGTTTAATGTTGTATACCGAGGTTCCACTGTATTTCATATCTTACCCCATCATTTTTTTATTTTTATCGATAAATCTTTATTCTATTTATAATCATAAAAATATGAAAGCAATCGTGTCACGCATAGGTCTGTGTCTGTGACGGAGTCGGGTCGGAAGGGTTAAAAGAATAAGATATGATTTCCCCAGATGTGTAGACTCATTTTCAATTCGTTTTAATTCATTTTCTAGTGAAAATAAACTAAAAGATATTGTGTTATTAAAGCATATCACAGGCTTCCGAACGAGTTGCATCATCGCTATGGTAGTTAAGAGATGTCAGCGTTTATTGGAATGGAATCAGTCTTTTCTGATAATGACTCGGATTTCTCCGAGTATCAGTTTTCAGGATATAGACCGCACGAAACATTATCCACTGCACCATTGATATTCAATACAATTCATAAGGAAGAAGTTGGTGTCTTTATCAACAGTTACTCGTGGAGATAATACAGGAACCTTCTCTGATCACAGTTTTCCTGTCTCGGTCGGTAACAACACAGTGCAATCTCTTTGCATCGTCGAATATAGATTTTAGTTAATTGAGCTGTCGAACTAACTGTTGCAAAGAGTTCAAATTACTCACCACTTTCCGTTTGTCGTCCCCAAGCAGAGCACTATGGCTCCTGTGTCTGATGAGATCCATAACCTTGCTGACAGGATTCCTGCTGCTTTCTGATCCTGCTCGGGGACGTCCCATAATCTCTTTACTGTGATCCTTGCTGTCTTTGTGGTGATCTTTATCTGTACGCACATCTATGGACGAACTTCCATGGGAGCCTCTGTGCAAAGACTGCTGTAATACAAAGTATTCATGACGTCAATAAAACTTTTTTCTTGTTACTTTCTTTCAAAAATGTATAGAAATATGTTTACAAGAATCTCTGTTAAGATATACGTATGTGGACTTAGGAACATGAAACTAATAGTGTATCTGAGACTGATATTCATAATTCTGTAGTATTAAATTACCACAAATTATGCTAGCTATTATTTTAAAACCTATTCACAATGCAAATTCAGCCATTGATCTACAGAATGAATATAAGGAGAATATAACTCTCTGCACTCGGAGCTATTTTAACTAGAAAATTAAACATTTCTTCCGACTTTGAATATTTCCATTCCCTATGATTTTTGAAATTTTAAAGATATGAAATATCATACAATACCTAAATGTTTAGTAATTGATTCAGTAGCGCGTTATAACTAGTTAGGGCCTTGGGCAAAGTAGAATTTCAGGGCCCCTAACCCCAACTAAATAACTTTATGAAAAAAACGTAGAATTTGGATCTTGGATCTTGGTTTCTGTTCGGGGTCCCGGGCATTTGCCCAAGTTGCCCATAGGGTAACGCGCCACTGAATTGATTAGGTACCGATATGTTTAATAATGTAAACAATATTTTGATTAACCCGAGTGCTAAGGGTTAAAAATATAAATTTGAATTAGAAAGTCTGTGTATATCGGTATTAAATAGTAATCAGGTTCAATGTTGAATAAAACAGCACTAACTATCCTTGTATGCAAGTCGTATGTGTTTTGAATAAAAAGTATTTCAACAATGGCTGATCTTTGAATTTGTCTCTTAGAACTCTTCAGAAACAGAATTTAAGGACCCCACTCGCATGATACTACAGTAAATCCTTTATCGATGCAAAATGGTGCTACACGATAGACACACGAAAATAGCTCGGGTATATCGGTGTGAACCACTACTAATGTGACGCGGAGAGACGCAGTCGTCGGCACAGTTCAAAGGCCCGTGCGACTAATTGACGATGAACGTTTCGGGCGCAAGGAAGTACAAAGTATGGGAAAGAAAGAGACGCGGAGAGTCGCAGTCTCTTCGGTCGCGCGCCGTCTCTCTTTACATGCGCTGTCCTTCTCTACGTTCGGCTCGGCCTTTGAAGCTCCAAAAAATAGTGTCCTTCTACGATCGATACAAACGAATCTCCCCGAGGCTTTTGCGTCGATAGAGGTTTTACTGTAGTTAGGAACATTTTGACATGTACCTGCACAGCGTTTTTCATATTCGCTATAATACTGGGCTTCCTTTTACTAGCATCGGACTTGCTCCTTGGTCTGAAGGCATCAAGGAGCGCGGGCTTCCTAGTTGGGCTGGCTGTGTCATCGACAGCCCCACCGCTTCTTCTGCGTTCGACGCTGCTGCTGCGGCTGTTGCTGCGGCTGGTGGATCCAGATCGAGTACCGGAAGCTTTCCTGCCTCCTTTGCTCGAACTCGACGAACTTGAAGGTTCCGCCGGTTGTGGAAGCGGCGTCGACTTTCCGGAGCCAGGGGCGCTGCCAGAAGTCGGTTTCCTGATGGTTCTCGAATGCGAACCCCATGTTCCTGCCACAATGTAAAACATAATGAATACCAGCCCTTCCTCTACTAGCAACGATTTTTAAAAAAATATTTACTATTCAATTTCAAATTGCTATAAAATATTGAGTTGGAAAGAAAGTCCGGGGGTTTTTTAAATTAAGAATCGAAGACAAAATTAAGGTATTTATTCATATGTTTATTAAATGACACGAGCAGTTACCTCGAAAATGGCAAAAAGTAATAGAACAGAATAGAAAATATGTTATTGAATAAATCTATGAATAAATATGTGAATTTTAATTTTCAATTTTAATTTACAAATTAATTTCCAACCCAATATTATTTCATTTAAGCCGTATTATTATTTTAAACTACTAACACCCCTGATTATTTATAATAACAAAACCTGAAAGATCGTCGTACCTGCACGAGGTCGTTGACCCTGATCCTGGGAAGCATGACTCGAATTATCGGCATCCTCAGTGACGATTGTTGGCAAAGGCTGCGACCCAAGTTCCTGCAAAATATCACCGTTTATTACATTCCATAATTACTAGACTGCGGATCTTTATGTAATATAAGAAATATTTGCATCGATTGCAAAACACAGCAGCCAAACAAAAATTTCTTTCATCTTTTAATTATCTTATTACGCTAAAAATAATGCACCGATGTCCTTAATTCCTTTTAATATGCCCACTATGTACTTCGAATTGTACGTATACATTTTCGTCATAAACGAAACATACAACGTAATTGTACAGTCAGAGGTGAATCATCCACTGACAAAAACACATGATTCACATTTATTTTCTATACAGTATATCGTAAGTACACGTTCTAGTACACGTATACGCTTGTCGTTTGCAGTACAACTTTTCGCAACTAATTTTCTCGAAATAGAAGCAGAGATAACGTGTAACACGTACCGAGAAAACAAAAGCGATAAACAACGTGTTTGGAATTTCCCGAACTGTTCGTTACTGTACATTCTTCCCTTCTTATCTTAACTATTACAGCTTTCGGGGAGAGTACGATTTCCGTGGCCCCTCGTTTTGAGGTTATATTTGTGTTTTTGGGGTTATTTCAAGAAACATGGTGTCAAATCGGCCTGGTTTAGCCGGTAAAGTAGATTTCCTGTTTTTTATAAATTTGCAAATATCTCGGTAACTATGCGAAATATGGCAAAATACCAAGAGACCTTTTTCGTAGAAAATGAAATTTCCAACAATTTATGTCGTATGATATTTTTTCATCAGCTGCGCAGTTTCCGAGTATATTTATATTTCGGTCAAGTTGCAGAACAACTGTCTCCGGTAAATATAGCTATGAGGGGACCCAACTCGAATGACCTTCACCTTGACGTATGTTGTCAAGGACAACATTCTGAACAACTTTTGTCAATACATCTATCCGTCGCTCGGACTTAGTTTCCGAGGTAATTACGGAAAAGCTTTGTTAAATTTTGATTGCAACTACAGTAAACTTTACGTTTAGGGAGGCAGCTCCCCACACAGACAATACCACACACACACACCCTTAACACGCACCCAGTGTTTCTAAAAAGAAGGTCACTCATGTATGTATAACGAGAGTGACATACTACTCCTGGATTTTCGTATGCGTTTATTTTATTTTAGTGAATATTTTTCGTGAAAAATGGAATTTTAACATCATTTTAACGTTTTTTATGGGAAATTCAATTTCCTACAAATTAGGTCTCTTGATATTTTGCCATATTTCGCATAGTTTGCGAGATATTTGCAGGTTTATAAAAAACAGGAAATCTACTTTACCGGCTAAACCAGGCCGATTTGACACTATGTTATATATACATTTTTTTCTTGAAATGACCCCACGGTGTATTATAGAGGTGTTCGGACCACTCTCGGGAAAGTTAAAAAGATAGCGGTTGGTTCTCTGGTCGCCGCCAGATGGAATCCTAGTCATCTTGTGTAGAGATTGTGTGTAGCAGCTGGTCGCAGCGTGTCCATGTAGCCCGTGCTAAGGTATATGTACGGTACAACTTTAGCACAGGCTACATGGCATGCTGAAAACTGTGAGGATGACTAGGATTCCATCTGGCGGCGACCAGAGAACCAACCGCTATCTTTTTCAAAACTTCAGCCTTACAGAGGGCTTAGTCGTAACACCTCTATAATACACCGTGAATAACCCCAAGAACATAAATATAACCTCAAAACGAGGGGCCACGGAAATCGTACTCGTGCCCAGCTTTCTATTGAATAAGTGAGATTTTAATAACTCTTCTACCGGACTGAATGTGTTCGGAATTGTTTAAGAAACTGGAAATATGGCGTAGTAGTAGAGTACTGGTAAGAATTGACAGGTGTATTGCATTTTATTATACATGAATAAACTGATGAAATTTCCAAGTCATACTAATTTTTGAAAAATCGACCATTGTGTAACTACAATGGTTTACCTAAAATGGTATGGATCAACGGACACAACTGCACGCAGGTCTGCAATTGGTTGCTGCGGGTCCTAACCGCATGACGTATGGCAAAAGCGGCACGAATCAATCACGCTACGTAATAGAACGTTTAAGTGGTGCAAGTGTTATTGATTACGGTATAATATCCGGTAATCATTGTCTGAACGAGAACATCGACAGAAAAATTGACAGGAAACAAGTAGTGATGAAATTTCATTGTCCACGGATCTGTAGCCGTAGAACAGAACGATTAGATATCGCTGTTTAATCAAGAGCGCTAGTTGACAAAGCATTTATATTTAGCGATATTATCTTCCGTCACTTTTCTACGCGCGAAGTTCAGATCTGTTTTGTGACACCTCCTCGAAAATTGTTGCACGGACAATGCGTCGCTTTGTCGTCTACTTCGCGATGGCGATGAAAATTCGAATCGGCGTTAACAAAAATCCAAGCTTGTTCAGCGTGTGTCGATAAAAAGAAACTGTTCCGAGTGAAACTGAAATTTTGTCAATAGACGTCGTGCTGCTGTCAATTAGGGATAAAGATATCCGAGTTGCGGAGAAGCTTTATTTGTTCGTGCAAATTTATTACAATTTTAAAGGTGAACAACGTTGCACAAGATGCTGGAGCCAGCCAATCATGCGGAAGGGTTGATTGGACCGTTTCCAATGCACAATATCGAGTGACATTTTCGAAAGACAACTTTGCGGATGTCTCGACAGATGACAATCTCATCGTTGTTATATAATACAGGAAACTTTCTGGCAGCATTCCCGTTGAGATGACGCGATTTGTTAGATGTTTTATCGCGTTCCGGTGATACAAGACAACAATTTTGCCATATTTTTATCAGCGATATCTAATGAACGTCTACTTTAGCCGATACATGCATTGGTACACGTGATATTACAGTCGCCGAGCCTCGAGATCCAAAACAGACCACTTTGAACTGAAAATTAGAGATAAAGAGTGTCTCGATCTTAATCGATTGGATCAAGATGGGGATATCCCATACTCGAAAGCTATTACATCAAATTCGTAAGAACTTGTATAGCTTCTCTACAAACATCAGACCAACCTCGAAGGTTAGGAGTAGGTTAAAATCTTGATCTAAGTCGAATCCTCGGGTCCGTGCTCCGACATAGATCGTGTAGGACTACTATTTCAATCAATTAAACCATTAAATACAGTTCAAATTAGATCCTGTGCTACGATTGGTCCGCATTTCTCGTTAATAACTCGTTAACAAAGCCGCGGAGAGCAATTTCGCAAAGGAAAAGGTGACTTCAAATCAGGGATGCGAACCCTAACTCGAACCCGGTTCGGTTCTCGTAACCCGAGTAACCCGTCAAACCAGGTTACTTGTGTTTCATAATGTACACAAACTTTTTTCTATGTTCATCACTTTCATTATTATTTCAAATTTCAATAACATCGTATTGTTGAAACAATTGTTCAAGTAAACATATTTTTATAATTTGTTAATTTATCCATTACTTTCATTATTATTTCAATAACAATTTTTTGTTGAAATAATTGTTGAAAAAATTAATTTTTATAATTTGTTTCTATATTCGATATTTGAATTGTTATTTCAATAATTTGTTGTTAAAATAATTGTTTAAACAAATTTTTATAATTTGCTTCTATATTCGTTATTTGAATTATTTCATTAATTTGTTGTTAAAATAATTGTTTAAACAAATTTTTATAATTTGTACAAATTTTTATAATTTGCTTCTATATTCGTTATTTGAATTGTTATTTCAATAAATTGTTACAATAATTGTTTAAACAAATTTTTATAATTTGCTTCTATATTCGTTATTTGAATTGTTATTTCAATAATTTGTTGTTAAAATAATTGTTTGAACAAATTTTTATAATTTGTACAAATTTTTATAATTTGTTTCTATATTCGATATTTGAATTGTTATTTCAATAATTTGTTGTTAAAATAATTGTTTGAACAAATTTTTATAATTTGCTTCTAGAAATTACAAATTATAGAAATTTGTTTAAACAATTATTTTAACAACAAATTATTGAAATAACAATTGAAATAACGAATATAGAAGCAAATTATAAAAATTTGTTTAAACAATTATTTTAACAACAAATTATTGAAATAACAATTCAAATAACGAATATAGAAGCAAATTATAAAAATTTGTACAAATTATAAAAATTTGTTTAAACAATTATTTTAACAACAAATTATTGAAATAACAATTCAAATATCGAATACAGAAACAAATTATAAAAATTAATTTTTTCAACAATTATTTCAACAAAAAATTGTTATTGAAATAATAATGAAAGTAATGGATAAATTAACAAATTATAAAAATATGTTTACTTGAACAATTGTTTCAACAATACGATGTTATTGAAATTTGAAATAATAATGAAAGTGATGAACATAGAAAAAAGTTTGTGTACATTATGAAATACAAGTAACCCGGTTTGACGGGTTACTCGGGTTACGAGAACCGAACCGGGTTCGGGTTAGGATTCGCATCTCTGTTTGTAACCCGGTTAGACGGGTTACAGAAACCTTCCTCGGTTAACCGGGTGCGGGTTAGGGTTAGTTCCGCGGTTCGCATCCCTGCTTCAAATACACTCAGGAATCACCGTTTCTAAGTACAACATTTTTGAGGCGGCCTGTATGTATAAGTCCTGGCTGGAAGCACGTCAAAATCAAAAGAGTTAACAATAACCAAACTAGGAGAGAAATCGTGTAGAAGAAAAACCTGTAACCGCGATGAAACTCAAAAAATTCCCACCTATTCGTGCCAGCACGATAAGACTGGTATGTCGTATTTATCTGAATTTTTAAAAAAATTCCTTATTACGTAAGAGAAAGTAATTCAGCATCGTGATACCCTTATCTACGATTTTCTAAGACCGTAACAAAGATTACTTTCTGATTTTCTACAAGTTTGTTAAATACTATGATTACCGGCTTTTTCCACTCCGTTGTCCGATCACAGAGCACACTCTCCGTAGCTTCTTGAAGTGTTCTCAACACGGAAGCTCTAAGGATCATCTCATGGTGAGTCTCGAAATCTTCGTTAGTGTATTTTCATTCGCGGCAGACTCCCCTCGCGAACACAAACACAATCTGCATCGGCGTTCACGCAAGCCGGCCGGAATCGTATT
The DNA here is from genome assembly GCA_933228785.1 of Lasioglossum pauxillum. Taxonomy (NCBI): domain Eukaryota; kingdom Metazoa; phylum Arthropoda; class Insecta; order Hymenoptera; family Halictidae; genus Lasioglossum; species Lasioglossum pauxillum. The sequence continues at coordinate 39,513,966 of OW121705.1, read as the reverse complement.
TTTAATTTACCGCCGCAATGAAATCGAACGATCCGCTGTAACCGTTCGCGGAAAGCCAACAATTGTTGCTTTTGGATCGCGCTATCGATCGTGTTCACAAGCGACACCGTGGATTCTAATTCAATCTTCGGTCGACATCGAATGCGCCTGAACTAGAAAATATGATTTGCTTGGTCGACGAGTGAAATAGACTTCCGAGAATCTCTGCTTTCCTACAGAAATATATACAATTTCGAAATGTGGCGATTCGTTGCTCGACCCACTGGAAATAGCGAGATTCGATTTCATACATTTTGCCGACACCGACTCCGATTTCACATAAAATGTTCGAGTTCGAAAAATACTGTTCCGACTCTGGTACTTTCAGCAATGGTTCTGTTCGAATAAAAAAATTATTGCGGCATGATAGAATAAAAAAAATGTTATGTAACTTCCCAAAAATTAAACGCAATTTTTTATTATAACATCTTGAAGAAAATGGCGAGACTTTCTGAAGATATTTGAACGCGTACTCGACAATACGACTTAATCTCGCCGAAATTTAATCTAAAACGGTTTCAGAAGCACTGTTTACGAAACCCGCGCACATTTGCCGCGCCGCCATGTTTGACTATCTTCTTATGAATGAGAATTATCAGCGAAAAGTAGCACTTACTCATTAAGATAAAGCACTCGATGCATTATTTACGAGGCACTATACTTTCACAAGTAAAAACGGTTCGACGTGGGAGAATATGTTATTCAACTTTATCATTCACCTTCGCCGAGTCTTACGACCAATAAGATTATTCTGTCGAGAGGAAATTACATAATAAAGACCCTTTTGTTCTTCGGAACGACCATATCGAGTAGACTGAAGAAATCGGCCAATGCTTTTGCAAAGCAGTCGATGCAAGGCGAACGTTAACATTTAGTTGACAAAAGACGATTGTGAGATGCGGCTACGACGCGTAAAAATATGCAGAATCAGTTTCGCGGGATGTTCGTTTGCGGTTCCGAGTCCGACTGGCATTTTCAATGATGATAGTGTTCGTCTGAGGTCTGTCGGAGAACCACGTGAGTCGCGTGGTATAGTCGGTATAGCAATCTTATGAAACCGAAAATAAGCCCGGACTAAAAACGGCAAGAAAATGGGAGTCACGGAAAGTCACGAAAAATTGTAGCCTGGTGGTGGGGATGGTTTTGCCTCAATTGAGTCTCCATCCCCACCATAGCGCCCACTGTGTCATTCCAGTAAACGCCCTTACCATGGAGAAAGGACGCGCAGTTGCGCCACATCAGGGGAATTGACTCCAATTGAGGGGAATACAGTTACCCCCTCTCTGCCATTACCGGATTAGTCACGGCGCAGACGCAACGCGAATTGGGAACAGGCATTACGTCACGTGTCCGTGGCGGAAGCGTGGGGATTAGGGATTGCAATCCCGCAATCCCGCGTCATTTTTTGGTCCCGCATTTCTTAAATAGATGATGCCAAATTCCGCAAATTTTGCGGGACTATGCGTCCCAAAATTTCGCGAATGACGACGCGCACGAAGAACTATTTCGATGGTCTGTCATGAAGATATCGCCAAAACTTAAAAAAAAGAGATGATTTCCTTTGAGAGCGATGGCACAAAGGGGAAATATTTACGTATTGGTTTACGACTATTTTTTAACTATTCGACCTTCAAGTGTAGAGGCTGAACGAGCTTTTCCCGCTGCAGAATATATTTTTGTAATGACTTGAGAACCTAACTAGAAGATACAACAATTAATAGACTTTGCTTTCTACGATCATATTTTCAAAGTTCTACAAATTAAAATTTGTTTTTATAATTTTAACATTTTTCAGATTTTAATCTAATTAAAACTATATTCACAGACAGGTCGATTACATATAGTTCGTTCTAAACAATTTTTATAGTAATTTTTAAGTTCTAACCAACATTTTGGTAAAGGAAAAAATTCTTCCGATTCACCTCAGCAATTAATATATAATATCGTAGCTTCGTTATTGATATAATCATTTTTTATTTAAATACCTTCTTTTAATAATTATTAGATATAACGAAGTATTATATTATATATTTTATACAATTAAACACGTATATATATATTTATGTATACATTTCAATTATAGTTTATTTTCCAAAAAGTGATTTATTTTAATTTAAATTTATGTAGATTTAGATTTTATATGTATTCTGTTAATAAATTTTGGCTAATATGATTAAAGATGATTATCTCATGAAGTAAAATTTGTTTTTTTATTAAATATATATTAGATTGAGGACCTAAATGCTTAGTCCCGCGGGACCCCGCGGGATTTAAATAAATCCTACATCAATCCCGCGGGATTGAAAATGGCGCGGGATTGCAATCCCTAGTGGGGATGTTTACCGCTGCGCCGGAAATGGGAGAATAACGTCGTAGACAAGAGACGAGAGATGTTGGTAGGGGAAGTAAGCGTTTGAGGGACCCCGCACCAGTGTCGCCAGATGAGGGGAGTCACCGTGAGATGATGTACCCCCTCTCTGATGACCTGACGCTGCGCACGCGCAACGTGTCACATATATTACTCTACTCTGGTCATCAGAGACGGGGTACCTTGTATTCCCATCGAGTGCTGGTTTCGTCACTTTCTGGCGACTCTGCCCAGCACTGCTGTAGTTCACAGCTAGTGCCGCCAGATCGGGGAAATCGAGGGGAATACAGTTTTACCCCCTCTCCGATGACGAGATTAATACGTGACCAGTCTACGGTCTTAGTGTGGGAGTTGGAGTATGCTCATGGTGCAGAGTTGTGCTAATTCAATTACATTGTAATTCTAATTCCTGGAGTAGAATAGAAATGCTTTATTTTTAGCCTTCCGGCCATAAAAAGGAACTCGGTTTACAATTCAGTCTTAACTCTCTCATCCTTCCATACCTTTCACGATCCATTCATACAATTTTACTTTGCCCTATCCTTCTCCCATCCTTCTTTCAGTGCTGTTCATTTCTTTTTTTTTTCTAGCTTCCTCAGCCAATCTATCGCTTCTTTTGACCCCTCTCGCTCACTATTTCCTCTATGTTCGGGCCTCTTTCAATTCCCCTACATTCCCTTACCATATGTTCCAGGTTTCCAAATCTATCCTCGCAGAATATAATTCCTGGAGTAATTCAATTGTAATTCTGCACAACTCTGTCATGGTGCTGGAATGCGGTAGTGGAAGGGGAAAAGGAGGAGAGGAAAAATCGATCAGTTTCGGTCGATTCTGGCAGCACAGAAAACGAACGACTTACAAAAACCTATCCTGAACATTAAAACTGTACAAATGCGAGTAATCAAAGTTTAAGTTACAAGGCTCAGGTCCACGATTGGACAAAGATCAACGCGCAATTAATTAAATAACAGACAACAGCGACCCGAAGGGGATTAAGAATGAAATCAATCATACCATATAAAAATACCCGTTTCTTCGAACAAGAAAAATTCTATCGTCTCTTTCTTAAGTCTAACGCGGTCTGTCAATAGTTAATCAGTACTTGAGCTCAATTAGATAAGATTACCAAATATCATGATCGACAACAGAGGTCACAGAGAGTACCATTTATAAACAAATCACCGGATCGTCTTCGGAAGATCTAGCCTAGAGCTGTTCAGCGCGTCTGCCCATACGGGCGATTTTCTTGCCCTGAGCATACACAGGACGGCGGGAATGAAGTCACGCCTCTACGGGCTACGCTGCATGTATGTATTGCGTTGCCGTTACTGGCTGAAGACGGCGACCGACTGCAGGTTACGTCGAGATTGAGTAAAATAGAATTAATAAAATAAGCATCGGACGAGTGAGAGCACAGCTACTGATCTAGCCCTAATCTACTCGCGAAAAGTGCTCTTGAAATATTACACCTATTTCACGAATTGTTTATTATACCTTCATGGAAGGATCAACACAAACAAACTTGTCCTTCACCCGTAGCAGCTGAATTATTTATTATATACGTCCGATGCCAAAGAATTTTGTATACAATAGTAAACACGCTACATCGTTCTCCAATTGAACGACAGATTGTTTTGACGTACGTTCAAAATTATTTTCGAAGTACATCAAACTAAATCAATAAAGCGATTTCTCAGTTTCATACATAACCTAGCAGCACAAGATATTGTATACACATTCATATAATATCAAAAAGAGATTCAATCTGTTTTTAATATTCAAATATACATACAATATTTATTTTACATTAAGTACCAAATATTCTTTTTTATATAAGTTAGGAAGAAATATTTTTCTCATATGAAAAAGTGTGGCTTAAAAAATATTTATCCAATATTTTTGCGCTACTAGGGAAATTACAGAACTTTTATAGTAATAGTTCCCTCAGTATTAAGGAGTTATTTTTTTTGGGATGAAGTTAATTGAAATTGTTATATATTTATGCCTATATTACCAAGTAAGCTAAAACTTTTATATTTACGAGCCATGAATGCAAAAAAAGATCAGCTGCATACGCGTGCTTAAGAAAATTTTATATTGAGATTACTTATTGTTTGAGGGGAGATCGAGAGATCGGCGCTCTCTGTTGACGAGAGTTTCCAGAATGACGACGACGACAACTCGATAAATTAAGTCCTTCAGTCTGTGGACCGATAGCATTAACGGGTACGTCTTTTACAGTGTGTAATCAAGACGCGTCCTTTTATACGACGAATTGGATTATTGCGCAATGTCGTGACTATACACATGGTGAGAAGCGATTCAGATAAAATGATGAAACGAACGGGGGGCACCAAAGACGTGGGATGTTGTAAATTTTGGTGTAACTTCTACCGAAGAAAGTCGGACACGTGTGATAATGTTAATTTTGCTAGCTTGTACCCACGGAATGTGTATACATAATACCTTTCAATTTTTGGTACTGAATTTGCATATTATTTTATTAATAAATTAATAAATTGTGTAATGAATTAATAAATTATCAAATAATATGCAATCCATTCTTGCGAGAAAATTATTTCCCGACTATTTAGGTGCACGCTTCCAAAAAATACAGATAAATTCATTCTCCTAAGACACAGTTACATTTATTATTGTTTTACCACTGAAAACATACATATTTTACTGCATTTATATTTTCAGTTTAACTTTCAATTTATATTCTTCATAATATGGTTCACATTATTAAATATGTTGATGTCTAATCAATTACTACACATTTAAGCATCAATAAAATGATAAAAATCATATACAATGGAATTATTCTAGGTCAGAAGAAATGTTTCATTTTAAAAAAAAGCTGCGACTGCAAAGGGTTAAGATGCCGATTGAATTCGAGACGCGGTCTTTTGGAAATCACGATGCGGCCTCTCTAAAATAACTTACCCACGTGCGAGACTGTCTAGTAGACCGGAAAACATTTTCTTTCGAGAACGAAAACGCCCCACACGGAAAGTTGTGGTTCGACGTCCTAATGACAGGATCAAAATCTCAAAGTTGTGCGACGATACCTTCCGGTTGCGTATTGAGCCCAAATTTTGAAAGATTTAGGGAAAATATCGACATTTTTAAGAATATAAAAATCGAAGTATATGTACATTCTGTCATAGACGGGGTAATGGCTACCAGAGGGTGTGATTAAACCTAATTAAAAACACATTTTACGTGTATGACTGTACCTCAGAGACAACGAGCCTAAACACTAAATTTAGAAATTTTCGCTCGTTGTCTCTGAGGTAGGTGAACTAAAATAAAATAATAATATAAAATATGGGTTTAATATTATGTTTAATCATACTTTTCGGTTGCTCTCACGCCGCACAGTGGAACCTTTCGTCCAAATCAGAGACAAAATCAAAGAACTTTCGATAGAAATGAGGTAGAGCGATGCAATTTTTTTTAAATTATAGCTGAAACTTGGCAGAATATGGGAAAAATAGGGAGATTATGGTACGAACGTTTTATAAACTTGAGAAAATTCGTTAAACTCTCACAATTTCAAGAAAATTGCGGTTTTTTCAATAACGCGGACGGAAAAAATTTTTTTTAACATGCTGCACATCATTTCCCTTAGATTTTTTCACACTGATTTTAAATCTGGTCTCAAAATTTGTCTACGACCTCAGAATTTTACAAGAAATCGATTTTTGTGAACGAATTGTTTAACGAATTTTTTCAAGGTTATAAAACGTTCGTACCATAATCTTCCTATTTTTCCCATATTCTGCCAAGTTTCAGCTTTAATTTAAAAAAAATTTCATCGCTCTACCTCATTTCTATCGGAAGTTCTTTGATTTTGTCTCCGATTTGGACGAAAGATCCCACACTGTGAGGCGTTCCATGGGATACGGTGCACACTGGAACTTTTCGTCCAAATCGAAGACAAAATCAAAGAACTTTCGATAGAAATGAGGTAGAGCGATGAAATTTTTTTAAAATTAAAGCTGAAACTTGGCAGAATATGGGAAAAATAGGAAGATTATGGTACGAACGTTTTATAACCTTGAGAAAATTCGTTAAACAATTCGTTCACAAAAATCGATTTCTTGTAAAATCCTGAGGTCGTAGACAAATTTTGAGACCAGATTTGAATTCAGCATGAAAAAATCTACAGGGAATGATGTATGGCATGTTACAAAAAAATTTTTTTCTACCCGTGGTATTGCAAAAACCACAATTTTCGTGACATTGTGCAAGTTTGACGATTTTTTTCAAGGTTAAAAAATGTTCGTACCATAATCTCCCTATTTTTCTAATATTCTGTGAAGTCTCAGCTGTAATTAAAAAAAATTTCAGCTCTCTATCTCATTTCTATCGGAAGTTCTTTGGTTTTGTCTCCGATTTGGACGAAAGGTCCCACTATGCGCCGTTTGTAGCAGAGAATATCTTAAACATGTCGATATTCTCCCTAAATTTCCAAAGGGCTCAACTATGAGATTTTGATCCTGTCATTAGGGCGTCGAATCGCAACTTTATATTTCGAAAAATATGTCTTCTCGATCCGATCTACCGTCTAGCGTGCGGGGTCCCTTCGCGGATTTGTTTTCAGTACCTTGTAGGTCCCATGTTTTCCCTCGGTTTCATCCGGACAACGATCCAGATATGGCACAAGGGAGTACTTCCGAACTCTGCCGAGCGATACCGTGGACATATTTCGTCGAGCTAACAACGAGCGGAAAACGGCACAACACCGGAGAGCTTTTCAGACACATTCATGTCGCGGGAACGGACATCGTGTGTCCATCGAGATTTCAACGGTGACTGACAGCGCCGGCACTCGTGGGCGGTGCGTCGCACCTGGATGACTTCTCACTATCTCTCGGTATCTTTACATTTTGTCGAGGAACCGTATCGATAATAATTTCCTCCGGAGGATTGTTGTAACACGGTCTTATCGCGGATCAATTGTGATTAACACGATAAATCAGCCCCTCTCGCCAGCGACGTTCATTCGCGTCCACGTGAAACACTCGTCTGTGATTCCCGAATAATCTACACCGTCGATTCGACTGTAGGTCGTTCTACAAGTCCGTGTTTACCTTCGTGATGTGTTCCGTAAACACGGGACGATGCGTGGCCGAAGGGGAATGTATCCCCTCGTGCTGGAAGGACGCGCCACGCACGTCGAAATATTTTTGTTTTGATCCAAATTTGTTTTCTCAGAATTTTCGACCTTTTTATCCCTTCAATTAAGATAACTGTACTAATATGTAAATATTATTCCTAATTTATCTATACCATGAAATAATGTGTGTAAGTTTATGGAAGAATGACGTGTTCTACATAATAATAAAAAATTGGTGGCTCTCGAAACCTAATGTAGCATAAGAAAATATAAAAATATTAAATAGATAACGTTTTGTACGTATTACTGCGGACTGAGATTATCGAAATGAGAATGAATGACAATTTTGTTTGCCTCGCCGACGAGAATACATCCTCATTGAATTGTACACATTTATTCGGAGACCCATCAAAATGGTGGTCTCTGATATTTTGAATGTATACAAAAAGAAACTGACTAAAATATTTCGAAGGGCACATTTTTATCGTTTTTATAAAATAAACATTCTGACGATTTCATTTAAAATTCTTATGCACGAATACTGTTTTAAATACAGTCACTCGCATTAGTATTCGGACACCATTAAAAAGACGACAACTGTTTTAGTATTACGACCGTACTAGTTGGATTTTTTTAGAGGAAGAAATTTTAAGAAAATCGTAATTGGTCGGTGTTACGGAGAAAATACTAAAATGTGGTTCTTACAACTCCTTTCGTGTGGGCCATATAGCCTAAAACTATTTTCTATTTGAGACTCGAATAAAAATAATTAAAATTGCTAAAAGTATATTTTTCCGGTGTGTTCGTAAATGAAAACTGTTCGCGATTTGAGTCTCGAATAAAGATACAACAATTTGTAGAATGCGAAAATTCGCAGCCACGTGCGTGGACTCACCTAAAATCGGCGTTCAAGATCGTCGGAACGAAATGTTCAACTCAAAACAGTGGATTACGCGAACGTTCTCGAATAAAAGCACTGAATTACATAATGGGAGTTGTTTTGACACGTTCTATTCGCACCCATGGACGAAACAAGCGCAGCAATCTAGCTAATCACTTGAGCGCAGCAAGAAGTCAAAACAAAGGAGTAAATCAATTCATTTTGCGGAATGGACGGGTTACGTATGCGTGGTTCGAACGCGATCTATTTCAGTTTTTCATTCGGATAACTCCGCAAAGATGGCAGCGTGTCTTTGCTCGAGTCGCGCCGCCATCTATCGACGAATGCAACCAACATCTGTAAATCGTATCACGGAGGAGTGAGCGATCAATGATAAGGAAATGCACCGAGTACTTTCTCGAGTGCTTTATTGACCGAGTTCTACAGAGCGACGTGGTCACTTACTGCAAAGAAAAAGAAGAGAAAAATGTATGGTACACATTCGTTCACGAGTAGATTTGAATTGCTTGTTCAATTCCGTGACATTTTTACAGCCTGCAACTTATTGCTTCGAGAACCTCGTTGCCTACGCGGAGCTCTAGAGGGTGGCGGCCATTTTACTAAAAGTGGAACAGATGCTATAAAATTGGGAATCGCGTTTCAAACATATTTCCATGAATATTACAATTATTTACTCATCAATTTCTTCGCTCTGCTCAATTTTCATTCTGTTTCCGCGTTTGTTCTATGTACAACCCTGCATGGCAACCATTTTATTATTATAGAATCATGGTAACCGACGAACTAAAAAATCTGGAGTCCACTTTCGATCTACTTTCACCATATCTGCGCTAATTCTTCTTTGGTTCTCGTTTCAAAGAATTATTACTATCCTTGACTCGAACCGTTCGACGAAAAGCAATGACCTATTTTTTGAGATACCGCCAAAAATCGATGGTTCCGCACTATTTCAGAATTTCAGGATCTGCGAACGCGTAAATATCCGCGGTGTAATAATCGTTGTTATTTAAGTTAAACTTTGAATTCGTCGATGTTCCTGATAAAAACGGTTCTCGGAAAGAGATCTCCGATCTGGATCGAGCGTTTCGATAAAAATCGAGCCAGACATTTTCGTAATGTACAAGCCATAATATTTAACGTCCGTCCTCCCGACACTTGTGTCTAAGGTAGGACCCGCTAGATAGCCCTACTGATGAGTCCTCTAGCGGGCCTAGGACGAAACACACCACCATCCTTATTTTTACCACGTTTTTATTAGCTCGCTTTCTTGTTTGTTTGTCCGGTGGCAAATTTTGCAATTGATTTTAAGCTAATTCTCTTATAGAAAACATTCTATAGCAAACGTGTCTCAGGACGTAATGATTCAAATCCGAATCGAACGTTTGATAAATGTCTACAAAATTGCTATTTAGTGTACAATTGATCGAACCGGTGCGCCGCGAACATAACCCCAAATTTATTTCCATAATATTTCGGCTGTCTCGCCTTGATATTTCACTTGTGATTCGAATTGTTGCAGCGGGATGAATAATGGTGGATTGGCTGGCTCGGGACGCGTATTGGCGTGGTGCCGGGACTCGATGATGTGTCGATCGCACGAAAAATGATCAGAATCATCGAACGAGCCGAATGATAACCGCCTGTCCGGGCCGGGGATTTCAACGAAGAAAAGTCGCGCGAAAATGTCAGGACTGAAATAGATTAACGACACACCGGGATGCAATTACTCTGTTCGGATGCCTGTCGCGAACCGAAGGCACGTGTAAAATTCTTTGTACTCTAAAACGGGCATATGAGTCGTCGCACGGCCGCGTTACGCAACAAACAGTGAAATATCGCAAACAACAAATAAACCGCGTTCACTTCATTTAATTCCGTCGCGTACGTGTATCGGAGAAAGATATAGCGCGAGCACGTGAGAAAGAGAGACGGATAAACGCGCGAAACATTCCTGGAAAAACGTGTGCCGATACGGCGAAACGTGTCGCAACAAATGTTCAATTATGCTAACGAACGCCCGGAGACGCTCGGCGTTCCTCGAAATTTAAAACATGCGGTGGTCGTGAATTTTTTTCGGTATGCCAGGCAGCGTTACCTAACGCAAATTGTAACGCCGTGTGCGATAAAACAAATGATCCGAGGCTCTCGTAGTGGAAACGTGTAACAGTTCTTGACCGTGGCATTGATCCAGTGATAACAGAAATCATTGGAAGTCATTGAACACGGTTACGCAAGTATAGTTGAAGTGTAGAAGCAAACGTTACGATCAAGGTCGGCACTTTATCAACAACGTTAATTATACTCTACCGAATAGCTTTATTTGTTGTTTCTGTTCTCAAGCTGTAATATAGCTAACGACCTTCGGCCGACCTTGAACCTGGCGATTCAACGCCAAGAGATTTCAAGATACAGATCTCGGTGACTCTAATCAATTTGTTTAAACAATGTTCGAATTTCGCGGAATTGTACGTCTACGAATTTTAATATTGTATTCTTCAGAGAAAGAAAAAGTCTGACGCAAACTTTTAACTTCCCCGATGCGACGGGGTTGTCGCGACTGATTCGTTTCGCGTGACACACCTTGTATGTGCATAAGGTGGGGCACGAACCATGAACTACTTCGATAGCTTGGTAAAAGGCAATTTTGACGATAATTATCTTGGCGCGAGAGTTCTTTAATGTCGAAATAGTCACGCTGTGCACCATCAAATCTCGTTAGAGTATCATTTTCGAGATTATTGCGTGAAGCAGCAGGCTTAACATGACAAAAATAGTAAATGAATATACCCTTTGTCTGTATACATAGTGAAAAAATGTACCCTTTCTCACAATGGAAATGTAAAAACGCCCAGACATAAAGAAACAGGTGAGTTGTACAGCTCAAAATCAAATCTTGTTCAAATCTTGTTAAAATGACAAAAATAGTAGATAAATATACCCTTTGTCTCTATACATAGTGAAAAAATGTACCCTTTCTCACAATGGGAATGTAAAAATACCCCGACATAAAGAAATAGGTGAGTTGTACACCTCAAAATCAAATATCTTGTTCGATTATCATTTTCGAGATTATTGTGTGAAGCAGCGTGCTTAAAATGATAAAAATAGTAAATGAATATACCCTTTGTCTCTATACATAGTGAATAAATGTACCCTTTCTCACAATGAGAATGTAAAAACACCCCGACATAAAGAAACAGGTGAGTTATGCAGCTCAAAATCAAATCTTGTTCAAATCTTGTTAAAATGACAAAAATAGTAGATAAATATACCCTTTGTCTCTATACATAGTGAATAAATGTACCCTTTCTCACAATGGGAATGTAAAAACACCCCGACATAAAGAAATAGGTGAGTTGTACACCTCAAAATCAAATATCTTGTTCGAGTATCATTTTCGAGATTATTGTGTGAAGCAGCGTGCTTAAATTGACAAAAATAGTAGATAAATATACCCTTTGTCTCTATACATAGTGAATAAATGTACCCTTTCTCACAATGGGAATGTAAAAACACCCCGACATAAAGAAACAGGTGAGTTGTACAGCTCAAACTCAAATCTTGTTCGAGTATCATTTTCGAGATTATTGTGTGAAGCAGCGTGCTTAAATTGACAAAAATAGTAAATAAATATACCCTTTGTCTGTATACATAGTGAATAAATGTACTCTTTCTCACAATGGGAATGTAAAAACACCCCGACATAAAGAAACAGGTGAGTTGTACAGCTCAAAATCAAATCTTGTTCAAATCTTGTTAAAATGACAAAAATAGTAGATAAATATACCCTTTCTCTCTATACATAGTGAATAAATGTACCCTTTCTCACAATGGGAATGTAAAAACACCCCGACATAAAGAAACAGGTGAGTTATGCAGCTCAAAATCAAATCTTGTTCAAATCTTGTTAAAATGACAAAAGTAGTAGATAAATATACCCTTTCTCTCTATACATAGTGAATAAATGTACCCTTTTTCACAATGGGAATGTAAAAACATCCCGACATAAAGAAACAGGTGAGTTATGCAGCTCAAAATCAAATCTTGTTCGAGTATCATTTTCGAGATTATTGTGTGAAGCAGCGTGCTTAAATTGACAAAAATAGTAGATAAATATACCCTTTGTCTGTATACATAGTGAAAAAATGTACCCTTTCTCACAATGGGAATGTAAAAACACCCCGACATAAAGAAACAGGTGAGTTGTACAGCTCAAAATCAAATCTTGTTCAAATCTTGTTAAAATGACAAAAATAGTAGATAAATATACCCTTTCTCTCTATAAATAGTGAAAAAATGTACCCTTTACCCCAATGAGAATGTAAAAACACCCCGACATAAAGAAACAGGTGAGTTGTACAGCTCAAAATCAAATCTTGTTCAAATCTTGTTAAAATGACAAAAATAGTAGATAAATATACCCTTTGTCTCTATACACAGTGAATAAATGTACCCTTTCTCACAATGGGAATGTAAAAACACCCCGACATAAAGAAACAGGTGAGTTGTACAGCTCAAACTCAAATCTTGTTCGAGTATCATTTTCGAGATTATTGTGTGAAGCAGCGTGCTTAAATTGACAAAAATAGTAAATAAATATACCCTTTGTCTGTATACATAGTGAATAAATGTACTCTTTCTCACAATGGGAATGTAAAAACACCCCGACATAAAGAAACAGGTGAGTTGTACAGCTCAAAATCAAATCTTGTTCAAATCTTGTTAAAATGACAAAAATAGTAGATAAATATACCCTTTCTCTCTATACATAGTGAATAAATGTACCCTTTCTCACAATGGGAATGTAAAAACACCCCGACATAAAGAAACAGGTGAGTTATGCAGCTCAAAATCAAATCTTGTTCAAATCTTGTTAAAATGACAAAAGTAGTAGATAAATATACCCTTTCTCTCTATACATAGTGAATAAATGTACCCTTTTTCACAATGGGAATGTAAAAACATCCCGACATAAAGAAACAGGTGAGTTATGCAGCTCAAAATCAAATCTTGTTCGAGTATCATTTTCGAGATTATTGTGTGAAGCAGCGTGCTTAAATTGACAAAAATAGTAGATAAATATACCCTTTGTCTGTATACATAGTGAAAAAATGTACCCTTTCTCACAATGGGAATGTAAAAACACCCCGACATAAAGAAACAGGTGAGTTGTACAGCTCAAAATCAAATCTTGTTCAAATCTTGTTAAAATGACAAAAATAGTAGATAAATATACCCTTTCTCTCTATAAATAGTGAAAAAATGTACCCTTTACCCCAATGAGAATGTAAAAACACCCCGACATAAAGAAACAGGTGAGTTGTACAGCTCAAAATCAAATCTTGTTCAAATCTTGTTAAAATGACAAAAATAGTAGATAAATATACCCTTTGTCTCTATACACAGTGAATAAATGTACCCTTTCTCACAATGGGAATGTAAAAACACCCCGACATAAAGAAACAGGTGAGTTATGCAGCTCAAAATCAAATCTTGTTCGAGTATCATTTTCGAGATTATTGTGTGAAGCAGCGTGCTTAAAATGACAAAAATAGTAGATAAATATACCCTTTGTCTCCATACATAGTGAATAAATGTACCCTTTGTCACAATGGGAATGTAAAAACACCCCGACATGAAGAAACAGGTGAGTTATGAAGCTCAAACTCAAATCTTGTTCAAATCTTGTTAAAATGACAAAAATAGTAGATAAATATACCCTTTGTCTGTATACATAGTGAATAAATGTACCCTTTATCCCAATGAGAATGTAAAAACACCCCGACATAAAGAAACAGGTGAGTTGTACACCTCAAAATCAAATATCTTGTTCGAGTATCATTTTCGAGATTATTGTGTGAAGCAGCCTGCATAAAATGACAAAAATAGTAAATGAATATACCCTTTGTCTGTATACACAGTAAAAACATGTACCCTTTCTCACAATGAGAATGTAATAACGCCCTGACATAAAGAAACAGGTGAGTTATGCAGCTATGCCTTTCAACCCCAAGGTAAACGACTCTAGAGCTACTCGTATAAAAATGTAATGACCTTGCAAATAAACACTTTGTACCCGACTAACCAAATAGTGAAAACTCAAGTAAAAAATTAGTATCTGATATAATTATTATCTGTTCTTTTTAACTTATTCCTAGCTTGAAATCTCTTAGACTTTGAGAACAGCAAATTTTCATGAAGCATGGGATTGAAATGACTTTCCCCTAATCTAATATAGATTATCGTAATTTGCAGAGTGAGATCAGTTCTGTAACTTTGATTCGCCGACCTAATCCCAGTGCATAGCTATTTACGTGGGCAATTCACGTACGATGGGCTCGGCGAAGGAGGCCTTACGTGACACGGTATCCATCATAACAGTCTTCAACGCATTGTAATTCGTCTTTCGAACCGAATCGATAGAGCTTAAAGGAAGCCTTGCGCTCAAGTCCCCCCTTTCCTCTCTCCACCATGAATCATTAAAGCAACCACATCGAGATCTGGGACAAACGATATCGCGAGTTTTCGGAACACACGTGTCCCGGACATGTTTTCGTCGTCTGTAATCATTACTCGATTCTCCATCGATGATCGTACGTATTTAAATGCCGAACAGCGAGCATTCGCCACGCTGACCTGTCATTTATTATAGTTCCATCCGGAGCGAAACTTTCGTCGAGTTGTTCCGAACTCGAACGTCTATACACTCTGTTTCTGTAACAAACTACGAACGACTGTGACTGTCAATTATTAACTTTATACAATGACAAATGAATAGAAAGCGACGTTTCGAACGAATAATCCCAGCAGAAGTACATACAACTGCTCCGACAAAAGATTTCGAAATACACTAAGGCCTCGATCGAAGGAAAACCCTCGGGTCCGTGCTGTTTCTTAGATCGTGTGGTTCTACAATTTCTTTGTGAAAACTCCATTGAAAACTGTCAATATATTAATCAAAGTTACTGTGAATGCGACTGATCCGAAGAGCAACGTCGTGCACGCGAAAACGGAGTTAAGCGCGCAGAAACCAGCTCGGAAATCGATCTCGAGTCTTCGAAGGATGAAAAAAGACTTCGTTAAGCCAAGCCTGTGTTCGCAACAGTGAGACTTCGTGACCAAGGTAATCTACCCTTTCCACAGAGAAAGAAGGTAAGGCCCTCGAAGTACCCTGCGGCCGGTTCATCGAACCTTCCTTTTTATAACCATGCAACGCCATAGTTATCCACCATGGAACGTCCGTTAGCCTGCTTGTTTACGGAAGCTTCGACTCTGCGATGTTGATCTCGCGGATGCACAATGTTCGACAGCTACTGGGGCTTGGACTGAACTAAAACGAATATGTTCGCATTTTAAATGCAGGGAATTGTTATTACTAGACTGCAGATTGTGTGCATTTGTGAGAAAAAAAGTATAAAATAAAATTTTTAAAAACGCTACGTTTAAAAACGGACTAAAAAGTATAAAATAATTTTTTCTAGCCCCATACAGATTCCTAACCCCGTACAGATAGTCCTGAAAATTTGTGATTGTGAATTTTGAATAGCTATGAAAATACTTGTAAGATTTAAAACGAGAAACGTGGGACGCAAGATAATACATAGTAAGGAGTGTAGAGAGTAGCTGCCGCTGAGAAAACTCGCAAAACAGTTCATATCATTTGCAGTGCAATAAAATTGTTAGTGATTTAGGTGTTCATGCATCAATTATCTATTGCATGCGCCCCACGTTTTTCATTTTAAATCTTACAAGTATTTCCATAGCTATTCAAAATTCACAATCACAAATTTTCAGGACTATCTGTACGAGGTTAGGAATCTGTATGGGGCTAGAAAAAATTATTTGATACTTTTTAGTCCGTTTTTAAACGTGGCGTTTTTTAAAATTTTATTTTATACCTTTTAGTCCGTTTTGAAAACGTGGTATTTTTTAAAAATTTATTTTTATTTAAATAATTATTTTCTGCTTTTTAGCCTTATATGTGTGAAATTTTACAATCGATTTTGAACATTTTGATGAGATTATAACAGAGACATGTAGTAAATTTCAGACGGTATTGCGACGCGTCATATCGAAAACGAACGCCGTGGTAAAATGTCAAAGATAAAGGTTCGACGAAGAATTTCGGTGTAACTGTTCTTTCGCTTGCTAAACAAACATTATACTATAATAATACGTAGTAACTTTGTAAACACCGCACGGAGCTCGAACGTACACTGACGCACACTGAGCTCCTTCGGTGCGAAGCGGGTCAGTGGAGTGGGGATGAGTCAGAGTGGGAACACGTAGTAGAGAGGGGACGCTGAACGCGAAGACGTACTACGTCACGCGGCGGGAGGTGCAAAGGTTCAAATTATTAATAATTTATATCTCCTGAACGCATAGGCTTTTTTAAAAAAATTTTTTTAAATATTGCATTGTCATCCAGTTCTGAGCTATGTTTAAAATTTCAGGTCTCTAGCTCATCGGGAAGTTAGTTTAAAATCAATTGCAAAATTTGTGCCGAACAAACAGACAAACAAGCAAGCTAATAAAAACGTGGTAAAATGGACACTCAAATTTTCAGAATGTAAGTATACACATATATAATTAATACAAATCTGTACAAATTTTTTCAATTTTCAATATACATAGACTCAAATAAAAAGGTTGTAGTATTTTTTCCGCAATTCAGATCAATAGCAAATTGTTCAAAATTTCTTTTTCTAAAAAAAATGTAGTTTGTAGTTGTAAATAAATTATAATTGTAATGCTCTGCTTCGTGAATAAACGAGAAGAAGATATTAAACGGATTACGACCCGATGAATGTACACGTGCAACACTTCAATAAACAAAAATGATTATTTCGTATTTTCATACCAAATATATCGGGCCATCAATAACCCCGATTTGTATCGATATTTCGATTACCATTGTTGTCCACGTTTATTTTCGACTCATTTCGAGTCGCGCGAGCGAAAATAAATCGTGAGTGTCTATACCTCAGATTGTACACGAAAAAAGATTATGCTGATGAGATCATGCGCGAAACGAGGTGTCAATCTATGATCGTACACTCTCGTGATTGGCCGTTCGTGACAACCATAATTCCATCGGCGATCATGCCCAACCGACCACACCTTGCTCGTTGTGAACCAGACTTTAAATAGTCACCGATGCATAAGCGTACACACTGTTTCAGAAACGGATAATGATTCAAGAAGGTACATAGCGAAGAGTACTCGTTGACTTTTCTTACAGCAACTCTATAATTCTTTGCTAATCTTCTGTAATTGTTCGGCTAGAGCTTTCCGCGATGTTCTCACTGAATTTCATAAATGTAAAATGTTTCTGCCAAGAACGTCATGAACAATAGCCCAAAATGGGTCTTGGTCGTTCCTGAGAAGCTCAATAAAAAATATTCGGAACGGTAACTGTGGTTGTTAAAGAAATTGTTGTATATCTTCTGGACATTCCTAAATTGAAAGCTGATTCGCCTGTTCATTCAACAGGTACCAGTGTAGTCTGAAGATTTTGCTTCAACAGTCCTAAACAAATCCGCAAGAACGAAAGAAAAACATCCGATGGAAATGCTTTCACAAGCAAGATTTGTTTCGTAGCATAGAAAGTATTTCGTATCGGTAGGAAATAAAAAAGTGCGTCATTCGCATTGACCGTTTCCGCTTCGAGGGATAAACGTTTGCGCGAAAGTCGCCGCACGTTTCTTCCTCTCGCGCGGTAGCAATGGGGAAAGAATTCTATGGATTTGGAAAATATGAGTGTCAGTAGCGTTGAAACGTTTCACCGCATCGTTAGAGAAGTATGCGAGTCACGGTGTCGCAACTTGAAACATAATCCTCAATTTCATTGTATCGCGAGTAAGCAGGATACACTCTTGCGCCATTGACTTTCGCAAGAGTCCGTACCGCGACCACGGTAAACAAATTCACGAGACCGTTCCTCCTCGCGGCAATTAGTCAATTACTACAATTAGATGGACGGACGGACGGACGAGGCTGACTGCTCACTGACTGTGTTGCTCTTCTGCGATTGACGGGCGCATAGAAGTTGCTGCGAGAATCGTGTTATTCGAGTTTGCGGTTTTCCAAGTTGCGTTCACCGAGACAACAATTTGCTCTAAAGCTTTTTAATTGGCGCAAGAATTAAGTATTTCAATCGAGAACCTAAACTTCCCACTTTAGAGTTGTGCAGAATTACAATTGAATTACTCCAGAATTACAATTACAAAGTAATTGAATTAAATTGTAATTCAATTATGTTGTAATTTATAATTCAGATCTTCAGTCAATTAAATTACAATGTAATTCGTCATTGCAATGGAGCACAATTATAGAATACATTGTAATTGAATTAACTTGTAATTCAATTATGTTGTAATTTATAATTCAGATCTTCAGTCAATTAAATTACAATGTAATTCGTCATTGCAATGGAGCACAATTATAGAATACATTGTAATTGAATTAACTTGTAATTCAATTATGTTGTAATTTGTAATTCAGATCTTCAGTCAATTAAATTACAATGTAATTCGTGATTGCAATGGAGCACAATTATAAATACAATGTAATTGAATTATGAAAAATGAAGTAATAGGCAAGAAGAGGTTGAAAAATCCATGTAATGGTTTCAAACAGTAGGAATTTATTACTTATAAATTTACTAGCTGCTCGTAACCTACTTACGGCACACCCTCGCAACCAGTTCAAGTATATTGTATTTCAATTATACTGTAATTCAATTATATATTGCATTTCAATTATATTGTATTTCAAGTATATTGTATTTCAAGTATATTGTATTTCAAGTATATTGTATTTCAAGTATATTGTATTTCAATTATACTGTAATTCAATTATAAAATGCATTTCAATTATATTGTATTCCAATTACATTGTATTTCAATTATATTGTATTTCAATTATACTGTAATTCAATTATACTGTAATTCAATTATAAATTGCATTTCAATTATATCGTATTTCAATTACATTGTATTTCAATTACATTGTGTTTCAATTATATTGTATTTCAAGTATATTGTATTTCAATTATACTGTAATTCAATTATATATTGCATTTCAATTATATTGTATTTGAAGTATATTGTATTTCAATTATACTGTAATTCAATTATAAATTGTATTTCAATTATATTGTATTTCAATTATATTGTATTTCAATTATATTGTATTTCAATTATATTGTATTTCAATTATATTGTATTTCAAGTATATTGTATTTCAATTATACTGTAATTCAATTATAAATTGCATTTCAATTATATCGTATTTCAATTACATTGTATTTCAATTATATTGTATTTCAATTATATTGTATTTCAATTATACTGTATTTCAATTATACTGTAATTCAATTATATATTGCATTTCAATTATATTGTATTTCAAGTACATTGTATTTCAATTACATTGTATTTCAATTATATTGTATTTCAATTACATTGTATTTCAATTATATTGTATTTCAATTATACTGTAATTCAATTATACTGTAATTCAATTATAAATTGCATTTCAATTATATCGTATTTCAATTACATTGTATTTCAATTACATTGTGTTTCAATTATATTGTATTTCAAGTATATTGTATTTCAATTATACTGTAATTCAATTATATATTGCATTTCAATTATATTGTATTTGAAGTATATTGTATTTCAATTATACTGTAATTCAATTATAAATTGTATTTCAATTATATTGTATTTCAATTATATTGTATTTCAATTATATTGTATTTCAATTATATTGTATTTCAAGTATATTGTATTTCAATTATACTGTAATTCAATTATAAATTGCATTTCAATTATATCGTATTTCAATTACATTGTATTTCAATTATATTGTATTTCAATTATATTGTATTTCAATTATACTGTATTTCAATTATACTGTAATTCAATTATATATTGCATTTCAATTATATTGTATTTCAAGTACATTGTATTTCAATTACATTGTATTTCAATTATATTGTATTTCAATTACATTGTATTTCAATTATATTGTATTTCAATTATACTGTAATTCAATTATACTGTAATTCAATTATAAATTGCATTTCAATTATATCGTATTTCAATTACATTGTATTTCAATTACATTGTGTTTCAATTATATTGTATTTCAAGTATATTGTATTTCAATTATACTGTAATTCAATTATATATTGCATTTCAATTATATTGTATTTGAAGTATATTGTATTTCAATTATACTGTAATTCAATTATATATTGCATTTCAATTATATTGTATTTGAAGTATATTGTATTTCAATTATACTGTAATTCAATTATAAATTGTATTTCAATTATATTGTATTTCAATTATATTGTATTTCAATTATATTGTATTTCAATTATATTGTATTTCAATTATATTGTATTTCAAGTATATTGTATTTCAATTATACTGTAATTCAATTATAAATTGCATTTCAATTATATCGTATTTCAATTACATTGTATTTCAATTATATTGTATTTCAATTATATTGTATTTCAATTATACTGTATTTCAATTATACTGTAATTCAATTATATATTGCATTTCAATTATATTGTATTTCAAGTATATTGTATTTCAATTATATTGTATTTCAATTATACTGTATTTCAATTATACTGTAATTCAATTATATATTGCATTTCAATTATATTGTATTTCAAGTATATTGTATTTCAAGTATATTGTATTTCAATTATACTGTAATTCAATTATAAATTGCATTTCAATTATATTGTATTTCAATTACATTGTGTTTCAATTATATTGTATTTCAAGTATATTGTATTTCAATCCCTAGCAGCACAAGATATTGTATACACATTCATATAATATCAAAAAGAGATTCAATCTGTTTTTAATATTCAAATATACATACAATATTTATTTTACATTAAGTACCAAATATTCTTTTTTATATAAGTTAGGAAGAAATATTTTTCTCATATGAAAAAGTGTGGCTTAAAAAATATTTATAAAATATTTTTGTGCTACTAGGGATTATACTGTAATTCAATTATAAATTGCATTTCAATTATATTGTATTTCAATTACATTGTGTTTCAATTATATTGTATTTCAATTACAAATCTGATTAAAATACTTAGTAATTGAATTACGTTGTATTTTCATTATACAGTTATTCATTTACGACGTAATTGAATTACTATTAATTAAAATACAATGTAATTAAATTACGTAATTGAATTGCAATGTAATTGAATTAGCACAACTCTGCCTCTCTGTAAATTTTCATCCTCATCCTCACTCGAACTAACTTGAACTACCCGAAACTATCTCAACTATCTGGTAACTCTAAATATTTACACTCCGAACTTTTTGTCGATATTCGGGTGAAACTAGAACTAATTTACTCTGTAGCGTCAGAGAATATAAACATTTAAACCGAATCGGATTCTCAAGGTTCAACGAGTATACACATTTAAGCAAATTCAATCAGGCTTTCGTTCATTTTGACATCAACACAATGGATCAATCTACTCCTTTACAGTAATCCTCTCAAAAGTTGCGCATCCAATTTACTAACTGACGAAAAGGGTCTAAAAGTGTGATGTTTCAAGCTCGCATCAGTGTAACTCATGTTGGCTACCGTTATAACAACCGTCAGCCTTACCTTTCGCTTCCGTTCTTGAACGAAGTCGACCCTGCGAACCCAGACCTCCTCCGTGGAGTCGTAGTCCAGGGTGCTGGAGCTGCTGGCCTGGCTCTTCATCTCGATGAGGCTGCTGTCGAAGTACCTTTTGTCGAGATGAGGGCTAGGCAGTGGGCTGGTCCTGGAGAAGGTCATGCTGGTGGAGTACGTCGGAGGATCGGTAGCTGGGAAGGTCATTCCGGGACCGGTGGTGTGCCTCCTCCTCAAGGGGGGCTTGGTGGTGGATGTCGGAGAGGTGACTGTGCACGTGGTGAATCTCGAGGTGGTGGTAGTCGCGATGACGGTCGTTGCGGTCGACGTCGACGTGGTGGTCGTTGTTGGTGTGGTCGCAACCGTGATCTTCACCTCGGACACCGTGGATCCGATCGATTTCTGATCGATCCTCTCCGAGCTGGACTTCTCGGAGGCGGACGGACTTGAGGCCTTCGAAGAAGCATTCTCCATCTTATCCTCCGCGTCCTCGGTCTTCGACACATCGTTCTTGCTGCCAGTGATCACCGCTGGCGTCGCGTCCACGTTCTTCCCTGAAACACGCAGCGAAGAGAGGTGAGATTGCCGCGTCGATGATTCCCGACGATCATGACAAAGCGATCATTGTTCGGCTCGGTTGCACTCGCGGGGCTCGACCCGGACAAAGACCAGTCTGTCGCGAGGATCTTGCGTAGCTCGACGGATCGAGGCTCGCTCGCGTCTTTGCGGCTTGTCAGCACTTTTCTTCTCAGGCAGGTTCTCTGCCCCTTTCGCGCGTGCTGCTCGCGTGATTAACACGTTTAGAGCGGCGCGAACCGCTGGCGATGCTGGACTCGCCGCTCGAACAGCTTTGACCCTTCGACAGTCGTTCACACCAGTTTGCCAAGTACGTGGTGGACAATTTTGAACCAGGGATCGAAAGAATTGAAGAACGTTTTAACGCTGCGATGAAGATTTCGAACAGAATCTACTAAATACATACTATGAATAGACTGCGGATTTTTGTGCGAGATGAAAATTGTTAGCCTCGATTGCAAGTGATAGTACAGTCCCTGCTCACTTTATTAGACTCACCTCTATAATCATGATTTTTTAGTTTTACCATGAATAATAGGTATAGTAGCCTTATGCAAAAATCACTTAATGATGACCAATGAATTTTCCATATATTTATTTTACAAAAACAATGGATACAAACACAAATAGATCAATATAATTCTTAAAACACTAATATTTTGTTAATCCGCCCTTAGCTGCTCTTAAAGCCGCAACTCTTCTGGACATGCTATCTATGCAAGTTTGTGCAATTTCTTTTAATGCAGCGTTATGGTGCCAGTGATAGATTATTCCCTCTATCAACTTGGTCTTTGTTGTTATATTTTCGTTGGCCAGTTCTCTTTTCAGGCACTCACAGACATTTTCAATCGGATTCATGTCCGGTGAATTTCTCTTGCAAGAAAATTTTACACTTAGATAGGCAACCCGTAAGGCAACCTTGTAGTATAAAATCATTACCCCATACAGTGAGTCACAAAATTATTCGCTCACTCGATAATGCGGCAAAGATATACGAAATAATCAGACAACGCAGGGTATTTTTCAATTTTTTATTTGGATATACATCGTTCAAAGTTTAATTCAACAGAATCGTAAAACAAAATTGCGAAATTTTCATTTAATATTAGAGAAATATGAGTTTAAAGAAATCTTGACGGTTTTTCACGCCGCAAAATTATTCGCTCATTTTAGATTAACTATTATTATAACAATATTAATATTTGGTGGGATATCCTTTTTGTCTTATGACTTCTGCGAGACGTTTGGGCATTGATTCTACTAATGTTTCCAAATATTTTTTGTCTATTTTTGGCCATTCCTCCTGTAATCTGCTTTGTAACTCTTTTTTATTAGTAATTGAATGTTTACGAATTTTTGTGTCCAGCATGTTCCATACCATCTCGATAGGATTCAAGTCGGGAGATTGAGGCGGGGTTTGCATTATTTTGGGACAGTTATACAGTAACCATTCCTGTACCAATCTCGATTTATGTTTGGGGTCGTTGTCCTGGTAGAAGTGAAACACTTCTGAAATCCCCATTACTTCCGCGCTTGGCTTCAAATTTTTTTTTAGGATATCCATGTACATTACTTTATCCATGGTAGCCTCAATCATCTGCAATTTCCCAACACCGTGATAACTAATGCAACCCCAAACCATAACATGACCACCTCCATGCTTGACTGTGCTACACAGGTTTTTGAGATCCACCTCCGCGTTTGATTTTCGCCAAACTTTTTGATGACCGTCAGAACCCCAAATATTAAATTTACTCTCGTCGCAAAATATCACATTGTGCCAAAATTCAGGGGGCTTTGTGATGTATTTTTTTGCGAATTCTACCCTTTTCTTCCTATTAATTTCGCTTACGTAAGGCTTTCTTCTTGCTACGCGGCCGTTGTACCCGTTCTTTCGCAACACTCTTCGTACTGTTTCATCAGAAACTTCTTTTTCACTAAAATTTTTCAAACTTGTATTGATTTTGGGAGCACTTATTTTCGGATTTTCTTTAACTTCTCTCACAACAAAACGCTCTTCCGAGGAATTCAATATCTTTTTCCTACCACGGCCAGCTTTGTTTATTATTCGTCCTTCTTCTTCGTACCGTTTTATAATATAACGTACTGTTGAATAACTTCTACAAACGATATTTTCAATTTCTCTGATGGATTTTCCACTTTCCCAATGAAAAATTATAACTTCCCTAATCTCTAGACTAGTTTCTTTACTTTTTCTACCCATTGTAACGAATTCTTGAAAATCAAAGAAATAGATGAAAATAGATCCTTACTGAGCGAATGTTTACGTTATACTGACTCTCTTTAGCAACTATCAGAAACAAATGCCTGTCAGAGTTTGTAAATTGCATTTGTTTCAGTGGATTTCGTGGCGTGAGCGAATAATTTTGTGGCGTGAAAAACGGTCAAGATTTCTTAAAACTCACATTTCTCTAATAATAAATGAAAATTTCGCAATTTTCTTTTACGATTCTGTTGAATTAAACTTTGAGCTATGTATATCCAAATAAAAAATTGAAAAATACCCTGCGTGGTCTGATTATTTCGTATATCTTTGCCGCATTACCGAGTGAGCGAATAATTTTGTGACTCACTGTAGGTTGAAAACAGCGTTGAATTCCTTATAGGATTTCAAACAGCACCAATTCTTCAGGTGAGTCTAATAAAGTGAGCAGGGACTGTACGTTCTGTGACGAACGTGTTAAATCAGACGTATAAATTTGAACAGACCTTTCTTTAAAACTAAAGGTTTATTTCGATCCCTGCTTTTCAGTCTTCGTAAACGAAGCTTTTTCGAAGCATTAGCAACATTTCCTCGGAGTACTAAATCACCAGAGTATTTTAGTACCAACATCACAAAGCACTAAATCAAGGTGTTCAGCACCAGTAGGAGAAAATAGAGATTGAGTGCGAGAATAGAAGATTGAGATCTCTCTGATCCGCCAATAATCGTGTAAGTCGGATCAAGAGGAACGCGAACAATGACGCATCGTGCGAGAAACAAAAACGCATAGTTGACTCGCGCGCAGATATCCGTCGACCTTGGTAGATTCTAAGTTAAAAGTAAAACCGAAATCGCAATTCTTTTACTCTTGACTTTCATTTTATATTGTCTCGCAGAATCGTCTCAAGAATTTTCACCCGTTTGTTGCTGAACACCCTGTACATCAGAGCCTGAAATTTCCAAGAACAAAGACATTATGATGAGTTCAAAGATATGCGGATAATGATTCTCAGGGTAGCGCGAGGTCAGGAATGAACGAACTAATTGCATAAAAATGTCACATAGAAATGCGAGAGCTTACCATAAATATTATGCAAATTGTGCTCACCATAAATAATGCTTTCGTGGTTTGTAATTTGTTCTCTCCGTTGAAGCTAGAACTCGCTTAAGGAGGATATCTACCTAATACATACAGTGGGTGTACAAAGTATTCGTACAGCTTTTAAAAACTAATAACTTTTTTGTAATTGTACCACACGACCTGATTTTTTATAATCAATTAGAAGCATTAGTTTACAAACTGATATGCAAAAAGATTTTCCAAAAATTACAATTTACAAGGTTGCAGGCAAAAATAAAAAAGGCATTTTCTAAAACTTTTTTATTTGGACCCTTAATGAAAATTTAAAACATATGTTTTCTACATCCATGTTCTTTACACACATGTTGGAAATTTCATCGAATACATTTTAAATTTTCATTGGGGACCCAAATAAAAAAGTTTGAAAAAATGCCTTTTTTATATTTGCATTTAACCTTGTAAATTATAATTTCTGGAAAATCTTTTTTGTATATCATTTCGTAAACCAATGCTTCTAATTGATTATAAAAAATCAGGTGGTTTGGTACAATTATAAAAATGTTATTAGTTTTGAAAAAGTGTACGAATTCTTTGTACACCCACTGTATGTATAGCTGAAGTATTGTACGTATTTTCCTCTACGCTTTCCCCGGCTCATCTTCTCATGAAAAATTATCTGCAGCTTGTATCACTAGTTATGAAACACTGTGTGTAACTTTGAATTTCATCGAGCATTAAGCGTTTGTTTAATTTGCCTGTTCCGTTCCGTAAGACTCTTCCATATCTGTTATGTGTAATTGCTCTCGCGCAGATTACTACAACCGTTTTCAAACGACTACAGCAAAATGTTTCACCAATGCTGGGAACTTAGCTTGAAAATATGATCAAGCTCGACTGAAAATCTTGACACTACAACTACGCACTTTTGTGTCACACTTAGTAAGGGCAGAAATGTTTATGGAAGATGTTGATGGAATGTTCGATTTTTCAACACACATTTTAAGAAAGTGGAGTCACGTGGAATCTTATTTTCAGCGGGAATAGCCTTTGCAGATCCAAACTAAAAATCGTACTAAATCGTATTGAATTTTGTTTTCGGATTTTTCCAATGTTGAGAACTTAGCTTGAAAATAGGATCAAGCTCAACTGAAAATCTTGACACTACAATTACGCACTTTTGTGTCACTTTGTGACACTATTGTATCATCGATGTGGAATTTCAACGGGTATGAGTCATTATTAGACTGCGAATTTGATGCATTTATGACAAAAATGAGTAGGCGCAATTTAAAATAGCAAAAATATTAGGAAAATTTAAACATAGTATTATATTTTTTTTCAACCTACTAAACATAATAGGGAAGAAAGTAAATTTCTATTTCACTCCAGTTTGTTGCAATTCAGGTAAGGAAGTTTTATTTTGCATAAAGATCCACAGTCTAGTTATTATAAAAGAAAACTGTAAATAACTTCGTTGATACTTTCATAATTGTATCTTTACGTAGTCTACATATAATAATTGCATATAAAATATCCTGAAATTCGTAGAAATGACACGATAACAATGTTACAGAGGAATTCTATTATTTATCTACTGATCTGCCATAAAATCGTCGGGAGTGTAAAATAATCTAATGGAAACAAAATTGTACTCTTTTATCGTAAACCTCTGCGACAATACAAATGAACCAGATGAGTACCATTTTGATCATCTCCCGCCATCTTACACCACTATTTTTCATCGTTGTAGTATTTCAGCGGGTATCAGTCATTATTAGACTGCGAATTTGATGCATTTATGACAAAAATGAGTAGGCGCAATTTAAAATAGCAAAAATATTAGGAAAATTTAAACATAGTATTATATTTTTTTTCAACCTACTAAACATAATAGGGAAGAAAGTAAATTTCTATTTCACTCCAGTTTGTTGCAATTCAGGTAAAAAAGTTTTATTTTGCATAAAGATGCGCAGTCTAGTCATTATAAAAGAAAACTGTAAATAACTTTTTTGATACTTTCATAATTGTATCTTTACGTACTCTACAGACAAAAATTGCATATAAAATATCCTGAAATTCGTAGAAATGACACGATAACAATGTTACAGATGAATTCTATTATTTATCTACCTTATTACTATATTATAGATATAGTATTTATTTATATTTACTAATTATATTTTTATGATACAATAGTCACACTTATTAAGGGCAGAAATGTTTATGGAAGATGTTGATGGAATTTTCGATTTCTCAACACAAATTTTAAGAAAATGGAGTCACGTGGAATATTATTTTCAGCGGGAATAGCCTTTGCAGATCCAAACTACGTAAAAATCGTATCGAATTTCGTTTGCGGATTTTTCGAAAATTTGTATAAATGCATAAAGATCAGTCCAGTTATCCTGTTAAATATTCGTAAAATTTATCCGACGATATCGCGGAGGTTGGCTCGCCGATTGCAGTTCGCCAGAAAAATTGAAACTGAGAATATTAAATTAACCCGACGGTTATTTAATAATAACAATTCCCGCGGAGATTGAGTTACCGCGATTCCCGTTACGGAAGTAATCTATAAATATAATCTAATCGTTGCCTAAGTGGAGTGACTTTTCGCGCTGTTGGTAGAATCGTTGCCAAACGGAACTAAACGAAGCTAAACCACCAGCCACTACGCTAATCTTAGCTCTTATTGAACGAGTGCGAGGGCTCCTTCTAATAGCTCGACGCGCGTTTTAATGCCCGAATCGTGTTTCGTAATATGCTGGTTTCCGTGCGGGCCGTCATACACGCGCAATCAACGTACGCGCCCAAACCAATCTACTCTTCGATATTAACGCTTTCGTTAATCGAAACGAGCTTCGCTCGGAACCTCTGCGACGATGCAATCGTACCACACGTGCAGCACTTTCATGGATGATGTTCTGCCATTGTTTCGCCGATCCAAAATTTCTGCGGTTTTTAGTTCATTTTTCTAAACTGCCATGTTTCCGAATAGCAATTTACAAAACACTTTTCAGTTTTCTTGACTGAAACCCGATGGAGCAATAATAGTACGAAATGGCGGAAGACGATCAAAATGTTAATTTTTAATTATTATTTGGTTAAATCGTCGCAGAGGTTTACGATGAAGAAGTACAATTTTTTTCTATTAGCTCAATATTATTTTCAGTAGATAAATAATAGAATTAATCTGTAACATTGTTATCGTGTCATTTCTACGAATTTCAGGATATTTTATATGAAATTTTTGTCTGTAGAGTACGTAAAGATACAATTATGAAAGTAACAACAAAGTTATTTACAGTTTTCTTTTATAATGACCAGACTGCGGATCTTTATGCAAAATAAAACTTTCTTACCTGAATTGCAACAAACTGGAGCGAAATAGAAATTTACTTTCTTCCCTATTATATTTAGTAGGTTGAAAAAAAATATAATACTATGTTTAAATTTTCCTAATATTTTTGATATTTTAAATTACACCTACTCAGTTTTGTCATAAATGCATCAAATTCGCAGTCTAATAATGACTCATACCCGCTGAAATACTACAACGATGAAAAATAGTGGTGTACGATGGCGGGAGATGATCAAAATGGTACTTATCTGGTTCATTTGTGTTGTCGCAGAGGTTTACGATGAAGGAGTACAATTTTTGTTCTATTAGCTCAATATTATTTTACACTCCCGACGATTTTATGGCAGATCAGTAGATAAATAATAGAATTCCTCTGTAACATTGTTATCGTGTCACTTCTACGAATTTCAGGATATTTTATATGCAATTTTTGTCTGTAGAGTACGTAAAGATACAATTATGAAAGTATCAACAAAGTTATTTACAGTTTTCTTTTATAATGACCAGACTGCGGATCTTCATGCAAAATAAAACTTCCTTACCTGAATTGCAACAAACTGGAGCGAAATAGAAATTTACTTTCTTCCCTATTATGTTTGGTAGGTTGAAAACAATATAATACTATGTTTAAATTTTCCTAATATTTTTGCTATTTTAAATTACACCTACTCAGTTTTGTCATAAATGCATCAAATTCGCAGTCTAATAATGACTGATACCCGCCGAAATTCCACATCGATGAAACAATAGTGGTGTAAGATGGCGGGAGATGATCAAAATGGTACTCATCTGGTTCATTTGTATTGTCGCAGAGGTTTACGATAAAAGAGTACAATTTTGTTTCCATTAGATTATTTTACACTCCCGACGATTTTATGGCAGATCAGTAGATAAATAATAGAATTCATCTGTAACATTGTTATCGTGTCATTTCTACGAATTTCAGGATATTTTATATGCAATTTTTGTCTGTAGAGTACGTAAAGATACAATTATGAAAGTATCAACAAAGTTATTTACAGTTTTCTTTTATAATGACTAGACTGCGGATCTTCATGCAAAATAAAACTTCTTTACCTGAATTCCAACAAACTGGAGCGAAATAGAAATTTACTTTCTTCCCTATTATGTTTGGTAGGTTGAAAACAATATAATACTATGTTTAAATTTTCCTAATATTTTTGCTATTTTAAATTACACCTACTCAGTTTTGTCATAAATGCATCAAATTCGCAGTCTAATAATGACTGATACCCGCCGAAATTCCACATCGATGAAACAATAGTGGTGTAAGATGGCGGGAGATGATCAAAATGGTACTTATCTGGTTCATTTGTATTGTCGCAGAGGTTTATGATGAAGGAGTACAATTTTTGTTCTATTAGCTCAATATTATTTTACACTCCCGACGATTTTATGGCAGATTAGTAGATAAATAATAGAATTCCTCTGTAACATTGTTATCGTGTTATTTCTACGAATTTCAGGATATTTTATATGCAATTATGAAAATATCAACGAAGTTATTTACAATGTACTGTACAGGGTGTCCCAAAAATGTTGCATTTCCTTGAAAAAGCTGATTCCTAAGCACATTTTCAATAACTTTTCCCCTGCGGAAAAAATTACTTCGGATGACCTTAGCTGTCATCCCTTTCAAGGAAGTACAACATTTTTGGGACATCCCGTGTAACCTAAAGGCGAACAACTAAATTAAAGTGATGTTCAGTGTTTGTTCCCAACATTGAGAAAATGTATAATACTCGTACAGTTACTTACTTCATGAACTTCTACGGTCACGCCTGACAATTTTGATGCACAAGTAACATGTCACGCAGACTTATTCCGACAACAACAAATTTCCATATTCGCAAGACATGATGCAAGCTGCTGCAAAAACCCGATACCATTACAGAACGCTGTCGATCATTTTACGTAATGAAAAGCTTAACCGATCCAGCATGATCCGGTACGTTACAGTACAGAGAGACGACGACGATAATTGAATTTCAATGAACGAGTTTGTATCGTTAATGCGTGACACTTTTGTCAATGTTCGGAATATGCGAATCTACGGGTAGTATGTACTCGGCTGACGTTTCCAGCAACTTCCTCGTGAGCAATAATATTTATCTGGTAATTTATCATTCATAAACAATGATGAGCTCTGGGAAAGGCTCGGCACTTGATTAATTAATTCGTATTCGAATGAGCTGCGAATAACAAGCGGAATACGTCGCGATCAGAATGGAATGAACTGATTAACCTTCTTTTCTTTTCAATACAGATGACTTGAGCATCGCCTTTTGCAAATACCTCCGGACTACACAAAACAACCGAAGAGCACATTAACCCTCATCCGTCCCTCATTTCGCGAACTGAATCTGTCCATCGGTGTCAAATTGACACAGTGGTAAAATATCGACGAAATAACAAGATAGAAAGTTATTTTTCGATATTTTTGTATTCAAATGGATGCGTTAACATCTGCATCTTAGTTTTTGCACAATTTTCGCATAAAATAAAGCGATGTGTGGGACATATTGCTTGTTTGGACAAATCACATCGGGCACTATGTATATTAGCATTCGGTCATTTCTCACATATGTGACACCGGGCTCGTTTCTTTGTTGGTGGAGTATGCATTATACGATTACTACAAGACGGTACAATCACTGTTGGTATACCCTTTATTTGTACAACAAGTGCAGTCGCATTAGATCCTCGCGGTAGATGTGCGCGAAACGTACTACATATACGAATGCACCAAAGAATGTCCAATTTCAATAAAAAAAAGGCGTCGACGATATTTTTTATTTTTATTCCACATTGCATTGAGTGAAGGAAATATTATAAAAGCATTGCATGCTGATATATCTAACATATTAGCAACAATTGCCATTGGTCATCTATTTGTTTCGCGCTTACATCTGTATGTGCCCACCATCCCCGTAACATCGAGGACATCGACGCGACGCCTCCTTTCGTAGCGTTATAATACTTTATTATTTCAGGATTTTTTATCTACTTCACTACTCATTTGCTTTGACGTATGGTATGTACTAAGTAGAATAACAAATCGTCTTCTTTTTGTCACATAAGACACCATTGTACCTTTTAGTATGTGTTCAAAAACAAACTCCGAATGATGAAGTGGCTTCTTCTTCGTATCGAGTAAAATTTGTGGAATTTCTTTTCTATTTTTTCGTATGGTCCCTACAAGCGTCATCTTTTGTTTTTGTAATATAATTACTAATTCGTGCGAAGTAAAAAAATTGTCACACATAACATTGCGTCCACCCAAACCTTCAACTAATTGTAGCACTACGCGTTGACCCTGCTTTACTTCTGTGTGGCAGTTTCGATCGCGTCCCGTGTAAATTTCCATACTATGTGAGTAATACGTTTTCTTCTAATTTAGAAAAAATCAATTTTCCTTCAATTTCCGAATGCCGTATAAATTTCTCATTGAAATAATGGTGATTGAAAAACTCCGCGACAGTACGTAAGAGTACATGTGTCATATTGACACACAGGGACTCTTTCGTAACAAATTCGACTTGCAGTTTTGACATTATTATTTTCCATGAACAATGCTAGGTATATGTGTTTCGCATTAAAAAAATAAAAGTCACAAACTTTCGGGCAAATTTACCGACAAATAACAGAACAGTACCCCTTAATTCGCGAAAACTGTGTCAGATTGACACGAGGGACGGATGAGGGTTAACATTATACGAACGCACAGTTTGACAAATATCGAATAGAATCAAGAGAAACCCACAGTAACCATATATAAATTGCTTAAAAAAAAAGTGGGACTTTACCTTTATCCGGACGCCATTGCCAGCCCCAAACTAATGGGTGGAGGGCTGCAAAAATTCAAGCTAAATGAAACAGAATTTTGAAAGTTCGAACAATGATTATTCCTAAATTGAAAATTCTTAGAAGAGCATAGAAGGACAAACCACGAGAGAGAAATATTTGCAAGTCAGAAAGTAGCTTCGAATATCAGTGAGCCAACAACTTTCCAAGTAAGTGTCAATCCATAAAATAGGAGCTCGTGAGTGGCGTCCGAACAGTGGAAGTGTAGTATCAAAAGATGTTTAAAAGTATAACTGAACCGGTATGGACACACGGAATCGAACTTCGGAAGTTATCTACGTATGTATAGAAATAGTAGAAAGATATCGACAAAGAATCTGTCGTATGAATAAATCGTGCTGCGACAAACAGCAGAATAATATTAAGAAATAAGACGAAGAAATACTCTTCGGATAGAATCGATGGAAAAGATACCGTAAACAACACAGAAAGATATTCGAGTGGACTTCTGGACTTTCAGATCAGCTGGCAACGAATATGTTAACAACTCAGTACAGACACAATATGTTGTGTCATTGGATTAGCATTGTCCCACGATTCGGCGAAGTATTGAAGCTAGAGTCAAGAAGCAATGCTGTCGAGTGTCTGAAAACCCGGGACGTTAACAAGGGAGCACCGTGTGTCTTCTATAGCGTCGGAAGAGTCGCCGGAAGCAATGAAGAAGGTTCTTTTGTCTTCACCCTCGACTGGTCGTGTTGGTGGGGATAGAAGTGCGACGCCAGGGATGAAATCCTAACTGAATGATTTGTCCGTTGTGATAGAACGGTTTACGAATAAGTAGAGGATGATGTATAAGAGAGAAGAGAAGTCGCGTAAGTCACTTACCTTCCTCAGTCTCGTACTCGTCCTCCTCCCTGCACTCGGACAGTCTCCTACCCCAAGGATAAGGACTGTGTGTTTGGTTTCTGGAGGGCAGCCTGTTCACGTGCGACAGAAAGTAATGATGAAAGAAACTGTCCACACCGTCCGAGTTCTCCCCGGAGGACTGTAGCATGTCCTTGAGCGCGGCCAGCGAGGTAATAGTGTTATAATTGATAGCGGAGATCAAGTCATCCTCGATGTCGCTGTCGTCGGTAGTGTCATCGTTCTTGGTCTGATCCTCCTTTTTGGTTTCCGGTTCGACTGTCTTGGTCTGCTCGGTCTTTGACGCCTCGGTCTTATCGTCCGAACTGGTTTCAGATTCGTCGTCGGAAGTGCTGGTGGATGTCGTACTGCTGGACGACTCCTCCTCTTTCTTCCCGTCGGTTTTCTCTTCCTTGGTCTCCTCGTCGGATCCCTTGCACTCGTCCTCGTCCTCGTCATCGTTCGACCTGGACTTGGACAACTTGTTCGTCACGTTCTCGTCATTCTGGCCAATGTTCTCCAGATTCTTCAGGTTCTTCAGGGACTCCTCTTTGCAGAGACCCTTGCCGATCTTCGCGTTCGTGTCCTCCTGGCCAGTCATCTTGCTCACGTGCTGATTATTCCCGATCACATCACACTCGTCCGACTCGTTCTGCTTGTCACCACCGGCACTCTCCATCGAGGTATCTGAAAAAACAAGTCTCTTTTATTATCAGGCTTCATCAACCTTTAGAAATCTTTCTCTTTCTATTATAGAAAATAGGTCTGTCACGCAAAAACTCCGAGTGGAAGCCGCGAGGCGCCGCACCACGGGGGTTGGTGAGCGAATAATAAATCCTATAATTTATTATTATTACTAAATTAAGCTATCTTTTTCTTTTCCATTATATAAAATAGGTTGGTTAGTTATTATATAAAATAAGTATTATTCAGTGGCGCGTTATCCTATGGACAACTTGGGAAAATTCCCAGGGCCCCAAGAAAATGGGGACCCTGAACACAAACCAAGATCTAAGATCCAAATTCTACGTTTTCCTCATAAAATTATTTAGCCGGGGTCCCCGATTTAGGGGACTCTCCTTCGAGGTATCTGAAAAACCAGGTCTCTTTTATTATCAGGCTTCATCAACCATTAGCAATCTTTTTCTTTCTATTATAGAAAATAGGTCTGTCGCGCAAAAACTCCGAGTGGAAGCCGCGAGGCGCCGCACCACGGGGGTTGGTGAGCGAATAATAAATCCCATAATTTATTATTATTACTAAATTAAGCATCTTTTTCTTTTCCATTATATAAAATAGGTTGGTTAGTTATTATATAAAATAAGTATTATTCAGTGGCGCGTTACCCTATGGACAACTTGGGAAAATTCCCAGGGCTCCAAAAAAATGGGGACCCCGAACACAAACCAGATCTAAGATCCAAATTCTACGTTTTTTTCATAACATTATTTAGTCGGGGTCCCCGATTTAGGGGACTCTCCTTCGAGGTATCTGAAAAACCAGGTCTCTCTTATTATCAGGCTTCATCAACCATTAGCAATCTTTTTCTTTCTATTATAGAAAATAGGTCTGTCGCGCAAAAACTCCGAGTGGAAGCCGCGAGGCGCCGCACCACGGGGGTTGGTGAGCGAATAATAAATCCCATAATTTATTATTATTACTAAATTAAGCATCTTTTTCTTTTCCATTATATAAAATAGGTTGGTTAGTTATTATATAAAATAAGTATTATTCAGTGGCGCGTTACCCTATGGACAACTTGGGAAAATTCCCAGGGCTCCAAAAAAATGGGGACCCCGAACACAAACCAGATCTAAGATCCAAATTCTACGTTTTTTTCATAACATTATTTAGTCGGGGTCCCCGATTTAGGGGACTCTCCTTCGAGGTATCTGAAAAACCAGGTCTCTCTTATTATCAGGCTTCATCAACCTTTAGAAATCTTTCTCTTTCTATTATAGAAAATAGGTCTGTCACGCAAAAACTCCGAGTGGAAGCCGCGAGGCGCCGCACCACGGGGGTTGGTGAGCGAATAATAAGTCCCATAATTTATTATTGTTACTAAATTAAGCTATCTTTTTCTTTTCCATTATATAAAATAGGTTGGTTAGTTATTATATAAAATTAGTATTATTCAGTGGCGCGTTACCCTATGGACAACTTGGGCAAATTTCCGGGGCCCCAAGAAAATGGGGGCCCCAAACACAAACCAAGATCCAAATTCTACGTTTTTCTCATAACATTATTTAGTCGGGGTCCCCGATTTAGGGGACTCTCCTTCGAGATATCTGAAAAACCAGGTCTCTCTTATTACCAGGCTTCATCAACCATTAGCAATCTTTTTCTTTCTATTATAGAAAATAGGTCTGTCACGCAAAAACTCCGAGTGGAAGCCGCGAGGCGCCGCACCACGGGGGTTGGTGAGCGAATAATAAATCCCATAATTTATTATTATTACTAAATTAAGCTATCTTTTTCTTTTCCACTATATAAAATCGGTTGGTTAGTTATCATATAAAATGAGTATTATTCAGTGACGCGTTACCCTATGGACAACTTGGGAAAATTCCCAGGCCTCCAAAAAAATGGGGACCCCAAACACAAACCAAGATCCCATATCCAAATTCTACGTTTTTCTCATAAAATTATTTAGTCGGGGTCCCCGATTTGGGGAAGCCCCGAAATTCTACTTTGCCCAAGGCCCCGACCAGTTATAACGCGCTACTGGTATGTATTATTAGTATACACAATGATATTTCGTATTTTGAAACGAGTGTGTTCTTGGAATAATGGTAAACACGTTGTTGGTAATATTAGCCACTAATATTTAGCAATATTTTGCTTGAATGTCTACATTGGCATAAGAAACGCATGACGTCTTCGCACGTCAGGAAATCGAACTTTAACAGGAGACGAACGTTCATATCTTCGTGCAGAAATCACTTCTCGCGAACAGTGTTCGTGACTCAAGGTCACCCGGCGCGTAACACGTGAAAGAAGTTCCTTTTCTCGCGAATGAATGATCTCCTTCGGGACAGTTAACGATGGGTAGAAGGTGACTGCTTGACTATTCATTGCACGATCGTGTCGCCGTTCCTTGGACGGTCCCAAGACGCGGCGGAACGATTCGTCCAAGACACTTTCGCGATTCTCTCGACGTGAAACGCGAACTTTTTTAGTAGCCACGCGGCGCGATGCGCAATCGGGCCGGGGATAAGTGGAGCACCGAAAAAGAAACAAGTAAAAATAACACTTGCCAATCGATTAATTAGCGGCAATAATGCGCTCGCAAGTCAGTGGTCTCGTTTGTCTTTGTACTTTCCCCCAAAGTTCACATTTATGCACTTTCGACCCTCGCCGAATTCCTCGCAGACCTCTCGTCGTGTCTTATTAGTGGAATAAATAAACATTTCTTGAGAGTTTTTGCGCATGAATGTGCTTCGTCAGAAGTCAACGCAAGGTTCATCGTAACGGATGTAACAACTTTATAATAATTTGTTTGTTCGTAATATACGTGTGTTTATTTATAAAAGTGAAGGTGCGCGGAATTAAAACCATTTGTTTTGAAGCTGTTTCAAACGCCATAGTTAGAGAAAAATTCATACTTATAGTAGATTAAAAAATTGTTCTAATTCTACATGCATCTATAAATACTGAAAGTATTTCCGTGATGCAACGCACGAGGTTTACCTTTGTAGACAGGTCATATGTAGGCTGAGGATCTTTATGCAAAATAAAAATTGTCTGCATCAATTTTAAAGAACAGGAGCCAAGGAACAAGTTCTTTCCTGTTTTGATAATTTTAGTGGGTTGAAAATAATACATTGCAGTTTCTAAATTCTCTTAATCTGTAACAATTTTTAAATTGGACTTCCCCTTTTTATTATAAGTGCATAAAATCCGCCGTCTAGTCATACATATGTAACTCTAATCTTCTTGGACAGTTTAATCTTTTACAAACGACTGGAAATATTATTTTTCTTGGCTTAAGCACTATCATATTAGCCTACGTACAAATTCTCAGATTTTTATCTAAATTATTTTTGATTCGGGAAATCTACGATTTATTTTTTAGTGATTAGAACTTTCTTTGTAGTTCGTAATTTCCTAGAAAAGGAGAAAATTTATGTCTATTGTATGCCTACATCTTCTCCAATAACTATACATTAACAAAACCGAAGTAGAATTCCATCTCGGTTTAAAGGAAATTATTAGACTCTGTTCAGAATCTTCATCACGGGAAAGGCTCGGAAACAGGAGCCAAGGAAAAAGTTCTTTCCTGTTTTGATAATTTTAGTGGGTTGAAAATAATACATTGCAGTTTCTAAATTCTCTTAATCTGTAAAAATTTTTAAATTGGACTTCCCCTTTTTGTTATAAGTGCATAAAATCCGCAGTCTAGTCATACATATGTAACTCTAATCTTCTTGGACAGTTTAATCTTTTACAAACGACTGGAAATATTATTTTCCTTGGCTTAAGCACTATCATATTAGTCTACGTACAAATTCTCAGATTTTTATCTAAATTATTTTTGATTCGGGAAATCTACGATTTATTTTTCAGTGATTAGAACTTTTTTTGTAGTTCGTAATTTCCTAGAAAAGGAGAAAATTTATGTCTATTGTATGCCTACATCTTCTCCAATAACTATGCATTAAGAAAATCGAAATAGAATTTCATCTCGGTTTAGAGGAAATTATTAGACTCTGTTCAGAATCTTCATCACGGGAAAGGCTCGGAAACAGGAGCCAAGGAAAAAGTTCTTTCCTGTTTTGATAATTTTAGTGGGTTGAAAATAATACATTGCAGTTTCTAAATTCTCTTAATCTGTAAAAATTTTTAAATTGGACTTCCCCTTTTTATTATAAGTGCATAAAATCCGCAGTCTAGTCATACATATGTAACTCTAATCTTCTTGGACAGTTTAATCTTTTACAAACGACTGAAAATACTATTTTTCTTGGCTTAAGCACTATCATATTAGCCTACGTACAAATTCTCAGATTTTTATCTAAATTATTTTTGATTCGGGAAATCTACGATTTATTTTTCAGTGATTAGAACTTTCTTTGTAGTTCGTAATTTCCTAGAAAAGGAGAAAATTTAAGTCTATTGTATGCCTGCATCTTCTCCAATAACTATACATTAACAAAACCGAAATAGAATTTCATCTCGGTTTAAAGGAAATTATTAGACTCTGTCCAGAATCTTCATCACGAGTCTGACACGATATTGTAGGACAAGGGGTTAAATAAAAGAAGAAATTTCTATTTTTATTCCGCGAAAAAATTTACGGTCTCTTCGTAACGATTAACGAGTAACCTCCTCCTGCGCGGAGTTGATCGAAAAATACATTTTTCTTCCGGATCAAATTGGAGTAAACAATCCACGAGGACTGGCATTCGCGGCGAGTCACAGGATTGATTTGCGAGGACCGTATTTCTCCCCGCGATAAAATATTTCGATTCCCGGACAGTTGAGCTCGTTCCAAAAATTTTGAGCGTGTCTTGCTCATCACCTGCGTTTTTCAAGAAGCGAGGAACGCCTTGTTGCATACGTGAACACGTCACTGGCGCATTGCGGTAAGTACGCCCTCTATTTCGTAACCGTGGAAACGTTTGTCTGTATATAGAGTTTCGCTAGATATACATTACACACCCGCGAGTCGATCTTTTCTAATGCCCGACACGAACGGCATGTAACTCATCTCGGCGGCTTAAGAGACAATCTCGACAATCTGGAAATATTACTGTGGGATCATACGAAGACAATGAACCGTTTGATCAATTGTCCAGGTGCGATGAAAGAGAAGATCCATTTGATTCGGAGAAGTTGTACTTCAAAGTGGAAAATGTGTGACTTTGACAAATAATTCTACTATTATTTTCTGTTGCCCATTTTGTATTCAGCGTGAAAAAAAGATTCATTGGGTTCCAAACGGAGAATTTGTACCTCAAAATGGAAAATGTGTGACATGGACAAATAATTCTACTAATTATTTTCTATTACCTCTTTTGTATTCAGCTTGAAAAAAGATTCATTTAATTCTAAACGCAGAATTTGTACCTCAAAATGGAAAATGTGTGACTTGGACGAATAATTCTATCGCCCATTTTGTATTCAGCGTGAAAAAAAGATTCATTTGGTTCCAAACGGAGAATTTGTACCTCAAAGTGGAAAATGTGTGACTTGGACAAATAATTCTACTAATTATTCTCTATTAGCTCTTTTGTATTCAGCTTGAAAAAAGATTCATTTAATTCTAAACGCAGAATTTGTACCTCAAAATGGAAAATGTGTGACTTGGACAAATAATTCCATTTTGTTTTCTATTGTCCATTTTGTATTCAGCTTGAAAAAAAGATTCATTTGATTCCAAACGGAGAATTTGCACCCCAAAATGGAAAATGTGTGACATGGACAAATAATTCTACTAATTATTTTGTATTACCTCTTTTGTATTCAGCTTAAAAAAAGATTCATTTAATTCTAAACGGAGAATTTGTACCTCAAAATGGAAAATGTGTGACTTGGACGAATAATTCTATCGCCCATTTTGTATTCAGCGTGAAAAAAAGATTCATTTGATTCCAAACGGAGAATTTGCACCCCAAAATGGAAAATGTGTGACATGGACAAATAATTCTACTAATTATTTTCTATTACCTCTTTTGTATTCAGCTTAAAAAAAGATTCATTTAATTCCAAACGGAGAATTTCTCCTCAAAGTGGAAAATGTGTGACTTTGACAAATAATTCTACTATTATTTTCTGTTGCCCATTTTGTATTCAGCGTGAAAAAAAGATTCATTTGGTTCTAAACGGAGAATTTGTACCTCAAAGTGGAAAATGTGTGACTTGGACAAATAATTCTACTAATTATTTTCTATTAGCTCTTTTGTATTCAGCTTGAAAAGAGATTCATTTAATTCTAAACGCAGAAATTGTACCTCAAAATGGAAAATGTGTGACTTGGACGAATAATTCTATCGCCCATTTGGGATTCAGCTTGAAAACAAGATTCATTTGATTCCAAATGGAGAATTTGTACCCCAAAATGGAAAATGTGTGACATGGACAAATAATTCTACTAATTATTTTCTATTACCTCTTTTGTATTCAGCTTGAAAAAAGATTCATTTAATTCTAAACGGAGAATTTGTACCTCAAAATGGAAAATGTGTGACTTGGACAAATAATTCCATTTTGTATTCTATTGTCCATTTTGTATTCAGCTCGAAAAACAGATTCATTTGATTCCAAACGGAGAATTTGCACCCCAAAATGGAAAATGTGTGACGGACAAATAATTCTACTAATTATTTTCTATTACCTCTTTTGTATTCAGCTTAAAAAAAGATTCATTTAATTCTAAACGGAGAATTTGTACCTCAAAATGGAAAATGTGAGACTTGGACAAATAATTCCATTTTGTATTCTATTGTCCATTTTGTATTCAGCTTGAAAAAAAGATTCATTTGATTCCAAACGGAGAATTTGCACTCCAAAATGGAAAATGTGTGACATGGACAAATAATTCTACTAATTATTTTCTATTACCTCTTTTGTATTCAGCTTGAAAAGAGATTCATTTAATTCTAAACGGAGAATTTGTACCTCAAAATGGAAAATGTGTGACTTGGACGAATAATTCTATCGCCCATTTGGGATTCAGCTTGAAAAAAAGATTCATTTGATTCCAAACGGAGAATTTGTACCCCAAAATGGAAAATGTGTGACATGGACAAATAATTCTACTAATTATTTTCTATTACCTCTTTTGTATTCAGCTTGAAAAAAGATTCATTTAATTCTAAACGGAGAATTTGTACTTCAAAATGGAAAATGTGAGACTTGGACAAATAATTCCATTTTGTATTCTATTGTCCATTTTGTATTCAGCGTGAAAAAAAGATTCATTTAATTCCAAACGAAGAATTTGTACCCCAAAATAAAAAATGTGTGACATGAACAAATAATTCCACTATTGTTTTCCGTTACCCATTTTGTATTCAGCGTGTCACGTCTGCGTCAGAAACTATTTATGATCGGATGCCGAACAAACGCGAATGTTTATTTAGTTCGCATA
Organism: Lasioglossum pauxillum; assembly: GCA_933228785.1. Classification (NCBI taxonomy): domain Eukaryota; kingdom Metazoa; phylum Arthropoda; class Insecta; order Hymenoptera; family Halictidae; genus Lasioglossum; species Lasioglossum pauxillum. The sequence continues at coordinate 39,471,791 of OW121705.1, read as the reverse complement.
GAACAATATCTACGAAGACGTTGTTTTCGAATTGCAGTCGCCAAATTGATAACTCATTGAGGAAGCATTATCGTGCTTAAGGTTAAGTTAATGAACTTTGACAATGTTTGTGCGACCGTGCCCAGCATTGATCTAGATTAAAATCGCTGTGAAAAATACATATATCGGACAAATCGATACATGTACTTTCGATCGTAAAACGGTCGACCATTTTGACTTTTACTGTCAAAGGATCAACAGGTACGCTCACTAACAACATCGTCTGTTCCGCGAAGATACAAAAGGCGTTCGCGTTCAAAGCAGAACACCCACACGGACATACAAGAAATATTCGTGCGTGAAATGCTTTAACTCTTCCTTTGTCCGAAGGAATTACTCGACGGCAAATATTTACACAATCATTTAATACATTCACCGACGCGAACTGCTGACCACAAAAGTCCTACGTAAACAAAACGCACGGTTTGATCTGGATTTTTAGTAACGAATTAGACTGCGGATTTTTAAGGAAAATAAAAATTGCCCAGGTCAATGTATTTTTTTAATTCTTCTAATGGCTTTATAATTTTCGATTTGTTCTATTCATTTTTGTTATCAATTCAAAAAGTCCGCAGTCTAATGATAATCTCCCACTTGTCTAACTCTGTATTACGAACGTTCTCGTACACTATGGAGGAAACTGTACACGACTAATCGTCACATATTGTAATCAATCTAGTACCGAAAATAGAACATTCATTACGTTCTTCGTATCCAATTTGTATTTATTTCCATATCATTCTGTAGGTGCTGCGGACACTATTCTACGAGGATCAAAGAAGAACTTACGTGTTTCAGCTATTAACGGCGCCATTATCGAAGTAACAAAATTTCCTCGAACTTGTTCATTTATTGCACGTTCGCGTGCTCGAAAAGCCACGGTCACATTGCAACTGACTCGAACGAATGCTCGAGTCTCCGTTTATTTTCGACAGTTTACATTGGAATAATTTTATCTATCGCGTAACAGATAACGAATAGACCGACCAATCCGATAAGATAAGTGCCATTATGCACTATTATCCGTCATTCGTCCATCAGAATGCAAAATGCAACAGTTTCACCCAGTGACCGGAAAGTTCTTCAGATCTCTCTGCTTCAAATTTCTTTAAACGCTATTGTATTGGAAGAACATTTTCGCAAGATTATTTAATTTTTCCTCAATGTGTGTACGTGTATATTAAATATCATGCAAGTTAGCATTCTGCTAGATCAGAGTCGCCAGATGAGGGGAGGGAGAACGAATTGAGAGGAAGAAACGCAACACGTGACCGGACCAGGGTTGCCATAGTTTGCGCAGCTGGGCAAGGGGCGCAGCGGTAAGGGGACTGGTTCCCTGTTCCCGCAAAATATGGCAACCCTGGACCAGACCGCGGCGGAGTAGCGCCGTAGAAGGGGAAGGTAGAGCTGGGACACAAGTCTTAAGGGGGTAGTCTACCCTATGGTTACAACTAGAATCTTACTAGAATCTTACTAGAAAACATGGGTTTACGGGAAAACAAATGCTGTCCTTATTTCAGCAAATTGTGGGCTGGTTGAGGGCTCATTCTAAAGAGGAAGGTTTGACGATAGTCGCTCTGGCCATTAGGCTAACGAGATTATGTTTATATCTAATAATATGAAGGCCCAAAGTAGAGAAAAAATCTTGGAAAAAACCCCGCAGGTTTCAATGCATTTTTCTGTCTCTGAAAGACTTTTTGACTGCCCTAATGACCAGAGCGACTATCGTCAAACCTTCCTCTTTAGAATGAACCCTCACCCAGCCTACAATTTGCTGAAATAAGGTCAGCATTTGTTTTCCCGCAAACCCATATTTTCGACCCAAAATCTAGTAGGATTTCTTATTTGACTAGTTATTTGCTAATTTACTAGAATCCTACTAGATTTTGGGTCGAAAATATGGGTTTGCGGGAAAACAAATGCTGACCTCATTTCAGCAAATTGTAGGTTGGGTGAGGGCTCATTGTAAAGAGGAAGGTTTGACGATATTCGCTCTGGTCATTAGGGCAGTCAAAAAGTCTTTCAGAGACAGAAAAATGCATTGAAACCTGCGGGTTTTTTTCCAAGATTTTTTCTCTACTTTGGGTCTTCATATTATTAGATATAAACATAATCTCGTTAGCCTAATGACCAGAGCGACTATCGTCAAACCTTCTTCTTTACAATGAGTCCTCACCCAGCACACAATTTGCTGAAATAAGGACAGCATTTGCTTTCCCGCAAACCCATGTTTTCTAGTAAGATTCTAGTTGTAACCAGCGCGTAGACTACCCCCTTAAATCTGTCCACTCTGGGCCAGACAACGAGGATTACAGCGAAACGAACGAGAGTGAACAAATACCTAGCGACGGCGTTAGATCAAAGGGAAACAGTCCAGGAAATTTTTTTCAGCGACGCAGCCGTCTGTCAAACGAGCCGGTGAAAAAAGAGAAAAAGAGGAAACACGCGTATCTCCATCAATAGGTGCCGCTTGGCAAGTGTCTATTTGACGCCTTGCACATTGTCCTTTCCACCTACGCGACGCGACGCGACGGCTAGAGATGAAAAGTTACGCGCGAATGATTTCACCGGGGCGCGATGAATTTTACCGGAAACGGGCGAGCAGACCGGCCGGGTCGTTTAATACAATCTTGACAGAAGTTAAGTGACGGCGATACGAGTGGACAGATATCGCCGGGGAACATACGCGTGTCTTTGGCCGCGTGCCAGACCCGTCTCGCGATTACTTGTTTACCGCGTGCTAGAGAGTGACGTAAAGCTCTATTGGGGCTCGTGGACCGATCGGGGACACGTGACGATCTATGTACACAGACGACGACGATCCGCATCGAGAGTCAACCCGGAGACTGAAATGAAAGTCACGCCCCGACCGTCTAATTCGTTCTTTCCTGCAAACAGCCGCGAAACCGAGAGATTGGCCGGTTTGTCTTTTATTCGATTGTACAAACAACGTTCTCCCCGGGGAAGGACGTATCAACATCACCGAATCTGTTGCTGGCTGTACAAATGAACTCTTGACTCTATCAGCTGTGCAACAAGAATGAATTTGTATGAACGTATAGGAATTAGATGTTAGATACGTTGGTGTTGATGCCGATCGATCGTCGGCGACCAGCTGAGTCGATCTGGCGATCGTCTGCTCATCTCGCTGGTCGTCGTTATGAGCCGACGATCGATTTGTTATTAACGACCGACGTTCGTTTGAAATTTTTTGTATTTGGAGTCAGATCGAATTATACTTCGAAACGATAAAGATCCGTTTGAATAAAGCTCCTATGAATTGAAGACTGGAATTAAAGAGGATAGGCTCGTTTTTCCAGGATTGCAAGGGTGCGGAATACGCGTTCTCATTTCTCGATAATAAAAAGATGGGGTTTTTCAGTAGTCAAAAACGCTAGATGAAAGATCGATCTAGGCCGCGATCGGTCTCAAAAGTCCAATTTTTACGTTTACGAGGAGTAATTTGCATTATTCGGAAGCATGTAGCTGTCGCAGCTTTATGAAAATGCACTGCCGCTCAAAAGTATGTGGATACTTACCGTCTTCATGAAATTTGTGATATATAATGTATATTTTTATTATCAAACAATATTTGTCGCTAAATTCTATTATGAATATGTATGTAATGTATTCTAATAGTACTAAATCGACAATTTAGTTATTCAATTTGCACAGTATCACATACAGTCCCTGCTCACTTTATTAGACTCACCTCTATAATTATGATATTTTGAGTTTTACTATCAATAATGGGTATAGTAGCCTTATGGAAATATCACTTAATGATGATCAATGTATTTTCCATATATTTATTTTACAAAAACAATGGATACAAACACAAATAGATCAATATAATTCTTGAAACACTAATATTTTGTTAATCCGCCCTTAGCTGATATTAAAGCCGCAACTCTTCTGGATATGCTATCTATGCAAGTTTGTGCAATTTCTTTTAATATAACGTTATGGTGCCAGTGATAGATTATTCTCTCTATCAACTTGGTCTTTGTTGTTATATTTTCTTTGGCCAGTTCTCTTTTCAGGCACTCCCAGACATTTTCAATCGGATTCGTGTCTGGTGGATTGCTGGGCCATGGTAAAAGGGGGATTTTCTGCTCATACAAGAAAATTTTACATTTGGATAGGCATCCCATAAGGCAACCTTGTAGTACGAAATCATTACCCCATAGGTTGAAAACAGCGTTGAATTCCTTATAGGTGAGTCTAATGAAGTGAGCAGGGACTGTAGATAGACAAGTCCGAAAACGATGTGCCAAATCTGAAAAATATTTGTGGGAAATCTTAGAATCTGAGTGGAACCTTATTGATACTGAAATGACGAAGAAGTTAATAGCCAGGATTCCACGATTAGTAAACGCGGTTATAAAAGCACGCGGTGGATATGTAGATGAAAAGAATGTATGTACATATAATTATTGGTTATCATTATCGGTGAAATATTTAACAAATTATTATTAAAATGTGTTCTCTAACACTGTACGAACTGGAATACATACAAGGTAATCAAACTTACCAAAGATATCATAAGTTTTTTCTTTTGCGCAGCTGTATGCTTCTGAATAATGCAAATTACGCCTCGTAAGCGTAAAAATAAGACTTTTGAGGGCGGCCGCGGCCTAGATCGATCTTTTATCTAGCGCTTTTGATTACCGAAAACCCCCATCTTTGCATTATCGAGAAATGAGATGGCGTATCGCACACCCTTGCAATGGAAACGAGTCTACCCCTTTAAAGAAGGCTGTAAGTGCCACTTTTTCAAAAATTCTTCTTTCCTGCAAACAGCCGCAAAATCGACGCACACGGTCCTTTGTTATTGCGAGATTGACCGGTTTGTCCTTTATTCGAATGCACAAAAACATTCTGGACTCTATTGTCAGCTGTGCAACAAGAATTAATTAAAGACTGCAATTACTGAAGGCTGTAAGTGCCAGTTTTTCAAAAATTGCTTTCTATGAAATGAAATAAAGCTGAAAGTACACTAGTTTTGAGTTGGTTACGGGACAATCTCACAAGTTTTACCTAGATTTTCCTCAGCATTTTCATTTTGGCACTCACAGCCTATTTTAATTCCATTCTTCGATTAAAAACGATTGCAGAAGACTGGTCGAAGAGAACTGATCGTATGTGAAGGGAAATGTAAACGTTCGAGTGCCACTAATGTAGTCAGTTCCATAAAAGAACCTCACTAAGCGAAGCCGAGCGTACGACTGCGGCTAGCCGGTACGTGAATGCTAAATTAGCTATAAAACTTCAATCCGAACAAATCCGGAACTGAACTTTGTTGGCTCGTAAAGTAGCGAGACCGGAAAGAGCATCGGACCTCGCTCAGCGCTATAGAAAAATAATTTATGAAGTCTTATAACCGTTAGAAAAATGACAGAATTGTTTTGTCATTTTAAAACATTAACATTAATATTTGCTTTGTTTGTATTATTGATCGAAACCGTGCGCCGAGAGCATATTTTATTTCATTAATATTAGGTTGGCAACTAAGTTCGCGCCCTCCACATTTTCTCGAACAAAGTCATTTATATACATTTTTTAAGCACGAGTATTTTATATCAAATTAATCGAAAAATGCAGAGCTTTCCAGTGATATACAGTTCAAAAGGAATGGTCACTGAATGAGATTATAATGATACAATAGGAGAATTACGAAACAAAAGGTCACGAATTTAGTTGCCAACCTAATAACTATGCATATATTTCTGATGGCAGACACGTGGTCAGCTTCTACAGACTCCTTTGCAGTCTGGTTCAGAACTTTCAAAAAGTCAATTTTCCTTGTAATTATTTCATAAAGAGACAGCAAATGTGCAATTATTTAACCATGTATCTCGACGTTTCGAGATTTTTGATGATTTTTCCAATATAATTTAGATCCTGAATTTTTTCTTTTTCCTCTTCCATTTTCGCAAATGTGGTACAATCACAATGAGTGTGAATACAAAAATTTAGTTATTTTTTCGTTGAGAACCCTAGCAGCACAAGATATTGTATACGCATTCATATAATATCAAAAAGAGATTTAATCTGTTTTTAATATTCAAATATACATACAATATTTATTTTACATTAAGTACCAAATATTCTTTTTTATATAAGTTAGGAAGAAATATTTTTCTCATATGAAAAAGTGTGGCTTAAAAAATATTTATCCAATATTTTTGTGCTACTAGGGAATGTTGCAACTCAATGTTTATTTTAATGTCTATAAGTTCGCGCTGTTCAAAATCGCCGCCAGAGGTGATTGAGATTCACCATTGATCGATGTCGACCAACCAATCAGCAAACTGTTTTATGTATGACACTTCACGCTCTTACTTTTGGATTAGCACATATCTGCCGCCATGGATGGAAGTTTGTCTTTGTGTAACTCATAATTTTCGTTTAAAATGTTTTTTCCTTTTCTTGCCGCAGCAAGTAAGTAATTTTTGTTTTATCTTTTGGATCTACATGGCTGTGTTATAATATTTTTGCCAAATTATCATTTTCTTGCATTATTTTCAGACGTAATAAATGTTCTTTGTGAAAATGACTCGCATAGGGATCGAAACGTCGAGATACATGGTTAAATAATTGCACATTTGCTGTCTCTTTATGAATGATCGAACCTGGCGCCGAAATCATAAATTCTTGTAATTCAATTTCGATCGAGAAACATATTTCAACCTTTCCTTGTAATCTCTATTTCGAAAATCCAGTGTTAAGAACGGCGGTATCAGTTACGCAGACCTGTTTCTAGCCGAAAGAGAAAGCTAACAGTTCGGCATCCTCGTGTTATTACAGGTTTCTCGTAAAAGTTCGAACAGGAGGAACTCCATAAATCTTCTTAAGGGTTGCAACGACTTCTTGACTTTAACTGGAGTGGCCGACGATAGCGTTCGGCGGCTTGCATTTGTAAGTTTCAATGTATGAAACATGTACTTACGTCTCACGGATATCTACAATGTGTCCCCAGAGACGTGTAAGATTGTCTTTTTGTCCAGTGAGCGAATGCAGCTGTTGAACTCAATCATGTCGCATATCCATGTACATAAGTGTTGAAATACGGGAACGTAATTGACTTATACGATGTTGTAACGAGTTCTTATACACTTTGAACCACGAAGGGTTAAGAAATTAACGATTTCAAGAAATTCTTTAGAAATCTCGCTTCAGCGATTCGCAACTAAATATGTACGTGCTGATTTGATACTGCTAACTAAGTCAGAACTCCATACACCTTTAAAAAGCGTTGGAAGACCAGGAATAGCTAGAAGGACATTTATAGCTATAGTGCCCAAGGTCCGGTTAGCCAATCGGTGTACATCAAAGTTAAGAGTTCGAATGTCACCAGATCGATCCCTTTTCCCTGGAGCCCTATAATTCAGGATCCTATTCTATTAAATATAGAAACTAATTCGGTGCCGTCCAAAACCATTTGAGTTTCGATATTTTCCTGCCAGCGCAGAAATCCGTGAAAACCTGATGTGACGTTGTTGTGGCTGTTTCATGGAACAAAAGTAAGGAACAAGTTGGTTTGTGCAGGACCGACCGGCGTACTGTACCGATCAAAATTAGTTTATGACTTTCCAGGTCAAATGGCTACACTTCCTTTACGAAAACAAATGAATATAACTATTGTGCGTAATATGTTTCGTTGCTACATTGGTCATTCGATTGTTTTCGCAGTTCTGACACATTTAGCGTCGGCGTTGATATTTCGAGTGTTAAGAGTTATCTTCTAGATCTGATAATTCGTTTCTCAGGTAAGTAAACGACTTTGTTGAATTATGTATATTATATCTAGTCTATTAAGTATAATTAACGGGCCCTGTTTTGGAATTTTCTTTGTATATTATGTATACCATAACCTAAAATGTTTCCTCATGTTTGTCGTCCAGCACCGACCATCCAACTGTCGTGCAGTACCGACCAATCAATCGTCGACCAGTATAAGCCAAACTTTTCTTATCTGTAAGTTCAATCTGTTAGCATTTGAAATGAAGTTAGAAGATGTTTATTTAATCTTTCTTTTACCTTTTCCCACAGAAAAATGTCCGAAATTCCAAAGCAGAAAAAACCATCATCACCGCTCACTTTAAATATTAACGATAATTTTTCATTAACTTTTTTACCTGGTGTAACTTCAAATTTCATGGAAATGGTGAAATCAATCTCTCCTAGAAACGACAATTAGAGTTGCAAACAAAAAAGAGAAGACGACGGACGCAACAATCCGAAATCTTAACTTCGACCGTTTTCATAAACGAAGTTCAGAAAAAAAAGAACTTGGCTGAAGAAAAAAAGATAAATGCGGAGAAAAGAAAAGCTGCAAGAAAGGAAAAAGTCAAAGAAGCAGAAAAGAGAAAAGTTGAAACTCAAGTAAGGAAAGGAAATAAGGAAAGATGTAAAAACTAAACAAAAAAATTACATAATATATAAAAATATATAATTATTTTATTATATGTATAAATAAAATTTGAATAAAAATGCGTATTCTAACATCTAAATGTTTTTTTTAACATTATTAATGATTTAGACTGAAAAATCTACTAAATACGTAATTGGTCGGTACTGGACGACAATTCTTTGTTTCCTTCAAATTCTAATATCTTTATTTTTACAAATAATGAATACTAATTATTAAATTTCACAAAATTAATTTCTGGCCTTTTATTAAGTTTCCTTTGTGTTACAAATTCCTTTTTTTAATTTTAATTGTTACCGATTCTAGTCCACCTAATAACAAGAAAACTTAGAGCGGTCGGTACAGCACGACTCTCCCCTAATGTTACTCGAATCGAATAGGATTTCCACAGATGCCTACGTATTAAATATTACACTGATTAAGACCCGGATCCATTTCCTACAGCTGGGATAGGAACCTCTAACTTAAAAGGATGTATCCCCGTTTGTACGCTCGAGATCATCCCTTACGCTGACACCAACGACTGTAAACGTTTCAAGAAAGTCTTCGCTGTGTGCGATCGAGTGCAATAATACCATCCAGGTCAAACCGTGAAGTTTACCATCCCCAAAGCGAGCTCTGTCTCTGATCCCTCGAGTTTCTTACATGTGTCTTCTGCTAGAGGGTTTAAGTATAGTTCTCGAGAATAATCTTCCTTTCGAAAGCTGTTTACATAGAATTTTCTGTATTGCGAGAGTTGTCAACATTTTCGCTCTGCAGGTGCTCGACAGCAGTTCCAGAGTTACTATGTTGATCGAGCTGGTTTTCGTATCGGCTTATTTGAAAAAAACAAAGATTAGTGGTACAGATAAGTTCTGCTAGATTGTGCAGTCACACTAAGCTGTTAAACCTCATCGGTCCACTTGTACCATGATTTATCGGCCACCATGTATACCGTAGCTCTCGCTTATCGAGAAACAGTCGCCAGGAAATTCACCGTGGACTTTTATCGGCCGCAGAAGAAAAATAACGGCTTTGTAAAAGCGGTCGACTTTACGCGACGCGCGAGCAACAATAACAATAATGCTGAAAGCACCGGTAACTCTAATGGCCGTAAACACACGAAAGAAGTGAAAGGTTCCTGTTCTTGTTCCTGTTTCCTGTTCCTTGAAAACGTCTGGGAAACAGTTCGCACTCCTTTTATTATTACCACGCTTATATTGACTTGCCGAGTTGTCGTACTTGTAGTTGTATTCGTCAAATCTTGTAATCGAATTTTAAGCGAGAGCTAGATGACGATGCAATATTAGAAAACAAATTGTAAAGAAAACTGTGCGTTCAGGAGAAAAAGAAATTTTAATATTAACCGTTACACCTCGTCGCGCGACACTCAGGGGTACTTCATCGCGTTTTGCGATCCCCACTCCGCGCGCCAGCGCTCCCTACTCCACTGCGCGTTCCCACTCCGACTCATCACCACTTTACTGACCCATTTAGCACCGAAGGAGCTCGGTCAGTGTGGTGTTCCGTTCATTCAGTTCCATTTCGGACAATCTTGGACTCCATCAAGAGACGTCGCACAGTGGAACCTTTCGTCCAAATCGGAGACAAAATCAAAGAACTTTCGATAGAAATGAGTTAGAGCGATGAAATTTTTTAAAATTATAGCTGAAACTTGGCAGAATATGGGAAAAATAGAGAGATTATGGTACGATCGTTTTATAAACTTGAGAAAATTCATTAAACTCTCACAATTTCAAGAAAATTGCGGTTTTTTCAATAACACGGGCGGAAAAAATTTTTTTTAACATGCTGCACATCATTTCCTGTAGATTTTTTCACGCTGATTTTAAATCTGGTCTCAAAATTTGTCTACGACCTCAGGATTTTACAAGAAATCGATTTTTGTGAACGAATTGTTTAACGAATTTTCTCAAGGTTATAAAACGTTCGTACCATAATCTTCCTATTTTTCCCATATTCTGCCAAGTTTCAGCTATAATTTAAAAAAAATTTCATCGCTCTACCTCATTTCTATCGAAAGTTCTTTGATTTTGTCTCCGATGAAAAGTTCCACTGTGCGTCGTCTCTCGGAGTCATCCCCTCATTCTATCTCGCGTATTTTCATATCTTACGTTTCTATATCTTACTATTTCACAGTATTACTATATCTTGCGTTCCACTTAAAAAAGACTAAAAAGTAGAAAATAAAAAAATATATAAAAAAGAACTTCTTAAAAACCACGCTTATATTAAAACGCACTAAGAAGGAGAAAATAATTTTTGTGGACATTAGTGACTATAAATAAAAGCGTGGAGCGCCCACGAAGATTACGTCAATATAGTTTAGCGCTCCACGCTTTTATTTATAGTCAATGATGTTTAAAAAAATTATTTTCTCCTTTTTAGTGCATTTTAATATAAGCGTGGCACAGTGGTAAAATGTCTAATTCTAGCTGGACAAAAATAATTTTTCTCAATTATTGAAAAACATATTTAATTGAGAAAATATATTATTAGACATACTGAACTAAATAATTCTAACATTATATCTCATTATTTCCATTTTTTATCCATTAACAACTAGTTGAATGTTCCGAAACTGCGGTGAATTTTTGTGTCGTGCATTGAAAAATGAAAAGTAAGTACATATTAAACTAATTTATATTTTCTCGTTTTAGTTTAAAACTAAAAGGAGGAAGTAAATAAAATAAACTATAATCGAAACCGTTTCTTTTATGAATGAGTTAATAAAGTGAGATTATACTTTGACTCAAGCATACTCAAGCTGTAATATTTTTGTATATTTGATCTATATGAATTACCTAACAATGTCGAAGAAAAACTAGCTGCTTCAACCTGCTACTTATTGAGAAATCCGATCCGATTAGATCGCTTAATTATAGTTTGTAATACAAATATTATATGTAATTAAGTTACTGTAATTATAATTTTTAAAAAGAGTAATCATATTAAAGTAATTTTCTTATATTCACAGACTTTACCTTCTATAAGTCAGAAATATATAAATATAAGAAAAATATCCGTTTGTTATCATTTTTATGATCAATTCCTTTATAACAAAAAAATAAATGTCACAATAGGAATTATCAAGTATCAAGAGGATATAAATTATTCAAAAATAATTTTGTCCACCTAAAATCGAAACATTTACCACTGTGCGTGGTTTGTAAGAAGTTTTTTAATGAAGCCACGTTCGTGGAAATAATCAATTTTCAAAATTCGTGTCCTGATCTAGCATCCAATTAAACCAACGGTGAATTCAATTATTCGTTTCTCGAAATTAATTCGTTTACCCACCCTGCATCAAAACGAAACTGTGAAACAGCATAATGCAATTTTCTTTCCACTTGGTTCGATCGAGTACATTTCCTCGGACCCGTTGACTCACGGTTATCGATGAATAATTATCAAGCGACGATATTTAATTATCAAGAGTAAGCTCCGCAATGAGGTAAACAGGCACAATCGCTGAATCTCGAGCCACGAAATCTATTCAACAAAGTATGCCATTCTTCACGAATCCTTTAGAATACGACATCGAAATATTACCAGTGACAATAATTATGGAAAACATTCGGAGAAAATAGGTCAACAACAATAAGGACAATACCTGCGACGATAATGCACCCGGGACAAGAGCGAAAGGTCTATCTCTCGGAATTATCGACGATGCTTTTCCCCATTCCTGCGATGGCACTGTCATAGCAGCTGCATATTGATTCGCAGAACTTGACTGCTCGAGACACTGATAAAAATGGAAAAACGTGGAAATAAAAATAGACAGCGACCGACACAGAAACTTGTGGTTCGAGTCGTTGTACGTATTCGTACGAAGAAAACTTCGGGACAGTATCTCGCAGAAGAATTAAACTCGCGGTGTACGAATATCAAAGGGTATAGCCCAGGGGTGGCCAACCTTCTGTATACCATGCGTAAATTTTTTCCACATGCGAGTTCAGATGCGCCATACAACTCAAGCATTTTTTCTACCTTCTTACGGTCATTGTTGCGGTTGGAAAACAGGAATAGTGATAGAATCTGCTTCGGTTAGGGGAGGAAAAGGGATAACTTAATCACGCAACTAAATTAATTAAATTATGCCAGTTGAAAAGACACACATAGTGAGAAATGACCTTTTGGGCGAGAGGGCGATCGCTGTCATGAACACTCCAATTCCCATCCTATAATTGTAAACTGTCAAAAAATTGCGACGAATTGATGAGTAAGAAGACTGTACAAATTCAACTGACAACTCTCAGGTGTTAAAAATATGAAGATGGATTCAGTTATGGCGCCTATACTTCAAAAGAATGAGGATCCAATGCGCCACTTGTAATCTTCCAATGCGCCACGTGAGGCGCATGCACCACAAGTTGGCCACCCCTGGTATAGCCGGATAAGCATGGGCCAGTGGCCCCCGCTCCGATTTTCCTGATTCCTGTCTTAAAACATCGTTTTATGTCTAAAAAACATTGTGTAAAATTTCAAATGTCTACCCCCACCGATAGGGGTGATATTGAGGTAAATTCCCCCGCACTTAAATGCAATTTGCTCTAAAACGAGAAAAGATATCGACATGGAATAAACGGCAAACAAAAGATATAAATACACTCTATATTTCAGATTTTTTTCAGAATTTTTTGCTAATTATTTATAGTTGAAAATAATTAATTAATATTAATTTTTTGGGAATTTTTTTAACTATCTTCCCCTGGGTTGACATCTATCAAAAAATTCTAAAATATTGCTATGTTTCAGCTATAATTTAACAAAAATTTCATCGCTCTACCTCATTTCTATCGAAAGTTCTTTGATTTTGTCTCCGATTTGGACGAAAAGTTCCACTGTGCGCCGTGGGAGGGATCAGAGTGGGGGAAGAACCTAAGAGGGGAAGTTGGAACTAAAAGTTGGAACTCCCTGTTGCAGGGCAAGGGGTTAACTCTCCGTATACTGTGCCGGAGTCTATTTTGACCGGGAACATCCAAATTGTCATTTAAGTACTCAATTTATGGCAATTAAACTAACTGAATAGCTGTTTCATTGAGGATATCAGAAAGACTAATGTGTCTACGCGAGAAATCATCGAAAGTAAATTTTTAAAAATTATTAATTAGAGCTGTGAACAGTCCTAAGCATTGCCAACTATATAGCTATAAAAATCGTCCGTTGTCCGAGAGTTAATTCATAAAAAAGCCAAACGAGGAAAAAGCATTTCTGCGTTTGAATTCGTAGAAATGTTTCCGATGCAGAAAGTCAAGCATCATGGTCTAGCGTGTAAATAAGAAGTACGTATCATGCTACGATCGCTGAAAGAATTAAGCATGAAAACAGATTAACCCATTCGATTGACACTTGTTTATTTTCACTTTGGAGAAGACGTGACCATTTCGTACAGAGCCGGAGGAAAAATTCATTTCATGGGAACTGCTGCTAACAAGACCACTTTCTAACTTCAATGAACACGTGAAATCGATCAGAAGTTCTGTAACAAAATCAATCGAGGACAGTGCGGTGATGGTACAATCAATTTCTACGATCGTTACGAAATTGCCTTTCCGTATAAAATGCATATACATCATTGGATAGAAATGTTTTAAATGTACAGTCGGCCTGAAAAATATGCGGGAACAAATTATATTTTTGGTGCTCTATACTTCTGAGAAATTCAGAGAAAATTTTGTTCATTTTCCTAATTTGTCATATATCTACAGTGAAACGAATTAATATTCGGACGCTCTAAAAAAGACGATAACTTTCTTAATATTGTACTATACGATTTGTACTATTTTTGGGGAAGCTAGAGCAATTAGTTTACTACAGGATGTGAAAAAAAATTTTTTCAAGAATTGCAATTCATAGGAATTGTAGAAAAAATACTAAAAGTTGGTTGCATTTTACAACTTCTTTATGTGAGCCTATATTGAAAAATACGTTTTGTAGATCTGTGTCAATTAAACATACTCGGAAAATTTTGTCGACGTTGCAATGAGCTACAAACGTTTAAAGATGGTAAAAATTGCAGATTTTCACCATAAAACAAAAATTGCAATTTTTACCATCTTTAAACGTTTGTAGCTCCTTGCAACGTCTACCGATTTTGACGAAATTTTCAGAATATGTTTAATTGACATAGATCTACAAAACGTATTTTTTAAATTTTCAATACAGGCCCACATAAAAAAGTTAAAAATTCAACTTTTAGTATTTGTTCAACAATTCCGATCAATTGCAATTTTTGAAAAAATTTCTTTTCACATCCTTTAGTAAACTAATTGCTCTAGCTTCCCAAAAAAGTTCAAATCGTATAGTACAATATTAAAAAAGTTATTATCTCCTTTAGAGCGATCTTAAACTTTTATCCGCTACTGTATATAGCTCACTTAGATTTATAAAATAGATGTTTTAAATTTTTCATTACAGGCACAGAAATAAAATTATGAACCTTTGCTTTTTCCTTTGCAGTTACGACCAATAACAAAAAAAAATAATTTACACATTAGTTAGTGAACTAATCCTTCTAGGGTCTCAAAAATACACAAATGGTTGGGTCCAGTTTTGAAAAAGTACTTTTTTTGGGAAGCTGGAGCAATTAGTTTACTACAGGATGTGAAAAGAAATTTGTTCAAAAATTACAATTGATAGGATTTGTAGAAAAAATACTAAAAGTTGGTTGCATTTTACAACTTCTTTATGTGAGCCAATATTGAAAAATACGTTTTGTAGATCTGTGTCAATTAAACATACTCGGAAAATTTCGTCGACGTTGCAATGAGCTACAAACGTTCAAAGATGGTAAAAATTGCAGATTTTCACGAGTTTCGGCCTCTAACTGCTATAAATCTAAGGATTCTTACATCTTTCAATGCCTGTAGTTTTTTAAAACTTTCTCAGTGGATATACTTGACACAGATCTACAGAACGCATTTTTAGATTTTCAATATAGGCCCACATAAAAATGTTGTAAACTGCAACTTCTAGTATTTTTTCTACAATTTTCGAGAAAATTTCTTTTCACATCCTGTAGTAAACATAATTGCTCTAGCTTCAATACAATATTAAAAAGTTATCTGTCTATAGTAGGCTAATTAGTTGCCCAATTCTCAAGTTTATTTTACAGCAACGTCATTCGATAACTATACATACAGTAGCTGACACAGCTTTATCTTTCAAACAAACGGAGTACAACAGATTAAACGTTTAAAGATGGTAAAAATTGTAGATTTTCATGAGTTTCGGCCTCTAACTGCTATAAATCTAAGGATTCTTACATCTTTCAATGCCTGTAGTTTTTTAAAACTTTCTCAGTGGATATACATGACACAGATCTACAGAACGTATTTTTAAATTTTCAATATAGGCCCACATAAAAATGTTGTAAACTGCAACTTCTAGTATTTTTTCTACAATTTTCGAGAAAATTTCTTTTCACATCCTGTAGTAAACTAATTGCTCTAGCTTCAATACAATATTAAAAAGTTATCTGTCTATAGTAGGCTAATTAGTTGCCCAATTCCCAAGTTTATTTTACAGCAACGTCATTCGATAACTATACATACAGTAGCTGACACAGCTTTATCTTTCAAACAAACGGAGTACAAGAGATGACCGGCCGAAATGTTGCCGAAGACGCAAGGATCGGGGCGAACAGGTTCATAAATAAATCGGTGAATAAGAGATTCCGTGGTCTGATATTTTTGGAAGACACTGTATATGACGTAACCGATTCTCTTTCCCGCTAAAACCTGTTAACGATCCAATCCTCGTCGTCGGACGGCGAGGCGCGCGGCCACGCGACTGTACACTCATCGACAAAAATAATACGAGCGGACGTGTGTTGCACACAGGGCGATACATATTAAAATCGATTTCAGGAACGTAACACGCGCCGCACCGCCTAGATGCACGCGGTGACCCTAAACTTTCTATCTATTATCGTTCCCCTCCCGGTGCGGAAGTGGCTCTGAAAGTGAAATCGATAAAGGTCAATGCACCGGTAACCGAGCCGCGGGTAATAATTTGAAGATCTCCGGCAGCTCCGGAGGACTGGGATCGAATATCAAGTTTTCCCTGGGCCGCGCCTCGCGCTCCGGGTGACTTTTAATGAATCGTTCACACGAACAAATTGATATTGTTCCCGGCTCTAATTGTCTTCGCGGTAATCAACCATCGCGGAGTGTCTCGACACCGTTCCTCTAAAGTAGAACTCGCGACTTCGTTACACGAAATTAAGCGAGAAAGTTCGAAGCCGTCCGAATAATTCAGTCAGGATTAATCAACCGTTAAGCATACGAGTGGCTCATTCATTCGGTAATGAACCTCTGAGCGCAAGCCTGGTTCATTAATCAAATAATTACAGGCATCGTAGTTTCGAACTAATATTATATTGAGTGTACCGTGGGTTAGGGTCGAAGAAATGCAAGATGGTTGGAAGAGTGTGTGATATCATACATCTTAATCTTTCCATTTTTATTGCATTAACATATTACTTGTATATACTGAAACCACGGTTGCAATGTAACAAAATTGCACCAATCCTTTTATAATGTATTATCCAATGCCTGTACAGGGTGTTTCAGTATTGATGGTACAAACGAATAATTCTTTTTCGGTTTTGTCTCCGTTTTCGAGAAAATCGAGATTGAAAATCAACAAATCAACAAATTTGAACTTTTTTTTTGTATTTCGATTCCCACTATGCGATTCCTATAGTGTTTCTCGCGCTGATTCCGAATCTGTTCTTAATTTTTTTCTGCTAGACGCAAAGTTTTTGAGAAACATGACTGAAAAAAAACACATTTCTCAACTTTAAACGAATATTGTGATGCTATTATAAAAGATATTGAACTGTTCTTTACAGAAAAAGATTCTGTAGACTTTCCCGAATACAGTGATATCCAATATTAATACATTATGATCGTTTCAACATGTTTAAACAATTATTAAAGACGGAGAGACAGCACTTTTGCACCAATTTTTGAGGATATTCTTCAATTTATCTCAAAAATTAAGGGTCCAGCGGAAAATCGAACTATACCACGCGATAGAGCAGATTATTATCTTGAGAAACCACTCTTTTAAGTTTGGAACGTCGACGTTTTTATCGAACCAGAAAGCAAAATATCTTCGCCCGACATGAGTTGCCGTGTGTGGCGCTCGCCATTAGAACGGGCGTTCGTCGCGCCGTATTCTGTCGCTGCGCCGTACTTTAAACATGTTTAAAAAATCATAATGTATTAATATTGGATATCACTGTATTCGGGAAAGTCTACAGAATCTTTTGCTGTAAAGAACAATTCAATATCTTTTATAATAACATCACAATATTTGTTCAAAGTTGAAAAATATGTCTTTTTTCTAAAACTCAATTTTCTCAAAAACTATACGTCTAGGAGGAAAATTATGACAGTATAAGAAAAGGAAACAATACAAGGAAAAACACTATAAAAATCGTATAGTGAGAATCGAAAACTTTTTGGCTGTTGGACAGTGTAATTGGTTGATCATGATCAGACGCGTCAGACGATTCTTATCGAATAACATGCGTATTATCCACATTTTCAAATTCGATTTTCTCGAAAAGGAAACTATTTTCTCGTGTAGAATCCACCCTGCAGAAATTCATTGTACACATTCGCCCTGTACATCGGCAACAACGAAACCTTTGTGCAAAGTAAAAATGTTCTGCATTGATTGTGGAAAGCAGGAGTAAAATAAAAGTTGACTTCATCTCTTAATGACTTGATTGCATTAAAAACGTCATTATAATATTCTCAAATGTTTCGAATCTGTTACTGTTTTATGCTGGGTCTAAAAAAAATCCGCAGTCTATTAATAACATACATACGTATTTAGTAGATTGTAAAATCTTCATCGCGAGTTTGACTCGATATACAAGCTGATAATGAATTATCACTTTTCCTGATTACTTTTCGTAATCAATTACACAAAGTAGATAATAATCGACTGTCCAACTCTGACTCTAGTTTCTAGGAAGTCCGAGCGTAGAACGAAACGCGCGCGCCAACCGAGCAGACAGGCTTTCGAGAACAGACGTTGCATGAATACATACTGGTCAACATTGAAAGCAAACAGCTGATTCAAGGCTGACGCCCACTGACGTCGCGCGTTCCTGTGATAGTAATGAGCCCGCGTTTGAGGTAACCTCCGACCTACCTTAAGCATCTGAACGGGGCGTGCGCGAGACCGCGTTTGCTCGACGTCGGGCAAACCTCTTCGCGTTTCCTTTCTCCGCCGTGAGAAGGATCAAACTCTCCAAGGCAAACAAAGAGACACGTCGCTTCTTCGCGAAATCTTCCATTGTCGGCCCGTAACTTTCCGTTCTCGGACGTTTGCATAAAATACATACGTGCGAAGGTCGTGCCCGAAGGTCGCCGCATCGTGCACGCACAAATCGCCTTCCCTTCCCGTTAGTTGACCCTTCTGTGGGCCACCGATTAATCAATTTGAAACTCCGATGTTCAAATCGTTTTCTATATAGTAGGACCACGATCAACCGGATCCCCATTATAATTCATGCAAAATAAAACATGTACGCATTGATTGCAGGACACAGGAGCCAAATAAAAATTGTATTCTTCTTTTAATCGTCCTATTAAGCTGAAAATAAGACATTGATGTCCTTGAATATTTTTAACATGTCCACTGCTTTAAATTGTACGTACCCTCTTTTGTCATAAATGCATAAAATCCGCACTCTAATGATTAAGGTGAAGTGCCCTATGCCTGGACAGCATGTTTTTCTATTTTAAATTTCATCACTTTAAATAAACAAAAACAATTTCTTAAGAGTTTTAACATACAGTTCAGAGTTTGTAAAGTAATTTAAAATAAAAAATCAGTGTTTAGGTTAATATCTTAATTGTATTAACAAGAATAATTCAAACCTATAGTTGGACATATTAAATCCAATCTAAGCTAGTACCTGGACAGAAGTAAAGCCTATATCGGGACAAATTCAATTTACGAGTTGATCGAGCGAACATAACCTAAAACGTTGGTTGGTGGCGCTGTTGCGCATGACGAATAGAAGATGCCTTGCGTAATATGTAGTATTCTTATCATAGATTATAGTATTGTGTTATTTAACCAAATATATATTTATTCTCATTTACTGTTTTAATAAAACTTGTCATAATACAACTTTTAAGGTTAGGTAGTAATACTGATAGATTTAAGATGTAAACATTAAGTATTATTAACGTCACAACCGGAATACATTTTCTACATACGTTATTCAAGCTAATAGAAGACTAATTATACGTACATGTAGTTAAATAATTTGCAAACAATGCGTTGATTTTATTCACAAAAATGTGTCCGGCTTCAGGCGTAAGCACATTGCGTATAAGCTTAGAGTGGGACAGCTACTGTCATCGCGTCCCAGTATGGAGTACTTATATTTGAAAACAGTCCTAATCTTGGACATCTAATATTTGGATTAATAATTATTATTTACGTTAAGTTTGATTGCCAATTTATTTTAAAATATCAATATTATTATGCGTGATAATTATTTTTTGTCTGAGGGCTTAAATTATATCTTTTTTTCTAACAAAAGTTCGAACTATAAATGCACATGATTCGCATGTAAATAGACTATTTTGTATACTGTTTTCAGATGAACTTTGAATTCATTTTTCAATTTCAATTGATGTCTCAATGAAATAATATTCACACCTACTTGTAGCTAAGGCCTCAGAATATATAATATAATTATTTAATCTCTTAATTACTGATTTCACTATGAAAATTCAATTGTCCAGATTTAGGTATGACTTTTGGACTGTCCAGTCTTAGGGCACTTCACCTTATATTATGAAAGGAAATTTTCAAAAATACAACATTTATTTTGGAATACAGGGTGAAGGAGGCCACCTAAATGTCTCCTTTATTTTTAATGGCACAAGAAATATGTATGGCATAATTTAAATGGTATCGAAGGAGGAGTATCATAGAAGACCTTTTTTCAAGGTCATCGTTGTTTTTTTATTCCATCTTATAGCGGCTGAAAAAATACATTCGAATATTCTTAAGTCATTAATAAGATGAAATAAAATAAGTTCTCCCGTTAAAAAATAACGATGACCTTGATAAAAGTATGAAAAAATAACCGGACAAAAAAAATTGATGATATTCCTCCTTCGATACCATTTAATTTATGCCATAAATACTTTTTTTGAGCCATCAAAAATAAAGTAAATATTTAGGCCTCCTTCAGCTGAGACACCCTGTATAATGTACATTTTAATTATTTCCTCGGGTCTCGATGAACCATCGGGCCTTAATTCATCCGGGCTGTTTGTCCCCCGATCAAGCCGGTTAATCGAGGTCCTACTGCATGTTTTTAGCTCGATGTGCGATAACATTCAAAGCTTAGCAACACTCCATCTCGTTTGATGTTGCAATCCCTAAAGACGAGTTGAGTCCTCGAGCCTGCACAGCTCCTCTAGTAATATGCATGAGTCTGAAGCACAGTCTTTAAACTCTTTCACTATGAAAGACGTATACATGAGCCCTCAAAAGACTATTAATGCGCTATCTGTATACGATTTACACAATTTAATTGTGAATTATTTTAGCTAGCCAAAATAATTGAATGGGTGTCTGGAAGAAGTGTCCATGTCAGGTTTTCCAAATTTGATAGAAGCACAATTAGGAACTTATGTTGCTTTAACATTTAATAAAACAATCCGTTAAAAATGTCTTTCAGTTTTCAGTCCCTTCCCAAAATTGCCCTCCTTTAAAATTTGAAGAACCTGACATAGGCACTACTTCCCAAAGTTGCCCAAAGTTCGCATAAAACCTAATGGTATCCATAACGAACGAAACAAATTTTTACGAGTTAATTTATAGCATTCTAAACGCGAGTACTCGCATTTTAGGTATGTATAACAAATAATTGATCAGTAATTTCCGCGAATATTATGCGACCATAAGTACTGGATGTCCAACTAAATGATCTCGCACTTTTCGTAACGGCATCACTCTGTGATGAAAAAAGTGTGCTCTCCCGTTCGTAATGATTCAATTATTATTTCGTGTTCTTTTATGATCGAGTGTCAGACGAAAGCTGCTTGTCCGACGTAACGCCCAATGCCACCGAAGTGATTCCGTCCGCTTTAATTGGCAACGAGTATGAGTTATCCGACGTTATTTCCGACGGAATTTTTTGGCATCACTCGAAAGCAATTTGCCAGCAATTAAAGTGTTCCTTCGACAAGCCGCAGACGACTTTCCACGCTGGTCATACTATACTGGTGTCATCAGGTGAGTGTCTCATTAATTCGTGTTAGCTCGTGAATTAATTATCCAACTCATCGACCACGAGAACATTTCTCTTTGTCGTTTGCATTTGTACGTGGCACTTCCGGTTGCAGCGGTTACTCACGAGAAACTCATTGGACACTTCCGTACCTACGGAGCAAATCTTTGAATAAACTTAGGCGACGCGCTGTGGATAAATTATATTTTCTTATCAAATAATTAACACTAGAATTACCGGATGAGTCAAAATGACTTGCACCTGATTTCTTCTATTAGAAATACAGTATTTTATCGATAAATGTCCCAAATATCTGGCCGACAATTGCCCCAAAACTATTCCCACTCCTGCGGGGTGGACCCCCTTGAGGGACCAAGAAACTCGAGAAGCTTCGGTCGCCGAGAAGTATGATGTCATACGGCTCGGGTATATCGGTGTGACCACACTAATCCAATGACAAAACTTCTTTATTTTTCATTATTTATCGATGGGACATTGACCAAAATATTCGTGGCATTTTTCTAATGAAAATGATACCAAATATGATATAGTTCCAATAATATTTACTTGTTTAATGAACGATGAAAGTTTCGAACACTTTCTTTCCCATTCGCTGTTTTTCTTTGCGTCGAAAACTTTCATCGCTCACTACACAAGTAAATATTATTGGAACTATATCATATTTGGTATCATTTTCATTAGAAAAATGCCATGAATATTTTAGTCAAAGTCCCATCGATAAATAATGGAAAATAAAGAAGATTTGTTGCTGGATTAGTTATGTTTACACTTCTCCGCTGTCCTTTTGTACGTTCGGCAAAAGTCAAAGAATAGTATCCCTGGATAATTGTCCCTGGGCAGACCCGTGTTGGGGACAATTATCGATAAAATACTGTATGTTTCTCTGAGAAAGTTTTTTAGTCAACTTCTCTATTGAAGTAGATATTTAAACATTACTGGTACAAAATGGCAATGTATGCCAATTGCGTTTAGTGCTCGGTAGTTCTAGTGTTAATAGTAACTGTTAACATCTCTCTGTACGAAATCCCATTGATTTGAAAGGTGTTGGACCTTTTATAAAATATGCCCGACTATTTTTTATATCTACGAATGAAAAGTATTTAAAGCATCGAAATTCCCTGATATTTGAAAATCATATTTCACGAGTTGATGTCAACGCAACAGCCTCTCCGAACATGAGCACTGTGGGACGTTGTAGTGGTCAATTTACTTGATACTCGTTAGCGGAAATAAAAACTGATTTATCAAATGAGGAAAGAACGGAGTTACTCAAATATACGGGGCGATGGCAGAAGATGCAATCTACCGAAAGAATAACATTTAACATTGACTAGCGAACCGGTTACCCGTTTACTGCATTTCTTTCAACAACTTGTTAATATTCCTCTAAAAGTATTACAAAATTTCTCTGAATGTCCATTCTTTGCTCGTTAATAATATCAAGTTGTAGTCTTCACACCAAACCCATTCTATTTACATTAGATTTTGTGCAATATTTATTACAATCTACGTTTGGATAAAGAAATTTATCCAACAACTTCATCATTTCAATAATTGTAAAATGAAAAATACAAAACCAGTCATTTGACCGGTAGTAGTAGGTTTAGTGTTAAAATGAGAATTTATGCAAATATGTTAAATACAAGAGGTTCTAAATAATCTATACAGTAGGTGTACAAAGTATTCGTACACCTTTTAAAAACTAATAACTTTTTTATAATTGTACCAAACGACTTGATTTTATATAATCAATTAGAAGCATTGGTTTACGAAATGATATGCAAGAAAGATTTTCCAAAAATTATAATTTACAAGGTTACAAGCAAAAATAAAAAAGGCATTTTTTAAAACTGTTTTATTTGGGCCCTCTCGAAAATTTAAAATAATGACTAAAATAATGACTAAAATCCAAAACCTGTCATTTGACCGGTAGTGGTAGGTTTAGTGTTAAAATGAGAATTTATGCAAATATGTTAAATACAAGAGGTTCTAAATAATCTATACAGTAGGTGTACAAAGTATTCGTACACCTTTTAAAAACCAATAACTTTTTTATAATTGTACCAAACGACCTGATTTTATATAATCAATTAGAAGCATTGAAAAATTATAATTTACAAGGTTACAAGCAAAAATAAAAAGCATTTTTTAAAACTTTTTTATTTGGGCCCTCAATGAAAATTTAAAATATATGTTTTGTACATAGATCTATGTTAGTTATACACATGCTGAAAATTTCATCGAAATCGGTGGGCGCAGGAAAAAACGACACGCATCGAAAGATGTACGATTCTGTGGATATTAAACAGAATTTGATCAAAGGTCGTGTAAAACTACGATTTTTATGTACAGTGGCGGACAAAAGTTTAAATCCGCTCTAAAGAAGACGATAACTTTATTTATATTGCACTATACGATTTGAACTTTTTTGAGAAGCTAGAGCAATTAGTTTACTAAAGGATGTGAAAAGAAATTTTTTCAAAAATTGCAATTGATCGGAATTGTTGAACAAATACAAAAGTTGAATTTTTAACTTTTTTATGTGGGCCTATATTGAAAATTTTAAAAATACACTTTGTATACCTGTGTCAATTATATGCATTGTGAACATTTCATCGAAATCGATTGATACAAGTCAACTGCAAGTCAAATGCAAGCAAAACTACAGGCATTGAAAGAATCCCGAGATTTATATTGCAGTTAGAGGTCAAAAATTGTGAAAATCTGACATTTTTACCATCTTCAAACGTTCGATTTTGACGAAATTTTCAGAATATGTTTAATCGATACAGATCTACGAAACGTATTTTTTAAATTTTCAATATAGGCCCACATAAAAAAGTTAAAAATTCAACTTTTAGTATTTTTTCAACAATTCCGATCAATTGCAATTTTTGAAAAAAATTCTTTTCACATACTTTAGTAAACTAATTGCTCTAGCTTCCCAAAAAAGTTCAAATCGTATAGTACAATATTTAAAAAGTATCGTCTTCTTTAGAGCGGTCTTAAACTTTTGTCCGCTACTGTAAGTAATAGTAATACATATGTCTTCTGCTTCTTGCAATCGATGCAAACGAGTTTTATTTTGCATACAGATCCGCAGTCTATTCATGAGATACCCGGGTACCCGAGTAATTTTTGTTTACCCGGATATTCACTGATATCTACTCTAAACGATATCTCACAATAGCTACATTGAAAATTGCAGATTTTCAAGATTTTCGGCAATGACCATCTTTAAACGTTTGTAGCTCATTGCAACGTCGACCGATTTTAATGAAATTTTCAGGATATGTTTAATCGATACAGATCTACGAAACGTATTTTTTAAATTTTCAATATAGGCCCACATAAAAAAGTCAAAAATTCAATTTTTAGTATTTTTTCAACAATTCCGATCAATTGCAATTTTTGAAAAAAATTCTTTTCACATACTTTAGTAAACTAATTGCTCTAGCTTCCCAAAAAAGTTCAAATCGTATAGTACAATATTTAAAAAGTTATCGTCTTCTTTAGAGCGGCTTAAACTATTGTCCGCTACTGTATGTGTGTATGTTAATCGATTTCAATGAAATTTTCAGCATATAACTGACATGGATCTACAAAACATCTATATTAAATTTTCATTAAGGGCCCAAATAAACAAGTTTTAAAAAATGCCTTTTTTATTTTTGCATGTAACCTTGTAAATTATAATTTCTGTAAAATCTTTTTTTCGTATCATTTCGTAAACCAATGCTTGTGGTTTGGTACAATTATAAAACAGTTATTAGTTTCTAAAAGGTGTACGACTACTTCTTTCCCCCCCTGTACATTTTGGTTGGCTACATAAGCCCTCTTTGTCTCCTGGGGTGAAAGACCGTGCCAGTTCTCCGCGACTCATTCGATCGCGAAAATGTCCATTTCATAGATGTATCTCGTGATGTAAGGTTGATGAAACTCGAGCCACGAAATACATCCTGCAAAAAGGTTCTGCACATCGAATGCAATACGCGCGCGCGCGAGGATGCTGCTGCACGCGAGCGATACTGGAGGCAATAAAGAAGGGAAACTTTCCACGGCCTGGAAGCTGGAAAAGTACCGGAAACGTGTGACGCAAATTTTTCAGGGAACACCGAGTCTGGCCGTTGCCAATGTTCCACGCCATAAACGCGAGAAGCACTTGAATTCGTCGCGGTCGAGAGCTATAAAAAACTCGATGAACATTCCGCCAACAAAATTCTCACATAAATATTTGCCTTTTATTCGCGTCGTTAATGCTAACAGGCGTCTTTAACCGGAATTCGTGTTGTTACATAGAGAGCCGGGATATTGCAAAACCAACACGTGCCTCTGAAGAAGCTTGTTTTATTCATCGGCCGGATTATTTTCCGTTGTATAAAAGAATTCCCACGATACGACAAGATGATAAGATTAGATACATGGAAAATATTGAGGTAAGATTTGCTTGTCCAAGCGCGATCTATGATGCGCGATTTCGATCGATCCTCGCGGAACGCTTGGAATACTTCGAATATTTTCGCAGAGGAATATCAAGAAATATTGGCCGCAACCGTTTTCTCAGAACCACACCAAGATATTGGGTTAATTAGTTATCGCGATCCTCACGAATTAAACCTATTGCGCGGATCTGACATCCAGACCTCGACAACCGTGCAATAACACTCCGGTTTCACAATTTTTCTGTAATTTTTCCGACATGCACGCGAACGAAACGTTAACATTAATCACAGCAGTGGCCGACGATGTATGTCTAAAAAATTTGATTAATTTTTACTCGGAACGATAATTGCGCGAACGTCAGTTTCACGGTAATATTTCCTCGAATTATTCTGTTAACACTTACGACAATTTTTTTCTACAATTTGATTGCCACGTCAATCATGTGTGAGTGACAGAATTGTTTGACCAAACTTTGACATCCATTTTTCTTACTATCTGTTCAGTAAAATCGTCAATTTTTTTAAATAAATTGAATCGTTCACGTAGGATTACGTGATTAAATGAAGTCGCTATTTGATTCCTCAATTTCTGGCGATTAAATTAAATGAACAGGTAGGTACAGTAGAAAGACTAACGTGTCTACTAGAAATACCTCGAAAAATATGTTATAAAAAATTATTTGAGTCACTGTTTAACACTAGAACCACCGAGCACAAACGCAATTGGCATACACTGCCTTATAATAATGACAAAATTGCATTTGTTTAGATTTTGTGCCAGTTTCGTTTAAATATGTACTTCAATAGAGAAGTTGACTAAAAAAATTTCTCAGAAAAACATATTTATAATTTTAATATTTCTAATAGAAGAAATCATGAGCAGGTCATACTGACCCATCCGGTAGTTCTAGTGTTAATCGAGAGAGATGTTTATTTAGGGCAGAGCCGGGGACCTTGTTCCCCGTCGTCGCTGCGCAACCCCCACCATCAATTTTCTGCGGGAACTGGCCCGCGGCCGCACGCTATTTCTTTCATAGGATACCAGACGAACGGTGGGGGATTGAAAACAGGGGGAAGAAACATTTTGCGGCCCATGGACTGTCAGTTACTCAAACTAAGGGCAAAACACTAACAAGGGAAGGACGCCAAGTGTCCGACTTCGATTTTGGTAATATTTTGTGAGATGATGCTATGTATATGGATCCCTAATGATGTCTGCAAAATATTAGATGAGTTACTCAATAGTTTTACAGATATAAACAATTAAACTTTCATACTACCTTGTTGGTATACCCATGATTTGCAGCTCAAGTTTTCGAAGTTCCATTAGCCGTGTAAGCAGGTTGCGTGAAAGTTCAATTGTTTATATCTTTAAAACTACTGGGTAACTGCACCTAATATTGCGGAGACATCATTAGGGTTCCATATATTTACCACCGTCTCACAAAAGATTATCAAAATCGAAGTCCGACACTTGGGGTCCTTCCCTTGTAAGAAACGGAAGAGGATAAGTCCTTTTGGGGCCAGGTATGACCCGATACGATGCGTCCCCCAGCACTCGAGAGCAAATGCGAATTGTATGTACTGGTTGGAGATGACAAGAAGGTCCCTGAGGGGGCGTATTGGCAAGAGGGATCTATTGTTCTGCATAGCAGTAGTAGTGTGTGTGTGTGTGTGACCGCTTCGGCCAATAGAAGGCGCGCACCTTCCAAGCTAACCAATCGGGCGCGCATTCTTGTCTACGTCACCGCATTCCTGCCAGGGACGTTCTTGTCATCTCTCAGCAGTACATAGTAGGACCCCGGGTGCTGGTATGTATATCGGGCTAAGTAAGATGAGGGGACTCGGGAGGTTTTAGTGGGTAGGGGCTAGGGATTAAGGGGGTAGTCTATGCGCTGGTTACAACTAGAATCTTACTAGAATCTTACTAGAAAATATGGGTTTGCGGGAAAACAAATGCTGACCTCATTTCAGCAAATTGTAGGCTGGGTGAGGGCTCATTGTAAAGAGGAAGGTTTGACGATATTCGCTCTGGTCATTAGGGCAGTCAAAAAGTCTTTCAGAGACAGAAAAATGCATTGAAACCTGCGGGTTTTTTTCCAAGATTTTTTCTCTACTTTGGGCCTTCATATTATTAGATATAAACATAATCTCGTTAGCCTAATGACCAGAGCGACTATCGTCAAACCTTCCTCTTTAGAATGAGCCCTCAACCAGCCCACAATTTGCTGAAATAAGGACAGCATTTGTTTTCCCGCAAACCCATATTTTCTAGTAAGATTCTAGTTGTAACCAGCGCATAGACTACCGCCTTAAGGGTGTGGGTCGGATTTTGACCTTGGTCGTAGTATCGGTGCCCTCCGCATTTGTAGCTAGGAGCGCTAGTGTTTTTAGTCACTGTTTTACCGATTCAGTCACTGTATTGGTAAAATATCGGTAAAATAGTGACTAAAAACGCTAGCGCTCCTAGCTAAAAATGCCATGGAACTAATACTTGCACCAAAATCTCCCGTATAGGGATCTACTTCGTAGATTTCGTTTGCTGTGTTTAAACACGTATAGTTTAACATAATAAAGGTTTCATTGACATTGTATGTGACCCTGAATTCCGGGATGCCTACATTTTGGTCTATAAGAATCCTAAATCTCTCGATATTTAAGAAAATGTATGTGTCTCGACAATGGCAGCACTGTCGCTTCGTCCAATATTTGTGAAACTGCGCTACATGCTGCCGAATAATGCAAATTACGCCTTGAAAACGCAAAAGTAGGCCATATATGGAAGCATCCCGTAATTGTGGGTCTTTTATCTAGCGATTGTGACTACGTAGGGGTCCCAAATGTGCGTTAGAGAGACAGCAAACGAAATCTACGGAACCCTTGCAATCTTGTGTACGTATACAGTATCTATCGGTGTGTTAAGGTACTACCACACTCGCACTCGACCAAGGTCAAAATCCGACCCACACCCTTAAGTCCCGTTCCCCCAATTTCCATCTAGGGAGCAGGGCTGACATGCCCACACTACTCTCCAACCATCATCGTAGGAGGGTACGTATAACGGGATTTCCCCACCGCCCTAAAACAAAAAAAGCAGTAAGAACAGAACCTAATCGAAGAGCCCCAGTTCTTTTCGCCTAATTGGGTCTTCACGTAATCGGGGCTAAAGGACACCAGTCTTGATGCATAGTTGTACGAATGGACCGCGGATGAAATAATTTCTGCTTGGCTTCGTTTAGGGACAACTTCGCCTTCAACCTCCCCAATCTCCGCCGCTAATTCCGCGCCGCAAACGGGACTTCTGTTCAGAATTCCGTTACGAGAGCCGGCGATAAATCTGCGCGAGCGAATCACGCGATTCTCGGACAAATCGCGGGAAACGGTCGATTGCGAGTGGCGATCCGCGCACGACCACGTGACAATCGCTCAGAGCACGTGCTCGACATCAATTATCGTCGAAACGAGCGAAACATCCGAGGCAGAATTCCACGCGAACCGACGGCTGGTCCCCTCTCGAATACAGATGCGCCGCGGGATCGCATTGCGGGTGTTTCGCAACGCGAAGAAAGACGGTGATGCCTCCCGGAAACAGATTGTTCGATCGCCTTCAGCTCCGTTTCAATGGGGTCTCTTCTGGTCTAAAGCGTCTACAACTTGTTTGGACATTTTTCCGACGAAATCTATACGACCGTTTTGTATCGAGATGCCGCGCACGTATTTACTACTGTTTAGGCTAGACAATGTAATTTTTTGAAATCGGAATACTTCGAAATTGTAGACACATACACTTACAATTGCAAAACACACCATTTAAGCTTCTGCAGTCGGAGCTGTTTTAACTTAAAAATTAAACATTTCTTCCGACCTAGAGTAATTCCATTGTATATACTTTTTCATTTTATTTCATATGTGTGTAGTAATTGATTAGTAGACTGCGGATCTTTATGCAAAATAAAAAATGTTTGCATTGATTGCAGGACACAGGAGCCAAATGAAAATAGTATTCTTCTTTTAATTAGCCTATTAAGCTGAAACTAATACGATGATGTCGTTAAATATTTTTAAAATGTCCACTACTTTACATTACAAATACCCATTTTTGTCATAAATGCATAAAATCCGCAGTCTACTGATTAGATACCAACATATTTAATAATGTGAACAATATTGTGAATAATGGTACAGTCATTTTTAGTGGTGACTCTCTCAGAGTTACCCCTCGACTGCTAAGGGTTAATTCTTGTTATAGTGTGTATAAAACTAATAACTCTGTCCCTAGTAGCACAAAAATATTGGATAAATATTTTTTAAGTCACACTTTTTAATATGAGAAAAATATTTCTTCCTATCTTATAAGTTAGGATAAAAAAGAATATTTGGTACTTAATATAAAATAAATATTTTATGTATATTTGAATATTAAAAACAGATTGAATCTGATATAAATATTTATCCAATATTTTTGTGCTACTAGGGGTTATTCATACAGTTACAAACAAATGTGTGGAGAGAAAGATATCGTGCCTGGAGATCATCTCAAGTGCATATTTTCCGAGATCTGAAGCAATGTTTTTAAAAATGGAATGGTACATAGCTTTTCGAGGCAGCTGTAATGGAAAATAAATTGGCTCGAAGCATTCTTCGAATGTTATTCGATTATTAATTTTGCAATTGATCAGAGAACACACCAGTATCAGTGTGTCTTTTAACTTCTAATGATGGGGTCGCAACACTTGTGGAACGAATGTGCTCCAAGAATATGCAAAATATAAAAGGCGATTGTTTCAAGGTTCTAGACCAGAAGACTCCCTTAGGCGCGGCGTCCACCGGCATTCGAGAAAAATGAAAAAGTTTCGTCGGGTTGATCACTCCCGACACGTGCAACACGCACGCGGAATATTCGCTCGCAAATACTGTCTGCACTCTAACGCTCTTCTTATAAATAGACCGCGGAGCTTGACGCATTTATAGCGTTCGCGAGCACGCAAAAGATAACAAAAAGATCCGATCCGATGGATCTTCAACAAGACCTTCTTTTTTCGCTTTCAACGCTAAACTGGGCAGATTCGAAATTACGTAATCAAGCATTTATTTATGAGCGCACAGAAATTAATTCGACTGTTTTATTTCGTGTGCGCATCGCGTCACAAAGAGAACCGTCAGTACAATAACGACAACTCAATATGACCATAGGTGCGACATCGAATGAGTCAGGTGCAATCACGTGCAGTGTCGCCAGATCAAAACTAGTGTCCCCACTCTACCTTCCCCTTCTACGACGCTCCCCCACGCTGCCGCCGCGCAGTGGGACGAATGGCCATTTTAGGTGGAAAAAGTCATGTCAGAAAATAGATATAACATTCATACATACTTCTTTGGGAATGTTCACTGACCCTAATTATACCCATAATAATTCATTTGAAAACTTCGAACCGTAATCCGGCGAAATCGTACGTTTATATTCGTTACAAAGAAAATTGTGTCAGAGCAATAAGTAAGAATCTTTTAGCTTCTATGCACGATTTTCTAAATTAATATAAATAAATGTTTACATGAATGTTCACAAAGTTCGTTAGCAAAGTCCTTTACAATAATTTTTAGACATTGTTTAAGTACCAGTTTTCTACGTCATTTAGTTGACTTTAATAGAGCAGAACTAGCAGGCGCGGGCGAAGGCGGTCTTGAAACTTTTTTTGTTTATAAATTCAAACTATACTAAAGAGATTCTGACAAAAAAAACCTGCGGAATGCTTCGGATCCGCCTGCTACAATTTTTTAAATTTCTGTATCACCGTGCGTATGGTGCACCTCAATAGTGGACTGAATGGACATGCTACGCGAGAAAAAGTCATATAAACACTTATTTATTTCTTCTAAGAGTCACAGAATTCATTTAGTGCCTTCAGAAACGTGAAACTGAAAGTATCACTTCGTTAGACTGCAGCGAGCGAAATTCTTTTCTTCAGCTAGCTTGCTTAGAAAACTTACCTTTAGTTTTAAGCAGTACTTTTTCATTATACATTTTTTCTAAGTGCCATGGAGAATGTTACTACCCGTAAGTACCTATTTGATCATATATAAGTTATTTAAATAATGTTTTCCGTAAAGATTTTTATGGTTTTACAAATACCATTTTTGTATGGCATGTAACCCACTTGAAAATTGAATAACTAAAAAATCTTGCCATAAAATTTGCGTAGAAGTTACTTTAGACTGTTTGAAACAAATTCCCGCAGAAATTAGCTGCTGATATCTTCTACATTGTTTGTATTTTATTTTTTAGATTCAACTGTTTCAGTATCGAAACTAGAAATTTTTTAATTATGGATATCGGATAGCATTTCAAAAATTTCCGTGTAAATACAAATTACGATTTAATGGCAATGCTATTAATTACTTCTGATCCAATTGTAAATGAATATGTGATACCACAAAAAGACATAAATTTATTACCAAAAGGTGTATTAGATCTTACTATGACCGAAACTTCCGTCTAATACCACAAGTATTCTTAGTTTACAGCGACAGTGATATTACCAAAGAACTATTGTTATACTTTTTTGTAGTTATATTGTTATATTTAGATTTTATTGTTATACTTACTTAATAATACTGTTACATTTTTTATTTATTATTTAATATTATTATTGCATTTTTTATTTCTTTTTATATTTGTTTATATAATTTATATAATATTTCTTACATAAATACTATTTTTAAAGGCTGTATATATGTTAAATCTAATTTCTTGACCCAACACAAAATTTGAATCGGTTTCAAGAAGCGTGATCTATGATTTTTTTCCACCGAGTTCAATTTTCTTAAAATTTCCTTTATATTAAAAATCGAGTGCTAAATTGATAATACTTTATCTATAAAAAATTACATACAATTCAAAAATTTTGTTTGCGATTAAAATTACCATAAACTTAAAGATTGAGATCTCCTCTTTACAACGACACCACATACGTCAAAATCACTAGCCGCATCTGATGCGTAGGATTTTTTTCCACCGAGAATAGCCATTCGTCCCACTGTGCGCCGCGGCCCGGTCACGTGACGGGCATGTGCCCGATACTGGCAAAGAGGGGGTCTCTTTTTCTTCTGAATTCGTGCTTCTACTCCCCTTGTCTGGCGTCACTGGTCAGGTGTAGCACGCGTTGAGCAATTTTCCGAACGTCGAGGCGCGAGTAACAAGGGCGAAGATTACAACAGATTTACTCGGAAGCTCTGCTTATATACGCGTGTGATCTCATCTTTGGCATCCTCCCGCGAGAACGCTGGAAAACACATCGCGCAAAGCCAAGGTGAGAGGTAATTGGGAAATCCGAGTGGAGGTTTCCGTGTGCCTTTCAATCTTTCACCGATATCGTTATGCCATGGCGATCTATTTCGATAAAATTTCTCTAGAATTATTCAACGATTGTTTTCGATAGTGTTACGATAGTGTTCCAACTTTCCTCTAGAGTTGGAAGGATCATAGGCGCAACAAAGAGGAGTTATTATGCATATCGTCGCGCGCCAGAGAACTTCCGATCACGAGCGACCAAGAATCTCGTGAATCGAGTCGACCTTGAACGGGGTAAATAGAAGCGCATTGTTTTTAAATTTCTTTCCATGACCTTTTCGAGTCGATCACAATAGATTCGCCGAATAATGGTGGCTGCCAAGAATTTTCATAGTAAAATCAGTAACGAGGACGAATGGCGACGATGACGACACAACGACGACGAGAGGATGATGGCGAGCCACGTCGGCGACCCAGTCGGTAAATCCCCGTCGCCAGAATGTCTGCAGCGGCGGAAGATAGTCTTCTCCGCACCACCTCCCAACGATCTTGATACTCCGATCATTAGAACGAGCCGAGTACCTCGGCCAAATAAAGCGAGAGATGCGCCGGCGACAACGCGACCGACAAAGGCCGACGAACGCACGACAGAGAATCCATTCTTAGCGGTTGTTTAAATTACGAAACGCTCGATGATGGCATCTTGGCATTGATTTCTGCGCGTACAGGGTTTAGCCGAGATTACATTTATCCTCGAAACCCCGAAAAACCGGCTTCTCCAGCTCGCCAGCTTAAACGCTTCCGATTTCTAGACCAATTGAACAACATACAGTGGTACCATAGTCATACTCGAACACTTTTAAAAGGACGATAAGTTTTTCATATTCAGATCATACGACTTTGATTTGTTTTAGAAGTTAGAACAATTTATTTACTTCATGACGTGAAAAAGAAATTTTGAAAAAATTGCAATTGGTTGGAATTGCAAAGAAAATGATAAAAGTTGGTGTTTACAACTTTTTTGCGTGGACCAATATTGAAAATTTAAAAAATAAGTTTTGTAAATCTGTGTCGATTATCAATTATACAAATTGGTAGATGCGGGAAACAATTACAGGTGTTGAAACTGGAAGAAATTCTTAGATTTGTTTCAGTTATAGACTGAATCTCGTAAAAACTGCAATTTTCACCATCTTTAATATTATATACCAACAGTTTTCAATCCCTGATTCAAAACAATGAAGAAATTAAAAGAATTGACGTTGAAATATTAATTTAAATTTATTAAAATCGTTCAAGGAAATACAGTAGCGGACAAAAGTTTAAGACCGCTCTAAAAAAGACGATAACTTTTTTAATATTGTACTATACAATTTGAACTTTTTGGGGAAAGCTAGAATAATTAGTTTACTAAAGGATGTGAAAAGAAATTTTTTAAAAAATTGCAATTGATCGGAATTGTGGAAAAAATACTGAAAGTTGAATTTTTAACTTTTTTATGTGGGCCTATATTGAAAATTTAAAAAGTACGTTTTGTAGATCTGTGTCAATTAAACATATCCTGAAAATTTCATTAAAATCGGTCGACGTTGCAATGAGCTACAAACGTTTGAAGATGGTAAAAATTTCAGATTTTCAAGATTTTCGGCAATGACCATCTTTAAACGTTTGTAGCTCATTGCAACGTCGACCGATTTTAATGAAATTTTCAGGATATGTTTAATCGACACAGATCTACAAAACGTACTTTTTAAATTTTCAATATAGGCCCACATAAAAAAGTTAAAAATTCAACTTTTAGCATTTTTTCCACAATTCCGATCAATTGCAATTTTTGAAAAAATTTCTTTTCACATCCTTTAGTAAACTAATTGCTGTAGCTTCCCAAAAATGTTCAAATCGTATAGTACAATATTAAAAAAGTTATCGTCTTCTTTAGAGCGGTCTTAAACTTTTGTCCGCTACTGTAAGTAATAGTAATATGTCTTCTGCTTCTTGCAATCGATGCAAACGAGTTTTATTTTGCATACAGATCCGCAGTCTATTCATGAGATACCCGGGTACCCGAGTAATTTTTGTTTACCCGGATACTCACTGGTATCTACTCTAAACGATATCTCAAACGATAGCTCTGCTTTAAACGTGTGTAGCTTATTGCAACGGTGACCTATATAATTAACACAGTTCTACAAAATCTATTTTTTAATTTTTCAATACAGGACTCCATAAAACTGAGTTTTTTCAAACATTTAGAAGTTAGAAGTTTACTAAATTATACAGGGTATTTCACCTAACTTGACCACCTTAAATATCTTTGTTGTTTCTAAGGATACGTCAAATGTCTGAAGGACAAAGTTGAATGGTAAAATGGGGCTCATACGATGCCAAAAGAATTTTTGTTTTTATGTAATTTTTTTTAGAGATATGAAGGTCACCTTCATTTTTTTAAATGGAATGAGGTATTTTTTAATACATCAATCGATGCAACTGGACATTCGTTATAAAAAAGTACTAACCTATGTATGTCGAAAAGTTAATAGTTCAGGAGATACATATTTCAATTTAAATAACTCTAAAATACCATTATTGTCGTACTAAGACGTTAGTGTTTACTTACTAGTATTTTAGAGTTATCTAAATTGAAATATATCTCCTGAACTATTAACTTTTCGACATACATAGGTTAGTACTTTTTTTATAACGAATGCCCAGCTGCATCGATTGATGTATTAAAAAATACCGCATTCCATTTAAAAAAATGAAAATGAGCTTCATATCTCTAAAAAATTACATAAAAAAAATTTTTTAATATCGTATGAGCTCATCCTACCATTCAACTTTGTCCTTCATACATTTGACGTATCTTTAAAAACAACGAGGATATTTAAGGTGGTCAAGTTAGGTGAAATACCCTGTATATAAAGAAAGTTTCAGGAAAAATTGTAATTGACAGAAATTGCAAAGAAAATAGTAAATATCGATTTTACAATTACAACTTATAAAGTAGTTTAACCAATTAATAGCAACTTTTAAAAAAAATATATATATAAAGGCAAGTGTATAACCGATAACAAACAACCCGGTATATGTATATGCCGGATGACTCTATATAAAGGTACTATAAAGCAGAAATATCGATGGTAGCCATATTTAACTTTCCCGATGCCTAAGCCGATTATAGTCGCCGGCACCCCGTATCGATTGTATATTAAGAACTGTAACGGTAAATGGCTGCGAAGATACTTATCAGACGAAAATTGCACGATAATGGAAGAATGAGCAAACGAGGTTGCGTAACTTATTATCAAACTTTATACTAGCACTCGCAATGAGAATAAACAACCAGAAATGGCATCGCCTCTGTTATACATACATACAGAATAATATCTCTGAATACTTTCTCACTGCAGTAAACATACTAAGAAATTCAAATTTCAAGCTACAAGCAGTCAATGCTTTTACATTTTAAATATTCCCAGTATAATTGGTAAAAGTCGTAAGATACAGAACGAAATAAATAATGGCACGGAAATAACAGCTTTAAAAAAGGTTCATTGGACTCTACATGTCTAATAAATTTGTCATTTTATTAACTTTGCACTCACGAGTGTGGCTGCACATTTTCTTCCAGCAAAATTTCTAGTATACATTCCAAGAACACTTCTCTTAGTACAGGAGAACCTCGCTCATTGCACACTAGCGATTCCCATCACAAGCTGTTACAAGTCCTGAAACTTGTGGTGGGGATTGCGGTGGCTACGTAATATTCCGAGCAGCTCCAGGAGTGGAGCGGGGAAGTGGAAAAACAGATCGTTTTCT
Source organism: Lasioglossum pauxillum (assembly GCA_933228785.1). Classification (NCBI taxonomy): domain Eukaryota; kingdom Metazoa; phylum Arthropoda; class Insecta; order Hymenoptera; family Halictidae; genus Lasioglossum; species Lasioglossum pauxillum. The sequence goes on along the minus strand of OW121705.1, from coordinate 39,434,463 downwards.
TGGTTGCATCTTCGTCCCACTATACAAGGTGTCCGCGATAATTTGTAACAGCGTGTTTTTCGTAAACAATAAACACTAGAAAGAAAAACGAAGAGAAGGAAGTTGTAGAATATTTTACTAGCAATATGATAGCGTATCTCAATTATTTATATTTTTAATATTTTTCTAGAAACGAAGGTGACCTTCATTTTTTAAAATGAAATGCTACATATTTTTATGACCCTGAAAACCATTGTATACCAGCTGGTTGAACTCGTCTTAATGGCAGCTTTCATTTGATGTAAAAAAATGTGTAGCATTTCATTTACAAAAATGAAGGTCGCCTTTGTTTCTAGAAAAATATTAAAAATATAAAAAATTGAGATACGCTATCATATTGCTAGTAGAATATACTACAACTTCCTCCTCTTCGATTTTTTCTCATGTTTACCGTATACGAAAAAAACGCTGGTACAAATTATCGCGAACACGCTATATGTATTATAATTGTATTCTTTGTCCACGAGGAGATGGCAAAGAGAAACTTGTACCTACGTATCTATGCACCCACCACTTGATATATGGACCGTTTATTTTGAAAGTGGTGTAAGTCCATTTTTGAAAAAAATGAGATACACGTACAGTAGCGGACAAAAGTTTAAGACCGCTCTAAAGAAGACGATAACTTTTTAAATATTGTACTATACGATTTGAACTTTTTTGGGAAGCTAGATCAATTAATTTACTAAAGGATGTGAAAAGAAATTTTTTAAAAAATTGCAATTGATCGGAATTGTGGAAAATATACTAAAAGTTGAATTTTTAACTTTTTTATATGGGCCTATATTGAAATTTTAAAAAATACGTTTTGTAGATCTGTGTCAATTAAATATATTCTGAAAATTTCGTCAAAATCGGTCGATTGCCGAAAATCTTGAAAATCTGCAATTTTTACCATCTTTAAACGTTTGTAGCTCATTGCAACGTCGAACGATTTTAATGAAATTTTCAGGATATGTTTAATTGACACAGATCTACAAAACGTATTTTTTAAATTTTCAATATAGGCCCACATAAAAAAGTTAAAAATTCAACTTTTAGTATTTTTTCAACAATTTCGATCAATTGCAATTTTTTAAAAAATTTATTTTCACATCCTTTAGTAAATTAATTGCTCTAGCTTCCCAAAAAAATTCAAATCGTATAGTACAATATTTAAAAAGTTATCGTCTTGTTTAGAGCGGTGTTAAACTTTTGTCCGCTACTGTAATTCATGCTTAATTTAATGTAAATAAAATTTTAAAAAAATAAAAAAAACAAGAGAAAATGGACTTACGCCATTTTCAAAATAAATGGTCCATATCTACTTCGCGTTGCAAGTATCTCGCAATGGCCTAAGTCGCCTGGCGAAGAAAACACAAAAACCTATCGAGTGTGATGCGGTCATGACCTTCCGCTGGCCCTTCAGAATTGTGACGAAATTTTCAGAATACAATAACTGATACAAATCTACAAAATGTATTTTTAAAAATGTTCAACATAGAGCCCCATAAAAAGAAATGGTGGTTTTTCGTAACGAAAAATAATTTCAATTTGATTATTTCATGTGAGAATTATGAAGATATGTTAAACTAGAAAATTGACAATTCAATGTTCGTCAAAATCCTTATCCCGTTGCTAAACTTGTCGATGCATGATGTATGATTTTCACTGTGAACAAGTGTACGACTAAATGACGTCACCGTGGCCGAAAGGAAATTGTCGATTTCAAATTGTCTCGTTCTTCAAACACCGTGTTCGACAGTTCCGAGCAGTGGCTATAAAAGAGAGCATTTGATAGGTGGTTGATCAACGGGTGCGCACAATGGCGCACGGAACAACGTGAAAAGAAACCTTCACTGCGAATACACAGAACAACCAGCGATTCGGAGAAAAAGAGTATGACTGGTTGGGGAGAGAGGGGGAAATCCAATGACGAATGATATGAAACGTGCGAGATTAGAGTGAATCCAATTTGTCTCGAATGCGACACGCGGCTGCAAACGCGCACCGATACACGCGGCCGCGTGTGTGCACGTGCATCATCTCCGATGCCCGGTGACGTTCATTCTTTCTTCCGCAACAATGCCGACTAATTAACCGCTGCGTCTACTCGACCTTGCAATTAATCGTACTGTTGCGCGTGTCTACATATACGCTTCCGGCGTAATCCCTGATACATGGCCGATAGTCTTGCTAATTACGGGTGTGCCCGTTCCAAATGACGCTTTCCATCAGAAATAAAAAGATCGAGTTTAGCGTCTCTGTACACATGTTCCCCCCGGTAGAAGCCTGTGCTAGGTCGAGATAGTTTGTCATCAGCAGACTTTTTTATTTACGAAAATGGGTAAAGCAGAATTTAACAGAACATTATTTTATTTTAGTCATCAGAGTCCCGATGCAAGCAAAACCGAAACTTATTTAATTCATTGATTTTCCGAGTCCTCAGAATTCTTCCAAATTTTGTAGAAATGAAGCTACAGTAAATCCTCTATGAAAGCAAAAATCGGCTCGGTTATATCGGCACAGTTCAAAGGCCCGTGCGTCCTCACAATGTAACACCAATATAAAATCTTTTTTATTATAACTTATTTTTTTATGAAACTTTCACCAATATATTTGTGGCATTTTTTGAATTAAAATAAGACCAAACACGATATCATTTCAACTGTATTTAGTGGTTTAATTGACGATGAACGTTTCGGGCGCAAGGAAGGACAACTGTACACATGTTCCCCCTGGTAGAAGCCTGTGTTAGGTCGAGATAGTTTGTCATCAGCAGACTTTTTTATTTACGAAAATGGGTAAAGCAGAATTTAACAAAACATTATTTCCAACTCGTTGCGATTATTCAAATTTTTATTTTAGTCATCAGAGTCCTGATGCAAGCAAAACCGAAACTTATTTAATTCATTGATTTTCCGAGTCCTCAGAATTCTTCCAAATTTTGTAGAAATGAAGCTACAGTAAATCCTCTATGAAAGCAAAAATCGGCTCGGGTATATCGGCACATTTCAAAGGCCCGTGCGTCCTCACAATGTAACACCAATATAAAATCTTTTTTATTATAACTTATTTTTTTATGAAACTTTCACCAATATATTTGTGGCATTTTTTGAATTAAAACAAGACCAAACACGGTATCATTTCAACTGTATTTAGTGGTTTAATTGACGATGAACGTTTCGGGCGCAAGGAAGGACAACTGTACACATGTTCCCCCGGTAGAAGCCTGTGTTAGGTCGGGATAGTTTGTCATCAGCAGACTTTTTTATTAACGAAAATGGGTAAAGCAGAATTTAACAAAACATTATTTCCAACTCGTTGCGATTATTCAAATTTTTATTTTAGTCATCAGAGTCCTGATGCAAACAAAACCGAAACTTATTTCATTCATTGATTTTCCGAGTCCTTCGGATTCTTCCAAATTTTGTAGAAATGAAGCTACAGTAAATCCTCTATAAACGCAAAAATCGGCTCGGGTATATCGGCACAGTTCAAAGGCCCGTGCGTCCTCACAATGTAACACCAATATAAAATCTTTTTTATTATAACTTATTTTTTTATGAAACTTTCACCAATATATTTGTGACATTTTTTTAAATAAAATAAGACCAAACACGGTATCATTTCAACTGTATTTAGTGGTTTAATTGACGATGAACGTTTCGGGCGCAAGGAAGGACAACGTGTGGGAAAGAAAGAGACGCGGAGAGTCGCAGTCGCTTCGGCTGTCCTTCTCTACGTTCAGCTCGGCCTCAAAAGATTAGTGTCCCGTCTGCGATAAATGCAAACGAATCTCCTCGAGGCTTTTGCGTGTATAGAGAATAATTTACTGTATTTACTTGGTCAACTATCCAGATGTTACTTCAATTTCTCTGTTGATTGAAATTTTGAAAGATCATTTCCCAACCGCCAGGTTCTATTGTCGATGCGCGCGCAAATGTAAATTCGTACTCAATTGTGTCAATCGATCAACAGATTTACATAGTCGTATTTTTTAACGATTTTACCCACGCGGAAACTAAACGGCGGACAACGCCCAAGGTGTTAAAGACGTAAGAAACCTTTCAGCTGGTAGAATAAGAATTTCTCTACATAGTCGAGAGTTTATGAGGGTTTATAGACCGCGTTCGATCCAACAGGTGGCCATTTTTAACCTTTTCTGTCGACACCGTTGGTAAGACACTTGACAACAGGAAGGTGACGCGACAAAATGAGTTTCAATAAAACTTCTACGCCCAAATGGAACACAAATCGCTTGTAGGTTTGCTCGCACAAGTTTTGTCGTAAAGTGACGAAATTAGTGTCCGTAAAACAGTGATAAAGATCGCATTTGGAAAGAATACAATTGACTAAACCAGGGGTCGGCAACCTTTCGAGTCGGAAGAGTCAAAAATTACAATTTACAAAATTTCAAAGTTTTTAAAGAGCCACAAAATATTTTCTTGCCAACAATAAATAGTACTCGCATAAATAATGTTATTTGATAAAAAAAAACTAATCTATTTATTCATAAGAAAAAACATCCAAAGAGTCGCATGTGGCTCGCGAGCCGCAGGTTGCCGACCCCTGGACTAAACACCTAATAGAAATAATAATGATGAAAACCATGCTGGGGAATGTAGGTCCTCCAACACGATATGTAAGCATATTAAGTCGAAAAGCCCATTTTTCCGTAAAATTCAATCGCAGCGCCAGCATGCAAGTGTGTTTACCAAAACGACCTGTTACGCTGCACACGCAACAGAAACAAGCAGCGACGATGAAAGGCAACCTGGTGCAATCGTGTCTCATTTAAACAGCTTATTTGAATGTTGCATAGATAGAGAGCGAATTTCTATGCCGCGAAGAAGAGTGGCAGAGATAAATATAGAAGAAATGAAACGGAGTCAAGATATGAAAAACTTTGAACAGGGCATGTCAATTATCATGACACGGCTGCTGCGAAATCAAATAGGCACTACAAGTCGAACAGATGTTTCGCATCATCTGCGGATTTGGGAAAAGGAGCAACACCTGGAACGAGACTAAACACATGAAAATGTTGGACAATGGCTAAGAACTTCGCTTCTCTTGGCTAACAAAATTACCACAATTTTGCTGACGATCGTAGATACAGCTGAAACTGAATTGAAATCTTTTAACTTGAAGATCAAGATACTTTTCCCGTTGATAATTCGATGTGCGTCGCATCATGCTCTCCGGCATTATGGCACGCAGTGTGGACTATGCAGAACATGACAGAAATCGATACTGATTAACCCAGAAAGGACACAGCCAATGCGAATGATTCCGTACATATGAGAATGAGCGTAAGCAACACTGAACTCGAGGCAAGGGCAATTCGTTCGACAGTGAATCCGTGTAAAGCATGCAAACGACATCAGAATCGAAAGGCTACCCACAATTTTCTTTCGATATTAGGCGACGATGTTTCTTTCGCAATAAGAAAATCTCTATTCCCTTTTCAAGTTATCCGCTGGACACCGCTTACAAGGAGAGGTCACAATGGCGAGGTCGTCGATTTTAATTAAACTTTTTCTCTGGCGAATCTAGAGCAAAAATAAGCACACCCATATCCGAGTGTTTTTGACAATACTAATTAGTTATGAAGATAACATTTAATTTTATGATATCCAGATAATATCTAGGTATATTTAATTTCTTAATCATATCTTAATTTTTCCGGGCTTTATCTGATTTCAATGTTCTCAGTACGCAACAGTATTGATATCTGACAGATCTATTTTTTATAACATGAACCAAGTTTGTTATGTAATTATGAAGTCTGAAGTCGAACTGCCCTTTGAAGTAAATTTCAAATGAAACACTTCAATAGTAGGGAGTTAAGAAATACAAAGGGTTAAGAAATGCAGTATGTGAAAGAATTGTCTAGATATCATAAAATTAAATATTACTTGTCTTGATAAATAATGAATATTGTCAAAAACGTTCTACAATAATATGAGTCAGCTTATTACCACGTTTTTATTAGCTCGCTTTCTTGTTTGTTTGTCTGTTTGTTCGGTACAAATTTTGCAATTGATTTTTTAACTTCCCGATTTTATAGGGAAGTTATTGTAATTACACCGAAAATCGATTTTTTAGTAGATCTTCACGTTTCATGGTCATTAGAGTCATTTTAGACTATTTTACCACGTTTTTTATCAAAATGTTCGCATGTGTGTGCGCGTGTGTCTGTTTCTATGGTATCAAATTTTTCGTTAACGTTTTCTGAAAAAGTAACAACGCGATCAGAATGATGAATGATGCAATCGATGTGCCCCGTCGTAACTTAGAGCTGATTAGATTTTGGTCCATATTGGTCAAGTAGTTTTTTAGATTTTTACTTTTTTTCGAAAAGAGTTGATTCTACAGTGCAATTTATAAGGGAGGACAACAATTTTCCACCAAAGAACCAAACGCAATTACATAAAAAATTTTTTTAATTTCTTTTAGATTTAAAAAAAAATTTTTTTTTAACTGATGCTAATGGTACCGTTTGGAATAATTGAAAGTTATTCCAATGCAAGAGTGAATTTATCATCTCTACTCCCAAGAATACATTTTGGGAGAATATCGATGAAAGTACAAAAAAAAAACGATGTTAGCGATGTTGGCGAAGGAGTAACGAATCGGGAAGTTCTTTGTGTGACTCTTGGAGAGTCACACACCAAATAAAAAACATTAATAGCAGTAGGCCCTACTAGCCATGCGTATCACTAACCCTCTCGCAAGAGCAGTCCTACTCGCGAGCGAGCGAAGCAGGCGAGCAACAATAGCCCTCTAGTTTTGCTTTAGATTCGCAAGAAAAAGTTCAATTAAAATCGACGACCCCACCCACCACTGTAACTTTTCCTTCTTATGTAGTACCAAAACGAAAGGATATCTCATATTCTATCCTTTTCCTCTACGAAATCACTTCATGATCTACTGGACAACTTTATGGGAACCATAAACTCTCGACCCACTCAAGAACAATGTCAAGCCGAATAGGTACCCTGCTGATCCGCAATGCGTCGAAAGCCATTTCCGGCTCATCGTCTTATATCGAAAGAAAACTGTAAAAACCATTTCAGCAGAGCTGAGAATGTTACAAAATTTCTATATAAAATAAAAGTTGACCAAATAAACGTTGGTCATCACTCGACAAACTCAATAAAGAACATCCCAAACTCAACTTTTAGCGATGCCTACATAGTTCATTTGAAGAGTCAATCCTTTGGTAGTACATATTGTAGATCATCAGGGATCTCTCAATTTTCATTCATCCCTATCTCGATTTATGTAATAATTCCGATACATTTACTGTCCATTAATTTATGTACTCCCTTATTGCGAAGAAAATTTATTTGGTCAATTTGAAAGATTTCCTACCGATGCATTCGATTCGAACATTTTCTAAACGCAACGATACTTAAACTACTTACGCATGCACCCCATTTTCAGTGATATCACAAATATTTGGAAAATAGGACGGTGACGCAAGCAGCGGTTACTAGCCGGCGTCGAAGTGTTTGCATTGGGAACAGAGTCGAATCCAATCTCGGATAAAAGCAAATTCACCAATCATTTCAATAATTCATCTTATTAATGATTCGTGTACACCGCAACCGAGAAAATGAAACGAAAATGTCCAAATAAGGACATTTCAGAATAATTAAAAATATCAATAATTATTAATAAATGATATTAAATCGTTCCATCATATGTATGTATAATGTATATCGCTTCTTTTTCTATTCTAAACAACAGAGAAGCAGTATTCTATTTTAACAATTTATAAAAAATAAATTAATTTTACAAAGCATCATATAGAATGCTTTCTACGTGATGCAACTAATGAAAACTTTTCATTAATGTAAACTCAGTATACGCCCCTTCGAAATAAATAAATTTTTCTGATGAGAGGAACATTGTACGCGCACACAATGTTTATATTATTCTTTTTCCACGGTATTATTTTGATTCCCTCGATGCATAAATTTGAACAACGTTTAATAATACCGAGCAGCCTTTATTCCCGCAACGATACCAAACAGAAAAAAAAAGATGAAATAAAAGAAAAAGCTTTTAACCCGACACAATACGTAACGCTTGGTTGCACGTACATATATGTAGAGTTCATCGAACGAGCCTTCGATTTATGTACTCGCATATGTAACAGTAATTATCGCGAGTAATTAATAGTCTAACGGCAGCGTTCGACAGTCGCACTAATGCGCGCCGCTAAGTGATTACGAAAATATTTACACACAAATGAGGTATTAATGCCGTATAGAAAAGGAAGGTTTGATCTGCAAAAATGTGCATTCCCCCTTATCACGAGAAATTAATGCCGTTTGACCGTCATTTTATAATTCTTTGTCAGGTTACCACCCGGTAATATTGGGTTGGCAAGAAAGTAATTTCGGTATTTTAAAGTGAAATAAAATCGAATTTCTTTATTCAAGCGATGAACTGCAATCAAAATTTAATTAAAATATTGTCTTATTTATTCGTTTTGACAAAAGATCATCGAACAAAAGGGAAAATATCTTATTCGTTAAAGTTCATTGCTTGAATAAAAAAATTGGGCTCTGTTTCACCTTAAAATACCGAAATTACTTTCTTGCCAACCCAATAGATAGACTGCAGATTTTATGCATTTATGGCGAAAATGGTTGAGTGTAAAAGATTATAAGAATTTAAAAATATTGTTATATTATTTTCAACCTGTTAATCATATTAAGAAAGAAAATAAATTCCTTTTTCACTCCAGTTAGTTGCAATTCAGGTATAAAATTTCTATTTTGCATAAAGATCCGCCGGCTAGCAATAACAACATTGAAGAACTCGCACATCATGAAAAATAAAACGTTTAATCTACCTGTTGCGTACAAATAAATAAAATACAGTATCCCGTTAAAAAGTAAAATGGAAACCACCACCGTATCTAATTAATCTATTCCAACAGAATAAACAATTGTTAATACGCGCTCCACAAAATTATATAACATTTTTATGAACTACCCAATAATAACAAAAATATTTCGAGTGACAATTTCAAATGAAACACTCTGTATGTTAAACTGTAAATATATTTATATCTATATTTATTTGTGCTTGTTATGTACTTCCTTCTATTTAAAGCCAAAGCCGTGGGGTATAAGAAGAACGCTCCGCGTACATGCATACATCTTATACACTTAAGATGTTTGCAAAGGGACATAATGTAGGTTAGGTATCTTGAATACTAAACAGAGGCATCTTCGTCAAAATGGGGGTCTATTATGCGCTTTCGCCATTAAGGGGATGCCCTATAGGCACCTTCACAGTGTATAACAATAAACACTTCAAAATTATTGATTAAACTACACGGGAAAATTTCAAACAGGCATAAGCTCTTGAAAATTTGTATGTACATACATACCCTAGCAGCACAAGATATTGTATACACATTCATATAATATCAAAAAGAGATTCAATCTGTTTTTAATATTCAAATATACATACAATATTTATTTTACATTAAGTACCAAATATTATTTTTTATATAAGTTAGGAAGAAATATTTTTCTCATATGAAAAAGTGTGGCTTAAAAAATATTTATCCAATATTTTTGTGCTACTAGGGTAGTTTGTAGTAAAATAGAAATACGAGTATCTACCCTAGCAGCACAAGATATTGTATACACATTCATATAATATCAAAAAGAGATTCAATCTGTTTTTAATATTCAAATATACATACAATATTTATTTTACATTAAGTACCAAATATTTTTTTTATCCTAACTTATAAGTTAGGAAGAAATATTTTTCTCATATTAAAAAGTGTGGCTTAAAAAATATTTATGCAATATTTTTGTGCTACTAGGGTATGTTCGTAAAACTGTTTGGAAAAGAATGTTTACAACTATAAAATTATAACACTAACTTCATTCAAAATCATAACTTGTCAACTCAAAATTAAATAAATGCATCGTACACGTACGTAAGATAATATTGAACTTCCCTTTATATCTCTTACATCACGTTCGTATACAACACAATCTAAAACAAAACTGACCGCGTGATACTATGCATATTTCAGTTTTTCAGTGCAGAACCAATCATCTGTGTATAATTGTTCACTTATATTTCATCACATGAAAAAGATAAAGACAACTCCCCGGCTACCCACCCCTTGCCTACCCCACCCTTAAGGGAGTCTCTGTAATGGTACCATGTGCATCGCACAGAAGACTCCCGTAAATCGTACGGAATGAATGAAAACTACTCTTATCCCCTTAGTTTCGAAGAAACAAATACAATACTGCATACAGTATAGAATACTTCTCGCTGCATACAGATAATTGTGAGAAATTGATCGCGAGAATGCAGTGGTGCGGTTCGTGATTCTTGTCACTGGAACCATATGTTGTTCTAGCTAGGAGCGGCACGAATCATTAGTGCTTATGCGAACACGTGGCGTGTCGTACGAAATACAGGAAATAAAAATAAACTCACCTTGAAGCAATGCGCTGCACCGTGCAAAAATTTTCGGGGAGCGGTGACGTTAATTTGCGTAATAATCGACCTGGCGTCTGTCACGATTAATTTCTGTCCCCGGCCGCTGTCCCCGGTAGTAATAAATTATTAATATCTAGAAGCGTTTCCCATAATACTCGACGTGCTCACTAAGGAATTATTCACCACTGAACTGGTTTACACCGCCGATAAACAGGTAATGCCGGCACAGTGTTTCTCCTCTGAAATTGGCGATTAAGTACAAACTATTCGGTAACTTGCAAAATAGTATCGTCGTGGTCGTCGTTCGAACTGATCACGCGATTCGTCTTCTTCGTGTCTGGTCGATCGAACCCGAGATGCAACGTTCTTCAATTTTCTAGTAATTCCTGTGCATCGGTTGCGTTGAGGTTAGGTTTAACATTAAGTACGAAAATCGTGCGAGCCGTTCGGTGACGTCATAACGGGCCCTACGATCCGCCAGAAACGCGTCAGACTACAGATTTTTCTCGCCGAACTTCCGTAAACATTTGCTTCCGGTTTCTTGCATCGGTAACACGAGCAATCGCGTGTTCACATTTACAGAATCCCGATGATCGATATCGTCACAGCCAAATTAGCGATATTCACCGCTCGTTCCTCTCTGAATCGGAACGTTTAATTTATCGAAGCTTGCACTGCCGAAAACGCATTCTCAGTCGTCAGCGTATATGTGTGTGCGTGCACTTGTATACGTATATATGTGTCAGTCGGTAACACAAACGCGGAAGGTAATCCCAGGCGGCGTCGATGAATCTCTTCAGTTTCCTTTTTCGAAACCTTTCGATGTATCGACCGGCTTGTTTTTTCCCGGAAAGTTACGGTACACTAAAGAACGGACACAGATATACATTGAATTTGACCTCTTGCAATGGCGAGAAGAGAGAGACAGAGAGTTGTGCCTCCGTTTTTTTTTCTCGCAGCGATGTATAGAAACGTTTTGCTATCGCTATCCGATGAGATCAGCATGCACGCACTGACATGACATCCGCGAAGAAAGAATCGTCGGAGTAATTGCCGCAACACATAATATCACGTATATCTCTCTCTGTTACTTCCGATTTGTCATTCGATGCCGGGGCTCACGTATTAACACTTAACCTAAGCGCGTCTCGTAAAAATGCCGAATGCACCACCCGTCGGTAGCTCTGGATATATCGTCGCTTCTAACCTTGGAAACGTGAATTTCAGCTTGGTAAGTTTTCAATTTGACGTCGGTTAAATACACACAGAGCGAAGCGATGAACGTTTAAGCGCGGTTCTCGTTGCTGTGTGCTCTCCACCGTGTAAAATCACTGGTCGCTGCCGCGAGACAAGCTTTTTCCACCGGTGAGCCTTAATTCTTGTAAGTATACGTTGATCACTCTTCCACACCGGACGGATGAATAAACCGCGAAGGTTTTCTTATTGAATGGCCGTGGCTATGGTGCCGCGTTATAGGCCGTAAAGCGGCCGGCACGCAGAAAACCGGTGGCGGTCTTGAGAAGCGCACACCCCCGATCGCGCATCCTTCCTGGAGCCCTGGCGAGAGCCAACTGCCCCGCGCGCTTGTACGCCGACATTCAAGGCGATTCCACAAACGACCAGCTGATCGAACTAACGGCCTGGGTGTCCGACTCGCGCACCGGCTCCTTTCCCTCGCTTGGCTCTTGCATCAATGTCACTTCACAGCATCGAGCTACACCTCGCCGAACACGAGCACTACCGAAAAACCAGGTCGTCGCAACTGCACTCGGCGAATTAAACGGAAAACGAATAAACCGGAAAAGACAAACGACGATCGTGCGCCCCCCTCCTGCATACGGTATGATTACCACCTTGTATTAGCGAATTCAACGTTCGATCGTAGGAGGGCACCACTAACCGCAATGGTTGCACAACTTGCACAACCATTCCTGTTATTTTTATTACCGATATCGTTGCTCGAATAATCGACCAAACAAAAGGTTTTGTATTGCTTCGAATGCAAGTCCAGATGTTTTTTTTTTATTTCAGCGATCTCTAAGCGAGGTCTATACAGCTGGATGTAATTTACATTGTGTCGTACAGTTTGAATTACATACATTGTTGTTTAGCATATCCGGTTATATGGACAGGTTGCATTCTTTCAAAAAAGTATAAATACTGATAAATACGCAAGAACGCCTGAATGTTGGATCTGGCAAAGAACATATCGGTTCTAAGGGGTAAAAAGAACCCCATTGTCACAAGACATGGTCTAGGTCTTCCAGTGGTCTTCCAGTTCATAACCACACTTACAAGTTACAGTTGGTATGATCAACAATGCCTACGCGGAACAATCAGCGAAACAATGATGCGGCCAAGCAAAAGACATCGATAACAAACATTATTGGCAAACCGAGGGATTCGGTGCTTGACAGGCAGAATATATAAGAAAAGCAAAGCAGTGGCAGACTCGGCATGATTATCGACATCATCTCCTCGTAAGTCTACATATAGTCTATGTGAGAAAGAGTCCAGAGAAATTTTATGAAACTAGAATTATATTGTAAGAATTTTTTCTTGATGTCGAATATATGTATAAGGGTTGGTTTTTGCTTGAAAGCTAATCGATTGCAGACATTGAAAGGCACTTAAAGAATCAGAAAAAATGATAAAATTGCAATTTTTATATCGTGAGGTGATGTCCACAGCATCATAGAAGATCAAACATTCGGCTGTAAAAATCGACGCACTGCTATATATATGTATCAATATTTGTTCTAAAATAGTACAATATGTTTTAGCGCTTCTAACACTGCACTGAACGACACAACAACTTTCAAAAATGGGATGACTTTTCTCTAAAACGTCAATATGTCGCACGAAATTCAAAATTATCAGAGATGATCTGCAGTTTTCAAATTTCAACGATTAAATTACATTTGTATAGTTTATGTTAGACGGATGCCACTGACCAATAGGATATGGTAGAGGCAACCTAAAATAATTAAATGAAAACCGAAAATTGTAAGAAATGTATTGGGAATGTATATATGATGTATATATAATGATTGTAATTTTTTGAATTAAAATGAGTGATTATGTTATCATTATAACGTGATAAGTTTATGTATATAACTGTATTAAATTGGTCCTTATCACATGTATTTTGGTGGATTTATGGATTAATGTAATTAATTATGCGTAAAGGCAAAAAATAAAAACATATGGTACATATATATATATATATATATATATATATATATATATATATATATACACATATATATACATATTAATTTCTAAAATTAACGTAGAAGAGTTATTTAAATTATACAAAAATTATACGATACATAAATACGTATTTCTGTTTCTGTATTTTTCAATATGTATTTACGTTTAGACTAAAATGCGCAGCCGCGCACAAATTTGCGAACGTGGAGTCAAAGTTAACGTACTATCGGTGCTGTTTCGTAAGCCGTAGGTGAATAAATACGCAAACGAACGGCGGTTATTTGTATTGTTTTATAGTCATTCAAATAAAGAACATCCAAAAAATAAAACCAGATTCTTACTTTTTATAAAGTATATTCTTCACGATTAGGTATCGTTTTATATATTTGGATATTATTTAAAAAAATTTTCCGTTTTTATATATATATATATTAAAGTGTTACAGTGACGAAACAAAATGTGCGGAATTTGGGCCTTGTTTGGATTAAATTCGCCTTTGACCTGCATTTGTGAGAATTTTGTAAAAATAGAACATCGTGGTCCTGAAGCTTTTAAACTCGAACACGACCACTCAGTCAACGTATGATTATGCTAAAACTTCTATATAAATACTGCACTAGCAATACAATAATAAACTATACAATGTTATGTTATCTTTTTATAGAATGGTTATTTCGGATTTCACAGACTGGCAATTGTTGATGATCTCCATGGAATGCAACCAATGAGACTTTACAAGTATCCACAAATTTTTTTGTTGTGCAATGGTGAAATATATAATCATAAACGTGTAAAGCTGATTTTACAATTTATTTTTTCGTTGTTATCCAAAATTTCATTGCTTTATGACTAAATTATACATTTAATTTTATAGATTAGCCAAAAATATGAATTTAAATGTGTTACACAGTGTGATGTAGAAGTAATAATACACTTGTATGAACATCTTGGTGCCGAAAATGTTGCCAAAATGCTTGATGGTGTGTTTGCATTTTGCATAGTGGATATAAAGAAGAGAAAAATTCTGATTGGCAGAGATCCTTATGGCGTTAGACCTTTATTTCGATTAGTTTCTGACGATGGACAACTTGCAGTTTGCTCAGAAAGCAAGGTAACAAAGAACCAGTCATTTATTTCAAGGAGAATCAAAATGTTATTATATTGGAATATGTATACAGGGTCTTGTAGGATTAACAAAACATATAAATTCGAAATGGACATTGAAACCGTTCCCACCAGGTCATTATGAAGAATATGAAATCTTAAACGATGGTCGTACAAAATTATTATCAACAGTAAATTATTTTAAGCCAGGTGACAAACCGAGCTTTCAAGTACATACTCCTTGGAATGGTTTGTTTGTGCGATTTAAATCTACTACCATAAAATTTCTGTAATAAAAATAAGAAAAATCCAATAATATATCACATTTTTTGAAGTGTTGAGTAAAACAAATGTTCATGAGAACATAAGATTGCTTCTCTCAGCTGCTGTGAAAAAAAGATTAATGGCTGACAGGAAAGTAGGATGTTTACTATCAGGTGGTTTAGACTCGAGTTTGATTGCAGCGTTGCTAGTAAAACATGCAAAAGAAGAAAATCTGCCTTATAAAATACAAAGTTTCGCTATTGGAATGGGCGATAGTCCAGATATTATTGCAGCCAGACAGGTTGGAGAGAATAAT
Organism: Lasioglossum pauxillum; assembly: GCA_933228785.1. Taxonomy (NCBI): domain Eukaryota; kingdom Metazoa; phylum Arthropoda; class Insecta; order Hymenoptera; family Halictidae; genus Lasioglossum; species Lasioglossum pauxillum. Next base: position 39,419,051 of record OW121705.1, on the reverse strand, counting down.
TGTTATATTGTACTATATGAAACGATATATTAATATTTGAATGTATTAACATGCCTTTAATTAGGTTGCAGATCATATTGGAACAGAGCATTATGAAATAATTTTTTCGAAAGAAGATGTGGAGGATGTATTGGATAAAGTGATTTATCATTTAGAAACTTTTGATATTACCACAATCCGAGCTTCCATTGGGTAAAATAAAACTATTATAAGAGGATTCTTTTAACCTGAAACTCAATAATAATATCTTAAATTTCAGAATGTATATTATCTCGAGATATATTAAGTATAATACAGATGCAACAGTAATATTCAGCGGAGAAGGTGCAGATGAACTTGCACAAGGATATATTTATTTCAGAGACGCACCTAGTGAATTAGAAGCTCATGATGAGTCTCTTCGATTACTAAAAGATATTTATTTATATGATGGTTTGAGAGCAGATAGAACAACTACTGCTTTTAGTCTGGAACTACGAGTTCCGTTTTTAGATCTTCAATTTACAAATTATTATCTCTCACTGGATGCTGCTACTAGACAACCACAAGGTATAATTAATTAGTAGATTGCGGAGCTTTATGCAAACTAAAACTTGTCTGCATTAATTGCAAAAAACAGGAGCTGCATAGACTGCATACACTATTCGACCACATAATCATTTTATTAAGACTCGGGCAATATAATTGTATTTTTAAATATATAAAATCCGTCGTCTATTAATGAGAATACCTACTTGAAAAGCATTGACGCTAAAATATCAATATTTATACAATAAATTTGTTACAGGAGGGGTAGAAAAGCATTTATTAAGATCTGCATTCGAGAACACTAATATACTGCCATCAAACATACTGTGGAGGCACAAAGAAGCATTCAGCGATGGTGTAACGTCGATTAAAAAATCTCTTTTCCAAATTATACATGAAATAGTAGACGATCGTATATCAGACGCAGCGTTAGAGAAAGCTCATTTGAAATATTCTCATTGTACTCCGAAAACTAAAGAAGCACTTTATTACAGGTAATAGAATATTCTTTTTAAACATTTTCCAGATTTATTACTTTGACAGATCAACTGTACTTTTTCGTGTTCTTCAGAAACATTTTTGAATTCTATTATGGAGGACAAGCTGAGAGTTTTACACCATATTTTTGGATGCCCCGTTGGATAAAGGGAATTAATGATCCATCTGCACGATATATTGCGCATTATTCGGCAGAAAGTAAAAAATGATAGTGATAATATAGAAGAATAATTGAATTAATTATTAAAATGATCAATATGTATACAATTAAAATAATAATTGTAATTATAAAAATGTTATAAAATATTTTTTAAATAAATTTCCTGGAAGAAATTATATTGTATCAAACACAGTGTCAATTTGTTTTACACCCAATCAATAAAACTTTACATTCATAATAATATATAAATTAAAATACAAATTATAAGTAAATCATTGTTTATTTGTAGGAAAAAAAATGGATTGAATTACCCCTGGTGGGACTCGAACCCACAATCCCCGGTTTAGGAGACCGATGCCTTATCCATTAGGCCACAGGGGCGGTTGGTAAAATTTGTTTCCTACTTGAAATAGCTTTACACAAACTAAAAACCATATTCAAATTGTATAATAAAGGTAATTTTAACGGAAATATATTTTTCACAACATATATAGCTTTTAATAGTAACACATTTCTACAAAAACCACAAAATAATAAGAAACGTACGAAACAGCTGTTATAGGAAATTTCAAGATGGTGACGCATGTTTTGTAGCAGTCACCTGTGTATCATTTTTTTTTATAAAATGGGAACATATTTTATTAAAATAACGATGATTTCAATATAAATTCACTACCAGACATATTTTAACAGTGAGTGTATTATGTTTTACTTACAATGAAACTGATGTTAGTAACTTATTCTATATATGGTGTTGTTAAATTTGTTTATTATTTAAATAATTAATAGATGATGTCAACGAGGTACTTTTCTTTCTTGTCTGGAGTGATAATAGCCTCCTTAACATGGACTTTCAGTTTGTACCTTTATTCAAGACTATCTCAAAACAATGACATCATTAATCCAACAATATTAGTGTCAGAGAGTTCAAAGTCATTGAAAGAACCAGCATTCGATCACAAAGTATATAACGATCGCGAACTTAGATTACGCGATAATCTAATATTTCATGATGAGAAGGAAGCATTAGTACAGAAAGGTAGTTACCAATTAAAAGGATCTAGTTATAAGAACAGTAAAACTCTTATAGAACAATTACAACCTGTGCCAGTAAAACCTGCAGTTACTTTAGGACAAGGTATTTTATGAATATAATGTTTTGATTATTAACCCTTCGCACTCCAAATTTTTCAATTTTATTGTCAAACACTATTTTAAGTGTTTTATTTGAAATTTACTTCAAAGGACAGTTCTGTGACTGCTACTTATTTTAAATAATTTTTTTTACTAATTATATTGAATATAGCTCACAAGCTTTGTTGTAATTTATATTTGTGGAACTTGTATTTCTTTTTAACTAAAAAATACGACTTAAATAAATAAAGGAAGAACCAAATGCATATAAAAACCTGTTCCATTTATATTTTTCTTTCTCTGACATCAAGTCACACTCAACAAAGGAGTGCCAAGGGTTAAGAGAAATCAATTTTTAATACTTTTATTGTCTTTAGTGTGTTCATTTGATTAAAAGTGTTAATCTATTTATAGGTTTGGACGAGCTGGGACTCGTTAAAAACTATGATGACCAGAGAAAACGAGACGAAGGTTACAAAAATTATGCCTTTAATGTTCTGGTATCTGATAATATTGGGTCACACAGGGTATTGCCTGATACAAGGCACAAATTGTGTAAAACACAACATTATCCTACCAACTTGCCACCGGCCAGCATTGTTATATGTTTTTATAATGAACATTACATGACACTTGTGAGAACTTTACATTCCATTATCCAAGGGACTCCTGACGATCTCTTGCATGAAATTATTTTAGTAAATGATTGGAGCGATGACAAAACTTTACATGACAAAGTCAAAGTATACATTGATAACAATTTTAATGGTAAAGTAAAATATTTCAAGACTGAAAGACGCGAAGGATTAATAAGAGCAAGAATGTTTGGCGCTGGGAAAGCAACTGGAGAAGTTTTAATATTCCTAGACAGTCACGTAGAAGTAAATGAAATGTGGATAGAACCTCTGCTTTCACGTATTGCTTTCTCAAAGACTATTGTCGCAATGCCGGTAATTGATATTATCAATCCAGATACATTTCAGTATACTAGTAGTCCTTTAGTTAGAGGTGGATTTAACTGGGGCTTGCATTTCAAATGGGATAATTTACCAGTTGGCACTCTGGAACATGACGAAGATTTCATAAAACCCATAAGGTGAGATCATATAGTTACTAGAGATCACGGTTTTGAACAAGTACTAAAATACCTGTGTATACATGGCGCGCAAACCGTGTAATAAGGAATTAAGATCCGCCTTCACGGATTCTTAACACGTTTCACGTGCCACGTGTTCCCGTGAAACAGAAATACACGGGTATTAAAAATTATACGGATTGAGATCCGGATTCGTTTACTACCTGTGTATGTAGATCAGTGCTTCCCAAACTTTTTGTACATGCTGCACACTTTACAGCAAATGAAAAACTTGTGGCACACCTGCATATATTTTAGTAGCTACTTATTTTAATGATGTATATTGAGAATATCATTTTATATTTTACTCATTTTTTATATAATTTTAATTATTTCGCGGCGCACGATTTGGAAAGCACTGATTTAGATACACGGGAAATAGGGATCTCTGATATTTACACGTGCATATTTATTTTAATGATTTTGTATTTAATAATTACTGTTAAATAGATCACCAACAATGGCTGGAGGGCTTTTTGCAATGAATAGAGAATATTTTACAAAAATGGGAGAGTACGATGCTGGCATGGATATCTGGGGTGGTGAAAATCTAGAAATATCATTCAGAGTAAGATAATGATTTACTTAAATTAATGTCACTTTCAGTTCGATAATAATTTCTACTACCTTTTCAGATTTGGATGTGCGGTGGAAGCATCGAACTCATTCCCTGTTCAAGGGTTGGACACGTATTTAGAAGACGTAGACCGTACGGTGGAAATGACAAACATGATACTATGTTGAAGAATTCATTACGTGTAGCATATGTTTGGTTAGACGAATACAAAGATTACTTTTTAAGGAATGCTAAAAAAGTAGATTATGGCGATGTTACAGACAGATTAAGACTACGCAAGGAATTAAATTGCAAAAGCTTTGCATGGTATCTAAAAGAAGTGTACCCTGAATTAACATTGCCAACAGATAATAAAAATAAATTGAAAGAGAAATGGGCAAGATTAGAACAGAGACAGATGCAACCTTGGCACTCTAGGAAAAGACATTACATTGATGAATATCAAATTAGACTATCTAATACAGTGTTATGCGTTCAGAGTGAAAAAGATATCAAAACCAAAGGTTCTAAGCTGATACTATCCACATGCTTGAGAGTTAAATCACAGGTAATTAAGAGTAAAAACATTTCAGAAAAAAATATTTTATAGAAGACTATTACAATTTCCTGTAATACGTTCTTTTCATAATGAAGTTGATTATCTTTTACTTTTAACATCGATATGTTGTAACTTCTGCAGATGTGGTATGAAACAGACAAAAGTGAGTTAGTCCTTGGTGAAATACTGTGCATGGAAGGATCAGAGAAAATACCAAAACTTGGAAAATGTCATGAAATGGGTGGCAATCAGGAATGGCGACACAAAAGTGTTGTAAGTAGTACTTGTTAACTTGTTCATGGTAATTGTATAGATTAATTAAACTAAGTTATTTATGTACAGAATGGTTCACCCATATACAATATGGCAGCTGGTACATGTTTAGGAGTATTACAAGCTACAAAAGGAAGTCCAGTTATAATGGATCTATGTACCAAACCAAATAAAACTCTTATAACATGGGATCTAGTACATTCGAAAATTCTTCAAAAGAATTGAAGAACAAAAAATAAAGAGTTACAAACGCGAAACAAAAGATCATCAACGTCAGATTGTTAGCCAGGAGGAGACGTATGAACAAATTAAATGGAAAGTTTGAAGTTTTGTGATACAAAGAAAGTTAAAAATGCTCATTTTTCTTATGATTTTATGTCATGAGTAAGAGGGGGATTATACAAGTTATTTTATGTCTTGGTAGCAGATTAGATAATTTATTAATGAATTTTTTATACATTTGAAAGTAAACAAGAACACCTACAAAGCTGCCAAATTAAAATAATATGAATTACCCATATAATGCAGCTTGCAAATAGTATAGCAATTTAAGAGGATTCCAACAGAAGCAATACTCTGTACAGTATATGTATCTATATTTGTTGTTTTCGTATTATTTGTTGTATACATACACACATTTATACTAAAGTTTTATAAAATAAATTGATGTTTAACAAATTTACTTATTACAAATACACCATTGAATCCTATACACAAAGGAAGTATATATAGTCATGAATTATACTTTCTATCTGTGAGCCTACTACTGTTATATTATTTAGCCCAGTTTGTTGCTATTCAGGTAGAAAGTTTTTATTTTGTATAAAGATCCGCAGTTTCACAATTTTGGAGCTAAAACATACAGGTATATAATGTCTCTGTGATTTGCGCGAAGAAGAGCTATGCTCTCCGCCTCCGCCAATTAGAAGCGATCACGAAAATCACCGTGATTGTGATTGGGAACGAATGTGATCACGTGATCGAATCACGAGTCACGAGTGATCCGGATTCCGGAGTAATGTTGCTAGTGACACGGTAATGATTCAAGGATCCTCTGACAAGTGAGAAACATTGAATAATTGTTCATAAACATTTAATTGACATATCATCTAAACGTGTCTTTTTCTGTGGCTATAGAGCTGACAAGTAATCTTCCTGTAGTCGTCAGATAGAAGAAATCCAAAATGTACAAGGTTATGTTTACTACAAATGTCACCGCTGTTCCTAAATTATTAAAAATAAATCATGGAATTACAACGTATCCAAACAATTGTCTCCGTACACGTACGTGCTAAAATTATAGATTATCTTAAAATATAGTTAATTTATAGATTATAGTTATAGATTAACAAAAATAACAATATATATTTATGGAGAGAAGATTCAAATTATAAATTAGTACGATAAATACTTTGCTATTTACTATTTTAGAAGTTCCTGTATTATTTGCAAAGAAAGACGAAACTGAAAGTCCAAGAATACAGGAATTTAGAAAAAAGTTACGAGAACGTACATCCATAGGTGAATATAGTATTTTATACATAAATCAAATATTAGAAATATATAATATATATAATTCTTATCAAAGTAACATAACTTTATGCACATCAGAGAAACTAGAAGAACTAGAAGAAGGTATGCATCCTTATCAAGAGAAAGAACCATTAAAACCTTTCCCAAATAATACAAATCCTGAAACGGGAGAAGTAGGAGGACCACGAGGACCTGAACCAACTCGCTATGGTGATTGGGAAAGGAAAGGACGAGTGACAGATTTTTAGAAGTCTCATAAAATACATAGCAACAAATTTGTGTTAAAATAATGTAATGTATAGTATATATTTTTTATGTACATAGTAAAATATTTAAACTGTATATTGTACGATAATATTTTTATAGTTAAAAAATTATGTATATTACGAAATATCTGAAAAAAATGAATAACTGAATCATGAAAATTTGTATGCAGACATTGTTTTAAACAGCGTATATGTTTCAGTTAGTTAGATAGTTCTTTTCTTTTTAATTTAATTTGTAATAATAATATTTTTTACTTCTAGATATAGATTAGTACTAATATCTAAAATTTTACTATTTATGAAAGTAACAATTTCACAAACATATTTCTGTTGTGTTTTGTTAAAAATGAACAAAAGCAATAATACAGTTTAACCATTCAATATTTTTTGTTATTATATGTCAGTGAAATACAGAACTGAGAATATATTTAATTTGGAATTGTCCTAGACTATTGTTAGAATGAATAATATTTCTAATTTTATAAGCAAAATTTCTACGAAACCATTAAAATGTAGACCTAAATGTAGACAGTTTGTAACAAGTACGAAATTTATACATTTTCTCGTTTAAAAAATAATTATAACCATCTTATTCTTTGATATTTTGATATATATATGTAGGTGTGTTGTTACAAGACAAAGAAACTAATACAAAGGATGAGAAAGGAGAATCTCTGAGAATGAAACAATTTCATGAAAAATTGAAACTGCAACCGATACCGAGTGAGTAAAATGATTCAGATTTAAGATAATAATAGCAAAAGTAATGAATGTGAATAACTGGATACTGTGTAAGTTAGAATTATGTAATTATCATAAAGAATTCCAATGATAGGAGTGCCTCCAAAAGAACGTTTTGTGGACTTGCTATTGGTAGAGACTGACCCAAGCAATGGGGAATTAAAAACGAATGCTGAAAAAGACCCAACAAAGTGGGGAGACTGGCAAAACGGTGGACGGGTGAGCGACTTCTGAATCGGAAACTGCAATTCATAAATAATTTTAATTTGAAGTTATGATATATGAATGTATATCCAAAGTACAAGAAAAAATATCAATTTTAGTTTAGTTTAATCTTCAAAATTGACGATACTGATCGTAAATTAGAGAAATTACATTTCAACATTGCTGTCATTGCTAGCTGAAATAATTTAAGTTATTGTATTTCTTTTGTCTCTTATAAAAGCATAATTGTTACATTATCTAATAATGAAAATTTTAGTATTAGTAAGAAATTGATGTCGAAATAAATACACATTTCATATAAAATTAGAAACATTTATTTAGTAAATAACATTTAAAATACCATATTTGTTCGGGCTCAACCGTCGGCTGCGCCCGACGACAAGCGGGAGCATCGACCGAGCGACCGAAAGGACCGCCACGGTCCCAAACAATCGCGCGCGCCCGACAAAACGGTCGCCCGCACCGGCGTTTTCGATTCGAATCTGTCGATCGTTGCCGAACCGCTCGGCATTCTCGGCAACGCGTTCCCCGCAACACCCCTTCTCCGCGTCAGGAAGGCGGTGATATATACACTCCGTGCACCGATGCGCGACGAGTAGAGTAGATTTGGGGAAACGAAGCGTGTTTAGACACTGTTCCAATCAGACAATATAATCGACTAACGATCGTTCAAGTATCGCGATCCCTTGACGCGATCTCCACCGCGAACGAGTTCACGCTCAGTGAGAACGTGCATTTCGCGCCCACGCGTATTGTACATAGTGTAAATAGTCGTTTAAATATATTGTACATAGTTGTGTTGTAAAACTGTTGTCTAAAGTTTTTCGTAATCGTCCCGTCGTCCTCACCGGCAATTTCCCGTCCCGAAACCGACGGAACAATATTCGAATACTTTTTTTTAACTATTCGTCAATAAACTTGTTATAAATGTACCATAAATAATATATATAAAAAAGGATATTACCAACACAGTATTTTGGTACGAAAAGTGTATCATATATTTTTATGTAAAATCAATATTAAACACAATCGATTAAAGTAGTTGATCTATAATACATGTACACACAAAACTAACTTATTATAAATGTACATTTATAGTTGATTCATTTTTGTATAAGTAACGTAATTTCTTATGTACGAATGGCATGATAAATGAAAACCTGAAAGAAGTAATTGAGTTTTTAATTGAAAGAGAATTTTCGGTAATTAAATGCAATAATGGTTTCATTGATTCTGTTACTTAAATAATGAATTTATTCCCGTACAAACATATTATTAAGTTATCTCTATCCGTGTACCGTATTGTGGATTTTTTAAGAGAATTTTACACTGTAAAAAGTTATTTTCGCATTATCTTATGTACAATTTAGTAGCACTGCTGATTAAAAGTATTTTAACGATAGCATGGTAAAGAAATGTTTCAATACTAATTATCAGCTTCCTCGTTTCTAGAAAAGTTCTATAAAAAGGTGGATGAAAATATTATTACATTGAAAAATGTTGTGTGACGTGAAATTAACATTCACAGATACAATAATCTTGTTGTTCACTTCAGATTATTTTTTCCAGAGGGAATCATTTTATATTTACATTACAGGTCTATATTATAATATGAATACAGGAATTGTCAAGTCACACTTTTATAATACGCGATACACAAAATACAAAATTTTTTTGTGAAAAGTTAAAATTAAAAATAGCGAAGTATGTACAAAATGGCGGTTCTTATAATAGTAACGCTTTCGATTTACTCCTAACAGATCCATAAACAATATATCGAAAATAATGCTTATAGCACTTTCACTCGGTGATAATTATAATCTAAAAGAAATAAAATATTTCTTCTAAACACTTTTCAGATCCAAATATTTTGAAGTGTTAAACTCGCACACCGAGTTTGCTCCCATCAAAATTCAAAACAATACTAGCGGTATGTGTTACAATAGAGTTCTATTTCAAATAGTAATTCAACTTGTAAAATAAAAAGGAAAATGATCTAAAAGTATAAATATACTGAAATTCGAGTAATAATCTTCAGTCTTTCATCTAGCATCGACGGACCTGAAAATTGTAATTTAAGGTAGCATCGAATGTTAAAGATTATAGATCTTAACGGATAAACTATAAAGTTTTATTGATGGCTAACACATCTCGCATCATCATGTTCCTTAGTGTCCATAAGGCGTTTACCACATTCCCATGGTTGCCTACACCATTGCCTAGCCATTCAGCTGGCAATTTTGTTACATCAGGAATTTGTGTATTATCTGGATTAGCATTCATCTGTTTATCCCAATTTGATATGTACCGATTTTCTACGTTTAACGCTTCGATATACCTACGAATTAAGTGAAGAATATAATTTTTTAATACGTTCATTAGTAGCAAGAAATGTAAAATAACAATAACATTATTATTACTATTACTATTGACAAATTATCTTACCGTAGATAGGCATCTGAATGTAATACACGACTTGGTCTTGGAGGAACAGCAACAAACATTGGTTCTGGTTGTTTAGCCGCTGGCAGATTGCTTGTTTGCGTCGCAGCTGCTGACGTTTCTGTAAATGAAGTTGTGCGGAATTGTACAAATGTTACATTTTTTAGTAAATATAAATGCATAATTAATACGCATCAATTACCAGTTTCCATTGGCGGTAATATCGTTGGACCTTTTGATGCCATATAATTTCTGTAATAGAAAAATTATATTATACAGTTGAAGTATGAACGATATATGTATGTGTGTATATTAACCGCCAACCCTATATACAGGGTATCTCAAATTGCTGAACTTCCCGGAAATGGGAGGTTCCTGAGACCATTTGAAGCGATATTTTCCTTTGCAAAAATGTTATCCGCGGCTTTGTTTAGGAGTTATTAACGAAAAACACGGACCAATCAGAGCGCGACCTAGACGCGAGTTGGCATAGTTGTCATGGCGCGCTAACTGTCGATTGGCCGCCTGTGCCAACTCGCGTCTAGGTCGCGCTCCGATTAGTCCATGTTTTTTGTTAATAACTCCTAAACAAAGCTGCAGATAACATTTTTGCAAAGGAAAATATCGCTTCAAATGGTCTCAGGAACCTCCCATTTCCGGGAAGTTCAGGAATTTTGAGACACCCTGTATATAGCTAAATTTATAGAAATAGAAAATCAGAAATAACAGAAGAATTGTCAAATTACGATCGCCAACAGATTGAAGCGAGCGCCCGTGACAAACACTCCGGTCGTTAACTCCTGGTTATCTGTATGCCCAATTTTGTTAATAAATCCGTTTTTCCTTGCGGCTTTTCCTTACAATATTTAAATCCGAACTTTTAAAACCCGAAAAGTATAGCTTGATCATTTCGAAGACTTACTTGCTTCTTTCCGAAGGAGGTATTATACGGCCATTTGACTTAAGGATATGCACTTCCTTAACGTGTCTTGCAAGTCTTTGTACACTGGGGAACGGTGGTACAGATTTTTTCGTACGACCACATCCGCGCCACTGACATTGAAATTCTACGTCTATGGAAAAATGAAAATTAAATTTTACAGAGAAAATATTATTCGATGCTAATTATTAAACTGCGGATGTTTATGCATTTTCCAATTTTTGTAGACAAATTCTAAAAAGGTGGATTGAAATAAAATCTTATTTTTAATGGGAACAGCCTTTGTACAGTAAACTCGCGATCTAGCTCCAATCACTAGTTCCGAGCAGCGACAGAGACAGTGTATGGAAACCCATTTTTTTATAACTGCGTCGACCGCTCCGAAAGTACAAAGGATGCCGAACGTAGAAAAGAACAGTATGTATACACGCACGACCGAGGCAGCTCGAGCTTCTTTGTCCTTCGCGGGGATGCCCCCCAGTAGAAGGGGTAGACGAAGGGACAGTGATCGTGGAGATTCTCAGGGAACTAGATCGCGACTTTACTGTAGATTCAAAACAAATAAAAATTGTACAAAATTCTATCGATTTTATATTCTAGCCTTTTTTGAAAATTTTCATAAGCCATAAATGCATAAAAATTCACAGTCTATCTAATTATAATAAAGTTACGTACCACTAGCGGCGTTAACAAAGGACGATTGCACATGTCCATTTTGCTCAGCGATACAATGATCGATACAATCGGTCATATCTTCAAATTGCCAGTCACAATTGTCCCAGCAACATTCGTATACTACATCTTGTATAGAATTAGTCCCTACTGAAACAGATGTCCCTTTAAGTTGTCCTCCGTCTTCATTCATTTTAATTGCTCTTTCTTCCCATGCCTGTTTTTCTCCTGCTGGCAATTTCCTCCACTGAAATAAAAAAGACTTGTATTTATGTTATTCTTTGTAGAACATTTCAATATTCTGTAAACATCCATCTTGTTCAAACCTTTTTCATAGTAGAGCGTGGAAAAATGATTAATGAAACTGTTTACTATTCGGTTTCTATTTATGGCTACCATTAAATTGATATACTATTAACGGTACATGAAAGCCTAATTTGGAATGTATAGTAAAATAGCAATCATATGTAAGTAAACAACATTCTATTACAGACTTAAATATACATATAATTATTTCGATGTGTAATATGTGAATGGTAACCCTAAGAAAAATTCAATATATTTAAAGGAAAGACATAGTATGCAGTATCTTTTTCTCTGGACGATACTTTATGAAAAAATAAAAAAGAAAAAACGGTTTCATAAGTTTGGTACAATACAATTGAAAAATATAATCTGCATACTGTCCTTCCTTAATAGATATATCCTTATTGTAAACTAAAAATCAACAGTCAAAATAAATAAATACCTCGTTGCCAACAATTCTGCTAATCTCCCCAAAGGATGATTCGGGATTGTTTTGTGTAATCTGCGTTCGCATTTTACTCGAATACAAAATATAGCCCGTAACTAATTTCTTACCCGCCGTTTTCTAAACAGAAGAAAACACAAATTATAATGTCACTGTCTCATGAGCAAGTCTTGACATTTATACCTTTAAAGGTAAGACATCTAATTGTTGTTCTAATGTATAGATAATAAACGGTGTAAAAATTGAAAAATGAAAAAATAGAAGTATGCTGGCATATTTCTCTAAACAAAAATAAAATGAAAATAAATAAAAATGTAACATGTAAATCAATTGTAAACAAATAAATGTCACGATAAGTCCTACCTTCTTGGTTGACACAGGTGTTTGGGTATTGGAGAGCACCGGTTGAGCTTCTGCAGATCCAACGGATGGTGGACCACCAGCGTCCATGCTGTCCTCCCCAACTCCTACTCCTACTCCTACTCCCACTCCTAATCCTACTCCCATGCCTAGCACATCGGGTTCCAGCTTCGGTAACAATGGTGATGCTTCCTATACCATTTATGTTATGTTACGTTCATTATCCGTTACCGAATGTAATGTCATGAATAATTTTCGAATATTTTCTATCGGTACAACAATCTTATATGAATACTATTTGCTACGTGAAATCTTCTCCGATCAGAAATATTGCAGTGTTCATGAATATAACATCAATGACGATAACTATAATTTTGATAGAAATACGCAGTGGATCTTTGCACAAACTTCACAATAGAATGTTTTTAAGCTAATACAGTCGCACAACACTTTCTTATGTTTCACCCTAACACACCTTAAGTGTACCCTAAGGACCTAAATTTGTTTGAGTATTAGTACTGTATGCGTTCCGTTCAAAGCGAATTGCTTCATTTTTATATTATTTGGGTTAGAGTGACATGGAAGCGAGACTATTCGGTGGTATTCTATGTATGCATATGTATATACGCTGTATATACTTACAGTATATCTACATATGCACTAGATAAACCCAACAGGTGCTCTGAATTCGAATTCAGTGAAACGTCGTTTTCTATGTAAACACCATATAGAAATATTTACTATTTAGTGTTATATATCGATTAATATATATTTATCAAATACATATTAACGTGTGTATGTGTACTTGCGTGTGTGTGTGTATATGTGTATATAAAAAAAGATATAAAATCAAATAAACAGACAAAATGAATATGCCGGCATAGAATGAGAAACATGCTCAGATACAAGTTTTTGTGAGATCTTAATCACACGCAAATCGTACTCATGTGTAAACTATATATAGTCCTAACTTGTTCTCACAATACTTTGTAACATCATACGAACTTGCGTATGACTTTAGAGGAACATGCATAACTTCTGTAACACTAATGGAACGAAAATGTTTATAATAAGAAATTACCATTTCAAATTGTGTTGAGCTAGGAGTAACAGACTTGACTTGGTTCTGCGTCTGAGCCACATCGCCTGGAACCTACAACACACACGTCACATGCAAAGCAATATATTCAGTTAGTTGCATTCTAATATAATAAGTTGCTTATTGTTATAGTATTATTACATGTAACGTAAGCTTCTATACTTAAATTGTATACACACTTTAGCAGGGTTAATAGGCCTTCGGAAGAAGTATATTTCATCTTCTGTTACTGCTGAGTTGTGATTGAATTTCTTCAAACCCTCTTGTCCTAATTTCTTCATGAGACTTTTACTTTCGTCGTATAACGATTCACAGATATATACATCGTCCTCTGGAATTTCTGTAGGTCGACCTACACACATATACAGAGATACAAACAGTTTAACAAAGAAAATCATTATAAGTATCATCATTGTAAGTAATTATGAGTATTTTTAATTAAATGACTTTTCAACTACTTACTACAAATATACTCTCCATAGTCAAGGACCGCACATTTTCCAACAATAGCGACAATAGGATGGGTACCATCGACAGTAGATAAGAAAAGTTCTTGTTTATAAAATAATTTTGTAGGTGTATGTGGCACTTCTGCAGGCATCAACAACCATGGGCCTTTAAAGTAACACTTTCCGCTAAAAATCAAATAAGTGTTCTTAATAAATATATTGATTACTAGAGATAATGAGAAAATTTTATTTAGGATCGGCATGGGTTCTCGAAAATTTTGGAATTCCCGAGCATTTTTGGGTCCTCAAATGTATTTGGATTCTCGACGGTTTTCGGGATTCTTAAGAGAGTAGTCTTGTTTCCAGGATTACAAGGATGCGGGATGCGCCTTCTCATTTCTCGATAATACAAAGATGGGTTTTTGCATTATCGAGAAATGAGAAGGCGCATCCCGCACTCTAGCAATCCTGGAAACGATTCTACCTCCTTAACACTAAACCTACCGACTATCAAAAGTGACTGATATGTATAGTATTATAAAAATAACAAGATTAAATTTATTTATATTTTGTGCGATTTTTACTATAATATATGCTGGAGTCAAAAAATATATTCAATAAATTCCCATGACAACACCTTTACAATTTCAATAATTATCAAATAAAAAATCTAAAATGGATCATTTGACCCCTCATGGTAGGTTTAGTGTTAATCATGTTCAAGAAGTCCCGACCATCAAATACATTTCAGCATTTTCGGGTTCTCGCACATCTCTATTAATTACTAATATTTAGCGGTACTTATGTTAGAGTATATATTACAATACTTACTCTTTAGTCGACCATATAGCATCAATTTGTGCAATTTGTTGTCTACCTCCATCTGTTGCTACATAGACAAAATCTCCTGTTTTTACAGAACCCGCACACGTATTGTATTGTTCGTAGTAAGTATTTTCCGCATCCTCCGAATTATATAATATTACATTCTATAAAGTATAATAGAATAAGTGAGACTTGCAATACATAGAAAATTAATTTTGATCACATTGCTGGTTCCAATTACAGACATGGACATATTATAATGTATAATCTATGATAGTATTATTTATGCAGAACTTACAGGTCGTTCCTTTTCAGTTAGTTTTTCTCCTTCTTCTAATTCTGCAATCTCTTCTTTATGCTTTTCTAATCTTTCTTTATACACCGATATTACCCGCTTCGGTTCCAAAGGTTTATCTCTCGATACAAGTTTTAAATGATCTGGATCAAAGTTCCAAACTTTGATTTTTTTAAAAGCTCGCGCTTTCGTAGAATATCGCGATTCACATACGTAAACGTCTTTCTCTAAAAAACCTTCAGGTTGCATTCTAAAATAATCTTTTACACTTAGAACACAACACCGACCAGCTACTTTAGCTAAAGGTACAGCTACATGGGCATCACTTTTAAATAATTCTTTATCAAGAAATTTCCTTGAGGCTACATGGTAAGTTTCACTTGGTCTATAAAATAAATTGCCATACAACATTTGTTGCCCCTCTGCATTTGTCCATAAGCGTTCGATAAGAACTACACTATACTCCATGCCACGTTCTGTAGGCTCTATATATGCAAAATCTCCAGCCCTATAAACTTCTTGATTAAAACTCATCGAACCTCCATTATCGCTATTAGTTCCTTCTGCATTAGCACTTGTTTCTGAATCCTGTATAAGATAGAAAGAAAAAAATACCAAACATATAAAATAATATTCTCCTTCGTTTAGATATTTACGATAAAGTATCACATACTTTCGTCTCATTCCCGTCACAACTTTCTTCTTCGTTAGGCAATGCTAATTCCTGTTGTTGTTTCACACGTTTTAATTCTGCGACTTGAGCAGAAAGATCAAGCAGCGTGTAATTAAGCGCTGGTGAATGTAATAAATCTCCACCACGAGTTACTTCGTCACGAGTACGTAAGAAAAATGCTTGTAACTCGACGCTATCTTCGAAAGGCTGCGAGTCTGTACGCGATAATCGTCTGGCTCTTTCTAAACATGTAAATACATCTTCTTGGAATCTGTCCAGTCGTTTGTAAACACCACGGTCTAATCTTCTCTTAATTAAATCCAATGATAATCCTCGTACTCTGTTATTTGAAATGAACATAGAATTGTGGAAATTAACTTTACAATAGGAAGTATAATTTCTAAAAACAAAATAAATATGAGGACATATCTTTTAATCTCGGTTAAATCGCAACATACTTTTTTCCATCCACAATATCATGCTCAGGAAGTTCCGCCATAGAATCCGAGTAACATCTTCCTTCTTCATCTTGGTGGTTATACAAAGCAGTGAAAATGGTTGCCAATATTTCTTGAATTGCGGCTGACACGTCTGGCACACTTTCTTCATCTTCGCTTAATTGTAACTTTGTTTGCAGAACTAATCGTTGTAAAATCAGTGCGTCCTGAAACATTATTTCAACCGGTTGAAAGCCATGATTCATATTTATCTGTGATATTAAAATATTGATCATTTATAAAAATTAGTGTTAATAGACAATATTCTGAAAAGAATGAAGTAATTCTTTACTTCTGTTTCATTCTTCTTGCACTTTTTCGATAACCGTTGATCTACTTCTCTGTCTCTCATTAAACGAATAAAACAAGGTCGTACTTTTAGTGTCTTATCTACAGAAGTATTACTATCTTGATTATCGAAGTTCCCCAGCTCAAACATTCTGAGTAATAGTGCATATATATAAAACTTGTAAAGAAATCACAACATTTATGAGGCTTATGCAGTCACAACATTTATAGATATCCAATAGGCAATTTTTCGTGCATTTAAATTGTAATTATTGATTTGATAGAACTGCATATCCACCAGATATACTGGTATATCTGTTCACGAATAAAAATCAAACATTATTCAATAAAATTCCACTATGAAATAGTATAAAATGACGAAGATACGACGGCAGCTAACTTCACGTAACCTCAAAAATCATGACCGTAAACAGATCAAGCTTACCATGTTTTAGCGCGAAATTTCAATTTTACTTCGATCGCACACTCTTCGCGATAGATTACACTTACTTTATTAGTAATTTCTCAATAAAATAATAAATATAACATTTATAGTCGCTGTTTTCCTTTTACACTTAACATTTGTGTTTATTGAAGATTATAAAGGGCGTGTTAATTATTGTTATTATTAACATTTAACCAATGATTTATTTTATATTAATTTATCCTTTTTTTGAACTCGAAATATTAAATTAGAAATTACCATGTCCAGTTTCCCACTAAATGAAATATCACTTCCTTTTTAAATTATCTTAATTATGGAGAATGTTATGAGAATTCTTATTTTACTCTATATATATAAATATATGGTAACGTGCATACATATATTATCGTACGAACCTTGTATATTTGTGAATCAGGTTCATTATATTTGCAGGCATTATCAAACATTAGTATAAAGTCTGACACAAGTTCATCTAAATTTTCGTATCCATTATTTTTCAATGTAGAAGCTATTTTTTCCATGTTCATCGGTTGTTTGATAACTTCATAATAATCAGGATACTCATTTTTGTTCGGTAATTTCATAAAAATTAAGGATAACTGCCTTCCTTTGGCATCATGATAATCTTTTATAGTATCATACATGGTTTTTAGTTTTTGTAAATGCAGTGGTATAACCTTTTTTGGCCTTCTACAAACGACAAAATAGCAATATAAGCATGGCTTTTAATAAAACTAAGAGAGTGTATACAATACTTCATGCATGAACATATTAGAGTATTACATTCAGTTTTCAATAATATTTTTGTATAATCTACATACCCAACATTCCTAGTTGGTGTGGATGCACTTGACTTTATTGGTTTAGGTGTTTCTGGTAAAGGACCTAATTCTTTTACTTTATCCATCAAAACTTTTTCTAAAGTATTTGCATCTTCATATATTAAAGAGCCTTCTTCATTATATTGACGACAATTATTAAACATTAACTAAAAATAGAAAAATAACGATATAATAATAAAAGTGAATATTACGATAAGTAAGAATATTATAATTAGACTCTGGATGTTTATGCAAAATAAAAAGTTTGTGCATCAAATGCAAGACGCAGGAGCTAAATATAACTTTATATTTTTCATTAATAATTTTAATGTGGTAAAATAATATATTAATACTCCTAATGCGTAAAATCCGGAGTCTAATTATAATAAATAGAAAATATATCACATTTGTTTTTCTCATAGTTAAGTAGAATACGTACTTTAAAATCTTGTATTAATTCATTTTCGCTTTGATATTTCTCTGCTTTAATATTAGCTTCTATAGCTAACATATCAATGGGCTCTGCTATTACTTGATAATAATCAGGATATAATTTTTTAGAAGGTTTCTCCATAAACATTAACATCGGTTGTCGACCATCTTCACACTGTAATGCAATAACTTTCTTTGTATTGTTAAGTTTGCAATTCAATATTTCAAGTTGGAATTACTTACAACGTATTCTATCACACATTTAACTAATGCATACAATCTTTTCTTCAATGGTATATTATCCTTATATTTTCCACGGGTTAATAAATTTGAAGCGCGCTTAATAAGTTTTGGTTGATGAGAACTGTTTTCAAATTCACTATCCGAGTCGGAATCCTACAAGCGTAATTAATATAGTATGCGCGCGAGTATATATTTTACAAGATTCAACTTATTCTATGCACTACATATTTTAATAGTTAAATTCACAGATAAACAGTATTAGTAAAGGAAAAGTTTCAGAATAATATTCTCTTTTCCAGTAAACTTACATTTACCTGATCAAATTCTAAAAGTTCTTGTACTTTCTCTTGCATTATTTTTTGCAATTTTACAGCGCACTAAAACATCACAATTTAATTCACATGAAAGAATCGTAAGAATGAAAAAAATACAATTCACTAAGAAGTTAATATTATATTACCTTGTATAATCTAGATGTATGAATATTATATTTTTTTGCATTCTCAAACATAATATTCATATCGCCAGCTACTTCACTAACTGTACCATATTCACCTTTCTGTAAACAAATGAGAAACCACATAAGATTATCATATAAAATATAAAATATAATTATATTCATTAATGCTAGTAATTACCTTTATTTTTGTACGAATTTGTAACAAAGAAATAGGATTTTTAATCATTTTGTAGTAATCAGGATATAATCTCTTTGACGGGAGTTTCCAGAAATATTCGCTCATTCTAACTCCTGAATAATAAAATAAATTTAATTAACATTAACTATACAAAATTATATTTAATTAAACATTGTAGTTATGTACATCAAATTTTGTCAAAGTACCTTGATTATTTGGTGTTGTTCGAATAGTTTGGAATAGCTGCCACTGTGGATTGTCTGCCTCTTCAGTTTCTGCACATTCTTCTTCTTCGTCATCACTTTCTTCATCTTCATCTGGTAATGTTGCAGTTTGAGCTATTAAAGATTGCGCCATAGTGCGACTGCCTCTTTTACTCCGCGTTGATGGAGCAGTTGTTGCAATTTTTGGAATACTGCTACATATTCCAGTATCTTGTTTCCTTGCTGCCGCAGTAATGATCTTCTTTAATAGTTTAGCATCCTTGTAAATTTGTGAACCAGGTTCATTAAACTGACAAGCATTGCGACACATTAGCATTAAATCCTTCTCCATGTCTGCAACACTGCTATATGCTCCCTCTTGAATTTTCCTTGCAACCGTTTTTAAATCTACTGGTGTCTCTATTACATCATAATACTCAGGATATAGCTGTAAATGTATTAGTGTTTTTTTACAATATGGTAGTCGAAAGAAAAGTAATGCAGTAATGTATCACCAATGCAAAAGTATGCGAAACCTTTTTAGATGGTTTAAGCTGAAACATTGTATGTAATGGCCTGTTGTTGTCAGTTGGATCTGTTGCTGTCATAACAGCTGCAAATAAATCTTCAAAAAGTTGTATTGTCTCTTCATCTGGATTTGTAGAACTTTCAGATGTATCTTCTGCATCTTCTTGTTTTGTTGCAACTTTTCGAGCCTGTATGATTGACTATGCATTAGTATTTAAGTGATTAAATAAAACAATATCATATGTATATACACTACCGCTCAAAAGTATGTGGACACTTTTTCTCTACAAAACGTAATTTAAATTAGTAGAAAAAATATTTAGAACAATTGTGTCACTTGTAATTATTATTATGTATATTGCGTATCATAGCACAATAGAATTTATTTTTATGTACAAATTACATATAATGAAAATGCAATAATATAATTTCTATCTGCAAGTACGAAATCTAGTGGAACGGTCTCGGTGTTTGAAAGGATTTCAAGTTTCACTTTGGTTCGTTTCTAAGATACAGAGCGAATTCGGAGAATTTTTTGATACAAATATTAATAATAAAAAACTAATACAGAGATTGCCGCGATTAGTGCAAGCGGTAATATCTAATCGCGGTGGATACGTCGACAAATCTCGTATTTAATCTTAGACTAATATATGTATTGGTAGGTTTCCACATAGGTAGTTTTTAACTTAAAACGTTAGATATTCCATAAGAAAGTAATGAAGATCGATTTTAGTCACTATTTTAGATGCTTAAGTAACATTTAAGCAGTAGTATATATATATATATATATATATATATACAGGTTGTCTCGCATACCGTGAACAATATAATTTTTTTCTTTGCTTTGTTGAAAAGATATTAACGAAAAGCACAAACCAATCAGAGGACAGGTTTCGCCGAGTGTAGCGTTGGCATTGGCTGGGCCGAAATCCGTCCGCAGTAGCCGCGCTCTGATTGGTCCGCGTTTTTCGTTAATAACTCCTTAACAAAGCCTTAGAGATCATTTTCGCAAAAGAAAAAGTTACTTTGAATGATCTCGGGAATTACCCCTTTCAAGGAAATACCACATTTTTTGGACACCCTATACAAGTATACATATATGTATGGGTCACACCCTGTATATGTATACATATATGTATACTCACCAATCTTGCTACTTTCAATATAAGTTTTCCTTTAGGTTCTGGATCTTCGTATTCTTCTGTTATTCGATTCTTTGTATTTATACATAGTTCCCAAAGTTCTGTAGCATCTTTATATTCAGGAGATGTACGCTGCAAAGAAACATTCATTATTACATATTGAAATTTCATATTCACTGTGCTCCGTACACTTTCTACATTTATCAATTTATATATTATTACCATATAAAAAGCTTTTGCGTTATTAACCATAAGTTGAATATCGGCTGCTAAGTCATCCATATCTCTATATTCGTCAGTTTTTAACTTTTGTTGAACCTTCAATAGGTCTATAGGATTTGTTACAACTTCATAATAACCTGGTTCTTGTCTGCGTTTAGGCACACGTATAAATGCATCACATAGTAATGTTCCATCTTCCTTTTTTTGATTACGTAGCACATCGTATAATTGTTGGCACAGGTCACTCTAAATAGATTTAATTAAACAAGTATTAAACACTGTACTACTCTTATAGATAATAATCGTTTGTCACATATGATAGCTTACAGGATCTAATTTTTTCCTTCTTTTCGTCGGTTCAGGTGGTATATCGTCGCCATCGTCTTCCGTACCACGACTCGCAACTGAAGATGTTCTACGGCGCTTGTTCATCTTGAATTATCTTAAAAAATATAAAAATAAACATGTGCACAAACACAAATAACACTAATGTCTTGCATTAACACTAGAATACTACATTATAATAGGAAGTCTAAGTCATAGTGTCATTGTATACAGAAAAAGTCTTTGACTACATGTTATGCTTGACCAATATAATTACATCACTTGGAGTACACAAAGTTGGGGCACAATCGAGAAACTTACGAACGGAATTTCATACACGGAATATAAATTTACTAAATATGTTACTTCACAAAAGAAATTCCTTTGCGTACGTATTAGGTATGAATGTAATCGAGATACACAACTGCAGTAAAGAAAATTTCGCCGCCATGATATGTCGCCACTGTGCTTTAAAATGCAGAAATGCATAACGTTTTAATTTTACGGTTTGTTACATTTCGATCGAGCGCATTGTAAATTGTAAGTGAAAGCAAAACTTCCAATCCACTCGCGTTTCAATGATCTTCCGGCAAATATATCGCCGATGTTTCTGATAAAATCGTTGTCCAACTAAAATTTACCGCCATATCAAAACCTCAATGTATCTTCGAACTCGTTCCTCTATCGTTACAATTATTTTTCCTCTCAAAGCGTTCGTGTTATCGTACTTTGAAATTCTCACCTGCCGTTAAAATTTGTACAAAAAGATTTTTTATTAATATAGAACATGTAAAATAAAAGCGTTATAAATGTTGAACGCTTTTCATCTGCAACACACGATGACACACGACTTGGCGAACGCCATGTCGCAAGCAACCGCGGGTTTATAATCACACGAACTGTACGATCCTATGGCCAGAAATAGAGGCGCTTCGTATGCCCTTTCGTGTGTGAATTCACTCGGCCGGTATAAAAGATTTCAATTCTTTCGTACAAAATCATGATATGTACTTGAAAAATGTGTATCCTACACATATATACAGCATATAAACGATCAAAAGTGGTAAAAGTTGCAATTTTTCATGATTTTCGGTCTTTTCACCATTTTTGGTCGTTTATAATTCGTAAACCAATTATGAAATTTTCAGAACGTATACATATACCCAGACAGCACAGCCTGCCCGAGCCCACCGCCGGCCCAAACCTCCCGAGGCCCGTGACCGGCAGGTTACTACCTAACACAATGCTTGGATCGGCTCGAGGCTGATTCCGTTGGATCCGTGCCTGCTTCTTATGCGCGCAATGGCCCGGAAATAGCCAGGCATGGGCTCGAGCCCACAGCCTGACGGCCGTGCCAGATTTCAGCTAGATTTCAGCCAGAGTCTAATGTGGCCAATCAGTGCTTCGATTGAGCCCAACTTTTCTCGCGCATGCGCGTCACAGTGCGGGTCGCATGGAAATGAGGATTGCAAGGGTGCGGGATTCACGTTCTCATTTCTTAATAATACAAAAATTTGATATTTCAGTAGTCAATAACGCTAGATAAAAGATCAATCTAGGCCGTGATCGCCCTCGAAACTCCTATTTTTACATTTACGAGTCGTAATTTGCATCATACGGAAGCATACCACTGCGCATGTAGCTATATTTTCATAACATATATAATGCAAATTACGCCTCGTATAGGAAAAAAAAAGACTTTTGAGGGTGTTTGCTGCCTAGATTGATCTTTTATCTGGCGTTTTTGACTACTGAAAAACCCCTTGTTTGTATTATCACGAAATGAGAACGCAAATGCCGCACCCTTGCAATCTTGTAAATGGGCTGAAATCTAGCTGAAATCTGGCACGGCCGTCAGGCTGTGGGCTCGAGCCCATGCCTGGCTATTTCCGGGCCATGGCGCGCATAAAAAGCAGGCTGAAATCGAGCCGGTGTGCTGTCTGGGTAATTCATACGAGTTTACAGAACACATCTTTTAAATTTTCGTTATTGGCCCAGCTAAAAAAGTTGTAAAAATCAATTTTTACTATTGTTTTTCACAATTCCGACCAAATGCATTTTTTCAACTTATTTATTAGACGTCATTTACTAAACTAATTCTTCTAGCCTTACAGAGAAATTGAAGTCGTTTGGTCCATTCATAAAAAAGTTATTCTGATTCAATTATGCTTCTTATTGATTATAAATGTTCGTTTAGCTGCAATAATAATTATTTGAATCGCGATTGTCTCTATCGATACTTCATATATCGATATTTATATACACATATATATATATTCGTATCACATATCTAGTTGATCTGTAGAATGCTCATGAACACACCTTACATGCTACACACCAAACCGTGATCTAACCATACTCGTAGCCATTTTAACTTACCTTGAGGAAGTTCGCACGGATCAAGTAAGTTTTCGTACATTATAATACACCGTTAGCTGTACTGGTTGACAGTAATCATTGCTACCTTCTTCGTATAGTAAAATATGAATCGTAGCATATTCGTATATCTCTTATGAGTATTTTCTAAATATTCTGTGAAACATTCATATTCTGTTAGGTAACCACATGATACATTCGATAATCGTACGTATGTAATATTATCTGAAAACGAAAGTTTTGATATACTTTTACATATTGATAAAATAAAGTGCTACTTTCGAAATATTTTTATCATTTCTTAGTTAGTAGTTCAAAATTTTTAAGAAGTTAATAACTTGGTAATAGATTTTAAGAGAGTGTTACATCAAGTAAAATTCTCCTTTTTTTTATTTGAAATATAATTTTTGTAATAAAATATATAATAATGTAAGATACAAATACATGTTCAATTGTATAAATAATTAAAAATTATGAATTAACCATATTGTACATATTATATTATTAGTATTAACCCTTTGCACTCCGAATTATTTTTCAATTTTGTTGCCGACAACTCCCTACTATTTGAAGTGTTTTATTTGAAATTTACTTCAAAGTACAGTTTCTTGACTGCTACTTATTTTAAACAATTTTGTTTATTAATTATATTAAATATTACTCAAACTTTGTTGTAATTTATATTTGTGTAACTTATAGTTGTTTTTAACTAAAAAATAAGAAATTAAAACCTGTTTCATTTACATTTTTCTTTCTCTGATGTCGAGTCACACTTGATAAAGGAGTGCAAAGGGTTAATATACAAGTCAAATGTTAGATAATATTCTAATAACATTTATATTATTTTAGTAAACGATGGCTGGCAAACTGCTTATTTCATGTTTGCGACAAAACATTCCTATCCATACTCGTGGAATGAGTGCTTTCCATTTTCCAGACAAAATTGGCAATAGAGAGATAGTGGGTCACGGATATAATGGAGAGGAAACATACATGGATCGTGTTGACTATCCTCTGCCTGCTATCCGTTTTAAAGCAAATACGCCAGATATCATGGTACAATAACTCTTACAATTATTAGTAACAAAACTCTTGAAAAACAAATTATAAAAAATAGTATATACAAAATTCATCACAAAATATCATAGATAAATACTGTTACTAATAAACATTTTCCCATCTTGGCTATATTATAGAATCATGTCAATCGAGTTACATGTGTATATCATTTGTAACTATGTGTACATATATTAATAATATTTTTACACAACACGAGTATTTATTCCTCACATGTACAATTGTTAGTTAATCTAGAAGTACATATATTGAAAAGCATTAAATTCAATAATAGGATTCTAAACATCATTCATTCTTTACATAGGCATTGAGGGAAAAGGAAAAAGGAGATTGGAAGAAATTATCTATTGAGGAGAAAAAAACATTATATCGTGCAAGCTTTTGTCAAACAATCGCAGAAATGACTGCTCCAACAGGCAAATGGAAAGGAGAGACTGGAATTGCATTTCTAGGCATAGCATTCAGTATTTGGTTGTTCTATTTCTTTAAAGTATTTGGTAAGTTTATTAAAAAGAAGATCATGCATTCTATACAAAATATTATCAGATGTCCTGAAACGTTTGTACAGATTTTTTTGGGTAATCAGTAGTTATGATAAAAATGAGAAGGTGTAATTTAAAGCAGCAAGAACATTAGAAGAAATTAAAAGTATCATTATATTATTTTTAATCTATCAAATATATTAGAAAGAAATTCAATCTTTATTTCACTCCAGTTTCTTGCGATTCAGATGGAAAGTTTTTATTTTGCATAAAGATTCGCAGTCTAGTAATCAGTATGGATGGGCGACTACCCGAGCCTCGGGTCGAGTCGGGATCCGAAAATGAGTGATACTCGGGTACCCAGAAATTTCATGTCATGTCGGGAACCCGAAAATCTATGACATTCGGGTAATACAAATTTTCGGGTTCCCGACCTGACCCGATTTCGACTTCGAGTATCACGAATTTTCAGGTTCCAACCCAAACTCGAATTTCTTGGTACCCGCCCACCCCTAGTAATCAGTCTTTTATAAAGCAATTGTAGAAATTATTTTTGTCAAAGAAGCAAATTTATATGAAAAGAAAATCTACGAATTTGTATTGTGATACAAACTATTTGGAACACAGAATAGATTTAGAAACCAGCGCTTTTTAAATATTTTTTTTAAAGCAGATTTTTCAATACTTTATGTCATTTTACAGCTTATCCACCATTGCCAGTAACATTTGATGAGGAACACAGGTTAGCTCAATTGGAACGTATGAAACTACTTGAAATGAATCCTATCTCTGGAGTTAGCGCAAAATAATTTACTAATATAATTTTTACTCGAAATATAGTTAAAAATAATATGTTGTAATGTAACACTTATTCAAAAACTACTTCTGTAATTAATAGAATTGAATAAAGTGTTACTATCAGAATTTATAAATTTTCATATTCAAATGTTTTCCTTTAAAAATGAAATATTTCACCCTTTGCGGTCCTGTATCCAGTCCAACTCGACATTACATTTCGTTCCAACTAGTCCTATATCGAACGCGGTTTGAAAGAAAAATGTTTGCTTATTTTTAATCTTTTTGTACTATTTTTTTGTGCTATTCTGACTATAGACAGTTTATTCAAATTCCTTTTTTGTTCTCTTAAAACTTTTTTTATGTAAACAACACTTGCTTCAATCGCTGATAGCTGAAAAATTGGGAAAATGTTAAGTCGAAAAGAAGGGAATCTTTATATACGAAACATGCAAAAGAAAGCTTGCAGCACCATATATTAGAAAATGTTTCAAACGATATCATATGATGAAATATTATATGATAAACTGCAATAATAATACATTTCTTACTACGTTAAAATAATATTGCTGTTTTAATATGGAGACCACAAAGGATTAACATGTTTTAGTTACAAAAGATACTCTATATACCTACAATCTTCTCTTTTGTATTTACCTTCATTGAAATTTATATGTTAGATTTACGTATGTAGTGGCCAACGTTATGATCCACATCTCTAAGTATATGTTTTTATAAATTATAAATGTACATCATTTTTTATACTCGGCCGTTTATTGCAAACTAAAATTTAATATTACATTGTTATAACATAGTATCAAAAAGAATGACAATGTCACAAAGAAACCTGTTATCACTGTTTATTCAAATTTTCTGGAGTTATAGATTTTTTTTTTGTTTTTTAATCATTTCTGAATATACAGACAACACACAAATCGCAAATTTTTTATGAAATTTTACGAAAGTTTGATCCCAATTAAAAATTCAGTATTCACTTTTAGACATTATATAATCGACTTTAGGAATAACATCAAAATATAAGAAATTAATTATGTGCATAGCTCTAAGAATGTAAGTTCCACATTTTAGTGTTTACAACATACATACATCATATATACATAGGTATATATGTATGTTGCAATAAGCAATTGACGTTCTAATTATAAAATGGAATCACAGCTTATAATGTTATTAATGGATACCGTTGCCTTTAATATTATACAGAATACTGCACAAATATACAATAAGAAATTACTTTTTTAATCAATAGTGTTTCCTTTAGAGCTCGTTCAGACACGGCGGAAACCGCGCGAATGCGAGTGAACGAATTCATATACGCTAATGTAAATAAGGTCCGCGCGGTCGAAAACGCACGGATTCCGCCGTGTCTGAACGGGGTCTTAATCTCTTCACGCGAATTTAATTATGTAAACCTGTGTTAACACAAAATGCAATTGTGACACAGATTCTGAATTAGTATACTATACGCAATGATTTTCATTTTTTTTTAAATATATTTGAAAACAAAAATTTATTTGTCTGAAAAACGGAATGTAATTTTTAATTAATTAAATGTGAGATACTTTCGTAATATAGTATTCGAAGTCCTCAGTGATATCAAGGCCTTTCTACGTATTGTCATATACAAAATTTTTTGAAATGTTGCTCAGTTTTTAAAAAGTAATACAGAACATGTTTTAAATGCTATGTCCGATTCATGCACTGAATTCACTTGACATTCGATCATGACATGTATTTGATAATATATACTATTATTTGATAATATAAAAATAATGTATCATTATTCAGGGGGAGACTAAAAATTACAAACTAGTATTATGAAATCAGCAATATTGTATAAAAAGTAAAGCATTATGCACAATTACGATTTCAAAGAACACAGTGTAAAAATCTAAAATGTATTTTTTTTCAGCAATAAGTTAGTATTTTCAAAAATATTTTTATTCAAAATTTGTTGATCACCAGCACACGAACTTATAACTTAACTAAAACATTTTCACAACAGTACTGGACTTACATATTACAGAAAAAATAATTTTCACATATACATGGACATAGCCATGACTTTAGATGATAACATATTGTAACAAATACTATTTTAGGTACGTATAAAATAAAGAAAAATTTAGTAGGTAACTCTTAGACTTATTTTTCTATGCTTGATAATGTATATTACAATATTTACAATTGGTAAATCCCAATATCATCAATTTTTCTGTCACCCCTTTGTTATAAGAATATAGTTCCATATAGAAAACTAAGTCTTTATCATCATTATTAGAGCTTGCATTGTAGCTTCATGAAATCTTTAAGAAAACTGCACTGTAAATAATATTTATATATACATATATATATACATATATGTGTGTATATACATACATATATATATGTATATCGTTCATACTATGTAAATGTATTACAATAGCTTTATCAATGATTATGACAAAACTATTGGTATTTAGAGATTGCAATAAGCTTGTAACTTTGTAAACAATATTTAATAAAATGCGTCATGTTTTCTTAATGTTTCTTTTTTCTTGTAATATGTGCAGTAATGCGAAAAAAAGTATAACTAAACCAATTTATATTACAATCCTGTACGTCTTTGGTATGTCAACTTTCGTACAGAATACAGAAAAAAATATTTGTAATGAAATGAAGAACTCAACTACATTTAGAGCAGTTTCTTGACCCTATAAGAAAAAAATCACAGAGTTTATAAACTCTCCATCGTTATAAACACTGAGCCCCTCTGTACACAAAAGTGGAAAGGTTAATTTAATTGTGTGATGATAGTTAATCAGTGTCTTTTCACCACACGATTATGATATTGAGCTCGCTACTTAAATGACAAACAAAGTCCAACATTATTTTGCACGTTTCATCACCGTACACAATCTCCAGTACCACCGCGAGGTGTAATGCACTGTTTTTTTCGTTTTACAGTTTGTGGTCTAGAACTTGGACTGTGGCTATTGTTGTTACTTCCATTACTGTGAAGAGAATGTTTTGCTTTACTTTGTCCACTTATATTATTATTTATTCCACGATGATGATAAGATCCTCTGGAGCTATGATGGTTACCTATAATAAAGAAGTATTCGTGCATTTACAAAAGGTGTCCGTGAAAAATACGATAAATATTACATACTAAGTTTACTCTAACGGTACACAGAGTATATAAAAAGATAATGGTCTTCCGTTCTAGGAGTGAATCTACACCTCTGGATCGGTGGACATTTGTAAAAGAAACTTGCCGGAAAATTGTTTATAGTCTATACTAAGGAAAATTGTTGTTAAAGTTTGTTTTTACATTAACACCTTCTACTCATCAAGAAGAGAAAAGTTTGAAAGGAATTATATGTCACAAACAAATATTTATTGAGATTTAAACTACTAAAGCTTTTGCAAAATTTGATTGTGTTGAATTATACGTATAGACAAAAGCCTCCTACTACATACAGTTACTCGAATTAATATTCGAACGCTCTAAAAAGGATGATAATTTTTTTAACATTATACTATACGATTTGAACTTTTTGGGAGGCTAGAGCAATTAGTTTACTACAGGATGTGAAAAGAAATTTTTTAAAAAATTGCAATTGATCGGAATTGTAGAAAAAATGCTAAAAGTTGAATTTTACAACTTTTTTATGTGGACCTATATTGAAAATTTTAAAAATACATTTTGTATACCTGTGTCAATTATATGCATTGTGAACATTTCATCGAAATCGATTGATGCAAGTCAACTGAAAGTCAAATGCAAGCAAAACAACAGGCATTGAAAGAATCCCGAGATTTATATTGCAGTTAGAGGTCAAAAATTGTGAAAATCTGACATTTTTACCATCTTTAAACGTTCGATTTTGACGAAATTTTCAGAATATGTTTAATTGATACAGATCTACGAAACGTGTCCTCTAAATTTTCCATATAAGCCCACATAAAAAAGTTGCAAAATACAACTTTTAGAATTTTCTCTGCAATTCCGACAACTTGCAATTTCATTGAAAAATTGTTTTCACGTTGTGTAGCAAACCAATCGTGCTTACTACACTTCTTACTGAAAAAGTTATCGTCTTTTTAAGAGTGTCCGAATATTAGGAGTCACTATATAACAATGTAAATAAGGTTTTCTTTCATAATTTGCAACTTCAAATTTATCTGAATGGGCAGGGAAATTATGACTTGATACGGGCCTAACGATGAATGTCCCTTTAAATTTCGTACGCACACGAACGTGTTCTGTCCCATTGACACAGTCAGGTGGATTGTAATAGTAGGCTTTTGTGTATACCAGGGAGTTTATACCAGGGAGGGTGAAGAACCCAAGCGGAGAAGGTGCCACGTATGACTGGCGAGCTACAAGTTGGAACTCCCTGGTCTATACCTATAACTCAACACAATTAAATTTTGGAAAAACTTTAATAGAAACCATCATTAAATTAATTATTTAATAGAAAAAATGTTCTTTCGTAAAATAAATAGTTTTAATACATCTCTTTAATAGAAACTTACCATGAGCAGTTCCCTTAAATGGTTTTTTCCATTGTGAATGAAGATGAGTATGTTGATTATTATATATATGTTTTTCTTTACTAGTATCTTCACCCTTCCCACCAGTGTTCGGAGAATTGCCTCGACTACATTCAGAATCCTATGGACATAAAAGATACAAATTATTGTTTAATGTGCTATTGTTTATTGCTATTGGTTATTGTTTAATTAAAAATATGGTTGCAATAAAATGTGATTATAATATTAGTTATAGTATGATTCTATATTAAAGAAAAAAAAACAGTAATACTGTACTGTATCACTTGCTGGAGCAGATAATGTTGATGCATCGGATCCGGTTGAACTAGATAATGAGTCTACCTCGCTCAAAGGTAGTGGGAATGTTTCTTTAATCCACTTGCGATAATCTATTACTTCATCCGTCACGCGAATTATTCTTCCTAGTATACTGCAAAATTTATGTTTAGAAAACATTTATATTAATCTTATTATTAGACACCGGATTTTATGCATTTATGACAAAAACGACTAGTGTAATATAAAACAGTTAAAAGATTCAAAGACTTTAAGAGTAGTAACATATTATTTTTACTACATTAAAATTATTACTGAAAAATATAAAATATGTATTTAGCTCCTGTGTCTTGCAATTGATGCGCAAACTTTTTATTTTGCCTAAAGATCCAGAGTCTACTTATTATAATAGCAAATAATAACATAAGTTTTGAATGCTTAGATAATCTCACCTTACTTTATTTGCATCATTGACTAAAATATTTAAAGGACTAACTGCTTGCGAGAGGACATAATAAGCCCAATCAAATGCATCTTTTACATATAATGCGCCATAACTACTACGGCCAATGTCGTTTCCAGGTGTAAGTGGATCTTCTATACACAATAAAGAAGGTCGATGACCATCTATCATATCACGTTGAACCTATAATCAATGCAGAAAATGTTAATTATACTTCGTTGAGAAACAAGTAACAAATTTACATGTTAAAATCTAACACTGGTTAAATGGAACAACTTGTAAATTATATCCACAAACGGAAAACGATTAAATATTTTAGTTCATTAGATTGTAATCACTAGACTGTGGATTTTTATGCAAAATCAAAATTATCCAGGTCAAGTGTATGAAACCGAAGTTAAATGAAAATATATTTTCGTTTTTAATCAAATTCGCTCAGATCCACGTTTGTCGTAAACGCGTTAAAACCGCAGTCTAGTAATCACTTAATAATTCAATACCATTTAAATTCTCGTTAAAGTCATACTTTGTGTAAGATATTTATGATTTCGTACAATAGACTTAAAGTTTCTTACTTTTCTGCAGATACAAATTATTTAAATGACAGTTTACTGACCAGTCATTGCTTAATATATACAAGAAAAATTATTTACAGAATATTGTTTAACATGTTTTGTCAATTGGCATTTTCTGTACAATTAATTGATTCGTAAGACATACTTTACCTCTTCCTTGGATATGTAAGTACCACCGTCTTTAACACGAATTCCTGTCTTAACGTAATTAAATTTTCTACCATATAATTCCAAAAACTCTATTAATAGCACCCCAAGGTTAGCATTTGAACAGTAAGCATTTTGTCTGGGATGTAACTGAAATAAAATTTTTCTACGTAGTAAGAAGATTAATTTTTCATTTATGATAGAGTGAATTATTTCTTATCAATTTAGCTCCCCATATATTTTAATTTTATAAATGTACGTGCTTCTAGTTTTATAGTTGTTTAATGATAGATCATTGTTCAAGCATTGCAAACTTAAAACACACAGTAAGAACATACCTGTAAAAAACTGATAGTCATAAGTATTAAACTGTATGAAGAAATTCCACCAGTAAAAACTTCATTCAGGTCTCTTTGTAACAAGAATTGTTTTAATACCATAACTAGTTTCTCCAGCACAGGATACCGCTTCTTGAAAGAATTAATCAATTCTGCAGATTTGACACCATTATTCATATTAAAACTGATATCTACTTTAATTTCAGTTTCTTTATCAGTTAACTTGACAATTGGAACACTAGCTTTATCCAAAACTTTAATAGATGATGGTTCAGCAATATTTTGATCCAGTAATGCACGTTCCAAAGTACGCAATGGAAGATTTGTCCATATTCCTATTACTACTAAATCTATATCACTGAAAGACAAAAATGAATCCCATATACTTATACGATTTAAAAATATATATACATACAGGGTGTCCTGTTTAAGTGAGGTGTTGTCGTTATGAAAAAAGTGTTAGTAAAAGTTGTTTGGTATGATGGGCTACATTACGTAGTATTAATTGTTTTCTTGTGGGTGGAGTAGTGGAGGAGATCTGAAGAACAATCTACTTTTCTTAAATGGAATATTATATTGGGTATGGGAATAAGTTTCCACCCCTTTTTGTTGAAAAGAAGCGTATAAACAATTCCCATAGCGTGAAAACGTTTTCCAACAGTAGATCGATCGACGTTTAATTCAATTGACAGTTCTGCAAGTGTTTGACGTGTATCTTCGAATTTTTTGGCACACCATCGCAATCTTTGCCCTTACGTCGAAATCATGGTTTTTAAAAAAATCCCCGTAAATATATAATAAATATAATATAGTAAATATGCAACATGACTTACCGCAAATGTTGCTTACTTGGAACCAAAGTAGGATGAAAAATTATTTAACTAATAAGTGACAATTATAATTGATAATTTATGGC
This sequence comes from Lasioglossum pauxillum, assembly GCA_933228785.1. Taxonomy (NCBI): domain Eukaryota; kingdom Metazoa; phylum Arthropoda; class Insecta; order Hymenoptera; family Halictidae; genus Lasioglossum; species Lasioglossum pauxillum. The sequence goes on along the minus strand of OW121705.1, from coordinate 39,385,146 downwards.
ATCGACAATAGTCCTCAATCTGTTTATAATATGATATTTGCAGTAATTTGATACGGACGCAATCGACGGTGCTCAGCAGCAGCTGCTGGCTGTTGGCCGTCGACCGAAGCAAAATGTGCATAAGCTAACAATTTACCTTTATTAAAATCAGAATAATATCATATAGTACCTCTTTGGATATGTCTCAGTACCTGCTGTTATTTTCTCAAGAAAAAAATATAGTATTCCATTTAAAAAAAAGTAGATTGATCTTCAGAACTCCTCCACTATTCCATCCACAAAAAAACAATTAATACTACGTAATGTAGTCCGTCGTACCAAACCACTTGTGTACGAACACTTTTTTGATAACAACAACACCTTCCGAGATATCCTGCTGTTCTCACTTAAACAGGACACCCTGTATACATATAGAAAATTTTTAATTCAATGTAGCAATATTATGGCTCTACAGGTTTAACTTGTTATTCTCAAAGAGAATATTACAATAAACATTTTCATAAGTTACTGCATACAATAGCCAAATTAATTTAATAGGAATTATATATTTGGCATGTATATACATTGCTAAACACATTTTGTTTTAAATATGTACAATGATACGTACCTTGTAGGTAAATATAAACCAGTGCGAAAGCTGCCAAATACTTCAACCTTAGAATCTGGCCAGAGATCATAAATTACTTGTTCTATCCTTTTGACAACACGCATTCGTAAGCTATGTTCTTCATTAGACGGACACATATAGGCAAAAAAATCTTCAATTTCTTCATGCAACCTAGACATTAAAAAATTAATAAACAAATAATCGCTGTATTTAATTATGTTAATTATAGAAATGTTTTTTACATATAATAATTTTCATTATAAAGTAATTTTGGTCAGTACTGGAACTACGTACAATATATGATAAATTATATACTACCTTCATATGAACAATACAACAGATATGCCCACAAATATTTGATCACTTATTTGATATATAAGGCTCTAAGCGTTTTTTTGTAAAAAAGATAGCAAAACAGCAATACATGCATCCAAACAGATACAAAACAATTATGAAAAGAAAAGACTGGGTCTTTTGTTTTCCCCTTACATGAATTATAAATGTTTTCAAGTGAACAAATATTTTAGAGCTTCGATCTGCATACGTATACTATCATTAATGAAAACACGCTACTGAAATATATAACATAAACAATACACAATTCTAAATGTTCCCATTTAAAGCCACCATGATGTATAAAACTTTTATCTTTGAATCGATACTGTAATATAATAAAATGAATATTATTTGGAATGTATATACCAATTTTCATTTACAGTTATAACGATTTCTAAAAAGTGAATAAAATTAACAACATTGATTAATTTCCTTTAATTTGCTATACACATTTACAAATCCAAACAATTAGTATCTGAAATCAATCAAAAGAATTAAAATATATTGTTAATTGTAATCTAAAATATATCAGAAAGATAGCGAACATAATAATTATTTTTTAATGTGGGAAATTAAAGAAATATTACTTTTTATTTTTGGGCACAGATTTTGAAACGGTAAACCGAATAAATATTTACTAATAGAAAAAAAATGTATTATTTATTAAAAAAATCTTAAAAAGATATCCAAAAGACAAGATAAAAATATTAATTTAATACTGAAATTGGTATACAAAGTCAATATAGAATTTAATATGTTTATATTTATCGTATTTTAAACAGCCAATGAAAAATGATTAACGTAATATGAGAATAACATAAAACAAAAAATATACTTAAATTTCTCAGAAAAAGCTTATACATAGTTTATAAGTGGTTATTGCTGATTAATATTGCTGATTACAGTTATCACTAAAAAATATTGATGAAAATGGACTTATTGTGAAGTAGTGCGTTGTAACATCTTATAAGACATTTACATTAGTTTCCGAATAATTTGTAATATTGTAAATAATAACATATGTAAGTAGTTATATTACATAAACATCCACGTGCATTTACAAGATCATTATATCGGTGGCTACTGAAATTTGTGAGATTTTTAAGGAATATTAAGCAAAATATTACTTGAAATTCTATCGTTCATATCTTGGATAAGGAAAATGATTTCCTATTCTAAACGTTACGAATTACAAACGAACTCTACTGCGTATACCCTATTTGTAAACGAGCATGCAAGACACATAACCTTAGCTATGCCCATATGGAAGAATTACGCAGAATAAAATAGTTCCACTTCGAAACAGTAAATAATAATTGAAAATTCACTACGAATACTCACCCAATAACTCCTTTTGAATAATGTTTATTGGGTACACGCCACGGACAACCTCCGTATTCGCCAACTAAGGCATCGTAATTGTAGTTCATGCCGTAGGTACTAGCACGATTATCACCTTTCCTACGCGATGGATTATAATAGGTATTGCCTGTATGATGTTGCATGCGGTCTCCCGTACGAAAATTAACAGAATCTAAAGCTATGAAGTCTTGCGGAAGCTTCACTCCCATCACATTCGAAGATGAGTCGTTCTTCAGCGTTAAGATATCAAGACCTTTCTCAGCTTCCCAAATGTGTAACCACAAATCCTTAGCGGGGCCGAACTGCTCCGGTTGATAACAACCGATAGTCGGATCCATTAAATAGTTCTCGATTCCGTATCTCACGATTAATGGTCCTTGTGCACTACACTACAATTCCAATCTTAATTCAACTTTAATTGAAAAATTGTCTGATTTATTGTAACCTGCGAACACTATGAAATTCATATATACGATCAATGAATAACAGCATTTTAGAAGGAACTTCGTACGCTACTATAGGATATAGTGTGGCAACGCCTCTCAGATTTCACTACCAGAGGGCTGCCATCCAGCAGATAATTCTCGTAAGTTCTTGAACAATACCAAAGAGTAGGTAAGTATAACAAGAAACGACACTCCGGGCGATACCCACTGAGCCACTAATCATATACGTACTTAGATCACCCTTAGACCATATATTATATTATCGAGAGGCCTTCGATGGCGTACAATACGATGGCGCACGCTAAATTGGACACAGCTCTTTTGCGCACACGGCTCTTTATTTGGCCACAGCGTGATTGCACTGGATTGCATACCACAGAATACGAATTGCGCACATGAACGAGAATTCAGCTGTTGTTTACCATCTTGAGTTGAGCTGTGTGATTAGTTTATGGTTATACTTTATAATTATATTTTCTATATATGCAATATGTCTATAATTTTTCAGTGGTGTTAGTTTTATGGGTGATTGTGTAAGATGTGATGAATATTATAAGATAAGTATATACCGATAACTCTTTAAAAAAGTATGATCGAAACAAATATTGAATTTTCAAATTGGGATATATTTTATGTGTTGCAGAAATGATTCATTTAAAGACAGTGATTTTTGACGCTATACTGCGCTATACCTGTCATTATTGAAAAATTTGTAAGTACAAGGTGTATTATCTAATTTATTTTAGAAATCCTTAAGTGATTTAATGTTATTTACAACATTAAAAGTAAATAATGCTTTCTTGTTTCACGTATTACTTACCATTTTACTGATTTTTAGTTTTGGAACGAGTCCTGTGTATTTGTAATATATTTTAAAATAATTATATTGTTATATCCAACTTTATTTATATACATAATATAATAGTTACGTATATTAATTCTTGAAAAATTGTTTTAGGTCATTGTGTCGCCACTAAGATATGCTGCAATTTTTCTTCCGCCAAAAATGCTGGTCCGGTCTAGTCTAGGACATGTTAGTACATATATATCGGCAACATGTGGGAGAAAATTTAACAGGCAATTCTTCAAGACAGTATGAGACGAAAATCAAGAAAAAAAATGGTGATGTTCGTTTTCGATGGATGAAAATCATCAATAGGATGTTAAAATCTGATTCAAATATTTTAGATAAGTAAATTCTGTCTATAAAAAGTTAGTTCAAAAGTAATGGACATGATACTTTGTGATTTCTTTAATTATATTTTACAGACGATGCAATCTGTGCTAATTACAATTCTCTGATATTGGGATACTGGAAAAAATTAAAATTTGGAAAAATGGTGCAAACTTGTTGTCGTATATATACGACGTATATATACTCGACGTATACGACGTATATACCTCGAGTGATCGTTCACCAAGTGATATACCTCAAGTAAACGTTCAAATACTTCATTATGATTATTTTTAATGTGTATAATATACGTTCAAACTAGTGGGTTACCAATTCATTTCAACGAAAAAATGATTACATTACTTTGGTACACTAAAATCGATTTCTTGCAAAATCCTGAGGTTGTAGACAAATTTTGAGATCAGATTTGAAATCAGCGTGAAAAAATCTACGGGAATGATGTATAACATGTTAAAAGAAAATTTTTCCGCGCGTGGTATTGGATAAACCACAATTTTCTTGAAATTGTGCAAGTTTAACGAATTTTCTCAAGATTAAAAGACGTCCGTACCATAATCTCCGTATTTTTCCCATATTCTACAAAGTTTCAGCTTTAATTTAACAAAAAATAATAAACGCAAATAATACAGTACACTACGCTACAATTATATATACGCTAATTCAATTTAAAAAAAATAATAAACGCAAATAATACATTATAATACGCTACAATTATATACATTATGCTTAAATTAAAAATAAAAAAATAATTAATCATTAGGCGTGGTTTTGCCACTCGACAGCTCCAGAGGGCGACATAAAATAGCTCGCGAAAGTTTCGCGCACGGCGAACGCGGAGCTCGACGCAGCACCTCCCTGCCGCTGTAGAGCGACCACATTGTGGGCACTCTGTTCATTCGATTCCGCATGGCAATCACCGGCATGCGGGCCAGAAACCGTTGTGCTTCGCAAAAAATTGTGCATCACACATGTTGTTAACACAATCAGATTAGCGAAGTCGGGATCGACGTTCAGCCGCCTGTCGTATATCCTAAATTTCTGGAACATAATCCCTAAGGTGTTTTCCACGACCCTCCAGGCGCGGGACAGGCGATAATTGTATACTCTCTTCGTCTGGTTGTCCATTACCGCGCCCGGATACGGCCGGAGAATATACTCCTTTAGCGGGAATGCCTCGTCCGCCACCATGACGAACGGCATTTTCATATCCGTTCCGGGCAGAGCTCTCTCCTCCGGTACGTTTAGTTGGTAGTTAGCCATAGCTTTGCCCAGCGTTGAATTGGCAAAAATTCCCCCGTCACTATTATTACCATAAGCGCCCACATCCACAGCGATAAATTTGTAGTCTGCGTCCACCAGGGCCAAGAGAACTATCGAAAAAGTCTTCTTATAATTTAAGTACAGTGACCCACTGTTGGCGGGCGCTTTGATCTGGACGTGTTTTCCGCCCATGGCACCCAAACAATTGGGGAAGTTCCATTGTTGCCAAAATTCGTCGGCAATCGCCTCCCATTGTTCTTTCGTCGGTATCGGCATCTGTTCAGGTTTAATCGTTTCGACGATGCTTTGACAGACATCCTTGACAATCGATCGCACCGTCGACTCGCCCAAGCGGAAGCTAAACGCTAGTGATCTGAAACTGTTGCCTGTCGCTAAGAACCTGCACAAAAACGAATTCAATGAAACAATTACGGTTCTCCATTGTTTATTCTGGTTTAGAATGAAGAAGATTATATAAAGCGTCGATTAGTGTAGTTGTAAATATCCATAATAGTCCAGTCAACGAAAAGTTGTAGAGGGAAATGGAAAGAACACAATTTTTAACTTTGAGTCTTTGGTTGGACTAGTGAGGAGGTAAACATACTAAAACTCCCCACTCTTAGAAGGTGAGCGGGGTGCAGGGGGGCACGTAGAAGGTCCCCTTTTTCGGTTTTCCGCGTATATCTCGGAAACTATGCGTCCTAGCGATAAGACCATTCCATACAAAATTAAAGCTGACAAAATGTGCCACAAGATTGATTCAATTCAGTTTTTCGCTATCTCACATAGTTCCCGAGATATCCGCGCTCAAAGTTCACTAATTGTGCTGAAGAGTTAGTCAAATAAGGCAAAAATTTCTTTTGCACAATTCGTGAACTTTGAGCGCGGATATCTCGTAAACTATGCAAGATAGCGAAAAACTGAATGCAATCAATCTTATGGCACATTTTATCAGCTTTAATTTTGTATGGAATGGTATTATGGCTAGGACACATAGTTTCCGAGATATAAGCGGAAAACCGAAAAAATGATTTCTACGTGCCCCCCTGTAGCCCGTTCACCTCCTAGGAGTATGGACTTTTAGTATGTTTACCTCCTAACTAGTCCAAACAAAGTTCCAAAGTTAAAAATTCTGTTCCTCCCATTTCCCTCTACGCCCCCCTTATGAGCATTCATTGACTGGACTATAAAGAAAATTACATTTACACACCTTAGGCAGACAGCCAATCTCTCCACTGGCGACACGGCTTCCCGAAACGTCGTGTTTCTTTTCGTTATTTGCAATTTTATTTTCTTGAATAGAGTTCTAAACTGCACAAAAGACATTCGGAAATACTGTGCAAATTTTTCTTCGTCTTTCAACAGTTCCTTAAATAATATATGGAATTCGCCCTTAATATTCCTCAGACGCAGACTTCTATGAACCCAGAATCTACGTCTCTTTCTTATTCTTTCTTCCGCTTCCTCCTCGTCCATCAGCAACGCGATGCACATGAGTTCAAATTTGCTAAATTTCGGCATAACTAGTGATGAGCAATTCCGAAAGAGATTCTGCACGAGGACTACGAGTTGCTATAAACATATTATTCATATATAGAAAATATAACTAGAAAATATAATCATAAACTAATCACCCAGCATAACTCACGATGGTAAACAACAGCTGATTTCTCGTTCCGTGCGCAATTGATTTTGTGTCCAATTCTACATTGTGCTACACTACTTTGTAAGCAAATCGTATTCTGTGGTGTGCAATTGGTGCAATCACGCTGTGCGTCAAAGCACGTCAAAGAGTCGTGTGCGCAATAACGCTGTATGCAAAAGAACTGTGCGCCATCTCGTTGTGCGCAATCGTCCGTGCGCCAAAGAAGGCCTCTCCAAGGCGGGTCGCATGAATGTGGCAGAAGTCGTTAAAGTAAAAAAATAAGACTTTTGAGGGCGATTTGCCAAGATTGATCTTTTATCTGGCGTTTTTGACTACTGACAAAACTCCGTGTTTGTATTATCACGAAATGAGAACGCGAATCCCGCACCCTTGCAATTTTGCAAATGGGCCGAATACCGGCCCGGCCTGCAGGCTCTGGGCTCGAGCCGCTACAGGTAGCATGCGCGCATTGGCGCGCACAGAGGCCCGGCCAAAATCGAGCCTGTGTGTTATCTGGGTTTTCATATACCGCATATATATATTTTTCTTACTATTTTTTTTAAGTAAATTAAATTGTGAGGAAGTAAATACAGATGATTTCATATTATCAACAAAAAGTAACTTTCTCCAAATTGACAAAATGAATTAGCCATATTTCATATAATTAGAGTCGAGCAAAAATGAACGAGTAATCAAATAAAATACATATATATATATATTACAGTTACAGTTTCCATAAATATTTATACAGAATGAGATACTGTGACGATTGCCACTGCGACTTTGCCCGTGCTTTGCCCACATCCATCATCTTGGAACATGGCATGTTACCTGAAGTCGGGTGTAAGTATATATAGGGTGGGCCGGAAATCGCAGTACAACCGGGCAGGGGGTGATTCTACATTCTACATGCAAAAATAAGTCACAAAAAAGGAATAACATTTTTTCGTTTGGCAGCTCATTTTTTAAAAAACCGAGTTTGAAAATGCATCCAGACAGCACACCGGCTCGATTTGGGCCTGGTTTTTATCCGCGCCTATGCGCGCATAAAAGCCCGGCATGAATCAACCGGCCTGGGCCTCGAGCCGATCCAAGCGTTGTGTTGGCCCGTAACCTGTAGGTCAGGGGCCCATCAGGCTGGGTCAGGTGGTAGGTTGTGTCAGGCTGTGCTATCTGGGCAGCGAATGCACGTGCTATTGCATAGGAATCGTGTAACGCGTCTGACCATGATGAACTAATTCTACTTTCTGCATATACTAAAGCACGCGAACCTGGCGGAACTTTAACGAATGGACATTTAAATTGGTTGTATTATCTCATCTCTCTCCAAAAGTAGTTTCTTTATCTTAGATTTAGACCATATAAATCTGGGTTTATATTTAGCGGGTAAAAAACTATAAACAAATATAACATCTCTTGTCAATGAGTATTTTTCCAGCTTTACTAAATATCTCCAAAAAGCAAGCAATGAGTGCTTATATCGATTTACTCAAAGGCGGGAAAAGTTAGAAGTTCAAAAAACCTGTACACTTTAATTTGTAGCTAATTAACTCGTATTGTTATATTATTTTACATATTTTTAAACGTAAATACAATCTGTTTTTTCAAACCAAATAATTTGATTCACATATATACATGTTTTGCTAAGTGTTTAATAGTAAAACTATCAAGAGTTCTAATATGAAATATTCTTCACATGAAAAACATGATAAAGTACATATATCTATTTGAATTTATTAAAAATTAATACTCATTAAGATTTTAGAGTTAACATAATTTTTTAGAATCGTACATTTTTACAATTGTATATACTGACTTCAAATTTTGTATGAGATTTGGTAGTGAAATAAGTTCTGATCGCATATTGAATATATACAATATGTAATGGAGATCGAGTGTAGTAATAAAAGTAACAACAATTAGTAATTACTAATCAATTTCGAATTGAATTAGAATTATCTAAATGATGCATGTTTCATTTCAATGGATACATATATATTACACGCATAAAGTAAATAGTACATATATACGTATCTATGTTATCTCTTTTCGTTATCATGTAAGATCTAGCTAAATAATAGTCTCATAATATTCATACGTACTTAATTGTTGCAATAGAAAAATAAGATACTAATGCAATTAAGGATATTAGAAATTAAAATACATGTTACACTCATGTAGTGAATGTATACGTAATTTAAATCCGACGACTATCGAATATTTTATCGAGATACGTATTTATCAAAGAGCTGCCCTTCATTGTGATTTGTTACGAACCGTCTGATTCACGAATTTAGCAACGTGACCTGTGAACTACATAGCAATGTAAAGTACATTGTCAATAATGATAATGAACGAGAATGTGACTTTGAAAGTACCAATAAGTTAATAGTCTTCCATAATAATTATAAATGCACTATATTAATAGTTGCACAAGTTTAATAATAAGACTTTACGTTTTGGCTAACCAATTATTCAACTTATTGCCGGTGAGTATATTTCTTAATATTAACGAAATTTAGTATCAAATTTTTGTTTATTTCGTACATAATAAACACATTATTTTTACGTCTTTACATGCGATTTTTTAACTATTATCAGAAATGTTATTTGTCTTAAATTATTTACTTATTAGTTATCTATTTCGTGAGAATTCATTAGCATCTATTATGTACTTGCACACCAATCATATCAATAGTTATTTAAAACGACTTGTTTTCAATATTGTTACTAATAATGTTCTCTATCGTGCTGGTACCATTTCTTTATTTTAGTTTTATTGAAAATTAATATTACCTTAGATATAGATGTACATCTCAAAAATACAAGTAATCTAATTTACATTCCCTTTCAGAGATGTCGGAACATGTTGAATTACAACATTTAGTAGACGGTGACATCGAAAGTAATATCGCAGGAAGACAAAAAAGATTTTCTATTGTACTATGTAAATCATGTCCCTATCTTGGTCTAATATTAGCAACGTTATCATCATTATTTTTCTCATTGTGCAGTGTCATTGTAAAAGGTTTGGTAGAAGTAAATCCAATGGAATTGGCAGCATTTCGATTTGTGGGAGTATTGCTACCCGCAATACCAATTGTAATATATAAGGGGGAAGATCCGTTTCCAAAGGGACGTAGACTAATGTTAATATTAAGAAGCTTCGTAGGAACCACTGGCCTCATGTTAAGTTTCTATGCGTTCAGGCACATGCCTTTAGCTGATGCATCGGTTGTTGTATTTTCTGTTCCTGTATTTGTAGCCATATTCGCGAAAATATTTTTAAAAGAGCCTTGTGGAATATTTAATGTTATTACAGTCTGTTTAACATTGATCGGTGTAATTTTAATAACACGTCCGCCGCTCATCTTTGGACACACTATAGAATCTCTCTCAGATGGACATGTAAAGACAGAACATGCAGATTTATGGGGTGCTATAGCAGCTTTCTCGGCCACTCTCTTTGGTGCAAACGCGTATGTTTTACTAAGAGCTTTGAAAGGCCTACATTTCTCAGTAATCATGACAAATTTCGGATCATTTGCTTTGATTCAGACAATAATCATTTCTTGGGCTATAGGTGCACTTTGCTTACCTCGGTGTGGAACTGACAGACTTTTGGTAGTCGCACTTGCTCTTTTTAGTTTTGGTGGTCAAATATTACTGACATTAGCTTTACAGATGGAACAAGCAGGACCTGTTGCAATAGCAAGGTCTGCAGATATTGTTTTCGCCTTTTTCTGGCAAGTCTTATTTTTCAATGAAATACCAAATAGATACTCGGTGGGTGGAGCAATTTTAGTTACGAGCTCAGTTTTATTAACTGGATTGAGGAAATGGGCTCTTTCTTTACCAGAAACATCTGGCGTTAAAAAGTCCTTAGGAATTTTGGTGATGTAGACCACAATATACAAATAATAGACTTACGTTTACAACTCTTTACAAGTAAAAAGATTTTGTTGTGATTTTGAATTATAGTTGATTGTTTTCAAGTAAACTTTATACAAAGATATTTATTTATATTCAATATATTAAGCAATTATCTTCCTCATGTAGTATAAAACATATTTATTATTTGAATTGAAGATATATTTAAAGTTATAACTAAATGATATAAATACATTTTAAAAATTTTATAAAGTACTCTTTAACTAATATTGATGCAGGAATGTATCATTACCGACACATATGTAGTCAGTGATAATAATTATTATTACAAATTATAGTATCACATACAAAAGGAACAAGTGAACGTACTGTATAAGAATTATGATTGAAATGTTATTAACATGTATTTATAAAATAATACATTAATCCTTACATAAAAATATTATTTTACAGTCAAGTCATTAAATTACTCTTCAGCTTGAGTTCATTTGAGTACTCTAATAAGATATCTAAAGAATGTACATCTATTTTTATTGGAGTGTAATAACAGTACCATTTAATCTTTACTTCATATAATATAAATTCTAGTCTATAATTCAGTATTACAATTGTACATAATTATACATACTTATGTTTTATAAAACACACAGAATAACGAAGCACTTTCTTATACTTTATTATATTCACAACATTTTATTGTGTTCTCAATTCCTATGTAAATATTAATAATTCGACAAAGTAAAATATTAAAATGTGCACAAATATTAACGAATAATATAAGTTTACTAAAGTGAAATTGGTAAATAATATAATCTAATATATATTATAAATAAACTTATTATAATTATTACTATAATTAGTATGTTCTTTCTATTAACATTGACAAATTTCATATAAAATATGAATCAAAATGGACTGTTTTAACATCAATTACAATTACATTCTAGTCTTGTCTTTTATGCATATCAAATTTTAATAGACCAATAATGTATCTTTCTTTTATGCAATATTTAATTGAGCTTATGATACAGAGTACTTAGTCGGTGCTAAAATTAAGATAATATTATGGAAACATTTTTTAAGCAACGAATAGTATAATGTTTAAATGCATTTTGATTTGTACAAGTATATATATATACAAAATAAATGTCAAATTTTGTATTTATAACTTTGTTTTATAAATTGAATATGTATTACATGGTAAAATGTATGAAAGGATTACATTATCTTTTTCAAAATATATTTACTTCGATTTTTAATGATCTTTCCGATTATTAATCTTCTGATCCACTATATAATAGCTTGACTTGTAAAATATTTTGACACATGTAATTAAATATCCTGTAATTAAATATAAGTAGTCAATTTTTAATATACTTGTTTCATTTTTATTATTTGTTTACCTGAAATTAATGATACTGCATAATAAATAAAATACAATACAATAAAATACAACTTAGAAGACACAAAGTAAAAAATAAAATATTAAAGTTTACTGTAAATTAGAATCCTTTTAATTTATTGCTAAAAACATCGTTATTATGTATTATTTCTACATAAAATATTCCAAAAATCAATTAAGAAATGAGTCCTACATATTTACAATGTTTTACAACTCTTGTTACGAATTTCATGTTACATAATTTAAATTATTCAAGAAAGAATTCTTTCTTGATATTTTCTGATGTAATTCTAGCTATGAACGAAACATTCATAAATTTTGGAATAATATTTAAAAAATGAATGTTTCATTTTAGTGAAATCTGTCTGTAAGTTATTGAGTTTTTCACGAATTTCGAAATTAATCTTTTTGAAGCTCGCGCATTTATGACAGTTTTCCTACAGATGTCGATCTATTGGCGTAATTCTTTTCTGGTAACACTACTGGCTTACTGGTAACACTACTAATTGTGTAACAAGTTATGAAATGTCCTTCAAACTTCAAACGTAAATCCTTTAACCTTCAACTACTTAATAAAAGTATGCATTCAGTTTAATATAATAGTGTACATAGAAGAGAAGGGTTGATTCTAATTACTGACAATTGTATTGTCATTGCATGTTACAGTAGCTATGTATGAAGTAGTTAAATAGATGAATTATCACATTTAACTATTAGTTATCGTTGTTGATCAACATATACAACGTTATCTTAATTTACAATGCGTGACGTACGCTACAATCTTATCAATGATATGATTGTCAAAAAAGAATATACCTCAGATATAAAAGCATCTTGTTTTATAGAATTTACATGTTTAAGAGACTTGTAAACTGTTTCAAATATGTGTATATTATTTATTTACCGTAATCCTGACGCTAATTCGGACTCCTATCGATTAATTGTGGCATCGAATCGAGATGAACATTTCAAACGTCCAACATTACTAGCTCAGTTTTGGAAAAATCATCCAGAATGTTTAGGAGGTATGCCAAAAGTATAATTCTTTAACATCATAATTATATTAAACATTCATTAATCAAGGAACATAATCATTTTGTTCATAAATTAATACATATTGTATAGTAAAATGTAGGCTGTTTGGAAAGTAATAAATCTGAGTTCGTAATTAGTTTCTCTATATTAGAGATGATTACTATACAGAACAATTTGTAGAACTATATTCTGCTGTTTTAAAATTATACTTTGTATGTTAGCTAGAGTAATTTAAAATGTATTAAGTTTACAATTAACATAAATATAATTATCAATTTATCAGGTGTTGATATGGAACCTGGTAAAGAAGGTGGAACATGGTTAGCTCTTTCGTTAAGAGGAAAAGCTGGCATTGTCTTAAATTTACCCAATGAGGAAAATGTATCTGACACTCCGAAAAAGGGTCGTGGTTCTTTAATACCTGACTTCATTACTTCAAACGATTCTGCAGTTTCATATTTAAATAAACTACACAAAGAAAATCGAAATGGTCAGCCGTACAATTCGTATACTCTGATTTTAATTAACTTATAGTAAGCAAATCTGTTTGAAATTTTCAACTAACTTTCGTTCTATTGATAAATATATCGTTTTATATTTATTTATTTAGCAATGCTAATGTCAATTGTCTCAGTAGTTCTGTAAAATCGACAGGACCTTTTACAAGTCAGGATGCTGTATTAGGTTTTAGCAACAGTGATTTTGACATTCCTTTCCAAAAAGTTGAAAGAGGAAAAGAGAAATTCAGAAGTATTGTAAATAATGCTGTAGTATCCAAGGAAGCAGATCTTATTGAAGAATTGTTAAAATTCTTGAAATCAAAAGAAAGGTGTTTATTAATGAAAAGAACCAAGAATTACATTTTAATATTTAATAACATATATTGCTTATTTTTGAATACTTTAATGCTTATAGGTATTTACCAGATGCAGAACTGCAACGACGATGTCCAGCAAAGTATAGTGAACTTAGTTCAATTTTTATATCCGGCGTAGAATACTGTACAAGAACTCATTCTATACTGTTGGTTAAAGGAAACAATGAAATGATATTCGTTGAAGAAACACTTATGCCGGACTTAAAGTGGAAACGTCAAATGTTTAGTAACAATTTAATATAAACAATTTAACTAAACAATTTAATTAAACACTTTAGTTCAATATAAGTGCGATTAATGATCATGAGATCAAAAGGAACTAGAGATATCAAAAGATTAGCTGCAAGTATAATTTGATATTAATGTCATACTGTTAATTTTGAGTATTTACGATGATAATATAATATATCTTATTTTCTAAAAACATACCATGTATAAATGAGAATGCATATTTTGCTAATGCAATGAATACATTTTCCATAAAATTATTTTATGAAAAATTTACTATACATCTTCGTCCGCAAGATCATCATTGGAATCACTATCTAATATATCTGATGATACATCATTACTCGCTTCCTCTAAATCTAAAGCATTGGAACTCGGTAAAGTAGTTTCTTCCGAAGATAAATTCTAGAAAGAAGAATGAAAATGTACAATGTGATAAACAAACGAATGTATGGGAATCACAAAAAAAAAAGGTAATTAACCTGCGAGAGAATTTCTTGACCCTCTAAGTTTTTATTGATCAGATTACCCATCCAAAAAGCGGTAGGACTGTTATTAAGAACTAACATTCCTTTTACGCTATATAGCAATCTTTCTAATATAGACTTAGCTGCAGGAACATATTTTGTTAATGTAAGATCTTTTTTCTCCACACTATCACAGCATATTGTATGTAAATATCTTGTACCCCCTAAAACAGGAATATTTTTACACATTTGTAAGGTGGTATTGAATTGAAAAAAGAATTTAATAAATAACACTCTAATACAGTTATCTACGTCACTTCAAACTTATACCTTGAATCATTTTTAATATTTTGGTTACATCATCCGTTTGATATTTCAAATTATGCTCAAGAATTGGCATCCCTAGATTTAAAAAGTATCTCAATAGAATGGGCATATGTTTCAAAAAGATTAATACATTATTTTTCGTAGTGAGAGTTTTACATATTTGAACCAATTTTTGAATATTAGAAGCAACTTCATCCCACACTTCTATTTTCTTTGGGTCTCTAAAAGAGATTTAACGAAATGTATACTTACTCAGGAAAAACTGAACTCATTTGAATAAAATATAAGGTTTATACCTGTCAGCTGATGGTAATGCTATTTTTACACCATTAATCAGACCGTCAAATATTTTCTTAAAGAAAGAATGAAAATTACTTCTTTTTATGGACGGTATTTTGCTTAAACAGTCCTGAGGACTTTCTAATTTAGAAGTTTCATCTGGTAACCATTCCAAGATTGAAGTAACTGTTTTCAGTGGTAATGGTTCATTGTCAATCCAACTGTTTAGTAAGCCAGTTACTGCATTTTTATATTGCGGACTGAAATATTTATCCTCTCGCCATTGAAGACATAGAAACCCAAAAGCCATGTTTGCTAGAAGAAATTAAAGGAATCCAATTATGTATAATGTAGTGCAAGTACCGAGTACCCGGCTACTTCAATTACCCGGATACCCGAATCTACACCGAGATAAAGAAAATTAGCCGAGTCCTACCCGACCCGCCGGGTACGATTAGTTATAACTAGACTGCGGATCTTTATGCATTTGTAGCAAAATTGAGTAGATGAAATTAAAAATTGTTGGAAAGATATAAAAATTGAGAATGCTAATATACGATTTCGCCTCTATTGAAATCATTAAGCAAAGAAATAACATTCAATTTGGTTTCTATTTCTTGCAATCGATGCAGATAATTTTTATTTTGCATACAGATCCGCAGTCTAGTTGTAACGATATAATAGATATTTGACTATTCTGGATTATTTAATGTAATAATAATACAAATTGTCTTATATAAGTATTGGGCATTTCATGAGATATCAATGTACCTGGGTAATGCTTGTTTATTACCCAAGGATCTCACAAGTAACAGCTCTAGTATAATATCAGTATTAGTAAAATTCTACATATTGCTCCTTACCATATTTTTCTTTACTTTCTTTCGTATATGACTCGGAATGTTTCATTAGTGATTGACACATATTGATTAATGTAATGGATAATGTTATTTGTGTAGCAATATCAGATAAAGATTCAAAGTATTTGCATGATTCTGCAACAAGTTCTTTGCAAGATCTTAACGTGGCATTGTTTTCGTCTACTTGACTTGCCAAAGTTCGTAGTCCATCTGAGAAATAACACAAATGTTACCAAAACAATACAATTTTCAATGATCTGTTTTTCGAAAGAGAATAGTTGAAGTTATAATAGCTGTCCATTCCTGAAGTAATATAAGTGAGTACATAACTATTATATCACTTCATTTATCTTCTTCTAAAAAACAGATAATAGTTAGTGATTTTAAAAGAATGTCGTCAACCAAACGAATTATAAATAGGGAAAGTAATATTGCTGCATTATACATTAAATAGTAATGTACCTCGTAAAAGCATGTTATAAGTAACACTTTCAAATCCTTTCCAATTAAATATTTTTATTAGAAGACACAACAATAATCTAGCAGCTTCTTTATTTTCATCTGTACTTTCTTCTCTCAAAGTATCCACGATATTTTGCAATTTTGAACAAATCTTAGGTAATACTTCAATTAAATCTCTAACAAAGGTTTCGTTATTTTCATATTCGAATATTCCTAAAAGTTCTTTAACGATAAAACACACATGTTTTACAGTTATATTAAGTTTTCTAGATTGTGTTGTATTCAATTCCATTTGTATGTCTAACAGATGGACAATCTGCAACAAATATTTTCAATTATTCTACAATATGTAGTATAAATGTATGAATATCTTAAATAAGATCAAAATATATACCTTAGCATCCAATTTTCTGAAATACATTGGATTTTTGGAACATATTAGGGAACCCAATTCCCAGCTTTCAGTTTCATTAATAGTGACAGATTTTTCCTTCTTTCCTTTCTTGCCCTTTTTCCCACTTTTTTTCTCAACTCTTGCAAAAGGTGTTACAGGAAAATGATGAAAGTAACACGGAAATGGCTGGTACTTTGTATCACACAAAGTAAACAACATGCTCAACTCACTTTGTAAATATATTAAATTATCGAGCCGTTGGATTGTCTGCTTTTGTAATAGAAAATCTTTTTGCGTGACAAAGCCACTAAGTACTTCTCGAAACCTGAAAGGTAAGTATATTATTACATTTTTTTAAAACTGTATGGTATATTGCATTTATGCATTACTTATTTCATTATTCAACTGACCAATTAATGCAGCATATTACTAAATCTAGCGTCGAATTTTCTGCTGTATCAAAATTTTCTGGCATTAATATTGCACAGCCCAAAAGGGAGTCGATAGCACCTAAATCTCCATTTTCGCTAAGTTTTATACAACACGTTCTGAGAAGTTTAAATGAAATTGCCACAATAGCGCCATACTTTTTGTTTTCAAATGATACAACACCACAATTTTGTGGTTCATCTTCTGTCTTGTTCAATCCAAACTTCGGAACTAATTCACCACTATAGAAAATTTTAAACGTTAGAAAAAATAGATACATAATAATATTGAAGATAATTAAAAATCATGTAATACTATGTACTTGTAACTGTCTTTATCAATCATGTTTTCATTGACGAATTCTTCTTCAATATAATTTGTCAAATTTTGTATAAATTCTGCATCGATTTCCTGAGTTTGGGAAATGATACGCGTCAACTGATCATAAAATAGAGCTTTTGATCTTGGACAGTTTTTCACATTATTCAGTACTGTCTCTATAGAACCAAAATGTAATATAAATTAATATTCACAAGATGTTTAATCGAGTAAATAGAAATTTAAATATTATTGTATATCTTATGTAATTAAATACTTTACAATGCATACTGAATAAACTATAGGCAGAATTAGCTGTTTCAGCTGTTTTCATTAAATGTTTTATTGCCATAACTGCTGCAAGGACACCTTTACATTTTATTCTAAAATTCAAGAAAGAAAAATGTTGTTTGGAAGAAGATTTGTAATATTAAAATTAAGTTATATTGTAATTACTTAGTATATACATACTGTGGTTTAAAATTAGCTAATTGTTTTTGCAAAAGTATGAATAAATCATCTCGTAAAGATTCAGATGTAGAGGTAGAGTTCACACATAAATTTTGTAATAAATCATTCAATGTTCCAACTTCTTCTAATTCTAAATTATCCAACTTTTCAAGCAAGATGCGGAGATGATTACAATGAGGCATTAAGCATTTCTTCTCTTCTTCTTTTACTACCATTGTGCAAAGGAATGCCAAAGCATTTTTTATTGTCTGATCATTGCCACCCATAAGGAATATAATTTTCTCCAATATTTCACGTTGTTTGAACACATTATCCTTGTGGCATATAAATTGCAAACGCAACCAATCAATTGCAAAATCAATAAACACACGTTGATCTGATTTTAGTAAATTACTTGACAATTGTAATACTGTTGTTTGCAACTCTTGCACAACCTAAAATAAATTACTGTTACTTTTTTTTAACAAAATCCAAATAGTACTTAATCAATATTCATTATGAATTTGTACAGAACACACCTGTTTGTAATCATTGTACAATAAATTCAGTAAACTTGGTCTGTAGAAACCAGATCGTATATGCTGTTTAAATATAGTTTCAACATTTTTTCTTTTTGTTTCTGTAGTTGAAAATATAAGAAGCAATACAATGATATCTAAAGGTTGTGGGTCCTTGTTAATATTTTTTATAAATTCAATTGTTGTGGTTATTGCATTCTTTGAAACAGACATGTGCATTTTCAGAGTTCTGATTATACTTAACTGATTTTGGTAACACTCTTCAACTTTTTCTCCAGCAAGCGGTTGTAGGTCAGTGTTACGTAGTACTTTCAATGTATTTTTATAAATTTCCAAATCTGAACAATCCTCGAAAATAAATCTGTTAAAATAATGAATACCTGTATTATCAGAAAGTTATTTAAAAATGAAATATGTTCGAAACATACTGTTCGAAATGTTATACATACTTTATGACAGCTGGTATAGCATTTACTTTGATATTTGTTCTTAGCAAGTTTAATATTTTGTTCTTATAATCATCTAAATATTTTTTTGAAAGATTCAAATTACTCATACAATTCAATATTAAACTTATTAATTCCGAGTTATCTTCCATCACTTTATCCAAAATTTCTGCAACAGTTTCATGTTGCTTATCAGTTACTATATCAGGTAGAAATAAAATTAATTCACTTTGAAACCACATAGGACACGATTCCAAAAGCTGTGTTAAACTATTTGTTAAAGCATCTGAGTTAGTTACAACATCTAGAAAACGAAATTGCTGCAACAATGAAAGAGCCCATGGTATCGTTTCAATAGAATCTCTGAAAAAGGACATGTTAAAGTTATTAAAAATATTTTCTGAAGATTATAAATGATTTATAAAGTAGGATCAAAAAAAGAGTTACATGAGACATACTCACGCCATAAGCACAGACTCGTTAAGTTTAGTCAATAGACTACTATATATTTCTGGATGTAACTCTGACACTTGCAGTAATATTTTTATAAGAGAAGAACTATGTAATACATTTGAAACTTTGTTATTGATCAATATTTCCATATCGCACAAACCATTTTCAAGATTCTGTTCATTTTCAAAGTACTTTTCTATTAAGCTCATTAATTCTTCTTTATTATATTTGTCTGAATTTAGTAATTCCTTCATTTTTTGTTGAACTATTATAATATCACTACCTATTACAATTTAACAAAATATTTATTATGACAATCAATAAATATGGACTAACAAATATGCATTATTTCCATTAGAGTGTTAGGTAATTTGTAATACAACTTACAAAGTATATGAGGAGCAACTGCATTTAACTTAATACCAGATTTCTTTAGAAATTTCGTAAATTTACAGTGTGTGATAGAAGCTTCAGTGACATTCCTTTGTGATTCTTCATAACTAGTATTTTTGGATCTATTTTGTGGTGAGTTTGTTTCAATTCGACTTTTCTTTAAGACCGTGGATTCAGCTAAAGGAAAACCCAAATCATCGTCGCTTTCAATTCTCAATTCGCTTAAATTTGACGATTTGCGTTTACGTGTTGAAACATCATTTTCCAAGGTTTTGTTTTTGCTAATTATTGTCTCTTCGGTAAGTGGCCGATTATTACTTTTAGATCGTTTTTCATTCGACGATTTATTATAATCTACAAATATTTGTGCGTTTATTAATTTTGTTTTAAACTCTAATCGTTTCCGTAATTTACTTACTTTGAGTTGAACTTGTTTTAACGTTCAATGTACTTCGACTGCTAAGTAATGTTTCTGCATTTGAAGATTGCGTATCAGAAGTTGTGCATGTTGATGATATTTGGCTTCCTCTTAAATTTTTAAGCAAACCTCCTTTAGATTTCAATTTTCTTCTATCCATAATTCACTGACTACATATGTCTTCACTCTTCACAAGCAACCATAAACATCGTTTTCTCGCGCGAAATTAAGAGCGCAGCTAAACCAAAGAGTAGGTATAACAATGGAGGCACACCAGGCAGTACTTTTGAAGTCGATCGGTGGACAGCAAAAACTTTTTGTGACCTCAGCGACAGGTGCGGCAAAATTAAGAAGCTTCTGGACAAGAATGGAGAGATCCTTGTCTATCCTACAGCGCTGTGACTGGCTGTGACTGTGACAGAGAGGAGATGTCATCCGCATGAGACAAAGACAGAGAATACGAAACAGCTTCATTTTTCTATGAACTTATTCCCAATTCCTGAAGCGAAGAAGTAATATTTTTTTATGCTCTTTGCGTTGAAATGTTCTCCGTATTATTTTGTTCTCCGAAATAATACGGAGAGCCCTTCAGCAATTCTAAATTAATAAAATGGAGAGGAAACAGGTTTATGTGTCGATTTAGAATCTGGCAGATGAAGTAATCTTGGAACACGGTATGTTATCCGAAGCCGTGTCTATAAGTATTTATAGTCTAAGGTTGGAACTCCCTGATCTAATAGGCTAATAATTGGACTAGGGGGCAGCATTGTACCGGAAACAACGAAACCCTGGGCGTAAGCACTCTCATGCTCTCATATAGTCTCTGGTGATATGTCTATTCTTATCAATTCTTATATTTATATCTGGGAAGTGTCATTCTTGTGCTTCTATCTTGTTTGATCTTGTTCAAATTAGCACTATTTAATTCATTAGATAGAAAACTTATATTGTACTTACACGGTATACTGCATTGTATGAGATGTCTGTCGAATCTTACATCTATGTTATCCAATAAACATTTCGTCTCATTGAATACAATATGTATTTGCAACTTTGAAAGTGACACAAACAAACGTGAAATAAAAATCCGATGTGATTAATGTGTAAATAGTTATAGGAGACGTTGTGTCTTAAGTAATTTGTGCATAAAATACCTAATTACGAATATGTCATCGGCGCATTTATCAGCTGGTCGATTAAATGTAGGCATTATTCAAAAGCAAGCTAGAAAACAATTACTTTGTTTACTTGAAAAATGTGACGGTACAAAGGTATTCATTTTATTTATTAATACTATTTCAACGAATAATTATTTACAATTTACTATGAATCGATTATTTTAAAAGATAATTAAACATTTTCATTAAGAGTTTCTTTAATAATGTTTTAATAGGCAATTATATGGGATCAATCCCTTGAAGGACCAGTTGGTCTTGTTGCAAAATATAATTTATTGGAAGAACACGATGTAGTCATAATGTACCCATTATGTGGGGGACAATTGTCAATACCATCAAATATTGCTAATGTAATATTTATTACTAGGCCCCAATTAGGCCTTATGGATTTAATTGCTGAGAATGTTCATGGGTATGAGCAAAATAAAAAAAACTTTTAATATTGTCCTTGTTTTTGTAACAATAAATTGAAGCTGATATAGTTATTTGTTTTCAGTGAAGAAGGAAAAAAACCACGCAAAGAATTTCATCTATTTTTTCTGCCTCGGAAAAGTCTTCTTTGCGAGAAAAAGCTTCGGAGTCGAGGGGTCTTTGGCAGTTTTACCTTGATAGAGGAATTTAAATGCGATTTATTTCCTTTTGATAGCGACCTTTTATCTATGGAACTCAGTGGAGCATTTAAGGAATTTCACTTAGAAAATGATCCTACGTGTCTGTACCAAGTAGCACAAGCTATTCATGGCTTGCAGAGAATATATGGAAAGATTCCAAAAATCACTGGCAGAGGACCTGCTGCTAGTAAAGTTTGGGAGCTATTAGAAAAATTAAATCGAGAAGAAGAAGAGAATAAAGCAACATCTTCACAATCACCTGTTATAGAACATTTATTGTTATTAGATCGATCTGTGGACTTACTTTCACCTTTAGTTACGCAGTTGACGTACGAAGGACTAATAGATGAAATTTTTGGGATAAAATATAGTAAAGTATTCTTCTGTTATAGTTTATAGAATACTTTCATTCATACCCTTAAAATAAATATTTTTTTGGTTACAATTTCAGATACCGTTTTATTGCCAGCAAAAAGATTTCATGATTCTGAAGATTCTCCAACAGCGATGTCTCTTAAGGAAAAAGAAAAAATTATACTTAATTCTGGTGAAGAACTATTTGCAGAAATTAAGTGAGTTTTTGTAAGCTTTGATATAATCTCACATTTTATAACTTTTACATAATTTTAGGGATAAAAATTTTAATGGTGTAGGGCAAGTGCTTATCAAGAAAGCTAAAGATATTTCATCACAATTCGATGAAAGATATGGAGATAAAAGTGTGCAAGAGATTAAACAATTTGTGGCGAAGTTACCAAATATATTAGCTACAAAGCAATCAGTAGCAAGACGTATAATATCCATTTTATTTGTATTAACACATTTGAGACTGGGAATGTAGTCCTACGTCATTTCAAATTCATTAGCTGAATACCGGCAACGTAGTTTATACATCATTCTTTATATTCATATACATTTATGCAGCATGCTCTTGCAATATTCAGATATAGACTTTTGGAAAATACATGTGGCGTTTTGCTAAGCGTCTCGTGCGACAACCGCTGGTTCCAGATGTGTTAACTATATAATAATAATTGTGGTAACAAATGTATTTTAACTCACTTTGTTTTTAGATGCAACAATAGCACAAATGGTAAAAGAAGTAACAGATTCAAGTAGCTTTTTGGAAGCGTTGCAAATTGAACAAGAGTTGTTGAATTGTATTGATACAGATAAACCAAATGCTTATATAGAAGACCTGATAGCCCAACAACAACCGCTTCTTAAGGTTTTACGACTTCTTTGTATACAGTCTTTAACAAATTCTGGCCTTAAACTAAAATTACTAGATTATTATAAAAGAGAGATAATACAAACATATGGCTATCAACATTTGCCAACTATATTGAACCTAGAAAGGGCTGGACTATTAAAACAACAGCAATCTGCTCGTCAATATGCTGTTTTGCGGAAAGCATTAAGACTTACAGTTGAAGACGAAAGTGAAATTACACCAAAAGATATCAGTTATGTACATTCCATATATGCGCCATTAAGTATACGGTTGGCAGAACATCTTGTGCAACCAAATGGATGGCAAGGCTTAAACGACGTAATGGGTTTATTACCAGGTCCTACTGTTAATAGTGCTCCACTTAATGTTCCACCTTCCGGACAAAGTAAGACATTTGTTTGTAGTAGTTCAAACTGTGGAATCATTTTGTATAATTGTTATCCATATTGTTTTGTAGGAAATTCTATTGCGAGTGAAGATTCCAATTCTGAACCACCAAAATTGGTAATGGTCTTTTTTATTGGTGGATGTACATTTGCTGAAATTTCTGCTCTGAAATTTTTGTCCCAAAAGAATGATTGTAAGTAGTACATCACTGAACGGAAGATGAAAATTAAGGGAGTAGACGTTTTTACAGGATTGCAAGGGTGCGGGATGCGCGTTCTAATTTCTCGATAATACAAAAATGGGGTTTTTCAGTAGTGAAAAACGGTAGATAAAAGATCGATCTAGGCCACTATCGCCCTCAAAAGTTTTTTCGTTTACGAGGCGTAATTTGCATTATTTGGAATCATACCGAATAATGCAAATTACACCTTATAAACATAAAAATAGGACTTTCAAGGACGATCACGGCCTACACATTGATCTTTTGTCTAGCGCTTTTGACTACTGAATAAATCCCATCTTTGTTAATACAAAGAGAAATGAGAACGTGCATGCTACACCTTTGTAATTCTGGAAACGAGTCTACCGCCTTAAGGGTCAACAATTTGTTTCTGCAATGTATTATAAAGAATTTCTGTTTACAGCAAATGTGGAATTCGTTGTCTGCACAACGAAGCTAATAAATGGGAACACATTTTTGACATCGTTGATGGAAGACTTAGAGAACTTATAACTTATTAGATGTAACACTGTTTATATATTGTTGATAATATCTATAGGTTTCTTCTCGTTACTGTATAAACCAATTCTTGCAATGTAAAATGTCACAACAGAGAGTATTGTGAATTATACATTACAGCTTTTTATATTTATTATTTTCATACAATTTATATGGAACAAATTATGTATATGTAAATTAAACTGATTAGTATATTATATATAAATGATACTACTCCGATTTGTATATTTAATTTAGGTGCTTACATATTTACATAACTGTTAAAATCTTTTCTAGCATAAAAGACATTGTACATTCACTTTGATATGCCAAAACAATTAATACAATATGTAGAAAATGTGCAATTTCTTTCAAATATATTATTATAATGTTCATTCATTCTACATAAGGCAACTGCATCAAGGAAGCTTCTGCTACTGAAGCCTAGAAAATTAATTGATATGTTATTGTTACATTACAAATTACGGTATGCATTTAATTTTGGCTTATTATGCTCTTGCGAATAAGGTTTAGTAAACAGATAGGTATATAGACGAGAATCGTTTGCGAATGAAGCCACGCCCCTAAAGAGTTAAAGTCGCCTAGTGGGGTAATCTGTGAGTACTGTGTTGTGTTCAAATACATAAAACTGCAACGCGAACGTATATGTAGTTCGTCCAAAACGAGAGAGTAACCGTATATAAACACATATTCGATAGATGCAGCCGCAGCTATTGGCTGCCACTGTCGATCTCCAGGGGTGAATGAATACCGTTCTACTATGGTTCCTACAGTTGTCTTTAGAACTGAATAATTTTTAAAAAATTGAACCAAACTACTCGAATTTTGTTAAAGATGTTAATAAAATTGGTTTACTATTTAATGTATAAGAAATTTTATAAAATCATTAAAACCCATGACGGCGTCGCACGTCAATATTAATTGCGAACTTTATTTTCTTCATGATTTTTTCATGCTATCCGGTAAACTAAACCGTCGTAATATCTAAAAAAAAGACGTTATATCAAAATTACATTTACTCTATTATTTAGGTATGGTTATATTTATAACAAGCACATCCAGATTATAATAAAATTTAAGATTTTTTCACAAAAATACCTTATTTCCACCTTATTTCATAAGTCGTAGGGATCTTGATTCTGCGAGCCGGTCCTGTATGGGTGTCGTCTCGTAGGAGTAGGACGGACTATAGTCGAACGGTCGAACAGACCCCTTTTATAAGCCTAACTCACACATATTGTTATTCCCACTCTTTTATGGTTTCAGTTCTTCGCCTAGTTTGTTATCAGGATTATTGCCGGCCACGAAGAGTGTCCTTGTTCGCGATTAGGATTAGACCAGATTAGACCCCCATAGGTACATTTTTCTCAAGCAGTAGTATGAGTTTAAAATACCAAATGATAATATTTTCGTCATCTTACTGAAATTTCTCTATTTTCAATTCCATTCAACTGAAATAAATGTTCTTTTGGCGAATAAAGTCAGTGCATTCCAGTCAGCCAAATTTTATCGAAGCAGAACTTGATAAATCTACTTCATAAAGTTTGTGAGCATAAGTTAGGCTATCAATTTGGTCACGATATTTGCCTCGTAAGATAAATTTGCCAACGATTTTACAAAAATTTGCATATCAAATTTTGTCGATAAATTCCGAGCCTAATACGCAAGTAGTCAAGTAGAATGGCTTAGAATTTGTGTGGGAAATTTGCCAATTAAATTGTGAAACCATAAATTTAAGGCAAAAGTCGAGTAAATCTTGCTTTCGCAAATTCAAGTCAAAAACTAAAGAAACTTTTGTGTTACAAGAACCTTATATTCTTGCAAAGCAAAGGTTTGGGATTTGCTATGCTATTAAAATTTGCTAAAAAAGTTGCCTGGAAACAGCGTGCTCAATGCAGATGTATATGTATGGATGAATCTGAATTTAGCAACAAAATTGACTGTAAATTCGTAACAAGTCGGTTGCTTATTGGACTTGTTTTGCTTCATTTACTACATAACCATGCCGTTTTGTTTACATTCCAATGTAACATATTACTTAAGATTAATTAGTACAATTCTATTCGAATAATGTTTCCGCAGAAGTTCTTTATATTTATAACGAACTCAATGTATCAACAATGAAGATCTCTCAAAATAGAACAAATTTTAAGTACGATTACTACGTAATTTTCCTTGGAGATATATTCTTATAATGACTAATAGACTCCGGATTTTATGCATTTATAATAAAAATGAGCAAGTGCAATTTAAAACAGTAAATATCTATATATATTATTTCCACCACATTAAAACGATTAATGAAGAATGTAAATTTATATTTAGCTCTTGCGTCTTGCAATTAATGCACGAACTTTTTACTTTGCATAAACATCCGGAGCCTATATTAATGACAGTCTTAATACAGTAAAACTTACTGTAAAACGGTACTTATGCTAACGCATTTTAAGCATATGGTTAGCATATGTGCGTCCTTTTGATCTTATGCTCTTGATATGCAATTGATAAAGAAGCAGAGCATAGTTATCGGTAACGTTTGTTAACGGTAGTTAAGAACTTGACCGATACAGAGCGCCACTCATCATTGACGGAAAATTCGCTTACCATAGAGTACATCCAGGACAGGCGAAAAGGCGTCAAAAAATTTGCGAATTCTCGTGTCTGAGCCGACGGTGGGTGCCGTATTGTTGCGTTGCCGCGGATTGTCGCGTCTCGCGCGTGTGTGCGTACGTGCGTGACACGTACGGGACGTGTACTTTTCCGGGGTGCGGTGCGTTTGCACGACGGAAAATTGTGATCCTCGGATATCTTAATATGCTCGAAGGATCGGCCAAGTTCAGGAAAAAGAGCTACTCCGCCTGAAGAGAGTGCTCGAAGCTGCGCGCATGCTTCCGTGCTTGCTCCCTCGCCATTTTGGAGGTGAATATCATTTTTTTCCTTGCTGCCGGAGCTTTGGATAAATTTCAGTTGATATACCGGGATCCGATCGTGATGTCATACGTTCGATCCAAACACGGCAAGCGTTTTCGACCACACCGACGATGTCCCTCTGCTGTATTTACGGGACCAATCTGACGCGATTGCTTCGAGACAGAGACCCAACCCTCCTTACGCCCGCATTTCTATCTCCTGCAAATTTCACTCGACCGCCTTCTTTACTTACCAACCCTAGTTTTACAATTATTTCTGTTCTTCTCGTAAAAATGTTTGTCATTTAATAGCCTCGCATCAGTACCGATCGAATTCTTCTCGACGTGTTCTTCGCCGATATTCCTTTTAAAAACATACGATATACTCCTTGGAATCAAATGCATTTATCGACAGATAGAATTGGTGTAGTGTAATTTGTATTGAGAGGACCTCGTGATAAGTGTCAAGTTAGTTTTAATTAAACAAGAAAAAACTTTGCAGTGACAAGATTCGATGGTGCGTTAATTTCACGTTATCCGAGCTTATAGACTGATATCTGCCAAACATTATATATTGGCAACATTTTTCGAGCAAAAAAAAGTACCTGCTGTTGTTAATTTAATTGTATAATACGTTTAAGCAGGCAAAATATGAAACAAAGGTATTAGAGTCACGATATTCCATTGTTTTGTCAATTTATTTGTTGTATTTTTTATATACCTATTGAAAGTGTGTGCAATAGATCTTTGATACAGAATCACATATATTACCACTTATTTGTACATTCTTCCTGTGAATTATATATGCTTCATTTTGTAATTAAAATACAGGAGAGAAAGTATATAATATAAAGAAATGTATATATGTAAAAATCTTAAGTAATACTGTTCAATATGAATTCCATTGCAAGCAATAAATCACTAATATTCAAATTTATTATTTATGCTTCTTTCACAGATAAAACATTGAATTTTGGAATGGACTGACAGAGGTTTAAGTAAGATTATCAAATTTAGGGTAGAGGATAAAGGCAAGAGGACGTCTGAAGGTGTCTGAAATAGGCCTCGGCCATTTAGTTATTAACACCTTTACTATGCCAGCTGTTCCAAGGCCTGGTAGTCTTAAGGATCCAGAGATTGCTGAATTATTCGAGAAAAATGATCCGGAGAAAATATTTGAGGACTTGCGCGAGATCGGGCATGGTAGTTTCGGGGCTGTTTATTATGCACGATGTTTGGTTACCAAAGAGATTGTTGCCATCAAGAAAATGTCGTATTTGGGAAAACAAACGGTTGAAAAGTGGCAAGATATCCTAAAAGAAATACGGTTTCTTAGACAGCTTGATCATCCTAACACAATAAAATATAAGGGTTGCTACCTCAGGGACCATACTGCCTGGGTATATATCTTTTTTCAAATGAACTAAATTATATGGATATAGTTAATTAGTTAGTATTACATCATTATTATACATAAAATTATAAATCACAGTTGGTAATGGAATACTGCCTTGGATCTGCATCAGACATTATCGAAGTCCATAAAAGACCTTTAAAAGAAGATGAGATAGCTGCGATTTGCGACGGTGTACTAAATGGTTTGGATTATCTTCATGGTTACGGAAGGATCCATAGGGATGTAAAGGCAGGGAATATTTTACTTACCGAAAATGGGACAGTAAAACTGGCAGATTTTGGTTCTGCGAGTATAAAATGGCCAGCAAATAGCTTCGTAGGTACTCCTTATTGGATGGCACCAGAAGTGATATTAGCCATGGACGAAGGACAATACGATGGGAAAGTGGATGTATGGTCTCTTGGTATAACATGTATTGAATTAGGTACTGCAGATCGAATAACTTTAAGCGTATCGATATATTAATGATTAATCTTAGTAATCCATAATAATAATATAAGTATCATCATTTCAGCGGAGAGGAAACCACCTTATTTTAACATGAATGCCATGAGCGCTCTGTATCATATTGCTCAGAACGACGCGCCAACTTTAAACTCTCCAAATTGGTCAGATGTTTTCCGACGTTTTGTTGAAGTATGTCTTATCAAAAGTCCGATCGAAAGGCCATCTTCTGCAGATCTATTAGCAGTGAGTTTCGTTCAGATGTTGTCTGAAATGTAGTACTATTTCGTGTTTAAAGGTTAACTTTCAAAAGAACACATATCATTGTTTAGTTAGTCGTCATCTTACAGACTTTCAAATTTACAGCATCAATATATCACCAGAACGCGTTCTCCTCAAGTTTTAATAGATTTAATTCAGAGGACGAAAGGTGCTGTTAGGGAGTTGGATAATTTGAATTATCGAAAGATGAAGAAGATCTTAATGATCGATGCTTGCGAGACTGAGAGTACAGTTGGCGATACCGATGGTGTGTTATGTTTAAAATTTATGATATTCAAAAGTTTCTACTTTAGGGAGAAATGTTCGTTTACTCTTTTTTTTCGATTATTAATTTATTTTGATCCACACGCTTTGTAGGTACTCCTGATGAACAA
Source organism: Lasioglossum pauxillum (assembly GCA_933228785.1). Lineage (NCBI taxonomy): Eukaryota > Metazoa > Arthropoda > Insecta > Hymenoptera > Halictidae > Lasioglossum > Lasioglossum pauxillum. The sequence continues at coordinate 39,355,052 of OW121705.1, read as the reverse complement.
ACAGGTGGCGATAGTAGCAAGAGTAATTCAATTACATCGGAGCATTCAATTCATTCGATGGGTGTTTCTGCGAGCTCTCAAAGTTCCTCCACCAATAGCCTACCACTGCCAAATGCTGATTCAAATGATTATTCCACGGGATCTGTGCGAAATCGACATAAAATATCAGCAGGTGGTGTTACTGCCAATCTACTTGAGCATGGTGCCAATAACTTTGCAACAATAAGGACAACTTCGATTGTGACCAAACAACAGAAGGAACACATGCAGGAAGAAATGCATGAACAGATGAGTGGATACAAGAGAATGAGACGGGAACATCAAGGTGCTTTGGTAAGCATTTTTTCAATCATTACTTCTTCTATTTTGATAATGTGGCAGTAAAAAACTACTCTATCAATTTGTGTATCTATATTATGCATTATGTAAATAGGTAAAATTGGAAGAACGTTGTAAAATGGAGATGGAATCACATAAACAATTACTAGACAAGGAATACGAAACGCTTTTACAACAATTTAGTAAAGAATTAGAGAAACTTCAATTGAGGCATCTACAAGAATTAGAGCGTAAATTTAAACAAAACCAAAATGCAGAAAAGAAACTTCATAAAGAGATTACAAGTAGGCAAGAGGCTGATCGAAAAGCACTGGAAGCACAGCAGAAAAGAGAGTACAAAGTAAGAAGAATTTGAAAATGATAGCTTTCTACCTAAATAATTATATATTAGAACTTCTTTCACGATTAATATATGTAGTATGGTAATATTCGGTGGTAGCTATCAAAAATGTCTTTATTTTGTTTAGGCTTTTAAGGAGAGATGGAAAAAAGAGTTATCTCAGGATGAAGTTACACCAAAACGGCAACGGGATGCTACGCTTCAGAGTCATAAAGATAATTTACGACAAATGGAGGCGCAAGAAGAACAACGGCTTGCTCGAGGCCAAAGAGAATATCTCGATTTTGAAATTCGTAAATTCCGTAGAAAAAAGTTGCTTATTTTTCATAGTTTAGAGCAAGAATTGCTTCGAGAGGTTTGTTTAATGATATTACAACTTCCTAAATGTATGCGGTTATTTTGGAAAGTTACAAGGCTTTCATAATATATTTTGGTAAATAGGAATTAAATAAGAGACAACAACAATTAGAACAAGCGCATAACATGTTGTTACGACACCATGAGAAAACACAAGAACTGGAGTATAGACAGCAAAGGGCAGTTCACGCGCTTCGGGAAGATCAAGTTCAACGGCAACATGTGACTGAACTTTCTAATCAACAAGATTATATGCAAAGGGCGGAACGTGACTTGCGTAAAAAACACGCATTAGAGCTCAAGCAGCAACCTAAGAGTCTCAAAGTAAGCTATGCATTTCAGTTTCAGTTGATACTAAAACATTCAACCTGGAAAGGAACGTTATGCAATAATAAATTAGCTAAACGAAATTAGAATAGATGTGTACGTATTTGTTATTTCAGCAAAAAGAAATGCAGATTCGCAAACAGTTTAGGGAGACATGTAAGATACAAACGCGGCAATATAAAGCATTAAAAGCTCAAATATTACAAACAACGGCTAAAGAAGAACAAAAGGCGGTTATTAAAAAATTGAAGGAAGAACAAAGAAGAAAGTTAGCCTTGCTGGGCGATCAGTATGAACAAAGTATTGCTGAAATGCTGCAAAAACAAAGTATACGTTTAGACGAATCACAAGAAGTCGAATGCCACAATCTCAAAGTAAGACATCGCATTACAGTATGATCAAATCTTTATTTAAATGTTTGAAGCGATCAAGGATATTTATTCATATAGAATCAAATGAAATATATTTGTTCTAGTACGCACATGTATAATATGTACTGTCCTATTTTGTTTGTTTATTATAGGAAAGATTAAATTATGAATTAGAAATTTTAATGGCATACCAATCGAAAAATAAGATGCAAGCCGAAGCTCAAAGAAACCGAGAACGTCGCGAATTGGAAGATCGAGTATCGGTTAGACGAGCTTTGCTTGAACAAAAAATGGAACTTGAAACTGAGGAATTTCTTAGTGAACGTAGCGAACGAATACGTCTACTACATGAAAGACAAGAACGTGAATTACAACAATTTGACGAGGAAAGTGCAAGAATAGGATTCAGGTATGAAAGTTTTTATTTATAGTCTATAGTTTTTGCATGAACATAAAACATGTAAAATGTAAAGGATAGAAAGTGAAGAAAAGATACTTCGATTATTTTCCGTTTTAATATGTTAGGATCACTCAAACTTATAATTGTCTTAATCTAATCTTTAGTCAAATTCCGTAGCATATTAAAAAGTATAAGTTTAAGATCTTAAGATAGCGTGTTTTTTTAATAGTTGTATCTATATATATATTTTTTGTTTTAAATTATTACAGTGCTCTGGCGATAGCTGAGGCATCAAAAGAATCTTATCCAGACGATGAAAGCCTTAGTGGCTCAATGTTAAGTCTGGCTCACAGTAATAGTTCTACATCCTTCCCCCCTAATAGTCTTTAATTTTAATCATATTGATAGAATATGTATGTATGTACGTTTGCCTGTAGTGAGTGCATAACGAGTTTACCGACGTTTGATTCAATGACTTATACATAGCAGAAGTTGACTCGTTACGTGCATGAACTCAAACCTAAGAGGTTTGTTAGGGTTGGGAATGTGTATTGGACTGAAATTAATGTAACAGCATATTTTTTAATTGTCAAAATATGTCAACGTGATCTATTCGGAAAGAGAGCTTCATATTGAAGAACTTAGATGCTTTTTGCAACGTTGTAATATTTATTAACCATATCCAAATACCTTGTGAAGTAAATAGAAGTAATGAAAGAAAAATGAAAAAACGTTTTAAGTATCAATCTTATTGGGATTGAAGTAAGCCAGCTAATTATACAGAAAAATTTTATATGCGACCTACAAAAAATGTTTAGAGACATTTATTTATCAATATCTTGCAATTATAGTAATTAATGAAATAGTATAATCATAATGCTCCAGTTATTACGTGTTTGATTTGACTAATTAAAGATTTGATATATATATACAGAACAACACAGAACTATATTTTCGGTAAGATTTTAGTTTATTAAAGGTCTAGTATTAAATGATCTTACCGACAATTGCGTGTGTTGATCATCGAAATTTTATTTCAAACTTTCAAGAATATTTAGTCTGATTTATTAAAAAATTTATTAAGTGAGCCGACCTATTTATTTCACTGCATTTTTTATGCAAAAATTTACAAAATGATAATCTAATAACAGACATTTAGTTACAGTATCCTATGTAGTTACTATAACACATTCGTGTTAGGGCATATACGTTGTTTCAATGAGAGATTAATTTCAGAAATCGAAAGTCACTTTTTTACAATTTTATACGATTTGTTTTACATTATTAAGAAGAAATGTCAATATCAAAAATTAAATTGATAATAAAATTATTGTTGAATTACCAAAATACGACAGTGTCCACTTCAAATTCCTTTCAACATTGATATTCTTCATTTTAATTTGACAATTTTGGATATGAAGCCTCAAACGACCCTTCATGAATTACATGTATCTTAAGTTTTCTATTGGTATAATATCAGTTGCATTGAGACATTGACATACATTTTTAAGTAATTATATTATGATATGCATGAAATCAAAAGGAAGTACTTTATACAGAATAAGGTATAGAAAACTGTTCGTCCAAATTAATATTCATATTTTTAGAACGGAAAATACTGTTTATGTTCTTGTGTGGTTTACTCTTCAGTGATAATGTGAAAGATATTTCAAAGTCTTTTTTAAACAGAGCGATATATTTTTATATATATTCTTTTGTTATTCAAAGTGAATTTTGAAGATCTTAGTTGGCGAATGTTTAATATCAATATTAATTTATAAGGTACAATGAAAAGTATTTGTTCTCTCTGTGTAATGTTACTGTAAACTACAATTAAGATCTTCATAACTTATCTTGAATAATCAGAACATATAATAATTTATTGAAACTATTTCTACAATTTTTAACTCAATGTAAATATGAAATATAAATCTAATTTATGAAACTTTATATTACCTTCAAATGCATGTCATATTTTCATGTTAAATTGCATAATCTATCTTTACTATTTCGCTCTGAAACACCTAATATACGAATTAAATATGAAAATAGATAAAATTCTCAATTTGCTTCTGCGTTTCAAAATTTTATAACTTCATATAGTACTTATAAAGAAAACATTTGTTTACTTTTAAGTACTTAATTACAATATAAACAGTATCATTATATGAATACTTCCCACACTTAATAAATCGATTCAATTCATAATTTTTCGGAAATAAATGTAGCTGATATATTAGAAATTAAAATAGTTTAAAGTACTTCATTGTTGCATCCAATGACTCGTTTGATTTTAGTTAATCAGAAATGTGTATATATATATTTGGTCAGAAATAAATGAATGTGTATATGTATTATATATATATTATACATGTATATAATATATATAAAATTACCTTCACTTACCAAAACGAATCAGCAAATACATTTCTAGTTTGTGCATTGCCTCCAGTTTATCAGAAATCTTTTGTATTGATTTAGCAGGTATGAGTACGGTACTTCTCTTATATTTGTTAAACTATATAGTTATGATGGCATTATTCTGCTTGTATTATCAACATTTTAGTTATGTTATATTTCGTTGTGATTGCCTGAAGTTTCTCTCCAGTACACATCCCAATGTTGTACTCTTATATTGTAATATCTGATTTGTTTCTTTTGCTGTTTCATTAATACATTTCAATGTACTTTTTCTGTTTTATATATCTCCATCTTCATTATAAAGTATTAAATTTAAACTCAGATGACTGTGGCTGTTTTCTTAATTATATTTAATATAATATTAACAACATTTATAATCATATTAATATATAACATCTTCCTTACAACATGATTAATGAGAATAATATATAAAACTATGATTGTTAATATTAAATCGAAGAAGAATTTCACATTCTCATTCTGTTACATTTGACATTTCAATTATAACAATTCGATATTCTCTGTAGCCCCATCAATTTGTATAATACATTATAAGCTAAGTTACTTGTATGTTAGATTATTTCGTCGACGTGGAAAGAGCAAAATAATTTTATAATATATTAAAAAGTAAAAACTTTTAATTTCAAAATGGAAAAAATGATCTTAAATAATTTGTCCACTATATTATATATATATTAGTTACCTTCAGAATTAAACAAATATGTTATCAGTCATTCTTTCTATAATATGTATAATCATGCATTAATGATGTAGCGCACATTCCGATTTTTTATATATGTATGATATTATTTGTTGACGAATTAATGAAAATATAAAAGTCCTGAACAAATGTAGAATATGCGTGTTCAGTTGCAAAATTATCAAAGTTAAAAACATATTTGTAATTATGTGTTCAAAACTTTTTAAATGAAGACAGTCACATTCAAATGAATTTTTTGTAATATTACAATATGTAAATATCTACTCATGTTATACACTAGTAAAGAATGTAGTGCTTAATTCAATGAAGTCTGTAGAATTCCATACATGTATCACAATTAAACTCTTCCTTAGATTATGGTCTTTGGGAGATATATGAGTTGAATAGAAATTTTTAGTGAACTATTAAAATTTATAGTAAACAATGCAGACTATTAAAGATGTTCGTGCTACATTCTAAATTATAACATATTAAGCAATATAAGCCATAATTTCACAATCCTAGTCTATTTGCAATCCATACAATATTTTACGAAGAAATTTAATATACACAGTATGCTTGGTTGAAGTCTACACAAGGAATTGTTTCTTTAAATATTGAAGAAGTGAAAACAATTTTTTTGTGAAAAATATTTGATTTGATGGAAGAACATTATATAAAGTATATTTGTATTTTTTCAATTGTTATTTACAAAAATTGCGATGCCAAGGTAATTTTCAGTATGTAATAAGAAAATACTTTACCAAATGAAACATCTTTTATAAGAAAATTTTTTCGCTGTATCAATAATTAGAGAGACATATTGTATACATTTACAAAGAAAATTTTCAAAATTAAAAGCAATATTCGCGTGAGAGATTTTTTTGTAAAAATTTATATATTTTTATTAGCACATTCGGTAACTGCTAATATTCACAAAGTCTCCTCACTCAACTATATATTGATTAATTAAAAATGAATTCTCCGACTACTTCAATTACGTAATTGTGTTACACGAGGAGTAGTATTTATCTATGAAAATATATCCATAAATGACGCAAACAATATTTAGAGAATGAAAGAAATTTTAAGACCGAAACATGTGTCAAGCATTATCAAAAGTAAAATTTATATATTTTACGCTATATCCATGACTTATAATTATATATAGAAAAAAAGATCTCCAATAAAAATATTATATTAGAACTTTACGACGTTTTTAATAGAAAAATTTGTAATTTTTAGAGATTGTAAATGCTATAATGTCTTAATCTGGTTCAACGGTACATTTGTTAATCATGTATAAGATATTACAATATTTTCATTAGTCTAGAGTATACTATTTATCTATAAACACTTTATGGATTGCATTAAATGACTAATATATAATAGTTTAGAAAAAAAATGTATCTGAAATACAAATTTTCATAGTAGACTGCAAAATTGTAAATAAATCTCATTTTCTTTATGAATCAATTTAAATATAAAACATTAATAATGTTAGTTTCTATGTTTGAACCTGATAAAGGCTCTTTATATGCTATGTCAGGATAGACGCAGGAATCCATTTATTGTTGCATCGATCAATATATGGAATGACATTTAATAGTATACTTTTTGCTCTGTAGGAATCAACCACAATTCTGATTCCCAGATATGTGCTCAATGCCCTTTAACACATCCTTGTAACTCTTCCATCGTGTGGTACTCGATATTGGACAAGTTCATTTTGCCATTAGCATAAGTTACATAATTAATTACTTAGCCATCTGGGTTAAGTGTAAGCATTCTTTCACTTAAGACGTCACAATCGACTTGGTCAATAGTCTTTGTTGAAATACCCAAATCCAATATCTTATTGCTATATCATTATTGATGGTATAGTGCTAGCAGTTGTTGACTTTGCACAGTATTTCAATAACTCTGACTGCATTCAAATTTGTTCTATCCCAAGTCTAACCATTAACCCTGTAATCTATACAAATTCTACAAATCAATTGTTCCGTTAATTCAAATATTAAAGCATAGACAAAGCTCTGTGTTTTCTATTTATATATCATAATGCAGCATTTCTGCTCAACCGACAATCTCTATACTGAATATCTTTCGTTTCTTTGCTCGTTCGTTTAATTTGCTATCTCTGTAGTCACCGCATGAAATGTATTTTTCAAAAGCCACGGTGGCCCATGGTTTAAAATTAGCAAGTGTACGTAGGACCTAAATTGTGTCTCCGTATCTTCAAAAAATAAATATATGTATTTAGATCTAAACACTGTGCCAAAATACAAAGCAAAACGATCTATAAAAGAAAGCATCTCATCATACTGGAATATGTAATTCCCACAAGTATCAGCATACGAATTCAGTTTATGATGTAACTCATAAGTAGGAGTGTGCGAGAATTTTTTCGACAATTTTCAGAGTTATTCTTAAGCCTATTAGGGTTCTCGAATATTCTCGGGAATCCCGATATATTCGAGAATTCTGAAATTTTCAGGATCCCGACTTGTCTCGATCCGTTCCAACTCGGTTCTCGCACACCGCTACTGACCGCTACTCATAAGTGATTCCTCTGTTTATTTAGGCTCAGTGTCCGTTATCACACCGCTAGCTAAAAACCCTTTGACTCCTTTAGCAGTACGTTTGATTAAATAGATCAGTCTTTTCAGTTTGAAACTTGTAATCTTGGATTTCTCAAGGTATTAAAAAAATATCCGATATATATATATCTTGCATATATTATTAGTTAGGTTGTAATTTGTAACAGCATTAAACGAATTATGTGATGTGAAACATATCATTTAATATACATGTTTATTTATACGTGTTTATACATCAACACAGAAATTCACGATTATGGCTTTGTTACAATGCTGCTCATGCATGTCATAATCAGTGTCCGAGCCTTCCCTGTACCATTCTCAATGCGTCTAAGTCTTCCAGGACTGTGTACAATTATCTTATGTCAACAGATTTTGATCCTATTGTTATCTCCTTCTCATTTATCATGGTATTTTAAGTCTTGATCAATTCAACTTTATTTCTTGTTGGCAAATATTATACTATCAAATATAATTATAGACCAGGCCTGGGCGACGCTAGCTCGCGGAACAGATGTGGCTGCTTCTTTCCTTCTCTTGCGGAGAAGATGAGAAGTGGATGCTTCTCTTCCTCCCGAAGAAGAGTAGTAGCAACATCTGTTTCACGAGTCAGCGTCGTCCAGGCCTGTTCTAGACTGTCAAATGTCAATATTGTGAGCTACTTTCGCATAATCTCCTGTTTTACTGACCTGGCATATTTGCACAATTTTATGAGTTACTTAAGTTGCTGTATTTTCTGAACTTCTTTTCACGTTAGTGGCTGAGGTCCATGTTGCTTGGGACCTTAACTTCGCACTTAACTTTAACAGCTTTCTTAGATACTAATATAAGTACTGACGAGTATTACATGTCTAATGTATTAAAAAGCTTTTTATCTGCACAATCTGGTTACCCTTGACATAAAAGTGTTTAAAATCTTGAATATTTCTTCAGATTCAATACCATTATATTCCAGTCACTATATGCAACAGCAGAAATAGTATTGCAATTGCTAGTTTACTTCTGTCACTCGTTGTTCACTATTTTAGTAGAGAAATTAATTTTAACAGTAAACAGTATGTTATATGAATTTAATGGAACATTATGATTATGCTATTTGTTTCATATTTAAGTTGGAAAATAGATTCTACTCTGTCATGGCACACATACTAAAAACCTGAAAATCAGTCCCTGGTTGCTTCTAAAAGTTGAGCAATAGAGGCGAATCAGTTTACATTGTTTAACTGGACTGCGAATACTTGCTATTGTCTTACTAAGAATCATTCTTTTTCTTCATTGACTATCGTCCACACACGATTTTGTGATTTGTACAAGCATAGAAATTAACTTATAATTCTCTGCATAACATGTACATTTGTAATGCATCTAAATTTTTGTTAACAAGGATTACATAAATAAATTGCATTTTAAAAGTTTAATGAATACTATGGAGTAAGTAGTATTCCCACGAATTATGTTAAAAATTAATTTTCATAATAATTATTATGCCGGATTACAGCGGAAGTTATAATAAATGCATAACGTAACTAATTATAATGAGTTTAACATTTCTTTTAATATTGTTACATGAAAATCAACAGGCTCGTTTAATTTTATATTTAATACTTGGAAAATGTAGCACGACTTCTCTATAAGTCCAGCTGTATGTATATGTATACATCAAAAACAAAAGTAAAGAAAACATAAGTTGCAATATTTCGCCACATTTGTATGACCATCATAACAAATTATTAAGTATTAATTTAATATATTACTTTTTTTATTGTTGCTGGCATTTTGTAAATATTCATTCTGTATGTGTAAAATTTTGATATTGAATATTAATTGCGACAACTAGCGTTTAGTGTATAATTATATAAATGTATTGAGTTTTCCAAAGCTCTGGCTATTGAGTTAACACTTCGAATTTTAAGTATATAAGCTAGCCAATTAAGACTAGGCATGGCATATCAGTTATCTATTATTAATTGATATCTTGTGAAAATTTTATCAGCATATTTCTCATTTACTTCCATTTATGTGTGATTTCACAACTTTGACGATTATAGTTTCTCTAATAATACATTTGCATTCAATAAATTAAAATATGTAACATCTAAAGATTAATGATATCTCATCGAAGGATATTTATTAGGATACTACTACATTATTTTTGCTGTTAAATTTTAGTTGATATATAAATTAAAGACATTATTTTTATTGAGTACCAAATATACTCGTGAATACACTAGCATACAATGAATAATATATATATATAATTAATTTTATCTATACAAATTGGCAATATCCACTATTATTAATGTTGTTTTTTAATGGAAAAATTAAAAATATTCTATAAATGTTTCACTATTCATGGACTAACTTTTATGAAGTGCTAGAAAATAGAAAAACGATTCAGAGCACACATTGATGGAGATTTATGAAGATTTTGTGGCAATAGCTGCACAAGATTTAAGTGAATAGAAAAATAAATCTGTATATGTAAAGGTAATATGTTTATATACAGGGTGTGGCCGGACGGGTGGTACAAACAAGCAGGGGGGGTGATACTATACATGAAAAATAAGTCGAAAAAAAGGAGCAACATTTTTTCGTTTGACGCTTCGTTTTTGAGAAAATCAAGTTTAAAGTTCCGCCAGGTTCGCGTGCTTTAGTATATGCAGAAAGTAGAATGGGTTGATCATGGTCAGACAATTCCTATGCAATAGCACGTGTATTTGCTGCATTTTCAAGCTCAATTTTTTCAAAAACGAAGCGTCAAACAAAAAAATGTTATTCCTTTTTTTCCATTTATTTTTTACATGTAGTATCACCCCCTGCTCGGTTGTACCACCCGTCCGGCCACACCCTGTATCATTAGAAATAATAGTGGAATATGTGTGTGGTAGAATGTCCGTCTGCCATCCGCACTTAATAATGAATTACGTTTTTTCTAGTATTGTCTTAAGCTCAGTTATTTTACCTTACATTTAATGAACGTGTATGTATATGTATGTGTATGATGTATTTACAGTATCATTTGATATATTATATAAATGCTAATTTTTAATAGTACGTTTTAATTTATATAACAATTTTGCAAATCAAATTGTACTATCGCATATATTTTATGATATAATTTGATGTCATTATCAATATAATTAAAATTTTTGAATTGATAATATTTTGTTTATACTTCATTTGATAAAAAATATTCTGCATAAGTGTAAAATGAAATTAATTAAATAATATGAACAAAAGATAACTATAATTATGTAACAGTCTCTGCTTGAAATTGAACAATTACAAGTTTTATTCAATACTCTATGTCAAATGATTATATGTATTATAATAACAAAAATTTTCTTCTACTTTTTAATGTAATTTGAAAGAATACAAAAATGTTTGAAATTGTTTAAGAATTAATCTGTTGAAATTTGCTGTATGTATATATACGCCAAATACGTATACGTATAATATAAGAGTCAATTGACATATAGAGTAATTCAAGATCGACATTTTTGTATTAGCAGAGAATTTTATTTTGATTTCTTATTTCGATTTCCAAATGTGTTTGTTTACATCTTGTAAATAATCGCAAGAAATACTTTTAATATTTATTTCTGTGTACTGAAGCTACTTTATAGTTTTAATACTATAATAAAGCATTGTATAAGTCCTCCAGTAGTATACCATCTTTAATATAATTGTAAAAAATCTTTAATATTGTTATAATTTAAATTTTGTTACTTTTTTTATTTTCAAAAACATATTATTGGTACTGTGAAGATAGTACATATACACAAATCACAATTACTGTTAAATGTGTCAAAGAAGACTACTTCTGATTCTATATATATATAATATAATCAAAATGTGTACAATGTGCATTGCATATATGTACATTAATGCAATAACTTTTAATAAAATGAGCGTAATAGATCATACAAAAATCATTCTTCAATTTAATAGCTCCAGTTTATATATGTGCAGATAAAAAATATAGATTTCATTAGCATTAAGATAAGTAGGTCTAATTTTTAAACTTATATATAACAGAGAGAGTACTAGTGTTAAATATCAGTAACAGACTATTATGAGTCATTACACAACTGAAGTAACAATAATGTGCTCACATAAAACGCTTTTCTAAAATAGTAATCTATGATACTACAATTCTTTATTACAATGATGATAATTATTATTTTATTATATATAAATATATTTATAAAATTTAAATAATAGTTATTAATATCTTTGTAAAGCAATTGATTTTACAATGAAACAAAATATAAATACCAACTCGTATTAATTTCTGTAATTATTATAAATTATCTTCCCTATTAAATCTAATTTAGAGTGAAGTAAAAAAAATACAAAATATTTTTTTCAGATTAAATTGAAGTATCAAACGGCTAATATCAATCGAACCAATCGATTAGATAATAAGAAGGAAGATGCATATTTCATGATTCTTTTATTTTTCAAAACAAATTCTTTTTCTTATCACTTGTTATTAATGAAATGACATATCATTTTAGAAATAAAGGATAGTATCGAAATCCATGAATACAATCGTTCATTCTATTCATTCATATACAAATATAGGAATATTTGTTGACAATGATAAATCATAAAGCACTACAGTATAACAAAGGAATTAAAATTTTATTAAAATACATTTTAGTAGTTGTAATACAACAAAAATATTACAATCCCTCATAATGAGCACATAATTTACATAGTAATAAATGTAATGTACTTTGTAACAAATACCTGTAGAATGTTATTATATAAAGATAAAGAATCAGTTGAAATATACAAAAGCACTTCAATTCATAAGACAATATGTTTATTTGGTTGGTGAAAAACTAGTGGGACTTAAAATACGGGAATGTGTTTCTCTTATTATCGGTACTGTATGTGCAACACATCTGTCCCATCCTGGAGATCTCCATGCACTTTCTCGAGTTTCCATTCGGGCTTGGAGGCTTTTGTAGCCTAAAATTGTTTTAATTATACGATACTTAATCGAAGTAAGATTATTTTAAAGGCAATGTAAAAAGTAGTTGTAATACCAAATTTACACTTACACCAAATATGATGAACATTATACAATCTGCCAATTTGTGAGAAAAATCCACCGAAAGGTTCATTATTGTGGCGTCTAAAGTTAATAGCTTTCGCCCAGTTATTTCCCCATTCTATCATTCCACCAGCATTGAGTCTATAACTACGTATTTCATATATGTTTGAATCATCTCGTTTAGTAGGATTAGGCCAGTAGCTAAATGCCAATAGATATTGCAAGTAACGTGATCGTACATATTTGCCACATTCTTTAAACAACTGTTGATATGCCTAAAAAATATATCAACATATTACATTTTCATTTTGTACATAATGTACACATAAATAAACTTTTCAATGACATTGTACTTTGTCCTTAGACAGCTCAATTTGTGCACGATCAACGCTATCATAACCATCATTGTATCGCCACAGGTGTAAAGCTTGATCGATATCTCCAGCTGTGACAGTCCATGAACCGACTAATTCCAATTGTAAATTGGACTTGGAGTTTAGAAGTTTAACCGTTTCTTCACTGCAATATCGCAAAATTTCTTGACTGTTATTTAGATATTGACTTTTAAACATTTTTCAATATATTGCAAAAGAATTCTCTTGCATATGCTAGCATAAATAAAATCTAATATTTTTCAGAAAATGTTAGAAGATTCGAAAAGTATTTTTCACATAGACGTTCTTCTTACATTTCAAAATATATAGTGATTCGATACTAAAAATAAACTAGAAAACAAAAAAAAGATGAATAAAGTCTCGGAGATACACTTACTAATTGGTCAAGTAATTGTCAACGGAATCAGGTCGTATGTTGTGCGTGTGCAAAGCGTAAATAACTCCTTTATCCGACAGCATCCGTGAATGAGGCTCTTTGGTTGGATCGGATTTTTGTAGCCATTCTTGCCATTTTCTGTCATACTGTCGAATCGGTGAACTTGCAAAAGATCTACAACACACACGATGTGGCTATTGCCCTAAAACGCCGCCGCTTATACTGAAGTCGCGTAGCTTTATACGCGAAACATATGAAAAAAGAAGCGTTCCCCAAGCTGTTGGAATCGTGTTCGCCTACCGGCAGTTAATAAACGACGGTAATTTTAAATTGCCTATTGTTGCGATCTGCGCGGCTTTGAATCCTCTGAAGACGGCAGCCATTCTTACTGAGAATCCTTGTGTAGTGATCTCTGCTGTTCTGTGTTCTGTGTCCAATCAAGATCAGAACCTGATTTCGTCAGCGCTGCAATTAAATACGCGGCGCTTTCAATCAAAGCTTTTCATGAAATTATCGACCGATGTTGTTGATTTACTCTTATTCATAATCTCCATTCGCGATTTTTTTTTCTATATACAATAAGACTTACGATCATGGAAAATACTGTAGACTGATAGCGCATGCAAAGTTTAGCGCCACAACGCCTGCGTGTTCTGATAAGCTCATATTGTTGCTGTATCATTTTATAAAACTTTAGAAGAAAAAGAAAGAACTGGTTCCAATGTCACGTCGCTTTTTAAATAAAAGCAAAAAAGATCTAAATACGCAATCTTCTTTGTAATGCAAATATATGTATTACATAAATATACATACTTTATTATTTAAAATATATTATTTGTAATAATATTACCTATATATTTTCATTAATTTTTTTATTAATAACAATTATAATACTGATTCTTGTACACGGATTTACTGCAAATAACACTTTTATATAGATGTCGCGTAGAATATCTAATACATTTAAAATCACTATAATAAATAGATAGCAAGCATAATTATATATTTCCATATATATATATATCTTAATTGATTAATTTCTTAAATTTATTTCTCTATATAAAATATTAATTTCTTTGTTTCAATATTATTTTGTATTTATTTTGTATTTAAATAATTTACTTTACATTCGAATGTTTATACTTTCTAAAAATATGAATTGGAAATTATTCTTGATAACAAAACTGTTTTGTACTACCGTGGTTTAACCGGTTTAACCCGATGTCAAGGTTGTCATTTCAGAAAAGGTTAGGTTTATTCGTATTTCAAAATGAATGTTGTTGGGTTATAGGCAATCATAAAAATGTATTTAAATTACGATGAATAAATGATTATTAATGTATTATGTATCTAGTAAAGAATATATAAAATCACGTAATATTTTATATTATGTTTGAGAAATAATTTATACACAGCTATAAACTTAGTAAAATATAATTTATTTATTATAATTTATTTATTTATACTTTAAACATATATCATTGATTTGTTATAATGGATGATGCAGAAGTAATAGAACACTTTTTTGGTGTCTATTTACTATATAGTATAAATCCTAAATATAAAGGAAGAACATATATAGGATACACAGTTAATCCTAATCGTAGACTTAAACAACATAATGGTGGCAAAGATGCTGGAGGTGCTAGGAAAACAAGCAAGAGAGGACCATGGTAATATATTTTCTATTAATTATATAAAGTAGTTTTATAAAAATGTTTTCACATTGTACTTTTAGGAAGATGGTACTGATTATCCATGGTTTTCCAAATAGTACAGCTGCGCTTAGGGTATGTTTTAATTTTGTAATCACAAACATTACTCTTGTAAATTTTTAATAAAAGATAACAATTAAATATAATATCTATTTTTAGTTCGAATGGGCTTGGCAGCATCCTCATGTCAGTCGCCGTCTGAAGCATGTGCCTCGGAAACGATCGCAGCAGAAAGTATTTGAGTTTTATCTAATGGTTTTAACAGAAATGTTGAAAATTGGTCCATGGTGTCGATTACCTTTGACAATTCGTTGGTTGGATTATGAGTTTTTCGAAAATCATTCCAATTCTGTTACAGCTCCAATGCATATGCCTATATGCTGTGGAAAAATGATTTCTCGGAAGATAAAAAAATTAAAAAACAATGCCAATAATGAAATTATAACTTTAGATGAGTGTACTACATTTTGTTCTGTATGTGGTTTATTAGTAGAACAACAGGAATTAGTTCGCTGTATTAAACCTAGTTGTCTGTTAGTAGCTCATTTAATTTGTTTAGCAAATTTGTTTTGTAAGGGTGCCATGATTTTACCAGTTGAGGGTATTTGTCCAGTTTGCCAAACTAATGTTTTATGGGGTGATTTGATCAGGAAAAAAATTGGTTGTTACGGAGATTTGAACGAAGCCACTTCCAGTGATGATGATTATACGTGAACTCAGTCGGATAAGAAAGTAAACTATATATTTTTTTATTGTATGGAGTCATTTTAAAACTAAAGATTATGTGAAATTAACACTAGGGTTTATCAAGGTGTTCAGCAACAAATTTTACTTTCTTGAAAGGTGTTGCCAATATATTGCATAGACTTCGAATACCTATACATATGCTCAGTCTGTGTAGTGCGTATTGTAAATAGAAAATCAAATTACATATCAAATACTGTACTATAAATTTTTACGTATCGAATAAACGAACAAAACAGCTATAAAAAAAATTTTACTAACTTATCCATTACAACCGACAAAAATTATTATTTATTGAGCTAATTTATAAAGGAGCAACGAACTGTGAATATTTATCAGTCTTTATTCGTAACTAATCGACAGATCAAAATATATTTATATATACATATTTGTATTTGTGTATGCATATGTATGTAAACATAACATTGTTTGGTATAGAGGGATACAAGAAAATTGTTTTCTGTTTCGCCAATACGCAATTAAATTACACCATATAATGAAATCGAGAGCTATGTCAAGACCAGCTTGATTTTTTGTGCGAGCTTGTGCGCTGATACTCGATTAGCTCGAATCTTGAAATTATTAAGATTTCGAAATTTTTATTATGACTTGCTTGCACGCATTGCGATCACATTCTCAAGCGTCTAGGTTTCTAAATTTCAATTTCTCTTTCTCTCCCTCCTATTCTTTCAAGTTTGTAACGTTCCACTGTCACATGCGACTATTGTGTTTCTCAAATCGCTACAAAAGATTACAGAATTCTGAAAAGTCAGATTCAGGACGTTGCCGCACTTCCGTATATACACTACTGTGCAAAAGAAATAAGCACCCGGCCATATTTAATAGAAAAGCATAAAAAATCAAATAAGAACACAGTAAGTTTCGAAAAAGGATTCCGCTGTTTAATTGAATAATTCTGAGAATATGTATTATTGTGAATTATCTAATACTTTAAATAAATCAATCATTGTACAATACAATTTCTACACAAAGATATTGTTTGTCATTATATCTTATAATTATACTGGGTGCTTCTTTCTTTTGCACAGTAGTGTATACATGTGTATACATATGTATATTATTGTAATACCGTAAAACGAATTACGCGCGCGTTTACATCTCTCTATTAGATCCAAGAAGAGCGCGATCGCGTCAATTTCAGGCACATCGACGTGAACGACTTAGCGAGTAGAGAAAATGGAAGATTAGTTATGAAATAGAAAGCGGAAATGGAACAAGCAGAAGGGGACAAAAGGAGGAAAGAGAGATCGAGGTGTCTGTAGTCCTTGGTGTCAGCATGAAAATTCGAGTTCATTTTCCGGTCCACATAAGATCAGAGTTGAGTCTTGTTACAATCGGTCGGTATTGAATTTGGAAAATCCAACATAAATATACCACCGTGGATATACTCTTCCACATGAAATTATTTTGAAATTGTTGTATCATTACTCCCGCGCGCGCGCTGGTAAGCAAAGTGCAGTAGTAGGTCGATGAAATGTATGGATGCTTGATCATCGTCATCAGAATTTATTTCTTTGTCTTTATAGGTATATTTAAGAACATCCAAGGTGCAGGTGCACCGCGAGAAAAATACAAAATTGGAGGAAATGGAAATAAGCAAGACTCAACGCTGACGAAAATACTCGTTCCAAGAATTCAGATCCGCTGGCTCGGGAAAGAGGACACCAAACAGTGTATCGACGATCCTCTCAGCCTTCCAGTTTGCCCGTTTTCTCGCGAGCGTGCGAGATGCGACTCCTTCATCGACCATAGTGGCTAATTTATTATGGACTTCTCTAATTCAGCTGTTTGGTAGCTTCGTGAGGTAGCACAACCCCTTTTGTGAGGCATGGCATAGCATCGTATTTCCGTGGACTATTCCCTTCTTGCGACGATTCCAAACTTTCAAAGTTCGATGACGTTAGGCATTCGTGGATAAAGTTGCAAACTGTGTTTACATAAACGTCCGGGTACATGGCATAATGCTTCACGTGCGGGGAATTCATAAAAAGCACCAGTTGCACACGCACGCCACGTTCCGCCCGCCGGCTGGCAAACTTCTCGACGTCCTTGACATGAGAACATAAGAAATCGATTCAATTATATATTACGAATGCCAGTGTTTACCAGTTTTGGCAAGCTTCTACACTTGCTTCGAATACTTGTTATTTGTTTGTAATACACGATGGTGTTCGATTTAAGTCAATGACGAAGGGGCTACAGAACGGGCGTGAGCAAATGACTTTAAACTAACAGATTTGAAAATTCGCGATAGATTGTTTATTTCTTTTTAAATAGAGTACTTTGGATAGGCGTAGCTCCTTGTATTATTAATGTCACCGTTAAAGCGTGTAATTCCGGTGTTCTATGAAATACCGATCTATGGTAGTTAAATTATAGAATGGTTTTGTTATTTGATACCTTAACTGGTTATTCTAACCTGACCCAGACCAGTACATACTTCTGACTGACTTATAACTATTATAAGTTGTAACAAAACATTCAAAAGAGATTAGAGAGACACGATATTGGAATATCGGATTACAGTCCCTGCTCACTTTATTAGACTCACCTGAAGAATTGGTGCTTTTTGAAATCCTATAAGGAATTCAACGCTGTTTTCAACCTATGGGGTAATGATTTCGTACTACAAGGTTGCCTTATGGGTTGCCTATCCAAGTGTAAAATTTTCTTGCAAGAGCAAAAATCCCCCTTTTACCATGGCCTGGCAACTCACCGGACATGAATCCGATTGAAAATGTCTGGGAGTGCCTGAAAAGAGAACTGGCCAAAGAAAATATAACAACAAACACCAAGTTGATAGAGAGAATAATCTATACCATAACGCATAAAAGAAATTGCACAAACTTGCATAGATAACATGTCCAGAAGAGTTGCGGCTTTAAGAGCAGCTAAGGGCGGATTAACAAAATATTAGTGTTTTAAGAATTATATTGATCTATTTGTGTTTGTATCCATTGTTTTTGTAAAATAAATATATGGAAAATTAACTGGTCATCATTAAGTAATATTTGCATAAGGCTACTATACCCATTATTCATGGTAAACTAAAAATATCATGATTATAGAGGTGAGTGTAATAAAGTGAGCAGGGACTGTACATGTTTTAACGGTAACATTCATACCAAATGATGGAAAAGTTTCTAGAGAATTCTTACCGATGCTGGGATCAAAGTGTCGGTGTTCGAATAAAGAAACAATTGCGGCCAGGAGTAAGTTTCCTCCGCTAAGGCGATCGGGTTTGTTTGAACTGGATAACCACGCCCGAACGTATGAGCGATTACCTAAACAAACGGTTTATAGTGTCAATATATTTCTATTGTCGAAAATCGCATACAGACACGCACAATTATTATTTCTTTTTCCTAACGAAAATTAATGATCGCTGAAGAAAATTACGTTTTTGCGCAATATTTTGTGCACCTCTGTTGCAATGTAATGTTTTTCTTTCATTGTTTCGCTTGTTCGACGTCTCATTTTTCAATGTCACCAATATCATAAAATGTACAATTGGTGGAATAAAATGGACTATCTTTTAAAATAGTTTTGCTAATGCGTATACCTCGAAGAACCAAAGTATGGATAAGAAGATTGTAATGAAGAAGGACATCGGTATGTTTATAAGCGGAGTTCCCCCTATGATGGCGCTGATCGCTTTGAACAGCGCAGTTAGTCTTCTTTCACCTGGTGCGCTGTCGAATATCACCCCCTTGACCTAGAATTTCGATCAAATGACTGATTCGAACGAATAACCGCAAAGAGGAATTTCCAAAAACAAATCTACGATAAAAATATATTTCCTCACCGTGAGTGGTGTGTTAGCCTGCTGCATCGCAAGGCTCACGTGCTGATAAAGGAAAGCGCCACCATTACTGAAGACATGGAAAAATATTGGATGTTGATCCAGACTCTTATCCGTGATCACTTGGATCAGCCGTTTCCCAATATGAGGCATTTTGTCTCTTCGCCAAAATAGACATTCCACCGGCGCCGTGTACCGCAAAGTGATGCAACTAGAGGCAAAACAATACCTGTGGCGAATCTCCGAAGACAACGACGAGTAAACTCAACAAGAATACCAATGCACGAATTTCACCATATCGATTCAATTTCTACGAAACAATTACGTAATCCTCGGAAAATTCATAATTTTCTTGATTCAGTCTCCGTTCATGTATACGCTTTATTTATTTCAACTTGTTGAATATACTGTTACAGTTAGGTTAACAAAATGCGACTGCTATGTATTTATACATTGTTTTATAAAAATGACAGCAGTGAATTTATTTAAATTTCTTGCAATTTTTATAACGATACGTGCTTGAATGAAGAAATTCATTGAATAATTTCTGATGGAATTATTTAACTGTTGCAACTTAAAAAAGTAAAAAATGTGACACCGGTGATTTGATCGTTCGTGGTACGGTTAGTGTAAAACAGAAACGTGGAACGTCTTATTTTCCTCGATCACGACGAGTAAACTCAACAAGAATACCAATGCACGAATTTCACCATATCGATTCAATTTCTACGAAACAATTACGTAACCCTCGGAAAATTCATAATTTTCTTGATTCACCCGCGAAACGAATTGCAATATTCAGTCTCCGTTCATGTATACGCTTTATTTATTTCAACTTGTTGAATATACTGTTACAGTTAGGTTAACAAAATGCGACTGCTATACATTGTTTTATAAAAATGACAACAGTGAATTTATTTAAATTTCTTGCAATTGTTATAACGATACGTGCTTGAATGAAGAAATTCATTGAATAATTTCTGATGGAATTATTCAACTGTTGCAACTTAAAAAAGTAAAAAATGTGACACCGGTGATTTGATCGTTCGTGGTACGGTTAGTGTAAAACAGAAACGTGGAACGTCTTATTTTCCTCGATCACGACGAGTAAACTCAACAAGAATACCAATGCACGAATTTCACCATATCGATTCAATTTCTACGAAACAATTACGTAACCCTCGGAAAATTCATAATTTTCTTGATTCACCCGCGAAACGAATTGCAATATTCAGTCTCCGTTCATGTACACGCTTTATTTATTTCAACTTGTTGAATATACTGTTACAGTTAGGTTAACAAAATGCGACTGCTATACATTGTTTTATAAAAATGACAACAGTGAATTTATTTAAATTTCTTGCAATTGTTATAACGATACGTGCTTGAATGAAGAAATTCATTGAATAATTTCTGATGGAATTATTCAACTGTTGCAACTTAAAAAAGTAAAAAATGTGACACCGGTGATTTGATCGTTCGTGGTACGGTTAGTGTAAAACAGAAACGTGGAACGTCTTATTTTCCTCGATCACGACGAGGGACCAATCCGAGTATCTATCCTTCCTGCCCGATTTCACGATTTGATCGTAAGTATGAATTTCTTGAATGAACATGCGATTTTCGTGCAGAGAGTTGAGAAGACAAATCCTGCCGTGCCGAAATGGTTTATTTAGAAGGGTTTCAGTACCTCTTCTCCTCGTAGATCGCGCTGTACTTAGCCAGGTATCTGTCCTGACAGCCGGCCCATCCTAGCAGCACGACTACCGGTCGCTTGTCCTCCTTGTAGACGAATACGTACTTGTCCGGTTGATCCTGTCCACTGGTGGTTAACGTCGGATCTTTCGGGAACGGTGGAAACGATGGGAACATGATGTGACAGCCGAGATCCTCTTGATCGCTCATCTTTTCTGTTTCTCGTCCTCCTTCCCGCGAGGATACGAGAGAAAGAGGGCGAGAAAGAAAGAGAGAGGGCTAACGGGAGCAGAGAATCGAACGGTGGCGCGAGGGAGGATAACAACTGCCCTCTACCTCGACGGATCCTCGGTTTCGAGTCGAGCTTGCGTCGTCGTCGTCGGGAATACCGGGTTCTCTGATCGATACCAACACACCGTGTACCAAAGTTAGGTCATGCTGCGGACGAGGACGGCATTGTTCATCGCTGCAAATATTTCCTCCTCAGAAACCGGCGTTCTTTCACTAGTGAGAATCAAACACCACACCGCTGGGAACCATTACTGATCTACTGCGATTTCAGCCAGATTGGGCAATTCCGAACGCTGATAACAGACTATCGGAATCGTGTTTACATTCATAATGCTTAACAGATGCATGATTACAGCACATTTCCGTGATCAGAACATGCGGGAAATAGTGGTATCGTGTTATCGCGTTTTAACCACCGGGATGATAATTGCACACTTACGTGTACAAGTGATAAGGGTGGTTTCAATAAAAAATTCAATTAAAAAATTGTACAGGGTTTCTCGCATTCCGTGGACAGCCGATTGGGAAGTAGTTACACAGGCAAAAGTGAGTCGTGAACATAGAATAACATTTTGTTTACCACGTCCGTTACGCCACGTCCGTGTGCTTCAGTGTATGCATGAAGTAGAATCGGTAGGTCGTGATCAGACGCATCAGCCGATTCGCATCTACTAGCACGCGTATTCGCTGAATCTTCAAACTCGATTTACTGGAATGCGAAGCGTCAAATTTTATTCAAATTTTATTCTTTCTTTTCGAAACACTTTTACCTGTAGAATTACTGAAATTGAACCATTACAAGTTTTATTTAATACTCTATGTCAAATGATTATATGTAACAAAAAGGGTATAGCCGGATAAGCATGGGCCAGCGGCCCCCGCTTCGATTTTCCTGATTCCTGTCTTAAAACATCGTTTTATGTCTAAAAAAACATTGTGTAAAATTTCAAATGTCTACCCCACCGATAGGGGCGATATTGAGGTAAATTCCCCCGCACTTAAATGCAATTTGCGCTAGAACGAGAAAAGATATCGACATGGGATAAACGGCAAATAAAAGATATAGATACACTCTATATTTCAGATTTTTTTCAGAATTTTTTGCTAATTATTTATAGTTGAAAATAATTAATTAATTTTTTGGGAATTTTTTTAACTATCTTCCCCTAGGTTGACACCTACCAAAAAATTCTAAAATATTGCTATGATTCTAGTCTATTTTGTAAAAAAATCTCAGAAGTGTCCGTTTGGTGGAACAGTGTCAAAAAAAAATAAAGTATGCCGGCGAACGCTCGGTTTGATCAGTAACGACGCAGCGACCGATTCCCCTTGCGGTGGCTAGTGACGGGAGCGAACGGGAAGTCGGCGCTTGTACGGAAAAGCTGATACATGTAAAAATGCGACTAAATCTTCTAATACATGATTACAGTTAGAAGTCTAAACAATTATATTCTAGACAATAAAAATCGTTTAGTTTATAAATACATATAGAAAAAAGAAAAAAACAAGAAAAGCGCCGACTTCCCGTTCGCTCCCGTCACTAGCCACCGCAAGGGGAATCGGTCGCTGCGTCGTTACTGATCAAACCGAGCGTTCGCCGGCATACTTTATTTTTTTTGACACTGTTCCACCAAACGGACACTTCTGAGATTTTTTTACAAAATAGGCTAGAATCATAGCAATATTTTAGAATTTTTTGGTAGGTGTCAACCTAGGGGAAGATAGTTAAAAAAATTCCCAAAAAATTAATTAATTATTTTCAACTATAAATAATTAGCAAAAAATTCTGAAAAAAATCTGAAATATAGAGTGTATCTATATCTTTTATTTGCCGTTTATCCCATGTCGATATCTTTTCTCGTTTTAGCGCAAATTGCATTTAAGTGCGGGGGAATTTACCTCAATATCGCCCCTATCGGTGGGGGTAGACATTTGAAATTTTACACAATGTTTTTTAGACATAAAACGATGTTTTAAGACAGGAATCAGGAAAATCGAAGCGGGGGCCGCTGGCCCATGCTTATCCGGCTATACCCTTTTCATCTAATTTTGAATTAGTTGGGACACAGTAATATTTTGAGAAAATCGAAAGTTTATTTTTATAGAAAAATTACATTCGTAATCTTTACACGCGTTTTTCTCAGAGTTGCGTTTTTCAAAACGATGTACAAGATATCTCGAGTTCTACCTTAGCAATTGTTAAATATATTAATAAAAAATGAACAAATTTTTTACCGAAATTCAGTCATTAAATTTAAATAATCTGCCATTTTGTTAATTTTCACAAAAATTGAAATGTGGGATCATCAATGCGCAGAGAAAATGTCACAGTTTATGACATTTTTGGGATTTTTGATAGAGTTAATTCGATTTGTACGAATCCTGTAGACCATCTGGAAGAAAAAGATATTTCGAGCAAATACGACCAAAGGCATAAGAACAAATTATTTTTTTAATATTACAAGCATTTTGTTATAGTTCATAATATAGTAAACTGAAATACAAAATCTTATATTAATCGATCACTCACTTTTTTCTGTACTGTTGTTTAAAAATCTTATATTTTCTCCACTTCTTACTGTGTCCTAACCCCTTAATATAATTTGAAAGAATACAAAAATATTTGAAATTGTTTAAGAACTAATCTTTTGTGATTTGCTGAATGAGGTATTTTTTAATACATCAATCGATCAATAGTTAGTAGTTCAGGAGATATTTCAATTTAAATAATTCTAAAACCCCATTACCGTCGTACCATTTAAAAAACAAAGTTGACCTTTATATGACCTTTACGTGTCTACTCACGAAAAAACTAATGACATCAGGATATACTCTACTCGTAACAGTACGAGTAATAATAGCGAGAAAATCAAGATGTCAAAATCGGGTGGTGCACCCTGTATACAGGGTGTCTCAGCTGTAGGAGGCCACCTAAATATCTCCTTTATTTTTAATAGCACAAAAGATATTTATGGCAAATTTAAATGGTATCGGAGGAGGAATATCATAGAAGAACAATTTCTTTTGTCCGGTTATTTTTTCAAGGTCATCGTTGTTTTTTTATCGGAAAAACTTATTTTTCCTTATTCATCTTATATCGGCTGAAAAAATACATTTGAATATGCTTAAGTCATTAGCAAAGATGGAATTTACAAAAAAAAAGTTTTCCCGGTAAAAAATAACGATGACCTTCAAAAAGCTATGAAAAAATAACCGGACGAATAAAAATTGTTCTTCTATGATATTCTTCCTTCGATACCATTTAAATTATGCCATCAATATTTTTTTTATGCCATTAAAAATGAAGGAGATAATCACGTGGCCTCCTTCCGCTGAGACACCCTGTATAGTACGCATACGTATAATATAAGAGTCAATTGACATATAGAGTAATTCAAGATCGACATTGTTGTATTAGCAGAGAATTTAAATGAAACGATTTTAGTCTTTCTTTTCGACTCACTTTTGCGTGTAGAATTACTTCTCCTAATCGATTGTTCACGGTAGGCGAGACACCCTGTATAATACAGC
Organism: Lasioglossum pauxillum; assembly: GCA_933228785.1. Taxonomy (NCBI): domain Eukaryota; kingdom Metazoa; phylum Arthropoda; class Insecta; order Hymenoptera; family Halictidae; genus Lasioglossum; species Lasioglossum pauxillum. The sequence continues at coordinate 39,329,562 of OW121705.1, read as the reverse complement.
CGTACGCGAACCGTTTCTCCGTACGAATGATGCAAGCGACGGTTCGCTCTGGAAAGAACTAAAATAGACGATCATTTACATACTGTACTTCCGGATTTTCGTGCGTGAAATGTTTAACAAATGAATTCGTTATACTCTGCGGGTTGCGTGTTTAACGCTTATTAATGTACTGTCGGGAAGCAACTATTATTTAAATGTATAGTTCTTGTATTACCGCCCATGATACTGAATTCAAACACACATAAATGCTTTTTTTTTAATACGTATCTTATCATGTTTCATATAAATTCAACAAGTCAGTTTTAGTTATTATAAATAAATTTGTACATTAATAAATACATACTCAAGATGTACAGTATGGACAATAGCCGGTGCATTTAATGGTCTTTTTTGTCTAGGCCAGTAGTCGGCAACCTTTTGAGTCGGAAGAGTCAAAAATTACAATTTACAAAATTTTAAAGTTTTTAAAGAGCCACAAAATATTTTCTTGCCAACAATAAATAGTACTCGCATAAATAAAGTTATTTGATAAAAAAAAACTAATTTATTTATTCATAAGAAAAAACATCCAAAGAGCCGCATGTGGCTCGCGAGCCGCAGGTTGCCAACCCCTGGTCTAGGAAAAGTAGTCGGCAAATTGCGGCTTCTTTGGCTACTTGATTGCGGCTTTTCCACGAATGTAATGTAATTGTAATGAATGTAAATGAAAAATAAGGAATATTAGTTACTGCAGTCAATGTGTTCTTATTTCCCCATCCTGTAATTAGATAAATCCGTAAATCTTCAAAATCTCCCTTCAAAATTTTCAAAAATTGTGCGACCTCCTTCGTTATCATATTCTCCTAATACAAACCTCAATTTTCGAGGTTTTCGAAAATTTTTGGCCGTCTGACTTGCCATTGAGTTGCATTCCTGAATTTATGAAAAATATTTGACCGTCTGGCTTGTCGTTGAGTTGTACCACTGAATTTCGTGCCATCTCCTGCGCTATCATGTTCTCCTAATAGAAAACTCAATATTCGAGGTTCTCGAAAATTTTCGTAGACATTCCACCGTCTGGCTTGTCGCTGACTTGTACTACTCAATGTCATGCCACCTCCTTCGATATCATGTTCTCCTAATACAAAACTCAATTTTCGAGGTTTCCTAAAAAATAGAACTTTGTATGTATTAGGAGCACATGATAGTGAAGGAGGTGGCACGAAATTCAGTAGTTCAACTCAATGGCAAGCCAGATGGCCGAAAAATTATCAACAATTGAGAAGTATAACTCCACAACAATATTACATTGTCTTTATTCATTCAGTGTAGATTCATACATATAATGTTTGCATTGCACATGTTCACAACTTCTAGCCATTTGTAACAAGAATGTTGACTGGCGCAGAGAGATGATGAGTCCACTGTTATACTGCTGTACTGCTATACTTCGCTTGTGCCAGGCAGGAAACGGGGGAGCCGGGTTTAGCCGAGCGAGCGAGAAACAGACAGGTGTGCAATCGCCATACAAGTTTTTACTACTTTCACTGTAAAAATATTAAGTAAGGGTACCAAGATACCTCGAGAAGACAGTCGGAGACTGATGGCTAGAGTAAGATGTGGAAATATGGAAGAAGGGAATAAATATTACAGAAAGAAGGAAGAGAGAATGTGCATGATATGCGAGCAGCGGCGCACCCAGGGAGCGGGGCAAGAGAGTGTGAATGTGAGTTGTGAGGAGAAACACAGCACAGCACACATTCTTACAGACATTCTCCTTTGCAAAAATGTTATCCACGGCATTGTTTAGGAGTTATTAACGAGAAACACGGAACAATCAGAGCGCCACCTGGACGCGAGTTGGCACAGTCGGCCCCGCGCGCCAACTGTCACCGACGAGATACTATTAAAGGCTGCCAGCACCGACCAGATAATATTAAAGACTGCCAGCCCATGTGTTATTCAGCGGGACGGGTAACCGGGCGCGACGGGCGCGGGGATAACGTGGAGCTTACAGTGATCTGAAATACCAATCGCTAAAAGTTCTACCACCGACGAGATACTCGCCAAGTAGAAGAAGAATGATATAGTATAGAATGCTCACATATTGATTGCCTTATAATACTATCACCGACGAGATACCATCTCGTCTCTTTATCTCAATAGAACCAGACGATATATAACATTGTTCACGACCGGGGCGAATCAGCTTGAATAATGCATACATTTTGTTCTGAAGGAAGGTGAAATTGCAAAATGTTATGGAAGACAGTAGGTATTGGAATAGAATTTACTGAAAATCAACATATGTATTAAATGTGCAGCTATTAGCTCGTTATTATCCTTTATTCGTAAGAGTTTCACTAGAAGTTCTTACAAATAGAGGATAATACCGATTGCCCAGGTCTCACCACGAGGAGGTTGCTGCACAAGAGACCCGAAAGAGAGTCAGAACGAATGCAATATTCCTTCTGGCTCCCTTTCTAACAACGGCGGACTTATACTAAATTACGCACGCAAGTCGAGCAATTATTGCGGAGCAAAAGAAGAAGAAGAAGATCGGAGAAGAAGTCTCCGATCCACGGGGGATCAAAGGCGAATCAGGCAGAAGGCTCTGATTCTTTCAAAAGAGAGAAACTAAAACGAACCAGAGCAGAAGGCTCTGGTTCGAAGGGGGCGCGGCGCGTACAATGCTGGCAGCACTTCTCGGTCAGAGGCGATACCCGACGTGTCCTCACCAAGAGAGATGGTCACGAGAAGTGTTCAAACGTAATACCATTCTTCTGCCAACTACCTGGCCACCAGGAACGCAATGCGATGAGGTGAACCCGGGTAGGATTACAAACAGAGAGAACTCTGCCAACTACCTGCCACCAAGCATCGCAAAGCATTGAGGTGAACCCGGTAGGATGACAGAGAGAATGGCAATACGAGTGAACAGGTCTCAATGAACCACCTCTCTCAATGTATCGACGCCGAATACCGACTCCAACCGGTCTGGTACATACAAGCAAGGTCCGACACAGCAGAAGGCTGTGTCGGAATCAAGAAAACGAGTAACGAGAAGTTAAGACAATAATTACTCGACGATATACAATATTAAAAACTAACGCACGCACGCAAGTCGAGCAATTATCGCGGGGCAAAAGGTGTGAATCGGAGAAGAAGTCTCCGATTCTTTCAAAGAGAAAAACGAAAACGAACCAGAGCAGAAGGCCCCGGTTCGAGGGGACGCGGCGCGTACAATGCTGGCAGCACTTCTCGGTCAGAGCCAGTACTCAACGTGTCCTCACCAAGAGAAATGGACAGTGAGAAGTGTTCAATCGTAACACCATTCCTCTGCCAACCTCCTGGCCACCAGGAACGCATTGCGATGAGGTGAACCCGAGTAGGATTACAAACAGAGAGAACTCTGCCAACTACCTGCCACCAGGCATCGCAAAGCGTTGAGGTGAACCCGGTAGGATGACTGAGAGAATGGCAATACGAGTGAACAGGTCTCAATGAACCACCTCTCTCAATGTATCGACGCCGAATACCGACTCCAACCGGTCTGGTACATACAAGCAAGGTCCGACACAGCAGAAGGCTGTATCGGAATCAAGAAAACGAGCGAAGTGAAGTTAAGACAATAATTACTCGACATTTACAACGACGGTATAAAATCTTAATTACTAACGCACGCGGCCTATAAGCACCCCGGGGACGCGACTCCCCGTACTCACTCATGGCAACATCCGTGAGTGAGCCCCTGGGGTATCTCACTCGGCAAATAAAACTAACTTATTGATAAATCCTCTTCTTGATTTGCCTTCCTCTCGGGGTGTCCTCTTCTTGGTACGTCCTCTTCTTGGTGTGTCCTCTTCCTAGTTTGTCCTCTTCATAGTATGTCCTCTTCTTGGTGTGTCCTCTTCTTGGTGTATTCTAACTAAAACAGACTAATAATAATTAGACATATCATCATACATTACAATACATTACCCCGCACACGAGTGCAAACCTAAGACCCGCTCTCTAGAGCAAACCTACGACCAGTTCTCGAGAACCGAACGAACCCCGTACACGAGTGCGAATCTAACCAGCTCACGGGAGCCCAACTAACCCCGCACACGAGTGCGAATAAATCCAGCTCACGAGAGCCAACCTAATATCAGCTCACGAGAGCCAAACTAACCCCGCACACGAGTGCGAATAAAACCAGCTCACGAGAGCCAACCTAACACCAGCTCACGAGAGCCAAACTAACCCCGCACACGGGTGCGGCCTATAGGCGATTCGGGTAGCCCCGGGGGCGCGACACCCCGTACTCACTCACAGCTCTATCCGTGAGTGAGCCCCTGGGGGACCTCCGATCGGAGGAATACCAATTTCAGACAATATGTGAAAATCTTTAGAATAGGCACTTGTGAAACTTCCGCAGCGAACAATTCGAAATTCAGAAATAAAAATTGTCGTGTTCACTGACTGAATAAGTAATTCGAAATAACGAACTGAAGATGGGCCAAGGGTAAACGGAGAAAGCATTGTTGTACCCTTGGCCGACAGCAAGCTACCTGAAAGTAAATTCATATACAATTTAATGAAATAATGTTTTTATATCTCGCAATTCTTATATTCTACTACACAATCTTATCGAAAATTATAAATGTGCAATGTGCAGCTGTTAGCTCGATATTATCCTTTATTCATAAGACACTATAAGTTCTTACAAATAGAGGATAATACCGATTGCCCAGGTCTCACCACGAGGAGGTTGCTGCACAAGAGACCCGAAAGAGAGTCAGAACGAATGCAATATTCCTTCTGGCTCCCTTTCTGACAACGACGGACTTGTACTAAATTACGCAGATATGTCGAGAAATTATTGCGGGGCAAAAGCTGTGAATCGGAGAAGAAGTCTCCGATCCACGGGGGACCAAAGGCGAATCAGGCAGAAGGCTCTGATTCTTTCAAAGAGACAAACTAAAGCAAACCAGGGCAGAAGGCCCTGGTGCGAGGGTGACGCGCGAATGGCCAAGAGGAACTCAAGCTGCAATACCCATTTCTCCCAACCACTTGCCACCAGAGACGGACATGAGTGGAATAAATTTACAGTGGAGAGGTTTTACATGAGCGAGCCACATCTCTCAAAGCCTCCCCCCATTAATATTGTCTACCACGAACTGCCGTACCAACCGGTATGGTACAAACTACATACGAGCAAGGTCCGACACAGCAGAAGGCTGTGTCCGAATCAAGAAAACGAGCAAAGTGAAGTTACGGCAATAATTACTCGACATATTTACAACGATGGTATACAATCTTAATATGTAAACCAAATATAACTAACTTAAAAATACACTCTAGTCTTCTTCCTCTTCATTCGGTGTGTCGTCTTCGTTAGCAGCCGGCTGTCGTAATCTAGCTGAAACAGACCAATCGTATTTAGAAACAATGCTGTTGAATACAGAATTAAATCACGCACACGAGTGCGAATGTAACCAGCTCACGACAGCAAATATAAACCCGCACGTAAGCGCAAACCTAACCATGACATGAGTGCGAATACAACCTGTCCACAAGAGCAATTATAATTTATAATCATGTTCACAAGAACAATTGTAATCCTGCACATGAGTGCGAATACAACCAGCAATGCAGCTCACAAGAACAATTGTAATCCTGCACATAAGTGCGAATATAACCAGAGAACCAGCTCACGAGAGCAATTGTAACCCCGCACAGAAGTGCGAATACAACCAGCGAAGCAGAGCACAAGAGCAATTATAACCCCGCACACGAGTGGAGCGCTCAAAATATAAATTTGATGAAGAATAAAATTGATAAATTTGAAGAAGACTCAATACCGAAAGTCTGGAAAATTTCAATTAGTATGAAGGATATGGTATTCGTTGAATTAACAGTTGAAGGACAGGTTTGTTGAAACTGGGTCATGGAAGTTGAAACTGATAAAGGAAGCTTTGAAAAATATTAGTAACGAAACTTACCGTTGATCGTTGAATGAACAGTTGAAGGTAGGCCACGGTAGCTGTGGATGACCTCTTGTCCACCTCTGGTCAACCTCTGGTAGGCCCCTGGTCCTTCTGGTCTTCCTGGTCCCGGAGCTCGACTGCTCACGCCGCCCTCCCCCGCCCGACTGACTGATTGACGGAGCTCTCTGACCGAGCGCGGGCGTGCGCCCCACGCTCGACGCACAACGGTCCTCACCCCAACCGAATATCGATCAATGTCGATCGCCGTGACAATTATTGACAAATTTATTATTTCCAGCTGGTTAATGTTTATAACAATTCTATTTTACAGCGATGTCCACAAGCAATCCCTTGGCTATCTGACCACCTAATTTTTTAGTCAAAGTGGCTAATAGTATTCGAGATACGGAATAACTTCTAAACCATAAACATTTGCACGCATTAATTTATTCAATACAATTCACAGATAAATTTATTATTTCTGGCTGTTTAATGTTTATAACAATTCCTTTTGCTAGTGATGTTAACGAGCACTCCCTTGACTAACTTGCCATCCAATTTTTTCGTAAAAATAGACAATAAAACTCGAGAAACAGAATAACTTTTAAACAATGAACATCCGCACGCATTAATTTATTCAACATAATACTATGATACATTTATTAATTCTAGCTAATTAATGTTTATAATCATTCCTTTTGCCAACGATGTGGACAAGCACTCCCTTGACCACTTTGCCATCTAAGTTTTCACAGTGTTCGGTATTGGCCTAAACGGGAGCATTCAAACGAAGGTGTTTCGGTTCGACCGTTGGTACCGTCTCGTTATTGTTTTCGTGTCTCGAGTGCGCGATCGCGAAACCGCTGTCTTGTCCTCGTAAAAGTCATCGTAGAATAAAGAATATATGTTTAACTGCAAAATTCGAAATGTTGCAAACAGCCAAATATTAATACGTATTTTAAAGTAAAATAAAATGAATGTATCGTTAATTAAATCATATGTGCATTATATAGCAAGTGATTTTTATGATAATTTTCAGGAACATTACAAAACACCCGTTAAAACATCATGTAAAATTGCGTATTTTTGCTATTTTCCACGTTACAGTCACAATTCTGGAAAAGTAAACGAAACGAGTCGAGTCAGTCAATACATGAATAATTCAACCTGAATATTTCATCTCTGTTTAAATATAATGCTCCCTGTTTCTATAATGATTTTAAAACTGAATAAATGTTTTCTCGATTTATATATAAATAAACTGTTATTTATTGATAGCAAACAAAGTAATAATTGTTGTTGAAAATTGAATTAACTATTAAACGCTATTTATATCTTGAAATTTATTCATATAAAGTGCGTTAATTGTTGGTTTCTTTAAACCTTCTGCTATAAAATACAATATAACTGTAATAAATCTAAGGATTTTTACATCTTTCAATGCCTGTCGTTTTTTCCCGCATCAACCGATTTCGATGAAGCATTCATAGTACATACAATTCATATACAGATCCACAAAACGCACATTCTAAATTTTTATAAACGGACTCTAATCAAAAAGTTTTATAAAATGTCTTTTTTACTTTCTCATGTAATTCTTATCAATTGCAATTTTACATGATGTTTTAACGGGTGTTTTGTAATGTTCCTGAAAAGTTTCATAAATATCGCTTGCTATATATAATGCACATATGATTTAATTAACGATACAAACATTTTATTTTACTTTAAAATACGTATTAATATTTGGCTGTTTGCAACATTTCGAATTTTGCAGTTAAACATATATTCTTTATTGTACGATGATTTTTACGAGGACAAGACAGCGGTTTCGCGATCGCGCGCTCGAGACACGAAAACAATAACGAGACGGCACCAACGCAACGGTCGAACCACCTTCGTTTGAATGCTCCCGTTTAGGCCAATACCGAACACTGTGAAAAATTAGATGGCAAAGTGGTCAAGGGAGTGCTCGTTAACATCACTAGCAAAAGGAATTGTTATAAACATTAATTAGCTAGAATTAATAAATGTATCATAGTATTATGTTGAATAAATTAATGCGTGCGGATGTTCATTGTTTAAAAGTTATTCTGTTTCTCGAGTTTTATTGTCTATTTTTACGAAAAAATTGGATGGCAAGTTAGTCAAGGGAGTGCTCGTTAACATCACTAGCAAAAGGAATTGTTATAAACATTAAACAGCCAGAAATAATAAATTTATCTGTGAATTGTATTGAATAAATTAATGCGTGCAAATGTTTATGGTTTAGAAGTTATTCCGTATCTCGAATACTATTAGCCACTTTGACTAAAAAATTAGGTGGTCAGATAGCCAAGGGATTGCTTGTGGACATCGCTGTAAAATAGAATTGTTATAAACATTAACCAGCTGGAAATAATAAATTTGTCAATAATTGTCACGGCGATCGACATTGATCGATATTCGGTTGGGGTGAGGACCGTTGTGCGTCGAGCGTGGGGCGCACGCCCGCGCTCGGTGAGAGAGCTCCGTCAATCAGTCAGTCGGGCGGGTGCAGGGGGTATAAGCTGAAATGCAAATAATTCAACCACTATGTTTCGGCCCCGGGAAACAGGCGGCGTTGGTGTTCCCCATCACGTGATGGGGGCGCATGCGCAGAACGCTTGCTTTGCTCTGTATCCATATGGTAAATGGTATCTATATTCCATTGTATTCCATGCAACATGCAACGCTGACTGACGCTGACCAGCTGACCCACGCCATCACAATCAGGAATTGTTCAAAGCGAGTCGAAGTTGGTCGAAGTGAAAAGTAAATAGCTATGGTTGCGAAACTGTGCGTTGTTCTTAATTGCCCCGGCAATTATAGCAAATTATAGAAATTTCCTAAGGACAGGAAATATGAGAAAATGATTTCTAAGTGGCTCTCTGCGACTGAGAACGAAGAATTATTGTATTTATAATTAATTATTAGATTTATAATAAATATTTATTTTTATTTCAGCTGTTTAAATTTCTACCCTTTCCACTTAAGAGATTAATTGTACGCGTGTACATTAAAGTACATATATCTACGGCATATAGAGTTGTGTGAGTCACGCGAGTATCTGTGTGTAAGTGAGTAGCGTTTATATCTATATATACTGCCATTAGTTCGGCCCCGGGACACAGGGTGCGCTAAAATACTGGACACATTTTTAACACGGCAGCTTATACCCCCTGGGCGGGTGAGGGCGGCGTGAGCGGTCGAGTTCAGTCGGGCTCCGGGACCAGGAGGACCAGAAGGACCGGGGACTTACCAGAGGTGGACCAGAGGTTGACCAGAGGTCATCTACAGCCACCCTGACCTACCTTCAACAATCCTATTTTGAACTTCAACTGTTCCTTCAACGAACACCGGTAAATTTGATTACTAATATTCTTCAATGCTTCCTTTGCCTAGCTTTGGCCCAGTTTCGACAAACCTGTCCTCCAACCGTTCATTCTACGAATACCATCAACTGTTTTCTCTAATTTTCATCGAGACTTTCGGTATTGAGACTTTTTCAAATTTATAATTGAATTATTCATCAAATTTATATTCTGATCGCCCCACTCGTGTGCGGGGTTATAATTGCTCTTGTGAGCTGCATCGCTGGTTGTTTTCGCACTCGTGTGCGGAGTTACAATTATTCTTACAAGCTGGTTCGCTGGTTGTATTCGCAATTCTGTGCGGGGCTACAATTGCTCTCATGAGTTGGTTCGCTGGTTGTATTTGCGCTTCTGTGCGGGGTTACAATTGTTCTTGTGAACTGGATCGCTGGTTGTATTCGCACTCATGTGCATGATTAGGTTTTCGCTTACGTGCGGGGTAGTATTTGCTCTCGTGAGCTGGTTTCTGGTTGTATTCGCACTCCTGTGCAGGATTATAATTGGTCTTGTGACCTGGTTGTATTCACACTCATGTACAAGATTATCAATTATAATTGCTCTTGAGAACAGGTTGTATTTGCACTCATGTGCAGGATTATAATTGCTCTTGTGAACTGGTTGTGTCCACACTCATGTGCTTACGTTCGGGATTATATTTGTTCTATTCGCATTCGTGTTATTTCTGAATTTTAAATTATTGGCGTCGGAACTTTCACAAGACCCTTTTCTAAGAGTTATCAAATCTTGTTTGAAATTGGTATTCCTCCGATCGGAGGTCCCCCAGGGGCTCACTCACGGATAGAGCTGTGAGTGAGTACGGGGTGTCGCGTCCCCGGCGCTACCCGAATCGCCTATAGGCCGCACCCGTGTGTGGGGTTAGCTTTGGCTCTCGTGAGCTGGTGTTAGGTTGGCTCTCGTGAGCTGGTTTTATTCGCACTCGTGTGCGGGGTTAGTTGGGCTCTCGTGAGCTGGTTAGATTCGCACTCGTGTGCGGGGTTCGTTCGGTTCTCGAGAACTGGTCTTAGGTTTGCTCTTGAGAGCGGGTCTTAGGCTTGCACTCGTGTGCGGGGTAATGTATTGTAATGTATGATGATATGTCTAATTATTATTAGTCTGTTTTAGTTAGAATACACTAAGAAGAGGACACACCAATAAGAGGACATACTATGAAGAGGGCAAACTAGGAAGAGGACACACCAAGAAGAGGACACACCAAGAAGAGGACACACCAAGAAGAGGACAAACTAGGAAGAGGACACACCAAGAAGAGGACATCCTATGAAGAGGACAAACGAGGAAGTGGACACACCAAGAAGAGGACGTACCAAGAAGAGGACACCCCGAGAGGAAGGCAAATCAAGAAGAGGATATATCAATAAGTTAGTTTTATTTGCCGAGTGAGGTACCCCAGGGGCTCACTCACGGATGTTGCCATGAGTGAGTACGGGGAGTCGCGTCCCCGGGGTGCCTGAATCGCCTATAGGCCGCGTGCGTTAGTAATTAAGATTTTATACCGTCGTTGTAAATGTCGAGTAATTATTGTCTTAACTTCACTTCGCTCGTTTTCTTGATTCCGATACAGCCTTCTGCTGTGTCGGACCTTGCTTGTATGTACCAGACCGGTTGGAGTCGGTATTCGGCGTCGATACATTGAGAGAGGTGGTTCATTGAGACCTGTTCACTCGTATTGCCATTCTCTCTGTCATCCTACCGGGTTCACCTCAACGCTTTGCGATGCCTGGTGGCAGGTAGTTGGCAGAGTTCTCTCTGTTTGTAATCCTACCCGGGTTCACCTCATCGCATTGCGTTCCTGGTTGCCAGGTGGTTGGCAGAGGAATGGTGATACGATTGAACACTTCTCATTGTCCATTTCTCTTGGTGAGGACACGTCGGGTATCGCCTCTGACCGAGAAGTGCTGCCAGCATTGTACGCGCCGCGTCCCCTCGAACCGGGGCCTTCTGCTCTGGTTCGTTTTATTTTTTCTTCTTTGAAAGAATCGGAGACTTCTTCTCCGATTCACACCTTTTGCTCCGCAATAATTGCTCGACTTGCGTGCGTGCGTTAGTTTTTAATATTGTATATCGTCGAGTAATTATTGTCTTAACTTCTCGTTACTCGTTTTTTTGATTCCGACACAGCCTTCTGCTGTGTCGGACCTTGCTTGTATGTACCGGACCGGTTGGAGTCGGTATTCGGCGTCGATACATTGAGAGAGGTGGTTCATTGAGACCTGTTCACTCGTATTGCCATTCTCTCTGTCATCCTACCGGGTTCACCTCAACGCTTTGCGATGCTTGGTGGCAGGTAGTTGGCAGAGTTCTCTCTGTTTGTAATCCTACCCGGGTTCACCTCATCGCATTGCGTTCCTGGTGGCCAGGTAGTTGGCAGAAGAATGGTATTACGTTTGAACACTTCTCGTGACCATCTCTCTTGGTGAGGACACGTCGGGTATCGCCTCTGGCCGGAGATGGGCTGCCAGCATTGTACGCGCCGCGTCCCCTTCGAACCAGAGCCTTCTGCTCTGGTTCGTTTTAGTTTCTCTCTTTTGAAAGAATCAGAGCCTTCTGCCTGATTCGCCTTTGATCCCCCGTGGATCGGAGACTTCTTCTCCGATCTTCTTCTTCTTCTTTTGCTCCGCAATAATTGCTCGACTTGCGTGCGTAATTTAGTATAAGTCCGCCGTTGTTAGAAAGGGAGCCAGAAGGAATATTGCATTCGTTCTGACTCTCTTTCGGGTCTCTTGTGCAGCAACCTCCTCGTGGTGAGACCTGGGCAATCGGTATTATCCTCTATTTGTAAGAATTTCTAGTGAAACTCTTACGAATAAAGGATAATATCGAGCTAATAGCTGCACATTTAATAAATATGTTGTTTTTCAGTAAATTCTATTCCTATACCTACTGTCTTCCATAACATTTTGCAATTTCACCTTCCTTCAGAACAAAATGTATGCATTATTCAAGCTAATTCGCCCCGGTCGTGAACAATGTTATATATCGTCTGGTTCTATTGAGATAAAGAGACGAGATGGTATCTCGTCGGTGATGGTATTATAAGGCAATCAATATGTGAGCATTCTATACTATATCATTTTTCTTCTACTTGGTGAGTATCTCGTCGGTGGTAGAACTTTTAGCGATTGGTATTTCAGATCACTGTAAGCTCCACGTTATCCCCGCGCCCGGATATGTGATCAGTGTTCCGATTGATGGTGCACTTTCTCGCGCATGCGCGGCAATTGCAGCCTCAGTAACGTAACCACTTCGATAAAATAGGGTAACTTGAGCACCCCGCAGACTTTTAAAAAATTGGTAGGATTTGATTCTGAAAAATGAATGTATAACATGTGTATTTCTGTATATTTCGTATCTCGTAGGACACGTCCTAAAGTCTTTTTGTCCGGAACAGATTGTTTCGGTACATACCTGCCATTATAACTGCCACAGGCCGTCAGGGCTCTGGCCGCTCTGCTGCGTCATTGTAGATACGTTACTGTTTTGGTCGCGCATGCGCGAGAAAGTGTACCATCAATCGGAACACTGCATGTGATATGGATGGATGGGTGAAAGAATGGATGGATGGTTGCAGTGATGGGCGACATAAAGGAAAAAGCTGTGAGCCAAGCCCAATTTAAAATATCCAATGAAAATATCTCAGTAATTATTCATTTTAAGTCCTACATTGTATACTTTTTTACGCAGAAATTCATAACTTATCCGAACTTGAGAAAAAATAATAGACATTCCATTAAAAGAACTGAAGATGTTGTTCCTTGTTCCTTTGTTAAAAGATCACCCTTGGCCCGCCTTCAGCATGTCCTTTTCATTATTAGTCCAAACATATAGTTTCTGTTTCGGATTACCTGTTCCCTCGATGAACGCGACAATATTTATTTGTCGTTTAGAGCACAGTACCTCTACTTAACCTAAAGATCATGCATCAGACTGTATTGATTTGCGTGATACCTTTATTCCACTAAATGCTTATTCAGATACAACGTTAAAAGATTTATTTAAAATTGTATTGAAACAATGCCTAATTATAGTGACAAGCGACCGAGATCGTTGAAAGCGTTGCAGGTACCATACTACAGACGACTGAGATCGGAAGCCAGCATAAAGCCGGAACGTGTGAGCGTACCAGAAAGCATTTATTCTGATAGCTCTTCCCTAAAAGTAAAGTTGGCCACGATCGCTCGAATGTGTTACTTGTAGTAGCGATATTTCTCGAAAGTAAAGCTGGTTTGATCTCCACGAACTGTGTTTCGAGTAATGAAACTATATTATAGTTTCTATGAGTTTGTGAATGTTAAAAGGGGAAGAGATCGCGGAAGGACTGTCAGTCGTAATGGTTATCAAAAAGAGAAGCTGGAACGGATTTACTCTCCAACGACTTTCATCGAGTTCCTTCTTCTCATAATATTAACAGTTCCTTTGATAGACTTTTATTTTTCGTTATAGGACGCATGTCGATTTTCTACGACATTTCAGAACTATGCTGTTCAGATACGAGTAGCCTAATGCCAAATAAGAAATATTAAAGGTCACTTTAACAGCACGCATGTTAGTTTAATAACTTTATTTAACAGTCACTTACTTAGCTCCTTAACTACGCAGATCGTCTATAAGGGTCAGAGCGTTTTCGGTAAGCATTTTGAATGAGTCATGCGCTAATAAAAATTAGTATTTTTATATTTCTTATTGTACCTTCAAGATAGCTTTACCAATAGAGTCCCGAGACTTATCCGATGTAAATCAGTCCAAACATGATCTCAGTCGAAATCTTCAATTACGTGTAACTTGAATCAGTGTAGAACAATCGCACAATACGTAACATCAAAAATTTCTCAAATAACGTTACTGTGCGTTAAGGGCAGACACATTGATATTATGTACACTGCTGTGCAAAAGAAATAAGCACTCGGCCATATTTAATAGAAAGGCGTAAAAAATCAAATAACACAGTAAGTGTTGAAAAAGGATTCCGCTGTTTAATTGAATAGCTCTGAGAATATGTGTTATTGCGGATTATCTAATACTTTAAATAAATCAATCGTTGTACAATACAATTTTTACATAAAGATATTGTTTGCCATTATATCTTATAATTATACTGGGTGCTTCTTTCTTTTGCACCGTAGTGCATGCATCAGCGATATATCCTTGAGGTTATGGAATGTTGTTGTAATTGCGATTGACCATTTTACTTACTCTTGTTGTACATTCATTCGTCGAGAAACGAAAAAGAATAATTGAAGATTTAAGAAACAAGTGCCACACTTTTCCAAGTCGCGAGATGTGCGCAATTGTGACCAGAAGAATTACTTAGTCACTTCAGAGATCTAGAGACCAAGATCAGTGATGCTGTACAGATGCTTGACACGTTAACTATCACATCGCTCGTATGTGAGTGACACAATTCTTTGTTCAAGTATAAAAACGAGGCTCTGTTATGATATGTTTAGGTAAACTGGATTTCAGTAGAATTTGTAGGATATCTTAAAAGGTGAAGAGAGTAATCACTGTGATGAATCGCAAGTCTTTAGTTCCGGTTTTATTAACCAAATCACTTGGTTTTGTGGGGCATTTCAGGGCGGTGGGTCGATAGTCAACGTGCTAAGCTAATACGTCGTATCGCGATGCGCATGGATATCGTAATTTCGGCAAAATCAAAGAGAACAATGGTTGAGATAGATCGGCGTTATCGCTAGCACATATTTTCAAATTTACATGATATTGTCTCGTTGACATATTTGGAGTTACCAATATATCGAGGTGATAAAATCGGCGGGGTTTTAAAAAGTTTAGGTCAAACCAGCTAGATAGCGCAAACCAGCTCCCTTCTGAATTATTTCCTCTTCTAGACCGGCTCTGAAATGTTTTTAAATGTTAAGGACGGTTTTGTACTCGAGGACTCTTGCTGGCCCAGACCTAACCCATAAGAGGAGCTTCTCTTTATAGTTCCTCCGATTTTACTACCTCGCTATACTGTTACCTCCATGTACCTCATTCAGACTGTGATCTCCTTCAGCAAGAACGACAAGACACAGGGTGTAAAGATATGTCGCGTTATAGCTCGTACATGGAGATGATTCTACTACCCTTGATAAAAAGTAAACTACACTTGTCTTTGGCAATGTATAACATAACCCAGTTCGTTTAAGAGGGCAGCACGGTCGCACTAATATGGCGGATGTCGATCATGTATATCCCTTGTGTCTTGTGCAGTCAACCGGGTACCCACGTACGCATTTACTGTATTTATTTCAACAATCCGTTAATGTTTCTCTAAAATATATTAAAAAATTTCTCTGAATGTCCATTCTTTACTCGCTAATATATTAATTTATAGTCTTACAATGAGAATTTGTGTAAACATGTTAAGTATAGAAAGGTTTTAAATAATCTGTACA
The DNA here is from genome assembly GCA_933228785.1 of Lasioglossum pauxillum. Taxonomy (NCBI): domain Eukaryota; kingdom Metazoa; phylum Arthropoda; class Insecta; order Hymenoptera; family Halictidae; genus Lasioglossum; species Lasioglossum pauxillum. The sequence goes on along the minus strand of OW121705.1, from coordinate 39,313,806 downwards.
TTTAGGTTAACTACACAAGGGATATTATCCGCCGTCCGCCACATTAGTGCGACCGTGCTGCCCTCTTAAACAAAGGACTGTGCTGCCGTAAAGCGATACTTATTCGTACGCAGAAGTATGTTGTTCTGCTGGCACATCCTACTGTCCAAAATCGAGCATGTTTGCTTACTGGGTATGATAAGATAAGCATTAAAACACTTACAATTATTATTATTCTTCATGATAAGAAATTTGAATTTTAATTTATTGTACAGTACACATGTAGCATTATATAATACTTCTGTAATAACAATTACGAATTTGTACTTGTATATATTGCACTTGTATACATACATATACAATTGTGAGACTAGAAAGACTGACTATCTTCTTTCGTGCTGACGCAGATTTTGACGATGATTCAAATAAGTGAGCTTTTCATTGATAAAAGCTATGACAATATTTCTTTGCACCCTGTGCATGCTAGGATAGAGGATTCAATGAACGAACTATGTTCCCAGATAGCCAAAATGCTCGATTCTGGCCAGGGCAGTTATGACCGTGTGGGCTCGTAACGTTCCCTCGGCACAAGCTGCCCCTCGGCCCGTCCAGGGCCGAGCACCTGGACCGACGGGCCGAGGGGAAGCTTGTGCCGGGTTTGTGCCGAGGGAACGTTACGAGCCCTCACGGTCATAAGTGCCCTCCTCAGATTATAGCCATCGTGTGCCTTTTGCCCATTCAAGCGACGTTCGGCCCGTCTACCTGACCCCGACACGCCGGGCTCGATCTGTGCGCGAGGATCGCTTGGCTATCTGGGTTGCGACCTAGTTGTGCGCAATCTAATATCAGTTGTACAGCGATTTGTGCGCTTCCCGTGGTATTGCGTATCTGTTCTCACCGACATTGTTGACTATACTTAGTCGTTGTTAAACAGATCTTCGATTTCGGATTGGTTGGTCCGAAACAAAAGCCATAACCTAGTTCTCATTCCTCCGATACCAATCGTGTCTACAATTCAAGAGATTCCAAATATTGTGAACTAAACAAATTTAATAGCACCAAATATGATCTTACTAATAAACAATGGAATAAATTACAATTAAGATAAGTTATAAAAAAATGTACAAGTATGAAATTTACAATGCAGCCAAGTGTACGAACAAGAGCTCCATGTAAACGTTGATCTAGGCGTACCTCGGTTGCCTTATCCCACAAAACACATTATCCGAAACTGCATACACTGGAAATGCTGTACGCATGTTGAAAATATCGTGAACTGCGTCTGAAGTCGAGCCACCGAGAGACAATGAGTGGATTTTGCTAACAATATTCCCTTGTGATCACAGCCGTAAATTGTAAGAAAGAGACTTTTAGCATAATACAACAATAACTATCGTTCAATGTTCACATAGGGACTAATCTATAAATACTTTAAAACGTAACGACTCTTCGAATAATATTACACTATACCGCTAAAAGGTTATGGTTATCTTAAGAAAAGGGACTTTAAATGGAATGTCAATCGATCATAAAAATACGAAGAAACGTTTCCGTCGATTTCTAATAATTGTTCAATTATTAATAATACAACAGAACTGATATTGTCCTGCCTTGCGAAAGAAGAGATTCACTAGCAATCTCTACCTCGCTACTCTCAATCTCATGCTCATGAAACTAGAGTGGAGCTTTTATGACGAATTTTATATTTAAAGTATCTTCTTGCGGAAAACAAGATTCAAAGTGATCCTTTAAAAAATACGTACAGTGAATCGAATTAATATTCGTACGCTCTTAAAAACACAATAACTTTTTTAATATTGGACTATACGATCTGAACTTTTTTGAGAAGTTAGAGCAATTAGTCTACTACATGCTGTGAAAAGAGATTTTTTAAAAAATTGCAATCGGTCGGAATTGTATAGAAAATAGTAAAACTTGTATCTTACAACTGTTTTATGTGTACATTCAAAATTTAAGAAATACGACAGACATTGAAAGATGTAAAAATCCTTTGATTTACTGCAGTTAGTGAAAAACTGCAATTTTAACCATCTTTAAACGTTTGTAGCTTATTCCAACGTCGACCGATTTTGATGAAATTTTCTAAATTTTCCATATGAGCCCGCATAAAAAAATTGCAAAATACAACTTTTATTATTTTCTCTACAATTCCGACGACTTGAAATTTTTTTCAAAAATTTTTCTACATTGTGCGGCACACCAATTGTTCTAGCTTCCCAAAAAATTTCAAATCGTATGGTCCAATATTTAAAAAGTATTCGTCTTTTTAAGAGTGTCTGAATATTAGTGGGAGTAACTGTAATTGAGGAATACTTCTTCGATTTACTTCTTCACGTTTTTATACTTTAAGGCAATCCTTCCCATACCTAACCCCCTTGTCATTCAATGGCCTGACCTCGACACCATCATTTCCACGTTTAATTACTTGGTTTCAATCTTTCCAGGTGCTAAAACGCGTCTCGCCAATGTGATATCACAAGACTGGACGCGTTTCAATTATTTCATTGGGGAAAAGGCAGCTTCGGATTTTCGGAGCCTCGTGCTCAGAGTTAGTAACTCTATTTTAGTTGGATACGTCCTCTCGTTACTCAAATTAAATTTCAAGTATGTTAAACATCGTTTATCCTTTGGTAATATATGTATGAGATATATATCGTAATAAGAGAAAAACTTGCTGGTACAAAATACTTCTGATAAAATAGTTTAGAATGCTAGCTACAGTTGTATAGTTTTCGAAATTGCCATAACTCGTAGCTTGGCAAGTTGATTAGCGAGACATCATCAAAATCAAGCTACAGTTGGATGTATACGAATGTACGTAAGCCGGAAAGATGGCGTGTAATTATACTTTTGGGCCCGCGCTTTGTTCGAACGCTTCTAATCGTCCACACAGCATTTTACAGAGGTGAATTGATAGTCGACAAACAAAAATTAAGAAATAATAGTCGTTCAATTAAAGATTATTCAATGGAAAAAATTTTGCAATCTTTTGTACTTGACGTTAGAAATTGTACAGAAAACGAAATGTATCAAATGAAACGGGTCAAGAGTTTATACGATCTAGAATATTTTACATAGCTTTGTATAAAAATAATGTATATTTTGTATGTAGTTCTATATCTATTATGTATAAATCTACTACATAGCAATTCTAGGAAAATGTGTGGCAATATTCAAAAATCTCATACAGTGTTCCCTAACCCATTTGGATGAGCGCCATACTTTGAATTTAATAAAACGTCTGCGACAAACAAAAATGCTTTCTTTTCCCTTCAGTCGGTCGGCGGTAGAAAGATGAAAGATCAATGAAACTTCCAGGGGAAGAGCATATTGAAAAAGTGTTTAATATTTTTGCGACACGCCTGAGACACTCTCAGCGGGTTGGGAACCGCCGATCTAATAGTATAAAATACAACGGAGATAAGTTTCGAAATAAAATTATACACACATCTTTTAAGTACAATATTTTTACATGTAACAGAATCTTTAAGTACACTACCATTTGACGACAAGTTGCTAGATAGTTATGTATATTATATTACTACACGTTGAATATTGTTTCACACGTTTTGGATATTTTGTAAAAATCTGAACCCTCACATCTGTAAAATACATTCTGTGGTCCGGTTTTCCGCGAGCAGAGCAAAGGGTTTGCCCGAGCTTGACGTGCGTACAAAATTGTATCCAACTAATACCGAGGCTACCAACTCTGTCCAATATAATTGTCTCTTTGTTTTATGTCTAGACTGCTACGCGAGCAGGTGAATTCGCGCTCCGCAACCGTTTCGAGGACCGCAGACTCCGGCCGTTAAGAGATGGTGTATGGTATGCTTCGGTGAAAAGTTGCTGGCGACATCCCTAGTTACGATTACAGACAAGTGTTGTTCTGCGTATCATCGAAAAATGACTGGCTTTTCTTTCCTCGACGCTGAATGTCGCAACGTGTTTAGTTAAACCGTTCCGCTATAAATGATAGGCGTGTGTGTATGTGTGTTCCTGTATATATACATACATATATGTAGGTACACACATGAAATATTATCCGACATTGTCCGCTCCAAGTTGCCGTGGAACTCGTTCGTATAAATATTCAGTTACATTCATTTTTATGGTCGACGGTTATAACGTCAAAATTGTCGGAATATACAAATATGCTACGTCTAGTGGACTGCTCGTGCCGATTCATCGACAAGATCATTAGCGCCGATCGTTTGTGTCGATCGGATAGATGAGTGAGGGGATGAAACCGTACACCAACTCTCGACGACCGGACCTCGGTCGCTTTAGGTTTGCTTTAGGTTTGCTGTAACCTTGTGAGCCTTGTGTACGCGACCGGGCTTTTCCTCCGAGTTCAGGTGGCGGTCCCAATCCCTACCCGTGCTTCCTTACATGCTGTTAGAGTAGTTTTGAAAGGGTCCAGTCTATCCTGCACCTCGTTCATGTTACAAGGACTTCTGGCACTATTCGGTTCAGCGGGTAATGTCGAGCGTTGTCGATCCCAAGAGTCACTCCAGCTGTACAGAAAATCACAGGCATGTTCACTGATCGGACAACCAGGAATATTTTTCTTAATACGATATAAGACAATATGGCAACAATGTCAACGTTCGTTACTGCGGTCGTCGATCGGGCCGACCACGAATCGATTTTTACAGTCTTAGGGTATGGCACAGAGCTTGAGATAAGAATAGAGCCAATTGAGCCTTGTAGAGCCAATTTTAAAAGATTCTGTGTGTGTATGAGTGTGGTTATTGTCTCGAAATAAAGAGGATGAAAAAAGAATGAGTTACTGAATTTACGAAAGCAAATGATGACACCAAAAACTATAAGGACCTTTTATTTTAAAACTAAAAACTTTTATTTTAAAGTCCTAAAAACTAAAGGAAAACTATAAGGTTTTGCAGTGCCCCCCTAAACCACTTTCGAATGCATGTGATAGTATGTAATGTGATAAGGTATTTTGAAAATGTGTCGACTATTTACATATTTCGATGAAAATATTCTAAAACAAAAATCTCACAGCTACCACTACGTTTCTAACAAAAATACATCTTTACTGTAAGTTTTACAAATTATGTGAGTAGAAGGAGGATTTATTTTATATAAGTAAATATAATCTAAAACAAATATTCAATTAATGAACAGATTTGATAATACCACAACGTTTACTCTTTCCTAAAAAAAGAAGAGTTAGAGGAGCATCAGTGTTCAGATGTTAAAAAGTTAATCAACATAAACGAAAATAATAGTGGATTAACGAAAAGAATTACGAAGACAACCATGTTCATTTTTTCTGAAAAAGGATGTAAGGGACATCAGATTTTAGGACTGTCTAGCTAGCCTAGCTATAGTTTTGCAAATCCGTTAAATTTTGTCTAGGAACTATAGGTTATGTTTAAAAGACCATCGAAGAAGGTTTGAAGCATCTATTCGTGGATGTTGGATATCGCGGGCAACCGACCGACAAAGCAAACGAACAGGGTCGCTACATCTTAATGAGTAGTGAGAACAAAAAGAAGCGATCTGTTACTCGCGCAACAACGTAAGTGTGCAGAGCAAATCACTGTCTCTAGTGAGAACAAGTTTCTGAATATTCAAAACAAATTATTTGATTGTAACATAATTAAGTTTGTTAACATTCAATATTCTTTTCTTTAACTGGCTTCAATAAGTTATAAGAGAATCCTTAGAATTACAACATAATAATAATATTAAAAACATGATGATTGTTGATTTCTTTGTAAATAATATTCTGTCGCTTACTTTGTTGTGTCATTTTCGAGAATTATGAGATATTGGATTATGAAACGTAGGGTGTTGAAAGATATTAAGCATGAAATTTTAAGTAGAAACAGAGTAGGAGAATAGAAAATAAATTAAAATGATTTTTTAGCATTTTTAATGCGAATCCTTTGTGAAAGAACACCACCCCAAGTAGACAATATTGGAATAGATTTAGCATTTGTAAATCTACAATCATTTTTACGTGTTTGTGTATACATATATGTACAAAAAGTAGCAATTTTTATGCCATAAATTATACTTTTAGTATAGTAAATCTTCTATCGACGCAAAAAGGTGCTACACGATGGACGCAAAAAAAATATCCCCTCCACTGTAGTAATCTGATCTCGGCTTGGGTATATTGGTGTGAACCATTACTAATGCGACGCGGAGAGTCGCAGTCGTCGGCACATTTCAAAGGCCCGTGCAATTAATTGACGATGAACGTTTCGGGCGCAAGGAAGGTCCACGCACTGTCCTTCTCAAAAAATAGTGTCCCGTCTACGATAAATGCAAACGAATCCCCCCGAGGCTTTTGCGTTTATAGAGGATTTACTGTATGTCGACTATACATCAAATAAAATAATACATATAAATATATATTGGCACTTGCGAATATTCTTCTTCGCAAAGGATTGCATGGTAAACTATTTAGAACAAAAGAACAATGAACTTACCGTACACGGCTATCAAAGGCAGCATGAAATATTGTTAATTGTAAATCCATTATAATCTCCAAACAATATAGTTGAGAAAAAAACTATTTACTTTGTGTCTTTTTACTGATCATACAGATTTATCTATTCATACTACATGCTAGGAGAATCAGTATGTTAACAACGTTAAAACTTCACGGAGACACTTTTGAAGCAGATTTTACACTTTTCAATGTATACACAATCTATTGTTGAAACCATTAAGGTTGCAATGTGAACTGTTGAAATGTGAAATTTTATTAATGTACATATTCTTATTAGGGCTTGCAATCGAATCCAAAATTTCGAAGGAGGGAAATGTGCACGAACAAAATAAAAGTAATATAAAAGAGGTTTCCTTAAGATTAAAACTTCAATTGAAGCATAATGATCATTAAATGATTGTTCTTCAAACGAGTGAATAATATTTTCCATTTATTTTCATAGATACATTCGTACCGTGTTATAATGAAAGTAAACAAACCTATGTCGAAACGCGTTAATACATTGTTAATATTTTGTTACTATAGGCACAATAATCTGCGTCTGCGAGTTATAATATTCAAACACAGAGATGAACAATGTAAAATATAATTTTACTGTATTCTGTATAGCAATGACAAAAATAATAGTTGACGTTGTAAGATTCGCTCACGAAGCCCAAATAAAATAAAAGGTTGATATATACAAACTTATTATACAATAGAAGTAGTGTGTACTATGTACATACATTTAGAAGCAATAAAAACGATTAGACGAATCAGCAAAAAAGGAAATAAACAGAGAAAGATTATCATATTGTTCTAACATGCAAAAGGAACTAGAAGCTTTCGTATCGAACAATTAAATAAGTGATTTTGATGTAAAAAAGATGCATGAATACAAGAGCATTTAATGCAGAAAGGAGTAAGTATCCCAATATTAAATCACACACACTGACGGACTCTACCTTCCCGATCCTGAAGCTGTCTCGCATGGAATCACCAAAGTTAGGTAAATGACCAGAGCAGCAAAAACAACAGGTTATTTATAACAAACATTCTACCGAAACATTAGAAATATATGTAATGTGTCACATGTTTTATTCAGAAGATTAGTGATGACTTGTACAATTATTTTCATTTGTACTTGTATTATTGTAGTTTGTTTCGAGACAGCAAATAGATTAACTCTTGTCCTCGTTACAATAGAATATTGCGTTAATGAAAAATCTTAGGAACATAGTTTGCAAGGTAAACGAAATGCACAGCTGTTTCGGATGATAAAAATATCAAAGTCGACTGATAAAAGTATAAAAGTATTTTCTAAGATTTTTCTGCGAAATTAGCAATGTCGTTACATTCGTTCGCAGTATCAAAAATCAAATTACGATTAAGTAGAGTGTACGAGTGAGGTCAAATAAAAAAAGTCTCACCTAACTACAGGCCCCATAACACCGTCCCTAGGTAGTGTTTGTAGGAGTGATGTACCTGCAGATCCTGGGCGTGTCTGTGCCCATAATTAAACATATTATAAATAAACAATGTGGGAAAAGTAACGAAGTAATACGAAAAGATAGGAGAACTTGACAACTATATGTGTATAAATATGAAAAATCAAGATGTAATTGAACACATTCTGTGGGCAAAATAGTGAAGTGGAGAGAAGTATGGAGTATCGGTGTGAAGCAACTAGTAGTTTGCTTTCGGTTATCTAGTCACTAGTGCGGTGGTCAACTAGTGTTTGTTTTACGTGTGTATCTTTTGCCAGGAAGCGAAACAAAGAATAATTTTCTGGTCCATTATTCAAACCATATTCGGACTAAACATAATTAGCAAAGATGGAAGGAAAACATTCAACAGTAACTCTCCGATTATTAAAATCTTCTTACTAATCAGTGAACTGTAATCATTGCGAAATATTCAGTTGGAAATATACCTTGTCGGTTTGCGTTGCAGCATTGCAAGTATCCATTGATAGGATATTGTTACGACTATTGGTTATTGCACAGTTTTGCCTTTCAATGTTGTTAGGTCCTTGGAGCTTCGCCATCTGGAACTAACAAGAAATAAAACTGGTTTAAAAAGTGTATATTAAAGTCGTTAACATTCTTATTCATTCTTTCTGTAGGTTTTTTATGCGTAGAATACTACCCTAGAGAGAGTGTCAGTCAGGTGTGCCTCGAGCAGATATCGGGCACAGCCTGCAATCGTACGATGCGAGCAGACGGCGGGTAGTATGCTGGCAGAACGACGCTCGAAGCTGAGTGTGCTCGGAGTCTGCTCGATTTTGGACAACACACCGTGCCAGCATAAAGCGATACTTATTCGGACGCAGATGTATGATATTCAGCTGGCACAGCCTGCTGTCCAAAATCGAGCATTTTGCTTACTGGGGTGCTAGCTAAAAATGACTACACGGCATGTGATTCAATTTACCTGTAATACTTGTATGGTTCGGTCTTTGTCTTCCACTTGTCCTTGCAAGAACACTATCTGCCTGCGTAAATCAGCCACTTCATCAATAATGCTACTGTCTTCACTTCCTGGGGAAGTATTAACATCCGCGGTGTCTCCTTCGTTCAGGTTGTAGAAGAGGCCATTCTGAAATTTCATTGTTTACATGAGTGAAAGTAAGTAATTCTTCAACGAATTTTTCATATTTAACAAGTTCGCTATGAATATTTGCCTCGATGACAGCGTTCATAGTTATAACTAGACTCCTGCAAGATGCAGGAGCTAAATATAAATTTCTACTCTTTACTAATAGTTTTAATGTTATGAAAATAATATATTAATATTTTCAAAATCTTTTAATATCTCCACTGTTTTAAATTGCACTTGCTCATTCTTGTTATAAATGCATAAAATCCGGAGTCTAGTTATAACTTTCATTTAGATAAAACGTATCCTTTTATAAAATGGTTTTCAATAACGACAGATGTCAGATTAATGTGATTTTATAACTATAGATAAGATCATGCACATTGCACGCATGCTACGGGCGACGGCGAACGTGTTAATATGATTTTAAATTATAGAGATCTTTAAAATATAACTACCTTTATAGTATTATCGAATGGGGTGAGAGTTTCTGCCTGTGAATACAAAAGAATACATCACACGTTATTCAGCAGTTTCGATAAGGAATATTAACAATTAGATACAATATAAAAATGTGTGCAATAAATAAACAAAAATACAACATACCCTCTTCAACCCGTTCTCTTCTGACTTCAAGGATAAATCATGGTTGGTGATAATAATGAAAAATAATTAAAAAAAACTGTGTGTTAATATAAAAGCTCATCAAAATTGTGCGATATAAATAAACGGAATGTGTCCTCGCAATAAACAAAATATTTAATTATAAGTCTGATATGCGTCGAGGAACTTGAACTTGTATTGTCATTTAGCATACCCCTTGAAGTAATTGCTTCAGTTTCAGGACCGTTGTTTTTATGGAAACAATGTCTTGAAACATATCTGCGTACGCATCTCTGTCGATCCGAATGTCCAGCTCATTTATTCTGTCGATGGTTGGTGACTGAACCTGAATCAAATTAATTTCACTTCTACAGACAAGATCAGAGAAACACAAATACAGTAAAATCTTGATCAAAACCGGATCCTCGGGTACAGCATGAAACAAGATATTTTCACTTTAACTGTATTTATGAGGAATTTAGTTAATTATCTTTATTGATCGTCGAACTTCCGAAAATGAGTTTTTCGACGAAAATTTTTACGGTTTCTGCTATATTCTAATCATTTCATCTATTTACTATGTTGAACGGGATTTACTTACATTCCTCAATGTTCTCAAAGGACTGGCGAATTGTCGACTCCGTGTGCTGTCTAGAAAACGTGGTGAATCGGTGACAGATCTACTTCGCCATGCCTTGTTCGTCTTGTCACAATCGTTTCTAAAACAAAAACAAAACCGAGACATTCTTACTTCGTTCTTAAACTTTGATTATGTTCTCTTACCTGAAAATAAGTTTAACCGAGTATCACTGTACTTTCTTTGAAGTTTTCTTATGTGACTAAATCTCCCGTTCGAAAACCCATAGATTCTAGGAGTGGACGGGCACCCGAAAATTTCGGGATAAACTTTCTCTTGCGTAACCAGAAATTTTTGACTTTCTCCTATACATTTTTGCCTTTTTCCTACGTTATCCAGTAGACCTGGACGACAAGATGTGAGAAATCCAAGTTTCGATCCCGGAGGATCAATGGTTCAAAAGTTATGAGTGTTTAAAGTTACAATAAAGTCGCGATAGTTGTCAACGACAGGGTATGCGATCAGTGTTGTTAGATTGGGCGGGTTGCACTTGCACGTTGCACCAGTGATGGTATTGTTGGCGCTTTTCGCGCGCATGCGCGAGTTTCATCAGGGCCGTATCTACGTCTACGTCCGAAAGTGGGGAACTATTGGGGGGAAAGTAGTGAGAGACTACAGTAATTTTTCAATCGGAGTCCTGGGTCGCCTATCTAACCGTAGTCCAGTGCCTACTCACTCCACTGCCGGCCAACGCTGCGCCGCGCCGTAGGGCGGCGATGTTTGATCTCGGCTCGGGTATATCGGTGTGAACACCACACATTGACTCGACTGAATCGAAGTCTCAAACTTCTTAATTTTAATGATCGGTTTATGGGACTTTAACTAGCTTATTCCTGGCGTTTCGCTGATTAAACTGGTACCAAGAACGATATAATTGGGCCAATATTTAGTGGTTTAATCGACGATGAAAGTTTCGAATGCAACGAAGAAGAGCGTATTGAAGAGAAAGAGACGCGAACAGTAGCCGTCGCCGGCACAGTTCAAAGGCCCGCGTTGTCGCTGTTCTTCGTTGCGTTCGAAACTTTCATCGTCGATTAAACTACTAAATATTGGCCCAATTGCATCGTATTTGGTATCATTTTGCATTAGAAAAATGCCACGAATATGTTGGTGAAATTTCCATAATGATATCATAGAAAATAAAGAAGCTAAGATTTTGGTGTTTCATTGTGATGACGCACGGGCCTTTAAACTGTGTCGGCGACAGCGACACGCTTCGGCCACACGATCCTATTTCATTCTGTCCTTCTCTATGTTCGGCTCGTCGTTTGAAGTCTCGGCGCGGTCGACGGAGTCATAAAAAAATAGCCTCTCTACGCTACCCAAGTCCGTTCAACACACGGGTGTTGGGACTCCGATCGAAAAATTACTGTATATGGCGGGAAATTAGCAGAGCGACCAAGGTACCCGATCTTCGTACTTGACTGAGGCCATCTGAGGCTAGAATCGTCACGCATGCGCGTGAAAAGCGCCAACAATACCATCACTGGTTGTCAGGTGCCTACCCACTCCACTGCCGGCCAAGGAAGGACAGCGTATGGGAAAGAAAGAGATGCGGACAGTCGCCGTCGCGTCGTCGTCACAGTTCAAAGGCCCGCGTGTTCTAATTGATCCGTACTTAAGGTGAAGTGCCCTATGCCTGGACAGCATGTTTTTCTATTTTAAATTTTATCACTTTAAATAAACAAAAACAATTTCTTAAGAGTTTTAACATACAGTTCAGAGTTTGTAAAGTAATTTAAAATAAAAAAATCATTGTTTAGGTTATTATCATAATTGTATTAACAAGAATAATTCAAACCTATAGTTGGACATATTAAATCCAATCTAAGCTAGTACCTGGACAGAAGTAAAGCCTATATCGGGACAAATTCAATTTACGAGTTGATCGAGCGAACATAACCTAAAACGTTGGTTGGTGGCGCTGTTGCGCATGACGAATAGAAGATGCTATGCGTAATATGTAGTATTCTTATCATAGATTATAGTATTGTATTATTTAACCAAATATATATTTATTTTCATTTACTGTTTTAATAAAACTTGTCATAATACAACTTTTAAGGTTAGGTAGTAATACTGGTAGATTTAAGATGTAAACATAAAGTATTATTAACGTCACAACCGGAATACATTTTCTACATACGTTATTCAAGCTAATAGAAGACTAATTATACGTACATGTAGTTAAATAATTTGCAAACAATGCGTTGATTTTATTCACAAACACGTGTCCGGCATCAGGCGTAAGCACATTGCGTATAAGTTTAGAGTGGGACAGCTACTGTCATCGCGTCCCAGTATGGAATACTTATATTTGAAAACAGTCCTAATCTTGGACATCTAATATTTGGATTAATAATTATTATTTACGTTAAGCTTGATTGCCAATTTATTTTAAAATATCAATATTATTATGCGTGATAATTATTTTTTGTCTGAGGGCTTAAATTATATCTTTTTTTCTAACAAATGTTCGAACTATAAATGCACATGATTCGTATGTAAATAGACTATTTTGTATACTGTTTTCAGATGAACTTTGAATTCATTTTTAAATTTCAATTGATGTCTTAATGAAATAATATTCACACCTACTTGTAGCTAAGGCCTCACAATATATAATATAATTATTTAATCTCTTAATTACTGATTTTACTATGACAATTCAATTGTCCAGATTTAGGTATCACTTTTGGACTGTCCAGTCTTAGGGCACTTCACCTTACACGCTGTCCTTCTCTACGTTCGGCTTTCGATTGAACCCTCGTTCGGTCGGCGCGGTAGACGCAGTCATAAAGAAATAATGTCGGTACGCGATAGTTGTCCGTGCAGAACACAGGCTGGTTGACAACTATCGCGACTTTACTGTAATTTAAAGACCATTACCCGACCTGACCTTGACTTCGGGTACCCAAAATTTCTAGGTACCTGGGCGCTACCAGAGGATCAAGAATTTTCGGGATCAGACCCGACCCGAATCCGAATTTCCGGGTACCATCCGCCCACACCTAGTAAATTGAAGTGCAAGGAGTTAAGGGGATGAAAATACCTTGTGGTATGACCGATGGCTCGCGGTATGGAGGAAATGTGAGCGTTATTAAGCGGATTGCTGGTGGTTTTTCGTTGCCTGGGTACTGGCGAACCCGCCGTTGGCGTTGAACTGTCCGAAGACAAGCCCGAGTCACGAGTCTCTTTACCGTTCGGACTGGCAGCAAGTCCGTTCTCGTTAGTCGCGTTCACATTAGCAGTAGCAACCGCGGCTCGCGTGGACAGAACCGTTCGTCTTTTTGCACCTCTTGATATCCCCGATGCAGACACCGGCGATATCGACGATGCCATTATATTCGTTCAACTGCATCGGGTGCTCCGAAACTACAGTTCTTTCACTAATTTTCGCACACTCGCTATCAATTAATTCGCGACTTCATTTAGTTCATGTTCCACGACACTATTCAACCATTGGATAATATCGCATTTCAAAGGCTCTAACTGGATGAAGACTACAGTAGAATCTCGATTATCCGGGCCTCCGATGTTCGAATTCTTTAGCGTCTGATCACTGTCGATAAAGAATTAGTTTGCGTTAAACCAACCCATACGATTTACTGCACACTTCAATAAGGATTAAGCTCAGCACTGAAACAACATGTAATTGTTGTATTATCCGAACAATCATGTTGCACTAATTAGCACGGATAATCGAAGTTCTACTGTATTGTTTGTATTTGTTCTCAAGAACGCTGTTAGTTAGACATTGCGACAAAGTGTTCATTCTATTTTATTTCAGAAATTGCTACAGACATACATGTATAGTTCGATTGTATCCCCATAAGTATAGTAACTTTAAAATAATTCAGAAATACTACATTTGTTCTTATGTAAATCCGTGAAATAAGTATATTGGCACGAAAGTGAAAGGGCTAATATTTGATTATAGTGTTGTAATTTCATGTAGAGGGTGTCCCACGTAACTGTCGCCACGATTTTCCGGGCACTTCCGGTAGCCGGATAAAAAAATGTTGGAAAGAAGACGAATTAGTTTTCAATCGGCTACGGAAATTCGTTCATGAAGAATGAACGTACATAGTACATAATATTATTTATGTCGAGTTCAACTGTGCCTATTATACTATGACCTTGACAAGACCTTAACAGGGTTGAGTTGTTGATATTGGTCAAGATAGCGATCTCTCGAATGAAATATCTTATAAATAATTCATCGTCGACAGAAAAAAAAGTGTCTTCAGTTTCTCATCCGCTACAAAGGGTGTACAAAGTATTCGTACACTTTTTCAAAACTAATAACATTTTTATAATTGTACCAAACAACCTGAATTTTTATAATCAATTAGAAGCATTGGTTTATAAAATGATATACAAAAAATGCAAAAATAAGAAAGGCATTTTTTAAAACTTTTTTATTTGGGTCCTTAATGAAAATTTAAAATGTATGTTTTGTAGATCTATGTTAGTCATACACATGTTGAAAATTTGGAACATGGATCTAGAAAACACATGTTTTAAATTTTCATTAAGGGCCCAAATAAAAAAGTTTTAAAAAATGCCTTTTTTATTTTTACCTGCAACCTTGTAAATTGTAATTTTTGGAAAATCTCTTTTGCATATCAGTTTGTAAACTAATGCTTCTAATTGATTATACAAAATCAGGTCGTTTGGTACAATTATAAAAAAGTTATTAGTTTTTAAAAGGTGTACGAATACTTTGTACACCCACTGTACATCAAGCAAAAGCATTTTAGGAGAAGATGAACGATGGATTGCGAAAGTAGAGGCTTCAATCTTTAGAATGCATCCGCGTTTCTACGATTCCTTTCCCAAAATTACAACAGTTTGAACATTTGACGTCGAAATTTAACGTTCGAATATCAGCCGGAAGCACAACGATTAAATTGGAAAGTGAAAGTTGATCGCGACGATTACTTCCCGAGCGAAGCGAGGACCGCGAAAGGATCATTCGCGCAATGATCTTTTCGGGCGCACGAGGGTTCGGGGATGGAACCGGTGAAGTGTAAACAACGCAACGTTTTCAAAATGGCCCGGCGAAACACGGAGTTCGGATGCAAGCGCGAACTTACGGCACTGATCAAGATAATTTATTCAACTCCACAATGATTTGCGCAATGCGGTGTCTGGAGGGTGCGTTTCGGTTGCACCCCGGCGATTTTTGTGCGGCCACCGCATTATTGGCGGGAAACAGGGGGTGGACGCGTTCGCAGGTGACACGTGACAACTCGACAGGTATACAGTTTCGCGATGATCACTGTTAGGATCGCCATGTAACCGGCGCGGAGCGATCTGTGGAATGAGCAGGATCGCCGAGTCGCATCGCGTCTCGTTTCATCTCGTATCTCTCCTCACCCCTCTATCCCTCTCTCTCTCTCCTTCTCTCGCCCCGAATCCTCCTTTTCCGACGAGTTTCTCGCACCTGCGCAACAGGATTACAGTGTTTCGCTCGATATCACGAGGATTGCGCCAAATAAGACGCGAGAGAGGGGCTGACGGTAAACGAATGGGGTGAACACCGGTCTACGGAATTCTGTGCTTATGAATCCGTATTATGAACTGCTTACGGGATTCTTAACACTTTACTGACCGGCGATTCCGAGCAAAAACCGTTCAGACTTTTCATTTCAATACACAGAGTGTTGCAGTATTCATGGTAGAACTGTAAAGGAGTGATTCTACGTGAGAGAATAAATTGAACATATCGAATCAATTTTGTTCTTTCGACGCCTCGTTTTCGAGAAAATCGAGTTTGGAAATTCAGCGAACACGCGCGCTGTTGAACAGGAATCGTCTGACGCGTCTGTTCATGACCTACCGGTTCTACTTGTTAAGCTATGTCCACACTGAAGCAACATCGCGCAACTTTCTTTCGCTTCTTGTTGCCTTCTTCTTCTTTTGTTTGGTGGAAACACGATGAGGCAACAAGAGGCGATGAAAAGTTTCTTGGGGTTGTTTCAGTGTGGATATAGCTTAATAAATTCCTCGGAAAAATATTCGACACGTGTTTTTGCGTATCGGTCATCGTCGATATTGCGGGGATGAAAGCAACTCTTAAGGTTGGAGATCAAAAATTTATTTAATCAAGAAATGAACTTTAAATCAAATTTTCTTATTTATTCTTTTTGGCAAAAGATCATCGAACAAAATGGAAAATATCTTGTTCATTGGAGTTTCTTGCTTGAATAAAAAGATTGGGCTCTATTTCACCTAAATTTCACCAAAAGTTTACGCCATCGTCTACAAAACAAGCTCAAATATTTCCCTCATTTCGGTATTTTAAGGTGAAGTAAAAACCAATTTATTTAATCAAGCAATGAACTTTAATCAAATCAAATTTTCTTATTTATTCTGTTTGGCAAAAGATTATCGAACAAAATGGAAAATATCTTGTTCATTAGAGTTTCTTGCTTGAATAAAAAGATTGGGCTCTATTTCACCTAAATGTCACCAAAAGTTTACGCCATCGTCTACAAAACAAGCTCAAATATTTCCCTCGTTTCGGTATTCTAAGGTGAGGTAAAAACCAATTTTTTTAATCAAGCAATGAACTTTAATCAAATCAAATTTTCTTATTTATTCTTTTTGGCAAAAGATCATCGAACAAAATGGAAAATATCTTGTTCATTAGAGTTTATTGCTTGAATAAAAAGATTGGGCTCTATTTCACCTAAATTTCACCAAAAGTTTACGCCATCGTCTACAAAACAAGCTCAAATATTTCCCTCATTTCGGTATTTTAAGGTGAAGTAAAACCAATTTTTTTAATCAAGCAATGAACTTTAATCAAATCAAATTTTCTGATTTATTCCTTTTGGCAAAAGATCATCGAACAAACTGGAAAATATCTTGTTCATTAGAGTTTATTGCTTGCATAAAAAGATTGGGCTCTATTTCACCTAAATGTCACCAAAAGTTTACGCCATCGTCTACAAAACAAGCTCAAATATTTCCCTCGTTTCGGTATTCTAAGGTGAGGTAAAAACCAATTTTTTTAATCAAGCAATGAACTTTAATCAAATCAAATTTTCTTATTTATTCTTTTTGGCAAAAGATCATCGAACAAAATGGAAAATATCTTGTTCATTAGAGTTTATTGCTTGAATAAAAAGATTGGGCTCTATTTCACCTAAATTTCACCAAAAGTTTACGCCATCGTCTACAAAACAAGCTCAAATATTTCCCTCATTTCGGTATTCTAAGGTGAGGTAAAAACCAATTTTTTTAATCAAGCAATGAACTTTAATCAAATCAAATTTTCTTATTTATTCTTTTTGGCAAAAGATCATCGAACAAAATGGAAAATATCTTGTTCATTAGAGTTTATTGCTTGAATAAAAAGATTGGGCTCTATTTCACCTAAATTTCACCAAAAGTTTATGCTATCGTCTACAAAACAAGCTCAAATATTTCCCTCATTTCGGTATTCTAAGGTGAGGTAAAAACCAATTTTTTTAATCAAGCAATGAACTTTAATCAAATCAAATTTTCTTATTTATTCTTTTTGGCAAAAGATTATCGAACAAAATGGAAAATATCTTGTTCATTAGAGTTTATTGCTTGAATAAAAAGATTGGGCTCTATTTCACCTAAATTCCACCAAAAGTTTACGCTATCGTCTACAAAACAAGCTCAAATATTTCCCTCGGCACGAGATAGAAAAATATTGTTGCATGACAAAAATCAAAACGATTCAGAAACACGAATCCCATGTTATGATTCATAGATACGTGCTTGTAAATATAAAAATGAATTAGTAATAATTAGTAAAAAGAGTTGCAAACAAATTCGAGATTTTAGACATCCGTTAAACAGAGAACTTTTCTCGAAATTTTCTTATACAATTAAATTACTATTCGAAAATCTACAATGAAAAATATTTTTGCTGTTAGAAGTATAAATGATAAGTTTTCAATCCTTCAAGGAGGGCGATGGATGATAAACAAATATTTTTCTAGGAACTATCTCTTACATAAGTTTCATTAAAATCGGTTGAACTATCGCAGGATTAAATATGCTTCCCAGAGAGTTTTTTTAATTTCCAGTCTTCACGACTGCTTTAGGAACTCTTTGGCAAAGCCCAGCGTGATTTTGGTGCCAACTTCAAGAATTTATGACGTCTGGATTCTACCTTCCGATATCAATTGAATATTTTCACCGCAGTAAACGCTCCACGAGTGCAATAACCTTGATTTATAAGACTGACTTCGTCCATTCAATGGCTAACCGTAACATACTCGCATCTCGAGACATTTATATTATCTCGAGACATGTATCCTTTCCCTGAGTAACAAAAAGAAAAATAAGAAAAACTAGTCTCAACACTGCTTAATAAAATCAAAACAAACTCTTAACCTTCATACGTCCTACAGAGTGACATTTCACCAACTTTTTCGTTCTAAAATGTAGAATTATAAATGAAATAAAATTTGCCGGTTTAAACAGTAAAACAAAAATGAATGAACCATTATTTTTTTAATTCATAGTTTTAAGTCGCATCGACTGCTAGGTTACTAGCGACGCACAGTGGGACCTTTCGTCCAAATCGGAGACAAAATCAAAGAACTTTCGATAGAAATGAGGTAGAGCGATGAAATTTTTTTAAAATTAAAGCTGAAACTTGGCAGAATATGGGAAAAATAGGAAGATTATGATACGAACGTTTTATAACCTTGAGAAAATTCGTGAAACAATTCGTTCACAAAAATCGATTTCTTGTAAAATCCTGAGGTCGTAGATAAATTTTGAGACCAGATTTAAAATCAGCGTGAAAAAATCTACAGGAAATGATGTGCAGCATGTTAAAAAAAAATTTTTTCCGCCCGTGTTATTGAAAAAACCGCAATTTTCTTGAAATTGTGAGAGTTTAACGAATTTTCTCAAGTTTATAAAACGTTCGTACCATAATTTCCCTATTTTCCCCATATTCTGCCAAGTTTCAGCTATAATTTTAAAAAAATGTCATCGCTCTACCTTATTTCTATCGAAAGTTCTTTGATTTTGTCTCTGATTTGGACGAAAGGTTCCACTGTGCGACGCCATGCAATAAGTCAGAATGTGTTACATTATTTGTTTGAATTCTAGAATCTCTTATGCAATTATTTCCGAGGAGCGCAAAATTAAAAATTTGATCTTTCCGAAACTAAATGTACAGTGAGTGTAAAAAGTGTTCGTACGCCCTTTAAAATAGAATAACTTTTTTATAATTGTACCAAACGACCTGACTTTTATAATCAAATAGAAGCATTGGTTTACGAAATGATATGCAAAAAAGATTATCCAAAAATTATCATTTACAAGGTTACATGCAAAAATAAAAAAAGCATTTCCTAAAACTTTTTTATTTGGGTCCTTAATGAAAATTTAAAATATATGGTTTCTGGATCCATGTTAGTTATAATTTAATCTAGTTTTAATTAAATAAAATATAATATAATATATAATAATTTAGTTATAATTAAATAAAAATTTCATCGAAATCGGTTGACGCAGGAAAAACGATTTCAACCAGATTTTAAGTCGTGTAAAACTACGATTTTCATAATTTTTAACCGCTTGTACCTCGTGTGAATGTTAATCGATATCGATGAAATTTTCAGCATGTGCGTAACTACCGTAGATCTACAAAACATATATTTTAAATTTTCTTTCAGGGCCAAAATAAAAAAGTTTCAAAAATTGCCTTTTCTATTTTGGCATGTAAATTTAACTTTAAATAAATGTGAATTTATTATTAAATTAATTTATATTTTAAATTAATTGTTAAATAATCGTTAAATAAATGTAAATGTAACCTCGTAAATTACAATTTTTTGAAAATTTTTTTGCACATCATTTCATAAACCAATGCTTATAAAAATGCTTATAAAAATTGATTATAAAAAGTCAGGTCTATTGGTACAATTATAAAAAAGTTATTCTGTTTTAAAGCGCGTACGAGTACTTTTTACACTCACTGTATATAAAACTGAAGATGGTGGGAACAAATCTGCAAGATTCTTTTCTTCGTAATCGCACGATAATAGAAGTAAATAAAATTGTTTGGTCAGTCCTTGTATGTGATCTACGCATTGCGTTGACGATAATTTCACGCACCGAGAGGTTTCGATAATGCTAGATCGTTCCTGCTGCAATTTCTGCGACAATGTAGGTGCACAAAGGCTGGAACAGTTTTTACGGAAAAGGAAGCTATTGGCGCAAGAAGAAAGCAAGACGAGAGAAGAATTAAGACAGGAGAAAAATGAAAGAAAAACACAATGAAAAAAGAAGTCGGTTAACTAGTAACGCTCTGATTAACGTCGAAACTGTTCTGCTTAGCATAAATTCTCGGTTTCGTGACGATCACTCATCATACCTTCGGTATTCCGATTTCGTTTCGATCAATGCACCTCGGATTGCGATGGTGGACATTTTCTAGAATGCGTTTCCGCTTCGAAGCATTTAGTGTATAAATTAAGAGGTGGTGAAACCGGGGTTTACCAACCTTAAAAAGATCTATTTCTTTTTCGTTTACTTAATAAAGTAAAATAATTAATAATATGAAGTATATATATATATTAATAATATAAATATATAATAATATATCAATAATTAATATTTTTAAGTTAACGAAGCCTTTAAAAGAATTCAAAAGTTACTTTCTCTGCCAGTGTTTGTTAGCTAACAGGAAAGGCTGGAGAACCCGGAAACTTAGATAATTATAAAACTTGATGGTAGAGTAGGTCAACCGAAACACGCGTAATTTTTTCTTTCTGTTGCAGTACGATTTCAGAAGTGGAAAAAAGCAGAATTTTCTTTCGCGCGAAATATGTCGAGAATGACACCTATGGAACTGGAATAGGAGAATAATTTTTTAAAAAATTTCAACTTTCCAAGTTATTCTCATTAGAGTTTTCTAATATTACTAAAAGTTCTCTCGTTCTTTTCAGGTGACAATTTAAGAAAGACAAGCATTATAAAGGATAAGAAACACTATTTTATAATCGTCTAAATTTCCAGATTCTTTAATATTCCCTCTAATTTATATCAACACGGAAATAAATTACAGTAAAGTCTTGATCTAAATCGGACGGAGCTGTACGATCTTGGCGAGTTCGCCTACCCCCTCCACCTTCGGCGCGGTCACAAAAAATAGTAGCGCTACACGATCTATGTCGGAGCACGGACAGAGGATCCGGCTTATTGTTAGATGAAGACTTTACTGTAATATCAAGTCAATCCATGAAGAAACGTTGTATGAATTAACCCTTTGCACTCGGAGCTATTCTAACTCGAAAATGAAACATATCTTCCGACCCAGAATAATTCCAATCTACAGGGTGGCCCACATAACTCTGAACAGCTCAATATCTCCGTTACTTTTCGTTGTACAAAAAAACTTCGTAGGACAAAGTTACACTGTTTGAAAGGCCACATATAACGGTGTAAGGGAAGAAATATTTCAAGGTCATTTTTATGAGATTTCAAGGTTATCGATGTTTTTTTAAATGGAATGAGGTATTTTTTAATACATCAATCGATGCAGCTGGACATTCTTTATAAAAAAGTACTGACCTATGTATGTCGAAAAGTTAGTAGTTCAGGAGATATTTCAATTTAAATAACTCCAAAATACCATTACTGTCGTACTAAGGCGTTACACAAGTAAGTAAACACTAACGCCTTAGTACGACAGTAATGGTATTTTGGAGTTATTTAAATTGAAATATTTCCTGAACTACTAACTTTTCGACATACAGAGGTTAGTACTTTTTTACAAAGAATGTCCAGCTGCATCGATTGATGTATTAAAAAATACCTCATTCCATTTAAAAAAAACATCGATAACCTTGAAATCTCATAAAAATGACCTTGGAATTTTTTTTCCCTTACACCGTTATATGCGGCCCTTCAAACAGTGTAACTTTGTCCTACGAAGTTTTTTTGTACAACGAAAAGTAACGGAGATATTTGAGATATTGAGATATTGAGTTATGTGGGCCACCCTGTATATAATTTTTTTTCATTTGATGGATATGAAATTGATATAACACGTCATACAATACTTAAATGTTTAGTAAGTGATTAGCCACCAAGATATTTAATACTGTAAACAATATTTTGAATAATGGTATCGCAATTTCTGGTGGTGACTCTGACTCACCATTCGAGTGCTAAGGGTTAAGCTCTGAAAACAAACCAGGCGACGATAGAACAAAGTAGTTTCAACTACGTTTTCGCGTTGGCTCGTGTACCAAACAATAGCCGGTTTTAACACGCTTGCATAATGACATAGATATGCATTCATGAATGCGCAGCGCGAGGTGAACTTCTATGCATTTGTCTTAAACCTGTTTTTAATCAGAACTGTCTCATAATGTGCACTCGTTAAGAAATGTTGTAGGTCAAAAATGATAATTAGTGACAAAAACGAGCGGGACACATTTAACAGTATCATAGATCTCGTTCGAGTTTTGTTTAAATATGTGCTTCAGTAAAGAAGTTCACTAAAGAAATTTCTCAGAAAAATATATTTATAATATCAATATTTCTAAAAGAAAAAATCTGGAACTAGTCAAACTGACTAGTCTGGTAAATCTAGTGTTAAAAGAGAGTAGGAACCTTAAAATAGGTTTAAAATATTGTAATAAAAATTAAAAAATCAGACCAATATTGTGCGTATCAGACTGCACGACCGAAGTAGCAACTTCTGTAGCGATAGAAATCGATGCTAAGTAATATACATATGTATTGTATATGTATATGAATGATATGAAATATTATTAGTATCAAAATCAATACCTTCTTCAATATTATTATAATCTACGAAAGAATTAATGGGCTTGTGATCACTAAATTACGAGATAAATAGTTTTGATTGAAATCTCTCTAAATATCTAAAAATTACCCGAATAACGTTTCACCTCGAAGCGTGACGAATCAGACTCATTCACCGCCCAGCAAAAATTGTGTACGCGGGGCGCCTGAGGAAGTTTTCACCTCAAAAGTTTTTCACTAACTCACTTGAACACAAAATTAATTTTAGTAACAATTCAGATAAATAATCTTGATTTCTATCGAATGACGCAACACGCAAACGGTACGCACCATGTTACGGTCTCTGCTTTTGCGTTGTATATTTTCTGCGTCCTGGGGACAACCAACGCGGTTGCCAAGGTCAAAAGGGTGGCTCGGAGATGACCAAAAGTACGTGTGTTTATTTTGACTTTCGGGTATTGTATTATGAAGCCGAGGTCGGATCCTTGCGACCGATTGTCACCGAAGATTAAATCATTAAATAAACTCTGTAAGTACGCGCAATAAGAAAAAGGTTCAAGTACCAAAATTCTATTGAGTTTAATGAGAGGTATCGCGATAACAAAAAATCAATACTACTTCCCATTTAGAAAAATGTTGGGGCCCTCTTTTTCCCCCAACCAAAAAATGACCCCAAACACGCCTGTCTGTTTCTCGCTTGCTCGGGTAAACTCGGCTCCTCCAAGTTTACCCAAATACCGTTTCACCTCGGAGCGTGACGGATCAGACTCATTCAGTGCCAGCAATAGTGTACGCGTTGGGCCTGAAGAAGTTTTCACTTCAAAAATAAATTTCTATTTTAGATAAAGAGCTGCAATAATTGTGTGGACAATTCTACTTAAATTTAACACTACAGACTTGTTATTTTCAGTGTATTAGGCTCGATATACACGTAATTCGTGGCTCTTTCGTCGTGAATTTTTTTTATTGAAATTTTTCTGTTTCAACGTTACTTCTAGTTGTACTAATTATAGAATGTAATTCATTGTATTTGATTATATTTAAAGATTACTACAGTTGGAACAAGTTAAAGAACAATACCACACAACTTCAACTGCTCGTTTTCATACAATTACATGTTATCCTTTCAATCATATCTAGTTTCCCTTCTTACCCATTGCATATCGTAATGGTAGTTAACTTCTTGGTATGTGGTAGCAATTGAATAAAAGTTTCGAACAAAATATACTTTGCTGTTACATGAAAGTAGTAACGTAACTTTAAAACGAGGAAACGAATTTTGCGATCTTTCCATCTTTTTATCAGGAACTTCATCCATTGGAACAAACAGATTGGCGTGAAACTTTGTTTGAAATGACGTTAAATAAGAAATTATTCTCAATCGTACATTTTTAAATACATTTGGGGTTATGTTCGCGGCGCACCGGTTCGATCAATTATATTATAATTGATCAATTATATTGATCATAACATAACCCCAAATTTATTTAAAAATGTACGATCGAGAATAATTTCTTATTTAACGTTATTTCAAACAAAATTTAAATTATAATATAATTGATCGAACCGGTGCGCCGCGAACATAACCCCAAATTTATTGAAATAACGTTGTTTGTAAAATGTGTTTGCCGTTATAACACCGCAACGTCTGTTGTCTAAAGTGCATGATTTCTCTTGCCGAAATAATATAATCTAATCAACGTACAAATTGGACTAACAAAGATTCTTTTTCTGTGCATTTCATGTAAACATTAAAGTCATATTTAATCCATCCATTGAAATTTTGTGAACTAGGACGTGAGTTCTTAAATGTTTGTTAACTGGGAAGTATAATCAGGCCAGTTTCTCCGGCTTCAGAGTGTAATAGTATCTTTCAAAAATATTATTATTTTGTGATCTCGTTCTGTACATGTACGAAAGCTACTGTTCAATAATTATTTGTGTAATATGGAACTATTAGCGATTTTTCCACATCAGAGTTGGACAAAAATTAAATCAACGATTGACGAATAAATTTCTACTTTAATCGTTAATCGCAATTAACAATTAATATTACTTAATAATAATTAATGATCTGGGTAACGCTAAAATCGAATAATTTTTTCAGACGTTCCTCCGTTGGCTGCTAGAGCCTCCTGCAGTAATTCTCGAGTTTACCTCGCTTTCCTCTCGCTTTCTCACCGTTAGTGCCGCCTATTTACGATGCTCCCTTCCGTTCTAGTGATTTCCTCTTCCTCTTTACCTCCCTCTTCGCTTCCTCTTTTTTTTTATCTTTCCCTCGGTGTGCAGCTCTAAGAGCCGTGAAAGAGAAACGAGAACAACGTCTGCCGAGGCCAAACATCTCGTAGTTCCTACTTAAATAGCAATTATGCCTGCGAGGACGAGTTACCATCGAGACGGGCACCATTTTTTCTCGTGACTTGACGTGAAGTGGACTTCAGAGATCGGCGACTACTTTTACGTTGAAATTAACGCTAAACCGACCGAGCACTAAAAGCGATTAAAATTTTTAGCTTACATTAATGACAAGACTCTATTTATTTAGATTTTCTGCAATTTTTATGACAATATGTGCTCGGAGAAAGAAATTTACTAAATAAAATCTACTAAAGCTACCGAGCAATAAAAGCGATTAAAATGTTTAGCTTACATAAATGATAAGACTCTATTTATTTAGATTTTCTGCAATTTTTATGACAATATGTGCTTGGAGAAAGAAATTTGTCAGCAGAAAGCATATATAGCAGAAATATTAAATCATTTGACCAGCAATGGTAGGTTTAGTGTTAAATGGTTAAAAAATACGGCTATGTGGGAACGTCCCTAACCTATACTGCAAAATTCGTCAATATTTAATCGATCGGTGCGCGCAGTGTTTACCAAATTATCATATTTCTGTTTACTTTTTTTTTAAATCTACGAATATGGTTTACTTTTCGAGCAAAATTTTAATCCAAACATCGAATCAGTCCACCGAACCTTTTGATACTGTTTGATCACAGGAGATAACGAAAATATCGTCATAATAAGCGTTTGCAGATTCGTTCACAGAAAGCTGTTACATTTATTTATTCAAGTTGTATATAAAATCTCATATTTTCTGTTAAAGTTAATATAAATCGATTTTTAGTCGGAAAGTATATAAACGAATGTGTACGTTACTGTAATTTCGCTATTATCAATGTTTTCACATTTAACGTTTCTAGTAATTTAATTTACCTTTTGTGGTTTATGTCAGGCATGTCCACATCGTAGCACGATCGGTGGCATTCTCAAGGAGTACCCCATTTTTTCCGGCCGCGTGTCTCGCTCCCCGTTGCGGCCATAGTGCTCGAAGCAACTGGGGAAAAGTGGGGGTATTCCTTGAAAATGCCTCCGATCACGGTGTATTATATAGGTGTTCCGACTAAGCACCAGTGTTCCGATATTGCCTAAGATTTTTCGTACGATGGATGGCCGCTAGAGGCGCTACGCGTAAAAAACAGTAACGTATCTATGATGACGAAGTAGTGGAGCCCTGTGCCTTGCGCCTTGAGACAGTTATATTGGCGCGAAAGTACCGAAACAATCTGTTCCGGACAAAAAAACTTCAGGACGTGTCCTACAAGTTACAAAATATAAACAAATACACATGTTATACATTCATTTTTCAGAATCAAATCATACAAATCTTTTCAAATTCTGCGGGGTGCTCAAGATACCCCATTTTATCGAGAATCTTACATTACTGAGGCTGGCAGCGCCTCTAGCGGCCATCCATCGTACGAAAAATCTTAGGCAATATCGAAACACTGCTAAGCACCTCTGTAAGGCTGAAGTTTTGTGGTAGATAGAGGTTAGTTCTCTGGTCGCCGCCAGATGGAATACTAGTCATCCTCAAAGTTTTCAATGGTTTTCAGCATGACCATGTAGCCTGTGCTAGGGTATGTACCGTACATGTGCCATAGCACGGGCTACATGGACACGCTGCTACCAGCTACCAGCTGCTACACAATCTCACTCACACACGTACATGAAGACTGTGAGGATCCCCGATATGCCATCTAGCGACGAACTAACCTCTATCTATCACACCTTACCGAGAGAAGTCCGAAGTCCGAACACCTGTATAATACACCGTGCCTCCGATCGAGCTACGATCTGGACACGCCTGGTTTATGTCAATGTTAACAGACCGTTAATATAATCTGGAACGGTTTTGTTCTGTGGATATATATAAATAATAATCCTCAGACAAGCGTCGTCAATCAACAACTACAAATTTCCAGAATATACTTATATTTTATTGCGATGGAAACTATAACCTACCAGAATAATCGGAGAAGTATTGTTAAATATATACTGTTAAATATTGTATTGCATATGGTAAACCTATATTGTACATATTGTTGACATACTTTGCATACTCTTCGTACATATTAGCATACTTTACGTACATAAACGCCGTGTAATTCTCGTATGTTCAACGTGCACAAATGTCCGCAGTCTATCAATAACATGGATATAAAAAGAAAAACGTATGGCTACTCACACCAATAATACGTTCGCAGCAAACAGTTATAGTTTATTAAATCATGCAGCGTTATGGCGTTATACAACTGCAATTGTAAATAGTCTGTAACTTATAGGACATTCGCTGCAGGAACGATTTTCCTGTGAACAGACACTTATAAGAGGCTGCGAGGTAAGCAAACGGCAAGCACAGTGTTTTTGCTGATCCTATTTTATATACAGGGTGTTCCAAAATTCGTGAACTCCCCGAAAGGGGGTGGTTTCTGAGGCCATTTCAGGCGACATTTTCCTTTGCAAAAATGTTATCCGCGGCTTTGTTTACGAGTTATTAACGAAAAACACGGACCAATCACAGCGCGAGTCGGCCAATCGACAGATGGCGCGTCGGGCCGACTGTGCCAACCTGCGTCTAGGTCGCGCTCTGATTGGTCCGTGTTTTTCGTTAATAACTCCTAAACAAAGCCGCGGATAATATTTTTGCTAAGGAAAATGTCGCTTGAAATGGTCTCAGGAATCATCCCCTTTTGGGAAGTTCACGAATTTTGGGACACCCTGTAGTGAACCACGAAAGTACTTGAACGCACAGTTTTACATTTTAACTGTTTTAGGTTAGGACCAAACGACCTAACCTTTTTTAGCAATTAGAAGAATTGATTTAACAATGACGTGCAAAAAAGATTTTGAAAAAATTACGATTACTAAGAATTACATGTGAAAGTAAAAGAGGCACCGTTTATAACATTTTTATTAGAGCCAGTAATGAAAATTTAAAATATGCGTTTTGTAGATCTATGTTAGTTACACACATGTTGAAAATTTCATCGAAATCGGTTGGCGCAGGAAAAAACGACACGCATCGTAAGATGTAAGAATCTGTGGATTTTAAGCAGAAACTGACCAAAAGTCGCGAAAAACTCTGATTTTCTAATTCGTGTAACTCGTGTGTATGTTAATCGATTTCGATGAAATTTTCCGCATGTGTGTAACTACTATAGATCTACAAAACATACATGTTAAGAAGAATCTAGAAGCGCAAATAAAAATGTTTCAATGATTTTTATAATGAGATAGAGTAGGAGCAGATGTAAATAGTGCACGAACTATTTACTTCTCGAGAAGCATTTGTTACTCGTGCGAATTATAAATGATTTCTCGCGAATGTAGTCTGAAATAAATTTCTGCAGCGAACAGAGCATCCAGGTGCGAAGAATATTATGCTGGAATTCATTGAACTGACACGGACAGTTATACCTAGGACCTAATTTTAACGGAAAACTGTACTTCTCCAATTGGCTGTCATGATATCTCAATAATAAGTTCATTGACTTTCTTGAAATTCGACACGCATATAAATTAGACGTCCCTTTATCTTGTGACCTAGAATTACGTCGATTCCGACAATAGTCCTCTCTATTGTTGGTGGAAGTTACAAATTTCATCAATTTCTGCCGCATATAGGTGTCGCTTCGTTAAAAATATGTTGTTTTCGTTCACATTCTGGTTCACAAGATAATCGTATTAATATAGGTTAAAATCTCCTCCAATTTTTGATCGGAAGATGTATACAGTCTAAAATAGTAACGATTGCGTAAAAATTACATTGTATTATCTTGAAATATCAATAAATATGTGCAGAATGTTAAAACCCTTGATCCATAATAACGTAAAAAGTTGTTTGCGTTAACAATTCTCTAAAATCGACGGCTTACGATTCGTCGATGCTAACAATACAATCAATAGCAGAAGTATGTTTATCCTGATTTAATAATAGAATGAAAGGGACCGATACGAACATTGCATTACAACTATTAGGACCGTTAATAATAATGGAACCTTCTCGAAACATAGGTAGGTTACAGTGGATCCATGAATTCGGGAATAATAGTTCGGTAGTCTACCAACGATTATGTACGTAGAAGATAATGCGAGATATTAAGCGACCATGTAGATATATTCCTACCGAGTGTAAATCAATTATAGAATAAACTATAACAGTAGTAAATACCTGAATCTATAGTAAGCCTGGGTAACTTGCGGCTCGCGAGCCGCAGACTCCTCTCCCTACTCCTGGGTCCTCCCCACCAAACTCCTGTGGAGTGTAGGAGGGGGTTAGGGAGATTAGAAAGCCGTGTGTTCTCGCAGTGACGCGAGGCAAATTACGGTAGGGGCAATATGATAGTGGGGGAACCAGTACTCTAGTAGTGGGAGTCGTGAAGCGACAGCGGGGAAGAAGTTGTCCAGGCCTGATCTACGTATAGTACTACACATACGTCCACCACCTTCCCTTCGCGATGCGACGGCGAACAAGATTTTAAAGTGTATTTATAATCCTGTCTATTCCTACTTTGAAATCAAGTGCCTAAATATCTCATGAGGGACTGCTAAGTTCCTAATAATACTCGTAACTAGACTGCGGATTTTGTGCGCTTATAACAGAAACAGGCACGTACAATTTAAAGCAGTGGACATATTAAAAGTATTTAAGGACATTGAAGTATTAGTTTCAGCTTAATAGGATAATTTAAAGAAGAATACAATTTTTATTTCGCTTCTGTGTCCTGCAATCAATGCGAACATTTTTTATTTTGCATAAAGATCCGCAGTCTACTCATAACAACGTTTAGGTGGTGATTGTCGAAAAGGAAGCTAGTTGTACGAGAATTCCCTTCTAACGTGCATGTTAGGGTGGACCTTATTTTTCGACCATGAAATTTTGGACACGCCTCCTCCCCCCTCCCTCCCAATATTGTTCCATTTCGTGAAAAAAATGATATATCCAAAGTTTTAGATCAATCGGACGTCGGGAAGACGTGCCACATTAGGGTGGACATTAGCTATACCTGGTGTAATTTTTTTTGCGAGATGTTTTCACGCCCCCCACCCCATGCATGAAATTTTATAGGGATGGGAATAATTCATGTTTATCGCAACTTCAACGTCAATGTGGCACGTCTCCCCCTTATCCGATCAACTTCATCTTTTGCAGGAATTATTTTCTTACCCAATGACACAATTTTAGGGGGGGGGGACGTGAAAAAAATCTCGCAAAAAAATTTCACCAGGTGAAATTAAGGTCCACCCTAATGTGGCACGTCTTCCCCTTATCTGATCAACTTCAGCTTTTGCAGGAATTATTTTCTTACCCAATGGTACAATTTGGGGGGGGGAGGGCCAGAAAAAATTTCACCAAAAAAATTTCACTAGATATAGCTAAGGTGCACCCTAATGTGACACGTCTTCCCCTTATCCGATCAAGTTCAGCTTTTGCAGGAATTATTTTCTTACCCAATGGCACAATTTTTTTTTGGGGGGGGCGTGAAAAAATCTCACAAAAAAAATTTCACCAGGTATAGCTAAGGTCCACCCTAGATAGGCACTGCCTATAGTCAGCTTTGATGACCGACAGACAAAACAAAACCTTTGGGAACTTTGGTAACCCGAAGACTCGAGTCTTTCTAGACTTTGTGGATTTGTAATTTTACGTGTGCCCTATTTCTCTGCATTTATTCATCACCACCGTTATTGTGAAGAATTACGTTGCAAATTATGTAGAATATTTTTCTCATTCGGTATGAATTTGCAAAAATATTCACGTTGACGGTGTGAAACCCCATCAGGTCAGAAGAAGAAGCTACCAAGTGAGAGAAGGGAGTGGGAATTTTCCCAGAGGTGGGGGAACGTACTCTTAAATGCTACCATGTATCGCTACCATGAGGCGGGCGCTAGTTTTTTGCTCGATAAGGCGTTGTGTAAATACTCGCGTGTAAGTATGCTCTTGAGTATATTAAGCAACAACCGCGGGGCAATTGAGTAGTTGGCTAGCCCCGCCGGTTTAAATATGCTTGCGCAAAAAGAACCTTCCATTTCCGATCCGGAAGTACCATTTCAGAGGGTCATTCGGGTGTGACACGTAAAAAATTCCGATTACTTCATGGCTTACAGCCAGGTGTAATGCTTGTACGCTTGAGACGAATCTTGAATCTTGGACGTACAAGTTTAGCAAATCAAATCAAACAGTAGCAAAGAACTGAATTTTATTTTGTATACCGAGTTCTGGTCAATACTATCCAGTCAATTTGCCTCACTTATTCGTAACTTTTTACGAGTTCCATATGTACAAATGTTAAATCTAGTATAACAAAGTAATCCTTGGATGGCGGTGCCCGAGTCTATTTTGACCCAGCACTTCAAAGGCATCATCTAGGTACTCGGCGTCTGGTGATTAATTCAAGCGGTAGGCTATTTAATTGAGCGATACAACATGATCAACGAGTCTACGTGAGATTCCTCTAACAATATGAAAAAAGCTTTGTATACTTCGAGTGTATTTCTAAGGATTACTAATACGATTTAAGGAGGATTAGTAAACTGATCTCGTATCTCTTACGAGCAACGATAGTGGAAGCTTATTAAGTTTTGCTTTGAAGCATATCTTTTACGGCACCGCTCGGATTTACTTACTCGCGACGGCCGAGTTTCGACGGCTACGCCCCCTAGACGGCCCTAGTTCTCCCAGGCGCCACGGGGGGCGAGACGCGCGGCCGGGTCTAGGGGGCGTAGCCGTCGAAACTCGGCCGTCGCGAGTAAGTAAAAAATCCGAGCGCCGTTCTACGACAACACAATCTTTTAAACTATTAATAAGTAATGGAAGTTACAGGTACCGTTATTGGACAAAAAGTAGTATAGAAACAAGAAGACTTTCATCTTTCCCAAAAAGATGGAAGGTACGGAAAAATCGAAGGCACCTTGTATAGACGATTAGTTAAAAGTAGACTTCGGATCTTTATGCAAATTGCCATTTTCGTAAGACATTTCATAAAAATCAGGCCGAGGAAAATTTTGCTTTTGCAATCAACAAGATTCTGCGTAGTAAGAATAATATAATAATATAAATTTTTCATCGGCATACGCTTCGTTAAAATAGTTTCTTGTATTTTTACAAGTTTGTGCGTATTATAAATGCATAAAAATCCGTAATTCAATTATAAGTATCTATATATATATTTCTTTTTACGAATAATAAGCACTTAAAGTTAAATATTAAAAAAAGGAGTGTTCAATCGATTTTTCTGGAACTTTGATACATTATCCTATAGTATCTATCGTTATAGCATAAATCACGATCATCGATAAATATTGGAACTCCTTATTCTTCATGTCGTAAAAAGATTCGAAAAGTGAAAGCTTCAATACTTGAACATTTACGTCACACAAGTAAGGATCTTTGAAGATTTATTGTTTTCGATAAGTCATGCGCGAGAAGTACCGCATACCAACGAGGTAGAAATACTGATAGTATCGAAACTCAATTAAACATGAATACCATTTCTTCTTTTAAGTTCGAAAAAGATTCTATTCTCTCTTTCGTTATCAATAGACAGCGGATTTAATGCATTTATGACAAAAACGAGTGGATGCAATTTAAGATAGTAAAAATATTAGACGAATATAAAAATACTATCACATCATTTTCAACCAGTTAAAAACAGTAAAAATATTAGACGAATATAAAAGTACTATCATACCATTTTCAACCAGTTAAAAAAAGTAAAAATATTAGACGAACATAAAAATACTATCATATTATTTTCAACCAATTAAAAAAGTAAAAATATTAGACGAACATAAAAATACTATCATACTATTTTCAACCAGTTAAAAAAAGTAAAAATATTAGACGAATATAAAAATACTATCATATTATACTCAACCAATTAAAAAAAGTAAAAATATTAGACGAATATAAAAATACTATCATATTATTTTTAACCAGTTAAAAAAAGTATAAATATTAGACGAACATAAAAATACTATCATATTATTTTCAACCAGTTAAAAAAAGTAAAAATATTAGACGAATATAAAAATACTATCATATTATTTTCAACCAGTTAAAAGAAGTATAAATATTAGACGAACATAAAAATACTATCATATTATTTTCAACCAGTTAAAAAAAGTAAAAATATTAGACGAATATAAAAGTACTATCATATTATTTTCAACCAGTTAAAAGAAGTATAAATATTAGACGAACATAAAAATACTATCATATTATTTTCAACCAGTTAAAAAAAGTAAAAATATTAGACGAATATAAAAGTACTATAAAAATACTATCATATTATTTTCAACCAGTTAAAAAAAGTAAAAATATTAGACGAATATAAAAATACTATCATATTATTTTCAACCAGTTAAAAAAAGTAAAAATATTAGACGAATATAAAAATACTATCATATTATTTTCAACCAGTTAAAAAAAGTAAAAATATTAGACGAATATAAAAATACTATCATATTATTTTCAACCAGTTAAAAGAAGTATAAATATTAGACGAACATAAAAATACTATCATATTATTTTCAACCAGTTAAAAAAAGTAAAAATATTAGACGAATATAAAAGTACTATAACAATACTATCATATTATTTTAAACCAGTTAAAAAAAGTAAAAATATTAGACGAATATAAAAATACTATCATATTATTTTCAACCAGTTAAAAGAAGTATAAATATTAGACGAACATAAAAATACTATCATATTATTTTCAACCAGTTAAAAAAAGTAAAAATATTAGACGAATATAAAAATACTATCATATTATTTTCAACCAGTTAAAAGAAGTATAAATATTAGACGAACATAAAAATACTATCATATTATTTTCAACCAGTTAAAAAAAGTAAAAATATTAGACGAATATAAAAGTACTATAACAATACTATCATATTATTTTCAACCAGTTAAAAAAAGTAAAAATATTAGACGAATATAAAAGTACTATCATATTATTTTCAACCAGTTAAAAAAAGTAAAAATATTAGACGAATATAAAAATACTATCATATTATTTTCAACCAGTTAAAAGAAGTATAAATATTAGACGAACATAAAAATACTATCATATTATTTTCAACCAGTTAAAAAAAGTAAAAATATTAGACGAATATAAAAGTACTATAACAATACTATCATATTATTTTAAACCAGTTAAAAAAAGTAAAAATATTAGACGAATATAAAAATACTATCATATTATTTTCAACCAGTTAAAAAAAGTAAAAATATTAGACGAACATAAAAATACTATCATACTATTTTCAACCAGTTAAAAAAAGTAAAAATATTAGACGA
Source organism: Lasioglossum pauxillum (assembly GCA_933228785.1). Classification (NCBI taxonomy): domain Eukaryota; kingdom Metazoa; phylum Arthropoda; class Insecta; order Hymenoptera; family Halictidae; genus Lasioglossum; species Lasioglossum pauxillum. The sequence goes on along the minus strand of OW121705.1, from coordinate 39,279,069 downwards.
ATATAAAAATACTATCATATTATTCTCAACCAATTAAAAAAAGTAAAAATATTAGACGAATATAAAAATACTATCATATTATTTTTAACCAGTTAAAAAAAGTATAAATATTAGACGAACATAAAAATACTATCATATTATTTTCAACCAGTTAAAAAAAGTAAAAATATTAGACGAATATAAAAATACTATCATATTATTTTCAACCAGTTAAAAGAAGTATAAATATTAGACGAACATAAAAATACTATCATATTATTTTCAACCAGTTAAAAAAAGTAAAAATATTAGACGAATATAAAAGTACTATAACAATACTATCATATTATTTTAAACCAGTTAAAAAAAGTAAAAATATTAGACGAATATAAAAATACTATCATATTATTTTCAACCAGTTAAAAGAAGTATAAATATTAGACGAACATAAAAATACTATCATATTATTTTCAACCAGTTAAAAAAAGTAAAAATATTAGACGAATATAAAAATACTATCATATTATTTTCAACCAGTTAAAAAAAGTAAAAATATTAGACGAATATAAAAATACTATCATATTATTTTCAACCAGTTAAAAAAAGTAAAAATATTAGACGAATATAAAAGTACTATCATATTATTTTCAACCAGTTAAAAAAAGTAAAAATATTAGACGAATATAAAAATGCTATCATATTATTTTCAACCAGTTAAACATATTACGATAGAGAATAAATTTCTATTTCACTCCAGTTTGTTACAATTCAAGTAGAACATTTTTATTTTGCAATAAAGATCCGCTGTCTGATTATCAATATTCAAGCATTAAAGTAGATGCAGAGCTGAACAAATATAGATTTTCTGAGGAAAATCATAAAGCAAGGGGTTTAAAAAGTCGTTAAATATTTTAATATTTATAATAATTGATATACATTACTAAACTTCGCTCAATTTTTCGACTGTCACACCAGAATGATCCCTTAATTCAAATTGACCCGCAATAGAGGGGACGTAGGTGATCGAACTCGCGCAGAGTTAGCTTCTATTACGCTGCAAATGACATTTTTCAAGGGAACATATTATATATCGTGTGTCTCGATCTATTAAATATACAAAGGAGACTATTATGTACACGTAACAAAATATAAATTGCTATGGAAATCCGTTATCAAATAATTATGCGAATTACGTCTAACCGTGATAACACGCTAACCTAATTATAGTAGGGTCGCCGTGGACTCGTATGGAAGCTATTCTACATAACATCTATCACATCAAATCAGAATGGAAAAATAAAGTATTTGGCATCGTACGTACGCGTCTATGTATCGTACTTCTAATGGAAGTGTTGTAGCGCTAACTAAATCACAGCGAAAGGAACAAGCAAATCAAAGAAGCGAGCGACTAATAGTCTTCATGCTGCTCCTACATTTCGGGAACGTAGACGAAGAAAGCTGGAACAAGCTGGACATCGACTACCAACTGGAATAGAGTAGGTACCGTCGACGATCGATCGTTCCCATTAGTGCTAACGATTAGCATGTTCATATAGATAATAATGATAATGGAAGTATTCTAGCACGAACTCTTCTACTTGTGTCTTATATTATCGAGAAAGCGATCCGATTATAATTGGATTGGTTAGGAGACTAGAATAATCCACTGAGAAAAGGACAATCAAACCGATCGGACACGTTCGGCTTGGGAACTTCGACAAGGACGAAAGTTATCGGACGTGACGGAGACTCGTATGAAATTGGAAAAATAATATCTATCATCCATGCTACGTATTATTATTGTTATCATTATCATCATCATCATCATCGTTATCATCATCGCCGTCATCTTGTGCTAGCTCTTCCGCTATTCAACGATTACAAATTCCTCTTACGAGTAAGCTAGTTCCTCGCTTCTGTCCCCAAAGTATCCCTCTTCAGTCACAATTATACAGGGTGAGTCCGAAGAAACAGAACACCTAAATATCTCCGTTACTTTTCGTTGTACAAAAAACTTCTTAGGACAAGGTTACACTGTTTGAAGGGCCACATTTATCAGTGTAAGGGAAAAAAAATTTCAAGGTCATTTTTATGAGATTTCAAGGTTATCGATGTTTTTTTAAGTGGAATGAGGTATTTTTTAATACATCAATCGATGCAGCTGGACATTCGTTATAAAAAAGTACTAACCTATGTATGTCGAAAAGTTAGTAGTTCACGAGATATTTCGATTTAAATAACTCTAAAATACCATTACTGTCGTACTAAGACGTTAGTGTTTACTTGCTAGTGTACATTGAAGAGTTGAAATTGAAAAATTGAAGTTGAAACTGCAGTTGAAGGGTTAATATTGAAATTGAAGTTGAAATGAACGAAGTGGAATTGAAAAATTGAAGTTGAAATGGAAGAGTAAAAATTAAAGTTGAAATTAACGAAGTGAAATTGAAAAATTGAAGTTGAAATGAAAGAGTAAAAATTGAAAAATTGAAGTTGAAATGGAAGAGTTGAAATTAAGGTGAAATGGGAGAGTTAAGATTGAAGTTGAAATCAAAGTTGAAATTGAAAAATTGAAGTTGAAAATGAAGTTGAAGGGTTGATATTGAAATTGAAGTTGAAATTAACGAAGTGAAATTGAAAAGTTGAAGTTGAAATGGAAGAGTAAAAATTGAAGTTGAAATGGAAGAGTAAAAATTGAAGTTGAAATGGAAGAGTAGAAATTGAAGTTGAAATGGAAGAGTAGAAATTGAAGTTGAAATGGAAGAGTTGAAATTAAGGTGAAATGGGAGAGTTAAAATTGAAGTTGAAATCAAAGTTGAAATTGAAAAATTGAAGTTGAAACTGCAGTTGAAGGGTTGATATTGAAATTGAAGTTGAAATTGATATTGATGTCAGCGTTTACTTAAGTACTTGTGTAACGTCTTAGTACGACAGCAATGGTGTTTTAGAGTTATTTAAATCGAAATATCTCCTGAACTACTAACTTTTCGACATACACAGGTTAGTACTTATTTATAACGAATGTCCAGCTGCATCGATTGATGTATTAAAAAATTCCTCATTCCAGTAAAAAGAATACCGATGACCTTGAAATCTTGTAAAAAAATGACCTTGAAAATTTTTTCCCTTACACCGTTACATGAGGCCCTTTAAACAGTGTAACTTTGTCCTGAGAAGTTCTTTTGTACAACGAAAAGTAACGGACATATTTAGCTGTTCTGTTTCTTCGGACTCACCCTGTATATTTCACGTAGGAATTTTCGAAACGCGTTTCCCGGTTTATACAGGGTGGATCACGAAGCGTGATCAGCTTAGATTAGTCTGTTTGTTAGCTAACACGGTTCAAGGAGAGCCTTGAAATGGTTACAACTAGGGATGGGATCAAGTTCTACCAAGTTTCATTTCATGGGTTTCGATTACTACTTGAAAGCAATAATGTTTCAATGATTATATTCGACAAGTATTCATTTTATACAAATTAATATCGAACCTCGGAATGAGTACATACTAGTTTCGAAAAGATGCTTAGAAGTATTTCGATGCGCAGTGGCTCAGGGGGTAGAGCGCGCGCCTACGGACTCCGTGGTCGCGGGTTCGATCCCCGACGCCGGCACCTCTGGAAATACTCCATGTGCTCTGTAGACTGTGGTGCCCAAGGTGGTTCGGAACCCACCTTATAAAAACTGTATGTCCCGTCGTGAAATAATTCCGGAATAGGAGTTCACAAAGCGACGTTAAATAACAAACAAAAAAAAAGTACTTCGATGTTGAAAGGAATCGAACCTTTCACAAGTAGTAATCAAATCTTGGAAACCAGAACTGTATGGTAGGTTTTAAGCACTTTATTAAATTCGTAACTATTTAAAAATAATATCTCCGATAGATTATGAAATTATAGTTATACATGTTGAATTAAATTATGCATTATAGAACAACATAATTGATTCCAAAGGTAAAAAAAATAATGATTTAAAAAATCAGAGAATTTCCGGTACGATATTCATAAAACTTTCGAATCTGTTCGACCAAGATTCGAATATACTTGCAAGTATTATTTCCGTTTACCAAAGTACTTGTAAAAGGTTCGAAACCGTCTGGCATAGGTTCGAGAATACTTAGGAGTACTATCTCTGTTTTTCGAAGTACTTGTAGAGAGTTCTGTCTCGATGTTTGCGAGGTACTTGATCCCATCTCTAGTTACAACCATTTATACACTTGTTTGGTACTAGTACCAAAGTTTTTTCAGTTATCAAGTCACCTTCTGCTTTTTCTAGGTAAACCTACAATTTTTCTACACCCATATTTTTTTATGTTTCTTTGGTTTGGATGGAGAATAAATACTTTCTGTAGTACAGTGTGTGTACAAAGTATTCGTACACCTTTTAAAAACTAATAACTTTTTTATAATTGTACCAAACGACCTGATTTTTTATAATCAATTAAAAACAAACTGATATGCAAAAAAGATTTTCCAAAAATTACAATTTACAAGATTGCAGGCAAAAATAAAAAAGGCATTTTTTAAAAATTTGGGCCCTTAATGAAAATTTAAAACATATGTTTTCTAGATCCATGTTCTTTATACACATGTTGGAAATTTCATCGAAATCGATTGACGCAGGAAAAAACAACAGGCGTCGAAAGATGTACGATTCTGTGGATTTTAAGCAGAAACTGATCAAAAGTCGTGGAAAACTACGATTTTCACCATTTTTAACCGCTTGTAGCTCGTGTGTATGTTAATCGATTTCAATGAAATTTTCAGCATGTGTATGACTAACATAGATCTACAAAACATACATTTTAAATTTTCATTAAGGACCCAAATAAAAAAGTTTTAAAAAATGCCTTTCTTATTTTTGCATTTGACCTTGTAAATTATAATTTTTGGAAAATCTTTTTTGTATATCATTTCGTGAACCAATGCTTCTAATTGATTATAAGAAATCAGGTTGTTTGGTACAATTATAAAAATGTTATTAGTCTTGAAAAAGTGTACGAATACTTTGTCACCCACTGTATACAATAGTATCTCCTAAAAGATGGGTGTAAAACAATTGTAGGTTCACTCTATGAAAAGCTGAAGGTAACCTTGACAACTCTGGGACAGAAGGGTTGAGAAAAAATGTTGTATAATCAGCTTAAAGCTGTCCTTGAACCATGTTATTCGTCTGTCCACCCTGTATAATATCATCAAAATACTATTCGCGGTGTCCGCTTTGTAAAAACGCGAGCAAACACAAACAAATTCCTTCGAAAGGGTTCAAATCGTAAACAACCCTCATTTAAGGATGCATATTCTGCACCGAACAACGCGCTCGCGAGAAAGAAAAGACAGGAACGCGGCCACTACGATTTTCCGGTTCAAATTTTCAACATTTCCCTTCAGAAAATCGAGCACGCTGAGAACCGAGCGGAAAAGAAAATTCTGATATAACCGGAAAACTCGTATGTTTGGTTGCGCGCGCAGACCAAGGGGACAGAGAACAGCGAGGGCATACTATATACTGTATACTAAATCGAAAGTTACTCTTGCGTATACTCGGTGAATGTACGCTCCGTCTCGAAACTTTGCGACCATTTTGAATATTGTTTAGACTTTAGACGGTTCACAGAAGATAACAAAGTATGGATTACGTAGCCTAGAGGTTCGTATCTTTGGTATTACCATATTCCGACTGGAAACGTGTATAAAAGCTTTCTTTCAAATCGCAGTTTTCGCTCGTGTATCGTCAATGGTATTTTCAATGGTATTTTTTGGTTTGTTTTGTTTATTTTTGTTTTTCATTCTTTCTCTCTCATTATCATTCTCTCTCTCTCTTTCTCTCTGTTTCTGTTCGTTCACGTCTCAGCTCCTGTACGTCCCTGATCCCGTATGCCTGATTTTTGTCCCTAAGTGTACACGTCGGTGTTCTCAACGGTATGCCGACATAGTCGCTGCGATTAGTGTGGCAGTTCGCTAGTCGACAGAGAAGGGCCGAGAGGTTGTGCTCGCTAGTTAGGGTATGTCAGCTGGTAGTAGTCCCCACCCGCGGAGTCCTCATCGGGGCTTTGCAATTGCTTCACTCGCTTTATTAGCGCGCTAGAACACAAAATACTATCGCTGAATTCACGTCCTTTGGGCCTTCTTTCTTATTTTAGTTAATTTTTTTTGTCTTTTCTCTCATTGTACACGCATCTCATCTCATCTTTCCAACATCCCCAGACATACACAGTATCCCTCATCAAACTTGAGCACCTTAACCCTCGCAAAGCGGATACTTTGACAATATCAGAAGCTAGACTCATTCAAATTCTCACGCATCAATCTCTCTTTTACATACAGTGGGTGTGCAAAGTATTCGTACACTTTTTCAAAACTAATAACATTTTTGTAATTGTACCAAACAACCTGATTTTTTATAATCAATTAGAAGCATTGGTTCACGAAATGATATACAAAAAAGATTTTCCAAAAATTATAATTTACAAGGTTAAATGTAATGTTTTCCTTCCTTTCCGCTTATATTTTGGTAAATTTCGGTAAAATTATGTAAAATTAGGTAAAAGTTCCGCGTAAATTGAGGTAAATTTGGCGCGTAAAAAAGTGCGGCGTAAATTGAGGGACGGGTGTATTATTGATTTATATTAATACACACGTGTCTTTAGAAACATGTATGTCATAAATGGATAAAGATCTGCGGTCTAATGATTTCATCAAATGTCAATATTACTAATCTGTATCAGACACATTCTGCACGTACTGATACTACAAATAAGTGTACCGAACGGATTACGAAACACTATAAGAGAGTGTTTATACAACAGAATACTCACATCAAGGTTGCACGTGACACATCAAACGTTATTTAGAAGGAATTAAACAAAGAACTGTTTATCAAAAGAATTACTGAAAGACAGAAACCCGTCTGCACATTTTTTAGTACAATGAAGTTTTACGTAAAGTTTTAAGTAGAACGGTGACAAAAAAATCGCAAATCAACTTCTGAGAGGGCATTATGCATTACACTTCCCTTAGTAAAGTCATGCAGAAACGAATGCGAATAAAAGTTTTTGGTATCCCGTGGAGTCATTGGAGTTTGCAAAGTAACTTCAGTTCCTTTTATAGCAAAAAAGAAACTTTGGAAAGCTGAGTACAGAGACTTAAAAGTAAAGAAATAACACTTCAAAAATGACCACAGGCAGAATATTTAACCATTTTAAATACGCAACATACGAAAACGTTGTATAAATATAATCATCGACATTAATTATTCCCTTATAAAAATTACAATTTTATTCAGACTTTGTGCAGCTTCTATTGTAATATGTGCTCCACTAAAAATATCTATACCATGATTTCTTATGAAATTATTTTTATTACATCGATAATCGTGAAATAAAAAATCTAGAACCGGTTGTTTCGACCGGTGATGGTAGGTTTAGTGTACAGAAACAGAAACCATAAGCTGAGACTGTAGGAACCATGAGATGATAAAGTATTATTCATTTTCAGATAAAGTTCGACTTGCGATATGTATCTCGTGTGAAAGGGGAAGAGCGTAGACTGGTGTCTAGGTGTAAATGAAAAAAATTGTGTGGAACACAAGAAAATATTTTGGAAAAAAGAGTATCTTTTTATTATACAGTCCCTGCTCACTTTATTAAACTCACCTCTATAATTATGATATTTTGAGTTTTACCATGAATAATGGGTATAGTAGCCTTATGCAAATATCACTTAATGATGACCAATGTATTTTCCATATATTTATTTTACAAAAACAATGGATACAAACACAAGTAGATCAGTATAATTCTTGAAACACTAATATTTTGTTAATCCGCCCTTAGCTGATCTTAAAGCCGCAACTCTTCTGGGCATGCTATCTATGCAAGTTTGTGCAATTTCTTTTAATATAACGTTATGGTGCCAGTGATAGATTATTCTCTCTATCAACTTGGTCTTTGTTGTTATATTTTCTTTGGCCAGTTCTCTTTTCAGGCACTCCCAGACATTTTCAATCGGATTCGTGTCTGGCGAATTGCTGGGCCATGGTAAAAGGGGGATTTTTTGCTCATACAAGAAAATTTTACATTTGGATAGGCAACCCATAAGGCAACCTTGTAGTACGAAATCATTACCCCATAGGTTGAAAACAGCGTTGAATTCCTTATAGGATTTCAAAAAGCATCAATTCTTCAGGTGAGTCTAATAAAGTGAGCAGGGACTGTAATTAGCCTCGCGATACTCTGCAGTCCAAGCCAGAGTCGTCAGATTGGGACTTGTGTCCCCACTCTAGCTTCCCCTTCTACGACGCTATTCCCCACGTTCCCGCCGCGGTCGATCGCGTGACGCGTTTCGTCTCTGTCGCGAATGTATCCGATATCTAGCAGAGTAAGGGTAACCCTTTCCCCTGAATTCGTGCTCTCTCCCCTCATCTGGCGACTCTGGTTCAAGCGAACAAGCCAGAATATCGTTCATCCGAAATATTCGCAATACTAACCGATGCTTCGTGATTCTACGTTTGCAACGCTAAGGAATTATTATGTTCAATAATGGTACTATCTACGAGTCCAATCGGCTACGATCTTAAGGATGTTCTGGAGGTACAATGGGAGACAAAAGTACAAGAAATTCGAAATCCATCAATATATTGGCAATGAAAGCCATTCATGAGTATATTTTGCATGAAACTTTTGCGAATACTGTACCCTCTGTAACTATATTCAGTGGTCTACACTTGTCGCGTTTCCATGCTAGTAAGAGACAACACGATAAATTTGACGTTTTGTAACAGTTTACAATTTTTTTGCTCTGTAACTGTTTAGTGAATCCTAATAAATTTTGAACATAATTAATTATATAATTTTTACTACATATAAAAAAAACTGAAGTTTCTAGTTGCGTTTTTTCAAGGTTTAAATAGAGTTTGAAGTGGAATTTTATGAATTCTCCATAAGAAGACGTGTTAAAATGTGCAAACTTTAAGTTGCTATAATTCTTAAACGGTGCAGTGAATCGAACCCAAACTTTGGTAATTGCATTAATTTAGTAAGAATTATATCTTGCCAAATTTTCAAAAATTTTGTTGCGTTTTTATATACCTCCAGAACATCCTTAAACATTGGCTTGGCAAGAAAGTCATTTCGGAATTTTCAGGTGAAATAAAACCCAATTTTGGGAAAATTTCGAAGTTTTACAAGCGCGGAATTATAAAGCTACCAGAAAGATGGCAAAAGATCATCGAACAAGATGGAAAATATTTTACTGGTTAATCTTCACTGCTTGAATAGAAAAATTGGATTTTATTTCACCTCAAAATACCGAAATTACTTTCTCGCCAACCCAATACACTGCAGACTGAAGTAAAGTTGTGAACGACCAAGGAAAGAGATCTATCGACGAATCGTTCGAGTTGTCATCGTCCGGATATTATCGTACATGCAGCATACACAATAAAAAGCATAATTGAACGACGGGAAGATACGTGGCAGCTATGGGAGATAATTGTAAAAGAAATCGAGCGGCGGGAGAATACGAGTGTAATCCAAGCTACGGAAAAACTTGCGGTATCTGATGGCGATGGAAAAATTAGCTGTATCAGATTTTATCGTATATCAAATAACAAACAGCTGTTTCTTAACAAACAGCACGCAATAATGTGTCATCGCTTTCGACTCGCTTTTCAGAACGAATGCCTTACTGCTGTTGAGATCGGCAATGTCAGTGGTAGGGCGCACTCGCAGCCATGTTGCGTGTTTACATTTACGTTTTTCAATTAAAAAACTTTCTCTTTTCCAATTATACAATTCTGTGGAGAACTTCATCGATAGAAGCGTCAATCAATTCTTGGTTTTTGCTACTTTCCGTTCTTCGGATGATTAATGCTTTTTGTTACTTGCAAATCTGTGCAATAAAGTTTCTAGTATTAAAAATGTAACCACTATTCCTATTACCCACATTTTTTAAAATTGTAAGTTTCGTATCAGTTCTAAAAATACGTGGAATTTTACTGTAAATGTTGTATTAACCCTTTGGACTAGAAGCAACTTTAACTCGAAAATCAAGACATTCCTTTCAACCCAGATCATTTTTATTCTATCTTCTTTATAGAGGGCGTTTCAGCTAAAAGAAGCCACCTAAATATCTCCTTTATTTTTAATGACACAAAATAAATATTTTTGGCATAATTCAAATAGTATCGAAGGAGGAATATCATATAGAAGAACAATTTTTTGTTGTCCGGTTATTTTGTAATAATGTTTTCAAGGTCATCGTTATTTTTTATCGGGAAAACTTTTCTTTTATTCCATCTTGTCAATGACTTAAGCATATTCAAATGTATTTTTTCAACCGCTATAAGATGTAATAAATAAATTAGTTTCCCCAATAAAAAAATGACGATGACCTTGAAGAAACTATGAAAAAATAACCGGACAAAAGAAATTGTTCTTCTATAATATTCCTCCCTCGATACCATTTAAATTATGCCATAAATATTCTTTCTGTGCCATTAAAAATAAAGGAGATATTTAGGTGGCCCCCTTCAGCTGAGACACCCTGTATTGTGCACATCAAATTCAACCTGTGCTCTCATACAACAGTTGAGCTTTTTTCCAATTTATAGAATACTGACGAATTTAGTAATATTAAAACTGTTTTGAGTAATAGTATAGCAATTTTTATTAGCGCCTCGGAGTCACCATTCGAGTGCAAAGAGATAAACTTATCTGACAACGTAGTAATTTAATAATTTTCTTAATGAGTATATTCAAGGCGTTCACTATCAAACTTCAAACGATAGATGCAGAAAATTATCTAATCTTCGCGATTGCTAAGTCAGCAGTCAAGGCACTTCTGAAGGTGCTTCGATGCTGAAGAACCTGAAAGTACCAAAAACTTAGAACTGACCGGTTCTATGGCGTTCTTCTAAAAACTTGGAAAATTTCAAATAAATTGGAATGTTTGCGAACTTTTAGTTGGTTCACCCAGTTACTGTGCCTCGCAAGAAGTTCCCCTGAACAGTTCAGGGGCAAGGGAGTCCCTCGCTCGCTCCGCCTATCCCCACCGTAACGTCACTTGATATTTGTTACTGTTTTAGCCAATAGTTGATTGAGCTTTCACACATGGGACCAAAAATGTTCAACTTTTTCGATTACACTATTATACAAATCGACGAAAAAATGATAAAACTTAGGTCTTGGATTCCTCGCAATAAAATGTAAAGTTTTATCATTTTTTCGTCGAGTTGTAGAATATTGCATTCAGAAAAGTTGAAAATTTTTGGTCCCCCGAGTGGAAGTTCAGCCCAATAGTTTGCTATACTTGGTTCCAAATAAGAAGGTACTTACTAGCCGACGAATTTAAGACTCTACTGCGCATACGAATCTAACGGAACTCGTTCATTGGCTAATCCCCCTACTCGTACTCCGCCGACCACGCGATCATTGGCTGACGCCATGAATGTTATGGCTGACGCGCAACAACATGCGCAAACAAGTACCTTCTTATTTGGACTCAAGCATAGAGCCGAAAATACGTCTGAAACAAGGCGTGCCTCTTCCACTCTGACCAATCAGATCCTCTTTCCTTTCATGCGACTTTTTGCGAGGCAGGCAAAGTACAGTAAATACTAATCAAGCAGTAATCAGTGTCGCCAGTTGAGGGGAGTCACGGTGAAAAAATGTACCCCCTCTCTGATGACCAGAGCGGCAGAGGAGTTCAGGAGTAGGGTAATATGTGACACGTTGCGCGTGCGCGACGAGAATTTAGTGGGGCGAATGGAAGACACGTTGCGCGTGCGTGATGAGGACGCAACAAGACATGACATTTCGCAGGTTTTAGGTTATTGCAGCGTATCGTAGTTATGAAATGAATCATACGAATCGTTCTGCAGAACGATATTATTGTATGTTATATGAGATGTGATATGAGTAGAGTTCATTAATATGTTCATTAATATATATATATTAATATTCACCGTCAATAATCAATAGTTGTTGCCCTTTACCATCCTTTCCCATAGCGTATATACATATATAGCTGATAGACTATATTTTCCTACAATTTTATTGTATTATGTACCCATAATATATTTATTACATTCAGTATTCAGTTCTACAATTTCTTTCATCTTCCCTATACCAAACTTTTTAATATATAGTACTATAGATTTCAACATTTTTTTCAATATTCATACTCCGCTTCACAACTGAAACTCCCATGTTACAATTCATTTCATTTATAATAAAGAAAGTTCATAATCTGCAGAACGATTCGTAGATACGCTGCAATAACCTAAAACCTGCGAAATGTCATGTCATTGTTGCGTCCTCATCACGCACGCGCAACGTGTCTTCCATTCGCCCCACTAAATTCTCGTCGCGCACGCGCAACGTGTCACATATTACCCTACTCCTGAACTCCTCTGCCGCTCTGGTCATCAGAGAGGGGGTACCTTGTATTCCCCTCGAGTAACCGTTCGGTTACTAACTGGCGACACTGGCAGTAATGCGGAGAATTGTTCTGTCCGTAAATTTTTTCCACGATATTGGAGGAGAAGAGCAAGGTGCGGACTCTAAGAAGAAATTGTACTTAAGAATGATGATTATGAATACAACAATATATTGATGTTTTCCCTCCCTGCGGTTACAATTCAGAGGGATTTCACGCTGCAGGATCCCTCGCAAGCGTTAAAGATAAAGTCGTAGTACACGGAAACGTGTCTGAATGACTATAAATATTAAATCAGCGCCTTGTCTCGAGCACCACAGCGGTCGTCTGGAATAGACGACGGCTGAGGTTCCCCCAAACTCAGCTTCAACGTCCACCATAACTGATTCGTCTTTTTCGTTGCCTTTAACGCTCTACACAAATAGCAATGGATATTCCAGTCTCACAAATTCGCACCGTGGTCGTACACATACCAAGGATCGGAATAAACAATTATCTTTAGCTTAAAAAAAAATCCTACTCGAACTTCTATGTTTCCTTCAAGAAGATACCTGTTCCTGTGGAACTTTTACAGAAAGTGTTCTTGAGGAACAGATATTTTCGATTTGTCTAATAAATGTTCCACAAAAACACGTTCTTTGTTTACTTTCATAGAAGTACGCGTATGCTTACATTTGCAACATTCTACAGGCGAAATATCTCTATACATGTCGCACCCCCGCAAGAAAAGTGACACGAGTCAAACAATGGCAATTTTGAGGTTATGTCATTGAAAAATATGTACGAAGTGCCCCAACATGCACGAAAAGCGTCACATCTCTATCTCGCAATTTATCATACGGACCTGTAATTTAATAGAAGCTTAAACTATTTCGATATAAGTGTTATAGTATTTTCTTTAAGTTGATTTTTCTCGGATGCTGCATTTTTGAGTTGTGTCACTTTTCTTGCGGGGATGCGATATGTATAAGGATCTAACACTGTGTGGGATCTATAGCGAGATTGTATTAGCAAAATAAAATTGGAAAATCGTTCAGTTGTGAATCTTCAGTACGTTTAGTACACGCATGCAACATCGGTGGGTCAATGAACATATTCGAACGCGTGCATTATTATTTATTGTTTTCATACGTTACCTCGCGTTAATGTTTGGTTGGCCTTTGGGTGTAATAAACTCTCTAATTGGAAGTCGATGTTCCATGCTATACACTAGTTTTCGCGTGACACGTTAATAGTCTTCTACATTTCTATAGTTTTGCTCTCTTGTGATTATAATTATTCTCCTATCTACACCGAATCACGGATGCTCGACATCGGGGTTAAAATTTGAATTTTAAAATTGTAGAATCTTTATTCCGCGAAATTCTGTAGTTCAGTGTTGATATTTCACTTGTTCAATGTTGGAAATGTAAGCGTACTTTTGCGAGCGACTCAACTTTAATATTCACGAGTGAGATAAATGTGATATTAATTCATCCTAATGTGTACAAGGTGTTGAGAAAGTAATGGCCGTTTAAGGGTGATTCTTCACGACATGTTGTACGAGTATTGTGTATAATCCTGTCCCTAAAATTGTTTATAACAACGAAAATTAATGTTGGACTTTTGTTTACGTCAATCTACTGTACTCGTTAAGAAAGTCATGTTTTTTATTAATAAACTGTTAGATTTGTGGAGGTTCTCAGTTGCAAGAGGGCCTACTGGTTTTGTAATGTTAAAATGCCATAAGGCAGAATAGGGCAATAATCAACTAATATTGAAAAATGGCTAATAGTCTTTTCGAATATTAGTCATAGCAAAATAGTCATTAGTCAAAATTTTTTGATTAGTTAGTGATAACTACACTGCGGATTTTATGCATTTAGGATAAAAATGGGTACGTACAATTTAAAGCAGTGGACATGTTAAAAATATTTAAGAACTTCAATGTATTGGTTTAAGCTTGGTAGGATAATCAAAAGAAGAATACAATTTTTATTTTGCCCCTGTGTCCTGCAATCAGTGCAAATATTTTTTATTTTACATAAAGATCGGCAGTCTAGTGATAACTAATTAATAATATTAATGCATGTTAATCGCACAATAGTGACTGATGACTAAAGATTGATGACTGATCATCAAATACTAATTCACAAATAAGCAATAGCTAACGATTACTTAGAGCTGTGACCAACTATTTGCCATTTATTTATCACTAACTAATCAACAAGTTTTGACTAATGACTATTTTTCTATGACTCACATTCAAAAAAACTATTAGCCATTTTTCAATATTAGCTGATTATTACCCTACTCTGCCATAAGGGCCTTGTCGGTAGAAAAACCCTATTGGCAAGGGACACTGAGGTCAATGACTTAATTAGGCCAGTATTGTAGCATGGGTGTCAGTGAGACAGGGTTATGAAGTCAACAGCAAATTTCCTTGTCACAGTGCCCTTTGCCGATCAGGCTGTCCTATCGACGTGACTCTTACGGCATTTGTGAAAAAACGGCGTTATAATATGAGATTCAAATATTCGGCAAAATAAGTGTTCATTATAAGTAGCGAAGCTGAACCAAAATATTTAAAAAATACCGTCCCAGTATATTTTTCACTATCCTTCAAATAAAAAAGACTATTATAAATATTATAAATTTTAGGGTTATGTTCGCGGCGCAACGGTTCGATCATATTATACACTAAATAGCAATTTTGTAGACCTCTAGTGGGTCTAGGACGAAATACACCACCATCTTTCTTCTTTTTCTCTTATAGAAAACATTCTATAGCAAACGTGTCTCAGGTCGTAATGATTCAAATCCGAATCGAACGTTTGAAAAATGTCTACAAAAGTGCTATCTTAAGTGTATAATTTGATCGAACCGTTGCGCCGCGAACATAACCCCTAATTTATTTAAAAATGTACGGTCGAGAATAATTTCTCATTTATAAATATTATGTTTGAAATCTTTCACACTAAATCAAATATATTAATATTAAACTCACAGACACGGTTTAAAATAAAATAAACTGTTTACTCCTTGAAATAGAAACATTCTAGTGTGCAACAACGCAGAATGCTTTCTAGTCGTAAGTAGACCGGTATATTACAGCATTAGGTAATCTTCGATGAAAGATAAGCACCTAACAGTGCCTTCAGAACAGAGAGATGCATTAATGTTAACACTATTTTCCGTTTCCGGAATACCGATGAATTAACCGTTAAAAATTGGATGTTTCCGACTACTTCAAGATTGTTGATGCTCCTCAGTAATCCATTTAACCCCTCAGTAATTCATTTGAAAATCTTGTTAACCTAATCTCCGATATACATTGATTCTCTGATTAAGTTCCATTAAACAATTACCAATTTAATTTTATCGCCGCGAGCTCCAATAACACTATTGCATTTTAAGGTCTTATTGTTCCACCAATAATCATGTATTTTTAATGTATTTTTCTAAGTTTGATTTATGTATTTATCCTATCAATTTTTAAAATTTGAACTCGAAAAGGTTTTGAAACGCTGGGGTGAAATAGACCCTGACACTACACTCTAAGAGTTTTAACAAGGCATACTATCACTGTTAACCAGATAAAGTAATCCCCCAGTGTTCTACCTTAAACGTTCCAACGAATCTTTGTTAACCTTCCTAATTATACGTTTGGAAATCGTAAATGAACAACACTGATCTTCTCTCGACACCAAACATTAAATCACTCGAACAGTTGATAAGAGGTAGCTGAATATAAGCCGTCGACGCACTTCCACCAACTTGACTGTTTATTGTTTCAAACACCTGACGAAGTTTTATGAAACACCGATTAGATGAGTCACGTTATCACCAGAGAAAATATACCGGAAAAAGGAGTACGTAAACCGCAGGAGCGCACACGCGTTACTAACAAACGCGACGCGTTTCAAGCTCGAGTTGCCGGCTACACCATGATAGCGATCTGACAGTGACTCAACGAGTGGGAGAGAAGCTGGTTACTAGGTAGGGGTTAGAAAGTGAATCGCGCAGCATGCTCGAAAGCGTGCAATAATGTTGAAACTGTATTGCTATAAAAACCATGTTTTGTCAAAAGCAGGTAAGAAATGCGATAATTGTTCACGAAAGTAATAGGCTCGCCTCACCGATTTCAACGACCTTGAACAACATTCGAAATGCCTCGTAACTTATGAGTCATAAGAGATTGATCCCATAAAAATTATATTTAACCAAAAGTTTCTTTGCGTGAACGGCTACGTCGTGTTGTGCAAATTATTCTTTGCAGATGTGTAGAATTGTCGAGGAACATCTCAACGCGAAATTCGTTTTCGATTCATCAAAGAAAAAAATTAACTTGGCCTTCAAATTTTCCTCGCACCTTCCTATATCTGCAGAAAATAGTTTGCTCCACATGACGCGCTTTTTCGAACCAAAAATACTTTTGTTGAAGCAGCTTTTTAATAAAGTATTCCCCTTTCGAATTTTCAAGGTGCAGTAGGACCTCGATTAACTGACTTGATGGGAGACAAACAGCCCGGATAAATTATGGCACGATGGATAATCGAGACCCGAGGGACGTAATTAAAATGTACATTATATTCCAAAATAAATGTTTTATTATTGCAAATTTATTTCCCTTCGTAATTGTATAATCATATTTAAACGCATATACCGAGGTCCTACTGTACGTATGCAAAGTGTTCGCGTTATTAAGCGGTGACTAATTGTTAGCAAACAATCAAATGGACAGATGTTTTACTGTTCACCTTCGTTCTTCGAAAGGTCTGATAAATATTAGATGATTGCATAAGTTCGTGCCCGATTTGAAAATAAAATTCAATGGTTAAATTTTAAAGAATACAACTTTATTAATCAATTATACATAGAGTCACCATTCTTTTCTGATTGTAGAAAAGTTAACGATTTTTAAAATTTTAATTTAACTAATCTTTAAAATTTAACCATTCAATTTTATTTTCATATCGGGTACGAACTTATGCAATCTGATATAAAAGAGTAGTAAACACTACTATGTTTATTAGAAAGGAACAGTAAAACCTCGCCTTCCTTCATTGTTTTCTGATATGCAACGTTTCGAAGAAATGCGTTGGACTGTGTATTAAGTTATTATAGAACACATCCGGTATACTTGTAAATGTCAAGATACGTGCAGTAAAGTCTTGATCTAACAATAAGCTTGATCCTCTAGTCCGTGCTATTTTTTTTGTGATTTCACTGATCGCGTAGAACGTAGAAAAGAACAGTGCATGTAAAGACGAACCGCACGCCGAAAACCTACTGCATACAGTCAATTAAACTACCAAATACAGTTCAAATTATATCGGATTCAACATCATTGTAATCAGAAAAGTGCCACAAATGTACGCATAAAAGTTCATGACCGAAGTGAAAACTTCTCTGGTGATTGTAATCGATTCAAAGTAATATATGTATGAATGATACGAATATTATTAGTATCAAAATCAATATCTTCTTCAAAATATTATTATAATCTAAGAAAGAAATAACTAAAATACGAGATAAATAGTTTTCAATAGTTTTCAATATATCTAAATAGTTTAAATAGTTTTAACAATTCATAAATCAATATTATATATTATTTTCATTCGTTTTCTCATTACATCTACAATTTCAGCACTTGTAACTATGTATAAAAATAAATATCTTCTTGAATATCATTATAATCTAAGAAAGAATTATATAATGGATTTGTGATAGCTAAAATACAAGTTAAATAGTTTTGATTGAAATCTCTCTAAAAATCTAAAAATTACTCGAATAGCGTTTCACCTCGGAGCGTGACGGATCAGACTCATTCACTGCCCAGCAAAAATTGTGTACGCGATGCGCCTAAAGAAGTTTTCACTTCAAAAATAAAGAAAAATAAAGAAGTTTTGAAGGTTCGCACTAGTAGCTCGAGATTCTTCTCCAGTGGAGGGGGTACTCGAACTGTCTAAGATCGTACAACTCCGTCCGGCTTAGATCAAGACTTTACCGTATGTACAAACTTCCGTTAGTAAAATATACGAAGAAACCGTGGCCGTCACGACTGCGTCAACGTGAAGACAGCATCGGCACCCGATAAATATTTAAAGTCGATTTTTGAAAGAGAAGTTTCATCCTCTCTTCTTTTTGCTCGCAGAACTTTCTGCGTAGGCTGTTCCAATCCGCGACAGCCTGTGCTCGTGTTCACGCCACGTGGACACGTAAGAATACTATGGAGTTATTGATTTCGGGGCGAACGTTCGGACAACAGTGATATCTCGCACGAACAGACGTGTCTGTACGTCTAGAACGCAGACTCAATGTTTCGTATGAATGAATGCACGCCACGCATGCAACGCACAAGTGTCTCCCACAGTGCGTAGCATGTTCGAAACTCTGACACATTCGACATATCTATGCGCTCGATCGGATGATCGCGTTATTTCACAACACAGGCGTTGATCGTAGTGGACACACGATACGTGAAACTCGATTGAAAAATGAGACGTTCTTATCGTCTTAAAAAAGCATTGAAGCTTTCCGTTGCACGTAGATTCTGCAGTCTTATCTTACCTTGAGTATTACTCTCGGAAAACATTTTACGCGTTGAATAAATTCAAATTTTTAAGCTGTTCTTCCTTGCACGTAGATCTACCTTAAGAATATTACTTGCACACAAAATATTTGGAGAATATGCCCAGCATTAACCGATTTCGACTTCAAATGTATATGTTCCTCAAATCTACAAAAGGAATTTTTTAAATTTTCGAACAGGTCCAGATAGAAAATTTGTGGAAAGTAACCTCTAAAGTTACCTCTAAAGTAAAACCAGTAAATCCTCTATCGACGCAAAAAGGTGCTATACAATGGACGCAAAAGAAATATCCCCTCCACTGTAGTAATCTGATCTCGGCTCGGGTATATCGCTGTGAACACTGATATATATACTATGGATACGAGATGCTGTGAAACATATTGAAGTGGCTTTAGATGCCAGCGCTGCGAAGAGGACACCGCTGTACTATATTCCCCCGTACTCCTCTTCACCCCCGTAGTGCTCTACACTTTGCCACTCTTCAGGTGGCGTTGTTCGCAATGTAGTTGCGCGTTGGGGAGAACGACCATTTTTAACCATTTTGGTTTACAGCGTGGTTTGGAGCAGGCGTGTATTTTACTGTTTATCGTGTTTTGTCGTGCATATTTAGTGAAAATAAAAAAAAATAAAATGTTGAAACATTAAACATTAAATGTTTAATGTTTAGAAACATTTTTAAAATTACTATTCACTTTCTGCGAATTCCAATAATCATTACTCCTGTTTCTTTTATATTATATTTATATATAAATATATTTATTTCACTATTTCCATGAATATTATTTTTTGCAACCAGTTTTTTAAATTTTAACCTTCATACAAGCAGTTCGTATTATTGTGCTATATTAATACGCGTCCCTTGTAAATTCAATCTTTCAAACTTCGCGCTAGTTCCGTTAGTACAGTGGTGTCCTCTTCGCAGCGCTTGCATCTAAAGTCACTCTTCAATATGTTTCAACTGCTGTACGGCTGGCTTATGGGAATCTCGTATCCATAGTATATATATCAGTGGCTGTGAACCACTACTAATGCGCCGCGGAGAGACGCAGTCGTCGGCGCGATGAACGTTTCGGGCGCAAGAAAGGACAACGTATGGAAAGAAATAGACTCTGAGAGTTGCAGTCTCTGTTTACACGCGCTGTCCTTCTCTACATTCGACTTCGCCTTTGAAGTCCGATTGTTGGTTCACTTTTCAGCCTCAGTAACGTAACCTTTTCGATGAAATCGGGTAGCTTGAGCACCACGCAGACTTTTAAAAAATTGGTATGATTTGATTCTGAAAAATGAATGTATAACATGTGTATTTCTGTATATTTTGTATCTCGTAGGACACGTCCTAAAGTCTTTTTGTCCGGAACAGATTGTTTCGGTACATTCTTGCCAATATAACTGCCTCAAGGCGTCAGTGCCCTGGCCGCTCTGCTGCGTCATTGTAGATACGCTACTGTTTTGGTCGCGCATGCGCGAGAAAGTGAACCAACAATCGGAACACTGGTTCACAACACTGCTTTGAAGCTCAAAATAATAGTGTCCTTCTACGATCGATGCAAACGAATTTCCCCAAGGCTTTTGCGTCGATAGAGGATTTACTGTATTTGTCTCAACGTCACAGTTCAAAGAACCATCAGTGTTAGTTGAGATCAACTTGACAGGAACAATTTTAGATCAGAGTTAATAGTCATAAGCGACAATTAAGTCGCAATCTCTAGCAAAATAGACCAGTCTCTATGCCTAATTATTCATCAGCTTTCTTCTACACATGTAACAATTTTTAGTTAAAAAATATGTGAACGAATGTATTAGTCACTATGTGATAACAGATATAAATATAATAGTAACCAGCAATTAAAAAGTAAGATTATTTGAATTTTTGTTTCAAAGCTTTGCGGGTTTATAAAAAACGTTAGTATAATTATTGGACACTTTACAGCTTTTTCCCATTCCTAAAATCGAATTTTTTGAACACAAAGTATGACAAAAAAATACTATAGGTACTTCTCACTTTTGGTATGCTTATGAACGCAAAACTAATTCTTTCTCGTCTGTACTATTTATTGGAATCAATATGCTGGAATCAATATGTAAGTAAATCAAATGGAAAGCTATATATTTTGTCTTAATTAAAGTATTGAAATAGACATAATCACACTGAATAACGGCAAAAAACTGCCCATGAATATTTCATGCAGTCGATTTTCAGCTGTCGTATAGAAATAGCAAATAATATTAAATGTAAATGTCATTTGTTAATAGAAGCATTGCTATACTTTTGTCCAATCATTCATCATGATACACTTGTAGACGGACTGCGATATTTCTCTGTAACAATGCTGTACAACTTACCTTATCGATCCTTATTGATCCAATAGTAAAAATTCTATAAATTCATTTATGTTATGAAACATAGACTGATTCGTGTTTTTACATGACTCTTGCATATTTGCAATGTGCAAAGAAAGTAATATAAGTGTGTAGCGTCTAATATGCTTCTAAAACATTAACGCCAGTATCGTTTTTCTTTTCTCAAATTCTCCCAAAGTAGTTCAACATTTCACATCGTCGACGAAAATCTTAAAACGCAGGGTTCACAATCTGCCAGGCTCATAATAGCCAAATTGAAATACCAATTCTCCCTTCAATCACGGAACTTTCAACACGATTAAATAACTTTTTATAAAATCTCGGGGGCAATTCATACTTTGTCTCATTTAGATTGCTTGGTACCGAACATTAACATGTAAAGTGTAAACTCGCAGCAAAGCAACATATGGTGTTAACTATACAGGGTTTACACTCACTAGACGAAGTTGCAAAAATGAATAAGAAATAAGGAATGGAAATTTTTAAAGTTGAACGTAATTTAAAGTCCTTCCATTTTTGTGTCAGCCACTGGTACAATGAATACATTTCCTTGTCTTGCAGTACTTTTTATGCAACCTTGATCAATGGATTAAGCATGAGCTTTTTATTAACACAAACAACGCCGAATACGACAGTATTCCGACAATAGTGCCTAATAATTTCATTCGTATAATGTCTTATTCGATTGCATTTGCATTAGAAGAGACTCGCGCGAATCCAATGACAAAAGTATTACAAAAATCTCAAAGAAAATAATCAAATTTATGCTGTTCAGGAACACTTTACTCAACTGTTTATTGTTTGTCACTTCACCCATTCGAAACAAGAAGAGCAAGTCTCTGTTCATCTCGGAATATTAACTAAACTGGCACAAGGACATTTAAAAAGTGACACCAATGTTAATGTCAGACACTAACAAATAAATTTGGGGTTATGTTCGCGGCGCACCGGTGCGCCGCGAACATAACCCCAAATTTATTTGAAAAATGTACGATCGAGAATAATTTCTTATTTATCAGACACTAACATTAAAAAGTGACCGAAAGTAGTGATAGCATTCCCGTTCCTCTACAATTCAATTCATTTTTCCATGGGGAACTGTCTGACTCTCGTCAAGAAACATCCTGTATCAAGAACGAAACATAAAGAAGCGTATTCCAAGCTATGAAACGTTTAAACATGTTAACAACAGCGGTGAGAACACTCAATAACGCTTAAGATTAATTTTCACGGGACTTTCAAAAAGTTTACCAGGTGATATTCCATATTCTGAACTAGCATAAGCGCATGCAGTATCTGAAAATATGTGCCGTATGGAGCGATTAGAAACGTGAAAAGTTGATATACACACCCCATTTCGTTGGCTGCTTGATTATTGTTATTGGCCGATTCACCGTTCACATTGTTATTAATCGTGTTCGTATTATTAGTTTGCTGCACCGATTGACATGCACCCAACAGAGAGCTCCACCGTCTCATCACATGTTCACCTTGTGCTACCAAATTGGAAAGAATTGGGGGCTCGTCCGTATCCTGCATTGCTGCGGTCGCCTCCATTCTAAAATACAAAGAAATTTCACTTGGTTTTAGATCAACAGATTAGTGAAATATGAACGTTTTGTAGATGAGCTTCTGAGACTTGACGACCACGGTTTCAAAGTGACAGATTTTATCAGAAAATGACATGCTCGAGTTCCACTGTATCGCCGACTCAATTGGCAATTTGGTCAACGACTCGAGCGAACGAAATTTGACAAACGACTTTTAACAGAAGCTCTTTCGCGGTTCGTAAATACGAAATGCTCACCGGTGCCGCTCATCGAAGGAACTTGCGTCGCTCTGTTCGTAATCCAATATCAAATCGTCGGATGCGATAGATTCGCAAGGTGACAGAGTGTCAACGCTGCCAGCTCGACTCATTCGTTTGCCATGGTGTGGGCTGTTTGTCGCATTCTTACTGTATCCTGCGGCTGTAAAGTGGGACAATTGATGAGTAATACCGGAAAACGTCCAACTTTCAGAGTATACAGTATATAAATTGCAAGGGTATGTTGTACTCTAAATTATAATCTCCCCAAAACTATATAACCTTTATTTGAAACATTTTCGATATATACATATACAGGATGTCCCAAAAATGTTGTAGCCCCTGAAGAAAGTACAACAGAAAAGTTGAATCACCTCTTTCAAGGAAGTACAACTTTTTTGGGATAACCGACATGTTCTGCGAAATTCCCAAGTTTGTCCCTGGCCACTATAGTGACCCTCTAAAGGTTAACAAAGACAATCAATCCTCTTTACCTGCTTTAGGACTGGACTCGACTAACGTATGGCTGTTTTCGGTAACAAGCTGGCTAGCTACAATGGATTGCGCTTCAGCCCCGACCCTCATGTTCTCGTTTAAAATAAGCCCAGGCTGATCAGCGATTTCGTCGTCGAAGAATTCCCTACCCTCCGACAAGCTCAACGAGTTTGAGGCGTTGGTAGGCGTTCCAGGACTGTCATCGTCCAAGGTGTTCCCGGACTGTTCCATGGGCTGCTCCTTTCTGGGCGTCTTGGCGTCCGATTGCGTAATACTGGCTGTGAGGCTGTCGAAGAGACTATCAACGGGAGAAGTCTCGTCGTCTATCAGCGAGGTAGAGGTGGCTGCAGCAGCGGCGAACGCAGGATCCTCGATGGTGAGCAACACCGATCGCAGAGATGTCCTTGGTAGCGTTACGTTTTTGGCTGTGTTCGCAGCAGCTTGCATATGATGAACAACGGAAGAGGAACGTTGGCACTCGTCGCTAGAGCTTAACGAGTATTCGTCGGCCATAGCTTCACCGTGACCGTATTCAGGATCGTCGGAGCTAGGGGGGCTGAAGTCCGATTTAATGGATGGGATCTTTTCCGATCGAGACCTGTCTTTGTAAACTTTCTCCTCGCCGAGCCCTTCGTCATATCCCTCCGACGACGTGGTGGACATGGAGGTCGTCGATTCGGCGTGTCTGTTGTCCTTGTTCACGATCCTTTGATATTGGGTCGTTCGTTCCCGCACCAGTCCAGTACCAGGGGCCGTGAATGTCTTCGGCAACGGAATGACGGATATCTCGGTGACCGTGCTGTCGTCGTCTCTGACATCCCTGACGTCGAAACTCTTTCCGTTCACCACCATTCTTAAATTCCTAGGTCTGCCTATGCCTCGTCTCCTGCTCGGAGAACCGCCGGTGTAATCGTAACCTCGGTTGGTGTCGTCCACCGTGCAACCCTGCTGGCTACCCACGCCAGAATCCTCGGTGCTGGAACCCTCTTTCGAGCTTGTAGAACCCTTCGACGCAGCGGACACCATTCTGTTCAAATTGGCCGCTGTCTTCGCGGTTTTCGAGTTCGCGTTGGTGACCCTCACGGCGAACTGAGGCAACGGCAGGTGGCTCGTGTGCAGTGTGTACCTGCCGACCGGCTCGCGAATGCCCGATGGCCTTCGATTCCCGTCCACTTGCGAGGTGCCAACATTGTTGTAAATGATCACACTACGCGCGGGCGACCTGATCTTCGACACGGGCACAGAAGACGTATTGCACACGACCGGGGCTACCCTCTGCGTCTGTTTCGGTACACTCTCTTGCTGATGTTGCTGCAACGCCTCTTGGTTGTAATGGCTGACCGTGTGGCTGCTGCAGATGTCTGCAACCTTGTTCGTAAACTTCACCTGCGGCTGCTTGTACCCGAATCGGTTCGTCCTCACCGCGATCCCAGTAGCGTCCTTCTTCGGCGGAGCCAGTCTGGGCGTCGATCGACCGGACGACAGGTTGCGAGTCGCGCTCGCGTTGTCCTCGTCGCGACGACGATTCTGCTCGGGGCCGGCAGATTTCGATCGTGGCTGGGCCAGACTAGACTCCGCTGAGTAGGTCGATATCGCCACAGGAATCCGAATCGGATGTCGCCGGAAGCCGAAAGACGTGGCCGCACCCCGCCTCGTACCTTTGCTGCAGTTCTAGAAGACAGAAAATGTGCCCTTCAGGATTTTGATAATCGAAACTAATGGAGTACTGTTTCGGTATGCATGGATGTATTGGGTTGGTAAATAAATTCGTTCGGTTTTTGTGAGTTATTCCACTCTGAAGAACCGAACGAACTTATTTGCCAACCCAATATGTTTGGGGAATATTTACCCCGCTAATGTGGAGTATACTCTTTCAAGAAACTCGATCGTTCAGATATTAACACATTACCTACCGGTGATTATTCCATAATTGTTGAAAGTCTATGGTTCGTGGCTGAGGATTTCTTAAAAGAATCCTTCAATAGCAACAGCAACTTTAATCATAAACAACTCTCAACCTCAGTAACAAAATTTAATAATTTCCTTCGGTTATTGTGTAAAAGAAGATTTTTAAGCTTCCATTTGGTGCAGCGCAATTATTGAGAAGGCTATTAATAGGCTACCGGTAGAGATAAAGTGTTAACATCATACGAAATTAGATACATAGTTCAACAATAATAAATACAACGACAAAACCTTTTTGTTCTCAGTCGTTTCTCAAATGGCATTTGTGCAGACAGATTTGTCAGTTGATATTTCGGTTACAAAGTTTTCGCATACATCGAGACATTACCGCTTTCGCCGTCTCTCGCGATAGCTGCGGATCGATAACTGTTGTATTTTGCATTGCCGCGCCGGTAGTTTTAGCTATGCTTCTATGCTTGTGTGAAATCACACCTGATTTTATCGAAAGTTGTACATATCAATTAGTCACGACTATTTTCGAAATACGATACGCATGGTCGTGATTTTTCGTTTGAATTCTCCTGGAGTTGTAAAGCCTAGATTTAACCTCGGCTTTGTAACGTGTATTTTATCAATCTCCAACTTTAATCCTTCACGGACGGTGTCTATGTATCGCAGTGACCCTGACAGATGTTACAGAATTGATTACACGTGGTCGGAATACTAGATTTGGTCTCCATTTCGGTCACCAATTATTATTATAAATGGTAACACACAATCGCATATATGAATAACATTTTGGTAGAACCATTGATGGAAGTAATAAAGATTTTCAATACATGGTTCGTTCTACATGCAGTATGCAGGTAAATGCAACAACAAATACCATTGCGATATGTTGCTCTAAAATATATAGTAAATATTATTTACATTATTTACCAATTATAAAATTGAAAATTAAAGTGTTCAATAGCTGTTTCGTTGTATTGTAATTTTTAAAATGTATTTTATGTAGAATCTGTAAATCACTGAAAATCAGTATTCGAAATAAAGCAATACGATAAGGTGTTGGCAGACTTCCACTTCGCTATAGAATATTATAAAAATCGACACTCGGATACCCAGAAACCTACATTATGCGAATATCTGTATTTCACTCCTACCTTGTTTCTTAATTAAATTCCACAAAAAACTGATTGTCTTTAATGTTGTAATTTGTATCTTTCCTGAAATGTCAACATTTTGAAGATCGTTCATGCAATAGTATACTCAAGTACATTCGTATTCATAGTATATTCAAGTACATTCAAGTACATTCAAGTACATTCAAGTATATTGTAGTATATTCTAGTATATTCTGGTATATTCTGGTATATGCTGGTATATTCTGGTATATTCTGGTATATTCAAGTATATTCTGGTATATGCTGGTATATTCTGGTATATTCTGGTATATTCAAGTATATCCTAGTATATTCTAGTATATTCTAGTATCTTCAAGTATATTCTAATATATCCTAATGCATTCTAGTAAATGCTAGTATCTTCTAATATATTCTGGTATATTCTGGTATATTCTAGTATATTCTGGTATATTCTGGTATATGCTGGTATATTCTGGTATATTCTGGTATATTCTGGTATATTCAAGTATATTCTGGTATATGCTGGTATATTCTGGTATATTCTGGTATATTCAAGTATATCCTAGTATATTCTAGTATATTCTAGTATCTTCAAGTATATTCTAGTATATCCTAATGCATTCTAGTAAATTCTAGTATCTTCTAATATATTCTGGTATATTCTGGTATATTCTGGTATATTCAAGTATATTCTAGTATATTCTGATATATTCTGGTATATTTTAGTATATCCTAATACATTCTAGTAAATTCTAGTATCTTCTAATATATTCTTGTATATTGTACTACATTCTAGTATATTCTTGTATATTTAAGTATATTCTAGTATATCATAGTATATTCTAGTATATTCTAGTATATTTTACTACATTCTAGCTTATTTTACTACATTCTAGTATATTCTAGTATATTCTAGTATATTCTTGTATATTTTACTACATTCTAGTATATTCTAGTATATTCTGGTATATTCTAGTATATTCTAATATATTCTAGTATATTCTAGTATATTCTTGTATATTTGACTACATTCTAGTATATTCTAGTATATTCTAGCATATTCTAGTATATCTAGTATATTTTAGTATATCTAGTATATTCTAGTATATTCTAGTATATCTAGTATATTCTAGTATATCTAGTATATTCTAGTATATTCTGGTATATTCTGGTATATTCTGGTATATTCTGGTATATTCTAGTATATTTTAGTATATTCTAGTATATTCTTGTATATTTGACTACATTCTAGTATATTCTACTATATTCTAGTATATTCTAGTATATTTAGTATATTCTGGTATATTTTGGTATATTCTTGTATATTCTGGTATATTCTGGTATATTCTGGTATATTCTGGTATATTCTGGTATATTCTAGTATATTTTAGTATATTCTAGTATATTCTTGTATATTTGACTACATTCTAGTATATTCTACTATATTCTAGTATATTCTAGTATATTTAGTATATTCTGGTATATTCTGGTATATTCTTGTATATTCTGGTATATTCTAGTATATTCTGGTATATTCTCTCTGCTGTATTCAAGTATATTCTACATCGAAAACCTTTGTTTCAACAATTGAGTAGAATCTGTACAAGAAGTTTTGTAATATCTCCTGCAAATATTCGTTAATGTTATTTTCACACAGAGATACGAGATAAAACACTGATATTTATCAGACAATAATGTTGATTGTCATAAGAAATTATTCGAATGAAAAGTCATTTGATTCAGCCATCATAAACATTCTGTAAAACAGAAGATGCATAAGAACGACGTTGCAAAAAGCTTCGTATTCGGCGCGATACGCGTTCGCAGAATTATTTGAGTTCAATCGATAAAGCGCGTGTGACGCGGAAGATGATTCAGAAGCTAAATAGAATCAGACAACATCGACAACAAAACCACGTCGAACATCGAGAGAAGTGAACGTTAGATGTGATATCGTAATCGCCAATAGCTTGCGACCAGAGATAACGAGGCAGGGAAAGTAGAAGGTTCAAAAACATTAAGTAACCCGATTCAAACTCCAGAAATAGAGCAACCGCGTTCCCAAATCAACCGACTCCGTGCTTTTCAGACACCCGTTCTAGCCGAGACAGTCGAGAGTGTCTTCGAGCTTCTTATAAAACGCTCTCCTAACAAGCAGTCGACGTTCAATTGTTTCCGTGAACCGAGGAAATATCGGGAAAACTGAAATTGCAGGGCGAGCTCGCGTCTCTCGATAATCCCCCTGCAAAAGTTTAAGATGACACGATTAGATATTTCTTAAATTACTATCCTCAACGATTCGGCTCCTATAAACAGTCACATCTCAATTATCAGATTCTTCTGTTCCTAGCACGTTCGCTACCGCCAATTATTCCAGTTGTTAAGATGTTTCATTAAACGCACAAAACAATTTAACGCAAGAAAGTCTACTCGAAACAAGTATAGAAAATTAATTTGACTGTCTTCAATTATAAACTGCGAGATCGCGAACGTCACGTACGCGTGACGACGACGGTAGCGAGCGTGCTAATCGAGAACTAATTACCACAACACGATTCCGTGTAAATTGGGGTTTAGGAAAGGTGAAGCGAATATTCCCGTTTACTAGAAAAAAATGTGTTAACGTTCGCGATGAAATTCTGGTGAGAGCTAATGAAACTTGACTTATCAAATCTTATAGAACCTCTTGAATTTTAATCAAATTTATCGTGTTTCGTATCTCGCCTCCATTATACGTTTTGCTGGATCTTGTCCGTTGCACCATGACTAATTACGGGCGAATGTGTTAATTATAGAGAATGCACACTTTTTCAGTAGCCGATTGATTAAACATACATACGCGATCAAAACAATGGTTACACAAGATTTCGTTCCTGGTCGCTGGAATATTATTGCTACAATTTGCGTACTAAAAACGAAAAAATTGTTGCAACATGCGCATTTCTAAATTCGCAGTTTTCAGAATATTCAGAAGACATAGAAGACAACCGTCTTGTTCTCCGGATCTACAGCCCCCAGAAAATTAATGGGGACCCGTATGCAATCGGCGAGACACAAGTTACCGATGCTGCAATTGCCACATTCATCGTAATAATTCAATTACCCTCGTACAAATTAAGTTACACTTCTACGCGCCACCATATGTTGAATTGTCGCAGTTTCGTACCCGACGAAAACCACGGCTTCATACTTTCTATTATTCCTCGCGTGTTTCTTAACGCCTCTTTCGTCATATTATCAAAATGCACGACATTCCGATGAAAGATAGCAGCGTTCCAGTGGAAATACCGACTGAAAGAAAAACCTACAGACAACAATAAGTTTGTCTTGCAATTATTAACACGATCGGCATCGGAGCGATGGAATTTATCAACGATTCGCTACCGACAAGGTGGAAAATCCCAGAGATTTTCCTGAACGCATCAATTCTTGCCGAATGGTGTACGTGTCCCGGGTGGTATACGTCACTATCGGATAACCTTTGGCATTGAAGACCATGTCACACCAACAGTCGCTCCTTTGACGACGCTATTCTAATCCAGGCTCCAAGTCGCAGCCGATCAAAACAGGCGAGGCCGACCGAAGAACCCGGTGTCTGTTTTGACACATGAGGAAGTGTCTACCTGTTCTTCGCGACTATTTCAAGAACGTAAATCGATATTAGAGCCGTTCCGAGTGAGAGAAGCACGCGACAACGGCAAGCAACCTAGTCCAACCGACGACGTCCGATCGTGTCCGAGGATGGACATCGGCGACGTGAAAAGGTGGACAGGCTCGAGAGGAAGGAAACAACGACGATCCTCGAGAGATCGACAAACGTGGCGAGAAACATAGATGAAGAAGCAAGCACCCTTACCGCAACACCGACTCCTCTCTCGACTGCGCTCTCATCGTCGCACCGGTGTCCATCCATGGGGTCAGTGTCGGTCTCCGGGGAAGTTCACTGTCGGGTCGGATCGGTTCGGGTCGGGTCCCGAGGAACAGCACCTAAAACGAGCGAAACGAGTCCATGACCAATAACGTGGTCCATGGATTTCGGACCGAGCACCGTCCACATGTGGGTCATGGAACAGCGGACGCGTTTACGAGGAGTGTGTTCGACACGATCGATCCCGGCTCGAGTAGAGGATGTTCGTTCTCAGCTTACGTTTCCCTCTTCTAGGTCCGCAACGCCGTCATCCTGCGTCGTGCTGCGCGCCGCGCGAATATTTTTAACCGGTTGACACGGGGGCGAGGCTGATTTCGTGGATCGGAGGAAACCTTCCCCGTAGATCTGTCAGCTCGGCGATCTGGAGATTCTCGCACGTTCCCGTCGTTCTCGTCGTTCGCGTCGTCGACGGAAGACACACGCGCACCGATAACCCGACTCTCTTCGACTCCCTTCGACTCTCTTTCTCTCCCTCTCCCTCTCTTTTCCCCTCGCTCTGTCTCCTATATCCCGGTTGGCTATAATCACGATAGCTCGCTCTTTCTCGCCCCTTCGGTTCGGCCGCTTCGCTTCGCTGTTTCTAGTCAGCTCTCGCCCTCTTCCTCGCCGCTGTCAGACTCGACGGTGCCTCTCTCGAATGTCGAGCACACCGAAACGTGGAATCGATCGAGCAGTCTGCGCCGTCGCGGCGTCCCGACGCCACCGTCGCACTCGCCTTCGCTGCGTAGACTGATGAACACGAGGTGCGCGCGGGCGCTCTCTCGCCCCCGACTATTCCTCCTTCTATATCTGTTTCCGAAAGACCAGGGGAGGACACGGAATGATTTTTCAGAGCGACTTTCACCGCACAGATAGACCAACCATGCCGCGCCGCCGTTCGTACGAGCGGATTCATTGAATCGAGTTTGTCTCGCTCTCGTCGGGCATCCTCTTCATCCTCGAAATATGGATTTCGCTTCGACAGGGTTTACGTTCCCTCGCAGAGAAAAATATTGGCTACCTTGCATTTTATGGTGACTGCTCCGCCCGCTAACAGTGTTGACGCTTTCGAATGCACAGTATAGATATAGAGGATATCGAACGCCTGACTTTAGCCGATTGCCAGAAATGGCGAAATGCTTCTTTCAATCAGCAGCGTCGCTACAACCCGACGAATGCATACGTATTCGTAACGTTTTAACCCTTTGCGCTGCAATTTATTTTGTTTGGTTGCAATGTTAGAGTTTCTACCTGTTTCATCATTTCTTGGAAGAAGGAGCAAGGTTATATTTATTGTACAGGGTGTTTCAAATTGATGTCATGACCACTGTAGCGTGAAAATGGACGGAAAATTCAACTTAACATTGAATCCCAAGGTCAACATTGTTTTTTATTTCATCGTGTAGTACTCATCGCAATGAACAAGTCTCATGCCAACCGTTCTCTTAGTACTTAAAGGACTTTAAAGTGTCGTAAATTATTTTATTTCGTATGTCTACGGCAGGCATGTCAAATTCATTTATCACCAAGGGCCTCATTAAGTATTATAAATTAATTCGAGGGCCGCAATAAGAATGCAGACTCGAAATGAAGAGACACATTTTGTTTATTAACAATGTAGTTACAAAATGTGTGTACATACAAAATAACATAGTGCAAACACAACAATATTACAAAAATACATACGAAATATAAAAGTTGTTTTTCTTCAAGTTTACTTTATTTGAATCGAACTATTTAATTTTTGGATTTCGAAGAAACTTTGCAACGGTGTTCAGTAACCAAATTTTCAAAATTCGGTTGAACTTATTGAGCTGTAATTAACATCCCGATTTTATAGGGAAGTTATTGTAATTACCCCGAAAATCGAAAATCGATTTTTTAGCAGATCTTCACGTTTCATGGTCATTGGAGTCATTTTAGACTATTTTTATCAAAATGTCGGTATGTGTGTGTGTGTGTGCGTATGTCCGTTTCTATGGTATCAAATTTTTCGTTAACGTTTTCAGAAAAAGTAACAACGCGATCGGAATGATGAATGATGCAATCGATGTGCCCCGCTGTAACTTAGAGCTGATTAGATTTTGGTCCATTGTGGTCAAGTAGTTTTTTAGTTTTTTTAGTTTTTTTCGAAAGAAGTTCATTCAACAATGCAATTTATACGAGAGAACGGAAAGTTTCCACCGAAGAAACAAACGTAATTACACAAAACATTTTTTTCGATTTTTTTAAAATTAGAAAAAAAATTTTTTTTTTTAAATCTTTTTTTGTACCTTAAGATGATGTTTCCGCTTACAATAATCGAAAATTATCCCAATGCAAGAGTGAGTTAATCATCTCTACTCCCGAGAATACATTTTCAAAGAATATCGATGAAAGTACAAAAACATTTATATTACAATCTTTAAATAAACAATCAGTTCAAAACGAATTGTTAACTGAGATTAAATTGAAAATTAATATAAAATATATGATAATTAATAACACTGATGTTGAAGACGGATTGGTTAATGGAGCATGCGGAATATTAAAATTTATTACTTTTCAAGAAAATACTAAAATTCCGTCTATATTGTGGTTAGATTTTCAATTGGCCATAGTAGGAGTGAAAGTAAGAACTCGTTATCGTAATTATATGAAAAATGCAAATATCAATCAAAATTTAACACCAATAATAAAAAAATATCGAATCAAGTAAATATTTCGAGTGAAGAAAAATAAGAAATCACACGTAGTCAATTTCCAGTGGTTCCTGCTGAAGCGATTACGATTCATAAAAGTCAGGGACAAACATACGAGAAAGTATGTATGGATTTTAAAACATCAGATATACGAACTTTACAAATGTTGTATGTAGCACTGAGCAGATTTTCAAAATTGAGCGGTTTATATATTTTGAGAAAATTTAAATTAATAGTATCGAAGAAAACCAAGATCAATACTGCAAACCCGGATAATGATGAGTTGTATCGTTTGCGAAAAACTAATTAAGACAATTTATTTTGCAATATTAGAATGCTATAACAAGGAACCAAGCGAGCAACGAGCATACGATATTGGTTTAATGCGACGCTATATAGCAAACATTTTGATAAGTAGAAAACTATTGAATTTCCCTGAAAACGTATAATCTTCTTAAAACGTACACTTAATAAATAATAATAATAATATACAGCAACTAACAAATCGGAAAGTTCTTTGTGTGGCTCGTGGAGAGTCACACACAAAAAGGAAGACATTAATAGCTGTGGGCCCTACTAGCCATGCGTACCACTAACATTCTCGCAAGAGCAGTCCTGCCCGCGAGCTCGCGAAGCGAGCGAGCAAAAACAACCCTACTCGCGAGCGAGCGAAGCGAGCGAGCAACAATAGCCCTCTAGTTATTTTTGAAATTGATAGCACAAGCTGGTCTGTTAATCTTGATCTTTCCTCAGTTTTATTATTTTTTAACGTTAAAGATAGTGGGTCACGCATAGCTGAAATACACCTAATTGCACATAACATATTGGGAAATCGATCAACAGATAAATAATTGTAGAAATCAGGTATCCCATATATTTTAGTTCCTGTAAATTATCAGCAACAGTTTCAAAGTTCTTGGTCGGGCTGCAGAGTACTTGTCGACGGACCGCGTGATGACATGCCTGGTCTACAGGGAGTCCTAAGGTAGTATAAACGTGGAGAGATTCCACATGAGAAAATGTAGAAAATTTTTTTATCGCTTTTCTCCCCCTTTCCAAAAGAGTGTTTGAAAATTCGACGATCACGCGTGCCATTGAATAGGAATCGTCTGACGCGTCTGTTCATGATCGACTCGTTCTACTTCATAAGAACGCTAGGCACGCGAATTTGATGGATTGTCACTCATTTTTCCTTTGTACCTTGGTTCCTTTGAGACTTTCGTTCGTTGCGATTTCGTTCGTTACATACATGATGCAATGGAAAATAATTTTGATCTTGGAATTTAATGTTAAGGTGAATTTTTTGGTCCATTGTTGTAACAAATCTCTACCTACCTAGAGGTGCAGAATCACGCTATAGTGGTCGCGACATATAATTTTAAAACACCCTGTACAGGGTGTATAAAAAGTAATGGTCATCCGTCCTAGGGGTGAATCTACACCTCTGGGTCGGTGGACATTTGTGAGAGAAATTCGTCGCAAAATTGTTTAAAACAAAGAGAAATGTTGTTAAAGTTTGTTTTTACATGAATACCTTCTACTCATCGAGAAGAGAAAAAGTTTGAAAGTAGCCACATGTCGCAAACAGATAGTTATTGAGATATAAGCTGTTAAGGTCCTTGCAAAATTTGATTGCGTAGAATTTTACATATAAAAAGCCTACGACTACAGTTCACACGACCGTGTCGATGAGACAAAACATGATCGTGTGCGTGCCTTAAGCCAAACAAAATTCGAAGGGACATTCGTCGCTAGGCCCGTACCAAGTGATCGTCTCCCTGCCCATTCGGATCATTTTGAAATAGCAAAATATGAAAGAATACCTTATATCCATTTTTATACATAAGAATATTAATCCTGGGTTATAGAATACTAATGTCTAGGCACTTACAAATTTTCGCACTTTTTTTCGCAGTTAGAAACTTTCTACCCGTTTCTAACTAATGCTTTAATAGTATTAAATATAATTTAATTACTATATTTTTGATTCTGATAAAACTGCAATTTTTTCTCAATTTTATTTGAATGTTGAATTTTTCCTCTATTACCACAATTAAAAGTGGTTGTAATATACTGTGTTGTTGATTGGGATGAATTATATTGAGGTTTTGAATTTACCGCCTATTATAGATTCAGCAAACATACAGGGTGTCCCAGTTTTTTCCGGCCAAACTTTGCCAGCGTGTTATACATGCAAAAGTAAGAAAAAAATGTTATATGAACATATACTCTTAAATGTTTTATCAAGGAGTTATAACTAATAATACAAAATGATAATGAACTGGCATTTCGTCGACACAGCGTACGAACGTATTATGAATACATTTAAATGGATACATTTAAAGTCCAATCTCATGGTCTCCAAGATCACCAGATCTCACGCCAATGGATTTTTACGTGTGGGGAGTTGTAAAACCAAAAGTTCACGAAGCACAAATTAATACTCGTGAGCAGTTAGTACAGAGAATTGCAGACGCATTTGCTGCGATTAGAGAAAAGGAAGAAGAAATCAGTTGTAATACGATAGAGTCAATATTTCGTAGATGGCAATCCTGTATTCGTAATAACGGACGTCATTTTGAAATGTTAACTCGTTAATAAAACATTTAAGAGCATATGTTCATATAACATTTTTTTCTTTATGTAAACACAGAGATATTTATAATACGTTCGTACGCTGTGTCGACGAAATGCCAGTTCATTATCATTTTGTATTATTAGTTATAACTCCTTGATAAAACATTTAAGAGTATATGTTCATATAACATTTTTTTCTTACTTTTGCATGTATAACACGCTGGCAAAGTTTGGCCGGAAAAAACTGGGACACCCTGTATATCATGTTTCTAGTTGGTCAAATTCCAAATTCTGTCCGTTTGTATTCACTGTTTACATCTTAACCTTCAACAAGGTGTCAGTCCATTATCTACCAGCATGGAAGCAACACGCAGTTATTAAAGTTAAATTTCAATTTTCCATATAACATGTAAGAAAAATTATTTCATTTTTCCAGTTTAAAAAATTCTATTCGTTTTCTATCTATGCTTTTTTTTGCAATGTTACATTTTGTTTCAGACGCAAAAATCTCTTGAAAATGATCCTCACCAGGATCGAAACGTCGAGATTTCAAACTGCAAATTTGTTATAAAAATGGAATTCTTTAATTTTTATAATTGATCGAACCTAAGCGCTGAAATCATCATTCTATTTAATATATAGATTTAGTAGATTCTGCTGGAAATCTCCATCGCGAGTCTTACTCGATGTTCTAGTGCAAAGGGTTAAGGGATGAATGTGTATAAGCTGAAATGCCTTAAAATTGCATTATTATAGTAATGACAACGTATTTACAGTGGTGTACTATACTCCTGGGCACGGTTAGGGCCCCTCAAATGATTGCTTCCCCCACCAACGTATCTTCGTTGCCCCACCGTAACAGCGCTGACTGGAAGGGGACAGTGGGCGCTACAGTGAGGACAATTTTGTTCAATACTATAAGACGCTTCGATAGAATATCATAATTAGAAAGATAGGAAAAAATATAATTTACAAGTGAACTTCTTCTGAACGAATCTTCTTCAATGATAAATCACGCAAAGATAACATGTTTGAACTTTGCTTCATTAGAAAAGTTAGCTGCTGACCTTGTCTATCGAAAACTTTTGAACGCCTGCGATCAATATTTCTCGTCTAACATTAGACTTTCAACTGAAGCTTACAGCTCAATATATATTTATCTTGTTTATGAACGATTATGTTATACGACTCTCGATTGAATTCGCCACTTGTCGAGATATTACAATGTTCGATATTACTAGACTCCGGATTTTTATGCACAATAAAAAATGTTTGCATCAATTGCAAGGCACCGGAGCTATATATCAATTTATACTTTTCATTAATCATTTTAATGTAGTGAAAATTAATACTCTTAAAGTTTTTTAGCCTGTTCACTGTGTTAAATTGCATCTACTCATTCTTGTTATAAATGCATAAAACCCGGAGTCCAGATATTACCAACCGATGCTATATATAAATCTAGAGGTCGCAATTAGTGTTACAAAACAAAAGTGAAATTTTTTCATTTCTACTGGATCGTATAACCTTTCGTTCATAATTACTAGACTGTGGAATGCAGGCACATCTGACAAATGAATCAGGAAAAAAATAAAAAACCGTGGAATTACTTAATGTAAGGAAGAAAATAAATCATGAAGTAAATTTCTATTTTACTATAGTTCGTAGAACATTTTTATGTTGCATAAAGGTCCGCACTCTAATAACTCAATTGGGAAAATGGACCAAAATCCGATTACTCTATTTTCCCTAGAGCTATCCTCTCGGACAAACTAGATGATTGCAACCTGGTACGAAACGTTCTTCGCTATTAGTGACGATGTGTTGTAAATTTCAACTCCATTGTATCAGTATGCTACGACGTGATAACCGTGATTACCATAGACAGGGGTGTAACTATGACCCTTGTACTTTTCCGAGGTACGTCAGTCTTTCTAATGAGTCAAAATAGACACAGGGTCTGCCGTCCAACACGATAGGGGCCCGAACCTGCCTTATCGCGGGTTGTTTACCTGAAATACTGAGATCTACAGGCAATATGTATCTGCTAAACAGACGAGGATAAGCTGAGTAATAGAAAAAGATAGCTGTAAGCTGAAGATGAGTGGGACTATCCTCAATTCGCTGTCACGAGCAGCCCTAAACTGATGACGAGTCCACGAACAGCGTTCGGGACAATGCTAGAAAATTCAAGTATGAAAACGAAAAATTTTTGCCGTAAAAAAATAGTTCTTTAATTTTTCAACCTATTGGGTTGGCAAGAAAGTAATTTCGGTTTTCACTAACTGATGGCGTTATGTTTTGTTTGATTGGCTTCTGTTAACGTTGCGTTTGTTTTCTTTCTGACATTTCATAACTGCATCTTTTAGGTTACTTTTGAAGCAAATTACACGTAATTTTGATTAAAATTGTTAGTTCTGTGTCAATTTGAACATGGAGTGCAGAAACGAACATTATAGGCATATATTGCTTTTTTATTTCCGTAGAGGTAAAAAAGCTGCCGAGGCTCACAAAGATATATGCAAAGTTTACGGTGTAGATTGCTTAACAGAACGCACGTGCCAGAATTAGTTTAAAAAATTCCGTTCTGGAAATTTCTCACTTAAAGACGACCAACGTTCTGGTCGATCATCTGGAGTTGATGATGACCAAATGAAAGCCATTATTGAATCGGATCGTCATATAACTGTCCGAGAGATTGCAGACAGGTTAAATGTCTCGCATACAACCATAGAATATCGTTTAAAAAGTCTCGGAATCGTTAAGAAGCTCGATATTTGGGTTCCACACGAGTTGAAAGAAATTCACTTAATGCAACGCATCAACATATGCGATATGCATCTCAAACGAAATGAAATCGACCCTTTTCTCAAGCGAATCATCACCGGTGATGAGAAATGGGTTGTTTACAATAACACAACTCGAAAACGATCATGGTCCAAGCGTGATGAACCAGCCCAAACCACACCGAAAGCTGAATTGCACCAAAAGAAGATCATGTTGTCAATTTGGTGGGATTACAAAGGTATTGTGTATTTTGAGCTGCTCCCAAGGAACCAAACCATCAATTCAGATGTTTATTGTCGACAACTAACAAAACTGGACATAGCAATCAAAGAAAAACGGCCAGAATTGGCAAATCGCAAAGGAATCGTGTTCCACCATGATAACGCTAGGCCACACACATCTTTGGTAACACGTGAAAAGTTATTGGAGCTTGGTTGGGAAGTGATGTCACATCCACCATATAGCCCTGACATTCCACCATCAGATTATCATTTATTCTGAAGTTTACAAAACTCTTTGAATGGTAAAACATTCACTAATGATGATGATCTGAAATCGCACTTGGATCAGTTTTTCACCGAAAAGGATCAGAAGTTTTATGAGCGCGGAATTATGAAGCTACCAGAAAGATAGCAAAAGATCATACAACAAAATGGAAAATATTTTATTGATTAAAGTTCATTGCTTTGATAAAAAAATTGGATTTTATTTCATCTTAAAATACCGAAATTACTTTCTTGCCAACCCAATATTTTTGCACTAGAGAGTCTCGTAATAAGTTTTATTTTTAATTTTATGCTTCATTCTAAGAATAACTTCATATGTTTACTAAAAATTGTGAGTAGTATTACAAAGTACATTATACATATAGGGTGGTCTGTTTAAATAAGGCCACCTGAATATCTCTTCAGGTTATTGCGATGCAAAAAATATTTGTTACGTAACGTGCATGGTGTCAATGGACCAAATATCTGGGAAGAATATTTTTTTCCGAAGGTCATTTTTTCGGAGTTATCAAGGTCATCGATGTTTTTTGATACATAACAACATTTTTTTATTGCATCGTGTAACTGATCGAAAAATACATACAGATATGTATAATAACGTGACATTGACCTTGATCTGAAGGTAAAACTTTAATTTTCGAAGATGAAGGTCATTTCAAGGTCGTGTTATTATACATATCTAAATGTATTTTTCGATCAGTTACACGATGCAATAAAAACAATGTAGCTATGTATCGAAAAAAATGACTTTCGGAAAAAATATTCTTGCCAAATATTTGGTCCATTGACACCATGCACATTACGTAGCAAATATTCTTTGCATCACAATAACCTTATTTAAACGGACCAACCTGTATAATGTAGTTTGTAATACTACTCACAATTTTTAGTAAACATATGAGTAGACCACGGATGTTCATACAAAATAAAAAGTTTGTGCATCAATTGCAAGACACAGGAGCTGAATATAAATTCCTATTCTTCATTGATAATTTTAATGTGGTGAACATAATATATTAACACCCTTAAATCTTCTTTTTTTACATAAGAGTAGACCACGGATGTTTATACAAAATAAAAAGTTTGTGCATCAATTGCAAGACACAGGAGCTGAATATAAATTCCTATTCTTCATTGATAATTTTAATATGGTGAAAATAATATATTAACACCCTTAAATCTTCTTTTAATATTTCCACTGTTTTAAATTGCCGTGTTCATTTTTGTTATAAATGCATAAAATCCGGAGTCTACATATGAGTTTATTCTTAAAACTGCAGCATAAAATCAAAAATAAAACTCATTACGAGACACTAGTGCAAAAATGGATCGATTACATGGACCATAACAAAAATGAAAGAAAGTCAATCTCATATGAAAAATTTTATTAAATCAAGATCAGTAACCTCGCTTCATGTTGCTATCTTATCGATGATTATTTTGGTTATCTGGTTATTGTTTCTGAATATTATCTTATCGATCGTCTTTGTTTTGACATCTCAAGCTGCTACGTAATCCTCTGCAATACTTTTCTGGGAAACTTTTTGACTGGGGAATACAGTATGGCGACGAACTATCTAGTATTCATGATATGGAAATGATTAAAAGTGACTGTGCAAATTGTCTGACTTGGCTACACCAGATAATCGTTTGCACTCGTTTTATTCCTCAAACTAAATTTAAGTTCTCAAGCAGCGATCTGGAACCAATGTTTCGATCTTAAAATTATTCAAATCGAATATTAAACTTGGAAAAGTTCGATGGTCGCATTGCTGTTGCATTTGACGTGAAATTGCAACTTCCACTTCAAGCTGTGTCTGACCGGTACTGACTACTGAAACGCCTGGCAATAGGCAACCACGGTCAGTCAGACGCTAGGCGATTCAGCGGTAGTATACCGCTAGGCGCTCACAATTTTATTCCTACATTACCTACCGGCAAGGTGTGCAAACGAATTGGTATTCCGTTTGATAATAAACATACCTACTTCCACACTAGGGTAAAGAAGAGACTCCGAAAAACAATTTCTAAAGAAACATCATCATCATCATTATTTATTTAACGTCGCATCAACTGCTATGGTCATTAGCGACGGTCTAAAGAAACGTTTGAAAAACATTGTTACCATTCAATTTATCTTTATTTTAAAAACATATTCTTTAATTCTATTTAAAGTTATATGAAATGAATACATACTTCAAGGTTTGTCTTGCAGACAATGTAAGCATTGTTAACGTTTAATATTAAAACACGAATGTATGCATTGTTACTATTTCGCAATATTATCAATGTTTGTTGGACATGACCGAGTTTTAACTCTTTTAGAAAAGGTAGCCTCAGGGGTATTTCTTTGGTCGAGACCATATTATTTTTGCTATTGAATAAATCACGTTTCACTGAAGTTCACATATTGTCTGTCTATAAACAATTTTGTTGCTACAAATGCGAAGGTAATGAATTTCGCCAATCTAAAACGAAATCCTAGTTCTTATTTTCATCGACGGTTTTCAAAAGAAGAAAATGAATATAAATTTTCAAAAAAAATCTAATAATATCATTAATAGACTCCGGATTTTATGCATTTATAACAAAAATGAGTAGATGCAATTTAAAACAGTGAACAGATTAAAAAACTTTAAGAGTATTAATATATATTATTTTTACTACATTAAAATGATTAATGAAAAATATAAATTGATATACATATAGCTCCTGTACCTTGCAATTAATTAATGCACAAATTTTTTGCTTTGTATGAAAATCCGGAGTCCAGTTATTAAAAAAAAAGCTCAACATTGTATTTGTGAAACTCTAAAAAACTATTCTGCGTAAGAATTATTCTTGTCAAAACAGAAGAAATTCTAGAAGCTAAAAATTCGATTTTTCTTCTGTTAATTTTCACCAAAACTGAGGGCAATGGAGGAAACCGACTTTCGAACTAACATTTAGCGTCAGAATACGGATAGTTTTTCATAATAAAATTCACGTTGACCAGAATAATCACTTCATTACTTTCCAAGCGAGTTAAAATTTGTTTTTCCAAGCACCGTATAAAAGAGGTTGCGGAAATTCGCGATGGCAAGTGAAAGATTACGCACGCGATCCAAGGCCGTGAGTGCGTAAAAGGAATAGTAATTATTATCTCATTCCGTGCTCTAAGTCAGTCGATGCGAGCACGCGGTGCGCAAGGAATTCGTGCGAAAGCAATATCTTCGAACGTTTGGTTAACCTCTTCAAGGTTTTATTGTGAACACATGAGCGTGGCTCGTCCCGCCGCGCCGGGGAAAAGCAAAGGTAAACAAAAAGAACTTCGGAAAGGAAAAGAATCCGGGCAAGAACGACAGATAAAAACAGAGAAATCTCTCCCGGCCGTGGATATCGAGCATAAGTGTCGAAGTTGGGGGATTCGCGTTTTCCAGCGTGCTTCCGGTTAGCGGATACCCGGCATGGAATCAACCGGCATAACGGAGAACAATGGAAAGCGAATATAATGAAAGCAAACGAGCTACAACCACGCTCGAGTGAATCAGCAATGCTGATGAAGTTAACAATTAATTACTTTCTTGTATTCCCGTATGGCTCTTGAAAATAGCCAAGCACGATGAATCATGATCGTGGTTCGTCTCT
Organism: Lasioglossum pauxillum; assembly: GCA_933228785.1. Taxonomy (NCBI): domain Eukaryota; kingdom Metazoa; phylum Arthropoda; class Insecta; order Hymenoptera; family Halictidae; genus Lasioglossum; species Lasioglossum pauxillum. Next base: position 39,236,285 of record OW121705.1, on the reverse strand, counting down.
TTCTGTGTGACGAGGAAAACACCTTGGACATCTTAACACTTTAAAGACCGGAAATCCGCCAACAGGTTCGCCGACAGCGATCATGTTATCATATCAAGCATATCTTGTACTTGCAAAATCTTAAGTTATAATTTATATAATTTACGCCCAAAGATATTCATATCCGAAGTTAGTGCTTAATTTTTGGGGTTATGTTCGCGGCGCACATAACCCCAAAATTAAAAAATGTACGATCGAGAATAATTTCTTATTTATCATAGTTAGTGCTTAATATTTGTTAATAACTGGAGTTCAAACTTCAAAGCTGTTTTGCAATTGACTATTGACTGCTCTAAATAATCAACAAACCTTGTTTAAATATACTAAAAATTGTTCGCGTCAATAGCAAGGCATTCTAAGAGAAGTGATTAGTTTATATTGCTCAGAATTCGTTTGATTGCTCGATGAAGACTTCACCGAGATGAATTCTAAGGCGTTAATAAGTCACTGGCGATTAGAAACTAATTAACTCTATATTTAGAATGCATTTGTCTAATCGTTCTAAGTGTCAGCTGTGAACCCAGCGTGCATATGGCTGGATGCGACACACCTGGCTCACTTTCAAATTCTCATAATCTCGAGTCTCGCGCAACAGAACTCGTTGTCCGTCGGAAACTGTTTATAGGAGACCCAAATTTGTTTTGAACGCAGCGACTCGATCAGGTTCCACAAGATTAGGCGTGTAACTACATGTGCCGACCGTTGCAGTATCAGATTCGCAATGGGGACACCGGAAATGCTGATCAATGCTGTCGATTTTTGAGATGTTCCGTTACTTCGCACTATCTACTAGCAAAATACGGATTTATGGTCTAGTTATTTCACACAGAAAATACAGCGATTCTTAATAATTATGAATCTAATTTCTAATTTATGTTTCCTTCTATTACTCGGCTATTTAACACTCTCCCGACGATGCCTGGGACCGTTTACCCCCACCGCTGTAGACTCGATGCTCGGTGAAGTTTGTTTTGATCACGTTAAAGCTAAACCTAAGGTGAAGTGCCCTAAGTCTGGACAGTCCAAAAGTGATACCTAAATCTGGACAATTGAATTTTCATAGTAAAATCAGTAATTAAGAGATTAAATAATTATATTATATATTCTGAGGCCTTAGCTACAAGAAGGTGTGAATATTATTTCATTAAGACATCAATTGAAATTTAAAAATGAATTCAAAGTTCATCCAAAAACAGTATACAAAATAGTCTATTTACGTGCGAATCATGTGCATTTATAGTTCGAACTTTTGTTAGAAAAAAAGATATAATTTAAGCCCTCAGACAAAAAATAATTATCACGCATAATAATATTGATATTTTCAAATAAATTGGCAATCAAACTTAACGTAAATAATAATTATTAATCCAAATATTAGATGTCCAAGATTAGGACTGTTTTCAAATATAAGTACTCCATACTGGGACGCGATGACAGTAGCTGTCCCACTCTAAGCTAATACGCAATGTGCTTACACCTGAAGCCGGTCACGTGTTTACGAATAAAATCAACGCAATGTTTGCAAATTATTTAACTACATGTACGTATAATTAGTCTTCTATTAGCTTGAATAACGTATGTAGAAAATGTATTCCGGTTGTGACGTTAATAATACTTTATGTTTACATCTTAAATCTATCAGTATTACTACCTAACCTTAAAAGTTGTATTATGACATGTTTTATTAAAACAGTAAATGAAAATAAATATATATTTGGTTAAATAATACAATACTATAATCTATGATAAGAATACTACATATTACGCAAAGCATCTTCTATTCGTCATGCGCAACAGCGCCACCAACCAACGTTTTAGGTTATGTTCGCTCAATCAACTCGTAAATTGAATTTGTCCCGATATAGGCTTTACTTCTGTCCAGGTACTAGCTTAGATTGGATTTAATATGTCCAACTATAGGTTTGAATTATTCTTGTTAATACAATTAAGATATTAACCTAAACAATGATTTTTTTATTTTAAATTACTTTACAAACTCTGAACTGTATGTTGAAACTCTTAAGAAATTGTTTTTGTTTATTTAAAGTGATAAAATTTAAAATAGAAAAACATGCTGTCCAGGCATAGGGCACTTCACCTTACCGAGTTCTAACAAGGGAAGGGCCCCAAGTGTCCGACTTCGATTTTGATAATTTTTTGTGAGATGATGGTACATAGATCCCTAATGATATCTGCAAAATATGAGGTGTAGTTACTCAATAGTTTTAAAGATATAAACAATCAAAATTTCGTTTAAATTAAAGTAGTAGTTTTCGAGTTCCATTAGTATGAAACTTTAATTGATTATATCTTTAAAACTATTGAGTAACTACACCTAATATTTTGCATACATCATTAGGGATCCATATACCACCATCTCACAAAATATTATCAAAATCGAAGTCGGACACTTGGGGCTTTCCCTTGTAAAAGCGATTTAAATATTGCAGCTGATAAAAATGACAAGGCTCTATTTATTTAGATCTCGCGCAATTTTTAAAACAACATGTGCTTGGACGAAAAAATTTAGCGAATCAATTTCCACTTATGCAACTTCATAATTTCAATAATTATGAAATGAAAAATATGAAACTGTTTGACCGACAGTGGTAGGTTTAGTGTTAAAGCAATATCGGAGCTACCGTGTCTTTCAACAGTATTTCATGCGATTTCGAAGCTAATAAAACATAACTTACTATAAGATGAAGACATAGGAAGAAATATATTTTCACTGTAAGAAACTTGTGGAATATTTCAAAAGTATTACTTTATGATGTCTATGCGCATAAATCAATTGACGAACAACAATAGCGCTTTTTGTGAACTACTAAACAAAATGTAAGAAACGTCACGCATGAACAAATAATAATGCTCTGAGTAATAGTTGCATCGCGTGTGACATCTGCCATCTGTCATCCTTAATAACGATAGTTACATCATCGTGAACGTCATTGCTTGACGTTAGGATGCAAACAGTAGTTAAGTTACTTGCTGAAGCAACCTGCGGTTTTCACGTAGACGTCTCCCACTTCTTTCTAATTGCATTTGATTAAACTTTAAGAAGAAGGAACACAGTTTTACGGTAATTTACAGGTCTCAAAGGACATTGAACTTGCGCGTGACCTTCAACTGGTATCTCGCACATACAATCAACTAGCTTTTCCGCTATGCGCGTAGAGTTCGAGATACGTGTACAGTGTTTTGTTCGGGTAACTAGTGATGGGATCAAATACATATATTGCGAACAGTCACAATATCTGTAATTAGAAAACACCATACACCAAGACACTTGATGTTTTGGTGGACTATTTCTAACACTTTGACCTTGCTGTATTTTTATTTTGGAAATATACAGTGGGCAACGAAAGTATTTGAACGTCCTCTAAAACAGAATAACTTTTTTATAATTGTACCAAACAACCTGATTGTTTACTATCAATTAGAAGCATTAGTTTATGAAATAATATGAAACAAAGATTTTCCAGAAATTATAATTTACAAGGTTACGTGCAGAAATAAAAGAAGGCATTTTTCGAAGAAGGAATTTAGTACAATTTTTCATTATTTTGTATTTACAAAGGCTGTTCCCACTACAAATAGCATAAATGAAATTTGCATAACCATCCGCAGTCTACAGATGAGTTACTGAGCACCGAAAGTTCCAGAACTTCCAGAATATTCAGAATCCGTAATTTCTCATGTTAGGAAGTTTCACGCGACTATTACCTATATTAGCGCATGACCAAACTGCTGGAGATGTTCGGGCAACTATTCGCCGAAATCCGCAAATGGTTTGATCCTTAATCACGAGCAAAATGTTCAGTATTAGAGGAACCGAGGCATCGAAGATTGCATCGACTTTCTCAATTTAACTGCGATGTGTTGCGATTTCTACACAACCAGCGTCTACAACCGTTCATTCTATTTTGCTTGGAAAATTCCCTCGCTTTCACCGATTCATTCACACTCATTCCCGTGCGGTAATCAATGTGGTGCGGGAAAATTGAAGAGGCGCTTGATGTCGCGTGAACCACTGATTTGAAATCGCTGATTTCTGTTCGTGGTGCAGCGCCTCTACATGGAACCGAGCATTGTTGCGGACGCATTATGCTATTTTTCAACGTACATCTCCACCGCACTGAATCGAATAATTGCCAATGATTTCGTATTTCTCTTTAAGACCTTTCATTATTCTTCTAATACCAGCTTTCGGTAGGCTAATTACGTATACGTGGGCCGCCTTAATAATGGTCACTCTTAAAAAGACGCTAATTTCTTTAATATTGTTAACATGCCACTTGGACTTTTTTTTGAGAAGTTAGAACAATTATTTTACTACATGACGTGGACAAGAAATTTTGAAGAAATTGCAATTGGTTTGAATTACAAATAAAATACTAAAAGCTGTTGTTTACGGTAAAACTTTCATTCACGTCGGTTGATGAGGAAAAAAAACTATCGTCATTGAAAGATGCAAGAATTCCTAGATTTATTACAGTTATAGTATTCATAATTTTCAATATTTTGCATTTTACCACGTTTTTATTAGCTCGCTTTCTTGTTTGTCTGTTTGTTCGGTACAAATTTTGCAATTGATTTTAAACTAACTTCCCGATGAGCTAGAGACTTGAAATTTTAAACATAGCTCAGAACTGGATGACAATGCAATATTTAAAAAAAATTTTTTAAAAAAGCCTATGCGTTCAGGAGATATAAATTATTAATAATTTGAACCTTTGCACCCCCCGCCGCGTGACGTAGTACGTCTTCGCGTTCAGCGTCCCCACTCTACTACGTGTTCCCACTCTGACTCATCCCCACTACACTGACCCGCTTCGCACCGAAGGAGCTCAGCGTGCGTCAGTGTGTGTTCAAGCTCCGTGCGGTGTTTACAAAGTTACTACGTATTATTATAGTATAATGTATGTTTACCAAGCGAAAGAACAGTTACACCGAAATTCTCCGTCGAACCTTTATCTTTGACATTTTACCACGGCGTTCGTTTTCGATATGACGCGTCGCAATACCGTCTGAAATTAACTACATGTCTCTGTTATAATCTCATCAAAATGTTCAAAATCGATTGTAAAATTTCGCACATATAAGGCTAAAAAGCAGAAAATAATTATTTAAATAAAAATAAATTTTAAAAAAATACCACGTTTTTAAAACGGACTAAAAAGTATAAAATGAAATTTTTAAAAACGCCACGTTTAAAAAACGGACTAAAAAGTATAAAATAATTTTTTCTAGCCCCATACAGATTCCTAACCCGGTACAGATAGTCCTGAAAATTTGTGATTGTGAATTTTGAATAGCTATGAAAATACTTGCAAGATTTAAAACGAAAAACGTGGGGCGTATGCAATAGATAATTGATGCACGAACACCTAAATCACTAACAATTTTATTGCACTGCAAATGATATGAACTGTTTTGCGAGTTTCCTCAGCGGCAGCTACTCTCTACACTCCTTACTATGTACTATCTTGCGCCCCACGTTTTTCGTTTTAAATCTTACAAGTATTTTCATAGCTATTCAAAATTCACAATCACAAATTTTCAGGACTATCTGTACGGGGTTAGGAATCTGTATGAGGCTAGAAGAAATTATTTTATACTTTTTAGTCCGTTTTTAAACGTGGCGTTTTTTAAGATTGTATATTATACTTTTTAGTCCGTTTTAAAAACTTGCTATTTTTTAAAATTTAGTTTTATTTAAATAATTTTTCAAAAGTGACGCATACAATTATCTTCTCTGGGGAAGAACAAATGGTCTGTTCTAGGTCAAACATGTTCATAAAAGGGGAATTTTTTCCCCGAGCATGAGTACTCTTTAAAAGAACAGAGACATGCCCTTCAACTCTCTTACTGTAGAAAAAAAATCACTCCATTTTAGCTGGGACTATTAAATTTCAGAATTTATTATCCACTCCAATGGGAACTTATAACATACGGACGTTTATCAAAACGTTCAAAACGGTTCCTTTCTTGAACAGAACCTATCAAAAAGTTGCATAACTTCTTCAATACCTGCTTATACGACTTACTGTGGGTGTCCCAACTTCCTGAGCGTTGCGCACAAGGGTTAAAAGTATAATTAGGGATATTATTATTTTCAAATTTACCTTGCCAGGCTTGTCCATGATGCGGCCAGTGAGCGACGCGTGATGACCGGTTGCGATGACGGCGCCCGACTTACACGACACGCATTGCCCCATATAGATGCGCCAACTTTGTCCCAGCACACTCTGAACGTTAGGAAACATTGATATTAACAACAATACAATCTTAAGCTATGTCCACACTGAAGGAACAGCGAGCAACATTTAGTTGACGTTGCAAGAATCATGAAAAAATCGCCGGTTTGATCGAATAAAAGAAGAAGGTTGCTCGATGTTGCTTCCGGTGTCGCTAGATGAAGAGAATTTACTCGAATTGAAGGGAAAAAGTTACCCTCTCCAGTATCGGATTAGTCACGTGACATCGTGACGGAACACGTCACGTGACCGAGCCGTGGCGAAAGCGTGGGGGGATAGCGTCGTGGAAGGGGAACGGTAGAGTGGGGACACAAGTCTTAATCTGGCGACTCTGATTGCTTCAGTGTAGGTATAGCTTTACACGACGAGTGAAAAAGTAACATTGTTACCATATGTCACCACTTCTATTTACAGAAATATACAGTTTGTTCTTAAGTTAGTGTGTTAGTAAATGCATAAATGAAATGTAACCTTAGCACTTAGTTACATAGCCTTTGATGTCAGCTGGGTGCCTGAAACGTTTAGGCATAATTGAAGTAATGTTTGTTACATCTTTTAACCCTCTGATAGTGGGAGTTGGGTCATTTATTCAAGGTTTTTAGCAGTCAAGTTAAATCGTCAGCTATTTATAATTATAATAATTTATAATTATTATAACTATTTATAATTATAAGCTATTCCACGTTGAAATGTTTTACCAAATGCAACGTACCTCCTTCATGAAATATTAAAACAATGCATACAATAAATATAAACTTCCTTCTTCTTCTAAAAAGAAACTATGGATAACAAAGAAATTCTAACCACTGTAACCATAATATAAATCGTAGTGCAAACCGTTACATTAACACTCCAAGACTTCAAGAGACTTGAACTTGACTATTATTTATTTAACAAATGATATCAGATATAAGTTTGCGTTCTTCTCAGTCTATCTCAGTGAAGCACAGTAGACTCCCTTACAACGTGATAGAAAAACTGTTTAAAAAGACTATTTCCGTAGTTAGTGTACAATCTTCTCAAATAATCATTTGTACATTTACTGTACATTTATTGTCATCTAAAATACATATACACAGTCTCTTTAAACAATTTCTTGGATCACGTTCTACGGGAGTCTACTGTATTAGAAGATACTACTGTATTGGAGCTTACAAAAAGATCCAGTTTTAATCCGTTCCATTACATGAATATTTTTGAATTAATTCAACTTTTCGGTGGAACGAAACTGTAGCCTATATGTAGCTGCAAATCGCACTTTGTTTCAACAAGCAAACGGAGTGGCTCGGCTAAACGCACGAGGCCGGCAATATTCGACGCGGTGATCGCCCCTTGCGCTGTTGAGACCAACAGAACCATTGAATGCAGAATGCAACTGCCGGTTTAGTACGATCGTCTTTGACTGCAGTGCAGCTCTGCTATGAATTCTGTCGTAGTGCAATCTGGACACATAACGCATTGAAACTTGTGTAGGAAAAAGCTATTTTGGCGTTATTTGTGGACTCAAGATCATGAAAAGTAGATTATTGAATTCGTCTTGACGTCAGCTATAACATTATGAAATAAAAAATGATCGGCCAAATACCCCACTATGCGGCGAACTCTGTCGTAGTGCAAACTGGACACATAACGCATTGAAACTTGTATAGGAAAAAGCTATTTTGGCGTTATTTGTGGACTCGAGATCACGAAAAGTAGATTATTGAATTCGTCCTGACGTCAGCTATAACATTATGAAATAAAAAATGATCGGCCAAATACCCCACTATGCGGCGAACTCTGTCGTAATGCAAACTGGCCACACAACGCATTGAAACTTGTATAGGAAAAAGCTATTTGGGCGTTATTTGTGGACTCAAGATCATGAAAAGTAGATTATTGAATTCGTCTTGACGTCAACTATTACATTATGAAATAAAAAATGATCGGCCACATACCCCACTATGCGGCGAACTCTGTCGTAGTGCAATCTGGACGCATAACGCATTGAAACTTGTGTAGGAAAAAGCTATTTTGGCGTTATTTGTGGACTCGGGATCATAGAAAGTAGATTATTGAATTCGTCTTGGCGTCAGCTATAACATTATGAAATAAAAAATGATAGGCCAAATACCCCACTATGCGGCGAACTCTGTCGTAGTGCAAACTGGACACATAACGCATTGAAACTTGTGTAGGAAAAAGCTATTTTGGAGTTATTTGTGGACTCAAGATCATGAAAAGTAGATTATTGAATTCGTCTTGACGTCAGCTATAACATTATGAAATAAAAAATGATCGGCCACATACCCCACTATGCGGCGAACTCTGTCGTAGTGCAAACTGGACACATAACGCATTGAAACTTGTATAGGAAAAAGCTATTTTGGCGTTATTTGTGGACTCAAGATCATGAAAAGTAGATTTTTGAATTCGTCTTGACGTCAGCTATAACATTATGAAATAAAAAATGATCGGCAAATACCCCACTATGCGGCGAACTCTGTCGTAGTGCAAACTGGACACATAACGCATTGAAACTTCTGTAGGAAAAAGCTATTTTGGCGTTATTTGTGGACTCGAGATCATAAAAAGTAGATTATTGGATTCGTCTTGACGTCAACTATAACATCATGAAATAAAAAATGATCGGCCAAATACCCAACTATGCGGCGAACTCTGTCGTAGTGCAATCTGGACACATAACGCATTGAAACTGGTGTAGGAAAAAGCTATTTGGGCGTTATTTGTGGACTCAAGATCATGAAAAGTAGATTATTGAATTCGTCTTGACGTCAGCTATAACATTATGAAATAAAAAATGATCGGCAAATACCCCACTATGCGGCGAACTCTGTCGTAGTGCAAACTGGACACATAACGCATTGAAACTTCTGTAGGAAAAAGCTATTTTGGCGTTATTTGTGGACTCGAGATCATAAAAAGTAGATTATTGAATTCGTCTTGACGTCAACTATAACATCATGAAATAAAAAATGATCGGCCAAATACCCCACTATGCAGCGAACAGTTGCACCGAGTTTTTGTACTTAAAATTGATTTGTGACGATGATGAAACTTTCTTATTTCTAATGATTTTTTTGTGAAACTTCTGCCATCATGTTCGTGATGCTCGATTATCCAAAGTGATCACTACATCGTATCGAACTGAAGTTGAGTTGACGTTCAAATTGAAGATGTACCGAAAATAATGAGCTGAAAGTTTTCAACAAATGTTCTGCGTACACGCATTTGGATCATGCTACGTATTGTTATCTCTTATTCGGAACAGAAAAATGCGTGCGAATCAGGACAAGAGGACTTCAAAGGAACCGTTGACTTACGATCCTGTTTCCTTGCGCCTGACCTTGCTGGTGCTAGATCCATTCTTTTAAAATGAACGCAATAGACACACTTCAATTCAGAGAATAATCTACATAATACCTCGGGTGTGATGGAATCAAGTAATTTGCACTCAGAAAAGCTGTTTCTGGATCGTATCGGATTTCTCAAGGCGGGCAATAAGCTTTTAATCGCATCTATCGATTTGAAATTGGAACGCCCTAGTATTTTGCACGAGAATCAAGACCAAAGATATTCGCGCTAGTTCACGAGTACCCGTAAGAATAATCGGACGCCGAGACAGGTAGCCAACATTTAAGGATCCCACAAACCAACGCGAATATCCTGCGGTCGCAGCGAATATTTCACGGTGAAGGATTCGTAACAGTGTAATTTACATAGCGGTTTATGTGTTGGTTCGCAGCAGCGCAATAACTTTTCTCTAACAAGGGTGGATTTTAGCTCAATAGTGAAGGAGATGATGAGTATAGATCGTGATTAGCAAAAGGTCCCATATCCGCAATACTTTCCCTGTAAAATCAACTTTTACATATATTTTAAATTTTCTTTAAGGGCCCAAATAAAAAAGTTTTAAAAAATGCCTTTTTTATTTTAGCACGTAACCTTGTAAATTATAATTTTTGTAAAATCTTTTTTACGTATCATTTCGTTAACCAATGCTTCTAATTGATTATAAAAAATCAGGTCGTTTAGTACAATTATAAAAAAGTTATTCTGTCTTAAAGGGTGTACGAATACTTTCTACACCCACTATGTATATGTATTTATTGCAAGACATGAGAATCAAACAGGAATTTATTTCTCTCTTCAGTGATTTGATTAAGTTGTAAGAAACGTATTGATACTCTTAAATTCTGGTAATCTTTTCATTGTTCGAAATAACACCCACCCATTTTTGCCATAAATGCATAAAATCCGCAGTCTAGTAATAAATAACAAAAGTTGATTTTACAGGAAGGAATTGCTTGTAGGATCTAAGTTGATCAGACATTTTTACTCCTCAGGATGAGTACTACAAGGCCACTATTATCAATTTCCAAATAAAATTTTGGAAGAGTATTCTGTACTATTTTTCTTAATTTACCAAAGATACGCAACCTCTTAAGATCGAATACCATCAGAGTATCGTTTATACTTTTTTCCTAACAATTTCGAAATTTTCTCGTGGAGACAATTTCGTTGAAAGTGGTGAACGATAACTATCGGACCGCAGCTTGCAAGTGATCGAAACGATACAGGTGAGAGGTAGAACCTTAGTGAGGAATTCAACCTTAAACACATGAAATCAACGGTGAAAGGTAGCGGTATACCATGATTCCGCGATGTGGGACGATAAATGGCATTGGCCCGATTCGCTCCATTCGAATATACGATTCCGAATCGAATGTTTAGGAACTTTTCAATTTCTTACACGTAGGAATCCTCCTTCGTGCATGACGATCATTGCTCGAACTCTAGTTCTAAGAATGTCTAAACTTTCAGATAGCTATCATTGTGAATCGGCGAGAAACAATTGAATGGGTATCTGGAAGAAGGGCCTATGTGAGATTTTTCAAATTTTATAAGAGCGAAATTAGGAACTTATTTTGCTTTAACAGTTATTGAAACAAACCGTAAAAAAAGTCTTTCAGTTTTCAGTCTTTTTTAATGGAAGAGGGGCCTATGGCATTTACAGCTGGTTTTTATTTTTGCAAATCACGTTTGAGTTCAAACGTGCGCTCCTATAAAATAAAAAAATCCTGACATAGGCCTTTTTCCAGACACCCAATCAATTGTTTCTTCTTCTTAATTAAATCACCTCACCAGAGGTCCAGCTGAACTTGCAATCTATGTGAAACATTTACCAATGGGTCACATGCAAATGTATTTCATTTATGTCTGGAAGAAGGGCCTATGTGAGGTTTTTTAAATTTTATAAGAGCACAATCAGGAACTTATTTTGCTTTAACATTTAATGAAACAAACCGTAAAAAAGTCTATCAGTTTTCAGTCTTTTTTAATGGAAGGGGGACCTTTGTCATTTACAGCTGGTTTTTATTACTGCAATTCACGTTTGAGTTCAAACTTGCACTCCCATAAAATTTAAAAAGCCTGACAGGTCCTTCTTGCAGACACACCCATACAATTGTTTCTTCTTCTTAATTAAATCAACTCGGAGGTCCAGCTGAACTTGCAATCTATGTGAAACATTTACCAATGTGTCACATGCAAATGTATTTCATTTGTGTCTGGAAGAAGGGCCTATGTGAGGTTTTTTAAATTTTATAAGAACGAAATTAGGAACTAATTTTGCTTTAACATTTAATGAAACAAACCGTAAAAAAGTCTTTCAGTTTTCAGTCTTTTTTAATGGAAGGGGGACCTTTGTCATTTACAGCTGGTTTTTATTTTTGCAATTCACGTTTGAGTTCAAACGTGCGCTCCAATAAAATTTAAAAAACCTGACATAGACCTTCTTCCAGACACCCATTCAATTGTTTCTTCTTCTTAATTAAATCAACTCGGATGTCCAGCTGAACTTGCAATCTATGTGAAACATTTACCAGTGTGTCACATGCAAATGTATTTCATTTGTGTCTGGAAGAAGGGCCCATGTGAGGTTTTTTAAATTTTATAAGAGCACAATTAGGAACTTATTTTGCTTTAACAGTTAATGAAACAAACCGTAAAAAAGTCTATCAGTTTTCAGTCTTTTTTAATGGAAGGGGGACCTTTGTCATTTACAGCTGGTTTTTATTACTGCAATTCACGTTTGAGTTCAAACTTGCACTCCCATAAAATTTAAAAAGCCTGGCAGGTCCTTTTTGCAGACACACCCATACAATTGTTTCTTCTTCTTAATTAAATCAACTCGGAGGTCCAGCTGAACTTGCAATCTATGTGAAACATTTACCAATGTGTCACATGCAAATGTATTTCATTTATGTCTGGAAGAAGGGCCTATGTGAGGTTTTTTAAATTTTATAAGAGCGAAATTAGGAACTTATTTTACTTTAACATTTAATGAAACAAACCGTAAAAAAGTCTATCAGTTTTCAGTTTTTTTTAATGGAAGAGGGGCCTATGGCATTTTCAGCTGGTTTTTATTATTGCAAACCACGTTTGAGTTCAAACTTGCACTTCTATAAAATTTAAAAAGCCTGACAGTTCCTTCTTGCAGACACACCCATACAATTGTTTCTTCTTCTTAATTAAATCAACTCGGAGGTCCAGCTGAACTTGCAATCTATGTGAAACATTTACCAATATGTCCAATGCAAATGTATTTCATTTGTGTCTGGAAGAAGGGCCCATGTGAGGTTTTTTAAATTTTATAAGAGCACAATTAGGAACTTATTTTGCTTTAACAGTTAATGAAACAAACCGTAAAAAAGTCTATCAGTTTTCAGTCTTTTTTAATGGAAGGGGGACCTTTGTCATTTACAGCTGGTTTTTATTACTGCAATTCACGTTTGAGTTCAAACTTGCACTCCCATAAAATTTAAAAAGCCTGGCAGGTCCTTTTTGCAGACACACCCATACAATTGTTTCTTCTTCTTAATTAAATCAACTCGGAGGTCCAGCTGAACTTGCAATCTATGTGAAACATTTACCAATGTGTCACATGCAAATGTATTTCATTTATGTCTGGAAGAAGGGCCTATGTGAGGTTTTTTAAATTTTATAAGAGCGAAATTAGGAACTTATTTTACTTTAACATTTAATGAAACAAACCGTAAAAAAGTCTATCAGTTTTCAGTTTTTTTTAATGGAAGAGGGGCCTATGGCATTTTCAGCTGGTTTTTATTATTGCAAACCACGTTTGAGTTCAAACTTGCACTTCTATAAAATTTAAAAAGCCTGACAGTTCCTTCTTGCAGACACACCCATACAATTGTTTCTTCTTCTTAATTAAATCAACTCGGAGGTCCAGCTGAACTTGCAATCTATGTGAAACATTTACCAATATGTCCAATGCAAATGTATTTCATTTGTGTCTGGAAGAAGGGCCTATGTGAGATTTTTCAAATTTTATAAGAGCGAAATTAGGAACTAATTTTGCTTTAACATTTAATGAAACAAACCGTAAAAAAGTCTATCAGTTTTCAGTCTTTTTTAATGAAAGGTGGACCTTTGTCATTTACAGCTGGTTTTTATTACTGCAATTCACGTTTGAGTTCAAACTTGCACTCCCATAAAATTTAAAAAGCCTAACAGGTCCTTCTTGCAGACACACCCATACAATTGTTTCTTCTTCTTAATTAAATCACCTCACCAGAGGTCCAGCTGAACTTGCAATCTATGTGAAACATTTACCAATATGTCCAATGCAAATGTATTTCATTTATGTCTGGAAGAAGGGCCTATGTGAGATTTTTCAAATTTTATAAGAGCGCAATTAGGAACTTATTTCGCTTTAACATTTAATGAAACAAACCGTAAAAAAGTCTATCAGTTTTCAGTTTTTTTTAATGGAAGAGGGGCCTATGGCATTTTCAGCTGGTTTTTATTATTGCAAACCACGTTTGAGTTCAAACTTGCACTTCTATAAAATTTAAAAAGCCTGACAGGTCCTTCTTGCAGACACACCCATACAATTGTTTCTTCTTCTTAATTAAATCAACTCGGAGGTCCAGCTGAACTTGCAATCTATGTGAAACATTTACCAATATGTCCAATGCAAATGTATTTCATTTGTGTCTGGAAGAAGGGCCTATGTGAGATTTTTCAAATTTTATAAGAGCGAAATTAGGAACTAATTTTGCTTTAACATTTAATGAAACAAACCGTAAAAAAGTCTATCAGTTTTCAGTCTTTTTTAATGAAAGGTGGACCTTTGTCATTTACAGCTGGTTTTTATTACTGCAATTCACGTTTGAGTTCAAACTTGCACTCCCATAAAATTTAAAAAGCCTAACAGGTCCTTCTTGCAGACACACCCATACAATTGTTTCTTCTTCTTAATTAAATCACCTCACCAGAGGTCCAGCTGAACTTGCAATCTATGTGAAACATTTACCAATGTGTCACATGCAAATGTATTTCATTTGTGTCTGGAAGAAGGGCCTATGTGAGGTTTTTTAAATTTTATAAGAACGAAATTAGGAACTAATTTTGCTTTAACATTTAATGAAACAAACCGTAAAAAAGTCTTTCAGTTTTCAGTCTTTTTTAATGGAAGGGGGACCTTTGTCATTTACAGCTGGTTTTTATTTTTGCAATTCACGTTTGAGTTCAAACGTGCGCTCCAATAAAATTTAAAAAACCTGACATAGACCTTCTTCCAGACACCCATTCAATTGTTTCTTCTTCTTAATTAAATCAACTCGGATGTCCAGCTGAACTTGCAATCTATGTGAAACATTTACCAGTGTGTCACATGCAAATGTATTTCATTTGTGTCTGGAAGAAGGGCCCATGTGAGGTTTTTTAAATTTTATAAGAGCACAATTAGGAACTTATTTTGCTTTAACAGTTAATGAAACAAACCGTAAAAAAGTCTATCAGTTTTCAGTCTTTTTTAATGGAAGGGGGACCTTTGTCATTTACAGCTGGTTTTTATTACTGCAATTCACGTTTGAGTTCAAACTTGCACTCCCATAAAATTTAAAAAGCCTGGCAGGTCCTTTTTGCAGACACACCCATACAATTGTTTCTTCTTCTTAATTAAATCAACTCGGAGGTCCAGCTGAACTTGCAATCTATGTGAAACATTTACCAATGTGTCACATGCAAATGTATTTCATTTATGTCTGGAAGAAGGGCCTATGTGAGGTTTTTTAAATTTTATAAGAGCGAAATTAGGAACTTATTTTACTTTAACATTTAATAAAACAAACCGTAAAAAAAGTCTTTCAGTTTTCAGTTTTTTTTTAATGGAAGGGGGACCTTTGTCATTTACAGCTGGTTTTTATTATTGCAATTCACGTTTGAGTTCAAACTTGCACTCCCATAAAATTTAAAAAGCCTGACAGGTCCTTTTTGCAGACACACCCATACAATTGTTTCTTCTTCTTAATTAAATCAACTCGGACGTCCAGCTGAACTTGCAATCTATGTGAAACATTTACCAATATGTCACGTGCAAATGTATTTCATTCGTGGTCTGATGTTTTACCGTTAATAGGATTTAAAATTTTTTGTCATCAACCTAAATTGAGAGATCAAGTAAAATTTAATTATCCTAAGAGAGCGATCGATCACAGAAGAATTCCAACCGCAATGGGCACACACAGTAACCAACATAATATCCACGTGGTGTACACCCTCGGGACGAGCGAGACCGTCTGGTATCACGATCGGTATATGAAAGATTCAAAGCGGTCGTAGAAACGCCAACTCTATTTTCGTGTAACGGATTCGAAAAATCGATTTGTTGCATAAATCAAAACGTGTCGGCCCGATTCGCAAAAATAACAACAGCCATTCACTGCGACGCGACTAAATTCGAACGAGCTTGGAAAAACACGTCTTTCCACTTTTATATTAAGTTGTAAATGACAGGCGCTATAATTGAAAAAAGATCGAATGCAATTAAAGAGAAATGTTTTCTCGTAGTTTAAGGATGTAAAATAACCGTTCCTCGAAAAAATCGATGCAAACTCTTTGATTACGACTTTTCCCATTTCGAGGTTTACTCCAAGTTATGAGAGTTGGCCTGAACATGCTAAAAATTATGTCATACTTTCGCTGCACTGTACAATTTTTTGTTTATACTTCTCCCAATACACTGTGGTTTCTTCCTGCATAACACGGCTGTCGCTTTATTACGTAAAACTACTGTAGATATACAGGGTGGTCCACATAACTCTGAACAGCTCAATATCTCCGTTACTTTTCGTTGTACAAAAAAACTTCGTAGGACAAAGTTACACTGTTTGAAGGGCCACATATAACGGCGTAAGGGAAAAAAAATTTCAAGGTCAGTTTTATGAGATTTCAAGGTTATCGATGTTTTTTTAAATGGAATGAGGTATTTTTTAATACATCAATCGACGCAGCTGGACATTCTTTATAAAAAAGTACTAACCTATGTATGTCGAAAAGTTAGTAGTTCAGGAGATATTTCAATGTAAATAATTCCAAAATACCATTACTGTCGTACTAAGGCGTTAGTGTTTACTTACTTGTGTATATTGAAGAGTTGAAGCTGAAATTGAAAAATTGACGTTGAAAATGAAATTGAAGATTTCAAATTAACGAACTGAAATTGAAAAATTTACGTCGCAATTGAAATTGAAAATGAAGTTGAAGAATTGATATTGAAATTGAAGCGGAAAGGTTGATATTGAAATTATAGTTGATATTAATGAAATCAAATTGAAAAATTGATGTTGAAATGGAAGAGTTGAAATTGAAGTTGAAATGGAAGAGTTGAAATTGAAAAATTGAAGTTGAAAATGAAATTGATGTTAGCGTTTACTTACTTGTGTAACGCCTTAGTACGACAGTAATGGTATTTTGGAGTTATTTAAATTGAAATATCTCCTGAACTGCTAACTTTTCGACATACATAGGTTAGTACTTTTTTATAAAGAATGTCTAGCTGCATCGATTGATGTATTAAAAAATACCTCATCCCATTTAAAAAAACATATATAACCTTGAAATCTCATAAAAATGACCTTGAAATTTTTTTTCCCTTAAACCGTTATATGTGGTCCTTCAAACAGTGTAACTTTGTCCTACGAAGTTTTTTTGTACAACAAAAAGTAACGGAGATATTGAGCTGTTCAGAGTTATGTGGGCCACCCTGTATAATATTTTGCAAGTTCTGTTCTCGCTGTTATATTTTGTAAGTTCTATTCTAACAAAAACTTTCACTTTCAAGAACTTCTTCTCGACTGTTCTCATCGGAACTTGTGATACATAACACATATACAGAACATATGTGATAGAACCTATTAAAGAGTCCTATAACTCTTTTGACCCCTGGCTTAATTCAAGGAAAGAGGACGTGGTGCCAGAATGCGCATCGAGATGCTTCAGATGGAGGACCCTACATATGTACATTATACATATGTATAGCATTCACATTCGGTACAATCGATACTGACCGAAATATTGGGAGTTCCGTGGCGAAAGCAAGAGAAACCTGCGTGTTGGAACAATGCAATCTTTTAAGCGTGAACCCATTGAAAAGAAAAAATCTCTCATTCAGTAGAGTCCTATAATCTTACACCATCTAGAAACACCAGTACAACCATTAAGAATGCTCTTTATTTAGTTCTCCATCATTTCGAAAACTAAAAGCTAGGTTATCAAACCATGTATGTAGTATATTTAATGTGTGTTACCATCGATCACCCTATTACCATTAAAAATAAGTTAAAACTAAGAGAAAGCGAAGAATTCGATAGAAAGATATTAAGTTCAGTCACATAGGATAAAAATGAAGAAGATTTTAGTATATTGTGCACCGTAACCTCTCTGTAAACAGGCGTGTATCAAAAATATTTGTTGATCGAGATGCCGTGTGCACCCGTGTTTACTCACAGAAAGAAAATTCCTGGCCCTATGCCTGGCTCGTTGTATAGACGTCTCAAAAACGCTGGAAAAAAATAAATCCCTTTTTGTATCAAAACTCATCGCGAATCCTGTGTTGAATTGCTCCTCGTGGATCGCGTTGAGTGTCTTTTTTTTAAATAATTCAGAACCGATACAGGATTATCCGCTTCATCTGGAAGCCTTACGGGCGAGAAGACTACACACAGAGAAGTGCTAATTAAATCAACCTTTCAAATTCATCGGATCAACATCCTATCAACACATATTTGTTTCGACGATATTACTCGAGATAAAAGAAGTAGGATTACTATGCAATCCCATACTATACGATAGATAGTAATAATAAAATTCCTATGACCTTATTTTTTATGTGGATAAAGTGCAATTGCACTTTATTCTTTGATGCAACCGAATTTTTTTATTGAACCAATCAATCCGTTTTTATATCCTACGTATAAAAGTACTAACCCAAGGTCATCGAAATGTCAATACTTCACGAGATATTTGACACTTCGTGTCAGAAACGTACTTTACGACGAAAGTAGCTTGTCCCAGTTCCCCGAATCACCCTGTATAATCTCGTCATTCATTGGTCTTCGGCGAGTTCTGTGACATTGCGTATCCTTTGACACTGTACGACGACCGTAACCCGAGGTGGATCGAACCCGATGACGCACGCGAGCAATACTCGAAGACAACAATGCAACGACCGCGAGCGCCGCTTACTAATGAAGATGAAATTTTTATTCGGATCCTCAATTACGTAAAGGGAACGTGGCCGATCGACTGGAAACGATTCCGTCGACTGACAAAAATTCGAACACCACCATAAATACCATAGTCCCTAGTCATCGAATTAATACCACTCTAAATTTTCAGCATTTTTCATGTTTTCCGTAAAATTAGAAGGTCTGTTGAAATTGTAATGATATAATTTATTCACTAGTAACACAATACACTACTACTGTACACAACACTATTAACAGATGTTAATATCTCGTATTTCCATTCTTTGCCTCGATGACAGCTTGTATCCTTTCCTTTGTATATGCTTTGTATATGCTTTGTATACATTGCTTTATCATATGCTTTTCATCTTCGTTATTTTCCCAAATATTTATCATTTTTATTTTCAACAATGTGGTGATCGGAGAGATGTAAACAAGTCTTTTGGGTAGGCTCCATTTTGGTTGGCCATGGGTGCACAGGGATGTTTTTCAATGAAAGTAACGCTGCGACAGATTTGGCTCTGTTACACGGTGCTCCATCGTGCATATATGTATATTGGGATCTCCGTGATCCTAAAGACGCATAAGAGTCTGTTTATATTCGCCAGAACAAGTCATCGGACAGAAACTTACTACCC
Organism: Lasioglossum pauxillum; assembly: GCA_933228785.1. Taxonomy (NCBI): domain Eukaryota; kingdom Metazoa; phylum Arthropoda; class Insecta; order Hymenoptera; family Halictidae; genus Lasioglossum; species Lasioglossum pauxillum. The sequence continues at coordinate 39,216,791 of OW121705.1, read as the reverse complement.
TGGTTTTATATCGAGTATTTTCCATATTTCTTCAATTTTCCAATATTTCTTCTCGAGGCTGTCGGTCCATCTAGCTCGAGCGTGTTGACGGTTCCCGGCTGTGCGTGGCACAAAAAAGAGGTGTTGCGCCAGACCTCTGGCTGGCTAATAGAAAGAGTCCTCTAAGGACTCTAAAACGGAAGGAGTTTACATTCATATACATTCATATTGTATGATTATAACCATAAAAGTGAAATTTTGTACGTGATCCTAATTCGATGACCAGGGACTGTAGAATTCTAACGCGGATTAGGTCAGTATTGAAAAATTCCTCTCGAGTCTCGCCAATGAACCTCACCTCCGAGACCAAGCACGCGTGAAAGAGATGACGTTGCACGAATGTAGTAATGGACATACACAATACGTGTCGCGAACTTGCTTGTCGCGCTTTTCTCACGTGCGCAGATTCGGATTTAAGCGGATATCTCTCTGCTACAGCCAATATTGCGGCACGATTCTAATTAAAGTGAATCATTCTTGTCCGACACATCACTCCGGTAACGTTTCGAATTTTATCTTGTACGTACACATTCAGCACATCCTTATTTTCGTACTTACTTTCATGACGTCTAAGTTAGGGGATATATATGTATTTATTTCATTGACTGACAAATTTCTCGCGACAAAAATAAAATAATAATATTCTTGCAGTTTAACATCCGCAGTTTAGCGATAACATTAAACACATACGAGTGATAATAGACTGCATTTAGAATGCAATCAAGAAGTTCATAATATACAGGATGTTTTGTAGTATAATGTTGCAAAAATAGTTTCGAATTAAAATTAAAATTCTTTCGTAGAGACAGGCTTATCATTCAATATTTATTAATCTCACTTAATTATACATATAACTAATTTAACCTTTACTTTAAAGAAAGTGTTCTCAAAAATTTCGTAAATTTCAAGTAAAATAAATAGTAAGTCATTGATTAATGGATAGCGGATTTTATGCATTTATGACAAAAGTGAGTAGATCGTAATTTAAAACAGTAAAAACTTTAGAAGAATTTAAAAATACTGTTACATTATTGTTAACCTGTTAAATATATTAAAAAAGAAAATAAATTTCTATTTCACTCCAGTTTGTCGTAAATCAGGTCAAAAAATGTTATTTTGCAAAAAGATCCGCTGTCTATTGATTAATCTGATACATTGTTACTTGAATAACACGAACTAAAAGTAAGATAAAGGAACAATAATGATTTCATTTTTGATTACTACTACTAAGAAATTGTTTGCTATTCCGTCAGTGAATTCTTCTCTGCAGAGTTACTGACCTAGCCCAAAAGTGTTCTAACGATAAACATATGCGATAGCCCACGTATCACCTGCCACACGGAAAGGAGCCCGGTTAATCTACCCGGGTGCAAGTTATACAAATGTCAAACGTCTAAAATGAAATGAAAGGACCAGTTTTATTCTGTCATATGTGATTGCGAATCAGAATTACGAAAAATCTATACAAATAATACTAACGATACCTGGCTAAGTTTATTTGTCTTAACTGGACATGATAAATATGATGCTGTAATGATTTGACTGAAAAACACTTGTCAAATTTCGCAAACGCAGGCAACAAAACGTTTCTATGGAAACAGCAGGAAGTTTGTATGCTTCGAACGGATGACAAGGAATTTCCATCGTTACACTCACCTCTCTCCTCGCAGTGTCGAATCTCTCAGGAAGTCGTGTGAATCGTATTCAAAGAATTAGAAAATTTCAGACCGACACCTATACCAGCAGTCAGAATACCTGTCCACCCCACTCCGACTTCACAAATGTTATGAGCATCGAGTGATTGGAGTGGGGTGGACAACTATTGTAATGAATAACAACGTGCCGACAACCGCCAATCGCGCGATAATAGAATGCCGCCTATATCCTCAGTTCACAGCGTGAAACACACTACTAAATACACCAGCTATCACTCGGCATATTCGATAGTACGAAACAGTATAGTTCCCCCACCAGGCATCAAACACCAATGAGCAAGCACTAAGGTAAGAGCATTCTTGACCCGTCAGCACCCTCTGTCGTCTGTTATTAGAATTGAATCTATCTTTTGTATCCACCTTTTACTCAAGCGATAGTGCTGGATCAAGCGGATCCGAACCAGTGTTGGGATATTGCACGGGTTTTTTAGCGTCAGTAACGTAAAAGTAAAAAAAAAAATATTCAATAAAATATGCTTGTCTAGATGTTTAGAACGTAAAAATACAATAAATTTAGTTTTATCGAATATTATGTTAGTTATATTTACAAGGTTTTAATACAAACAGTCATGCCCCCCTACTATAAAAATATAATTTCATAGAAATCGTAATCTGTAAGAAACAAAATATTGAGAAACACATACTGTAAACAAACATGTATTGCTTTCGAACAAATGTTTCTATCAATGTGTCCTAATAAACTAAATTAATTCATTTCTAACTCTTGGGGCTCTTGTTCGTCGTTAGATTCTTCCATCCTTATGTCTTGTTCTGCAGTTTCTTCTAATTTCTTCCTTTCCTTAAGACCAGCAGCAGGAGACCTTATAAGAGCTAAATCACGTTGAACTTCTTTCACGTCTCTCTCTTTTTCTAATTCACGTCCTTTACGTAACCGTTGCATTATGTGTAGATTCTGTCTCCTCTGTCTGATTGTTTCTACTTTCTTCATTGCCTCCACTGTCTTATTCCATAATTCCCTGTTATATTTGACAGGAATATTCCTCCTTCTTTCAAATTCAAAGGATGGATCCACTGCCAATTCCTTGCCAACTGTTTTCCTGTATGCCTTGGTCCATTTGACTTTCCTTGGATTTTTCTTCTTTTTGAAGGCAGCGTGACATTTCGAGCGACAAAATTTGAAGATCTATTTTTTAAAAAATTGAACATTACAAAGTGTACACGTAAATTTATGTTTATACGATGTTCATTATATGAAGTTTATATTGTGAAACAATGTATGTACACATAACCTAAAAATCGTCGCGTATAATAGAACGTTGATACTTTAAACGTAAATCGTTCATAAGCTATGATATTATAAATTGTCCCGTATAAAATGCTTACCTTACAATCATTTCTTACAAATTGGATTCCATGTCCCGGATAAATCCGGGACGAACAGAAATAACACGTTTCTATACGCATGTTTCACGAGGTTATGAAAACTGATGAAAACGCTGGCTAAAATTGGAAATCGGAGGCATGGAACATGCATCAACGATTATAGATGTAGTTGTCCAACTCAGTGTCGCCAGGTAGCTATATACCCGCACGCAATCTGAAATATATAGCACGAAACAGAGAGGATATCCTCTCTGCACGAAATGAATAAAAAAATACATTCAGTGATTGGTCTATTAACATGCCTTGTCTGTGATTGAACCTTGTGGAGTGTAAATAAGGAATAATAAGGATACCTAATATTATAATTTATTTCAAAATAATATATAATTGATATTAATATTTAGAGATATCAATATTAGAGATATATTTGTAAATACATTTGAAATTGGTAACGAAGTATGAAGATTAGAATAGTACCGTGACAAGTATGAAGTTTGGAAAAGTACCGTACACACAACAAAACTGAGCTCGAGATTTGAAAAGATCAAAATATTCGCCGCTGCATCAATCGATACCGATTCTTCAAATTTGATGAACTTATTTCGAGGCTGAGTTCGAACTTCGAACTGTTAGAACTGTTTTGACATTGTTAAGTCAAAAATATATATATGTCTTATTAAAAAATGACGACATCGAAAGAGTTGAATTTAGCCAGAAAAAGTCTTGTAGCCTCTCTTGGGGAGAATGCAAAAGTGTAAGACGTATTTAATATTACAAATTTATAATATTGAAGTAAAGGTTATTTGTCAGATACTCAAGGATCTTTAATTCTAACTTTGCATATATCTAAACCATCTTTAAATAGTATTTAAAATACCATTATCCTACAATTTTTTAATTTTGTTGACAGGTACTTTGAAAAAATGAAACTTTGGTTTCAAATGAAGGTAATTTAATGTCACTGTGAAATGTTTTATAATGCCTGATATCGTTGTTTTTCAAATAAGTATTATTGTTTCAGACAACAAAAGAAGAATTTGATTGCGAAGCAAGAAACATTATGACGGATGATCAAGTTCATCTTCATAATGAATTTCTTCTATGTTTATTCAATAAAGTGAGGGGATTAGCTGCTGCTACACCTAATCGTAAAATAGATAGAGACAAAGTCATTAAAGAGAAACGACTACGATTAAAACGCAAATATAAAACCGATAAATCAAACTTTGAGGTTTGTTAAATGAATATTCTAGAATTGTTTATTTCGATTGACATAATAGTATATTCTTTTTCTCTATTCCACATTTAGCCTGCAGATATGTATGTTGAAGTGCTAAATCAAACATCATCTCCCGTCGGAGATGAACCCATTGGAGCAAATCGATCTAGTGCACAAGAACTTGTATTACCAGATAGAACTTTCGTATTAGCAAGATTAATGCTCGCAGCATGGGAAAACAATATGGATGGAGCAGAAGAGAATACCGCACATATTGTTATAGCTGCGACACAGATCTTTTTAAAGAATATACTGACTGCAATATTTACTAGGAGAAAGGGATACGCAGTGCGAGAGAATTCATTCATTTATAATATTGGGGAACCTGTACCAAATTCTTGGAAAAGAAATTCTACTCATATATTACAATTATCAGATCAATTTCCAACGAAAATAGTAGATCCTTATGGTCAAGTACCTTCGATAAAACCAAATTATGAAGAGGCAGAACAAGCCACAGCTTTTGCTTACGCGTGTTCTCCGCAAACTATTCCGCCCCCATTAAAACCTGTTAGTACAGCTGATTTACAACGTACTCTCAAGGTAGGATAATAATTGAATAATAGTTGAATTTGTTGAGCATATTTAAACTACATCTCATATTTTATAAACTTAATCTTTTCTGTTTGCCAAATAGATTTACAAAAATCTGGTTAGTAATCATACTATATATGCTACAAACATGGAACGTTTATATACATACACCACGCATCCAACATGGGAAGATTTCGAAGCTAAAAAAATATTGTGCCGTCAAACTATGATGTAAATGTATATATATCAAAATGAATCTTGATAACTTAAAAAACTATAATTTATCTTTTTTATAAAATGTAAATATTTCACTAATAAAATTAATATACCAAAAACATGAGATGTATTTTGTTAATGTTTTTTCATAGATGCTTTATATTAATCTTTTTCTTTATTGAAAGAATTGTCTTTATTCATAATTATTTACATTGAAAAGTATGATTAAAACTTATTATAAGGATTATAATATTATGCCTTTGTAGAAAAGTTTAATATCTATAATTGCGGGGAACAAATCTTATTGTATTATATAGGGATTCGTTACTTTTTGTTATTTGCACCATTATTATAGACATTTAGTCTTCTGAATATGAAAAATATTTCATTTCTTGATGGAATCTCTGATATCTTTTATTTACATTCTTATCTGAAACTTTCCAGCTTTGGTAATGTATTTAACACCTTTAAAAGGTTTATATTTTTCTCCGTCCATGTCTAGCCGGTTAACTTTCAAACCAGATACTGCTAATTGATTGATTGTAAAATGTACCTAAAATGAAGGTTTAGTAACGTTTATTTTTAATATTGTAAGTTAGAACTTCCACTAGTATAAAAAATAGATAGTTACATTAATCGCAGGATTAGACTCCATTACACTAGCCGAATTTTGGATTGCAATCTGAAATATTTCCAAATTCGTATACTTATTTCCCAAGTATTTGTTTGATTATTTAATTTTCTATAAAAGTTTACATACCGAGCCCTTTAGATTGGGTAATTTGGAAACATCTATTCTTCCAATATCCCAAAACAGAATCTTGCTGACAGGATCAAATGAATATTTTCCCTGATTTGGTGTTAGAGTACAATTCAATACTACTTTTGGCATAGGAATTTCTAATGTTACATTTTCCACCTAAAATACACACATTTTAATATTTGATTAGCATGCGTGATAGTTATTATAAAAGAAATACATACAGTTCTGCCAATAGTTTGTTTTGGTCCAACTGTTATATCTAGTCTACCACCTCCTGGTTCTTTAAGACTAATATTGTGTCTCACATATATTGGAATAGCTACAATACTTTGTGATCCTATGTGGTAAGAAAGAAGTCGGAAATTACCATCTGGTGGAATAAAAGAAAGTATTCGTTTCGACTGGAAGAAGATCAGACATTTTATTAATAACACAAGTAATAAATTTGTTTGAGGGGGTAGACTCTCGCTTTCAGGATTGCAAGGGTGCGGGATGCGTCTTCTCATTTCTCAATAATGCAAAGATGGGGTTTTTCAATAGTGAAATCGTCCTCAAAAGCAGAGCTGTGGAGTTGGAGTCGGAGTTTGGAAGTAATTGCTGATCACTGGAGTCGGAGCTGGAGAAAGAAAAAGCTATATATCGACTCCTGGAGTCGGAGTCAGAGTCAGAAAAAAATATATCGACTCCGACTCCAGCTCCGGCTCTTTTGTTTACCAATAAACACAGGCTCAATTAGCAGAAGTTTAATGAAGCATGGTAATTCATTTACACCTATCCAAGAAGCTTGGAATGACCTTCCTATGGTTCTTATAGAAGAAATGATTCATTCAGTGCCAAAAAGATAAAAGATAGCCCTAAAAGCAACAAGTATCTCTATGAAATATTAGAGATTATATTAATTTACGAAAATGGAGACTTTATTGTTAGTATTCCTCAAATTGATACATATTTTCTAACTATTTCCTGAAAGTGAAAAAGTAACAGTTGCGTTGTGTTGAATGAGAGTTGTCTATTCCATGTTCTTAGATTTTAATACAATATTTCAACTATTTATTCAGTTTTGTTACTTTTAATTATTTTGAGTGCATATTTTTTCAATTTGGAGAGCCAGAGTCGGAATCGGAGTCGCAATCGGAATCGGAGTCGGAGTCGGAGTCGGAGTCGGAGTCGGATTCGGATTCAGAGTCAGAGGCAAACAGAAATAGGAGTTGGAGTTATGAATTTTGTCTACCGATTCCGCAGCCCCGTCCAATTTTTACGATTACGAGGCGTAATTTGCATTATTCGGAAGTATAAACCTGCAACGAAGCATAAACGTAAGAATAGGTCTTTTGTGGGGGATTGCGGCCTAGATTGATCTTTTATCTAGCACTTTTGACTACTGAAAAGCAACATCTTTGCATTATCAAGAAATGAGAAGTCGCGCCCTTGCAATCCTAGAAATGAGTCTACCCCCTTAAAATTATATGTATTCTTACCTCCCATCTTTTAAATCTAACACAAGGATGAAAACTAACATCGTCGAACAATCTGGGATTCATAAAAGAAAGTGTTAAATCTGGCATACCACTTAACTTTATGCAGCAATCGATCTGCAATTATAGTTTTACAATGCAAAAATGGTGCAGATTTATACCATTGCATGTATAATATAGAAACTTTCCATGTAACTTACATAGCCTTGAATTTCTGCAAATACAGTTGCTCCAGTTCTATCAATAATAGCATCTACTTCTTCTACAACATCAAAATATGCTTCATTATTTGTGTATTTCACACCTGTTCTCCTCCAAGGAACATTAGACAGCTGCCCGCTTGGTAATGTTGCGCTGACACTATAATTTTCATAAATATAATTAGAATCGAATAAGACTATGTTTAATTTCATGTTTCTTATAAGTGAACAATTCAAATATTTACTTGGATTTTCCTGTAACGGTATTTGCAATAGTTCTTAAGATGTTCGGTGGTTTAATAAGCTCCTTCAAAATATTGGATTCAGTAGCTAATGGAAAACCATTATCCAACATTTCATCTAACAACTCGTATACAACTACATAATTTTCTTTTATAATTGTTTCTGTACATTCGCTAAAGTAGTCTTCAAACGTATCCACTACTCTATGTAAAAATTCAATTACAAATAGTGGTGGAACTATAACATAAAAGTGTTAATTAAAATGGATCCTACAATTTGGATAATTCTAGTCAAATTTGATATATACCTTCTGTCATACATACAGCAACAAAGAACATATTACAGCGATATATACTGATTAGATAGTGATGAGGTGTAGCTATTACAGGTGGTGTATCTTCGGGAGACAAAACTCTTCGTTGTTGGTCAAAAAAATAATCACATAATGATCTAGCAACGGCACTCTTCCAATGCTTCTCCATGAACACATCCCTAAGTATGAAATTATATATTTCTCTCTTTAGAAAATCGAAAATAATTGTTCAACAAATCTTGTTTGCCACAAATAAACATGTTTAAACTGAATATCGAATGTATATAAGAGGAACACATGTAGATTTTTAACCAAATTCTTGTCAAATGTCACATCTGGTTTTTCACTTACGATTTCTTACTTACCCTGAAGAGTTTATAATAAATAAGCTGTGAATCATTTTCTAAAATTGATTATTTGTTAGAAAACGGAGAACAAAATTGCACGTTAATTTAATATTATTTCAATGCTCTAAATCCGTTTGACACATACTCGTGTATATACAAACTGTACAACCACTGATCATGAATCCGCGAGTTATCTATATTTATATGTGATTTGTATGCATTGAAACACGCATACTCTTAAAATGTTCTCGCAAAACTTCTTTAGCATAAATAAATGTAATTTAATTTGTATTCTGTCTAGTACGATATAAGAAATAACAACAATAAGGATAACAGAAAAGAATTAAAAATAATCAATTGCCAACCTATACAATTTTGTGACGTGTCATTCGGTATCTTTCATTTTCACTTTATATTTTTCATACCTATAAAATAACCTGATAATGGATGAAATTACGAGTTGGGAAGGAATAGAAAAAGACGGTAATTCATTTTTAATTATATTTCAAATTATATTTCGTAGCAATGTTTTTCACTCTTTGTTTAATTATTTTTTATGTTTTTCCCAGATTTCTTTAAACAATTTTTTGATGGTGAATCTAAGAAAGCTGATATCAATCAAGTCTTATCAGTAGCACAGCAAATAAACAAATTAGGACAAGGTAAATAAATAAATTAATATAATTAACAAATGAAGTGAATATATCACGTGATGTAAATGTCTTTTTATTTTAGCGATTGAAATATTAAATACTGAACTTCAGAAGCAGGTTTTAGCTAATCACGAAGATTTATTATCGCAGGCAACATGGGTTGAAAAGTTAGAAGGTGTACTCGCAATAATGCAATCTCATGTTCAGGTATGAATAAAATTGAATTATACGAAGGATATTACAGCATATTATGTTGATCTTATAATTGTTAAATAACATTCAAATTTTAGAGTCTGTTATCGGCTGTGGAACGCTTACGTGGAAAGATTGTTGATCCATTCAATAGAATTGAAAATCAAACTGTTGTTTTAGCAAGACTACACGAAACTTCTGACTTGCTACGAAGAGTGGCTAGAATGCAACATTTATCGAAACGTTTATATTCTCAAATGACAAATAATGTGCAAGGTCCAGATATTATAAAAGCTGCTAATAGCCTTCATGAGTTGGGTTAGTTAATTGATTGCTTCAGTATATCTATAATATTCTAAAATATCACACAAACAGCTGTTACTTTTAGAGCAACTGATGATGGATACAGACTTAAATGGCTTGGATGTAATTGCGGATGATCAACAAGCTGTTAAAGCTCATAGAACAACAGTACAAAGGATAGCAACTTATACTTTATCTCAAGGTTTACAAACAATGGATGGGACAAAAGTATATAAATTCATACTGATTTTTTAAGTATATTAGAACTTTTGTAATAACTAATTCTAAACTAATAACAAACAGGTTAGTACCGCGGTGCAAGTATTTCAAAATTTAGGAATTGTTAAAGGAGCTGTAGATAATATCATGGATTCTGCTATATTGGAAATTGAAAGAATTGCTACAGAATCTTTAGATTTGACTCTAGCAACGAATCAAGATTTTGGAAAGAGAGGAGCACCTGGACGAGCAGCAATTCCTGGTTTAGGATCATCTGGAAATTTACGCACACGAATTTGGGAAAATCTTGAAAGATTATTTCAAGATACTCTTTATACACAATGTTTACAAGTAATTAGAAATTCTTTTCTTAACTTTTGTGTACAACATTGTCCATTTATACATAAACTCTATTTGTTATTTCAGATTGAACTGTTACAAAGAATTCTATTAGAGTACCATGCAAAAGAATTAAATGAATTATCTCAAAAATTTTGGAATAGAATAAACGATTTACTTTCTAAAATATTAGTCGAACGTGCTCAAAGTAAGTATTAATTTAAATCATTTGTTTAACACATTCCCGCCGGCGTGTACCACCGGTGGCTCACAAGACATACACAAATAGCTGGCATCGTCGTGAACGTGTTTAAACATTAAAGATAATACGTTTTTATTTATAGGTTCCTCATTCGTTAAACAAGCATTAGAAGGCGAGTATCCAAAGTTTTTGAGAATCTTTCTAGATTTGAGTAAACGATTGAAGGAAAGATCACAAAATATTGGCATTTACAACATCAAGTAAGCTAGAAGATATTTCACTTGAATTACTCTTTTCACTTCAACAAAATAACATATTTGCGTTTCCGTTAGCCATAATGTATTGTCTCCATTTGAGAATGCATACCTATCACGTTCAGTATCACGCTTATTGGACCCAGTACATACTATGTTTTCTGGGGAAGGATTACCTACTCAAGATGAAATTGATGGCCTCATCCGTACAGTGACAAAGTAAAATAGATAATTTTTTTATGTCCATTTATAAATTTTAGTTTTTTATCTCATCGTTACTTCATTGTTTGTTTTTAGCGAACTAAGTGTATCACTAGTCGATGATGGTCTTTCAACAGTAGTTGCCCGCAATGTAGGCAAAGCTATAAGGCTTTTCTGTCTAAAGTGCGAACAGGGATTACACGTGGGAGGTGAAGCTAGTCAAGTAATTGATTCATGTACTACAGTACAGCAGACTAACGTGTCGCTTGCAAACCTACTTTATTATCTTTCCAATCAAATAAGTCGTGTTGTGGCGAATTTATCTACTGGTTTGCCATCGGAAGGAAGTAACATAATTTCTATAGCTCTGAAGGAAACAGATACATTAACGAAAAACATATTGTCACCGTTATTAGCTTCTATTAGCGATGCTATCGAAAGCATTATTTTAACTATGCACGACGATCCAGAATTTCGAGAGTAAGTGAATAAATAACTTGTGTTCACTTGTACTTTGAAACATATGTATGAATGATATAAAATAACCTGATGTTTCTCCAATATAGTCCAAGCAGTCCTCTAGGAAAAGAAATCAACTGTTCTTTGTATATGCGCGAGTTGCAAGGGTTTATTTTACGTTCTGTGAACACATTTCTTGTGCCCTACAAGAATCAAACCGTCGTTGCTGAATGGTAAATAAATTTCAGTTACAATGATTTATATTATACATCACGTGATACTAATTGATCGATTGTTATTTAAGCTGTAAGACGGTCGCTTCACGATGTATTGAACTATTTGTAAGACACGCTTGCTTACTAAGACCTTTAACAGATTTTGGAAAAGCGAAACTTATTGTTGACTTCAGTCAGGTATACTATTAGTAATAATAATTTGAAAAAAAATATCAAAATCGCAATATCATATTTTTGATTTTCGACTTATTTTATCTTGTACAGTAATATAGAGAGTCATCCCTTAAAATATTTATTATACGGAAATGGTTGAACAGCCTGTATGAAGGTAGAGCTCTAAGACAATATTTATTTCTGTTTAGATGGAAGTAGCTGTTTCTCCCTTGTGTAGAGGTGGACAATTGGGTTCATCAGAACAACAACAATACAGAACGTTACGAGCATTAAAAGTATTGCTTCCACTTACTCCGGAAGAAATTGTTAACAAAGTTGTAGATGGAGCAGGAGAAAGCGGAATACCTCGCTCCCTCGTTCTTCTGCATTTATTTTCTACAGCACCCCCCGAATTAGTATCTCCGCATCAGGTAAACTAGTATAAACAGTTTAGTATTTGCGCATAAAACATCAGATTTTTCATTTACAACTGTAGATTATCGAATGTCCGATAATTCCGATTCGAGTGAATGATTCATTGTTGTTTCAGAGTGCAAGTTGGTCCGTGGGACGATTATCCCAATGGATGGATAAACATCCAAATGAAAGAGACAGATTAGCTTTTTGTAGTGGACCACTAGAACGTTACCAATTAACTGTCAGGCAACATAATCTTCCATCATTTCATCCTTTGTTTCCATTAATGAAAAAATTAGCTAATTTGGATGATCACTAAAATGTACCTACAATATTTGTGAACATAATATTATATATAGACTGCAGATTTTTATGCAAATTCACATTTTCCTAATAAAGAATTATAAAACTGAGGTAAAGCAAAATATCATTTTGTCCACGTTAATAATTTTAATATATTGAAGATAATATGAAAAGGGAAAGAATTCGAATACAGTAATTATTTTATTATTCCGTAAAGATCCTTAGAAGTCGTAAATGCAAGAAAATCTGCAGTGTAGTTATATGTATTTTATCAAAAATTTTTCACATTTATAAGCAATAAAAGTACTACTCATTTCTGTATAGTATTTTATTAATGTAATATAAAAGTATAAATTTCGAAGAGATCAATATTTAAAAAAAATCTTTGTAAACTTACATTTTTATCACTTATTGATTAATCTCTGTACACACACTGTTTTAAATATGCCCATTCCAATGATGGTCATAATACTTACGGATAGTAATAATCTCCAATTATTATGTTTTTTTGGACCTATATATGTAGGTGGTATGCCAATATCGTTTTCCTTTTTTATCTGAGTTTAAAAAAGATATTTCAGAACTGTTCACGCTTTGTAATATGTATTTTGCATGCAATACTCACCCTTTTAGAAAGTGTTTTTAATAATATAAGCTCCTTCTTAAGTAAAGAAAGAGTTTTTTGTGTTTTTTTCAATACTTCTTCTAAATTTGCCATTTGTTCTGAAGTTAAGTGCACATTCTCGTCATTTGCTTTTGATAAACCATTTTTAATGTATTGAAAACTGGAACCTATAACTGCAACTTGTCTAGATGTAGTACCTAAGGAGACAACGCCGTCATATATTCTAGAAAAAAAAGAGAAAGATCAAACTTTTTTAACAAAAATTTTGTAATATTGAAGCTTTACAAAAGTTAGCATACGTATATGGTAAAGATTTATTAATAAGTCCAATACTGTGTATGCTCCACTTCTTTTTATGAAACTTATGAAGGTGATCCATAAACTGTGTCCTATGTGCCTTAATATCAATATTTAAATTGCATAGCTTGTCTTCACTTAGTTGTAAAAAACTCTTAAGGCTCATTCCTTCAAAATTAAGAGTATATTTTTCTAGGCCCATTCCATTTAACATTGTGTACACATCAAAATCTGTAGTGGTGGCATTGATATTATTCAATAATGGAAACATATCCTTCCAATCACATACTTTAGATATTTCAGTAACAGTTATTATTTCTTCTTCGTCAAAATCTAATAATGACAGTATCTATAACAATTATAAAAATATGACATATTTTAAATTACTTTAAATTGTTTGTCTTCAAATTGTTTACCTTATCATATCCTTTTACTGAAGCTATGTCCTTAGCAGTTAAATTACTGAGATCAGTTAATGTGGTATCAACTCCCTTCTCTATTAATAGTTTTACTATGTCCGGTTTGTTCGCTATTGTTGCATACATTAAAGCCTAAAATGAAACAAATACCCATCTAAATTTTTGTAAATTGACATTGTATTATTGTTATTATAAAAGACTCACGGTTTGGTTTCTATTATCACAAGCATTAACATTTTTGTCATATTTTAGTAATTCGTCCACAAATTCTAAGTCTTGTGATGCACACGCATACATCAGAGATGTTTGTCTATAACATAGATTATTTTGATAAGTTTTAAATTATAAAAAGTAATGATACAAAATATAAGAATACATTTAATATACTCCTATATTACCTTTGTTTATTGGTAGAATGTACATTAGCCTTTTCTTTCATGAGTAATGTTAGACATTTTATTCGGTTTTCTATTGTGCTTTTAGTGGAACTGCATAGGGCCATTAACGGATAATACCCATCTAAAATATTATTTATTTCAAGTCATAAAATACTTTTTTATTGTAATATAAGAAATTTTTTAAAATGTACCTTTATGTTTATTAACATTAGCACCATTTTTTATAAGATAATCAATAGTTTCTGCTTGAGCGCATGATGCAGCATATAGAAGCGGTGTCCAACCATTATATAAAAGGGTATTAATATCGTGTGCTACATATATACACACAATTATACAAAATTATTAGCAAATGTGATTTTATAAAAATAAATTAGCAGCAAATAGTATAATTTGTCAATGAAAAATAATTACATTCGAGATAGTCCTGAATAATTTGTAGATGACCTGACATACACGCATTGCTCACATGAAATTCAAAAGTATGTTCATCATCTCCATCTAAATATTTAGATTGTTTGTATCCATCCATGCTCTCTACTGAAGGTTTCTATAAATATCAACTATTGTTTACAGTCTGTACAAACATTATCATATATTGATACTTGTTATAAATAAATATATGTGTGCCGCACTTCTTAAATCCAAGTAAATTCTCTAATAGTTTTATATAAAAATTATTTTAAAAAAGAACCGGCACATCATTGTAGGTTAGTAGAAATATTTCAGTACCTTCACCGGGAAAGAATTATCATGATCTTCTAAATTGTGATTAGATATTTTAGTAGCTTTTGCATGGCTATTGTTCATTTTAATGATGAATTAACACGTAATATAAATACGCATTAATATAAATATATGTATTGTATTTATATACTTTTCACGTTCGTGTGTAAATACATATGTATGTTTTACATATGTATTGTATTTATATATGTAGTGTGCTATAAAAAATAGGCGCTGTTCATATAAATAGGTAACTATTGTCCTATTCTATTGTCTGTCATTGTAAGAAATGTATTAATAATCTTCTTTTTAATTCAATTCAAATAAATAATTAAAATATCGTCCAATAATTTACTTTTAATTATTAATGATATATACATATATACATATTGGATTGGAAGAAAGTAATTTCGGTATTGATTTTTTTATTCAAGATATTTTTTTTGTTCGATGATCTTTTGCCAAAAAGAATAAATAAGAAAATTTGAATAAAGAAATTCGACTTTCTTGCCAACCCAATATATTAGTTGCATATTGATGGGCTGTAAATAATTTTTTAACATTTATCCATCACATATAAATACCTAAACAAATAGGATATATTATGCAGCCACGTAAATATGTAGATGCAGCCGCTATATAGGTTATATGTATAAATACAGTATAAATAAATATGTAGGTATGCACTTTGCAAGATGATGGCTAGCAATTGCTAGCAATGGCTAGGCAAAGTGTTTACATTCTTCGGAGACAATTCTTTGGCCAATAGCGACAATGCGTAGCGATGCGACGGTGGCTAGGGCACCCAACGAACATCCACTGAATCACCCTGTACCTGCAGCGCTTAACCTAAAAGAGACAGTCGCCGGATACCTGTCTAAGAGTTCGGTTGTAATTGTATAATTTTTCATATCTGACAAAGTGAAATTCACGGTTTAATGCACACTTAAAAACTAAATTAACAGTAAGTGACATTAGATAGATATGTTGGTTTATTCATTTACAACTAAGAATTGAGTTTTGTGGTTTACAATATCCAATATTTACAAAACTGTTTTATCCACACGTTCGGTTCATCCATATTTTCTTTCTCACTCACTCACTCATTCCTACTCTGTCCTACTCTATTATTACCCTATTTATTGCGCTCTTTCCTATTCTAGTAAGTGACATTAGTAACTAGTAGTAGTAATATAAGCATTGATGTATTCTTATCAATAAAATTATTGATATATATTTATTTATTTTAATTCACAATTGTTCATATTTTATATATTATATAATTTTCTATGTTGTCAACGATAAGATTGCCCATTTCACCTTTCGCATAGTCCAACAAAATATATAGTGACAAAAACAGTAGGAAATATGAATTTACAGGACTGTGCACGTTATTGGTACCCGCGAGGTATCAGCTAAAACGAAATCAATTATATATTCTAGAAGAAAATTATTAAAACCGCTTCCATTTGTAATATATTTGCATTTTAATAGATGCATCCGTCCGTGCTCGTCGTATTCGACTTTGATCATACGATTAGCAATGATAATACCGATATCATCGCTCGTAAGCTGTTACCCCAGGAAAAATTAACGGACAATGTGAAGGAATTATATCGTACTAGCGGTTGGATCCCGTATATGGCGAAGATATTTGAATTGTTGCACAGCAGTTTAATCGATAGTAAACAAATCGAGAGAGCTATTATAAGTATACCATCGGTACCTGGTATCGAAACACTTCTAAGAGAGTTACATGTCCGAGGCTGTGAAATTATTATTATTAGCGATTCGAATACATTGTTCATTGGACAATGGTTAAGAAACAAAAAGTTAGATCACATTATTGCACAAGTATTTACAAATCCAGCGAGAGTTGATGACAACGGTGTAATAAGGATAGACATGTACCACGTACAAGATTCGTGCAAACTAAGCACCGTTAATTTATGTAAAGGTCAAATTCTAGAAAGTTATATGAAACAGCGGAAAAATGAAGGAGTAAACTTTGATCGAGTGGCATACGTTGGTGACGGAAAAAACGATTTATGCCCAAGTTTACGATTGACCGAGCGTGATTTCGTGTTTCCGCGACAAAATTACACGCTTATTAAAATATTGAATGGATCCGAGAAAATGGATATTCCAAAAATGAGAGCTCGTGTATTTCCTTGGAGCAATGGTATGCAAATTCTGGAAAAGTTAAAGGAAGAAGTATTTGAACACCCTTTGTAATTTTACATAGTATAGTAATATACTATAAGTATACTATAAGTAATTTTACTATAAGTATAAACAATTGTTATAAACAATGTGATTTTAAAGATATCAGCATGAAAGTTCTAATCTATAAATAATAATAAAGCAAAATACACAATTATAATCTACAGTTCGTTCAACGAGTCGAGACAGTATAGCTGCGTAAACAAATGCGCGTGATGACCACTCATTAGGTGCGACAAAGTCGAAATATAGAAACATATTTTATGTTTCTATGTATTGATTCGTTTCGTTAAACGAACTTTGCCAAATATTCCTTTATTATGTATGTTATTCCCCATATTTTTCATATTGTTGTTCCTACTGGCTCGTAGCGCTATCTTACAACGAATATATTAATTGTAAGGTGCATAGCGAGCCGTTATAGAAAGTGAGTGTCGTGTTTTGTTTAACTATGATATGTTTATAAATCAGACGTTTTCGAGAAAAAATATGAATACACGGAGGATAGACGACACAAACAACACTTGCCACGTGGGCAATCACATAAATGTTCGTGCTAAATATGTATTATTTGTTTGTTCTTTGCATTGGTACTCAGATAGCATACCGGCTCGATTTTGGCCGGGCCCCTGTGCGTGTCAATGCGCGCATGCCACCTGCAGGGGCTCGAGCCCAGGGCCTGCAGGCCGCGCCGATATTCGGCCCATTTGCAAAATTGCAAGGGTGCGGGATTCGCGTTCTCATTTCGTGATAATACAAACACGGGGTTTTGTCAGTAGTCAAAAACGCCAGATAAAAGATCAATCTAGGCAAATTGACCTCAAAAGTCTTATTATTTTACTTTAACGACTTCTGCCACATTCATGCGACCCGCCTTGTGTTCTGTATACATATACTGGCATCGGCCTGATTGGCCACACTAGTGTGACCATGCTGCCCTCTCAAAAACAGATCCTGAGCTCGAGTTTTTGCAGGTGATATGCGGCACATTGGTGCGCACAGGGGCCCGAACAAAATCGACCTGCCTGGGCCCTGGGCCTCGAGCAGCTCCAAGCGTTGTGTTTGCCCGTAACCTGCAGGTCAGGGGCTCTGCAGGCTGGGTCAGCTGGTAGTTATGCCAGGCTGTGCTATCTGGGTACATATTTACCAATATTTACAGTCGAGGACAGTAAATCGCATAACTTTTTTAAAACAGGTCCAAAGGACTTGAATTTTTTAAAGATGTTAGACCAACTACATAGTTTGCTAGAGAATGAATAAACAATAATTTGTTTAGATTGCAATTGGTAGGAATCATACAAAATTTTAAAAATGATGTTTTGTCAACTTTTTTATTTGAGCCTGTAACGATAATTTAAAAAATGCGTTTTGTAGATTTCGTTAACTCATAATTATATGCATACCGAAAGTTTTAACAAAATTGGCCAACATTGCAATGAGCTACATATATATATACGTTTATAAGAGGGTAAAAGTCGCACATTTTCAGGCTTGTTAGGGCATTTCGCCCTTAAGGACTATAGTCGGTCTAACATCTTTAAAAAATTCAAGTCCTTTGGACCAGTTTCAGTGATTAAGTTGACCAGTTTAAGTGAATTCCCGTCGATAGAAACGATAACAACAAATAATAGTAATATGTATCGTACTTCCACATCCACTGTTTTGCACCGTTTCATTGTTTTCCGACACAAACAAGGCTAGAGGGAGAAACATATCGAAACTAAACATGCATGTATTTAGATATATTTTATTAGAAGGGCCGATGTGGTATACAATTACATTTTAAATTACAAGATGCGCGCGCATTATTTAGGTTAGGTTAATCTTATGACGTGCGCGATATGTGTATGTAGTTGCGCGTCGCTATTGTTAATTATTGTCTTATTATTACTGTCGGGCGTCGGCAAAAGTTTATCTTTCGTTCTGAACAAGTTTTGCTGCATAACAAAGAAATATGGATTGACAAATAATCGTGATCTTGTATAAGATACCATTAGTCACAATCGAAAAGTAACATTACATGAACATTCTGTGTATCAGCTTTGGTAAGTGAATTTCAATATCTATTCTCTTGCTATCGTATTAGACATTGTAAAATAATAATAAATCACAATTTTGTTAAAAAAGAATAATATTTATTTTCCATTGTTGCAGTACTGTTAGAATAAATATAATATACGTAAATGTAACTTTCAATTGCATAATAACAACACATCAAGTATTGGTAGTTTCATAATTCAGAATTAATGATAACAAATTGTGGATGTAACATTTCTAAGAAAAGCTAAAAATGTATGTCACGATAAAAATTGTTCATTGTGTAAATTATTTTTAGTGAGTAGCAGATATGTAGCGTGGACATAATTTATACGATGGGATGAATACTATTTGTCTTTGTAATACTTGCATTAATATCTTGTAATTTTATCATTTTAAGATTGAATGAATTTCGTATGATACTAAACGTGACGGCGAATAAGTATGTAATATCAATTAACCATTCTGGTGCAGAAACTTGTGCAAATATTTTAGATAATACTTCAAAAAGTATTGGTGTCCATAATATTGTTCCACAAAATAAAGACATTTTGATGGTGTCAAGAAGTTTTATAGTATTTTTCATTTGTATAATCATATTTAATTGAATTCTTCTCTTATCAAATTCATAGCCCTCGTCTTGTTCATTCTGTCTTTCTGTGGAATTTTCATGAAATATTTCTATTTGTTCTAAAGCAGCAACATTTTCCTGCACTTTCTTTCTAATTTCTTCAGAGTCAATAGAATCTTGTTTCGATGTAGAAGCACCTTTAGAATCTATAGTTTCGTTGGAACTTGTGCTATTAATATTGTTTATTATTACACTATCGTTGGATGTATTTGACAATATATCATTTTTTGCTTTCAGTTTATCCAATACAAGTTGACAGTTTAATTTTCCATGTTGATGTAAGATTGTACAGAACAAAATTGGCAAAAAATATATTACAAATAGAAGCAAAAGTAAATACAGTTTTAAAAATTGTACTGGTATCGAATATTTCTCCATTACATATATGGAAGTTTCGTTCGGTACATTATTACTTTTGTAAGTAATGAATTGAATAACTGAAGAAAGATTAGATTTGTTTGTTATAGAATTATGATTAAAATCTTGTTCTAAGACTCTATGTTTTGGCTGTTTCTTGTTATTTTGCTGATTATATCTGTTTTTCATTGTATAATGTACAGCATTATGAATACGTTTAAGTATTTCAGCATATATTTCATCATTGGTGATTACCGATACGTTATTTGTTGTATTTGGTTCTACAATTTCGTCAACAGTTTTCACATTATTTGTTGGAAGTATATTAAATATTGATGTCTGAGTAGTGCTTATAATAATTTCATTATCTGAATTATCCTCTTGAACTGATATATTTTTAGAAGAATTTGTCATTAAATAATTGAATAATTGTTCCTCTTTATCATATTCACTAGTATTATTGTCTGATTGTATATCACTTGGTAAATTTTCATTGTCTGAATTTGTTAAATTAAAAGCACTTTCATATTGTATTGTCATTGTTTCATCCATAGATCTTTCTGTGCTATATACATTGTCATCGCTATGTTTCCAAATTTCTGTATGTGTATCATGTTCTAAGTCTTCCATTGTGTCAAATAGTTCGGTGGTATTATAAGGTTCTATGTGGCTAATATATTGCGAGGTATTATATGTGTTATCTAATGCAGAATGTACAATGCTGTGTACTTTAGATATTATTTCATTCACCTGTACGTTTGATGTGTTTAATAATTCAATATCGTTAGTATAGTTCTTCTGCAGAGATATTGCATAGAAACTAGAATAATCTTGCACAGTATTCACAACTTTTGCACTATTATGATAACCACCAAACAGAAAATAATTTCCAGAACACCTTGGATTTTCTGTATCCTTAACGAAACTTACATTAGCGTATACAATTGGATATAGAAGTCCTGTTACAGCAATTGGTGCAATCCACTGATTGATTACGAATATTATAACAATCATTTTGTTATACTGAATGGCTTCTAGTAATTTTCTCTGGTAACGTTGTATTAATGTAGGCTTTAAATCAAATTCCTTGCATTCAATTGTCTCGCATTTTTCTATACTCTGCAAGTCTGATTTGTTTACCTTATTATCTTTTTCAATAGATTTTTGTAATTGACATGATTTGTAACATTGACTTTTAAGACTAGATACATTCAGATTGGATTGTGCAGAAAACGTTAGCAGAGACATGAAAGAATTTGTGAATGGTATAAGGAACATTCCATTGTGTAATATTATATGCATGATATTGCATTCACGAGTTGTATTAGAATTATTTTGTAATAGTTTATGAAATTCTATAAAATTATCTTCCTGATCTTTCCCATACCACGTGTTATTGTTTGAAATTATCTGATCCAAAATTTGTATATCTGTCTCCATATAATTGATAAGCAATATGCCTGCTGTAAGTATGGAAAATAACACATCAGACATAGATAAAATATACATCGACGTATACGTCCACTGTTTAAATTGCCTTTTTAACAGTATCACAATTGTAATAAAACTGAACAACAACAATGTGTATGCTCCTATACTGAGAATAATAGAATTCATAATGCAAAAACTTGAGTAGTTAATTTAGCAACTTCTTTGCTCTACGAAGTTTAAAACAGTACTGTTGAATAGGGACTGATACATGGGTATTATACTTTGATAAACTGTGTCATGCATGAGGGTGTCTATATAACTGTTGCACATTTTAGATACAAAAGTATGAGACTATGAGGGCAGGTAGATTATTTATCTATGCAATTACAAATGCTGGTATTAGCTATATATGTAAACCTTAAATATCATTATCTTAAAAGTTCAATTTTTAAGGCTTTTCTCCCGACCAACTGTAACTTTTTATATTCTATTCTATCGATGTCTATAAAAGTAACATTAATGTGACTTTAATAAATAAGAAATATTTCCTAAATTAAAGTAAACTATATGTAAACTTGGTGTCTATTTTTCATATTTTTTAGTACCTACTCATTACAATGTCTATACGTCGGAAAACTGATCCGTTTATGACGCAACGGATATGGGATGCCATAAAAATAACTGTACACCAAAGGAGTTTGCCCAGTAATGATCGTATGGTACGACATCTTGCTCGGGTGTATGGAATTACAGAACAAGAAGCACAGGAAGAATTAAATAAAGCAGTTGATGATGGGCTTGTTTTTCTGAAGAAAGTACCAACAAAGAGTGGTATAGAGCAAGAAAGTTATAGACTACCAACAGACATTATAAGCACTGATAATCATGATTGGTACTGTTGCAAATGCTACAAAGCTGGAGCAGTAGAATGTTGTCAGCAGTGTTACAGAGTTTATCATTCTGAATGCCACACACCAAGTACAGCTAAATTAAAAATATGTAATTTTTGTGAAGTAAGTATATAATTTTACAATTAACGTATTCCAACTTATTACAACACTCGTTATTGACTTGCTCATTTGAACGAACTAATTATTACTCCATAGTTTGTATATACATAAAATAGGAATGAATGTTTCAGAGTATAAACAGTGACACGTACCCAGATAAACTCGATCTCAACCATATTCTGAGTTTTACTTGCGGTCATCTGAAAGCAAAACTGCCACCAGAAATTACAAATCGTGCAATCGTTTTTAACAATGAACCAATTACACCAGCTAATAAATACTCGGGTCCAACTTGGATTAGCGAAGGTGAAGACGCATGGCGACCAAGTTTTCTCATAAAACATCATATGGACTTGGCGATAATGGATTCAAAAATTAAAAAGAACGAATATAATAATCTCGCAGAATTTCAAGCTGATGCACATAATATATTGCACAATATTATTGTGTACCATGGAGGTATGAATTGATGATAAGATAAAATTTCTTGTATAAAACTAATACAGGCTGAACTTCCGAAAACATCAAAAATCGTTGTTGCAATCATCATTTCAGTCGAAAAAGAACCTATTTCCAAAATTTCATCCAATTCAGAGCATGGATGTTTTCGGAAGTACAGCCGTAATATGTAGTAAAGTAATAGATTAAATTTCTATGTTTAGCTCATAGCGTGATTGGAGAAATGGGTAATACAATGTACCAAGACTGCTGCTATGATCTTCAAGAAATACGTCGTTGTTCCGACTGTTATAGAATATCAAACGAGAAGTCCGAAAAAATGTGGTTTTGTATACCCTGCAACCCACCACATCAGCTAGTTTACGCAAAACAAAAGGGATATCCATACTGGCCGGCTAAAGTTATGCAATCCAATGGCAACATTTATGATGTCCGGTTTTTTGGTGGTCATCACATGCGTGCCAACATCGAAAAGATGTTCATACGTCCAATCACAACGAGTCTGCAAAGTTTACAGGTAAAGATAAACCGCAAATATTGTCCAGAGTACCACGCGAAATTGTCACGCGAACACTGTGAAATTCTCGGTTTAGGTTACACGCCATTTACCGTGTATCATATCACTGACACAATAGAAGAGAACCGTTGAGAGAAAGCAAATTTAGAAATTGTTGTTGCACTTGCATAGGTATATTATTATGTTAACAACGAATTCTTGCATAGCCTTCGGAAAAAGGAAAGTGGAAAGAAATGAAGGTATGCACATACAGCAGCCTAAAGTGTAAAATTAATTTCTCACCACTACGTTTCATTGTGCAGTCGCAAGGGAAATTAACATTTCTTAAAACGTGCACAATTTACCTTTCATAGATAAAGAGATCCACTGCATGGAACAGAGCGTTTGAAGAGCTGAAGCATCATCAGAACTTGCTGCAGAAGTTGGGCAAGAGCATTGAAGACTTGGATATCGACGACGATATTGATGGCCCGAAACCAACGAAGATCCGCAATATGTCATCAGGTTCAAAATTTACGGCGAACAATTCTAATCCTGCCAAACAACTTTTTAAAGATTTAAGAGTCAAAGTTGAACGTCTTAGCTCAGATGGCCACGGTGAACTGCTACCGAGTCAAGAGACAAAAGAAACTGAAGAAAAATCTTCAGTAAGTAAAGATGAGGGCGAAGAAAGACAAGTTCCCTGTTTACCAGTAGCAGAAGATGAACCTGCAAGAGGAATATCCAGTACCTGTCCCCAGGGTTTGAAGAAAGAAGGTTCACAAGAAGACATGGTTACATCTAGTTCCCAGGAACCAAGATCGAAATGTGTTCTTGTACAAACAGAACAGATACAAACCGAAACACTACCAGCAAAGGTACAAGATATACAAATTAAACCATAGTAAAGAACAATATAATTCTGAAATAAATATTTAATGTTGGTGAACATTATAAATTAAATTGTAATTGTAGTAACAGAGGAGAAGAAAAGAATGTTCTTCGCTATAATTATTTATTTGTAATATCATATGTATTTGTTAATACAATATATTAATGATGCATTTTGTACAGATAAAAAGAGAACGCAGAACGTCTGAACAACCTACCACGACAACATTAGAGAAATTACGTCGAGAATTAGAACTAGAAAAGTGTAAAGAGTTAGAGAAATTACAAGCTGAACATGCCAAAGAAGTGCGGCAGCTTACAGACAGACATCAACAAATCATATCTGAGATAAAAAAGAAACAATGGGTAATGATCTTTCACTGTTTTCTTTATACGTGTATGTATACAGGGTCTCGTAACATGACGACTTCAAGTAACTTGTAAGTTATTTGTTGTAAGCAACAATTTTACGAACAAATGTTGCATGGTTTCCAGGATGACTTGGAGTCGTCACGTTACGAGACTCGCCCTATATATAGCAAACTTATTATGCATAAATTCTAACAAAATTGATGATTTTAGTGTTACAATTGTGAAGCTGAAGCTATATACCATTGTTGTTGGAATACTGCATACTGCAGTACCGATTGTCAACAAGTTCATTGGCAACGTGAACATAAAAGAGTTTGTCGACGTAAACGTTAATTAAGCGTTAATATGCAACACATATATTAATCAAGAAATAAGCCCGCGGAAGAAGTTAAAAAAACATCTGCTATGATTGTAAAAAGAAAAAGATACATTGTAGAAGCACATTAATATATTCTTGACACCAATTTGACAAGCTTTCGTAAACGTTCTCCTTAAGTGGAAGTACTTGTAATATGTATACAAGCAAATGTTTAAAGGCTGTTCTTGTTTTTCTGCTTCTAAATCTTTAATGTTATTGCTGAACGAGTATGATGTTTTATAGTTTAAAAAAACTTAAGATAAAATGCAATAATTTAATAAAACATATATATAGGAACATATAATACAAATATTACACAAAAGATTTAAATTGTTTTTCTTAATACAAAGGTTTGTACAAAAAAAAAGTTTATTCTTGTCAAATTAAAGAAATAATGTTGCCTGTACAAAATATTTTTTCAAAGCGTGTTCGCACGACATATGTATGTATACATATTGACAAAAGTAATATGATGTGAAATATAAAAAACATACATTTATTTACTTGTGTTATTGTTTCGTAGATGTCCATTTAGCTTGTAAGTATGATAATGAAATAAGTCAAATACATATTTTATTATTATATTATAATAAAACCTTGTACAATATATTTATTCGTTATAGATTACGTAATTCCTATTGATAAAACCAAACTTGTATAAAAACATTTTTTAAAAAATAATTTTCAATCTTGGTCACACAGTCGTATAAAGAAAACTTTATAAAAAATTAACAATAAAATTCGTAAAAACTAACTATTAAAATAGTGTGAAATGAAAAGATTTCACAGAATTTTGTACAGAAGAAATAATTGTCACTTTACCATTTCAATACATAGCGCGTTCCTATATTTTTTATATACAATTGAATTCTACTTGTAGATAGATGGTTAAAATTATTATTCAGCAATTATATGAACCTAGATATTTTGCGTTACTTTGACTTCATCACCGACTACAGCCATAGCCATTCTACCTTTTTCTGTGCTTTCATTAACTTGTACATAATCTGTAGTATCTATGTTAATTGATTTCATTTTTTCTAACAATTGTAATTCACTGGGTTCCAATTTCTCTCCAAGCTGCCTGAGTGCATTTAACACTTCACTACGCTGACGGTCGCCAGCTTCTTTATTCAATTTTCCAAGTTTAATGTCACAATCTATTTGTGATAAACGTCCTTTAAGTTGTGTTGTTTCTCGCCTTCCAAACATTCTTATAACTGCAGGAGTTTTGAATTCTTTACTTATTGCTGCCTTTGTGGCCTATTTCATGAAAATATGTTTCAATGAGTATTCATTTCTGATATCTAATAATGTTTCTTATATATTGATTTTTATACTTATAACATACCAATTGTATAGCACTTAATTCATCGATTAACGTTGTATCACCAGATATCATTCTTTTTAAACTTTCATTAAACTCTTCTAAATCTTCTTTTGTAAGTTCCATAGCATTTTCATATGCTTCTTCGTCTAATTCATTCCTATTAAAACAATAAGCTTTATAAAACACATGTATCTTGTATATAATAAATATAATAATTCCTAATATATACCGGATTTCTTCGATATCCTCTAATTGTTGCACTAGCCTGTCCAATTGTGCTTCTAAATTCTTTCTTAACTTTTCAGTTTCTAGCTTACCGTGAGAACCCATTTTTAATGCATAAAATAGAAAGGGCACAACTCTACAACTAAGAATGAAAAGAAATTTTAATGATTTTATAAAATTAGTACAAAAATTTAATGACTGAAAATTTAATAACTTTACTATAACTACCTTTATAACTTTTTCTTTCAAAAATTTGTCGACTGAGTATCCGTAATTAAACATTTAATAATGGTCGTATGTCGCCAAATTTTCACTTCTGCTTTCCGAGAAGTTCATATGAAAAACGGCATCACTATCTATGGTACAGATTACTTGATAAGATGACAGATTTTTTGACTAGTAAACATTATTTACGTGAAACCAGTTGTACTCCATGAATGTGGCTTCAGAATTTCACTATGTCAAGAACATATACGCGTGTATACAAGGTGTGTTCCTCTTTTCATTCATAAAAATGAAACTCAAAAGCATATTACTAAAATATAATATGTACGTGCGCAATTGATTGAAATGATGAAAAAATGTAAAACCTTCACTACCTATATGATGACAGTAACTTTTTATGTAAAATGCGTTCCATGTTCCATATTTCAACTATAATTTTCTATAACATATATTATACTTCGAATAGTGCCGGGCTTTGCAACGTTTCTATGTAATTCTTTGTATACAAATTCCACATTCTTTTTATCTAAGTAGTCTAAACAGTGGTTTATAGAAATTGATAGAGATATTGTTTAAAAAAACGGCAATGCCGAGGGTAAGTTATTGTGCCTAAATTGTCCAAATTGCTGTGTATCATATAATATTCCATATCATGAACCACAAACCACGTGTTGAGCGCATCACAGAATGTTATGTGTGAAAGCTGAATGATTGATATAAGTTTCTGTTTTCTCCTAAACTCTTGGACCTCATTTTTTTGAAAAATTATTTCACAGGCATTCTACATTTGATTATTAGTTTGCAATAAATTAAAATTTTACAATAACAAATGTATACTAATCAAATATTCGAGTGTAAGTTGGGAGAATAGTTATAATTACATAAAAATATAATAATAAAGTGAAAAAAATAGTAATAACATGAACAACCAATGAAACATTTACATGATCTATTCTATGTTCATTTCATAGTTCGTGCCAAGTAAATGATTGGTCGGTGGTACAATTTTGTTTCTCTACGTTACCACAAAGCCGTTTATATCGTTCAAAAAAAAAATAGTACCTTTCGGAAGAATTAATTAATATACATATAACCGCGATGATTTATAATTAAATAATTTGATAAATACCGTTTATCATTGATTTTATAATCCGTGTTGAATGGCATAGCGGCGGTTTGCAAGAAATTAATACTTTTGTATCACCGTTACGAAACGTTAGATACAATACGAGGAAATGGGAAGAAAGGCGTGCTGTGGTTGTGCTCAATGTATGGTGCGCGTCGCTTCTTTTTTCTTACAAGAAAACAAGTCAGTTACTGTTTGTCAGACAATTTACGCGACATTTTAGGCGGGTAGAACGGCGTAGGTACGGCTGCTGACAATAATTTATTAGTATTGTGGAAAAGTACGTGACCGTGCGCAGTTGAATACTGCAACCGCGCGCGAATCTTTAGTAAAAGAAAGTGATAAGAACGTAAACACTTTCAGTCGAATGAATCAACGTACAAAGACGGCGTGAGAAGCAGTCGTACGATTTTTACAACGAATACGAAGGGGAAACAGTGTTATTTTAAGAAAAACGAACCTGCGGAAGAACAGGATATGAAGTGTTGTGCATGAATTGGCCGTGACTAAAGTGCGCGCGCGTGTAAACGTGCCATCAGTTTCGTACGGGTAACCGAACGCTAACCATCATTTTGTGTACGTCCGATTTCTCACGACAGAATTAGCCTTGCACAAATTGTTTTGCGAGTAAAGAAATTACGCTTAACTACGTGCGTGAGAAAATAGCGTACCTATGAGGACCTCAGAGAGCCACATACGGCAACAAGCTTTGAAGGTAGTGGAGAGTTTACAGAAGGGAGGCCTACGCCTGTGATGAGCATGCCGACGAAAGGGAAGCATCACCACCTGTCCCATCATCATCAACATCATTCACAACAGCAACAGCCCCACCACAATCCATCACAACATCAACCACAACTTATTGTGAACGTCAATCAACCCAGTGTTCATTCGCAGCAACCTTACAGCACCGTGGTCACGGGCAACACACAACGATTTGTGCCGAATGCTGGTAAGCATATATTAACCATTTCAGTTTTTATTTAGTATTCGACATTTTTCGCATCAAGCGTAAGTACCCGATGTTCTTTCTCTATGCATTTATTGAATCAAATGAAATTAATTGCACGCTTTGGCCAGATGCGAGGTTATGTTTTGAGGTTAGGGCAACCATGCGGTCCATGTGGCTGCCTATTAGGAAGATTCTGTAAAAATGTCTATAACTACGCATTTACCTTTCACAACGTACTGCCTTTCACTTATTGCCCATATACTTTAATTTCAATATTTTTTATATTATCGAAATCTTTCTTAAATGTACTGATTTAGCGGAGGGATTATTATTTATGAACGTGTCATTACGCAAATGTATTTTAAAGTTCTTGCAGAAATGCCAAATCATTTGTTATAAATATTATTTTTATATATTCCGTTAGTGCTGCTAACGTCTAGCTAGTCGTCTTCTTTTTGCATTCCTTGGACAAGTTGTTTTTTTCATTTCCGAATTTGCAACGTTAAAATAACTGTCAAGGTGATTATTTCTTTTTCTTATACATTTCCCCCAAATTTAAATCGTTTCATATTAATACATGTCAATATACAATCGACCGCTAAACGTATACATGAAAACGAACTTAATGGAATTATGGAAGCCATGGAAGAGACATTGTAATTATGCCAGTTCCACTACTGTCCAATATATTCGATCTATGTAGTTTTAATATTTTTTTCTATCTTTTCCACGATCAACTGATCACTAAATTCCTTAATGCTTCCTATTAAGACGATTCATGATATGATCAACTGTTATTGTTGAATTTATATTGCATTAGTCAAAGCGTTAATAAAATAGTCATCTGTACAATACGAGAAGGACATAACAGGTGATTATGTCAGGAGTAAGTCACTTTTCCTTTGCACGTATTTTACTCGGACGTTAGTAAATTAAAGTGTAAGTCGATCTTGGGACGACCTCATTCAAGACACTTGACATTGTTATTAAATCACGTCAATGTAATCGGCCGACTTTTCGTGTGCCAGTTATGCTTTCCCCGAGATCCGTGCTTTTTAAGCAGATTCTCTTCTCGCTTTCTCTCTCTCTCCCCCTGCCTTCTTTTTTGTTGAACAATTTCTGTAAAATATAAGCTTCAAACAAAAATATCGTAATTTTCATCGCGCGAAATTGACGATAAAATACGTGCGGTGGAAGAACATATAAATATAGGCAAACAATCGTGGGTCAGGTTTGGTGGGAAGGGGAGGGGGTAGCAATCTGTTGAATCTTATGAAACAGTTTCTTCGTACTAAATTAAGGAGCGTTCGGTGGACGAATTTAACACCTTGGGGAAGACGTTAACAGCTCAACCTAGGTTTCGAGATAAGGAAAGCCGTAAATTAAACTTGAAGAATCGGCATCGATTGATGTTGCGGCACTTGTTTTGATGTCTTCGGTGCCTGAGTTCGGAATCATGCTGCAACAACTTTGATGCAGTCACGTTTAATATTTTTGTTACAAATTTCAATCTACTGACCAATCGATATTGTTCCATATGGGACCTCCGTGGTCAAAGTGTTAGGCATAACCAGATATAACAGCATACATAATTATCTATAGTTAATCATATTAAATATAGAAATTATATACGTGTATATGGTTTTTAACATAATTCGACAACTAATTATATATGGGTCGTGTGAAAGGATGGATATGAAGAAGTGTTTGAGACGGAAACAGGGAAAGAAACCGAGAAAGGAAAAGAGAAGGAGGATAGGATGAAACGAGGCGACATAGCTTACTTGCCGAACGTTTACGAAAACAACCGAGCAGCGTGTTCGGCTGTATGTCGCGCGTAGTCCGTGTACATGTGGCAATCAAGCCACACGGTACACACGTTTCTCGTTCTCTTTTTTTCTTTAGTATTTCGCATACAGTGAAATTAATCGAGTATTATTTTATTACAAGGATGGAAAAATTGACGATAGCATCATCGTATCGCGATTAGTATCGTCCAAGAATTTGTCATCGTCATTTACACGGGGTGGTACATATTTTCAAGGCTGTCTCATAATTCTGAGCTTCGAAATATCACGGCCAGAGAAAGATAGAGAGATAGAAGTAGAGGGGAAAGAGAGAGATATATATATACATATACAGAGAAGAAACGATCCTTCTCTTTGCTTTTCACTTTCAAAAATATCGCCACAAGTTTCTACGTATTTCGATTAAAAACGAGAAACAATTCATACATACCACGCGTTAATATTCACGTAAAGAGAAAAGAAACTGTGTTACCTGTGTATCAAATAATGAGATTATCTTTATCGAGGAGCATATGGTTCTCCGAACGCGTGTTAAGTGTGTGCACTTAAAGAAGTAGAATGTGTCTCGTGTAACGAGTTGCGCGATATGTGTGTATACCGTCCGCAAAAATAGAGTGCGGAAAAATGGTGGCTGACACTTGACATCCGTAACGGTCTTTCAAAAGAATCGTGATTTGCCGCACGAGTTAATTAACGATAGAATAGTAACAGTAGTAGCAGTAGTATCGCCCGGGCCGCGTGGTTATTAACTCGCACGAAAACATCGTCTTGCCAGTATCATATCGTCTTTGCTTCTGTGGAGAGGTTATATAATTTCGACGAGCGGTCTTTTCGTTTACGAGGACCGTCGAGTGTCCGTTCCATTCGTTCAAACAACCGTCACCGTGTCTCCAAGTATTCGCGCCACACGCGCCTTTGAAATTCTCTCCGAGCCGACACGTTACCGAGAGAGACCGTGCGTGTTACCTCGTATGTTGAGAACGAGAGTGGACAGAATCACGAGCGGACAATCACGCCGCTAAACATGCGTTCGATCGTCACGGTTTCGCACCATCGCTAACGTAACACTCATTGGGAAGCTTGGACCAGGCGTAGAACGATACACAAGGCGAAAATATGTCCACAGTGGTCGGTAAGTTGAATGTCACGTTATGTTCGCGGCAGTTCCTTTCGAACGATCGAATGTTTTTAGATCGCTCGTACGTTTCGCGTGCCGTGACACCCGATGTTTTCGCGCACCGACTAACACGCCTTTTATTCAACTTCCTGTGCAATCTCAATGACATTTGCCATCGTCGATTTTCTATTCTCTAGATCGTATTTAAAACCTATCGGACGCTGAGAACACGGGTTCGCGATTTTCGCGGCAAATTCAAATCCGAGATCACACTGCGCGCGGTGTTACTTGCGGCGGATTTCGGGAGATGTCGCGTAAGTCTGCAATTATTTGTCAGGTGATTATTAGCTTCTCGCGTGTATCGTATCACGTGTGTCATCGCACGTTCGTCACTGTGCGATACTTTTCGAACGGGTAATAGCAACAATGAGGGTGAACACGTGTAAACATGTGTACAGTTTTGCTAATATTTAGCAAGGATGAAGTCGCAGCAGTGAAGGGGAAATGTATCAACCTTCCTGGCGTACTCACTTTTTGTATTATTATTTTGTCATTTTTAAGGAGAATAATATCAATAACATCACACTTCTCGACAAAAAAGTACCTCCCGATAAAATATTCATGAAAGGAGCTTCTCTGTAAATATGTAAATGTATGCGTACTTCGGCAATTTACTGTTCACAAGGCCACTTTTTACTTTAATTGTTTTTTTTACGAGTCTACAAATATTCATCGACTTCCGCAGTTTAGTTGAAAGTAATAAAGTAATACATTGACCCACTCGCGGTGAGTCACAATGTCCGTCTAGAATCCAGCAATCAGTACCGAATGACCCACTGTTGGTGGGTCACGTAGCTTAATCAGTATCCTTCACAATTATACTTGAAGATGACCATTGATGGTGAACATCGCTTAATCGATTTTTATCGTCCATTATCTCGAAATTACCCACCCGTGGATCACATCGAGCTGCGTGCGTTAAATATTTCATTTCATTTCCAAAGTAACCTGTGAATTTAGGGATTTATCGATCTTGCCATAATTTCGTCAGCAACAAATGAAATAGTTAGCCGTCAGGTTAAGAATCCAACGAGTTTGTCAAGGTCTCCTGTCCCGTCTTGTTGAGTAATGTCTGTTAATCGTAAAGGCCATCGTAGACAGAATTGCATAATGCACAGGACAACCGATAAAGCCTCACTGTCTCTGCGCTTAGAGATGCATCATTAATTGGTTCCCATGCGTCTGTGTACAATATCCAAAACTGCATCTCCATTTTCGTGGTTGTCTATTGGCGTGGTCTCGTTGAAAAGCGGCAACTGTGAATCGCGCGTTCGCGATTGTGAAATCTGATTCCGCGGAAAGTTTGCACTTATACAGGCCGTTTCATAAAACGTCGACTTAACATGATTCAGTTTAATTTGTAAATCTAACGTTCGTTTAAATACGTGCTCCTATTTGAACTATAATAACATACAGTAGCGGACAAAAGTTTAAGACCGCTCTAAAGAAGATAATAACTTTTTTAACATTGTACTATACGATTTGAACTTTTTTGGGAAGCTAGAGCAATTAGTTTACTAAAGGATGTGAAAAGAAATTTTTTCAAAAATTGCAATTGATCGGAATTGTTGGAAAAATACTAAAAGTTGAATTTTTAACTTTTTTATGTGGGCCTGCATTGAAAATTTAAAAAATACATTTTGTAGATCTATGTCAATTAAACATATTCTGAAAATTTCGTCAAAACCGGTAGACGTTGCAAGGAGCTACAAAGTTTAAAGATGGTAAAAATTGCAAATTTTCACGATTTATTGCCGAAAAACGTGAAAATCTGCAATTTTTACCATCTTTAAACGTTTGTAGCTCCTTGCAACGTCGACCGATTTTGACGAAATTTTCAGAATATGTTTAATTGACACAGATCTACAAAACGTATTTTTTTAATTTTCAATATTGGCCCACATAAAAAAGTTAAAAATTCAACTTTTAGTATTTTTTCAACAATTCCGATCAATTGCAATTTTTGAAAAAATTTCTTTTCACATCCTTTAGTAAACTAATTGCTCTAGCTTCCCAAAAAAGTTCAAATCGTATAGTACAATGTTAAAAAAGTTATTATCTTCTTTAGAGCGGTCTTAAACTTTTGTCCGCTACTGTATTTACGAAAGAATTCAAGAAAAAAAGAAATGTTCAAAACATGTCATATAGAAGATAAAAAACCATAGCCACTCGCCAAGTTGGCCACTCGTACACATTTTTAATGTTTGGCACATAAAATTAATCCGTTGTCCACGTATGCAGCCCAACCCACCCCGCGGTCAGTGTCTATAAACTTTAATTGCATTACACTAGCCACCACACATTGTACAAAAATTTACTAGCTGTGATTATTTCTGTATCACTTATCTTGACGCACAAATGGCGTTAATAATAAGTTCGAAAATTGGTCAAGGCGTTGTTATTTTCAAAAAAAATGTTTAGCTGGCGTTTCTTGGTACATATCTTTCTTTCTGGTATCTTGTCAGGTATGTATAGACGTACACAAACGATACATATGAACGTCGAAAAATGAGTATCTTTCAGGCAACGATCGAGAGAACATTTCAAAGAAACATTGATTTATATTTATTTACTAATATTGTCAGCGAATATTGTTGGAATGTGTGATGACTGGTATGATACAATTAAATGCGTAAACAGTGGCGGTCGTTATTTCCGTTCCTTCTGTTTTTCTCGTATTCGGTATTAAAAAGAGAAGGTCATCAGAGTCAAAGTCATTTTTATTTGAAGGTGAGGTGTATGAAAGTGTGTATGACTACGCATCCTTTGAAGAAATTACGTTTTATACATCTCCACGGTACGATATTTACCAGACATTTGTTCTATATGCAAATTCATTATTATTCTGCCATATGTCATAATAACGTCGTCCACTTTTCGCCTCACCTTTTTTCTATTTGATCGAACCACGCAAGCCGCGCTGTTTTGGCTAAATACAATAACAAAGTGCGTCGATGATCACGAAGTGCATACTCCGACGAAATTGTTTTTGATGCCGTGATAGATAACATATTGAATTTTAATCCTGCTAAGCAGCAGACGAAGTTGTTATCGGGTTATGAATTTTCCAACGTAGATTCTCCGATTCCGCAATTCAATCTGGAAACCCAGCTTCGGATAGGATATACGGATTTCAGGTCACTGGATCATCTTCTGCAACCGCTGCGTTAATGTGGGATAATAGAATTACACAAATAAGATAGAAATTTCAACCAGGCCCATCACTATAATGTCCTTTATAAATATTTCATTACGTAGAATGTAGAAGATAGATTTCATAGTTAGGTTAGGTAATCGTTTTGTTTATTTCAAGCTCTAACATGATTCAGTTTATCTGAAGTTCCAAGAACGTTATCATTCTTTCAAGGTGTATCGAAATACTTATTAGGAGCTTGCAGTCGCGTGCAGTTGCAGATTATCTCGTCGACTTGAGAACATACAGGATGTTCAATATTAACACTAAACCTACCGACCATCAAAAGTGACTAATGTGTATGGTATTATCAAAATAACAAGATTAAATTTAGTTTATATTTTGTGCGATTTTTACTATAATATATACCGAAGTCAAACAATGTATTCAATCAATTCCCATGAAAACACCTTTACAATCTCAATAATTTTCAAATAAAGAATCTAAAATGGGTCATTCGACCCCTCGTGGTAGGTTTAGCGTTGATATTAGTACTGTGTATACAGGGCGTTCACGCTATTACTAGCCAGCGTTTTTCTTGTAAATAGCAAATATTAGAAAAAAATGTAAAAGGAAAAAGTAGTGCTGTTTTTTGTATGCAACACAATGGCGTATGTAACTATTTTGTGTTTATACTGTTTTGTTAGATGTGAAGGTCACCTTCATTTTTTTAAATGGAATGTGGTATTTTTTTAATACATCAATCGATGCAGCTGGACATTCGTTATAAAAAAGTACTAACCTATGTATACCGAAAAGTTAGTAGTTCAAGAGATATTTCAATTTAAATAACTCTAAAATACCATTACTGTCGTACTAAGACGTTAGCGTTTACTTGCTAGTGTAAATTGAAGAGTTGAAATTGAAAAATTGAAGTTGAAACTGCAGTTGAAGGGTTGATATTGAAATTGAAGTTGAAATTAACGAAGTGGAATTGAAAAATTGAAGTTGAAATGGAAGAGTAAAAATTGAAGTTGAAATTAACGAAGTGAAATTGAAAAATTGAAGTTGAAATGAAAGAGTTGAAATTAAGGTGAAATGGGAGAGGTAAGATTGAAGTTGAAATCAAAGTTGAAATTGAAAAATTGAAGTTGAAAATGAAGTTGAAGGGTTGATATTGAAATTGAAGTTGAAATTAACGAAGTGAAATTGAAAAATTGAAGTTGAAATGGAAGAGTAAAAATTGAAGTTGAAATGGAAGAGTAAAAATTGAAGTTGAAATGGAAGAGTAAAAATTGAAGTTGAAATGGAAGAGTAGAAATTGAAGTTGAAATGGAAGAGTTGAAATTAAGATGAAATGGGAGAGTTAAAATTGAAGTTGAAATCAAAGTTGAAATTGAAAATGAAGTTGAAGAGTTGATATTGAAATTGAAGTTGAAATTGATATTGATGTTAGCGTTTACTTATACTTGTGTAACGTCTTAGTACGACAGTAATGGTATTTTAGAGTTATTTAAATTGAAATATCTCCTGAACTACTAACTTTTCGACATACATAGGTTAGTACTTTTTTATAACGAATGTCCAGCTGCATCGATTGATGTATTAAAAAATACCTCATTCCATTTAAAAAAAATGAAGGTGACCTTCATATCTAACAAAATAGTATAAACACAAAAAAGTTACATACGCCATTGTGTTGTATACAAAAAACAGCACTACTTTTTCCTTTTGCATTTTTTTCTAATATTTGCTATTTACAAGAAAAACGCTGGCTAGTAATAGCGTGAACACCCTGTATATTCGTATTGTGAGAAAGTGATCTCTCCATTAACAATATTACAATGACAGTGTTGCCGACATTACTTATTTCCTCTGATATGTATTTTCATAACATTTTTGTATAATTTCTATCTTAAACTTTGTCCTAAGATAACGACGCAATTGAAACACCCTGTACTTTCATAGTGTTCTTCGATACGCTACCCAGTTATTTGGTTGCGACGAAACACCACCGCAGATTTCCTTTCTCTTTCTGTTTCGCGAGTAACAGTCCAGATAAATGGTTGCCCAACGTGGGCGCAATGGCTGTCAAGACTTAATCTCGATGGTTTCAAACCAGTATTCTGCACACATATTTTCTTATAATTCATTGTTTTATGGATTCACGGATAACGGTGTGAATTCTGTTGCGCAAACTTTGACGTTGTGCCTGAGGTTTCTTTAACGTTCGAATAAACATTCATATATTATAAACGAGTGAAAAATCACTAATATTCAATTCTTACATATTTATTGAAAATTCGAAATATTTGTTTGGAAATTCATTCGTTGAAAATTTGATTTATAATTTTATAGCGATGTAGGTTGGTATGATCTATTCGAAGATAGCTTTTTATTAATACTATTATTGCATACGCGGAATTTTTCGAGACTTTGTGAAATTGACTGAAAGGCAAACTGGGAAGAGTGCACAAAATGACGGATCGAAAGCGATCGTAACAAATTTGAACGACGGCAACATTGACGATGACGATGTTAAACACATAACAAGTTCGGTCACGTGATTAGGAGACGATGGGTGAAAGGTGGCAGACGTCTGTGCATCGATTCGAATCGAAGCTGAAGTAAACGGAGAGAACCGGCGGAAAATGTGCATTCCTGACAAGGCCGCTTGTACAAGAAAGAGGCCATCAGACATCCGGGGAGAAACTAACCGTACTTCGCTCGGCTCTTGCCCATCTTGCCATTCCTTGAACGACCGTACTTTTACGGTCACGTTGTGCTCGACTTATGAAACTATTGTCTCCTTGTCCCTTCAACGTAATTGCCCCTTCCCGCTTGAATTTACTGAATACAACACCCTCGCAAAGGAATTGCTCTACACTTTGGGGTAGTATTCTTTTTCTCCGGCATTATACGCCTCGATATACAGGGTGTTCACGCTATTACTAGCCAGCGTTTTTCTTGTAAATAGCAAATATTAGAAAAAAATGCAAAAGGAAAAAGTAGTGCTGTTTTTTGTATGCAACACAATGGCGTATATAACTTTTTTGTGTTTATACTATTTTGTTAGATATGAAGGTCACCTTCATTTTTTTAAATGGAATGAGGTATTTTTCAATACATCAATCGATGCAGCTGGACATTCGTTATAAAAAAGTACTAACCTATGTATGTCGAAAAGTTAGTAGTTCAGGAGATATTTCAATTTAAATAACTCTAAAATACCATTACTGTCGTACTAAGACGTTACACAAGTAAGTAAACGCTAACATCAATATCAATTTCAACTTCAATTTCAATATCAACTCTTCAACTTCATTTTCAATTTCAACTTTGATTTCAACTTCAATTTTAACTCTCCCATTTCACCTTAATTTCAACTCTTCCATTTCAACTTCAATTTTTACTCTTCCATTTCAACTTCAATGTTTACTCTTCCATTTCAACTTCAATTTTTCAATTTCACTTCGTTAATTTCAACTTCAATTTCAATATCAACCCTTCAACTTCATTTTCAACTTCAATTTTTCAATTTCAACTTTGATTTCAACTTCAATCTTAACTCTCCCATTTCACCTTAATTTCAACTCTTCCATTTCAACTTCAGTTTTTCAATTTTTACTCTTCCATTTCAACTTCAATTTTTCAATTTCACTTCGTTAATTTCAACTTCAATTTTTACTCTTCCATTTCAACTTCAATTTTTTAATTCCACTTCGTTAATTTCAACTTCAATTTCAATATCAACCCTTAAACTGCAGTTTCAACTTCAATTTTTCAATTTCAACTCTTCAATTTACACTAGCAAGTAAACGCTAACGTCTTAGCACGACAGTAATGGTATTTTAGAGTTATTTAAATTGAAATATCTCTTGAACTACTAACTTTTCGACATACATAGGTTAGTACTTTTTTATAACGAATGTCCAGCTGCATCGATTGATGTATTAAAAAATACCTCATTCCATTTAAAAAAATGAAGGTGACCTTCATATCTAACAAAATAGTATAAACACAAAAAAGTTACATACGCCATTGTGTTGCATACAAAAAACAGCACTACTTTTTCCTTTTACATTTTTTTCTAATATTTGCTATTTACAAGAAAAACGCTGGCTGGTAATAGCGTGAACACCCTGTATACTGGGTGGTGCATGGTAAAATTGTCAATCTATATGCATTCATATTACATATGAACGTAACAAATCTAGAGAAATTAAGTTTACCACTAATTCAATTTTCTGACATTGTAAAGATATTTCCCTTTGGTGATCGAGCTAAATGGGAACAGTCGTGACTTTGCTAGTTTCTAAGCATCAAGTACCGCTGAGAGATGACAAGAAGGTCCCTGGCAGGAATGCGGTGACGTAGGCAAGAATGCGCGCCCGATTGGTTAGCTTGGAAGGTGCGCGCCTTCTATTGGCCGAGCGGTAACACACACACTACTGTTGCTATGCAGAACGACAGACCCCTCTTGCCTCTGCCCCCCCCCCGGGGGGGACCTTCTTGTCATCTCTCAACAGTACGTGTTTCTGTACGGAAGTTTGCGTAACATACGGTCAACAAATACGTAAATAATCTTTCTTCTCATTCGGTAAAGACACCCATTTATATCTTGTACACACTCTATTTTCTTCATGTAGAGGTCGACTATGTAAACAAAGATAAGGGAATTACGAAAATTTTTCTCGTTTTATGATTACATAGTTTTAACGACCATCGAAATCGTTATGGTGAGGAACAGAGATACTATCATTTGTACTCGATTTGAAATTTAACGAGCTCGTGGATTTGTGTAAAACCGAAAGTGTAAATACGTAAAGCGTTTCACACGCGACCCTATAATCCGTTATCAGGAGAAATATTCTTCGAGAAAATGGCACGTAAGGTAGAAGGGGTTTAGAAATTTATAAGAATATTTTTAATTGTTATTGTTATTAAAATTAAATTTAAATAACTCGTCAGACTATTGAAAAAGCAAAGTAATTTTTTAAAGTGTATAATATAAAATGTGATCCAAGTCATATTTCGTAGTACAATTGCGTAATAATAAATTTACGGTGCATTAACATTTTGACATTTAACACGCGCATATCGCATTGGCCGGCAAACCAGCTCCTTGGACAGTTCCTGGTAGAAAGTGTACTTTTACGCATGGTTGAAGAATTTTTCCCTCGCCGGGGTACGTTATATATTAATGACCAGGAGACGCCGATTTTATAATCCTGTTACTGTTTAATTAATTTTATCGTGACGCGATAATACTATAATACATTATTTTAATAATTTTTTAAAATGCACTTCAAAGAAAATTTTTGTCATCATCGTCGTCGCATTTGTCAATTTTTTAAATAATGCTAAATAGTGCTATAAATATGAAAAATTAAAACGGAGATTATTTTTAATTCAACTATATTTGACTATACAGTAGGACCTCGATTAACCGATGGATAATAGAAACCCGAGGGACATAATTAAAATGTACATTATATTCCAAAATAAATTTTTCATTTTTAAAAATTTATTATTTTTATTTTTAAAAATTTATTTCTCTTCATAATATAATTATATTTAAACGCATATTTGTTTACAATCGGGATCCGGTTAATCGAGGTCCTACTGTATTTTGATTCTTTATTTTTTTTCTGTTTTCACTATTTAACAACATTTTCATGGAAATATAGTTCGCAAAAATTAGGGAATGTGTTTATATCGCATTAATGTCGACGATACGTGTGCCGTTGTACGGCACCGTTCTGAAATTCTCGAAATTCTTCGCACGGGCTTAGCAGCCAGTGGTCTATCTCACTCTCCCTCGATTTATCTCGTTTTCTATCGTTATCAAACGGTAGACGCGTGGCGAGGCGCGAACCAAAAAGAAGGGTAGTTATCTAGTCAGAAGAGATCCACTGGGGCACAACTTTCGCATTCAACCGGTTCGAAACGTTTCTAATCTTGTAAACAGCTTACTTCATTAAGCATTGGTTTATTCGTCGCAATAATAAATTCGTAATTCTCCGTCGCAGATCGTTTACACTTCTCAAGAATGTTTACTTCGACGTTGATTTATTAAGAAAGCATTAAAAGTGCTAGAAACTATGATTTTTGATACGGTGGTGTCTTTAAACCATTTCAAAGATTGTTAATATTGACTAATTTGTGGCGAGCTTTTAGTAAAAATGAGTGAAGTGTACTCTCAAGTCAGAATGAGAAGGAGAAGAGATACATAAACGAAGCAAAGGGTTTCAACTGTCCAATTACTTCGTTGAAGAACTCGGGTTTATCGTCACCTGGAAACGTGCTCGTTCTTTATTCATAAGCCAGGTTGCTACGACCGCGACAGAGAGTGTCAATACAGTTTTATCACTTCAACAAGGCATGGACAGACTCTTCGATACAACTAACATTACGCAGCACATTCTTGAATCCGAGATGCAGATACAGTAATAAGTATACTTTTCGTATGTTTCAACGTGAAACTTGCTGTTAACCATGTTTTTCTGAAGGAATTCTAAACCGTTTGAAGATGTTTTTCTCACGATGAAGTATCATGAATATTCTGTTCTCCGTGGAAATCCCCAAGACGAAAACGTCATGAGAAACATTCATTTGACTGCGGTAGTAAAGAATAAATCGTAAAACATACCACTATTGCGCAATATTTTAATATAAACATTTTTGTTTGTATCGACGAGATGTTTGCTTTGCGTTTCATTATAAATAATCCTGCTCTTCGATCCAGTTTATTGACCGAGTGTTATTCATAAATTTCATCAATTATACTTATCATTATTGCGTTTAAAATTTACGATTTAAAATTACGAACAACGGTAATTGCCGGACATTCGTGTTACCGACGGAGTTGGTGGAATCCTATGCAATCTTCTGCGTGTAGATGGCGGTGTACTGTTTCGCGACATGTTCCGCAATAATTTCACCGAAAGCATGCAATAACTTTTATAATGCGAATAAATCATTTTTTCTGTTTAGAGAAGACATAGAATATTAAACATAGATATGTACCGAATACAGATTGTTTCTGAAAACATGTGAAACACAATAGTATAATTGTAGGTGTCATAGCAAGTCTACCTCATTAAAGCATTACTTCAATAGGTTAATTATGGTAGAAAAAGTGTAACAAAAACTGTTTCCTACATTAAAGTAGATTCAACTACCCTGGAGTGCCATCTGAAAGCGATAACATGGCAGTGTGTAATTTAAAAGTAAGTAAATTCCCTGAATCGTGTTCAGTGGAATTCTATGATCAGGTACTCGCTCTTGACCACGGTGTCTTTCTCGGTAGTTGGACGGTCTCGAGGGACACAAGTTGGGCCGTTTCAGGGTTAGGATGCAATAACGTATAACGCAGCGACGTTAAGGGTGGTGAAAGAGGAAGGTAGTAGTATGAGTGGGATTGTATCTAAGGAAGACA
The DNA here is from genome assembly GCA_933228785.1 of Lasioglossum pauxillum. NCBI lineage: Eukaryota > Metazoa > Arthropoda > Insecta > Hymenoptera > Halictidae > Lasioglossum > Lasioglossum pauxillum. The sequence goes on along the minus strand of OW121705.1, from coordinate 39,174,245 downwards.
GCAACAGTGAGGGAAGGAAAGCGAGTTCGAAGGGTAGGTAGGGGTGGTAGGTCGTTGCCCGGCTAGGAGAAGGGGGAAGGCCGGTAAATATCGACCCTCCCTTCATGGAGACTCTCTGTCTCCGTCCAGACATTCGTTACCCCACGCTGCTCCTTTCCCCTTGCATCGCAACCGGCCTTTTTCCTCTCGCAGGCTTGTAACCTCCTACCGAACGCCTACGTAGAGAGGAGAGTACTACTGCTCTTACACCACGAGATCTCCGTGCTACCTTTCCAAGGTCAACGGCTTGATGGCTCAAAGACCCCTGGAAACCAACTTCTATGGTCGCGATGTGTGCGTGCCATCTTCTGTCTACTTTCTTTTCGATATTTTCATATTTGCCACATTCTCCTAGTGACCATTCTGCCGCACACGCTTCTGAGAAATGTGGAATGTCGATAATGTGCGAGACACATTGTGTACACAACAGCACACGCGTACTTTTATCCATAGATAAAAGCATAAGCATGAAGTAGCATTTATACGGCAATGTAACGCAACACCAACGTTCTCTTTTAAATTGGGTTCTACAGAAAACAAAGAAATTTTTTAAATTCGAAACTAACCTCTTATACATATATTATTATATTAAATTTCTAATAATCCTTTATCAATTTCTTTTACACTTACATAGTTTACAACAATAAATTCGATTTATATCCACAGCATGTCGCACTGTGCAGCGTACAAAAATATCATCCAACTATTCAGTCTGCGACAAGTACAGTTGAAATAAGAACATCAATATTCACACAGTACTTTAACTTTAAAGATATGATTACAAAAAATAATGAAGCGTACAAAGGTCAAATTTATAGCAATCGGGTTTCTAGAGGAATACTTTTACGGTGAGACATCACGAGGGCTGCTGTTATCATGGGTAGATTTGAATGAGTCAGGATAGTTCTCAAGGTTGTAATCATTAATGAATCATTGTATACTTTGGAAAAGTTTACGACTGCGCTTTGTTTCCTTGAAGCCTTTTGGCGAGTATGAATCAGCGACTATGTTTTCACCAGAGGACTTTGAACTATGTACTGCGTCTTGTCTGGGCAGAAACGTTTAAACCCCAGACAACCGAAGGTTGCCCGAGGTTACAAGTCTAACTGCTCTTCTCCCCTTTCCTATCCGTCTACAGACGTTCGGTGCGTATTCAACACACGGCTCACCCCTCGAGTCCGAAATCTTCGGTTTTTCTTCTGCTTAACCAGCCAGACGTCCTCCCCCCTCCCACATTCTCCCCTAACCGCCTCCTCCTGTCTTCTGCAGCTTCGGCTCCACCCTTCCCACACCTCACCCTCTTGTTAGAAAATATGTGTCGGGCACGTTGCTTATATACAGGGTGTTTCCCTTACCACGAAAAATTGAAATATCCCGACAAGAACTGAACCTATACAAAAATGATTACGTGAAACTTGTTTGGAAGGTGCACTTTGTCTAGCCTACAAGTGGATATGTTGTCGCAGACGCGTCGTTAACGCGGCGATTTGTGGAGCGACGGCACGATAATTGTCCACCAACGATGAGGCTAAAACGGTCTAGGATATAAGGAAGTGACCTTTCATGTAGCTCGTCGAATTTGTCTCACAATAGGGTTCCATTTAAAAAAATTAATTCGATTTAAAAATGTCCCCCTCCACCTAACCTACAAAAAATTAACTTACACTTTAATATGTCCGCCTTCGTATCGAACAATTTTTATCTAAACCTTTTTTTGTTATATTTATTATTTTATTACTTATTTTGTTATATTTAATATTTCAATTTTCCGGAATAAAGGAAACACCCTGTACATCACGCGCCGAAGACGAAGTCAACGCGTAGCCGAACGGTTTACCCTTGTAAAGAGCAACGGATTTTGTATTTTCGTAGCTACAAACCTAGGAAAACATTATGGCCGGGTACTAATAAAACAGTACCGTCATTCACGTCTCGTTGTCGTGCGTACGGTCAATCGCTTTCCTTTCTTTTCCTTGAACCTTTGCCTACCCTTAAAACGACTCCTCGCGCGGTTGGTTCGGGATCCATTGTTTTGGCGAACGGTTCTTTCTTTGTTCAATGTTGAAAATTCTTCGAACTACGTCTGAAGGTATCTTGCTCGAAGTGAAATACAAATAAAACTCGGTACACGTAGATTTTTTCCCTTGAATTTCGTTTGCATTGTCGTTTGGGGGTTTTGGCTAATAAAGATTTCCTGTAAAGATTATTTTCATTTCAAATAGAGGATTTACTATGTGCAGTATTGTGGAAAGATAAGATAAGCCGTTTGTTTAAATGATCAGCTCCTAGGAAATTCTAACTTGAAAAAATTCTGCTTGGGAAGCAGCGCAATTGAAACATTTTTTATATTTCTATCGCCCTATCGAGAACCTTAAACTTCGCGTGACACTGAACGCGCTAAAGTTTATATCGGGATTAAATTTTCTTAATGGCCGCTGTGCCGACTCAATACCGAGTGGAGATCACTGTAACACCGTGCTAGTGTCACAGCAATCATTAGCGCATGTCCCGAGCGCAGAAGAGAATGAGCTTCGACTTTTGATTATCTGAATTATAATTTTGTTGCACTTCCTCCTGCTGAGATGTAGGTCATGCATACCCCTTCTTGCACCTATCCTAGACAAGCGAATCTAGGCTGTGGGCAGTGCCGGTGCATATAGGTATCGATCGTTGAACGGCGTTGCTGCAGTCTGGCCTGGTGCACCGGCAAAACTGGGTTACCCACCTAACCTATACACACAATTCCGCGGATCTTGTTCCTCGTCTCGACGAAGCCAAGCACGCCTCCCGTGTTTCTGTAACCCACGCGCTCGTGCATTTTCGCCCACACATGGCACACGCTCGTGCATCTTCGTGACTCCTCGTTCTTTTCTTGCTTCCTCAGTTGTTGTCCGACGTCTTCTTGATTGTCGTTAAGAAACGCATGCACCCTCTCCCCTTCCCATATTCCCTTGGGATGATAACGGAAAAATACTCGCCATTAGTCGCAGCACCATCTTATCCAATGATTAAAATTACTGTTTCCAAGATCTTGGCTGCTGTGCAATATTCTAAATATGAAATAAAATTTCAACAAATCCGAACCACATGAAATAAAATATTTTCATTTTGTACGTCGATTGCATATTTTTTCAATTTACGTAGAGGTAATAAAAACATTTGGTCAAATATTCAATTTAAAATTAGACAGATTTACTAATTAAAATGATATGAGATTATTTTGAATTATTAAACAAATGCAAATGGCAAAAAGGGCGTAATAAACCGTAATATCAGAAAATTACTTTATTGCGTGATCAATATGTATTCTGTAAATGATTAATTGTTTACTCATAATTAGCTCGTGTTTGCAACATCGTGAAAATCGTAAAATGGAGTCGAAGCATTTTTTTGTACTCACTGATGACGTCAATAAGATGGCAATATTGTTATAGCAATATTGGCACACTCTAATTAATCTTGACAAAAGAATTTCTAGGAGATTTGTTCTTTTATTACATTTTCGTATGAATTTTTCACAGTACGGAGAAGGTGCTACGCCATTGCGTTTTCATTCACGTGAATTACACTGGCGTCAAATTGGGGTGTACTAAGTTCTACTTGACCCTCAAACATAATTTATAAAATTTCTTAGCAGTTCATACATTTAAAGAAACAAATTAACGAATGGAAAACATTGCAATCTAAATTTTTCCTGCAGATATGCTGTAAATTATTTATTGGATTTTTCATGTACAAAAAATAGCGATATTAATTCGATAAAGACGAAGTGTACATAGAATTGCTTAAAAGTCATCTGGGAAATAAAAATTATTGATTTCTAGCAAGATTTAAACGCAAATATATAGCGGTTATTTTATTTTAAGAGCTTATTTGATCTGTACTGTACTACGAAGTACAAACAAACGGGTGTGACATCTCGTGACGACGTTAAGGCGAATAGACTATATGCGCGCATGCACAAGGCTGCACGTCACCTTACCCTCGAGTGTCGTGGGGCTGCGCCTACTGCATTCATGCGAGTTGAAGGGTCTGCCATGTCGACGTCCATTACGCATGCGCAGGGCTTTGCACTCTGTCCACTAGTCTGCGCACGCGGCTGTACTCGGCTTCGACTCGGTATGGGTTTGGCGTTTGACTACTTTCCAGGACCGTACCGCAATACGTGTACTTAACATATATAACGTTTAATTTTCAAAATATTTTTGAATTCACAAAAACATCAGGTTTCACTGCATATCGTGATTCGTACTATACAGTATATCAATTCAAGATACAATAATTTCGTAAAAAAATTACAAATTACTTAAACAACAATACCAATGAAAAACATTGAAATGATTTAACTGTTATCGAAGAATATTTTTTGTTACAATAAGTTCCCTTTTAACGATTTAGTACATAAAACTCATAAAAATGTCTTGCTATAATATTTGAAATGTTCCTACCAACTAATCTCCGTTGGAAGAAGGAAATGTATAATTCTCGTTTTCTAGTGGTGAAAGTTAGTTTAACGATGCCCTTCTAAAGCGTGGAGCTCTAACTTTAGGATAGTTAGAGTTTCAAGTTCGAAAATAGCAAAGGGTACATTCGAGGCAAACAGACGATCCTGTCACTCCTTAGTTGCAGAGCGAAACGGGTAGGGGGCCACGGGTCGCGATTCGTAGGTCGTGCGAGAAGGACTAGCCTGCATCAGTCTACGCCGCGTCCCTTGCAAAAGGGTACGCTCGTCTTCACGTCGATCGTTGATTTAATTCTTCCTTACCCGAGTTAACATAACACATACCTACAAAACATCCTTTGAATACACACTAACGTTTCTGTGTATTGCCGCGAAATAAAGATTCTTGAAACGGAAGGGCAACATCGTGGAAAACCTCATGGTGTATCTGTGAAAGAATCTCACGCAACCTAGGAACGACTTGACGCCGTTTCAATAGTCTGCATACGCTCGACATAACTGCATAGGCTTTTTTGAATGTCCGACGCGCGTGTCGTCGAATTTCTGTAGTGTTACGGGAACGGTGTGCGTGTGATCATCGTCTCGCGAGCGGTTTTCGCTCGTTCACCCTACACAACTTTTTATCGTTCGCGTAAATCTCGCTACGGAGAGAACTACATAGAACGCGGGACTCGGTACTTTTCGGCACGCGGCCGAATACCTCCGATCATCGGTCTCGCGAGACTTCCCCCTAGCGATCCAATAGGGAAGAAGGGACGCGCAAAGAAGAAAATTCGGAGGAGCCCAGCTAGCGAAACGACGGGGCTCATGTGCCGCCGCTGATTTCGTTCACGGATGCATCCTCGTCAGACATAACCTGTATGCGCTCCATGAACAGGAAGTTTCTCGTGGTAGGAGTGGGCGGTGCGAAGAGGGAGACGCCGGTCGAGCCTTAAATATCGATTTTGGCATGCAAGAGGTACGATAGTCCGTCCGTTTCCAACGTGTCCTCCTACCTTTGTGCATCTCCATGCTGACGAGTTTTGACAGTTGAGTGCGAGAGTTAGTGCGTCAAGAGGAATATCGCGTGCATCGACACGATACAAAAACAATATGGTGGCGCGGCATATTCGTGCCGAAAATTAACTACAGAGTTAACGGTGTTTTTTCCAATGATAGTATGCGATGTGTGAAGTTGTAGTATCGATTTTTTAAAACATAAAAGTGTTTGTTGAAAATGTTGTTCTCGGATCATCGTGTGTACAGACACTTCGTCTATAAAACACGTTTGAGGCAGGAAAATTCGGTGACTATCGATCGATCGTCTCATTAATGCTGGTCAAGACACTATTTCTTTCGTTCGTTGCACGGAAATTTTCGTCGATTTTCGAATTTCTGCACGGATCCAATCGAATTTTCATCCATCAGCGATTCGATTTACGTTCTTCTCTCTGATAATCGAGATTATTCGTTTGCAAAAGGAAAAACAAAAAGGAAACAAATGAAAATGTGTTCTCTACGGTAACAAGTGAAGTCCGAAATACAACAGTGATCTCTCGAACAAGAAAATTTAAATTTTAGACGAGCGAAATTCAACCAGAATTCGATACACGCTGAAGAGAGCGAGATTTGAGAAAATATATTCAGGAAAAGAAAAAGGAATCAACGAAACTGCCAGTGTCTTCATAGATTTAACGACCCCTGTTAACTATAGGGCATATTCAACTATTATGATACACAAGCACCATTTGTAAGGGTCTTTGTTGCGTTCGCTGATCAAGTGGACGATGACATCATGGTGCAGCATTGCCGATTGAGGACTCCATGGACAACGGAGACAGTGTTGGTAACATACCGATAAACCCTTCGGCACTGTTGTCTGTTTTTTCAATACGTCGGAACTGGCAATACCTATTCGAGATTGTCAAACGATTAATTATCACTAAACTGAACGGCAGCGTGCTTTTACAGTCGCGCAGCTACATGGTAACATGATCGAACGAATATTACTCGAAATGAAATAAACGAGAAAGAAAAACAAATAAAGGAAAAATTCTGAAAAACGCTCATAGATATTAGTATTTGTGCACTCTCTCGTTGCCAATGAGCGCCATCACAAGTAATTGTTCGTTAGACCTTGACATGATCGTTATTTGAAAAGAAAAAGCTATCCACGCGTCATTTCATTCGGTATTCGGTCAACTGTTTCGGCCAAGACGCGCCGCTAACACTGGATAAAAAAGAAAATCTACATCAAGAAGAATGGTTTCGAGATATGGCGTCTCGAAGGAGGGCGCAGTGGGTGTTGCCGTTGGCGTAGGACCTATGCACTGTCTCCTGCCACATTGTGGGGGACCCCATCATCACCATCACCTTTCGGCCCCCCATCCACAAAATCCGCAGCCAGGTCACAATCACCACGTGCATCCGGCCCATCAACCACCACCCTCGCCGAGTCCCCATTTGAATCATCAGCTGAGCCACCATCAACTGACCGTCAACATTAACCATCTGAGTCATCAGCAACAACAACAGCAACAGACCCAACATCAACAAGCACCGCCTCAGTATCGCGTGGTCACTGCGAATGCCAGTAAGTACGAATATCGACGGGCAACGGATCAAGATTACTATATACATTTCACGAGAATAATTACTGTTTCCTGTTTAGATGAAAAGATTTTCCAAAAACAAAGTATTTTCATTCATCGTCCTGCTTTATTATACGGTCCTGGAATTCTAGAGTCTTGAGTTATATTTGTTCATCGGTCGGATATGTAATAAACTTTTGGTTCGATTTAGCGGCGATCACCGCTGACCGACAATGTTGAATACGCCAAACTACGAGTCACTACTAAACGTCTGTAGCCAGACTGAACATTGACCTTGACGCATATATTCTACTTTTTGATTGGTTCTAGTGTGAAGATGGCTAGTAACATTCTCAGAATGGGTGCACATGTTTCGATATATCCACGCGTTTATTGCAACACTTGATTAAATATTATAGTTTCCTGGTGGTTCCATTTTGTATCTAATGGTTGTACACTGTATAATAATATTGTTGAAACTGGTATTGTCGAAAAAGATACTTTCAAGAATTTTTAGTTAAAATTCCTTCGTTTGACCTTTTTGCTGTTTTTCTACAGTATTATTTCGTATTTTGAACTTTTATAGTTTTATATTAGAGCGTAGCTGCTATATTTTGTTAACTACATAACATTTTTTCGAGTATTTTCTAGTTTATACATAATTTTCCATTAATTACCAGAAATTAAGAATCCGTACACATCTCTACTGCTACAATTGTTTTAAACAAATATTTGCATGAACTTTAATTTACATGAGAGCCAAATTTTGATTTGCTCCATCATGGATATACATTCTCGTGACCAATGGAAGCACTGTTTCAACTTTATGTTTCAGTCTGCTTCATTTTCATTTTTCCTGAATATTTGCATCAGTGCCTACCTTGTTACTGTGAATAATACATTCGAATCGAAATTTCGTAATTCGACCTGAACCGTATCGCAGTTGGCTAAAATTGATCGGTAACTGCATACTTGAGGCTACCTTTTTATCTCGATCGATAAATCATTCATTGCTTACCTATGCATACGTATGCATATAAGTGTCGTACACCTGTGCGTATAAAAGAAATGCGCATACACGCAGCCCGTTATTTTCGAGCACACTGGAGGTAGTTAATTTGACCTGGTGGCCTATCTGTCAGGAGTCGAACCATTTCAGTCTATTTGCAGACACACGGCCAAGCTCGAGTTGTACTAAATAATCTCCGCGGAAATAAGTTTACAATATCCCCCTGGTGGGAATGTCAAGTGTACTATTCTCCTACAAAACTTTAATCGCGGATTTTTTTTTATTTCAATCCCTTATGTCCTGGTAATATCGAATGCAATCATGAAAGGGCACTAGCAACAACTGGATAACAGGTCATTATCTCCTGTTATCAATTGTTCAAAACCAGAAAGCGAGCAACTTTCTTGCCTTCAATTTTTTGTACATATCTCTGAAACTGTGTTCTACGAAGGGCTCAATCAATTACGGTCAGTTGCAAGGAGTTTAAAAATATTTCCAACTCCTGTTTATATAGCTTCGCAGCTACTCTATATTTCAGTGTACTCTATGTCCTTTTGTATCTAGGTAATCAGTATTGCTAGGAGAAGTCTCTGGTGTTAAATACTCTGTCGTGATCTACGAACGGTTACCGTATCGATATATCGGACAGCTTAGTATTTAGGTTAGTCCTTAGCGCCCCTGAGCGGCATTGTAGACAATTCACGAAATAGGTCAATCGATAAAATGCTTTCTACCTTGTACAGTTGCGAAGGTACGTTCGATTCTTTCCTCTTGCTTGACACGTTTCGCCAACGTTACCCTCTGCTCTGACAAAACGTTTTAAGAAATTCTAGCGATAATAGGTATATAAAAAAAAAATTTATCGCCGTTTTAGTGATCATTTCCTGTCGCATTCCTCGCGAAATATAGTTGGATTTCGTACAACATCATTTTTGTATTATTCATATGTCGAACACACAATTTTTGATTTCTTTTTTCCTATTCATTACATCATAATGTTCTTAAATATAAAAAAGAGTATATATTTCTGTTCATTTTTCCATTTAGACACGTATAAAAAAGTTGTATCTGTATATTGATACATATACACCTATAATTTAAATTAATTTATATTTCATATATAACTCATTTGTATTTCTCGTCTGTCGTGGCAATTTTCGCATTATCCATTGTCGATTAATGCCCTCGGTTTATTTCATAAATTAGTTTACTAATTACTCTGATAATGCCAATTCTGATAAAAAGGTTATATTTTCAGTAAACGAATAATATTGTCTATCGCGACAACACGATACTATTTCAATAAACAGCTTATGTAGATAACATTGGAATACCGCATTCAAAGATACACCTCACAGTTTTTTCAAAAGTTTAACTTCAGTTGTATGTATTACTTCTACTTATCATCCGTAATCTAGTCGCTGACGGAGTTATTTTGCGCAAAGACTTGTAAGTGCTCATAAATACGTGAGGACGTGATAAGTGTGTGGCAACAGTAAAACGTGTATGTTAAAAGCAATCTACTTTATCTACCTTTCAATAAAGAGACGATAAATTCGAACAATTTATTTAAAATCTTATCATTGGTGCTTTAATATTATGTGCACGGCTCGGCAATGTATCACTTTGCTTCTATTGATATGTTTCGTAGAATTCCAGGCTTACATAGACATAGTTGCAGACTTTTATATTTTTTTGTGTATTGGTAGAAAAATTTGTCTATAAAAATTCATTTCACAGTACGTACTATGTTATCTTATTATACGTCACTGTAATAATAACCGCAGCATCGTGTATAACAGAATGTATTTTTCTACGTTTATCACTTTCACACGTTAGCGTTGGCATGTACTGCTCGCCACGTGGCCGATGTATTCGTTCTAACCTCACTTCGACTTTCACATGTATTATCTGCGAACATGAACTTCGACTGTTCCTTTCGAAACCAAAAAATTTGTATTATTATTTTAAAATCGTGTAGTTCTATTGATCGCGTACAATTGAAATTAAACTACGAGAATATACTTCTCATCGTATCCGCACATTATGTCGAGATTTATTGGTGGAAGTAGGGGAGTGGAAAAGACAGAATCAGAGAGGGAAGGGAATTGGCACCGGAAATGACGTATTGCATTCTGGATTGAATTTTCCAGGCCACGTTCCTTCACTATGTTGATACACACACACGTCTTAGATCAGTCATAATAAATATATACATTCGCCTACTAATATACACTTCGTAAGTACGTGATAGTGCATGGGAATGACAATATTTCACTCTCTCGCTCATAGAAATTGGAGTACAATTCTCCTCTAATGATAACCTAATGCAGGCATTATAAAGAATACTTCAGAAAGAGATTATCAACTAAATAATGCAAAAGATAATTATGTTTAATAATCATTGAAGACGCAGGTACTGTTCTGTAATAGTAATGAAACGTTCTCGAGTAAATATCGATGCGAAATTTTGTCCAGTTTATGTTTCCGTTGTACCCACGGCTAGCCGTTATAAATGACTTTACGATGTGTATTAATTCATCACCGACGTTAATGAATGTTCTAATTTCCGAAAATTATTCTGCAAGTGTAACCTACAATTTACATGTTTTCGTGGTACTTAATACGATCCTGGCGATGGAGTTCGGCCTCGCCCCCCTTTCGTGGCAATCAATGCACTTACGGGACTACAGATAGCAGCACTGCTCCGGTCCCTGCCCACATGTGCAAAGATGGCCGTTCGCGAGGCCGTCTTCTCGGTTTCTTTGCTCACGTTCGAGCCTTGCTGTCATCTCATGGTTACTTCGTTGTAAAGATTCTTTCGTTCGAATAGTTAAAAGGTTTACGTGACGAAAACCGATAGCCAGCTCCGTGACGATTTTCAACGGTGAGCGACGAATTATCCATATTTTTTTATTCCTCTGTCTCCCCGTGTTCTCTTAGCGTATTTTTGATAAGTTTCTAGCATGTGGTGAAAAACAGTTTTCGCGTTCCGCGTGAATTTCTCGCTGTTCACGCACCTAACCGTTCTAATCTCGCGATTTCTCGTGGTAAAGGGTTATAATAACGGCGACAAGGTATTTTTGAACTGATTGCGCTCTCTGCATCTCTCAGATGGCGACGACGTGTCAAATGATGTCGTGCAATTCCACGCATAATCGCTTTCACGAGTAATTCGTTTAACGGCCGAACGGCTAGCACAGCACGCCAACAAAAGTATCACGCATATGCGAATCTGACGGCGCAATAGTGACCAGTTTTATTTTCTTTATTTTTCGGCATTGTTGAAACGGGTCGCTCTGATGGGTGTAAGATACACTATGCTAATGAATGATGGGATGCTTTATTGTCATTATTTACTGCGTAACAATCGTTGATGCTATTCCAATGAATGATTACTTCGGTCGCGGATAAAACGCATACGAGATACGAACCGTGTGTTTATATTTCAAGTACGATGAAACATAAGATGGTGATGTTCCTTTTATTACCAGAGTTGTCATTTCATGCCAAGCACAAAACTTACTTGGATAATTGTGCAAACTGTACAGATGTTTGTGACAAGTATAATTAATTCGGGTGGATTTATGCAAAAGTAGTTAATATTTTTATTTCGTTAGTGAATCGCTGATACTGTATTTATTTATCTGTATGAGATAACTGTGCAACATTCGCATTTTATTATTTCAATACTTTCACGTATGCAACGTACGCGCGTGTGAGTCTCTCGTTAGCGTAAGTACTTGTTGAACAATCAGCTCGTGATAACTTCAAAGCGACCTTGAGAATGCAGAGAAGTTTTTTCTATGTATGTACTTAATTCCAGCTATATTACCCCATACGCACGCAAAAATTAACTCTGTGCACGGTTACTAAGGCAATTAGTATATCCGTGTAAATATTTAATGGTGCTAATTATGTAAATAGTGTTATATTATGAACAAAACAGATAGAAAATGAATCGATATATTTTATTCTATAGTGCTACACACTGTCCATTAGTCGCTCTTATTTCTATAATTATGTAAAACTAGCACGAGATATTATCCACAAGTTCATACAATCAAATTATACCGAGTATAGTATAGGAACTAGAAAAACATACACACACGCTCACGCACGCAGTCAACTGTACGCGACATTGGCCGTTAACCGTAGAGTCTGTGAACTCACGTATACGTGACACTGGCCGATAATCCGTGCTTCAATGAAATTATATATGTATATGTGACACCAGCTTTCAAAATGTTAACTTATTGGTATCGCTTATGTTTTTAGGATCAGACTTTCATGTGTCTGGACAAAATTACGGCACCCAACCAGGGGGCCAGGTGGGCGGGGGAGGGGGTAGTGTAGGAGTACCTGGGGGTAGAGGACCTCCACCACTCGGCGGTTTACAGTCCATAGGACAATCGGCGGCAGGTATACCGCCAGGAGGTCCTGCTGGAGGGCAAGTACCATCTCAAACCCCGGCACCCGGGGTACAGTCACAACAGCCGCAAGGTCCGGCACCGACTACCACACCCCCCGTGCATACCCCATCGCCGCAGGAAATGGGAAAACAGACCCACCTACAACCTCAGTCGCAACCTCTATCACAAGTATATGGGCCGACACAAACGAGGCCGACCTCGCAAGTGAGTATAAATTATTTAACACGTTGCCCACCACGACACAACTAAGCAAAACGGAGTCCCCGAAATGACGCTATATTGTTCATATAATTTTATGTATTTTAATCTTTTATCCGAATTAAACGTCTGTTCGCCCATGCCCACATCCACATGACTCTATCAGTTTAGCAGAATGGTTGGGAATTTAAAAAGAAAATTGACTCTTACAGCCATATTCAACTCACAAAATATAAAATCAAATGCATAGTTGGAGCCATGCTTATTAATATGTTGTTTATCAATTTCAGGGTTATTACCCACAAGGTGCAAGACCACAACAACCAAGAGGTATTAGCCACAGGGGTGGCCAAGGAGGTTCTGGTGCACAGGTAGTAGGGATGTCGGGTGTTGGTGGAGGTGGAGGGCAACCAACAACGCTATATCATCCGGGTGGTTTGCCAGTTCAAACCGGAGCAATGTTCCAAGTCCCCCCAAATCTTCATCCTGGCCCACATCAACAGTCTGTCTACCCCATGAACAGTCAAATACCTCTTCAAGGACTAGTTGAGTATTGGCAATATGTATATGTACAATATATATTTCTTGCTGCGTACCATTTATATTATTCGGTCAATAAGGAAAGGACAATCTAGCCTTGGTATCAAAAAGATCTTTTAATGATTAAACTGGGATTAGTTTATAAACAATTATAACATTTATTGTCGATATCATCATTGATCATAAATGTAACAAGTTTTATTCTACTTTTAGTTTGGTGGTCCACCTCAGAGGCATCAAACGCATCAAAATCAATCGTATTTTGCACCATTTCAAAATTCAGCCATTCTTACGGCACAACATATGTATGGATATGGCACAGCCGCACCAACTCCAGTTCATCAATCTTGTAAGTGTTACCGTAGCATCGTCGCATAGTTGTATATACAATAACAAGAAACGATATTAACTATTGTTCATTGTTTTTATAGTTTTTTGGCCTGGTCAACCTGCAAATCCACAATTAAGTTTAAGTAGAGCAGGTGCAAGTGCTGTTACTGGAGGGGCACAACATGTTACAGGCCCGTTGACCGGTGCCCAAGGAGCCCCAGTTGTACCACAAGGTACGCTCCAGCAGTCTACGCAGCAGGCCCAGCCTTTACCTGCGATGGGTATATCCCTTTCTCAGACTGGTGAGTTATAAGCATTTTAAAAATGAAAAGTATGTGCTGGGTGTTTCGTAAATCGTGGTATGTATAACTGGCCAGAAGGTACATGTAAAAAGGAGTTTATTACATAAAGTTTTGAGTTCAGACTCTTTGTCTTCTAATACTTCTTGGCGTAAAAATTCACGCTTTATTTAAACTCGATAAGGAATGTTAAGTATTTAACTTGAAAGGAATTTAATATCTCGATGAAAAAAAGCAAAGTAACGACAAAATAATTAGAGCACTGTATGTGCCCCTCAAAATCATATAATTTTCATTTGGAACATTATTTTTTACCATAAATAATTTTCCAGTTATTTGAAGTCTTCACATTACGAGCACCCTGTACATATGTATGATATGTTTCATTTATCTGAAAACGGAAATATCAAGAAAATATTGTTATGTATTTAACGGGAGAGATAAGTCTGTGTGCATGATGAAGGTCATATTTTCCGAGATCTTACGAATAGTATTGCTTTTTTAAATCGAATCACCTACCTTTTGTATCGTGAATGAATAGAGCATCAAATTCTGCGTACAAATGTATTGACCTTCATATATCCTAAATTTAATAATTCTGTATATTTGTAATACTTGTAATACTTAAAATAAGAGGTAACGTATATAGCATAAAAAGCTCATTACTAAGAAGAATCCATATACAGTTGCGTGTAAAAGTTTCCGACCAGTTGCATTCTTTGTTTTATATTTCAAAAGCGATGTCTGAAAGAATTTTCACTAAGATTGGGTAAAGGGGTATTACAAATAAAAAGAAATAATACAAGAGATAAACTCCGTTTATGATTGAATGTGTACTTATTTACAAAATTAGTAAACTAGTCTGTGCAAAAGTTTATGGCCATGTCATTTAACAAAAGATCTTGTAGCCATACACTGGCATGGAGTCGATTAACCTCGAAATGAGGTCTAAAGGTATTTTGTTCCATTCTTTCTTTAAAGTTTCAAATAATTCTGTCTTGTTTCGATGTTTAACTTTATCTACGCGTTGTTTCAGCTCCCCGTATATGCTCAATTGAATTAACGTCCTGGGATTAAGCAGGCCAGGTCAACTCTTTTATATTTTTGGAAACTAAGCACTGTTTAACCTTTGATGTGTGTTTTAGATCGTTATGTTGAAAGATCCAATTTTCCGTCATTTTTCTTCCTGCGCACTGTGTAGTAGATTCTTACTTAAAATATCCCGGTAAAATTATACCGTCCATCTTTCTTCTAATTTCTATCAGTGGACTAAACCCTTGGGCGGAAAAGATGCCCAAGATCTTTATATTCCCTCCACCGTATTTTACACTTGCCATTTTATACTTTACTTCATATATTAAGCCAATTGGTCGTCTTACATATTTTACATCTGTTCGTCTAAAAAGGCCAACATCGTGTACTCCTTGTACTCTCTTCGCGTAATTCATGAGAAATTTGAGAAGCAATCTTCTTATGTAATAACGCGGTCAATCCTTTCCGCCGCTTTTCTTGGTCTTTCTACGTGGTTTGTCTTTTAAACCATGTCATTGACAGTCGACTTCCCAATTAACACATTACCGATCGGTGATTATTGCCTAATTTTGAAAAATGTATGGACATGGCTGAACACTTTTTAATGGAACCTTCAATAGCAACAGCAATTTTCATTGTGAACTAACAAGTCATCCTCAATAACGTCATCTAATAGTTTCATTTGAGATTGCAATGTAAAAGAACATTTCTATGCTTTCTTTTGGTACATCACAATTATTGAAAATCCTATTAATAGGCTTCCGGTAGGTAAAGTGTTAATAATAAAGTAGTAATTTCACGGGAAGATCTGCCACTCTGTGATAATTTAATCACTTTTCTCCGTAACTCAACGGACGCGTTATCGTTTCAACGGTGTACCTAAAGCTGATCTTAGTATTCTTGCGAATGAGTATAAGTAAATTCGATATAAAAAATAGTATTATATTGCTGCATTATTTCTCTTTACTTACAATACCCCTCTATCCAATATTAGTGAAAATATGTTTAGATATCGCTTTTGTGATACAAAATGAAAAATGTAACTGGCCGGAAGCTTTTACACGCAATTGTATATCAAATACGTAAAAATGTGATACTAATTAGAAAAGTTGGACGAACACGATGATAAAAGTTCCAGACAAAATATAAAATATTAGAAAATTTGCAATCTTTTGCTTCGCTTGCGTTAGTCTGAGTGAGTCTCCCCGATAGTCGAGCGTGTTTAGCACTTAATTGGTTCCGAAAAAGACCCTCTCCCCTGTTTACAGTTAGGCATTTTGACAATTACGAAGAAAATACTATAGCTGTATATAAGATGAAATATTGACCAATTCCAAGTAGTCGCTAACTGGTCGACAGTGCGTAACGACTCTAAGGGAACGGTCGGCTCAAGACCCATGGTTCCTTAGAGACTTTTGTTCCTCGCTCTCCTAAATCCTAAATAGGATTTTGGCCATAAAATTTAAGGCCAAGAACGATTGCGTGCAGAATCACGCCATAGTGGTCACAATATATAATTTTGACAAATCCTGTACATTTATTAGTGTTACTTTACATAACATTTATTTAACTTTGTTACCAGAGTATATTTTTAGCAATCTTCTAAAATTAATCAATTGTGTTTTTATTTTATTTGAATATTATCTACGGATTTAAAAACACAATTGATTAATTTTAGAAGATTTATTTGAATATTACCTACGGATTTATATATTCGTATCTACGTAGTAATTTCGTAACTGTTTCGAGCAGATTAACCCGCACTTTGTAGATATTGGGAACCGTTATCTCATTGTTAGTTTGGGTTGCACTGGCCTTCCTTGGGCAATTGGGTTTAGGTTGCCTAAGGAAAATTTCGGAGTAGGCGTCAGGTTAGAATCCTTGGTTCTAAGTAAAGAAAGGGAAGAGACATAAATCAGGGAAATGCAATTCCATGAAAATTTTAAGGTTGTAAGAAATTATTTGTGACTGGGAGGTCCAGGGGACACCGAGGATTTAAATTCTTAAAATCTTTCTGTAAGGAACTTCACCCGGCCATGGTATTATCCCAATGCTCAGGTATGAAGGTTCAGGTAAATCCCTAAACTCTTTCACGGAAGTATTGCATAAAATCTCTTCCTTCTTAGCTAACTCCTCAGTTCAGTTCTCTCTGAGCAACAGAGTAGAGGTCCCCAGTACCCTCAGTTCAGTTCTCCCTGAGCAACAGAGACTAGTGGGTCCTAGTAGCTTCACAGCTATCCGTAGTTGTCATTTATTCAGTTGAACGTTTAAAGTAATGTACGTTGTGAGTAATGTGTATGGAATGTACGGTGGTGAGTGCTTCGTTAAATATCCGGAATTTTATCGAATATTTACTACATTATTATTGCAATAAACAATTTCCATATCACGTGATTGCATATTATGTGAAAAGTGAATACTTGTTCGTTCTTTATAGACGTGTACTCAGGACATAACGGCGGTGCAACAAATACGGCGAACAGTACGATAAAATCTCGGAAACCAAGAGGACAAAATGCTATTACCGATATAGTAGATCCATCAACCGGTAAAAACATTAGTCACGAAATTTATAAAGATAATGAAACTATTCCGAGTGGTGAATCTAGCAATCGTGAAACTCCTCAGCCACAGGTGAGTTGTACTGCAATATTAATTTTTTAACAATTGACTATAAGAGTTTGATATTTATAATATTAAATTTGTTTCATAAAACAGCAACCCTTAAATTTCACTTTGAATTTGATAAATAAATAAGGTGAGAAATGTGCGATTAATGTACTCTTCTAGTCAGTTGTTTATGTTATTAGTATCTGCGCCAAACAGCCATAGTTATTGTAATATTGCTGTTTTTAATTCTTTGTTTCATAGTTTTCAAGATTCAAAAATACCTGTAAGTAATTAGCAAAAATATAAATTTTGATTGCCACTTTCATATTCTGTTTTAACGTGTATAGACTAACTAAAAAGGTAGTTATTTTACTTGAACACATTTTTAAACAACATTTGTTTCTAAGAGAATTACATTCAAACACATTGTTCAGATTACATACTAATGTTTCTTGATTTTATAATGAAAAAGATTAATTTATTGTGTAAAATACTATTATCGCAAATGTATTGTCGCAAATATTTTTTAGAAACTATGGCTGGAGGGTAACAGACGCATATAATGTATTCAACGTTTCTTTTATTTCTCCTAGTACATTTGGTTTCATTTCTCGTCCTATGATTTGAGTTTGGAGCCAGTTTTTAGTTGTCAAGCATAATCTTTATTCGATTGCTCTGTATCATTGTCTATCACGCAGAATTGGTGATTGTTACAGAACAATGACGCTGAGGTGCAAGCCGAGTTTGCGGCGCAGGTTGCAAAAACACTGACCAACGTCGCGACCGATGAGTCTAGTTCCGACTCTACGGTACCGACTAGTAGTGTATCAAACACAACCATGCCACAGAACATAGCGCAAAGTTTACCAAGTTCTCAAACGAGTTCTAGTAATGATGCGAACAGTCAGTGTAGTACCAGTTCACCAACGCAAAATATACCTACCGTAACCGCGTTGTGTAGTCAGTCGTCGTTAGGTACCACTAGTAACGTGGCTCAAGTAGACTCTAGTGCGGTGAAAACAGAGTCTAAACCACTCCAAATTCCTGTGAAGGAATTTCAACCTCGTGGCGAAATAAATAAAAGTGTGGTCATTGAGGAACCACCACCGCCGGCTGCTCCACGTAATTTAAACAAGGATGATATTTCTGCGCAGCTATCCGCGATGACTGTTACTGAAGAGGAGGTGAAGAGTACGAGTGCTTCACCTACCGTCACACAGGTGTCGATTCCCCAAACGAACATACCAAGTACGAACGTTCCGGAGGTCCCAAAACCGTCCGCCACTGCCCCATGTGCTAACCCCCTTCCTGCCAGAGAGCCGTTCCCTAATTTATCCAGTAAGAATTCATCGAGTTCACCGCCTAGAAGGAAATCTCAGATACACAGTCATAATCAACCCGCCGTCGCGACGGAGCTGCATTCGAGTGCCAAAGAACAAAAAGAAAAGAAAACGAGGGAGAAGAGCGTCAGTTCCAGAGGCGCTACTCCCACACCTGCTCACAACCAAACTGACCATCATCCAAAAGCTAATGGAGATGCAACTGGTGATAAGCTGGAGCCTGAACCTCCTCGAAGTGAAGTTCAACAACAAAAATCATCTGATGGTGAGTTCCTCCAAAATTTGTTTAATCGTTCTCATTTTATTCTCGTATTGCTTCAACACATTTATCTCATGGTATGCTCATACAGTTCAGAGAAGATTTCGTCTTCGAATTTCATTAAAATGATGAATAATATAAAGGAAAGTGAACTTCTTATATCACTTCATCGCAGTAGCCCTTGTGTTTGTAATATAAGAGAACGCAATCGCACATATTTTGCTTTTCATGTATTATCAATATAAGTATTACAATTAATAAGGACTTGTATCATGCTGCATAATTTTGTCTAGAATACTTTCTCCATATTATAAATCGGACAGGTATAACTTCGTAAAGAATTAGATTTATTTAATATTCTCAAGAGGAGAGATCATTTCTTTTTTTAAGCTTTTCATACTTCCAATTTCTTATGTTAAAAATTGTAGCACATCTGCTTACATTTTATAGTAACGACTATATGCTTTTTTCTGTACCTAAGTGCTAGTTAGATATTTTAAATATATTATCCAGACTTCTATTGATTTTGCACAGTTCTCCAAAATATAAATTACAGGTAGGATACTCAAGTATCGTTAATTATCAACTATTATATATTTTATTGTTATCATGTTACTTGTTTTGTAATACTTCATTTTGAATTTATAAGTAACCTTGTTTGGGAACATATTTTCATAACTAATGTATGAATATACCTATTGCTCATTCAAGCACGCAAATGCTTGAAAATAACTTGAATTTTTTATGCTTATGCAAACGTTTATTATTACTTATTACGTTCATTACTTCGCTTCTGGAGAAATCTTAAGCATTCGAGTATTACGAAAAAGATCAACTTTGGTGTAGGTTAGGATTTGAGTGTCGCGAATCAGATAGGTTCTCTTCCCTTGCTCCGTGTCCAAGTAGTTTGAACTTTGCTTTCACGATAGCTTTAAGAGTCGTCATTGTCCGCAATTCAGCATGTAAATAATCATGAGCTTCGAATTAAGTCGGTACACTTTTTCTGTATGTATCTGAAGAGCTCGCCTAGTTCTGAAATTGTTAGGTACAATGGTATGAACACTATACACAATCGCGAAGATGCCTTTATATAGACACGTGTGTACGGGCGCATAGAGGTGATACATATCTTTAAGTTACGCACGTGCGAACGGACGACACGAATATTTCGAACTATCCTTTTTCTATATATAAATGTTTTGTATTCGTATACATAACGTCGTGTAATTGTATCGTTTGAATACTACTGACAGGGGTCGTCGGATATTTCTGTGGTATCGCAATACGATTTGCTTTCATTCTAACCTCTCAGTTTCATACTTTCTGTTACAAGTCTTAAACGTCGGTCTCGCATCGTGGATTCTTTTTCGATTGAGTAGTTCGTTCGGATTTTCTCTTTCAAAAGACATTAATTTACGAAAAGTGCAAAGCAGGGAATATGTATTTTTTAGTACGGAATCCCCAAAAGACGTTCAACATTTCTAAAAATAGTGTATAAAGTAATGGTTTTTAACAAAGACCATCATGCTACACTTACGTACTTGCATTATTAGCATGGATACACGAGCAGTTATTCAAGAAAGTGGAGAAAGAGTGTTTCGAATGTATAAAGATAATATTTAATTGAAAATGATTGACTTTCGTTTTATATTTTATCGAACTATAAAATCTACCAGGGACAAAAGTGTATTGTGAACATTAACACGTGCGGAAGAGTAATCTTCGGAGAAAGTTATGAACAGTGCTTTACATCTAATCGGAAAAGTAAAAGAATACGGTATATATTAAAGTTTCGGATCGAATTTTTCGTGCATATTCGTCAAAATGGGTAACAGAAAGAAGGGTAAGTTCATGATTGCTACGTTAATGCGATGCCAATACGTCGTAAGTTCTATCCACATCGTGTATTATGTATCGTATTATGCTCCATAGAAATGATCTCCTTGGTCTAGGAATTTCAATCACGGCAGTGTATAAATATATTCATTGGATTACAATTTTGATTCGTAACGTAGGCAAGGTTTAGTCTTTCGATAAAGTAGAATAGTAAAGTGGTAGTGGCATTCTTTTGTCGTTGTTGTTGTTGGTACGGTAGCTTCATAAAGATATTAAAAATATATCGGAACACAGACATTTTGTATTCTATTGGAATGCACGGTTTCAATGTGAACGGGTCTTTCCGCAATGATTGAAACGCTGGGCACAGGAACTCCGAAAGGAGCTTCGTGCCAGACGGTGACATCATCGCATGAAAAGGCGCGAAACGTACCGAAGATACACGAGCATTGACGATCGTGTAGCTGGAGGGAGGATCCCGGTTCCTTTCCTCATCGAACAACGAATTTCCTCCAGTAGCCAGCACGTGCTGTGCTAGCCGGGCGTATTTTTACTCCGTTTAGCCCATTTCCCTTTTCCTTTTATAACTTTTTTTTAATCAAGAAACTGTATATTCATAATTATACATAAGCACATATTTAAATTCACTACTACGTAAATACTTATTAGCTTTTAAATTTGTATAAACTACTACGTAACGAATACGCTTATTATATTGCGTCTTACTGCAGTCCGTTCCTATAAGACTTATATCTCACGATATTCCGAAGAAATTGTACATATGTATTTCTTATTTAATCGTAACGAGCGCCCTTTACACGCATCGGTTCTTACTCTCTCTCTGTTTATACATATATACATATTTTCATTTTTTTTAAATGTTTACCACGCTAAACTTCCAAAGCTTGAAGAAAAAAGCTTTACGTTAAAAGATTTTATTCCGCCCCGTATTTTTTTGTAAATTATTCTTATTGTGACATAAAGTGATCAAGCGGATGCAACGACAACGACCAAGGACGATCTTAATTCGAAATGTATGTATAAAATTATTTTTTGTTCAGTTTTTGAACTGCCTCGTTCCTAGCAGGCACGACTTTAGGCATGTCTACCGTTCGCAACGTGGTTCCGACATTTTGTATTCATAAGGTTCCACGAATCCAAAGTTCAGTTCGATATACTATAATATTCTAACATTGAAGTAAATATTTACTATGAATTATTCTACCGTGGATTTTTCTTTGCAAGTGCTTTCGAATTATCGCCATAAAGAGGCCGTACATAATGAACGAATTTCGAAGGTCGATACACGAGTGTGTTCAAATATGGCTGCCAAGAACGAGACTGGGTGTATGCTTCGTTTTGACGGAATTTTCTTACTCGAGACTCGTAATATTTACTGAACTGAACGTTTCTGAAATCTACTAAAATTGAAAAATTCGGTTATCGCAAAATTATCATCGTAACCTTGTGAATAACGGTCAATACTATTCATCATGCTCTAACCACGTGCACGCGGAATAATCCATTTTTAAAGTTATTTGAATCAAACGAGCGAATTCATGTTTCGTATAAAGTATTTATTAATTAAACGCCAGTGCTTATTTTTATATTCCAATTATAATGTTTTAATTGATGATAATTCTATGTATTTCTGATGCTCGTAAATATTTTTAGCCATTTTGTGAACAGCCACGAAAAAGGAAATACTCCATATTTGATCATGGGTGCCTTAGCGTGATAACTAAGAATTTTTATCTTGCTTCATTCACTCGTGTATTCACGAATCATCAGATATGTTCCTTGTTATTCCAAATTAAATATAAATTATTTTCAAGAATGTTTTTTTCAAGATATTTTTGGGAGTTCAAGTTTAGGTAGAATACTAAATCACAAAGTATTTATAATTAGATTATGAATAAATAGAAGCACCGGAAGTGGACGTGTCGTCACTTTCTTACTTATGTTCTTCATTTTAGCTTATTGTTTAGAGAGCTAATCAATATTTTTTGTCTAAAAAAAACGTTAGATATATTGTATGAGCGCGTGTTGAAAAAAACTTTCTAATCGTTAAAGTTTAGTGACGAAATTTATTGCACGGTAGAAGAACCGACAAATATTAACGGAGAATTTAACGAATTTTTACATGTCGGAACTTCCGTGCATCTACAAATACGTAACGAATAGAGATCTAATAGGTCTAATATATTTTCCACTATCATGGGCGCCATTGTGAAAAATTGGTGCCTACAAACTTTGGTCATTAAAATGCGTGGGGTCACGGTCGCGCGTGTACGGTGGGCTACTACATGCATGGTTAGGATGTCTATTAGTGTCATTTCACAAGAGCACGCGTCGTGCGTGTGCAAAAAATATCTCAAGACTTTCGGCGTCAGTGGCAACCTTGAGCATTCACCAATCGAGTGAAAGGTTTTCATTGGTTAGAAAAATGATCGTTCTAGGTTGCAGGTATTTTTCGTGCGTGAAAGTAATCTACGTATTATAAGTACCATATGATTACAGTGTTCATTTACTTCATATATTTACTAAATAATAACTGTCTTTTATCAAGTAATCACGTTTCGAAAATCTCCATTAATTTTAAAATTAATCGTCTATTATTTTTGGGGTGATGGAAAGGGAAAGGTAACTCCTAGTTAAAACTGGAGTGATTTTTTATATCTAAGAAAATATCTGAAGATTGCAGTAACTTTTTATTTAATATCGTACATGTGTATTATTAAATCAACGAATTATATATTGCTTTCATATTTGGAGAAATATTAATGTTGTATTTTACACATAAAACACGTGGCTTTTACAGTTCCAATTTATTGTACATTACCAATTTTGGTAACGACAGTAAAGCAGAGAAAATATTGCGTACAAGTTTAACGATCATTCAATGTACTTTTCAGATTGTTACCTCGACCTGCTTTTATAAAATCTTACTCAAGCTACTTTCATGCATCAAATTAACTGCTGTCTCATAGTGTAGCGTACTTTGTTTTAGGAATTGCTCTGAAAGTACATTATCGCAAATGCCTTCCGAACAATACCATTTGAAAAGCATAATTTTCTTAACGGTAAATATAATTTAAAAATTTTAATAAATTTTTTTATTAAAATATACGTAGGACAAAAATAAAAATTTTGCTGTATGTAGAAATAGTTGTGGTACTTTATTCAATTATTAAGCTGGTACACTTGTGATTTCAGATGTACGCGCATTTCAAACAGAGAAACAGTTACTCGCTGTATTTTCGTTTCCTCAATTGTTGAATAAGGACGTAATGTTGAAGAACATTGCAGTAGAACATTTTTTAACCCTTTTGTAATTAAGCGGGTACCCATTTACTGTATTTCTTTCAACAATTTGTAAATGTTTCTCTAAAAATATTACAAAATTTCGCTGAATGTCCATCCTTTACTCGCTAATACATTAATTTATAGTCTTATAATGAGAAATTGTGCAAACATGTTAAATACAGAAAGGTTTTAAATAATGTATAAATTTTGGTTGACTACATAAGGGTTAAGTGGATATTATGTAAAATATCAACATTTTATTGTCGCAAGTTTTATCGTAACCAGGGCGGATTTTTTCGAATCTATAGCTTTATTTTCATCGTGTCGACTGAAATTACCGCTCCGGTTACCTATGACACGTTGTTCGCGATTATTCCAAAACTCACAGATTCTCCTGTCCGATATATTTCGTTAGGAGCTCGTATCGGGTTGGGTTGTCAGGAAAGCCCCCACTGCGCATGCGTCGAACACAACCGGCGAACAGAACTAATTTAAGAAATCCTGTGTCGTGCCTGTTGGTTTGCACCAGTTCACAGGTTAAAATAGTTGCGCGAAAGTCGTAAGAGGAGCTTCCGAAGGAGGCCTTTTTTCCCCGAAGTGTTCGCCGACTTCTGATCGGGGAACGTCCGGACCGTTAAAAAGAAGTTACGATAAAGTCCTATCGCCTATACGAGACTCTCACTTCCGGGTCACTGTTCGCCGAGAATTCTGCACGATTTCGCGTTCCCGATTTTGTCTATTCCGCGGACTCTTCGCGTTCGCCGTAGATAATAAAGGAACCAACAAAAAAAAAAAAGTCGAAATGCCAACTTCATCTTTGTATGTTGCATCTGCGAGCATGATTCTATCTACCCCGACTTTGGCAAGCTTTTGGCAGGTTTATAAATAAATACTGATTCAGTGCAGTAGCAGCAGTGTAGCAGCAACGGCAACAGTACACATTCACAGCACACACGCGCGCGCGCGCTCGCTCGCGCACACGCACGCACACATGGGCCATTGAAATTCGAGCCGCACAAAGAGTTTTGTGCTGCGAGAATGTGACTCGTTAATATCCGATATGCTTTTCACATGGAAAAGACAATCCCAAAACCATCGTTCGAACACGTGTAAATAAGACACAGTGCGCGCAACACACCACCTCGAACACCGTGAAAATGGGCGACCGCAGAATTAATGGCAGCGCTCGTGTCAGCAGTAGCTCTCGATCGAGGAGTCGTAATCGACGAGGTTCCAGAGATCATGGTACACATAAGTAATTTGTAGTTTTCGAGAACGACTTGCGTTGATTGGCAAACACATGTTGAAAGATCGGCTAGCAACGAATCTCATCAATTTTTGCAGTAACGTCCACTCTTTCAACTTCACGACGATGGATTGAAGTAGTGTAGAATGTTCGTTACACGATACAATTTCTTACTGTGAATTGATGCGTTTGACGATGGCAACTGGATTTGATATCCGATGTCAGACTTCGTTGAAACGCGTTAGAACATCTGGTCGGCCAGTGTTCGCGAGAAAATTAAGAAATATCTTATATAATAGATTTTTTGCTTTTGTTCGTTAGAATCGATCATTTCATCGATTATTTGAACGATCGTATCTGATTAAAGTGCAGGCACGAATGTAAATGTATTTCTCGTGTTAACATAATTTCAATACTATTTTCTTATCGCGAAATAATTGGATTTCTGTGTTCGTACAGTCTGTAAATTCGTGTACACATCAATAAAAAAGTGAAATGTCGCGGCGAAGTGTGCTGTGATCTGAGACTATAATTATCCTTGGCTTCTAGCCGAAATACTCACTTTTCTTTACAGCTTGCATCTCTCTGTACCGATATCAGCGCAATGATGATTTTGTACAAACGATCCATAATTCATGATCACGCTGTGTTTGGTCGATCTTTTTTGCATCGATAACAATAGAATTTATATGTCAGCAGAAATCTCATAGGAAAATATGAACGCTTCGATAGTCGAGTGTAATTAACGTATACATTTTTTTCTGTTTTACAGGTAAAGCTATGCAGAAGCAAAAGAGTAATAAAAAGCTCAAACCTCGTGAACTTAACCGTAAAGGAGCGGAGAAAGAAGGCACAGATATGGACGCTTTCGTGAACACTGTACCGCCGACAAAGACCGACACGAAACAAGAAAGCAAAGAGCCTTTAACGGCGAAGGACAGTAACAAGGAAGTGAGCCGAGAGCTAACGAAAGATGTCAAGGAGAAAGACAACTATGAATCAAAAAAGGAGAAGGAACTTGCTTCCATTCCTCCGAAGACAGAGAAGCACGTGACACCGCTGACAACGGAAATTTTGAAAGAGAGCGGACCTGTGCAATCGTCTGTCATAGAAAAACTGCCAAGTAACGAGGAAACTGTAAAGGAACCCTCGCCGAAGCTCGAAGATAGTAATGAATCGAGTGTCTGTAATATGCAAGCAAAACCAGTTCCTAACGACGTTGTTGATCATGCTAAAATGAAAGAAGAGTCTGACGTAGAAGCAATAGTAGCACAAAAGAATGAAGAAAACTCAAAGGTTTCGGCGATCCGGACGCCCAGCGAAGAGAAACTAGCAGGGCCTCCGGTAATAGAGAAACCAATTGAAAGTGAGCCACCCGCCCAGACGGAGACACCTGTTCCGAATCAGGTAACCCTCAAATATAAATACAAGGATGGCCAATGGAGTCCCCTAAATAAAAGCGGCAAAAAGGTCTACGATCGAGAGTTTTTGATTACATTGCAAAATGATCCAAACAGCAAGATTAGACCTGCGAATTTGCCAGATCTAGACGTTGTTCTGAAAGATGGGGCGAAGGTAACAATTCATATTCCTGTATTAATTGCTCATATATATTATATTTCTACGATATTGTTAAATTATAATTTTGTTTCCCATAGTCGCGGTCTGCTGGAGATATTCGAGCATTTAACTCAAATCCTACCAGACACGATTCTCTATTTCCTGGATTCATAAAACCACAACTAAATGCACGAATGGTAAGTTATTCAAGTTCCGGAATGCAAGCTAATCTTATCTCTTCGAGTTTTACTAAATGATGTTTATTATAAATGAAAGTAGTGGACTGAATTACTTTGACAGAGAATTATTCTATCTGATACATCTTTTCTACTTTGTACTTGGTCGTTGTGAATGTTCACATCCTAATGAAATGTGCTTGTCTTTATTTAGTTAGCAACGAATCGCAAGAGCCATTCAGGAAAATCATCAAAACCACAGAAAACAAATGTTATTCACATGTCGTTGTCTTTGAAAGAGGACGTGAAATTAAGAGAAACAGAAAATGCATGGAAACCGACAAGATTAAAGGCACCTGTTTTCACCGAAGATGAAGCAAAAACAGAAGCTCTTTACAAGAGAGTTAGGAGTGTATTGAATAAACTTACTCCACAAAAATTCAATACCTTAGTCGATCAAGTGCGTGCATTGAATATTGATACACCGGAACGTTTGCAAGGTGTTATCAATTTAGTATTTGAAAAGGTAAGCTGAAGTAAACTTAAGATGCTTATTAAGGGTGGTTTGTAGTTCATTCTTGTATAATTAATCCCGTGCACAAACATATGTTTTGTAGGCTGTCGATGAACCAAACTTCTCTGTCGCATATGCATTGATGTGTAAAGAACTTGGTATGATGGAGGTCTCTGGAAGTACCGACAAAAATGTAGAGAATCAGGAGTGTTCGTTGAATTTCAAAAAACTCATTATCACTCGTTGCCAAAAGGAATACGAAAAGCATTCGTATAATGAAGAGGCAAGGAAGGCGAAGTTCAAGCAAATCGAAGAATGTCCAGACCCCGTGAGTTTTCTTTATATGATAAGTTGAAACTATTACAAATTCAATCACAACACTTTTTACATTTCAATCATTATTTTTATTAAATAATAGGAGAAAAAGAAAGAGTTACTGTTAGCTTTCGAAGATGAGGAACGGCGGATACGTATAAAATCAGTGGGAAATATACGGTAATTAATTCATATTTTATACAAGCATTTGCTTGTTTTGGAAAATACGAAAATGTAATTCAATATGCTACGTTCGTTCTTTTATTTATAGGTTTATTGGAGAATTGTACAAACAAAGAATGCTAACCACTAAAATCATGCGTGCCTGTATACAACAGTTGCTTGATCAAGGTGATGAAGACAGTCTTGAGTGTTTATGCAAATTGTTAACAACAATCGGAAAGGATCTAGAATCAAAAGGACGACTAGATGTAAGCTTACCTTTCATAACGTGTTCTACGCTACGTTCTAATATAATCATTAATTCAGTATCTAAGTGAAGGAATTATTTAGCAATGATTTCCAAGGAAAATTAGTTTTTATGATCTTCCCTTTTGTTTTATTAGGAAATGCAAGATTATTTCAATAGAATGCAAGACATTGTTTCACGGCGAGGAAACGGAAAGATTAGTTCTAGAATTCGTTTTATGCTGCAAGATGTCATAGATTTAAGAGCAAATAAATGGGTTCCACGAAGAGTCGACAGCGCTCCTAAAACGATAGATCAAATTCAAAAGGAAGCCGAGAACGAAAGACTAGATAGCCAATTGAACACTCCTTTGAATACGCCCCGAAAAGATGAACGCACTAGTGATAGAAAAAGAAGTCGTGAGTATTATCGACCTTTGTCATTATATATTTCATTGATTGTTGTATTTTAAATACGATTTTTCATGATGATTCTTGTACATTTTTGTCAGACTAGAGTTTCTGAAAGCGTAGTGATTGCAGTACATTCTGATATATTTATTTAAGCATGCATTTATATTTTTCTACAAATTATTTTGTACTCGAGGAATAACGAATCTGGTTAACGTAGGTGGTGTTGGTCAAACTGATGATGCTGGTTGGAGTCAACCAGTTGTGAGGACAAGACAACCATATACTGTTGAAACTGCGAAACTAAAAAATAAACCTGTAAGTTGATTATTAAAATTTTATTCTGATTATATCCAACTATTCTGACAAATTAAATACTAATTAATAATTAATTTTTTAGCCCCCTATGGATGATATGCTGCTGGGTAGCCGAAATATGTATATGTGGAAAACGCCTTCAAATTGTGGTTTAAAGGCAATAAATACAAACAAATTTGCATGCTTACAAAACATGCCTACTTTCGATCAAGAAAAACGAATGATGTCTCCGCAACTCTCTGGGTAAATATTCTTTCTTTTTAATATCTATTTTAGTTTTTATTGTTATTTGTTCAGTAGAACGAACGTGATGAAATTATGTTGCTAGGCTAGAGTTTCTGACATCTTCTTATCTATTTTACATGATCATACATATGCATCTGATATTTCAAATAATCAACGTCTGTACGTACAAAGTAATTGGCATTTTTAATTGAAACTTTGTCTTGGTCGATTTCAGATCGAGATCTACTGGTCCTAGAGAGTATGGACGTGACTACAAATCTTCCTATGGTGCGTATAATTGAAATAATTGTATACTGAATTCTAATGTCATAAAGTTTATAATACAATGATGAGAAATTTTTCATTTTTGAAAAGTATAGCTTGATGTTGTTTGCCAAAAGGATTCTGATGCTTTCATGTACTAAATTATTCTCCAGTCAGGACGTTTGTATAATTTAAAAGTAAAAGGTTTGTGTGATTTTAATGTTACAGATGGTAGGAGTTCACGAAATGGTAGTCATCAGTTAAGCAGTTCATCGTCAAGTAGAGACAGTTCGTTCTTAGATAGTTCACAAAGTCAAAGCGTTTCTATGCCACCATCGGTTAAATCCTCGCAATCTACCTCTAGTAGTCACAAACCTGCACTATCGGAAGAAGAATTCATGAAAGCTTTTAACGAAATGATGACGGCTTACCTTAAGAATCCTGATCCGGATGTAAGTCTCTGTTAAGTTTCCTTCATTTCTTTTACAAACATTCACGTCTTTTAACCCATTGCCCTAACGGTTTATTTTACGGTTTCCGTGATTAGAACTTTTTTTGTAGATCGTAATTTCCTAAAAAAGGAGAATATTGATATAAATTGTATGCCTATATGTTCTCCGATAGCTGTACATTAACAAAACCAAAATAAAATTTTATTTCGTTTTAAAGGAAATTATTAACATACATTTTTATCAGAATCTGTTCAGAATCTTCATCACGAGTCAGACACGATATTGTAAGGCAAGGGGTTAAATTAATGTAATACAGTCTTGATCAATTCATTTTGATCTGTGAACAGTTACATAGTTTATAAATACATTTTATCGTGAAACATGTTAATAAATATTAGCACACTCCTTAGATCCATCTCTGCTATTTCCTAGCTGATGCTTGAGTCATTGGTGTGCTACATTACGCAATACCTTCTTTTTGGTCTTTTGAAACAATGCTATAAATCAGCTTGAATGCTACATTTATATGAATCATTGTTTGTATGACCAACGAGAGGACATATTTCTTCGCAGAATTCGCGGAGTTTACTGATTAATAGACTGCAGATTTTTTTCCTTCGTCCATTGTAAGGCTTAGGAGCCAAATACAAGTTTCTTTTTTATTTAAAAATTTTATAAGGTTCAAAATAATGTATGAACATCCTTAAATTGTTTTATATCTCGGTTGTCTTGATTGCATTTACCCATTTTTTCCATAAATACATAAAATTCGCAGTCTACTCATGAATTATGTGGTTAATTAATTTTATATTTTTATCTTACAGACCGTTGGGTTAGCTATTCAACAGAAGTTCGATAATGCGTTATCTAAATTCGTACGTGAATTGATCAACTTCGTCCTGGAAAAGTCGCCGGTCGACAGAGAACGCGTGTCGTATCTGATATCGTATTTAATTTCACAGAAAATTTTGCCTTTGCAACACCTTAGAAATGGGTAAGTTGTGCTTATTGAAAAGTGACTTTTCTAATGTTTCCTTTTTTTCTCTAATATAATTAACACATTATATGTGTAGTATTTCTAACGATTTGTGTAAATACTCATTTAATCTTGCTTAATGTTTCTCGTAATCGTTCCTTCAAAATAACACATTATTTTATAAAATACTATTTTACGCAAATACTGTCCAAAAAACATATGATGAGACTCTTATGCAGAGGAAGTTGTGCTGAATGTTACATATTAAGCCAAAAGGATACTGAAGAAAATCATGTCGCAAATAATTTGAGAACTGCTTTCTCTCCAGAGATATTAAAATATAATTAATTTCTAGGTTCATAGAAATATTGGAGTTGGTCGAGGAATTAATGCTGGATATACCGAAAGTGTGGTTATATTTGGCAGAGATATTATGTAAGTAAATATAAATGAAATATTGTCTAAATTACGTATTTTAGAAAAATTTATCACACATGATGAACATTTTTTACCATAGGGTATTTCCATGCGGGTTTTTTTTGCTCAACAGGCCTGAAATTAGACATTCAAATTTGCTTTTATAGTGTATTTAAAAATTTTTTGTTAATCTTTAATATTTTTTTTATAGCGGATCCGATAAAAGACGATTTACTACCCCTACAAGAACTAAGACCTCTATTTGATAATTTAAGAAGTCGAGGATATGTAGGCAAATTTCTTGGAGAAGTGTTATCCAAACTATGCCGAGATAAAGGATCCAAATGGGCCGCAGAAAAATGGGACCAAAGTGAACTTCAGATGAGCAATATACTAGATACGAAGCTTGAAGAAGTCGATAAAATTATTAAAGACTATGTAAGATAATATTATTTATTAAAACTGCGCCATTTGAGAAAACGACCGAACAAAAATGTATTCATTGTCATACTCCTCAGAACTTGGATTTCTGCACTGGTGATTATAATAGTGCCAAAGGCTCAAGTAGTAACCAGCCCACGTTACAACAAATTCACAATGAACTTAGAAGACTCATGAAAGAAAGTAGTTTTGATGAAATTTGTGATTGGATAATTGTAAGTATAATCCGATACAATTACTTACATTTTTTTCGTGAATAGCGTGTACTCAACTTATTTATTTATTGTCCATAGGTAAATGTAGATAATCGAGTCAAGGAGCCTGAATTTATTCGAGTATTAACGACTGCCTTTTTAGAAACGTCTATGGGTACGTGTCTATTGTTGTATTACGTGCCACTATTTTCTTTTCTAAAGTACTTCGATTGTTAAAGTTTTCTTTATTCGATTTTCAGAACCAGTCAATAACAAATGGTATTTGAAAAATGAACTGTTTATTAATTTGCAACAATTAATTCGTCGATTCGTTGATGCAAATGAATCCTTAGAATTGCAATGTCTTTATGCAATTCAATTCCATTTGCACAAACTACAATATCCATCCGGTAAGTTACGAAACTGAAAGTATACTAAAAAAACAAATATATGAACTATTATAATTGGATAAATTGTATTTAAACTTTTTCGTAATTTGTAGGTATTCTCTTTAATATTATGACAAGTTTGTCTGACTACAATATAATTTCGAGCGACGCGTTCCTGACGTGGAAAAAGAGTCCTGAGCCAGCCCAGCGCGAGTGGCATGGTGTTGCGACGATGGCGTTAACGTCGTTTTTCACTGGCTTACAAGAAGCTGACGATGCTTCCAGTGTAGAAGATTTATCAACCGGCGTGAACCAAGATCGTTGTTGACGATACAGTGATCGGGCGTATTATCGTCTGTTAAAAAGACTTAAATATACGTTCCCCCGTTAAAATAATACGCGAAGTGAGATCAAATTGCAGTTTTTTAAAAGAAAAACGTGGTATATATTGAAGAAAAACAATGGAGTGATAGTAGTGCGTGGGTGTATGTAATATAGTCTAGAACTTCGAAGAACAAGAAGTGAAAGATAATAAAAAGGAGAATGTCATATTAAAAAGAAAAAAACGGACATACAATGGCTGAGACCGCTATACATAAAGATTAATTATTAATTATGATACAAAAGTAAATGCAAGATAATTATTATATATAATTCATTGAAATGGTTTAAAGTTTAAATAAAGCAAAAAAAAACAACTTGAGAACGTTATCGTATTTCTTATACGTCTTGCGAGAGACGCGTCACTGCAGCTTGTGAATATCGCCCGAATGAAACTGAATCTTCTGATTTTTCTTTTACGCTTGAATATTGGAAGATCAAGAACGCTTTGAATATTTCCACCTAGCGATACCCGTGAAGCGACTGAAGCATGTTTGCTGTATGGCTTAGATAAAACGAATTGCAGATCGCAGGTGTGTATAAGTAGGTCAATTTTAAGTAAATTAAATCCGAAAAAGTAAGCAGAAGGAAACTATTGATAACCAAGTCTGATAAAAGGGCGACGGTTCTTCCTATTATTCTAACGATTATAAACAGAATTACTAATTTATATCTTTGCGAACTTACAATGTATTCTACTCTGTAAGAAAAGGTAAAAAAACACGTTCGTAAACTAAGAAAAGAAAGAATGAGAGTGAAAAGTGTAACATAACATTACGAAACATAGGGTTCGTAGTGTAGATTATGTTGAGACTAGGAAACGGAAGGATACAAATGGTGTGCATATTAAGGCGCTACTATTTTTTAACACTAGTTATTTATAATCATTGAGAGAACAGATTATAGTGCGTGGGATGGAATGTCTGCATGTAATTCAGGTGGCAGGTGCCGTAGCAAATTGTATAAAATTGTTATACTAATTTAAAGTACAGTGTGAAAAATATAAATTTCCTTTGGATATACTATTATACATACGAAAAGGAAATAGGTAAACTCGAGTGCAGTTATATAACGAAAGATTATTTTTATTTAATTCTAGGAAACAATTTTACATTGTTTTGTCTAATGTTTCTCATGTTATTAAATATACTCTCCTTATTTAAGAAACTGTAATTATTGATTGGTACCGAGAAAACATGGAATACACTCGGCTACTTTTAAATGTAGGTACTTTTCATTTAGTCCTTCATGAATACTAGACTCAATAGCCAAGGTTTTCGCTCTTCATAATTTTTATGAACTGCATGTTGCTGAAGGATACAAAGTTTCTGAATATTATATTCAATGTCTGTTACGTGCATATGCATACCCATTTGCATATGTGTACATGTTGCCCCTTAATTATTTATAGAAAAAACCATACTTCTTTTTCATAAAGTTATAGTTTGATACTTCCTTCATAATAGCAATTTCTTTTGTAGCTTATTATCAAACGTCTCTTTATTTTCACTCCCGTATTCGTATATTGCATTCCAAATGCATAATATATTTTTGACGAGATCATGAAATAATTTTCAAAACACTAGAAAATCATACCCATTGAACGATTTACTTTCTTATCTACAATCAATTCTACCACTGAAATTTGGAGAATAAAAGATCTTCTGCATATTTTTTTCAAACAAAACGAAAAATAAGACACGGAAAAACGTAAAGGGAGACTGAAGAAAAATAAAAAAGTGTATTGCTTCTGATTTTTTCACACTGTAAAAATAACATAAACATGACGAAAAAAGTATGCGAAAAATACATCTTTCAGATTCGTCTTCTTGAAGGATTGCATTCTACTATCACATTGTGGAATGTATCGTTCGATGAGATGAAAGGCGAAATATGCTCGAAAAGCAGTAAATAAATAAAATAATAATAATTTATACATATGATTAAAATGAACGAAAAAAAAGAAATATTGTTGGAAACATGTGGATAAACGATTTGCAAGTAAAAAAGATTAACACTGTAAATATTTACTAAATAAATATTGTAAGTGGAAATTGGACAGATCGCAGAAATAAAAGGCAATGGCCGCGCTGTCGCGAAATTGTTGCACGTGCATGCGGCGTTAACGTGCCGACAATTTACGTATGGACACGCACGTATATTAACTGTTTATACATATATCTGCGTGTACTTACGTTTACCTTAATATACATATACATACTATAAATAAAATATCACTAAAAAAAGACTCCAGAACACGATACACAGATACACGTAAACTTCTATGATAAATCATATCTATACAACAAAAAAAAATAAAAAAGAACTCCATGTCAAACTGTTGTTGATTATTTTCTCGAATATAAGCCTGTCTATATATAGATGCATCGATCGCAACGCCGAAGATGAAGTATTCACTGAACTAAGTAATCTGTATATTTTTTTGTAACACCATTCGTATATTGTCTTCATAACCGTAAAAATTACATCTATAATTAACGAACGAATTATAAGCATACGATTTTGAATGAAGTTAATTAAAAGAAATAAAAGTAACATTACTATCTGATGCACTTGAAATTCGAAGATTGTAGATAATGTATACTTGACAGGATGTAATGAGCTGCAACATACCGTTAAGATGCAATAATTATAATCGTATTGTATAACATGAATACGCATTTTCAAAACACTATATATGCGTAATATCCTATATTGTATATTTATTACAATGTAGTTATTTTATATGTATGTAATATAACTGAAATTATTTATAACAAACTAATAAGGCTTCTGATGTACATCCACCAAAATATTAGTAAACTTTTTCCACATTTTTTTTAAATAACCGTTAATTTTTTTTCATCGATGAATAATAAATGCAAACGTTTCTGTAATTACAATTTTATATATAATATATATATATATATATAAAGAAGGGTAAATAATTGTTTGTGAGTAATATAATATTCACTGTTGTGCTTATGTTCGTTAAATACTTTCTATATTTTCAGTTTCTCTATACAATTCTAATATTCAAATGTTTACAATAGCTCTAATGTCTATAATATATTATATATCAAGCAGTAAATATCTCTTCCTTGCAATTTTTTTCATTTACTATTTTCAGCATAAAATTCAAGAAATTGGTTATTGCAAGTCTGATGATCTCCTAAAATGCGCAGACGTTGTGAATGGACCCTCATCAGCAAATCCAGCAATTTCTTGAGGAACAATTGCGTATTCCTCTATGCTAGTACATGGTCTGCACATACACTCCAGAGGTGCTTTGGTAATTACCTGTAAAAACATTCACAAGAAACATATTTTTCATGCTTTTTACGACTTTAAATTCCGCAAAAAAAAGAATAAAAACAAGTATATTTTATTTTTCACTTTCTCAATTATTCGATATAGCAGAGATAAAATGAACAATTTAATCAATGTATTGTACGAATGAACTGCGTAAGATAATCCGCTTCGAATCGCGCGCAATACATATTCATTTTTTATTTGCTTCCTACTGGTCGGTTAGACGAAAACAATATGGCTGTGGAAAACTCGTGGTGTCAGAAGCTTTGCTCCTGATTTTATTGTGCAAGTGATTAACTTGACAACGTGTTATTCAATTTTCACATGTAATCTAAATCTTCAAGATTCTGTGATTCAGTTGAGACAATATATTAACCTTTCGGAACTTTTTTTCGCCTGGTTTGGCCCTTGGACAAAATAGGGATACACTAGCCTCCCTTTCGCCGCTTTCTTGACAACACATGCAGCTTCTCTCCATTTGCCAAATTTTTGATCCGGACACCTGTAGAAACAGGTATAACCAAATCGATTTTTATGCCTGATAATTTTTCAAGATTTATTTCAGATATATTAAGATACGGTTATATGCAAAGTTATGATAGTATTTAATAGCTACGAATGGAAAAATTATTTCTCAAGATCACACTTTTAACCATAATAAATAGACTGCGGAATTTTATGCAAAATAAAAATTGTTTGCATCAACTGCAACAAAAAAGGGTCAAGCAATAATTTCTTTCATTCTTTAATAATGTTTATAAGCTGCAATTAGTACATTGATGTTCTTGAATTTTTTAAATTTGTCCACTCTTTTAAATTGCAACTATGTATCCATTTTTGTCATAAATGCATCAAATCCGCAGTCCTAATAATAAATAATGTAAATAACAAATACTTACAAAACACCATACAAATTTCAACGAATCATTTTTATATCACTGTATATATAGTTTATATGTTTCGTATAGTTCTTACAAAATAGCATTGTAAAGCAGTATTTAACAAATATACGATCCTAATTTAACACATTACCTAATTTAATATATTACTGTGATTATTGTATAATTTTGAAAAATCTATGGTACATGGCTAAACACTTCTTAATGGAACCTTCAATAGCAACAGCAATTTTCATTGTGAACAAACAAGTTATCCTCAATAACGTCATCTAATAGTTTCATTTAAGA
The DNA here is from genome assembly GCA_933228785.1 of Lasioglossum pauxillum. NCBI lineage: Eukaryota > Metazoa > Arthropoda > Insecta > Hymenoptera > Halictidae > Lasioglossum > Lasioglossum pauxillum. The sequence continues at coordinate 39,136,796 of OW121705.1, read as the reverse complement.
TTGCAATATAAAAGAAAATTTCTATGCTTTCTTTTGATACAGCATAATTATTGAAAATCCTATTAATCTTTCGCACTTGAAGCAATTTGAATTCTAAAATCAAAATATTTGTTTCAACCCAGATCATTTTTATTCTATGTAATCTTTTTTACATTGTGCACATCAAATTGAACCTGTTTTCTTATATAATAGTTGAGCTTTTTACAATTTATAGAATACAGACAAATTTAATAATGTTAAAACTGTTTTGAATAATGGTATGGCAATTTTCACTGGCACCTCAGACTCGCCATTCAAGTGCAAAGGGATAATAGGCTTTCCATAGGTAAAATGTTAATATAGGCATATAAATTCATTTTGGATCAGTGGATAACTAAATTATGAAAGAGAAGAGATGTTCTCCTAAACATTGTTTCTTATTATGTTTTACCTGCAGGTAGCTGCTACAGCGTCCTTTGCATGCATAGCTGGGAATTGGTTTTGGTACACATCCTGGATATTGTAAAAAGTGAATGACTGGTGTGGCCTGACATTCATCGACAATTGCCTTTGTAGTTCCGAAAAGAAGGCATACTAAGAAACCAACTGCCACTGCATCCGTAAGTAATAGACACGAAAACAAATTATATTTATTTCCATAAGATTCAGCTAACTTATATTTTGTGTGTATTCGTATAAATATGCCAAGAGAGTCTTAATAAACTCAAACTTCTTAATGATTATTTTACTTCTATTGGGTTGGAAAGAAAGTTCGTAGCATTTCCAAATTAATAATACGAGAAGTTACCATGAAAATGGCAAAAAGTAATAGAACAGAATGGAAGATATATTATCGAATTTTAGCTTTCAATTTTAATTTACAAACACTACGATCTTTCTTAGTATTGTTCCAACCCAATATTATTCTATTTAATCAAATACAGATCATAATTCAGATGGAGTATATTGCAAGGACAACACGCAAACCCAACAATATATAATATATAATTTATACACGTGTGAATTGAACTTGAATGCAATATTGTTCGCTTTATAGGTGTCTTGACGGCGTAACTGTTCATTTACCAGTGTGATTCAGGAACATAGTTTTAGCACGATACATTTCCTTCTGAATCTAGTACTTTACTGAGCTTGTAGACTTCTTGTTATACCCTTTTATACCCTGTAGGTGGCCACGTTTTCTCCCTTCCCTTCACATGCTTATGTTACTGCAGTAGGGAAGAAAATACATATGTATGTAAAAGTATATAACACTTGTTCCTCAGACTACTTTCTTCCTTAAATTGCAAGTAAATAATCGTTCAAACTGACTGTTCTGATCAGTGTAAATGTAAACAGTTCTAATGTTTTATTTTGATCAACACACATATGACCAGCCAAAGATGATCAACACACATATTTCTCATGAAATACATTAATAAGAGTTCATTTTAATGGTTTAGATATCTTGAAATATTAGTAACAAGTTAAAAAGTTAAAAAATCTATAGAGAAGTAGCAGTGCATTAAAACGTAACTTATTATGGACGCATTTCTCAATACGTTTAAATTTAAAAAGAAAAATGTTAGTAATATAATTTATAAAACAGATATCGGCTATTATTGTTGTTAAAATTATTGATTACTGCTTAGAGAATTAGTATGTTTTGAATGAGAATATAAAAACACAAATTGATAAATAAAATGAAAGTAATGAGCCAGAATATTGAGATGTTTCACAGCTTTAAAGCAATAAGAATAATTCAGAATATATGTATATCATATGAGCAATTGTATTACACAATGAATTTATACTCCCTATTTTTAAGTTTTTCTATCAGCAAAATCAGTGTTACATCGATCCTTTATCAGTGAAGATAGTATTAAATTCGTTTTATATAAAATTATTATAATTATCATATTATATGTTAGTTAACTTCTTGAAATATATGATGATACACATATTTTAATCTTTAATAGCTAAGGTAATCAAGCCACTCATTCTTTAATAACTTTGTTTACTCGTTTATATCAATCATCGGACAATTAAATGTTAACGTCGTTAACACAGAAATATACGATCTTTGAGAATGTAGTAACATTTTCAATATATTAGATTTATAAAATATGTTGAAATTCTATTTAAAAATTTCTAACTCATTTATTTAGTTTAGGTTTTTTAATTATATATTTAAATAATGTCTATCTATTTTTAATACAAAAAATGTACCCAATTCTAACTTTTAAAATGCTTGATGAAGTAGGCTAATTCGAAGTTAGGAAGAAGGAAAAAGGGAAATTATTTATTACAAGTTTGTTTCGTAATTTTCGATTTTATTTTGGAGAGTATAATTCTTAGTACATCATTTCAAGGTATAATTCACAATATTATTTGTTTACATTTTCATTATATTTATCGAGATATATCGCCGCATTTTGTGCATTTACAATCTGCTGGTTCCCGTATTTTGATTTCCATTATTCTATCTTCTTCATTTAATAGTTTTATGCCGTCTGCATCGTAACAGTGGTGTAATGTAATTAGTCTCTCCTTTAAGTAACTTTCCCGACAACAATAACATTCCTATTAAGAAAACAAAAAGGATTATTCCGTTTATATATAACATTGTAAGTTTTTGCTTGCTGCATCTCCATACTTACTTTAGAAAAACCTGTAGTACTTGCAACACTCGGTTGCACTTGTGAAGTACAAAACCCTTCGCATTTTGTGACAGGTATATCGCCGCTGCATGTTCTCTTTAAACGTCCTATTTCATCATATTCGTCTGGAAAAAAGAAAAAATTTCTTGGAGTCATTTATTTTTTAAATGAAATGCTATAAAATGTATTTGAACAAAAGAAAAAAACCTTTTGTAATATGTACTTCTGACTGCAGTGTTTCACAACTTTCATCGTCTATCATTTGAGAAATTGTGCTACTAGTGAATACAAATACAGTCGATAACAAAACCATTGAGAATTTAACCATCTTAACTGTTTTGTTTAATCAATGTTTGCTTTTGTGCTAGACGTTTTTTCCAATGGGATACAGGTGTGGTCAAAGAACTTGACTGAAATGAAAGCACGGAAAATCAAACAGATGCTTTTATACGTAGCTTTCCCTCCAACATACAATGACTAGGGGTGGCTGAACTCCTGCTAGGATATAATAGCATAGCAGAAGCAGGATACTTTCCCCTGCTTTTACACTGTACAGCATTAGATTTTTTCCATCTTGGGGGCATTACTTTTTCAGTATTTTGCATCATGAATCTAATGGGTTTTTTATGTCTCAGTGCACAGTGGGTGATCGTATCAAAGAAACATGACTAATGTTACTTAGATCCTTAGCCTTTTATACTGTATATATGGTTCCTTACAGGGTTGTTACAATAAGCGATGCAGGTAAAAATATAGAAACATATTTAGTGTATTTTTTTTATTGTTTATACTCTGTCCTTTAAAGATATCACTATTTCTATTTAGTGATCGTTTCTTGTATCTCCAGGACAATTGTCTGTTAAATCATTTTCATTATCGAATGCTACTCCACACCAAATACAGTAGAAATGCTTTTTCCTTAAATATTTAGTAAGAATTTCTAATTTCTCATTAAGTTGGTAAGATTCTTCTTCTTCTTCTTCATCTTCTTTTTCTTCTTCTTCGCTTTCTGAATCGGTGCTCTTTTCAGTTTCTCGAGGCAACCAAAACCATGGTTCCTCAGGCTTTTCTATATTTAGTTGTGTATCCAATTGTTCGCAAATCTTTTGACTTTTATAAAGATCTGCTTTAGACAATTGTTCTGCTCTCTTTTGAGCAATTCTGCCACGAAAGTCCTTCATACATTTATTATCCAGTTTACTGTCATTTTCACTACTTTTACAATTTTTTCGTTTTCTCGTTACACCTTTACCTAAACCATGCCTATCTTGTTTGACTTCAACACCAACGGGTTCGGTCATCCCTGATTCAGTTTTGCCTATCCCTTGACCAGGCTTATATCCCATCTTCATGAGTAATTGAAAGCCTGAAATTATATAAAGATATAGAATTATGCAAGCGATAAACAACATGTATACGAATATGAAAACAAACCTTTATTGCTGCTAGCTATAGCAGAAGATAAACCTTCTTCTCTTTTTTCTTGTTCCATATATTTTACCGAATGTTTTTCTTTCATTTTTGCCTCGATTTCAATTTTCTTTTTTATTAGATCAAGCTTTCTTTTGTCTGCATGTCTGTATAAAAGACTTGACGAACTAGATTTGTCAGTACCTTGCAAAAATTTATCTGACATGTAGTCATCGTCATCTGACATTTTAATTTTATTTTGTTCACTTCTATTGAGATTGTTGTTGTGATAATTATTATCGAAAATCACGAGATGTAAGTATCTGTACAATTCAAAATATTAATTCATTCATTTATCAGAGATATATTAACTGAATGGCTGTGTACTTACACATAAAGAGCAACATAATTTAAAACAGGAATTATAGAAAATGTAAAACCAAATTACACTCTTAACAAAATCGTATCTTTCTATATTATTCTTTAAAATGATAACTTATGCAAACTACGTTTCGAACAGTGAAATTCACGATACTATAGACTTTGAGGTTATTCTCGACGTTGCTAAATACATATGTATAGTAACTCGCTCAAAAAACATTGACCTTCATATGTTTTTACATAAGAACGCTTCTTATAATATGTCAAATATGTATTCGAAAGGTTTTCTTGAGGTTTTACGTTAACTAATTGAAAATGTAACGAAGTATAACATCGATGTATGCTTATTCTATTTAGTATTACTCTATGTTAATAATAAATATTACATTTATGTAATTAAATACGAACCAACCAAGAGTTGGTTAAATTAATAAACAATCGTTACATTTCATTGAGATACATATGCAGCCTTTAAGTTTTCTTGCAGAAAAACATATGACAATAAAACAATTAAACTCTGTTGTGCCGAACCTGCTTCAATTCGCCGATTAAATATTCAATAGTGTGTCTATTCTAACGTTATATCAGTTCATGGAAGCCCATTACTATTGCACTTGTATTTATGTGCTGAAAATAGTCGGGTGTTAATTTTATCTATAAATCGTGTTTACTTTCATTGAGCAAGATTTAATCGTTAACAATATTAAAAGTATAATAAATACATGTTATATAAAGTTGCTTTCACTCTGTGTCTTTGGTATAGGGTAACTTCTGAAAGATAGCTTTTTTTATATCAACATTATTATACGCTTTTGCAAATTATCTGAGCTCACTGACGCGATAAACAATGTCCATTAATATCTACGAAGAAACGAATGTTTTTATAGCGGGTACGTTTAATTTTATAGAAGAAATAAAAAATAAAAATTTAAAAACGCATTTCACAAAAACGGTTGTATAAATATTTTAGTGAACATTTATGATAAATTTCTCTATAGAGTCGTAAGTAACCTCTATAGAATTGAATAAAACGAATAAAATTTTATATTCCATTTTTCTCTCTCGTTATATTATTATTTTTAATAAATGCTATATTCTTCTTTGCGATCTAAAATTTTCGATTTTACTTCTTTTTTTTTGCACCATTGCGTCGCGTACAAAATGGTTGTTTTTACATTTGAGATATTCTTAATAATATTCTTGACATTTGAAAGGACAGTTTTCGATAGATTGTTTCTTTTTATATCTCAGTATTCGATATGATGTAGCACGCCCAAGCATAGCTACGTTTGAATTTGCTACACCGTTGTGTTCATATAGATGACTATACTGCCGCCGGTCGATAAACAGCGAAACGCGGAACTGAAGAGCATTGAGTTACAGGAACGTGGACCACTTGTGTCTCGGTACAGTAATGCAGTAGTTCGAGAACAATATTTTTGGTCTTGATCGCAACGTTGCTCGGTTAATCGTGTTCGGGTGTTGTTGATCATAGCGTCGAGTGTATTATGATTTCCGAATGAACCCCTTCGAGAGTACAGTTGAAGACTTCAAGGGGCAAGGGAACTGGTGCGAAGGACGAAAGTGTGAAAGCGTACGCTTACCGCTACTTGCGCAGAGAAACATATCTTTTCGCTGTTCTTAAAGCGAACGAAAGATTCATTCTCATTGCATCCCGAGGATAAACCAGAGCCAACAGATTTTGGAACCGAGTCGAGCCACATGTTCGCGAGTTGATTAATTCGCAAATACAGTCTAACTGTATTATTTGTTACGAGCAGATTTATGACAAGTAGTAAAAGGAACATTAGAAGACCGTTGGTGTAGCAACAGAATTTTTTTCTCTGTCGTGGAAACATGTGAACTCGTATGTCACGCCTATTCCCGACGTATCTTACGCCTTTAACAATCGAAACACAGTAATTTTATCGAATTCTCCGATCGGGTGTACACAACAAACAGTACCTTGATAAACTGACACGACATCGTACACATCCGATGACGGTAAACGAGTAACTTTCGAGTTTCAAACTGTCTCTTCGTTTTTGTGTAGTAATAGTTCTCCCACATCGGCTATGGTTGTAGCCAGTGGTGGATGGTTACAAAATGCCAATTTTCCTGTCAGTCAGAGTATAAACGCTACGCAGAACAATAAAATGACAGCCAAAGGTGTCTTAATCTGCCGAGAGAATTCCCATCATTTTCAAGATCGTACGTTGACATTGGAGCAACCTGTTAAAATCGGACGTTCTGTAGCGAGAGCCACTGCTGCGCCTGATAACGCAATCTTTGACTGTAAAGTATTGTCTAGAAATCATGCGGTGTTGTGGTATTCTAGCGGGAAGTTTTACTTGCAAGACACACGCAGCAGTAATGGTACGTTCGTTAATAATCAGAGACTCAGCGCGGCTGGTTTGGAATCGGCACCTAAGGAAGTACATTCGGGTGATATAGTGCAATTCGGAGTGGATGTGATGGAAAATGCAAGGAAGTTCAAGCATGGGTGTATAGTTGCGACACTGAAATTATATTTGCCTGATGAGAAGGAGGCTAGTGTTAGTACGTCGGTTGTGTCGACAATTAATAATGTTTCCCTAGAGGATTTGTATAAGTTGAACCAAGTAATGCAAGAAATCTCGAGACGAGAGAAAGCGCTTCACTCTAAGTTAGTATATCTTCAACAACTTGTGGCGAATACTCGAAAAGTAACCAAGCAGTCGTGGCAAGCGTTGATAGCGGAAGATCGACTATTGTCTTGGGTGGAAACCATTGAAAGCCAACTGAGCGTTTATTCTAAGAATTATACGGAAGATGAAATTAGAAACGAGTTAGTGAAGCTTCTGGAGGAGAAAGCACAATACCAAAATACAGCAAAGGAAGAATTACAGAAGATATTACAAGAGAAACTAGAAATATCTCAAAGGTTAACACAGTTACAGGAACGTTTAGACGAAACGGAGGAGGAGTGTCAAAGTCTTCATAATGTAGAAAAGCATACTCAAACTGAACTTCAGGTGCTTAGTAGAAAATACACGGACACCCAAACCAAACTTAATGAAACTACGAATAAATTGAGCGAGACCGAAGAGAAAATGAAGGATATGGTTCAAAAAGTAGAACAAGAGAAGCAGGAACTTTTGAAAAGACTCGAAGATCAATCTAGAATCGAGAAGAATTTACAAGCAAGGTTATGTAATTCCAGATTAGATTCTGTTAATATTTATAAACAGATCACTGCCCTCAGAAATTATATGCAGGTTTTGCAAGATATGAACACAAAAATGGTTACAGACAACAATTTGGAGTCGAAAGATGAAGAAAATCCAATTGAAGCCATTAACATTATCCTTAATAAATTGAATTCTATACACGCAGATAACATGGAAATCGACACAGAATCCAGTTTATGTGCTTTGAAAGATGAACAGGATAATCAAATTAATTCACAGGATATTGATACGAATCAACTAAAAAATTCAGATATTTCTTTCACAAAAGAACAATTGGATGATTCATTATCTAACGACGACAATGTAACAGAATACATTTTACCGCCACCATCTCGCAAAACATTGGTTAATGGAAATGTAAATATAGACAATACAGATATGAACTCGGAATCTGATACCAATTCGGATGCAACGGACGACACATGCAGTATTACCAGCGACGATACAAGCGAGAAGTCTGTTATAGAATTAAAAAGAGAAGAAAATTATGTAGTAGCAGAAGAATTGTTCGTACCTTATAAAACAGAAGTTCGATTTGCTTCTGAAGAAAATAGTAATCAATTAGAGGGTTCTCATCAACTTCAGATCATGTTGAAGGCAAAGGAAAGCGAAGAACAAGAAACTGATGTTGAAAGTATGGTTAGTAGTAAACCTTCCAACGAGTCTGCTTCGATAGAAGTTAATCAACATACGAAGAAGGATGAAGGAGACAAAGACAGCACTGAATCGAATGTAGAATGCGATGGAGAACATTTAGAAGGGGATTATGTCAAAACATTAAAACCAATGTCTAAAAGCGATACACAGCAAACTTTATATACAAGAGACTATATACTACAAGCCTTAATTAGTTCTTTGGATTCTTTGAAACTAGAGGATAACTTAGAGTCACAACAAGCAGTTAAGATGGAGCTAGAAAATCTCAAAGGTTGGTTAATCAATGAATCTCCCGAAGAAGTAATAGAAAGATTGAAGGAACTATACTATCGTGCCAAGAATGAATCTCAAAGAATTCAAGAGCTGCATGAAGAATTAGTAATTTTAAAAGAGAAATACAATACTTTTGTCGAAGAGAAAGCTGAGCTTTTGAAGAAGTATACAGCTCTCAGAGCACAATGCGGTGATTTATTAAACACAACCTATTCTGTACCAATACAGTATGTAGCACCCATCGCGATTATGTTAGTATGGGTGTTGCTACAAAGAATGTTTTAATGTGTTGACGGACACACCGGCTATAGCCGTCCAATAGTATCTCATCTATCGGACAAATTTTAGAAAAATTCAGTGTGGTTTATTTTCAACATCTCTAGATATTCCATGTGTCCGTTAACCTATTTGCTCTGGTATCATATGTACATATAATTTTCACCAGTAACATTGTATTTCCTTTTGTATCGATAGTACTATGATAAAGGTAAAAACATCTAAAACATAGTTTGTTAACAAGCTTTTAAGTAAGCAAGAGAAATGAAACCGGAGGTGTGTAGTTTCAACAAAAATTCGAACATTTTTATATGAACAAAGTATATTAAGAATTGTATATATTTTTCCGATACAATTGTTGAAGCACCAATTACAGAAATCTTCTCTAACAGATAACAGAGGTGAAGCAGAAATATGCCATGTTACCATTTTAACATGTTACCATTTTAGCCGAAATATAGGGGAAACCACATAAAATGTTCAACATGCTGCCAATCTCAATATCATATCTTCTTAAAATATGGTATTAATCTACATTTACTACACTGCACACTTTGCGTCGTTATTCTTTGCAATTATTTCCAATGTTGCATGTCCAGCGACTTGGATGTTTGTTACATAAATTACAAATAATGTTTATATACGATGATCGAATTTTGTAAAAGAAAAAAGATCTCTCAATGTATTCACTATCTTAACAAATTTGTTTTTACTATTTTATCTAACGTTAACGAGCTCTAGATTAAAAAAGAAATGAAATACTCGATATTTATTTTAACAATTGGAATGTATTTGTGTTTGATTAAATACATATATGTAGTTTGATTCCTTTAGTATCTGTTTATTATTACTCATTCCTCAAGGAAATAACTTGGAAAGGTCAAACAAGTCGAATTATTGTTCCTTCCAGTCAATAATCGTCTTACGCGCGAACCCGTTGTAAATTTAATTAAACAATTTATTTAAATGTTAGCATTCATCGATTTTAAATCGCAGCTGTTTTTTATATTATTGTTTTCTGTATATATATATATACAAATAATTTGTTGATCAAATATTCGACGTTCAATGTATTTTATTAATTATTTCTCGAATTTCTGTTTCGTTATGCATCCGGTACTTCGATGATTCTTGCTACTTACGAATTAGCAATGTATGACTGTATCGTAGGAATTATCGAAGCACTTTGCACTGTTTCCTCTCTTCATTGGTAGCATGATAATAGAAGCATATCCGTACAAACGACCTAATAAATGTTGAGATACAAAACAGCAAATAAATATTTTAATGAGAATGTTTCGAGTATGACTTTCGTTGGAATCGGTGTGTTAAATGGTTTCACAAAAAAAAAAAAAAGAAAGAATGGCCTAGATATCTGTCTGTATCAAAAAACGAGTTCTAGTTATACTTTTCTATTGATTCTTTTTATACGATTGAAATTATCTGTATTTTTCTCAATCTAATTAGTTTAGTTACAGTGCCATTACTCGATCTATTTCTGCCTCGTTCCAATGTCATAAATATTGATTCATACACGTGAGAACGACAAAGTATAATCAATTTTCCAAAAAAGGTTATTAGCCTACCGATTGTAGGCGTTACTTTCTTGGTGGATTGAAATTATATTAAGATCGAGGAGGTTTATACAAATAAGAATAATACTGTACATAACAACTGTTGATATAATCTTACTACCCATGTAATAGTCATTATATAAAAAAATAAAAATTAATTTAACGGAAACGCTTTTTACTGTATTCACCTGTTCAAAACCGTCGATTGTTTATCACCGATGCACCAATTCCTTTTTTGTTCTTGCCTGAAGCGGCGAGGCACAACATTAACGCAATTAACGAACAAAACTGTGACTCTACGCTATAAATTGCAACAACTAAAGTTTTCAGTGATTTATTTATTCCAGTGATTAACAGGCACGGAAATGCACTTAATTGTATTATTTAGATTACTGCAGATCTAATTGTGTAGCAATAAATTGTATAAAGAAAAACTAAAATAAATTCATCTGACATTTTTTTTTAGTAGACGCTACATTCAGTTTTGACATGCAAGCATCATTTCAATTTGTATTGCATAAATAGACAAAATATACAAATCACTTGAAAATTAAGATTATATAATAGTAAGTAATTACCTACTTCAGACACCTACGTAGCAAATATTTACATAGTGATTACGAGAATAGCTCTCGTATATCGAAACGCTTTTCCAATTGTACGGCTTCACTATATGGTCCACGTTAATTCATTGTGCCTATTCAATGATCAAATTAATTAACGCTTTACCTATCCGGAGATCTATTAACAGACTAATGAATGGCGGTGTGTATATCCCCCCCCCCCAAAAACATTAATAATCGTCTCTTGAAAAAGTTTCATTTGATTCTGTTGCGCGTAATAACTTCCAGATTAACGATTAGAAAACGATACCGAAGAATTCGTTCCGAAACGAAGATAACTTTGTTAGTCTTGAAGTTAACTAATATAGTTAGTCTCGACAACATTGATTTTTAGAAGGCTGCTAAATAACCGCCGATAGGCAAAGCGTTAATAATTAATGGCGTGTTTTCAGTTGCTGGTCGATTAGAAGGGTAGAAATCAGAAGCGCAAACATCCAAATTTGATGTATCATTGTCCTGCATTGATCCTACGTTCATTTTACATTACAGCATTGCAATGATATCTTTTATAGTTACAGCGTGCACGTGTAACGTGCTGGTAATAACGGTCGGCTAGGAATTACTTGCGTGGTATGACCGCAATGTATCATCGATGAAGAAGCTGAAAAAAAAGTTGGATAGCGCGAGAGGTGGCCTAGCGAGCAATATAGCAGGTGCACCGAATGCGACTGGCGATGTGTCGCCCACCCGTGTGTGCAGAGACTTTCTGCGGAATGTTTGCCACCGGGGAAAGCGTTGCAAATATCTGCATGAACGCTCGGAAGACGACCCCGTAGAGGAGTACACGTTCTGCCATGACTTCCAAAACGGAATGTGCAATTGGCCCGGATGCAAATTCCTCCACTGCACCGAGAGCGAGGAGAAAAGGTTCAGAGCGACCGGGGAGCTGCCTGCCCATATCTTAACCAGACTGAAAAACAACAATGAGAAGCCTGAGTACCCGATGTGCAAAGACTTCATCAAGGGCAGCTGTCAGAGGACCAATTGCAAGTTCAGGCATTGGAAGAATGAGGAACCGCAGCATAACTTGATCGCGGTTTCCCATCACAACACGTCCCGGCCGCAACACAATTTCAATGGTGCCAGTAATGGAGAGAATCGTAGATACGAGGAAGATAGAAAGTAAGTGTATATAAAACGGTCGAGGCTGTTCCACATCACATACATTTTTTTTCTTCTCTCCCATGAAATGTTATTCGATCGCGCATCGGTAAATGCGTCTTCCGAGAGAGAGAGAGAAACAATGTTTGTTGGAACCCAGACAGCACACCGGCTCGATTTCAGCCTGCTTTTTATGCGCGCCATGGCCCGGAAATAGCCAGGCATGGGCTCGCCTGACGGCCGTGCCAGATTTCAGCTAGATTTCAGCCCATTTACAAGATTGCAAGGGTGCGGCATTTGCGTTCTCATTTCGTGATAATACAAACAAGGGGTTTTTCAGTAGTCAAAAACGCCAGATAAAAGATCAATCTAGGCAGCAAACACCCTCAAAAGTCTTTTTTTTTCCTATACGAGGCGTAATTTGCATTATATATGTTATGAAAATAGCTACATGCGCAGTTGTATGCTTCCGTATGATGCAAATTACGACTCGTAAATGTAAAAATAGGAGTTTCGAGGGCGATCACGGCCTAGATTGATCTTTTATCTAGCGTTATTGACTACTGAAATATCAAATTTTTGTATTATTAAGAAATGAGAACGTGAATCTCGCACCCTTGCAATCCTCATTTCCACGCGACCCGCACTGTGACGCGCATGCGCGAGAAAAGTTGGGCTCAATCGAAGCACTGATTGGCCACATTAGACTCTGGCTGAAATCTAGCTGAAATCTGGCACGGCCGTCAGGCTGTGGGCTCGAGCCCATGCCTGGCTATTTCCGGGCCATTGCGCGCATAAGAAGCAGGCACGGATCCAACGGAATCAGCCTCGAGCCGATCCAAGCATTGTGTTAGGTAGTAACCTGCCGGTCACGGGCCTCGGGAGGTTTGGGCCGGCGGTGGGCTCGGGCAGGCTGTGCTGTCTGGGAATATCCGCTTGGAATACCAAATAGATTTTGAGCTGAGTAAGTGGAGGATAAATGTCTGCATATAAATAGACAACCTGTTATGTAACCCGGCACACTCCTGTAGCATTATGAATGAGGAGATATATACTCAGTGGCCAGGTCATAACGGCTTGGTTCATTCAATTCATCTTTGCACGAGTGCGCTATGTAGGCTGTGGTAATTGAATTATGCCAATATAACGTGGAGCATCTTTTTGTAGGATGAATTTCAAACGCGAAAAATGATGATAGAGTTTCATGATTCACTCTTTAGTTACTCACCGTTTCGTATTCTCGGAAACTCGGAGCAATGGGAGCGAGTGTCTGCAAAAGAACACTGGTTGCAAAGAAGCGTTTCGGTGACCCTGCTCCTACGCGTTTCATTAGACGATAACGAGTACGGTATTTTAGCAGGAATTCCTGATCGTATGACAGCTAGACAAATGTATTAAGCTGTTCTACGAAATTCTGAAATGTACAGGGTGTCTTGTTTCGAGTCTCTTTCAATTAGTTGCGAATTAAACATTCGAGATTTAAAAGTCGCCTTTTCATTCTGTAGATTCTAAGTACTTGAATTTTACTTACACTTGTTTCCACTTGCTTTTTTATAGCTTAGGCTTCTATAATATATGTTATTTTAAAAACAGTTCCATCATGCTGTGCACGTTCTTTGAATGTTATAATGATTTATCCAGGTAGACATACCAAATTCTGACTACGTGCTTGTATATTTTTACAGCTTTCACTGGCAATTAGAAGATCAACATAACTTAGTAACAAACAATGGTTACAATGCATCTTCACACCCTCCTGATTACATAGGACCCCCCGAACCAAAGAGACGAATAGTTTCTGGTGAAACGGTTGTTCACTTCGAAACTTCGCCGCTGGTTGGCCAACATACCGCTCAACCAGTTACTTCAGGATATTATTATCCGGTGATACCGCGCAATGAAGCTAGAGCAATTGTTTTGGAAGACGAGAACGCGCTGTTACGGAAAAAGATAGAAGAATTGAAGAAACAGGTCAGTTTAATTTAAATCACTGTTCAACGTTATAACTGTTTTATTTGTATAGAGTTTCAATTTTGTATAGAGATTTGTATAGAATGTTTCAAGCAGAACTTATTTTGTTTCAATGATAGAATATTCGAGATATGAATGTATATGAGTAGACAGCGGATTTTATGCATTTATGACAAAAATGAGTAGGCGTAATTCAAAACAGTAGAAACATTAGAAGAATTTATAAATGCTGTTATATTAGCTTTAACCCATTAACCATATTAAGAAAGAAAATACATTTCTATCTCATTTCAGATTGTTGCAATTCAAGTAGAAAATTTTGATTTTGTATAAAGATCCGCTGTCTATATATTAATATTCGAGATATGAATGTATATATGCCTATTTCTTAAACTGATTCACAATCGTTTAAATTAGTTCTTTGCAAAGCACTGGAAAAGCGCACCTTGAATTTTTTAAGATACTTCCACCTAGGCGAAATAAGTTCTATGTGAAACATTTTTTATGCCAATAACAAATAACTGGAAAAAAAGATGTAACAGCTTGTACATAGTAGACTGGATGAAAATTACTGTATGTTGTATTCCTACAGGTTAGCGACCTAACAGCAACTAATGAGTTTCTTTTGGATCAAAATGCTCAGTTAAGAATGTCTGGAAAACGAACTGCAAACGTGACAGCAGTTACAGTTCCAGCAGTGACTATTACAAATACGGTTCCACCATCGCAAGCTCCAACACCGCAACAAATGGTGAACGCGGCAGTAGCAGCTGGAACGTTGCGTACTGTTACCGCGAGTGTTGCGACTGTTCCTGTAAGTATAGCCACAGTTGCACCTGTTTCTATTGCAGCGGTCTCAATGGCACCGGTGTCCATACCGCCACCCATCGTCACAATGGCTCAGCAAACAATCACGATGAGCGGATCAGGTCCACAAGCAACTAATCAACAACCTCCGAACTCGCAACAACCTGCCAGCTTACCTCTATCGATATCTGGCGCGACCGCGCCGCTTGTTTCTTATCCTATCATGACTCAAGAACTTAGGCCCGTGTTGCAGTAAATTATAAACGAGAAAGGAACATAAGAAATACCTCAGTCCACGTTGATGAGTCAAGGATGCTGTGTGTTTGCATTCAGTCTTTCAAGCTAATAACATATTTCTATCATTTCCCTTTAAGTATAAATGGTAGGCGTATAAAGTAGATGATGTCTACAACTGATCAAAAGCATATTCTTTAGCCAGATTTAATGTTGAGAATATCACAATAATTAAACGAACACTACATCCATAGATCTTTGCTTAGGAACTTGTAGAAATTTATCGTACAGGACAAACGTAACGATCATGACTGTTTTTAGCAGTGCTCCCCCCATTGAATAATTTCATTCCTTCCAGTGATTTGTCGTATAAATGGTAAACATTATCTATATTAATGTATGCAACATGATAAATGTCCACTGTGTATAGATTTAGACTAATGAAAATTCAAATCTAGCACCATGAGAAAATGGTTACAAATAATTTTGTAGGTAAGTTTTTGTATTATTGAAAAGACAGCAGATAATCAGATGCTAATAGGACAGAAAAATTGTAAATTACAAAAACGTAGATAAGAAAATATTTGTTTAGGATAACAAGAAGGTAAGTACAAACGAGAGTGAAGTATATAAATGTAATACATATAATAAAAGTTCAAAGGTTAAGGTTTACCGCTGCGTTGAAAATGGTGGTGAATCTTACGACTGTTCTGTACGCAAATGCTGTAAATAGAGTATTCTGTTGCTTCCTTGTTTCTTCAGAAAAATTTTTGTACTTCCATTTTCAATAAATAAGTTATAAGATAATAATATTTTAATAAATTAAGTACTTATCGTGGTTTTTTGTGTTTTTACTATTTAAGTCTAATGGTTTTGGGTTCAGGTAGTAGAAATTAAGAATTAGAAACAGATCGAAACCTGACCCCTACGACACAAGATTCTGATATACGGACGTGTAATGTGCATTCTGCAAACCAAATAAACGTATAGCTGTTTTAAAGTCATGTTATCAGTCATGGGTTGATACACGTGTATATATTTTGCGTAATTAGTGTAAGAAATTGAGCAATAAGTACTCCTGTATTTTATATATATATATGCATACAAATGTATAACCTTTTATGTATGACTTCATGTTAATAAGTACTTTATTAAAACTGATATTCTTCTTACTTTTAATGCTTAGTGAAAAGTAGTGGTATCTTTTTCTTTCGATTTAAACTTTTAAGATATTTATTAAGAACGAGATTTTTTTTTAACTTCTTTTTATAAGAGTAAACAAGAGATGTGATGTATAATTTCCTGTTCCATTTTATTGTTTATTCCATCATTATATTTCTATAACACTTTACATACAAAACAATAGTTTTGACATATGGTACTGTAAATGACTCTACTTAATATTACGTCTACGTATGTACATTGTATATACGTACAATGTCCTAAATTGTTCCAATCTTAAATTTGCTATTTATGACGATACAATCACCCATCATATTAATTATTATGATCGTCTGCATTAATTATGTACTAGATATAACAAAACTTTGTTTCTGTATAAATTCTGTGCGACATATCTATAACAGCCAATAGTATTCTATTAAAATTCATGAAAGAGATTAATCGAAATCTTTCATTGACATTAATATCTTGCTATTGAAATAACTAAACAACAAATATCTGTACAGCACAGAATAAGAAACCTTAAATATTTCAAAACAAAGTGTAATACTATCAGTATTGATATTTTTTAAATATGTTCAAGTAATTGTACAATATATTGAAATAACTTATGATATACCGCTCTATTGGTAAGTTTGGTAAATGCAATACATCAAGCTTCCCTCCAGCTAACTGTCATTTGTATTTCACGAATGCGTGAATTTATGCTATAGTTGGTAGTAAACGAAGACTTCTGTGTCTGAACCAGTATACACCTGCTAATAAAATGGTGCAACAAAATCCAAGTAGAAGACGCAATTTCCAATGATACTTGGAAGACCTTAAAACATTAATGACTTTAATAGTTTGTTGTCTGGTATCTTGTTCAGTACCAGAATTTTCAATAACAAAGTTTGCCATGTCTGCTTTCTTTTCCAATGGCATTTGCGCAGCAACTCTCAGTTTTGCTTTGGCTTCTGTAAAACCTGTTCTTTCCATTAGTCGTTGCAATTGCAAATCCTCCTCGCTAAAATTAAACAGATATTTACTGTGATATTTAATAGCGTTTTCTTTTCATATACTATTTCTAGTATATTCACTACAAAAGTCTCACCATGTTACAACAATTATTTTATGCAAGTAGTTCAACATGTGTCCCGTTTCAAAAAGTAATGGCAAATCCATAACTATGAATTGATGACCTTGTAAAACATATTTGAATGTTTGCCAGTATATTTCTTTATATATGTCTGGATGAGTTATAGCATTTAATTTCTTTCTCATTTCTATATTGCTGAATATTAAATCGCCAAGCTTAGCTCTATTGAGTTCATTTGTCTCTAAGAACACTTCTGGACCGAACTCTTTTCGTATTTTGTGCCATGCTGGTTTTCCTGGTTCCACAACTGTAATAAATTTTTGGAATGTAAAATTAGTATTCATGAATACTATAATAATAGAAATATGCATATTTCTATCTATTATAAAAATAATTAATTACAAGAAAGCTACTGTCTACAAACAAGAATATCGAAATAATTGTGCAATACAATAATTCTATAAAATATACAAATATCATGTTGCGATAATTACTAAAAAAATTTTAAATAATTTCACTTCTAACCTTTTCGAGCAATTTGATCGGCATCAATGACAGGTACACCGCATTCGCGAAAAACAGCGGCAACGCTACTTTTTCCAGTAGCTATTCCACCTGTCAAACCAACTATAAACATTTTTTGATATCTGTTTCTATGTCAGGTATACAAGGCCTTCTAATTAATTGGGCATTGTCATTCAACGTCGTCAAATGCGGTACTATTTAAGATCAGTCATGATAAGACAGTATTCACCAAAAATTTTTCTTTATATAGTTTCAACCACATTTTATATGCATCCAACAATGACAAATAGGTTACTGAATTAAAGTACACTTCAATACACTTCCTTTTTCCTTATGACACAGACTAAAGAGTAGGGATACAACAAGAGGTGACACGTGACACTCCGGGCGGCACCTTTGATATCGCTCTTTCGGTTGGTTGGATTAGTATATTTAGTAAAAATTATTTAGAATAATTTTGTCACTTGTAATTATTATTATTATATACATTCTGGTATCATAGTACAATAGAATTTATTTTTATGTACAAATTATATATAATGAAAATACAATAATATCCTCTCTGGTAATACATGTCGCAACCACGAGATGCCATGGGGTCGCAACGATATTCCGCGATGTTCGCCATCTTTTTTTTATTTCAAAAGAAGCGCGTGTTTACCAGTGTTTACCAGTGTTTACTTATAACGGATATGTTTACCAATAATGTTTACTGATGTTTACAGAGATTTGAATTTACATTATAGTGTTCGTTATAAGTGCGTATTAAAGTATTTGCACACGATTTTATATGAAAATATAGAATATTCATATTATCTTAGAAAGGAAAGAATAAAACAAGTTTTACATATGTATTTATAAAGTACTATAAGAAAGAAGTTATTAAAATGTATCATAAATTACCAATTCGAACCTATGGTAAAGAAAAATGTAAAGAAGTTACAGTTTCATTAAAAAAATTACATACTCCCGTAATAAATATTTCGAAAGAATTGAGTGATAATAACAATTCCGTGTTTTATGATCCTTTTGACACAACGTTTGACAAACTTCTGAAAAATACGAGGTAATTTATTTTATTGATATCATGGTTTTGATACATCTAGTTTCTAACTTTTTCTGTTTACAGAGCTTTGGAACAACCATGTAAATCAGATACTACCAAAGCGTCAAAGAGAAGTAAAGAAGACAGTTCTGTTTCGAAAAGGAACGTATCTTCGATAATTGATAATACATGTTTATTGTATAAAGACACGGAGGCAAACAATGTTAGTAGTATCTATTTATTTCAGTCTCGCAGTCAAGAAATTGGACTTGAGGCAAGCAATGTTAATATAAAGCATAAATTAAGGAAAAGACCACACAGAAAGGTCAAGGTAAAAGTTGTCAAAAATCATATGCAGAAGAACGCACTAATAATTGGGAACACTAGAGTAAGTTTGATTGAATGTATTTAAATATTGGGTTGAAAAGAAAGTTCGTAGCATCTTCAAATTAAGAATCGAAGATAAAATTAAGGTATTTATTCATATGTTTATTCAATAACACGAGAAGTTGCCTCGAAAATGGCAAAACGTAATAGAACAGAATGGAAAATATGTTATTGAATAAATCTATGAATAAATATCTGGATTTTAGCTTTCAATTTTAATTTACAAACACTACGAACTTTCGTTCCAACCCAATTGTAATTAAATTTGATTATAAAGGAACTGTAATATCTGTTACGAATGTATTTGTACTTGAGAGATATTATTAATGGAAATCTTTCAAACGAATAGGTAAAAGAACATAATATTTATAAAAAGAAAGTATACAAAGGAAAGAGAAACAAGGATGTTCATTCTATAGAATTGTCCTTAAAGTTAAAAAGTAATGACAATAATGATACAAAAGTATTGGATCAGAATACTAATACGAAACAAAAAAAAAGAAATAACACGAGAGAAATATCAAAAGAACAATCAAAAAGTGGTGAAGTTATTGAAGCAAACGTTGGCAATTTAAAATGTAGTAACGTGCCTCTAAAAAATTGTTTTGTCAAAATAGAACGTCTTGAAACATCTTTATTCGTGAAGCGAAACAAGAATGATACAAAAGAACAATCAAAAAGTGTTGAAGTTATTGAAGCAAACGTTGGCAATTTAAAATGTAGTAACGTGCCTCTAAAAAATTGTTTTGTCAAAATAGAACATCTTGAACCATCTTTATTCGTGAAGCCATTGCATTCTATTGAAAATGTAGTTAGTAGTACACCTTGTGGTAAACCAATAAGACCTTCTACTCATATAATTACTTTATCACCGATTCCTATTACATACTCTAAAATATTCAATGATCCTGTAAGATATACACATAGCAGTTCAGTTAGTGTGAACAATACAAGCTTGGTTTCTTCGAAAGATGTGCAGATAAATACAAATGTGTGCGAACAATCTGACACATCAAAAGGACATGTGTTAAAAGAAAACAAGAGAAAGTTGTTCGTTAATCGAATAGATACATCGGATAGTAGTAAACGTAGCTTAAATAAATTGAAAAGATTGCAAAAGGATAAGAGTATCCCTTTGATTGAATTGAGCTGTGTTAGCACGACACAAGAAGCATCTGAAAAATTCTGTGATATAGAGAAAAGTATTTCAACAAGTAAGAAGAAAGATAAAGATCTGTGGAATGAGCCTCCTTTATTAATAGATGAACATGTAATAACAAATAGAGAACAGAAAAAACATCTGAATTTTTCTGTCGATCCAGAGGGATCACGTTCCTTATTTGACAATACAAATGAAGACAGTAAGAATTCATTATGTAACATTAGTGCTAAAAATAATTTAATAAATAACTATAACAAATTAAGCGACACAATGTGTCCTGATGTTACAAAGTCGTATAAAACATCGGCTTCACATATATACGATAGCGAAGAGTGTAAATCAAAGACTGAAGGATTAGATGTTGAAAACTTATGTACAAGTACATCATATGTACAAAACTGTACAAGTACATCCAAGGAAATTAAAGATTGCAGTACGATAGATAATAAATTAAATGCAAACAGTACCATTGCAATTAATAACAAAAGTAGTAATGCTCTTAAGCCTTGTATAATTTTGTTAGAGCTACAAGATCCCTTTAGAATTACGAAAAGAAGAAAACAATATCGTAAATGTGAGCTTGGCTTAGATAATATTTCAGAAGATATTAATAATAGTTCTCGATTAAAAAGAACTAGACTATCAGAGAAAAGAGCAAGAGATACCAGAGGAACATATCTATCTAGAAAAATATTAAAATCATTAGAAAATATACAGGAAACATCTATCCTTAATATATCAGCACAAATAGAGAGACCTATATTTTTGAAGCCAGGAAAGTCATGGACAAGATCATTATCTATTTTGAATAATATCCAAAACGAATCAAATTTAGATAAATTATCAATTGGAAAAGGTAAACAATGGAGACAAAGTGTTATTGACATCTTCAATATGCAAAGAGAAGGTAATTGTAGAATATTTACATTTCTAGTATTCTTTAATATAATTGACAATATTTGAATTGATGAAAAATTTTTTACAGTTTGCATTAGTGTGTTTACAATATCAAAAAAGCTGGAATATAATGTGTAAAAACATTTGAATATCATTCCCTTTTATATTTGACAGAACAAAATTCTATTTTGTGGTTTATTAACCTGTAACATTAATATCTCAATATTTTTTATATTCAAAGTACATATGTGTTTCTACTGTACTTGTTATATATTTTTTTACACATTTTTTTGTAAGCAAATATTTTGTGACAAGTATACATTTTTAATATAAAAATGCGAAAAGATTTTATAAATGGGTAGGCCCTATAATTAATGTATGAACAAATAACCCAGATTTATGATTACAAGATTGATTATTGAAGTTTTTTTTTATGTGCAGGAGTCTTTCACAGCTGTATAAGGAAAACTGAAAGTGATAAAAATCTACAAGCGAGTCATGAAACAATCGGTAAATCTGAACATGAATTGATTAATAAAAAAGGCAGAACCTGTGATTCTACGAGCTTAGGGCGTCTTACCAGAAGAATATCAGTACGCGTTGTTCCAATTAATAAGACTGTAAAATCAATAGAAGATGCTCCATTTCTTGAAGTTTATGGTATTGTTCCTGTCAAAAGTCAGAGATTTACATTATTAAGTAGTAAGTTAATTTGTTACTTCGTTCAACTAAAGGTGAAATGTATAATAATATATTTCTGTAAGATTCACAAATACAGGATGAGGTGCTAGAAACAGGCCACCTGAAAACTCAGCTGCTATTGGTGTTAGGACGAAATGCATCAGATGGAACTTGCTTGGTTTCGAGGAGTCATTAATCTGATGCTAGTAGTATTTTTGTAGGTGGACGCGTAAAGGACATATGAAGGTCACCTTCATTTTTTAAATGGAATGGTATATTTTTTTATGTACTATCGGGTAGAGCCTTTTATGACGCGTACAATGACCTATTGGTCAAGGCCATTCGTGGTCTGGGTTAAGCCAATTGTGACAGAAAATAATTTACTTCGAGGAAATGATCGAACACTTCCTTGCCGCCTCTGGTTGTTGATATTACTTCATCTCTGTCTCTTAATCTCTCACAGGTCATTGTACGCGTCATAAAAGGCTCTACCCGATAGTACATAAAAAAATATACCATTCCATTGACAAAAATGAAAGTGACTTTCATATGTCCTTTACGCGTCCACCTACAAAAAAGCTACTAACATCAGATTAATGACCCCTCGAAACCAAGCAAGTTCCATCTGATGCATTTCTTCCTAACACCAATAGCAGCCGAGTTATTCGAGTTATTTCTAGCGCCTAACCCTGTATATTTTGATAGATCCTCGAAAATCTTCTGTGTGCAACATTCAAAATGATGATACCGATGGTCACATTATCGACGAATATGTGGTCTCAGCAGCAAAGGAAGTCATTCTTGAAAGATGCCTACAACAAGATTTTATACCATTTTCAACATATTTTTCAGACTCGTGAGTATACACGTTTACCTACATTGTGAAAATATTTCAACATCTGTCAATATAATTTTTATTTACTAGATACTTAAGTCACTGTCGAAAAATTGGCGAAGGTGTATACGGTGAAGTTTTTCTTTATGAACTCGGTGATGAAAAGTCTGTTATAAAAATTATTCCCATCGAAGGCAACGAATACGTCAATGGAGAGCCGCAAAAGAAGTTTCACGAGATACTATCAGAAATTGTCGTTACAACGTAATTATAAAGAACATATATAATATAAATATCAATGTTAGTATCGATGTTTAATTAAATACATTTTTAGGGAATTGCACAATCTTCGATTTAACACAAAATATAACACGGACGGTTTTGTAGAAGTAAAAACCATTAAATGTCTTAAGGGAGAGTATCCAAAAAAGCTAGTGGATCTTTGGACTATTTATGACGAAGAGAAACACTCTGAAAATGATTGTCCATCTATGTTTAACGCGAATCAATTATATATTATTCTAGAACTTGGTCATGGTGGTCAAGACTTGGAGGCATTCGTGTTTCCTTCAGCAGATGAAGCTTACGCTTTATTCATACAGGTTCGATTATTTCTTAATTATGACTTAATTAATTTATTCTTTAATTATATTTACACTGTTTTATTTACTACTACTGTAGGCGGCATTAGCTTTGGCAGTTGCGGAGAAAGCTGTTGAATTTGAGCATAGAGACTTACATTGGGGTAATATATTAATATCTCCAACAACTGAATCTCATGTACACTACAAGCTAGGAAAAACAAAAATTCAACTTGTTAGTAAGGGCGTAAAGGTACATCAATATCGTAAATTATTTTTTCATTGAAAAGCAAAATATTTTGAAGTGAATTCAAATATCAGGTTTTTTGTTATAGGTGTCTATCATAGATTTTACACTTTCAAGAGTAACATATCAAGGATGTAGCATATTTAATGATCTTGCATCTGACCCTAGTCTTTTTACAGCACAGGGAGAATATCAGTTTGAAATATATCGTTTGATGAGGGATAAGATCAAGTAAGTATACATGTACAATTCATAATTTTTACAGAAAGTATCATATTGAATACTTACACACGAATTATTTCAGAAATAATTGGCAAAAATTTGAACCCTATTCAAATATTTTATGGCTACATTATACTTTGGATAAAATGATTACAGCAGTTAGATATAGAAAAAGAAATTTGAAAATTCACAAAAATGGTATAGCAAAGTTGAAAGAATTGAAAAATGAGATCTTATCGTATGAAAGTGCTTTCGATTTTGTATCAAATTGTCGTAGCTTTGAAAGCTTACTATTTACTGCCTCCGAATCCGAACTTGTATCGGCTTTAAAAGAAGAGATGGTTATTGCATGATGTGAATCTATGCATACAGCTATCATGCAAGTATAAAACTTTTATAATTTTAAAATTCTATAACTGTAACTTCAAGTTACAATCAAATTTTATGTCTATTTATTTCTTTTATTATAAATTCTACATAGTCTGTTAAAATGTAATTATATTTTAAGAATTAGAAATTCGAAAAAATTTATAAAAAGAATGTCCTGATGAATAATTTATTGTAAATAAATGAGATTTTAGTTCATAAATTCGTGTTTTTGTCCATTTTATTAGAAGTTTGTAAAGTTTTGTCTTGAAAAATACTCCTTTAAGAATTAAAACTTGTACAAACCGTAATGCAGTAAATGCATTATTGCAAATATAAAAAGTACAAAGCAGCAATTTTTTTTCGTAAAAAACTTAACGTATTCAGTAACAAATATTTCTTTTTTTTAAATTCAGTCCGCGTGAATGGATTTTGGACAGTCATAATTATTGCTCATTTTGTGATACACACTACACTGATTAATGAAATTCCACCTTTGCTGATCAAACTGCAGATGAAAGTATACGAGCAGATAATAAATGTGCTTCACATAAAATATACTAAGATGCAATTAGAATTTTTAGGAAGAATAAACTTACAGTACTGTCTTTGACTCTCTGTTTTTCTTGTTCATATTTATTTTCTAATTCAGGAATCTTCCTATCATCAACACATCTACAATATAAAGTCACAATGCAATTAAATAGTACTTATAAGATGAAGTAATACTAATACATTACCCATAATCTTCTTCTAAACTTAGTTTGTAATCCTGTGTTTGCTGTACTGAATATTTTGGGGTTTGACTTGTAAAAATAAATTGCCATTGATTTCGTAAGTATGAATTATTTTCATCTCTTAAAACTGTCGAATCCAATTTATTTGGCACTTCTTTTAAATTGAAACTCGTATAAGTTAATATGTTGGAACTAGATAAATATGAAAATCACTTAAATACATTGTTGCATTACCTTTTTCGTATATATTTGTATGTTTTTGTGTTTCGTTCAGTTCATAAAATTCTTTATGCACGTTATTCTCGTAAAATTGTCGATGTTCAGCTTTCATTTGAATAAAATTTGAGTCGTTGTCGATAATCATAGTTATGCGTTCATAGAGTTCCATTAATTCTTTCATATCCAATGACTAAAATACGAAATATGATTTGTATTGAAAATAATATATATATGCAATATATAACATACTTGTAACCAATTTTGGGAATCAAATGTTCTTTCATTATTCATATCATCTTCAAATCGTTTTTGTAAGATATCAACATATTTTTCGTGCCATAAACGATATTTATTTAAACTGCTGTCATAGTTCTTCTTCATTAATGTTATCTTACCTTGGTATTGTTCTGTTTGCGACTATATAGTATTTTTAAATCAGAATAAATGAATTCATCATGTAGTATATAATGGAATGAAGAATTAATTAAAAACTAATATAATAATAACTACTTCAAGGTCAATACAAAGATTGGTGTTTTCTTGTTTTAAATGACTTATAGCATCTCGAAGATCTCGTATTTCAGAATCTTTCATTTCTATCTGTCGGAGGAGCTTTTGATATTCGCTTTGATAGTCTTTCTCTCTGGTTTCTAGATGTTTCATTTCATATTGTACATTTAATATCCGTCGTCATATAAAAGATTTAATCGTTGAAACATTGCATAATTACCTTTTAGTATTTCACACTCTACATTCATACTATTACAAAGTTGTTGATTCTGAACTTCTTCTATCTCATTTTCCTTCATTTCTTTATTCTGATTTCTACTTGACTTCAAATTTTCATTTATATTTTGATACTTCTATAAATAAAACGAGCATATTAGTAACAAATAAAATAGATAAGAATATAACATAATAAGTTATTTTATTAACCAAATATTCATCTTTCAAGTTCTCATCAGATTGCTCATTCGATACGTGTTCTTCCAAATCAAATAGTTTGCTGAAATTAAATATTTTTTCATGTATTTTAGTAGACAAAGTGTATAATCTACTTCTTAATTTTTCTTCAACTGTTTCAGTGTAACGTTTAAGCGACAGTTCAGAATTTTGATTTTTCAAATATTCTACATCTTGTTTCAATTTTTCATTTTTACACTCGTATTCACTCAAATTACTATCAGTTTTTTTAGTGTTGTTTTGTTCAATTACGAGTTGCGTCTTCAAATTATTCAATTCAGCCTTTAATTTCTTCTCATTTTTGTCTAATCTTGCAAAATCTTCTTGCAACGAGTATATCATATCAATCTTATCATTTTGTTCGTTTAAAGATAAAATTGTTTGATTCAATTGACTCAATTTTTTATTCAGCAGAATATTTTCATCTTTTAAACTTTCAATTTCGCGACACTGTTCTACGATTTTGTTCTTATGTTCAAAAATCTCTTTGTTAAAATCACTATATAATTGTCCTAATGTATCATCATTTTTAGAAATCGTTGTGTTTGCTAATATAAGTGTCTTTTTCAAGTTAGAGTTTTCTGATTGTAGATCCAGGAACCTATAATAATAAATTGTACTTAATTAATTGAAGTTAATGTTCACACAGAACTATATTATATAATATAATATATTACTCCATTTCTATTTCATGTTTTTCTTTTCCTGCTGTATCCAAATACAGTTGATATTCTTTTAGCTGTGCAATTTTTAATTCTAATTCTTTTTCATAACTCTTATTTTGCGATTTCAGTATATTATAATCTTCGTTAGACTTGGATAGTTCAATTTCAAGTGATTTTTTTTGTTCTTCTAACTGTAGAATGAACTCATCTTTCGCACAAAGATCCATTGCTATATTTACTAATTGTTCTTTAAGGAGTGCATTGTTTTCTCCTGCACGTATACTATCTCCTTCACCTTTTCTAGCATACTGTGCAACTTCTTCCTTCAATTCAACAATTTCTTCGTTTTTCTTCTGCAGTTCTTGTTGCTGTTCTTCTATTTTTTCGAGTATTTGCGTGCGTTGGTCACCAGCACCTTGTCAATAGCATTTTCAACCATTATCTCAGTAGTTTTGAAAAATAGAAGAAAAAAAAATTTTTTTGGAAAGTACCTTGAATAACTGCACGCATACTACTAATGTAGGATTTAAAATATGATTTAAAGGCTTCATCAATTCGCTTATTAGATAAATTATTTTTTTCCACGTATAATATTGCATTCAACAATTGATTTAAAATTGTCTTAATAAATTCGATGATTTTAATTTGTATTTGGGACAAATCATTGGGTAAGTGCGTCATATAAGTTTCGTATTTCGTTCGCCTTTCATTAAGTAAAACATCTAATTCCGAAATTCGTTGTTTCTTCAAGGCTAAATCTGATAAAAGAAATAGCATAAGCCCAGATAGCACAGCCTGGCATAGCTATCAGCTGACACAGCCTGCAGAGCCATCAGCTGACCCAGCCTGCAGAGCCCCTGACCTGCAGGTTACGGGCAAACACAACGCTTGGAGCTGCTCGAGGCCCAGACAGGTCGATTTTGTTCGGGCCCCTGTGCGCACCAATGTGCCGCATATCACCTGCAAAAGCTCGAGCACAGGGCGTGCAGGCCGGGCCTGTTTTTGAGAGGGCAGCACGGTCACACTAATGTGGCCAATCAGGCCGATGCCAGTATACAGAACACAAGGCGGATCGCATGAATGTGGCAGAAGTCGTTAAAGTAAAAAAATAAGACTTTTGAGGGCGATTTGCCTAGATTGATCTTTTATCTGGTGTTTTTGACTACTGACAAAACCCCGTGTTTGTATTATCACGAAATGAGAACGGGAATCCCGCACCCTTGCAATTTTGCAAATAGGCCGAATACCGGCCCGGCCTGCAGGCCCTGGGCTCGAGCTCCTGCAGGTGGCATGCACGCATTGGCGCGCGCAGGGGCCCGGCCAAAATTGAGCCGGTGTGCTATCTATATTGATATTTAGTATTTTATAAGTATCCATATTTACTATTAATAAACATTTTATAAAGATAAAAATGGATAACACCTTGGGAATCGTTAATAGCTGATTCGGTCTCTTGAAGCATTTCATAAAAATTGTATATTTGTTTAATCATCAAAGGCCGTTCAACTTCAAGGTATACTTGTAACTTTTTAGTAAGAAAGCGTAATTTGAGTATAAAGTGTGAAAAATATTCAAGTATTTCTTTATCAATTTCATTCATGCTATTCTTTTTACTTAATTTGATGATGTAATTATTGTATTCCTAAAATGACAATTATACGATTACTCATTGTCTAAGAAAGACAAGTTGACTGAAAGAAAAGTTATATAAATTTTTAAGTTTGTCTTCGATAATACATTATCAGCCATTCCATTGGATGAATGTTCACTGTTAACAGAGTTGGATATGTCCTCGCATTCTATTTCATTCCAATTACATTTATTTTGTCTCACATTTAATACAATTATACTATCCTTTCTATCTATATAAAACAAATATCTATTAATAATCATTATATATTCTTCATAAGTAAGATTGAATTATAATAATCTTACCTGAGTTTCTTGTATTTACTTCCGATTCGCATTTTAAAATGTCTGAAATCATATTCCTCAAACTCTGATTGAAATAAATTTGTTGTTTATCGTCTTCTACGGAATGTTTTAAATTTTCGATTTGTTGCAATAGATTTTGACGTTCTATTTTATAACTTTGAAATCTTGTCATGATAACATTTATATTGTACAATAAATGATTTGCTTCTGCAGTAATATCTAAATTGCAGTTCACACAATTATAAACATCTTCACAAAAGCCATTAAATTCTTCCAAGTTATTTAAAGCATGCTTTAAATTATTGACGAATTCGCTTGTTTCTCGTTTCATTGAAACAAATTGTTGTTCATACTGAGAAATTTTCATATTTTTCTCACAAATTTCCGTTTCTAAACTTTCTATCATGCGTTTTGTGTTTTCCTAATTATTATTGGACAAAGTAGTGATAAAATAATGAAGTATTTGCTGTGTTGATATAAATAAGGCAGAATAATAATGTATATATATACTTGTTCCTCATAAGTAACAGTAGTCTTGCTTATCAATGCTAATAATTGTTTGATTTCTTTCTCTTGGTCTGCAAGTATGCAATCTTTCTCATGCTGTACTTTTTTTAATCGACTTAAAGCTAAATCATATTTCTTCACTTTCTCAGATAGTTCCTCCATTTTTTGTAATTTTTGCTGTAATGTAAAAATAATAAATAAAATTTCTTACTTTCGGTATATATAAATTGTACGTTAATATATATTAATTACAAGCAGAAACTAACTAAAAGTAATTCTCGGTCCAATCTTAATGTTGACGCTTCTTCAGCATATAATTTTAGTTCCTCTATTTCCTTTAAATGTAAGTGACAACTTTCACATTTTTTACTCAAATCTTGTTTAAGCTGGTTAATTAGGTATTTACAATTATGTAGCTAAAAGAAACAATATATATACAATATTGAGTAGTGTACAAAGTATATATTATATATATATATTACCTTTGTTTTTAAATCTTCTATTTCACAATTATATTCACGTTCTATCTCAATCAATTTATTGCGCAATATCTGTTTAAGGATCATTAGATATTGATTACCTGCAATGCTATTACAAACTATTACAAAAGAGGATATAATATACTTGCTTCCAGATTTTCTTTTTGAGCATTTATACAGTCTTCCTTTTCTTGTAAAGAAATCTCTAATTTTTTATTCAACCCTTGTACTTCATCCAACTCAAGATCCCATGCCTTTAAAAAGTATATATGTTCATATATAAAATGCAGAAATCGTCTATTATTATAATGATTCGTACACGAAGTTTATGCTTCAAAGCAATAATCTCAGAGTCTTTCTGAATAATAATGCTTTTATCAGATTCCGTTAATTCACTATTAGACTTCGACAAAGTTCCAATGTCCTGAGAACTTCCGCTACAGGATGTGTCGCATTCTAAGCTATCTTCTTCGTAATTATTTGTTTGAAAATTGATTTTATCTGACTCTGTTAGATTATTATCCTCCTCGCTAGACTTATATGTAAATGATGTTTGTGACATTGCCTACACACACAACAGTATTCGCATAAATATATTATTTAAATAGTATAGTAAATAGTATAATAGCATATATTCATACAGATGTAGTTATAATTTTATTTAAATATTTGTCAACTTGTCCATCAAACTGTACTCCTACATTGTGCGTTTCTTGTTCTACCTGTATTAGGAAAACGTCTATTAATGAAAAAATTGCAGCACAAAATTATAATATAGTTTTCATACTTGTAAAGCTACATCAATATATTCAACCCATCGCGGTGCCCTTTCAATATAGTCTGTAAAGTAAAAATCTAAGTTTAAAGTGGAATTTATGAAATTACAAATAATATTGGGTTGGAACGAAAGTTCGTGGCGTTTGTAAATTAAAATTGAAAGCTAAAATTCATATATTTCCCATTCTGTTCTATTACTTTTTGCCATTTTCGAGGCAACTTCTCGTGTTATTGAATACACATATGAATAAATACCTTAATTTTATTTCCAATTCTTAATTTGAAAATGCTACGAACTTTCTTTCCAACCCAACAGTTTATAAATTGTGAATAATCATTTGCTATACCTTCAGTAAGGAGTGTTCTAGGATCAGGTCTAAATTGTGATACTAAGGCATGGTTACTCTTGGATGATTGCGTATTGAATGCAGTTAAAGAATAAGGGTGCAATTGTGTAGATTGATTGACAAAAGTAAACTTGTTATTATCATTTTGGAAATTTCTTTCGGTAGGTAGATGAATTGATAAACATGAATTTGAATGAACTATGGGGACTGATTCCTTGAACTTATGATTACGTTTCTACAAAGAAATATGAAATGTTTGATAACTATGAAACGTTCAAATATACGTAGAAAACAGCTCACTAAATTTTGTAATTGTTCTTCTTGTTTAGGGGTGAGTTTTAAACTTTTGTACTTTTGCAACTCCTTTTTAACTATTTGTAGTTCAGTTTGTGTATGTGAATTCAGTCGAATTATATTATCGACAACTACATTTACTGGTATTATTTTTCCTATCTGCAAGAACAAATAATATTATTTAAATTCAATCCTGATACGTCTGCGTTCGCAATTAAATATACATATATACATACTGAACTATCGTGTTCGTTAAGTTCACGAAAATAGCGCGAAGTCTCCAAAGAATTTGGACTCCAGGCTCTAATATCTGAACAAGAATCATGCAACTTTAATCGACCTTCCAACCTTTTTCGTGGCAGAACATAATCACCATATGTCAAAGGTATTCCAGTGTTCGGTTTACCAGCTAAGAATATTCGGGGTCCATGCTCCGCATACGACATGTTCTTTACTCGTATTTTTAACTGATTCTCTCCAGTTTATACATTTATTACTACTATACATATAACTGGAAGAGTCAAATTTGTTTATTAAAAACAAAGATTAATTTACAACGTATACCGTATTACTCATTTAATCGTATCTATTTATATTCCATAGTTACCACAGAAAAAAAACAATGTTTAAATAGCATTATTAGTATGTAATATGTAATATAAAGGTGATAGTAATAAAATTCATCTATTTATACAATAAAATAGTTTATTTTATAAGCTGCCATTAAAAAGAGTTATGTCAGTACAAATAAGTAGTACGTTGTGTAATTTTCAATATAAGTTTCTACCGACGTTACAAAATACAATGTGCATGCAATGTAAATCTCGTAACATGTCTCGATTACATGAGATATAGAAATTATATCAGAGTGACTATACATTTCAATTAAGAACTCACCGATATAACAAATATATTTACTAATACGTGTATACTTTATTTAAGTACAAAATGCTACCGATTTATTGATTAGACTGCGGATTTTATGCATTCATGACAAAAATGGGCACGTACAATTTAAAACAGTGGAGGTATTAAAAAAATTTAAGGCCACCAGTATATTAGTTTCACTTTAATAAGATAAAAAAAGAATGAAATTTTTATATGGCTCCTGTGTTTGGCAATCAATGGAAACATTTTTTATTTTGCATAAAGATCCGCAGTCTAATAATGATGAAGCATACCATTTTTTTTGTAATTGAATCAACATAATTTTCTACTTACGACTACGTACTAATTTATTTCATAATATTGTAAAATGTTATCTTTCATACACGAAGTTATACAAGATAAGTACAACTCTTACAAAATACTATATTTCATTTTCTGCATACATGTCACTTTCAATATGGAATTCAACCCGTAATTTTGATAATAGTTGCAATGTAGAAATATATTTTTCTGATTCTCAACAACTACAATATTCGAAGATTTAAGTCTACGATAGAAGGTATACAATTGTATAATAAGATTTATATCTCTTTCATATGTACATATATTCTCTTTACCGGTTTATAAAGCAATATGATCAAGCGAATGTGTACTTGTTTCGCTGTGTAGCTAATAAGGCACTGTATGTATCTTTTTAAAATAATAATACATATCAGTGCGACACATGGTTGTATTTTTCTTGCACTATAAAAATACTATGTAAATGGAATGCGATACAATCTATCACAATCCAGTTGTTACAGTTATAGACGGAACGGTGAAGGCACAATTATGTAAAGAAAATATTTTACATGTGTATAAATATGTTTCTTATCTTTTAAAATTCCACTTATACCTAAAATTTGTAAAGTACATTATACTTCAATATCTAGTGCTCAATTAGACAACAAATAACATTTATAAAAATGGAATTAAAATTCAAAAACTTCAACACTCTAAACATGCAGTGGAATAAACAGAATACATACACGAATAGACGTGCTTGAATGAATTATAATAGAATAGTTTCTACTTTGCAACTTTGCAAAATATATTTGGAATGATCTGTACATAAGGCCACTCGAGTTGCTTTTCTTATTATTCTTGTATTCCAATGAAATGTTGATATTGGCATACCGTCCTTTTAAATTGCCCTTTATTATATACATATTTCCATTATTGAAGAAAGTCCTCTACTATTAAAGTTATCGAACTTCGTTATCTGCATTATGTACACGAAAAAATTCATCAAGATCGATTAAAAGATGAATGTGTTACAAAGTAATTAATAAATTCCTAATAAATATAATTACAAACCATGTTTCGATTTAAGTAATAATTGTAAAACATGATGTAAAAAAGAAAAATAGGAAATTCTTGCAATATTAACTGCATCCTTAGCGCATTTCATTCTTTAAGTACACTTTAGGTTTCGAACGATAAGTACTAAAACGATATTTTAATACTTTAAAAACATTGCTGCCTTCGAATAATACTTTTATGCACAGTCAATATTTGTATCACTATCTTCTTATTGGTTTAAGATATATTTGCGTATACTTCGCTCAAACAGTTCACATAAGAGAATTAAAAATGTAATTTTTGCATTAAAAATATGCTATTCTTCGAATAAAACTAAATTATTACGTGAACAATCTATATCAAAGTATTACTGTTTTTCAATTTTAGTGATACTATTGGTTCTTAATTGTATTTGTTTTTTTTTTAGTTTTTGTAATAATAAATATCTTTGTATGTTGCAAACAAATTCGGTATCTTAATACTTCTTGCATCTAGTATTAATATTTCCTTATGAAAATATTGGAATAAAGAATATACATTAAACAAATACTAACAACTCCGATCTTTAAAAAGAATATGCTTGCTTCGTTTTAGCTGCTCCATAATAATACAAAAATTCAATACATGAAGCACTATTAATACATTTACCAATATATTCTAAACTGCATTTAACTTCAGAAGAATATGACCAGAGAAAGATTGATGCATTATGTAAAATAATGATTTGAAGCTAATCATGTTGAGATGGGAAGCACCAGATGTAAATCTTTTGAGAATAAGCTACTCAACAGATTCATTCTGTGACATAATACATATACTAAATTGTTAAAATGATAACCACACGATTCTTCAATGCTTTACCTGCCTTTCCTTTAACTTGTTATTGTCATGTTATATTTTTTTACTTATTTCTAACAATTTTCTCTTTACGAACGAACATATTAATTGTGTTCAGTTGAGCATGACGAAGTACAAATTAAAATTTGCACTACTTGCCATTTATAAATGTAGCACACCCTGGTCATGATTAAAATGATTTTGGTGATGGTGATGATGATGGTAGTGGTGATGTTGAGAAGTAGAGGTTGTCGCATCATCCTGCAAAGTTACGCCAGTTAAGTCCACAATTTCGTCTGCATCTTCGTCACTTCCAGTCGCAGCACTTTGCGTCGATTGATGACTTCCAGACGATAATCGACTATTACGTGAAAATGATCCACGTCTTGGAGCAGTTAACGCTGCCCGTTGATTGGCAGGTTTTACTGTTATTATAAGATTGCTAGAATTTGCAATCATCATATCGGTAACCTAACACGGCGAACAAATAAATTCAAATTGTATGAGTACATTGTTTCAATATATATATCGATTTAAGAAACTAGACTCGTTTCGAGGATTACAAGGGGGCGGGATGTGCCATCTCATTTCTCGATAATGCAAAGATGGGGATTTCAAGTAGTCAAAAACGCTAGATAAAAGATCAATCTAGGCCGCGATCGCCCTCAAAAGTCCTATTGGGTTGGCAAGAAAGTAATTTCGGTATTTTAAGGTGAAATAAAACCCAATTTTTCTATTCAAGCAATCAACTTTGACCAGTAAAATATTTTCCATCTTGTTTGATGATCTTTTGCCATCTTTCTGGTAGCTTCATAATTCCGCGCTCATAAAACTTCAAAATGTTCCCAACATTGCGTTTTATTTCACCTTAAAATACCGAAATTACTTTCTTACCGACCCAATATTTTTAATTTGCATTATTCGAAAACATAAAGCTGCGCATGTAGCTATCATAAAGTTGCGACGGCTACATGCTGCTGAATAATGCGAATTACTTTATAAATGAGAAGGTGCGTCCCGCACCCTTGCAATCCTGGAAACGCGAGCCTACCCCCTTAAATCGTTGAAAAAATAAAAACTGTAACTGGCTCTATAATCACAATTACCTGGTCCAGGGTTTTTCCAGCAACCTCTATGCCGTTTACTTCGAGGACTTCGTCGTCCACCGCTAAAAGCCCTGTACTTTCGGCTAAACCACCTGGTACCAATCTGCTGATGAATACACCCGGTACTTTTTCAATATGACCACCCGTGGAAGATGATACTATTCGAAAACTTTCTCCATCCTTAATATAAAATCCTAATGGTTTGTCGGATCCATGTTTCAACAAGCGTACACGGCGAAAAGTTTCCGGTAATATATCCACATCAATTATCGCTGATACCTGGAATCGTTAGAGAATTTACAATATAAATATATTTCGTACCTAAATTTATCTTATGTGAAGTTAAACAGGTAAGACATACCTGCCTAAAATCATGAGGGTTTGAGATTGCTAATGATTTTGGTCTTCCAGGTGTACCACCCAGAATGCTGGATATTAAATTTTTTGGCTTCATTGTTCCATAGCCATTTATGTCTTCCAGTCCATCTACTATCATATAAAATAGATAAATCACATGTGTTAAAACATAGATATTCCAACATCATCAAAGTACAAAGCGATATCATCAGTATTTTTGTATTAACCCGTTGCACTGTAATATCATGCATAAATAAAGCAAAATAAAAATTGTCTGTATCGATTGCAAAAAATAGAAATCAAATTGAATATAATTTCATTCCTTAATAATTTTAATAAAGGAGAAATTGTATATTGACATCTTTAATTTTTTAAATTTGCCAACAATTTTGAATTTCATCTACTCAATTTTGCTATAAATGCATAAAGATCCATAGTCTAGTCATTAGAGAACATATAGGCATGCAATAGACACAGATTTTTTTCTTTTTCTAGGAGATTATGATCGATAAAGAAGTTCTGATCACGGTAACCATAGAATAAACCATAGTGCAAGGGATTAATACAGGAATGGACAAATGTACATAAATATTCACAGGCAACTTATAGAGGATGTTCAACTAAGATAAAAATCGAAGGTGACGATTTTGCTATATCATTTTTGTTTCAATAGAAATTGAAACGAACTCGTACCAGAATTATTTAGATCACTAAAATTATTTTTCATTCTGGCTATCTTGTATCTTACCCGTTCTGAGTATAATAATCCTGAGAAGTGGTTTCGCTGTGACCAATGCTCTCGCCAAATTATTGTCGTTGTTAATAGGTAATTCTTCACCATCATCAGTTGGATCCTTATACCTAATCAGGAAGCTCAGATCTGGGCCTATATCATGTCTTTCAGCCAATGATTTTCTGAAGTCGTCGTAAGTAATAGGTTCATTACGGTTGATTGAAAATCGTATGCAATCAGAATCGAACTATAAAAGGGAAACGTAAGTAACAATATTAAAGACAAAAAAGGTATAAATATTTTGAAAGATCGTTTGAACGAGAATTTATCCTCGTTTCACGATAAAATCGTAACGCGAATGTATCGAAGCGATTAGAAAGTAGCTTACTTTGCTTTTCACTGCGACAATGCTGCTGTCAACTTGATGGTGAAGTTTGCTTTTAGACATGATTTTTTGAAATTTGGACGTATTATGACTTGCTTATACGATATTAAAACAAATGTTATCCTTGCGCGAATTTTATCGTTGGGCCTCTATTAAATAGAAAATGGACATAATCGTGTAAACTATGTAGAGGAGACGTAACCTCGGACAGAGAAGATATGAGAGTGTTCACGCCCGGGGTCTTTTCTGCCACCACTATTATCAGTACAGATCACGGTGTATTATATGCAATTGTATGCAATGCATTTTTCTGTCTACTGTTCTGAATTACCGACTCTGTATATAGACTCTATCGAAATGAAACGACCCGAATTCCGATTTCGAAATGAAATCCGTATTCAAATGCATTCATACAGGCTGTCTCAAAATTCCTTCAACATCCGGAAATGGGAGGTTCTTGAGATCATTTGAAACAACATTTTCCTTTGCAAAAATGGCGTCCGCGACGAAAAACATGAACCAATCAGAGCGCGACCTAGACGCGAGTTGTCACAGTCGACCGGCGCGCCAATTGTCAATTGGCCGACTGTGTCAACTCGCGTCTAGGTCGCGCTCTGATTGGTCCATGTTTTTCGCCGCGGGCGCCATTTTTGCAAAGGAAAATGTTGCTTCAAATAATCTCAAGAACCTCCCATTTCCGGATGTGGAAGGAATTTTGAGACACCCTGTATATATAGACGCATTTGAATACGGATTTCTGGGCCTATATTCATGAAAGATCTACTTGTGAAATTGTGAACTGTCAACGTGTGCGCACTGATTGGTTATCGAAATACGTTGGACATCCGCCTCTATAAAAATGGTCTATGGTACAACTGTTACAAATAAGATTTGCTAGCATCCACTGCACGGTGCATTATACTGATATATATGTATATATCAGTGCTAGCATCACAGAGTTATGTATATAGGATGGTTAGGAATGTTAGGATCCTCTGTTCTGTGATCACTTGAAAGGCAAGAGTGGAAGTGGAGTGGAAAGGATAAGACTGGATAAGACATATGTATACGTGACGTTGACAAGCTTTTTGTCCACGACTAGCTTCGCGGTGTAAGAAATCAATCTTGCCAGGCCGACGAAGTTGCAAAAATTAAAGACGTTCTTTGTTTAGGTAAAGCGACGATAATGTTTTCATTCATTATTATGGACTGTTATTATTTTCCTAATTTTACGTTTCTATAATGCTTGATGTAACAAGTATAAAACATTCGTATATAGCAATATATAAATTTTAAAAGAGAAACTATATATATATTTAATTTGTTATTGTCATACGTGTCGTGTGTCGTGCGGATAGCGACCGTGTTTATCGATCATTCATGTTGTTGCCATGTTTTCAGTTTTGTGCGAGTAACAAATCGTAGAGTACCACGTGATTGTCGTTTACAAATGACCGTTATGATGAGTTATTACGAAAATACGTACAATGAATGATGCATGATACGTAAGAGTATTTCTTCCGACAAATATATTGGAATGTAAATTTTATTTTCTGTCGAACGATTACAGATCGATTTTCGACAATTTTCTGGTCAAATATGGCGTTCTGAATTAGGTTATAAATACAACGAATTTTCAACGGTTCTTTTTATGAATTCATTAAATAGTTTAGACACGTCGATTATAAATTATGTTGAATGTACGAATGTAAGTTTCATTATATTTGATAATAAGTGAATTGCAATCTTAATTTATATTTGTTATGAAAGTTGACAGACGTAAAAATATTTTATTTTTTATACACTGATAGAATAAATAAACATTTTATTTTCCAGTTAAATAGTGCATTATAAATGTAAGCATGGGTGAATATAAAACATTTAAATATAAATCTATTATTATGATATGATTATAAAAATATGAGAAGTAGCTCTAAGAAAGAAGACACTCATGTAAAGAAGAAATATGTCTTTTTTTCTGATCCAGATGTTATTATTCAACGTGCTAACGCATCTGCAACAGTAAGTAAAATTAGATCATATTTTTATTTGCTGTTTTAGGTATACTAATATAATTCTCTACTACTTGAATGATTATAAAACATAAAATACATAATTTCAGACAGCTCAAGGTAAACAAGATCTTGAACTTCAGCAACAGCATATATCCAAAGAGCAACAGTCATATTTGCCAACTCAATTTGACTTAAAGGGTTTAGAAAATTTATTGTCTTATCACCCTGTACAACCTTACCCATTTACGTTTATAAGTGCTGTAAAACGAAAACTTGCTTTAGAAAACACCAAGATTAACAAACGGGTGTATAATTCGAATGATAAAAATGCAGCCAAACCAGCCATAACAGTATTAAAGTCGAATAGTATACAAAATTTACATGAAATTGTACAAAAAATGGATTTCATACGACCATTGAAAGTTCCCGATTTGAAAATTTCTGCCAAGAAATTGGACTTTGCTAGTAGAGAAAATTGTGTATCAAAAGAATTAATGTCATCTAAATTTGAAGCACCCTCCAAAGAGCTTATACATGAAAGAACAGATAAGCCAACGAAAAGTTTTGAACGTGTTCAAAGAAAATTGGATTTTTCAACATCAGATGTTTCTTCTATAATTGCTAGCGAAATAGAACCACTGAAGGTACCAAATAGTTCTATATCTTCTAGTTTGTCGAAGAAGAAAGAATACATTCGAGAAAATTCTAGAGAAAAAGAAAACAGATCGAAACGAATTAGGAAAGATGATTGTTTGTTCGTAAAGCAGGATGAAACGGGGCAGGAATTTTTTAAAAGATCCCGAAGCCCAAGACACATCTCTGGGAAAGATTCTTCTGATAATATCAGCGACTCTGCATCTATAACAAAATTGAAGAATGACAGATTACCACTGCACATGCCAAGAGAAAGTGATTTTGGTTCGGCAAAACCAAAAACGAAGAATTTTGCAACATCCACTGCTAAAAAAGATAGTGACAAAAGGCATAAATCTCTTAGCACACGATCTCTAAAATCCAGAGATTCTTCTTTAGAATCGAAGAATAGAACTTGCAGTAATGAATCGCTTTCTGAACGTTCTGCAAAAGTTGCAGACAAAATCACAGTTAGAGAATCCAGAAATATCTATGAAAATTTTGATTACAGATACAAAGATGATTTGCATACGTTAAAACAAGCGGATGACCAGAAATACATTTTTTCATCGGAGAACAGGCAAATAAAACAGCATAAAGTAACATGTCAAACTCAAGGAAAACCAGGAAATATGCTTTTTAAAGATCAGTTGAAGAGGGCTCCCGAGAAAGTAAAACCTTCTACAAGTAAAATAGACAACAAACTCTATGCTATAAATTCCAAGGAATTTGAAGATGTAGAAAGTGTAACAGATTCCAATACGAGTCTGAGAACACGAAGTCCAAGTACAACTTCTATGCAACAAATAAAAATCAAAGATCCAGAGAAAATTGTACAGAATATTAAATCAAATAAAACTATCGAAGACTCAAAGTATGCGGACGTTTCCTTACAGTGTACTAATCCAAATACAAAGAAAGAAGAAGAATCATTCGCGCAAAGTATTGCCACTACGAATAAACAAGCAAGTAATAGTAGTGAATCGAATTTAAATGATAGCGTTTTGTCGGACGCTTTGCTAGATCCAAGAAGAATTTCTTTCAGAGATGAAAACCGTTCGCAACAAGAAGAATTTTGTGATTTAGTAACGCCGGATATGAATCTTGTACCTAGATCTAAACGAAAAAGACAACTTATACAGAATAGCAATGTAGACAATGACTCCAAGTGTTTAAAACACAATGTAATTAGATCAGAAACGGAGCAGGAAGGCATTCCATTGGTAAGGATTTACATGTAACAACATTAACTTATTTTGTAAATATACTGTAACGTTTTTTTCTTACAATTTTAGTTACATCCTACTGCTTTGCATATGCAGTTTCAAGCCGAGTTGCATCTTCTTGATTCTTTCAATGAATCATTACGACAAGTTATGGATGTTGAAAAGTGTTTATATAATGTTAAACAGGATCACGAAAAACAAGTGTCGTTGCAGCACAATCAGCCATGCGAACAATCAAAATCACATTTCTTTAAAACAACAGGCGAAAGAAATATCGATGACATGGAGCATTCTACGGAAATTAGCAAGTCGCATAAACATGTTGCGACTGATAAAAGTATGAGATTTAAATATTATTGTGAAATTACCAATTACTTACTACTTAAACAATATTTTAAATAGAACTTACTTTGCTTCGAGAAGGAGACGTTAAATAAGTTCTGTTTAGAACATTTCTTCAAAATAATGAATAGTTCAGAATTAATGGAATTATTCCAAATGTCATTAACGTTGAAATATTCTTTCGAATTTCAGAGCACTGTACAACAACTCAGACTATGACAAATTATTTTGATAGTCAGAGTAAAATTAATAAGCCAGTAGTGAAAGCAGTGGAGGTTCAAACACAGACCGTGAATGATATGGCGACTCAAACTGATATACGTCCATCTCGACGAAATGTACAAAGTAGATGTTCGGAGATATGTGGCATTTCATATGAAAGAGGATTTCCTGGTGATAGCGAAATTCCACAACTTTCGTTAGATTCAGCAGAACAGTTTGAAGACTTAGATCAAATAGAAGAAATATCATTGCCTAGCAAGTTAAGAACAATGTCAGAGATAAGTTTACATGAAACTACATCGTCCATACGAACAGAGACTGGTACAGAGATTAGTATTTCAACTAGAGACATAACTTGTTCATTTAATAAATATTTAGATTTAGAGGCAAGTATAACAAAGTACTGTGCCGAGCATGAAAGAATTGTAGCGGGAAGGGAACAGGGTAAGAAGTCTGACCATTCAGATTGCCTTTCCATTTCTCTTGCCTCGTTCCCTTTCCACTACAATTCTTTTGTGCTCCGCACAGTAATTGAAATTTCTGTATAGATAAAGAATTGATCAGATAATTTAGTATATTATGCACTTACAGATCGCACAGTTAATAAAAGATGAGAAACAGAGATACGATAAAATTGAGTTGCTGTTCAAATCCCGTGAAAAGACTTTAAATGATCGGACAAAAAAATTGGTGAAACTAGAGGAGCAGAAGCGTGCATTAAGAGATACTGGTCAAGATAGCCGTGTCAGTTCCGTGAAAAAGAAACAAAGAGCTTTACTTTTAAAATTGCAACAGGAAAAAGACGAAATGAATAGGTACATGACTAATATAAGTTTATGCTTTGATGACCATCTGGAATAACTATGTATCTTTTTTTCAGATTGAAAGAACTTCACAAAATTGCAAGTCAAGAACGTAAACTTATGTTACAGAAGCAAAGAAATATGTTTAATCCACAAATGTCCACAAAGAATATTTTAACGAAATTGAAAAGAAGCGCTGATAGTCAGTCTCCGAGAAGATTATCTGGTCCGATGAAAGGTTACGATATACGAAGCAATAGTTCCATGAGTTCTTTAGTTGATTCCGACAAGTCTCAACACGATCGATCTCAGACCGATGCACGCTTACAAATGTCAGAGAGCGAGTTACACTTCTCTAAACTTGATCTACCAAAGAGTAATAAGTTTACACATTTTACCGAAGAATCAAATGCTTCGTTTTTAAGATTTGATAAACCTAATGAGGTTATTCAGGGCAGTATGTCTCAAGAAAAGTGTCCTTATAAACAACCTAAAGATGGGAACAAGGCAAAATATGAAATAAAGTCGAGAAAATTTGAAGAAAAGATGCCTAGAGCAGATGTTATAAGATTGAAATTATATCAGCACTCTATTGACCCAAAATTGGTGAGAGGTCATTCGATGAACACATCTGGAAAATATCTTTTCGAGACGGCAAAATCTCCTGACGTTTCAGAGTTGTTGCAAAAGAGTTTAAATAATTCTATTTCCGAGCATGCTAAGTCGGAGTCTGACACTCTCGTAGAGGAGTTATCGAAAAAATCAAAGCTTTCTCAAGTGGCGGATAATCATTTTCAGAGTTTGGTTTCCCCGAGAGAAAGAGAATCTTTGTCAAAAGTTACTACCATAAATAGCGAAATTGTTCCAGAAGAAATAAGTTCTGTCGGTCAAGATACGGTATCGAAGATATCAAAATCATCCCAAATTTCGGAAGATCTTTTGCAATCACATTCGAAAAGTTCTAAAAGAAGCAATAAATCCATTCCAACCGATATATCGAAAAAGTCTCAATACAGTTCCGAATCGAAATCGAACGTAAAACGTAGAAGCTCAAAATGTCAAAAAAATAAGTCATCATCTAGTATTCTTACAGAAAATATATTGCGTTCTAAATCCAGTTCGCAAGTATCGGAAGAATTTAATAAACATCACAACAAGAGGACGAAAGTGGAGAAAGATTCCATTCAATCTGATGAAAATGCAATTCTGGATTGTATAGATCACGACGAAAGTTTGAGTTGTCAACAAGTTAAACATTCCAAACTTACGAAAGATAAGAATTCGAAATTAGCGAACGATAGAATAGACGATTATGAAAGTAAGGAGAATATATTATGCCAGAAAATATTTGACAATAGT
Source organism: Lasioglossum pauxillum (assembly GCA_933228785.1). NCBI lineage: Eukaryota > Metazoa > Arthropoda > Insecta > Hymenoptera > Halictidae > Lasioglossum > Lasioglossum pauxillum. Next base: position 39,093,242 of record OW121705.1, on the reverse strand, counting down.
GCGGAAGCCTATGAAAATTCATTCAATAGTGAAGATAAGAGCACACATAATTTGGAGAACCCTATGAGATCTCAAGTCAGTAATTTCACTGTTTCTCATCATGGTAGTGGAGAAAGTGAGAAAAATTATTCTAAATCTGTGGTTATTAGATCGCAAGATCACAATATGAAAACCTCGAGAAAACTCGAGCAGTAAGTACAGAAATACTTCGAATACTCATTTACATTCTATCTAAATTATTCATGTTGTAAATTTACCACATCGAAGTTAATATTAATAACACTACGGATTACTACACGCGCATGCAAAAAGTCTAATAATAAACTGTGTGTTCATACTGTGAAGTGAAGCATTGTAAAAATAGACTCTGCACCGGCGATCTGCATTCCGGCGTTATTGCGGTATTTCACAGTAGCGAAGACTATTCGGTTGCATTGCCACGATTTAAGCGAGTTTTTCGAACAATTTCAAATCGTTGCGATCATTGCTCTCATTTGTTTATAATCGTTCAGTTACTATGGACAGCGGATTTCTATTATCAGATACAATAACGTTTTTTAGAATCTTGAACGCACGTGAAGCCGCACTTACGTCACGGAAGAACTGTGTGGAAGAATGGATGGCATGGCATGCGAAATTAAGGACCGAAGAAGAACGTGTTGCACGAATGGAACAAGCTGCCCTCAAACTTGTAACTGCAACGTCCAATGTTTTTTCTCAGCAAGGTACTTTTGATGTTCGTCTACTCAAACCCAGGGTTTAAATATGTGAATTACGTTTTCTCTATAACAGCAATATTCAATTCAAACAAATTTAATATTATAATATAATATTTTTGACTTTGATAATTGTCAGAAAGAAGCGTTTGTCCTTTTATGGACACGACTGTTTCATCTGACACGAGTGACATAGAAGGAAGAATAGAATTACTTACTGAAAAATTAGCGGAACGGCGAGTGGAAATGTCACGTTTAAAAAGGGAAGCCAGGAAACAGACAAAGCAAAAGCTAAGAGCTTTAGAAGCCAATTTATTAAATCAGATTAAGGTCAGTGGCACTAATATATATCTTTAAAAGTATTATATTTTTCAGATGTTATGTTTCAAAGATAGTAATTTTCTTTCCCCCACATACAGAAATATGATACGACCATTCACGAAATGCGTAAAAAGCTGGAATCGAAAAAGGGAACAAGCAAGGACAGTGATAATAAATTAGCAATAGAGTCGAAATCGTTAGCAGATTTCAAAGTACCTGAGATCCCTCTGAAGAGAATACAAGATATATTTAAAAATAGCGACTTGTTAAGGTCTAGATCAGAATCCGATTTGTTGTATACGAAAAAACCAACGACCGAACAAGTAAAAAATGTTAATCTATCGAGGAATGAGAGCATTGAAATCGAATATAATAAAAATAATTCGGAAAATGTGGCCACGTCCTTTAGGAGCGTGAGATCCTCGGAACAATTGAGCTCGGCAAAAATAAATACTGTTCATCGTAGTGTTCAATCTGTGCTTGACGAAAGCATATCGGAACACATTGAATCTGATAAGATTGGTTCGGCATCCTCGGTTGCATCCGATGATGTTTGTTCAGACCGAAATACTTCTTACGAAAACAAAATGTATTTGGATGAGATACAAAGAAAACGAATTTCCCTAGAAGGGAAAAAGAGCAGCATTTCAGAAGATATTGGAACTGATGTCAATACAGTGAAGTCAGAAGAAGAGATAATGACACAATCGGAAACAAAACTGTCTAAAGATGAAGTTACAAGTCAATCTGATTTGGGAGAGTATAAATCAGATTTTCAGACAATTTCTGAGCAGTCTCGAGCAAAAAGTATTTCTTCGCAATTCGGCACTGGTAAAGAACGTGCAAAATCTATTATCAAAGACAATAAAAAAGGAACAGACAATGAAAGTATTGTTGAAAAATTCGACTGTTCTCGAAGAATGGACTTCTCACGTTTAAATAATAAGAATTCGTACGAGGACATAAATTGTCTTGAAAATGAGCTGAAAATACTTTCAGAAATGATGTCACGCTTTAGTAAAAGATCAACCGAGGATTCGAAGAATAACAAAGAAAAAAGTACCTCGAATGATGTATCGGACATACTTTCGAAATCTGATAAAACCAGCGAAATTCAAGATATAGAAACACTAAAGAACGATGAAAGTAAGAGTGAAAAATTAAGTCGTTTAGAAACTAGTCCACACCATTTACAGTGCTTAACTAACTCGTTAAAATTGAATTCAGTAAGTACTTTAGATGACAACAAATGTATTGTGGAAGTTGATAATGTAATGTCTGTGATAATTCCACAAAATCATATGTCCCTTTCGAAGTCTCAACAAGAAATTGATTATAAAGCAAGGAGTAAAGAAATTTTAAATGAAATTGAGAAGTCTATAATATCAGAGCACATTAAAGTCACTGATGATGATTCGAATCGTTCGAATACGTCGATTGAGAACAAGTTAAGTGGGTATGAAGCAAATGAAAAAAGCTCATTCACGTCTTCGGAGAAGCACAGCAGATCTTTGGCTGAAGATTATTTGAAAGCTGTACAGGCTAGCGAAAGTATAAGCACAGCAGAGAATGCTTCTGAAGCAACGTATTCTCACAGAGAAGATGCAAATACTGAAAAAGGATTTGCTGATGCCTATAATTCGAAAAGTCAACAGTTGTCGGAATTAAGTAAGAATTCAATATCTTCGAAATCTACGACGGCTTCAGAAAAATCTAGTTTGCTTATACAGGATAAATCATTGGATTTGTACACAGATAACGATCGTTGTTTGTCAGTACACGATGGTATTACTACACAAAGCCATTCAGAACGTAACACTGACGTGATTCCAGGAAGATTTTCGCAGGACATTGTGAAACAATCAACCGTTACAGAATCTCCTACTAGATTATTGAAAAAACCAACTTCTCCGCAATTTGTAAGCACGATTGAGAAGACTGAAATAATTGAGGAGGTAATAAATTACACGAAGGACGGAGAGCTAAGTACAAGTAGCGCATGTTCAATTTCGAAAGCCGATCGTTCTGAATTAATGACGGACAAGCGCAAAAATGAGAATAATTTGCTAGGAATAGGTGGAGATGTAGAATTTAAAGAAACTTCTTTAAAATCTGTTAGAACAGCTAAGCAAGATATATCCGACAATGACATCAGTTTTATTAACAAAGAAGTTAGCAAAGATGAAAATCAAGTAAAGGCGTTGTCTATGGAAAAAACTTCTATCGACAAACATAATTGGACAACATCCGATTCATTTGATATTCAACAGGATGTTGTTAATTCTGAATGGGAAAAATCTCAAAGTCGGAACAAGCAATCGTTTAATGACGATTCGAATGAATTAATTAGCACAAAAAATTCATCTCAATCAAACGATAACATTGAGAGCCAGGATTTTGAAGCAAAAATTGAGAGTGACGATGAAAATGTATCCGTCTTTCTTCCGAAAGGTGAATCTACAAATATTGACATGCATGGGATTAAATTCGATGAAACGATATCAGATTTTCATATTCATAAGACCAATAATAAAATTGATGATACGTTCTTTATGGATACAGATCAAAATCAAGAAGAGACTATTCACACTATAGAAACCGATGATTTCCAGAAAGCTATTCACGATTCTGTGACCAAAATATTGGACAAAGTCGAGAAAAGTATAGATAATAATTTAATAAAAGAGAAAGTCGAAAATCATCCCTATATTAGTGATAGTAAAAGTGAAATAAAAGGAATTACAACCGAGGAATTTAAATTTGTTTCGCATATTCCTGAATTAGAAAACAAGCTGACAAGAGATGCTAAAGAACAACTTTGCATTACTGAAGAAACGTTGGATATTGACAATGATATTGCGGAGGAAGATAAAGTAACATCATTTAACGATCACAATGAATCTGTTGCTGATTTTAATTTACATGGAGAAAATAAACACGATGAAGATGGGCAGCATATCGACAGCAGAGCTCAGGAAGTTATAATAACAGAACTAGAGCCTGGAAGCACAGAAGATGATACTTTATCAGATCTAGAGATTGATGCTAAAATAGAATTTGTCGAGGAAGAACATTCAGAAGCAAGTAAATGCGAGGATAAAGTCGAAATACACGAAGTACACGAAGAAAAATTATTGGATCCAACGGTAGAACCAGAAAGTTCTGATGGCGAGCAGCTTGATAATTTGATAGAAATAACGGAGAGTAGACTGGCCACTATAGTGAAACAAGCTTCTGTTTCCGAAATAGAAAAAGCACGGCACGAAGTAACGGAAACGCAAATCAATGAACCATCCGAATGTAAAATAGATAGTGAAAAGAATGAAGATCGTTTTGAAGCTGTATGTAATCTTAAAGTAGTAGATAATTCTGAAGCGAACGTATCCAATGTGCCTGTAGAGTTAATAAATAAAACATTCAATATTCTGAAGGATCCAGAATATGAAGATATTTCCGAGGAAAGTCTTGAAGTGTCTGAAATCTTTGACAAGAGTGAATGTCAGAAATCTGCTACCGTACAAAAGCCATTTCCTATACCGGAACGATATGAGGCGGTACAAAAGTCGGATGAAGTGTTACGAATACTCGATGAGATCACGCAAAAGTCGTCTCCCATTTCTGATCACAACGAAGAACAGTTTCAGGGTTGCGAACAGGTCTCGGAAAGTAATAGAAAACAAGAAGACAACATTTCTGGGAATGATATTGCCTTACCTTCAAAAACGAATGATCAAACCGATGAAGATATTGATAAGAAGAATGGGCAATTATTTGGAAATGATTTGGAGAGTCCGACGTTCTTCACAATAGCAACAGAAGATGCATCGTCTGAATCAAGCGAAGACAAGGATACTCCTAAGGGCGTTTCAGAGATCGACATGGATTCTCCTAGAGATTCAAATGATTCGACATTGTTTATCGACGTATTAAATGACGATTTACTGAATAATGTCGGTGTCAAAAGTGAAAATGGCGATTCCAAGAATACATATCATGCTACACCTATTGTTGCTACGTCTGAGAAGGATATAGAAGTTATGATTGACAAATTAAAAGGTATTCAACTTCTACAAAATATTTACATTTTCTGCTTTATTATTAAATTTGGACAACATACAGTCTGGATACAGTTTACTTCTGAGTTTAACTCATGTAAACTTTTCTTCATTTAGTCATTAGGAATTTGTTTATATGTATGTTGTAAATATTTTTCATCTGTAATGTGTACGTGTAAGTTCACGATCACAAAATCATATGGTTTTTAAAAATAATGTTATTTGAATTTGTTATAAAATGAATATTTGAAACCATCAATTTCATAAAGAAATTTGATTTTATTTGATGTTATTCATGTTTTTTAGAACGTTAATTATGCTATATGTATCTATTATATATTTCAAATATTACAGAGACATGTTCTAATTTTATAATGGCTGTGTAATTTTGCGCAAAACATTGCCTCGTATAGCCAAGTGTTGTTTATTTTCAGAAAAGCAAAATCGAGATAATAATTACTTGAAGGTAATACAACACGAAACTTTGAATAAAATGAACATTGACTTGTTTTCCTGTACAAATCAGTGTCGCATGTGTGCTTGACCTTTGATTATTAATGTCTGTATGCACAATGAAAGCCTGTAAATATTGTGCAACACAACACATGTGTAAAATACTTTTACCTTTCATTTCCTTCAAGTTTTTGACAAATGAAATTTTTCATTATGTACAAATGTGACTTGGAATGTTCAATTTCATCACAGCTTTATAATATTTTATCAATGCATTAAAAAAATCTAAAGATATACATATATTTTTTTAATTTTATTTTAATTCTCAAAGCACTTAATCAAATTAATATGTGAATTCATAGTGTAATGTAAAGATTCGTGTTGCTTTTCCTAGACAATTTATTGACAGAGTTCTCTTTAGATTCATACTATAATATACATTCATTTTGTACAGCATCCCTGGAGCAACCAGGTCTGGAAGTTGCAGAATTGGAAGCAAAACTACTTCGCATTGAACAGCTTCAAATTGAATTAGAAGTAAAAACTGATTGTTTTATTCTATTACTATAATTTTTCATATAAAACTGTTATTTCATATCTGTGTTCTACTTTAGATTAAAAAATTGGAGGCCGAAGAAGTATCTTACTATGTTAGAGAAATACCTAACAAACCACCCCCACCGTATACTCCACCTGGCGGCACAAGAATTTCTGCATCGCTTGGCTCACCTTCTCCTCCTCCAGCTGTGATTCCCTCAAATATAGAAGAACTTACAGCATTTACTGAAAAAGCAACAGCATTGATATTCAGAGCGAAGGAAGCAGGGGACGATATTATGAGTTTGGAGGCCCCTCCGGAGATCTACGAGTTAACCAAAGAGAACGATGAGACTGTGAAGAAGGACAGAAGAATTTATAATACATTCCTCTTCGATCTGTGCAAAGAAACGATCGCTGAGGTTTACCAAGCCGAATACGAAAAACCGGGTCCCAGTTGGACGAAGCCAAATGTAAAAACGAAGCCTACCATGAAAATCCCGAAAAATATAGACGAACTCAACGAGTACGTCAACAAAGAGGTAGCTACTTTATTTGGTTTCAAGACGAAACTGCAAAGAGAAAACATGGTCATGCGTTGGAGTAGAAAACGAAGAGACAGGGTTGACGAATTATTGGCTAGAGAAGCTCAAGCCGAGGAAGACGAATGGACCAAATTCCATCACGATGAACTCGCTGTAAAAAATGATCTCACAGTAGCCATACTCGATACCCTGATAATGGAAACTGTGAATATAGTGAAAGTGGCTTATGCGAAGAAAAGAAAAGTAATGATTTAGTTTATTCTTTTCGTTGCGATAATCGTCGCTATGATACTGGTACATAGATCATATTATATCTCAAAATAATTGGAAATGGCATACTTTTGTTCGAAAATTTTACAAGCTGGCCTCAACTGCCATACTTTACCGGTATTTAAACGGTGGTTCTTACCTACTTCTGTCTTGTTCATGATTCATAGGCTGGTTCCTATTTATTTCACTGGCAAATCGTTTGTGTGAGGAAAATATAAATGATCACTTAATTTTAATTGATTCAAGAGGTGTACGAGGTCCATTTTTTAAAGTATAGAATTGTAGATGATATTTATAATCGGTAGCCACGATACATGTAGATAATTCAATAATCAAATGCCCTAATTGTATAACGTTTTAAAGTTAAGATTATTATTACTAAGGTACACCGTATAAGGACATTACGAGTTATATTTGCATATAGATAAATGGTAAAGTAGCATATTTAATGTAAGAATCCCGTTGATGTTTTCTTGAAAGAGAAATGTAATTATTGGTCTGATAATTACAAGCATTTTGTTCGAATAATGTACAAAATATTATTATTTGCACAAACAGTACACAGAATGAATGAGGGAATGTCATATGTTCACAGATTCTTAAATGCTTAAAACTACTATATGTACATTTTTATTTAAAAATACAAATATTATTTATTTAAAAAAAGAATAGTTATAATTATTTGGCGTATTTTTACTTTTGCAATTAGCGGCATACTAATAAAATCTGATCACTTTAGAAAGATTTGCTGTAGTCGTTCATAAAACTGTCTGAATTTAGTTGATTTTACATTAAATTAATTATTACTGCTTCAATAAGTAAAAAGAACAAATTTCATACTGCATACCTATTAATACAAAACTAAATCTAAATAATAGAAAAAAACAATGATCGCTAATAATTTTAAGGATTTTGTAATAAAAAAAACGCGATGTTCGAACAAATTGCTCTGTGAATTATGGTGTATAATAGTTGCGTTTTTGAAGTCGTCGGCTGTGGAACGTAATTAATATGTTTTTATTATAGCAATAGATCTTGACCATTTAAGATCGCCTCCCATGTAATTTTTGCCTCTTTAACACTGAACCTACCGAGCCTTGGTACATGTTCCCTTATAAAAATGACAAGCTTGATTTTATTTAGACTTTGTGCGGCCCCTATTGTAATGCGTGCTCGACTAAAGATATCTATACAACCATCCCTTATGAAATCATTTTTATTATTTCAATAATTGCAAAATAAAAAATCTGGAACCAGTCATTTTGACAGATGGTGGTAGGTTTAGTGTTAATGTCGCAAGAACGTCATACACGATTAGAAGGAGGTAGCTACCGAGTAGTGTTGAATGGTCAAAATCTGTTACTCAACTACAGACCTTCACACGTTTATGCTCAACTATTTTTAATGAGATTAACAAAATTTTAAACAAAAGACTGATAACTTAGGGCCATTTTGATCTAAATCACAAACATTTTAAAGAAAGATGTATGTACATGGTAGCCGGCAGGAGAAAGTCGGTTTCGAAATTGGTGTTGAAACAGCTCTCGGATGTTGATTACATGCAACAGAGTTACTTCGGATTTCAATTATAACCTCTTTATCATTATAAGGATTAATACATGAATATAAAAGCATACTTGTGTTATCAATCAATACGCGTTAAGAAACTGATAATCAGTTATTGTATATTTGAATTTGTTTCGGTTAGGAATCTATTGACACCAGTTCTGGTTGAACTTTATGTTTATGGTTGTGATGTCGAGCTATGTGGGCTAAACAACATGTTAATTGTATGAAAGTGGAAAAGTAACAAAATGAATATGTCTTTAGCTTTAACCCTTTGCGAGCAACGGGCATCAAAATTAAACCGTCCAAGGACTCAGGACGTAATATTAGAAATACACTCGTTGAACTGATGACAAATTGTTGTTTCGTCAATTGTTATTGTTCGCGTCGTTTTTTTCTGGACGCATTGTATGATTTCATACACGAGTTTATTGTCTGCAAAGGGTTGAATATATATGATTATATATGAGATCGCCTTTTTAAGGCAGGACCTACACTGATTTTTTGCAACGTGGCAAAAAGATTTTTATAGAGGTAGCTTGTATTTGTGTATTGAAAGGAAGAGGCATGAAAAGGAAAAAAGTGCTGCGCTGCTGTCTTCTTCTTTTCAATGCACAAACACAAATTGTATTTATAAATATCTTCATTGTCCGACAGAAAACCGTAGTGTAGTCGCTAGCTTTAGATTTTGAAGTGTGTAGTGAGTATTCGTTTTACTCTACGTATATGACCTCCGAATTTTTGTGTGATTGAAGATTGTACATACGACTTCGCTCAAACTTTAGTGCGCATACGCTGTAACTTTATTACGAACAGTTTAGCTGATTTATCAATTAGTAATGATAAACCATAATGATTTAAGTCTGTCCGTATGTTACAAAAGAAACAAGTTTTATTTTGTACTTTACATTGTTGTTCGAATCCCCTTTTTATTTCGCTGTCAGCTCACAAGGCAGAGACTGATTGCATTTGTAGTTGTTATACGTAGGCATTGTTCACGTATGTAGAGTTGAATATGTACTTAACTAAGGTATATTTTATAATAAATTTTTTGAAAATTTTATAGTCTTGTTTTATGTAATACATGTAGCATTTCATATTCCAGTTATTTTCTTTTTAATAGTTTTAGGTTTCACATATATTATATGGCGATGCAACATTTTCTTACTTCATATTTTATAATTGATATACGACAGTCGGGAACAATATTAAAAGTGGATACTCGTTTCGTGATTGATACACGCATTTTCGATATTCTATATATGATGTAATGTAAATAATTCTACAATAATTGTGGTGGATGCCGATAATGTAGAATCCTGTATTGTCAAGATGTCGATAATGTGAATCTCTGTTTTGATACTGACTAATTGTAAACTTTGTTAAATAGTTTTGGACCCATTGTAAATGTTCATTCTTTTGCTTATCGTTTCCTACCAACGAATTGCCTTTGTAAGAACAGAACCAAATTATTTGAGAACGTTCCCCACATAATGTGTTTATGCGCGCCCTCTATCGTAGAAATTGAAATTGTAGATTGACTAGCGAGTCACTAAAATCGTCGATAGATACCGCGGTTAGTTCCGGAAACAGATGGATTTGAATTTGGTCCGCAATCTCCCACCTACATAGCGGAAATTTGATTACTGGGATCTTATTAAATATATGTAAAATTGTATATTTATTTAATATAATACAACTACCTCGTGATAGTAGTGGTAGACTAGTAGTACTAATTCATATATGTATATAGAAATTTGTATCATGAAGAATGCATATTTTATTTAACCTTATTTTATACGTATATTTGAATGGTTTGGTTTATGACGTTTTCTATGTTTAATAATATGTACGTGTTTTTGTTTTCAAACCTTTTATGAAACAACTAAAATATGTATTCTGTCTTATATTGTTTTACTGTAAATGCATCCTAAAAATACGTAGACATGTAATATAAACGATCGAAATCAGAAATATAATTTATTATGCCTAAGAAAATGTGCTGTTTGCTTCACTTCCTGCTATCGCAATAGTAATTTTAGACTTCAATTGCCATCACACGTGATTATTAGTGGTTGTGAATGAAGTGTAGTTGTACACTTTATACCCCTATATTATGTAATAAGCAAGCAAGGTCACGTTGCAAATGCGTGGATGTCAGCCACAGCCACACTCTGTTAAAAGATCTCTGATAAAGAGTACGTTGTGTGTGGTTGATCAAGGATTTTACGTTGAAGAGGATTGATTCGCAAATTATCAAAAAATGACAGCGAAAAGAATTACGTCATTATCGAAAGAGGAATTTAAAAATTTCATAGAATCTATCGATGTAATTTTATCCGATTGTGATGGTGAGTAATCAAATGTTTATAATCATAAATCATTCCTTTTGTGTTATACTGTTTTTGTACATACTACGAGTTCAGTTGATAAAAAAAATATCAATATTAAGAGAGTGTATGATTATGTGTATAATGTTATAAATGGTGTTTTAATCTCAGTAAACCTTAGGCGTACTATGGAGAGAAACCGAAGTAATAGAAAGATCACCTGAGACTGTGAATAAATTTAAACAGTTAGGTAAGAAGTTCTTTTATATAACAAACAACAATACGAAAACCAGACCTGAATTTGTGGAGAAATGTAAAAAGCTTAAATACGATGCAACAGTGGTAAATCAAATTTAATCTAATATTATTACTATAATTTTAATGTTTTTTTACTATTTACTAATGATAATGTCTTAATGTAATTATAGGACGAAATAGTGTGCACTTCCTTCTTGGCTGCTGTATACCTCAAAGAAAAAAAATTTGATAAGAAGGCATATATAGTTGGAAGTGTGGGTATCGCCAAAGAACTAGAAGCTGTAGGGATAAAACATTGCGGCATTGGAGTAAGTATTCTAGCAAAGAATTATGTTATTGTTTTTTATTATTATGTTATGTTATGTTATCACAGCCTGATAGTATGGACGGCGATGACGTAGAGATGGTCATAAACTTTAAGCCTGATCCAGAAGTGGGGGCAGTGGTTGTAGGATTCGATAAACATTTTAGTTTTCCGAAGCTTATGAAAACTGCTACTTATTTACAAAATCCAGATGTTCATTTCATAGGAACAAATTGCGATACAGAGAGGCCTTCGCCAAACACTAACAGATTCCCAGGTTAAACAATTACTTTAATCAACTGAAATTAATCTTAGATGTTTTTTTTAAATATATGACTTCTTTCTGAAAAGTCAGAACTAATCGTATTTTATCGCAGTGCAATGCGTAACATAGTGTTTGTATTGTATAGGTACTGGCTGCTTCATAAAAATAATAGAATCAGCGAGCAACAGAAATGCGGTGATGCTTGGAAAACCAGAACCCTTTTTGATCGACTACATAATTAAGAAATATAATTTGAATCCTCAAAGGACATTAATGATCGGTGACAAGTAAATGTTACATTTTATGTTTAAAATGATTATGTTGATTGGATATCTAACATACTGTAATTCTCTTATATTTCAGTCGCGATACTGACATTCTCCTTGGAAAACGTTGCGGTTTTAAAACATTGCTGGTACTAACGGGAATTACAACGCAAAGCGATGTTGACGCTATGAATACAGCCAGCGCAAATTCGAAAGATTTGATAGTTCCAGACTATTATGCGGATGAGTTAGGTGATGTGCTAAAAATGATCGATTCATCTTGATAATTCTGACGACTTTAGAAGCTATAGCATAATTTATCATTATTATATATCAACGAAAAATATAATATACATAAAAATTTGGCTTATCTATGTTAATTTATACTTTTAATTGACGATGTCGATCACAGTTTTGATCTAATAATTCAATCTCATTGAATATTTATTACAACATAGCTACAATTCATCATCGCAAAAAGTTTGTGTTTCAGCGACTGATGTCGTAATATTCGGTAAACTGTGAATTCATTAATTAAAAGAAAATTATAAAGAAATATCGAAACTTTCAATATTCAACTTATTGTGTTAGAAACAGAATAATATAGTACAAATATATATAGAAATATTTTTGAACGATGGTTTTCTGCTCTTCTATTTTTATAATTCTCTCTAAATGCTTTCAACATTTGTTGAATGATTGATTAAGTTATTATGTAGATAAATTGTAAAAATCAGTGTCGTTGTGTAGTGATAATCGCATGCTTTGTACTTTTTGTGATTATGGTTACATAATTCACAATATAAGTCAATGGTGAAGATAATGAGGACACATAATTTGTATAACTATATTTATCGATATGTGTAAAAATTATGCAAATAAACGATGAAGAAATCATTATTTGCTGCATTATTAATTCATTCTGAAAACTCGATCGATTTAGTTGTTCTCTTTTGATTGAATGTAGCATACATATATGTAGTATACGTGTTAATAACAACAAATAACAAGGCTCTAATTTTGCAGTAGATTTTTATTGTCGCACCTAATACGCATTATCTTCTATCTGCATTCGCTAAACACTTTTCTAGGGGTTAAAACATATTCCGCATCTCTCGGTTTCATTCAAAATCGAATTAACTATATATAGTTCTTTTTTTTCGCTTTTAGTTCCTTTCGTTTAGTTATAATTGAATTGAATACGGATTTAACTCTAGAGGGACCAATCAGATCAAACTGCTCTATTTGCTATTTAATTACTATTTTTCTCTTCCAAGATATACGATACAAATGATTGATTTCAGAGTTTCCTAGTTACACTCACTTCTAATAAACCGAATATAAAATGAAATGTTTTATTGATACTTTTATTGTATGCTATATATGGCTTGTGCCACTTTTCTTGAAATTCTATGAATATATAGTATTGGTCCTTCTAGTGTTAAAACGTCTGTTTAATAGTCTTATACACGTTACGTCATTTGTACTTCAAACATGTTTTCTCACAAGCACACATTTGGCGAGTATTTGTTTTGAATATATTGTGTAATGTTTGTCAACAACACTCGATATAACGCAACCATTTCTTCCCTTTCACGAAGCTCGTATTTATTGATATAACAAAATTTTCACCTTCGAGGAAAATATTGAAGTTGAATTCTTTTCAAAAATAGTCGACTAGCTTGAACACTGTGTTTACATAGTGAGGGATGATACTAGTGCGCAATTCACCAAAAGTACGGAATCAACCCTCTTAATGATACTTATATTTCCCCCAAAAATGTAAGAATTAGTCTTAATTCATACAAAGCAGAATAGAACGCATGAAACTGTTTGTTTTATTTAAGAAACTGATGCCTGTACTATATCGAAGAAGTTGCTAAATGATGGTATAGTAATAAATGCATTAAAAAATAATGTTTGTATTTTTTCAAGATGATGGAAAGAATGACAACGATCCATTCACGTCGACCATCTATCGTTATAACCTTTATTTGTTTTCAATTTCCGAAATAATCTTTCTAAATAAACTCACATAAAAAGTCTCGTGTAAAAAGAAAACTTTGCATTTTCTGTTTTTTGAACAATTAAATGTAAGGGATCGGATAACCATATGGTTTCAATTTCTCACATTGTCATTCGTATACTTTACTTTCGGTAAAGTTTGATTTCATACTTTTGGCTGACATTCATCGTGTATGGGGGTATAACAAGTTTGTCTTTTTTCATTTCGTTATTTTAAACTCTTATATTTTTTTCAGGCGATTAGGGTCCAACCATGGTTGTCTATAGTACAGACCGGAAGATGTCCACGCATATCCCGAAAATATTATTAGACAGCGGATTTTATGCATTTATGACGAAAATGAGTAGGTGTAATTTAAAACAGTAACAACATTAGAAGAATCTGCAAATACTATTATATTATTTTCAATTGCAATGTTTGTTGCAATTCAGGTAGACAATTTTTATTTTGCATGAAGATCCGCTGTCTAGATATTATAATTACGAAAATCGTTCCCACAAACACACGTCGGTGCTTTAATATACCATTACAAATTCAGTCTGTCTGATGAGAACTTGTCGAACATAATTAACACTAAACCTACCACGAGGGGTCAAATGACCCATTTTAGATTTCCTATTGACAATGATTGAACTTGTAAAGGTGTTTTCATGGAAATGAATATATTTTTTGACTCCAGTATATACCCAGATAGCACACCGGCTCGATTTTGGTCGGGCCCCTGTGCGCGCCAGTGCGCGCATACCACCTGCAGAAACTCGAGCCCAGGGCCTGCAGGCCGGGCCGGTATTCTGCCCATTTGCAAAATTGCAAGGGTGCGGGATTCGCGTTCTCATTTCGTGATAATACAAACACGGGGTTTTGTCAGTAGTCAAAAACGCCAGATAAAAGATCAATCTAGGCAAATCGCCCTCAAAAGTCTTATTTTTTTACTTTAACGACTTCTGCCACATTCATACGACCCGCCTTGTGTTCTGTATACATATCACGAATTTTCCCGAACCCGGGGAAAATACCCGGCCCGACCCGAACCCGAATTTCCGGGTACCCGCCTACCCCTAGCTTCTGCGTTTTAGATTATTATCCCTGATCATATTTAATCCTCAATCCGGGAAACTACCGGGAAGCGAGGTTACGATATGCAATGCTAAGACACATTGTGTTTCCCTAATGAATGAATACATAACAGTTTGTCTTAGCACAGCGTACCTTAGACCACAATCCACTTTTCATTTGTCCGTAGAAAACATTTTTCAAACCATTCGCGAAATCAGCAAAACACAATCAACCGCGAGTGCATTGTAAACAAATGGTCAAGCTAAATACATAGTACCAGACTTTCTCAGGATTCTTATCGCAGTGTTCTTCAGCGAAAACTTTGGCCGTTCTCATTAGACAGACTGTCAGATGGCAACGATACAACGAGGTAACATACCCTGCGGAACCAGAAACAGAGATTCGTTCGAGGCTCGGTTCCGGCGGCGGTCAATAAAGAGTATTATGGCAGTAAAGAACTGTCGCCTCGTCCAGTGCAAACTGTATCCACTCACTATGGTTCACGCCATTCTTGCTCGACAAGATATAGCGCACTCGTAAAATTTCTTAAATGACCTTAGTACATAGTCTTTTCTCATATTTCGCTGCAACGATCTTTGCAGAGACATCGGAGACAAGGTGTCAGATAAGGTTGCCCATGGACTTTGCCATAAAATCCAAACTCTTCAGACAGGAACTCCACGTGATTTAGGTTATCTTCACTCTCATATGAGAACATGAGCTTTATACAGGGTGAGTCTGAAGAAACAGAACACCTAAATATCTCCGTTACTTTTCGTTGTACAAAAAACTTCTTAGGACGAAATTACACTGTGTGTAAGGGACAAAATTTTCAAGGTAATTTTTTATAAGATTTCAAGGTCATCGATATTTTTTTAAATGGAATGAGGTATTTTTTAATACATCAATCGATGCAGCTGGACATTCGTTATAAAAAGGTACTAACCTATGTATGTCGAAAAGTTAGTAGTTCACGAGATATTTCGATTTAAATAACTCTAAAACACCATTACATACTGTCGTACTAAGACGTTACACAAGTACGTAAACGCTAACATCAATTTCAATGTCAATTTTTCAATTTCAACTTCAATTTCAATATCAACTCTTCAACTACATTTTCAACTTCAATTTTTCAACTTCAATTTCAACTCTTACATTTGAACTTCAATTTCTATTCTTCCATTTCAACTTCAATTTCTACTCTTCCATTTCAACTTCAATTTTTCAATTTCAATTCGTTAATTTCAACTCTTTTATTTCAATTTCAACATCAAATTTTCCATTTCAACTTGTATTTCAACTGCAATTTTAACTCTTCCATTTCAACTTCAATTTCTACTCTTCCATTTCAACTTCAATTTTTAATTTCACTTCGTTAATTTCAACTTCAATTCTCAATTTCACTTCGTTACTTTCAACTCTTCACTTTCAACGTCAATTTTTCAATTTCAATTCGTTAATTTTAACTCTTCAATTTCAATATGAATTTTTCCATTTCAACTTCAATTTCAATATCAACTCTTCAACTTCATTTTCAATTTCAATTTTAACTCTCCCATTTCAACTTCAATTTCTACTCTTCCATTTCTACTTCAATTTTTCAATTTCACTTTTTTAATTTCAACGTCAATTTTTCAATTTCAACGTCAATTTTTCAATTTCAACTTCAATTTTTCAATTTCAATTCGTTAATTTCAACTCTTTTATTTCAATTTCAACATCAAATTTTTCATTTCAACATCAATTTCAATATCAACTCTTCAACTTCATTTTCAATTTCAATTTTAACTCTCCCATTTCAACTTCAATTTTTCAATTTCACTTTGTTAATTTCAACGTCAATTTTTCAATTTCAACTTCAATTTCAATATCAGCCCTTCAACTTCAATTTCAACTGCAATTTTTAATTTCAACTATTCAATTTCAATATCAACCCTTCAACTTCAACCTCAACTCTTCAATTTCAACGTCAATTTTTCAATTTCAGCTTCAACTCTTCAATTTACACTAGCAAGTAAACGCTAACGTCTTAGTACGACCGTAATGGTGTTTTAGAGTTATTTAAATTGAAATATATCCTGAACTACTAACTTTTCGACATACATGGGTTAGTACTTTTTTATAACGAATGTTCAGCTGCATCGATTGATGTATTAAAAAATACCTCATTCCATTTAAAAAAAATCGATGACCTTGAAATTTTGTAAAAAAATGACCTTGAAAATTTTTCCCTCACACCGTTACATGTGGCCCTTCAAACAGTGTAACTTTGTCCTAAGAAGTTTTTTTGTACAACGAAAAGTAACGGAGATATTTAGGTGGTCTGTTTCTGCGGACTCACCCTGTATATGCGAAGCACGTGTATTCGCTGCACTTTCAAACTAGATTTTCTCGAAAACGAGCTGCCTTTTTTCGACTTATTTTTGTGTATAAAATCACCCGCTGCCCGGTTGTACTACGATTTCGCAATCATCCTGTATATGCATAATCGTTGGAAAGAAACAGAATGAAGAGTGAAATTTTGCTCCTGACATAGACGAACCAGGTTATCCAGCGAGAGGTAAAAGAAAAAAGATATATGGCAATCAACATTTACTACTTTTTTCACGAATCCGAGAAAATGCAATGTTTCGTCTGCTAAGTCGTTTCCGATTTAAAGGGTGTTTGGTTAATCATGCGAGTCGCCGTGTGTCTCCACCGGTTGCGTTGCCTCATTGTGTCGTTACCTTCTACGGCAATCGTTGTGTTCGCATAGAATATCATCCCTCGCAATCCTCGCAGCCCTCCCATCCGGAGCAATGGGATAATTCGGATTACGCACATGCTCGCTTAAAGTATTGTAGATTGGTCGACCATGAAGACGGACGTTCCCCCGAGTTACCTCGACGGGATTAGGCTTTTCGCTTCCGTTCGATCACCGCCGGTCTCACGTGCCGTTCGAGTTCGCGTTGTGATAGTTTATGCGCTCGCTGCGCGACAGGTAGGCGCACCAATAGAAGACGTTAATCGCCAAAAAGAACAACGGGAAGACGACGCGACTGGCACGATCAATCTTCGAAACCGAATTGTATCTCGGCGTTCTTCTGCGGCGTCTTCTGCCGGATGTCTTCCGGTCCGGCGTCGGTGGTCGCGGGGGTGGACTGCAGGCCACGCAGGACATCTGCCAATTAGCTACCCCAGGATCCTTGTTTGGGTGTGGGATCGCCGACAGTGGTATCACCTCGATCCTACCGTCCTCATTCATCGTAAAATTACGACTCGAATGTCCTCTGGCCGCTGGTACACTCGAGGCTTTTCTATGGACCTGTGGCGCCTGCAACTGAAACAGAAGAAAGTCGCTTAACACCAAACCTACCACGGTCGAATGACCGGTTTTATATTTTCCAATTATTGAAATTATAAAAATTCATTTAAGGTGCAGTGGGGCAAGTCCGTTAATTGGTTATTTTTATTATAATATCAACGAAATTTCTCTAGCTTGTATTTATTAATGTAGTATAAGTTAGTATGAACTATTCTAGATAGATGTCGCCCAAAAATATAGGCGTTTTCCTCGCTCAAATCAACCAATGCCAAACAGTCACGTGCGAGGTACACGTACAACTTTGAGGTTACTGAATGATAATTTTACGAAATAATAATTTTCAAGCAAAATTAGAATCCTACATAATACTAATTCATCAGTAATAACTGTGACAAGAGTTTGATACCAAGAACGGTAAGTTTTTACATACCAGACTGAAAATACATCAGTTTAAAGTACAACTTTGCAAAAACTAGAGCGGAGTTACCCCACTCCATCTTCTTGAAAATAATGGAACAATTGGAATAAATCTCGATAAATGTAGAGTTGCCATTTTTACGATGCCATATTTACCAGATACCTTCAATGCTTGGTAGGTTTAGTGTTAATATACAGTGGGTGTACAAAGTATTCGTACACCTTTTAAAAACTAATAACTTTTTTATAATTGTACCAAATGACCTGATTTTTTATAATCAATTAGAAGCATTAGTTTATAAACTGATATGCAAAAAAGATTTTCCAAAAATTACAATTTACAAGGTTGCAGGCAAAAATAAAAAAGACATTTTTTAAAACTTTTTTATTATTATTTGCATTTAACCTTGTAAATTATAATTTTTGGAAAATCTTTTCTATATATCATTTCGTAAACCAATGCTTCTAATTGATTATAAAAAATCAGGTTGTTTGGTACAATTATAAAAGTGTTATTAGTTTTGAAAAAGTGTACGAATACTTTGTACACCCACTGTAGGTAGGCATTTTTTTCTAAATTGACCATAGTCTACATAAATAGAAGAAACTTGAAATTTTGCATTTACTGCTTCAATAGGTTCGTAGAAAGTTGAAAACTAAAATTCTCTAGTGAAAAGAGGTTCGAATGAGCAAGTCTGATGATCAAAGATTCATCTCGCTCGTTTAGAAAGTCTAGTCTAGATAGTGCGCTGATATGTAAAATCTTTTTCCGCATTTCCGAATTATTTTACTTCTAGTAATATGATCGCGCGCGGATCTAACGAATTTTATTCTAGGAGAATGAAGCGGAGCTGCGAAACCATCCGTATTCAAATTTCGCAAACTCAGTGGTTCATCCGATATTTTAAGATCGCGCTCGGAGAACTCGAATCGAATCGTTGAAGACGTGCTTCTTAAGGATTTACGCAAGACCGCCATCTTCTATCTTGGCATCGTTCCACAGTCATATCGGGTAACTTGATTTCTATTATGAATTCAAAAATTGAAATCGTTGCTCTGCCAATACGACGTTTTACGAGACGCATTCCCCGTGACAATATAAGACGAAAATGAAGAAATAAAAACCGCGATTTCGGCTTCGTTTTTTAGTTACTAACAACTAAAGATTCGGGCTGGCCGGCCCTCTCCGCCCCCCATCACCTAACCCTAACTAATTCTGATCGCATGATTTTTCATTACTAGTTCTGCTATAGTTTTTTGCGAATATGTCGAAAACTATTCATTTCAGCCAAAAATGACACATACATGTTGTGTTCAGCATGTCAAAAGGAATAGAATAACGTATGTCACATGTCGAAAGAAAGGGGGGGGGCGTTTCTAAAGTTCAGCCAGACCGAAAACCCATCCTACGGTGTTCTACAAATTCTGCTTGTTCCACTAAAAAGTGTGAAATAAAAAAATTGTATAAAAAACAATTAAACCGACTTCGAAAAAACGCACTAAAAAGTATGAAATAATTTCCATTTAATTTATGTGAATACACACGAACTTAAATAGAATACAATCTTTTGTAAATCTTTTGAAAAAGCCCATCTTTGCATTATCGAGAAATGAGAACGCGTATCCCCAGGTAGCACAGGACGTCTGAAAGATGTCGTTTTCTCGTCGTTTTTACGTCTTTACGTCTTACGTCTTGAAAAGATGCCTTTTTGGACGCGTAAAAGGCACCTCTTTGGAGATGTCGTTTTTACGTCGGAAATAAGATGCATAAAAGGCACCTTGCTCTAACCGTCAAAACTACTTCTGAAAAAGTACGCCTTTTTGGACGTGTAAAAGGCACCTCTTTGGAGACGCCGTTTTCACGGCAAAAACGATTGAAGTACTTACGAAAATATGTATGTCTCTTAATCGTTAATATACTAATACTATGCTTCGTTAAAAAAAAGTAGTTTGATTTTTACCTAAAAAATATTTTAGGTAAATAATTAAATAATTAGGTTATATAATTATTAGAAGAGATAAACTTCTGTTAAAATATTTTTTATATAATAATATATATGATTTGAGCCTATAAGAATAAAAAGTAATGAATCTAACAGTAAAGGTTTGCATGGCTCAGCGAGGAAACCATCATGAAGTTAAACGGTAGGTCCCCGAGTTCGATTCCCGCCCAGTATGCTGCATAAAAATTAAATTGTAATAAGGTTTTTTCCAAGAGACAAAATGGAATATTCTCTCAAGTAGTATATATGAAAGGCAGTAGTAATATATATATATAGATTCTAATTTTTTCTTAAATTTGAAGATTTTGTACGTCTGAAAAAAGATGCATAAAAGATGCATAAAAGATGTCCAAAAAGGCAACTTTTTTGCGTTTTAAAGATGCATCTTAAAGATGTCGAAAAGACCTGTGAGAGATATCTTTAAGTCTCCCAGTTTACTAACAAAGATGTGTTAAAGACGTACAAAGATGTGACAGCGACGTGACAACGACGTGTCACAGACGTAAGAGACGTCTGCCAGACGCACTTACGTCTTGCGGCAGGCAACTTTAAGACATCTTTCAGATGTCTTTGTGCTACTTGGGTCCCGCACCCTTGCAATCCTGGAAAAACTGTCCTAAGGGAGATAAGCAACAAGACCGGACGAAATATTTCGAGGGTTATTGTTGACATGATTTACAGAACAAACATTACCTGTTCCTTCTCCAGTGGCCGCGTATTCGGTTCGTCCTCCTCGCTGGAACTCTCGCTTTCGATCAGGTCGGAGCTGAAATAACACTCCCCGGAGCCGTACTTCGTAAAGTAATGGACCACCGCGAATTGTATAATAGTGGCGAATATGAACGCGAACGAAAGAAAAACGAAGAAATCTAGGGCAGTGGGGTAAGGAACTTTCGGCAGATCGGTTCGTGCCTCCAATCCCAAAAATGTCATCGTCAACACGGTCGTTATTCCTTAAACAAACGCGGACAAGCTCTCTTTCATGTCGTTCTTCTACACAGATCATTTGTCAGCTAGTTGTGTCACAGAAAGAGTTTCAACAACAGACTCGAACGAAATCTCTAACGTTGAACTTGAAACGTTCAATGGGGAATGTTCACGTTAAATTGAAAATAGACATGGAAGCCTGAAAGAGGCATGGTATATAGTGTTCAAGGGACTATTTTCGTCAAAGAACGAGACATCTCTTGCACGAGTCGCATTGTATATTCATTGCTTTAAATATGTACGTTCAAAAGTACAGTAATGTCTCGATGTATGTATAAAAAAATACCCTGCGCGTTGCCTGATTATTTGTACATCTTTGCCGCATTAGAAAGTGAGCGAATAATTTTGTAACTCACTGTATGTCACACTGTTGTTCACAGCCAGTGTTCCGATCATGAAGTAAGAGTAAGGAGACCTATCTCGATAGCGTATAGAAGAAAAAAGTGGCGACAAAACTTGTCCCCGGTTTGGGGAGGTACGCCAAATGGAATGGATTGGACAGAGAATGTCAGTGTCAAACACGTGTCAAACCACAAAGGTTAGAAATACATGATTATGTTATGACCGGTGAAGAACTAAGGCTTTAGACCAGGTTAGGTCCATAAACTGGTAATTATGATACAAAACTTATTAAATACATTCTATCCTTATTGGGTTAATAGAAAATACACAGTGATAATAATAACATCCCAGACAGCACACCGGCTCGATTTGTAGGTGTAGGTTCTGTTCCATGCTAAAGATGATGTAGGAGCTGTTCCAGGCTTAAAAAGTATATAAATACATATATATATATATAATATATATTATATACATATATATAATCCTATTAATTACATTATAAGAAACCTACTTTCTTACAACTACTTTTAATTATATTGTAAGAAAAAATATATAACATTTATTTGTGTCATACTTATTAATTATTAAATATATAACACCTCTTCATTTTATAAAAATAATAAGATTTTGCAAATCTTTTTTAAAAAATTTATAACATTTTTCTTCAAATTTTGCGTATTTGCACATCATAACATAACCATATATTTCTAACCTTTCCGTTTCATCGTTTAACACGTGTTTGACACTGACAATCTCTGTCCAATCCATTCCATTTGGCGTACCTCCCCAAACGGGAACAAGTTTTGTCGCCACTTCCAAACTGTACAGATAGATCTCCTTACTCTTACTTCATGGTTCCGATATTGCCTAAGATTTTTCGTACGATGGATGGCCGCTAGAGGCGCTGCGCGGAAAAAACAGTAACGTATCTATGACAGGCATGGGCAAAAATAGCACGCGAGCTAGGGAATTCAAGGAATACCCCCACTTTTCCCGGCCGCGCGTCTCAATCCCCTTAGCAGCCGTAGTTGCACCGAGCACTAGGGCCGCCACGGGGAGCGAGACGCGCGGCCGGGAGAAGTGGGGGTATTCCACGGGTATTCCTTGAATTCCCTAGCTCGCGTGCTATTTTTGCCCATGCCTGATCTATGATAACGAGGTAGTGGAGCCCTGCGCCCTGCGCCTTGAGAGTGTTATATTAGCGCGAAAGTACCAAAACAATCTGTTCCAGACAAACAAACTTCAGGGCGTGTCCTACAAGTTACAAAATATACACAAATACATATGTTATACATTAATTTTTCAGAATCAAATCATACAAATCTTTTCAAATTCTACGGGGTGCTCAAGGTATCCCATTTTATCGAGAATCTTACATTACTGAGGGTGGCAGCGCCTCTAGCGGCCATCCATCGTACGAAAAATCTTAGGCAATATCGGAACACTGTTCACAGCTGGTGTGGGCATTTCATGGCTTACTGTTCTACAGGGTGTCCCAAAATTCGTGAAATTCCCGAAAGGGGGTGGTTCCTGAGACAATTTGAAGCGACATTTTCCTTTGCAAAAATGTTATCCGCGGCTTTGTTTAGGAGTTATTAACGACAAACACAGACCAATCAGAGCGCGACCTAGACGCGAGTTGACACAGTCGGCCAATCGACAGATGGCGCGCCGGGCCGACTGTGCCAACTCGCGTCTAGGTCGCGCTCCGTGTTTTTCGTTAATAACTCCTAAACAAAGCCACGGATGACATTTTTGCAAAGGAAAATGTCGCTTCAAATGGTCTCAGGGACCTCCCATTTCCGGGATTTTCACGAATTTTGGGACCCCCTGTATAATTCAAAACAGCTAAGGTTTGTCATCGGAGTAGTGGGGATAAATTTTACGCAAATATCGTGCACGCCTCTTTCACGTGTATCGAGAGATTACTGTACGTGTAAAACGACTCGGAGTGCAGAATTGAGGCTACGTTAAAATCTTAGGATAATATAGCAGAGATCTGGTGTAATGTCACTGATTTAAAATCGATGACAGACTTACCGAGTGATACGCGATCGGCGGTGGCTTCCCGATTCAACCAAAATGATACCCAGGAGAGGACCACCAGCAGAACGCAGGGTCCGTACACTTGTATGAGGAAATTACCCATGTGCCTTTGCAAATGAAAGTATACCAGCAGCATCGAGTAGTCGGCTAAAACCAGATAATACATCACGTTTATCCGAGATCTGTGACACATTTCTTTATCATCTAGACCGGGGCTTTCACAGAGCGCATGGTGGCGCGTCCAAGGGTGTCCCAAATCTACCAGGAAACGTCGACTACTCTCTTAGCTTCGGACTTATCTCGCGTTGTCCCTTTGAGAAAGCAGAGGTAGCAACGTAGTTTTAAATGTAGCGTTGAAAATTACCAGCGGACTGCGAATGTTATTATAAATTCGCGATTCTTGGGACGATTCGAAGCGCGGAGTTTATCCAGAGAATGTTTATGCTTGATTATAAGAAGAGTATTCAATTTGTTTAACCTTCTTAGAATAATTTAACTGGAATTAATCATTAGCTACGAAATTTGGAAACACTTGTAAAAATTATCATTTCTAAAAAATTTACAAGTCCCGGGTTTTCCCATCTTTCAACTTGATTTCGTGTTTCTCAGTAATTATAAACAGCTCTACCACAAAGTGCAATCTTTCAGCTTCGATCGAAGCTTTCCCTAAAGCTGAAAAATTCCTACGGAAACGCATCAAAAAATCGATTCGAACTACAAAGATATAAATGATTTAATTGACCCCGAAAATTCTCATAATATCAAAGCACAATTCAATTAATAAAATCAAAAATAGAAAGTTAAAATTGAAGATAGAGTAAAATTCGAGCCTGTTCCAATAAAAATGAATTTCCAAATCCGGTTAAAAGTTAGTCTTTGTCCATACATGAGCGACATGCTTCAGCGTGAATCCTTTGACGTAGAATCTGTTCTCGAAGCAAAAAGGAACCAACAAAAACATTCTGTAAACAGGAGCTATGTTCTTATGGCCGTAAAATGTTGTGAGATCAAACAAAATACGGCCAAGTTTGTTAGCTTAGAAATACCTCTTGCAATACTGAAAAAAGCGTTTGTAAAAATTAGTTTAAAAGAACGCTATTCTAATTTTTAAAGAGTTACATGGAGGGCCAAATTGGCTGAACTTTAGAAAACCCCCCCCTTCCTTTCGACATTTGACATACGTCATTCTATTCGTTTTGACATGCTGAACACAAAATGTACGTGTCATTTTTGGCTGAAATGAATAATTTTCGAGATATTCGTGAAAAACTGCAGTTACTACACATTGAATTTTGTGTATACGTGCACGTCCATGCTGTGCGTGTTAGGTTAGGTTAGGTGGGGGGGCGGAGAGGGCCGGCCGTCAGGCCGGCCCGGCCACGCATACGGAAATTCAGGAGTAGTCTATCAAAATTGAAAGACCCTGGTTTCTCTCTAATGTTTAGAAGCAAAATGTAAACAAACGCCGCGCCGGGACTGGTTTACGTTGCCGCAGAGCGTGGAGGAATACGAAAAATTCAATACAGTATTAGCGATAGTTTTTTGCGAATATCTCGAAAACTATTCATTTCAGCCAAAAATGACACATACATTTTGTGTTCAGCATGTCAAAACGAATAGAATGACGTATGTCACATGTCGAAAGGAAGGGGGGGTTTTCTAAAGTCTTACCGCCAAATTATTGAAACTTGGCCGCTACCTAACACCTTTTATGGCCATTGGTTTAAAAAGTAACGGCCCAGTTTGAATAATTTAGCCCTTCATGTAACTCTTTAAAAATTAAATAGCGTTCTTTTAAACTAATTTTTACAAACGCTTTTTTCAGTATTGCAAGAGGTATTTCTAAGCTAACGAACTTGGCCGTATTTTGTTTGATCTCACAACATTTTACGGCCATAAGAACTTGGCTCCTGTTTACAGAATGTTTTTGTTGGGATTTCATCAATTTTTGTTGAAATTTCATCAATTATCAAGTAGGTATTACTCTTATTCCTGATTCATTAAATCCTAAACATTTTTTATCTTTAAGGTGGACATTAAGTAAATTAATAAATGCATGTTCGTTTTACTACCTATTTATACCTACTTGAAACTTTGTCCCGAAAAAATCTAAACAACGTAGCGTCGATCAAAGGAAAAAAATCCTTTTCTAATCTGCAAGACAAAATCCAAATTCAATGTATCGAAGAGTAACACCCTGCCGCACAGTGGTCCGGATCGAGAAATTCAGTGACATTTTGTCGAAAAATGAACTTTCTCATATTAACATGTACAAAGTTTGTATTGCTTCATAAATATCCATCTACCTCGAAAATAAAGAAATTAATAAAATATAATTAAAATTGTAATCGCGACGAACACTTAAAGTTGGGCATTTTGAAAATAGCCTGTTTCGCAGAAAAAAGATACTTATCTCTATCTGGATGCCCTGACACACCTGTTTAATATTTTTCCTCTGTTCTTCTTTTAAAATGAAGAGAATTCCATTACGATAAAAATTTACACTGACAATTTAAAATTAATTTAAGTAATGTATTAAAAAAATAATGTACAGTGAAGGCTCGGAAATTGTCAAAATTCTTCATCTTTGATACGGAATATCTTTTGAGTTCCAATTAGTACCGCATGTTTACAAATTGTACAATGTTCAGTACACTTTTCCCTATATAGTTATGCACGATTTACTACCAACATCGTCCATCGACGCAAGTTATTAGTGATTCAAGTGTATCCATCGCTGCGTCGAGCGCCAGGATTGTGCGAGACGCGAAGAACCTCGCGCGCGTGCGAGCGGACTGTTTTGATTGTAGCCTACAGTCAATTGTTTATTATATGCTGCTATAAGAGTAAAATCACAAAATAAAAAGAAAAGGCCGCTAGATCATGAAGCTGCAGAATTTATACTTGCATAGATTTAAGTAAATCAGCCAGTAAAGTAAGTAAAATGTTATTAAAAATAATTAAACAAACACTAAACGTATTAAATTATTTATCATTAAAAAGTGATTATTTTTTCATATTTTTCAGTGAAAGTTTCATCAGAATAACTTTTACGATTCAAAAGCTGTGGCAGTATCACAGAACTTCTCGGTATGGACGAAAAAATTTTTATTATAAGTTATTACAAAAAATAGTTTGTGAACTTATATGTAAACAAATTTATTATCAATAACAAAGTATGAATGAAAATTAATTAATAAATATTGTTTAACAAATGCAAAAAATATTTAATTATCTATAATTAAAAATGACTATTTTTTAAATATTTTTAGTGAAAATTTCATTGCAATATCTCTAATGGTTCAAAAGTTATAACAAAATGTCACTGAATTTCTCGATCCGGACCACTGTGTGCCGGCGACGCTCGGATCCGTTTGCTCCCCGCCGCTATAGACGATGCTCGGTGCAGTTTCTTTCGTTTACGTTAGAGCGATTGTTTTTTTCATCAGTATTTGTTGCGACTTCGAAGCTAATAAAACGTATACTTATGTAGGTACTTTGGGATTATCCCGTCGACCTCTCAAGAATTAGTTAGGGATAGGTGGCGGGGGGCGGAGAGGCCCGCCCGGCCCGCCCACGCATACGAAAATACAGTTTGGAGGAAATGGTCGAAGGAATAATCCCAAAGTACCCTTATGTATATGTTATGCTGCTATGTTCTATCCTACGTACAGTGAGTCACAAAATTATTCGCTCACTCGGTAATGCGGCAAAGATATACGAAATAATCAGACAACGCAGGGTATTTTTCAATTTTTTATTTCGATATACATAGCTCAAAGTTTAATTCAACAGAATCGTAAAAGAAAATTGCGAAATTTTCATTTATTATTAGAGAAATGTGAGTTTTAAGAAATCTTGACCGTTTTTCACGCCACAAAATTATTCGCTCACGCCACGAAATCCACTGAAACAAATGCAATTTACAAACTCTGACAGGCATTTGTTTCTGATAGTTGCTAAAGAGAGTCAGTATAACGTAAACATTCGCTCAGTAAGGATCTATTTTCATCTATTTCTTTGATTTTCAAGAATTCGTTACAATGGGTAGAAAAAGTAAAGAAACTAGTCTAGAGATTAGGGAAGTTATAATTTTTCATTGGGAAAGTGGAAAATCCATCAGAGAAATTGGAAATATCGTTTGTAGAAGTTATTCAACAGTACGTTATATTATAAAACGGTACGAAGAAGAAGGACGAATAATAAACAAAGCTGGCCGTGGTAGGAAAAAGATATTGAATTCCTCGGAAGAGCGTTTTGTTGTGAGAGAAGTTAAAGAAAATCCGAAAATAAGTGCTCCCAAAATCAATACAAGTTTGAAAAATTTTAGTGAAAAAGAAGTTTCTGATGAAACAGTACGAAGAGTGTTGCGAAAGAACGGGTACAACGGCCGCGTAGCAAGAAGAAAGCCTTACGTAAGCGAAATTAATAGGAAGAAAAGGGTAGAATTCGCAAAAAAATACATCACAAAGCCCCCTGAATTTTGGCACAATGTGATATTTTGCGACGAGAGTAAATTTAATATTTGGGGTTCTGACGGTCATCAAAAAGTTTGGCGAAAATCAAACGCGGAGATGGATCTCAAAAACCTGTGTAGCACAGTCAAGCATGGAGGTGGTCATGTTATGGTTTGGGGTTGCATTAGTTATCACGGTGTTGGGAAATTGCAGATGATTGAGGCTACCATGGATAAAGTAATGTACATGGATATCCTAAAAAAAGATTTGAAGCCAAGCGCGGAAGTAATGGGGATTTCAGAAGTGTTTCACTTCTACCAGGACAACGACCCCAAACATAAATCGAGATTGGTACAGGAATGGTTACTGTATAACTGTCCCAAAATAATGCAAACCTCGCCTCAATCTCCCGACTTGAATCCTATCGAGATGGTATGGAACATGCTGGACACAAAAATTCGTAAACATTCAATTACTAATAAAAAAGAGTTACAAAGCAGATTACAGGAGGAATGGCCAAAAATAGACAAAAAATATTTGGAAACATTAGTAGAATCAATGCCCAAACGTCTCGCAGAAGTCATAAGACAAAAAGGATATCCCACCAAATATTAATATTGTTATAATAATAGTTAATCTAAAATGAGCGAATAATTTTGCGGCGTGAAAAACCGTCAAGATTTCTTTAAACTCATATTTCTCTAATATTAAATGAAAATTTCGCAATTTTGTTTTACGATTCTGTTGAATTAAACTTTGAACGATGTATATCCAAATAAAAAATTGAAAAATACCCTGCGTTGTCTGATTATTTCGTATATCTTTGCCGCATTATCGAGTGAGCGAATAATTTTGTGACTCACTGTAATTCCAAACTTTGATTATAAGAAGTCAGGTCGTTTGGTACAATTATGAAAAAGTTATTAGTTTTGAAAAAGTGTACGAATACTTTGTACACCCACTGTAAGTTGTTTCGCCCTGTGTATAACGAGAGCGTCTGTTTGTTTATCCAATCGGGAAGGAGAAACGTGACAGGGCGCGTCTCTGTCGCGTAATCACGTTGACGTTTAAAAACACAACGAGGTTTCCGGTCGTGCAATCACAATTGGTCGGCGGCGCGACACTTGTTTGCTGGTGGAGTGTTAATCGATGCTAATCCAATTAAAAAGTCGAAGTCTCCGCGACGGAACGTCTTCGCTCCTGCTTCGGTGCGGCGAGGACGAAAGGGGGCGAGGGGCTACAATGGAAATGCAAGTGGAACGAGTTTTCCGGCGAAGGATGCTGCAATTAGTCGTCGTTTCGCTCTCGCTGGCAACGTTGAACGTCAGGAGTCTTGGCTCGTTCCTTGGCCACCCCTCGTTTTCCCGCTTCGAATTCTGCCGCGCCACCTCCGGGCTCCTTCATCCCTCCCGATGCCACTTCCGGTCTGCATCATTCCTCGATATTCCCGTGCAGAATCCCCGGGACCGGGCGAACTTTCGAGCCGTCTCTCTTTGCAGTCGTTATAGGATCATTCCTCCCTTTTCGCACACCTCTTCCGCCCCGATCCGAATAAGCCCTCGCCCTCATCGGCGGCTTCTTTTGTCTCAAACGACTTTTCACGCTGCACGCTTCCTTCGTTCTCTTCAGACGCCTCTTTAGTCCGTCTCGCCGCTAATGCGATATCGTTTCCAATTCACCGGGCGTCCTAGTCTCGACGCATGCACCGACGAATCCCTTTCGCGTTCCCTTCAAATGTTGCATACGCTCTGCGCATTCAAGAGCTGCTTTTACACAGAGATGCACGGATCGCGAATCGCGCATCGCATACGTACCGCGATACGAGAATCGCCAATCTAACCTGCGTACTGTTCGGTCGCCAGATGATGCTGAAGAACACGGTATTCTGGCTTCGTTTTCAGCGCACGCGTTGTCGTTATTGCCCGAAGACAATGACGAAGTACGTATTCAAGTTAAACAAACCGATTTCAATGAAACTCTTGCCAGAGGTAGTTCCTAGGAAAATATTCCACACGTGTTTCTCTTGGTCGGCAATCGTTTAGACTAAAGGGGAGAAAACAGCCATCAAGTTAAGGGTCCGTATCGTGCAATCAGAGGAAAAGTAACATAAGTACAAACAGAGGAAATTTTACTGGAGAGCCATTTGAAAATTACCTCAGATTGCCAATTTTTTTTATTGTACATAAGCAATTTAGAAATGCAAAATAATTTGTTGTTATTTGGATACTTGGTTAATTGTTATGTACATCAGTTGTAAATTATAAAGTACATATAAATTATAAATGTACACTACTGTGCAAAAGAAGAAAGCACCCAATATAATTATAAGTAGACTGCGGATTTTATGCACTTATGACGACAATGGGTGAATGTAAATTTGAAACAGTAAAAACATTAAGACGATTTAAGAATATCCATATGTTACTTTCAATTTATTACAATTGTTAAAGATAGGAAGAAAAGTTTATATGGTGTAATTTATCTTGTAATTAGCGAAGAAAATTTTAATTTTGCATAAAGATACGCAGTATAATTATAAGATGTAATGGCAAACAATATCTTTATGTAGAAATTGTATTGTACAATGATTGATTTATTGCATTCAAAGTATCAGATAATTCGCAATAACACATATTCTTGAAGCTATTCGATTAGACAGCGGAATCCTTTTTAACCGACTTCGAAAAAGGAGGAGTTACTCAATTCGATTTGTATGTGCCTTTTCTTCGCTTTTTTCTATGTATGTTCACCGATTACGCCGAGATGGATGGACCGATCGGAACGAAACCTTTTGCATCTTGTAGAGTATGTCCCCGGTGTGGCCCCGTGGAAACAAATTTTGCATTTTTTCATTCTCTGCGGTTTTTATTGCAAATAACCAATAAGACCGAAAAACCATCTTACGGTGTCCTAGAAATTCTGCTCGTTCCACTAAAAAGTGCGAAATAAAAATATTTTATAAAAATAAATTAAACCAACTTCGAAAAAATGCACTAAAAACTATGAAATAATTTCCATTCAATTTATGTGAATACACACGAATTTAAATACAATACAATCTTTTCGGAGGCGTCGCAAAATTGACAATTTTCGACACTGGATATTACGAAAATCCTTAAATTCTTCTACATGCTTTCACATATTAATGTATCTTCTCTTCCCACCTACTGATTTCCAAGTCCACCATATTCCAATGAAATCATAATCAGCAACATCTGTCATTTGGACAATTTTCAATTTCGCGCCTTTCGAAGTGCCCTATGCCTGGACAGCATGTTTTTCTATTTTAAATTTTATCACTTTAAATAAACAAAAACAATTTCTTAAGAGTTTTAACATACAGTTCAGAGTTTGTAAAGTAATTTAAAATAAAAAAATTATAGTTTACGTTAATATCTTAATTGTATTAACAAGAATAATTCAAACCTATAGTTGGACATATTAAATCCAATCTAAGCTAGTACCTGGACAGAAGTAAAGCCTATATCGGGACAAATTCAATTTACGAGTTGATCGAGCGAACATAACCTAAAACGTTGGTTGGTGGCGCTGTTGCGCATGACGAATAGAAGATGCTTTACGTAATATGTAGTATTCTTATCATAGATTATAGTATTGTATTATTTAACCAAATATATATTTATTTTCATTTACTGTTTTAATCAA
This sequence comes from Lasioglossum pauxillum, assembly GCA_933228785.1. NCBI lineage: Eukaryota > Metazoa > Arthropoda > Insecta > Hymenoptera > Halictidae > Lasioglossum > Lasioglossum pauxillum. The sequence continues at coordinate 39,061,049 of OW121705.1, read as the reverse complement.
ACTTGTCATAATACAACTTTTAAGGTTAGGTAGTAATACTGATAGATTTAAGATGTAAACATAAAGTATTATTAACGTCACAACCGGAATACATTTTCTACATACGTTATTCAAGCTAATAGAAGACTAATTATACGTACATGTAGTTAAATAATTTGCAAACAATGCGTTGGTTTTATTCACAAACACGTGTCCGGCTTCAGGCGTAAGCACGTTGCGTATAAGCTTAGAGTGGGACAGCTACTGTCATCGCGTCCCAGTATGGAGTACTTATATTTGAAAACAGTCCTAATCTTGGACATCTAATATTTGGATTAATAATTATTATTTACGTTAAGTTTGATTGCCAATTTATTTTAAAATATCAATATTATTATGCGTGATAATTATTTTTAGTCTGAGGGCTTAAATTATATCTTTTTTTCTAACAAAAGTTCGAACTATAAATGCACATGATTCGCATGTAAATAGGCTATTTTGTATACTGTTTTCAGATGAACTTTGAATTCATTTATAAATTTCAATTGATGTCTTAATGAAATAATAATCACGCCTTCTTGTAGCTAAGGCCTCAGAATACATCATATCATTATTTAATCTCTTAATTACTGATTTTACTATGAAAATTCAATTGTCCAGATTTAGGTATCACTTTTGGACTGTCCAGACTTAGGGCACTTCACCTTACATCTTTTTCATTTGACGTGCCAAAGATTATACAGTTAAGGGCTTCAATGCGTATCCCAGAATCCTTTTAGATTCTTGAAAGCTTAGAACAGTGAAGAAATTTGCTCGTGGAAGATGCAAGAAAAGCATCGTACATTTGAAAATGCAATTTTTCCTCTATTCGGTTGCTTATCAATAGTGTCGACATATTTTTAGATTGCAAATGATATGGAATTTCGATCTACGATGACCCGCTGCGATTAAGAACAAGCATAATCGGTATGCAGCCCGGCGAGAAGTCGGGATAGGATTTCATTACGATTGTCATTCCGGTCCTTCGTTTCTCGTGCATTACGCGAGCAGATATTAATCTTGCTCGTTGCACCGCACGATCTCTGTAGACACGGCCAAGGAATATTCCGTTCCCGGAATACGAAGTGAAATCAAACCGTCTCGTTCCATCGCGGAGCAATTCGGTCATTTACAAGGTTCTTCAACCGGAACTGCTACGTATTTTTAAGTTATACTATACAGCGATGAATTTTGCATAACTACGACTGTCATTCGTCGTCTGTAAGCCATTAGATTTTGCTTGGCAATCTACGAGGCAAATTAAGCGAGAGATTTAAGAAAATTTCTTAAGTTACGAATTTCGAAGTTGACGATATTATACGCATTATACCGATCATGTGTGGTTAAAAAGTATACCTTCCTCTCATCTGTATATAATCAATTGCAACAATTCAACTTTACAGGACATTCATTAAATATTATCTGATTTTATATTATAAAAGATTTGTGAAATAGAATGTTTGTATGGAATGCGAAACTAAAAACATTGGGGCCATTGCCGTTCTGTGCAAGTTTGAATGAATAATTCTTAAACGTGCTCTTAACTTTCTGTTCTCATTTTAATTTGAAAATTAAATATTTCTTTCGGCCTAGAAAAATTCCATTCTACAGTGGGTGTACAAAACATTCGTACACCTTTTAAAAACTAATAACTTTTCTATAATTGTACCAAACGACCTGACTTTTTATAATGAATTAGAAGCATTGGTTTACGAAATGTTTAATGTTTTAACAAATTTTAAATGTTTTAAAAAATGCCTTTGAAAAATGTCTTTGAAAAAAAATTTTTCAAAAATTATAATTTACAAGGTTACGTGCAGAAATACAAATTTTGAGCATGTGCATAACTAACATACATCTACAAAACATATATTTTAAATTTTCATTGGTCCAAATAAAAAAGTTTTAGAAAATGCCTTTGTTATTTTTGCATGTAACCTTATAAATGATAATTTTTGGGAAATCTTTTTTGCATATCACGTCGTAAACCAATGCTTCTAATTGATTATACAAAATCAGGTCGTTTGGTACAATTATAAAAAAGTTATTAGTTTTTGAAAGGTGTACGACTACTTTGTAAACCCACTGTACATGACTCTTTTAATTTTATTGACATGAAATTGATATAATACCTCATACAATACTTAAATGTTTAGTAATTGATTAGTAGACTGCGGATCTTTATGCAAAATAAAAAATGTTTGCATTGAGTGCAGGACACAGGAGGCAAATAAAAATTGTATTCTTCTTTTAATTATCCTATTAAGCTGAAAGTAACACATTGATGTCCTTAAATAGTTTTTACATGTCCACTGCTTTTGTACGTACCCATTGAAATAAAATTTATTTATTTAAATAAAATCCGCATTCTATTTATTAGATACCAACATATATAATAATGTAAACAATATTGTGAATAATGGTACAGCATTGATTACGTTAATATTCTGCTATCTCAATTTTGTTTTTAACACTGTAATACAAGGCAAGACTGATTCCCATCGGTCAATTTGTTAAGAGCTAACATTGAACAAATTCGTTTAGAAAACTCCCAAATCTATGTTTTGTTAAAAAAAGAACCCTGTGGCGATTTTTACTAAAATACTCTGCTTCCTGTAACAATAGTTTTGATTACTTTCGATTTTCAGTATTTCGCCCGCGTACCTTGGGGAAAAACTGAAAGCGTGAAATCAGTATAACAAACGATTCGTTCCTTTCGAATTGACGTGAAACTCGGTCGCGCGGCGACGCGCGATGGCGACGCGACGACGACGGTAAGTCATGAAGCGTCGATCTAGAGAAGCGAAGTTACCGAACTTACCTTGAGGAAGGGTCGGCGATGCAGAATAATTCGCAGTCGGATTGGCAACTAAATCGAATTGGGATAATTTCATGTCCTCGGCGATTGCTACTTGTCGCGCGCTGTTCCATTTGTAGATCACGTCCCGCTTCGTGTAACCGACTGCAATCAAGAGAATATTTCTTACCCGGCTGTCGCAGAGGAGTCGTGTCGTAAAACAGAACGAATTCGCTCGCGAATAAGCGCTACTTTTCTCCTTTGGCAGAAGGTTACTCAAGGGGGCAGTACGTATCTGTTACGGAGCCCAAATCTCTATTGCTCTCGCTCTCTTTTCCTCTCTTTTTTCTCCTCGGAACACGTTCTCACAAAAGAGGGGCAGTTACGTAGCTGTCCCAGAGGTGCAAGAGCTCAATCTTTCCGTCACGATGAACATCATCGATAACGATTGCCTACATGAATTTTTCCGCAAAGAACATTTAACTCTTCAAGAACGACGTTCGTACAACATACTGACAAGGAGAGGTAGACACAGTTTGTCTACAGAGAGTAGAAATACTGACACAGTGGCAGTGGTAGTGGTAGTGGTAGTGGGATTCTAACCAGGGACTGAAACGGTTCTGGAAATAACTGTTTCAAACTGTTATATATCGGTTCTGATCGAAACAGTTATGAAGAACCGAAATGATGTTATAACTGTTACGAGAATATCGGTTCTGGCTTATATCGGTTACGGTTACGGTTCTGGAGAACCGATATTATTTCGGTTCTGTAACTGTTATTTTTCGGTTTTGGATTTCGGTTCTGGATTTCGGTTCCGGATTTCGGTTCTATCATTCTGTATTCTGTATTGTGTTCGGTCAGTTCGGTCTTATATATTTACTAGCTTTCCCCCGCCACGCGTTGCTGTGGCACAGTATTTTTTAAAAGCATGTACTTTCTGAACGTGTTTGTGATGATCTATTTTTTTCGGTCTAACTCTGTCACTCACTCTCTCTCTCTCTCTCTCTCTCTCTCTCTCTCTCTCTCTGACTCTCTCTCTATCTTTGTCTCTGTCTCTGGAAGGTTTTACAGCAAACCGCATTCGAAAAAGTAAATTCGATCAAAAGTTATAAGCAGAAACGTGCCCTTTCTCTCTCTCTCACTCTCTCTCGCACTCTCTCTCGCACTCTCTCTCTCTTTCTCCCTCTCTCTGCCTCTGTTTCTGTCTCTGGAAGGTTTTAGAGCAAACCGCATTCGAAAAACTCCATTCGATCAAAAGTTATAAGCAGAAACGTGCCCTCTCTCTCTCTCTCTGACTCTCTCTCTCTCTCTCTCTCTCTCTCTCTCTCTCTCTCTCTCTCTCTCTCTCTGTCTCTGTCTCTGGAAGTTTTTACAGCAAACCGCATTCGAAAAAGTAAATTCGATCAAAAGTTATAATCAGAACCGTGCCCTCTCTCTCTCTCCCTCTCTCTCTCTCTTTCTCTACCTCTGTCTCTGTTCTGGAAGGTTTTAGAGCAAACCGCATTCGAAAAAGTCAATTCGATCAAAAGTTATAAGCAGAAACGTGCCCTCTCTCTCCCTCTCTCTCTCTCTCTCTCTCTCTCTCTCTCTCTCTCTCTCTCTCTCTCTCTCTCTGACTCTCTCTCTCTCTCTATCTCTGTCTCTGTCTCTGGAAGGTTTTAGAGCAAACCGCATTCGAAAAAGTCCATTCGATCAAAAGTTATAAGCAGAAACGTGACCAAAAATGGGCGAAAAAGTGGTAATGGTGTCACTAAAGACGTCACAACTTTTGAACCAATGGACTTTTTCGAACGCTCTTTGCTCATAAACCTTCCCGAAGAAACGCCGCGTCTAACGGTTCAAACCCCAACTTTATACGTTGAGCAGTTCCGGAGTCTATGAATCATATATATATATACAAATATACAAATATATATACAAACATCCATTTTTATATATATAGATTATGTAAGTAGTTATTTTTCGTTATTTATAATTTAAACAATCTTTAAACAAACAAATTTTTATAATTTGTTCTATATTCGTTATTTAAATTGTTATACCAATCATTTATTGTTAAAATAATTGTTTAAACAAATTTGTATAATTTGTTTCTATATTCGATATTTGAATTGTTATTTCAATAATTTGTTGTTCAAATAATTGTTTAAACAAATTTTTATAATTTGTACAAATTTTTATAATTTGCTTCTATATTCGTTATTTAAATTGTTATTTCAAAAATTTGTTGTTAAAAAATTTGTTTAAACAATTAAAAATTTGTTTAAACAATTATTTTAACAACAAATTATTGAAATAACAATTCAAATAACGATTATAAAAGCAAATTATAAAAATTTGTTTAAACAATTATTTGAACAACAAATTATTGAAATAACAATTCAAATATCGAATATAGAAGAAAATTATAAAAATTTGTTTAAACAATTATTTGAACAACAAATTATTGAAATAACAATTCAAATATCGAATATAGAAACAAATTATACAAATTTGTTTAAACAATTATATTAACAATAAATGATTGGTATAACAATTTAAATAACGAAAAATAACTACTTACATAATAAATATATAAGACCGAACTGACCGAACACAATATACATAGAATACAGAATGATAGAACCGAAATCCGGAACCGAAATCCAGAACCGAAAAATAACAGTTACAGAACCGAAATAATATCGGTTCTCCAGAACCGTAACCGTAACCGATATAAGCCAGAACCGATATTCTCGTAACAGTTATAACATCATTTCGGTTCTTCATAACTATTTCGAGAACCGGAACCGATATCATAACAGTTTTCAGTCCCTGATTCTAACCCGACGCCTAACCCTAACCCAAACCCGGTTAACCAAGGAAGGTTACTGAAACCCGCTGTAACCCATACTATCCTCGAGGGAACGGTTCTCAAATCTTAGAGAGAGAGAGAGAGGGCGGGTTAACCCGCTCGGAGCGGGTTACTATTAAATAGAGATTCACGGAATGTAACCCGAATCATAACAAAAATATTGACGCACAGGATCCCAGTAAGTAAGCTACTGGTACTTGGACAGCAGCTGCGTCCGCACACTGCTGGCAGCACGCTGGCACTAAAAGCGGGAATGCTGCTTCGGTTAAGAGGGCAGCACAGTCGCACTAATGTGGCAGATTAAAAAGAAAGAGTGCTACACGTTCGTACAATAGAAATTTACTTTACCGATATCTGCCACATTAGTGCACACACTTAAATCTTATGTCTGTGTTAGTGCGACCTGTCGTGTATATCGGCATTCGCCACATTCGTGCGACCGTGCTGCCCTCTTAATCGTAGCAGCATCCCCGCTTTTGGTGCCATCGTGCTGCTAGCGTGCTGCTAGCATATTCGGACGCAGCAGCTCTCGAAATTGGCTGACTGGGATGTTTACGATCCATTTTAATTTGGTTTATAGTTTCTAGTTTCTTTTACAACTATCAAACTATTAAGCAATTAATTAAATTATTAAAGAAAGTAAAATATTACTTGCTTTATTCTCTTAACTTTATAAATTAATAAAAATTAATAAGAATCTTTTGAAAGCCTATAATATATCGCTTGTCCTCATATTATTTAAAATCGATTTGTAGATAAATTCAACTGATTGGCACCGAAGCATAATTATATAATGGTGTTTTAGAGTTATTTAAATTGAAATATCTCCTGAACTATCAACTTTTCGACATACATAGGTTAGTACTTTTTTATAACGAATGCCCAGCTGCATCGATTGATGTATTAAAAAATACTTCATTTCATTTAAAAAGATGAAGTTGACCTTCACATGTCCTTTACGCGTCCACTTGTAAACAAAATAAATGCACTACATAATGTACCCCTTCAGACCATGCAACTTTTGTATACAAAACGTCTTCGTGCAACGCATACTTTGGAAGTTATTATTGTGCAAGTTGCGTGGACCACCCTGTATGTACAGTAGTGGACAAAAGTTTAAGACCGCTCTAAAGAAGACGATAACTTTTTAAATATTGTACTATACGATTTGAACTTTTTTGGGAAGCTAGAGCAATTAGTTTACTAAAGGATGTGAAAAGAAATTTTTTCAAAAATTGCAATTGATTGAAATTGTTGAAGAAATACTAAAAGTTCAATTTTTAACTTTTTTATGTTGGTTTTTGGCAAGGTTTTCGGCAATAAATCGTGAAAATCTGCAGTTTTTACCATCTTTCAACGTTTGTAGCTCATTGCAACGTCGACTAATTTTCACGAAACTTTCAGAATATGTTCAATTGGTACATATCTACAAAACGTATTTTCTAAATTTTCGATATAGGCCACATAAAAAAGTTAAAAATTCAACTTTTAGTATTTTTTCAACAATTTCGATCAATTGCAATTTTTGAAAAAATTTCTTTTCACATCCTTTAGTAAACTAATTGCTCTAGCTTCCAAAAAAAGTTCAAATCGTATAGTACAAAATTAAAAAAGTTATCGTCTTCTTTAGAGCGGTCTTAAAATTCTGTCCGCTACTGTAAGTCTGATAAAGGCATGTGCGAAAATTCTAGAGTTTCAGTTAATAAATAATATTTTATCTACGTATCTTTACATTATACTATAATATAAAAAGTATATTATACTTATACACTTTTATCGTGATGTACACTTACAGCTTCCAAATTGTAATGGACATCTCTGCGTGTCCATTGGGAAATTTTCAAGGTTCATCGGGCATCCAGCCTTGATGGTGAGTCTGAAATCAAACGTCACGCGTCACTGGGATTATTGCGTCAGGTCGTTAAGTATGAAACTTGAAAACGAAAACCCAATACTTTTGACTACTCTTTTTAACTACTCTTGACATTTGTCAAGTTTCATACTTCACGAACTGATAACTTTTGATCGGTTAAAGTGAAGGACTATCAACATTCGTTTCATAACCAACAACACGTGTTGTTTTAAAGTACAGTCCAAACGGCCGATAATAAACAGAACATTTCGTTTTAATTAATCGCATTGAGGAATTGTTTAACTTTCCTTAATATATGTTACTAAGAAAAATGTCTAAATATTTGGCTGGATAAATTCTTGCTAATTTTAAAAGATTCTGAAAAATCTCCGAACAGGAATTCAGCTACAGTAGCCGCGTGAAAGTATGTTGACACGTCAACTTGCCAACACCATTTGCAGAAAAACAACCCCAAACGCATACTGATCCTCCACCATGCTTTGTTGTAGGAGTTATCACCGTCGATTTAAAGCGTTCACCTTGCTTTCTCCATATTTTCTATCTCCATTTTGTTTAAAGACGAATCATCAGATTTCTGGAAGAAGGATATATTTAGCGACGAGTCAAAATTTGAACGTCGATGTTGTAATAGAAGAAAACGTGTATGGAGAAAGCAAGCTGAATGCTTTAAATCAACGGTGATAACGCCTACAGCAAAGCATGGTGGAGGATCAGCATGCGTCTGGGGTTGTTTTGCTGCAAAAGGTGTTGGCGATTTACATTTTATAGACGGGATATTAACAGTAGCAGGCTATGTAAATATTTTGCAACAGAATTTACAAGATTCAATAATAAAAATGAACATCCACGGTGATTATATCTTCCAGCAAGATAACGACGCCAAACATAAATGCAAACTAGCCACGAAATATGTCAGTGAAAATGATATTCAATTGTTACCATGGCCGCCTCAAAGTCCCGATTTGAATTTAATTGATCACCTGTGGATCACTTAGATCGAAGTGCAAGTGAGAAATTTCGGAATAATAAATCAGTTTTTAAACAAGCACAACTGATTGTGAGTGCTTGGAATAGTATTGATGAAAATGTTATAAATAACTTGTCTGAAAGTATGTCTAGAAGACTTGAAGAGGTCATAAAAAACAAAGGGTATCAAACTTCATATTAATTATGTCGTTTTATTGTTAAGAATACACTTAATTACGAATTTTCAATGCCGTCAACATACTTTCCGCAATCGATAAAAAAGTTATTTAATTTTTTCTGTCATTATTATAAACTTTATGTCATCTTTGGTGGTACACATACTAGTTTGTACGATAATAAATAATATACGTAATATGTATTTTAGATTAATTTCTAAATTATTGATTTAAAATAGAAAATATGCGTTTTTGAGACGTGTCAACATACTTTCCGCGGCGACTGTATTAACGACGCAGATAAAACATTTCTACACCATTAACAATTTTATTGTTGGCTAAGAGGGCGAAAAATAGAGTGAAACGTGACAAAAACAAAGGAACCGTCTAAATCATTATAAATGCCATTATGCTGATCGACATACTTCCCGCGGCGACTGTACGTCGATAGGTTCTTCCTGCTTTAGTTAGGAGGATGAAAATTCGTGGTGACCTTGTTAAAAGCGCCAAAGTGCTAAATGAAAAATAATTGTTTAATCGAGACCACCGGCTCCGCGGAAACGTGTTTTCTATATGTATAATTACGTTTCACACTCGCGTGGTCGGAATGCTTGCCAGCGTAAACATTTCCCGTGTAATTTCGGGCAAATAGCAGCAATTTATTCGCGTTAATAAAAGCAGCAAACACGCCGTTACAATTTAATTGATCTCTCATTCGGATATCGATTCAGCTGAACAGTCTGCACCGAAATCGATCGCGCATTCATTAGGCTCATCCATTTGCTCGACATGGTTCTCCAACGGAGACGATTGACATCCGCTATCCTGCGACGGTGTTCGGCGCGATGCGGTAAGCCTAATGACGGATGCGTGCTAAACCCGATCATCTCGGAAATTATTAAGATATTCGACTCCCACCTGTTCATCATCGAGCGGTACAATAGCAGAGAATCTGCTCGCAGTTCGGATATATTCAACGGACAGCGAGACAATCTGACCTTTAATTAACAAAAATTAAGATGTCTTTTCTACCTACGTCACTTTTGCACAGGATGTCCTATTCGATCATTATTAATTGCAATTAAAAAGAATTATTCAAGTCATTTGCACAAGTTGACGTGTCTTAAAACAATCAATTTTTAAATAAATGGCTGTACCGAATATTTTGTTTATGAAATATCTGCAATATCTACAATATTTATATTGACAATATACGACACTGTAGATTGCATTGCTTATCACACTGAAAATAAATATATTTTTCGCACTATGGCTCTCATAATTTTATTATGCGAAATGAAAAGTTTCGCAGTTTATTCGTTAATATTGAAAATATTCGTGATTTCAATTGTTGTTTTCATTTCGTGTCTAAAGACAGCGAGACAATCTGACCTTAAATTTCCAAAAATTAAAATGTCTTTTCTTCCTACGTCATTTTTGCGCAGGATGTCCTATTCGATCATTATTAATTGCGATTAAAAAGAATTATTCAAGTCATTTGCACAAGTTGACAAGTCTTAAAACAATCAATTTTTAAATAAATGGCTATACCGAATATTTTGTTTGTGAAATATCTGCAATATCTACAATATTTATATTGACAATATACGACACTGTAGATTGCATTGCTTATCACACTGAAAATAAATATATTTTTCGCACTATGGCTCTCATAATTTTATTATGCGAAATGAAAAGTTTCGCAGTTTATTCGTTAATATTGAAAATATTCGTGATTTCAATTGTTGTTTTCATTTCGTGTCTAAAGACAGCGAGACAATCTGACCTTTAATTAACAAAAATTAAGATGTCTTTTCTACCTACGTCACTTTTGCACAGGATGTCCTATTCGATCATTATTAATTGCAATTAAAAAGAATTATTCAAGTCATTTGCACAAGTTGACGTGTCTTAAAACAATCAATTTTTAAATAAATGGCTATACCGAATATTTTGTTTGTGAAATATCTGCAATATCTACAATATTTATATTGACAATATACAACACTGTAGATTGCATTGCTTATCACACTGAAAATAAATATATTTTTCGCACTATGGCTCTCATAATTTTATTACGCGAAATAAAAAGTTTAGCAGCATCCTCGTTAATATTCAAAATATTTGTGATTACAATTAATGTCTTCATTTCGTGTTTAAAAACAATTTATGTAGAAGATCTGTGGTCCCTCGAAAAACTTTCTCTTTCACTTTTAACCGGCTTCCAGTTTATTAAAAAATACGTATAGCAGCATAAAGATCGACGATCTATTTGCAATATTTTAACGAAGGGGGAGAATCAGAGCCAAGTGGCGCGGTATAAAGAACAATTGTTCAGACGTTGCAGTGGAAACTCCTCGAAGTGATCAGCCTCTGTTCTAATGACCGCTTTGAGCAGGGACTTAAAGTTGCGGAGACCCTCGCCGAGGCTCGCGGACAATCAAAGATTTCTTCGGAAGATACCGGGGAAGGTCGATGGATTTTATTTGAATTACTTGTAAACAGTCTCGGGGCTCTCTTCTGAAACCGCAAGGGACTGCTGTATTTTTACTAGCATCACAGCTTTCGTTCTTTCAAGCTGAAACTTCCTCTATTGCCCGAAAATGTTGCATTCCGGTCTAGAGATCTTCGTTTTCACTTCGTCGATCAGCATAATGGCATTTATAATGATTTAGACGGTTCCTTTGTTTTTGCCTCGTTTCACTCTATTTTTCGCCCTCTTAGCCAACAATAAAATTGTTAATGGTGTAGAAATGTTTTATCTGCGTCGTTAATACAGTCGCCGCGGAAAGTATGTTGACACGTCTCAAAAACGCATATTTTCTATTTTAAATCAATAATTTAGAAATTAATCTAAAATACATATTATGTATATTATTTAATATAGTACAAACTAGTATGTGTACCACCAAAGATGACATAAAGTTTATAATAATGACAGAAAAAATTAAATAACTTTTTTATCGATTGCGGAAAGTATGTTGACGGCATTGAAAATTCGTAATTAAGTGTATTCTTAACAATAAAACGACATAATTAATATGACATTTGATACCCTTTGTTTTTTATGACCTCTTCAAGTCTTCTAGGCGTACTTTCAGACAAGTTATTTATAACATTTTCATCAATACTATTCCAAGCACTCACAATCAGTTGTGCTTGTTTAAAAACTGATTTATTATTCCGAAATTTCTCACTTGCACTTCGATCTAAGTGATCCACAGGTGATCAATTAAATTCAAATCGGGACTTTGAGGCGGCCATGGTAACAATTGAATATCATTTTCACTGACATATTTCGTGGCTAGTTTGCATTTATGTTTGGCGTCGTTATCTTGCTGGAAGATATAATCACCGTGGATGTTCATTTTTATTATTGAATCTTGTAAATTCTGTTGCAAAATATTTACATAGCCTGCTACTGTTAATATCCCTTCTATAAAATGTAAATCGCCAACACCTTTTGCAGAAAAACAACCCCAGACGCATACTGATCCTCCACCATGCTTTGCTGTAGGCGTTATCACCGTTGACTTAAAGCATTCACCTTGCTTTCTCCATACACATTTTCTTCTATTACAACATCGACGTTCAAATTTTGACTCGTCGCTAAATATATCCTTCTTCCAGAAATCTGGTGATCTGTTTTTAAACACAATATTATAATACAATTCGATTAACTTCTAAATTATCGAATTAAAATAGAAAATATGCATTTTTGAGACGTGTCAACATACTTTCCGTGGCGACTGTACGTTAAGTGTCTTGATAAGAGCCTACATTGTAATTATGGGAAGCTGCACTGTTACGTGCTTTTTTGTTTGGAATTTATTCCCGCTTTTTCCATATGCATTAAATTTTCCGTGGTCTGCATTTGAAACGAGGATCAGATACGGTTTATTGCTCTATTATACTTTCACGAAATGATGTTCCATATGAATTTAAATACGAGATAGGCATTCTATTTTCAAACATTTTATTACGAAATAAGCAGTGTTATGCATCGTCGCTTAGAAATTTAGAATATCGATACACGAACAAACCAAGGTTTTCTACGCATGTATTACGCAGTTACTTCATTTTGTAATTTGAATCGATTGTTCATTCGTGCAGGGAAATATGTATTCAACTACCAGTACCTGGCAACGCGAGTTGCATTCTTCGAACGCCTATAAAAAAGTTAATCTTACGATCTCAAATATTAGGTGTGCAAATAAGTTCCTTCCCCTTTTTTCTCTACGATCATAACTTCTGACTGAATTCGAATTATTTCCCGATTTCGGTGCCATCCGAAAGAGCGTTCTTTTAGTTTTAAGAAGACTCGTGATGAGCGCTCTAAGAGTTTCCAGTCCTATGCGACAATGTCAAGCAATATGGCGTGCAAGAAGAAAGTGCATTTGCGTCACTTCTTACTCTTTGCATTCCAGCTTAGGAAATCAGCTGTTGAAGCTACTAAAATGGTTTGTACGGCTCTGGGAGAGAACGCTGTATCTTACAGAACCTGGTAAATACCTACGAGTTTCTCTGTGCTAACTCTTGTTGGACGGTCAGTACGTAAACTGTAATAAAATCATGAATTTGGAAGAAAGGGGAAAGAACTTATTTGCACACTTGGAGAAAATGCAAATGACTAAAAATCAACTTTATTTTTTAATGAAAAACCGGAACCTTTAAGGATCTGGCCGTGTCGCCGCACTGTCAGCGAACAATTCAACTTCGGTGAGTTAAGGGGCGCGAAACACGACGCGATCCGTGACTAATCGGATCCATCATTCTGACACCTTCGATCGGTCAATTTGCAGCAGGAGAACCTGTCGCACTTACCAGCAACCATATCGCTGCTCAGATTAACTTCGAAATCCGCTGAACGAGTCGTTTTCACGGCGCGGCGCGTCGGATCGTGAGCATTTCTAGCTGGTCGAAAGATTTATCGATGTATTTTTCGCGAGGTCGGGTACCGAACGCGTTCAAGTAACTTTCCCCTTTCAAATAAATGTCTGAACACTTTATTGTACGATCGCGATTTTTTATCGAACAGTTTCTGCTCTATTGGAGACGGTTTTTGCAAGATCTGATCATTGGCGGTCACAGAAAAGAAGGAAAATTTCGAAAGATCTCGACAAATTTTAGAACAGACCACACAAACGTTCAGTAAGAATTGTAATTATTAGACTGCGGATCTTTATGCAATTATGGCTCTTAAAAATTAAAAAAAAAATGCTAGCACATAAAACATGACGGAGTTTAGTACGATTTTCATTTCTTTCAGTTCTAAAAACGCTATCACCACGGAAAATATGATTTTATTTGATTCGAGTTTCTTCGAATTCGTCTACGAAAATTCTACAAAAATTCTACAAATATTCTACAAAATCTCTACAAAAATTTGAAATTGCACAAACATCCGCGGTCTAGTAATTACAGTGTACTAAATACAAAACGTATTTTCTAAATTTTCAATATAGGCTCACATAAAAAAGTCGTAAAATGCAACTTTTAGTATCTTTCTATAATTCCGATCAGTTGCAGTTTTTGAAAAAATTCTTTTCACATTCTGTAGTAAACTAATTGCTCTAGCTTCCCAAAAAGGTTCAAATCGTATAGTAGAATATTTAAAAAGTTATCGCCTTTTTTAGAGCGCCGGAATATTAATTCGAGTCACTGTATACAGATTGTCAAGAAATTATGTGTGCACCTTAAGAAAGTTTGGTGCAAACGTGACTTTGACCGACTTTTACAAGGTCAATTTTTAAAATGATTGTATCGTGTTCTACTCACCGAGGGGAACAAAGTAAGGTGAAGTGCCCTATGCCTGGACAGCATGTTTTTCTATTTTAAATTTTATCACTTTAAATAAACGAAAACAATTTCTTAAGAGTTTTAACATACAGTTCAGAGTTTGTAAAGCAATTTAAAATAAAAAAATCATTGTTTAGGTTAATATCTTCATTGTATTAACAAGAATAATTCAAACCTATATTTGGACATATTAAATCCAATCTAAGCTAGTACCTGGACAGAAGTAAAGCCTATATCGGGACAAATTCAATTTACGAGTAGATCGAGCGAACATAACCTAAAACGTTGGTTGGTGGCGCTGTTGCGCATGACGAATAGAAGATGCTTTGCGTAATATGTAGTATTCTTATCATATATTACAGTATTGTATTATTTAACCAAATATGTATTTATTTTCATTTACTGTTTTAATAAAACTTGTCATAATACAACTTTTAAGGTTAGGTAGTAATACTGATAGATTTAAGATGTAAACACAAAGTATTATTAACGTCACAACCGGAATACATTTTCTACATACGTTATTCAAGCTAATAGAAGACTAATTATACGTACATGTAGTTAAATAATTTGCAAACAATGCGTTGATTTTATTCACAAACACGTGTCCGGCTTCAGGCGTAAGCACGTTGCGTATAAGCTTAGAGTGGGACAGCTACTGTCATCGCGTCCCAGTATGGAGTACTTATATTTGAAAACAGTCCTAATCTTGGACATCTAATATTTGGATTAATAATTATTATTTACGTTAAGTTTGATTGCCAATTTATTTTAAAATATCAATATTATTCTGCGTGATAATTATTTTTTGTCTGAGGGCTTAAATTATATCTTTTTTCTAACAAAAGTTCGAACTATAAATGCACATGATTCGCATGTAAATAGACTATTTTGTATACTGTTTTCAGATGAACTTTGAATTCATTTTTAAATTTCAATTGATGTCTTAATGAAATAATATTCACACCTACTTGTAGCTAAGGCCTCAGAATATATAATATAATTATTTAATCTCTTAATTACTGATTTTACTATGAAAATTCAATTGTCCAGATTTAGGTATCACTTTTGGACTGTCCAGACTTAGGGCACTTCACCTTGCTCGAAGGAATCATGGATTAAAAATGAACCATTAGAACGTCACCGAGGCTAAAGGATAAGACAAAAACTGTTTGAAGATCTCTCGTGGTCTTTCAAGAGAAATACATGCAGATTAATTGCGCCGATAATTAAATCGCGTACGCAAAGGTTTAATTATATGGCTTCCAATAGGTTTCGCGGATACTTCTTTCCACGAACAAAATGATATTCCATTTTGTTTCAGTGTGCATCATCTGGAAGTGTATCACGCGAAACGGAAGTAATCCATCGGCAAAATTTATATCCCCTCAAATAAGATATCGACTCCCATCGTATTAAGACTAAATCGAGATAGAAGCTCGAAGCTAATGTCTACTTCGATGCCGCATCAGGTCTAATATACTGCGATCACATTCTTGGCTTTCGTTCTGAAACGTAAGCAGTTTAGTTAGGATTATCTTCCGCGCATTATGTCAGACTTTTAGCTGTTTGTGGATGGTGCTCGGAATCTCTTCGACAACGTATACATATACATCGGTTCAGGTCTAATTCTTTCCCAGAGATATATTTCAGTTTTATGTCTTCATCCGAAGCTGTGTTTCTCGCGATCAAATAATCTACTATCAGTCTGCATATTACATGTCAAATATGAAACAGAAAATTCGCTTATTCGTAAAGTGGTTATTGATATAATGATTATTCAAAAGAAATATATTTCAAGTAGAGATTTTGTGTAATTAGTAGACTGCGGATTTTATGCATTTATAGCAAAAATGAGTAGGCGTAATTCAAAACAATAAAAAGATTAAAAGAATTTAACAATGTCGATATACTATTTCGATCACATCAAAATTATTAATAAGCAAAATCAATTTTTACTTTGCTTCTATAGATTGTAATTGATGTATATAAATTTTAGAATTGATTTATTTTTTGTTACCATGTAGTCAGTGATAAGTTTTTGCGACGACGATCGAAGCTCTTTCTGGAATTTCAAACTCCTTTCGGGATTGTTATCTATTTCAAGAAAATGCTTTTCCAATTTGCTGCAAAGCTGGATCCCTGCATATATTTTTCGAACTTACGTATGGCGAACAGAATCTCGATATTCACATACCGCATAAAAAGAAATTGCAAAAAAAAAGCACAAAACAAATCGCATAAGAAAAGATCGCGCAAAATCAGGTTTGACTGTATATGACAATCTCAGACAACTGTATTGACTATATATATTTTATTTGTCGATATTGTAAATATGAATGATTAATTTTCTTTCTTTTCTTTTCTTTAAGTTTGATTGAATAATTTTTACAAGGGACAGTAGGGGTAGTAGCTTCTGCGTGTTCTACTTCCATGAAATACTGTTAAGAAGTTCAAATTTAAGCACACATCCGCGGACTAATTATTAGTTTTAATGACAATAGCAACTCTGCCACGGTATGTGTGTAACGAAACTTTCGAATAATATGACTTGCACAAGCAGAGTTATAACACGAGACTCGCGGTGAATGGCGGAAGTATTCGGACGACAGGATTCCGGAGATTCCAGGAAGACGACTGTTATTTTAGCGTAATCTTCTCATTCACGTCGACGAAAGGTGTTCGAAACGATCTCTAAAATGATCTCTATCCCCGACGATATTGGTTCTTCCAGTTCCGTTGTCTGATATTACTTTATACACAGCTAGATCTTCCATCTATCAAACCATAAGTAATGCGAATATCATAATTACCATCATTAGTCTTCCAAAACAGCGTAACGTTTTAACTTGAACGAGAAACTGTGTAACAAAAAAGTTGTTTGTTTCAGTGGGACAATTATTACGAGTAAGCCGTGGATTTTTATATTAAAAGCCACGCAGACATTCAGCTCTTCTCTGAATAATTTCGAAGAGATGAAAATAATGCAGGAAGGTTTTCAAAATTCTTTAAATGTCTTTACTGTTTTGCATTCGATTTGCCTATTTCTAAACATTTTCCCTCAAGATTATATTTTCCAATATTTCAAGAACATCGTTGGTTTTTCTTAATGGGAAGTATTAGATGATTGCATAAGTTCGTGCCCGATTTTCATAGATGTTGCAAATTGTACCGCACGGCGGAATGTAAAAAAAATATATAGCCATTCTTTTCTAATTGTAGAAAGAGCTTCCAGGAAGACGACTGTTATTTTAGCGTAATCTTTTCATTCACGTCGACGAAAGGTGTTCGAAACGATCTCTAAAATGATCTCTATCCCCGACGATATTGGTTCTACCAGTTCCGTTGTCTGATATTACTTTATACACAGCTAGATCTTCCATCTATCAAACCATCAGTAATGCGAATATCATAATTACAATCATTAGTCTTCCAAAACAGCTTAACATTTTAACTTGAACGAGAAACTGTATAACAAAAAAGTTGTTTGTTTCAGTGGGACAATTATTACGACTAAACCGTGGATTTTTATATTAAAAGCCACGCAGACATTCAGCTCTTCTCTGAATAATTTCGAAGAGATGAAAATAATGCAGGAAGGTTTTCAAAATTCTTTAAATGTCTTTACTGTTTTGCATTCGATTTGCCTATTTCTAAACATTTTCCCTCAAGATTATATTTTTCAATATTTCAAGAATATCGTTGGTTTTTCTTAATGGGAAGTATTAGATGATTGCATGAGATCGTGCCCGATTTTCATAGATGTTGCAAATTGTACCGCACGGCGGAATGTAAAAAAAATATATAGCCATTCTTTTCTAATTGTAGAAAGAGCTTCCAGGAAGACGACTGTTATTTTAGCGTAATCTTCTCATTCACGTCGACGAAAGGTGTTCGAAACGATCTCTAAAATGATCTCTATCCCCGACGATATTGGTTCTTCCAGTTCCGTTGTCTGATATTACTTTATACACAGCTAGATCTTCCATCTATCAAACCATCAGTAATGCGAATATCATAATTACAATCATTAGTCTTCCAAAACAGCGTAACGTTTTAACTTGAACGAGAAACTGTGTAACAAAAAAGTTGTTTGTTTCAGTGGGACAATTATCACGACTAAACCGTGGATTTTTATATTAAAAGCCACGCAGACATTCAGCTCTTCTCTGAATAATTTCGAAGAGATGAAAATAATGCAGGAAGGTTTTCAAAATTCTTTAAATGTCTTTACTGTTTTGCATTCGATTTGCCTATTTCTAAACATTTTCCCTCAAGATTATATTTTCCAATATTTCAAGAACATCGTTGGTTTTTCTTAATAGGAAGTATTAGATGATTGCATAAGTTCGTGCCCGATTTTCATAGATGTTGCAAATTGTACCGCACGGCGGAATGTAAACAAAAATATATAGCCATTCTTTTCTAATTGTAGAAAGAGCTTCCAGGAAGACGACTGTTATTTTAGCGTAATCTTCTCATTCACGTCGACGAAAGGTGTTCGAAACGATCTCTAAAATGATCTCTATCCCCGACGATATTGGTTCTTCCAGTTCCGTTGTCTGATATTACTTTATACACAGCTAGATCTTCCATCTATCAAACCATCAGTAATGCGAATATCATAATTACAATCATTAGTCTTCCAAAACAGCGTAACGTTTTAACTTGAACGAGAAACTGTGTAACAAAAAAGTTGTTTGTTTCAGTGGGACAATTATTACGACTAAACCGTGGATTTTTATATTAAAAGCCACGCAGATATTCAGCTCTTCTCTGAATAATTTCGAAGAGATGAAAATAATGCAGGAAGGTTTTCAAAATTCTTTAAATGTCTTTACTGTTTTGCATTCGATTTGCCTATTTCTAAACATTTTCCCTCAAGATTATATTTTCCAATATTTCAAGAACATCGTTGGTTTTTCTTAATGGGAAGTATTAGATGATTGCATAAGTTCGTGCCCGATTTTCATAGATGTTGCAAATTGTACTGCACGGTGGAATGTAAACAAAAATATATAGCCATTCTTTTCTAATTGTAGAAAGAGCTTCCAGGAAGACGACTGTTATTTTAGCGTAATCTTCTCATTCACGTCGACGAAAGGTGTTCGAAACGATCTCTAAAATGATCTCTATCCCCGACGATATTGGTTCCACCAGTTCCGTTGTCTGATATTACTTTATACACAGCTAGATCTTCCATTTATCAAACCATCAGTAATGCGAATATCATAATTACAATCATTAGTCTTCCAAAACAGCGTAACGTTTGAACTTGAACGAGAAACTGTGTAACAAAAAAGTTGTTTGTTTCAGTGGGACAATTATCACGACTAAACCGTGGATTTTTATATTAAAAGCCACGCAGACATTCAGCTCTTCTCTGAATAAGTTCGAAGAGATGAAAATAATGCAGGAAGGTTTTCAAAATTCTTTAAATGTCTTTACTGTTTTGCATTCGATTTGCCTATTTCTAAACAATTTCCCTCAAGATTATATTTTCCAATATTTCACGAACATCGTTGGTTTTTCTTAATAGGAAGTATTAGATGATTGCATAAGTTCGTGCCCGATTTTCATAGATGTTGCAAATTGTACCGCACGGCGGAATGTAAACAAAAATATATAGCCATTCAGTTACTTCTGTTGAGGCTTTCGGGTGTAAGCCGTGCCCTAAATTTCGCAAGCATTGCAGCTAGCTTCATCAGGGGGTCGGAAGACACACTGATACGCTATCAGTGTCAGTATCAGTGTGTCTTCCGACCCCCTGATGAAGCTAGCTGCAATGCTTGCGAAACGTTGGGAAATTTCTTCCTTTAGGACAAGGCTTACACCCGAAAGCCTCAACATAAGTAACTGTATGATGCCGGGCCGTGAAAGCCTCAAATCTCTATATAGCCATTCTTTTCTAATTGTAGAAAATGTAGAGATTGTAGAAAATGTAGAGATTGTAGAAAAGAATGGTGACTATACAGGGTGAAATGTTCAAAGAAGACTAGAATATAATATTTAATAGAATTCTGTACAATTTTTAGTTGTTCTAGATCTACAAAGGAAGTTCCCTTTAAAAGTAGGATTTTATGTCATTCCACTTTCTTAAAGTTTGTCTACAAAAATTGGAAAATCCATAAACATCCGCAATCTACTACTGACTATATGTATTAACCATGTATTAAGCAGTCTAGTTATAAAGTACACCACAATTGATATATTTCAGAGTTGTGCAGAATTACAATTGAATTATTCCAGGAATTATAATTACAAAGTAATTGAATTACATTGTAGTTCAGTCATATTGTAATTTATAATTCAGATCTTCATTCAATTAAATTACAATGTAATTCGCAATTGCAATTGGAGTACAATTATAAAATACATTGTAATTAAATTACAATGTAATTCATAATTGCAATCGGAGTACAATTATAAAAGACATTGTACATAATATTTTGTGTCACTTTTCTTATGAATGAACGATATATCTGGTACGATTTTTGAAAACTCGATTTTCTTTATTTTACCAAGAATATATTATTCAATTTGTAAAATACAAGAGGACTTTTACATGGACAAAAGTAGTTAGAATTGTTGCTCGATTCTCGTCTGAAGGAATCTTTTAGCTGACGAAAAATAGATGTCTCTGCTGCTCTGACTTTTCTAAAATGAGCCGAGGAATTTACATAGAGATCCACGGTCTAATAATTATGATTGTTCGATGATAACTGCTTACTGTCAGCGTCGTCGTCGTTCCGAAAGTTCGGCGGGTGAATCTGGTGCCGGTTACAAACGTATCTCGCGCCGCGCCGCCGTCTGTCGGAAGATTAAACGACGTTTATAGCGGCGAACTTTCGCCTTAATTGCTACGCCGGAACCCGGAACGTTTTGGAAGTTGGAAAGGGCTCGTTGGAACATCAAAAGCAACGGAACACCTTGTTCACCGGGGCGTGAGGAAAGAACGGCATTTTCTTTGTCGGCCTTCTCGCGGTTTCTATGTTTTCGCGTGTTCTGGCCAATCCGTGTGCCAGCGTCCGACATTTCACACTGTTTCTCCCAGTTCGTTTTGAACTTGGGTCCAAAACTTCCTTCAGAATCATCACGAGCAACCTAACTGCCATCGCGACACGGTCATTTTTTATTTCAATTTTTTACCGCGTTTTTATTAACTCGCTTTCTTGTCTGTCTATGCGGTACAAATTTTGCAATTGCCTTTATGCAAACTCGTTAAACAATTCGTTCACAAAAATCGATTTCTTGTAAAATCCTGAGGTCGTAGACAAATTTTGAGACCAAATTTGAAATCAGCGTGAAAAAATCTACAGGAAATGATGTGCAGCATGTTAAACAAAATTTTTTCCGCCCGTGTTATTGAAAAAACCGCAATTTTCTTGAAATTGTGAGAGTTTAACGAATTTTCTCAAGGTTATAAAACGTTCGTATCATAATCTCCCTATTTTTCCCATATTCTGCCAAGTTTCAGCTATAATTTTTAAAAAATTTCATCGCTCTACCTCATTTCTATCGAAAGTTCTTTGATTTTGTCTCCGATTTGGACGAAAGATTCCACTGTGCGTCGCGTCGCTTCGGCTTAACAAACGAAATAGAGAAAAAGATCAGCATCTATATCGAGTAGATAGAACATGTTCCAGAGGTTCGTTCGAATAATACGTGTAGTATGTTTCGCGTATGGAGCAGAGCGCGAGGCGGAAATAATTTTCACCGTTCATCAGAATGGATTTCATTGTTGACCGTACGCGCGGTTGAAGAGGAGCGTGACATTTGAATCGTGCTGCAACACGTCGGGAATTATTCGTTTACCGATGCCTCTGAAAAGGGGTGAGACAGTGAAAAAAATTGCGACGAGACGCGCCCTGCGTCTCTTGTTTTTTTGCAGTTTCAAATTGCATATCGAACAGGACACGCGTCGCCTTTCGCTGTTATCTGTCGATCGTTGGCTCCTTTATCGATCCTTCAACGCGAGGTTCGGTCAAACATGAATGAGATTGTTTTAAACATTTTTTACTGGATCGATAGATTTTCCAATTTTGTCAAAATTATTTTTTATATGCGACGCCACTTAACTTTTGGACGCGAAGACTTTTCATTCCAACTTTAGAAAAGCTTTGGATGGCGAATAAAATAAGTGATAAAATTAATTTTCAGCTAAATCGATGGGTTAGCTTTGGATTGAGCATAAAATCAGTGATAAAGTTAATTTTCAGGTAAATCTATGGGTTAGCTTTGGGTAAATATTAAGTTGTTGCATATGAAATGTGAATTTTAGAATGCAACTCTTATAAAACGTTTTGATCAAGAAATGCTATTACAGTCTATAGTCTATAGGTTTATTAAATATATAAAAATTTGAGGTACAAAGCTAAACCGTATCACTAAACGTGCCATAACCGGTTCTAGATTTTTTATTTCACAATTAATGAAATAATAAAGACGCCTTCATGAGAAATGATTTAATAAATATCTTTATTAATATCTAAATAAATTAATTCTTGTTATTTCTTTATAGGCAACCACGTGCCCGTTACGTTTATAGCTTGGTACGTTTAGTGTTAATATCCTATGTTCCATTTTAATGTAGATGTACAATTTAACTTTTAGATAAAGTTTATTTCAACGTCAACCAATGCGATTATTGTGTATTCCTTTTATATGTCTGGAAAAATAACTTATTGACGATAGCATTATGTGATTTTTAGTCAAACTGTGGCGATTAATTAACGTGCTAGTCGTTGATGGTAAAAAGAACTACAAAATCAAGATAATAATCTTGTTAATGAAAAACGTGAATGTCCATAATATCTTATATCAATCAAGAAATGATCCAAATTCGGATCGAAACGTTGAGAATTTAAATATTGCAAAATTGCTTCGTCTGTATTATTGATCGAAACCGTGCGCCGAGAGCATATTTTAGTTTATTAAACATTTACGATCGAGAAATAACAAAATAATTACAATCAAGAAACTTGAAATTTGTAGATAGAATACATTGGGTATGCAAGATTGCGTTTGTTTAATATCACTGCTAAAAATCGGACATTTCATATGCAACAAATAGTTTTATGCGTAACGAAGAAACCACGTAAAATATTTTCGATTTTCAATGAATTTTTAACATGGATCAGACAGCACGATTTTTATGCCAGTATTGCGTGCAGCTAATTCGGAATGTAACGGGGTTAACGTCCATCTCTTCAGTCACAAATCAACTCGTATTAGGGAGTAAGACAAGCGCATATACAAGGGTGAAGTGGAGAGTCGAGCATATCTACCCAACCGAGCAGATATATCAGCTGGATCGTTCGAAATTGAATCTGACCGCAGGTCCTCATCCATACGCGGAACATTGTAATTAATTGCAAAATTTTAGCGCAGATACTGCGAATAAATTTTTGCTGCTGTTCAAATATTGAAATGGGAATGCGGGCGTTATGTGACGGGGATATTTCTCATTTTTGGCTTCCGCTGCTACGAACCTGTAAATACAGCATTAAAAATATAATCGTGCAAATAATCCCGCAACATTTTCAAAAAGCATACAACTCTATCGACGTTCCACTTTTTTAAACAATTATTCAAATTGAAATAATTTGAAATTATTTCAATTATAAATAATTTGAAATTGTTTCAATTATAAATAATTTGAAAGTGTTTCAATTATAAATAATTTGAAATTGTTTCAATTATAAATAATTTGAAATTGTTTCAATTATAAATAATTTGAAATTGTTTCAATTATAAATAATTTGAAATTGTTTCAATTATAAATAATTTGAAATTGTTTCAATTATAAATAATTTGAAATTATTTCAATTATAAATAATTTGAAATTGTTTCAATTATAAATAATTTGTAAGGATTTCAATTATAAATAATTTGTAAGGATTTCAATTATAAATAATTTGAAATTGTTTCAATTATAAATAATTTGAAATTGTTTCAATTATAAATAATTTGAAATTATTTCTATTATAAATTACAATAACTTCCCTATAAAATCGGGAAGTTAATAATTTGAAATTATTTCAATTATAAATAATTTGTAAGGATTTCAATTATAAATAATTTGTAAGGATTTCAATTATAAATAATTTGAAATTGTTTCAATTATAAATAATTTGAAATTGTTTCAATTATAAATAATTTGAAATTGTTTCAATTATAAATAATTTGAAATTGTTTCAATTATAAATAATTTGAAATTATTTCTATTATAAATAATTTGAAATTATTTCAATTATAAATAACACTGTCCAACAAATTCCAACTTTTTTTTGTATTTCGATTCCCTCTATGCGATTCTTATAATGTTTTTCGCGCTGATTTCAAATCTGTCCTTAATTTTTCTCCTAGACGTACAGTTTTTGAGAAAATTGAGTTTTAAAAAAAGACATATTTTTCAAATGTGAACATATATTGTGATGTTATTATAAAAGATATTGAATCGTTCTTTACAGCAAAAGATTCTGTAGACTTTCCCGAATAAAGGGATATCCAATATTAATACATTATGATTGTTTAAACGTATGTAAACAATGATTAAAGACGGAGGGGCACGACTTTTGCACCAATTTTTGCGGATATTTTTGAATTTATCTAAAAAAATAAGGGTCTGGCGGAAAATCGAACTATACCACGCGATAGAGCAGTCTTTTATCTTGAGGAACCACTCTGTCAAGGTTGCGTGGTCGCCGTTTTTTGCGAACCAGAAAGCAAATATCTTCGCCCGACATGAGTTGCCGCCAGTAGCGCTCACCACTAGAACGGGCGTTCCATGTGATACGGCGCACAGTGGAACCTTTCGTCCAAATCGGAGACAAAATCAGAGAACTTTCGATAGAAATGAGGTAGAGCGATGAAATTTTTTCTAAATTAAAGCTGAAACTTGGCAGAATATGGGAAAATAGGAAGATTATGGTACGAACGTTTTATAACCTTGAGAAAATTCGTTAAACAATTCGTTCACAAAAATCGATTTCTTGTAAAATCCTGAAGTCGTAGACAAATTTTGAGACCAGATTTAAAATCAGCGTGAAAAAATCTACAGGAAATGATGTGCAGCATGTTAAAAAAAATTTTTCCGCCCGTGTTATTGAAAAAACCGCAATTTTCTTGAAATTGTGGGAGTTTAACGAATTTTCTCAAGTTTATAAAACGTTCATACCATAATCTCCCTATTTTTCCCATATTCTGTCAAGTTTCAGCTATAATTTAAAAAAAATTTCATCGCTCTACCTCATTTCCATCGAAAGTTCTTTGATTTTGTCTCCGATTTGGACGAAAAGTTCCACTGTGTGCTGTATCACATGGAACACCCGTTATAGTGGTGAACGCTACTGGCGGCAACTCATGTCGGGCGAAGATATTTTGCTTTCTGTTTCGCAAAAAGCGTCAACCACGCAAACTTGACAGAGTGGTTCCTCAAGATAAAAGACTGCTCTATCGCGTGGTATAGTTCGGTTTTCCACTGGATCCTTATTTTTTGAGATAAATTCAAAAATATCCTCAAAAATTGGTGCAAAAGTGGTGTCTCTCCGTCTTTGATCATTATTCGCATACATATGTTTAAACTATCATAATGTATTAATATTGGATATCGCTGTATTCGGGAAAGTCTACAGAATCTTCTGCTGTAAAGAACAATTCAACATCTTTTATAATAACATCACAATATTTGTTCAAAGTTGAAAAATATGTCTTTTTTAAAACTGAATTTTCTCAACAACTGTACGTCTAGGAGAAAAATTAAGATTTGGAATCAACGCGAAAAACTCTATAAGAATCGTATAGTGGGAATCGAAATACTTTTTGGCTGTTGGACAGTGTAATTGGAAATGATTTCAATTATAAATAATTTGAAATTGTTTCAATTATAAATAATTCTCAATTATTTCAATTCTCTTAGTCATAAATAAAAAATGCTTATCAGATATTAATGAATCAAATTATACGACAATTTTTAATTTCTGAAATGATTGTTGAAAAATTTGTATCCCATCTGTTTTCGCACTTATTGACCACCGTGGGTCGACACGATTCTCTGGGAGACTTGATTAGTTTGATCGAATATTTTCTGCCAGGTAGTGCCTTACGACGGAAGACAAACAGACAGGGATTACAGGGAGAGGGAGATGATTATTAAAGTGGGATAATACTTCGAGTCTGTTCAAACAGTTCGCCGAAGGTTTGCCTAATGGCGGGCCGCTCGGTGCAGACCGGCTGCGGCAATCGCGAATTGAATCGGCCGAACGGTGATTTGCTTGATTAAATGCCGTTGTAAGTTCAGGTAACCCGAATAATCGTCAGAATAAACATCGCGGTGCAGGTCAGACGAGCGGAGATATTGGAAACTGTCTGCTGGCAATGCTGGCACGGTGGCTCCTCGGTGGAAGCCCTGTTGTACGCACGGGGCCGAGGGAAACGTTGCAGTAACCCTAGCATTTTGAGATCCTCGATTCCGTCCAAGAGGGTATAAATCATCTCGAGCGTGAAGTGTACACATGCTCCGCGTTACGAAGCCCCTTCACATTTGCCAACCTCCTTCTGGATAGCCGGAGCCGCGTTCGCAGGCTCCCAGGGTTCTACCTCGGCCGAGCTATTTGCGAACTTGTTCCACGGCTCAAAGGAAAATTTCTACCCATCACCTACTTTTTGGGAATCGCGACCTGAACCACGCCATTTACCTCGAAGCATCCCCATCAACCGTATTTCCACCGGTAGACATTTTCTGGCCGGTTTGAGGACTTGTGGAACACACGTCGGAAGCTTTATTTGCGCACGCTAATGCTCAAAGCTTCCGGTTCACGCGTTCGAGCCTCAACCCTTTCCTTGTGTTAAGTGGATCGTTTATTTTAAAAGTGGAGAGGGCCTGCTCATATTCTGCGATTTTGCAGAGACAATGCATAGAACTGCTTAGTTGTTACTCCTTTTGTCCCTTATCCCCTCGTAACCCAACAATTTTGTTAGGGTTGTTCGTGCAATAAAAACTACATTCATATCATGTTTACACACAAGGATATTTAATATTAAGGTATATATATATATAAACTAATGTAAGATAACTTTCAACACATGTCTGTTAACGGATCGCGATGTAAAAGGCGGGAACGTCTGTCATGGACGCTGTACCCAGAAAGGGACGCGGGCCTAAAGCCGGATGTCTTGTGTTCAAATTGTGTTGTATTGTCTTCAAATATTTATCATAAACATTTTTGGAAAAAACGTGTTTGTTCAGACGGTGTCGACCTGTCTTCAGATCAAGGACCACCCTGCATACTTGATCAGTAAAGTAATCTGTAAAAAGCCTGCTTTTATTTCGAGATTTTGCAGTGACAATAAAAATCATAATGAATTTTCAATTTTGCGCCGCCTCCGAAAAGATTGTATTGTATTTAAGTTCGTGTGTGTTCACATAATTAAAAAGGAAATTATTTCATACTTTTTAGTGCGTTTTTTCGAAGTCGGTTTAATCTTTTTTTGTAAAATTTTTTATTTCACACTTTTTAGTGGGACGAGCAGAGTTTGTAGAACACCGTAGGATGGTTTGTCGGTCTTATTGGTTATTTGCAATAAAAACCGCAAAGAATGAAAAAATGCAAAATTTGTTTTCACGGTACCACGCCGGGGACATACTCTACAACAGGGGTGGCGGATCATTTGCATACCATGCGCAAAATTTTTTCACATACGAATTCAGATGCGCCATACAACTCGAGCACTTTTTCTACCTTCTTATGTTCGTTGTATAGGGGTAGGATCTGCTTCGGTTAGGGGAGAAAAAGGGATAACTCAATCGCGCCACTAAATTAATTAACTTACGCCAGTTGAAAAGACACGTTCATTGGAGCACTAATCTACAATAGTGAGAAATGATTTTTGGACGATAGGGCGATTATTGTCTTGAACACCGCAATTCCCATCCTATAATTATAAACTGTCAAAAAATTGCGACGAATTGATGAGTAAGAAGGTTGAATAAATTCAACTGAGAGCTCTCAGGTGTTGAAAATATGAAGATGGAATCAGTTATGGCGCCTACTTCAAAAGAATAAGTATACACGCAAGGATCCAATGCGCCGCGTTTGGCGCATGCGCCACAGGTTGGCCACCCCTGCTCTACAAGATGCAAAAGGTTTCGTTCCGGTTGGTCCATCCATCTCGGCGTAATCGGTGAACATACATAGAATAATTATTTAAATAAAAATAAATTTTTTAAAAATACCACGTGGGATGATAAAACAGACTAAAAAGTATAAAATAATTTGTTCTAGCCCCATACAGATTCCTAACCCCGTACAGATAGTCCTGAAAATTTGTGATTGTGAATTTTGTATAGCTATGGAAATACTTGTAAGATTTAAAACGAAAAACGTGGGGCGCAAGATAATACATAGTAAGGAGTGTAGAGAGTAGCTGCCGCTGAGAAAACTCGCAAAACAGTTCATATCATTTGCAGTGCAATAAAATTGTTAGTGATTTAGGTGTTCATGCATCAATTATCTATCGCATGCGCTCCACGTTTTTCGTTTTAAATCTTACAAGTATTTTCATAGTTATTCAAAATTCACAATTACAAATTTTCAGGACTATCTGTACGGGGTTAGGAATCTATATAGGGCTAGAAAAAATTATTTTATACTTTTTAGTCCGTTTTAAAAACGTGGTATTTTTTAAAAATTAATTTTTATTTAAATAATTATTTTCTGCTTTTTAGCCTTATATGTGTGAAATTTTACAATCGATTTTGAACATTTTGATGAGATTATAACAGAGACATGTAGTAAATTTCAGACGGTATTGCGACGCGTCATATCGAAAACGAACGCCGTGGTAAAATGTCAAAGATAAAGGTTCGACGGAGAATTTCGGTGTAACTGTTCTTTCGCTTGGTAAACAAACATTATACTATAATAATACGTAGTAACTTTGTAAACACCGCACGGAGCTCGAACGCACACTGACGCACACCGAGCTCCTTCGGTGCGAAGCGGGTCAGTGGAGTGGGGATGAGTCAGAGTGGGAACACGTAGTAGAGTGGGGACGCTGAACGCGAAGACGTACTACGCAAGGTGCAAAGGTTCAAATTATTAATAATTTATATCTCCTGAACGCATAGGCTTTTTTAAAAAATGTTTTTTAAATATTGTATTGTCGTCCAGTTCTGAGCTTTGTTTAAAATTTCAAGTCTCTAGCTCATCGGGAAGTTAGTTTAAAATCAATTGCAAAATTTGTACCGAACAAACAGACAAACAAGAAAGCGAGCTAATAAAAACGTGGTAAAAAAGGGCACACACAGATCGAATTGAGTAACATCCTCTTTTTTCGGCGTCGGTTAAAAAGGAAATTAATTGTAACAATCGTAGACATTGTTCGAGCACTTTCGTCGGCCATTATCGACGGGGATCCGCGATGCATATTATCGGGACAAAGAAATGTTGATAAAACCGCGGGACACTCGTGCACGAACGGCTGTACATCGGCTGGTAAAGCGGGGAAAGGTTTGTTGGGTCGCGTTTATTATGATGTATTCTTTAGCGGGTCTCTCGCGAGCCGGTCTCTCTCTCGTTTGCATGAAAATAACGAACCCGATTAGCATACAGACACGATGAAATCCTAAAACTACTTTGGCCCGGGGAACGGGTCGAATCACGTAGGTTTCCCCCAGTACCACGTAGGCAGAATCTAAAATCATGGATTTTCCGGGGCGAATCCTCCGGGCTGCTGGCTCCCGGAGAACGCAGCAGATTATCTGTGACGGATAGCACCGCGTTTTAGGTCTATTCCGTCTGGAAATGAGCGGATAGTACCCTACCACCAAGGGTACATCCGACTACTTACCCGGCCACCCGTGAAATCGTGCCGTGATTTCACGAGCTCGTCGCGCGAACGATCAAAATCCTGCAGGTGTTTCCACTACGATGTTCCTGTGCAGACCTATAATACTACGAATTACGTTCTGAGGTTGTGTACACCGGCGGAATACTTTACGCGATGATAAAACTTCGATCTATCAGCGTAATTCGTATCTCCAATCATTTTGGCTCGAGAGAAGCTCGACTTAATTTTGTAACCTTTTCTTCCAAGGAACGTTTACCAACATGTTTGTTATATTTTCCAGATTAAAATGAGACCAATCACGACACAATTCGGATCATATTTGTTATAGAAGAACACAATTTTTATTTGGTTCCTGCAACCTGCAGTGAATGCAAACATTTTTTATTTTGCATAAAGATCCGCAGTCTAGTTATTATTGTCCAAAAAATTGGGTTCTCCTCGATAACTGTTATCGACGACGAAAAATTGTTTCGATTGCTCAAAGCAGTTATCGATGAGAGAAATTAATTTCGGACGCTCATAACAGTTATTCGACGAGATAAATTTATTTCGATCGTTCATAACAGTTATTAAGGAGAGAAGTTCATTTCGATCGCTCATAACAGTTATCGATGAAGGTTTGTAATAGTCATTATTAAATAGTACAACTTTCAAATGGTAGACAATCAATTATTTCATAAATTTTTTATTCGTAAAATTAATTGCTACAATCAAAATTTAATGACAAACAGATTTTGCGTTGAATTTCACAGGCTTGCTCCACCCGAAAAATAGAATTTTCTCATCAATAATTGGACCGTTTATTTTGAAAGTGGTGTAAGTCCATTTTTGAAAAAAATGAGATATCACGTAATTCATGCTTAATTTAATGTAAATAAAATTTAAAAAAAAGTTAAAAAACAAGAGAAAATGGACTTACACCACTTTCAAAATAAACGGTCCAATTATTATGAACAGGTGAAAAGAAATTCGATCATCGATGACAGTTATCGAGGAGGATCCAATTTTTGAACACTGATAAATGTTATTTGTAGCCAAAAAGTATAAAAATCGATATCTTTAAATTATTCTTCTTCTTTAGTGAAAAAAGCGGCATTGGACTGTTTTGTGCATCAGCCATTTTTGTTTTAATTATTTTGTTTTTCAAATTTTTTTCTTTATATTTTGTGTACATTATCTTAAATTTCAATAATAATCAACTATTTATTAATGATATTTTTCGTAGAAGATTTTAGAATAACTGTTATTTTTGGTCCCTGGCAGGAAGTAATTTGGATCAGTGAATTAAGTCGTGAAAGAGTTTCTTATAATGTTGATAGTGAAGAGTGAAAAGTTTTGATTATTATCAACGTTTACACTACGCGTATTCCGGATACATTTCGAACCCGGTAAAAGGAAACGTAAAAGAAAAAACCCCACCTACGAAATCCGAGTCATTACTTTGGGCTGCATCTGGCATCGGTCCCAAGTGTTTGAGTTTTAATATTCTTAATGATATGTATGCTCGCGGAAAGTCTGCGCCGCTGCCATGCGTTCGCGTGCCAATCAATTTTATAATGTTTCTATGGTACGCGATACTGGTCGCAAGATCGATACAACGTACGAAATCATTCATTTTGTATCGGTAGGCGATGCACTTTGCTAACAAACTTTGCTTTAAGTAGGTCATCTCAAAAGTTTCGAGGATCGAAGGATTGAGAGAGGCTCCACCCGCGAAACTATTTATTTAATTTCCTCGAGGAATGTGTCCGTCGGTGCACGAGGTCGCCATCTTTCGCTTTTCGATATTTTCACGGAAAATTAACAGATTCATTCCCCTTCAGACATCGAGGGAACTGCATTATCTTTAATTAAATAGACTCGGAGTCCGATATGATATTTAAGGAAATTATTTTTAGAGAAGGTATACTCCGGAAGTTCTCCGAGTTTTTCCAAATTTCTCTCTTCAATATTTTTTTTCATCGGATGTACAGTGGGTGTACAAAGTATTCGTACACTTTCCAAAAACTAATAACTTTTTTATAATTGTACTAAACGACCCGATTTTATATAATCAATTAGAAGCATTGATTTATGAAATGATATGCAAACAAGATTTTCCAAAAATTATAATTTACAAGGTTACGTGCAAAAATAAAAATTTTGAGCATGTATATAACTAACATAGATCTACAAAACAAATATTTTAAACTGTCATTGAGGGTCCCAATCAAAAAGTTTTAAAAAATGCCTTTTTTATTTTTGCATGTAACCTTGTAGGTTACAATTTCTGGAAAATCTTCTTTGCATATCATTTCGTAAACCAATGCTTCTAATTAATTATAAAAAAAATCAGGTCGTTTGGTACAATTATAAAAAAGTTATTAGTTCTTAAAAAGTGTGCGAATACTGTGTACACCCACTGTATATTGTTTCATAAAAATTACAAGACTGAATTTATTTAGATATTTCACAATTTTTAGAATTATACGTGCTGTAATAAAGAAATTTATTGAGTAATTTCTAACGGAAGCATTTCTATAATTTCAATAATTAAAAAATAAACCTAAAAAATAAATTTGACCGGCCGCGGTACGGTTAGCGTTTTAATCACAATTTTTTATGGATTAATTTATAAATTGTCAGGAGTTCTGCAATATGTTCAGGATTATCCCATAAAAGTCTCGCTACACTCTTCGTGGTCTATTTGTTGTACACTGCTGTGCGAAAGAAAGAAGCACCCGGCCATATTTAATAGAAAGAACACAGTTAACTTTTAAAAAAGGATTCCGCTGTTTAATTAAATAGTTCTGAGAATACGTGTTATTGCTGATTATTATCTAATATATTTAAATGCAATAAATCAATCATTGTTCAATACAATTTTTACATAAAGACATTTTTTGCCATTATATCTTATAATTATACTGGGTGCTTCTTTCGTTTCCACAGTAGTGTATATTACTGGCGATACCGAAAAACACCCGTTACGTTTCATAAAAACGTAACGGAGACAAGTGTGTAAACATTTTTGCGCGATAAACGGACAGACGAGTTCTCGGTCGAGCTGACGAAGTCAAAGTTTACAGCTAAAAAATGGTCGACCCATTTATGCACCGATGCTGCTATATGGACGTGCGGAGCGAGCAAGGTCGATTCACGTGTGATCAGGAATGTGTAAAATCCATAAAAAAGGCGTAATAAACTTTCACATTCATCATTTTATTACGGACGTAGAAGTCGACTAGTAGGTTGTTGCCGATGAAATGTCCGATTTCAAAAGGCTGCTGTTAGAAAGCGTTTTGATCAAGAAATACTACTGTAATTCACTAAATTAACTTTTCTCTTGCAACAGTAGTTCTCATAAGTAAAACATAACTCGATTAATTAAACAGAGTATTAACAGTTACTGGTCATTGCTGTTTTATTAACACTAACCGTACCGAGCACAAAATGCGACTGCCATACATTGTTTTATAAAAATGACAACACTGAATTTATTTAAATTTTGACAATGATACGTGTTTGAATGAAGAACTTCATTTAATAATTTCTAATGGAATTATCCTTGAAACTTCAATGATCATAAATTAAAAAATGTGTTAGTACTATACTATACAGGGTGTTCCAGAAATGTTGTACTTCCTTTTAAATCTCTTATTCATTTAGATCAGAAATGCATTAAATCCGCAGTCTAATGATACCGTCGAACTGTTGGTTTATAAAATTTTAAGAAATGTTTGCTTTCCATTTTCAACTAATTTGTACTACAAGAAAACACGCTGTTACGTAAAAGTGTTTGCAACGAACACAGATTTGCAGGTATTTATTTAAAGATGGCGTAGAGAGGGACTTAAACGCACGGCCTTCTGTTCTAAGATTTCACCGAGAGGAAAAATACTTAACTATGTTGAATCTCTGCAAAGTAGGAGCTAGTTGGATCAATATTTGCGGAGAGCTGTAGTAGCAGCTAATAAAGTGCTGTGTAAATAGTGCGACGTGATCGACATTTAATAGTTAGCAATCGGCTACGAGACCGTGCGAGGAGAGTTTCCACAGAAATTCGATTTTCACGGTCGGACCAAGAGCGCTGGTGCGATTACTCGTTTCATAAATGTCCTCGAGCAAAGTTTTAATGCTGGCGATCATTTTAAATCGATCGTTTTCCAACGCGATTGTACAAATAACCGAATTGATAATATTAGAACAACATTAAACACGGACGCTAATTTTGTATTTTTACTTTTATCGAAAAATATATACGATACGGTATGATATGAAAGAAAACCGTATATCCATTGTTGTACATAAGAATATTAATCCCACATTATAAAATATTAAATATTGTTTGAATTATCGATCGTATGATTGTTAAATGAATAATATGTTTGTGTTCTCGGCGCAACGGTTCGATCAACTAAATACGAAAAAGCAAATTTTCCACGTTAACTTAAACTTTCGACGTTTCGATCCATGTGTGGATCCTTTTCAAGAAAGTAGAAAAACTGTGTCTGAAAAAGATTCTATAATGTAATGAACAAAAACTTTTAAAATTTCTGTGAAATCGGATTGCAATTCTGTATCAAAATACTGTATTAAATAACTTAAGGTGAAGTGCCCTAAGACTGGACAGTCCAAAAGTGATACCTAAATCTGGACAATTGAATTTTCATAGTAACATCAGTAATTAAGAGATTAAATAATTATATTATATATTCTGAGGCCTTAGCTACAAGTAGGTGTGAATATTATTTCATTAAAACATCAATTGAAATTTAAAAATGAATTCAAAGTTCATCTGAAAACAGTATACAAACTAGTCTATTTACATGCGAATCATGTGCATTCATAGTTCGAACTTTTGCTAGAAAAAAAGATATAATTTAAGCCCTCAGACAAAAAATAATTATCACGCATAATAATATTGATATTTTAAAATAAATTGGCAATCAAACTTAACGTAAATAATGATTATTAATCCAAATATTAGATGTCCAAGATTAGGACTGTTTTCAAATATAAGTACTCCATACTGGGACGCGATGACAGTAGCTGTCCCACTCTAAGCTTATACGCAATGTGCTTACGCCTGAAGCCGGACACGTGTTTGTGAATAAAATCAACGCATTGTTTGCAAATTATTTAACTACATGTACGTATAATTAGTTTTCTATTAGCTTGAATAACGTATGTAGAAAATGTATTCCGGTTGTGACGTTAATAATACTTTGTGTTTACATCTTAAATCTATCAGTATTACTACCTAACCTCAAAAGTTGTATTATGACAAGTTTTATTAAAACAGTAAATGAAAATAAATATATATTTGGTTAAATAATACAATACTATAATCTATGATAAGAATACTACATATTACGCAAAGCATCTTCTATTCGTCATGCGCAACAGCGCCACCAACCAACGTTTTAGGTTATGTTCGCTCGATCAACTCGTAAATTGAATTTGTCCCCATATAGGCTTTACTTCTGTCCAGATACTAGCTTAGATTGGATTTAATATGTCCAACTATAGATTTGAATTATTCTTGTTAATACAATTAAGATATTAACCTAAACAATGATGTTTTTATTTTAAATTACTTTACAAACTCTGAACTGTACGTTAAAACTCTTAAGAAATTGTTTTTGTTTATTTAAAGTGATAAAATTTAAAATAGAAAAACATGCTGTCCAGGCATAGGGTTCTTCACCGTACTTATTTTAGACAATTTTGTTTATTAATTATATTAAATATAGCGTCCTTCTCTGATACAGTTACTCGAATTAATATTCGGACGCTCTAAAAGAGACGATAACTTTTTTAATATTGTACTATACGATTCGAACTTTTTTGGGAAGCTGGAGCAATTAGTTTACTACAGGATAAGAAAAACATTTTCTTCAAAAATAGCAATTGATCGGAATTGTAGAAAAAATACTAAAAGTTGCATTTTACAACTTTTTTATGTGGGCAAAACAAAAATTGATGAAATCTCAACAAAAACATCCTGAAGACAGGAGCCAAGTTCCTATGGCCGTAAAAAGAGATCAAATAAAATACTCTTGCAATACTGAAAAAAGTGTTTCTAAAAAGTAGTTTAAAAGAACGCTATTTAATTTTCAAACAGTTACGTGGAGGGCTAAATTATTGAAACTTGGCCGTTACTTTTTAAACCAATGGCCATAAAAGGTGTTAAGTAGCGGCCAAGTTTGAATAATATAGCCTTCCATGTAAATCTTTAAAAATTAAATAGCGTTCTTCTAAACTAATTTTTAGAAACGCTTTTTTTCAGTATTGCGAGAGGTATTTCTAAGCTAACGAACTCGGCCGCATTTTGTTTGATCTCGCAACTTTTTACGGCCGTAGGAACTTGGCTCCTGTTTACAGGACGTTTTTGTTGGGATACAATTAATAATTGTGCAAATCTAAGGGGGTTTTCGTACCTCCACTTTGAGGGGTAACGTCATCCCCTAAACTTGTTTATCCGCCGATTAAAAAATACGCGTGTGAAATATTTTTCGCGAAACTATGAATTTACCAAGTTACATGAAAATCGGTGATTGGCAATTAGGTCATGCTTTCATTCTATTTAATGTTTCTGTTTGCCGAGTCTGCATTGAATGTGTCAAATGGTTCGCCGTCTACTTTCCCGGTACGGGTAGGTCGAACAAGTAAATGCGAGTTTTCGAACTGGCAGCGGCGTTCGAGTTTCAAGAATCCGTGGCGAACTGGCTTGAAACGGTTTCACTATTTCATTCAACGGCACAAAGAGTATCCATTCGATGGAGTAGGTGCTCCTGTCGCGGAGGGTGGCGGAATATGACGGCTAAGTTCCTTGGGGTTGGTCGGGCGAAAGGTTCGACGATTCGGCCATTTCGAATTGTCCGACAAGACAAATAGAAATACACGGGAGCAGAGGCTCGAGCGATGTACGTTTCCCCTTTGTTAAGCCATTCCCTTTCTCTTGACCTAGTCTACTGGATCGGCTCTATTGTGCGCGCCAGAATTAACCCTTGAGCTCAAGGTGGCTCTATACACGTGCGCACCGGTACACCTCACTCCGTGGTCTTGTTAAGAATCATGTGTCCGACACGAATCGTTCTTCAAAAAGTATATCCCGCCTGAGAACTATACATCGCGAGCCTCCTCAGGTTGAAACCTTCGAAAGTACATATCGACTTGCTCGGAAAATTCGAAGGCAGCACATTTTAATTTCGGTATACAGGGTGTTCCAACAATGTCGGAGAACTTAGACAGCGGTGGTTCCTTAGGTAATTTCAAGTAAGTTTTTCCTTAGCGAAAATTTCTGTTTTGGCTTTGTTAACACTAAACCTACCGAGCCTTAAAAGTAACTGGTACATACGTGTTCTCTTATAAAAATGACAAGATTGATTTTATTTAGACTTTGTGCAGCTCCTATTGTAATATGTGCTCCACTAAAGATATCTGTAAAATCATTTTTACTTTTTATTAGGGATTTTATCATTTTTATTAGGGCCGTTTTTGTTCGACAATTAAACAAACTTATATGCTTTGTTCTATACTGAATTTCTTATAATGTCTCATTCTTTTGGTGAAAACATATTCTACAGAGTTAAATCTGTTACAAAATATATGTTTTTAGCGCATTAAATCAATACATCAGCGTGTATGTACCCCATTAGTAGTATACGCGGCCTGAATGGATAGTTTAACGTGTACCATCGGTGGTACACGTGGCACGGAACGTGCTAAAGAGTTATTAATGAATTACACGGAGCAATTAAAGCCCGGCTACTAGATTGAAAGTGAAAGTGTGATAATAGAATTTGTAAGGTATAAAAATTAGTGTTGTGTAATAACTAGATTGCGGATCTTTATGCACAATAAAAAATGTCGCATTGACTGCAAGATACAGGAGCCAAATAAAAAATTGTTTATTCTCTTAATTATTGTATTAAGCTGAAACTAATACACTGATGTCCTTTCTGATGATCCTTTAAATATCACGCCTGTTTTAAATTGTTGTACCCATTTTTATCATAAATGTATAAAATCCGCAGTCTAGTAATAACAATAAACTGTGGAAACTTTAACGTTTCCACTTGATGTCTCTCATAATTTTAATAAGACGTTCTCGCATAATAAGCGATCATTACTTTGGCATCTTTTCACCCGAAGACTGCCCGGTGTCGTAACGCTGCGGAGCAGCAAATTTTCTTTTAAAATCTCCGTTAGTACGGAAACATAAAAGCTTTTTAGGAGACAATGAAAGTTAGTATAATGAGGTAGCACAGATTAATTCGGTCACTTGTTCGATTATTCATCTTCCAGCGATTATGAACTTTTTAGTTTCTTCGTGAGCTGGTTGCTATAGGTATACATGCCATTCATGTACATTGCGGTGACAATCGGGTGTCACTCCTTTCATACCTTATTTATAAAGGATTTGATGCGCATCGATTTGTAGTTATCATCGATTATAGAAATTAATAAGAAATATCTGATTATTTCTAGGTACGTTTTCGTTATAAATACTTTCATTTTCAGTTGCAGATGTAGTTAAACCTACAATTCAATAATAATTCAAGTATTGAAAATTTTTTAGTCTAAATTTCCTTTGATTTACAATCTTCTGTAAATTATAATTGGTAGAGTGCGAATCTTTCTGCAAAATAAAAATTGTCTGCATCGATTACGAGAACCAGGGTCCAAGTAAAAATGTATTTCTTCTATTAAGAATTTCAGTAGGCTGCTCTGTAACTTAAGCAACCAGAAATCTTGCCTATGTAATGTTTCTCCTCTGTGTCCAGTAGATTTGGGCGAGAAAATGCCAAAATTCAAGTTCCGCTCCTAGAAGATGAGTGGTTCAAAAGTTATGAGTGTTTAAAGTTGAGCGATTTACAGTGCTTTTGAGGTAAGACTCACTACATAGCTCAACTTCGAACATTCATAACTTTTGAACCATTGATCTTCTAGGAACGAAACTTCGTTTTTGGCATTGCCTCGTCCAAATCTACATAATAGAAAGGCAAAATTTCTGATTACTCAAGTTACAGTTAACCTTTTAGCATGCTGATAATAACATATTATTTATTTCTGTCATATATGTATAAAACTTATATGACTTGTAGGTACATTTTAAGAAATGCTAACTAATATTTTGTTTCTAATGATTACGGTTTAGGTAAGGGTTAAATTTTATTGTCCTCAGTATTTGAATGTTCTTTCTTCTGTAATATTTATGAGGTGTAAATGCATAAAGCTCCCCAGCCTAATTACGACAAAATTGATTGTTTCTAGAGGAATGCAGACAACTTCCGTGCCAACACATTTTCTGAACACTGTCCAAGCAGAGCGGACACAGGGAGAATTCATCATTCCCTCTTGAATCTCAGTCGCGGTGTTTTGCCAGCATGAATGGGACAAGCATGCTTAACATAAATGCAAGTCGAAGGAAGTGGCCGCCGTTTGCAGTATCATGGTCGATGAGACACCAGTCGATTGCTGGACGATCGCTTGGAAAGATAGTAAAACAGTCAACTTGGGTAACATCGTAAATGGTTCAAATTCGCTGGAACTTATGGCTGAGGAAGCTTGCGGCTATTCTCCACGAAACCGTTCTCCGCTTCTGATTTATACTACTCGCTTGACTCACTTTTCTTTCTATTGCCGTTTTTCACAGGCAGAGTTCGAGAGTGCAAGGTTTCACACATTGCTAATGTAACTCCCAGGTTTTTAAACGTTCCGCGGACTCGAGGAAGTTCCAGTACGGGGTTTAGGAAATGAGACAAGAGATTGAAGAGCAAAAATCCGCGAAGCTGTTTCGAAGTTCTAGTATGAATATTCAGTCTTAGACACCGAGATCCGCGGTGTTTTAGTCCCGCTATAATTTCTCGACAAACCGCGCGCGGGTCCCCGAGATTGCATTGTCTCAATGAATTATTCACGTACCTTGAGCTGTAAAGAACTCTGCCATCTTGATAGAGCCTCACGAATTTATTCGGACTGGTTATAGTGTGCAGATAGCTGTGCTTGCCGTTGTAGAAGTAGGTGTCCGGCTTCCAGATTCTCGCGAGCATCGATATACTAAGCGCGAGCGTTTCCTTGCCACCTTGGAACGCCAGACGTCGGTCCACCCATGACTGACGGAAGTAGCAATCCATCGAGTATGTCTGAAAAGGATATTGAATGGTTCAGAAGAACCATTCGAGTACAGGATGATTCGTTGTTAGACTTGTTTAAGGCGAGAACCTCGTGTAAAATGAAAATTTTCAGCATTTCCTTTTTTTGCTTAAATCGATAGGAAATTTTCCGAGCTCGATTTTTTAATTTTTTATTTAAAATATTGTCATTAACCCTTTGCACTTGAGTAACGACTCAGAGGCGCCGCTAATATAATTCTTATACCATTATTCGAAATATTTGTTGCATTATTAAAGGGTATAGCCGGATAAGCATGGGCCAGCGGCCCCACTCCGATTTTCCTGATTCCTGTCTTAAAACATCGTTTTATGTCTAAAAAAACATTGTGTAAAATTTCAAATGTCTACCCCACCGATAGGGGTGATATTGAGGTAAATTCCCTCGCACTTAAATGCAATTTGCGCTAAAACGAGAAAATATATCGACATGGGATAAACGGCAAATAAAAGATATAGATACACTCTATATTTCAGATTTTTTTCAGAATTTTTTGCTAATTATTTATAGTTGAAAATAAATAATTAATTTTTTGGGAATTTTTTTAACTATCTTCCCCTAGGTTGACACCTACCAAAAAATTCTAAAATATTGCTATGATTCTAACCTATTTTGTAAAAAAATCTCAGAAGTGTCCGTTTGGTGGAACAGTGTAAAAAAAAATAAAGTATGCCGGCGAACGCTCGGTTTGATCAGTAACGACGCAGCGACCGATTCCCCTTGCGGTGGCTAGTGACGGGGGCGAACGGGAAGTCGGCGCTTGTACGGAAAAGCTGATACATGTAAAAATGCGACTAAATCTTTTAATATATGATTACAGTTGGAAGTCTAAACAATTATATTCTTGACAATAAAAATCGTTTAGTTTATAAATACATATAAAAAAAAGAAAAAAACAAGAAAAGCGCCGACTTCCCGTTCGCTCCCGTCACTAGCCACCGCAAGGGGAATCGGTCGCTGCGTCGTTCCTGATCAAACCGAGCGTTCGCCGGCATACTTTATTTTTTTTTGACACTGTTCCAGCAAACGGACACTTCTGAGATTTTTTTACAAAATAGGTTAGAATCATAGCAATATTTTAGAATTTTTTGGTAGGTGTCAACCTAGGGGAAGATAGTTAAAAAAATTCCCAAAAAATTAATTATTTATTTTCAACTATAAATAATTAGTAAAAAATTCTGAAAAAAATCTGATATATAGAGTGTATCTATATCTTTTATTTGCCGTTTATCCCATGTCGATATATTTTCTCGTTTTAGCGCAAATTGCATTTAAGTGCGGGGGAATTTACCTCAATATCACCCCTATCGGTGGGGGTAGACATTTGAAATTTTACACAATGTTTTTTTAGACATAAAACGATGTTTTAAGACAGGAATCAGGAAAATCGGAGCGGGGGCCGCTGGACCATGCTTATCCGGCTATACCCTTTGTATTCAATAAATTACTAAAGGTATTGAATATTTCAGGAAACTGCTGAAAGTATTGTATGAGGTATTATATCAGTTTTATATCGATCAAATTAAGAAAATCATATAAAATGAAAATATTTATATATTATATATAATTATAATATTTTATATTCATAATATTTATATATAATTATATATGTATATAATATTTATATATTATATAAATTAAGATATTTGTATTTATATTATATAATTAAAGAAAAGAGTTAACAATTGTTCATAACAGAAAAGAAGAGTGCCCTGCTGAGCGTTTTTGCACAAACTAAGGAATCCATTTTGAGTTTTTTGTTTCCTATCATTTTTGTGCATTGTACGCTGCACGGCGCATTCACGGGGTGCCATTTTCAAGCCGCCATTGCACCATTGTTACCAACAATTACAACTGATAAAAAATACTTTTTTTTACATCATAACATTAATAAATGTTACCTCAAATTTTAAATCAATCAATTTTAAATCATCACATTTTTCGAAAAAAATTCTTG
This sequence comes from Lasioglossum pauxillum, assembly GCA_933228785.1. Classification (NCBI taxonomy): domain Eukaryota; kingdom Metazoa; phylum Arthropoda; class Insecta; order Hymenoptera; family Halictidae; genus Lasioglossum; species Lasioglossum pauxillum. The sequence continues at coordinate 39,018,593 of OW121705.1, read as the reverse complement.
AGAAACGGGCCATTTACACAAGGTTCCCCCCTTAAGTTGGCGATCTCGATTTAAAAGGAATTTCATTTTTAAATGGCAATCTATTATTTAACTATCCCTGTTTTCAAATATTTCTGTACTTGAAACTCTTTTGCCGACATATTTGTGAGATTTATCTGATTCAAATGGTACCGGACACGACGACACAGTTTGGATCATATTCACTTCTTTATTAAAACTTCTTTATCATGGGAAGATTTACAGATCAAATGTTTATTGATTTTTACAATTCATACTGGTATTCAGATATCATTAGTTCGGATAATAGAGATTCCACTGAACCGTGAATTAAACAACCAAATGTGATCCAAATAGAGTCGTGTTTGGTCTCATTTTAATCAGGAAACTGCCACAAATACGTCGGAAGAAGTTATATAAAAGTATAATTGACAGAAGTGTTGTCATTGTATTATTTAACTGGAGGACTATTATTTAACTCGCAATCACCAGAGGAAATCTAGCCGTCGAAACTAATTTTTTCGTCGTTCCGATTTCTATAGAATAACCAACGAAAATTGCGATTGGCATAAAGATCCGCGGTCGTTACATTTTCTTAATACCGCGTGAAAGTTCGCAAGAGATGGAATTTCCGCGAAGATAGTCCTCGGGGCTGAGCGGAAGCAGCGAGCATGTGAGAATTGCCAGAAACGAAATGGAATTTGGAACGTGCTCCGATAAGATCGTCGGACGAGACTTTCGTTAGTCGCCGAATTTACGCGTCGGGGTGTTTTTGCGAGGCGAACAATAGCGAGCGAGGAAAATATACGGACCATATCGACTTCTGAGATCGGACCCATGCTGCGCACCATGATGTCGACCTCAACGGTGGCCGGTGGCCCGCCGAAGTCTGGCCTGACGCTGTTGTCGTAACCGCGAAGCAGATTGTCCAGTAGCTCGCTGATGTTCCCGTGATTGTTGCTCTGTGTCCGTTGTCTTGTCGAGGTTTTTGCCCCTGTGACTGCTCTGGAACATAAACAAGCTGGTCCATCCACAAGGTGTTTCGTAAATGGCTGGCAAAACTTTAGGACTAATTCCTGATGCTTTGAAGAAGAAACAAAAGTTATATCAACATAGGTCCGGAAAGATTAGCTTCTGAAGGCCCGTCTAAAGTAATCGCCGGACTATGTTTACGTTGTTTCACGATTATTTCATATGTACACGATGTGTACATACTGTATGTGTGTCAAAAATGTTGAAACATAAGGTGAAGTGAAACATAAGGAAAGTAGACGGCGAACCATTTGACACATTCAATGCAGACTCGGCAAACAGAAACATTAAATAGAATGAAAGCATGACCTAATTGCCAATCACCGATTTTCATGTAACTTGCTAAATTCGTAGTTTCGCGAAAAATATTTCACACGCGTATTTTTTAATCGGCGGATAAACAAGTTTAGGGGATGACGTTACCCCTCAAAGTGGAGGTTCGAAAACCCCCTTAGATTTGCTCAATTATTAATTGTATCCCAACAAAAACATCCCGTGAACAGGAGCCAAGTTCCTACGGCCGTAAAAAGTTGCGAGATCAAACAAAATGCGGCCGAGTTCGTTAGCTTAGAAATACCTCTCGCAATACTGAAAAAAGCGTTTCTAAAAATTAGTTTAGAAGAACGCTATTTAATTTTTGAAGATTTACATGGAAGGCTATATTATTCAAACTTGGCCGCTACTTAACACCTTTTATGGCCATTGGTTTAAAAAGTAACAGCCAAGTTTGAGTAATTTAGCCCTCCACGCAACTCTTTAAAAATTAAATAGCGTTCTTTTAAACTAACTTTTAGAAACGCTTTTTTCAGTATTGCAAGAGTATTTTATTTGATTTCTTTTTACGGCCATAGGAACTTGGCTCCTGTTTTCAGAATGTTTTTGTTGAGATTTCATCAGTTTTTGTTTTGCCCACATAAAAAAGTTGTAAAAGGCAACTTTTAGTATTTTTTCTACAATTCCGATCAATTGCTATTTTTGAAGAAAATGTTTTTCTTATCCTGTAGTAAACTAATCGCTCCAGCTTCCCAAAAAAGTTCGAATCGTATAGTACAATATTAAAAAAGTTATCGTCTCTTTTAGAGCGTCCGAATATTAATTCGAGTAACTATATCTCAGAAGGACGCTATATTTAATATAATTAATAAACAAAATTGTCTAAAATAAGTAAGGTGAAGTGCCCTATTCCTGGACAGCATGTTTTTCTATTTTAAATTTTATCACTTTAAATAAACAAAAACAATTTCTTAAGAGTTTTAACATCCAGTTCAGAGTTTGTAAAGTAATTTAAAATAAAAACATCATTGTTTAGGTTAATATCTTAATTGTATTAACAAGAATAATTCAAATCTATAGTTGGACATATTAAATCCAATCTAAGCTAGTACCTGGACAGAAGTAAAGCCTATATGGGGACAAATTCAATTTACGAGTTGATCGAGCGAACATAACCTAAAACGTTGGTTGGTGGCGCTGTTGCGCATGACGAATAGAAGATGCTTTGCGTAATATGTAGTATTCTTATCACAGATTATAGTATTGTATTATTTAACCAAATATATATTTATTTTCATTTACTGTTTTAATAAAACTTGTCATAATACAACTTTTAAGGTTAGGTAGTAATACTGATAGATTTAAGATGTAAACATAAAGTATTATTAACGTCACAACCGGAATACATTTTCTACATACGTTATTCAAGCTAATAGAAGACTAATTATACGTACATGTAGTTAAATAATTTGCAAACAATGCGTTGATTTTATTCACAAACACGTGTCCGGCTTCAGGCGTAAGCACATTGCGTATAAGCTTAGAGTGGGACAGCTACTGTCATCGCGTCCCAGTATGGAGTACTTATATTTGAAAACAGTCCTAATCTTGGATATCTAATATTTGGATTAATAATTTTTATTTACGTTAAGTTTCATTGCCAATTTATTTTAAAATATCAAGATTGTTATGCGTGATAATTATTTTTTGTCTGAAGGCTTAAATTATATCTTTTTTTCTAACAAAAGTTCGAACTATAAATGCACATGATTCGCATGTAAATAGACTATTTTGTATACTGTTTTCAGATGAACTTTGAATTCATTTTTAAATTTCAATTGATGTCTTAATGAAATAATATTCACACCTACTTGTAGCTAAGGCCTCAGAATATATAATATAATTATTTAATCTCTTAATTACTGATTTTACTATGAAAATTCAAGTGTCCAGATTTAGGTATCACTTTTGGACTGTCCAGTCTTAGGGCACTTCACCTAACTTGACAGCAAGAGACGAACGAAGGTTAAACGCATCTCGAAAAATTGCTCCCCGCATAAATCTCAATGAGACGTGTCCGGGTTGTTTACATCTCCTCTTATTGGAATATTTCGAAGGAGGTGACCTAGAAAATTCGAATAACTGGAATTTCGAAAATATTCTTCCGATTAGTTCCGTATTCCGTCTACAGTATCCGGAACGCCTTATCGTCGAATGGAAACGTTACGTGACCCAGTTGGTTCCGGTTCCAATCATCCTCTTAATTAATAGCAACAAATAATTTTGGCCCGTGAAACGTTCCGGGTATCGAGTGCTTTCGTGTTTTTAATTGGCACTTGTGGATCAACAATGAATTGTTTAAGCCTGGTCCGATTTCACAGGGTCGATTTTAGCGTACGGAACACGGCCAGCTGCTGATCGTGGTTCGGATACTCGTGCCCGTGGTATGTCATACGCCTTCGATCCATTTGCACGGTACCCGACCCCTTGTATGCTTGTGTAAACCCATCCAATGCCCCGCGACAAGCTTTACTTCCATTTGGTCTGTCGTTTAGATGTCTGTACTATCTGCAACCGTAATGCAGCTATGCACACGTATCCGGCATTCATGAATCGACTTGAAATGGTAATAGTGTTATTACGACGCTATCGCGCGCCGATCACTAATCTTAACCCTTTGCATTCGGAACTATGTATTTCCACTCGGAAACCAGACACTTCTTCCGACCTACAGTATTCCCATTCTATACGATTCTTTAAATTTCTCATTCTATACGATTCTTTAAATTACTCATACAATACTGAAATTGTTTAGTAATCCATTAACCTTTGGACGGTGGACCCTTCTCATGATTCCATCTCAGTCATTACTAGATCAAATCTGTAGGGGTTGAATAAAAAAAAATCTTTGGGGAGAATTATTTTCATTTCATGCATATGAAACTGATACACTTTGTTCATACGATTTTTAAATAATACTAATGATAAGAAGTAATATATATGAAAGTAATAATTATTTAATGTGTAACTATTAATAATGTAACTATTTATGAATTTAGATAAAATTTTACTATGTCGCTGCGTTTCTATTTATCATTTCGCTACAAATGAGTATTAAATATAATTTAATTGAATCGTTGCATTTTCGAAATAATCTCGCAACACAGACAGAAAGAAATCAATGTGCTAAAACCGTAGTAAGTATTTTCGATTTCAATTTTGAAGGCACGCGGTGATAAATAATTTTTTTTCATACTCTAGACGAGGGATATAACATATCCTTTTTTTTCTATTTTGTAACAGATACGCTCGAGTAGCATTCATCCCCGTCTGAGCATTTCCAGAGTTAATCATGAATATTCATATCGGCAAATTATAAAGCCGTGCAATTTATTGGACTCGAGCTTGTACCAAATGCGAGAACTGAAATCTTTCTTTCGCGAATCACATTTTATCCGCAGCGTGCAGCTACATATTTCGCAGTGAAACTTTTGTAATTGCAGTCAGTCACAAACTTCTACAGTCTGTCACGCTTGATGTGCTTCAAAAATGCATAAGCGACAGACGCTTTGCGGATACTATAATTTATTCGTTACATAGTATCATATAAAAGCATCAGTAAATCGGAACACAAAGTTACGAACTAATCATATATATTTGTAATTTTATTTAAAATAAAATTTGCAAATTTTATTTAAAAAATCGAAAATTCGTTAATTCCTAAGAAAAGTTACATAAGTCGAGAAAGGATATTTTGCAGGAGAGCCATTTCAAAATGAGCTAAAATTGCCAATTTTTTTTTATTGTGCATAACCAACTTAGAAATGTGAAATAATCTGTTGTTATTCAGATCCCAACAAAAACATTCTGTAAACAGGAGCCAAGTTCTTATGGCTGTAAAATCTATGTAATTTCTGATCTCCGAGAAACATTCCATTCGAGCTAGTGGTCCTAAATTTCGTTTCCCTCGAAAGAAGACCATTCATTGCGTGAACAAAATGAATCCAAAATAAAAGGCAAAAGCGTCCGAGCACGAGCGCATGGAGTTTTCCTGTTTCACGTGCTCGTTTCTCTTCCAAGAGAACAAACACGTGCGTCGTGTCCGTCTTGATATCAAGCATGTTCCATTTCGTTCGACTGAACGCGCCCGCGAACAGGACATCCCCGAAAGATTCGTGCTTTTGCAAATCGAAGCGTGGAGCACTTTCGTTCGAATGTTAAAACAGCTCACCCCTTTCTCTCTCATTGTTTTTCAGCAGCGGATTCGACGGTGTTTTATTTATGTTTCACGGTACAAGTATGATGTGTACACGTGCTGGAGTGCACACTCGGGGCCGGCCTGGAAATTGGAACGGTAGAGAATTTCGACAGGGGAGCGAAAATTGCGGTGCCGGATGCTTTTTTTTCTCTTTCTCCGCTTTTTTTCTGTAAAGGGAAATAAAGCGGTATTTTAATGACCGTTCTTCGTTCTTTTAGGTCACGATGAAAACAGCTGCTTGATCGGACACGTTGTCTGCCCAATGCCGCTGCCTAGTCTATTTTCCGGGCGCGCCTATAACGTCGCGGCTTTTGTTTGCTGACAGCGGTGGCTTTCGATCTTCTCGATTCTTTCCCGTGTCCTTTTCACCGAGTGGATAGTCCAATAGTTTCTTCGGACGATACACATACACACGCGCGCGCTTCCAGGGGTAAATACTCGTGCTCTGGCAATGTGCTACTCGTAAGAGATCACTCGCGAAGACGCTAACTTCACTTTTTAAATGGGGCTCGTTGATTCCCCTCCATTTCTCTTCTGGCCACTTTCCCTCCGGAAAGTCGGAAACCATTTTACCACGTTTTTATTATCTCGCTTTCTTGTTTGTCTGTCTGTCCGTTCGGTACAAATTTTGCAATTGATTTTAAATAATTATTCTACTTACATTCATCTACTCAATGTTGCTAGAAACGCATAAAGATCCGCAGTCTAGTAATTACGTTATACAGTAAAGTCTTGGTCTTAGCCGGACGGAGCTGTACGATCTTAGTCAGTTCGCCTGCCTCCTCCATTGGAGGACATACATCTTTATTTTGAATTATTTTTTTATGGGACTTTCGCCAACTAATTTGTGGTATTTTTCTTATCAAAACGACACTAAACACGATATAATTTGAACTCTGAATACTGAACTGTAAGTTTCTTTACAATACATTATAGATGAAAGCTGACTTGTTGGTTTAAATTGTAAAACAAAAATGGATGAAACCTCATCTTAGGATCTTTTATGGAGAAAAGTTGTGGGCTTGTTACATGCCACTTAGACGAATCCACTCGTGAAGTTCCTCTCGAAATTGTTCGGTAATAAAAAAAAAGCGGATATCACAGAATATGAGAGTCAAGTTCGGAAGGCTGTCAGCCCGGACTGCGAAATAAAACGTGCGCGACGCGCGGTTTCCATTTTCATGTAAATGCTGAAAGCAAGTTACCGGTGCGATTGTTTTTGTCGTTTTAAAGCTCTCAATTAAGTCCGTCGTAGCGGAGCAGTGGGCGAATCAACAATTATGACAAGAACAGCAAAGAAGGGAGGGTTATTCAGCAACCGAATCGAATTGGGTTAATTGTCTGACAAGAGGTTCCGAATCAAACCGGGGGGAGGGGGTACAGACGTATCTGTATTCGGACGTTTGTCCTTCGTCGAATATTCTATGGGTGCATTTATGGTTCCCCCGGCGAACGGATGCCGGAGAATTCGCTTTGGCTCGCACTTTAGTCCTCGAGAGCAGCTGCACCTACAACTTAATCAGTTCGAGGAGAGCTCCTCAGGAGTTACGCTGACTTTTTAATGAGGCTTCGACGGATTGGAGCACTCGTGATAATAATATTTCACCGCTTTTCCCTCGCTGGTTTACGATTTTCTTACGCCGAGCAGGGACAATCGCTATATGCGCTCCGATGCACTTAGCCGCACACGATTCCTGCATTTCTATTTGCAACAGCCACCCTAATTTCGTTCACTTTTCTCTCGCAGCCTCTGTTTTATTTTTAACGCTCAACCGCGCTTCTCTCTTTTCCTTCGTTGTTTACCTTCGCTCCTCGTTGTTTTTTATCAGCACGTTGCCTTTTTATTATTAACACTGGAACTACGTCAGTTTTTAAGGGTTTAACCTTTTTTAATTCACTATTATTGAAACCGTAAAGATGCATTTATGAGGAATTCAATTTTGTTTCTTGCACGTAGTTCTCATTTTGTAAAACATGAGTGTAATACAGTGAGCGAAATTCGTATAAACGCACCTACAAAAATATGATTTTTGGGGCTAAAAGTTTTAAATTCAAATGAGGCGAATATAATAACGACAGAAGAGTAAAGATATATTTATGTGCTATAGATATTTACATATTTATATTTAGGTAAACATATATAAGTCTGTATTTATTGATACAGACTTATTCTTTGTGCGAAATTCGTTTAAACGCACAGCAAGAAAAGACTATATAAAACTAAACTTATATTATAATTATAAATTTAATATTTTGTATGACCTCCATTATTTTGAATTAATGCAAAAATTCGATTCGGCATTGAATTTATCAGATTATTTATGACTGTAATAGGAATCTCTTCCCAGCAACGTTTAATTTCTTCTTTTAAAGCTGCAGTATCGGTGAATTGGCGGCCATTTGCATATATATTTCTTGCCATTATACCCCATAAGTTTTCAATGGGGTTCATATCAGGACTGCATGCAGGCTATTCAATTAAAGGGATGTCCCGTGCCTTAAACCATTCGCGGGAATATTTTGAAACGTGGATTGCTGCGTTGTCTTGTTGGAATATAAATTCACGTTCGTCAACTGTATCTTCCAAAAATGGAATTAATGCTCCATCTAGCATGTCGACGTACTTTTCTGAATTTATTGTGCCGTTAATAAAACAGAGTTTCAGTTTTCCATATGAAGAAAATACTCCCCAAATCATTACACTTCCACCGTGGAAATTTCTGGATAATTTAGGGTCATTTTTTTGACGTAAATCGTGCCAGTAGGAACTGCATCCATCTGGGCCGTCTAAATTGAATTTTTTCTCGTCCGAAAAAATGACTTTCTTCCATTCATCAGTCCAGTGCATATGATTTTTTGCATATTGCAACCGAGCAACCTTATGATGCGCTTTCAACATCGGCTTTTTCTGTGGTTTCTTAAAAACTATGTTTGTATTATTATGCAAAATTTGTTGAACACGTCGCTTTGTTACTGATAATTGCATTTTCGCAACAATTTGACTTGCAACTAATCTATTTTTTGTAGCTTCATAGAAAATAATATTCTTTTCCCGTTTCGTTATTTTAGAATTTCCTTTCGTAGAACATTTCTTTCCATAATTTTCTTCCAATTTCAATAAATTTCTTACTACACACTCTGAGCGATTAATTTCCTTTGCTATTTTTCTATTCGATTCACCTCTTTTGTTTAAAATTGCTATTGTAGCTTTTTCGCCTTCGGTCAGAAAATTTCCTCTTGGCATTTTTCTCCTTTTCATTAAAACAAATGTATTATTAAATGTGTTACTAAATACAGTTTAATACTACACAATTCAACAATATGAAGCACTTACCACTATTATTTCTGTCAATATTAATCGAAATAAAGCACTGCGATTAAACGAATTTCGCATGCGTAGACGTTGTCATTACACGTTTCGCTCTGCGACATAGACTGGCATGTAAATGCGGAAAATTTCGAAGCATAGATGTTGAAAGTAAAGGTCGAGCAAAGTAAATAACCCCATTTTGACAACATTATTTGTCCTTTTCTTCTCCATAGGCATGAAAATTTGTATATTTTGAAGTGCGTTTATACGAATTTCGCTCACTGTAAACCTGGGATTATTTTCAATCTTGAAGCCCCTGCTTTCACAAACTATCTTTCATTTTTTTCGAAGATGTTTTCCAACATTTTCAGAAAAGAAAAACATGTCTTCATTTTCTCACTTGTTATATCGTGCAAAAACATCTTGGAGAAAGATGGATGGTTTAGAATGAGACCAAATTTATTGTTGTTCCACTTTTCTTTCAGAAAATACGACAGTTTAAACATCTACAATTTTATGAAAATCGAAAATTTGTGATAGAAGATATTGCGATAAAAAGCATAAAAAAATGTTATCAACACTGGATTTATACGGAGAATGAATATTTTATGTTACTTTATAAAAACAACAAGAATGCACCTATTCAAATTTGTAATTTCGAGATTTATTAAAGTCTCGGCGGAGACTCGTATCTATTTTGCATTGAGAATTGCTTCGTTACATACAAAACATATCTACATAATTTGTTTAACTTTGTACCCGATGATTTATGCATAATTAGCATTCGGCTCGTTACAGTTTTATCCGGTGTTCAATGGATGCGAATATGCATTTACAAACTTGCATATTTGGGTTAGGTACTAATTGAGATATTTGCATGAAGGTGTAGTTGGAATTTAAGTTTCTCAGTTTGTTCATTAAATCTCAAGGGTTTACATTTATGCCGAATATTGATCGAGTCGTTACCGATACGAGTCCGATATTAACTAAACCTTGTCTAATTTTCTCATTTGACTTTTGTAATTAATGCATTTTCAGTACGTATCTACTTCTGTGATTTAGAACGGCGAGCAAATGAAACTGTAACATTTATCAGATTTTAAACTCGTCCGGGCCTTCGGGACTAGCTCCTATTTGAATAAATCAATAATTCATAGCCGAACGAAGTAACGCAAACGTGCAAATCACAACATCGTCTATATCAAAGATAATTACTGTTTGTTTCATTAACCATCCGATGCACGGGTTGGGTCTGCGGGACTCATGACGGAAATTGTTTATTTATATAACTTCCAGAAATTACTTAATCGCTTAAATATAGTCTCTTTCTGAAGCAACCAGAACAATGTTGTTAAATACATACAGAGGTGGGCATTATATTTGGCGAAACAAATATTTCCTATACTATTTAATATTTCAGATTTTATTTTGCTTAAATAAAATAGTATTTTAAAAATAAGACATACAATTACGAAAATAAAATATTTCTATTTGAACAATCTAAATCTCAAAATAAAATATTTCTATTTCAACAATTCGATCCACAAAATAAAATATTTCTATTTTAACAATTCGATCCACAAAATAAAATATTTCTATTTTAACAATCTGAAACACGAATTAAAATATTTTAATTTTTGCATTGTTATAATACTCTGAGAAAACGCATAAACATATAGTGTATCTTATCGTTCAGGAACGATTTACACTCATACATAAATGTATTGAATTCGAACCATTATTTTCAGCAATAATATTTAGAATTGAATTTAAAAATAAAAAGAGAGAGACAAAACACAAATATGTTTTAAATCTTACAAGTATTTTCATAGCTATTCAAAATTCACAATCACAATTTTTCAGGACTATCTGTACGGGGTTAGGAATCTGTATAGGGCTAGAAAAAATTATTTTATACTTTTTAGTCCGTTTTTAAACGTGGCGTTTTTTAAAATTTTATTTTATACTTTTTAGTCCGTTTTAAAAACGTGGTATTTTTGAAAAATGTATTTTTATTTAAATAATTATTTTCTGCTTTTTAGCCTTATATGTGCGAAATTTTACAATCGATTTTGAACATTTTGATGAGATTATAACAGAGACATGTAGTAAATTTCAGACGGTATTGCGACGCGTCATATCGAAAACGAACGCCGTGGTAAAATGTCAAAGATAAAGGTTCGACGGAGAATTTCGGTGTAACTGTTCTTTCGCTTGGTAAACAAACATTATACTATAATAATACGTAGTAACTTTGTAAACACCGCACGGAGCTCGAACGCACACTGACGCACACTGAGCTCCGTCGGTGCGAAGCGGGTCAGTGGAGTGGGGACGAGTCAGAATGGGAACACGTAGTAGAGTGGGGACGCTGAACGCGAAGACGTACTACGTCACGCGGCGGGGGGTGCAAAGGTTCAAATTATTAATAATTTATATCTCCTGAACGCATAGGCTTTTTTTAAAAAATTTTGTTTAAATATTGCATTGTCATCCAGTTCTGAGCTATGTTTAAAATTTCAAGTCTCTAGCTTATCGGGAAGTTAGTTTAAAATCAATTGCAAAATTTGTACCGAACAGACAAACAAGAAAACGAGCTAATAAAAACGTGGTAATATGTCAAGATATCAATATTATTATATTTGATTTGTATTTGTTAAAATCGATGCTGAGAATTTTTATTTTGCACAAACACCTCCAGTCTACTAATTACATTCGTGATTTCCGTTTGCTCTTAAAAATTATTTAGTGTCCTTCGTTTTGAAGTAGTACAGGAAAATTGTGAGAATTTTCGTTGAAGAACATAAAGAGAACAATGTAACTCTCTGCTTTATACTCCTATCATTAACGAGCAAAATTATGTTGCCCCCAATATTTTTATAACAAGTTTTTTATAGGCCATCAATGGCAAATGAACGACATCTTCGTGGCTTACGGTACATAGCAAATTTTACGAGGTACTTTTACGAGAATCGAATGCGAAGAGAGACTCGCAACATTTAATTTCAATTTGATTTATGCGGTTTTGATAAACGCAACTAGGTAATGATATTTAAGTCGACGCAATTTATTAAAAACACACTCGATACTTCGAAAACCGTGAGAGCGAGGCTGTGTGAATGAAGATCCAATTAAAAGCATTAAAAGTAATCTCATGGAAGATTAATTAACTCTTCCCGCTGGAAAAATAAATTAGTTTATATTTTATTCAGTAAATTTTCGGTTGATACGATCGGAGAGGAATATTTCCAGTGTTGCCTGTTTTTCGAAGATAATTCTGTATTAACATTTTCGAAATGGACCTCGCAGTATCTTTTTTTCGCAGGTACTTCAGTTATCTGTATTTATTGTTACACGAGCTTGCATACTTTAACGCTAACGACTAAATCAGTCTTTCAACAATTGAAGAAAACAATATCATTTGTTTAATGAACAAATTACGTCGGCTGATATATTTTCAATTTGTTTCCGGGTAATGTACAGGGTGGCTGAAAAATCACTAGACCATGTCGAATCCGAAATTTATGAAAGCATAAATGTGAATTTAAAAAAAAATAAAAAATTGAAAATAGTCTAGTGACTCCTGAACAGCCTTGTGTAAATAGAAAATTGGATTTGATGTTTACTTACAAGAGAGATGCATAAGAAGTGATTAAATTGGCGAGGGCCAGTAGGACTCGTTGCTTCATGATGTCCTGGGATTGATCCTCGCCTGAAACGTGTCCTGGCTCGTTCATCAATTCGCTTCAAACGCCCAACGTTGCCACAATTTCTGATTCTGAAACAGAGAATAATACGGACATGTAAATCTGAAGTTTCGGTGGTCCGATAAAAATTCTTTGTTGCTTCCGTTAAGTGTACAAACGTTAATGCCGTGCAATATTCATGGGAAAGGAGATGTTTAATAAACATTCGCTCGCGAGAACGCAGTCTCGTGTTATCAAAGGCTTCATTTATACAGTAATTCCACAGATTTGTACCGTGTGTCCATATTCAATTAATTCTTGAAGACAACGTCAGTGGTGATTGTTCACCTTTCTTTTTTTTGTTCACCCTGAAAACACTTTCAATTGTTTAATTTTTTTAGTGGACGCTCCTGAATGAAAAATGAGTTAAACCTGATCTGTGGTAAATGAACAGTGAAATCATACGAGATGTTCATTTTACGGCAAAAATGAAATTGTGAAAAAATGTTTATGAAACCTACTGAATACATCATGGATACACCGGTACACTAAGCATGAGAAATTATTCTCGATCGTACATTTTCAAATTTTGGGGTTATGTTCGCGGCGCAACGGTTCGATCAAATTATACACTAAATAGCAATTTTGTAGACATTTTTCAAACGTTCGATTCGGATTTGAATCATTACGTCCTGAGACACGTTTGCTATAGATTGTTTTCTATAAGAGAAAAAGAAGAAAGATTGTGATGTGTTTCGTCCTAGACTCGCTAGAGGACTCATCAGTAAGGCTATCTAGCGGCAGTGTTCCGATTGTTGGTTCACTTTCTCGCGCATGCGCGACCAAAACAGTAGCGTATCTACAATGACGCAGCAGAGCGGCCAGGGCCCTGACGCCTTGAGGCAGTTATAATATTGGCAGGAATGTACCGAAACAATCTGTTCCAGACAAAAAGACTTTAGGACGTGTCCTACGAGATACAAAATATATAGAAATACACATGTTATACATTCATTTTTCAGAATTAAATCATACCAATTTTTTAAAAGTCTGCGTGGTGCTCAAGCTACCCGATTTCATCGAAAAGGTTACGTTACTGAGGCTGAAAAGTGAACCAACAATCGGAACACTGTCTAGCGGGTCCTGCCTTAGACACAAGTGTCGGAAGGTATACTAATTGATGACATTTTAGTAACTTGCGAGAAAGTCGTTCAACGATTTGTCCATCTTGTGGACAATGTCGAAATTAGGCCTTCTCGAATTTTTGTAGTTTATCGCCAATTATGATAAATGAGAAATTATTCTCGATCGTACATTTTCAAATAAATTTGGGGTTATGTTCGCGGCGCAGTTTAGTTATCTTTAGTGTATAATTTGATCGAACCGTTGCGCCGCGAACATAACCCCAAATTTATTCAATAATATTTTTCCCCAAAATTTTAAGCAAATAGTTCAAAATTTCTTCTGTTATAAAATTAGTGTCGGAATAGATAGAACAATTTAATATAACTGTGTACTTGCATTTACTTATTGTACGTATTTTATGTAGTCAGAAACAAAGAAAGGGAACAAGCAGGCTGTGAAGAGAGTACAAAGGCTACTGCAATTGAAAAATAATAAGGTTAGTTAATTCGGTGCTAAAGAGGTTAGATAACCCCCTGTTTACCATTATAAATATTAGAGAGTTTATATTCGTGGTAAATTAGAATATATTATATTGAACAAAACGAAATAGATATAGAAATAACATTTTGTTGCTGCAGATTAGAAGCGAAAGACCGTCAAGGTGCGAAACAACAAACAAGTTGATTAATTTATGAATTGTTCAACTGCATTTAGCACGTAACAATAATATTTTTCCCCAAAATTTTAAGCAATTAGTTCAAAATTTCTTCTGTCATAAAATTAGTGTCGGAATAGATAGAAAAATTTAGTATAACTGTGTACTTGCATTTACTTATTGTACGTATTTTTGTGTAGTCAGAAACAAAGAAAGGGAACAAGCAGGCTGTGAAGAGAGTACAAAGGCTACTGCAATTGAAAAATAATAAGGTTAGTTAATTCGGTGCTAAAGAGGTTAGATAACCCCCTGTTTACCATTATAAATATTAGAGAGTTTATATTCGTGGTAAATTAGAATATATTATATTGAACGAAACGAAATAGATATAGAAATAACATTTTGTTGCTGCAGATTAGAAGCGAAAGACCGTCGAGGTGCGAAACAACAAACAAGTTGATTAATTTATGAATTGTTCAACTGCATTTAGCACGTAACAGCACGGCGATATACATACGTTCCGATCGTCGTCGTCTCTGTTATTTGGGGTACAATGCGAGCGATGAAACTTCGTTCCGCCGGTCATCAATGATGATTTATATCGACGAGTAAAAATGTAGGTCGAAATTCCACTCGAAATTTCGTGGTGAACGATGTGCAAGAACCGAGGAAAAAAGCGAGTAGGAATACAGATCGAAAGTTCGTTAGCGGCCCGATGAATGATATGCTGATGGTCCGATGAGCTCTCAAGCGACAACTAGTAAAGTAAATGCTTGGACGCGGAGGGAATAAATAAAACGACGCGTTGCGCGGCCGTAAAAATCGAGTCACGCGTTGACGTGCTCGAAGAAAAAATTATTTCACGATTCGCCGAAAAATTCGCAGCGTTATTTCTGCATTCGTTTAACACGCTGCGATGAAATTATATTCGCATGGCTGTGCGAAAAGTGTATTTTCTGACTAAGGAAAAAATGTCCATTTTTTAAAGCAATTGGAAAAAGTAATAACACGGTCAATATCTGTTGGCACCAGCTTTTGTTGCAATAACTGGTTTCATTCTTCTCGGCATACTCCCAATTAACCGGTCAATTAATTATTGCTTGTAGGTAACAAGTTCCTTTACAAATTCCTTCTTTAATCATTTCCATGGAATCCCGACTGGGCTGAGGTCTGGAAAATTCTCATGCCAATAGAGAACCTTGACTCATTTTCCTGTAATGAGTATAGGACCCTTTATGACAAGCTGCAAAATCATGCATGAAAATAATCATAAGAAATGTTTCCAGTTGAAGATTCGTTTCATTTAGTATGCAATCGTACTTTGATTTTACTTGTCCTAACAATTTGAGCACCCGCCGTATCTACGTCACGATGCAACATTAGAACAAAATGAAAATGTATTCATTTGGGAACGGAAGAACGAACTGTATAAGCGTTCAAAGTTTCGATTAAATCGGTGACCTGGAGGTTGTGCGCTCTCCTTGTAAGTGAGCACTATTGGCAAACAGTCCCGATGGCGCGGCGTTTCAATTATGTGGTAGATCGACGATAATTAATACTATTTTATGTGCGTAGTTCGACGAACGTGCGGGTACGGCCAATCGACTGCCGCAGAAAGGAATCGAATTAGGGGACTAATTCGTTCGTGACGGGTGTTCCTTTGTGCTGGAATCCAGCGTTCCCGGCAAACTCGGTCCCGGTGTCGTTCAACGGGACACAAAACACCGCATACTCTTCACTCTGCCTCGTTCCTCTACGCTCTACTCTACTCTACTCTCCGCTCTGCTTCACTTCGCTCTGCTGTGCTCTGCTTTGCTCCTCATCGCTCTACTCTGCTCTGCTTTTCTACCCATCGCTCTACCCTGCCCTGTTTTGCTCCTCATCGCTCTACTTTGCACGGCTTTGCTCCTAATCGCTCTACCCTGCTCTGTTTTCCTCCTCATCGCTTTACTTTGCACGGCTTTGCTCCTAATCGCTCTACCCTGCTCTGTTTTCCTCCTCATCGCTCTACTCTACTGTGTTATGCTCTTCATCGGCTCTGCTTTGCTCCCCGTCGCTCTACTTTGCTCCTCATCGCTTTACTTTGCACGGCTTTGCTCCTAATCGCTCTGCCTGCTCTGTTTCCCTCCTCAACGCTCTAATCTACTGTGTTATGCTCTCCATCGGCTCTGCTTTGCTCCCCGTCGCTCTACTTTGCTCCTCATCGCTTTACTTTGCACGGCTTTGCTCCTAATCGCTCTGCCTGCTCTGTTTCCCTCCTCAACGCTCTAATCTACTGTGTTATGTTCTTCATCGGCTCTGTTTCACTCCTCGTCGCTCTATTTTGCTCCTCATCGCTTTACTTTGCACGGCTTTGCTCCTAATCGCTCTACCCTGCTCTGTTTTCCTCCTTATCGCTCTACTCTACTGTGTTATGCTCTTCATCGGCTCTGCTTCGCCCCTCGTCGCTCTACTTTGCTCCTAATCGCTCTACTCTGCTCTGTTTTCCTCCTCATCGCTCTACTCTACTGTGTTATGCTCTTCATCGGCTCTGCTTTGCTCCCCGACGCTCTACTTTGCTCCTCATCGCTTTACTTTGCACGGCTTTGCTCCTAATCGCTCTACCTTGCTCTGGTTTCGTTCTCATCGCTCTACTCTACTGTGTTATGCTCTTCATCGGCTCTGCTTTGCTCCCCGTCGCTCTACTTTGCTCCTCATCGCTTTACTTTCCTCGGCTTTGCTTCTAATCGCTCTGCCCTGCTCTGTTTTCCTCCTCATCGCTCTACTCTACTGTGTTATGCTCCTCATCGGCTCTGCTTTGCTCCCCGTCGCTCTACTCTCCTCCTCATCGTTTTACTTTGCACGGCTTTGCTCCTAATCGCTCTACCCTACTCTGTTTTCCTCCTCATAGCTCTACTCTACTGTGTTATGCTCTTCGTCGGCTCTGCTTCGCTCCTCATCGCTCTACTTTGCTCCTCATCGGCTCTGTTTTGCTCCTCATCGCTCTGCTTGGCTCCTCGTCGGCTCTGCTTTGCACCACGCTCTGCACTGCTCTGCACTGATTCTCTTCGCTCTGCTCTGCTCCGCCTGGCTCCGCTCGGCTCGTCGCAGCTGCGAGGATGGATGCCGCGAAACGAGCAGGCCGCAATTCCGGCAAACAACCTCGGGCTCGCAAACACCTGGCCGCCCCCTGCTCGCGGGCCGGTGCCACGCAAAACCTCCCCACGATAAACGTACTTCCGAGGATGCGTTTGACTTGCAATTTAATTTGCCGCGGTTCACGGCGATAATCAGGTCGCTTTCATCCGAACGTCGCGCCGACGTTCTTCGTTAAACGCAGGGGCGCCGGCGACAGCCCTTCGAAAATTCTCTGCCGCGTCAAACCATTCCCTATCAAGCGATTTGCCAGGCAATCAGCCTTCACAGAAACACACGCTCTCTCTCTTTCTCTCTCGGTCCTGGTAAGTTGCTTCGAGCACAACCGTGCCCGAGATTGCGGCAAAGCGTTTTCAAAAAGGAGAGGCGCAGCTGATCCTAGACTGCCGAATCGCTCCAAGTTCCAGCAAAGCATCAGCCAGCCGGATTATCTCACGAGAGAACTTCGCCAACCTGACACACCCGATTTTCTTTTTAACTCCGCAGACTCGCGAGCAACCCCGGTAAAAGGATCAGGCGAATTCTGTTAGCGCTCGTTTTTGCGCTTCCCTCGGTTGCCGTGTGTCTTGGAAACTAAGTCAGTGGCCGCGAGTGTTTCTTGATGTTGAGTTCTAGACCGTGGGCGGCTCGCCATTCCTTAGGCTGGTAAATGACATTGTGCTAACGTTGTAACAATGCCCGACGACGGATTCATACGTTGGCTTATTGTGAACGCGTCTTAACTCTTTGGATGCACGTTTTATTATGTTACGGATTTCACCATGATATCTGACAATGACTCAGACTTTTCGGCGGTTTACATAAGCTTTTTGACAATTTTTAGGCAATGATCATAGTCAAGCCCTACTAACAAGTCTCTCGCCCCTCAATTCTAAAATATTCCATGTCAGTTAAGCGAGTTAATGAAGCGTGTTGAAAATTGTTTATTCAAATGGCATTTATTTAAATAAATACGATTTTTCGTGTTATATCATTCCGAGAAATTGTTCAATTAATGTTGCCAGAAATTTGTTCGTCTTCCATCAGATCCTCCGACGTTGTGCAACTTCATAAATATCCAGTTTCAGATATTATGATTTTCTTATAATTAACAAAGTATACAATTTAAAATGCTCCCTCAGTTTTGCGACATGGAAAATGGTAAGACTGTTCCCGATATAAGTAATTGCTCAAGATAAACATCTTGTTACATAGACCGTTTATTTTGAAAGTGGTGTAAGTCCATTTTTGAAAAAACTGAGATATCACGTAATTCATGCTTAATTTAATGTAAATAAAATTAAATAAAAAAAACAAGAGAAAATGGACTTACAAAACTTTCAAAATAAACGGTCCACATACCTAATTCGATAAATTTCGAAAATTCAAAAGACCAGTTTTCGAAGAACAGTTCTCAGAATCTCGATCGATTGAGAAAAACAAAAATTAAACTAGAGGGCTATTGTTGCTCGCTCGCTACGCTCGCTCGCGAGTAGGGTTGTTTTTGCTTGCTCGCTTCGCGAGCTCGCGGATAGGACTGCTCTTGCGAGAGGGTTAGTGATACGCATGGCTAGTAGGGCCTACTGATATTAATGTTTTTTATTTGGTGTGTGACTCTCCAAGAGTCACACAAAGAACTTCCCGATTCGTTACTCCTTCGCCAACATCGCTAACATCGTTTTTTTTTTGTACTTTCATCGATATTCTCCCAAAATGTATTCTTGGGAGTAGAGATGATAAATTCACTGTTGCATTGGAATAACTTTCGATTATTCCAAGCGGTAACACTAGCATCAGCTAAAAAAAAAAATTTTTTTTTAATCTAAAAAAATTTTTTTTATGTAATTGCGTTTGGTTCTTTGGTGGAAAATTTTCGTCCTCCCTTATAAATTGCATTGTAGAATCAACTCTTTTCGAAAAAAAACTAAAAATCTAAAAAACTACTTGACCAATATGGACCAAAATCTAATCAGCTCTAAGTTACGACGGGGCACATCGATTGCATCATTCATCATCCTGATCGCGTTGTTACTTTTTCTGAAAACGTTAACGAAAAATTTGATTACATAGAAACGGCCATACGCACACACACACACACACACACACACACACACACACACACACACACACACACGCGAACATTTTGCTGAAAATAGTCTAAAATGACTGCAATGACCATGAAACGTGAAGATCTGCTAAAAAATCAATTTTCGATTTTCGGGGTAATTACAATAACTTCCCTATAAAATCGGGAAGTTAATAATTATCACCTTCCAAATAATTTAATTTTTGTTTTTCTCAATAAAAAGCATTCTGAATGTCGATTAATTTAATACTACAATTAATGTTATCGGCGCACTGGTTCGATCAATTGGAAAATAAGCAAATTTGCAAAAATATCACATGAAATTTAATTCAACGTTTCGGTCTCAATTTAGACCATTTTCAAGAATAGAAAATTTCAGTATTGCGTCTGTAACAATTAATCAAAGACATTTTTGAATGGTTAGGCAAACGTGTTTTCACACAAGCAGAAAGTAAAAAAGGGGATCTGAACTCAAAAAGTGTGTAAAAACTCACATGCTTATAAAAAAAAAGTATTAATTTAAATTCCTAAAGGTTACGGAACAACATGTTGGTTCCATGCCGGTGACATGCGGACTGAGTAAACCGTGAAGATTTGAACTGAAAACGAATCGAAGAATGAAGATCTCTGTATTGGCTAATCGATAAATGGCGGCAAATATGAATCTTTTGAACTCACTCAAACAAAACTGCAGTTGTTGAAATACCAATACGAAAATTGGTATTAAATTAATCGACATTCAGAATGCTTTTTATTGAGAAAAACAAAAATTAAATTATTGATTAAATTATTATTAAATTATTTATTAAATTATTAATTAAATTATTATTAATTATTAAATTATTTATTAAATTATTTATTAAATTATTAATTAAAGAATTATTAAATTATTAATTTTTGTTTTTCTCAATAAAAAGCATTCTGAAAGTCGATTACTTTAATACCAATTTTCATATTGGTATTTCAACAACTGCAGTTTTGTTTGAGTGAGTTCAAAAGATTCATATTTGCCGCCATTTATCGATTGGCCAATACAGAGATCTTTGTTCTTCGATTCGTTTTCAGTTCAAATCTTCACGGTTTACTCAGTCCGCATGTGAGTAACTGGCATGGAACCAACATGTTGTTCCGTAACCTTTAGGAATTTAAATTAATATTTTTTTTTATAAGCATGTGAGTTTTTACACACTTTTTGAGTTAAAATCCCCTTTTTTACTTTCTGCTTGTGTGAAAACACGTTTGCCTAACCATTCAAAAATGTCTTTGATTAATTGTTACAGACGCAATACTGAAATTTCCTATTCTTGAAAATGGTCTAAATTGAGACCGAAACGTTGAATTAAATTTCACGTGATATTTCTGCAAATTTGCTTATTTTCCAATTGATCGAACCGATGCGCTGATAACATTAATTGTAGTTTACACCCCCTAAAGGCATCCAGTCGTGTTTCGGTGAAAAAATCTGAAAATCGTAGGACGTAGTTCGGTGCGAAGTCCAACGACGAGAACGTGCGATTCCTAGAACAGATCAGGATATGATCTATATTTTTCATATTCTGTTCAGTACCATGTTCCTGTTGCGTTCGGATCAATTTCCACTGCCGCGACTCGCTTATCGACACCGTAACAAGCGTGACAAACGTGACAAGCGCGATTAACGTTTCTCGAGAAGTTTGTTTCACGTGTTTCGTAACAGCGGATTTGTGGTGATCGGAAAAAAACAGAATTAGAAAACCTTGTTCGCCCAAAAGATTCGTACAAGGGATGCTCCAGACGAGGTGAGTGTTGTGCGTTGGGGAAAGTCAGTTTTATTCGGAGAAAATCGAAATTGAAGGTAACGAAGTTGGACATTTCACTCTTCGAATGGAGAGGAAATAAAAGACGGCGATGCCAAGCAACGCGTCGTGTTACACATTAATTTGTTGGCGGTTTCAGTTGACTTCGATATGTTTTGATTAAATTTCTGGTTTCCGGGAATCCTGGCCTTATCGCGTGCCGCTCGTTTTCGACAGTTCTTTTCCTGCATTTAGTTATGATAAACCTTGTCACACTTGGGTCCTCCAGATTTTCGAATTCGTCGAACATCTACAGGTAACCAGAAATCTCATTTCTTCACGGCTCATGGTAGGTAATATTATTATGTAGTTCACGATTCGGTGCAGATTAGGTGAACGTAATTGGATGAACACAACATGGCTCATCCGTCGAATCCACGGCTAATGAATCGTGTCGTTGACGCGGTGGTGCATCTGGGCGAGGGTAAAGGATCTACTGCTCGAGATGTTCTTGACTTTCTACGGTATTCTTCGAAGAGCGCGCAGAGAAACCTGACAATGCAGGTAACATTATGATTTTCGTAACAATTCAATTATTCGAGAACCCCTTGGAACAATCATTAGTAGACTGCGGATTGTATGCATCTGTGACGAAAACGGGTAAGCACAATTTAAAGCAGTGGACATGTTAAGGATGTTCTGGAGGTACAATGGGAGACAAAAGTACAAGAAATTCGAAATCCATCAATATATTAGCAATGAAAGCCATTCACGAGTATATTTTGCATGAAACTTTTGCGAATACTGTACCCTCTGTAACTATATTCAGTGGTCTACACTAGGGTGGACCTTATTTTTTGACCAAACAATTTTTTCCTGGGCACCCCCCAGAATTGTGACAACTGTTGAGAAAATGATCTGGAAAAAATTTGGGGCCGATTGGATCATAGGAAACCGGCGCTCAACGAATTTGAAAATTTTTTTTTTTAAATCTTAACATAAATATACGTTGTAATATATCGTTGAATTTGTCTTCTTTTTCTCTGAAAGAATCCATATATAGCATAATCAGTTGTTAATAGAAAAAACATCCGTGACCTTGAAAACTTGAAAAAATGACCTTGAAAAAATTTTTTTTCTCTGATGCTATATTCACCTCGTTATATACTACAACTTTTGTTTGAAGAGTTTTTTCATATATACATAACTGACAGAGATATTAAATAAATCCATTAATACGCTCCAATCTACAATTCACAATTTTTGAACGCTACGCGATATTTCGAATCCTCGTGCGTTGACGTCGAATAGATGTTCGATTGATAATTAAGTCGTCTAGATCATGATTAAGAGCTTGTGCTGTTGCTGTTATTATACGAACAGCATCACGATCGCTTACTTGGCACTTGTCAAGTGTTGCAACAAGTTTATCCGTAATGAACTCTTTTTGACCACGTCTCTTTTTAGGGTTGCTTGGACCAGGTTCATCCACAGGAATATCAATTTCAATATTGTCATCCTGACTTGACACGTTCTCTTCTTCGCTGAAGGATGATATTTCCATTGTCTCACCTACATTTAAAAGATATCAACATATAAATAAAGATTAAAGAATATTTATATCTAAGATAATGATCAATATTTTGGCTTTTAAAAATAAACTGCAAAAGAATATATACCTGGCACAGAGTCTGCCTTATACTTTGCTAGTCTAGATTCTTCTTGCTCCTGTCGCAACGCTTTTCTCAGTTCTTTTCGATATAATGCACGATCCGCTCCAATCATAGAACCAGGACGTCCCCGTTGCCGTTGACTTAACAGAAACAGTTTGTCTTCCTCTATTTGAATCGTTTCTAATGCATCCGCATGTGCAATATCAAAAAGATCTTCCAGTTTGTCGACAAATTCCTTTTCACGATCTTCTTGAATTTTAGTACGGCGTTCGCAATTTTTATGCAAGCTCACCCATTCTTTATACAATGATTCCAATTTTTCGATGCAATTCTTAAATACTTTCATGGGAATTTTGGCTTTCTGCCAAAACACTTGAACTTCCTGGATAACTAAGTGAGCACTACCGCGAACACTCAATTTCACATTGCGCAAATTGTGAAATATCACTCTTAAAACTTGCCCGTTGGAAGGCAATTTTGCACCTATAATTTGGGTTTCTGCGTGCCCGAGTAAAAATCATTTTTTCCTCGTACCTTCCATTTGAAATTTACTTTCACCACGTATTTGAATGTCACCACGCCGAAGACTCAGAACCAGAACGTACTGTTCTCTTAACTGTTTGCTCGCGGACGCGTCGGTTCACGAATTTGTTCGAGTGCTTGGACTGAACTGAATGTGAACTTGACTTTCGTGGCTCCTCTATGGATCGAGAGGGCGGCTTTTTACCGATTGTCATAAGCAGAAGATACCCTGATTGGTTTGCTGGATTTTGGATTTTCCAATCAGGACACCTTTAGTTGTTCAAGTCTTCTACCGATGATTCTAAGGGAGGTGTTAAAATTCTAAAAAATATATGAATTAACTATTTAAGAAACTGTAGTATTATCAGAAATACAACTATTATATATTTTAGATAAAATTTAAAATGTATCTTAAACACCTGGGTACTTTGGTTCATCTTTCTTCTACAAGAGTATTTACGAACGTTTAAAATAAACTCTATTATATCTCTGTCAGTTATGTATATATGAAAAAACTTTTCAAACAAAAGTTGTAGTATATAAGGAGGTGAATATAGCATCAGAGAAAAAAAATTTGTCAAGGTTATTTTTTCAAGTTTTCAAGGTCACGGATGTTTTTTCTATTAACAACTGATTATGCTATTAAAAAAAAAAAATTTTTCAAATTCGTTGAGCGCCGGTTTCCCATGATCCAATCGGCCCCAAATTTTTTCCAGATCATTTTCTCAACAGTTGTCACAATTCTGGGGGGTGCCCGGGAAAAAATTTTGCAAAATAATTTTCTTCAAGTATAGCTAAGGTCCACCCTAGTCTACACTTGTCGCGTTTCCATGCTAGTAAGAGACAACACGATAAATTTGACGTTTTGTAACAGTTTATAATTTTTTTGCTCTGTAACTGTTTAGTGAATCCTAATAAATTTTGAACATAATTAATTATATAATTTTTACTACATATAAAAAAAACTGGAGTTTCTAGTTGCGTTTTTTCAAGGTTTAAATAGAGTTTGAAGTGGAATTTTATGAATTCTCCATAAGAAGACGTGTTAAAATGTGCAAACTTTAAGTTGCTATAATTCTTAAACGGTGCAGTGAATCGATCCCAAACTTTGGTAATTGCATTCATTTAGTAAGAATTATATTTTGCCAAATTTTCAAAAATTTTGTTGCGTTTTTATATACCTCCAGAACATCCTTAAAAAGATTTCAGCGTATTGGTTTCAGCTTAATCAGATAATTAAACGAAGGAAATTTTTATTTCGTTCCTGTGTCTTGCAATCAATGCAAACATTTTGTATTTTGCATAAAGATCCCCAGTCCAATCATTCTCTATTTATCAATTTTTCTGAAGCACACTGTCGGGATGAGAGGATATTTTTTTCAAAATGTCTTACACCCTAAACATTTTTTATTCGACTTTCTTAATGAATTAGTACAAAACGTTGATATTGATTCTAATCATAATAGCCGTGTTCAGAAGCATTAGGACGATATAAAAATAAAAGGAAACCATTTTTCGAAAATGTTTAAATGACGTTTCTCAAGGAGGTTTTCAGAAAATCATTTCTTAAGTTTGTTGTAGGAAATACTAAGGATATTCTAATGAATTATCGATTACATTAGTAGCGTTTGGAATTTTGCACTCCTAAATCGGCCGTTTTCCCCACCGTACGGCGTTTTCATCCCGGGGATCGTTTTTCAGCAGGAACAAAATTATTCCCTTATTCATCGCATGTGTGGAGAGTTCCAATTTGTTTTTTAATTTTCGGGTTGCAGTGGTAGAACCGCGAATTCTCACTCCGCGGATTTCATTAATTATACGGTGCTTCGCTCGCAAAAATCGCTCGCTAATCTGCAAGGTTCTCGCTTCAAGGTTGCAGGCAGTTGTCAAAGTATTCCAAGTATTCGAGGAACTTGTGAACGATCTAGTAATCGATGAA
The DNA here is from genome assembly GCA_933228785.1 of Lasioglossum pauxillum. Classification (NCBI taxonomy): domain Eukaryota; kingdom Metazoa; phylum Arthropoda; class Insecta; order Hymenoptera; family Halictidae; genus Lasioglossum; species Lasioglossum pauxillum. Next base: position 38,993,148 of record OW121705.1, on the reverse strand, counting down.
ACGCAGCGGCGCGGCGCGGCTGGCATTCTCGGTACACGGTTTTTCGAACATTCTCTTTCTTGTGAACATTTTCATAGACGATACAGGCTACCCCCGGGAGAAAGTATTGGAGAAAAACTTTGGTCAGTCGTAATTTTTTACTGTAACGCTTTAACAAGAAATTCAGAAAAATTCTATTATTTCTATTATTTAACATTACGTTATGTTGTAATGAAATTTTGAATCAACTGAGTTTATGTGTTATTTGAACCATTTTACCATTCAATTTTGTCCTCAAGACATGTAACCATTAAAATTTAATGTATCTTTGAAAACAACAGAGATAGTTTTCGGGTGAAAATGTTAGGTGACTCAATTGTAACTGTAATAACAATTGCGTGCAAACAATTAATACGAAACGTCTGCAGATTTCATTGAGCGAAATGTCCCGAAAAAGGTCTAAAAATGGCACTCTGACGGAGAATGGTCCGTTAACGTGTACCGTGGAGAGCCTATGCAGGAGAATTTTCACAGAGGGACCATATTTCAGGTTCACCGAGCTTTGAAGCACGCTGTAAACGCTGGTCTTCTGCGGCACAGAAGCGGTCGTTACAAGGCGCTGTTCACGTTAAATCCGGCACCGGTTAAGCAGCCGGTGAATGAGACTAACGATGAAAAATCGGTCGGTGGATCGACCACTCTCGACGTGGAGCACCAGCCGTCCAGGAAGGTCAGCTCGGATCGCAAAGAGAACACCAGGTATTCACACGATACTCACCCTTGTCTAATTACACTGCCAACGCATTCGGGAACTTTACACGCGACGCGGCACTGCGATCCAATTAATATCCCCAGCGATAATACGGTTACGCAAGTTTCTGTCCTCTTAAAACGATGCTAACTACCGGGGACGTGGTTAACATTGTCGGAGTTGGCAGTGCCGCGCAGAACCAGCCTAACGGAATATGTGAGGACCACGCTTTAGTCAACGCTTCTACAACGTTCGATCACATCATGGTCGTTCGACTTTTTCTGTCGGATCGAGAGGCAGAGAGTTGTAACGTTCGGAAAAAATTAACCCTTTGCACTCGGAGCTATTTTAACTCGAGAATTATACATTTCTTCCGACCTAGAATGTTGTTCATTTTATGGATATCAAATTGATATACAGGGTGTCCCAAAATTCGTGAATTTCCCGAAAGGGGGTGGTTCCTGAGACCATTTCAAGCGACATTTTCCTTTGCAAAAATGTTATCTGCAGCTTTGTTTAGGAGTTATTAACGAAAAACACGGACCAATCAGATCGCAACCTAGACGCGAGTTTCCACAGTCGGCCCGGCGCGCCAACTGTCTATTGGCCGACTGTGTCAACTCGCGTCTAGGTCGCGCTCTGATTGGTCCGTGTTTTTCGCTAATAACTCCTAAACAAAGCTGTAGATAACATTTTTGCAAAGGAAAATGTCGCTTGAAATGGTCTCAGGAACTACCCCCTTTCGGAAAATTCACGAATTTTGGGACACCCTGTAGTACAATTAGTTCCCAACATATTTAATAATGTAAACAATATTTTGAATGACGCTACAACAACTTGTAGTGGTGACACCTGAATTTCTGAGCCACCACTCGAGTGCTAAGGGTTAACGTAAAAAATTATACATTCATATTTTTGATTCTTCATGAATCAAACTTTTACCATTATATTCGTCTCGTTTTTCTAATTGAAATGACGCCAAACGCGATATATACTCTATCAAACAAGAGAGCAGTACCACGTGAAGACCAGTTTTCGTTCGTATTTGCGCACCTTCGCCCTAATAGGTTCAAGAAAGTGGGGAGTGGATAGTGGATTGAGAGATGATAGGCTCGCTGCCCCTCCAACATCTTCCAAGCTGCGCGCAACGGTACTGCTCTCTCGTTGGATATAGAATAGTTACGATCACGTTAAGAATTCGTGTATCTCTGCCGTAAATGTGAAATCCAAAAAATCGCTTGTTATACAAGTAATTATGTTATTATTAGACTGCGGATCTTTAAGGAAAATAAAAATTTTCTGCATCAGTTTTAAAAATCCCAGGCCAAGGAAAAAGTTGTTTCATTATTTAATAATTGTAGTGGGTTGAAAATAATACATTAGTGTTTCGAAATTCTCTTCGCCTCTAATCTTTTTCAAATTGGACTTAAGGTGAAGTGCCCTAAGTCTGGACAGTCCAAAAGAGATACCTAAATCTGGACAATTGAATTTTCATAGTAAAATCAGTAATTAAGAGATTAAATAATTATATTATATATTCTGAGGCTTTAGCTACAAGTAGGTGTGAATATTATTTCATTAAGACATCAATTGAAATTTAAAAATGAATTCAAAGTTCATCTGAAAACAGTATACAAAATAGTCTATTTACATGCGAATCATGTGCATTTATAGTTCGAACTTTTGTTAGAAAAAAAGATATAATTTAAGCCCTCAGACAAAAAATAATTATCACGCATAATAATATTGATATTTTAAAATAAATTGGCAATCAAACTTAACGTAAATAATAATTATTAATCCAAATATTAGATGTCCAAGATTAGGACTGTTTTCAAATATAAGTACTCCATACTGGGACGCGATGACAGTAGCTGTCCCACTCTAAGCTTATACGCAATGTGCTTACGCCTGAAGCCGGACACGTGTTCGTGAATAAAATCAACGCATTGTTTGCAAATTATTTAACTACATGTACGTATAATTAGTCTTCTATTAGCTTGAATAACGTATGTAGAAAATGTATTCCGGTTGTGACGTTGATAATACTTTATGTTTACATCTTAAATCTATCAGTATTACTACCTAACCTTAAAAGTTGTATTATGACAAGTTTTATTAAAACAATAAATGAAAATAAATATATATTTGGTTAAATAATACAATACTATAATCTGTGATAAGAATACTACATATTACGCAAAGCATCTTCTATTCGTCATGCGCAACAGCGCCACCAACCAACGTTTTAGGTTATGTTCGCTCAATCAACTCGTAAATTGAATTTGTCCCGATATAGGCTTTACTTCTGTCCAGGTACTAGCTTAGATTGGATTTAATATGTCCAACTATAGATTTGAATTATTCTTGTTGATACAATTAAGATATTAACCGAAACAATGATTTTTTAATTTTAAATTACTTTACAAACTCTGAACTGTATGTTAAAACTCTTAAGAAATTGTTCTTGTTTATTTAAAGTGATAAAATTTAAAATAGAAAAACATTTAGGCATAGGGCACTTCACCTTACCCATTTTTGTTGTAAATACATAAAATCCGCAGTCTAGTTATTATAAACGTTTGGTATTATTTTTACCTGAAAAATGAGACGAATACGTACGGTAGAAGTTTCATCTACGAAAACCAAAACTAAGAAAGTTTGATTTTTGACTTTCAAAGGCTGAGCTGGCACGAGTCTTTCGATGTTTGTTCTTGTTTCTTTTTCAATCGCTATCCTTCTCTACGCTCGACACTATAAAGAATGTAGTACCTCTTCCGAAACTGTCGCTCGACAGACCCGAAGATACGACAGTTACGGAGAGAACACTGTACGAAGCAAATGTCGCGTCGAATTGCTTGAAATAATGAATTCTCGTGCATTGTACAAAAGATATTTTAATTAAAAGTACGAATACATATCGAATAAATATTTCCAAGTATTCGTTTATGTGCAACTGAGAAACGAAATAGATCTTGAAACACTGTTGGCTTAAACAAAGGTGTTTCAACGACCATTTCCACTACTTTGTGCGCGAAACGTGCCCACCTCAGGCGGTGTACGGGCACAAACGGATTACGTAGAATGAGAAGTTCACTTCGTACCTTCATGAACTTGTTTAGAGGGAAACGTAAGAAGCCACGGCACGGAAGGAAGCACAAACGCAGCCGTAGCCGTAGCCGTATAAGAAGACGAAGACACCGGAGCGAATCCAGCAATAGCCCGATGGAAGACACGGGACCGGTTCGAAAGTACAAGCACAAAGACAATGGGCAGAGAGATCAGTCACCGCGACGTAGGATCTCCGATGGCAACACGAAAGCTGATATCGGGAGCTCATCTTCGAATCGCCGAAGAGGTAAGACTCGGGCGAAAGACGAGGACTACTCTTCCGATATGTCGGACAGTGATTACGAAGATAGGAAACCTAAAGGTAAATATACGAAATATTCTGCAGAAAATTATTTATATCAACCAATACGCCGTGTTTCCTCAGCAAAGAAAAACACCGCGCTACGTCAAGAATGTAAATCCAGCGAAAGCGGAAAGGTGAGCAGAAGGTCCTGTTCGCGAAATCGAAGTCCGCAACGACAAAAATCGCAACAGCTGCAGCCTAAGCGATCTCACGAGGATGTGAAACGCAACAAAACAGATGCCGAAGGTCACAGGACTGACGATCAAAACGATTTACCCCAGCAGGATATGGAGAACGAGCACGCGCCTGATAACAGCGCGAGCGGCAGCACATTGTAAAATTGCTCGTCCTTACGAAACACAGATTAATAATTAAAATCCTTCGTGCACCTCGAGCGCTGTATATGAAATATTGTACTGTGAGGATTGTTTTAGGTTCCTTTGTATAATTATATCATTACTGAATACAGTACATTGTTGGTCCTTTACCCATTGTCGATAGAAACGTCTTTTTACCACGCTTATATTAGCTTGCCGTGTCGTTATTGTATGCGTCAAATCTTGTAATCGAATTTTAAACCACTTCCCGATGAGGAACGTACAATATCAGGGTTAAATTGCATCTACCGATTTTTGTAACGAATGCATAAAATCCGCAGTCTAGCAAATATGAAACGTTTGTCCTCGTAAATGAATTAAGTGAAACGTAAAAGTGGAAATAGTGAGAAAAATGTGAAAGAAGTGCTGGGCAGGTTGGTGAACACCGACGCACACACTATCTAATTTTCTCCTGAGAACGTTGAAAGGGGTTGGTGAATGTGCTGCTTTGAAAGATGTTTAACCGAAGAGTCGCAGCGGCGGGCAACGCGAAAACGAAAATGAAAAGAAAGGGAATCGGAGAAAGCGTAAAAAGCCGGCTCGGTAGAAGCTTTCGAAGTCGCGCGATAGGTAACTCGCAGAGAGAAAAAAGGAAGGAGAAGGAGGAGGACGAAGGCAGCCGTTGTTGATCAACAAATAAAGGAGGTCTGGATAGGCGGCAGAGGTCGATCGGAAGATATTCTTATCTTCGCGACGCCCCTTAATGGTCTACCGAGTTGCAATAGCTCTTCGTTTCCCAGCTTTTCTTTTTCCGTGTACACAATTCAACGCGGCGGAAAAATTACGCTCGTTGGAGGCGGGATTATCACAGAGCAATTTTACCGACACTTGCACCGCCGTCGTCGTCATCGTCGTGGTTTTATTTCGCGAGCCGAACAATGGCTTCGGTATTTGAGAGTTCACGATATTAGCACGGCCAGGAAATTTTTCTGGCGAATAATCACAGGTCGGCTTGTGCCGCGAACAGCCTCCGCGAGTTCTAGAAAGTTGTTTTTACCTGCCCGTGGAACAATGCGTGTACAACGTACACGGAATATGCCGATCGTTGGAAAACGGGCCGGGTAATAAATGCGATTCGCGAAACCGTCCTACTAACACGCGCATTTCATACCTTTACCTTCGCGAGACCCTCGAGATAATAGGATTTCTGCGTTCTATAAAATTTTAAGGGATCATCGTCGAACACGTTTTAACGTGGGATGGCTAAAATCCTTTTGCCTGGAGCTAATTGCCATGAAAAATTCACTGTCAGCCGTTCTATTCAAGCGATGTGACGGCGGATACTTAACTTGAAATATTGGGTAGTAAACCATCCGTGTTACGTTGGCGCAAAGTATGACAACTTTCGATCTTTAAACCAAGTGATGGTCTGAAAGGATACTCACAAATATTTTACCACGTTTTTATTAGCTGGCTTTCTTGTCTGTCTGTTTGTCTGTGTTCGGTACAAATTTTGCATATTGATTTTAAACTAACTTCCCGATGAGCTAGAGACCAGAAATTTTAAACATAGCTCAGAACTGAATGACTATGCTATATATTTTAAAAAAAGTTTTTTAAAAGCTTATGCGTTTAGGAGATATAAACTATTAAATTTAACCGTTACACCTCCCCGCGCAACGCTCGGTAGTACGTGATCGCGTTCAGCGATCCCCACCTTGCGCGACAGCACTCCCTACTCCACTACGCGTTCCCACTCCACTGACCCTCATCGCCCCGAAGGAGCTCAGTGTGCGTTCGACCAGGGTTACGCCACCCTGTGGCGGCCGAAATGACATCAAAGTTTAAGAATTTTTTTCTCCCAAAGTATAAATGTGACCATTTTTTTATTACGATATATGGTTAGGGCATACATTGAAGGTTATTCTGTAAAAATGTCACAAAAAAATATTAAAAAATGGCCGAGTTATCCGTTTTCGTATACAGCTCCTCCGTCGAAACACGTGTAGACGGTGTCACGGATTGTGATGCTCAGGGTTATGTGAAACAAAAATCTCATGATTTTCTTGTTCCTAGATAAATTATCTATCGTGTGGCATGGGATTTTTTTGATACGATATCCCAATTAAATGTTGTTAATGTTATCGATCGTAAGATTGTTAAAACAGATAAAGTATTGGTGATTTCGGCGCAACGGTTCGATCAATTATACACGAAAAAGCAATTTTACAAGTTAATTTAAACTTTCAACGTTTCGATCCCTATGTGGATCCTTCTCAAGAAAGGAGAAAAAACTGCGTCTGAAAATATGAAAAATAAAAACAGTTGAAAGTTTAAATTAACTTGTAAAATTGCTTTTTCGTGTATAATTGATCGAACTGTTGCGCCGAAATCTCCAATATTTTATCTGTGATATCCCAATTGTTTATAACAAATTGAATTTTCATTTTCATTTTCCTCGCATTTGTACAAAAATGGTTTTTTCTTAAAACTTCTATACGATAGATAATTTATCTAGGAACAAAAAAATCATGAGTTTTTAACTTCCCGATTCATAGGGAAGTTACTGTAATTACCCCGAAAATCGAAAATCGATTTTTTAGTAGATCTTCACGTTTCATGGTCATTGGAGTCATTTTAGACTATTTTTATCAAAATGTTTGTATGTGTGTGTGTGTGTGTGTGTGTGTGTGTATGTGTGCGTATGTCCGTTTGTATGGTATCAAATTTTTCGTTAACGTTTTCAGAAAAAGTAATAACGCGATGAGGATGATGAATGATGCAATCGAAGTGCCCCGTCGTAACTTAGAGCTGATTAGATTTTGGTCCATATTGGTCAAGTAGTTTTTTAGATTTTTAGTTTTTTTTCGAAAAGAGTTGATTCTACAATGCAATTTATAAGGGAGGACGAAAATTTTCCACCAAAGAACCAAACGCAATTACATAAAAAAATTTTTTTTCTTAATTTTTTTTTAGATTTAAAAAAAATTTTTTTAGATTAAAAAAAAATTTTTTTTTTTAACTGATGCTAATGTTACCGCTTGGAATAATCGAAAGTTATTCCAATGCAACAGTGAATTTATCATCTCTACTCCCAAGAATACATTTTGGGAGAATATCGATGAAAGTACAAAAAAAAGACGATGTTAGCGATGTTGGCGAAGGAGTAACGAATCGGGAAGTTCTTTGTGTGACTCTTGGAGAGTCACACACCAAATAAAAAACATTAATATCAGTAGGCCCTATTAGCCATGCGTATCACTAACCCTCTCGCAAGAGCAGTCCTACCCACGAGCTCGCGAAGCGAGCGAGCAAAAACAACCCTACTCGCGAGCGAGCGAAGCGAGCGAGCAACAATAGCCCTCTAGTTTAATTTCAGATTAACACGTCTACACGTGTTTTGACGGAGGAGCTATGCAAGAAAACGGATAACTCGGCCATTTTTAAATATTTTTTTGTGAAATTTTTACAGAATAACCTTCAATGTATGCCATAATCATATATCATAATCAAAAAATTGTCACATTCATACTTATGGAGAAAAAAATTCGCAAACCTTGATGTCGTTCCGGCCACCCCGGGCTGGCGTACCTCTTAAATAATTTTTATTAGAGAATCTTTTTCACCGAATTTCACTACAGCGAAACTTGGAATATTCTACTATATATTTTAAGTATATTCGGGGAAAAAACCTTACATGTCTGGTACTCGAAGAACAACCTGTACTATACGTGTGCCAGCGAACGATAAGGGTGTAAGAAGATAGGAAACACGTGCAGTATAGGAAATGCATTGACTCGATGTCTCGCGACACGTCTGAAACGAGCGTAACGCAGGATCGATGAGTCTCTCGACGAATCTTACGGGATGATCAATAAAAAATAGCCGGATGAAGAGTGCAAATGGTCGTGTACTAATAAACGTGTCGCAGATAGGGTCGAATGGAGAATGGAAATTCGTTTTCAGCGGACGCGATCGCGGTGTCTTTTTTTCCTCGAGTGGTCGCAGTTTTAACACCCGGGCCGATGGCGGCTATACGACCGTCCTTTACGAGAATTTTTCTAACTCGGACCCGCCGGAAGCCTCGAAGCAAAATATTTTTCAACGTAGTCGCATCGGCTAAAGCTTTCCGCTGTTTATCGGTTTAGCCAATGGCGTTTCCACCGCTGCCGGAAACTTCCCTTCGACGCGGAGTATGCGACCTGCTCGTCATCCTCTTCGCAAACCGTATATCACATCAGCTCCTCAGACAATTTTTATGTCGTCCATAACACCTAATGCGAGGGAATGTATCTGCTGGAACGAGCTCATGATATTGTCAGATAACCGAAATGCCACGCCTGTTTATTTTACGCTGTAGCAGATACACGTTCAGCAATGCATCTCCTTGGCTTCGAAACGTTCATAAGTGGGTAAATCACCTTTGTTGTCGAAAGAAATCGAACTTTCTGAGGAAGCTAGATTTTACAGCGTTGCCAATCTCTCTGAGCCAGTCAACATTCTTGTTATAAATGTTAAATAATTTTTAACGTGTACAATACAAACATTTTATGTATGAATCTACAATGAATAATTATTTAACTAAAAATAAATTTTTAAAAACACCACGTTTTTAAAACGAACTAAAAAGTATAAAATAAAATTTTAAAAAACGCCACGTTTAAAAACGGACTAAAGAGTATAAAATAATTTGTTCTAGCCCCATACAGATTCCTAACCCCGTACAGATAGTCCTGAAAATTTGTGATTGTGAATTTTGAATAGCTATGAAAATACTTGTAAGATTTAAAACGAAAAACGTGGGACGCAAGATAATACATAGTAAGGAGTGTAGAGAGTAGCTGCCGCTGAGAAAACTCGCAAAACAGTTCATATAATTTGCAGTGCAATAAAATTGTTAGTGATTTAGGTGTTCATGCATCAATTATCTATTGCATGCGCCCCACGTTTTTCGTTTTAAATCTTACAAGTATTTTTATAGCTATTCAAAATTCACAATCACAAATTTTCAGGACTATCTGTACGGGGTTAGGAATCTGTATGGGGCTAGAAAAAATTATTTTATACTTTTTAGTCCATTTTTAAACGTAGCGTTTTTTAAAATTTTATTTTATACTTTTTAGTCCGTTTTAAAAACGTGGTATTTTTTAAAAATTTATTTTTATTTAAATAATTATTTTTACAACTTTATCGAGATGTCTGGAGTCTCAGGACCGATATTTTTAGTTTCCTGAAGCATTGATGGTTAATTTTAAAAATTTTGAAATCGGCAAGCCAGTGACGCGAATCTTCCTTAATTTTACGACTTTATCGAGATCTCTGGAGTCTCAGGACCGATATTTTTAGTTTTCTGAAGTATTGATTCTTAATTTTTTAAATTTTGAAATCGGCAAGCCGGTGGTGCGATCCTTCCCTAATTTTACGACTTTATCGAGATCTCTGGAGTCTCAGGACCGATATTTTTAGTTTTCTGAAGTATTGATTGTTAATTTTTAAAATTTTGAAATCGGCAAGCCGGTGACGCGAACCTTTATTAATTTTACAACTTTATCGAGATCTCTGGACTCTCAGGACCGATATTTTTATTTTCCTGAAGCATTGATGGTTAATTTTTAAAATTTTGAAATCAGCAAGCCGGTGGCGCGAACCTTCCCTAATTTTACGACTTTATCGAGATCTCTGGAGTCTCAGGACCGATATTTTTAGTTTTCTGAAGTATTGATTGTTAATTTTTAAAATTTTGAAATCGGCAAGCCGATGACGTGTTCCTTCCCTAATTTTACGACTTTATCGAGATCTCTGGACTCTCTGGACCGCTACTTTCATTTTCCTGAAGCATTGATTCTTAATTTTTTAAATTTTGAAATCGGCAAGCCGGTGGCGCGATCCTTCCCTAATTTTACGACTTTATCGAGATCTCTGGAATCTCAGGACCGATATTTGTAGTTTCCTGAAGCATTGATTATTAATTTTTAAAATTTTGAAATCGGCAAGCCGATGACGCGATCCTTCCCTAATTTTACGACTTTATCGAGATCTCTGGAATCTCAGGACCGATATTTTTATTTTCCTGAAGCATTGATGGTTAATTTTTAAAATTTTGAAATCAGCAAGCCGGTGGCGCGAACCTTCCCTAATTTTACGACTTTATCGAGATCTCTGGAGTCTCAGGACCGATATTTTTAGTTTTCTGAAGTATTGATTGTTAATTTTTAAAATTTTGAAATCGGCAAGCCGGTGACGCGAACCTTTATTAATTTTACAACTTTATCGAGATGTCTGGAATCTCAGGACCGATGATGTTTTTATTTTCCTGAAGCATTGATTGTTAATTTTTAACTTCCCGATTTTATAGGGAAGTTATTGTAATTACCCCGAAAATCGAAAATCGATTTTTTAGCAGATCTTCACGTTTCATGGTCATTGCAGTCATTTTAGACTATTTTCAGCAAAATGTTCGTGTGTGTGTGTGTGTGTGTGTGTGTGTGTGTGTGTGTGTGTGTGTGTGTGTGTGTGTGTGTGTGTGTGTGTGTGCGTATGGCCGTTTCTATGTAATCAAATTTTTCGTTAACGTTTTCAGAAAAAGTAACAACGCGATCAGGATGATGAATGATGCAATCGATGTGCCCCGTCGTAACTTAGAGCTGATTAGATTTTGGTCCATATTGGTCAAGTAGTTTTTTAGATTTTTAGTTTTTTTTCGAAAAGAGTTGATTCTACAATGCAATTTATAAGGGAGGACGAATATTTTCCACCAAAGTACCAAACGCAATTACATAAAAAAATTTTTTTTTAAATTTTGTTTTAGATTTAAAAAAATTTTTTTTTTAGATTTAAAAAAATTTTTTTTTTTAACTGATGCTAATGTTACCGCTTGGAATAATCGAAAGTTATTCCAATGCAACAGTGAATTTATCATCTCTACTCCCAAGAATACATTTTGGGAGAATATCGATGAAAGTACAAAAAAAAACGATGTTAGCGATGTTGGCGAAGGAGTAACGAATCGGGAAGTTCTTTGTGTGACTCTTGGAGAGTCACGCACCAAATAAAAAACATTAATATCAGTAGGCCCTACTAGCCATGCGTATCACTAACCCTCTCGCAAGAGCAGTCCTACCCGCGAGCTCGCGAAGCGAGCGAGCAAAAACAACCCTACTCGCGAGCGAGCGTAGCGAGCGAGCAACAATAGCCCTCTAGTTTTAATTTTGAAATCGGCAAGCCGGTTGCGCGAACCTTTCTTAATTTTACGATTTTATCGAGATGCCTGACATCTCAGGGCCGATATTTTTATTTTCCTAAAGCATTGATTGTTAATTTTTAAAATTTTGAAATCGGCAAGCCGGTGCCGCGAACCTTTATTAATTTTACAACATTATCGAGATGTCTGGAATCTCAGGACCGATATTTCTATTTTCCTGAAGCATTGATGGTTAATTTTTAAAATTTTGAAATCGGCAAGCCGGTGCCGCGAACCTTCCCTAATTTTACGACTTTATCGAGATCTCTGGAATCTTAGGACCGATATTTTTATTTTCCTGAAGCATTGATAGTTAATTTCTAAAATTTTGAAATCGGCAAGCCGGTTGCGCGAACCTTCCCTAATTTTACGACTTTATCGAGATCTCTGGAATCTCAGGACCGATATTTTTATTTTCCTGAAGCATTGATTATTATTTTTTAAAATTTTGAAATCGGCAAGCTGGTGACGCGAACCTTCCCTAATTTTACGACTTTATCGAGATCTCTGAAGTCTCAGGACCGATATTTTTAGTTTTCTGAAGTATTGATTGTTAATTTTTAAAATTTTGAAATCGGCAAGCCGGTGACGCGAACCTTTATTAATTTTACAACTTTATCGAGATGTCTGGAATCTCAGGACCGATATTTTTATTTTCCTGAAGCATTGATTGTTAATTTTACAAATTTTGAAATCAGCAAGCCAGTGACGCGAACCTTCCCTAATTTTACAACTTTATCGAGATATCTGGCATCGTGTGCTAAAAACAATCGATCGAACGCGGGGAGATCTGTATTACGATACTAGTCCACGCACGGCGTGGAGTACACTAGATAACAGCGCGGAAGCGCTTTCGGCACATTGTGTTCGTAAAAAAGCTACGTGGAAACGTCGTCGATCAGTTTTGAATCGGGAAAAACTATCGGTAATATCGTAAAGCGCAGAGACTTTCTATAAATCCTCGGTATCGTGGCTTTCGCACGATTAGATTTATCACCCCTGTTAAACTGATAGCTGCGGTCACGTTGCTATCAAACACAGCTTGTGTTCACACAACGCCTCTTTAGCACTGTTGCTCGCGGTTACCGCCCCGTTCAATCCATTCACGCTAATTAAGTGCTATCCTGTCGCGTAACTTTTTATTCCAGCAAACTGCCGCTTAAGGGGACATTACACTTTCTCGGGTGAGTAAAATCGAATTTTTAGAAAGTACCCTATATTGGAAAGTATCGTATTTCAATAATATTCTTTGAAAATTTCAGAAGAAAATTCGTAATACTTTCGATGTGTTATAGGCGATTATAACAGGCATAGCTGATTGAACGTAAGTAGATTTTATATGTGAAAATTCGTTTGTCAAAACTTTAAAGGCGTTTTTCTCAAAACAACGTTTCTGTAATCGGCGTGCATGATAACGTAAAAACCATTTAACCGATTGGTCTGAAATTTTAATATGTTCTTCTACTTATGTTATATATTTCTCTATTTTTTTGTAAAGTGTTATAGTAATGTATGCTATATAAACCAAACTAGGTTTACGGCATTAATAAATAAATGTTCTTCTACACAACAATAGCCCCAGTATGGACTAGTATAAATAAGATTGGTTAATTTTTTCCTCAATTTTTACCGTTTCTTTTAAGTTTTACAGTTTTTTATGCTACTTTTGAGTCCACCAACTTTGGAGGTCCACCATTTTGTGAATTTTTGTTCGAACAAAATAATCGTAGTCTATATTTTCTAAGGATAATTCTTTTTTTTCTTCAAACATTCCAGTTAGCCGCACTCGTGCACGCCAGCAGATCAAAATTTTTAAAATTACTTCCAAGAGGCTGGAAGAATGATTATTAAATGATAAATAATCATTAAAAAAATTGTATCAAATTTTTTTTCATATTTGAAGACTTAAGATATATGTAAAAAAAATGACGGACTCAAAAAATGTGTTTTCATTACTTTATCAGTCCCAGAAAAATTATTTAAATCTTCGACCGAGAATGTCTAATGTCCTCTTAAAAGATTTTGCTCGCACATTGCTTAAAATTCTCCACCTACGAGAAGTAATAGCATTCTTATATTTTTCTGATCCGGAGAACCCTTCCAGCTGTAGGAGATTGCGTAAAGCTATTTATTTACTTATTAATGCTTTAAATCAGATGGTTTACTAAACAAATACTTTCGAAATTTTCAAAGAGCATTGTTCAACAAAATTATTAATCCTAGTATTAATTCTACAATGTAATTGCTTAAGAAGGTCGCCAGCCCTTTTCCTGTTTAGAGATTCACTTTTCAGGGATGACGTCTGTGCACCGTACTGACGAATGCGCCAGAATTTATGGTCACGAGGCCAGATTGTTGGGTACGACACGCTATGAAAAGGTCTAATTAATCGACATACTGTGGAAACATTTGTAACATTGCATAGCGGCGTTCGTTCAGAAGAAAACACCCAGATTCAGTCGTCGTTCTTGAGGGAGTGACAACAAGAAAGTAATATTTTTAAAAATTCGAGTAACTGCAAAATAAAAGTTTGGGCTCGGCGAGTTTTACGCGTGCCGGTGATTCCAGTGGTAAGGGGTGAATCACAAGGGCTAATAGAACATTTTCCGGGGCGAACTGATGACTGAAACTTAAGCGAAGAGTACTTCCGTTGGAGGCCCCCGAGATCCTGGAATTAAACATGAAGTTGCTCGAGTAGCTGCTAAGTGGCCAATAAAAATCTCGTTACCAATAGAGACCCGAAATTCATGTCCCATCGTCCCTCAAAAAAGAAAAAAGATAACGTTCCAACATTTTTTTTGTTAGGCGTTGGGCAAGCAGCCCCGACGACGCGGCGGAAGCTTCGTGGTGGCGTGTAATTCACTGAAAAAGTGCCGTGCCGCTGGCTTTATTTCATTTGAAATTAAGAATTCACGTAGATGTCTCTCGAGAAACGGTGGCCGTCGTTGAATTAAAGTTTGAATGTCCCCGTTGGAACTGAGACGTCCTCGTCTCCATTCATTTTTAATCGGTTTTCAGCTAAACAAGATTAAATTGAATGCGGCGTAACACTTTTTTCCCCTGTGTCTCAATCCCCTCTCTCATTAGTCCACTAAAGGAGTTTCGCAACATATGTACTCTTCCATTTTACCTCCTTTCAACTGGTAATTAATTAGCTCAATCAATCGCGTGAATACTGAAATGGTACTTTCCTGTGTTACGAGATTATAGAGGCTGCACTGATTTTAGATTTTTAGCTGGCAACAGACGCAGAAGATTTCTATTTCGCGTGAAGATTCGCGATCTATTTAGGAGGATTTGAAACGTGTGAAACTGAAATGGCACTTTCTAGACTTACGACATTTTACAATAATTTAGAAGCTACACTGAGCATAGATTTTTCTGACAACAGACGTAGAAGATTTTTATTTCGCGTGAAGATTCGCGATCTATTTAGGAGGATTTGAAACGTGTGAAACTGAAATGGCACTTTCTAGACTTACGACATTTTAGAATAATTTAGAAGCTACACTGAGCATAGATTTTTGTTGACAACAGACGTACAAGATTTTTATTTCGCGTGAAGATTCGCGATCTATTTATGAGGATTTGGAATGTGTTTAATTGAAATGGTACTTTTCAGTTTTACGAGAATTTAGGGACTGCACTGATTATAGATTTGTAACTCGGAACAGGCGCAAAAGATTTCTATTTTGCGTGAAGATTCGCGATCTACTTAGGAGGATTTGAAACGTGTGCAACTGAAATGGCACTTTCTAGACTTACGACATTTTAGAATAATTTAGAAGCTACACTGAGCATAGATTTTTGCTGACAACAGACGTGGAAGATTTTTATTTCGCGTGAAGATTCGCGATCTATTTATGAGGACTTGGAACAATTGGAACGTGTTTAATTGAAATGGTACTTTCCAGTTTTACGAGAATTTAGGGGCTGCACTGATTACAGATTTGTAACTTGAAACAGGCGAAAGATTTATATTTTGTAATTTAGTTACAATGTATTTTATAATTGTACGCAATTGCAATTACGAATTACATTGTAATTTAATCGAATGAAGATCTGAATTATACATTACAATATAACTCAATGTAATTCAATTACTTTATAATTAAAATTCCTGGAGTAATTCAATTGTAATTCTACACAACTCTGATTTGAAACGTGTATAACTGAGGAACGATTGAACAAAAATTGATTCCAGTATAGAGTTATAATGAGCTCGTAACGAAATGTTTGTATATGCGTGAAACGTTTAGCAAGATAGGCTCGTTGCATATGGTTGCGTTCAACTTCGTTCCCTTTAATTTCGCACACCGAGACGACATTTCAGGTGGGTCAACGAGAAATTGCATTGCACGCTCGTGAACACAAGATGCATCGTTTGGCCACAACGATCCTCCAGAAAACGAAATCTACCGTCCCCGACAAGATCTCTCTCCCTCTCCCCGTGAAAATGTCGCGGTAAATAATGATACCGACTTTCTTCGCGCTTTTCAAAGGAGACGGTTTCAGTTTATCGCGATGCTCGAGTAGCTTTTGTGTTTTCGCAATACTCCGTGTCACACGGATACACCGACGAAATCAGGGAAACTCGACATCGTCCGTGCGTGTCGCGAGGATGTCGACACATTTAGCTACTTACAATTATGTTTCGTCGACACAGATGAGCATTTGCATTTTGCTAAGTAAGGTGAAGTGCCCTATGCCTGGACAGCATGTTCTTCTATTTTAAATTTTATCACTTTAAATAAACAAAAACAATTTCTTAAGAGTTTTAACATACAGTTCAGAGTTTGTAAAGTAATTTGAAATAAAAAAATCATTGTTTAGGTTAATATCTTAATTGTATTAACAAGAATAATTCAAACCTATAGTCGGACATATTAAATCCAATCTAAGCTAGTACCTGGACAGAAGTAACGCCTATATCGGGACAAATTCAATTTACGAGTTGATCGAGCGAACATAACCTAAAACGTTGGTTGGTGGCGCTGTTGCGCATGACGAATAGGAGATGCTTTGCGTAATATGTAGTATTCTTATCATAGATTACAGTATTGTATTATTTAACCAAATATATATTTATTTTCATTTACTGTTTTAATAAAACTTGTCATAATACAACTTTTAAGGTTAGGTAGTAATACTGATAGATTTGAGATGTAAATACAAAGTATTATTAACGTCACAACCGGAATACATTTTCTACATACGTTATTCAAGCTAATAGAAGACTAATTATACGTACATGTAGTTAAATAATTTGCAAACAATGCGTTGATTTTATTCACAAACACGTGTCCGGCTTCAGGCGTAAGCACATTGCGTATAAGCTTAGAGTGGGACAGCTACTGTCATCGCGTCCCAGTATGGAGTACTTATATTTGAAAACAGTCCTAATCTTGGACATCTATTATTTGGATTAATAATTATTATTTACGTTAAGTTTGATTGCCAATTTATTTTAAAATATCAATATTATTATGCGTGATAATTATTTTTTGTCTGAGGGCTTAAATTATATCTTTTTTCTAACAAAAGTTCGAACTATAAATGCACATGATTCGCATGTAAATAGACTAGTTTGTATACTGTTTTCAGATGAACTTTGAATTTATTTTTAAATTTCAATTGATGTCTTAATGAAATAATATTCACACCTACTTGTAGCTAAGGCCTCAGAATATATAATATAATTATTTAATCTCTTAATTACTGATTTTACTATGAAAATTCAATTGTCCAGATTTAGGTATCACTTTTGGACTGTCCAGACTTAGGGCACTTCACCTTAACACCTCCCTTTAAAATCGCGATTGGACGATGGATTACACAGTGTGTCCCAAAAATGTTCCAGCTTCTTCCTTTGCGGAAATGTTCTCAGCGGCTTTCCTATTACACTCCCGCTCAAAAGTATGTGGACAACACCTTTAATTTTTATATGAATCTTTGATCAGTTTTATTCAATTTTATGCGGTTCATACAGGTAATAATAATTCATTAGATATCTTACCAATAATTATTATTAGACTTAAAATAGAGTAGATGAAGTTCAAAGTTGTTGGAAAATTGAAAGTGGCGATATATAATTTTTCCTCTATTAAAATCATTAAGGGAAGAAATAACAATCAATTTGGTCTCTATTTCTTGCAATCGATGCAAATAATTTTTATTTTCCATAAACATCCGCAGTCTACTTATTATTATTATTGTCTTGAGAAGACAGCAGACCACGCTAATGGATCATCAATTAAATTGTACAATTTGGTACTATCAGAATAAATTATATTTGCAACAAAGTGTGCACATACTTTTGGAGTACGGTTATCGAATAGGTACCTAACCAAAAACGTTAGGTTGAAGTGAAGCTCAATTCTCATCGTAATTGCAATTCACACTGCAGTATTACGAACATTCCTTGTGATTTTTGTGCTGCAGTAATGAGCTCCTCCTTCACTTTAATGTACGTAATGCCGACGGTTTAATTTGTTTATTAAGAACGCAGGAGAAGTTTCTTTTTATATTTTTATTGTATCGAATTTTATTGTATTTTCCTCGTGCAATTTGAAGCAGTATAAAGAATGTACAATCATGCGAACAACAGTCCTTTGACGATTGAGATAGAAGAAAAATGGTCTCATTTGTACCTTTTACGTGGAATTTTTTTTCAAATCCTGAGATTATAAAAATATGAGAATGATTACCAATTTTGTTTGCCTCGCCAATGATAATAAATTCTCATTGAATTAAAGAAATTTATTCAGGGCAAAATATTAATTTTTACGTATTTTAATCTCATTGGGAAAAAATACCGCAGTAATAGTTAAATTTCGGAAGTATGCGAATTTTCAATTGGAGATAATATTTCTCGTTAATGTATAAAGTTTAAACAGAGATTACACAGATTGCAAAGATTGCTTTCTGAAGCATTAAAAAGTACAACTATTCCGAGCACCGCACCGAGAAAGAGTTTCCGAGAAAGAGACTTTCGTTGCCGAGAGCCGAGGGCTACGCTAATGTACGCGGAATAACTCGTGGATGTTTATTTCGTTACAATTCTGGGAACTTTGTCCGTTAGAAGAAATTCATCGCGGCGAAATCTTACAAGGCGGGATGGGTGTTCCGATGTCGTTTAATTGAACTGCATGGAAACTGAAAGTTCGGCGAGGGCAACGTCGATGTGTTGCGAGCGAAAAGTGCGCTTTAAAACTGATCGCCGAAGGGGCCGAGTAGGGCATCCCGACCTAATTCTTCACAATACAGAAAGATCTCTCAATGGAGAATACAACTTTTATGATAAAACTTTCTAATTACTGGCGTAACTCACGCCGTCGTCTCGTTTAGCCGAATGCGGCCGGTTTGTAAGTATACATCCAGTCAGTCAAAAAGAGCCTTCATACATCCTCTGAAATGAAGCAACTTTTTCAAAAGTCGACCGAACGACCTCAGGAACATGGAAGAGTATTCACTGCATGATGTGTAAACAAATTTATTTAACGCTTTTAACTCGGAGCTATTTTAACCTCGAAAATTAAACGTTTCTTCCGACCTAGAATAATTCGATTCTATATCATTTTTTTCATTTTATGGATATGAAATTGATATAGTACCTCATACAATGCTTACAGTGAGTGTAAAAAAAGTATTCGTACGCTCTTTAAAATAGAATAACTTCTTTATAACTGTACCAAACGATTTTTTATAGGAAGCCCAATGAATTCCACAGAAGCCCGTCGTTTCCTTCTAGTTCCTGTACTTTTTCCAGGCACGTTTCTAGGTTCGTTTGTACGAAGGTACTTCCATAACTTATGTAGGAAGTCCAGACCTGATTTTTACCACGTTTTTATTAGCTCGCTTTCTTGTTTGTTTGTGTGTTTGTTCGGTGGCAAATTTTGCAATTGACTTGAAATCGGTTACATGTTTATAATCACTTAGAAGCATTGGTTTACGAAATGATAGGCAAAAATGATTTTCTAAAAATTATAATTTACAAGGTTACATGCAAAAATATAAAAGGCATTTTTTAAAACTTTTGTATTTGAGCCCTTAAAGAAAATTTTAAATATATGTTTTATAGATCTATGTTAGTGATATATATTATAGAACTAGAGGGCTATGGTTGCTCGCTCGCTTCGCTCGCTCGCGAGTAGGGTTGTTATTGCTCGCTCGCTTCGCGAGCTCGCGGGCAGGACCGCTCTTGCGAGAATGTTAGTGGTATGCATGGCTAGTATAGGGCCCACAGCTATTAATGTCTTTCATTTTGTGTGACTCTCCACGAGCCACACAAAGAACTTCCCGATTCGTTAGTTGCTGTATATTATTATTATTATTATTTATTAAGTGTACGTTTTGAGAAGATTATACGTTTTCAGGGAAATTCAATAGTTTTCTACTTATCAAAATGTTTGCTATATGGCGTCGCATTAAACCAATATCGTATGCTCGTTGCTCGCTTGGTTCCTTGTTATAGCATACTAATATTGCAAAATAAATTGTCTTAATTAGTTTTTCGCAAACGATACAACTCATCATTATCCGGGTTTGCAGTATTGATCTTGGTTTTCTTCGATACTATTAATTTAAATTTTCTCAAAATATATAAACCGCTCAATTTTGAAACTCTGCTCAGTGCTACATACAACATTTGTAAAGTTCGTATTTCTGATGTTTTAAAATCCATACATACTTTCTCGTATGTTTGTCCCTGACTTTTATGAATCGCAATCGCTTCAGCAGGTACCACTGGAAATTGACTACGTGTAATTTGTTATTTTCCTTCACTCGAAATATTTACTTGATTCGATATTTTTTTATTATTGGTGTTAAATTTTGATTTATATTTGCATTTTTCATATAATCACGATAACGAGTTCTTACTTTCACTCCTACCCTGGCCAATTGAAAATCTAACCACAATATAGACGGAATTTTAATATTTTCTTGAAAAGTAATAAATTTTAATATTCCGCATGCTCCATTAACCAATTCGTCTTCAACGTCAATGTTATTAATTATCATATATTTTATATTAATTTTCAATTTAATGTCAGTTAACAATTCGTTTTGAACTGATTGTTTATTTAAAGATTGTAATATAAATGTTTTTGTACTTTCATCGATATTCTTTGAAAATGTATTCTCGGCGATGATTAACTCACTCTTGCATTGGAGTAATTTTCGATTATTGTAAGCGGTTACATTAGCATTAGTTGCATAATTGGAAAAAACATCTTTTTTAATTAAAAAAAAACAAGAAAAAATTTTTTTTTAATTTTATAAAAAAATTTTTTTTTAATTTTATAAAAAACAATTTTTTTTTTAATATGTCTAAATATATATATTTAGTTACGTTTACTTCTTCGGTGGATACGCCTTTCGTATAAATTGCAATGTTTAATCAACTCCTTTCGAAAAAAACTAAAAAACTACTTGACCAATATGGACCAAAATCTAATCAGCTCTAAGTTAGCGTTGTTACTTTTTCTGAAAACGTTAACGAAAAATTTGATACCATAGAAACGGACATACGTACACACACACACACACACACACACACACACACACACACATACCGACATTTTGATAAAAATAGTCTAAAATGACTCCAATGACCATGAAACGTGAAGATCTGCTAAAAATTCGATTTTCGATTTTCGGGGTAATTACAATAACTTCCCTATACAATCGGGAAGTTAAAAAATGCCTTGTTTTATTTTTGCATGTAACCTTGTAAATTATAATTTTTGGAAAATCTTTTTTCATATAATTTCGTAAACCAATGCTTCTAATTGATTATAAAAAAATTAGGTGGTTTGGTACAATTACAAAAAAGTTATTCTATTTTAAAGGGCGTACGAATACTTTGTACACTCACTGTGAATGTTTGGTAATTGATTAGATACCAATATATTTAATAATCTAAACAATACTTTGAATGTTTAGTGACTGACTCCTCAGTCGAGTGCTTAGGGTTAAAATTACAATTGGCAGAAATTGTGAAAAATCGCGATTTATAAGAATGTAATCACGATTTATAAATCAGTTAAGATTGCCATAACCTACAAATCGTTGCAGAAAATCAAAGCTTTTAACTATATAAATATACATAGAATAAAAACTACGGCGTGACCTGAAATGTATTAAAACGAAACAGATTCATATATCTTGGAATAAAAATAAAGAATTTATGATCAATGTAAAATGGAAGTACCGTAACAGCGAGTAACAATCACTGCGAGTACACAAAATTGCGTTCTAATTATAACTGTACGATAGGACGGTCTCTTAATAATTGATAATAATGACGACAATGTATTTCATTTTTCTTTACAGTGCACAATCAGTGCTTCGACATTAATTAATTATTACAAATTACGGACGGGATTTCACCGTGATTGAATTATAATAATCCTGAGATTAATTTGTTCTTCTACAAGATATAAAGTGTTATTAAACCGCGCCGCCTCAGCACCGCTCGTTGTCGAATTAATAAAATATTTTACATGTCCTCCAGTCATTTTTTACTACGGCGACGATATGTAACGGGAGAAGATGCCGCGAATTTATTTCTCCCTGGCGAATTACTGTCACCGCATTGAAGGACGATAAGTCTCCCTGGGAATTCCCTGGTAGCACCTAAGTGACACTCTTTTTCGCATAACGAAACGTCTTTACTACTGACACGATAAATCAGCGCCAGTTTACAACGAACTAAACAGCCCTCTTTTCTTCTCCGAGGATCGCCTCGCCGCCATCAATATATCATCAACGTCGCCAATGAGTAATTCCTCCCTACCTCTAACAATTTTTTGGCCATTTCTTAAGGGCTACCAAAAATCTGTCACCCGAATTAGGATTTGGGCACATTTTACTTGAGCAAGATGCCAAGTAATAATTTTAGATAACGTATTATTTATAAGACTTCATTATTCTTGTTGGTAAGACTTTAGAAACCCCCCCCCCATCCTTTCGACATGTGATATACGTCATTCTATTCGTTTTGACAAGCTGAACACAAAATGTATGTGTCATTTTTGGCTGAAATGAATAGTTTTTGAGATATTCGCAAAAAACTATCGCTAATGCTGTATTGAATTTTTCGTATTTCTGTGCGCTGTTTGTTTACATTTTACCACGTTTTTATTAGCTCGCTTTCTTGTTTGTCTGTTTGTTCGGTACAAATTTTGCAATTGATTTTAAACTAACTTCCCGGTGAGCTAGAGACTTGAAATTTTAAACATGGCTCAGAACTGGATGACAATGCAATATTTAAACAAAATTTTTTAAAAAAAAGCCTATGCGTTCAGGAGATATAAATTATTAATAATTTGAACCTTTGCACCCCCTGCCGCGTGACGTAGTACGTCTTCGCGTTCAGCCTCCCCACTCTACTACGTGTTCCCACTCTGACTCATCCCCACTCCACTGACCCGCTTCGCACCGAAGGAGCTCAGTGTGCGTCAGTGTGCGTTCGAGCTCCGTGCGGTGTTTACAAAGTTACTACGTATTATTATAGTATAATGTTTGTTTACCAAGCGAAAGAACAGTTACACCGAAATTCTCCGTCGAACCTTTATCGTTGACATTTTACCACGGCGTTCGTTTTCGATATGACGCGTTGCAATACCGTCTGAAATTTACTACATGTCTCTGTTATAATCTCATCAAAATGTTCAAAATCGATTGTAAAATTTTACACATATAAGGCTAAAAAGCAGAAAATAATTATTTAAATAAAAATAAATTTTTTAAAAATACCACGTTTTTAAAACGGACTAAAAAGTATGAAATAAAATTTTTAAAAACGCCACGTTTAAAAACGGACTAAAAAGTGTAAAATAATTTTTTCTAGCCCCATACAGATTCCTAACCCTGTACAGATAGTCCTGAAAATTTGTGATTGTGAATTTTGAATAGCTATGAAAATACTTGTAAGATTTGAAACGAAAAACGTGGGGCGCATGCAATAGATAATTGATGCATGAACACCTAAATCGCTAACAATATTATTGCACTGCAAATGATATGAACTGTTTTGCGAGTTTCCTCAGCGACAGCTACTCTCTACACTCCTTACTATGTATTATCTTGCGCCCCACGTTTTTCGTTTTAAATCTTACAAGTATTTTCATAGCTATTCAAAATTCACAATCACAAATTTTCAGGACTACCTGTACGGGGTTAGGAATCTGTATGGGGCTAGAAAAAATTATTTTATACTTTTTAGTCCGTTTTTTAAACGTGGCGTTTTTAAAAATTTTATTTTATACTTTTTAGAAATTTTTTAAAAATTTATTTTTATTTTACAAGTAACGTGAAAAATTGATTTTCATTTGACGTTTGAATAAAATAAATTATCCTCAAATAATATTTCATGATATTAATTAAATAATAAATAATTTCACTTGGAGATGTAATAGAAGATTAGTAGAAGATGATTAATTTGAAAATATCTCAATAATTATTCATTTTAAATTCCACTTTGAGAAAAAATTTGAGTCGAGTTGAGAACTTGAGAAAAAATATTAGACATTCCATTTAAAAAACTGAAGGTGACCCTCATATCTCGATCAAAAAGCAAACTAATAAAAAACAGATTACAGCGCTGTCCGCCAGGAAACCAAGCAACTTTTTTTCGAAACATTTTTTCGTACAACAAAAAACTTACGAGTTATCTGAGATCGTCACGTTACGAGGCTCACCCTGTATATGTTTTACTGATCGTGAGATTCCGCTTCGGTAAATTCAAACAATTTAAAGACATTCACTCGGACTGCACGAGTTTCTTGGGTATGAAGTTTTGATACTCCATTCAAGATGGCGGAGTAAGCGTTCAGCTGTATTCAGGCGACTTCAACCGGTACTTTCACCATTTCAGAGATGAAGTATCTGAGGCAGCAGTGAGATTTGTATACTTGTTGCGAAAGGAGGCTTTCTTTGGTAAAGAAGAATATTAAGCAATCGGCAAGATCTCTGAATGCTTTACAAATAATCTAAATTCAGAAATTTATAGGGTGTACACTATTCGCAATCTTATCGAAAATCTTCGCTTTCGAATAGTAACGTTACAAGAAGTCATTATAGTGAAATTGCTGTCGTTATTAAATAATTTATTAAGCAATTCTCAATGATCAATTTTCGAATTTCAACCGATGGAGGTGGCCCACAAAATGGCTTCCTTAATTGAATACAGCGTTAATTGAATTTTAGCGATTTACTTAATTGTTCTCAGACAAGAAATCGCAACAGCATGCGTGGATCATTCTATGTATGCGATGAAGTTACTCCAACTTAAATCAAGCTATTGCACGCTAGAAATAGTTGTATAGTTTAATGGAAGTTGGGACATGCTATCCGTTAGGACGCACAATGTTATATACTAAATTATTTAGATACCAAAGATTCTAAATAATGAAAGTGCTACGACAGAAACTTTTTCTTTCTTAAGAAAATATTAGATTATTTATTAGTTTTCGATAATTTACGTTCATAACTACAATAATTAAAATATTTTAATTGAAATATTATTATTATACTGGCTTGGCAAGAAAGTAATTTCGGTATTTTAAGGTGAAATAAAACCCAATTTTTCTACTCAAGCAATCAACTTTAATCAGTAAAATATTTTCCATCTCGATGATCTTTCGCCATCAAAATTTTCCCAAAATTGGACATTGAATACATTCTTGCCAACCCAATATATGTATACTATATATATATTAATATTTTTTATTTATATTTTATTTATTATTATTTATTATTATTTATTATTATATTTATATATATTTTAATTAAAATATTTTCATTATTGCAGGGCATATACTACATGCAGAATGTTAAACAATTTCGAACACAGCCTAGAGCCCAAAAGTTTTCAGTGTTGATATATTATTATATATTTTAATTAAAATGTTTTAATTATTACAGGGTATATACTACATGCAGCATGTTAAACAATTTCCAACACACTAGAGCTCGAAAGTTTCCAGTGTTGACGAAGAAGAGAAATTCCTTTTTTTTTCATTGTTCGCGCTGAGAGAAGTTTTTGAAATTTCATTAGTAAATGTATTTCGAACTCTAAAAGGTTTTTCGTAACTTCGACAACCGCCAACAGCTTCAACGATTTCACAACAAAAATTTCATTAATCTTGGAAAGTCTCGCAATCAGAGTTTAACGAATTTTGGAGTGGTACGCACGAGAAGAAAAAAAAACGACTGGCCGCGCTTCCACGTGATTTAATAATCAAATATTGAATTAGGAAAACTCAACCGCCATTTCACTTTTTTATTCACTGTCGAGAACAATTGACGAGTTAATTTGATCTAACTCTTGATGATGCGCTGCCATGAAATTTTTCAATAATTGCTACGTCCATCAATTTCGGTCGTTAATATTTTTTAATCACCACTCATTGTATTCTAATTATTCATCTCTTATTTTACATTCACAAATAATATATTAATAAATTAATATAAAATATTAACAGATTATCCACTAGCGATTAATTAACAGTTTGTAACACTAACTTTACGGAACCCGTCAAGATCACGTTTAATATTTTTAATTTGCGATGATTGACGAGGAATTATCAACAAATTTATCGCTTTGGGTATATATTATTTAAAAAATGGCTGAAAGTTTGGGTAGACACATTCCTCTTATTTTTATAAAGCGATGTACTAAAGATCTACGATCGACAGGTAGGGATTTTGTAATAAGTCTTTGTTAGGTTTAATAGGTTTTATAAAATTCACGAAAAAATTACAGGATCCAAACAAAAGCGTTCAAAAAATAACTCGACTCATATATGCAGAACAATGTTCAGGAAACATAAAATTAATCACGATTTTTCTAAATAGTATCAGCAATATTATCGAGTCAATTTTGGGGTTATGTTCGCGGCGCACCGGTTCGATCAATTATACACTAAATAGCAGTTTTGTAGACATTTATCAAACGTTCGATTCGGATTTGAATCATTACGTCCTGAGACACGTTTGCTATAGAATATTTTCTATAAGAGAAAAAGAAGAAACCCCACATAACCCCAGCGAACATAACCCCAAATTTATTTAAAAATGAACGATCGAGAATAATTTCTTATTTATTATCGAGTCACATTGTAAAATCGGTAAACATCCCAGTCATTGGAATCATTGAAAATATCAGCGACTTACCAGGCGCGCAGTATAAAAAATTCGAAAAATTGACCAAACTCACCGATTACGCTCGATCTTCGCATATTCGAGCCTCCATTGACGCCTCTCAAACGATCTCTTCATCACGACGAGGAAACAACGAACGCCATTAAAATTGACAGTCTCTCGATCAGTCGCATCTTGAAGTCACAAAGAATACAAAAAGGAAACTGGGGTTGCGAACGGTTCCGGGTGGTCGCGGAATTGATTATCACCGGAGAGATATCGTGGGCTGCCGTTCACACAGAACTTTGAAAAACATAAGTAACTTCGTTTATAACTTGATCTATTTCTCTATAAAATATTCGAAAGATCGACAAGCACTGTTCATTAAAATGGCCTCGTAAATTCCAATTTTCTAGCTATTTATATTAGAATTAACAAGATTAACGTTGATTTCAATGAGGTAGTTTCGAAAATGTGTGAGAGAAAATTGCGACGTGGGAATGGGCTAGCCACGACTGCTATAAAATCGTGAAAAATTTTGTTTCCACCAGGAAAACTTGAGGATCGAAAACTGGGGTGGTTTGAGGGTCCTAAAGTAATTATCACACCGAGCTTTGAACTTTCCGAAGACACGAGGAAGCACCGTCCATTAAAAACGTTGTCTCGTAAAAAAACGTCCCATAAATTTCAATTTTCTAGCAGCGCACCTATCCGTTATTTATATTAAAATGGCCAAAATACGTAAAATGAATAATAAGCTGGTAGGAGAATGAGGCTTGAAAAAGGAGAAAATTTGAATGGGAATATCCGTGCTACAAAATCGTGAAAAATTTCTTTTCCACCACTAAAATTTGGGGATGGAAACAGGGGTTGTGCGAGGATATCGTAGATTGTCGTTCACACCGAACTTCGAACTTTCCGAAGACACGAGGAAGCACTGTCCATTAAAACCGTCCAATAAATTCTAATTTTCCAGCAGCCGATCTATCAGATATTCATATTAAAATTAACAATAAAGCTGATAGGAGGATTAACGTTGATTTTAATGAGGTGGGCTCGAAAATTTGAATGGGCCTATCCGTGCTATAAAATCGTGAAAAATTTCTTTTCCACCACTAAAATTTGGGGATGGAAACAGGGGTTGCGCGAGGATATCGTGGATTGTCGTTCACACCGAACTTCGAACTTTCCGAAGACACGAGGAAGCACTGTCCATTAAAACCGTCCAATAAATTCTAATTTTCCAGCAGCCGATCTATCAGATATTCATATTAAAATTAACAATAAAGCTGATGGGAGGATTAACGTTGATTTTAATGAGGTGGGCTCGACAATTTGAATGGGCCTATCCGTGCTATAAAATCGTGAAAAATTTCTTTTCCACCACTAAAATTTGGGGATGGAAACAGGGGTTGTGCGAGGATATCGTGGATTGTCGTTCACACCGAACTTCGAACTTTCCGAAGACACGAGGAAGCACTGTCCATTAAAACCGTCCAATAAATTCTAATTTTCCAGCAGCCGATCTATCGGACATTCATATTAAAATTAACAATAAAGCTGATAGGAGGATTAACGTTGATTTTAATGAGGTAGGCTCGAAAATTTGAATGGGCCTATCCCTGCTATAAAACCGTGTAAAATTTCTTTTCCACCACTAAAATTTGGGGATGGAAACAGGGGTTGTGCAAGGATATCGTGGATTGTCGTTCACACCGAACTTCGAACTTTCCGAAGACACGAGGAAGCACTGTCCATTAAAAACGTCCAATAAATTCTAATTTTCTAGCAGCCGATCTATCAGATATTTATATTAAAATTAGCAATAAAGCTGATAGGAGAATTAACGTTGATTTTAATGAGGTGGGCTCGAAAATTTGAATGTGCCTACCCCTGCTATAAAATCGTGTAAAATTTCCTTTCCACCACTAAAACTACGGAGAAGAAAACCAGGGGTTGCGGGGGGTTGCGGAATTGAATATCACCGGAGGATATCGCGGATTATCGTTCACACCGAACTTCGAACTTTCCGAAGACACGAGAAGCACGTGGCGAAGCCACGACGCGTACTGACTGCCTCGTACAGGACAGCTGACGAAGGGTGGCAACTCCGCACTTGCCACCCTGCGCTTTCCCTCTTTCTCCCGAACCTTGATCCTCTTCTTCTACCCCCGTCCCCTCTATCACCGGCCGAACCCCTCCCCGCCATTTTTCGGAAGTTAATCAAACACATATTTCACCGGAAACTATTTCTTTCCGACCAGTGCGGCGCGGCGCGCCGACATCCGGCCACCTGATGTAGAATGCGTTAAATATTCTGCAGGTAAATCGCTTTCGCACCTCACAGCGGAAGTTCGTTAAGTATCTTTTAAGATTTCTTCCCGCGGATCTTTTTCTCGGCGCGAGCAGGAACCGTGGGATAGTATAAAAGTCGCGATAACGAAATTAATGGGCCATTCGATCGGCGTCTTTTTAAAAAGGGTTTGGCAGCATGCGAGCCTTTTTTGAGAGCCTTTAAGGTGCTAATTGAGTTAACGTGCTCATGAATATCTAATTTGGGATGCTGGGGAAGACGGTGGAATTTTTAATAGTAATAGTAGCGGGTCGTGTCTTGAGTAGATTGCATTGTGTTATTTCATGAATTTTAGAGAAGCATTAAAGCTGATTTTGTTGTTTCCAAACAGGGACAATAGGTTATTTCTATGTGGGGCATGAAGGAACACATACATACGAGACTTAGTTTGTAACCTAATACAGTGGGTGTACAAAGTATTCGTACACTTTTTAAAAACTAACATTTTTATAATTGTACCAAACAACCTGATTTTTTATAGTCAATTAGAAGCATTGGTTTACGAAATGATATACAAAAAAGATTTTCCAAAAATTATAATTTACAAGGTTAAATGCAAAAATAAAAAGGCATTTTTTAAAACTTGTTTATTTGGGTCCTTAATGAAAATTTAAAATGCATGTTTTGTAGTTATATGTTAGTCATACACATGTTGAAAATTTCATTGAAAAAAATGCCTTTTTTATTTTTGCCTGCAACCTTGTAAATTGTAATTTTTGGAAAATCTTTCTTATATATTGTTTCGTAAAACAACGCTTCTAATTGATTATAAAAAGTCAGATCGTTTGGTACAATTATAAAAAAGTTATTAGTTTTTAAAAGGTGTACGAATATCTTGTACACCCACTGTATCTTTTTATAGAATATTCAAATTATCGAGAAGTTCATTACAAGCGTCCATCTAAATTCCAATTTTCTAGCAGCCAACCTGTTGGCTGTTTACATTAGGATTAACAATAAGATGATTAGTGAGAGGATTACCGTTCGCTTCAATGAGATAGGTACGAAAATGTGTAAGAGAAAATTGCTACGTAGAAATCTGAATGGATCTAACCATAGCTGCCTTAAAATTATTAAAAGGGTCCACCATACAAGGTCTAAAACAATACAAGGTAGGAAAGCATGTTTACTATATATTCGACTCATTTCTGTATGAGTTCAACAAAACAGTGAACATGGTTTTGAAAATTGCACAGAACTTTTCCTATTAACCTCTGGCCGTACTTTGACGAGGCAGACTCGCGACGAAGGTTTTTAACAAAGTCCAACAAATATGAATGTGACGCGTTTCATTTTAGATGAAATAAAATTTGATTCGTTCGTAATCGATATTTAAGCATTAAAATAAATGTAGCCATACAAAAAATATACATTTTCTTTTCTCTTCTACGACATTTTTGTGCATAAGGACGATCTAATCACTGTAACTGCAAAAGAGAAGGTACGGCGGGGGTTAAAATATCGTACGACTCGAATAATATTAGATTTAACATCAATGCTGCAGCAATTTGAAAAAAGGAGCCCACAATTTGTGTTTAACCCTAAGAAAAACTGTCTGATACACCGTATAAAACGGCTCTCTGCGAAAGGTTACGCGACTTGAATAACATTTGTCGTCGTAAAAGGATACGCTCTCCGCCATATTGTAAAAAGAAGAAGGCTTGCATTTGGTGCTTAATTGTCGAGAAAATTGTTGTCATATTCACTGCGTGAACATAATAAAATTACTAAAATGAAGAAACTCGATATTGAAACCGAATGGGACTTTCTTGAATGGAAGATTACGCGACTTGCATAATATTTGTCGTCGTAAACGGATAGGCTCCACCATTTTGGAAAAAGAAAGAGGGTCTCATTTGGTGTCTAATTGCATGTAGTATTTTATAAAATTATGGTCGTACACACTGCATAAAATAATAAAATTACTAAAATGAAGAAACAAGGTTTTTGAATGGAATGTTACGCGACTTGAATAACATTTGTCGTCGTAAAAGGATACGCTCTCCGCCATATTGTAAAAAGAAGAAGGCTTGCACTTGGTGCTTAATCGTCGAGAAAATTATGGTCGTATTCACTGCGTGAATATAATAAAATTACTAAAATGAAGAAACTCGATAATGAAACCGAATGGGACTTTCTTGAATGGAAGATTACGCGACTTGCATAATATTTGTCGTCGTAAAAGGATACTCTCTCCGCCATTTTAGAAAAAGAAAGCTCGCACTTGGTGTTTAATTGCATGTCGTGTTATATAAAATTGTGGTCGTAAACACAAATGAAGAAACAAGGTTTTTGAATGGAAGGTTACGCGACTTGAATAACATTTGTCGGCGTAAACGGATAAGCTCCGCCATTTTAGAAAAGGAAGAAGGCTCGCGCAATTTGTACTGAATCGGCGGCTTACGAGAACGGAACAGTGAATTATTCATTGACAGATCGAGCAAAGCGAAATCCGGTAAGGAGCTCGCGAGGAATTTTATTAAAAATCGCGCGACCCTGCGAAAGTGTCATAACATCCGCGCGCGCGAAGTAATCGAAGTCAGTACAGCTTGAATTCATTGCAGAGGTAGGAAGAGATTTCCTGGTGGGAGATCCATTGTTGACAGTGCATTAGCAGTCTCCTGCGGTGCTACCGCACTCCATTCAACCCGGGAGTTTTCTCGATACCCACTCGACAATGGGATTAT
This sequence comes from Lasioglossum pauxillum, assembly GCA_933228785.1. Classification (NCBI taxonomy): domain Eukaryota; kingdom Metazoa; phylum Arthropoda; class Insecta; order Hymenoptera; family Halictidae; genus Lasioglossum; species Lasioglossum pauxillum. Next base: position 38,961,259 of record OW121705.1, on the reverse strand, counting down.
CGATACCAGGCCTTGAACGGAAGTTATTAGGATCGGACAAACCTCGCCGGAAGTGAGGATCGCGAGGAATATCAAAAAAAAAAAGAGAAAGAAAAAAGAGGAAGAAAAACCGAAAACAGTTTCGATTTTGAGATCGCCGGCGTTCCGACTGAAAATTGAGACGATTTTCAACGAGCGAACTTTTATTCGTTCTGTTCGTTGGCAAAAAGCATCCGCCGTATAAATCTTAGGTTCGGTAGAATCTCTCATTATCGGAATTTCTGTCATTCACATTCTCCGCTATTCGAAGGTCCCCTCGCCTGAACGTTCTAATACCCATGTGTAAGGAGGTGGGATATTTTCTATTTATACTGGGTGTCCCAGTAATCCTCCTGAAAGATCAGCAATTTGTAAGGTGAAGTGCCCTAAGTCTGGACAGTCAAAAAGTGATACCTAAATCTGGACAATTGAATTTTCCTAGTAAAATCAGTAATTAAGAGATTAAATAATTATATTATATATTCTGAGGCCTTAGCTACAAGTAGGTGTGAATACTATTCCATTAAGACATCAATTGAAATTTAAAAATGAATTCAAAGTTCATCTGAAAACAGTATACAAAATAGTCTATTACATGCGAATCATGTGCATTTATAGTTCGAACTTTTGTTAGAAAAAAAGATATAATTTAAGCCCTCAGACAAAAAATAATTATCACGCATAATAATATTGATATTTTAAAATAAATTGGCAATCGAACTTAACGTAAATAATAATTATTAATCCAAATAATAGATGTCCAAGATTAGGACTGTTTTCAAATATAAGTACTCCATACTGGGACGCGATGACAGTAGCTGTCCCACTCTAAGCTTATACGCAATGTGCTTACGCCTGAAGCCGGACACGTGTTTGTGAATAAAATCAACGCATTGTTTGCAAATTATTTAACTACATGTACGTATAATTAGTCTTCTATTAGCTTGAATAACGTATGTAGAAAATGTATTCCGGTTGTGACGTTAATAATACTTTGTGTTTACATCTTAAATCTATCAGTATTACTGCCTAACCTTAAAAGTTGTATTATGACAAGTTTTATTAAAACAGTAAATGAAAATAAATATATATTTGGTTAAATAATACAATACTATAATCTATGATAAGAATACTACATATTACGCAAAGCATCTTCTATTCGTCATGCGCAACAGCGCCACCAACCAACGTTTTAGGTTATGTTCGCTCGATCAACTCGTAAATTGAATTTGTCCCGATATAGGCTTTACTTCTGTCCAGCTACTAGCTTAGATTGGATTTAATATGTCCAACTATAGGTTTGAATTATTCTTGTTAATACAATTAAGATATTAACCTAAACAATGATTTTTTTATTTTAAATTACTTTACAAACTCTGAACTGTATGTTAAAACTCTTAAGAAATTGTTCTTGTTTATTTAAAGTGATCAAATTTAAAATAGAAAAACATGCTGTCCATAGGCATAGGGCACTTCACCTTACACAGAACATTTTCTTGGGGACACGAAAGGCGCCGCGCCGCCGCGCCGGGGCGCCATTCAAGGGTTAAAGGAGTTATTTCGTTTCCAATGGTGTGTGAACACTATTGTCCACCACTGCCTGTGGAAACGATTTCGAAATAACATTTCGTCGTGTGGGGAATCTTTTAATATTTTATTAGCAGCTTTTCGATGAAAGTGGAATTCGAAGATAAGAAACCAGCTAGCAAGCTTGATATCGAAAATCCCGAGACGCGCTCCGCGAGCAATCCTCGCAGAATTATCTCTATTTCGCTAGACTGCGTTCTCGACTTACGACCGAGGTACATGTGCTCGCGGGGCGTGTGTGGGAGGTGGTTTCGGGGGTGGTAGACCACCTGCGAGATAAACCCGAAAAGAGAGGGAAAAATATGGTCGTGAACAAGATATCAAAATCTCGAGACGAATCTCCAGCTATCAAATTTATGATTCCAGGGTTTGTCAATGGAAAATGATATTTCTACTAAGGTAGATGTCCCCACTATCGGCCAGTCGATCTTATAAGACTGTTTAAAAAATGTCGTTTCATAGAGATAAATATACAGGGTGTCCCAAAATTCGTGAACTTCCCGAAAGGGGGTAGTTCCTGAGACTATTTCTTTAAGTTAGTTTATAGTTACTATTTCTTTAGTTAATTTCTTCACGTTGTCTCCTTCTTCTTAATACTTTCTCTGATCGACTTCTTCTTGATTCGCAGCAGCAACCACATGTTACACCAATGCATTTGAAATCGCGGGGGAGGGGGACACAGTTTGCCGAGGCAGTTTTCTGTCAAACGTTCACGGATTCATTTCGCCAGATGATGAAGCAACCCGGGATTGAGAGTTTCCTGGAAAGTAGAAGACTTTCGTGAGCATCGCGGGCCAAGCAAACATGGAGGAATATTGCAAATTAAACTCGGCTTCGTATTCGGCCTGCCTATACCTTTTTCTTGTCCCTTACCAACAGCAGGTTTATTTGTGCAGGCCAGTACCACTTCACTTTCCGTTCCTAAAAGCATTATTCCGTCTAGGGTCGTCGTACACTATCGGGTTTCGTTGGAGTTAGACTGCGAATCTTCATGCATTTGCGGCTCATGAAATGTTTCAAAAACAAATATAATAGAAAATTTTATAGAAGTTGGTACAATTTTTATTTCTTTTCGATGTACAAAAGCTGTTCGCAGTCTAATTGGAGTATTATCGTAATTACAAAATTACAAACTTGATAATGGTTCAAATTATTTCAGGGAATATACATATATATCTTTGGTAAAACAAGCTCCAACTGTTGATCAGAAATAATATTTTCCTAAATAGCTGTAACTTTTTCAAAAATTGATTTTCTAAAAATCAGCTTCGGCAGGGTCTAACTGTTTTTGTCTAGGTTAATATAAAATTTAAGAAATGTCTATCGGATGACACATCACGAAGGTTCCATCTTGGTACCACAAATGGCATTTTGCAGAAGTGGACTTTTTTTGGAGAAAATGGCTGCCACATCCTTCTAGTTAAGATATTTATCTAAATTTTTTAATAAATACTACTTAATTTTACTTAAGGTTTACTTAACCTTCCCTCTGTAATTGGATCTCATACATTTCGTAGCAAAATGAAAGAAAAAATTTGTCTGTATAAGTATTTGTGAAATTTTATTGATTGTTAAAGATAAGTATATAGTACTTAACATTTGTCAACTTCTTATTTCCGTTTATGCCAGGCTGGGGTGCATTTGCACCCCATACACAGAGCGAAGATAAAAAGAAATTAATTCTGCTAATTAATGCTGCATTATCTTATCTCAGAAAATTAATTTATAGTACAAACGTTCTTGGTACCACAAACGGTGTTTTGCAGAAGTGGACTTTTTTGGAGAAAATGGCTGCCACATCCTTCTAGTTAAGATATTTAGCTAAATTTTTTAACAAAAACTATTTAATTTTACCTACGTTTTACTTAATACTGCTGTCTTTTATATCATAAATTAAATTGATGGTACAAACGTTTGTAAATCTTACAGTACCATCTCGTAGATTATACCGAATTCTTTTTGCAATGATGGCAATGTGGAAATGCGCGGAAGTCGCTCATGGAATTAGATGGGAAACAATAAAACCGACAGAACTCGTTGGAAACGGTCGGCGCAAGTTCGCCGGTTGTGCGCGAGCCTTGGCCGATTCGCGTGGGTGGATCGGACGAATTTCATGGGTAAAATTGTTCCATCGGCGAGAATAGTTACGCCGGGTATTACCTACGTCGGTTGAGGTGGGTGGAGAGACGCGTACCCGAAGCAAATTCCTAAGAAATTTCCAAGTTCATTCCACCGGTGACGGGAATCAACGACTGACGTTACTCTATGCAGGTTAAGAGAGGAATTCTTTCCTTGAAGTTCCGCGGCCGCACTGTCGAAATATAGGTTATCGGGGATGTAAGGCGGAAGAGGAGGGCGGTGGGCTGCGTTGGAGGTCGAAGTCAAAGTGTAGGGGCGGCAGCCAGAGGAAGAGCGAAAAATCGGGAAAAGGGGGACCCGAGGAAGGGAAAGAGACGACGAGAGGGAGAGGACCGTAGGACAAAGAAGATCCTGAATATTGCTGACGGTGCCATCTTCGAGTACTCTTCATGCGGAGTTTCTCCGTTTAACTCGCCGCGCGCCGTCCCCTTCTCATCCTTGTTTTTCATCATCCATCTTCTATCGTGGTTCACCCGATTCTCGCGACTCTCTCTCTCTCTCTCTCTTCCTCTTTTTCTCTGATTCGATCACCGATAGAGGACACCGAACGCGTGGATGATCGAGAAACACCGGCTAGCTGGCTCGCGAACCTTCCCTCTGGCACACACGTGGACATACACTGCCGCTCAAAAGTATGTGGACACTTACCACGTTCATGAAATTTGTGATATATAACGTATATTTTTATTATCAAACAATATTTGTTGCTAAAGTCTATTATGAATATGTATGTAATGTATTCTAATAGTACCAAAATAAACAATTTAGTTATTGAATTTTCTTAAATAAATAAAAGAAAAACTATGGGATCACATGGATAGATAAGTCCGAAAACGATGTCCCAAGTCTGAAAAACATTTGTGGGAAATACAGTGACTCAAAAAATTGATCAAATGTTCGAACAAAAAGGAAACAAGTCACAGTATACCTTTCTCAGAATCTTGCTTAAGACTGTTGAGACATATACGAAAAATGTTAACATTGCGTCGGTACTATACGACAGTTTAAGCCCTGTAATCGTATAAAACGGACGTGTATTACGAATTTGTATATTCTGTGTATACTTGATCAATTATTTGTGTTTAGCTCCATTGTGAAAAATTCTTATATTTTTGGCATTACTTAGCACAAATATAATTACTGGTAAGTCATAACGTTATTTTTAAACATTCGAGAATACGTTTGTAATAAAATAATGAATAAAAAAGATATTTTTAGTCATATTTCATAATGAGACCAATAAAAGCAAGTAAAATATCAGAAATGAAAAAAACTATTAATATCTGGGCTTTCTCATCGCGAGATTTCTAAGAAGATACTGTGCTCTGTTGGTCTGTGTCTTCAGTACGTAAAACTTTAAAAGAAAACATACTATAAAATAAAGCAGGACGAAAATCAAAGTTATCCACTATCACAAAGTGATGAATCATACGATCAATCCGTAATGGTAGCGTTAAAGTGCCGTACAAATGCAAAAAAATTAACGTAAGCGCTGAGACAGTGCGTAATGCACTGCGAGAAGTGAATTTAAGAGGATGTGCAAAAATAAAGAAACCTCTTCTTACAAAGCGGCACAAGAAGCTTCGACTACAGTTTGCCGAAAAATGTAAAAATTATACAGATCTTGATTGGGCACGGGTAATATGGTCAGACAAGACGAAAATTAATTGTTTTGGGTGCGATGGACGCGAATCGACATGGCGAGGAAATATAGAACAAGTACGGTCGCATCAAGTTCATCCAACACTGAAATTTGGAGGAGGCCATATCATGGTTTGGAGTTGTATGACCACTGAGGGCGTCGGATGCGTTGAAAAAATTAAAGGTCGAATGACTGCAACGTCATACACATCCATCCTGCAGAAAAGTTTAATTGGAAGTTTGGTAAAATGGAATAAGAACGCAGAAGAAGTCATTTTTCAGCACGATAACGAACCTAAACACAAGGCAAAAATCACCAAAGTATGGTTAACAGCTATGGTTTTACTGTTTTAGACTGGCCCCACAGTCTCCCGATCTGAACCCAATAGAACACATATGGGGTTTACTAAAAAGAACAGTTGCCAACTTCAATCACAATTCGAGAAGTATTATTGAATTGTGGTCAGAAGTTAAAACCGCTTGGGAAAATATTAAGGCTGAACAGTGTAAAAGTTTAGTAGATAGTATGCCAAGACGCATAGAAGCTGTACTGAAAGCGAAAGGAGGGTATACGAAGTACTAATATTTCATTTTCTCAAACTCAAAAATTTGATCATTACATAATTTGTTAATTTCATTTAATTTTGTTTAAAAAGTATAACATATTTAAGTTAATTCTGTATTATATGAACTACGAAAACTATGTATGTATTATAATAAAATATTTTGTTACATATCTTATTAACATGTGTTCAATTAAATAAAAATCTAAACAAAATTAAACATTTGATCAATTGTTTGAGTCACTGTATTAGAATCTGAGTGGAACCTTATTGAAAGCGAAGTAATGAAAAAGTTAATAGCCAGAATGCCACGACTAGTAAACGCGGTCGTAAAAGCACGCGGTGGATGTGTAGACGAAAAGAAAATATAATTATTTTTTATCATTATCGGTGAGATATTTAATAAATTATTATTAAAGTATGTTCTCCAATACTGTGCGAACTGAAATACATACAAGATAATCAAATTTACCAAAGATATCATAAGTTTCTCAGGTAGTTATAAGAATTAAGGAAGTGTCCACATACTTTTGAGCGGCAGTGTACCTCATGCTTTTATGAACCCTTTATATCCGGTTTAATGGACGCCCCCGATGGCTCACAGATCGCATAGTGAATCCACGCGACGCCACGCTGCGCTGATGCTTCGGATTCGGTTCCAAACGAATTCTACCTTTTCTTCAGCGATTTAACTTACTTACTTTAATTATATAATACCGACTATCAAAAGTGACTGATGTGTATGGTATTATAAAAATAACAAGATTAAATTTATTCATATTTTGTACGATTTTTACTATAATATACAGGTTTTACGGTTCCAATTTTGCCAGTATATTCTATGGCACTAAATAAGAAGAAAAAATGTTATGTAAACATAAGTCACATACAGGGTGTTTCGTTTATCTGATAACGGAAATATCAGTGACGCACTGAAGTTACGAAAAAAATTTGTTTACAAATATTATTATTGTATTTGTTTTGGATCTACACTCAAGAGAGTCACCACTAAAAACTGCTGTACCATTATTCAAAATACTATTTACATTAAATGAGAAATTATTATCGATCGTACATTTTTAATTTTGGGGTTATGTTCGCGGCGCAGGGTTTCGATAAAATTATACACTAAATAGCAATTTTGTAGCCATTTTTCAAACGTTCGATTCGGATTTGAATCATTACATCCTGAGACACGTTTGCTATAGATTGTTTTCTATAAGAGAAAAAGAAGAAAGACGAGGACGAAACACACCACCATCTTTCTTCTTTTTCTCTTATAGAAAACAATCTATAGCAAACGTGTCTCAGGACGTAATGATTCAAATCCGAATTGAACGTTTGAAAAATGGCTACAAAATTGCTATTTAGTGTATAATTTGATCGAAACCGTGTGGCGCGAACATAACCCCAAATTTACTATTTACATTGTGTCAAACCAATTACTAAACATTTCAGTATTTTATGAGATACTATATCAATGAAAAAAAATGATATATAATCGAATTATTCTAGGTCGGAAGAAATGTTTCATTTTCGAGTTAAAATAGCTCTGAGTGCAAAGGGTTAAAATAGGATTTCATTTAATTCCGCTTTCTTAAAAGTTGTCGACATAAATTGAAAAATGCACGAACATTCGCAGTGTAATGACGATACTAAAATGTTAGAATCCTATTTTAATTTATGGATTCCTCTTCAGTACCATTATTTTGGCTTGACAGTTTTCGCTCGAGTTTAATTGTAAGTACCGCTCGCATGGTTTTACTTGTTTTCATAAAAATTCCTCGAATCACACTAACAAAACATTTCTATCTATTATCGTCGATTTATTTCGTTAACGGAAGAGCGATTAATCATCCTTGAAGATCATCCTTGAAGACATAGACAATAATAAATAATAATTGACGATTATAATTTACGCGAAGGAAACGACACATCGCCAATATTTTACAGCTAACGAAGCCGAGCAACCAGCCCTTGGTTTCATTACGGTTAAAATAACGATTTGTCAAACAACTAGGTCAATGAACCTAGTAATCGGCAATACGTCCGATAATAGTCCTTGGAATTTCGTATCTACCGCAACTTAATTGAGAAATCATTCGATTCGAGAAATACTCAGAGACGGGAAGCTTTAACAATCGAATACGGCTGAAGAAATTGTCAGTCTGGCGAAGTTACTTGAGACGTGACGAAATCCTAAATTACGTTTTGTGGTTTCGCAGTTAAATCCACCGCTGAGTTACCAGCGAAGAAGAAAAATAAGATGAAAGTGGACCAGGGTTCTATTTCTTCGAGAACGATCACGGAATACAACGGGGAGAACGGACGTAAGATCGATTTCCGGATTTAATTACCGATTCCTCGTGATCTCGCTGGTAGTTACCTCGGATAAAAAGCGCGAATATGAGAACACTCGATCGAAGAAGTATACGGTATAGGGACAGTAGATTTTATGCATTTATGAAAGAAATGAGTAGGTGTAATTTGAAGCGGAAAAAACATTAGACGAATTTAAAAATACCAGGGACTAAAACTAACAGTTATTCTAAAATTTTCTACAAATTTTCTACACAATTCTATAAAAATCATCAATAAAAAGTTGATTATTATTGAAATTTAAGATAATGTACACAAAATATAAACAACAAAATTCGAAGAATTTTACCCGGCGCGCCAATTGTCTATTGGCCGACTGTGCCAACTCGCGTCTAGGTTGCGCTCTGATTGGTCCGTGTTTTTCTTTAATAACTCCTAAATAAAGCCGCGGATAACATTTTTGCAAAGGAAAATGTTGCTTCAAATGGTCTCAGGAACCTCCCATTTCCGGGTTTTTCAGGAATTTTGGGACACCCTGTATATTTATGGTTATACTTGTTTTAGAAATGTATTTCAAGTTGTGTCACGTTTCTTATGAGTGAACGACGTATCCTGTAAAATGATTGGTCAGTTGCGATGGATTAGGTTGGTTCCGGAGGAACTTCCACTTCGATTTATTCCTCGAACAAATACCGTGCAAGATTACTTGGCCAGGATATTTAACGATTTAATTAAAGCGACCGGGAAATGGGCGCCACAAAAGGGTAATGATAAGAGGGTTATTCAGAGGAAAGTAGAGAAAAAAAAGGATATCAGCGATTTTAGTAGGCGATAACCGCGCTATGAACTATCGAGCGCTGAAGTAGGTACACGTCTGGCCCGGCAATTAGCTTTTAATGTCCTCATAAGAGTTTGTCGTGAGAAAGTAGTTTTAAAATTCCAAAGTTCCCAGTAGTTCTGGGATTGAATAAAAAGTTAAAGTTGCAATAAAACTGTCGTCCCGTATGGATTTCTTTTTCGACATTCATAACAGGCCCTTTTTTTAACGACGAAACACGGTGTAGCAAGATTAGGGGAAGTGTGATTGATTACCTTACTTATTCTATAAACAACAACACTTTACTCTTGGTATCCACTCCTAAACACTTTAATATCTATTTTAAATTGTACTCAATTGTAGGAGCATTTTGTACCATCCACTCGATCAACGTCATTCATAATAAGAAACATTGGATAAAATATGTAACCAAAAATTGTATGTCTTCTATGTAACTTAATGGAAGGGTGATCTCGGGAGGATTGAACCAGGCTTGTAAACTACAAGAGCATACATCTATACACGTGTTATAAAGGTTGTAATAGTACCTACATATTTTAATTTTTTTTTTCGAAAATAGATCAAACAGGTCTGCACACGTACAAATGAATTTCGGATTAATTTTGTCAGCTATTAAGGTGAAGTGCCCTATGCCTGGACAGCATGTTCTTCTATTTTAAATTTTATCACTTTAAATAAACAAAAACAATTTCTTAAGAGTTTTAACATACAGTTCAGAGTTTGTAAAGTAATTTAAAATAAAAAAATCATTGTTTAGGTTAATATCTTAATTGTATTAACAAGAATAATTCAAACCTATAGTTGGACATATTAAATCCAATCTAAGCTAGTACCTGGACAGAAGTAAAGCCTATATCGGGACAAATTCAATTTACGAGTTGATCGAGCGAACATAACCTAAAACGTTAGTTGGTGGCGCTGTTGCGCATGACGAATAAAAGATGCTTTGCGTAATATGTAGTATTCATATCATAGATTATAGTATTGTATTATTTAACCAAATATATATTTATTTTCATTTACTGTTTTAATAAAACTTGTCATAATACAACTTTTAAGGTTAGATAGTAATACTGATAGATTTAAGATGTAAACATAAAGTATTATTAACGTCACAACCGGAATACATTTTCTACATACGTTATTCAAGCTAATAGAAGACTAATTATACGTACATGTAGTTAAATAATTTGCAAACAATGCGTTGATTTTATTCACAAACACGTGTCCGGCTTCAGGCGTAAGCACATTGCGTATAAGCTTAGAGTGGGACAGCTACTGTCATCGCGTCCCAGTATGGAGTACTTATATTTGAAAACAGTCCTAATCTTGGACATCTAATATTTGGATTAATAATTATTATTTACGTTAAGCTTGATTGCCAATTTATTTTAAAATATCAATATTATTATGTGTGATAATTATTTTTTGTCCGAGGGCTTAAATTATATCTTTTTTTCTAACAAAAGTTCGAACTATAAATGCACATGATTCGCATGTAAATAGACTATTTTGTATACTGTTTTCAGATGAACTTTGAATTCATTTATAAATTTCAATTGATGTCTCAATGAAATAATATTCACACCTACTTGTAGCTAAGGCCTCAGAATATATAATATAATTATTTAATCTCTTAATTACTGATTTTACTATGAAAATTCAATTGTCCAGATTTAGGTATCACTTTTGGACTGTCCAGACTTAGGGCACTTCACCTTACCTATGGGGTGATTATAAATTGTAGTAATTCCTATTAGTAAGAGATCGGGCGAGTATAATATTCCGGAGGCGGGTGAAATAATTTTCTCATTATATCCAGCTCAATCCACGATTCAAGTCGATTTGATTCCTACGTGAAAGTGTCCTTTCCGGAAGTCCCGGAAATTGCGAGCTGCATCAACGGAGATATGATGTGAAACGTCATTGCAGGTGGGGCAGGATCCATCCCCTCGAGTTCTTCAAGTCGATTCTCGTTCGACAGTCTTGACTCTGGCAGGATGCCAGGGAACTGGCTTGTTACGCGCAGGAGGATGTCGCAGGATGCATTGCACAATGCATCCACTCTTACCCTTCTCGATTCTCTTAACGAACATTTAATTATTCGCCGAATTTCCCGACTGATTTTATCCGGTAAAAATAAGAAGAAAATTGGAAATATTAGGTCATCCCATAAGTTCGTGCCGTTCCTCGAGCGGTTGCATATGTTGATTTTGTAAACATACCTTTAAGTTTGTTTTAGGTATTTTCAGAACATCTGATATCTCCTCTATTGATAAACTTCGTGATTTCTGTACAAGGTCTCGAATTTTATCTTCGTCTGTCTGAGGAGGACGCTCGGAACGTTCCTCGTCTTCTAAACAACAATTTCTGACTGTAAAACGATGAAACCACTTCCTACTGAACTTCCTTTCCGCAATTCATATAACATGAGATGCCGGAAATGGATACGCATTTCACTCAAGATTTTTCACTGATAGGAATCACTGTGTTCTCTATTTCACGATCTTATACCCACGAAAACATTCTCTAGACTCTAGACTGTGTTCCCGAACAGCTACGCTTAACACTAAACCATCACCGGTCATTCTGACCGGTTTCAGATTTTGCATTTTATAATTATTCTTATAATCAAAATAATTTGATAAGAAATGATCGCACAAAGTCTCAATAAAATTAATCTTGTCATTTTTATAAGGGAACATGTACCTACCAGTCACTTTTAAGCTGTAAAATTTATAAATCGACCTAATACTTCGGCAAATTTTTCGGATACCTGTCTACATATGTTTCTTTTCGTAGTGCGAGATACGATGGAAAATAAGAACGATCATTGCTGAGCTGCAAGTTTATTGAAACGTCCGTCGCGTCGAGAAATTGCAGGGATTCGCCATGACGAATAAATGCGATTCGTTTTGATGGATCACTCGAGGCTATTCCGTGGCGCGACCGCCATTTGCACGATCACGCGCAGTAATCTTCCCCTTTAAGAAACACGTGTTCGGAATGTGCTACTCGATTTGGATGTATCGTCGCCATTTCTTCTGGACCGTCACCTTCTCTTTTAACACGTCTGCTGTCATAGACACTGTAGTCGTTCCAGATGTTCGTACATTCGAATATTTTACTGTCAAAGGGCTCGATTATCTCTCAAATGTCTTCATTTGTGTATGCAAGAATTAACTGGAATTTTTGATAAAACATATATTTCAGTTCAAATGCCTATAACTTTAAAAAAAGAATTAATTTTTTATCAGTTTCTTGTGTTCGCAAGGAAAGAAAAAATGTACGAATCGAAAATTCGCTTCTTTCAAGAACTAAATAATAGTCTTAAGAATGTAACTGCAAAATTGCATCCAAATTGGTCCAGTATTGTGTTCCCAATAGAATATTCAATCGTTCGAGACAGCAAATTAAAGCAAATTAAACCACGAAATCACGATTTCAAAGAGCCACATTGTCACACGTGCATAAAATTTCCGATAATAATATTTTCTTTATTTGGAACCGCAAATCGCGAAGTCGATTGCGCGAAATTTATAGGCGAAATGATTTTAAAAATCATTGACGAGCGTTACAGTGAGCGTGCAGTTTTAGAACAGTGATCAATTCGCAGCTCGAGAGCTCTTGCTTGCGAAACGATTTACACGCGATCAATGTGTGCCCTTCGAAAATTCTCGATCGGGGTTGTCGGAGCTTTTAATTATTTTATCACGATATTGTTACGTCGGAAAAATATTTTCAAAACATTTTTCGCGTTTTCTATTAAACAGCTCTTACAGTAGAGACCACGGATTTTATGCATTTATGACAAAAACGAATAGGTGGAGTACGCACTGCGAAAAGTATCATATACTACGCAAAAACGGTGAAAATCAGTGAACTTTAAACACGCATAAATCTTGAATCTAACATTATACCTAACATTAAAACTTGAATTTTCGGCGGTTACTCGTAAAAATCTGCAAGATTCTATAAAAAACAGTTAAAAATTTCTGGTTTCCTCAGGTGAAGTTCAGCCCTTTATTGTACCTGTTTAACCTCATTTTTTAGTTATCCCAAAGTTTCAGATTCTTTTTGTTATTCATTACTACTAAGAGTTTGAAATATATTCATTGATTAATTTCTTTGAGATATCATCCACTTTTATTCGTCGTTTAATTTGTTGTAACTATTTATTTATCTTATGCGATCTAGATTTGACACGTTCTACCGTTCCAGGTAATTCTATCGATCACTCTGTGATCCAATATAAACTATTCCGTTCGCTAGTTCACTTTTTCCATATGGTATCCCTTGGCGGTACCAATAATGTGTAATTGCTGACATTGTTCTGTTATCTGGTTTCGAACGCAATCAGTGGTGCATAGAGCATGCGGGACACGACATTGGGTCGCGTGCGACATGCTAGTGCAGCCAGTTCAGTTATTAAACATTAAAATTACGTAATCTGCTGAGAGAAACACGGACCGAAGGCCGTGCGTCTAGTTATGCCGATAGAAAAGCAATGAACAATGTATTAATTGTATCAAGGTTGTCGCTCACTTAACAACCTTATACATGGTCAATACTAGACCTACGTCAACGTCTTTTCATTATTATGATGCAGTGCAATTGTGAATACAGTCGGTGTACAAAGTATTCGTACATCTTTTAAAAACGAATAAATTTTTCAAAATTGGTCTCAGCAGCTTGAATTTTTTTTGAGACATTAGAAGGGTTAGTTTACTAGTGTTACGTCCTGAGATGGACGTATTTTAGATTTTGAATAATAAAAATTGAAATTACGTTTAAATAGATTAAAATGATTGAAATGATTATAATTGAGATATAACGCAGTTTTGAACCTTCCTGCATTCACCGGCTTCGGTTCGGGTAATCGAGGATTTCTTAATATTCTAAGTGATTTTAACGATGGAACGTGGAAATCGAAGTTGGGTGGTTTCTTTAATAAATGATTTGATATTTTTATATGTTTGAATAAAAATAAACAAAACTATATTTTAAGCTCCAAATTTCGGATACATAATTTCATCGAAATCTTATTATTATTTGTTAGTAATTAACGGTAATTAGTCTTCTTTTGACAATTGTGATCTTCCGGTTTGATTGGTTGGTCTCGTTGTAAAATTAACTTTTTTAGGAAACTTTCACTTGAATACTTTTTTAGTGAGATAAGATAAACGCGTTCTTTAGAGCAAATTGCAATGCTTTTGCAACATACTACGTAATATCTGCCTTACAACAGTAGAATTCTTTACCGTCATGATGACTGAAAACATTTTGAAAATTTTTACTATTAGGGTGAAGTGCCCAAATATGAAGCACCTTTTGTCGATGTAATTCTTTGATTATTTTAGAATACTCTTTTTCGACCAAAAGATTACCAGTTGTAGATGCATTTCCTTCCTACAAGATTGTGGGGTCAAGTTTGTTCAAAAATTAATACGGCTTGGGAAAATTATTTTTTTTGTGCTGTGTCTTTTGCAGGTTCCATCGAAAGGGGGTCTTAATATGGTACACCTTGAATCCCTAATATGACACCTAGTGCCATATTCGGCACTCACACTAAGAATATCAATAGCTATACCCATATTAGGGAACCCTTGGTAGTGCCATATTGGGAACTTCACGTGGACTGATGATACTAGCTACTGACAAAGAGAAAATTAATTGCAGCCCAAACCAACAGTTGGCAAACATTAATGTAAATAAACTGAAACTACAGATATGTTTAAACATTTCAAAATCACTAACCTTCCTCGAAAAACAATTTAAAAAAATTATATTTCTTTAAAAAATCAATACGGACATCTTATTATGGGTCATTAAAAATTATTGATTTTTCAGAAATGTAAAAAAAGTGTCACACTTTTTTAATTAAATTATAAGATGTAAATTAAAATGTAATTTAAAATTATAAGATGTAAAAAACAAACCGATGAAAATGAATTTTTAGGAGCTTATAGCGAACACATAGGTGTGTCTATTATACTAAAAATGTTATTTGAAAAGAATGTTTCTTTCACCACTTACTTTGCAATTGTTTTAAACAAATGTAATGCTTTCATAGCAGGGAACTTCTTAAACATTTGAAAAAAATTAGGCCATAGCCCTAAGTGTTCCGTTTGCGGACCTGTGTTTAACAATGTGGCGGCCAACTTCCTACATGCGCCACAAGAGGGACAGGTAGTTGAAGACCTTTCCCGCAAGTACTCGGTTCCTCAATCATTTGTATATATACAGTCCTCAATCGCCTTCCGACATCCCAACACGTCTAAGGCAGGGCCCGCTAGATAGCCTTACTGATGAGTCCTCTAGCGGGCCTAGGACGAAACGCTCCTTCTTTTTTCCTCCTCTCTTTCATATGGGTAGAGCTCCTTTATAATAATCAATATTATATTAGCTCCCCCCACATTGGTGACCCTGCGACGTTAGAGCATAAAAACGCAACACGGAAGACAACATGGAGCCTAGGAGGATACTACACGCATCAATCGAGTGGGCACTACTTTAATCGCCGAGAATACGTAATCCCTCTCCTAGTGTGGCACCCGTGTGCTTCCTTCTCGAACGGCCATGCTAGGACAGCAGCATCTACGGCTCGATAGGCTTGAGCGACTCACTGTCTCGCCATCACGATGCGTATACAATTCGAGCAACGCGCTCTCTTACCGATTTTCACCCTCTTACCGATTTTCACCCCCCCCCTCCCGATCTTAGTATCGTTATTCACTGGCAGGGGGGTAATGTGGCGGCCAACTTCCTACATGCGCCACAAGAGGGACAGGTAGTTGAAGACCTTTCCCGCAAGTACTCGGCTCCTCGATCATTTGTATATATACAGTCCTCAATCGCCTTCCGACATCCCAACACGTCTAAGGCAGGGCCCGCTAGATAGCCTTACTGATGAGTCCTCTAGCGGGCCTAGGACGAAACGCTCCTCCCTTTTCTCCTCCTCTCTTTCATATGGGTAGAGCTCCTTTATAATTATCAACATTATATTAGCTCCCCCACATTGGTGACCCTGCGACGTTAGAGCATAAAAACGCAACACGGAGGACAACATGGAGCCTTAGGAGGATACTACACGCATCAATCGAGTGGGCACTACTTTAATCGCCGAGAATACGTAATCCCTCTCCTAGTGTGGCACCCGTGTGCTTCCTTCTCGAACGGCCATGCTAGGACAGCAGCATCTACGGCTCGATAGGCTTGAGCGACTCACTGTCTCGCCATCACGATGCGTATACAATTCGAGCAACGCAATCTCTTACCGATTTTCACCCCCCCCCCTCCCGATCTTAGTATCGTTATTCACTGGCAGGGGGGTAATGTGGCGGCCAACTTCCTACATGCGCCACAAGAGGGACAGGTAGTTGAAGACCTTTCCCGCAAGTACTCGGTTCCTCAATCATTTGTATATATACAGTCCTCAATCGCCTTCCGACATCCCAACACGTCTAAGGCAGGGCCCGCTAGATAGCCTTACTGATGAGTCCTCTAGCGGGCCTAGGACGAAACGCTCCTTCCTTTTTTCCTCCTCTCTTTCATATGGGTAGAGCTCCTTTATAATTATCAACATTATATTAGCTCCCCCACAACAAGATGGACATTTTAAAATTGACAAAATGAAAATCATTGAACATCATATTCTAGTAATATTTGCTGAAAAATGGACTAGTTCATTGTTTTGTAATTGTTACACGACAGTTGTGCATTCATTGTACAATCCCTTCAGAATGCAGCTAGACATGTATGTATAGCTTGAATATCAAAAGTAGGTGTGATCTTGAACAAGAGAAGATTTCTTAATATTCTAAGTGATTTTTGATTGTGGAACTGGTACGAAGAGATCGAAGATGGGTATACTCTTTAAAAATGATTTGAAGTTTTGATTTGTTTGAATAAAAATAAGCAAAACTATATTTTAAGCGTCAAATTTCGGATACATAGAGTTATTGTGATCTTATAATAAATTGTTAGTATTTACCGTTAGCTGGTTTCGCTCAGAATTTGGTTTTTTAGAAATCGCTCGCTGTTTCGCTCGCTGTTTCGCTCGCTGGCGGAGTGTATCGCTTCAGCAACAAAACCCAAAAAAATGATGATGATGAGATGACGATGTTGACGTTAGTAACTTCACAAATCCGGCGGGTGTACACGCCTTGAATAACCATACAACTTTGTCGAACCTCCAAGATTTAACTCAGACTCTGAACTTTTATGTCTCTCAACCGCAACTGAACAAATTTGAATATAGACTGGACTAGAGATTTATGAAGAGAGTGTGCATGAGTGCGAGAGTAAGTGCAAACAAGAGTACGAAAAAAGTGCGCTTGAGTGAGTTCCTCCTGAGGAGTCATCCCTTTTATAGACTGATCAGTCCTTTGTCTCGTCAATTTTGTCAGGTGATTATTGTCGTCATAATCGTCATAGCTAGATCTTATTACCCTGCGCATTTCCTAGATCAATTTCTTCTTAGCTGCTCTCTTATCTGTGGCTCCCCTGGCCAGATCGAATTACATTTACGTCGCACATGGGGTGACGAACAATTATTACTCATCGATTCTCGATGGACAGTCTTCAGCGGATTTTAGATCATGATTTATTTTTGGAAGTGATCTGGTCATTTTATGAAATAATTTCGCTACGCAGTTCTTTCGCTCAAGACGATTCGAATGAAGTATGAATTTCTTAATTCTATCGCACGCAATGTGGTATAATATACGATATTTCGATTTGATTTTAACAAGAGTATTGAATATTAGTTTCTCGTACAACATTATTAGATTAAACATAAAAAGAAATTCAAAAGTATATGTAATACATCATTGATTATATTTAATTATTAACGATGGCTGAACCACCGGACGTGACACTAGCTAATGTGTAAATAATTTTTTTTGTAATTGTTATTGGTCGCAATTACGAAGGGAACAGTAAAGACCACGATTTTTAAATTTTTTATCTGCGCCTGTAATGACAATTTAATACATGTATTTTGTAAATCTAAGTAAGTTATTATATGTACAAAGTTTCATTGAAATTGGCTGACGGATAAGAAAGCTATGGGCATTATAAGATGTAAAAATCTTTGAATTTGCGGTTAGCGATTCATTTAAATCGCAGATTCTTACGATTTTTGCTATTTTTAATCAATTATATTTCGTAACATCCTTGATCGATTTCGATGAAACTTTGTACAAGTATATAACTGACTTAAACCTACCAGAGGCGCCTTCTAAATTTTCATTACAAGTACGGATAAAAAATTAAAAAATCGTGACCTTTACTATTTCCTTCGCAATTGTGACCAATAACAATTTTTTGAAAAAGTTATTTACACATTAACTAGTAAACTAATCCTTTTAACGTCTGAAAAGAAACTCAAGCTGTTGGGTCCAATTTTGAAAAAGTAATTCGTTTTTTTAATGTGTACGAATACTTTGTACACCGACTGTACGTTCACCTGTCCACAACAGCAGAGCATCGATACTCCCCTTTTTACCTATTTCCTCCGTTTGATAGGAATTAATACGTTGCAGGCTTGTGCAGGAACCTGAAATCTGGGGAGTCCTGTCCCGATCCCGAGATTTCGGGTCCTCGCACAAACCTTAGAGGATAAATGTACTTATTACTGCGGCATTTTTCCCCAATGAGATTAATGCCTTCTTTATTTTTGCATGTAACTTTGTAAATTATAATTTTTGGAAAACCTTTTTTTCATATCATTTCGTAAATCAATACTTCTACTTGATTATAAAAAGTCAGGTCGTTTGGTACAATTATGAAAAAGTATTAGTTTTTAAAAAGTGTATGAATACTTTGTACACCCACTGTATATCGACTTCGATACAATAAAACTATAATAAGAAACTGCTCTTGCCTTTTTAATAAAAAAGTTAAGCCTTCAGCATTACGTACATTAAAGTGAAGGTGGAGGATTCTTGAGAAAGAATATTATAGATAAAATAAGGGGATTTGGCAAACGTTAAATCGAAAAGTAATGAAAACAATAGTAACAAAAATAAAAAATAAATTAAAGTGAAGTGCACGAAAAGATCTACTTATGGAACTGAAAACTTAAGACAAACAAAGGAAGAATGCAGATTTTGAAAAATGAAAAATAAGAAGAATTGTGAAATGTTGTAAAGTTCACAAAGCTCTTAATCTAAAACAGCTTCAAACTAAAGATAATAAATATTACTTAAATATATTTGTTGAAAGAATGTATCTAGTTATTTATGTGATATTATATACTACGGCGTTAAAATTAATAAAAGGTTTATTCATTTAAAATGTAATAAATAAATAAATTGTTTGTCACTGTACTCAGGATTTATTTAAATTAATGCCTAGATAGGTAGTTTGTTTCCGTACATTCGTATATTCCGCATTCTAATTCGCAGTAATTGGTACAACATGGCTCTTTTGCGTCTGCAGTAATACAAACAAAATGTTATCGTTTTTATGTTTTAAGGGGGATCTATACCCAATGAAGTAACTAGAAAGAAACTAGAATCTTACTAGATTTTGGGTCGAAACATGGGTTTACGCGCGGCGATTTTTTGTCCTTATTTGAGCGGATTTTGGACTGGGTGAGGACTCATTCTATAGAGGAAGGTTAAATCCGGCGCGCTCTGCTATTGATTTAACGAGATTATGTTTATATCTAATAATATGAGTGCTCAAAGTAGAGAAAAAATCTAGAAAAATAACCGCAGATTTCAATGTATTTTCCTGTCTCAAAGAGATTTTTCTGACTGATATGATGAGCAGAGCGCGCCGTGATGAACCTTCCTCTATCAAATGAGCCTTTGTGTAGCTCAAAATATGCTCGTATAAGGACAAAAAATCGCCGCGCGTGATTTCATTCACATTAGCAGAGATTTCCCCATATTACGTTCATGAAGACAGAGGTTATCTCTGATGTAGAGCCAATCTAGAGCCAATTTCATTTCAGTTAGTTTACACGAGATGGTGCCTAGTCAGAAGGACTGTCAATCAGTGCTGCGATATTGTGCAACATTTCACTGCTGCACTGCTGTCAATGTGGGATCATAGCAAAACTGACACAGACGAGGTACATATTCTCATCGGTGGCACTAATATTAGTGCGACCTGCCCTGTATAACGGCATTCGCGACGAAATGAATAGAATATGGAAATAGCAAGCAACTCCATCTCGTGTTCATTATGCAGTTGCGTGTTTATCAATGTTACCAAACTTTTTTTCTGCACAGAGGTTGATAACATTGATAAATACCCCAAAGTCCGAGGGTATAGATCCCCCTTAACAGTTTCTGATGTTGCATTAGGTTTCGGGGCGATCAATTTTTGTTTGTATTCAGAACACATGAGTTTTCCATAAAATGCATACACATATTTTTATTTCACGATAATGAAAATAATGATACCGCAGTAATCGGTACAGTTACCCAATAGATGCTTAGATTAGGTACCCCCGATACTTTTTCTGGGACACCCCGTACGTTGTACTGTATCTTACGCGAGATAACAGGTTCGTTAGCCCTCGGCTGAAGGGATTTTAACAGTAAGTGGAGATTCTCATCGTTTCCTCTATCCCGTTTAACTTTACACGCGCCGAAGAGAAGTATAGTGTTGTAACAAGCATCCTACACGCTACATGTACAAAGCCGATACTGAAGTTTGGACTTCTGAAGTTCTAAATCAGTTTGAACCGTACTTACTAGACAGCGGATTTGATGCGTTTACGACAAAAATGGCTAGCTGTCGTTTAAAACAGTAGAATCGTTAGAAGAATTTAGAAATACAATTATATTATTTTCAACCTATTCAGCATATTAAGATACATAACATAAATTTCTATTTCACTGCAGTTCGTTGCAAATTAGATAGAGCATTTTTATTTTGCGTAAAGGTTAGCTATCTAGTAATTGCACACGACACACGGAGCCACGGTTATTTTTAATTTGCCATTAAATGCGACCTTCATGCTAATGATAATTCATGCAACCATTAACCACAAACTGCGGCGCGCTCTCATAAGGTGTCATCGAGCAATCGCTCAGCAGGTTCTGGTTAAGACAAAAATTACAATTTGTTAACAAACTTTTAAGACACCGCTTCAATTTAGATTCGAAGGTGAAGTCAATGCTTGCATGTTTGTCCTCGGTAGAACCATTTATTTTATGGAAATTCTCCCAATTACGAAATTAAGTTCTGATTGAAATGAAGAATCCCGTATTTACCTACAGCTCGTGTTGAATTCAATAAATCTACCGGAATCTCGTGCCAAGTAGCAGCTGAAGCTTCTCGTAAAGATCTGTAAAAGTAACTAGTCGATTCTTTTTGCCATTCGGCCCAACTTCTCGGATCAAACTTGTGTAAGGGAAACCTATTAAGCAGCAGGTCTTTAGAAACTGGAGAAATTTGTTCGGAACATTTAAACATATCGCAGTCAATCTACTCTCAAATAACACTGTCCAACAGCAAATTTGTTTTCAATATACTGTTGGGTCCTTCTTATAGACTTTTTGGCGCTGATTCCGAATCTGTTTTTAATTTTTTCCCTATACGCACAGTTTTTAAAAAACATGACTTTGAAAAAAAAACATATTTTTCAACTTTAAACAAATATTGTGATGTTATTATAAAAGATATTGAATTGTTCTTTGCAACAAAAGATTCTGTAAACTTTCCCGAATACAGAGATATCCAATATTAATACATTACGATTGTCTAAACATGTTTAAACAATGATTAAAGACGGAGATACACCACTTTTGTACCAATTTTTGACGATATTTTTGAATTTATCTCAAAAAATAATGGTCCAGCAGGAAATCGAACTATACCACGCGATAGAGCAGACTTTTATCTTGAGAAACCACCCTTTCAAGTTTGGAATGTTGACGTTTTTTTCGAACCAGAAAGCAAAATGTCTTCGCCTGACATGAGTTACCGCTAGTGGCGCTCGCCATTAGAACGGACGTTCGCCGAGCCGTATCCCGTGGAATATTTTGCTTTCTGGTTCGAAAAAAACGCCGACGTTCCAAACTTGAAAGGGTGGTTTCTCAAGATAAAAGTCTGCTCTATCGCGTGGTATACTTCGATTTTCCGCTGGACCCTTATTTTTTGAGATAAATTGAAAAATGTCCGCAAAAATTGGTGCAGAAGTGGTGTCTCTCCGTCTTTAATGATTGTATAAACATGTTTAAACAATCATAACGTATTAATATTGGATATCTCTGTATTCGGGAAAGTCTACAGAATCTTTTGCTGTAAATAACAATTCAATATCTTTTATAATAACATCACAATATTTGTTTAAAGTTGAAAAATATGTATTTTTTCAAAGCCATGTTTTTCAAAAACTGTGCGTATAGGAAAAAAATTAAAAACAGATTCGGAACCAGCGCAAAACACTCTATAAGAAGGACCCAACAGTATATTGAAATCATAAAAAAGTTGAAAATTGTTGGACAGTGTAATTAGTACCTATTACTCCATTATAATTCTTCAAGTTATTCATCATCAAATACGCAGTACGGTAACTATAATACGTTGCAGATGTCGTTCGCGCAACCATGACACGAGGAAAATCTGCATAATTGTTGTGCGTTGGTAGAAACGATGTTGCACTGCACAAAAAGCAAATCCCTAACATAAATTCGTATAAAGTCGTATAATTCCAGCATGTACGTTGACGATTGAACTTGAGAAAGTCATAACTAGACTGTGAATTTTATGCGTTTATGGTAAAAATGGTTGGGAGTGCAATATAAAACTGCGAAAACATTAGAAGAATTTTAGAACACCGTTACATTATTTTCGACATATTAACATACACCTACCGTTCGCGAACATCAGCTGCATATTGATAAGAGTTTTATTTAGATTGTTACATATCAAATTTCCGAGGTAGATACTACGTTTAGGGGTCCTAAGTCCAATGGCCTTATCTGATAACAATTTTCTGTACACAGTATACATGTACCGGTTGCCCGGTCTCATTGTCAGATGAATGGTTGCGTAACATGAAATCGTGACTGTGAAATATATGATCTGCACCTATAAAGCGTTGGCGGCCGGCGGAGGTAGGTCAGTTTTGTGAATGAATCCTGTGTACCATGGACAAGTGGTCTGGAAAAATAGCTCTGGTGACGGGATCGAGCAGTGGGATCGGCGCCGAGACCGCTAAATCCCTGGTTAAACACGGTGTTAAGGTGGTTGGCCTCGCAAGAAGAACCGAGAAACTGGAAGAATTAGTCAGAGAGTTGGGCAAGGACATGTTCCATCCCATGCAATGCGACGTTACGGAAGAGGATGACATACTGAGAGCGTTCAAATGGACCGAACAGAATCTGGGCGGCATTGACATACTGGTGAACAATGCCGGGGTCTTTTATATGTCCATGATCATCGGTAAGGTCTGCCTTCTCGGCCTATTCACCATTTGATATAGAAAAAGGATTCTATTGCTCTGCTATGCTATTTAAGGGGGTTGTCACACCTCTGGTTATAACTAGAATTTTACTAGATTTTGGTCGAAAATATGGGTCTGCGACTTAATGTTGTTTGACCTTATACGAGTATATTTTGACATGGTTGAGGGCTCATTCTAAAGAGGAAGGTTAGATCTAGTGTGCACCAGTCATGAAGTTAACAAGATTATGTTTATATCTAACCCTTTGCACTCCGCTGTCCCCTCTGAGGCACCACTAGAAATTGTTGTATAATTATTCAAAATATTGTTTACATTATTAAATATATCGGTATCTAATCAATTACTAAACATTTAGGTATTGTATGAGGTATTCTACCAATTTCATATCCATACAATTTCAAAAATCATAGGGAATGGAAGTATTCTAGATCGGAAGAAATGTTTACTTTTCCAGTTAAAATAGCTCGGAGTGCAAAGGGTTAATAATGTGAGGGCCCAAAGTAGAGAAACAATCTAGGGAAAAAACCCGCAGATTTCAAAGCATTTTTCTGTCTCTAGAAGACGTTTTGACTGCTATGATGACCAGAGCGCACTGCGATGAACCTTCCTCTTTAGAATGAGCCCTCACCCAGCCCAAAATGTGCTGAAATAAGGGCAAAAAATGTCCGGGCGCAGACCCATTTTTTCGACCCAAAATCTAGTAAGATTCTAGTTATTTGCTAATTTACTACAACCAGAGGTGGGACTACCGCCTTAACACTAAACGCACCGAGCTACAAAAGTAATAGGCACGTGTTGCCTTGTAGAAATTACAAGATTTAATTTATTTAGACTTTCCGCTGTTTTTATTGTAATAAGTTACTCTGAAGTCTATTATAACCGCTGTCTACTTATAACGTATGCATCACGATGCAACGAAGACACGAGACATAAAATAACCCACAAATATTGTTCGTTATTTTCTTTTTCAAATAGTAAAGTAATAGCCTGATTAATAAAGTAGTTCAACATGTACGTAATACTTGATAGAAGGAGAGTATCTTGTTGCAGTAACCCACAATCATGCTAAACCACATGTAGAACACGAAGAATATAACGGAAACTGGTTTCTATTGCAATCCGATTCGCTTTCAAGGATAATTTATAAGTTACTCGAAATATTTTGCATACGACATTTTACGAACACTTGTACCTCCATTTCAATGCACTGTCGTAAGAACGTTCAAATTATATAAATTATGCAATATTTAACAAGGCATTATTATTACCAATGCAGGCTATTGCTCCCAATTGAAGTTACGTTTATCTAGTAGCAAATTATCAAGTCTTTATTATGTATGAACTATTGTCAAGGTTGTCTCAGTTCGTACCAACGTGACCGTGAATAATGCAAACTCATGATGGGATACAAACATATTTTTCTATAAAACCGATGTCAGATGTGATAGTTGCGCAACTATCTAATAATAATACCGAAGGATAATTGTTTTAACTTGCATAATACAGTGATGAAGTTTCCATAAAGTCTTTCTAACAATAATACCTACGAGACAGGATAAAATGTATCATGCGATAGAGTTTTTCAGCAATGTATAATTACTTAAATTGAAGGTTTGATGGAAATATGGAATATTCCTCGAATATGACTTGCAGATATTTACTGTCTTAAAAATAATTTGAGGCGGCGCAAAATTGAACATTTTCGGCACTGGAAATTACGAAAATCCTTAAATTCTTCTACATGCTTTCACATATTAATGTATCTTCTCTTCCCACCTACTGATTTCCAAGTTCACCATATTCCAATGAAATCATAATCAGCAGCATCTGTCATGTGGAAAATTTTCAATTTTGCGCCGCCTCCGAAAAGATTGTATTGTATTTAAGTTCTTGAGTATTCACATAAATTAAATGAAAATTATTTCATACTTTTTAGTGCATTTTTTAGTGCGTTTTTTCAAAGTCGGTTTAATTTTTTTTATTTCACACTCTTTAGTGGAACGAGCAGAATTTGTAGAACATCGTAGGATGGTTTTTCGATCATATTAGTTATTTGCAATGAAAACCGCAAAGAATGAAAGAATGCAAAATTTGTTTTCAAGGGACCAATCGGGAGACATACCCTACAAAATGCAAAAGGTTTCGTCCTGATTGGTCCATCCGTCTCGGCGTAACATCCTCCTTTTTCGAAGTCGGTTAAAAACATCGATTAAATAGAAATTGAATAGAATGACAATATTATACATTATTTAAAAAGCTTTCTATCGCAATATCTGTTGATATTACTTCGGAAATTAGCCAATAATTAAATTTCTCTTACAGATTCGCCGACCGAAGAATACCGGAAGGTAATAGACACTAACCTAATTGCACCAGCAATATGCGCGAGAGAATTCGCAAAATCAATTAAAAAGCGCGACGCGTGCGGCCACATTCTGAATATAAACAGGCGAGTACTTTCGTAAACTTGTGTATCTCGTAAACATTGTTTAATCGAAAGAAAATAAGGTGAAGTGCCCTAAGTCTGGACAGTCCAAAAGTGATACCTAAATCTGGACAATTGAATTTTCATAGTAAAATCAGTAATTAAGAGATTAAATAATTATATTATATATTCTGAGGCCTTAGCTACAAGTAGGTGTGAATATTATTTCATTAAGACATCAATTGAAATTTATAAATGAATTCAAAGTTCATCTGAAAACAGTATACAAAATAGTCTATTTACATGCGAATCATATGCATTTATAGTTCGAACTTTTGTTAGAAAAAAAGATATAATTTAAGCCCTCAGACAAAAAATAATTATCCCGCATAATAATATTGATATTTTAAAATAAATTGGCAATCAAACTTAACGTAAATAATAATTATTAATCCAAATATTAGATGTTAAGATTAGGACTGTTTTCAAATATAAGTACTCCATACTGGGACGCGATGACAGTAGCTGTCCCACTCTAAGCTTATACGCAATGTGCTTACGCCTGAAGCCGGACACGTGTTTGTGAATAAAATCAACGCATTGTTTGCAAATTATTTAACTACATGTACGTATAATTAGTCTTCTATTAGCTTGAATAACGTATGTAGAAAATGTATTCCGGTTGTGACGTTAATAATACTTTATGTTTACATCTTAAATCTATCAGTATTACTACCTAACCTTAAAAGTTGTATTATGACAAGTTTTATTAAAACAGTAAATGAAAATAAATATATATTTGGTTAAATAATGCAATACTATAATCTATGATAAGAATACTACATATTACGCAAAGCATCTTCTATTCGTCATGCGCAACAGCGCCACCAACCAACGTTTTAGGTTATGTTCGTTCGATCAACTCGTAAATTGAATTTGTCCCGATATAGGCTTTACTTCTGTCCAGGTACTAGCTTAGATTGGATTTAATATGTCCAACTATAGGTTTGAATTATTCTTGTTAATACAATTAAGATATTAACCTAAACAATGATTTTTTTATTTTAAATTACTTTACAAACTCTGAACTGTATGTTAAAACTCTTAAGAAATTGTTTTTGTTTATTTAAAGTGATAAAATTTAAAATAGAAAAACATGCTGTCCAGGCATAGGGCACTTCACCTTACTGTCTCAAGGCCCACAACGAAACTGACCTTTTTTTCAAGGAGCTAATAAAATAAGTTACATAGAATGTTAGTATACTGCCATAATTACGTGACTGCGGATTTTATGCACTTATAAGAACATCTATATATTGTTTTTAACTTACTAAAATGATTAAAGCAAGAAAGATATTTGTACTTGGGGCTGACAATTGATGAAGACAATTTTTATTTTGCATAAAGATCCGCAGTCTAATAATTACGTATATAATTTACAGCATAGCTGGACAGTATCCTGAATCATTCAACGCTCCACTTGGAATGTACAGCGCTAGCAAATCTGGTCTGACATCTTTGGGCGCGGAACTTCGTACCGAAGCAATGTTATCCAAACTCAAAATGAGAGTCACGGTAAAATTTCATTACTGTTCAAGCTTTACAAGAAGACATTCCATTGTGTTAGTAAGACAGTAATGGTATTTTAGAGTTATTTAAATTGAAATATCTCCTGAACTACTAACTTTTCGACATACATAAGTTAGTACTTTTTTTATAACGAATGCCCAGCTGCATCGATTGATGTATTAAAAAATACCTCATTCTATTTAAAAAAATGTAGTTGACCTTCATATGTCCTTTACGCGTCCACCTGTAAAAAAATTAAATACACTACATAATGTACTCCTTCAGACCATGCAACTTCTGTATACAAAACTTTTTCGTGCAACGTATACTTTGGAAGTCATTATAGGTGTGCAAGTTGCGTGGACCACCCTGTATATGAATCTGCTTGACAGGGAATTTATACCTGATCTTGCTTCGAACAGAATATCGACGTGAACCGACGCGTACTACGCGAGTCTCCCTTGAATCAACCCAACTATGTAATACATAGGAGGAATCCATGTCCTTATACAGTACCCAAAATCGGGCCTAAGCGATGGTGGGGGGCCACGCGCTACTTCCGATTAGAATCGAAATCTTAGAAATTATACAAGTGCTCCAGTTCTTAAATAGGCCCTCCGTTTCGACACATGTCTCCGGAAGGGTCAAGAGTCGCCTACGATAGCGTCCGCATACGTAACACTAAAAAAATTCTAAACCGGAAAAACGGTGACTTGAACCCTCCCCCCCCTTAATTCCACATCGACCACAGCATATTTCTTTTAGAACAAAATCAACAATGGTGACGTCAAAAAGTTGATTATTTTATAGATATAGTAAAACCTGTTTTTGTGCGGTAGATAGGGACCGCACCAAAAAAATATTCCCAAACTTCATAAATAGCTATAAGAAATAATTTTTCACAAGATATTAAAGAAAATTTTGTTATGCGGTGGAGAGGGACCGCATAAAAAAAGTCTCACTTAGAAGATATGTCAAAGCCTTACGAAATAGCGAGAAAGTGCTTTCCAAACAAAATATATAATTAAATTACATATGGAAACATTTTTAAAAATTTTAATTTCTTATTTTAAACTTGGCGAAATTGTCAAAATGTACATAATTCAATACATATACCGGGTGTCCTGCTGAAATGAGATCAGCAGGATATCTCGGAGGACGTTGTCGTTATCAAAATAGTGTTCCTACAAAAGTTGTTTGGTATGACGGGCTACATTGCGTAGTATTAATCGTTGTCTTGTGGGTGGAGTGGTGGAGGACAATCCAAGGTCACCTTGATTTTTTAAAATGTAATGTCCTATTTTTTATACCATAGATCGATAGAGTATCAAATTCTGAGTATAAATGTGTTGACCTTCATACGTCCTAAATCTAATAGTTTACGAGATATTATCGAAACAATTTTCTTTCTTCTTTGTACAATTTCTCGCAAACTATTAGATTTAGGACATATGAAGGTCAACACTTTTATACTCAGAATTTGATACTCTATCGATCTATGGTATAAAAAATAGGACATTACATTTAAAAAAATCTAGGTGACCTTGGATTGTCCTCCACCACTCCACCCACAAGAAAAAAATTTATACTACGTAATGTAGACCGTCATACCAAATAACTTTTGTAGGAACACTTTTTTGATAACGACGACGTCTTCCGAGATATCCTGCTGATCTGATCTGGTATTCATATACCGCATAAATAAAATGGCACAAAAAAGATCGCATAAAAAAGACCGCACAAAAACAGGTTTGACTGTACAAAGATTTACAATCTGTTGTAAAGTATGTTTATGTTTTGCAGAATATCAGTCCAGGAGCCGTGCTTACAGACATGATCAAACAAGCGATGCAGTGCGGCGACGAAATTGTAGACAAGGTGCCGATGTTAAGAGATAAAGACATTGCCGATGCAGTGATCTACGCTCTATCAGCACCCCAAGTTGCAGAGGTACGACGTAATGGTGTTTTTTTTAAATGTAATTATTTCTTAAACAAATTACAGTTCCAGTCTAAAGTACACGCAATGATTGCTCTTTTTAGATTTACGAACTGACAATTATACCTCAAGGTGCACCGATGGGAGTTCCACAGTCCAGCTAAACATCGTCCTCACAATCGCAAGGAAACAAATACGAATGCAGGCCAACTTTTTGTATCACGTACGAATGTATGTCATGTACGTTTGTATCACTGTACGAGTTTTAATGTGTAATACAAAAAATTGCATCATTAACAAACGAGGAGGATATCTGTTATGTCCCCTATTTATCCTTTAATATGTCATTTTTTGTTTCAACATTTTTGGCCGATTTTTCAAGATTGTTTTTCCGAAATTTCTTCTAGCTTCGAAATTAAAGTACGAAATTAAGGGAGTAGTTTATCCAGGATTGCAAGGGTGCGGGATGCGCGTTCTCATTGCTAGATAATACAAAAATGGCGGGTTTCAGCAGTCAAAAACACTAGATAAAAGATCGATCTAGGGCGCTATCGCCCTCAAAAGTGCTATTTTTTCATTTACAAGGCGTAATTTGCATTATTCGGAAGCATACAACTGTGCACATACAGTTACTCGAATTAACCCTTTGCACTCCGAGTTATTTTAACTGGAAAATTAAACATTTCTTCCGATCTAGAATATTTCCATTCCCTATGATTTATGCAATTTTATGGATATGAAATTGGTGTAATACCTCAAACAATACGAAAATGTTTAGTAAGTTTACAGCAGAAGATTCCTTAGACTTTCCCGAATACAGTGATATCCAATATTAATACATTATGACTGCTTAAACATGTTTAAACGATCATTAAAGACGGAGAGACACCACTTTTGCACCAATTTTTGACGATATTTTTGAATCTATCTCAAAAAATAAGGGTCCAGCAGAAAATCGAACTATACCACGCGATAGTGCAGACTTTTATCTTGAGAAACCATCCTTTGAAGTTTGAAACGTCGACCTTTTTACCGAACCAGAAAGCAAAATATCTTCACCCGACACGAGCTGCCGCCATGCCAGTGGCGTTCACCATTACAACGGGCGTTCGCCGTGGCACACACTGGGCCAAACCGACGAAATCTGTGTAAAAATCAAAGAACTTTCGATAGAAATGAGATAGAGCGATGAAATTTTTTTTAAATGAAAGCTGAAACTTTGCAAAATATGGAATAATTATGGAGATTGTGGTACGAACGTTTTTTAACCTTGAAAGAATGCGTTAAAGTTACACAATTTCAAGAAAATTGTGGTTTTTTCAATACCACGCGCGGAAAGAATTTTGTTTTTCACACTGATTTCAAATCTGGTTTCAAAATTTGTCTACGACCTCAGGGATTTTGCAAGAAATCGATTTTTGTGAACACAACTTATGAAAGCATTTTTTCGTTGAAATGAATTGGTAACCCACTAGTTTGAATAGTGTATTCTCATATATAAAACACATTAAAAATAATCATAAAATAGTCATACATACATAATCATACTGTAATGCATTACAGTCACGCATAGCCTACTAGGAGTTCCAGCGACAATCGCAGCAAATACGTCAAGTGACCTCATTATGATTATTTCTAATGTGTTTTATGTATGAGAATACAATATTCCTTCAAACTAGTGGGTTACCAATTTATTTCAACGAAAAAATGATTTCATAAGTTGTGTTCACAAAAATAGATTTCTTGCAAAATCTTGAGGTCGTAGACAAATTTTGAAACCAGATTTGAAATCAGCCTGAAAAAATCTACGCGAAATAATGTGTCGCATGTTAAAAAAAGGTTTTTTCCGCGCGTGGTATTGGAGAAACGACATTTTCTTGAAATTGTGTAAGTTTAACGAATTCTTTCAAGGTTAAAAAACGTTCGTACCACAATCTCCATAATTATTCCATATTCTGCAAAGTTTTAGCTTTCATTTAAAAAAAATTTCATCGCTCTATCTCATTTCTATCGAAAGTTCTTTGATTTTTACACAGATTTCGTCGGTTTGGCTCAGTGTGTGCCGCGGCGAACGCCCGTTGTAATGGTGAACGCCACTGGCGGCAGCTCGTGTCGGGTGAAGATATTTTGCTTTCTGGTTCGGTAAAAAGGTCGACGTTTCAAACTTCAAAGGATGGTTTCTCAAGATAAAAGTCTGCACTATGCGTGGTATAGTTCGATTTTCTGCTGGACCCTTATTTTTTGAGATAAATTGAAAAATGTCCGCAAAAATTGGTGCAAAAGTGGTGTCTCTCCGTCTTTAATGATCGTTTAAACATGTTTAAACAATCATAATGTATTAATATTGCATATCACTGTATTCGGGAAAGTCTAAGGAATCTTCTGCTGTAAAGATCAATTTAATATCTTTTATAATAGCATCACAATATGTGCGTCTAGGAGAAAAATTAAGGACAGATTCGGAATCAGCGCAAAAAACTCTATGATAATTGCATAGTGAGAATCGAAATCCTTTTTGGCTGTTGGACAGTGTAATTGATTAAAAAGCAGATGACGTTCGTGCAACCATGACACAGGGAAAAATTTGCATAATTGTTGGGCGATGGTAGAAACGATGTGGCATTGCATAAAAAGCAAATTTCTAACGTAAACACATCCAGCATGACGTTAACGATTGAACTTGAGAATGTTGTGACTACACAGTGAATTTTATGCGTTTATGGTAAAAATAGATCCAACAAAAACACCCTGTAACCAGGAGCCAAGTTCCTATGGCCGTAAAAAGTTGTGAGATCGGTCAAGTTCGTTAGCATAGAAATACCTGTTGCAATACTGACAAGCGTTTGTAAACATTAGTTTAAAAGAACGCTATTTAATTTTTAAAGAGTTACATGGAGGGCTGGATTATTCAAACTTGGCCGCTACCTAACACCTTTTATGACCGTTGGTTTAAAAAGTAACGGCCAAGTTTGAATAATCTAGCTCCCCACGTAACTATTTAAAAATTAATTAGTGTTCTTTCAAACTAATTATGACAAACGCTTTTGTCAGTATTGCAAGAGGTATTTCTAAGCTAACGAACTTGGCCGTATTTAGTTTGATCTCACAACTTTTTACGGCCATGGGAACTTGGCTCCTGATTACAGGATGTTTCTGTTGGGATAGAATTAATACGCACGATATCAGTTACATATTTACCCTGAGATGGAAGAACCCACATAGTGTAGTACCGAAGAAGACATCCTTGGAATCTGAAACAAATAAAATGACAAAGATTAATATAACGGAGAGAAGAATGAGTATGAGCCAAGAACAGGAGTGGACAGTGCCCGAGAAGTAAGACTTATATTGTTATTGTGTGGGGCCTTGACTGCTCTTAAGAGCATAGGAGGGAGAGGAAAGGGTAAAGAAGTCCTAGACGTGCGGTTTTTTAGTCATGTCCCACACTACCCCCCTCTGGGGTATATGTAAACGTACTTTTTCCGCACGTCTTTAAAAAACAATCAAAAAAATGAAAAAAAGGCCTATGCCGGAATAATTTCTGACTCACGCCGATATTTCACTGATACATTTTTATGATCGCTCGAGCTTATCCCCACCGCCGCGCCACCACGACGCGTCGCGACGGTTCACGAATGACTCCGGCATGCGAAGGGTCAAAGAGCACTTCGGTGAATGTTAGCTTTGACTATGAACTAAAGCACAAGATAGTAAGGAGAGGTGGGTGAGTATAAAATGGCAGCAAGCTGCGCATTGATATCCGTTTAACAGTACCGTGCAAGATGGAACAGTGGGCTAACAAAGTGGCAATCGTGACCGGTGCCAGCAGTGGGATCGGGAGCGCAGTTGTCAAGTCCCTTGTGAGTCATGCTGTCAAGGTGGTCGGACTTGCAAGAAGGATCGACAAACTGCAGGAATTGGCCAAGCAACTCGGCAAAGACAAATTCTACCCTGTGCAATGTGATCTCGTGAAAGAGGATGACATTTTGAGAGCCTTCAAGTGGGTTGAAGATAATTTCGGAGGCGCCAGTATCCTTATAAACAATGCTGGGGTCATCACCGGGATCCCGATCATTGGTGAGGATTATCATTAGCGAACTACGGATTTTCATGCAAAATGAAAATTTTCTAAGTACACTGTCTAACGCACGGAAATGAAATAGAAACGTACTTTTTCTTTTAACACTAACTGTACCGGGTACAAAATGTATCGGATATATACAGGGTGAGTCCGAAGAAACAGAACACCTAAATATGTCCGTTACTTTTCGTTGTACATAAAAACTTCTTAGAACAAACTTACACTGTTCGAAGGGCCACATGTAACGGTGCAAGGGAAAAAATTTTCAAGGTCATCTTTTTATGAGATTTCTAGGTCATTGATATTTTTTTAGATGGAATGAGGTATTTTTTAATACATCAATCGATGCAGTTGGACATTCGTTATAAAAAAGTACTAACCTATGTATGTTGAAAAGTTAGTAGTTCAGGAGATATTTCGATTTAAATAACTCTAACACACCATTACTGTCGTACTAAGACGTTACACAAGAACGTAAACGCTAACATCAATTTCAATGTCAATTTTTCAATTTCAACTTCAATTTCAATATCAACTCTTCAACTACATTTTCAACTTCAATTTTTCAACTTCAATTTCAACTCTTACATTTGAACTTCAATTTCTATTCTTCCATTTCAACTTCAATTTCTACTCTTCCATTTCAACTTCAATTTTTCAATTTCAATTCGTTAATTTCAACTATAATTTCAATATCAACCCTTCCACTTCAATTTCAATATCACATTCTTCAACTTCATTTTCAATTTCAATTTTAACTTTCTCATTTCAACTTCAATTTCTACTCTTCAATTTTTCGATTTCATTTAATTAATTTCAACTCCTCAATTTCAACTTCAATTTTTCAATTTCTACTCTTCAATTTTTCGATTTCATTTAATTAATTTCAACTCCTCAATTTCAACTTCAATTTTTCAATTTCATTTTATTAATTTCAACTCTTCAATTTCAACGTCCATTTTTCAATTTCAACTTCAATTTTTCAATTTCAATTCGTTAATTTTAACTCTTCAATTTCAATATGAATTTTTCCATTTCAACTTCAATTTCAATATCAACTCTTCAACTTCATTTTCAATTTCAATTTTAACTCTCCCATTTCAACTTCAATTTCTACTCTTCCATTTCTACTTCAATTTTTCAATTTCACTTTTTTAATTTCAACGTCAATTTTTCAATTTCATTTTGTTAATTACAACGTCAATTTTTCAATCTCAACGTCAATTTTTCAATTTCAACTTCAATTTTTCAATTTCAATTCGTTAATTTCAACTCTTTTATTTCAATTTCAACATCAAATTTTTCATTTCAACATCAATTTCAATATCAACTCTTCAACTACATTTTCAACTTCAATTTTTCAACTTCAATTTCAACTCTTACATTTGAACTTCAATTTCTATTCTTCCATTTCAACTTCAATTTCTACTCTTCCATTTCAACTTCAATTTTTCAATTTCAATTCGTTAATTTCAACTGCAATTTTTAATTTCAACTATTCAATTTCAATATCAACCCTTCAACTTCAACCTCAACTCTTCAATTTCAACGTCAATTTTTCAATTTCAGCTTCAACTCTTCAATTTACACTAGCAAGTAAACGCTAACGTCTTAGTACGACCGTAATGGTGTTTTAGAGTTATTTAAATTGAAATATCTCCTGAACTACTAACTTTTCGACATACATGGGTTAGTACTTTTTTATAACGAATGTCCAGCTGCATCGATTGATGTATTAAAAAATACCTCATTCCATCTAAAAAAATATCAATGACCTAGAAATCTCATAAAAAGATGATCTTGAAAATTTTTTCCCTTGCACCGTTACATGTGGCCCTTCAAACAGTGTAACTTTGTCCTAAGAAGTTTTTTTGTACAACGAAAAGTAACGGAGATATTTAGGTGTTCTGTTTCTTCGGACTCACCCTGTATTGTTTTATAAAAATTACAAGACTGAATTTGTTTAGATATTTTTTTAAATAATGCGTGCTCAAATAAAGAAATTTATTAAATAATTCCTAGTGGAAACATCTTTATAATTTCGATAAATGAAAAAATTAACAATGTGAAAGCGGTCATTTGACATTTTGTCGCGGTACGGTTAGTGTTAATAATTCTAATGTCTTCACAGTTTTATATTTTACTGGTTCAGCTTTCTCAAAAATGCATCAAATCCGCAGTCTAATCCGAAATACAAATTTTTTCACGTAACACCATTCCCCGATGCACGCATTTTTTCTTTTGAATTCAATCAGTTGAACATAATGTAACGATATTCGCAAATTCTTCTAATCCTTTTACAGTTTCGTATTTCACCTACCCGTTTTGGTCATAAATGCATAAAATCCGTGGTCCTACTATCGTCCTTCCAATTAGTTCGAAGTTAGTTGTAAAATTAAATCTCGTTAGCCAACCCTCGATTTCTGAACAATCGAATTTGATACAACATTATTAGAATTTGCAATGACATTAAATTTTTGATGGTCGTCATTTGTTTCAAGAAGTTTTAAGCTGAATCAGAGGTGTTGAACGTTAGAACCACAGGATCTAAGAAACAGTACGGGCCCGAGGCTTTGTCTTAGATCAAGGTTTTACTGTGCTAAGTTTCTGTATTCATATCTTGTTCGAAATTGTGCCAGAAGAGTCATAAAGTATACATATTGCTGTGACAGAATCGTCCACCGACAAGTACCGAACTGTAATCGATACGAATTTAATTGCTCCCGCAATCTGTGCACGAGAATTCACCAAATCGATCAAGAATCGCAAGGCACGTGGTCATATAGTCAACATAAACAGGTGAGATTACAATTATTCAGGACTTGAAAAGATAGTACAGGTTGTATCGAAATTATATGTCGTGACCACTATAGCTTGATTCTGCACCTCCGGATCGTTACAACAAAGTACCGCAAAGCTAACCTATCACTCACTAATGCCTAAAAAAATTATTTTCTCCGTTTTAGTGCATGTTAATATAAGCGTGGTTTTTAAAAAGTTTTTTTTTATATATTTTTTTATTTTCTACTTGTTAGTCTTTTTTAAATGGAACGCAAGGTATGGAAATACGCGAGAAAGAATGAGGCGATGACTCCGAGAGACGACGCACAGTGGGTTGAAACGCGAAAAACGCGGACAAAAATCATCTCCGAAGCTATTTACAGGTTTATATTAATAAAAATGGTACCGTTTTATAGATTTTGAGGTGCTGAATTCAAATTAACAATCAGATTTTGTTTAATTCCAAACCCATATAAGTTATATAAGGTTTTTTAGAAACGGTTTTCTCGAATTGGGACGTACATATTACTAATTGTTTTATTATCAATAATGGTATATTTTTAAGTTATTATATACTAAATTCTGTATAATTTACTTGATACTAATCGCCGAACCATATCCCATAGTCATCCTCTTCACTTCACTGTCGTGCTAAGATGTTACACAAGTAAGTAAACACTAACTAACTAACAATTTTTCAATTTCATTTCATTAATTTCAATTTCAACATCAAATTTTCCATTTCAACTTCAATTTCAATAACAAGCCTTCAACTTCAATTTTTCAACTTCAACTCTTCAATTTCAATTTTTCAATTTCAAATCTTCAATTTCATTTTCAACATCAATTTTTCCATTTCGACTTTAATTTCGATATCAACACTTCAACTTCATTTTCAATTTCAATTTTTCTATTTCAACTTTAATTTCAACTTCAATTGTAACTCTCCCATTTCAACTTCAATTTCTACTCTTTCATTTCAACTTCAATTTTTCTATTTCATTTCATTAATTTCAATTTCAACATCAAATTTTCCATTTCAACTTCAATTTCAATATAAACCCTTCAACTTCAATTTTTCAACTTCAACTCTTCAATTTCAATTTTTCAATTTCAAATCTTCAATTTCATTTTCAACATCAATTTTTCCATTTCGACTTTAATTTCGATATCAACACTTCAACTTCATTTTCAATTTCAATTTTTCCATTTCAATTGTAATTTCAACTTCAATTTTTAGTCTCCCATTTCAAATTCAATTTCAACTTCAATTTGTACTCTTTCATTTCAACTTCAATTTTTCAATTTCATTTCATTAATTTCAATTTCAACATCAAATTTTCTATTTCAACTTCAATTTCAATATCAACCCTTCAACTTCAATTTTTCAACTTCAACTCTTCAATTTCATTTTCAACATCAATTTTTCCATTTCGACTTTAATTTCGATATCAACTCTTCAACTTCATTTTCAATTTCAATTTTTCCATTTCAACTTTAATTTCAACTTCAATTATAACTCTCCCATTTCAACTTCAATTTCTACTCTTTCATTTCAACTCCAATTTTTCTATTTCATTTCATTAATGTCAATTTCAACATCAAATTTTTCATTTCAACTTCAATTTCAATATCAACCCTTCAACTTCAATTTTTCAACTTCAACTCTTCAATTTCAATTTTTCAATTTCAAATCTTCAATTTCATTTTCAACATCAATTTTTCCATTTCGACTTTAATTTCGATATCAACACTTCAACTTCATTTTCAATTTCAATTTTTCCATTTCAACTTTAATTTCAACTTCAATTATAACTCTCCCATTTCAACTTCAATTTCTACTCTTTCATTTCAACTCCAATTTTTCTATTTCATTTCATTAATGTCAATTTCAACATCAAATTTTTCATTTCAACTTCAATTTTAATATCAACCCTTCAACTTCAATTTTTCAACTTCAACTCTTCAATTTCAATTTTTCAATTTCAAATCTTCAATTTCATTTTCAACATCAATTTTTCCATTTCGACTTTAATTTCGATATCAACACTTCAACTTCATTTTCAATTTCAATTTTTCCATTTCAACTGTAATTTCAACTTCAATTTTAAGTCTCCCATTTCAAATTCAATTTCAACTTCAATTTCTACTCTTTCATGTCAACTTCAATTTTTCAATTTCATTTCATTAATTTCAATTTCAACATCAAATTTTCCATTTCAACTTGTATTTCAACTGCAATTTTAACTCTTCCATTTCAACTTCAATTTCTACTCTTCCATTTCAACTTCAATTTTTAATTTCACTTCGTTAATTTCAACTTCAATTCTCAATTTCACTTCGTTACTTTCAACTCTTCACTTTCAACGTCAATTTTTCAATTTCAATTCGTTAATTTTAACTCTTCAATTTCAATATGAATTTTTCCATTTCAACTTCAATTTCAATATCAACTCTTCAACTTCATTTTCAATTTCAATTTTAACTCTCCCATTTCAACTTCAATTTCTACTCTTCCATTTCTACTTCAATTTTTCAATTTCACTTTTTTAATTTCAACGTCAATTTTTCAATTTCAACGTCAATTTTTCAATTTCAACTTCAATTTTTCAATTTCAATTCGTTAATTTCAACTCTTTTATTTCAATTTCAACATCAAATTTTTCATTTCAACATCAATTTCAATATCAACTCTTCAACTTCATTTTCAATTTCAATTTTAACTCTCCCATTTCAACTTCAATTTTTCAATTTCACTTTGTTAATTTCAACGTCAATTTTTCAATTTCAACTTCAATTTCAATATCAGCCCTTCAACTTCAATTTCAACTTCAATTTTTCAACTTCAACTCTTCAATTTCAATTTTTCAATTTCAAATCTTCAATTTCATTTTCAACATCAATTTTTCAATTTCAATTTCAACTCTTCAATTTACACTAGCAAGTAAACGCTAACGTCTTTGTACGACTGTAATGGTATTTTAGAGTTATTTAAATTGAAATATCTCCTGAACTACTAACTTTTCGACATACATAGGTTAGTACTTTTTTATAACGAATGCCCAGCTGCATCGATTGATGTATTAAAAAATACCTCATTCCATTTAAAAAAACATCGATAACCTTGAAATCTCATAAAAGTGACCTTGAAAATTTTTTTTCCTTTACACCATTATATGTGGCCCTTCAAACAGTGTATCTTTGTCCCACGAAGTTTTTTTGTACAACGAAAAGTAACGCAGATATCTAGGTGTCCTGCTTTATCGAATTCACCCTGTATAGACAAATAAGGTATTAGACAAATTTTGAGACCAGATTTGAAATCAGCGTGAAAAAATCTACTGGAAATGATATATAGGATGTTAAGAAAAAATTTCTTCCGCGCGTAGTATTGGAAAAACCACAATTTTCTTGAAATTGTGCAAGTTTAACGAATTTTCTCAAGGTTAAAAAACGTTGATACCACAATTTCCATAATTATCCCATATTCTGCAAAGTTTCAGCTTTCATTTAAAAAAATTTCATAGTTCTATCTCATTTCTATCAAAAGTTCTTTGATTTTGACACAGAATTCATCCGTTTTACCCACTGTGCGGCGCAACCGCGCATTCTCTCGCGCGTCATCGTGTTTGTGAGATAGTATACACATCTGCAGCTATCTGCAGCTGAAATCTTTTTAGTTTCAGTGTACACATGTCTACCAATAACGTGTATAAATTTTAATGCAGCAATCGATGGCGATCGGTTTATAACTCTATTTGAGTAGAAAAAAAGCTTGAAAATCACTCTTTGTTTCATTAATGTTTATAGATGCTATATACAACAAAAGCAAATCAAATCCATGCTTATTGTCTTCGTCTTGAAACATGCTTTCAGTTAAGTACATGAAAAAATCCTGACTCATACGTGTATTAAGTTATAACGTACTAAATGAAACGATATTCTAAAAACAGACAAACAGACAAACAGACAAACAAACAAGAAAGCGAGCTAATAAAAACGTGGTAAAAAATTCAGGAGAAGCTAAGCTTATGAATTTTTATTGAACTTCAGCATTTAATTGTGGGATATAGACATGGAATTTTTTAAAATGAAATACAGAAAATGATGCGTCATTTATCTACTAACAAGTTAATAATACAATTTTACATTTTTCGTTTCGTCAGAAAAATGACTTTTGTCCGCGTTTTTCGCGTTTCAACCCACAGTGCGACGTCTCTCGATGGAGTCCGAAATTGTCCGAGATGGAATTGAATGAATGGTACACCACACTGAGCTCCTTCGGTGCGAAGTGGGTCAGTGGAGTGGGGATGAGTCGGAGTGGGAACGCGTAGCGGAGTAGGGAGCTCTGTCGCGCGGAGTGGGGACCGCTGAACGCGATGACATATTTATATTAAAATTTTGTTTTCTCCTAGACGCACAGTTTCCTTATTAAATTGTTTTTTTAATATTGCATTGTCATCCAGTTCTGAGCCACGTGTAAAGTTTCAAGTCTCTAGCTCATCGGAAAGTGATTTAAAATTCGATTACAAGATTTGACGCATACAACGACAACGACAACGATAACTCTTCAAACTAATGTAAGCGTGGTAATAAAATAGCGTTACGTATTATGAACGAGCACGAGGAATAGAAACTACGCCGCATAGGTAGTGAACAAGTCTATGAAAGAAAAACATAAAAATATATCGCACTTCTTCAAAGTTCTGGGCTATAATTTGGCGAGCTGTATTTTAATTATATTGTATTTCAATTACACATCTGATTAAAATACTTGGTAATTGAATCAATTGAAAGGTTTGAATTATGTAATTCAGTTACGATGTAGTTGAATTACTATATTATTGAAATACAATGTAATTCGAATTGTTTAATTGAATAAAAAGCAATTTTGACTTTGGGATCCAATGTTAAGGTCAATTTTGCGGTACATTTTTCTAACAGTCACCACCGATCCAGAGGTATATAATTTTGAAACACCCTGTGCATACAAGTCTTCCGATTTTCACAACAATGTATGCAAATGCAAATTAGTAAATCGACTCAATTTACAGCATACTCGGACATTATGCGGAAGCTATTCAAATACCAGTGGGATTATACAGTGCTAGTAAATACGGAGTGACTGCATTGACAGCGGAGCTTCGCCACGAGTTCATCATTGCCAAACTTGACATCAGAGTTACGGTAAGAGTTCAAGAATTAATTAAATAAAATACTGGCCGAGTATTAAATCGGTTTATCCATTGATAGAGCGTTAGCCCTGGAGCCGTACTCACAGATTTACTTCAAAATGCAATGAGGTGGGACGATGAAACTGCGCGGAGGATGAATACATTACGCAACGAACACATTGCCGATGGAGTGATTTACGCTTTGGGAACACCAAAAGGTGCAGAGGTACTAAACTTTTTCTATCAATTTGCATGCGCGTTCTAATGCAGCGATTACGAATCAGTGTATTTTCAGGTTTACGAGCTCACAATCATACCTCAAAATGCACCAATCGAACTTCCAATTGCGGACTAGTAGATTTTATTTTTGACCAAGGGCTGAAGTACCACGTCAAAATGAACAAAAATACAGGACATGTAAAATGTTCAGTATTGTAGTCGTATTCTAAATATTTTACATTATACAGAGCGTTAAACTGAGTATGCCAACTAAAGTATATCCCACGAGAGAGTAACCCCGTTTCGCGCAGCGTAGAAAATGGTGGGGGCGCACAGTGGGGTATTTGGCCTGAAAAAGTGGAAAAAACTATTGTAGCGTTATTTATAGGCTCAACGTTATAATATTATATATCGTTGGATTCGCCTTAAAATCAGCTGCAACATTATGAAATCCAAAATACATTTTAGTATTTGAAAAATCAAATTTACCTCAATTTTTTGAAAAAAAAAATTTTTTTTTAACTTTTATATATCGAAATTTGTAGACGTCTGTATACTGTTCCTCTTTTGTTCGAAACATTTTTTCCTCAGATTATCGAGAACCCCTGAAAAAGCAAGGCGATAGTGGAATATTTGCACTATTATAACTTGAAAAATATTTAAGAAAAAAATATTTTAATATAGTGTTTTGGAAAGCTGTCAAAACAAGCTACAAGAATATGCAACAAAAAATAGGGAGTTCTATTTAAGAAATGGAAGATGACTTTCACGTGATTTTCAAACGACTATCCAAAGTCAAATCAATGACACCATTTTATGCCCCCCTCTAAACCATACAACTTTTGTCTGAAACATTTTTCTCCAAAATACCTTCATTTCCCAGATATACGTCTGTTTCACGTTAAATGACTCACCCGGTATATTATAAGAATATTTTAAAATGATTACCATTAATTTTCATCGGAAAATACATAAGAAATTTCTTCCTCGGATAATGTTTCTTCTTCATTTGAGGGCAAGCGTAGCCTAACGTACGCGTACGCGAAACGCTGCTAGACACTTAATTCTAAATTAGCTATAAAATTTGAATCCGGACATATCCGGAATCAAACTTTGTTGGCTTATAATCACGAATCTTTACCGAATGTAATGACACCAAAAAGAGCACTCAATACGGCTTTATACTATAACAAAATTGTCAATAAAGTTTTGTAATTTGTAAAAAGCTTACAGAATGGTTGGTAATATTCAAATATTAATAACTCTACTAATTTAGATGATAACAAAATAAAATCTATGCGAAAGTGCTCTGGATACCTACCTGAACAACTTTTGTAATACAAGAATTTACAGAATTTCCCTTCAAACACATGAAAATCGCCAATGAACAGACGCTGTCTTAGAGACTGTTTAAGAACGCCAAGTGCGCCTTAAAATCTCTCGACTTTCGATGAAGTTTACTACTTCACGGGTGTACAAATAGAAAAAATAATATTGCAGCCTTATTCTTCAAACCTTTAACTACAACGAACAACAAAAATTTTATGCCATGCGCAAAAATTTAGAAATTGAATTTTTTCCACT
Source organism: Lasioglossum pauxillum (assembly GCA_933228785.1). Lineage (NCBI taxonomy): Eukaryota > Metazoa > Arthropoda > Insecta > Hymenoptera > Halictidae > Lasioglossum > Lasioglossum pauxillum. The sequence continues at coordinate 38,917,952 of OW121705.1, read as the reverse complement.
TTTTCGGGCCAAATACCCCACTGTGGGGCGCAGCGAGCCTATCATCTCTCACTCCGCTACCCACTCCCCACTTTCTTGAACCAATTAGTGATAAGATGCGCAAAGAGGAACGAAAACTGGTCTTTCCGCAGGGTTACTCTCTCGTGGGATATATTTTAGTTGATGATTGCACTAGACTCCGGATCTCTATGCAGAAGAAAAAGTTTGTGCATCAATAGCCAGCCACGGCCAGTGAGCAATTGTAATATGAAATACGATAATATATAATATAAATATATAATGTATATATATAATAATATAATATAAATATGAATTTATATTTATTACTAATAATTTCAATGTAGTGAAAATACTTTGAAAGTCTTCTCACTGCTTTAAATTGCACCTGCTCAGTTTTGTCATGAATGTATAAAATCTAGAGTCGTTTTATCACCTAAGACAAGAGTCAAAAATTCGATTAAACGAACTGAATCAACGGCTTTGATTTCAAATTATGGACACAGTTAACACTAACCGTACCGAGCACAAAATACGACTGCTATACATTGTGTTATGTTTTATAACAATGTTTAATTATAAAGTAAAAATGTGACACCGGCCATTTGACCGGTCGTGGTACGGTTAGTGATCGAGCAAAGTGCGCCTATCAGTAGGCAACCTGTTGTGCAACAGTGTCGGTAAATATGTACAACGGTATGTATACAGGGGTGGACAAATGAAAGTTTCAGAAATAATTTAAAGTTGCAAAATATGATTGAAAACCTTTATCCATTGTTGTATATAAGGTATATAAGTAATGTACATTTTTACTATGTCCCTCGGGTCTTGATTATCCATCGGGCCTTAATTTGTCCGGGCTGTTTGGTAGTACTGTATTTAGAGAATATGTCGGTCGCATATTCACATTTCTGAATTTCATTCGCACGTGTTCGACTTCGCTTTGTCTCGATCTTATCGTTCATCGCTTTGTCTCGCGATGAAGAGACGAACGAAGAGAATAGGTATATAACGGCCCTTCTTCTCTTGTTCAAGATCACACCTACTTTTGATATTCAAGCTATACATACATGTCTAGCTGCATTCTGAAGGGATTGTACAATGAATGCACAACTGTCGTGTAACAATTACAAAACAATGAACTAGTCCATTTTTCAGCAAATATTACTAGAATATGATGTTCAATGATTTTCATTTTGACAATTTTAAAATGTCCATCTTGTTAAACACAGGTCCGCAAACGAAACACTTAGGGCTATGGCCTAATTTTTTTCAAATGTTTAAGAAGTTCCCTGCTATGAAAGCATTACATTTGTTTAAAACAATTGCAAAGTAAGTGGTGAAAGAAACATTCTTTTCAAATAACATTTTTAGTATATTGGACACACCTATGTGTTCGCTATAAGCTCCTAAAAATTCATTTTCATCGGTTTGTTTTTTACATCTTATAATTTTAATTTACATTTTAATTTACATCTTATAATTTTACATCTTATAATTTAATTAAAAAAGTGTGACACTTTTTTTACATTTCTGAAAAATCAATAATTTTTAATGACCCATAATAAGATGTCCGTATTGATTTTTTAAAGAAATATAATTTTTTTAAATTGTTTTTCGTGGAAGGTTAGTGATTTTGAAATGTTTAAACATATCTGTAGTTTCAGTTTATTTATATTAATGTTTGCCAACTGTTGATTTGGGCTGCAATTAATTTTCTCTTTGTCAGTAGCTAGTATCATCAGTCCACGTGAAGTTCCCAATATGGCACTACCAAGGGTTCCCTAATATGGGTATAGCTATTGATATTCTTAGTGTGAGTGCCGAATATGGCACTAGGTGTCATATTAGGGATTCAAGGTGTACCATATTAAGACCCCCTTTCGATGGAACCTGCAAAAGACACAGTACAAAAAAAATATTTTCCCCAAGCTGTATTAATTTTTGAACAAACTTGGCCCCACAATCCTGTAGGAAGGAAATGCATCTACAACTGGTAATCTTTTGGTCGAAAAAGAGTATTCTAAAATAATCAAAGAATTACATCGACAAAAGGTGCTTCATATTTGGGCACTTCACCCTAATAGTAAAAATTTTCAAAATGTTTTCAGTCATCATGACGGTAAAGAATTCTACTGTTGTAAGGCAGATATTACGTAGTATGTTGCAAAAGCATTGCAATTTGCTCTAAAGAACGCGTTTATCTTATCTCACTAAAAAAGTATTCAAGTGAAAGTTTCCTAAAAAAGTTAATTTTACAACGAGACCAACCAATCAAACCGGAAGATCACAATTGTCAAAAGAAGACTAATTAGCGGTAATTACTAACAAATAATAATAAGATTTCGATGAAATTATGTATCCGAAATTTGGAGCTTAAAATATAGTTTTGTTTATTTTTATTCAAACATATAAAAATATCAAATCATTTATTAAAGAAACCACCCAACTTCGATTTCCACGTTCCATCGTTAAAATCACTTAGAATATTAAGAAATCCTCGATTTCCCGAACCAAAGCCGGTGAATGCAGGTAGGTTCAAAACTGCGTTATATCCCAATTCTAATCTTTTCAATCATTTCAATCTATTCAAATTAAATTTCAATTTTAACTATTCAAATCTATAATACGTCCACCTTAGGACGTAACAATTTATTCTGTAAGTGTTTTAGGCACTGATAAAGGTCGTCGCTCACGAGAACGCACCGGCGCCCACCCGGCACCGCGCGGCCTCAGCTGTTTTGGATTTCTTCTATGTATTTGAAATAGATGTGCGCACATCCATTTAAGGGGGATCTATACCCTCGGATTTTGGGGTATTTATCAATGTTATCAACCTCTGTGCAGAAAAAAAGTTTGGTAACATTGATAAACACGCAACTGCATAATGAACACGAGATGGAGTTGCTTGCTATTTCCATATTCTATTCATCTCGTCGCGAATGCCGTTATACAGGGCAGGTCGCACTAATATTAGTGCCACCGATGAGAATATGTACCTCGTCTGTGTCAGTTTTGCTATGATTCCACATTGACAGCAGTGAAATGTTGCACAATATCGCAGCACTGATTGACAGTCCTTCTGACTAGGCACCATCTCGTGTAAACTAACTGAAATGAAATTGGCTCTAGATTGGCTCTACATCAGAGATAACCACTGTCTTCATGAACGTAATATGGGGAAATCTCTGCTAATGTGAATGAAATCACACGCGGCGATTTTTTGTCCTTATACGAGCATATTTTGAGCTACACAAAGGCTCATTTGATAGAGGAAGGTTCATCACGGCGCGCTCTGCTCATCATATCAGTCAGAAAAATCTCTTTGAGACAGGAAAATACATTGAAATCTGCGGTTATTTTTCTAGATTTTTTCTCTACTTTGGGCACTCATATTATTAGATATAAACATAATCTCGTTAAATCAATAGCAGAGCGCGCCGGATTTAACCTTCCTCTATAGAATGAGTCCTCACCCAGTCCAAAATCCGCTCAAATAAGGACAAAAAATCGCCGCGCGTAAACCCATGTTTCGACCCAAAATCTAGTAAGATTCTAGTTCCTTTCTAGTTACTTCATTGGGTATAGATCCCCCTTAAGGGGGATTTTTTGTCCTTATTTGAGCGGATTTTGGACTGGGTGAGGACTCATTCTATAGAGGAAGGTTAAATCCGGCGCGCTCTGCTATTGATTTAACGAGATTATGTTTATATCTAATAATATGAGTGCCCAAAGTAGAGAAAAAATCTAGAAAAATAACCGCAGATTTCAATGTATTTTCCTGTCTCAAAGAGATTTTTCTGACTGATATGATGAGCAGAGCGCGCCGTGATGAACCTTCCTCTATCAAATGAGCCTTTGTGTAGCTCAAAATATGCTCGTATAAGGACAAAAAATCGCCGCGTGTGATTTCATTCACATTAGCAGAGATTTCCCCATATTACGTTCATGAAGACAGTGGTTATCTCTGATGTAGAGCCAATCTAGAGCCAATTTCATTTCAGTTAGTTTACACGAGATGGTGCCTAGTCAGAAGGACTGTCAATCAGTGCTGCGATATTGTGCAACATTTCACTGCTGTCAATGTGGAATCATAGCAAAACTGACACAGACGAGGTACATATTCTCATCGGTGGCACTAATATTAGTGCGACCTGCCCTGTATAACGGCATTCGCGACGAGATGAATAGAATATGGAAATAGCAAGCAACTCCATCTCGTGTTCATTATGCAGTTGCGTGTTTATCAATGTTACCAAACTTTTTTTCTGCACAGAGGTTGATAACATTGATAAATACCCCAAAATCCGAGGGTATAGATCCCCCTTAAAATACATAGAAGAAATCCAAAACAGCTGAGGCCGCGCGGTGCCGGGTGGGCGCCGGTGTGTTCTAGTGAGCGACGACCTTAAACCTTACACATTTTACAGAAGTAATTAAAAAATGAAATCAACTTGACAGTTAGAATTGGAAGTTACCAATGGATTGCCGTTAACCGCATCGCTCGCTCTGTCTCGTTTCTTTGCATACATCTGACTCGCTCTCGCGTCACGCGTCCGTCTCCGCCAATAGCGCGTTAGAGCCAAGAATGCGTGTGAGAATCTATGCGTCTACATTCTAGTCTGACCACTCGGGTGTTCTTTGCGTCCCTCTAGCCCCGTTCCCGTCCCGCTAGTTTACACTCTTTCACTGGAAAGTACATGCTGCCGAATAATGCAAATTACGCCTCGTGAACGAAAAAATCTAGATCGATCTTCTATCTAGCTTTTTGGCTACTGAAAAATCCCACCTTTGTATTATCGAGAAATGAGAACGCGCATCCTGCGCACTTGCAATCCTAATAACGGGTTTACCGCCTTACTTTCGGTGATGCAACGAAAACCGGTTTTGACAGCGAGACAATGATCGTTAACCACTCCTTGGATACGCAAAGATGGAAAAATGCTACGCAACTGTTATATTAAAACAGTTCACGCAAAATCACTCTTTTATCAAGCGATACAAAATCTTGTTGACAGAAGAGCATTTGCGTTGTCTTAAAATTTCTGAGAATAAATTCTGCCATCAAAAGAATGTATAAAATAATCAGAATTCAGTGTAGCAAGGTTTCCATTGAACAATTGACTATTCGCTCAAACATTGAATATCGCTGTTTTGCAAAACATTTTAATTTCAATGCGAGGCTTGGAAAAGTTCCAAAAATAAGTGCTCGAAACTGTTATACGTCGAGGTTCTAGAGATGAAAACAGTTCTAAATAACTTTTATTCTGGATAGATATACAGGGTCATCCGTTTTTAAACGGACAAACTTAAACCAGCTATAAAGTACCCCAAATGGAACAATTTTTACCCCTACCATTTTTTTTGATTCGGCCTTGAATTTTAGATAATCGCAAAAAACCATAATTTTTCCACGACGTGCCCTATGCCAAAAAAACAGAGATCCGAAGGTCATACAAAAATATTTTGTTAACAAAAAAGATGCCCCTATTTATTTTAAACCAAACAAAGGAAAAATCATCAAGATTCATCACTGGAGTCCCGAGATATTCAAGTTTATGTGAACTAAAAAAATTATGGTTTTTTGCAATTTTCTAGAAATCAAGGCCGAAACAAAAAAAGTGGCAGGGGTAAAACTTGTTCCATTTGGGGTTCTTTATAGCTGGTTTACGTTTGTCCGTTTAAAAACGGATGACCCTGTATACAGGGTGAGTCAGTTAAATGAAGCATTTTGGAGAAAAATGTTTCAGACAAAAGTTGTATGGCTGCAAGGGGCACATGAAATTGGGTCATTGAGAAAGTACCACCTGCATTGGCATTACTCAAGGTGTACTGCGTGAAAGTTGCGTGATCGGATTTACACCTCTTTGTGTGCGTGTGTGTCGATGAATCCAAAGATAAAAATTAACTCGATTTGGAAAGTTTTTTCTGTAGGTTATGATAATAACTTGATAAGTATTTAAGGAAGAAATATTTTATCATATTTTATCAGTGTTTTCGAAATCTCTCAAAACAAGCTACAAGAATATACAATAAAAAATAGGGGGTTCTATTTAAGAAATTGAAGATGCCCTTCACGTGATTTTCCATGGTCAAATCAATGACATCATTTCATGTCCCCCTTGAAACCATGCAACTTCTGTCTGTAACATTTTTCTTCAAAAATGCTTCACCCTGTAGAAATATTTCATAAATTACACTGTCCAACAAATTTCAACTTTTTTTATGTTCCCTAATTACTGTTGGGTCCTTCTTATAGAGTTTTTTGCGCTGGTTCCGAATCTGTTTTTAATTTTTTTCCTATACGCACAGTTTTTGAGGAACATGGCTTTGAAAAAAAACATATTTTTCAACTCTAAACAAATATTGTGACGTTATTATAAAAGATATTGAATTGTTATTTGCAGCAGAAGATTCTGTAAACTTTCCCGAATACAGTGGTATCCAAAATTAATACATTATGAATGTTTAAACATGTTTAAACAATCATTAAAGGCGGACAGACGCCACTTTTGCACCAATTTTTGAGGATATTTTTCGATTTATCTTAAAAAATAAGGGTCCAATGGAAAATCCAACTATACCACTAGATAGAGCAGACTTTTATCTTGAGAAGCCACCCTGTCAAGTTTGGATCGTCGACGTTTTTTTCGAACCAGAAAGCAAAATATTCCACGGGATACGGCTCGGCGAACGACCGTTATAATGGTGAGCGCCACTGGCAGCAACTCATGTCGGGCGAAGATATTTTGCTTTCTGGTTCGAAAAAAACGTCGACGTTTCAAACTTCAAAGAGGGGTTTCTCAAGATAAAAGTCTGCTCTATCGCATGGTATAGTTCGATTTTCCGTTGGACCCTTATTTTTTGAGATAAATTGAAAAGTATCCTCAAAAATTGGTGCAAAAGTGGTGTCTCTCCGCCTTTAGCGATTATTTAAACATGTTTAAACAATCATAATGTATTAATATTTGATATCGCTGTATTCGGGAAAGTCTACAGAATCTTTTGCTATAAAGAACAATACAATATCTTTTATAATAACATCACAATATTTGTTTAAAGTTGAAAAATATGTTTTTTTTCAAAGTCATGTTTCTCAAAAACTGTGCGTATAGGAAAAAAATTAAAAACAGATTCGGAATCAGCGCAAACAACTCTATACAAAGGACCCAACAGTAATTGGGGAACAAATTTGGTGTTGGACAGTGTTATTTGTCTTATTTATTCACGGCAATCTATAAGTGTGACATCCTGTGATCTCGTTTCCCGTATTACGCAGTCCACATACCAGTTCTGTAACAGCGAATCTGAATAAAACCGATGCAATCGGAAAAAACAAACAAACATCGAGCACCGTAATTAACACGCAGACTGTGGATCTTCATGCAATCTTCATGCAAAATAAAAATGTTCTGCATCAGTTGTGAAGACCAATGTTGTAATGTGCCGACACTGCTCAATGCATTTATTTCAGTTATGCATATATTCATTTAGCAATGAATCATACTTTGTTCTGGTAGATTAGATATGAATATCGACAGCGGATTTTATGCATTTATGAGAGATTTTGGTTGGTGTAATTTAAGACGGTGGAAAGATTAGTAGAACTTAACAGTACTATTATATTATTTTTAACCTACTAAACATATTAACCTAATCTAATGTACAGGGTGTCCCAGGTTTTAAGGTTCAAACGTTGTTAGTATATTGTATGGCACTAAATAAGAAAAAATGTTATGTAAGCATAAGTCGCAAAGAGCTTTATTAATACGGTATACAAGTAACATCTGTGGTTGCCAGGAAGAACGCCGCATGTCGCACACTTTCACTTTCGAGATGTAGCCGTTTAAAGTTTTGATCAGTGACGCTTCGACGTAGGAACTCGGTTAAATTGTGCGCCGCCCGGAGGGCCTGGTTGCGAGGGCGTGCCGTAGTCACGTCACGAGCAGCTAGTACTTCATGCGATACTTAAATGTGTAGTAATTGACTGGATACCAACGTATTTAATAATGTACACAGTAGTGTGAATAATGGTACAGTTAATTCACTACAGTTTGTTACAATTTGTGTAGAAAATATTTATTATGCATAAAGATCCGCTGTCTACAGCAATTGTTTATTCAGCAGAGACCAACAATAGGTAATACTAGGATGAACCGCAGGTCCTTGAAGATTAAATAGAATTTCTGGTCGCCCGGTACGCGAAGAACGCGAGCAAGTCAGCCGTCCGAATAATCTAACTGCGTATCAGCATGCTCGATGCTGGTTGGATACTGGAACCATTACGAGAAACAAGTGCGTGCCGCGTATATAAAGCCGCTTGAGGATGGGCTGAGTTGAACAGTCAGCAATAAGGTATCGTTGACCATGGATCGTTGGGCTGGCAAAGTTGCAGTGGTGACGGGCGCGAGTGTCGGCATCGGCTCCGCGATCTCGAAAGCTCTTGTCGGAAAGTCCGTCAAAGTGGTCGGCCTCGCGAGAAGGAAAGAGAAGCTTCAAGAAATAACCAATCAACTGGGCAAGGATAAATTCTTCGGGGTCGTATGCGACCTCAGGAGCGAAGCCGACATTGTCAAAGCCTTCAATTGGGTCCAGCAGAACCACGGCGGAGCGGATATTCTGATCAACAATGCCGGAGTCCTCGAAACTTTGCCGATCATTGGTACAGTTCACCGTCCCCTTCAACGTTGATTACTGAACTGCCGATCTTTCTGCAAAAAAAGGATAAAATAATATTTAAAAAAACGCCACGTTTAAAGACGGACTAAAAAGTATAAAATAATTTGTTCTAGCCCCATACAGATTCCTAACCCCGTACAGATAGTCCTGAAAATTTGTGATCGTGAATTTTGAATAGCTATGAAAATACTTGTAAGATTTAAAACGAAAAACGTGGGGCGCAAGATAATACATAGTAAGGAGCGTAGAGAGTAGCTGCCGCTGAGGAAACTCGCAAAACATTTCATATCATTTGCAGTGCAATAAAATTGTTAGTGATTTAGGTGTTCATGCATCAATTATCTATTGCATGCGCCCCACGTTTTCCGTTTTAAATCTTACAAGTATTTCATAGCTATTCAAAATTCACAATCACAAATTTTCAGGACTATCTGTACGGGATTAGGAATCTGTATGGGGCTAGAACAAATTATTTTATACTTTTTAGTCCGTTTTTAAACGTGGCGTTTTTAAAAATTTTATTTTATACTTTTTAGTCCGTTTTAAAAACGTGGTATTTTTTAAAAATTTATTTTTATTTAAATAATTATTTTCTGCTTTTTAGCCTTATATGTGTGAAATTTTACAATCGATTTTGAACATTTTGATGAGATTATAACAGAGACATGTAGTAAATTTCAGACGGTATTGCGACGCGTCATACCGAAAACGAACGCCGTGGTAAAATGTCAACGATAAAGGTTCGACGGAGAATTTCGGTGTAACTGTTCTTTCGCTTGGTAAACAAACATTATACTATAATAATACGTAGTAACTTTGTAAACACCGCACGGAGCTCGAACGCACACTGACGCACACTGAGCTCCTTCGGTGCTAAGCGGGTCAGTGGAGTGGGGATGGGTCAGAGTGGGAACACGTAGTAGAGTGGGGACGCTGAACGCGAAGACGTACTACGTCACGCGGCGGGGGGTGCAAAGGTTCAAATTATTAATAATTTATATCTCCTGACGCATAGGCTTTTTTAAAAAAATTTATTAAAATATTGCATTGTCATCCAGTTCTGAGCTATGTTTAAAATTTCAAGTCTCCAGCTCATCGGGAAGTTAGTTTAAAATCAATTGCAAAATTTGTACCGAACAAACAGACAGACAAGAAAGCGAGCTAATAAAAACATGGTAATAATCAAATAAACGATACTGTGCGTATAAGACCGAAGTGAAAACTTCTATGGCGATTACACACCTGTCCGTTTCACGCTCGCTCGCGTATACTCGGGGACTCGTTTCATCTCGGAGCGCGATGGATCGGAATCATTCACTGCCCAGCAATTGTGTGCGCGGTGCGCCTAAAGAAGTTTTCACTTAAAAAATTGTCTACATCAATTACAAAGCACAGTAGACATCCAGAAGTGTTTTTCTTTCTTTAATCATTTTAACAAGATGGGAATAGTGCATCAGCATTCTTAAACTCTTTTCAGTCTTCTATCGTTTTAAATTGCACCGGAACATTTTACATACCGATTGCTATTGTATCTTCTTAACACTAGATCAAAACTAGGTCGAAATGACTGGTATTTAGAAAAAATGCTTACAGTGCTGTGAATAATTATAAACTCAACCGTATTTTTATGTTTCTCATAGTACTGAAACAAAAATTGACGAAACCGTTTAAGCATTTTTATTATATTCTAATACAAAACAGAAGTGAGCGAACAAGAAATAATAGTTTTGTTCCTCAGAAATCTGGAGAAAATGGTATTTGTTCTTAAAATTGTGGTTTAAACTGTGAACATGTATAAACTCATTGTTAATTTGATTGCGTTGGCAAATAAGTTCGTTCGGTTTTTTACATTGGAATAAATCACAAAAACCGAACGAACTTATTTGCCAACCCAATAATATCTTTCATTTACAGTCCCTGCTCACTTTATTAGACTCACCTGAAGAATTGGTGTTTTCTGAAATCCTATAAGGAATTCCACGCTGTTTTCAACCTATGGGGTAATAATTTCGTACTACAAGGTTGCCTTATGGGTTGCCTATCCAAGTGTAAAATTTTTTTGCAATAGCAAAAAATGCCCCTTTTACCATGGCCCGGCAACTCACCGGACATGAATCCGATTGAAAATGTCTGGGAGTGCCTGAAAAGAGAACTGGCCAAAGAAAATATAACAACAAACACCAAGTTGATAGAGAGAATATTCTATACCAGTGATGAGCAACCCCATGGCCCGCGGGCCGCATTGGCCCGCTAGCAAACTGCCTGCGGCCCGCCTGAATGTAGCGCTGCGCGACGCCGCGCGGCGTTCTTCGTCCACGATTTTCAAACGATTTTACGTATTGAATATTGCGTTCGTTGCTGGTTGCGGCCCGCGCGTAGTCCCATGTTTCCACTTTTGGCACGCAATACGCCGCGGGTTGCTCACCACTGATCTATACCATAACGCATAAAAGGAATTGCACAAACTTGCATAGATAACATGTCCAGAAGAGTTGCGGCTTTAAGAGCAGCTAAGGGCGGATTAACAAAATATTAGTGCTTTAAGAATTATATTGATCTATTTGTGTTTGTATCCATTGTTTTTGTAAAATAAATATATGGAAAATTCATTGGTCATCATTAAGTGATATTTGCATAAGGCTACTATACCCATTATTCATGGTAAAACTAAAAATATGATGATTATAGAGGTGAGTCTAATAAAGTGAGCAGGGACTGTAGTATTTAAAGAAGACTTATTTTTCGATCGATACATTTTTCAATTCAAATTTTAGGGTTATGTTTGCGGCGCATTAGGTTCGATCATATAATATGTAGTACTTAGTATTTAGTACATTTTCCTTTATTTTTTATTAGATTTAAGAGCCGGTCAGGAACACTACTAAATAGCTTATTTAAGATGTCATTTGGAATATCTGCCCAAGCAGATGTTATTCTTTTTTTGAGATCGACAATACTTTCTATTGGTGGTTTCTCCTGATCATAAACTTTCCTCGCAAGGATACCCCATAGGTTTTCGATGAGGTTCAAATCAGGGCATATTGCTGGCCATGGTAATAGCTCGTTCCCACATGAAGTAGGAATTTCCGAATGAAATTGTAAAACCTGTCATTTTGACTGGCGTGGTAGATCTAGTGTTAATAACAGATTCACAGGCTACTAAGAACTAATAAATGAATAAATGTTTTTAGTTTTCGAGGCTTTGTTTTCGACAAACTCGAGTTTAAACTTTGAAGATCCGTCGGGTTCGCGTGTTTTAGTACATACAGGAAGTAGAATTGGTTGGCCGTGATCCGACACGCGTCAGACGATTCCTATCATCCTAAAAAGTTCCATTCGATATCTCATTTTCAATTTGAATTTTTTTTTTCGTTTTATTCGACTTATTTTCTCATGTAGTAAATTAAAATGATTAAGAAAATAAATGTAAACAATTTTTACTTTACATAAAAAAATTGAATTCTATGGATTATTCTATTAAAAATCGATCGTTTCACAAATACATGACAGCGTTCGAAAGTAACGAATTTATGGTCATCGCTGTACCCTTCACAGACAAGTTTCGTTTATTATTTCGTCAAGGATCAAAGTTACAAAATTAATATTTTGTTATAGACTCGGCCTTGGACGACTACCGCAAAATATTGGACACCAATGTTATAGCTCCTGCGATATGTGCACGAGAATATGTAAAATCGGCCAAGAAACGGAATATAGCTGGTCACATAATTAACATTAGTAGGTAGGTAATCCCGTAAGTAAGTATCGAGAATGTTGTCCAAATAAATGCAACATCAAATCGTCATTAATACAGAAAGTTTCACATAAAATTCATATGAAATGTCTGATTTCTAACAGAAATTTATTGCTCGAAGTAAATATCACTGTAATCAACGTATTCTTCTGTAATCTAATTGAATTTATGGTCGTTCACGTTCGTTCACAAAACTCTATTTTTAACCAAACATTCATAGGAAGTCTATCTCAATGTTTGATGACTCAATACATTCCGACGCGATTTCATAGTTCAAGCTACCAAACAGTAATGAAGAAGACGAGCATCGGATTGTTATAAACAAATCGATCGTCGATCGAGACGAGCAGACGATCATCAAACGATCGATCGATACCTGATCCCTGTAAAAACAATTCTTGATTACAATGCTTCGTAACATTTGCATTCCGAAAACCGGATATCTCGTACACAACAATCAAATGACCATTGAACGCATATACAGGGTGTCCCAAAATTCGTGAATATTCCGGAAATGGGAGGTTCCTGAGACCATTTGAAGCGACATTTTCCTTTGCAAAAATGTTATCCGCGGCTTTGTTTAGGAGTTATTAACGAAAAACACGGACCAATCAGAGCGCGACCTAGACGCGAGTTGGCAAAGTCGGCCAATCAACAGTTGGCGCGCCAGGCCGACTATGCCAACTCGCGTCTAGGTCGCGCTCTGATTGGTCCGTGTTTTTCGTTAATAACTCCTAAACAAAGCCGCGGATAACATTTTTGCAAAGGAAAATGTCGCTTCAAATGGTCTCAGGAACCCCCCATTTCCGGGATTTTCACGAATTTTGGGACACCCTGTATTTACAGATACTTGTTATTTTCAGCATGGCTGGGCATAATGCAGAGATAGTATCAATCCCGATCGGAATGTACGGTGCTAGTAAATATGCCCTAACTGCATTGGCTGTTGAACTTCGCCACGAACTCACTGACACGGACATCAAAGTAACGGTAAGATTCATTGAACAATTCGTCTATGTTCGAACATTTTTCATTGTGATTATTGATTATGCATTTCGTTCTTCGATTTTTCACGGTTGTTGTTAAAGGTAGAAATATTTTCTCCTTATAATAGTTCTCCTTAAATAACACTGTCCAACAAATTTCAACTTTTTTTATGTTCCCTAATTACTGTTGGGTCCTTCTTATAGAGTTTTTTGCGCTGATTCCGAATCTGTTTTTAATTTTTTTCCTATACGCACAGTTTTTGAGGAACATGGCTTTGAAAAAAAGACTTATTTTTCAACTTTAAACAAATATTGTGATGTTATTATAAAAGATATTGTATTGTTCTTTATAGCAAAAGATTCTGTAGACTTTCCCGAATACAGCGATATCAAATATTAATACATTATGATTGTTTAAACATGTTTAAACAATCATTAAAGACGGAGAGACCGTCCCGCCAGCGACGGGATACGGAGCGGCGAACGACCGTTATAATGGTGAGCGCCACTGGCGGCAACTCATGTCGGGCGAAGATATTTTGCTTTCTGGTTCGAAAAAAACGGCGACGTTTCAAACTTCAAAGCGGGGTATCTCAAGATAAAAGTCTGCTCTATCGCATGGTATAGTTCGATTTTCCGTTGGACCCTTATTTTTTGAGATAAATTGAAAAATATCCTCAAAAATTGGTGCAAAAGTGATGTCTCTCCGCCTTTAGTGATTATTTAAACATGTTTAAACAATTATAATGTATTAATTTTGGATACCACTGTATTCGGGAAAGTCTACAGAATCTTCTGCTGCAAATAACAATTCAATATCTTTTATAATAACGTCACAATATTTGTTTAAAGTTGAAAAATATGTTTTTTTTTCAAAGCCATGTTCCTCAAAAACTGTGCGTATAGGAAAAAAATTAAAAACAGATTCGGAATCAGCGCAAAAAACTCTATAAGAAGGACCCAACAGTAATTAGGGAACAAATTTGGTGTTGGACAGTGTAATTTATCATTTTATACAGAAATGTAATTTTCGAGAAGTGATACATCGGTTCGGATAATCGAGGTACGGCTGAATCCTTAAATCGACGAGCTAATTAAATTTTAATTAGAAAATGCCACAAATATGTTTGTAAATGTTTCATAAAGAAATGAAAAACAAGAAAGCTTGATTAGCCATTGGATTAGTCATTGTCTTATTTTACATTTTTTTATGTTTAAACAGAATGTTAGCCCTGGAGCAGTGGCGACAGACATGCTGAAAACTTTGGTCGATAATCCTGCCATTTATGAGAAAATGCCTTCATTAAGCGATGATGATGTCTCTGATGCAGTGATGTATGCGTTAGGAACGCCGCCGAATGTGGAGGTACGAGTAAAGCCACATCTGTTGTTTGTAGATAAAGAATAATACCACAAGCAGCAGTACAACGTTGGTTTTCTAACGTAACCTTGATTTGCAACATTGGGCAGTTTCTTCGGAGATAATTAACGTTCGAGATAATAGTTGCGAGATAAGAACGGCGAGATTAGAGTCTCAAGTTGCACGAGACGCTCTAATTGCAATACAAACATAAACATAAATAATACGAACTATCTTCTTTGCAGGTCATAGATCTTTTGATAGCGACACGGGCCAGCGCAAGCAAAATACGTGAAACGGTACGTATAACAAACCTAGGAAACTAACAAAGTCTCACGAAACTCTGATTTAACAATAGTTGTCTTATCTTCAGGTGACTGAGATGACCCAGAATAATAAATAAAAAACAAAGAATTATACAAAACTGAAAATATGTAGAAAAATTAGCCGGTGGAACAATAACATGTTTGATATATGTACGTATTACAACGAAGCTTTACGTTTGTAATACAACGAGCTAGATATAAGTAAAAATCAAATACAAGCGTCGTTATTTCCAGTCGTTATTCATTATTTAACCTTCGTACATATTCTTCTTTAAATACGCGAATTCCACGGTATCGTTATCGCACTAAATTGTCGGGCGATAAGTGTTTTCTTGCATTAGTGTGAAAGAAAGTGTGGATCAGCTTTATTTCGTTTCATTTAGTTTTGTTTAGTTTTATTTAGTTTTATATACATGTACATAAAATACATTGTATAAAATACATTGTATGTGTTTTATACATACAATACATTGTATGTATAACCTTACGATTATCGCTCTAAATGGCTCAACAACGCCACGACTCGAATCCGCAAGTCATCGGATGGAGACGATGCGATGATTACATCTGCGAGCTGAGAGTTGTTAGGAGTCTCGTGACTCTGCTGTTACAAATATGTCTGTTACGATGGCGGAGTAATCGCTGCTTCGAAATTGATTAAGTGATCCAATCCAGAAAGTCAAGGTCACCGAGGAAAACATACAATCATGCGGAACAGTTGGAACAATTAGAACTCGATGTCCATGCGTTCGTTTTGGTTTCCGATCGCAAAATAAATAATGCGTATTACGACTTTATTTGTCACACCTCGTATGCTACTTCCCTCACGTAATCATCTTGCGCAATCTACACTGACATTGCATAATGTAACGGAGACTGGACAAAGCAGCACGGATCTGACACGCACGAATTTTTAATATGCTACAAGCGTGTTACTGAAAATATAAAATAAAATTTTAAAAAACGCCACGTTTAAAGACGGACTAAAAAGTATAAAATAATTTGTTCTAGCCCCATACAGATTTCTAACCCCGTACAGATGGTCCTGAAAATTTGTGATCGTGAATTTTGAATAGCTATGAAAATACTTGTAAGGTTTAAAACGAAAAACGTGGGGCGCAAGATAATACATAGTAAGAAGTGTAGAGAGTAGCTGCCGCTGAGAAAACTCGAAAAACAGTTCATATCATTTGCAGTGCAATAAAATTGTTAGTGATTTAGGTGTTCATGCATCAATTATCTATTGCATGCGCCCCACGTTTTCCGTTTTAAATCTTACAAGTATTTTCATAGCTATTCAAAATTCACAATCACAAATTTTCAGGACTATCTGTACGGGGTTAGGAATCTGTATGGGGCTAGAAAAAATTATTTTATACTTTTTAGTCCGTTTTTAAACGTGGCGTTTTTTAAAATTTTATTTTATACTTTTTAGTCCGTTTTAAAAACGCGGTATTTTTTAAAAATTTATTTTTATTTAAATAATTATTTTCTGCTTTTTAGCCTTATATGTGCGAAATTTTACAATCGATTTTGAACATTTTGATGAGATTATAACAGAGACATGTAGTAAATTTCAGATGGTATTGCTACGCGTCATATCGAAAACGAACGCCGTGGTAAAATGTCAAAGATAAAGGTTGACGGAGAATTTCGGTGTAACTGTTCTTTCGTTTGGTAAACAAACATTATACTATAATAATACGTAGTAACTTTGTAAACACCGCACGGAGCTCGAACGCACACTGACGCACACTGAGCTCCTTCGGCGCGAAGCGGGTCAGTGGAGTGGGGATGGGTCAGAGTGGGAACACGTAGTAGAGTGGGGACGCTGAACGCGAAGACGTACTAAGTCACGCGGCGGGGGGGTGCAAAGGTTAAAATTATTAATAAATTATATCTCCTGAACACATAGGCTTTTTTAAAAAAATTTTTTAAATATTGCACTGTCATCCAGTTCTGAGCTATGTTTAAAATTTCAAGTCTCTAGCTCATCGGGAAGTTAGTTTAAAATCAATTGCAAAATTTGTACCGAACAAACAGACAAAAGAACAGGTTAAAAGTTGCAATCTTCGTATTCGTTTCATGTCAATGTTACGAACTGATGACATGTTTACATTTCTAACTATACGCGATGTATTGCCACAACATAAACAATGTTACAAGACCATTCATTTATATAGGGTGTCCCAAAATTCCTTCAACAGCCGGAAATAGGAGGTTCCTGAGATCATTTGAAGCAACATTTTCCTTTGCAAAAATGTCGCTTCAAATGGTCTCAGGAACCTCCCATTACCGGGGTTTTCACGAATTTTGGGACACCCTGTATATAATATCCTCTCCCAAAGTATTTGGGAGAGGCCCTGGCCCTGATGCAGCGGAGAACAGTATTCATTCGTTAGCTAGCTAAAATAAAAACTTTACTTCTAAATAATTATTTCAAACATTATATATATGTTTTTTACAATAAAATGTTTTTGTTTATTTAGCAAATATATTGTATGTCTTTTTATCCTTAAATACGATTGAAGTACTTAAGAAAATATATACATATATAAAAGAATTTTTTAATAGAAGTTTAGCTCTTCTAATAATTATATGATTTGATATGAAGGCTCAAAAAGAGAAAGAAAGGCTCAAAAGCCTTTATATGTATAGGTATACGATATTCAGATACAATATTTTTCTCATATGAAAAAGTGTGGCTTATAAAATGATTTCCCAATATCCGAAAAAAATATTTATCCAATATTTTTGTGTTACTGGGAACATGACGAGCAAGACGTACGGACTTCACGACGCGATTACAATCGACCCGTGTGTGGACGGCTTTAGAATAAATTCAGAAACGATAAGAATGCACGTGTCGCAGCGATATGAAGATTGCAACTTTGCATTGACGCATACCAACTATCACATCGCGATAAAATAAAAAACAGCATTCCATAAAAAAATTGAGATGACCTTGAAGTCTGCCCTATGCCTACACACACGCAGAAAATGTTTGTGTCACAATATGCCCCCCTCCCTACTGTATAAGTTTTGTATGCATAAAATATTTTTTTACGAATAGAGAATATGTATTACTCAAAGGTTTGTCTGTATATAAAGCCGTTTGCGAATGAGCCGAGTATAACAGTCAGCAACACGGTATCGTTAATTATGGATCGTTGGGCCGGCAAAGTTGCAGTGGTGACGGGAGCAAGCGTCGGTATCGGTGCCGCGATCACGAAAGCTCTTGTCAAGAAGTCTGTCAAAGTGGTCGGCCTCGCGAGAAGGAAGGAGAAGCTTCAAGAAATAACCAATCAACTGGGCAAGGATAAATTTGTCGGGGTCGTATGCGACCTCAGAAGCGAAGCCGACATTGTCAAAGCCTTCGACTGGGTCCAGCAGAACCTCGGCGGAGCGGACATTCTGATCAACAATGCCGGAGTCCCTGGCGATTCGCCGATCATTGGTACAGTTCACGGTCCCCTTCAAATTTAACGGTCTAGGGCTAACTGATTACTTGAAACTGAATAATTAATTCAATTATACAACTTTGCCAGTTCCTTTACAAATGAATTGCAAATAAATTTTCTGTCTTCATTAAATGGCAATTTTGATTGGGTCTTTTCTCAAAATATTACTGCTGGAAGCACCTCGTCCATCAAATCAAATCTTATATTACTTCGCCAAGGGTTGCTGTTAGAAAATTAATATTTTGCTGCAGACTCCACGGTGGAGGACTTCCGCAAAATATTGGACACCAATGTTATAGCTCCTGCGATATGTGCACGAGAATACGTAAAATCGGCCAAGAAACGAAATATAGCTGGACACATAATTAACATTAGTAGGTATGTAAAGCGTCGTTAATACAGGGAGGTTCACACAAGGTATTAGATCGTCATACAATATGAAATGTCCGACTCTATTTTTAATTGCTCTTGTTACTTTCAGTTTACTTGGGCATAGTGCAGACATAGTAACATTTCCGATCAATATGTACGGTGCTAGTAAATATGCCCTAACTGCTTTGGCTGTTGAACTTCGCCACGAACTGAGTGACACGAACATCAAAGTAACGGTAAGACTCATTGAACAATTCGTCTATGTTGGAACATTTTTCATTCTGGTTATGCATTTGGTATTTACCGATTTTTACGAATACTACCTTCACCATACAATTTGTATCACGGTTATACATTCTCTTTTATTTAATCGTCATCGCAAAAGACTGTTCTTCTTAAATAATTGATCATTAACACAAAAATATAGAAAAAATTTGAAAATAATACGACCGAATCCTGGAAATTAAGATAATCGAGGTTTTAACAAATCGTCGATTCAACGAGCAAATATTCTGCGAATTCTATCGTGTTTGGTCTCGTTTTAATCGGACAATGCCACAGACATGTTTGTAAATGTTTCATAAAGAAATGGGGAACAAGAATATTTGGTTAATCATTGGATTAGTTATTGATCTATTTACATTTTTTTTGTGTTTAAACAGAATGTTAGTCCTGGACTAGTAAGGACAGAAATGCTAAAAACGGCTATCAAACTTGGCGTAAATGAGAACATTTCAGCATTAGATGAAAATGATGTCTCTGATGCAGTGATGTATGCGTTAGAAACGCCGCCGAACGTGGAGGTATGAGTAAACACACATGTGTCGTTTGTAGATAAAAATAAATTTTTTCTGTTCATGTTTTTAAAACGGACTAAAAAGTATAAAATAAATTTTTAAAAAACCACGTTTAAAAAACCGACTAAAAAGTATAAAATAATTTTTTCTAGCCCCATACAGATTCCTAACCCCGTACAGATAGTCCCGAAAATTTCTGATTGTGAATTTTTAGTAACGAATTTTTTTTTAAAACGAAAAACGTGGGGCGCATGAAATAGATAATTGATGCATGAACACCTAAATCACTAACAATTCTAATGCACTGCAAATGATATGAACTATTGTGCGAGTTTTCTCAGCGGTAGCTACTCTCTAAGGAGCGGTGAATGGCTCAGGTGGTAGAGTGTCTGATTCGTAGCAGGAAGGCCAGGGTTCGATTCCCCGGGGTGGTGTTATACATTTTCAAGGTGGTTTTTTCTCCTGCTACGGGCTATTAAAATTTCATCAAAATCGGAAGACGCAGACCTGTTCGCAATAATGACCAAATAATCTTTTATTTGCAAATAAGAAATAATAAATGCATCATTTTTGGAATTATTTAAATAATTTTTATTTAAATAAAAAGTTTAGTTATTATTTGTTTGCAATTAAAATCACACGTTTATTTATTATTTGAAATAAAATTTGCCCAACACTGGCGTCATATCAAAACGCCGTGGTAAAATGTCAAAGATAAAGGTTCGACCGAAAATCTCGGTGTAACTGTCCTTTCGATTGGTAAACAAACATTATAGTATAATAATACGTAGTAACTTTGTAAACACCGCACGGAGCTCAAACGCACATTGACGCACACTGAGCTCCTTCGGCGCGAAGCGGGTCAGTTGAGTGGGGATGAGTCAGAGTGGGAACGCGTAGTGGAGTAGGGAGCGCTGTCGCGCGGCGCACAGTGGTCCGGATCGAGAAATTCAGTGACATTTTGTTATAACTTTTGAACCATTAGAGATATTGCAATGAAATTTTCACTAAAAATATTTAAAAAATAGTCATTTTTAATTATAGATAATTAAATATTTTTTGCATTTGTTAAACAATATTTATTAATTAATTTTCATTCATACTTTGTTATTGATAATAAACTTGTTTACATATAAGTTCACAAACTATTTTTTGTAATAATTTATAATAAAAATTTTTTCGTGCATACCGAGAAGTTCTGTGATACTGCCACAGCTTTTGAATCGTAAAAGTTATTCTGATGAAACTTTCACTGAAAAATATGAAAAAATAATCACTTTTTAATGATAAATAATTTAATACGTTTAGTGTTTGTTTAATTATTTTTAATAACATTTTACTTACTTTACTGGCTGATTTACTTAAATCTATGCAAGTATCAATTCTGCAGCTTCTTGATCTAGCGGCCTTTTCTTTTTATTTTGTGATTTTACTCTTATAGCAGCATATAATAAACAATTGACTGTAGGCTACAATCAAAACAGTCCGCTCGCACGCACGCGAGGTTCTTCGCGTCTCGCACAATCCTGGCGCTCGACGCAGCGATGGATACACTTGAATCACTAATAACTTGCGTCGATGGACGATGTTGGTAGTAAATCGTGCATAACTATATAGGGAAAAGTGTACTGAACATTGTACAATTTGTAAGCATGCGGTACTAATTGGAACTCAAAAGATATTCCGTATCAAAGATGAAGAATTTTGACAATTTCCGAGCCTTCACTGTACATTATTTTTTTAATACATTATTTAAATTAATTTTAAATTGTCAGTGTAAATTTTTATCGTAATGGAATTCTCTTCATTTTAAAAGAAGAACAGAGGAAAAATATTAAACAGGTGTGTCAGGGCATCCAGATAAAGATAAGTATCTTTTTTCTGCGAAACAGGCTATTTTCAAAATGCCCAACTTTAAGTGTTCGTCGCGATTACAATTTTAATTATATTTTATTAATTTCTTTATTTTCGAGGTAGATGGATATTTATGAAGCAATACAAACTTTATACATGTCAATATGAGAAAGTTCATTTTTCGACAAAATGTCACTGAATTTCTCGATCCTGACCACTGTGCGGCGTGGCGATCGCTGAACGCGATGACGTAGGTTTCCCGGGGAGGTGAACAGATAAATATTTAATTGTTATTTCTCCGAAACGGATAGACTTTTCAAAACATTTTTTTTTGAATGATGCATTGTCATCCAGTTCTGAGCCATGTAACCGATTTCAAGTCTCTAGCTCATCAGGAAGTTAGTTTAAAATCAATTGCAAAATTTGCCACCGAACAAACAGACAAACAAGAAAGCGAGCTAATAAAAACGTGGTAAAATAATAATACAAACAACAGCACAACATGTTCCCAAATTCTATGAGACGCTCGCATTGCGAGGCAAACATAAACATAAAAATAATTACGGATTGTCTTCATTGCAGATTATAGATCTTTTGCTAGCGGTACAGAGCAAAACCTCACTATATGAAACGGTACGTACAACAAACCTAGGAAACTAGCACAGTCTCACGAAACTCTGATTTAACAATAGTCGTCTTATTTTCAGATGGCTTAGATGACCGAGAAGAATAAATGAAAAAAAAAAGAATTATACGAAACTCAAAATAAGTACAACAATTAGCTGATATATGTATTATGTGTAACGAACCTTTACATTTGAAATACAAATTTACAACATACTGTCATATCACATATCATAACGTCGCATCGACTGCTATGGGTCATTAACGACGGGACCTACAGTTTTTATAAGGTGGGTTCCGAACCACCTTGGGCACCACAGTTTTTAAATAGCACATGGAATATTTCCAGAGGTGCCGGGCGCTGGGATCGAACCCGCAACCACGGGGTCCGCAGTCGCACGCTCTACCCACTGAGCCACTGCGCGCCACCACATATAATATACAAGCGTCGTTTTTATATTTGCATTCGGTATTTACTATTTAACCTCCATACATATTCGTCTTCAATCATGCGAATTCTACGGTACAGTTACCGCACTAAATTATAGAGCGATAAGTGACTAAATCGCACATTTCTTGAGTTCTCTAGGAGCAATTTTGTATTTCCATGTCATTCCCATCTCTACAGTCTTTGTTCCATTCCCTAAACTTTGAATTCAATTATGTATCAGAAAATTATGTTTTTCAACTAAATGTACCTTTGCTCAGGAAGTACTAGGGCTATGTTCACAAACCCTTTTTTGTTTGATTCATCATTCTCTCCTGCATAGTTTAAAACGGGCATTTCACAAACTATTAATTTCCTTAAACGTTATTTAGCTGTAAGTGCAATTTTCAAAAATTTTCTTAGGGTCAAACTTTGAAAATCTGTCAATGATAATATTATTTAAAAATTGTTGAAGACCCCCTCGTTAAAGTATGCAGAGGAACAAGAAGAATCAAACAAACACCATTTTTGAAGATATCGCATATAGTTCCTAAGAACAGAAATATTGATATTGAGAACTTTATGGGTGAGGCGCCAAGGTCCTGTTGTCTTATCATTAATTTATTGAAGTTCGCTTGGTATTACTTCACTGATACCATTATGTGGCCCTGAGATGATAAGTTATATTATAAATTATAAACTGGCAATGAACATGTAATGCAATCATTGATTAACCTCGAATTTTACACATTTTATGATAAAAACTAGAGGGCTATTGTTGCTCGCTCGCTTCGCTCGCTCGCGAGTAGGGTTGTTTTTGCTCGCTCGCTTCGCGAGCTCGCGGGTAGGACTGCTCATGCGAGAGGGTTAGTGATACGCATGGCTAGTAGGGCCTACTGATATTAATGTTTTTTATTTGGTGTGTGACTCTCCAAGAGTCACACAAAGAACTTCCCGATTCGTTACTCCTTCGCCAACATCGCTAACATCGTTTTTTTTTTGTACTTTCATCGATATTCTCCCAAAATGTATTCTTGGGAGTAGAGATGATAAATTCACTGTTGCATTGGAATAACTTTCGATTATTCCAAGCGGTAACACTAGCATCAGTTAAAAAAAAAATTAAGAAAAAAATTTTTTTTATGTAATTGCGTTTGGTTCTTTGGTGGAAAATATTCGTCCTCCCTTATAAATTGCATTGTAGAATCAACTCTTTTCGAAAAAAAACTAAAAATCTAAAAAACTACTTGACCAAAATGGACCAAAATCTAATCAGCTCTAAGTTACAGCGGGGCACATCGATTGCATCATTCATCATCCTGATCGCGTTGTTACTTTTTCTGAAAACGTTAACGAAAAATTTGATTACATAGAAACGGCCATACGCACACACACACACGAACATTTTGCTGAAAATAGTCTAAAATGACTGCAATGACCATGAAACGTGAAGATCTGCTAAAAAATCGATTTTCGGGGTAATTACAATAACTTCCCTATAAAATCGGGAAGTTAATTAGTGGGCGCAACTTGATGCAGCATCAAAAGATCAAAAGAATGTAAGAACAACTCTGTATTAGTGCCAGCTTATTAAAATTAATCAAGTAACTTCACACTAAACTTTAAGAAGTAGATTACAACTCCGAGATCCGTCAAGACGACGGCTACCGATACTTATACAGGTAGACTCCTTTTTCCAGGATTGCAAGGGTGCGGGATTCGGCTTCTCATTTCTCGATAATACAAACACGGGGTTCCTCAGTAGTTAAAAACGCTAGATAAAAGATCGATCTAGGGCGCTATCTCCCTCAAAAGTCCTATTTTTTCGTTTACGAGGCGTAATTTGCATCATTCGGAAGAATACAACTGCACATGTAGCTATTTTCACAGCTACATCCTGTCGAATTAATGCAAATTACGCCTCGTAAACGAAAAAATAGGACTTTTGAGGGAGATAGCGCCCTAGATCGATCTTTCATCCAGCGTTTTTTACTACTGAAAACCCCCGTGTTCGATTAATAAGAAGGCCAATTCTCAGCCTTGCAATCCTGGAAACGAGTCTACCGCCGTAACATTATTGAAAATGTAAAGATTCGTTGATGTGATAACCAAAAGTAGTAATGTCATTCTTGTCAACGAATAACGAGAATGTATATTATTCAACTTTGTGTCCGTATATAAAGCCGTTTGCGAGTGAGCCGAGTTTAACAGTCAGCAACAACCTATCGTTGACTATGGATCGTTGGACTGACAAAGTTGCAGTGGTGACGGGAGCAAGCATTGGTATCGGAGCCGCGATTACGAAAGCTCTTGTCAAGAAGTCTGTCAAAGTGGTCGGCCTCGCGAGAAGGAAGGAGAAGCTTCAAGAAATGACCAATCAACTGGGCAAGGATAAATTTGTCGGGGTCGTATGCGACCTCAGAAGCGAAGCCGACATTGTCAAAGCCTTCGACTGGGTCCAGCAGAACCTCGGCGGAGCGGACATTCTGATCAACAATGCCGGAGTCCCTGCCGGTCCGCCGATCATTGGTACAGTTCACCGTCCCCTTCAAATTTAACGGTCTAGGGCTAACTGATTACTTGAAACTGAATAATTAATTCAATTATACAACTTTGCCAGTTCCTTTACAAATGAATTGCAAATAAATTTTCTGTCTTCATTAAATGGCAAGTTTGATTGTGTCTTTTCTCAAAATATTACTGCTGGAAGCACCTCGTCCATCAAATCAAATCTTATATTACTTCGCCAAGGGTTGCTGCTAGAAAATTAATATTTTTCTGCAGACTCCACGGTGGAGGACTTCCGCAAAATATTGGACACCAATGTTATAGCTCCTGCGATATGTGCTCGAGAATACGTAAAATCGGCCAAGAAACGAAATATAGCTGGACACATAATTAACATTAGTAGGTATGTAAAGCGTCGTTAATACTGGGAGGTTTACACGAGGTATTAGATCGTCATACAATATGAAATGTCCGACTCTATTTGTAATTGCTCTTGTTACTTCCAGTTTAGCTGGGCATAATGCAGACATAGTAACAGTTCCGCTCAATATGTACGGTGCTAGTAAATATGCCCTAACTGCTTTGGCTGTTGAACTTCGCCACGAACTCACTGACACGAACATCAAAGTAACGGTAAGACTCATTGAACAATTCGTCTATGTTGGAACATTTTTCATTCTGGTTATGCATTTGGTTTTTACCGATTTTTACGAATGCTACCTTCACCATACAATTTGTATCACGGTTATTATGAAAGATAGAAACATTCTCTTTTATTTAATTGTCATCGCAAAAGACTGTTCTTCTTAAATAATTTATCATTTGAAAATAATACGACCGGATTCTGGAAATGTCTGCATGCGAAACGCGCATTTGGATATCGGAGAATTAAGACAATCGAGGTTCTACTAAATCGTCAATTCAACAAGTAAATATGCTGCGAATTCTATCGTGTTTGGTCTCGTTTTAATCAGACAATGCCACAGACATGTTCGTAATAGGTTCATAAGAACAAAGAAAAACAAGAAAGATGGATTAATTAATGTCTGATTTGCGTTTCTTAGCGATTGAGCTTTACATCGAGACGTTACTGTAACATTTCTTTGTGTGTTTAAACAGAATATTAGTCCTGCAGAGGTGAGGACAGACATGATGAAAAATTTTGTCAACGATTCTGCTATTTATGAGAAAATGCCAATATTAAATGATAGTGATGTCTCTGATGCAGTGATGTATGCGTTAGCAACCCCACCGGATGTAGAAGTATGTGTAAACATACATCTGTCGTTTGTAGATTACAGACGCTATAATTGCAATGCACAAATGAACATAAATAATGCGAACTGCCTTCTTTGCAGGTTATAGATCTTTTGCTGGCGACAAGGAGCAGATCGCACGCGTTAGAAGGATCGGTACGTGCAACAAACCCTCGAAACTAACGATGCCTCGTGAAACTCTGATTTAATAGTTGTCTTACTTTCAGATAACCCAAATCATGCAGAAAAATAAATGAACAAAACGAATGATGTGAAACTCAAAATATGGGCTGTGACACTACCCTTTTTCGTCGCTTTCGGTAACGGGAAATCGGACATCCCCGGGATTTTACGGGCAAAATTATAATATATTGCTTTCTTAAAAAATTATTTATTAAAATACTTTTTTAATGTTTGTAGAAGCGAACTTTGAACGTTTATCAAAAGCACAATTGAACATTTGGACCGGGATTTTTGCTTAGGTAAAAATTATCTTTAGAAATGATAATAATAACTTGGTTGGTGCATTAAAAACATTAAATAATAAAAAAATGAGGAAGCTTTTTTAGAATTAAAAATTATGAAAAATTTTATTTTGAAAGTGGTGCAAGTCCATTTTCTCTTGTTTTTTTTATTTTTTTTTAAATTTTATTTACATTAAATTAAGCATGAATTACGTGATATCTCATTTTTTTCAAAAATGGACTTACACCACTTTCAAAATAAACGGTCCATTTGTTGAAAATCGTTAAAGTATGCATTGTATGCAAAAACGAATTTTTTGAAGATTTTAAACTTAAGACCATCACTGTATCAGTCCCAGCTTATTAAAATTATTCTGAATGAAGTAATTGGTGAAGTTAATTATCTATCGTTTCATTTAATTTAATGTTTTGCTGTGTCAACTTGTCACGCGAGGGACACATTAATTAGCAAAGAAGTTCTTCTGGAGACACCCGGTATATACGAATCTGTCCTATTCCCCGATCCGATCGGGGTCATTTTAACGTATTCACGAGGTAAGATCGAAGGAAGAAGCGGGAACGAGGACCATTTGAACAGAACATCGAATTGCTTTGTAACTCGTCGACCAGCAACAGTTTAATTGGTTTAAGGTCCGTAAGCGGAAGGCTGGATCGCGATTAAAGGACGTCTATTTGTCACGTGTAATTGAACACGGAGTACGGAGGTTCCGTTGTTGTCTGCGAATTAGTTCCACATCGATTCTTCATATCTTTATCGGGTAATTGACTCGGGCACAATGCAGCGAAATGTAGCTGAAAAGATTATTCGTGAAAATTTTAAAGCGGCGCAGTATCCACTGGCGTAGTACGTTACAATTCAAAAATACGTTACAACAAAAATAATTTGAAACTTCGAAGTTTACAGTGCCATTTGCAGATGAGACTCCATGTTAGTTCTGTTACAAAATTCTTGCATGCTGTAGTGATTTGTGTTGACGTCAATTAAATTGAGTCTTACAAGGAGAGTGCAAGGACGACGTCTCACCGATTTAGTTGATACTCTGTATACTTATAGATCTCGCTCTCCCATTTACGAATATATACCATTATAGACGCTAACACTCAATAGTTGTTGAGATATTCATGAACAAAGTTCTTACATTACTGCTTGAATCTGCTATTGTAGAGGAGGCATACAACGAACAAGACTTGGTGTATCGACAACGTACGAGACTTCCACCCGTTGATATTGAAATTGAATAGTTGAAATTAAAAAATTGAAGTTGAAATTGAAGTTGAAGGGCTGATATTGAAAAATTGACGTTGAAATTAACAAAGTTGGCGCACAGTGGCTCAGTGGGTGAAGCGCGCGCCTGCGGACTCCGTGGTGGCAGGTTCAATCCCCGATGCCGGCACCTCTGGAAATATTCCATGTGTCTTTTTAAAAACTGTGGTGACCCAAGGTGGTGCGGAACCCACCTTTATAAACTGTAGGTCCCGCTGAAAAGGCGATAGTGGTGAAAGTGGATAGGGAGTTGGTAAAATGGATTTGAAACCCCGAGGGGACCAAATAATTTTAACAAAAATTAACAAAGTGAAATTGAAAAATTGAAGTTGAAATGGAAGAGTAGAAATTGAAGTTGAAATGGGAGAGTTAAAATTGAAGTTGGAATAAAAGTTGAAATGGAAAATTTGATGTTGAAATTGAAATAAAAGAGTTTAAATTAATTAATTGAAATTGAAAAATTGACGTTGAAATTGAAGAGTTGAAATTAACGAAGTGAAATTGAAAAATTGAAGTTGAAATGGAAGAGTAGAAATTGAAGTTGAAATGGGAGAGTTAAAATTGAAGTTGGAATAAAAGTTGAAATGGAAAATTTGATGTTGAAATTGAAATAAAAGAGTTGAAATTAATTAATTGAAATTGAAAAATTGAAGAGTTGAAATTAACAAAATGAAATTGAAATATTGAAGTTGAAATGGAAGAGTTAAAATTAATGAAATGCAATCGAAAAATTGAAGAGTAGAAATTGAAGTTGAAATGAGAAAGTTAAAATTGAAGAATTGATATTGAAATTGAAGTGAAAGGGTTGATATTGAAATTATAGTTGATATTAACAAAGTGAAATTGAAAAATTGAAGTTGAAATGCGAGAGTTAAAATTGAAATTGAAAATGACGCTGAAGAGTTGATATTGAAATTGAAGTTGACATGGAAAAATTCATATTGAAATTGAAGAGTTAAAATTAACGAATTGAAATTGAAAAATTGACGTTGAAATTGAAGAGTTGAAATTAACGAAGTGAAATTGAAAAATTGAAGTTGAAATGGAAGAGTAGAAATTGAAGTTGAAATGGGAGAGTTAAAATTAAAGTTGGAATAAAAGTTGGAATGGAAAATTTGATGTTGAAATTGAAATAAAAGAGTTGAAATTAATTAATTGAAATTGAAAAATTGAAGTTGAAATTGAAGAGTTGAAATTAACAAAATGAAATTGAAATATTGAAGTTGAAATGGAAGAGTTAAAATTAATGAAATGCAATCGAAAAATTGAAGAGTAGAAATTGAAATTGAAATGAGAAAGTTAAAATTGAAGAATTGATATTGAAATTGAAGTGAAACGGTTGATATTGAAATTATAGTTGATATTAATGAAATGAAATTGAAAAATTGAAGTTGAAATGGAAGAGTAGAAATTGAAGTTGAAATGGAAGAATAGAAATTGAAGTTGAAATGGAAGAGTTGAAATTGAAGTTGAAAATGAAGTTGAAGAGTTGATATTGAAATTGAAGTTGAAATTGAAAAATTGACATTGAAATTGATGTTAGCGTTTACGTACTTGTGTAACGTCTTAGTACGACAGTAATGGTGTTTTAGAGTTATTTAAATTGAAATATCTCGTGAACTACTAACTTTTCGACATACATAGGTTAGTACTTTTTTTTAACGAATGTCCAGTTGCATCGATTGATGTATTAAAAAATACCTCATTCCATTTAAAAAAATATCAACGACCTTGAAATCTTATAAAAAAATGACCTCGAAATTTTTTCCCTTACACCGTTACATGTGGCCCTTCAAACAGTGTAACTTTGTCCTAAGAAGTCTTTTTGTACAACGAACAGTAACGGACATATTTAGGTGTTCTGTTTCTTCGGACTCACCCTGTATATAGATTATCATATTACGATAAATAGAAGTTCCACAAAAAGTGTGTATCAAAAAGTGTATTAACAATAATTTCTTGAACAGAGATAGGCACCATTAGTTGTCATAAATATTGAAAGATAGTGTCAGGTCAAAACGTCGGTTGATTTTGTTGAAAAATTCCAATACTGCGGATGTTTGAAGAATCGTTTGGTATGAGCTATCATCGAGCAATTATTCAGATATTCAAATGAATGCTCAAGGATTTAAAGACGAGTGACAACTATACATGTACCATCAGAAAAATATTCAAAAATATTCAAAGTTATACAAGCAGAATGACGAAAAATTGGTACAGATATTTATTATTCGCCGAGACGAATAAATTTTCATATTGATTTCACTGTGTTTTCCGTTAAGAAATTTAAGGGAAAATTGTTTGTACATCGCACCATCTTAACACTCCAGTGCGAACTGGTTCACGATGAATACCAACAAGGTTTCGAGATAGAGTGCTTGTTTACCTGCGAGAGATGCCTGTTGCAGCGACTGCTTGCGATTCCTCTCGTCGAATAGACTCTGAACCTAGCTCATTGTTGTCGAACAACGTCTTGCGAATGTTACTAATAAAATACAGGAAAGACGGAGATATTTAAGTGTTCTGTTTCTTCGGACTCACCCTGTATATCGTATACAGTAAGGTCTCTATCTAAGCCGGACGGAGCTGTACGATCTTAGTAAGTTCGCCTGCCCCCTCCACTGGGGAGCATGTCCCGCAAAGAGCCCAGCAGTTTAAGGGGGATCTATACCCTCAGATTTTGGGGTATTTATCAATGTTATCAACCTCTGTGCAGAAAAAAAGTTTGGTGACATTGATAAGCACGCAACTGCATAATGAACACGAGATGGAGTTGCTTGCTATTTCCATTTTCTATTCAGCTCGTCGCGAATGCCGTTATACAGGACAGGTCGCACTAATATTAGTGCCACCGATGAGAATATGTACCTCGTCTGTGTCAGTTTTGCTATGATTCCACATTGACAGCAGTGCAGCAGTGAAATGTTGCACAATATCGCAGCACTGATTGACAGTCCTTCTGACTAGGCACCATCTCGTGTAAACTAACTGAAATGAAATTGGCTCTAGATTGGCTCTACATCAGAGATAACCTCTGTCTTCATGAACGTAATATGGGGAAATCTCTGCTATGTGAATGAAATCACGCGCATCGATTTTTTGTCCTTATACGAGCATATTTTGAGCTACACAATAGTTCATTTGATAGAGGAAGGTTCATCACGGCGCGCTCTGCTCATCACATCAGTCAAAAAAGTCTCTTTGAGACAGAAAAATACATTGAAATCTGCGGTTATTTTTCCAGATTTTTTCTCTACTTTGGGTACTCATATTATTAGATATAAACATAATCTCGTTAAATCAATAGCAGAGCTCGCGGTATTTAACCTTCCTTTATAGAATGAGCCCTCACCCAGCCATAAATCGGCTCAAATAAGGACAAAAAATCGATGCGCGTAAACCCATGTTTAGATCCAAAATCTATTAAGATTCTAGTTCTTTTATAGTTACAATCCGAGGGTATAGATCCCCCTTAAAGTGTAAGCTCGCCTGCGTAATTCGATACAGGGTCGGGTATATTGGTGTGAACCAGTACTAATCCAATTACGAAACTTTCATCAACTTATTTGTGGAATTTTTCTGATTAGAATGTCACTAAACACGATATAATTTGAACTGTATTTAGTGGTTTCATTGAGTTTTCGGCCACGTTCGGCGAGGTCAGAAAAATATAGTAATTGGACACGTAGAATTGTAGATAAACCTCCGCGTTCCAGTTGTAAATTTTACGGCACGAAATCAGGAGAAAATGCTAATTCCGCCTTGTGGATCGCTATTGCATAATAATAGTGCTCCAGATTTCATTTTCAATCATTTTTACGGCTCCAAACGATTTTAAGCTTGATACAAATGCTGGCAATAACGAGACTAGATTTTTATGCAAAATAGAAATTGTCCGCATTAGTTGCAACGTAAAGAAGCTACCTTGTTTCTTGTCCTAATAATATTTACTAATCAGCT
Organism: Lasioglossum pauxillum; assembly: GCA_933228785.1. Taxonomy (NCBI): domain Eukaryota; kingdom Metazoa; phylum Arthropoda; class Insecta; order Hymenoptera; family Halictidae; genus Lasioglossum; species Lasioglossum pauxillum. Next base: position 38,885,842 of record OW121705.1, on the reverse strand, counting down.
GCTAATTATACGACAGTATCTTTAAATAGTCCGCAGAAATTATTTTTAACGACTGAAACAACGTTTACGACCCGTTGTATCACGTATTGCATAAATAAATCCTTTACGTAACATTAATAATTCATGAGGAATGTTTAACAAAAGGCAGTACAAGACGAAACGTTCAGGAATAATATATAATGTTCACTCGACCCGCAGAAAAATCGAAAAAACCGGCCACGATGGAAATCGTGATTAACGTTCAAGGTGTTTTTGTAGTCGGTGGTCGTTGGCGTGTATCCAGACGAATCTGTTACACTCCGTGCAATTGAGAAAATTGGAAATTCCGTGCGCACACACTATGTGTCCTTATTTAGATAAAAATGTTAACCGAAGAAAAAGGAACTCATTAACAAACGCGAGGCAAGAGTTGCAACTATATAGATTTGTTCCCGGAGAGATATTTAATATTAACGGATAAATGGATGTGAAAAAGATCGAGTACCCTTGGATATTTGCGTACGCGATGTTAATATGGTTAAATCTCTACCGTAGGCGAGATCGTTGGCTGTAATCCAGTGTTTCGTTTTTCTTCCCCCGGCGGAACAAAACGAAACGCGAATTCATTATTTTATTTCGTTTCCCTCTCGTCTCTGGAACGAACACTGCAAAAACCGACGATTTTAGAATCGTTTGGCTTCGATCCAAAAACAATAAACGTCGTCGTTCTTGTTTGCAGATAAGACGATGTGCAATACAAATTTCTCAACATCTCACTTTTCTATTACTCTGATTTCCTGCATCTTTTAGCTCCACTACGACGCACAGTGGAACTTTTCGTCTAAATCGGAGACAAAATCAAAGAACTTTCGATAGAAATGAGGTAGAGCGATGAAATTTTTTTAAAATTATAGCTGAAACTTGTCAGAATATGGGAAAAATAGGAAGATTATGGTACGAACGTTTTATAACCTTGAGAAAATTCGTTAAACAATTCGTTCACAAAAATCGATTTCTTGTAAAATCCTGTGGTCGTAGACAAATTTTGAGACCAGATTTAAAGTCAGCGTGAAAAAATCTACAGAAAATGATGTGCAGCATGTTAAAAAAAAATTTTTTCCGCCCGTGTTATTGAAAAAACCGCAATTTTCTTGAAATTGTCAGAGTTTAACGAATTTTCTTAAGTTTATAAAACGTTCGTACCATAATCTCCCTATTTTTTCCATATTCTGCCAAGTTTCAGCTATAATTTAAACAAAATTTCATCGCTCTACCTCATTTCTATCGAAAGTTCTTTGATTTTGTCTCCGATTTGGACGAAAAGTTCCACTGTGCGGCGCTGATGGAGATTTCAATTTTCATGAATTTAATGGGAGCGTATTTTGTATTTAAACTTATAAAATCTTAAGTTTATATTAAATATTGAATGCGTTTACATATTCAATATTTGAAGAATCCTTTAAACATGGGTTTTAAATATTAATTTGCAACATGTGCGTATTATTATGGGAGCAACTACTTTTTGAAACAGTAGTAAATGTCTAAGACGGGCTAAGAATCATAGTGGTGTAAGTCCCAGACATGGTATTTCGAGTAATATAATGTTATAAGATATATGTATATACAGGGTGTCCCAGAAATGTTGTACTTCCTTGAAAGGGGCGAATCCTAAGGCCACTCGAAGCAACTGTTCCCTTTGTGAAAATGTTCTCCGCAGCTTCTTTGAGGAGTTATTCACGAAAAACGCGGACCAATCATAGCGCGGCTAGAGCGGACGGATTCCGGCTCGACCAATGCCAACGCGACGCTCAGAACGAACTGATTGGTCCGTGTTTTTCGTTAATAACTCTCGAACGAAGCCACGGTGAACATTTTCGCAAAGAAAAAAGTTATTTCAAACGCCTTCGGGAATCGCCTCTTTCGAGGAAGCACAACCTTTTTGGGACACCCTGTATATGCACCTAGTTTCCGTAAACAATTTTACCACGCTTATATCAGCTTGCCGTGTTGGTGTATGCGTTAAATCTTGTAATCGAATTTTGTATACACACTTGCTTCCGATGACAATAAAAGTAGAAAATAAAATATATAAAAAAAATTGTTTAAAACCACGCTTATATTAACGTGCACTAAAAAGGAAAAAATAATTTTTTCCTGGTTCTCCATAAAATCCCGAATCCAGTTAAATGATTAATAATATTTTTCCCGAAAATTTTAAGCGATCAGTTCGAAATTTCTTCTGTTATAAAATTAGTGTCGGAAGAGATAGAAAAATTTAATATAAATTTACATTAAATCATGAGATTAGTAACTATAAAAATAAAAGCGTGGAACGCTAAACGTAATCTTACGTAAGATCATAATAGGTAATCTTTGTGGGCGCTCCACGCTTTTATTTTTATTTATAACTTTAAAATTAATTTTTATTATATATCGAGTTAAATATTATTTTTTATTTATTAATTTTATAGCAGAAGGAATTTTGAACGAATTATTGCTTACAATTTTGGAGAAAAATATTATTAATCATTTAACTGGATTTGGTGTTTTATGGGGAACCAGGAAAAACATTATTTTCTCCTTTTAAGCGTGGTTTTTGCAAAGTTTTTTCATATACATTTTTGGAATTACGCTGCACTGGAGTCTACTGTATTACAATTGTCGAGCCGTGAGCCTCTCAATTGCAAAAACCGTTGGCGTCGTTCGAAACGCAGTGTTTTACATAAACGAAGAAGCAGACGTAAACATATGCAGAAACCACGGCTAGTAGGGCGTCAGACCGCACTTTGCATTCCGCGGTGCTGTCAGCTTGAAATGCATTTAAATGCATTAATAGAAAGTCGTTCCCCGTGACGTATAAGCCGAAAACGCAAACTTATTCTGCGGACGATGACTGATTACTGAGTTTCGCATTAAAACAGGCAATCTCCACGTGCACTGGTGCAAATCGTATTTGTTTCGTTCGCATCCTTAATTGTACACGCATTCCCAAGTAATTATTATTAGACTACAGACGTGTACACTACAATTCATGCTTCGATAGACGAGTTTGCAGAAATTGAAAGTTCTGGGCGGAAAATCAATTGAACAATGGCTAATTATTTAAATTTGTCATTCCTGGACTATTGATGTTTATGGATTTTAATCTAGGACAATATGAAATATGAAGACCAGAGGTAGAAAATAAAAACTGTTCGTCGTCAGCAGCATCTGTAATAATAATTATATAATAACTAGACTGCGACGTTTTATGCAAAATAAAAATTATCTGCATTAATATCAAGATGCAGGAGACACATGGACATTAATATATTGTCTTAATAGTTTTAATGAGTTAAATAATTAAACTCATTAAATAAATTAAAGAATTAATGAGTAAAATTTTCTTCGTGAATTCCAGGACACAGAAACCATACAAAAATATCTTTCTGTAATAATTTTAACAAATTGTAAATAACATATAGATGTTCTTGTAGATGTTATTTTTGTCATAAATGCATAAGATCTGCAGTCTTCTAATAACCGAAGTGTTTAATAGTCCATCATATTACATTTCGTATGTATCAAAGAAATTTTGGTTCCAGTTTCTGTAAAAACGAAGCGCAAAGCAGACTCAGTACTCCGTATTTATTATTTTTACACGCGCTGTCCGGGATTGTTGGATCACCCTGTAGACACTTCGCTCTTCCATCTGTTCCACCTCGCATTCGATTATCTGTTTTACAACATTATTCATCACGGCCGAAATACAAAAACTGTTGTCGAGGTTGTCCGAGCACGCCGTTTAAGCGTGAATTAGACGAATCGCAGTCTCCTACGAGCCGGTGGACAAGAAAGTTTACTGCATTGTGTTTCCACGTGAGCCCGCGTTCCAACCAACTTGTACCGATCAATTGTTTAACCTGCTGTTGAGAATAGTCATCGCTAATTAGTATACAACTCGAAGACGGGTCGATAAGAATACTATAACGAATACTATAACGAGCACATGTGTGAAATACACCATTGAATGCTATACAGTGACGTGTAAACGGTGTACAGAGATTTGCCAGATTAGCGGTGTGAAGAAAAATCGGGTGAGTTGTTAATTAAAAAACAGACAAACAAACAAGAAAGCGAGCTAATAAAAACGTGGTAAAATAAAAATGCTTTTAGAATGACGAAATATTGTAATCATTAGACTGCGGATATTTGTGCAAAATAAAAATTGTAAAATACAGAAGCTCCTTTCTTTCTTCAACAATTTTAGAAGATTGAAATTTACAAATTGACATGGTTATCAGTTTATCTACTTTGTCAGATTACTAAAGGAACAAATTACTAACTACATTGTCCCACGAGAGTCTGGACTCGTTACGCGCAGTTTGGAAGATGGCGGGGGCGCAGCGAGCCTATCATCTCTCACTCCACTACCCACTCCCCACTTTCTTGAACCAATTAGTGCGAAGATGCTCAGCGACGGACGAAAAATGGTATTTACGAGAGTTCGGACTCTCGTGGGACAATATATATATACTAGCTCAATGATAATATTTATAAATACTCACAGAAGTGGAATCAATAAGTAGTAAGAGCACTACCACAGAAATAATGGTAGAGGTTTAACTTTGTTAGAAGCCGAAAAGGAATACAGCAGTTCACAACTATACCTTGCCCATCGAGATTTTAAACAATTAAAAAAAATATGTGCGAAGTTTGATCTCGATGAAATAACGGGAAAATGAGCCCCAAGGCCCTTAAACATGAAAATAATTAATTAAATGCTGTTGTTTCATTAGTGTGTTTTCATTATCTTTTCTCAATAAACTATTATTAATAAAATATTATTAGATTGTAAAGAAAGAAATGCAGGATTTAAACCTATCTTTTTAAAGTGTTATAACTCACATAAAAAACAATTTCATTATAGTTGTTTTAATAAAAACAATAATATGAAAATTCATTTTATAGAAAATTTAATATTGTTTAATAGTAACATTAAATTATTGTGAGAATTGATTTTAATATCATTGAGGGGAATAGTACTAAATTTAATTTTACAGAGAATTAAATATTATTTAAAAATATGCTTTATTATTAATATTATTTAAAAAGCTGTGCATTCGTTGACACTTCCTTCGCCACATCCTTCGGGCTAGTTTGACCTCATAGAAAAAAATAATGCAAAAATCGCGTTTTGACATCCTAAAATAAAAGTTATATGACTTTATAAAAATTTGAATAAAATTAAATATCAAAAACATAATTCAATAGAGCGTAAGACAAGCTTTAAAATGACATATAACTCATTAAATTAAGGTAAATATTTATTGGTATAAAATTGCAATTAAAACAACGGAACAAAAATCCTGCATTTCTTTCTTTACAACCTCATATTTTGCAGTAAATTTCATACATTTTTTTTAAGTCTTAAAAATTTTTGGGTTCCACTTAACGAGTTGGGTTTCACGAAAATAAGAGTCACCCTTCTCAGATAGGCAACGAAGTATGCACAATTTTTATAGAAATATAGATTCGTAAATAATCTATGAAAATTTGCGCTATAAAAAATGTCTTCACTTGGCCAGAAACGCTATGTATTGGGTTGGCAAGAAAGTAATTTCGGTATTTTAAGTTGAAATAGAGCCGAATTTTTGTATTCAAGCAACGCACTTTAATGAATAAGATATTTTCCCTTTTGTTCGATGATCTTTTGCCAAGAAGGATAAATAAGAAAATATTTTATTGATTAAAGTTCATCGCTTGAATAAAGAAATTCGGGTTTATTTCACCTTAAAATACCGAAATTACTTTCTTGCCAAAATTTTAAATGCAATAAAAGTCTCATTGGACTTCGTCGAATATTTTCTGCGCTGGATTGTATTTTACGACACGAAAATGTATTGTATAACTCGAACTTCTTATTTGATTCGTAACGTTTCCACCGCAAGCTGTCCGTAACGCGATGTAGTAAAACAGACAATGCGTTTTTATTGGATAATGAAACGCTGCTGTCAATATGCAAGAAAAAGTACACGTTGCGATATAATAATAGTTAGTCGGGAGAGTCGATTTACGTGTGTCGATATACATATAATAAGCCTTCGAAGCGAATCACAGTGAAACAAAAAGGGCCTGTTCTTTCAGAATTCTTCGTCTCGAGGAAAGTAAAAGTGAAATAACGGTGACATACTCGGATGACATAACCCAGTTTTTCGGCGCTTAAATAACGTAACGCAGGTCTATCGCATTGTTTTCCACGAAGAATGTCGGTCAAATGAAAATGAGAGATTGATTTAGAGAGAGGGAAAGCTGAAATGCGCATGAATTACGCGTGAAATAATCGTATATTTCAGGGAACACGTAACTATGCAGGATAAATTGGAAATGGAAGTGAGATCTCCCATTTTATGAATCGATAAACTGTAGACTTTATGCAGACAAAAATTTATAGATATTAACAAAGATTACACTGTCCAACGGCCAAAAAGGATTTCGATTCTCACTATGCAATTCTTATAGAGTTTTTTGCGCTGATTCCGAATCTGTCCTTAATTTTTCTCATACACGCACAGTTTTTGAGAAATTTGAGTTTTAAAAAATAACCTATTTTTCAACTTTGAACAAATATTGTGATGGTATTATAAAAGATATTGAATTGATCTTTACAGCAAAAGATTCCTTAGACTTTCCCGAATACAGTGATATCCAATGTTAATACATTGTGATTGTTTAAACATGTTTAAACGATCATTAAAGACGGAGAGACACCACTTTTGCACCAATTTCTGACGATATTTTTGAATTTATCTCAAAAAATAAGGGAACAGCAGAAAATCGAACTATACCACGCGATAGTGCAGACTTTTGTCTTGAGAAACCCCCCTTTGAAGTTTGAAACGTCGACGTCTTTACCGAACCAGAAAGCAAAATAATTATTCAAATAAAAATAAATTTTTAAAAAATACCACGTTTTTAAAACGGACTAAAAAGTATAAAATAAAATTTTAAACAAGTATAAAATAAAAACGTGGTATTTTTTAAAAATTTATTTTTATTTAAATAATTATTTTCTGCTTTTTAGCCTTATATGTGTGAAATTTTACAATCGATTTTGAACATTTTGATGAGATTATAGTTCTAAAAAATGAATACATCAATATTTTCCATAAGCATTTCCATAAGTGTTTCTTGTGTTGTTTGTTTTACTAAATTGTGTTACTAAATCTACATACACTGTAAACTGTGTACAATTAGACTCAATTTTATGCGAATGGAAATGTCTGAACCAATTTGCATAAATTTCTTGAATGTCTTGCAACATTCTATCAAGTCTAAAAACAAATAAAAAGACTACATATCAGACTTTCTTATATCGCGCATAATATACTTTCTAAGCTCAAACAGATCTCCTCAGCTACGAATAAACAAGTTCGACGGTCATTTAGGTCATTTTTCTTATAAGATTTCAAGGTCATCGGTATTTTTTCAAATGCAACAGTATATTTTTTACGATAGCATGTGTGACAATAAAAAAACTAAATTCGGTGAATTCCATCTTCTTGACGTTGATATGACCTTGAGCAAAAATGATCATGTTGGAGCGAGAAAGATGTAGAAGTTTAAAACTTGCGTGTTTATGTTTGTATAATGTATAATATAATGTGTAATATATAATAATTATATTATTATTATCTCCTTTGGATATTATAGAAGGTGTTGTCATTTGGCATCCCAAATATTTCCAAGAATAAAATAAGCAACACGGTATTGGAATGAATAACTGAAACTAGTAGAATACCTTATTAGTGGAAATTGAGCATCTCCGCGGCGTAAAATAATTTGTCTGGTGAGACATACGCGAGTAGAAACAAGTTTTCCAGAATCCACAAGAGGAAAACTGCGAAAGATTTGTAGCCGTTTTTACATGCCGTTTCTTTTCTTAATAGCCCATTAAAAGACTGGTCTTCCAACACGGCGGTACTGCTTGACATTATTACGACATAACACGCACATCTATATTTTACCAGAAAACGAGAACGTATCGTTCGTTATCCATACATTATTAATAACGAACACTCTCAATTTTTCTCTATAATTAACTCGAATATATATTTCCATTATTTTCGTTGTTTCCTGCCGCAAAAGAAATGATACACACATATACGTACGTCACCGTGGAAAAGTTGTTTACAACAAGGAAATAGTTTCAGCACAATGTGCCTACTTCTGGCACGCGATAGGAGTATGAAGTTGTAAGGATGACCCAGTGGTTAATTACTAATTAAGAAAGCCATTAGGTGGAATACGGTCTATGATAATCCGTTCGCTAACCATTATACGCTTTTTCTATTAACGTAACCGCTTAATGAGAGGCGTGTATCTATGATCGACTCGCGAATTTCTTGGACGCGCTCCGCGGAACGTTTTTGCGCACTTAATGTGCCGTGGAAACCACCTTGCAAATCGCTCTTATCGCGTTTAGCTGACGCTGCCTAAAGCAGAACTTGGTTTCGTTGAAGTTTCAAGAAACTGTGTAATTCTGCAATTCCGATTAATCGATCCAACGACTGTCAAGGTCAAGTCAGAGTGAAAACGATGAAAAATACGAAAACAATACAACATCATGACGAATTCTTTCTGGACACATTGTGTAAGATGGTACGGTATGACCTCAAGTTCGTCCCTGGAGAATCGCGATGCGTTCAGTTTACGAATTTCCTCTTAGCCTTACTGGGGTCAAATCTGGCTAAGGTGAAGTGCCCTATGTCTGGACAGCATGTTTTTCTATACTAAATTTTATTACTTTAAATAAACAAAAATAATTTCTTAAGAGTTTTAACATGTAATTCAGAGTTTGTAAAGTAATTTAAAATAAAAAAATCATTGTTTAGGTTAGTATCTTAATTATATTAACAGGAATAATTCAAACCTATAGTTGGACATATTAAATCCAATCTAAGCTAGTACCTGGACAGAAGTAAAGCCTATATCGGGACAAATTCAATTTACGAGTTGATCGAGCGAACATAACCTAAAACGTTGGTTGGTGGCGCTGTTGCGCATGACGAATAGAAGATGCTTCGCGTAATATGTAGTATTCTTATCATAGATTATAGTATTGTATTATTTAACCAAATATATACTTATTTTCATTTACTGTTTTAATAAAACTTGTCATAATACAACTTTTAAGGTTAAGTAGTAATACTGATAGATTTAAGATGTAAACATAAAGTATTATTAACGTCACAACCGGAATACATTTTCTACATACGTTATTCAAGCTAATAGAAGACTAATTATACGTACATGTAGTTAAATAATTTGCAAACAATGCGTTGATTTTATTCACAAACACGTGTCCGGCTTCAGGCGTAAGCACATTGCGTATAAGCTTAGAGTGGGACAGCTACTGTCATCGCGTCCCAGTATGGAGTACTTATATTTGAAAACAGTCCTAATCTTGGACATCTAATATTTGGATTAATAATTATTATTTACGTTAAGCTTGATTGCCAATTTATTTTAAAATATCAATATTTTAATGCATGATAATTATTTTTTGTCTGAGGGCTTAAATTATATCTTTTTTCCTAACAAAAGTTCGAACTATAAATGCATATGATTCGCATGTAAATAGACTATTTTGTACACTGTTTTCAGATGAACTTTGAATTCATTTTTAAATTTCAATTGATGTCTTAATGAAATAATATTCACGCCTACTTGTAGCTAAGGCCTCAGAATATATAATATAATTATTTAATCTCTTAATTACTGATTTTACTATGAAAATTCAATTGTCCAGATTTAGGTATCACTTTTGGACTGTCCAGACTTAGGGCACTTCACCTTACTTGTTTTTGCTGTCTATGCGGCGTAGTTTCTATTCCTCGTCCTCGTTCATAATACGTAACGCTATTTTATAATTGTACTCCAATTGCAATTACAAATTACGTTATAATTTAATTGCGAAGTATTTTATAATTGTACTCCAATTGAAATTACGAATTACATTGTAATTTGATTGAACGAAGATCTGAATTATAATTTACAATATGACTGAATTACAATGTAATTCAATTACTTTGTAATTATACCTAATTCCTGGAGTAATTCAATTGTAATTCTGCACGACTCTGTCCCCAAACTTCCGGGTTATCCAGGCTTGTCTGCAGGAATTCCGATTTCTCCTGAATGTACGAAATTAGTAAGTCTAAGGAACTTCGAAGGACACTATGGGCCGAGACGACCGTTATTTCAGAACTGAATTTTTGCTCATGCAGTCTAATAACTGGACTCCGGATGATTATGCAATATAATAGGTTTGTGCATCAATTGTAAAGCGCAGCAGCTAAATATCAATTTATATTCTTCATTAATCATTTTAATGTGGTAAAAATAATATATTCATACTCTTTAAGTCTTTTAATATTTTCACTGTTTTAAATTGCACCTGCTCATTTTTGTTATGAATTCATAAAATCCGGAGTCTAGCAATAAAAAACTTTTAATTCTAACAAGGCTACGTTGTGCAATATTGAATAACCGGAATGAATCGGACTGTAGAGGAACAACGAGTCGTCTCGCGTGAAGTTTCTGTATGGAAGGTACGTGACGGAAGGTACAAATCCGGCAAATCAGCGGCAATTAGCGAACCGATTTTCAGGCCGATCCGTTTATGAAAATCGCGGCACCGCTGCGATTCGAAGTTTAATTGTCAACGCGGGATCGACTGACGCGGACAAATTTTATTTACGTTCCCGTCTAATTATTCAAATCGTATTTGACAAACAGCTACACCGTTCAGCTCGTTTAGGTGAATTATCTCGGCGAACAGTCTATATTCCGCTACAATATGTATATAATCGGTCCCACCAAAGATATGTTTCCTCTTTCCCGTCATCTCTACAAAAAATAAACTATTTTCGGAAGCAAAGTTCATAATGAAAGTACATAATAAAAGTTCATAATAAAAGTTTATAATAAAAGTTCATAATAAAAGTTCATAGTAAACGTTCATAGTAAAAAGTTCATAGTAAAAGTTCATAGTCAAAAATTCATAGTAAAAGTTCATAATAAACGTTCATAGAGGAAGTTCATAATAAAAAGTTCATAGTAAAAAGTTCATAGAAAAAGTTCATATTAAAAGTTCATAGTACAAGTTCATATGGAAAGTTCATAAGAAAAGTCCATAATAAAAAATTCATAGTAAAAAGTTTATAGTAAGAGTTCATAGTAAACGTTCATAGAGAAAGATCATAAGAAAAGTTCATAATAAAAAGTTTATAGTAAAAAGTTCATAATAAAAGTTTATAAGAAAAGTTCATAGGGAAAGTTCATAGTAAAAAGTTCATAGAGAAAGTTCATAAGACAAGTCCATAATAAACGTTCATAGTAAAAAGTTCATAGTAGAAGTTCATAGAAAAAATGCATAGTAAACGTTCATAGGGAAAGTTCATAGTAAACGTTCATAGAGGAAGTTCATAATAAAAGTCCATAATAAAAAGTTCATAGTAAAAAGTTCATAATAAAAGTTCATAGTAAAAAGTTCATAGTCAAAGTTCATAGTAAAAAGTTCATAGTAAAAGTTCATAGGGAAAGTTCATAAGAAAAGTTTATTCTGCATAAAGATTTGCAGTCTAGTAATACTGGCGGGATTTCGATCTCTCGGTGGTCGAGCACAACATAAAGTATCTTTAGATCGAAAATGTGCACCTTCCGCGGTGCGTTATGAATGTTTACCGATTCTGGATCTGCAAGGATGATTCTTCTGGCGCGTGCTACACGAAACCGCTGATATCGCTCCAAGTTTTCCCACCGTTCTGTCCCACCTCCTTTTTCCTCCCCCGGAGGAGGAGTACTTTCGTTATGCTCCAGATCCTCCCTTTGCTCCGCACGTTTCCCCTCCCGTGCATAAAATCCAAAGTGATAATAAACCGAGACATCTCAAGTTTCCCCAGTCAGTCGGTTCTCGCGTTCCAAAAGACGAGCCCCGGACAACTGATCTCTTTCGCCGTATTCACCGGGAAGATGGTCCACGGACGTAAGCGCAAAAAATGGACGTCTTCCCGCTAATAACAAGATACCTTTCATCATCGCCGATCTTTCACCCCCTTTACTATCGACGTAAGAACTACTTTTATCCGAAGAAAACCGACGCGCCTTTTCACCGTTCACAACACTCTTTCACCCCTTCCAAATAATCACCGGCGGCTATTTAATGTTTGTTTTTACTTGCCAAATAGTGATTTCATTCATAACTCAACGAAGAGAATTATCTTACACACAGCTCAGTTATTAATTAATTTATCTTCTAACGACCGTGTTATACAGTGAATCCGAAAAGTATTTAAGCACACAGTTCCGATACGGCTATAAGCCGCCTGAACTCATTTTAAAGCTCGAAGCCACTATTTTCGCAGAACAGTGTCCATTTTCTCCTAAGGTATTTTTACATTGATCTTACATGATGTAGCAGGTGGAACATAATGTACAGGCTCAGACACGATGTCCAGACAATTCTAGACACTTTATTGAATACATTTGATCGACTTCTTCGCGTAGCACTGTCCAGGTTCCATTACGATCCTGTCTTCTTTAGTCCAATAATCCGTCCACTTAACATTTTCTATTCATTCTTGCAGTTATTTTTGAGATGAACGTCTCCTTGATATCGAAGATGTTGACGCTGATGATACTGTCGGAGTTTTTTGTGACAAGTGTAGTGGCATTCTTCTTCTCGTCATTGGTGTCGAAGTTGACGGCGGAGACAAATGTCCCGTCGACGGTGAAATTGAAAAGCGAGAATGTGGACATCGAGAACGACGAATTTGGTCGCGGCCGACATAGAAAACCTCATATCGTCATTATTCTCGCCGACGACATGGTGAGCTTTAAGCTCTCCGTTCACACTGGAGCAACTTCTAATTAATATCGCACGTGTCTCCCAATAAGAGTCGACAAAACGTGACTCGACGTTGCTTTAGTGTGGACGTAGCTTTATGATTCACTGTAACTTCCACGAAAGTTCAAACAAATTTCACGCGACTGTACGCCAAAGACTGGAATATGATCTGACATTTCAGGGATGGAACGACGTGAGCTTCCACGGATCGGATCAGATTCCTACGCCAAACATCGACGCTCTCGCATACAACGGGATCATCTTAAACAGTCATTACGTGCCTGCATTGTGCACACCAAGTAGAACCGCTCTAATGACCGGGAAAAATCCTATTCACCTCGGCATGCAACATTCTGTTATTCTACCGGCTGAGCCGCGAGGGCTGCCGCTAAACGAGAAACTGTTACCTCAGGCAGGCTAGAAAATTTATATTTACCGCGTCTTTCATCATCTAATAGACATCTGGAATCTAGAGCGTCAGAATTGTGAACTGACGATTAAATGTTTATATCGATTGTGTTTCGAAAATACACTATTCCACAAAGCTGAATACGAGGTCACAAAAAAGATAGTAGAACTACACGATTTAAGAAACAGCACGGACCCGAGAGGTTTTGTTAGATCAAGGCTTTACCGTATTATAACAGTGCCCGAAATTTCCATAAAGCCACCACGTTTTTTGGTAATATCTTATAATTATTCTGTACTTATGATCAATTTGAGTATGATTTCATTTTAGGCGTATCAAAAATACATATATATCGATTGAAATAATAGAAATAATATTTATTTTTAAAAATAAACGTAAATATATAATTTTACATAAAATAAACTGCGAAATTTCTATAAAGCCACATATTTTTTAAATAAGTAGGTTCAAAATGAACAATAAGTTTTGTCTTGTTTCTATATTAATAATTAGTAGAACTGCCATTTCTTCGAATATCTTCGAAAATACGATGGGGCATTGACGAAATCAAACTTTGAAGTGCGTCTTCTTGAATAGATGCTCATGCTTCGTTCACCGCTTTCCATAATTCATTAATAGTACTGTGTAGCTCGCAATTGCCATAAACTTCCCTTGTGAGTATCCCCCGAAGATTTTCTATTGGGTTTAAATCTGGGGAATGAGCTGGCCATGTCAAAACCCTGATATTCTTTTGACCTAACCACTGCTTCATGTAATTTGATGTGTGGATGACAGCACTTTCGTGCTGATAAATGAAGTTATCGTGTCTAATATCTTCAATAAATGGTATTCAAATTGTGTCGAATAATTCTGTATATTTTTCAGAATTCATTTTAGGAGTAATGCGACAGATTGGTGTCTTGGCGTCAGCTCTAACTGCAGCCCAGATCATTAATGTATTACCACCAAAGTTGCGACTCATTGTTATGTCTTTTTCTTTCCTTAAATCGTGCCATTAATATTTAAAACCATCTGGCCCGTTTAAATTGAATTTCTTTTCATCATAAAAATTAACAAATTCCCATTCTTTGGACCAGGACATGTGTGTTTTTGCAAAATCAAGACGAGCCTATTTATATTCTGCTTTGGGTGCTAGTTTCTGCACCATTTCTGTCCAGTGAAATCGGTTGGAACTTTTTAAAATTTGTTGTACGCGTCTCGTAGTTACTGACAAATCTAATTCAACGCGAAGTTGTGCTGCACTTCTCAATTCTTTTGATGCAGATGTCATTAACAACGAATGCTGTCTCTTGCTCAGCATTTGATTTCCCCCTTTGGGGAGGTTTTTGCCGTAATCTTTTCCCAAATTGACGTAATTATTTACAACGGTACGTGATCGATTAATTTTTTTGCACTTATGCGATTAGAACATCCCATATCCCTATAAGCATCAATGGATGCCTTTTCTCCACTGGTCAACAATTGTCCTCGTGGCATTTTACTAATGAGAAATTAAAATATAACATTTTACGATTTCAATAAATTTACAGATCCATTTTTACGCAAATCTTTACTCTTCAATTGTAGTTACACTTCTTCTATTGTACCTAGCGGGACTTATTCACTCAGAAATCTAAGCACAAACTAAGTGGCTTTATTGAAATTTCGCACTTATGCTTCGCTTCGTGCAGCAAAAAATGTATACACACCCGAAAGGTGAACATTTCCGAGCAGATACTCGAAGATTTACGATTAGCATCAACTAAATATAATTGTAGATGAGAAAAAGTAGTAAACTTGACATATTTAAAAAAAAATACGTCGAAATATAGGTGGCTTTATGGAAATTTCGGGCACTGCATAGATTACACTTTACATAAGTTTACGCGTCTTGACCGTTTATATAAATTCCCCTCTGAATTTTGTAATTCTATAATTTACAATTATAAACAACAGTGATCCTGTTACAGTACTTAAGAGAAGTGGGCTATAGGACTCACGCGGTTGGCAAGTGGCACCTGGGATTTTATAGGAAGACGTACACTCCCACGTTTCGCGGTTTCGAGACCCATTTCGGCTATTGGAACGGTCTCCAGGATTATTTCACGCACGTTACCCAAGAACCGGTAACTATTCAATCGATGTTAACACTCGCGCATTTAACCCATTTGTTCACAACCGAAAAATGTCGAACATTCCCAAAAAATCATAAAGTATATAGAATGAATTGAACAACTCCACGGCTGCCGTTGAAATTAGATCAACAATTTCCTAATTGGGGTGTTCCGCAGAGCGAACAATTTGGGGATTTTCGTGGTTTCGACATGCGACGAAACCTTTCCGTCGCCTGGGACACTGCGGGACAATACGCGACTGATCTTTTCACGAACGAGGCGGTGAGATTAATCAAGGAACACGACGCGAATCAACCGATGTTCCTGTACCTGGCTCATCTGGCGCCCCACAAAGGGAATCAAAATCAGTTGCTGCGCGCTCCCGACGAAGAAATTGCCAAGTTCACATATATTGCAGATCCTGAAAGGAGGATTCAAGCTGGTAACTATCTACTACATGCGCTAGATTACGAAACACCTAACGACTTGCACAAGCAAACCTTCACCGCTGGCAAAAAGTTACTTAACGAATTTTTCCACTTCTCTCTTCTAATCTACTTAAATGCAGAAAGTGTAAATTTTAGGAAATCTGACATTCAACGTTGCTCCGACCACCAATTCAATTGAGTTGTTACACTGTTATGGTTCTCTTTGAAAGATTACTCGAGAGCTACGCGAGTAATTCAATCGATACGGAACATTTTTATTTCGCGTAAAGATCCTGAGGAAAATGTGCTGCCTGTTTTCAGCCGTTGTGTCAAGATTGGACCAGAGTGTCGGCGAAGTGATGGACGCTTTACGGACCCGTGGAATGTTAGAAAACAGCATTGTGCTATTCATGAGTGACAACGGAGCACCGACCGAAGGTTTACTCAGCAATCAGGGCAGCAATTATCCACTCCGAGGCGTAAAAATCGATTTTTACAGAAGAAGAACCATTGTACACAGGCTGCGGAACTGAACTTTCGATTATTTCACAGATGAAGGATAGCCCGTGGGAAGGAGGGACACGAGGAGTGGCAGCCATTTGGAGTCCTTTGATTAAAGCGTCGAGAAGAGTGTCGAATCAGATGATGTTCATGTCCGACTGGCTTCCTACGTTGTTGTCTGCGGCAGGTTAGTTAACAAATTGTTAAATATATCGACATTTTGCTTGGCCGATTAGGACTCTTATCAACTGTACTTTATCAAAAAGAAGTTTGCAGATGTTCTTTTAAACAATAATTCCAGAGAAATATGCTAAATCATTATGTACTTCGTTCAACAACGAAGGTACTTTTTGAATAACTTTAATTCAATTTTATTGTTCGCGCGTTTCCCAGGAGTGAGCGGAAAGCATTTCGGTCACATCGACGGGTTCAATCTGTGGCCGGCCCTGGTGTCGAACAAACAGAGTCCCAGGTCGGAGATCGTGATCAACATTAACGATGTCGACAACTACACCGCGATCAGGCGGGGTGACTTCAAGTACGTGATCGGGCAAACGGAGACCGGCAGCAGCTGGTTAGGCGCGACCGGAGATTCATCCGAAGGAGTTCCTCCGGCGTACAACCCCGACAAAATATTGCACAGCAAAACAGGCATAGCTATCTCCGGCATCATAACCGCCAGACAAGCGATCGAGTTGAGGGAAAGACGAAAACGAAACGTGGACGACACGACTCTGAAAGGAAATTTCCGGGAGAAGATGCTCACCGCGGACGAGATACTGGAGTTACGGCGGCGGGCGCAAGTCAAGTGCAACGTCAGGGAAGAAGACAAGGTTTGTGAAGCGAGCTTCCAAGTTAAATCACATCTTCGGTGGTTTCCCATATCACGTTTCCTTCTACTTCAAAATCTAGTTAGTATCCTTCAACGTTTCAATCCGTTTGAATCCACAGGTCGCCTGCGATCCTCTAAGAGCACCCTGCCTGTTCAACATAGCGAAGGACCCTTGCGAGATGTCGAACCTCGCCGACAGAAGGCCACTGATCGCGGCGATATTAGAAAAAATCATAATGAAGCACAGGCTGACGGTCGTGCCGCCTAGCAACTTGGACGGCGATCCCAGAGCAAATCCAGCTCTCTGGAACAATACCTGGACCAGCTGGGACGAACCTAATCCCTTAGCGCTGAGCTACACGAGCGAATTTCGATCCTATCCAGAACCGGCGATTGCTTTAATGTCCATCATCGTTAGTCTCTTCATACTCGGAGTACTGACGTTAATTGTCTCCAAGTATAGAAAATCAGTACCGAGAAGAACAAAGTCTCTGGATGATCAGAATGGTCATGAAAGGATCGCGTGCACCGAAATCGGTCACACGGACTCGCATCCGGTCCATAGACTGCTAGAAACTAAAGCAAGCATAGTTAAACGCGATAATAGAAACTGACATTTCTCGACGGGATACACGAGGTCTCGACCCGTTTTAATTGTTGCGACGATTCATTATAGACGCCGGTCTCAAAGACTCTGATACTCAAAGCTGTTTAGTGTAGTTAACACTCTGCTCATTTCGATTGTTTTTATTTTTAGACACCGGCGAAAAATGTGTAAGGAAATAACTGTTATCAGAACAACGAGACCGCGGATGCTTATACATCTGTAATAAGAAATTCAGTAGAGTTAAATGCAAATAAATGAACTTTTTGTTGTTCCATAGTTGTGAAAACTATGGCGGTGTATACATAAATATTCAAGGTAAATGTACCGTCTGTGCCTCACAAGAAGTCTCGCTAAATACTGCCCGTCATTTCTCATCTTTTTTTCACAACTTCAGCCTCGTGTCATCTCGTTCCTCTCGACAAGATGAATTGCGCACGATCCACGTGGTATACCAAAGCATTATACCATTGACCGGATCACTATAATGCGACGAGACGTACGGAATTGTACAAGTACCGCTTGCTTCGCCAAGTTTGTTGTACTTGCAACCAGATTTGCTCAATAAAGTGTAATATTTTTGTACTAGTTCATAGGAAACTACCGAATCCTTGTTCAAATGTCCAATACAACGTACAATCGGTGAACTTGTTACCAATAACAAGATGTTAATAATACTCACCAATACATTCTGCTGCTATCCTCGATGAACTGTGTAATTTCTAACTAGCATGGCGGTGTGCAACATGGATTTTCTGTCTTGGGTGGCAATGTCTCTACATTTCCGAGGAAACAAAACAATCAATTTAAAATAATAGCTGTAATAATAAACAGAAATGCTACTGAAATTGTACTTACAAAGAAAACCGTGCTTAATGAGAAAACATGGAGTTATCCGTGAATAAAAACACGTCCGATGAAGAAATATTACGTCTTATAATTTATTTATTCGCCGAAGTTCGCATTTTTCTGTACAAAATTTCGTGGAAATAGAAAGTTCGAATCATCATGATCAAAGAACAACGGATAATCACGGCACCTCCGTTCATGGACAAAATGCTAGTCAACGATACGGCTTATTTTGACAGGCCAGCGTTTTCTTTCGAGCAGCTTCGTATTTCTGCCCTGATAGCGGAAACTCTGAGGGAACGTTCGCGACAAAAAGTCGACGAGTTGCACGGACAATTTACATGAACGTGTTCGTTCAACGCAACAATCGTCAGAACGTTAAAATAGTAATCATCGGAACAAACATACTCCCCCTGGATATCGTACCAATACCCAGGAAACATCTTACAATATTTAACATCTTCGTGGCTAATAAAATAACTGAAATATACACTTTTCTCCAAGGCAATTCTTCGTTTACAGTGCACCTAGAATAGGAGGGCTATACAACGATTATGATACAATTAAGTCATCTCCTCGCACAACTCTTCTGCCCCGAAGAGGAGAGACTTCTCCCAGTTTGGAAAGCCTAGAAAAGCGTAGGACTCCGTTGTCGGAGTCGTATACGAGTTCGAATGTTGCATTTCGATCCCTGGTTCCGGCAAGGTCCGCCTTGCTTCTCACAAGCATGGTGACCTCAGGATAATAAACTTGGACGAACTGTTGCCTCGCGGTGACCGCGTCTATCGTCTCCGGTCCAGTCTAATTACAGGAATTGTCTTGGCAGTTGGCACTTGGCAGGAATGTATCCAGAAGGCAAGGAGAGTGTCCACTTCACCGTTGTCAGAGTCTCACATGTGCACCACTTTTGGCGTGCTGTAACAAAATGATGTGTAAAGCAAAATTCTAATTTTGCAAGATATTATTAAAACAGATGAAAAGCTTACCTTTTTCCCCACAACCAGTTCAGCAAAACGCTAGATTGACTCTGGACATCCCTAGCTGTAAGCACAACCATTTTGTTTAAATTTATTAAGATACACTCTTGTATTAACACTTTCTAAAACAAACCAAAGCTTTTAAGTCACGCGTGTTCATTGAATTAGTAACTTTCAAAACTAAGCAAAAATTCTATTCCAATACTTCAGCGTACTTGTAACTTAAATGGAACAAGTATTTGTCCCATAATAGATTCTCTGATTATATCTTTATCAAATTAGGTACACACAATACAGGGATTAACGCATTACCTACCAGCCATTATTTCACAGTATTTAGAAATCTGCAATTTATAGCCAACATTCCCAGTCCAATAATAAAATTTTTTTAATAAGAAAAGGATTTCTGAGTTCCTTTTTGATAGGCTTCCGGTAGGTAAAGTGTTAAAATAATTTGTACACTCTAAATCAACTACACAAAAAGCAAAACTGGAACAGTGTTTACAGAAAAATGAACAAACTTGAAAACGTTGATCAAATGTCGAATCGACGTTTGATGATACCTACATAGTGTATAATTTGCATTGACGAGTCTGGCAGCTGCTTCGGGGGGCAAAGTACTTAGGACGTCTTTGTGTGCTAGCAAAGACATTTGCTGTGTGTGCCTCAATTCTCGTTCATCCCTCAATCGTACGTCTTTCGCGTGGCTCACCGTGTGTAACTGTGACAGCCTAGAGGGAAAACTAGCTTTTACAGTAAAATAAGGAGCGTACGTGCTACTGGTATGTTACTAACACATTTCTTTAACACCAGCTTATTCATTTTCACACTATCTTCCCGTTTGCACGACTTATTCTGCGATGCGAAGTCCAATCAGCAGTATCAACACTTAATGGAAATGTAGCGAATCAATGTTTATGAAAATCTTCAAAGAATCACATCAATACTCATTGAATTATTATCAGAATTAATATGACGTCCACTTAAGGATTCATATAAAGAATCATATAAGCGAATAACAAAGATTACTATTTTTGTAAATGATCAAGATGCGAACAACGTGTTAAATAGACTGTTCGGTGGAACAGTAATTTATTCGAAACTATTCGTACACAAGCAACTGAACCGAAGAGAAACATTTTATTCGCATAACAGAATTTCGAAAGAAATGTTTATCAATCCTTTGTGGCTATAAAATCTGGGTGAACTTGAAAAGTTTTTTTTTGTGAAACATTTACTTCTTGGTGGAGAAAATTCATTCGTGGCTTCGAGCAACATTTGTGAATGGTACACAGGGTTTGCGGAAAGGGTGGATCAACTGGTCAAGCTTGTTTTGCGGTCTTCTACGTGCTAAACAAATTCGGGATTAAATAAACTACGAATTATCTCGATTGTATAGCGTTCAGAAAAATTATTAGTCATGGTTTCACAGAGAAAATCTACGCACTCTCAAAACCACAATTAATAACTTTCGTACACCCTGTACAACAAGAGGAGATCTACAAAATACTGTTCTATAAAAAATTTGTTACTTTGAAAACGATTACTAAAGTATAGTCAATCAATACTTAATTTCGTAGAAGACAGGACAAATGAATATTTTCTTAACTAATTGAAATGATAATTACGGGATGTTTGCAAATATCCTCTGAAACTTTCAGCATGTTTATAACTGACATAAATCAACAAAATGTATTTCTGAAATTTTCTTTAGAGGTTCAGATCAGTGATGGTATTGTTGGCGCTTTTCGCGCGCATGCGCGAGTTTCATCAGGGCCGTATCTACGTCTACGTCCGAAAGTGGGGGGAAAATAGTGGGAGACTATATGGCGGGAAATTAGCTGGGCGACCAAGGTACCCGATCTTCGTACTTGACTGAGGCCGTCTGAGGCTAGAATCGTCGCGCATGCGCGTGAAAAGCGCCAACAATACCATCACTGGTTCAGATAAGAGAGTTGAAGAAAGCGAATTTTCTCATGCTCTTCGCAATTCCGTCGAATTGCAAATTTATCCAAAATTTGTTTGCTCTTCGTCTAATACACTAATTCTTCGGACGTCTCAAAAAAGTCTCAAAAATAGATCGTGTTTTGAAGGATGCATAGAGACGTTTTTGACCGACTGCATGCAGATTCGTAATCACGGAGGATATTTCTGAAGACCCTGTACAAGAGCAACCTTGAAAATACGTACTTGAGGGCAAGAGTCTCCTTGTCTTCGCCAATTGGGTCGTCGATAGCCTCTTTTGCTATTTCGACTGGTCCCTCAGACTTCGAAGGTGAGGGATGTTCTACGAGTGGCTCGGAACTTCCGGAAACGGAGGACTCCTTCGTCAGACTAACATCGGCGCTGCCCCCTTTCCTAAGGTCCTCGTTCACTCTGATCGCGTTGGATAGCCGCAACTGCAGCGTGTCTCTTTCTTCGAGCAACTGCATCAATTCGTGCGTCAGTTCTTCGCATCTGACGTCCCGTTGATGAAGCATGTACAAAGCCAGATCCAATTCCTGCGAAGTGGACGTCCCGCTCTCTTCGCCGGAGGCCTGCGCGCCTCGAATCGCGGAAGCGTCCATAATAGGAATATCTTTCTTCAGCACATTCTGAATCAACTCGTACTCCTTCACTTTGTCCTCCAGAAGCGTTTTCAACGAAATGATCTCCGTCTCCCGAGCCTCCAACGTGTTCTTCAACTCCTTCAGCTGTTTTTCCTCCTCATCGGAGAGGGCCAGCAGTTCCTCTATGCGGACATCCTTCTCATGGATCAGCACCTTCAAATTGTGCAGCTCCGTGTCCTTGGTGATGCTCAACTCTGCCAGCCTGCGCTCCTTCTCTGCTAAGTCAGTGCTCATGTGGACAAGTTCCTCCTCTCTACCGTTAAGCATGTCTTTCAACTTCCGCTCCACTAGGGAACAGTCCTCCAGCTCAAGCTTCATGTTTTCAATGTCTTTGTCTCTGAGCTGTAACTCGCCTAGGATATTTCTGTTCTCGATAGACAGCCTCTCCTTGATCTCGTCGATCTCTGCCTCCTTCTCCTTCAGCTTCTGCTCCAGGTACTCCTGCGCCTGTAACCGAACCTGCTCCTTCTCTGCGTTCAGCCTCTGTATGGCATTCCTGGTTTCGTCCGAGAGCCTCTCGAACTCTTGCAGACGAGCCACTTCTTGCTGCAACCCAGCGATCATCGATTTAAGTTGCTGGATCTCCTGCTCCTTGGCGTAAAGCTCAGTAGTCAGTCTCTGTACCATTTCGCGCAGCTCGAAGTCGTCCGACTGCGGCTCCATGCTGGCTTGGAGGGATAACTGCGAGTCTTTCTCGGCTATCACGTACTTTAGCTCGTTGATTTCTTGCTCCTTCGCGTGCAAATCGTTTTGCAACTGGACGATCTCCTCCTGGTCTTCCACGGACCTGCGAACCTTAGTGGAAACAGTTGCCTCTTCTTTGGACACGAGTTCCTGACTCTGCGTCTCGATTCGTTGCATCAGACTGTCAATTTGCTTGTCCTTCTCCTCGGACTGCAACGCGGCCGCCTCCAATGAAGACGTTAGCTCCGACTTTTCGTTGTAGAGGCCGTCTATTCTGTCCTGCATCTCTTGAATTATACTGGGATACGTGTTCTCATTCAGGATATATTTAAAATGCTCGATTTCGTCTTGTCGTCTGTCCAATTCAGCTTGCATAGAGTCTATCGTCTGCCGCAGCTTGTCGCTGTCATCGCCCATCTTGAACACTGGCAAGCCGTCTATGATTTCGGAAGAACTCTGATGAGGCTTCTCCTGTTGCGCAGCCGACAACCTGTCTAATTCCATTTGCTTCTCGTACAAGTTCTCTCTAGCCTCGTTCAAAGCAACCTCAACAGCTTTCAATTCTGCACTCAGACGATTTACCTGCTCAGTCTTTTCCAACAGTTCGTCTCTCAAAACGTCAGCCACAGTGTGCAACCGCAACTCCGTACGAAGTTTGTTAATTTCGGCTCTGCTACTTTCCAGATTTAGTTTACATTCGGCGGATTCCCGAGTACAGTGTTCCAAAGCGGTATCTTTTTCCACTAGAGTAGCTTTCGCAGCTTCGAACTCCTGCTCTAAGCTCTGGATACGCGAAACATAATCTTGCACCTGATTAGACATCTCTTCAGCATCCTTAAGACGCTTCTGGAGTCCTTCTATGGTGTCCATGTACCCTTTACTTTCAGTTAAGTGTGTACGAACGATTTCCTCGTTCTGAAATTCTTTTTCCAGTAACTGTTCCTTCAACGAGGCCAGATTTAATTGAAGTAACTCCTGAGCCGACTCGCTTTCCGCTAGATTGCGTCTTAATGCATCCAACTCCTGTTCCTTCTCCAACGAACAAGTGTTCGCAGATGCTTCCAATGCCGCTTCCAGACGCTTCATTTGTTGCATCTTGTCGTTGAGCTCCTGCTGCTGTTGTTGCATAGACTCCTGCAATTTCGCGATCACCTCCTCGTGGTCGATATACTGTTTCTGAAGTGCCTGCTTCAAGTCCGCGACCTCTTGTATCCTGACATTCAACAGCTCAGTCACTTCCGCCATCGACGCGTTCATGCTAAACAATTGCTTCTCTGATAAGGCCGTTGCGTCGAATAACTTCTCTTTTAGGCTTGTGTTTTCTTGAATAGTTTCCTGTAGATTCTCCCGTAGATCTTTCGCGTTCGACTCGGACGCTTCGAGCTGCGCATGCAAGTCAGCGATGTTCATCTCCAGCTTGCTGATCTTCTCAAAAGTCTCCTCTTTCAGGAAGTCGGCGTTCTGCCTCATCGCCGACACCTGATCGTTGGCATCCATCAAGCTCTGCTCGTACTGCTTCCTCAGCAAGTCGTACTCCTCTCGAGATTTGCTCAGCATGCTTTGCAACTCCGAAATCCTTTTGTTCAGATCCTCCACGATTTGGATGGACTCGTTCTCGTCCGCCGTTCTTTTCGACTCCATGGTCGACAGTTTCACCTTTTGCTCCTCTAGGAAGTGTTGCAATTGCTCGTTCTCGGTGGCCAGTGCTTCCATCTCGTCTTTGAGATCGTCAACTTCGTCTTTGTATTTTTTACAGAGAACTTCCAGGTCTTCGCCGTCGACGGATAGCTTCTGACGACCAACCGGTTTAGTTTCCTCTTCGGGAGCAACAGGACCCTCCTCTCGAGGGGCGTCGCTGTCTTCCACGCCAGCTTCAGTCTTCTGCAAGCATTTGTTCAGAAACTCAACTTTGTCCGACAACTCTTTGTTTCGAATACGTAGCACCTCCATGTCCATGCATTGTCTTTCTTTCATCTCCATGTACCGCTCGTTCGCAGCGACGAGAATGTCCAAACGTTTCATCAACGCATCTTTCTCGACGAGCATGTTCTTTTGCTCCTCCTTGACTTCGCTCAACGCCTTCTCCAGTTTGTTGATCTGAGACTTCAGCTCTTCCTCTATCGCGGAGTCAAGCTCGTCAAAATCGCTCGTCGACTTTTGGATCTTCAACTGTTGCTGAAGGCTCTCCACCTGTACCTTGTACTCTTTTAGTTTCTTTATCATCTTGCCGCTTCTCAGCTGGATGTGCTTGTTCTCTTCCGTCAATCTGTCCTTCTCCTTCTCCAGATCCTTTATTCGATCCTGAAGATCATTCACCTGCACTCGCAACTGTATCTCCGTGCTAGGAATTAAGCTTGTAGAGACCTGCTGTTCGCCGACCAATTCAACGTCTTCCTCATTCCAGCCCCAGGCTTCTTCGTCGACGTTCAGTTTCTCGGAGGATCCAGCATCCCAAGTGCCGAGAGGAACGGCTATTTCCTTAACACCTTCAGCGGCTAGTTTCAAGGAGTCTGTCTCTCTATGAGCCAAGACAGGCTCCTCCAGAGGTGTTGACTCTTTGGTAGACGAGTCCGTAATGGTGGGCGTTCCTTCCGCAGCTTTGTAGGCGTCTTCCAAACTCCGAGTCAGATTTGCTACCATTTCTTTAGCTTCGTCCCTTTCACGTGCCGTTTGCTCGATTTCTATTTGCAAACTTCTCCTGACTTCTGCAGAGTCCTTCATCTCCTCCAACGACCTGGTCAAATCGCTGACCTGCAACTGCAGCAAGTCTTTTTCCTTGGTGATATTCGAAATACAGGTTTCCAAGTCTTGTACCAGTTCAGAGTCTGTCGAGTTTCTCAGTTCCCCTTCTAAATTGGCGATTTGTAGCTTTAACGACTCCAACAGAACGTTCTGCTGGTCACGTTCAGCAGTCAGCTTCTCAATCGCCTCCGTTGCAGCACTTAACGCTGACTCATCCGTCAGTTGCGAACTAATATTCCGTATGTCCGCGTTTAATGAGTCGATGTGTCTATCCTTCTGGGTCAGCATATGCTCCTTTAATTCCAGGTTTTCCTGAGCTGCGAACAACTCCTGCTTCCAGGTTTCGAATTCAGTGACACATTGATAATATTTCTGCGACATCTGAGACCTCTCCTCGATCATCTGCCTCTGCAACTCACTGACCTCTTGGGTGAGATTCGAATATTGCGCCTCCTTTTCGCTTAACAGAGCTTGAAGTCTTTGTACTTCCGCGTCGCCCAGAAGATTGGAATCGGGAGCGGATGTCGTTCCAAAAATCTTGGAAGCATCGAACAACTGAGGTACATTGTCTCTTTCGGTGGCTGCAAAGTCCCGAGGAGATGCTTCTCGTTTACTTATCGATTTCTCAACGCACGATTCACTCTGGTTTTTATAAGCCTCCAATTCGATCCTTAGATCTTCTACCGTTTTCTCAGTCGCATTTTGATCAGCCTTTAAAGACGTTATTTCCTGCGCATAGTTGATTTTCGCATCCTCCAATAATTGTTCTGCTTGCATTCGTTGCTCCTCTTCGGACTTCAGCAATGCAGCTTGAGAGTGCAGTTGCTGTTCTAGCTGATCTGCGTGCTCCTGAATATGTTGCAACTGTTGTTGCACGTTTAACAACTTCGATTCGCTGTCCTCGCATTTCTTCATCAACTCCGAGTTCAAGGAATCAACATTCTCTAGTTTTTCCGCGCCTTGCTTGTTCGCTTCCAATGCTTGTTCAGCTGCAGTTAGTTTTTCCTCTAGAGTAGCGTTCGCAGATTCTAAGCCTTCGATCTTCTCTAATAAATCTTTATTTTCTTTTAGAGCTTCATCCAATTTTGCTTTCACTTCTTCGTGAGTCGATGCCAACGCATCATACTGGAACATCAGTTGGTTATAAGGATCCTCCAGCGACCTATTACGCATAGCTGTTTGATTCATCAGGTCGTTGAACCTGATAGACTCTCTCATGTGAACCAAAGTACCAATCGAATTGGCCAACTCGTTATCTAAATTGTCTATTTCTGCTTCTTGTTCATGTAGCTTCGCCTCCAACGCTTGCACCACCGTTTGACACTGTTCGCAATGATTACAATGTTGAGTGCCAGGAGTCTTTGACTCATCCTCGACAACTTCATCCTCTACGGTTTGAGTGGTAGCTTCAGTGGTAGTCGCAGTGGTAGCCGCAGTGGTGTTGATCTCCTTTTGCATTTGCTCCAATAATACTCTTCGATCCTCCGACTCTTTCTCCACATTTTCCAACTTCTCATTGATCTCCGACTGTTTCGAGGACAGCAGAGCATTCTCGGCTATCAGATTCTTTATTATAGCAAGTTGTTCAACGTATTCTGCCTCCATGACCTGCATTCGCACGCTAAGCTCCCTTGCCTTCTCCTTGACTTCGTCCAACTCCAGTTGTTTGCGTTCATTCTCTGCAGCAATCTGCTGTTTGTAAGCCTCGTATTCCGAGATCATGTTTTGTTTCGTCTCTTGTTCGGTAGCATGCTCCGCCGTTAAAGTGTCCAATTCAGTCTTCACCTTTACAGTTTCTTCCTCCATTTCTGTCATCTGTTGCACGAGCAACGACATCTTTTCTTTCGAATTGGTCAAGTCACTGGTGAGCTTGTCGATATTAATGAAAGCCTCTGCATTCTCGCTCTTCACCCGCATTAGTGTCTCTTCTAAATCTGCTATCAGATTGTCCTTCTCAAGCATCAAAATCTCCACATCCTGAATCTGCTTGTTCTTTGCCTCTTTTTCGTCTTTCTCGGTCATCCATTTTTCTTCGAGCTCCGTGACCCTAGTCTCGAGCTCCTGGCACACCGTTGACTTTTTCTTCAGATTCGCCGCTATTTTCTTCATCCTCTCTAATTGCGATTGGATCTTCTCCTCGGAGTTCTTCAATTTCTGCTCCATTTCGGCGACTTTAGCCTCCAAAGTAATTTTAACTTCTTCCGTTACATTTTGACCTACCAGCCTTTCTTTTTGTAGCAGTTCGCTGTGCAATGTTTCACACTCTTGCGTCTTAGATTGTAGATCTGTAATTAAGTTCTCTATTCTTTGGTTCTGGAGTTCCATGTCCTCTGTGTGCTTCTGCTTCAGTTGTTCTGTTAGCTTATATTGATACTTTAATTCCTCTTGTAAATTATCGACAGAACTAGCCTGGTGGTATGAATTGTTCTTCAATTCCTGAATATGTTTTTCATCTTCTTCTTTGTCATTCTTGAGCTCTGCAACTTCAGCATCCAAGTGTTCCTTTACTGCTAATAAATTTGAAAGTTCTTGTTGTTTTTCGCTCAATCGTCGTTGCATTTCGTCATTCTGTTGAGACAAATCCTTCACTTTCTCCAATAAATTACTATTTTCTTTTGTGGTAGCATTAATCTTATATTGAATTTCATCGAGAATCATATCTTTATTCTTTAATTGTTCTAATAATTCGTTGTACTCTTCCAAAGGTTTAGATTCGTCTACCTTCTCGTTTAAGTCAGTGACCTCTCTTCTCAAAGAAGAGAGTTCTTCTTCTTTACTTCTCATTGCACTATTAAAATTCGCGATGTCTTCAGAAGTTGACGCTAATAAAGCATCTTTCTCTTTGATCAATATCTTCAAATTGTTCAGCTCATCCTGTAAGCTGTCGATCGCAATCATTTTATTTTGCAATTCTGTGTATTTGGTATGCAACTCTTGATCTTTCTCTTGTATGATTTCTTTCAAGTTTAAAATCTCATTCTCCTTTTCAGATATCGCTGCCTGAAGTGTCTGAATCTTCAATTCGTACGAGGTGGTAGTGTCTTGCAGATGTTGCTTCAACAAATTATTTTCGGCATCTTTTGCCTGTTTCTCTTCGTGTAATACGCCATTCTCTTTTTGCAATGTATTCAATTCCTCTTCGATCGAGGCTCTCTCCATCGATAATCCGCGAAGTTTCTCATGCATCTCCTTCAATTCAACCTCTAAACTTTCAATTCTCTGTCCGGATGCATGATAATCGCGAATCGCTTTATCTTTCTCTTCCAATTCTGTTTCTTTACTCGCCAGTTTAACTTCCAATTTTCCTATTATACCAGTTTGTTCAACAAGCATCTTCTTTGCTTCTTCAATTTCCTGTTCCAACGAAGCAACAACAGATTTATCCACTGCTTGATCATCGGACACATCTTTATTTAATTTTTCAAGAAGAGATTCGACTTGTTCGTTTAGTTGTTGTTTCTCTTTATTCAATCTTTCTAACTTTTCAAGAAATTCTAACCCTTCACTGGCAGGTTCTTCGGGCAATATTTGATTAATTTTCTGGAATAATTCATTCTTCTCTCCCATTACTGTTGCCAAGTCTCCCTTCAATTTCTCATTAAACGTTTCAAGTCCCGACATTCTACCAAGAATCTTCTCATTTTCTTTTAGCAATTCTTCCACTCTGGACGTCAAATGACTTGTTTCGGAATCCTGAGCGGTGGCCTCGCGCGATTTCTCTAAGGTGTTACGCAATTCCTTTATCTCTTTTTCCAAATGAACTTTTTCTTCCAATAGCACGTCGATTTGTGTTGTTAGATCAATTTCCCTCTTTGATCTTTCAGAAAGATCTTCTGACCTCACAGTTGAAATCTCTGCAGTTAAAGTTTCGATTTTCTTTTGCAAATTAGTATTTTCTAGTGTAATCTCTGATAATTGTGCTCTAAGAGTAGATAATTCCACAGACTGATTATTATTTTCTTCCAGTAAACTGTCGACTTTTAATTTCAAATCGTCATCAGATTTCGATTCCTTTCGATTGGTTTCTATGTATTCCAATTGCTCTTCCAGTTTCGTGAGTTTAATTACTAACTCGTGATTTTCTTGAGTAAGAAGATCGATTTTCGTCGTACTCTCGTTATGCTCTGGAATACGATCAAATGATTCCGTTGATCCCGTGTCAGAAGATCCTTTCTCTTCTATTCGACTCAATTTCATCGTCAAGTCGGTGTTCTCTTGAGTCAATTGGTCGATTTTCTTTAGCAATTCATTCTTGTCTGTATCGTTTATAGTTTCAAACGATTCTGTAGATCCAGCATGCGAATTGCCTACCTCCTGAACTTTGTTCAGTTTAATAGCTAATTCGTTATTCTTCTGAATCAGATCCTCGACTTTCTTCAACAAATCACCTTTATCCATTTCCTGTATCGCTTCGAATGACTCGGTAGAGCCAGTGTCGTAAGCTCCTTTCTCTTCCATCTTCGATATTCTGTTATAGAGATCGGTATTTTCTTGTGTCAACACTTCTATCCGCCTAATCAATTCAGCCTGATTCTCCTCCAACGAAGACTTCAATTTATTTTCAGTTTGTAGTTTCTGCAAAGCTTCCAACTGTTCTTCGAAATCAACAACTTTCATTTCTGCGGTCACTCTTAGATTTTCAGATTCTGCATTTTCCGCTTCCAAAGATGAAACTTCCTGCTTCGCCATATGGAGTTCTGTAACACGCATTGCATATAAATCTCCGCGTAATCGATGTCTCGTGTTTAGTATTCTTAATTCATGATTTGATATGCAACATTAATTAATTGAGAAATTAATATAGAAAACAGGATATAATCAATTACCTTGCGTAAGATCCAATTTTTGATTCTCTAACGTGGCAATGGCCTCAATTTGCATTTCAATTTCTTTTGCCTGATCAGAAACTTTACTTTCGAGGTAAACAATCTGTTCTTGCCAATCCCCTGCCGAGGCTGTGCAAATTGTACAACATGCCAATGATGCATATAGCTGACATTATACATAGTAAATCTTAATGAATAGTAAGTGCAAAGCAAGCAAATTGAAAACAACAAAAAATCGGAAAATTTGTATTCACAATTTTAAACACGTTAATTATTTCTAAAGGATTAGTTTTTGACAATTTTGTAATAAGCGCAATCGACAGCTTTAAAACCATACGTTTTGCAAACAACTAAACAATCACTGAAAGCAAGTAAGAATTGGTTTTATCGTTACTTCATTTGTTAATATTGCACGGCATTAATTACACTGTGTCCTAAATCAGATAATTTCACATAATACTGCAATATATGAATAATACAGTAAAGTAATATATGATGAATGGTATTAAAAAAAGAAAAAAATGATTTAATGCATTGTTCATGCTAGTAAGATGACTATACTAATAATGATATAGTAACATGTATTATGTAAACTTATAACATAATGTTACATTCTAAAAAATAATTCTATTTCTACGAAATTAGAGTATAGCAAACTTTGACAAGTAAAGTAGGTACCATGTTATATTAAATTATTAAAATATATCCCATGTAATATAATTGATTAGTACTCCGAACAAAGGTTTAAAGAATTTAGTATATATCTAACTAATTACATAAGAATGCTCCATCACCAGAAAGTAGCATATTTCTAACTGTTTCAAGATCAATATTCCTTTAATAGAATAAGCATCGCGAAAAAAAAGTACCAACAGTGTATTTCAAACGACTATTTCGTTTCAAATCAAATCTCAAACAATACAATAGAAGTGCTTTGTATATATTATGAAGTATATGTACATAGAAATTGGAACTTCTCCGCAGCAAGGATAATGGGGCTATGGATAACAAATTGCTTTGAGAATAATATAAACGGACAATGCATTGCACGTACAATTGGTAACAAAACTAGAACAATGGAAACAGCAATGACAGAATTTCTGTCCTGGTTCCTACCTTTAAGCTCGTCAAAGTCTACCAGATTCAGCTGAAGGTTACCTTTCTCCTCCTCTAGCAATGCCACTTGATTCGCCAATCTAACAAGTTCCGCATTTGTGTCTGACACCTGAATCAAAATATTTCCGAATAGAAATAATTTCTTCTTGGTAATTTATATTCTCGGATAATACAAACACTTAAAGAAAAACGCCTTACCATTTTGAAACCCTCTAATTGCTTTTGCAAATTCTTTATTTTACTTTTATGTTGCGCTTTTATTTTGATCATGCTTCTATTTAAGTCCTCCAATTCTTTGGTCAGTTTCACCACCTTCTCGTCCTTATTAACTGTGCTTTCATCTGGTAATCTGGCTGCAATATCACTCTTTTCTTCTTCGAGTTTATGTACCAAATTTTCAAGATCAGTAATTTTATTTGCATATTCTTCATTTTTCAGTGTCATATCGGCCAACAATTTTTGCAATTCCACTTTAGACTCTTCTTCAAGAAGTTTATTCGATTGTTTCAACTCCTCCACTAAATTTTCAAGTTCAACTATTCGATTGTCCTTTTCTATTACTGCACCGTTACCGTTACCGTGGGCGGATATATTCACAATTTTATCTTGCAAATCGGCAACACTTTTTTGCAATTCATATTTCTCGTCTTGCAATTGTTTGTGACTATGTTCCAATTTTCCCAATTTATATTGCAAATCATCAACCGACGGATCTCTTTCTATCCCAGCACCAGATTCGAATTTAAATATTCGTTGATTAGCTTCCGCTAATTTTATTTCGTAATCCTGCAGCTGCTGAAGAAGGTTATCATTTTTCGCTTTAAGCGAAGATTCTATAAGAACAAAATTTTCTTGCATTGATTTCATTGCTTCCTTGGTCTCTAGTAATGTATCCATTGTGGAACGGGAAAAATCGGCACTTGCCGATTCGGATAACTTTTGTTTGTTGACTTCTTGTTCATACCTGAATACAACCAACAAAAATTATTAAGTTGTTATTTGTAAATGTTCCTTGATAAATCACAAAATTACGATTTCCAAGAACAAATTTGTAAAATTACCGATCGAGTGATTCTTCTAATTCCGTTATTTTATTATCCCTTTCTTGTAACTGCATTAAAAGATTTTCATTTTTATTTTTTAATGAAGATTCCATAAGTACAAAATGTTTTTGCATTGTACGCATTTCATCTTTCGTGTCTTCGAGGGTGTCCAGTGTTGTTTTACCTTTTTTCGAAAGGTCTGCAGACATGAGCGTAACTGCCTTTGTTTTAGATTCGATAACGGAATCTTTTTCTTTCAAATTTTCTTGCAGGTCTACGACAGTTGCTTCCAGTTCTGCAATTTTATTATTAAGCTCTGCAATTTTATTCTCCTTTTCTCGAATGTTCTCAATTTGTACTGGTGACATCACCTACAATCAATATTTTAAACATCACTTTAAACTACATGCTTATTAACAAAAATTTAACTTAATTTTATATCACTAACCTCTGAAGTGATCATGACTGGTTTAATAGGTGTAACAGATAGCTGATCCTTTTGTACATTCATTAGAACTAAATCTGAATCTTTCTCTTCTAGCTGTTGTCTAATAGCTTCTACCTTTTCTTCCACGGCACGTTTAGTTTCAGTTCTTTCTTTGTTACGTTGTTCAAACACTTTCCTGTCCTCGGCTAATTTTTTTTGGAGTAAAGTAGACTTTGCTTTTGCAGTTTTTGCTTGACTAATGTCGTCAATAACTTTGTCAGAAGTGTCGGGCAATGTTGCATCAGAGGTGTGCAAGGTATCTTTAGATGGCATATTTCCTTCCTTATTCCGACGTGACAATTTAGTTCTTGATTTAATTTTTGAAAGTCTCCTTGCATATTCCTGAATTAAATTGATGTTCACAGAGAATGTTTAAGAGTTTTGTATCGAATGTTTACAAAGAACATGTTCAATTACCTGGACTTCTTCCTGCTTCTTCGAACTTGGCTTGCTTTTAGTCATAATTTCTTCAAGGGATTCTACAGGACTTTTCGGTTCACATGTTTCTTGCGCTTGCATCATAGAATCTGATGATCCCCCTTCTTTTTCTCCCGGTGGCTCTCCCGATGTATCCCACATTGTGAACTGTATAATTAACAACAATAAAAACCACTTCATTATAATTTATATTAAACAACATAGACAGTGAAACTCTTGCAAGTAAGAAATTATGAAGTCAATGGCAGTGAAAGTTCTAATAAAGTGATCAGACAGTGTGTCACCCACTGCTCTCATTTTCATAGACTAATTGGATGAAAGCTCGACTGAGGTAAACTAATTATATTACCCTTGTGTATACATACTACCTGTCATAATATACATAGTTTACCTTGTGGCAAATTTAATTCTTATAAGCATGCAAGCAGGAACCTTGGTACTTTTCAAGAACACCATGTACGAAAGATTAAATAAACAAACGATTTTAGGTTAATATATAAAACTATGACTATTTGATACTATTTGATAATCTATCTCATACAGAAATTAACTTACATAGTCTTATTTATTATTTATTAATAATAATTTATACATTAATGAATTAAAAATGTTTAAACATAATTTATATTGACAATACGGCGAAGCTAACCTCAAAATATTTTTCCTTCGTTAAGAGGTATATATATTATATTTAATCATAAAATAAAGTACCAGTATCTTAAAGAACACGTACAATTTGAAAAATAATTTTGAACACGTAGCAAAGTGACGTAACCGTATTGTGAAAAGAAAGTAATGATGTTAATAATTTGCATTGGGAGAAGAAACGTACATTACATTAAATCCAAGAAATTTCTATGACGGTACAATAGAAAATCACAATTTCATAAAAGGAATTTTCTTTTATAGCCTAATTACCTTTATTTATATTCCAGGAATTGTCAAGATGGAAACACGTCACTATTCGTGCACATAATTTGCTAAAGAGCTTTCACCACTTACATTCTTCCAAAATTCACTGCAAACACATACATGTTCTTTTTCAGTTTCAACTTTACAATAATTACAGTAATTTTACTAATTATTGTACATTAATATTGTGCAATTCGTTACTTTACACTTCCAAATGTAAAGTCTACATCACTCCTTTTACAGCCGGAAACAGTTGGACTTGGACATTCTAAATATGTGAGACATAATATGTAGTTTCACAACCCGTCACCAGAGGTCTACGGACAGTCATCAATTTTCACAAGATCTTCGGCAGGATCTAATTGAAATAAGTATTTTATATTTTACAGAAAATTTCATTATACGAAAATAACTGAAACTAAATCTATATGCGTACATACATGTAACAATTATTTCCATTCTTCTTTCTATTATAGTGGCTACTCGTCTTATTACACGAAAGAATAGATTGTGCGTATTAATTTTCATCATAATAACCACAAATTTTTGTATGGTTCATGTTATCTTATCTGTGGGTAGAAAATTCATAATTTATTTAAAGTCCGTTAATATATTCTTCTTTTATTTCAAGCATTCTGCATTAAAACTATACATTTTTTATATATACTTATTTATGTACCGTTGTAAGCAATATTAATAATGTTTAAGTTTAAGTATACGTGTGATCAAATTGATAATTAATAATGCCTGCAATTTATTTTCGAATATTTATGCAATTTAATAACAATGAAATAATTTAGAATAGAATCTCATTGTATAGCTTGCGCTGCATGTATCAATATACACTACGATACAACAGGTGATAACAGCTGATTCGTATCTAGCATATGAAACAGAGCAACGCCGTGCACATTCTACAATATTCTATATGATAAAGATTATAGTTTATTAATGAAACAAGTTCATTTTATGTATCTAAATACAAACAAGGTGTACAAGGTGTCTCCAAACTGACGTTTGACTTGTCAAATTGCAGTGGTACGCAAAAATGTGCGAACACTTTTTTATTGTTGTATATATGGATTATGGTAAAGATCATGGTGCGTTCCGTATCACGAAAGAATAAAAAATGTATAAGTTCAATAAGCGCTGCTGTTACGAAACCTTGTAGCAGTTTATACTTCTGTAAACTAGTTATACATGAGTATGTGTAAACATTGAGCGTACATTTCATTTAAAGTGCGTTGAATCTGTCCTTTTTGTTCTTTCGTTAGTAACAAAAACATGGCGTCGAATTTAAATAAATGCGAAGCGGCCGTCGAAGAATCTCGCAAATATTGACGGGAAAATTTCTAGCTTACACCATTACGAAGAGGATAAAAAGGAAACGTTCTTAGATTTCTTCGTATGATATATTGTTTGACAATTGTTCGAAATTTGTAGACACCCTGTATAACTGTGCAATATATATGTATGCATGCTGGAGCTGCGAAGTACAGGTTTGGCGCTACGGCGCACTTGCCAGTATCAACGGTCTGCGTTTATCGACTATTGTATGTGCTGTGGCAAATGTGATCCATTGGTTCCAGATACAGGAGTTTACGTGATTTTCTTGTGAACGTTAACCATCGTTAACCATGATGGACGTACGGAGCCAATATAAAGGTAGGAAAGAACATTTCGGTTCCCTCCTATGTTGACATACGAATGAAATCACGCTCGAGCGACTCGGCTGAACTCGAGGCGGCCACTTTGACAGTTGGTCCGAGGAGCACCTACAGAATTCGTTGAACCGCCTGTGTTTTCGTTTTCTGCATAGTTCGTCCGGGAGGGTTGATTGCACTTGTTTTCCTCCGTTACGCATTCTTTTATTGTTGTGTTCGCACGAAACGGAATCCTGGCGTCGTCGGAATGTGTCGACAGACGCTCACCTATTGGCCGTTCACTTTTGGAGGGAAGAAAACGACCAGTGAAACTAAATAAACGCGTGCCCATTGATCGTGACCGATGAGTTATTGTTGTCTCGCTATTAAAACGCAGATCGTTGTTATTGGTAAATCGTTATTGAAACCGTGGAAGCAAAACGCTACCTTTGTTTCTTTGTTCTACCTAGAACATCGACTGTCGGTAGATGGAAAATGAACGATGTCAAGTTAATCAATAAAATTCGTGTTTTCATTGAGACATTAATGTGACGCCATACATTGAACTATGCGTAACAACAACAAGGGTAAGTCGTGACAGTGTTCAAGCTTTCGTGGCATTTAAAGGATAAGATGTATCAATAACTCCATTAAAGTACCGTCATGTAATCGTTTATTTTTAAACGTGTTTTCTTGTCATTGTTATTATGCACGAGTAAACTAAACCCATCGGGTAAACGATAATATATGTTAACTGTAAGCTAATAAAATGTTACAAAGGTTTAAGACCACTATTTACAATAATATACATACACATATGTAGGTACGTTTCTATAGAATAACCCGCCTTCTTAAAGTTGTTATTTTATGCTTAGTATTTATATATACGATTTTTTAAATTTATGTACATTCATTTGTAGCGCGTTTATTTTCGAAAAACATGATAAATACATTGTGTAAATTAATCGGTGCTTGATAAATGGTATTTTTTAATTAAAAAATTAAAGGTTCCTTTAGAAC
Organism: Lasioglossum pauxillum; assembly: GCA_933228785.1. Classification (NCBI taxonomy): domain Eukaryota; kingdom Metazoa; phylum Arthropoda; class Insecta; order Hymenoptera; family Halictidae; genus Lasioglossum; species Lasioglossum pauxillum. Next base: position 38,848,740 of record OW121705.1, on the reverse strand, counting down.
TGATTTAGTATATTCATTTACAACAACTATTATCGCTTTTCGAATGAATCGATAAATAGGTTATATTCAGGTTTGAGGCTTCGTTTTCGAGAAAATCGAGTTTAAAGATCCGTTAGGTTCGCGTGATGTAGTATATGCAGGAAGTAGAATTAGTTGGTCATGATCAGACGCGTCGGACGATTCCTATCGAATAACATGCATATTCGCTGCATTTTCAAACTCGACTACCTCGAAAACGAAGCATCGGATGAAAAAATTTTATTCTATATTTTCGACTTATTTTCTCATGTAGAATCACTCCCTACATGGTTGTACCATCAGTACCAGAACAGCCTGTATTTATACGCATCCGGACGCGTATTAACTCTAATCACTGTTTACACAGATAACCGGTATATGTGTCACTTAAGTAGAAACAGCAAGTATTGGGCAGACGTATTGTTTGAATTCAAAGCGCGCGAACTCGATGAAGTGTGCATCTCATTTTCTTAATTATACGTTCTATGCCTCATGATTAGACTACCGATGTTTATGCAAAATGACACTGGTCTGCGTTAATTGCAAGATACGGGAGCTACATACAGATCTATTTCTCAAATCATTCTAATCAGTTGAATATAACGCATTAGTATCTTTAATGCTGTTTTGCATTTGTTGCTTGAAGCTTGTTCACTTACAATTTATTATAATTATAATCTTGACGGTTCATCAACCAAATATAAAACCCGAATTTTTTTCATGTTTCACTCTCTGATTTATTAAGAATTAAACATCAATATCAAGGAAATTACAATATATGTATTTGAAATTAAAGAAGTAGTAAACAGTTCAATCAGTACGATTCCATGGCTGAATTTATGTAACTATAAAACTGAATAAATAAGCCAATGCGAATGTGTCAAATGGTAATGAATGCTTCGATCTAAATGTAAAAATGTTGCGAACCGATCTAATTGTCCGCTGTCAATAATTAGATGATGTTGCATACAGACTTGTACATATGAATAATAATACATAGTATTACCATTTCTACCCGAATTACGTCGGGTCGCTCGACAAGAAATATTTTTCTAGGAAAATCACTACTTCTTACCTACCGCCAATGCGAATGTGTCAAATGGCAATGAATGCTTCGATGTAAATGTAAAAATGTTGCGAACCGATCTAATTGTCCGCTGTCAATAATTAGATGATGTTGCATACAGACTTGTACATATGAATAATAATGCATAGTATTACCATTTCTACCCGAATTACGTCGGGTCGCTCGACAAGAAATATTTTTCTAGGAAAATCACTACTTCTTACCTACCGCTTGTAAAATTATTCAATATGAATTAGTTATATTGGCGAACATGTATTGAGGTTTTATACATCGAGGAACAATGAGTCCTTCATCTCTCGCTCTTAAGAATAACTGATCAGAAAAAATTATCGTTCAAAAAATAGCATTTATAATTGTGTCTACGGATTTGTTGCATACAATTTACATAAATCATCGACGTCACAAATGTTTCCATATATAATCTTCCTTCGAAAACTGACCAGTGCGCTGTTCGATTTGGTATTCATTTGTGCATAAAAAAATTTTTCATTTAAAATATGGCCATAAAATTTCGATAATTCGAGAACCAAAATCATCAAAGAGGGCGCAGAGGCAAACCTCTATGCTATTCTGCGAGACTTCTTGAGGGGGGTAAATTGAGGGGAATAGATTCACCCTCTCTCTCTCTGTCATTATCGAATTAGTCACGTGACATTGTGACACGACGAAGACGAAACGTGTCACGTGACCGATACGGAAGCAGGAGTTGTTGAGGGGTATTCGCCGTTGCAGGAGTAAGGTAGAGTGGGGGAAACTTGTGAGGCACGGACAGTATATTTTGAAAAATGTATGGGTCTGTGCGGACCGTCCCTTCTGATTTTGGGTAGGTGGCATTAGGCGTGTCTGAATATATCAGAACGATTGAAAACAAACGCCATGTGTGCATATTCTGAAAGGTGACATTTCAGCTATCTTCAGAAAAAATATTGGTTAGGTTATGTTAGTCAGTTTTGGGAGGAAACAAAGCGCATTATGAACACTTGATGTTTACTTACAGGAAAGGAAAAATGCTATACGTATATAAAACTGCGCGGAAGTAGTTTGCAAGGTGACATCAATCTTGGCGAGCAAGAATGCCCAGGTAGATGCACCACCACTGATAAAAATCGTATCAAAACACTGATCGAGAGTAGTTCAGGCTAGACGACACGTGAATTAGCAGAAATGTTAAAAGTATCAACAACCATCATCCACGAGCATTTTGTGAAGCATGGCTACGTAAATCCTTTCGATGTATGGGTTCCGCTATTACTTATAAAGATGTTAAGTGGAAAAATTCCAAAAGTCGATCTACGAAGAAGCACGTTGGAAAGTTTTTCGACAAAACACCTGAGGAGATCTGGGAGGATGGAATCTTCCAGTTACGTGAAAGATATGGAGAAAGGTCGTGGAACAAACTGGTGCCTATTGAATAAATACATATATATATATCGACATTTAAATACGCTGCCTTTCTTCCTCAACATTAACGGTACCACGACCGGTGAATTGACCAGTCTCGCCACTTTCATTTCATAGTTATGGAAATTGCAGAGAAGCAATTTCCATTCGAAACTATTAATTAATAAATTTCCTAGATAAATCCAGCCTTGTAGTTTTTATAAAGCATTGTGTACCAGTCTCATTTTATCCTCGGTATGGCTAGTGTTAAAAATAGACTGGGACATTCCGAGGAACCCAATATTTATATTTGATCATCCTGAACGTATGTATGCTATCGTTAACCGTCCTTTGCATCTGTGACGACATTCCCAAACTATGGAACCTCCTATCTCAGAGTTATCTGCGGTCAAAACTTTCGTGGCGGTCTAATATTTGCATAAGCCCGCAAAAAATGAAGTGCTGCGAACACAGAGGAGAATGGTGGTGGGGCGATTATTGTCTGAAGCGTAGTCGGCGATGAAACACGACTACGGCCAGTACGTGACACTTGATGGTGCGATGCCGTTCGCAGCCGAACCATTGTGACTCTCAAATCTTACGTTTCTGTTCAATCAGCAGGAACCAGTCTCTCGTGCGATGGCGTTGTTGTTCGAAACGATATTTCGAAGGAAAGGTACGGCACAATAAACGTTGTGATACTAATGCAACAGATAAAGCCGCGAAAATTCAACGCACGAGTTTCGGACCGATTTCAACACACCAATCAGTATATCAGTGTACACTGCCGCTAAAAAATCCTCGATCACTCGTTCGATAAACTCGGCGTCTGGAAATTAACCCCAGATAAATTTTATGAAGATCAATTCTTCCTCTCGTCTAAAGTGTTTGAAAAAAAGATTTATCGGTTAACAAAGTGATTTTTGATCAAGTGCAGTTATCATATTTCAAATGAAAATATCTCTTTTTGTTGGAATGAACAGGCTTTACGATGATTGTAGTGTATGTCGTCTGAAGTTAATCTAACGTTTCCTAATGAAATTTTAATAATGGAAGTGATCGTGTATTTTTGAGCGATATGTACAACATGTTTTATTGCGGCACGCTTGAACAGTGCAGCAGTGTCGGTGTGCGCGTGTTAACGTAAAATGTTTTGTCAGTGACGCAAGTACTTCGTTTAATGGAATCGTTCTTAGGATTCCACTTATTGAAAAGTACATGACCATGTAATGTTCACGTAGGACTATCGCCAGTTGGTCTTCACCTCAGTGTATATCGTAAAGATCTATTCCGTGGAGATCGTATTCAAAAATTGAGCATATTGAGCAATGTATCACTCGGTAGTAACAACAACAACAGGACACGATAAAGTTACTTCATGGTCAAGTTGAACGTTGAACGTTGGACAAGAAAAACAAGATATAAGCAGATTCCAGCCATAATAAGTCGTTCTAATCAGATGGCATTGTTTAGAAATAACAATTCAGTTTCCGGAAACATATTTTGATCGCACTAATAATCTCAAGGGAAGCTATTGGGTTGTGTAATAAATTCCCGCGCTTTTTGTGTTTTATATTTTTCCCGCAACTTTGTGTTTTGTTAGGTTAAGTATGCATTCGCAAGTCTTCTTCTTGCTCTACAAACCTATCTGCTTCAATTTTTCAAATTGGTTATTTTAATGTCGAAATAAAATTGCGGGAAAAAGATAAAATACAAAAAACGCAGGAATTTATTACACAACCCAATAGCTCCTATGAGATGTTAAATATAAGAAGAGTTTTTAAATATTAGAGAAGAGATGTTATATATTATGAGGAGTCCTTGCATAATAAAAAAAAGTTTGCTTTGCAATTTAAATATACGTATTTTACTGAAGTCTGCGAAGAAATATTTCAACATCAAGTTATTAAACTTCATTCAAGTTATGAACACTTTTTATATGTTGTGGATCATCGCGTAATGTTCACTATATCGTGATGGACCGTCAAAATAAAAATTATTATTGATTTCTTACAGAAATAACTGTTATTAATAATTGCTTTATCAGTAGTGGTTTGAAATAATTTACTAGAAACTGTAGCAACAACTTTCTAATTTGTGAGAGAAAATCAGGTTCGGTGTGTATGTAGTACTAACAAGTGTCAGTCAGGAAACGCCACATTTTCCGCTACAGTGCGAGCGAGTGAGAGATACATAATATCAAACGAGAAACCCTTGCTCGGAGTATACACATTGACTGTCAGCCGAAAGCGACGGTTTACGCTCGTGACATAAATTATTTACTAGATTTCATTACGCTATACCGTACTCGGCAGTATAACCACAAGTATTGAACCAATTAATTGGTCAGGTTAAAGGGGATAAAGGATTATGCGAAGGCCTCTTTAACAAACTCCGTCAAATAATTAATATTTTTTTCATTAGCGTCAAGCTCGTCTTAACAGTCCGAAATTATAAATTTATAGAACTATTCGCTGATCAGGTTTACCGTTAAATGACCAAAAGTTTAATGGACGCATTGAAACCATTCTTGCATCTTTATTATACTAAACTGGAAACACCATGAGTGTTTCTTAGGTTCCTTTAAGTTCTTTAGGTTATTTGAAGTAACCTTTCCTTAGCGAAACCTTCCGCCTCGGCGTTGCTAAGGAGTTATTTAAGAAAAACACGGACCAATCAGAGCGCGGCTACAGCGGACGAACTCTGGCTCGGCCAACGGCAACGCCTCGCTCAGCGGGACCTGACGCCGAGGCGAAATCCGTTCACTATAGCCGCGCTCTGATTGGTCCGTGGTTTTCGTAAATAACTCCTTAACGACGCCGAGGCGGAAATTTTCGTTGAGGGAAAGTTACTTCAAATGACTATATAACATTCGAGAAACAATATTACGGGAGTTCGAATTAAATAAAAAATCTACTGTAAATTGTAAACATTCGTGGGCGCTGTAAACGCATGAAGGTCCACGGTGTGAATGCAATCCACCGTTGAGACACGATGCAAGTGACATGGTGCTTGCGTTGGGTAACCCTCCTCTATGCAACAGTTTTTCAGCACTTCTATAATTCGGCCACTCTGAAAGCGGTAATTGCGTGTAATCACCTGTCTGAAAGGGCTGAAGTCGAGTAGTTGTTCAGCGCATTGTCGATCGAATCCGGACAGTCTTGTGCAACGTCCTGTTGTGCAAACGCCGTCTTTCTTCATTGCACGTTGCTACCTTCGTTTATTAGCAGCTGCGATATTTCTTGCCGGCTCCGAACTTGCTAATACGCGCCGGGGGAAAAAAACGAATTTGTCATATCTGTTGTTGTCCATAGGCATATCTTTTGCCTGTGTCGTTCAGCACCGTCGCCACGCTTCATAACAATCACCGCGGACCATTTGCATCGGTACCTACAATACAATACAAATGAAACGTTGGTCGTACGAACATTCCTGCAGCTTCGGGAACAAAAAAGAAGATCAGTTGAATCACTATTATCCAATTAATTAATGTAGAGGCGAGCGTTCAAACATGAGAATTTTCAAGTTATGCAACAGCTACGACGCGAGACGATCAACTACGGGATGGGGAAAAATTCAAAGCCACGCGATAAGGTATAACGCATTATCTCCGATAAACAATATTCGATCGAAATTGTAAATATGGTCGTCGAAAGAATTATCGGAGGGTATATTAGAAATGGAGAATGGTATTATAAGTACATATATAGAAGAATAAACAGATTTCACGGAAATGTTAATAATAAAGTAAAATACTGTCCATCATTATGTGAAAATTCTAAAAACAACAGCAACAAATTCATGATGAAACATTAGAGCACTTTTTAATACTTCGCACGATGAAGATGACACTAAATAAGGTTGCCAGAGCCAGTGTCACATTTCCTCATTACGTAACGTGTGAAAAACTTATTAATTTTTAAATGAATATTTTCCTTGTGTATACGATTAGTTTTATCATTTTATTTCATTTGGTGGTTTACCTCAAATGTGTGAACAGTTGTACTGACTCGATTTATTCAATCGAATATTTTTTGCCAGGGGTAGTAAGAAATAAAATGGTAACAAGGTTTTTGTTGTCCAGTTAGAGACATGTCAAAATTTCTAGTTAATTATAATTCTTGTAAGTCTATAGCGGTCAGTTCTGCACAGAGTCGCCAGATCAAGACTTGTGTCCCTACTCTACCTTCCCCTTCTACGACGCTATTCCCCACACTTCCGCCGCGGCCCAGTCACGTGACGCGTTTCACCTCTGTCGTTCATGTATCCGGTACTGGTAGAAAGAGAGGGTAACATTTTCCCCTCAAGTCGTGCTCCCTACCCTCATCTGGCGACACTGGTTCTGCAGTCAACTCGGTCAACTTTTATTTAAAATAACAAAAATATTTCCTTTCCAGTGACGGCTGCGAGCGGCGATGGTTGTAAAAATCAAACTCCCCCGACCCTCCTCTCGAGTTTACGAAGCGTCCTCTTCGTAATAGGAACGGTGGTGATCGGATTCGCAGCTTTGTGCAACTCACTAACATGGTAAATTTCATCGAATAAGATATACAAAGTTCATTTTTCTATTTTTAAACGCTGACCGAATGAAACAGTCCCGTATCGTTTCGAAAATCCTACAATTTCGATCGAAAACATTATAATAACAATTTATTTGTTTCTCAGGCATCTGCAGCGATTCTGGGGTGCATCCGGGGATTTCTGGCAAGCACAATGGGACAAAATTCTAGACAAACTGGGCGATGATCCTGTGACACTCTGGGTTTATGGTACACAATATAAACATTTCACGAAGTTATTAAACGTACAAAAACAAATCATGAAATTCGAATTCATTTGACAAATTATTTTATCATTTTTCAAGTAAATATTAACCGCTGTACCATTTTCTGATTTTTTCAACTTTCGCAAATGTCCATTTTTACAAAGAAGTCTAATAATAATATTTTAAGTTGTGAGCTGCCAAAAATTATGTTTTTCATTGTAAAAAAAAAAGAATATTTTATTCACTTTGATCCCAGCCTTTGATGTAATTTTAATTCCTTAAAGTAAGATTTTATGAAATCTCGAGCGGCAGAGATCATAATGAAAAGACAGTCGTTGATCTCGGAAAGTTGAACGTGTTTGATGGACTTTTTCAGGGTCGCTGGGGCTCACGTTTTTCGTTTACTGGTTCTTCGGCGGTATTTATACAATTTTAGACATAACTAATCGACCGGCCGCTCTGCGACGATACAAAATACAACCTGGAACGAACGAACCTGTCAACAGCAGGGAATTGTGCAAAGTAATCGCTCAAGTAGTGTTCAATCAGATCATTGTTGGAGTTCCTCTGGCGTACGTCAGTTATCGCTTCATGGAATGGCGCGGTTATCCCCCCGTGCGTGAATTGCCGACCTTCCACTGGGTACTCGTTGAAATTGCAATACACATATTATGCGAGGAAATTGGATTTTATTACTCGCACAGGTACGTCGACTTTTCTATATGTATAGGCGCTATAGAAGCATGCAACTGTCACATATTTGTTAAGTAAGACAAATTAACCAGGAAAACTTATTTTAACAAATGTTCAAAATGTGGTGTCCATTCAGTTGGTTCACCTTGTTGAGCATTTGTTAAAATACACCCTGTATGACTTCCACTTAATCCTGGTACTCAAGGTCATATGAAGGATACGATACTACAAGTCGTAATTTGTAAAAGCATACAGTCCGGTTTAAAGAAGTATTGATGTCCTTGAAAATTATCTGCTCATCGTAATATTTGTCCCTTAAAATTATACTGTTCTTAGACTCTACACTCTATTGTTATCAGTAGACTGCGGATGTTTATGCAATTTTCAATTTTTGTAGGCAAATTTTAAAAAAGTGGAATCATTTAAAATTTTATTTTCAGTGATTCAGTCTTTGTAGATCTGAAATAAATAAAAATCGTACTAAATTCTGTGGAATTCTATTTTCCAGCATTTTTTGAACATTTTAAGAAGCCATAAATGCATAAAGATCCGAAGTCTAGTTATCAGTAAGAAATGAGATTAGTGTCCAACTGTACATACAATCGTCCAACTCTATACCATACCAATTTTTATAATATCGTAAGTGAATAGCTCCAAGTAAAGCAGTAATACAATTGTATTTCAGATTTCTCCACAGCCGCTATTTGTACAAGTATATACATAAACAACATCATGAATGGACGGCCCCAATAGCTGTAACGTCGCTATATTGCCATCCTTTAGAACATATTGGCTCAAACCTATTGCCACCGTTTTTGGGAGTATTCATCGTAGGTTCTCACGTGGCTACCGCTTGGCTTTGGTTCTCGCTTGCTATTCTATCTACGTTGAATGCTCACTCAGGTTACCATTTACCATTCTTCCCATCCCCAGAAGCTCATGATTTCCATCACTTAAAGTAAGTATACTTTCCAGTAAATATCGAAGCAGAAGTCTCTTTTACATTCTTATCCCTGTTTCGTCTATCAATGATCATATTATACAGGGTGAGGCATCTAAATAACTCTGCTTCTATTGGAATGCGAAAGAATGCATCAAACTAAATTTACATGGTCTCAAGATCAAGGTATACAAGATCTGAATTCAATAGATTTTTGTAGAGGACATACGCAGATTAATTTCCCAGAGTGAACTATTTTTCATTGTAGTTGAAAATGCTTTATTAGATGCTATATAAAAAAATATGATTCCATTACAAAAAAAAAAATGATGACATTAGGTCATGTATCCCTAGATATCGAGTAAATTTAGTTCGATGCACTTTTTCCTATTGTCCAAACGATTTTTTTTAGGTTCCCCACCCTGTATACTGTATATTACAGAATTTAATATAAGCAGCGATAAACATGGAAAAATTCTTGCAGTGAGAAAACGATGAACTTCTTTAATATTTTAATAAAATTGTTGTTGTTTGTTTTTGTCAATAGAAAATGCGCTGCCCACTAGAATTTTAGTATAATTGTAAAGATACCGTTGTAATTAGGTGTAGCGAAATTAAATACTAATATGTCTACACTATTAGACTAGAATTTCAACAACACGACATGTACATAAAATGAACAGTGTGAAATTTCGAAAATTTTTATTTTGAGTTGGACAGTGAACACAGTTTAACTATTTTATTGTTTCAGATTTAACCAATGTTTTGGAGTCTTGGGAGTACTGGACCGTATTCACGGAACGGACACCCAGTTCCGTAATTCCAGAGCTTATCAGCGTCATTTGATGATGCTTAGCTTGATACCACCAAGGGAAGCATTCCCAGATGAAGTAAAATATAAATCCAAATAAAGGATTTTTAATGGACGTCATAATATGAAATATGAAAGTTCAGTATAATGTTATTCTGAAAATACGTAGAGGATACTTCGTGATCTGAAGTATTTCATTTTCATTATTCCTGATTAAGCATGATTAACCAGACAAATATAATCAGCAGATTGCATTCCGAGCTGATGATATTTTTCTCGTGGTTACCTGATTCAACGATCAAATACGCTTTTCTTACGTAGAAACTGCATACTTTTATTCAGTCCATTTTTCCTTGCAGTTTCAGTTCATTCAGAATACTAAAGTGATGCTACAGTAATTTTATATAATAATTCAGTACAGGTCCGATGTTTAAACGTTTTTTGTATGTGATGTAATATATTTAATATAATTGTACCCAATATGTTATTAATCAGTCAACCGTAAGGTGTAAGAACAATCGTTTCAAAGTTGTATTGACATTATGTGTATCCATTTTCATTTCGTATTGAGAACTATACAAATATACATGGAATGCTATAAGAATTTTAAAGAACGAAATTTAGATTATTGAAATATCTTTTTTACGACAAAATACACTGTTGGAGAACTTAGAATTATATGAAGTACTTCATCTGGATATATATATAATATATACATTCACGTAATATAGCAATATTGTGAAGGCGTTTACTTGGCAAATTATGATTGTATTGAAATTACGACATTGTGACAAAACTGTTTACGACAATTACTATTTTTATATTCAGTTCCATAATAAAAGCAATAACTTAACACAAATTGAATCTAAGACGGAATCATGATTATAGTATTGTAATTTGTAATATGTCATTAATAATTATGCACTCTTAACGCTTTATATTTATATGATTAAGTCGACTTTAGAGACATCGATATGTACAATCATCCTTTTTGTATGGTTGAATTTGTTTATACAAAAGAATGTGTTTGTAAGATCATCAAATTGTATTGTTTCTACATTTCTTCTCTTTGCGAGAACATTGTTTCAAACAATATATGGAAATCGATGCTCTATTAGTTGTTAGTTATTATATCGAACGACGTTTCTTCAATCAACAGTGTGAAGTTTGCAATTTGTATGAGACTCAAACACTGCTAATTTTATGTAAATATTCACACAGAAAGCTTATTAATAAAACTTTATAATCAAGTGGCGGCAGAGTTTTTGTTTTGTGTATGGGAAGAAAACTCTTAAACAGCTTCAATTATATGTGTTTATATTTTATAACAATATGATTTTTTACATACTTATACAAAAATAGCTGTTACTGTTTTATCACATTTAGGAAAAATAGAAATTTTACGAACAGTAAACAAAAAGGAAGTTCCGCAGGGAATTTCCTCCTTATAAATAACAATCGCGAAAATGTTATAAAATGGTGTAATTGCACAAATCATTGCTTGTATTTGCAACAGCACGAGTCATTCCCAAACATTGCTCACTCTCCATTTAAAATGCATATCGTAATTCTTATCAATGTATATAGGAAAATCAACGTTAACACGTTTGAGACGTTGTCCCTTGGGGGACTTAATTTTCCCGGCATTCAGCCGGCGACGGGCTTTGTGGATCGACTGTATCGAATCTAATAAAATAAACTTAACAGGTGAAACATAAAATGTATATTTATAAAACTGCAATTTATATAAGATAGACCATTACACTTTCGTGATTCTGCATAAACTAATCGTCTATTAGCCAACAAATATTTCTCGTTTTCCATCCGCTTATCGGATGATAGGGAATCGCTCCATAATCTAAACACGAAGTGAAATAAAATCTCTATCGCGCTGAGCCAGTTGAGAGCGTTATCTTTTGTTTATAGTTTAAACTTTATACTCTGTCAAACGTCCGCTGAGTGCTCTCCGCCGGCCGAACGGAAAGTATGTATGTACATATGCACATATGTATATCAAAATCGGCTCCGTCTCGAACGTGTTAATAATAAGCAAATAAATGCACTGACATAAAAACAGTTCTTACAAGAAATTAGAAAACTGTTGCTATATAAATCAAACGCTTCTTTGGTGGGATAAGTATTAGCTTAAAATTTGTAAAATAACACGAAATATATTGTACAAGATTTAAATAATAAAACAAAATTTTAGTGAAAGACAAATGATCAAAAGTAATGCTCTATGAAAATTGTTTCTTCAAAGATTTGAAAAGAAATCATTATAATTCAAGAGCTACATCGACACCTTATTAAATTTTAAATTCGAAGATATTTAACATTAAACTACGTTCGAACGAATTATCTATAAATTATTTTTATAGTGAAGAAACTTAATTTCTGAATATTAATAATGTACATAACATGTATATGCATAGATATAACTTTAACAATTTTGAAATTAACATCTCTTTAAAGTTCTATACTTGTAGGGTTTATCAAATACTTTTACTGTTAGAATTTTCTTATCTAGTTTGTTGTAATTTTTATATTGTCTTTCTTGTATACCGTTCATCATACTTATATGCATGCGAATTTTCAAATTCCGTGTAAACAATTCCCTCTGTATACAAAACATATTCGTAAACATATAAAATAATAAATCTCGCAATAAGGCAGTAATTTAATAATAATATTGTATGTGGAATACGCTATGATACGATACATATTTGCAATTCTGTATATAAATGGTATAATATCGTAATCGAAGTTATATTGGCAAAGTAGTATACTAAATTTGTATTATATACAGTGTTTCGAATATATGTACATTGAAATATAATTACGGTGGTGATGGAGGAGCTCAAACGAAATAAATGTTCTATACAATAACATGTCTGTTCTGTTTTCTTTCAATATATACATATCATAGTTTTGAATTGAAATATGTTTATGTTATACCCCTAATTGGAGGATATTTTCATTTTGTAAATTTCTTGGAGAACAATCATGGAACAATTAACTCCTTTGAGTTCCTTTATCGCTTCTGTAACTACAATTCAATTTATATCAGAGACACCTTCTATATGTAATATATTGCACGGATGGAAGTATTCTTATGATATAAATTCCTGAATGGTATTAGATTTATAAATGCTAATCATTGTACATTCCATCGATAAGAAAATCCATTCTGCGGTAGTGTCTTTTCTCCCAACAATCTCTACCTTGTTTATATACTATAAAAAGAATAGCACCTAACGCTGGCAAAGCTATGAGGGCAATAATAACTTGAAAAACATAATCTATTCTTTTTGGAAAACCTGAACGTAATCTTGTGGGCGAAACAAATGATCTCTTATCATTATTAGGTTCTCCTATTGTTACAGTAGGCTTTGCTTTGTGTTCTCTAAGTAAAGTTGTTGTTACAGTGGTACTGTTTGTTATATCTTGTTGTAGAGATGCACTTGTATTCGGGTGTAATATACTGCTTGTAGTAACGTTAGAAATATTCTTTTTCTTATCAGAAGTAGTTAATTTTGAATCATTTAAATGATTGTATGTGTGTTTGCTGTTATGAGTCACAGTTGTTGTAGAAGATTCAACTACTGACTTAATTTTTTCAAGTATCACTTTTTCAGTAGAAGTATTTTCCGTCTCATCGTTTAACATGTTGGTTGCACCTTTTCTTGGCACTATTTTGGACAATGCTGGATTTCTTTTTTCAGCTATTACAAAATCATCCTTACCAGTGGCTAAATTATTTTTCACGCTTAGATTGTCAGAACTGCCTGCTGAATATGAACTAGTAGAGGATACAGGCTGAGTAGTATATGTAAACGAAATTGGGCCACCTTCTCCCATAAACGAAGAGGTGACATGTTTTCCCTGAAATAACATTTAATACTGGTACTTAATAGTTACACATATCATAAAAAGTAATTATTTATGTGGTAAGAACAAGAACATATACTTACATAAAATATCAGACAAATGTTTATAACTAGTAGAATATTTTTGTAAGAAAATTGTCATTGAGATATGCGACAATTAATACTTTGTGAAATCGTTTTGCTTATATTAGTTAATGATTTCTGGCATGCTTTTATATGAATATTACATTCCTTATATATGAAGTTTAGAAACCAAGAAAATGTAAACAAATGAAACATTAATTGAGAAAGTTCTTACTATGTATATTAGGGGTGAGCCAACAGGTTCGAGGGTGGAATCAATCATCGAAGACAAAGTTCGATCATTATTTCCAACTGATACATTATTGGACGCTGAAGGTGTTGTACCATCTGTTTTAATTTCATCACCGACAGATGAGGTTAGAATAGACACGATCCATATAAACAGAGTCAATCCGTGAAGTCTTGGCACCACAAACGAACTCATTATTTTAACTATAATACCGTAGTTCGCGATGCTTCTGATTCTTGGTTAAACCCAGTTAAAACGTGCAAAAATATAGAAAAAATAAAAAAAGGTGAATGGCACGAACCACTACGAAATTCGTTGCTCCATCGCAAGCACGCACTGACTGTTGCGTAAATATAAACATATATACGGATAAGTAAGTACATGTATGAGTGTATAGTGTACATACCACTGATACACGTCAACTGGTACAATTTAACTTTCTTTGATGTTGTGACACAGTAAACTGAATTTTACTGATTTATTTATAACGAAGTATGAAAGTAGGCGCAACAATATGTGCAACTACTACATAGAAAATGTTTCATTTGCAGAAATGTGGTTTTACATCATAAACTTAATGCTTTCTTAAGAATTAGTACAATTAAAAATAATGAAAAGTGCACAATTAAAAATGACGAGATTAAAATTACAATTGTCTACAAATACAATGAAACTGGCGCCACAAGGGAAAGGTGCTGCCATCCAGCGTTAAGAAATTGACGAGATACGGCGGGATAATTCATTTCACGATAATGCAAAGATGGGATTTTTAGATAGCGTTAGATAAAAGATCAATCTAGGCCGCGATCGCCCTCGAAAGTTCTATTTTTACGTTTATGAGGCGTAATTTGCATTATTCGGCAGCATGTAGCTATGAAAATAGTATTGGCATTTTTCGCGACACTAAGAACAATCGCGACATCAATTTTTCGCAACGGTAATTCCTCACACAGATATGGCGTTTCGCGGTCTATTAATTTATTCGCGGCATGCACTAAAAATAGCAAAATCTACTGGCGGAGAGGACCGGTTCCTCCACTTTAACTTTTTGCCATTGTCAAAAGCGGTAGCTAAGCAAATCCTATTCTAATCGAAATGAAGTAGAGGTGAAGCGAGATAGCTAGCGACTGGGATTTCAAGCCCATAGGATCAACCCCGGATCCAAACGCAATGACACCATCCACCTGCCTGGACGTCGCACAGTGTGTCGAGTATATGGGAGTTCGGGAAAAAAGTCGTAACTCTTAAACTATGCAATTTTCGAGTAAAGTACCTTAATACTTTTTGAAATAAAATGCAAAGACGAATCGATTGGTATAAAAAAAATTTTTTTTTTAATTATTAAAAAAAGAATTTTTTTTTAATTGTGATGACCTTGTTTCTTATGTTTTTTTATTGCATAAAAAGTAGTAGTTTACAATTTTAACGAAAATTAAAAAAAAAGTACTAAACTGTATACATTACTTATTTAAATCTTCATAAGGTGGAATTAAAACTTAGGAATCTTTAAGAAAAATCCTTTATTTTACCTAGAAATAAATAAAATGAATAAATTAATGAATTAATCGATTAACATAGATAATATGTTATTAAATAATATGTGTACGTACTATACTACTTCAGCTTCACTATCATCAGAACAAGTGTCTGGGTTGGAATCTGATAAGTCGGATGTTTCATTTAATAATAAGTAGTCTCTTATATCTGCGAAATCCTTTTTTTCTTTTTTCGTATGTTTTTTTTTATAATAGGCAATAATTGGATCCGACTCCAGTAGAAGATGATTTAATAGGTCTTTATTTGAATGTTGTCTTGATGTCTTGCGGGTATTATGTTCGACAGATATCGTATAAACAATTGAAAATAAGGGACCGTATATTTAGAATAGCATAATGAGTAAACATAGTGTCTTATCGTTTCGCGCGGACTCAAGTGGGAACTCGATAGGCTACGTTAAAGGCGTGGACGGCGAACTGCACGCGTCTCAACGTCAACATTTTCTACTATTTTTAATATTTGTGTATATTTATGCACTTAAGATCGACCGTCATATCAAGTCTAATGTACTTTAAATTAATATAATACAAAATCTCAATGGAACCTTTTGGTACTTTCTTTAATACTGAATTGAAAGATTGTAAATATTTAAACAATTTTGAAACTAAATATATAATTTATAAGAATAAAATTGATCACATATGTAAGTACTTATCAAATGGCATGCGTCTAAAAATAATTGCAACAAATTTCTTCGAAAGACTACGCAGAAAGCCGCCGAGCGCGAGCGTCTTAATATGGTTTTTTATTATTTTCTCCCCTTGAGCAAACGTGAGCAGATTTAAACCAACGCGAAATTGAAGTTTAATATGCCACCAATTACTGTAAAAAAATTTACGGGGTTACCTCGGTACACTTTTTTTAAAACTCTAATTAAAGTTGATAAATGTTAAACATAAAAAATTAGGAAAAATTGCGATTATTTAAAAAAAATTTTTTTGGGAGATTGAATGTCGAATAATGCTAAACACACCCTGTAAAAATCAAATTAAAAGAACAAATAGCTTGCGAGGGACGCATGTTTTAAAAAATGCACGGAATTTGACAGTGAAGTTTCAGCCTCAGTTTTTAACAACAAATTGATTTATTCAGTTAAAATTGAAGGCAGTTTTAGAAACTATGTTTTGTTACGAACATTTTAGGATACATAAATTTGCCGATCTTAAACTTTGATTTTCGGACTTTTTTCCGTTGATCGACACACTGTGCGTCGTAACGCCGGACAGACGCGCCCCTTCGCTCAAAGCGTTATTCCAACTGGCAAGTGTACACTTCACAAGCTGGCCGCTTTGAGAATAGACCGAAGCCTAGTAACCCTGGCTTTATCAGCCAAAGATGGTGCTACGCGGTCACGAGCTGCAAGATCTGCCCTACTTGAAGAGTAGGTGCGGACCTTCACTAATCACGCTCCAGACATTTCCTACTTCAATTTCGATTTGCTCAAATCGCAACTCTAATCGAAATCGCGAATGTCTACGCCGCACCCGGCAGCCGTATCAACTGCGACCGCTTTTGCAGTGGATCGTTGCAGCTGGAGCATGGGCGCCTGAAATGTCGAAAGACTCGAACGCAAACGCGATTCTTTTGCCACGCAACGCTAATTCAACGAACAGAGATCCAAAAGACCACTTTACATTTGATGCAAGCCAATTGTACAAACTTTAAACTGTCGTAGAATTTCTATTTCTTAAGTGTTGCTTCAAGTAGCAATCAAAATGAAATGTAATTTGAAGCGCGATTATTACATTCGCAACGCTACACTCTAAACAATCTATATTGAAGTTAATGGAAATCTCCTAACTTTGATCTCTGTTAAAAAAACTAATGCAACACGCGTGGTTGTTTCGCAACGCTACTGCAAATCGCCGACGTGCCCATCTCCACTGAAGGCGCAGAAGGCTACTGAGGAGATTCTCGTCGGTGAGAAGGCAAATCGTCACGGAACCATATTGATCATCATGAATTGTTACATTCTGTACCGAACAGATATTTCAGACGATGTTGGTTTCAATATTAAAAGCAAAACTCAAGGACAAAGAATTCCTAGAAATATATTATTGAAGCATAATTTTAGGAAAATCAACAATTCCTATTTCAAATTTTATGAGATAAATCTCAATTTGTAATTTCAAAATATTTCATAAACGAGAATTATTATCTTACACTTTTTTATACATAAATGTTCCAAGAATCGATCTGTGAGAACAGAAATATGTTGAAAAGACTTTACTGCATGTTTAGGCTTGTCTGAGAGCCTGAGGCCGGGACCACTGAGATCTGAGTGCTGAGGACGTGGTTAGTGATGGAGGCGAAACGAGGGAAATCCAGTATCGTTCAACAACCACTTTATTATTGACTCAATTTAGCCACACCGTTATACATAACATAGATTGCTCACAATTCGACGGCAAAAAGAGTATGCAAATTATAGAGATGTAGCGACTATGCCGCGGTAAACGGAGGATTCGATATGATCCGAAAATGACACGTTCGATGTTGCAAGAGAATGCTGCGAGATTTGAACGTCAAGTGAAGTCGCTCGTCCGTGCACGATAATGGACGAACGACGGAGAACGGTAACGGCTTTCTTTGGATCTGTGACTCCGGTTTTACCTTTTTCCGTGATGTGAGATTCAAATGGAGGTGTTCGCCGTTGGTGACGATGACTTTTATGCGGACAAGACAGCGGTTTCGCGATCGCGCGCTCGAGACACGACAACAATAACGAGACGGCACCAACGGTCGAACCGCCTTCGTTTGAATGCTCCCGTTTAAGCCGATACCGAACACTGTAAAAAATTAGATGGCAAAGTGGTCAAGGGAGTGCTTGTCCACATCGTTGGCAAAAGGAATGATTATAAACAATAATTAGGTAGAATTAATAAATGTATCATAGTATTATGTTGAATAAATTAATGCGTGCGGATGTTCATTGTTTAAAAGTTATTCTGTTTCTCGAGTTTTATTGTCTATTTTTACGAAAACATTAGATGGTAGGATAGTCAAGGGAGTGCTCGTTAACATCATTAGTAAAAGGAATTGTTATAAACATTAAACAGCCTGAAATAATAAATTTATCTGTGAATTGTATTGAATAAATTAATTCGTGCGAATGTTCATGGTTTAGAAGTTATTCTGTTTCTCGGGTTTTATTGTCTATTTTTACGAAAAAATTGAATGGCAAGGTGCTCAAGGGAGTGCTCGTTAACATCATTAGCAAAAGGAATTGTTATAAACATTAAACAGTCAGAAATAATAAATTTATCTGTGCATTGTATTGAATAAATTAATGCGTGCGAATGTTCATGGTTTAGAAGTTATTCTGTTTCTCGGGTTTTATTGACTATTTTTACGAAAAAATTGAATGGCAAGGTGCTCAAGGGAGTGCTCGTTAACATCATTAGCAAAAGGAATTGTTATAAACATTAAACAGTCAGAAATAATAAATTTATCTGTGCATTGTATTGAATAAATTAATGCGTGCAAATGTTTATGGTTTAGAAGTTATTCCGTATCTCGAATACTATTAGCCACTTTGACTAAAAAATTAGGTGGTCAGATAGCCAAGGGATTGCTTGTGGTCATCGCTGTAAAATAGAATTGTTATAAACATTAACCAGCTGGAAATAATAAATTTATCAATAATTGTAACGGCGATCGACATCGATCGATATTCGGTGGAGGTGGGGAGCGGTCGAGCGTCGAGCATGAGGCGCACGCCCGCGCTCGGCGAGAGAGCTCCGTCAATCAGTCAGTCGGGCGGGGGAGGGCGGCGTGAGCAGTCGAGCTTCGGGACCAGGAAGACCAGAAGGACCAGGGGCCTACCAGAGGTGGACCAGAGGTTGACCAGAGGTGGACAAGAGGTCATCCACAGCTACCGTGGCCTACCTTCAACTGTTCATTCAACGATCAACGGTAAGTTTGGTTACTAATATTTTTCAAAGCTTCCTTTATCAGTTTCAACTTCCATGGCTCAGTTTCAACAAACCTGTCCTTCAACTGTTAATTCAACGAATACCATATCCTTCATACTAATTGAAATTTTCCAGACTTTCGGTATTGAGTCTTCTTCAAATTTATCAATTTTATTCTTCATCAAATTTATATTTTGAGCGCTCCACTCGTGTGCGGGGTTATAATTGCTCTTGTGCTCTGCTTCGCTGGTTGTATTCGCACTTCTGTGCGGGGTTACAATTGCTCTCGTGAGCTGGTTCTCTGGTTATATTCGCACTTATGTGCAGGATTACAATTGTTCTTGTGAGCTGCATTGCTGGTTGTATTCGCACTCATGTGCAGGATTACAATTGTTCTTGTGAACTGGTTCACTTGTGAACATGATTATAAATTATAATTGCTCTTGTGGACAGGTTGTATTCGCACTCATGTGCATGGTTAGGTTTGCGCTTACGTGCGGGTTTATATTTGCTGTCGTGAGCTGGTTACATTCGCACTCGTGTGCGTGATTTAATTCTGTATTCAACAGCATTGTTTCTAAATACGATTAGTCTGTTTCAGCTAGATTACAACAGCCGGCTGCTAACGAAGACGACACACCGAATGAAGAGGAAGAAGACTAGAGTGTATTTTTAAGTTAGTTATATTTGGTTTACATATTAAGATTGTATACCATCGTTGTAAATATGTCGAGTAATTATTGCCGTAACTTCACTTTGCTCGTTTTCTTGATTCGGACACAGCCTTCTGCTGTGTCGGACCTTGCTCGTATGTAGTTTGTACCATACCGGTTGGTACGGCAGTTCGTGGTAGATAATATTAATGGGGGGAGGCTTTGAGAGATGTGGCTCGCTCATGTAAAACCTCTCCACTGTAAATTTATTCCACTCATGTCCGTCTCTGGCGGCAAGTGGTTGGGAGAAATGGGTATTGCAGCTTGAGTTCCTCTTGGCCATTCGCGCGTCACCCTCGCACCAGGGCCTTCTGCCCTGGTTTGCTTTAGTTTGTCTCTTTGAAAGAATCAGAGCCTTCTGCCTGATTCGCCTTTGGTCCCCCGTGGATCGGAGACTTCTTCTCCGATTCACAGCTTTTGCCCCGCAATAATTTCTCGACATATCTGCGTAATTTAGTACAAGTCCGTCGTTGTCAGAAAGGGAGCCAGAAGGAATATTGCATTCGTTCCGACTCTCTTTCGGGTCTCTTGCGCAGCAACCTCCTCGCGGTGAGACCTGGGCAATCGGTATTATCCTCTATTTGTAAGAACTTATAGTGTCTTATGAATAAAGGATAATATCGAGCTAATAGCTGCACATTGCACATTTATAATTTTCGATAAGATTGTGTAGTAGAATATAAGAATTGCGAGATATAAAAACATTATTTCATTAAATTGTATATGAATTTACTTTCAGGTAGCTTGCTGTCGGCCAAGGGTACAACAATGCTTTCTCCGTTTACCCTTGGCCCATCTTCAGTTCGTTATTTCGAATTACTTATTCAGTCAGTGATCACGACAATTTTTATTTCTGAATTTCGAATTGTTCGCTGCGGAACTTCCACAAGTGC
Source organism: Lasioglossum pauxillum (assembly GCA_933228785.1). NCBI lineage: Eukaryota > Metazoa > Arthropoda > Insecta > Hymenoptera > Halictidae > Lasioglossum > Lasioglossum pauxillum. The sequence goes on along the minus strand of OW121705.1, from coordinate 38,827,769 downwards.
CTATTCTAAAGATTTTCACATGTTGTCTGAAATTGGTATTCCTCCGATCGGAGGTCCCCCAGGGGCTCACTCACGGATAGAGCTGTGAGTGAGTACGGGGTGTCGCGTCCCCGGGGCTACCCGAATCGCCTATAGGCCGCACCCGTGTGCGGGGTTAGTTTGGCTCTCGTGAGCTGGTATTAGGTTGGCTCTCGTGAGCTGGTTTTATTCGCACTCGTGTGCGGGGTTAGTTTGGATCTCGTGAGCTGGTATTAGGTTGGCTCGCGTGAGCTGGTTATATTCGCACTCGTGTGCGGGGTTAGTTGGGCTCTCGTGAGCTGGTTAGATTCGCACTCATGTGCGGGGTTCGTTCGGTTCTCGAGAACTGGTCTTAGGTTTGCTCTTGAGAGCGGGTCTTAGGCTTGCACTCGTGTGCGGGGTTCGTTCGGTTCTCGAGAACTGGTCTTAGGTTTGCTCTTGAGAGCGGGTCTTAGGCTTGCACTCGTGTGCGGGGTAATGTATTGTAATGTATGATGATATGTCTAATTATTATTAGTCTGTTTTAGTTAGAATACACTAAGAAGAGGACACACCAAGAAGAGGACATACTATGAAGAGGACAAACTAGGAAGAGGACACACCAAGAAGAGGACACACCAAGAAGAGGCCATACTATGAAGAGGACAAACTAGGAAGAGGACACACCAAGAAGAGGACACACCAAGAAGAGGCCATACTATGAAGAGGACAAACGAGGAAGAGGACACACCAAGAAGAGGACATACTATGAAGAGGACAAACTAGGAAGAGGACACACCAAGAAGAGGACACACCAAGAAGAGGCCATACTATGAAGAGGACAAACTAGGAAGAGGACACACCAAGAAGAGGACACACCAAGAAGAGGCCATACTATGAAGAGGACAAACTAGGAAGAGGACACACCAAGAAGAGGACGTACCAAGAAGAGGACACCCCGAGAGGAAGGCAAATCAAGAAGAGGATATATTAATAAGTTAGTTTTATTTGCCGAGTGAGGTACCCCAGGGGCTCACTCACGGATGTTGCCATGAGTGAGTACGGGGAGTCGCGTCCCCGGGGTGCCTGAATCGCCTATAGGCCGCGTGCGTTAGTAATTAAGATTTTATACCGTCGTTGTAAATGTCGAGTAATTATTGTCTTAACTTCACTTCGCTCGTTTTCTTGATTCCGATACAGCCTTCTGCTGTGTCGGACCTTGCTTGTATGTACCAGACCGGTTGGAGTCGGTATTCGGCGTCGATACATTGAGAGAGGTGGTTCATTGAGACCTGTTCACTCGTATTGCCATTCTCTCTGTCATCCTACCGGGTTCACCTCAACGCTTTGCGATGCCTGGTGGCAGGTAGTTGGCAGAGTTCTCTCTGTTTGTAATCCTACCCGGGTTCACCTCATCGCATTGCGTTCCTGGTGGCCAGGTGGTTGGCAGAGGAATGGTGTTACGATTGAACACTTCTCACTGTCCATTTCTCTTGGTGAGGACACGTTGGGTACTGGCTCTGACCGAGAAGTGCTGCCAGCATTGTACGCGCCGCGTCCCTTCGAACCGGGGCCTTCTGCTCTGGTTCGTTTTAGTTTTTCTCTTTGAAAGAATCAGAGCCTTCTGCCTGATTCGCCTTTGATCCCCCGTGGATCGGAGACTTCTTCTCCGATCTTCTTCTTCTTCTTTTGCTCCGCAATAATTGCTCGACTTGCGTGCGTAATTTAGTATAAGTCCGCCGTTGTTAGAAAGGGAGCCAGAAGGAATATTGCATTCGTTCTGACTCTCTTTCGGGTCTCTTGTGCAGCAACCTCCTCGTGGTGAGACCTGGGCAATCGGTATTATCCTCTATTTGTAAGAACTTATAGTGTCTTATGAATAAAGGATAATATCGAGCTAATAGCTGCACATTTAATAAATATGTTCATTTTCAGTAAATTCTATTCCTATACCTACTGTCTTCCATAGCATTTTGCAATTTCACCTTCCTTCAGAACAAAATGTATGCATTGTTCAAGCTGATTCGCCCCGGTCGTGAACAATGTTATATATCGTCTGGTTCTATTGAGATAAAGAGACGAGATGGTATCTCGTCGGTGATAGTATTATAAGGCAATCAATATGTGAGCATTCTACACTATATCGTTCTTCTTCTACTTGGTTAGTATCTCGTCGGTGGTAGAACTTTTAGCCATTGGTATTTCAGATCACTGTAAGCTCCACGTTATCCCCGCGCCCGTCGCGCCCGGTTACCCGTCCCGCTGAATATACAGGGGCTGGCAGTCTTTAGCCCTATGTAGTTCAGACACGGCGGAAACCGCGCGTTTTCGACCGCGCGATTTTTGTTTTTGATTGTTCGACTTGCGGTTGCGTGTGAACGAATACGTAAACGCCAATGTAAATAAGGTCCGCGCGATCCAAAACGCGCGGATTCCGCCGTGTCTGAACGGGCTCTCTCGTCGGTGGCTTCAGCAATGATGGCCGCCAAAATACATTGGATAGGTCGATTCTTATATCTCGTCGGTGTCATCTTTACCGACCTAATATCGACAGTCGATCATGTGTAGCTAACAATTGCAGCGTTTTGTCGCTATGTGAACTGGCACTATACAGATGTTTGAACGATGCAAATGACGTTTGCCGAAATTCGCATTGTGTCTGATACAAGCTTTTTCATATACGATTAGGAATATGGAGAAGAGGTTCAGAAAACGAGGTTACTATTCAGAAATCATCACAGGTAAGAATTGTTTATTATCACAGCAATTAAGGATGTTACCATTTTTCAGATTGTATCGTTATTGTATAACCCTTTTATTTTTTTGTACTTTCTAAACTTACCGTTGTAATCGAACGAAATGAAAGAATCAGGGATAAACACGTAAGAAACACATAAGATTATTCACAGCACACAATCCAGTGACCAAACACTTTTATCTTTAATTATGTCTTGATGAAACTTTTACCTACGATTTCGGTCAAGAAACATTTCTTATCGTATGTATTGTCTATGTTCGAAATTAACAAATTCTGAAATTTCACTTTCAAAATTTAAACGATGCGCAGGTACAAAACAACATCCGGTGAAACCGGAAGTTTTTCTACCAGACATCGCACCAAGAAGAAGAAAACTTGCTTGGCAGGTGCTCACAGAGCACCATAGCGCTCATGTTCAACATTTACACGATCCCACAACGTATCAGTTCCTCGGAGAAGCTAAAAGATGGATGTGCTTCGACGAGGATCGATCCATCGTGAGCAAAGATTTATAGAAATTTTCTATTTAGATATTGTGTTTAACGTACACTCTTGCTACATGGATTAACCTTTCTGACCCGAAGGCAGAGTTGGGTAAATTTTATTTCGAATAACGAATAAAGAATAACGAATAGTCCCAGGATTTATTAGAGAATAACGAATAACGATTTTATTCGCTGAGAAATTATTCGTAGCTTACGAATAACGCTTTATTCGTTATTCGTTAGTCACGAATAAATCTCGGGACTTTTATTCGTTGTTCGTTATTCTAAATGACGGCAGCGAATAAGAATAAAGGCCGAGAATAAGCGCAGCCGGCGGCGGGCCGCTTTTGAAGTAGGAACCCGACGTCGACACTCGACACTCGACACTCGGGGCCTTGAGTCGTCGGCGCGATGTCATTCGATACCTTTATTCGCTCGCTGGCTTATTCGAATAAATTTTTATTCGCCGGGTTTCTACGAATAAATTTCAATCGAATAAAAATTCATTCGAATAAAGATTTATTCGAACTTCTCTTCGAATAAAATTTTATTCGTAATTTTTATTCGAATAAAATTTTAATCGTAATTTTTATTCTCTGGGAATTCGAATTTTCATTCGAATAACGCCCAACTCTGAGTACCTCCGTCGGGTCGGAAGGGTTGACACATTATAAGTGAATATATTTTCATTTATATAACAACTTCAATATACGCATACCAATACGAATATACTCGTCATATTGACAATAAGCTGGGGAAACCGAAATGAGACATTTTTTAATATTTTACTTATCACATTGATCACACTTCGACTTTTTCATTCGTTTTCTTCTTTTTTCGTCCTTATTTCAAAACAGTATTAGATGTCTGAAGATTATGGATACATTTTGATTTTCTCAAAAATTGAAAGAATCTTTTTTCTCTCGTATAGTCGTTCCCGGCGGAGACGTTCACGCCAAAAGTGCAGATGGAGCTGAACGTCGAACCGAAACGGTTGCCAAGGAACATTGAAATGGAAAGAAAACGCAAATTATATCGAAGTTTGAGGGTCGAGGACGCTTTGGAAGCGATCGGTATTAAGTCCAAGGACGTGCTACCACCGTCCGCCATTTTGCCGCTGCTGACACGAGAAGAAGCTTATGGTTTATTTAGTACAGCACATATTTTGCCGTTGGATTTGTTCGATGACGAGGAATACGACTGTAGGTACAGTGAAATAAAGATTTTCTTTGTCGGTTGTCACGTATAGAGGAATATAAGGGAAGGCAGAAAGATTAAAAGATAGAGAAAGGGTAAGATGGCAAGTTAAAGAGATAAGGAGATAGCAATATAAACCCAGTAAGCAAAATGCTCGGAATGTACTTTGTATTAGACAGCACACTGTGCAAGCAAAGTATGTACTCAGTATACTCAGAAGGCTCAGTATACATATGCTTGTACGGTGTGCCGGCACAACTCGAGGGCAGAACAAGGGCAGATGGAAGGCACACCGTGGCGTCATTATAGAGGGCAGGTCGGTCGCACTAATGTGGCGGATATGGTTATAGGAGGCAGGTCGATCGCACTAATGTGGTGGATGTAGTAATCACGATAAAACATAATTAACATATTAAAATCGGCGATTTTATCTTTCCGGATTTTTTTAAAACTCGATTTTGTAACCAAAAATTTTGAAATAATTCACTGTCATGTGTGCTATTAGGTAGAATGTTCATGAATTTTTTCGTAATTTTTTGTTGAGCACAACAGAAGAAACAGCATAATTCTTGTGGTAGACAGGTTGAAAATTGGTAATATATTAGTGCTGTATAGAAAAGATAAGGCAAGATATACAAGAAAGGTAGAGTGGTAAAAAATTAGCAAGATAGGAAAATAGAGATAGCAAGACAGCGCTATAAAAAACATTTCAAGATCGAAAGAACGAAAGAAAGCGAGAATGGAGTAAACAAAGATATAAATGGAGCTGAAGGACAGGAACTGTGAAGCGGCGAGGCAACATGTTCTCTTTTAACGAGGATAATAAATTAATAAGATAATATTGAGGTTCGTCACGAATTATTATGCTTTCACAACGCTTTCAATTGTTGTAGGACGATCGAGGATTGGTTGAACCTCGGCACAATCGACGGGAAAAGGTCTCCTTTGCCCGCGACTGTCTTCGTTCCAACGTTCCAGGAGGAGGAACAGAAGTTCGACAAGGCGAGTCACATGCTGGAAAATTTGTTCTCCTGGTGCAACGCGGCTGTGACTGACTATAATTATGATACTAAATTATGGTCGGTGATCACGTTGGACGGCAAGAAACGGAAGTACTCGATCCCAAGGATATACATCCGGTTTTATGCGGAGGATCCAAGGATCTTCGCGAAGAGAATGGCTGCGGCCATTGAGAACAGGAGAATTGCCGAAGAGTCTATAAGGTTGATAACATTGTTTTTGGTTAGATATCGCATTATGAATAACATGTTTAGTGGTAACTATAGTCTCTCTTCTTTCAATTTATTTTTGTGATTTTTCGTTTAGGTATAATTTCTGCTTGGACTGCATGAAACTGGATGGCATGCAGACTATGACTGAAGCTGTAAAGGACGCCATTGTTCAGAAATGTTTGAACCGAAACTACACGAAGGTCAAGGAGAAAGTTATGTCAGCTGTACGTAACTGTTTCTTTTTGACCATGTCACTCATTCCTATTGCATCATTCAATAAGTATCGTTATTGACAATTGTTGAAGAAAATTGAACAATAGGGAGACTAACGCGTCTAGACGGAAGCATTGCGGCTTTCGAGTTAACGAAAATGATTTTAAGCGATAACGTTTATCGACTTAACGTCGAGGTAATCCAAAGCACCGTGACTGGTCCAAACTTTCCTAATTATCTAAATCTCGTCAAAGATACGATCAGCGACAAATAGTCAATTATTTTCCTCCAATTTGGAAGTTTCTCCCGTGAGTTCGAGTTTTATTGTCGAAGGCACGTTGGCGAAATAACTAAATTACGAGAGGGTGAATCTCATTTGTAAAGTTTTGCTCCCTTCATTCGATTCCCTTCGCCTTTGCCCTCGAAGGGCACCAGCCCTCGATCAGCAAAGTCATTGGCACTGTCGCGGATTTAACAACGAAATTTTTCAGCTGCTCGAGGAGATCTCGTTGGATTATCAACGAACGATGTGCGACATCATGTGGAGGCGAATGATCGAGCGGAACCCGGAGCTGTTTAAGTTCATTACGTGGACGCCGAGCGTCGAGACGGAGAGGACGCCTATACAGGGGAAGATCGATACTGGCATGAAGAATTTTCAAGTAACATTTCCTCTATTCTGAAGTGATTCTCCACTTTTTGGGACTCTTTGGGAGCATTAAATTAACAATGTTAGATTAAAACAATGTCTGAATGAAATTTTCCTAAATCAATATTTAAATGAAAGTGTATTTACACTGAATTCTCGTCACATTTGTATAAAACAGTGATAAGCAACCGGCAGAATGCAAACAGGACCGCGGACCGCATTGGGTCCTGTAGCATACTGCCTTCGTTCACGATTTTCAAATAACGATCTAGTATTTTCGTATTTGTCACGTGCTCGAATTATCAGACTGAAATGGGAGCAGGCGACGCAACAAAGTATTTAATATTGCGTTCGTGTAGGTCTTGTGTAATATTAGGTTTCCAGTTTTTGGTTCATTGTAGTCCACGGGTTGCTCATCACTGGCATAAAGTATTAACATTTGACAATTGCAAATGTAAATTTAGCAGCACATTCGACTACGAGTTAATGCATTTTCATATTCATCACGTAATTTCATACACAATTTCGAATTTCTGTCTGTTCAGGAAACGAAGAAGTTCTGGCACTGGTACACGTTATACGTGATGAGAGAAGTTTACGAGGCGATGTCCTGCATCGTGGTTGAGTGCATGTATGCAACTGGATTGAGCTTATTTGCCTCGAACGTCGGCAAGACCATGAAGCTATGGGAATTCGAGGACATGCAGAACCTGGCTATCAGCACAGTGGTTAAGAATCTGAAAGAACCGTGGCTCGAGAAGATCACACAGTCTGTGAGGTTATGTCTGAGAGATATTGGCAAGGGTTGGTTCAATCTGGATCAAAAAGTCCATGATGTTTATGATGTGATGAAGCTGAACCGTTTTATGAACCTTGCCACGTTGAGAATGCAGGTAAATAAACCGTAAAAAGAGTTATGGCACTTTCAAGTTGGTTCTGTTTTAATTTGTTATAAAAATGAAATTGATGAGTTTATAGCGATACTCAATGAGTACAATAAGAAAGTTTGACGTTTGTGGGAGGAGTTAGCAAGAAGTAGTAGGAGGAGCTAAGAAGAGTTGATATGTAGAATTACATATCTAGGATTAGTGGGAGGAGATTAGGAAAATTCGTAGATTCAAGTTAAAAAGAATTGAAGAATACATGGGAGGAGTTATCGAGAATTAGAGGGCGGGGCCAAGAGGAGTTGATGGGAGGAACTACAAAAATTGTGGACATTTTAAAACGACTTGTAAATTGCGAAATGCATGCGAATATTTCTTTTTCCAATCTTTAGCAATATTAAATTCTTATTTAAATACAATGAATCTCTTTTTTTGACCACAACATTTTTAATCCTTTTTTTTCAAACGTACTTAACGGTAAAATATAATCATAAATGTGGCAGGTAAAAAAGCAAACCACAAACAAACGATTTTCCACTTACCGATATTAGTATACTTCCATGTTTTCCCTGTATAAATACATTTAACATTTTCATCATATTTGCTGCATCGTGTTTCACGGATCGGGACATTCAATGTAACTGCAAACACATAATCGCCTCTTCCGCCGCATTATACGTGAGCACAGAATGCTCTGATAATAAATACAATGCGTTATTTCCTTTATAAATTCATGCTGCATTTTCTGTCACAGCAGCATGTTACTCTGCAACGACAATAATATTTTCCCAGCTCATAAACGGCTAATAACGACATCATTAAAGTCAAGTATAATAACAACGTCATAAGGCTTCGTACACAACTGCGAACGTTTTTGCAAACATTTTCTGACGCGGTTAAACATTACACATTGAAATTGCGTGATTTGATAGAAACACGTGACGCGTTCACATGATCATATAAATACTTCAAATGTTGCTACATTTAACCCGAAGATAAGTATTGAAACAATGAACGATCTGCAACGCATTTGCAAGCATAGCCTCTGCATTTGTATTGTATATCTACTGCAGCCCATCAAACTACTTTTCAATTGAATGAAATAGAATTCACTTGTGGGCATTCAAACGTGCGAAACGACTTTTATTGAGTGGGCTCAAATGTGAAAATTTTTGTGCAGAACGCGTTGCGAGTGATGGTGGAGAGCTCGATCAAGAATTTCGGCGATAGTTTGGAGAATCCTACGCTGTGCGTATTGGATATTGAAGAATCATACGTCTGGGGCGAGAATTTCGTCGATAGCCCCTTCAAGTCTGCCTTTCAGCCAATATTCAATATAGAAATCCAAATGACCGAGAATGAAGCGGTTTACTCCACCGATCCCATTCTGTTTGCAGTGAGTTCAGTCCTCAACGTGACTGATAAAAAAATCTAAATAGTACTTGCATAGCTAATAGTTTTTTAGATGAAAAATGTTGAAATATTAGTCGTTTATCCTGCTTTACACGAGAATCCCCCCTTAAGAAAGCCATTGTGGAGCTGTACGACAATGCATTGGCCAGCACCCACCAGATTCGGCAGATACATCCGTTTTTGCTGCCGGCGCTGAAATTCCCCAAAGACATTTTCCTGAGTTCGGTTGGGTTGCTCGATGAAGTAGCATGCTGGGTACGGGACCGTTTGCAATTGGCTTATACGTCGTCCGCAATACCCCCCATTGCATACGCCGCGGAATTCAATCGATTCCTCGAGTTGTACCACCTTGACGTTGCCAAATATGTTGAGTAAGTCGTAGTACGAGTTTTGAGATTATTGCAGCTGGCTCTAGTTGTATTTAACACCTCCCGATTATTTAACTGGACTCCAATTGTACACGAATGCACTATATTGTAACTAACTCCGCTCCAATCGCAACAAGCTCCACCCAATTATATCTAGGCTAATTACATCTTTCCCAAATTGTCTCTAGCTCTTCCCTAATTGTATCTAGTCCCGCCCAATTGTATCAAGTCCACTCCAAATGTCTTTAGTTCTTCCCCAAGCTCCGCATCAGCTCTCCTCAGTCCATTCCACAAACTTTGGAGTTCGCTGTCCAGATTTACTGACCAAAATTTTGTCTTCATCTACAGAGAGTTCATGCAGGACGAAGACCTCACCACACTGGACATAAAGGACACAATCACGTTCCAGTTGACGATGATGAAGAGCATCGAAGTGAAACTACCGGATCGGATCGCCATTGGGCCGTTCAGCGTGTCAGTGAGTCACCTGAAGAAGTTTCTGATGCAGAAACGACAAGACTGCGCCACTGGGTTGCTCGAAATGCTCACGAAGAAGTTGCGCGCTGAAGTTGAGACGATTTTGGACGAGTACCGCGACATAAGAATCAAGCTGAAGGAGCAACCGCAGAGCATCGAGCACATTTTCGAAATACGCGAGTGGATGGAAACGATACCGTTGAGGGTCCAAGAACTCGAGGACAAGATGGATAGATTAAAACTGGACTTCGACGTGCTCGACACGTTCTGGTGGAACCTGTCCGACGAGGACTTCGAGGCCAAGTGGGAGGCCATCGGTTCACCTCGACAAATTCAGCTGCAGGTAAACGTTCAATGGTTTGAAGTCATTCGAAGTCGTGCAAAGTTGTCTGAAATAGTTTGAAATTGTTTGCCATTGTTTAAACTGATTCGACTTCGTTCAGAAACGTCTTCATCCAATTGAACCATGAGTTCTGCGAAGCGTAAATCGCCAGTGAATCGACGAATTCATTCTCTCTTCACAGATCGAAGAAACGAACTTGCAGTTCATCGAGGAGCAAGAGAAATTCTATAGAATCCAGGTCCAGGACGAGGTGTTGCTGCTCGAAAAGATCGACACGCTGGTGGGCAACGTTCAGAACATTGGCTTGCAATCGGATATAAACCGCATACACGAGACCGCGCTCGACGTGAAACGTGTTTGGAAAGCGATGACCGAGTGCCGTGAGACGGGTCTGCTGCTGAACCAACGGCAGAAGCTGTTCGGAATGAAAGTGGTGCCCTTCGAAGATCTGCAGAAGATCATTAGGGACTTTGAGCCGTACAGAAGCTTGTGGGTCACCGCATCAGGCAAGTATTAAGATATCAGATGCATTTAATCAGATTCTCAGCGCTTGTATTAGTGTACAGGATGTCTTAGGGTGTTTCTCTGTTTCTCCGAGAGACTGCAATCGTCATGATTGCTGCATTCGTACGACTCTTTGGTATTGATTCGTTGCGTTTTGTAGATTGGCTGAAATGGCACGAGGTGTGGATGGACAATCCCCTAATGAACGTAGACGGCAGCCAAGTGGAAAACCTCGCCATGGAGATGTACCGGCTGATCAATCGATCCGTCAGAACGTTCCAAGAACATCCCAGTGCGTCAAAAATGATTAAAAAATTGACCGAGTAGTCTAGCGTGACAGCTGTTTTTTCTAGGAATTCTTTAAAAAATTTTTTAAAGCATTCTGTAAAAGTCATTAACATCAGCTTGACACCGATTTTAATCTTGGAAAGATTTTTGGTTTCCGAATTTTTATAACTTCGTCAAAATGGATCTGGCAGTAACAATCCTACTTTCCTTTTCCCTAAGTTATTTTTCTTAAACATGATTTTATAGCAACACGTAGGCAAAAATGTGGGGATGGCATTTTAATCAATAACCTTCCACGTTTTTTTCGGGATTACTATCGTCTGCGTTACAATCAGCGTTTTCATCTTCGGACAGAGGTGCAAGCTGTGGCGATATCGATCCGGGACCGTATAGACGAGTTCAAACCATACATCGGATTGATACAATCCCTCCGTGATCCGGGGATGAAGGATCGACATTTCGAGCTTCTGAGCGCGCAAACAGGCATACAAATTGCGTTGACCCCGTCAATGACGTTCCGATCCCTGTTGGTTCTCGGTATTGAGCAATTCGAGGAACTGGTGAAAACGGTGGCTGATACCGCTGCGAAAGAGTACGCTACAGAGAGGACTTTGAACAAAATGATCGCTGAATGGGAGCCGATTGTCATGGAGATATTGCCATACAAAAACACCGGTGAGTCTGTGGAAAAAATTTGGGTCGACAGTGATGGGAATGGTATTCAATGTCGGTGACGATATTCCGTTAAAAATTCATCGGAATGAAACTACTATGAGAGCTACACTTTTTTTTACCCTGCAGAGATGAAAAATGTTAACGTGTTCGAATTGCAAGCTTGTGATGAAAGTGGGCGGGGTTGACGAGAGTTAGAGGCGGGGCTACGTAGGGGAGGGGGTTGGGAGAGGTTGAGGGTGGGGTTAAGGAGACTTGGCGAGCGGAGCTAACGAAGTGAAACAATGGGTGGAATGAAGGAAAACTAATACAAGTTAACGAGACTTGATGGGCGGATCCAAAAACTGGTTTGATGGGAGGAGCTAGAAACCAATGAAAATCGATGGGAGGAGCTTCGAGGACACAACATAAAATTGTCTTCAAATTCAAAATTCTATCATGTTTGCCAAGGAAATTTCACAGACTCGTAGAAAGTTCTGAATTTGTAAGAGGATAACGATGTCGCGCTCGGTAGACGAAGCGGAAGGCAAACGCGTTGAAAAGAATTTTTTTGCAGCAGATCTCTCTTTCTTGATTCGTAGGTACATTCATCATAAAAGTTGCGGAGGAGACCATGATGCTCCTGGAAAACCATATCCTCGGCGTACAGCAACTTAGCTTCAGCCCTCTGAAAACCGCTTTCGAGGACGAGATCAACGAATGGGAGACCAAGTTGAAGTTGGCGCAGGAAGTGCTCCTCCTCTGGATGGAGGTGCAAAGGTAATAGGCGGTCGGGTGGAGCCGTCCCAAAGGGGAATTGCGGTTAAATATTTGACGGGCGGTAACAGGAATTGTTTGCAGAGAGTGGATGTACTTGGAGCCAATATTTACATCCGAAGATATCAGCACACAATTACCCTCGGAAGCAAGGAAATACAACGCCATGGAACGAAACTGGAGGCGGATTATGAAAAACGCGCACGACCGCCCTTACGTAAGTTCTGATTCGAGACGATAACCTCTGATATCCATCCTTGAAAAAATTCCCACAGATTTTCTATGTCACGTGCAGGGAATTTTGTTAAAATTGTCTGTTTTTGGGGCAGATCATCCAGATATGTCCCGACAGGAACCTGCTGGAGAGTCTGCAGGAGTGCCAGAGCCTGCTGGAGGTGGTGCACAAGGGTCTAGCGAATTACTTGGAGGTAAAACGTCGCGTGTTCCCGCGGTTCTACTTCCTGAGTGACGAGGAGCTGTTGGAGATCCTGGCGCAGGCTAGGAACGTGCACGCTGTGCAGCCGCACCTCCGCAAGTGTTTCGAGAACATTCAGATGGTCCGGTTCGAGAATGATCTTCAGATTACGAGGATGTACTCTGCGGAGGGCGAAGAGGTCATCTTGCGGCCGCCCATGTATCCCGAAAGGAGCGTCGAGCATTGGCTCGGCGTACTAGAAAGAGTGATGCGCAGCACCATCCAAGAGATCATTCGCCAGGCTCTTCAGCTGGTGGAGATCGCCCCGCGGAAACAGTGGGTTTATATGTGGCCTGGACAGGTGACCCTCTGTTGCGGCCAGGCCTACTGGACCGCACACGTTGAAGAAGCCATCCGTGGGAACCGACTGCCTCATTACTACCAGGAGATGCTGGGTCATGTAGGGTTCCCTTTATGCTCTCTAATTAATACAATTATTTATTTCATCTGTATAGGTTTTGTCTGGCGGTTATTTGTAATCATTTGTGGTTAATTTATGAGGGCGACGTAACAATCTTGATGTTTAGGTCATTTTTCATTCTATGTAGACCTACGTTTGTTCGACTCCGCTACCGTCACGGCTCATGGTGTCAAGTATTAATGGAGATAAATTCGAACAATGATTAACTGGCTTCTTGCGTTTCTAAGACTTCTGAAACTAGCTAAAATACTTCATCAGTCTATTAATTTATCAATCTACCTATGAATCCATCAATATACCAATTCATCAATTTATTAGTCAATCAACCAATCAATTAATTTATCAATTAGTGAATGAATCAATTCGTCGTTCAGTATATCAGTTAATCTGTAAATTAATGAATCCATCAGTCAGACTAGTAACCAATCGATTAATTCAGCAATCCATCACCCGATGGACACTGTACAAAATAATATAATGTACTAAAGCGACCTTAACGTATTTGTGCATCGCTCCTCATATCTCTTTATCGTTCCTTGACATGAAATGATGTTCGTAGTTGGACAACCTGCGTGAATTAGTTCGTGGCCAACAAACGGAGATACAAAGACTGATGCTGGAAGCAGTGATCACGATTGAAGTACACGCGAGGGACGTCACGTACAAGTTAATCGAGGAGGGCGTATCGAATGTAAACGACTTCGATTGGATATCGCAGCTGCGGTATTACCTCGTGGATGACACTGATCTGAAAGTGCGGGCTGTCAACGCCGAATTCCCATATGGGTAAGTGGTGTCTGAGCAGATGTTCGTGTACAGCAGCTCCTCTCATAACTCGTTACCTGTTCGAATTTCGAGAAAGTTAAAACGCATGAAATTCAAGGTGCGAACCATGAAACACTCCTAACATATTACATCAGGCCTATCAAAAAGTGATGCTATTTTTTTCTTACAGATTTCATAAACATTGCCATCTTATTCTGATTTCTTATTTTATCGATTTGTCTCTTCCAGAAACTTCTCTATCTGTCATTTTCTCTATCTGTTCTTAAAGCTGTTGTTAAAGCTATTTTCGTCTCGCTTGTTGAAGGTACGAGTATCTGGGCAATACTGGCAGGCTGGTGATCACACCCCTAACAGATCGATGCTACCTGACCTTGACTGGCGCTTTACACTTGAAATTTGGCGGTGCGCCTGCAGGCCCAGCCGGAACCGGTAAAACGGAAACAACCAAGGATCTGGCGAAAGCATTCGCGATTCAATGCGTGGTGTTCAACTGTTCCGACCAGTTGGACTTCATGTCCATGGGCAAGTTCTTCAAGGGTCTCGCTAGGTAACTCGTTATCTGCCACGGGTATCATTCTCACGTTTAATCTTTCGGGGACAACTATGGATTTTCACTTTTAATTTAATGTAATTTAGAGTTTTTGATATTTTCCCTAGCTGTCTTTACATCCTACAGATGATGCGCGAAAACAAATTGCATCTGACACTCTGACATTCTGCAATCAATTTTAAAATGCTTTATAAAATATTCTACACTCTGCAATATTTTACATTTTTAAATATTCTGTTTTCTACGTTTTTATATTTATCATTTTTCTATAAAATATCCTATATTTTAAATTTTTCTATATTTTCCCATATTTTTAAATTTTCATATTTAGATCGAGTCCAACTGTCTAATTTGGAAAATCATTATTCAAGTGAAGTCTCTCAAGTAGTCTCTTTATATTCAGTTGGGTGATCACTTTGAAAGAATCGCGCCTCAACTGACTACAACGAAAAAAAGTCAGCGGATCGAATATCAAAAGCTGACAAAATTTACTGAAAAACAAGCGAGAACCTGATAGCCAATTTGAGCTTGACTAACGCGCGATCGATAAATGCGATTACGTTCGACGAATTTCAGCTCCGGCGCGTGGGCGTGTTTCGATGAATTCAACAGGATCGACATCGAGGTGCTCTCGGTGATCGCGCAGCAGATCATGACGATCCAACAGGCACAACAGATGCGTGTTGACACGTGAGTTCCTGTGTATATTTTGATTGTTCTCCGTAGTATATTTCGTGCTGTCCGAACGACGAAATGTGGGGGGGACGTTCGATTGAGATGTAACATGTAACCTTTTCCCGGAAAAAGATCTTTCGCGTTCCATCAATTCAACATTGACAATGGAACACGTATTTCGAGAATCAGAGTGACACAGTTGCATTTCCTACGAATATACAACATATTTTACAGTATTTCATCTGATTTAATTGTCGATGCATATCAGGCTGCATTATGTCGTTTATTTCACTTTGAATGCAATATGTCATGTATTACAAGTTACACATTACATTTTGCAACAATAAGTCTACCAGACACGCAATCATAGACAGACATTAATTTCGGAATTCCTACGACAGACTACCAATAAACAAATCTCCTAATTAATCAATCTATAAACCAGTATATTAGTTTACTAATTTTTCAGTCTACCAATTGATCAATTGATGAATCAGTCTATCAATATATTTATCAATTCATCAGTCAGTACATCAATATATCAATTGATCAATCAATTAATCATTTATCAATTAATCAATTCACCAGCAAGCCTATCAACCTGCCAATTAATCATCCATCAATTAACCAATTAATCTATCAATTAATCCAAGCAGTCTATCAATCAATTGATCAAATCATCCATCAGTCAGTCTAACAATCTATTCATTTATCCATCTACCAATTAATCATTTTACCAATCAGTCTATCAATCACTTTATCAACCACGAATATTGTCTCATTATCAACGAAAAGATGCACTGATTTGAAGGTGGCCTATCAAATCTCTTGAATGAAGAATTCAAAATATACATAGTATATACGACGTTATTAAAGAACAATTCCAATCTACTAATTAATACCATCTGCAAGAAGAACATTGTATCCGTGTACCGACAAAACGATTGAATAACTCCTGTTTCAGATTCATGTTCGAAGGAGAGGAGATTGTGTTGAAGCCATCCTGCGCAGTGTTCATCACTATGAATCCCGGGTACGCTGGTCGTACGGAACTTCCGGACAATTTGAAAGCTCTGTTCCGCCCCGTGGCTATGATGGTGCCGGATTACGCTTTGATTGCGGAAATTTCACTATTCTCTTATGGTTTCTCCGAAGCAAAAACCCTCGCAGCTAAAATAACAACCACATTCAAGCTCAGCTCTGAGCAGCTCAGCACGCAGGCACGTCTGCTTCAAATGATCTCGCTAGATCGTCGTGTCATCGCTAATTCAACAACTGCCGTTCGCCAGGGGCTTACAAAATGTTAGACAACGCGTTAATCTAAGTACTTACACGCGTTTCAACGGGATTGGCAAGATTGCTCTGCGAAAATTTACTTTACATCAATTCTCGTTCGAGAGGGATGATCAGCGGTCTTGTGCAGGTCTCGTGCAAGTCTCAGGCAGTCCCTTTATCTAAAGAATATATGCAGGATGTTCACTTTGTGCTTAATCAGACCAGTTCCATGAAAAAATAATTTCGGAATCTAATCTGTAACGAAAAGATACCATGGAAAATTTATGTAATGAAAACGAAAAATGTCTTCTTTCAATTTATCCTGAATATACAGGGTGTCCATTTCGTAACTCTCCACAGTAGCATCTGTTCAACAAACGGACATCATCGAAAATTTATTGATTGCAAGAAATGGGTACATCGACCAATTTCCATGTAGTTTCTGTCAAATTACCCAGAATATACAGGCTGTCCACTTTTATAACTGTCTATAATATATTCAACAATAAGACACCTCTGAAAATTTATGCGAGTCGAGAAACATGGACCAAGTACTACATAATCGCTGTTAATTTATCTCCAACATACCGGGTGTCCGTTTCGAACCCTCATCAATCTCACACAACAAGTTACGAAAATCCATGCGAGCCCAAGGGAAATAAATACAAAGAAAACTTTATTTAAAAGAAATGCCAATTCCCCTACTCTAAAACGAAGTTTTATTCGCCGACCAAAAGCGATCAAATATTTTCACAGCCGGGCATCCACGAGCGTGTTTACAATGTAAATGTAGATTCCGTTCGCCTTCGATCATTCGAAGTGTATCTGTTTCGAGCGGGCGCCCGCAATAATTCTCGCGAAAGCCTCGCCCACTCTTGCGAGACCCGGCCCGAATTTATGGCAGATTCGCGTTACTGTGTTTACAACAAACTTCTAGAGGATCACGTCCATCATCGAGGTTTATTTTCGTCTTTGTAGGATCACTATGACTTCGGCATGCGGGCCGTGAAGACGGTAATCGCCGTGGCGGGAAATTTGAAAAGGGAACAGCCGGATCTGAACGAGCAACAGATCTGTTTACGAGCGCTGCGCGACGTGAACGTGCCCAAGTTCCTGAAGGATGATTTAACGCTGTTCAACGGTAAGCAGCTTCCGTCGACGTCTCCGTGTTAGATTTTCTCGCATTTATTTACTGTCGTGCGAGGATTATGCTGACGTCTGATCTCTCCGGGATAGACAATTTAAAAGGCGCCTGGTATTTTAAGCACTGAAATAAAGTGACGTCTGGGAAGTTTTATTTAGAAGAAACGCGTTCCGGCGAAGTTCTTTGAGACATTGTATATATAGGGTGTCTTTGCTAAATGACATAAAACATCTGAATATCAGCCTCATTTACTGCTGTATGAAAAACATGTTCATGCAATAATTCCCAAATGTCTTGGATATTTTTTTAATCGACACCTTATATATTTTCTTTGATATTCTTGTAGAGCATCGAAAGACGTATCCAACGAGTACCATGACCATGCCATTATGACTATTTGATTTCGAGATATTTGCATCTGAAAGTTAAGTTTTTTATTCTTTCAGATGCAAATATCTCGAGATTAAATAATCATAATGGTATGGTTATGGTACTCGTTGGATTCGTCTTTTGACGCTCTACAAGAATATCGAAGATTGCAGACATATTGCAGAACTTTACGAGATCATGGCTTGACTGACATAATTCTGTTGAAATCAGGTATCGTGTCGGACCTCTTTCCACTGTTAGAAGAGAAGCAAGTGGATTATGGCGTCCTGGAAGCAGAGATACGAGCGTCGATCGTTAGAATGGGCCTCGTGGAGATCGACGGTAAGACATTTCTCCAATTTAACCAAAAGATCGATATCATAAAACCAAGCATATTCGAAAAGTCATTTGAAAATTAAATGCTGAAATGGTAATATATATTTTCGACTTCATAATATTCTAGCTGGAGTCGAGAAGAATTCAACGATCTACTATGCTAAAATAAATTTTGCCATAAACAACGGGTTTCCAGCTGTATGTACGTCGGATTGCTGTTTTACCATTGGCAGTTTGCTACGATTGATTGAGCTGATAAAATCCGTTGAAATGACCATCCTGGTTGTTACAGTTTCGTTTGTCAACTAGACCGGAACTGTAACAACTAGGATGTTCATTTCAATGGATTTTCTGTCTCGCTTTGATTGTCGCGTGACGTTATCACGCTTGAAATATTATCACAATTACATGGTACGTTTCTCTGTCACGAGTATCAGCTGTTCCCTTTTCGGTTCGTAAGAGTTTCCAGCCATGTTGTTACAGCCTGCAACTGGTAGTTCATGCGTCGCTCCGAGTAAATAACGGGCGAACCTTTGTCACCCGGCTCGGGTCTCTGCTTCAATCGGACGCCGCGCCGAGCTGGAACGAACGGATTCGTTCTCTGGTAATTAGGCTTTTAGGCATTCCCTCGTCGAAGTAATTACCGTGAAGACGACAACACACCTCGGCGATCTGTGAAATCGCCGATTTATCGACTGCTCGTTACTTTAACAAATTGGAAAACTTCCGGTGTGAAAACAGTGTTTGCGGAGACGTAACTAACTATTTGAAGAGAATTTTTTCAGGATAAGAATCAGATACTTTTTCCGTGCAAGCTCGGCTGCAATCTAGATACATTTGCCACCGGATTGGAGATTTTATTATTCCAGTTTCAGAGAAGGTAGAAAGTCGTAAGTTGAAAAGCATGTCGTTCTCTTAGTGCGTTAATGGTATCTTGTCGGCTTCAAAGTTTAAATATAAACAAGTTTATAAAGAAAAACTGTTGTGTTCGATAAAAACATTTATCTAGCTTTTACGGTTTTTACAAAAAAGAATGGTTGAAGTTGAAAACTACCCATAATCTTGTATTACGTTAATATAATGTCTTGATCGCTTAATAATTTTTTTAGCACGTTTAATCCCTTGCCGTACCATTTTTTTTACAGTTACAGTGATTAAAACGTCTCCAGCACCACAAATGTCGTAGAAGAGAAAAGAAATTTTACATTTTTGTACAGCTACATTTATTTTAACGCTTAAATATTGATTACAAACGAATCAAATTTGATTTAATTTAAAAAGAAAGGCGTGACGTTCTATTTGTTAGACTTCGTTTGAAATCTTCATCACAAACGTGACTCGTCAAAGTACTGCAAGGGGTTAAGGTTAAGCATACACAATTTTATAGAAAAAAATACTGTTGTATTTGGAAAAGTCCAGAGAATCTTCCCACGTTAAAAATAGTCCCCTAGCTTCTACGGTTGAATAAAAGAAAATGGTTTAAAAATTGCATATCTCATAATCTTGAATGTAGTGCATTAGCATAGTCTTGTTCATTTCACACAATTGTAAAACAAAAAATTATTCTTAAACTCGAGTAGTATGGAAAAAGATTTAATGCAAAAAGCTTGTGAAGGTTCTAAAAACAATTTCACCTTCCCCTTTAATTTTAAAAGTCATTCTACACGAGAAGCACGTGTACAGGTTTCACGAAGATCGCGCAAAAAATTCGTGAAGCTAAAACCTCGACGCTTCCGTTGAAGTGACTTCGATCATCGTTGTGCGCAAAAAGGGATAGCCAAGTTTTTAGTGAATAGTGCAAATTGCTCGAGCTATCGCCTCGTTTTTCGATCATCGACTTCATCCTTTGTGTTGACGATCTTCATTTGCGGAACTTTTCTGACGTAATTGGTTCATCGTTGAAGTCGAAGACAATACGAGCCAAACAAAGAGTCGGGAGTATTTTCAGGGCGAAACTTTGGCCACCAATCACTGTGATCGTGTTTTGCTGTTCCGGGGAGAAGGAAAATCTTCTTCGTGAAACTTTTCCCATCGGTGGCTCCATTTGTTATCTCTTAGGTTGATAGAGAAACTGATAAACGAAAGACGTGGTCTTTTGTTCTACCGTGTTCTGGTGTAGTAAGACAGTACTTACTATGGCGGGCTGGGGAGCCAATCAGTGCAAATCTAATTTTGTTATATCGTTTTATTATGATCTATTACTAAAGCAAGGAATGTCTCAATGTATTTGAATGAGAAGATATTGTTAGGATTTCACTTGACGAACCCGTTGTTCGTTTAAAAGTATTTTTGTTTCTCACAATTTTCTGATGACATGTCTACCAACATATTCGCGACATTCCTCAGATTAAAACCAAACCACGATGCAGTTTGTTCCCCATTTATTTGGTTAAACGAAATGGTAGAAGCCCGATTATTCGAAAAATAGTGGAACATCAATGTTTGGAAAACTGAACGGTAAAAAAAACAGTGTAATATACAGCACGATGTACAAAGTAACATTTTACAGTACATTTGACGGTCACTGATTAGTTCGGATAGTCGAGGTTCTACAATGTCGTTGATTAAACGGGTAAGTGGGATCCAAACTGCATCATGTTTGGACTCATTCTAATCAGGAAAATGTGACGAACGCGTCGTTGTATAAGTTTCGTTGAAAAAATCATTAGGCGTAAAGAGGTTTTATTTCAGTATCGAGAAGTTTAAAAATCGAACTTGTCGTTTCTAGAGTTCGTGAAGAAGGTTATCCAGCTGTACGAAACGACGGTCGTGCGGCACGGATTAATGCTGGTGGGTCCAACCGGGTCGGCGAAGACAAAGGTAAGTGCCATTCGAAATCCGGACGAACCACTTGAATTAAGTCGGACCGTAAGGATCCTCGGTAACGGATCATGTGCAGTGGCTCTCAACTGTTCGTCCCTGATTTATTTACTTACTGCCACAGAGGTAACACATACACAGTCTCTACAAACAATCTTTTTATTGCATTGATATACCCCATCAATTATGAAATGTGCCTTTAAAAAGCAACGTTGCAAGTTAAACATTTTTTACATAATACCGCCACGCGTTGCTGTGGCTCAGTATTTTTTAAAAGCATGTTTTTACCTGTACGACTAAAGAAAGTCATGAATGAATCATCTTCGCTCGCAATTATACAGTTAACAGCTCGACCAAACTAATAAGATAATTTGGACTTGCCCTCGCACGCGAGCCAGCGCAGCGGGAACAGTCCGTAACAGTATTTATTATTGAAGGACATTAAAAATCATAAATTATTCTGTTTTGTCGTCAATATGATGGCGAGTTACAACAAAGTGGATAGCGCGAAAATATTCCTCGTGCTCAAATACCTATGTATACCAATTTTTATAGCGATAGGTTCAACGGTATAGAAGTTGATGCATTGCAGCGCCATCTACAGCGGCGAGTTACAACAAATTGAATAGCGTAAAAACCTTCTCCATGAAAAAATACATATATGTGCCAAGGTTTATGTTGATCGGTCAAACAGTTTCGAAGTCTATTATTCATATATATATATATATAAATACAAACATTCATTTTTATATATTATATTAAGAAGAAGATTTATTTCAATATTTTTATAATATTATTCAATACTTTAAAAAGTAACAAATAACATTTTTACATATGCCGTTGAAAAGTAACTATGCAAGTTAAAAATTTTGTATAATATTTCTTTTAATATTTTATGTAATGCTCAGATTAAGAAGTAAGCAGCAACCATTTATCGTGAGGTGTCTTTTCACGACATTTGTTTTAACACCAAGTGTCCTAACTTCTTGAAAAGATCCGAGCCGTTTGATCCACTTTTAAAAAAGGTATTGTCTATTTGTAGCATAGATACTCCTCAGAGTACCTAACGGTATTATTTCAAGGCGGGTTGAGAACCATTCACGCAGTAGAATATCCGAGCTAGAGTCTCCTCTCTGTTCGTTTTATCGGCAACTTAATGTTTCAATGAGGTGTCGAGCATATTCGTTCCACGGAAAATCCATTTTAAAGGATTTCCACTCGGCCGAGGGAAAAGAGACGGAGACTTCGAGGTCCCTGCGACCCTGGAAAAATCGAAACTTTGTCTTCTCAATTAAAATAGACCTAACTGATTATGGACCATGTCCAAAAATAACAGTAGTTTTCTTAAGACTCGTTTTTTAGTGGGATAGTTTATTATATCTTTGGTTGGAAAACGATAGAATATCACATATCTTCTCGTTTTCTAAGCGGTGTCAAACAACTTCAAAGAAAGAAGAGGGGATAGAGATTTTCTTGTTGCGAAGAAAACATCGTCGTTCTACAATCGAAAGAAAACTGTATCGATCAGTTCAGGTTGTGATTCGGTTCGCGTTGTCACTTTATATTTACTTTTCCTAACTGACTTAATTGAATGGAGTCGTTTCATTCAATTTATCGCCTTACGCACGGTCGTAAAAGGATGATACCATAGGAAGGGGATGGAAATGGTTGGGTTGAACCATCGAGTTAGGCAAAACTCGTCGGAAAGCGTCGCGTTTGATGAGACAGCCAAAACCAAAGACTGCGAAAGCCAAAGGAGATTCTACTTGTTAGGGAACTGTAAGTCCTTCGAACTCACACAATGGTTCCATCAACCTTTCAGTAGTCTAAGCCGTCTTTACACTACCATCATTGCGAAATCGCTCTTAACACTACTAGTCTATATTAAATTACTAATGCTTCCGGCGCAAAGTTTCGATCAATAAGAAATTATTCTCGATCGTACATTTTTCAAATAAATTTGGGCTTATGTTCGCGGCGCACCGGTTCGATCAAATTATACACTAAATAGCAATTCTGAGACACGTTTGCTATAGAATGTTTTCTATAAGAGAAAAAGAAGAAGGATGGTGGTGTGTTTCGTCCTAGACCCGCTAGAGGACTCATCAGTAAGGCTATCTAGCGGGTCTCAGGACGTAATGATTCAAATCCGAATCGAACGTTTGATAAATGTCTACAAAATTGCTATTTAGTGTATAATTTGATCGAACCGGTGCGCCGCGAACATAACCCCAAATTTATTTGAAAGTTTCGATCATTTGTTACTTGATTTACAAAGCTATTTTGCAAACTACTTAAACTAATTCCGACGTTTCGATCTTTATTCAGATCTACTATTTGTTTATCTCCATATTTGCTTCGATCGTGGCACCGTTAACGAATTTTAATTTCTTCTCTATTCTAGTTTACAGAAACTTCGTTTTCAGATGAAGGTTCTAGATTTTTAAGAATTTTATTTTTGTAGTGTAAGGTTCGGGAATATTTGGTGTGTAGAATAATATATTTTCCAATAACATTACGATCACTTAAGAATATATCCACATGATGTGTGTACAATGTAAGCACACTTCGTGAGAAGTAATCGTTTTTCAAAATCATATAGAGCGTTACTCAAATGTCTTGCCAGGTGTATTGAAAACGTTTAAGCATCTCCGAAGCAAATGGCGTTTCCGACAATTAAGCCTAGTTTAGGCTTTGAGTCATTGCATTGCGTCGCCTTGAATCGTTTCAAAGGTCATGGTGTGTCTCTTACGGAATTCAGTGAGGCATAAAGTGCTATCACGATGTTCAAACACGTCTTACAAACTGGATAAATTACACGGCTGCCTCGCAATCGGTTCCCTGAGGTGATTAATCAGGATCACACGCTTGCCTCTTGACGCGATATGGTTCTGCACACGTGAACTGCACCTAATACAGATCACTTGATCGTGAAAGCTTGCCAGAAATTCAAGTAAGCTTTCCTTTCAACGAGACCGTTGAACGTTGGTAATCAGATGTTTTTGAGGTCACTGATAACGAATTTGACATCAACAATTAAAAATTCATAATGGTGGACTCAGTACTATGCATATATGGTCTGGAAACTCGTTTTTCGTAGTCAGAATTAAAGAGACACACATATCGACAGTTTTCAACATACTAAATTTGTATATAATTATATTTCCGATGTTAAATCTAAATTATCCAAATATTTCAACATCGGCAATTCGAATTCCTCTTCATCTGAATCGTGTTCATCATCAATTGATTCCGTATCCCGCCAAAATACCGCGAGGTTTTATTTTTTAATTATCGTATAAACTACAAGCCGGCAGCAGTCGGCACCTAAAATTTATATGCTCTTATTCGAAATTGTTTAAACTTTCACATGAACAAGTCTGATGCTTACCACTCTTAACCATTTTTTAAAAAGTAATTAAAAGTTTTAGAAAGTAATTAAATAATGAAAACACGCCTATTAATATATATGTATATAAAACATTTATCCAAACCTGTTATATAATGCTCTTTAATGAGTTCTTAGAATAATTAGTTTCACTTTGAATTTCAGAATTTTGTCTTTAAAACGTTACCCTCGCTTACACAATTATCTGAAATGGATAACATTTTGAATTTTGAAGGTTTCAAGTATTGTTATTTATAGCCAAAAAAGCTTTTCAAAATGGTGAACTTCGAAAATTGACTTTTGTCCAGTAAAATCGCGTTCCCGGACCACTATGCGTCGTCAAAACGTACCAAAATTAATGATTGTCAATTATACAGAAAATTATACACCTCGCCGAATGTGATGATCTTGAAATATGTCGTCAAGGTCATCATATTTGAGTTTCATCAAAATCGGTGAAGTACACACCCTTTTCTGTATAATTACCAAAGTACTTTCGTATGTTAGTAATCTACTACACCCAACTCTTTTTTTATATATACATTCATATATTTTTTATTGGACAATGTTATTTAATGATCGTGTAGAAAAAGAATTGTACTGGACTTTCTAGCGAAATAGATTGAATAGTGGGAATTGCATAAGGATAGAAAGAAAGTGAATTGTCTTTGGGATTGTTTAATAAACAGTTGACAACAGTAACGTCAGCGAGTTCTGACATTGCCTACACGTACATATATGCATTATGTCTACATTTGTATTACTAGGCTGCGGATTTTTATGCATTCATGGCTCGTAGAAATTCACCTATAAGTACAAGGGAACGTGTGTACGGAATTGGCCACAAATCCCTTGCATTTTTCTTTTTAATATTAAAATCAAACGAAGTCACTGCGAGACTACAGAAAATTTTTTCGACTGGGATGAACAATACTTATAGTTTTATTAATTTCAATAGTGAATAAAAGAAGAACTTACTTGCATTAATTAAAACGTGCAAGAAGACTTTCTGACCAATTCAGTGTCAATCATTATATTGAAGACCTTGATGCTAGAGCCAAAATTGTACCTGTTGAAGTTTAACATATTTTTGTCAATTTTTTCACCGTTTCGTGTAACAATTAAACAATTTGCAAAATCTGAACTCACCTGCTGTTGCACGAAGATCTTCAATTAATAATACACTGGCAATAACAAAACTAAAGAAGCAGCAAATTAGCAAATTAAACTGTTGTAACTTCGTGATAAAAAATCGTAGAACAATCTTTCCGAGTTGATTAATTAAATTAAAAATACTTTTTCTATGACTAAATCATTATAAATTTGGGGTTATGTTCGCGACGCACCGGTTCGATCAAATTATACACTAAATCAGTGTTCCGATTGTTGGTTCACTTTTCAGCCTCAGTAACGTAACCTTTTCGATGAAATCGGGTAGCTTGAGCACCACGCAGACTTTTAAAAAATTGGTATGATTTGACTCTGAAAAATGAATGTATAACATGTGTATTTCTGTATATTTTGTATCTCGTAGGACACGTCGTAAAGTCTTTTTGTCCGGAACAGATTGTTTCGGTACATTCCTGCCAATATAACTGCCTCAAGGCGTCAGGGCCCTGGCCGCTCTGCTGCGTCATTGTAGATACGCTACTGTTTTAGTCGCGCATGCGCGTGAAAGTGAACCAACAATCGGAACACTGCACTAAATAGCAATTTTGTAGACATTTATCAACCGTTCGATTCCGATTTGAATCATTACGTCCTGAGACACGTTTGCTATAGAATGTTTTCTATAAGAGAAAACAGAAGAAGGATGGTGGTGTGTTTCGTCCTAGACCCGCTAGAGGACTCATCAGTAAGGCTATCTAGCGGGTCCTGCCTTAGACACAAGTGTCGGGAGGAGCGACGTTAAGGATGTTCTGGAGGTACAATGGGAGACAAAAGTACAAGAAATTCGAAATCCATCAATATATTGGCAAATGAAAGCCATTCATGAGTATATTTTGCATGAAGCTTTTGCGAATACTGTACCCTCTGTAACTATATTCAGTGGTCTACACTTGTCGCGTTTCCATGCTAGTAAGAGACAACACGATAAATTTGACGTTTTGTAACAGTTTATAATTTTTTTGCTCTGTAACCGTTTAGTGAATCCTAATAAATTTTGAACATAATTAATTATATAATTTTTACTACATATAAAAAAGAAACTGAAGTTTCTAGTTGCGTTTTTTCAAGGTTTAAATAGAGTTTGAAGTGGAATTTTATGAATTCTCCATAAGAAGACGTGTTAAAATGTGCAAACTTTAAGTTGCTATAATTCTTAAACGGTGCAGTGAATCGAACCCAAACTTTGGTAATTGCATTAATTTAGTAAGAATTATATCTTGCCAAATTTTCAAAAATTTTGTTGCGTTTTTATGTACCTCCAGAACATCCTTAATACACTAATTGATGACATTTTAGTATCTTGCGAGAAAGTCGTTCAACGATTTGTCCATCTTGTGGACAATGTCGAAACTAGGCCTTCTCGAACTTTTTTGTAGTTTTATCGCCAAGTATGATAATAATTTCTTATTTATCATGTCTACAAAATTGCTAGTTAGTGTATAATTTGATCGAACCGGTGCGCCGCGAACATAACCCCAAATTTATTTGAAAAATGTACGATCGAGAATAATTTCTTATTTACTAAATCATTATGACTAAAATCATTTTCTACTTGAAGATCGAAGGCACCGCTTTGCAACAATGTTTAAAAACTTGTTGAAGGATTTTTTCTCCCCGTTTTATTAAACTTTGAACGACAGGCCTGTTGCTATGGTGTTATGAAGGTATGTTGTTGTGATTCCAAAAGGTGCAAAAATGTTTTCGAAAAAATTGACGAAGGGCTCCGAGAGTAGAGGTTTCAAGCTTTAAAATGAGCCCGTAATGGTTGGTGTACAATTTTTTACCACAGAGTTACAATAATTTTAAAATCCAAGTCGAAAATTCAGTGCACCTGTAATTTTGCAGCTCACTGTCCGGTTATTTTTAATATTTGTTTTTCATATGTTAACCAAATGTAGAATTGCAATCAACATGAAATCGCCGACGATGGTTGCGTTCTATGTAATCACAGTGACCTGCATTCGCAATAAGTAAATGTTTGCAAAATTAATCAATGTTTGCACCCAAATTTCTGTAGCAATCCAAAATTTGTACAGTGTTATACAGTGCGAAATAAATGTTTATCTTATTTTAACGTTCATAAAACAATGTAGCAAAACTGGGAATTCCCACGGAGATCTACAGTTCGTATATGTTACAAATTACAATCGATTCTACACATCGATTCGGGTAACGGTACTTTGTATTCAATGAATAAATTACAATCGATCAATTACAGTAAATTATTTACATGCGACGCTGGTACTTGATAAATTCGACGCCTAGCTTGCCTGTCCGCGTTGATTAATGCGTTTTACGCGTACATCTACCACTCACATTTATTCTATGTATATACAAACACACACGTGCATTTACCTGTACACACGTACGTTCATACGTACAGCGCGAGAGAGTGATCGAATTATTATACCCACTTATAATAGAATAATTAATTTTTAAATGAAAGTCTAGCTACATTAAATTTTTATTATTTCTGTAAAGTACGAGGGTCATTCAATAAGTAAAGAGACAAATTCTATAATTTTAAAACTATTCAAGGAATGTGTACAATCTTTTCAGGGGTGTTAGTTGGCAACCTTGGGATATGCTCTGATCAGCTGTTTCATCATTGTATGTCGACATAACCTCAAAATTTTCAATTCACCATGGCAAGTCCACTAGAAGATTGCACCTTAGAAGAGCAGCGCTCAGTCATTAGATTTTTAGTCGCAGAAGGTGTAGAACCAAGTGAAATTTTTTCTAGAATGTTAATACAGTACGGTAAAAGTTGTATGAACCGTGCGAATTTTTACAAGTGGGTTGATCGGTTTAAAAGTGGCCGAACAAGTGTAGGTGATGAACCCTGATGTGGACGTCCAGTGGAAGGTCCCTCGGTGCAAAAGTGGCTTCGGGGTAAATCGGAAGAATGCTTCGCCAAGGGAATTAGGAAGCTGCGAGAAAGATGGGACAAGTGCATAACTGTGGGGGGTGATTATGTTGAAAAATAGCCTTAATTTTGAAAGATTGAAATAAACCGTTTTTGAGCTATAGCCATTTGTCTCCTTACTTATTGAATGACCCTCGTATTTTGCAGGCTGCAATCAAATATTTCGCACGCCATTTACCAGAAATGAATTTCTTATGTATTTCTAATTTAAAAAATATAAAGGGTGTCTTAACAAAATGGGATGCCTTATTTCATACTGCAGAGAAAGATTATTTTTGAGACAGTATAATTTTGTTTTAGAAAATTGTTTACAACAGTTAATGTACTTTTAAATATTCGTACTATCGTAATATCGTAGAATACACCATAAAAATAATAACAATTCAGTGCAGCTGGATTTTTCGTTAAAAATGTATTATTTCAATTTAAAGTCGATTTATGCAGGTGGCTTTAATAATTTGGACACCTAGTGTACTCATGCAATCTCGTCTCTCTTTGCGGTTAGGCGAACAATTTTCTATCGTTTCTGATAGACTATTCAATTCGATTCGGTTCCTCGATCGTGCACGAGTGAAACCTTTCGTTTGCGTTCTCTCTTCATTGAACCTGTTCAGCTTGTTCAATAGTAGGGTAACTGCACCAGATGAATAAACGGGCACCAGTAAATGAACGCTTTTGTATATTTCAACAAATTTTAAGCCACACGGCGTACTAGCGATAATGACTCTTAGGCGAATGGAATATATGACTCTTTTTCGTAGCTGTATTCCTATTGGTTTATATTGGCCACGTGACCATTAGTTTCTAAGATGGCCTATTTTCACCAAGTGCGTTGAGTGTGTGCAACAGAGCTAAAACTAGTAAGGTATGTATACACGACCTTTTCTTTTACACATGAGTTTTTATACTTTTCTTTTACACATGAGATAAAAGTTACTAACAATATAGATGTACGAGAGTTAAATATTGAATATAAATCACAAAAATAGCTATAAAATGAATATTTCGTTAAAAATTCGTTGTGTTTATTCACTGGTCCACGATATTACTCGTAGCCCAGTAAATGAACAGAGTGTCCATTATAGTGTTTTTTATTATTGAGCAGATTATATTAAAAGAGGAAAGAAAACAATGCAGAAAAAGAAAAGCGGAAGAGAAAAAGAAAGCACGGGTGACATTACCGAAAAAGAAACAGAGAAAAATTCCTAATTCCAGTTCTAAAGAAAGTGATTCTGACAGCGAACATCACGAAACTCAGGAAGACAAAAAAATTCAGAATCCGGAAAATCAAACCCAATACGAAGTAAATGATTTCGTTATTGTGAGATACAACAAGAAATACTTTCCTGGCAAAATAATCGATGAAGAAGACGAAGAGTATGAAGTGACAACAATGGTAGAATGTGAAAAAGGAAAGGTATGGAAATGGCCAGAGATTCCAGATACGGTTTGGCACAAGAGACAGGATGTTTTAACAAAGATAACGGAGCCAAAGAAAATTAATTCTAGGGGATTTTTTGTGATTAAAGTGTTAAATAAATAGGAGAATATTGTTTAATAATTTTGTTCATTCATTGGACCATCATTGTTCAATTACTAGAATGTTCATCGACTGGTATTTTCTATATTTTTTATTTAACGTTTAATAAAGACAAATAATAATAATTTCATTTTATTTGTGTTCATTTATTTTTGACAAATGAAGTATAGGGAGCCATTTGACATATATGAGATTCCTTTAATTCACATATTTTTTTTTTAAATACAATATTTTCCTGAACAATTTCTTAAATGTTCATTCACTGGTGCAGTTACCCTCATTTCATTAAAATGAATTCATACACTACGTTTCACGTGATCAATACTCGACATTTTTATACTCAAGGTTATTCGAAGGTCGTTATGATTAAACTGCGGATTTTGATGCGTTTATAACAAAAAATTAGTATGATCAAATGCAAACAGTAGATTCGAATTCTTTAAATGTATTATTTGCATTTTCTCCATCTTATTACAATGATCGCAAAAATACATGAAAGCTTATGTAGCTCCTATCGTTTGAAAATACTTCAGACCATTTTTCTTTTTTAATTGATGTGTTCGACGTCGCATCGAGTACTAGTTTATCAGTTATCAGGTTATCGGAGACAATTTTTATTTTGCATAAAAATCCGCGATGTTGTTGTAACGTGCTATTGAAAATATATGGATTAAAATGTCGTGCTCACGATGTTTGAGGCGCGAGTGAGAATTGTAAAAAATTACCTTGATTTTACGAAACTTTACAAAATCGATGTAGCAAATTTTGTAGTAGATTGAAAGCTAATTAATTCTTGTTTGATACATTCTTCTGGCCTACTATCGAAACTGTCTGACGCGTTGTGGGGAAATTAATTTTCTCCACGATCTCGTGGAAAATTATTTTGTAGAGGTGTACGAAGAATTGTGCGCGTCTGTATTATGCGTATATATGATGAGGTAGTTAACGCGTTGAAATGTGCGAATGTGGTTTGTGATTTTCCACTGACGTGTCGCAAACCGGGGAGAGCAGATAAAAGTGTGTGCAGAGGCTGTCGAGCTGTTGTCGTTGACAGGTGCGAACTTTTCTACTAGATAGACCAACAAACATTTCTCCGTCGAGTGGCTTTATCTTTGAACAATTATTTATTGTCTGCCCCGGTGCGATAACCGTTGATAAGCTGCTCCCAGCTTGTTAGGTTGCCTGGCCGTGATTAATATCACCGATGGTAACGGATATTGTTAAGTTACAAAGTCGTGATGAAATAATTCTAAGCAGGTAACTCAGTTGTAATTTCCTCCGTTAGAAATGTAAGTCTACTATAATTTTATCGTAATTCAATTTTACAATAATTATATTGTAATTTAATTTAAACGTTAATTGGGGATTCTTGATGGGGTTTGGAATCGTTTCGAAATTCAAGAATATTTAGAAATACAGTGCCCGAAATTTCCATAAAGCCACCTATATTTCGACGTATTTTTTTTTTAAATATGTCAAGTTTACTACTTTTTCTCATCTACAATTATATTTAGTTGATGCTAATCGTAAATCTTCGAGTATCTGCTCGGAAATGTTCACCTTTCGGGTGTGTATACATTTTTTGCTGCACGAAGCGAAGCATAAGTGCGAAATTTCAATAAAGCCACTTAGTTTGTGCTTAGAATTCTGAGTGAATAAGTCCCGCTAGGTACAATAGAAGAAGTGTAACTACAATTGAAGAGTAAGGAGTTGCGTAAAAATAGATCTGTAAATTTATTGAAATCGTAAAATGTTATATTTTAATTTCTCATTAGTAAACTGCCACGAGGACAATTGTTGAACAGTGGAGAAAAGGCATCCATTGATGCTTATAGGGATATGGGATGTTCTAATCGCATAAGTGCAAAAAAATTAATCGATCACGTACCGTTGTAAATAATTACGTCAATTTGGGAAAAGATTACGGCAAAAACCTCCCCAAAGGGCGAAATCAAATGCTGAGCAAGAGACAGCATTCGTTGTTAATGACATCTGCATCAAAAGAATTGAGAAGTGCAGCACAACTTCGCGTTGAATTGGAATTGTCAGTAACTACGAGACGCGTACAGCAAATTTTAAAAAGTTCCAACCGATTTCACTGGACAAAAATGGTGCGGAAACTAGCACTCAAAGCAGAACATAAATAGGCTCGTCTTGATTTTGCAAAAACACACATGTCCTGGTCCAAAGAATGGGAATTTGTTAATTTTTATGATGAAAAGAAATTCAATTTAAACGGGCCAGATGGTTTTAAATATTAATGGCACGATTTAAGGAAATAAAAAGACATAACAATGAGTCGCAACTTTGGTGGTGGTACATTAATGATCTGGGCTGCAGTTAGAGCTGACGCCAAGACACCAATCTGTCGCATTACTCCTAAAATGAATTCTGAAAAATATACAGAATTATTAGACACAATTTGAATACCATTTATTGAAGATATTAGACACGATAACTTCATTTATTAGCACGAAAGCGCTGCCATCCACACATCAAATTACATGAAGCAGTGGTTAGGTCAAAAGAATATCAGGGTTTTGACATGGCCAGTTCATTCCCCAGATTTAAACCCAATAGAAAATCTTCGGGGGATACTCGCAAGGGAAGTTTATGGCAATTGCGAGCTACACAGTACTATTAATGAATTATGGAAAGCGGTGAACGAAGCATGAGCATCTATTCAAGAAGACACACTTCAAAGTTTGATTTCGTCAATGCCCCATCGTGTTTTCGAAGATATTCGAAGAAATGGTAGTTCTACTAATTATTAATATACAAATAAGAAAGAACTTATTGTTCATTTTGAACCTACTTATTTAAAAAATATGTGGCTTTATAGAAATTTCGCAGTTTATTTTATGTAAAATTATATATTTACGTTTATTTTTTAAAATAAATATTATTTCTATTATTTCAATCGATATATATGTGTTTTTGATACGCCTAAAATGAAATCATACTCAAATTGATCATAAGTACAGAATAATTATAAGATATTACCAAAAAACGTGGTGGCTTTATGGAAATTTCGGGCACTGTATTATCATTACTTCTCTTGTTATAAGTCTACGAGTGTCCCGAGTGGACGATATCTAGTTGCTCTCGACTGCTGCGGAGCCAGGAAAGTGCCCCACGGTGTAATTCGTGTCCATTATTCTATTTATGTTCCGCAGTATCGTAGTTAATGATTTAATGAGTAATAGTTTCCAGAAAATTGATTTTATCGGTTCAGTTTTATTTTCGCACTGTATAAAGTGCCCCGAGTGGACGTGGTCTAGGTCTAAGTGCTCTTGATCGCTGCGGAGCGAGGAGAACGCTCCAACGAGCAAAATTTCTTTATGGTAAATCTGTACACTGCATTTTTCCAGATTTGATTCTGGGAATCACAATAAGTCACTATTTCACATTTTTCCAAAATTAATTAAAGTGGTCTCTCAATAAGGTTCCCAGCATGGTCACCGTCAACTCTGAACTGCCCCTGGGAGCAATTTCCCGAGCCTACAACTTTATTACCAACAACGATACATTATCTCACCCTCACCGTACAAAGTGTGCCCCGAATGGGCATGGTCCCGTCGCTCCCGCTCTCCACGGAGCCGCATCAGTACTCCACGGGGCAATTCATGGCCACGCCCAATCTAAAGAGCTCTAAACGGCCCCTGAGCGCAATCCAGACTCCATCTTACAAACTTCGTATCAACAACGATAGATTACTCTCGCGGTACAAAGTTAGTCCCAAGTGGGCGTGGTCCCGTCGCTCCCGCTTTCCACGGAGCCGCATCAGTACTCCACGGGGCAATTCATGGCCACGCCCAATCTAAAGAGCTCTAGACGGCCCCTGAGCGCAATCCAGACTCCATCTTATAAACTTCGTATCAACAACGATAGATTACTTTCGCGGTACAAAGAGAGTCCCAAGTGGGCGTGGTCCCGTCGCTCCCGCTTTCCACGGAGCCGCATCAGTACTCCACGGGGCAATTCATGGCCACGCCCAATCTAAAGAGCTCTAGACGGCCCCTGAGCGCAATCTAGACTCCATCTTACAAACTTCGTATCAACAACGATAGATTACTCTCGCGGTACAAAGTTAGTCCCAAGTGGGCGTGGTCCCGTTGCTCTCGTTTTCCACGGAGCTGGGTCAGTGACCCACGGGACAACTTACGGCCACGCCAGTTCTAGCCTGTCTTCGAAACAGACGCGTCATCACGGCGAGTCCATGCAGCTCGCCACTGATTCGCTCAGCGCCGCGGTAGGCGTGGCATACGTCACGAGCGTCTCCGAAGCGGTGGGGAGGCCACGCCTCCTGCGTCAGAGGAAGCTCGCCGAGTCGACGAGATCTCTGCCCCGACGATTGCGTCGTCGGGACGACGGCCCTATCTATCGCTGCGGGTTGCAATGATAGTTGGTGAGGCTCTTCAACACCTTGCGCATCAACTGTTGAAGACATCGGCGAAATGTGACCCCGCACATCGCGTACAGCAGGAAGTTGATGCTGAAGTTGGTATAGTACAACAGCATGAAGAACTGCTGCAGGCACCAGAGCAGGTCCGGCTTGTTCTTGTGCGCGAGTGTGAAGAAGAACACGCACAGGCGAATCACGTAGCTGGAACAGAAAGGGGGCGGGGTCTCGTGTGAAACACGCCTTATCGTTGGCTAGCGAGATCGGGTGTTATCTAACCAAAACACAATTTTTATAGATTTTTATGCGCTGAATACGAATTTGCAAGTCGTTCCTCTTTATCGCTTTCAGTTTTTAAGAAATTTTACTTTTAAAGAGAAATCGAATTTCTTAATTTTGGAAACTTTTTGTGCGCTAATTGGCGAAAGTGTACGGGTGGTTCTTGTGTAGAATGATTTTATAAGCAGACCCTACACGGTCAATCGGAATGACAGTCACGTCGAAGATTGACATTCGGATTGATCGTGAAAGATTAATACTGACGGACTGATGAAATGGACTGACGGATTTCCAGATATTTGGAAATCCGAGCTTTAATCACGGGAAGCTCGGATAAATAAATAAATAAATTATATACTCATATAATATTAATTTTAAATAAATTTATTATTTTATTTATGTCCTTTAATATTAGGGTCATTCCATGCAAGTCGATTTTGTTCTAAATGAAATTTGTTGTAGTCCATGTGAAATTAGGGGGGGTTTAAGTCATCATTCTGCCGGTTTCGAATTTTTTTAGAAATGGCAGGCCTTCAAAGTTTTCAATTTTTGCCCATTTTGGCGAAACCAGGCCTCACTTACGAATTTTTATCTCAGGAACTGTTTGTCCGATTGAGCTACATTTTATTTTGTTTTATTCGGAAAGGATTGTGCTATTTCAGAATAATTTTTTCAACCTCGAAAATCAACTTTATAATGTCGAAAAATTTAAACAAATTCTTTTTTTACGTTTTTTTCGATGAGGGTCCAGAGTGATTTAAATTTTGAAAAAAATATGGTTATATTCCTCGAAGTTTCCCCTTTAAAATGAGCCCTTGAAAAAGATGGAGCTACAAAAATTAGAGTCGCAATTAGCTGGTAAAGGACGTCGCACAGTGGAACTTTTCGTCCATTTCGGAGACAAAATCAAAGAACTTCCGATAGAAATGAGATAGAAAGCTGAAATTTTTTTTAATTACAGCTGAGACTTCACAGAATATGGGAAAAATAGGGAGATTATGGTACGAACATTTTTTAACCTTGAAAAAAATCGTCAAACTTGCACAATGTCACGAAAATTGTGGTTTTTGCAATACCACGGGTAGAAAAAATTTTTTTTGCAACATGCCATACATCATTTCCTGTAGATTTTTTCATGCTGAATTCAAATCTGGTCTCAAAATTTGTCTACGACTTCAGGATTTTACAAGGAATCGATTTTTGTGAACGAATTGTTCAACGATTTTTTTTAAGGTTAAAAAATGTTCGTACCATAATCTCCCTATTTTTCCCATATTCTGTGAAGTCTCAGCTGCAATTAAAAAAAATTTCAGCTCTCTATCTCATTTATATCGGAAGTTCTTTGATTTTGTCTCCGAAATGGACGAGAAGTTCCACTGTGCGTCGTCTCTACCTGAAATAGGGATACAAGGCGTCCTTTACCAGCACATTGTGACGCTAATTTTTGTAGCTCCATCTTTTTCAAGGCCACATTTTAAAGGGGAAACTTCAAGGAATATAACCATATTTTTTCAAAATTTAAATCACTCTGGCCCCTCATCGGAAAAAACGTAAGAAAAGAATTTGTTTAAATTTTTCGACATTATAAAGTTGATTTTCGAGGTTGAAAAAATTATTCTGTAATAGCACAATCCTTTCCGAATAAAACAAAATAAAATGTAGCTCAATCGGACAAACAGTTCTTGAGATAAAAATTTGTAAGTGAGGCCTGGTTTCGCCAAAATGGGCAAAAATTGGAAACTTTGAAGGCCTGTCATTTCTAAAAAAATTCGAAACCGGCAGAATGATGACTTAAACCCCCCCTAATTTTACATGGACTACAACATAATTCATTTAGAACAAAATCGACGATGGTGCCGGCAGAAAGTGATCGATTTGGCATGGAATGACCCATTAAATAAATATCAGTCTGACTGATAGGTGTATGTAGGGTCCTTCGTGATTGAAGCAGGTTGAAGTCAGGATCAGTCAGGATTGACAGTCTGACTATTCAATCTGACTGTCATTCCTGATTGATCTTTCGATAGGGGCCGCTATAGACTTTTCTGAATACAATTATTAATTTCTGTAAGGTTGTTTTGAATATTTTTTAATTTTGTCTGAAGGTAGCAAGACGCTTTTACTGTATCAATTTTCTCGGACATTTTGCAACTTTATGAACTGTTTCTGCTTCTACTGTAAAAGTTACGTGGATCTATGAAATTCAGAAACACCTTTTTCCAACAATAGTAGACTTTTTGTGGATATTTGAATATGTTGAAGTTATGTGCGAAGGTAGCAAGACGCTTTTACCGCGTCAATTTTCTCGGGTACTTTGCAACTGTATGAATGTTTCTACTTCAATTGTAAAAGTTGAGTGAATGATATGAAATTCAGAAACATCTTTTCCCAACAATTTCCGGGGAAGTTAAACTCTAAAAGAAAACTCGTGGATCGAGTTCAAAGCGAAGTATCGAGGCAGACGTTTTCCCTAGGATACGATATTTCTTATGGTCTCATAAATCAACGAAGTTTTATCAAAAATCAAAAAGACCACGGTTAAAACGAACGCTGGAATAAAGTGGTTCGTATTTCTCAAACGAAACTCACTCGCAGAACAGTTTCAGAAAAGTTTCAGAAGATGACGTCCGACTAATGGTCGATCGATACTACTCGCGAGACATCGAAAGTTCCGAGACAATGCACAGAGGAAGATTGCGAGCTGGACTAATACCGAAGATGCCAACTCCTCTCCAGCATACACTGCTATTTAATTTAATCCTCTCCCCTTCGAGCACGCTATTCTGATTCGCGAACATTCTCCCGATTAAATATTATCCCGTTGTCTTCAACGAATTCTGCGTTCTTCCGCTTTTATCGCTGAACAAACATAATCTGGGGATGAGAGTAACGAGATTGCGAATTTTCCGTTTACGGGAAATGCGAATGTGTGAGAACAGAGGAAAAATTGAATGCATTTAAGAGTATTATTTCCGACCGAATAAAAGTTGTCCTTTCCTTTGCAATTTTTCTGATGCTCTCTGGAATGGATTCCCCATTCTTCCGTTTTTATCGCTGAACGAACATAAGCTGCGGATGGTAGTAACGTGTCTGCGAATTTGATGTGTTCATGAAAAATGTGACAAGATTGAATAAAAATTGTCTTTGTGTGCAATTTTTCTTTTAAAGAAATTGTACCATCTTCAGTTCCTATTGTTAAGCAAACAAAATCTGGTGACGATTAGACTGCGGATTTGTAATAGAAAATAAAAATT
Source organism: Lasioglossum pauxillum (assembly GCA_933228785.1). Lineage (NCBI taxonomy): Eukaryota > Metazoa > Arthropoda > Insecta > Hymenoptera > Halictidae > Lasioglossum > Lasioglossum pauxillum. Next base: position 38,789,723 of record OW121705.1, on the reverse strand, counting down.
GTTACTTTTCTTACTGATTGTGATAAGCTAAAAGGAATGCAACAGAATATTTCAATTCTTCAATCGTTTTTACTGTTCTGCATTTGGTTTGTTAATTTTTATAATGCATTTATTATGCAGCAAATGAACGCATAAAATCCGCAGTCTACATATTATAGTGATAACAATAAGTAACCTGAAAGCAGTGTAGGGCAATAATCAACTAATAATTAAACGTGACTAATAACTTTTTGAATGTTAGTCATAGTAAAATAGTCATTAGTCAAAACTTTTTGATTGTGATGACTGATTAAACTGCTTAATAATATTAATGTATGTTAATCGGACAATAGTGACTGATGACTAAAGATTGATGACTGATCATCAACTACTAATTAACTAATAAGCATAAGTTATCACTGATAACTACATGGCAAATAGTTAGTCACAGCTCTAAGTAATCGTTAGCTACTGCTTATTAGTTAATTAGTAGTTGATGATCAGTCATCAATCTTTAGCTATCAGTCACTATTGTGCGATTAACATACATTAATATTATTAATCAGTTTAATCTTTCATCACAATCAAAAAGTTTTGACTACTGACGATTTTGCTATGACTAACATTCAAAAAGACTATTAGTCCTTTAATTACTTTTAATTATTAATTAGTTGATTATTGCCCTACTCTGCTTGAAAGGGAACAGCGACATCACCTTGGTAAATTGAGGAGGATGAAAACGGTGCTTATCAACAGCAACGTCTTCGTGTTTCCCTGTTGAGTTTTCGTCGACACGAGATTCCGCGACGACGACTTGGCGTCTGAAAAAGAACAGAAAAAAGGATCATTGAGTAATGAAAAGATTACATTGTTTAATAAGAATTAAAGCGAACGCATCCCTGAAAATCAATTTTAGTTGTCGATTCAAATAAATTATTCAGGGAGGAAAAAGGAATTTCTAAATCACTGAAGCATGCATTTTTTCTTTAAAAATCGATGTGAACGTATCGTTTAAAGCAGAGCTGTTTAGCGTCTGCCCATACGGCAGCGATTTTCTTGCCCTGAGCGTATACGGAACGGCGGGACTGAGTGAAATATAGAATAGTGAAATAGATTGAGTGAAATCGAATGAGCATCGGACGATCGGCACATACAGTAGCGGACAAAAGTTTAAGACCGCTCTAAAGAAGACGATAACTTTTTTAATATTGTACTATACGATTTGAACTTTTTTGGGAAGCTAGAGCAATTAGTTTACTAAAGGGTGTGAAAAGAAATTTTGTCAAAAATTGCAATTGATCGGAATTGTGGAAAAAATACTAAAAGTTGAATTTTTAACTTTTTTATGTGGGCCTGTATTGAAAATTTAAAAAATACGTTTTGTAGATCTGTGTCACTTAAACATATTCTGAAAATTTCGTCAAAATCGGTCGACGTTGCAATGAGCTACAAACATTTAAAGATGGTAAAAATTGCAGATTTTCAAGATTTTCGGCAATAAATCGTGAAAATCTGCAATTTTTACCATCTTTAAACATTTGTAGCTCATTGCAACGTCGACCGATTTTAATGAAATTTTCGGAATATGTTTAATTGACACAGATCTACAAAACGTATTTTTTAAATTTTCAATACAGGCCCACATAAAAAAGTTAAAAATTCAAATTTTAGTATTTTTTCCACAAATCCGATCAATTGCAATTTTTGACAAAATTTCTTTTCACATCCTTTAGTAAACTAATTGCTCTAGCTTCCCAAAAAAGTTCAAATCGTATAGTACAATATTAAAAAAGTTAAGGAAGATTGTTTTACGATCGCAATTATTTAAATAAGAAATTTGTTCTCGGCGCGAGGTTCGATCAATTACTATACACTAAACTAATATTTGTAATACTTCTGTGGACTACGACGAAACACCACCTTCAGTTCCTCCAATAGAATCACACAATGATAGCTAAGCCGTAGTCCACAGAAGTATTACAAATATTAGTGTAGTGTATAGTAATTGATCGAACCTCGCGCCGAGAACAAATTTCTTATTAAAAAAGTTATCGTCTTCTTTAGAGCGGTCTTAAACTTCTGTCCGCTACTGTATGTATAGTGGTAACACGTGCGAGTGCACGGCTGTGCAACTGCCCACAGTGGGACAAACCGATAAATTCTGTGTCAAAATCAGAGAACTTTCGATAGAAATAAGATAGAGGCATGATTTTTTAAAAATTAAGTAAATTAAGTAAAGGGTAAAAAATAATATAATAGTATATAAGATCCGAGCACATGGTACCTTATGGACCATACATATAAACTCGTAGAGGGTAAGGCAGGGATAGAGTATGTGTACTGGAAAACTGAGAATCCAGTGAAGCAAAGATAGCTGGAACATGTGACGTCACAAGATAATTCCTAAGATATCCTGTCTATTCTTCCCGCGTACTGTGTACACCAGGGGTGGCCAATCTTTTGCATACTATGCGCAAAATTTTTTCACGTGCGAGTTCAGGTGCGCCATACAACTCAAGCACTTTTTCTACCTTCTTATGTTCGTTATATAGTGGTAGGATCTGCTTTAGTTAGGGAAGGAAAAGGGATAACTCAATCGCGCCACTAAATTAATTAACTTACGCCAGTTGAAAAGACATACGTTCATTGGAGCACTAATCTACAATAGTGAGAAATGATTTTTTGGACGATAGGGCGATCACTGTCTTGAACACCGCAATTCCCATACTATAATTGTAAACTGTCAAAAAATTGCGACGAATTGATGAGTAAGAAGGCTGAATAAATTCAACTGAGAGCTCTCAGGTGTTGAAAATATGAAGATGGAATCAGTTATGGCGTCCACTTCAAAAGAATAAATATAAACGCAAGGATCCAATGCGCCACTTGTAATCATCCAATGCGCCACGTTTGGCGCATACGCCACAGGTTGGCCACCCCTGGTGTACACGGTGCGGCGCACAGTGGGCTAAACCGACGAAATCAAAGAACTGTGTCAAAATCAAAGAACTTTCGATAGAAATGCGAATTTTTTTAAAATGAAAGTTGAAACTTTGCAGAATATGGAATAATTATGGAGATTGTGGTACGAACGTTTTTTAACCTTGAAAAAAATCGTTAAACTTGCACAATTTCAAGAAAATTGTGGTTTATCCAATAACACGCGCGGAAAAACCTGTTTTTTGACATGCTATACATAATTTCAGGATTTTGCAAAAAATCGATTTTTGTGAACAAAACTAATGAAATCATTTTTTCGTTGAAATGTATTGGTAACCCACTAGTTTGAAGGTATATTGTATTCTCATATATAAAACACATTAAAAATAATCATAATGAAGTATTTGAACGTTGACTTGACGTGTGTCACTTGACGAACGATCACTTGACGTATCTCGCTGCTATTGTCGCTGGAACTCCTTGTAGGCTATGTGTGTGACTGTAATATAATTTAAATTAGATATCTATTTTCCATAATTATATTTTCATTTATACAGAATTTTTTACACGAATTTTTTAACTACTGGTGATACCTTATTTTTTAAATTTTATCACCACTAGTTAAAATATTCGTTGATGAGAAGTAAGTTAAAATGATGAAATACTTACCTTACTTCCTGTGTAAATGAAAATATAATTATGGAAAATAGATATCTAATTTAAATTACATTACGTCAAGTGATCGTTCGTCAAGTGACACACGTCAAGTAAACGTTCAAATACTTCATTATGATTATCTTTAATGTGTTTCATATATGAGAGTACAATATGTCTTTAAACTAGTGGGTTACCAATTCATATCAACGAAAAATGATTTCATTAGTTTTGTTCGCAAAAATCGATTGCATAAACCACAATTTTCTTGAAATTCTGCAAGTTAAACGAATTTTCTCAAGGTTAAAAAACGTTCGTACCATAAACTCTCTATTTTTCCCAAATTCTGCAATGTTTCAGCATTAATTTAAGAAAAAATCATCGCTCATTTCTATCGAAAGTTCTTTGATTTTGACACAGAATTCATCGGTTTGTCCCACTGTGCGGCCTACCCCCGCTCTTCTAAGTCGCTTGCCCGTAGCTTTGCCAGTATCTGTGTCCACTGGCATCGATTTGCGCCCTTGCCCGTGAATAGACATGTTGAGCAGAGCTCTGGTCTAAAGGTTCATTAAGTTACGTCAAATTATGTTCATTTGGTACGAAACGTGGGAATCACTGACCAGAAGGAATCGTTGAATAACAAACCCATCCCCCAATGATCCCTTAATGGATCGTCTCCAATATTTTTAGATCTACGGTGATCTTAATTGACAATACTTAGAGACTTAGCAGAATTCACGTACTCTGCTACGTATTATTATATTATTTAATATTGAACTGTGACGGGGGGGATTGCGCGCCAATAATGAGAGTAATTTGCACGTGTGACATTAATAGCCTTTATGCATTCATGATGTCGGTTATAATTCATGTCAATTAATGTCACTCCGCTGGAATTAATGCGCACACCTACCTACAATGTGTCCAATTAATCCACCCCTATAAAAGATGCAATTACACATATCACTCTTCGTTTAAATTTCTTTCAACTTCGTTCACGGCAAGTAAAACTATCCGATGAAATACTGACAATAACAAAATTCATATTAAAATAGTGCTTGACTGCGTCTAGCGCTCCAATCCAAGTATCTCAACGAAACTTTTCGTCGAAAGTTTCCAGACAATGGCTCGAACCCAATAAGAACAGGATCGATTTCTACAAGTTTCATTAATCCTGCTGGCTTCTGAAGCGGGTGGAAGCATTTGTCACGAAACGAACTGAATTGAAATGGTACTCGGTGGTGTGTTCGGTGACTGAATGGCTTTTGCATTGTGAGAGTTGGGGCTAGGAGTATCGTGGGCGTGAGGGTGTCGCAGGGCTGAGCATATCATGGCGGTGACAGTGTCACAGGGCTGAGAATGTCATACGGATTAGAGTTACGTAGTGTAGCGAGTGTGAAGGGGATGAGATTTACACAATGCTCACAGGCCTGAGAGTAAGGTGAAGTGCCCTATGCCTGGACAGCATGTTTTTCTATTTTAAATTTTATCACTTTAAATAAACAAAACAATTTCTTAAGAGTTTTAACATACAGTTCAGAGTTTGTAAAGTAATTTAAAATAAAAAAATCATTGTTTAGGTTAATATCTTAATTGTATTAACAAGAATAATTCAAAGCTATAGTTGGACATGTTAAATCCAATCTAAGCTAGTACCTGGACAGGAGTAAAGCCTATATCGGGACAAATTCAATTTACGAGTTGATCGAGCGAACATAACCTAAAACGTTGGTTGGTGGCGCTGTTGCGCATGACGAATAGAAGATGCTTTGCATAATATGTAGTATTCTTATCATAGATTATAGTATTGTATTATTTAACCAAATATATATTTCTTTTCATTTACTGTTTTAATAAAACTTGTCATAATACAACTTTTAAGGTTAGGTAGTAATACTGATGGATTTAAGATGTAAACATAAAGTATTATTAACGTCATAACCGGAATACATTTTCTACATTCGTTATTCAAGCTAATAGAAGACTAATTATACGTACATGTAGTTAAATAATTTGCATACAATGCGTTGATTTTATTCGCAAACACGTGTCCGGCTTCAGGCGTAAGCACATTGCGTATAAGCTTAGAGTGGGACAGCTACCGTCATCGCGTCCCAGTATGGAGTACTTATATTTGAAAACAGTCCTAATCTTGGACATCTAATATTTGGATTAATAATTATTATTTACGTTACGTTTGATTGCCAATTTATTTTAAAATATCAATATTATTATGCGTGATAATTATTGTTTGTCTAAGGGCTTAAATTATATCTTTTTTTCTAACAAAAGTTCGAACTATAAATGCACATGATTCGCATGTAAATAGACTATTTTGTATACCGTTTTCAGATGAACTTTGAATTCATTTTTAAATTTCAATTGATGTCTTAATGAAATAATATTCACACCTACTTGTAGCTAAGGCCTCAGAATATATAATATAATTATTTAATCTCTTAATTACTGATTTTACTATGAAAATTCAATTGTCCAGATTTAGGTATCACTTCTGGACTGTCCAGACTTAGGGCACTTCTCCTTAGCACAGTGCTGAAAGTGTGGCGAGAGTGTGGTGACGTCACGTAGAGGCAGTAAGTTCACTTACGTATACAGCGGCCGGCAATTTCAGGCAGCTGACTAGCATTGCGCGGCGTCGACGGCGGCGCGGAGTTCGTCTGGTGACGGGAATGATGCGAATGATTCTTTGACGAGTTGAATGACTGCTGCGAGGGCAGCCTGCGACCTCCAGGCATCGGTCCCAGATTGATGCCGCCGGCGCCGTTATTGCTGCTGCTGGCACTCTGGAAATTAAGCCGGAAATTCGATATATTAGAGAGAGATGTGAAAATCAATCCTATTTTCTTTTTCGATGGAATGATATCAGGTGGTTGCAGAAGTTCGTGATTTTCATAGATATCGCAAACCGTACTGCACGGCGGAATGTAAAAAGGAAAGATTATACAGGGTGTTTACCTACAGGTGGGAGAAAATTTAAGGGGTGGTTCTCAACGATAATATAAGACGAAAATGAAGAATAAAACAATTGCGATTTCGGCCTCGTTATTAAGTTATTAACAGTTAAAAATTTGCCCAAAAAGCGGCAACTTTTCAACAGTGGTGCACGTTGCGTACGTCACACAGGCGCGCGACAGTCTCGTATCAAGTGACAAACGCATGCATACCTTGGTTCTCATTTGGGGCCCCAGCGAGGTGAAAATGTTTAAAAAAATCGTTAGACGACATTGAACCTACCCACTCGTTAAAATCCACAAGGGCATTTCTAATATCCGCCCTATAGAATTATCGAGTAGAAGGCGTCATCTCACAAAAAATTATCAAAATCGAAGTCGGACACTTGGGGTCCTACCCTTGTCAGGGGTTCTTAAACTTATGTAGTCCGGGGCCCCTTCTTAAACAACATTTTTCTTACGGACCCAATCCCAACCCTAGGCAATTTTCTTCTTCATGTAGGATTTTTATTAAATGAGTTATTTGAATAAAAACGAAAAGTTGAGGGATGTGAAGTTAATGTCAAAATTGTTTCGCGGACCACCAGGGGTTCTCTGATATAACTGATTAATAAAGCTGTATTCTTTAAAATTTAACCATTGAATTTTATTTTCAAATCGGGCACGAACTTACGCAATCATCGAATACAGATATTTCGATTTAAATAATTCTAAGATACTGTCGTTTTTCTGTAAGGGATAAAAGCGAACGTCTTAGTACGACAGTAATGATATCTTTATAATAAATTATTACAAATTATTATAATAAATTATTTAAATCGAAATATCACCTAAGCCAGGGGTCGGCAACCTTTTGAGTCGGAAGAGTCAAAAATTACAATTTACAAAATTTCAAAGTTTTTAAAGAGCCACAAAATTTTTTCTTGCCAACAATAAATAGTACTCGCATAAATAAAGTTTTTTGATAAAAAAACTAATCTATTTATTCATAAGAAAAAACATCCAAAGAGCCGCATGTGGCTCGCGAGCCGCAAGTTGCCGACCCCTGACCTAAGCGACTAATTTTTCAACATAAATATTTTCATGTTGAAATTTATGTTAAGTTAATATTTTTTATAAAGAATCTCCAACTACATCGATTGATGTATTAAGAAGTATATAATTCCATTTAAAAAAAAACGAAGTTGACCCTCATATGACAATAACGCATAAATTGCCCTATTCGTCAACATTCAATTCTTAACGGAAACATTTTTCGGTAGGGCTAACAGCAGCGAAGAAATCAAGATGTCGAAATCGGGTGAGACACCCTGTATATTCGAAGCGAATCAGACGATTTTTGTAAAAGTTGTGGAACATGACTTGCAGGAATCGACTGTGAGAAATACATTATTATCTAACTTCTGGTTAAAACAGCTTTATTTTGCAGAAAGATCGATTCATGCAAGTCACTGTGTCTTTGTCAACAGAAGCTCGACGCAATTTCCAGAGAAACGCAGATAGAAATATGTTAAACGCCATGTGCCTCACGCGAAGATAGTTCACAGCGGAGACAAGCAATGTTAATGACAATAATTAATGCTCTATTATCTCTGCTACGAATTTCGCGATTGTAATAGACTGTCACGAGCCGAACATGTTGAATATTGAATACTGCGTGTGGTTTTCAAGCGGAAACAATTTAATCTTGGTCCAATAGAGACTGCTCCAAGATGCACCGAAGTTAATGCATTATCCACGAAAACTAATATTGCCCTTAAAGTTTAATAACAACCACCTCTCAAGACGGAATGCCACCTCTCATGCTCGCCATAATAATTAGTAACGGTGTATGAACACTTTACATCACGGTAACAACGAGTCGTTTGAAGTAGTGTGGTTTGATCGTTTAATTTGTTCTTTCATGGTCTGATCAATTCTTTCAAAACATTTATTAAAAGAACATTTGTATGCTCCTGTTTAGCATAGTGCAATTACTTAGAAGTACGTTAACATGTTCATTGATACTATTTTTCTATGAGGTACAGAAATGAATTTTTATTGTGTATTAGTTCAGCTTCTTCTGGAAAAAAGTTGTCTCTCTTCCAATAATTTCAAGAATTCGAAAATTTAACGGTGCTTACTAGTTCTTATCGTAAAAGCTTTTATTAGAATTTGTGAGTGGTTCTAACAATTTACAAGCACCTTTAATAATTCGTAAATGGTTGTAATAATTTACGAGTGTCTCGCTCAATAATTCACACGTGCTTTGACCCCGTGCCTTACAATATCGAGTCAGACTCGCGATGAAGATTCTGAACAGAGTCTAATAAATATGTATGCTATTAATTCCCTCCAAATCGAAATAGAATTCTATTTTGGATTTATTAATGCACAGCTATTGGCGAACACATAGGCGTACAATAAATACAAAGTTTCTCCTTTTTTAGGAAACTAAGAATTACAAAAACTGTTTTGATCACTGAAATCGTAAACTAAATCGTAAGGCAAGGGGTTTAATTGAACAGAGTCTAACAAATATGTATGCATTTAATTCCCTCCAAATCGAAATAGAATTCTATTTTGGTTTTGCTAATTTACAGCTATTGGAGAACGCATAGGCGTACAATAGATACAAAGTTTCTCCTTTTTTAGGAAACTAAGAATTACAAAAACTGTTTTGATCACTGAAATCGTAAACTAAATCGTAAGGCAAGGGGTTTAATTGAAGAGAGTCTAACATATATGTATGCGTTTAATTCCCTCCAAATCGAAATAGAATTCTATTTTGGTTTTGTTAATGTACAGCTATTGGTGAACACATAGGCGTACAATAGATACAAAGCTTCTCCTTTTTTAGGAAACTAAGAATTACAAGAACAGTTTTAATCCCTGAAATCGTAAACTAAATCGTAAGGCAAGGGGTTTTAATTGAACAGAGTCTAATAAATATGTAAGCTATTAATTCCCTTCAAATCGAAATAGTATTCTATTTTGGTTTTGCTAATTTACAGCTATTGGTGAACACATAGGCGTACAATAGATACAAAGTTTCTCCTTTTTTAGGACACTAAGAATTACAAAAACTATTTTAATCCCTGAAATCTTAAACTAAATCGTAAGGCAAGGGGTTTTAATTGAACAGAGTCTAACAAATATATATGCTTTTAATTCCCTCCAAATCGAAATAGAATTCTATTATGGTTTTGTTAATGTACAGCTATTGGCGAACACATAGACGTACAATAGATACAAAGTTTCTCCTTTTTTAGGAAACTAAGAATTACAAAAACTGTTTTGATCACTGAAATCGTAAACTAAATCGTAAGGCAAGGAGTTTTAATTGAACAGAGTCTAATAAATATGTAAGCTATTAATTCCCTTCAAATCGAAATAGTATTCTATTTTGGTTTTGCTAATTTACAGCTATTGGTGAACACATAGGCGTACAATAGATACAAAGTTTCTCCTTTTTTAGGAAACTAAGAATTACAAAAACTGTTTTAATCACTGAAATCGTAAACTAAATCGTAAGGCGAGGGGTTTTAATTGAACAGATTCTAATAAATATGTATGCTATTAATTCCCTCCAAATCGAAATAGAATTCTATTTTGGTTTTGTTAATGTACAGCTACTGGAGAACACATAGGCGTACAATAGATACAAAGTTTCTCCTTTTTTAGGAAACTAAGAATTACAAAAACTGTTTTCATCCTTGAAATCGTAAACTAAATCGTAAGGCGAGGGGTTTTAATTGAACAGAGTCTAACAAATATGTATGCTTTTAATTCCCTCCAAATCGAAATAGAATTCTATTTTGGTTTTGCTAATTTACAGCTATTGGCGAACATATAGGCGTACAATAGATACAAAGTTTCTCCTTTTTTAGGACACTAAGAATTACAAAAACTGTTTTAATCCCTGAAATCGTAAACTAAATCGTAAGGAAGGGGTTTTAATTGAAGAGAGTCTAACAAATATGTATGCATTTAATTCCCTCCAAATCGAAATAGAATTCTATTTTGGTTTTGTTAATGTACAGCTACTGGAGAACACATAGGCGTACAATAGATACAAAGTTTCTCCTTTTTTAGGAAACTAAGAATTACAAAAACTGTTTTAATCACTGAAATCGTAAACTAAATGGTAAGGCAAGGGGTTTAATTGAACAGAGTCTAATAAATATGTATGCTATTAATTCCCTCCACATCGAAATAGAATTCTATTTTGGTTTTATTAATGCACAGCTATTGGCGAACACATAGGCGTACAATAAATACAAAGTTTCTCCTTTTTTAGGAAACTAAGAATTACAAAAACAGTTTTAATCACTGAAATCGTAAACTAAATCGTAAGGCAAGGGGTTTTAATTGAAGAGAGTCTAACAAATATGTATGCTTTTAATTCCCTTCAAATCGAAATAGAATTCTATTTTGGTTTTGCTAATTTACAGCTATTGGAGAACACATAGGCGTACAATAGATACAAAGTTTCTCCTTTTTTAGCAAACTAAGAATTACAAAAACTGTTTTGACCACTGAAATCGTAAACTAAATCGTAAGGCAAGGGGTTTAATTGAACAGAGTCTAACAAATATGTATGCATTTAATTCCCTCCAAATTGAAATAGAATTCTATTTTGGTTTTGTTAATGCACAGCTATTGGTGAACACAGAGGCGTACAATAGATAGAAAGTTTCTCCTTTTTTAGGAAACTAAGAATTACAAAAACTGTTTTGATCACTGAAATCGTAAACTAAATCGTAAGGCAAGGGGATTAATTGAACAGAGTCTAACAAATATGTATGCATTTAATTCCCTCCAAATTGAAATAGTATTCTATTTTGGTTTTGTTAATGTACAGCTATTGGCGAACACATAGGCGTACAATAGATACAAAGTTTCTCCTATTTTAGGAATCTAAGAATTACAAAAACTGTTTTAATCACTGAAATCGTAAACTAAATTGTAAGGCAAGGGATTTTAATTGAAGAGAGTCTAACAAATATGTATGCTTTTAATTCTCTTCAAATCGAAATAGAATTCTATTTTGGTTTTGCTAATTTACAGCTATTGGTGAACACATAGGCGTACAATAGATACAAAGTTTCTCCCTTTTTAGGAAACTAAGAATTTCAAAAACTGTTTTAATCACTGAAATCGTAAACTAAATCGTAAGGCGAGAGGTTTTAATTGTGAACAGATTCTAATAAATATGTATGCTATTAATTCCCTCCAAATTGAAATAGAATTCTATTTTGGTTTTGTTAATGTACAGCTACTGGAGAACACGTAGGCGTACAATAGATACAAAATTTCTCCTTTTGTAGGAAACTAAGAATTACAAGAACAGTTTTAATCACTGAAATCGTAAACTAAATCGTAAAGCAATGGCTTTTAATCGAACTTGTAAGTGCTATGAATAATTCGCAAGTGGTTTTCATTGAATTTGCAAGTGCTTCTAATAATTCTATCAGTCGCTCTAGTGGTTTGATGCATTTTGGAGTCAGCGTAGAATGGAAAGTCGGTTCGATAAAGATCGTACTGCGCGAAGGGAAGTTCGCAGTGCAGTTTCAAGAACGCGAAGCACGTTTCAACAATCGAATCCGTATGAAGATGAATGGTAGCCATTGCATAAGCCTGGGATATATTTATACTCAGCTCGAAAATAGCTGAGAGAGATCTCGTTCGCAGCCACTGGCGTTAGTCTCTCGGAAAAAAAGTCAATGAGATTGTCGAGACGTTCAATCGCTCGTACGAATCCTCATGAATACCGACCACGTTGTGTCGCCACTTTTCTTCTGCTTCTTTTTCTGCTGGAGGTATTAGCATATCTCTCAATTCGTATGATTGATACAAATTCGCCATGATCTACAGATCTATTAGATTCGAATGTATACTCGGTGTCTCATTCAAAAGTTTTTCCTGTTTTATTCGTAGATGGTAGAGGAACGAGTCTTGTGTAGAATGATACTGTAGACTCTCCCGAATCCAACGATATTTTTACCTGCAGCATTACGAATGTTTAAACATGTTCAAGAAATATTAAAGGAGGACGAAGCACGATTAATGCGGCAACTTCTTTTTAACAGTTTTCAATTCTATGCATTTCTTTCTACTTTCGCCGTAAGAACTAACTTACAAAATCTGTAGTAATAGTTGTAGCAATAATCCATTACTTGTATAATTTTTACTCAAGTAACTGCTCAATGCAAGGCATAACGCGAAAGTAATTCAGGAAGCTCTCCGTCTAGTTGACTCAGTTATCGTGTACCTACATGTAATATTGTAGAGAAAGCTTCCGAAAGTTCTTTAATATTAAACCTTGCCTGCCTCGTACTTTGTTTCTTGGACAAGTTCCAAACTGTTCTCTTTTTGGAAGTACTTATGTACAATTTGGATTGTGTTTTAATTAAAAGTTGGGCTGGAAAACGGGCCAACGCGACGGGTACGTCCAATAACATGATCGTTTATATCAATGTACGGCAATTGGCGAGCGTCAAAATGGCGAGTCAGTGACGTCGAGAAAATAGCTATTAAAGACCAGAGAGCTGACTCGTAATTCTTCTTTAGCCAAGTCATCTATCTGAGTCTCCACAAGATAAACCAGCATCCGATATCATTAACGCTTTACAAAAAATATCAGTTTATATATAGTCCACGCCAATCAATATAGAATTCGATATTATCAGATAACCGGATTAATTTTTGCCAATTCTTGCTGGTCACGACACTTAAACTTCTTAAAACGGAGAAAATAAATGATAAGAAAGTATACAGGGTGGACTAATGACTACGGTAATGAATTATAGGTTTCTCGTGAACTATTAGGTTTGGGATGAATGAAGATCAATACACTTCCTCGCAGAATTAAATAACACTGTCCGACAGCCAAAAAGTATTTCGATTCCCACTATACGATTCTTATAGAGTTTATCGCGCTGATTCCAAATCTTTTCTTAATTTTTCTCCTAGACGTACAGTTTTTGAGAAAATTGAGTTTTAAAAAAAGACATTTTTCAACTTTGAACATATATTGTGATGTTATTATAAAAGATATTGAATTGTTCTTGACAGCAAAAGATTCTGTAGACTTTCCCGAATACAGCGATATCCGATATTAATACATTATGATTGTTTAAACATATGTAAACAATGATTAAAGACGGAGAGACACCACTTTTGCACCAATTTTTGCGGATATTCTTGAATTTATCTCAAAAAATAACGGTCCAGCGGAAAATCGAACTATACCACGCGATAGAGCAGACTTTTATCTTGAGGAATCACCCTGTCAAGTTTGCGTGGTCGACGTTTTCTTCGAACCAGAAAGCAAAATATCTTCGCCCGACATGAGTTGCCGTCAGTAGCGCTCACCAATAGGATGGGCGCTCCATGTGATACGGCGCGGCGAAGGTCGCGTAGTAAGGTGAAGTATGCCTGGACAGCATGTTTTTCTATCTTAAATTTTATCACTTTAAATAAACAAAAACAATTTCTTAAGAGTTTTAACATACAGTTCAGAGTTTGTGAAGTAATTTAAGATAAAAAAATCATTGTTTAGGTTAATATCTTAATTGTATTAACAAGAATAATTCAAACCTATAGTTGGACATATTAAATCCAATCTAAGCTAGTACCTGGACAGACGTAAAGCCTATATCGGGACAAATTCAATTTACGAGTTGATCGAGCAAACATAACCTAAAACGTTGGTTGGTGGCGCTGTTGCGCATGACAAATAGAAGATGCTTTGCGTAATATGTAGTATTCTTATCATAGATTATAGTATTGTATTATTTAACCAAATATATATTTATTTTCATTTACTGTTTTAATAAAACTTGTCATAATACAACTTTTAAGGTTAGGTAGTAATACTGATAGATTTAAGATGTAAACATAAAGTATTATCAACGTCACAACCGGAATAGATTTTCTACATACGTTATTCAAGCTAATAGAAGACTAATTATTCGTACATGTAGTTAAATAATTTGCAAACAATGCGTTGATTTTATTCACAAACACGTGTCCGACTTCAGGCGTAAGCACATTGCGTATAAGCTTAGAGTGGGACAGCTACTGTCATCGCGTCCCAGTATGGAGTACTTATATTTGAAAACAGTCCTAATCTTGGAAATCTAATATTTGGATTAATAATTATTATTTACGTTAAGTTTGGTTGCCAATTTATTTTAAAATATCAATATTATTATGCGTGATAATTATTTTTTGTCTGAGGGCTTAAATTATATCTTTTTTTCTAACAAAAGTTCGAACTATAAATGCACATGATTCGCATGTAAATAGACTATTTTGTATACTGTTTTCAGATGAACTTTGAATTCATTTTTAAATTTCAATGGATGTCTTAATGAAATAATATTCACACCTACTTGTAGCTAAGGCCTCAGAATATATAATATAATTATTTAATCTCTTAATTACTGATTTATCTATGAAAATTCAATTTCCCAGATTTAGGTATCACTTTTGGACTGTTCAGACTTAGGGCACTTCACCTTATAGTTCAATTTTCCGCCGGACCCTTATTTTTTTAGATAAATTCAAAAATATCCGCAAAAATTGGTGCAAAAGTGGTGTCTCTCCATCTATAATCATCGTTTACGTATGTTTAAACAATCATAATGTATTAATATCGGACATCGCTGTATTCGGGAAAGTCTACAGAATCTTTTGCTGTAAAGAACAATCCAATATCTTTTATAATAACATCACAATATATGTTCAAAGTTGAAAAATATGTCTTTTTTTTAAACTCAATTTTCTCAAAAACTGTACGTCTAGGAGAAAAATTAAGAACAGATTCGGAATCAGCGCGATAAATACTATAAGAATCGCATAGTGGGAATCGAAATACAAAAAAAAGTTGGAATTTGTTGGACAGTGTAATGGAAGGTCATTCCATTAGAAGATAGGACCTTGAAATTTCCGAAACGCCGTTATACGTCTACCTTTTTCTTCGTATTGTTATAAACGACGGAAATATTCAAGGTGGTCATAGTTAGTTTAAGTACTTAATAAATTGTCTCGTTGTTGCAGGGAGTAATCAGTCTCGCCAATCGCCAATCGCCAATCGCCAATCGTAGTGAATTGATGTTGCAAAGTTGTAAATAGTACTTGATCGGATACCGAAGATAATACAGTTAATTCACTAATACGAATTGCGCGATTGCCCCCTACGATACGCGTAACAAAATCTCAGATTGCGCGTAGATTGATGTAGCGTAGCGCAGAAGTGACAAACCGTTGAGGGGAGGGGGTAAAAGTACAATCGTCGAGAGTTATTGTCGAGTAGCGGTATCTATTGGTTTATTTATGTTATTGTAACCGAGTGCGGTTGATAGGATCAGCCTGTACACGCAATGATATCAGCACTTTCTCTTGGGAAGACACGAGTCTGGTATTATTAAAGTGGGTGTGAAGTAATAGATAACGATATCCGACACGTGTGAGTTTGTAACTTCGAGTTGGACTGTACGAAACGAAGAAGTGCATTTTACTCCTCCATTTATTTTTTAAAGTGGAGCTGTGTATTAAATAAAGCATTTCTACTTTTATGCATATCTGTCTCTCTTCATTATTTTCTCTCAGGATTGTTTTAATCGTACGCATTCTTCTAAATTCAGTTTTTAATTGTAGCTTAACAAATGCAAAACTTGTCGACGTAATTAGAAGCTTCGAGAGATATATAGTTGTCTTTATTAAAAGTTTTCTTGTAAAAAGATCAACTCAATAAAAGAACACTTGACACAAGAACTAATTAAAAGAAGTATTTTCAAAGGAATGACTTGCGAGTTGTAAAACTGATACTCTTTTAATTAATGCTTTATTCTGGTTCTGTAGAGTAACAATTACGCGAACGATTGGAGGTGAATTGATACTGCGTATAATCATTCAGATAACGGTTTTGCAGAATCTGGCTTAATTCTACCACGAGCCCGTGGGATTTCTACATCATGTCACTTTTCGATTAATTATGTTGGCTGAATCATGCGTTAATGAGTTTACATATATCATGGAATATTAACGATATACGGTATTAATACATTCATGCTATTAAGGTGGCAGACTCGCGTTTCCAGGATTGCAGGGGTGCGGGATACGCCTTCTCAATTCTCGATAATGCAAAGATGAGATTTTTCAGTAGTCAAAAGCGCTGGATAAAAGATCAATCTAGGCCGCAATCGCCCTCAAAAGTTCTATTTCTAGTAATTTTTATTACGTTTACCAGGCGTAATTTGCATTATTCGCAAATATAAAGCTATGAGACCTGTATGCTGTCGTAATTTTTGTATCCGAGTTATATTTCTATGAAGAAATTCAAAAATTGCATGTCTTTGCATGTTGTCAATGCAAGATGTTTTGGATTCGTCTATTCGCAATAAAACTTATGGAATTTGTTTGTTGTCTCGATCAATAATCGAGAAACTGTAATTTTCATACAAAAATCAGCTAACGATTATTAGCTAATAGGAATGATAATTTCCGTGTCGGCTTCCGTGGTTCTTCTTGCATGACTTGCATGTTCTACACGATTTTAATCGGAAGTGTTCGTCGCTCGATGCATGTATCAATTCATACGCTATCGTTCCATACGGTCGGAGAATACTCGTATCGAGCCTTAAAAGTAACTGGTACATGTTCTCTTATAAAAATGCATATATTGATTTTATTTAGACTTTGCGCAGCTCTTATTATAATACGTGCTCTACTAAAGATGTTTCTACAATCAATTCTTATAAAATCATTTTTATTATTTCAATAAATGTACGAGGGTCATTCAATAAGTAAAGAGACAAATGGCTATAGCTCAAAAACGGTTTATTTCAATCTTTCAAAATTAAGGCTATTTTTCAACATAATCACCCCCCACAGTTATGCACTTGTCCCATCTTCCTTGCAGCTTCCTAATTCCCTTGGCGAAGAATTCTTTCGATTTACCCCGAAGCCACTTTTGCACCGAGGGACCAGAAACTTCCAATGGACGTCCACATCGGGGTTCATCACCTACACTTGTTCGGCCATTTTTAAACCGATCAACCCACTTGTAAAAATTCGCACGGTTCATACAATTTTTACCGTACTGTATTAACATTCTAGAAAAAATTTCACTTGGTTTTACACCTTCTGCGACTAAAAATCTAATGACTGAGCGCTGCTCTTCTAAGGTGCAATCTTCTAGTGGACTTGCCATGGTGAATTGAAAATTTTGAGGTTATGTTGACATAAAATGATGAAACAGCTGATCAGAGCATATCCCAAGGTTGCCAACTAACACCCCTGAAAAGATTGTACACATTCATTGAATAGTTTTAAAACTATAGAATTTGTCTCTTTACTTATTGAATGACCCTCGTAAAATAACACATTTGGAACCGGTCATTCTGACCGGTGGTGGTAGATTGAGTGTTAATGGTACGTGTCTGTGTTTACAATTTTGCGAATTGTTCGCGTTTATGAGGATGGTGCGATAATGTGTCCTCGCAATATATTACACAAAGGAAATATTAAACGCTGCTACAACGCAGTTTCAGAGAATATGGAATGGTTACGCGTTCATTTAAACAAATGAAACCGCTATTTTGTGACAAATAGACGATGGGCGTTTATGCAATTTCCAAATTGTTTAGACAAAGTTTAACGCTGTAGAATCAAATACTTTAATTTAAGTTGTACAGCCTTTATAGATTGAAAATAAATAAAAATCGTACTTTAAGTTCCATCGACGCTCGAGAAAGCCTCGTGAAAACACGTGTCACGTTAGAAGATCTTCTAAAAAGAACGACTGTTACGCTGACTCATTTGATGGGAATCGAGATAGTCACATCGAGATTAGTTATCGATTAATCATGCCAAGATTAGTAAATCATAATTGACTAACGCAATTTTGTGTGCAAGTGATCATATTCACTTCACCTACAATATACGAATGGCATGATGATGAAATATTCGATTGAACAGAAATTATTCGGATAACTCGTATCAATATAGTCGAATGCCTAACTCTTTCAAATATTGACACTGTCATTTTACTGATTTCAGATTTTCTGTTTTACAATTATTGAATTTATAAACATGTCACAATAAATGAGTGAACAGTAATTTCTTTATTCCCATTTATAAATCTAAGCTAATTAATTAACTTAGATTACATAATAATTAAATTTAACAAGGAATATTTTAGTGTTTCCGAATTTAATTTTTGGATAAATTTAAAAAATTGAAGGATTAATGCCAAGAAATAACGTTATTTTATGAACTGATAACAAATAACTTAAGGCAAACGCATTCCAGTTACTTTAAAGTTCGGCTTCTAGTGTTCACACCGGCAACAGGTTGCTATGTCCCCAATCGCCAGCAATGGTAGATCATCCGTAGATTACAAACCGGAACCAGTGCAAACCAATCAGGCAAAGCCAAGCTATCTTGTCAAAGTTGTATCGTCTAATCCGACTGGACGCTGAGTCTGAAATTAGCGAGCACTCGACGCTTATCAACGGAAATAACGTCAAAAGTCACATGTCGCTTCAGTATTTAACCCACATGTTATCGGTTACCGTGGTGATTCCAGTCGCGCGAAAGAATCCATCCGAAGAGAGGATCTCAACCAATTATAATCAGAATCGCTCCGACAACAACTCGTCAAAAATGGATCCAGTTACAACGGCACTAGCCGTGGTACTTCTGTGCATATTAGCCTACCGCTTCTTATGGATCAGTGCCAGAAGTTTCGAAGAACGAGGCATCGAATACACGAAACCATGGCCAATCGTGGGCAACATGGGTGCAGTGCTGTTCCGGAGACAATTCGCCGGCGATTATTTGCGAAATGTTTACTTCAAGTTCCGAGATCTGAAGTACTTCGGCTTCTTCAACCTTGGTTCCCCAGTAATCGCGATCCGAGATCCTGAGTTGATCACCTCGGTTGCTATCAAGAACTTTGATCACTTTACTGACCATGTAGGCTTCGTTGATGAAGACATGGATCCATTGATGGGCAAGAACCTGTTCGCCCTAAGAGGAGATCGTTGGAGAGAGATGAGAAAGTTGCTTAGTCCAGCTTTCACTTCATCGAAGATGAAGTCGATGTTCAAATTAATCGTCGATTGCGCAGAGAGAACCAGTGCCTTCATTGTTGAAGGGTCGAAGAAAGGACGAGACTGGGACATGCAGGATATTTTCCGACGTTATTCGAACGATGTCGTTGCTACCTGTAGCTTCGGGATTGCTGTGGACTCGCTGAAGGATCCGGATAATGAGTTCTACAAGCTCGGTAGGGAGACGATTAATTTCTCGACCTGGGTGTCACTGAAGATGCTCATTGGCAAGAATTTTCCGACGCTCTCTAGGCTGTTTGGTCTCACGATTTTTGGGAGCAAGACCAGGAAGTTCTTCACCAAGGTTGTTGCTGAGACTACTAGGATAAGAGAGGAGAAGGTGAGGTTTGGATTGAGAGCAGGGACTGAAACGGTTCTGGAAATAACTGTTTCAAACTGTTATATATCGGTTCTGATCGAAACAGTTATGAAGAACCGAAATGATGTTATAACTGTTACGAGAATATCGGTTCTGGCTTATATCGGTTACGGCAGGGGTGGCCAACCTGTGGCGCGTGCGCCAAACGTGGCGCATTGGATGATTACAAGTGGCGCATTGGATCCTTGCGTTTATTCTTTTGAAGTAGGCGCTATAACTGATTCTATCTTCATATTTTCAACACCTGAGAGCTCTCAGTTGAATTTATTCAGCCTTCTTACTCATCAATTCGTTGCAATTTTTTGACAGTTTACAATTATAGGATGGGAATTGCGGTGTTCAAGACAGTGGTCGCCCTATCGTCCAAAAAATCATTTCTCACTATTGTAGATTAGTGCTCCAATGAACGTATGTTTTTTCAACTGGCATAAGTTAATTAATTTAGTGGCGCGATTGAGTTATCCCTTTTCCTCTGCTAACTAAAGCAGATCCTACCCCTATACAACGAACATAAGAAGGTAGAAAAAGTGCTTGATTTGTATGGCGCACCTGAACTCGTATGTGAACAAATTTTGCGCATGGTATGCAAAAGATTGGCCACCCCTGGGTTACGGTTACGGTTCTGGAGAACCGATATTATTTCGGTTCTGTAACTGTTATTTTTCGGTTCTGGATTTCGGTTCTGGATTTCGGTTCCGGATTTCGGTTCTATCATTCTGTATTCTGTATTGTGTTCGGTCAGTTCGGTCTTATATATTTATTATGTAAGTAGTTATTTTTCGTTATTTATAATTTAAACAATCTTTAAATAAACAAATTTTTATAATTTGTTCTATATTCGTTATTTAAATTGTTATACCAATCATTTATTGTTAAAATAATTGTTTAAACAAATTTGTATAATTTGTTTCTATATTCGATATTTGAATTGTTATTTCAATAATTTGTTGTTCAAATAATTGTTTAAACAAATTTTTATAATTTGCTTCTATATTCGTTATTTGAATTGTTATTTAAATAATTTGTTGTTGAAATAATTGTTTAAACAAATTTTTATAATTCGTACAAATTTTTATAATTTGTTTCTATATTCGTTATTTGAATTGTTATTTAAATAATTTGTTGTTAAAAAATTTGTTTAAACAATTAAAAATTTATTTAAACAATTATTTTAACAACAAATTATTGAAATAACAATTCAAATATCGAATATAGAAACAAATTATAAAAGTTTATTTAAACAATTATTTTAACAACAAATTATTGAAATAACAATTCAAATAACGAATATAGAAGCAAATTATAAAAATTTGTTTAAACAATTATTTTAACAACAAATTATTGAAATAACAATTCAAATATCGAATATAGAAGCAAATTATAAAAATTTGTTTAAACAATTATTTGAACCGAAATCCGGAACCGAAATTCAGAACCGAAATCCAGAACCGAAAAATAACAGTTACAGAACCGAAATAATATCGGTTCTCCAGAACCGTAACCGTAACCGATATAAGCCAGAACCGATATTCTCGTAACAGTTATAACATCATTTCGGTTCTTCATAACTGTTTCGTGAACCGGAACCGATATCATAACAGTTTTCAGTCCCTGGTTGAGAGTTTCGGGGATGGTTCAGTGTTTGTGTGATCGTTAGTGGACCGATTCGTACATTGTAGATTACTATGATGTTCAAATTCTTTTTGGGTCCACTGTACTTACCTCAGAACTGATGCAACAAGCACTGTCCCCCATTAATCTAATTACTCTGCTTCCACGACCAGGGTATCCACCGACCAGACATGATCCAGCTGATGATTGATTCTCGCGATAAGGACGGCAAACGCCTCACCGTCGATGAGATGACAAATCAAGCATTCGTCTTCTTCCTTGGCGGGTTCGACACATCGGCTACAATGGCGTGCATGGTCGCTCAAATGATCGCCACCGACCCAGAAGTTCGATCGAAAGTGTTGCTCGAAGTCGAAGAAGCTCATCGCAAGATAGCAGATGGTCAACCAATTTACGACGTGATCAAGGACATGACCTACATGGACGCGGTCATTGATGAAACCTTGCGAATGTATCCGACAGTACTGTTCATTGACAGAGTCTGCGTGAAAGAACTTGAACTTCCTCCAGCAAAACCAGGTGCTCAACCCGTCATAGTCAAACCTGGAGACACTGTATGGCTCCTTCTAGGTGGCATACACCATGATCCTAAGTATTACAAGGATCCTGAGAACTTCAGGCCGGAGAGATTCCTAAACGGTGAAGTCTCGCCGAATACGTACATGTCGTTTGGTTTGGGTCCCAGGGCTTGCATTGGTAACAGGTTTGCTATAATGGAAGCTAAGATATTGTTCTACTACTTGTTGAAGAGTTGTGTGCTCGATCGTTGCGAGAAGACGACTGTTCCTCTGAAGTTTGGCACGAAATCGATCTCGACGATTCCTGAGAATGGTTACTGGTTGAATATTAGGACCAAGAAGAATGAGTCTGAGACAAACGGTCATATTGCTAATGGGAAGGCTAATGGGACCGTTTCTTAAGGTTGGGAAATTGTATGTTGATGTAGTTGAGTGGTGAGAATTGTTATTGGTGAGAAATATTCGTGTGGGTTTTATGGTTGATGCAGAACACGTTGTTCAAATGAAATATTGTCTGAGATGATCGAATGTGTGAAGGATGATCTGTGAGTTCCGAATATTGTTTAAATGGGATTGAATGTTTATAATGAGATGGACATATGTGCTATTCTATTTGGGAGAGTCTACAGAATCGTTCTACGTAAGGTACGATCATGTATGTAGCTTCTACATGTAGAGGGCCCAAAATTGTTAAAGTTGAAAATTGTTAATTTTTAACCGACTTCGAAAAAGGAGGAGGTTTTCTATGTATGTTCACCGATTACGCCGGGATGGATGGACCGATCGGAACGAAACCTTTTGCATCTTGTAGAGTATGTCCCCGGGGTGGTCCCATGAATAAAAATTTTGCATTTTTTACCACGTCTTTTTTATTCCTTACGATTTTATTTATGAAAGTGTAGGGTGATGGTGCCGTTGTGAACACCACTAAATGTTAGATATTAGGAACAGTATCAACAACTGTTACGCTGACTCATTTGATGGGAATCGAGATAGTCACATCGAGATTAGTTATCGATTAATCATGCCAAGATTAGTAAATCATAACTGACTAACGCAATTTTGTGTGCAAGTGATCATATTCACTTCTTCTACAACATACGAATGACATGAAGATGAAATATTAAATTAAACAGAATCTATTCGGATAACTCGGATCAGTATAGTCGAACGCCTAACTCTTTCAAATATTGACACTGTCATTTTACTGATTTCAGACTTTCTATTTTACAATTATTGAATTTATAAACATAATGTCACAATAAATGAGTGAACAGTAATTTCTTTATTCCAATTTAGAAATCTAAGCTAATTAATTAACTTAATTTACATAAAAATTAAATTTAGTAAGGAATATTTTAGTGTTTCTGAATTTAATTTTTAGGATAAATTAAGAAATTGAAGGATTAATGCCAAGAAATAACTTTATTTTATGAACTGATGACAAATAACTTAAGGCAACGAATTCCAGTTACTTTAAAGTTCGGCTTCTAGTGTTCACGCCGGCAACAGGTTGCTATGTCCCCAATCGCCAGCAATGGTAGATCATCTGTAGATTACAAACCGGAACCAGTGCAAACCAATCAGGCAAAACCAAGCTATTTTGTCAAAGCTCCATCGTCTCATCCGACTGGACGCTGAGTCTGAAGTTAGCGAGCACTCGACGCTTATCAACGAAAATAACGTCATGTCACATGTTGCTTAAGTATTTAACCCATATGCTATCGGTTATCGTGGTGATTCCAATCGCGCGAGAAAATCCATCCGAAGAGAAGATCTCAACCAATTCACCCGCAAAACGCAGATTCCGGAGCTAACGAGCACTAGGCGCGACGATTATCTACAACACCAAACGTCGCAAGTCACGTGTCTACATAGAAGTAGTTTTTATTTTAGTGACCGCCGTTGCAATTCCAGTCGCGCGTGGGAATCCATCCCACAAGGTTCCCCAACCAATTACAACCGGAATCGCTCTGACAAGAATTCAGCAGAAATGGATCCAGTAACAACAGCCCTAGCCGTGGTACTTCTGTGCATATTAGCCTACCGTTTCTTATGGATCAGTGCCAGAAGTTTCGAAGAACGAGGCATTGAATACACGAAACCATGGCCAATCGTGGGCAACATGGGTGCAGTGCTGTTCCGGAGACAATTCGTCGGCGAGTATATCCGAGAGGTTTACTTCAAGTTCCGAGATCTGAAGTACTTCGGCTTCTTCAACCTTGGTTCCCCAGTAATCGCGATCCGAGATCCTGAGTTGATCGCCTCGGTTGCTATCAAGAACTTCGATCACTTTACTGACCATGTAGGCTTCGTTGATGAAGACATGGATCCATTGATGGGCAAGAACCTGTTCGGCCTAAGAGGAGATCGTTGGAGAGACATGAGAAAGTTGCTTAGTCCAGCTTTCACTTCGTCGAAGATGAAGTCGATGTTCAAATTAATCGTCGATTGCGCAGAGAGAACCAGTGCCTTCATTGCTGAAGGGTCGAAGAAAGGACGAGACTGGGACATGCAGGATATTTTCAAACGTTATTCTAACGATGTCATTGCTACCTGCAGCTTCGGGATTGCTGTGGACTCGCTGAATGATCCGGATAACGAGTTTTTCAAGCTGGGTAGGGAGTCGCTTAATTTCTCGACCTGGGTGTCGCTGAAGATGCTGATCGGCAGGAATTTCCCGACGATTTTTCGATTGTTGGGTATCACGATTTTTGGGAGCAAGCCCAGGAAGTTCTTCACCGAAGTTGTTGCCGAGACTACGTTGATGAGAGAGGAGAAGGTGAGTTCTAAGTTGGTAGTTTTCGGGACGGTTGAGTGTTATGTGCTCAATAGTGGATCACTTGTTAGCAGATTAATTCGTACATTGTAGATTAGTATGATGTTCGAACACCGTTTCTCATTAATCTAATCATTGTGCTGCCATGACCAGGGAATCCACCGACCTGACATGATCCAGCTGATGCTTGACTCTCGCGATAAGGATGGCAACCGCATGTCCGTCGACGAGATGACTAACCAAGCATTCGTCTTCTTCCTCGCCGGGTTCGATACATCAGCGACAATGATGTGCTTGGTCGCTCAATTAATCGCCACTATCCCGGAAATTCGATCGAAAGTGTTGCTCGAAGTCGAAGAAGCTCATCGCAAGATAGCAGATGGTCAATCAATTTACGACGTGATCAAGGACATGACCTACATGGACGCGGTCATTGATGAAACCTTGCGAATGTATCCAACAGTACCGTTCATGGACAGAGTCTGCGTGAAGGAACTTGAACTTCCTCCAGCAAAAGCAGGTGCTCAACCCGTCATAGTCAAACCTGGAGACATTGTATGGTTCCTTCCAGCTGGCATGCATCATGATCCTAAGTATTACAAGGATCTTGAGAACTTCAGGCCGGAGCGATTCCTAAACGGTGAAGTCTCGCCGAATACGTACATGCCGTTTGGTTTGGGTCCTAGGGTTTGCATTGGTAACAGGTTTGCTATAATGGAAGCTAAGATATTGTTCTACTACTTGTTGAAGAGTTGTGTGCTCGATCGTTGCGAGAAGACGACTGTTCCTCTGAAGTTTGGCGCGAAATCTATCGCGACGATTCCTGAGAATGGCTACTGGTTGAATATTAGGACCAAGAAGAATGAGTCTGAGACAAACGGTCATATTGCTAATGGGAAGGCTAATGGGACCGTTTCTTAAGGTTGGGAAATTGTACGTTGGTGTAGTTGAGTGGTGAGAATTGTTATTGGTGAGAAATATTCGTGTGGGTTTTATGGTTGATGCAGAACACGTTGTTCAAATGAAATATTGTCTGAGATGATCGAATGCGTCTGTGAGTTCGGAATATTGTTTAAATGGGATTGAATGTTTATAATGAGATAGACATATGTGCTATTCTATGTATTTGGGAAAGTCTACAGAATCGTTCTACGTAAGGTACGATCATGTATGTAGCTTCTACATTTAGAGGGCCCAAAATTGTTAAAGTTGAAAATTGTTAATTTTTAACCGACTTCGAAAAAGGAGGAGGTTTTCTATGTATGTTCACCGATTACGCCGAGATGGATGGACCGATCGGAACGAAACCTTTTGCATCTTGTAGAGTATGTCCCCGGGGTGGTCCCATGAATAAAAATTTTGCATTTTTTACCACGTTTTTTTTATTCCTTACGATTTTATTTACGAAAGTGTAGGGTAATGGTGCCGTTGTGAACTCCACTGAATGTTAGATATTAGGGACAGTATCAACAACTGTTACGCTGACTCATGTGATGCAAATCGAAATAGTTACATCGAGATTAGTTATCAATTAATCATGCCAAGATTAGTAAAATCATAACTGACTAACGCAATTTTGTGTGCAAGTGATCATATTCACTTCTTCTACAACATACGAATGACATGAAGATGAAATATTAAATTAAACAGAATCTATTCGGAAGACTCGGATCAGTATAGTCGAACGCCTAACTCTTTCAAATATTGGTGTGGGTCCTAGGGCTTGCATTGGTAACAGGTTTGCTATAATGGAAGCTAAGATATTGTTCTACTACTTGTTGAAGAGTTGTGTGCTCGATCGTTGCGAGAAGACGACTGTTCCTCTGAAGTTTGGCGCGAAATCTATCGCGACGATTCCTGAGAATGGCTACTGGTTGAATATTAGGACCAAGAAGAATGAGTCTGAGGCAAACGGTCATATTGCTAAGGGGAATGCTAATGGGACCGTTTCTTAAGGTTGGGAAATTGTACGTTGATGTAGTTGAGTGGTGAGAAATATTCGTGTGGGTTTTATGGTTGATGCAGAATACGTTGTTCAATTGAAATATTTGTCTGAGATGATCAAATGCATGAAGAGTGTTCTGTGAGTTTCGAATATTGTTTACATGGGATTCAATGTTTATAAGGAGATAGACATATTTGTATGTTACGTGTGAGAGTCTACAGAATCGTACTACTTAAGGAACCATCATGTAGCTTCTACATTTAGAGTGCCCAAAATTGTTAAAGGTGACAATGTCTGAGGGTATTGATTGGGTTAAAGGTGCGTTGTTTAGTTCCGTACATTGTTTAAACGGGAATGAATACTTATAATGATATAAAAAACTATGCTGTTATATATTGGAACGTCTACAGAACTGTTCTAAATAAGAAACGTTTGTACCATTTTTATGGTGAAAGCATAATAAACTGTTGAAGATGAAATAAGAAGGCCTGATTACGTTAGCGATATTCCGTTCCTTTCAGGCATCGTCTAAAAAATGTTTATAAAAATATGATATTTATTAAAAAAATGTTCCCTTGCATTGAGAAGAGTTCACAGAATCGTATTATGTAAGTATTATTTGCATAAATCTCGCCGCCGACGGAAAAAAAATAAGAAACATTTGTAATTTCGTGACCTTCTCGACTGCGATCATGAAATTGTGAAAGGACAATTTATAAAATGATGTTGTGTTTGATCAAGACAAATGACTTACAGAGAGGTCTCTCATGATAGAATAACCTGTTAATTGGAAACGAATAAAAAAGACACTTGTTTCAACGAGTCATCATTCATCGCCCGCGGACGATGGAGTGCTGCAATTTCTCGGAAAATAAGAAATTAGCACCAGACAATTTCCTGAGGAATTCTCGGGAAGGAACGCTCTCATTAATACTCCGCGAATTTATACATTTACGACAAAAACTGGTTGGTTGAAAGACGAAACTGTGGTGACGTTACAAAAATATCAGAATGCTACCAAGTCATTCTTGTTAAAATTATTGAGAGCGGAAAAGCATTCTCTTCCGTCTTCTGTTTTTCATAGTCGACTCGACAAATCTTGATTTCACATAAAGTTCCGCCGTCTAGTCTGCACATTATAAAATGTGCTACCTTAGAAAATGAATGTTGAATACCGCTCTAGATTTGAGGATCCTAAAAGATCAATTTTTAGAGCCGTCACACTAGAACATGCCCTCGAACAGCCGAATAATATGAATAATTCAACAGCCCCACGAATCAGACACGTTTCAGAGTCATGGAACTAACGGCCGGCATTCAACGAGCCATCAAACACTTCCATCTCGATGATTCGGCAGATACGTGTACACGTGCTACCGATTTTCGGGTCAGGGTTCCCCGTGAAAGAGACCCTTCAATCTTGTACTTAATAGCAAACCTCACGCAAAAGTGCGAAATCAGCCCAAAAACTCTTTATCATCCTCCCGGCAATCGCTGTATCATCGACAACGATGCGTTGCTCAAATATTAACTACACCAAAGTGCTGCAAAGTAGTTCAAACTTCCTCGAAGGAATATCACAGGGCTGCAGATTTTAATCGCTTATAATAAGATTGAGTTCGTGCTAGTTAAGGCGGTAGTCCCACCTCGGTTGCAACTAGAATCTTACTAGAATCTTACTAGAAAATATGGGTTTGCGGGAAAGCAAATGTTGTCCTTATTTCAGCAAATTGTGGGCTGGGTGAGGGCTCATTCTAAAGAGGAAGGTTTGACGATAGTCGCTCTGGTCATTAGGCTAACGAGATTATGTTTATATCTAATAATATGAAGGCCCAAAATAGAGAAAAAATCTTGGAAAAAAACCCGCAGGTTTCAATGCATTTTTCTGTCTCTGAAAGACTTTTTGACTGCCCTAATGACCAGAGCGACTATCGTCAAACCTTCCTCTTTAGAATGAACCTTCACCCAGCCTACAATTTGCAGAAATAAGGTCAGCATTTGTTTTCCCGCAAACCCATATTTTCGACCCAAAATCTAGTAGGATTCTAGTAAATTAGCAAATAACTAGTCAAGTAAGAAATCCTACTAGATTTTGGGTCGAAAATATGGGTTTGCGGGAAAACAAATGCTGACCTTATTTCAGCAAATTGTAGGCTGGGTGAGGGTTCATTCTAAAGAGGAAGGTTTGACGATAGTCGCTCTGGTCATTAGGGCAGTCAAAAAGTCTTTCAGAGACAGAAAAATGCATTGAAACCTGCGGGTTTTTTTCCAAGATTTTTTCTCTACTTTGGGCCTTCATATTATTAGATATAAACATAATCTCGTTAGCCTAATGACCAGAGCGACTATCGTCAAACCTTCCTCTTTAGAATGAGCCCTCAACCAGCCCACAATTTGCTGAAATAAGGACAGCATTTGTTTTCCCGTAAACCCATGTTTTCTGGTAAGATTCTAGTAAGATTCTAGTTGTAACTAGCGCATAGACTACCCCCTTAAGGCGGTAGTCCCACCTCGGTTGCAACTAGAATCTTACTAGAATCTTACTAGAAAATATGGGTTTGCGGGAAAGCAAATGTTGTCCTTATTTGAGCAAATTGTGGGCTGGGTGAGGGCTCATTGTAAAGCGGAAGGTTTGACGCAGTGCGCTCTGGTCATCAGGGCAGTCAAAAAGTCTTTCAGAGACAGAAAAATGCATTGAAATCTGCGAGTTTTTTTCCTAGATTTTTTCTCTACTTTGGACCCTCAGATTATACATATTAAACATAATCTCGTTAACCTCATGGCCAGAGCGCACTGCGTCAAACCTTCCTCTTTACAATGAGTCCTCACCCAGCCCACAATTTGCTGAAATAAGGACAACATTTGCTTTCCCGCAAATCCATATTTTCTAGTAAGATTCTAGTAAGATTCTAGTTGCAACCGAGGTGGGACTACCGCCTTAAAACGATAAATATGTTACGATGTTCCTATAGAAACGTCCATCTACCTTTTTTTTTAAGGTAAATTCAATTTGTCATAGAAAGTTTAATACATTGAAGAAAGCTCAATTTACTAAAGAAAGCTTAATTTATTAAAGACAGTTCCATTCATAAAATACATTGCGATTTATTATAAAATACAGTTCAATTGATTAAAAAATTATAAATTACTAAAAAAAGAACCTTCGGACCCTTTCTTTGGCTTCTGTTTTTTCTTTCTGTTCACCTCTGTAAAACGTCGATTTTAATGTTTAAATATGATAAAAACTTTTTCTATTGTTATATTTTTTGTAGTTATATTGTTATATTTAGATTTTATTGTTATACTTATTTAATAATACCGTTACATTTTTTATTTATTATTTAATATTATTATTGCATTTTTTATTTCTTTTTATATTTTTTTTATGTAATTTATATAATATTTTTTACATAAATACTATTTTTAAAGGCTGTATATATGTTAAATCTAATTTCGTGACCTAACACAAAATTTGAATCGGTTTCAAGAAGCGTGATATATGATGTTTTTCCACCAAGTTCAATTTTCTTAAAATTTCCTTTATATTAAAAATCGAGTGCTAAATTGATAATACTTTATCTATAAAAAATTACATACAATTCAAAAATTTTTTTCAAAAATTTTTTCAAACATTTTTTTTGCGATTAAAATTACCATAAACTTAAAGATTGAGATCTCCTCTTTACAACGACACCACATACGTCAAAATTACTAGCCGCATCTGATGCGTAGGATTTTTGTCCACCGAGAATAGCCATTCGTCCCACTGTGGCGGCGGGCCGCTTTTGAAGTAGGAAGCCGACGTCGATACTCGACACTCGACACTCGGGACCCTGAGTCGTCGGCGCGATGTCATTCGATAGCTTTATTCGCTCGCTGGCTTATTCGAATAAATTTTTATTCGCTGGGTTTCTACGAATAAATTTTTATTCGCTGGGCTTTTACGAATACATTTTTATTTGCTGGGTTATTCGAATAAAAATTCATTCGAATAAAGATTTATTCGAAATTCTCTTCGAATAAACTTTTATTCGTAATTTTTATTCGCTGGGAATTCGAATGAAGTTTCATTCGAATAACGCCCAACTCTGGTTCCTATACGGAACTCTGTTCCTTCGGTAGAATTTCTCAGGAAATTTTCTAGTGTTTATTTCTCATTTCTCGAGAAATTGCAGTGCTTCATCATCCGTAGACGATAAATCGATTCCGAGTCTTATTCAACCAAGTACCTTTTTTATACCTTTCCACAGTTAATAAGTTATTCTATCATGACAGATCCAGAGAGTCATTTCACTAGATATACCACAAAAATAGCATTTTAGAAATTGTACTTTCAAAATTTGATAACAGCATTCGAGAAAGTAACGAAACTACAGATGTTTCTTATTTTATTCTCCGTCAGCTGCGAAAGTTGTGCAAAATAATTCTGCGGACTCTTCTAAATGCAACGGAACAATTTTTTATAAATATTATATTTCTATAAACATTTTATAGACGCTGTTTGAAAGGAACGGGACATCGCTAACGTAATCAGGACTTTCGGATATATATTTCAGCTTCAACAGTTTATTATGCTTTAACCATGAAAAGGGTACAAACGTTTCTTATTTAGAACAGTTCTGTAGACGTTCCAATATACAACTGGATAGTCTTTTATACCATTATAAACATTCAACCCCATTTAGACAATGTACGAAACTCACAACGCCCCTTTAACACATTCAATACTCTCAGACATTTTCACCTTTAACAATTTTGAGCACTCTAAATGTAGAAGCTACATGATCATTCCACACGTAGAACGATTCTGTCTTCCAAATAAAATAGTATATTTGTCAGTCTTATTATAAATATTCAATCCCATTTAAACAAGATTCGAAACTCACACACCATCCTTCATTCATTAGATCATCTCAGACAACAATTAAATTTGATAAAACCCGAAAATATTTCTGACCGATAACAATTCTCAACATCAACATAGTATCCAACATACTATCTACATACACTACCGCTCAAAAGTATGTGGACACTTATCGTTGAAGTTTGTGTTCTATTTGATTATTATAAGACGTTGGACATATTAAATCCAATCTAAGCTAGTACCTGGACAGAAGTAAAGCCTATATCGGGACAAATTCAATTTACGAGTTGATCGACCGAACATAACCTAAAACGTTGGTTGGTGGCGCTGTTGCGCATGACGAATAGAAGATGCTTCCGTGATATGTAGTATTCTTATCATAGATTATAGTATTGTATTATTTAACCAAATATATATTTATTTTCATTTACTGTTTTAATAAAACTTGTCATAATACAACTTTTAAGGTTAGGTACTAATACTGATAGATTTAAGATGTAAACATGAAGTATTATTAACGTCACAACCGGAATACATTTTCTACATACGTTATTCAAGCTAATAGAAGACTAATTATACGTACATGTAGTTACATAATTTGCAAACAATGCGTTGATTTTATTCACAAACACGTATCCGGCTTCAGGCGTAAGCATATTGCGTATAAGCTTAGACTGGGACAGCTACCGTCATCGCGTCCCAGTATGGAGTACTTATATTTGAAAACAGTCCTAATCTTGGACATCTAATATTTGGATTAATAATTATTATTTACGTTAAGTTTGATTGCCAATTTATTTTAAAATATCAATATTATTATGCGTGATAATTATTTTTTGTCTGAGGGCTTAAATTATATCTTTTTTTCTAACAAAAGTTCGAACTATAAATGCACATGATTCGCATGTAAATAGACTATTTTGTATACCGTTTCCAGATGAACTTTGATGTCATTTCCAAATTTCAATTGATGTCTTAATGAAATAATATTCACACCTACTTGTAGCTAAGGCCTCAGAATATATAATATAATTATTTAATCTCATAATTACTGATTTTACTATGAAAATTCAATTGTCCAGATTTAGGTATCACTTTTGGACTGTCCAGACTTAGGGCACTTCACCTTACATACAATTTCCCAACTCTAAGAAACGGCCCCATTAACCTTTCCATTAGCAATATGACCGTTCGCCTCAGACTCATCCTTCCTGGTCTTAATATTCAACCAGTAGCCAGTAAGAGGAAGCAGCATGACAGTCTTCTTGCTAAACTTCAGGGGATCAGTCGTCCTCTCGCAAGGTCTGAGGACACAACTCTTCAGCAAGTGGTACAACAGTATCTTAACCTCCATTATAGCAAACCTATTACCGATGCAAACCCTAGGACCCAAACCAAATGGCATGTACGTATTCGGCGAGACTTCACCGTTTAGGAATCTCTCTGGCCTGAAGTTTTCGGGATCCTTATAATATTTAGAATCATGGTGTAGGCCAGCTGGAAGGAACCATAACGACTCTCCAGGTTTGACCGTAACGGATTTAGCACCTGGTTTTGCTGGAGGAAGTTCGAATTCTTTTACGCAGACTCTGTCGAGAAATCCTGCTATCGGATACATTCGCGAGGTTTCATCAATAACAGCGTCCAAATAGGCCATGTCCCTGATCACGTCATAAGTTGGTTGACCCTCTGCCATTTTGCGATGAGCTTCTTCGACTTCGAGCAACACTTTCGATCGAATTTCCGGGTTAGTGGCGATTAATTGAGCGACCAAGCACATCAGTGTCGCTGATGTTTCGAACCCGGCGAGGAAGAAGACGAATGCTTGGTTAGTCATCTCGTCTACGGAGAGGCGGTTGCCGTCCTTATCGCGAGAGTCAAGCATCAGCTGGATCATGTCTGGTCGGTGGATACCCTGGTCATGGCAGCACAATGATTAGATTAATGAGAAACGGTGTTCGAACATCATACTAATCTACAATGTACGAATTAATCTGCTAACAAGTGATCCACTATTTAGCACATAACGCTCACTCATCCCGAAAACTACCAACTTAAAACTCACCTTCTCCTGTCTCATCCTCTTAGTCTCAGCAACAATCTTCGTGAAGAACTTCCTGGGCTTGCTTCCAAAAATCTTGATGCCCAACAACCGAGAAATCGTCGGAAAACTCCTGCCCGCCAGTATCTTCAGCGAAACCCAGGTCGAGAAATTAAGCGACTCTCTACCAAGCTTGTAGAACTCATTATCCGGATCATTCAGCGAGTCCACAGCAATCCCGAAGCTGCAGGTAGCAACGACATCGTTCGTATAACGTCGGAAGAGATCCTGCATGTCCCAGTCTCGTCCTTCCTTCGACCCTTCAGCAATGAAGGCACTGGTTCTCTCTGCGCAATCGATGATTAATTTGAACATCGACTTCATCTTCGATGAAGTGAAAGCTGGACTAAGCAACTTTCTCATCTCTCTCCAACGATCTCCTCTTAGGGCGAACAGGTTCTTGCCCATCAGTGGATCCATTTCCTCATTGACAACACTTGCGTGGTCAATGAAATGATCGAAGTTCTTCACGGCGATCGAGGTGATCAACTCAGGATCTCGGATCACGATTATTGGAGTAATAAAGTTGTAGAAGCCGAAATACTTCAGGTCTCGGAACTTGAAGTAAACATTTCGCAAATAATCGCTGAAAAATTGTCTTCGGAACAACACTGGAGCCATGTTGCCCACGATGGGCCATGGTTTCGTGTATTCAACGCCTCGTTTTTCGAAACTGCTGGCACTGCTCCATAAGAAGCGGTATGCTAATATGCACAGAAGGACCACGACCAGTGCGGTTGTTAGTGGATCCATTTTTGCTGAGTTGTTGGAGGAACGATTCTGCTTATTCTGCTTATAGTCGGTTAGGGATCCTCTTGGGATGGATTCCCGCGCGCAACTAATATCTTCACTGCAATCGGTAGCATAATAACTAACTGTGGGACATGTGACTTCTGACGTTGATATTGTTGGTAGGCGTCGAGTGTTCGTTGGCTCTAGAAACAGTATCTTGCGGGTGAAGAGCTTGTGATGTAACGAGTAGTTAGACAAATTATCATCAGAGATATAAAATTGTTCAGGAAGTATTGGTATTTGCAAGAGGTTTAGACATGTTTACGAAATACTTAAAGCGAATGTTGCGCTGAGATAGTTTGTGCGCCAAATGCGTCTTACTCCACTTAACAATGTTTTAATCACGTTGGAACATGTACAACATTACTAAAGAAAAAAACATTGCTGCATTCATCAGAGTCCGTAGAATCATTCTATGCAAGAAGAATTTGCGTAGCTTTCTCGGTTGAAGCAGGAAAAATTCTTAAGCTTGTAAAATGTCTGAGAAAATTCCCGCGTCAACGATGCTGTGCTCCAAAATTTTTTAAACACGTCACAACATTTACAGTGTTATTAAAAAGAATAGTGCCGCATCCAGAAGAGTCCATAGAATTATCCTTCGGAAGAAATATTGGCATCATATCTTCGTCGGAGCAGAAAATATTCCTCAACTCGCGATAATTTCTCTTTATGTCATCTTTCAAGTCTTCTTTATCAAAATTGATAATAGTAATCGACCGACTGTGCAGCGTATCAAGCAAACAGTTTCTCAATCATATATTTGGTACTATACACGCGGCCCACGCTTATTTTTCAACCATCTGAGACCGGACAGAATAATATAGTTCCGCTTCCAACAATTGCAGCCGTCTTGTTAAATGCGAACTCGCGAATAGACAGTCATCCAGATTAATTGACTCGGCGATGGAATACGTACGCAATTAGGTTTAATAACATCGCTTTAGATACGCTAACCCTCCCGAACTATCGCTCCATTTCCCGTTTGATTCCGTTTAGTAGCCAATTTCCTAAAATCTTTAATCGCTGTACATTGATCGGTCATTTCAATTTTACGAAGCATTCTCGTTCATTTTAATGATACATTCCGTTCGTGTCCCAAATTTTAAAAAAATGTACATTTAATAATACATCGATATTTAATTATGATACGTGTGTATCCCGTATATATGCAGGGTGTCCCAAAATTCCTACAACAGTCGGAAATGGGAGGTACCTAAGATGATTTGAAGCATTTTCCTTTGCAAAAATTTTAGTTTACGAGTTATTAACGAAAAACACGTTCTAATCAGAGCGCGACCTAGCGAATTGGCACAGTCGGCCCGGCGCACAGTGGGCTCTATTGAAAAAGTACGCGACATTTTTGAATAACTATTAAACCACTGAAGATATTGCAATGAAATTTGAACTGAATATATAAAAAAATCATTCCTTTTCAATGATTTTTAACTTAATATATTTCACATTTGTTTAACCGTTTTTATTAATTTAAAACAGCTTTATAAATTATTTATTCTATAATGTATTTAATATTTTCGCTATTTAATGCAAATAGATACAATGTTTAAGTTTTACATTCTTGAGAAAAATTTGTTAAGGCCGAAAATATTGAAAAATTGCAATTTTTACCACTTTTGATCGCATATAATTCGTAAACCAATTAACCAATTTTAATGAAATTTTCAGAGTGTATATAATTTATAACAGTTGGCAAAACTCATTTTTTAAATTTTCGTTATTGGCCCAGCTAAAAAAGTTGTAAAAATCAATTTTTAGTATTATTTTTCACAATTCCGACCAAATGCATTTTTCCAATTTATTTATTAGACATCATTTACTAAACTAATTGTTCTAGCCTTACAGAGAAATTCAAATCGTGGTTCATTCATATAAAAGTTATTCTAATTTAAAGTGTGTGGAATCAGTTATGTTCCTTATTGTATATGAAGTTCTAAAAATAAAATATAATTGATATATATTAACTTACTTGATGTATTATATTAAATAATATGAACAGAAAACGTATAAAACTGAAAATAATATCGGAATCACAGTACTGCTCAGGCTGATAGTTCTGCTCTGACTGACAATAATTCTGTTTCAATCCACAATTTGTGTCGACAAAACAAAACGTTTGAAAAGAAATTTCAAAAGATTTGAAGATCGATTTCGTAAACAATTACAATGTAACTTATGCACTGTCGAAAAGAATTCGTCAAACTCAACGCAGTCAAAATATCAGAGATGAAAGACTGACTTATTTACTGCAAAATGTAAATTAATATTAAATAAAAATATAATATAAATATAAATATACAACATAGTTCTGTCAGACTTTCAGAGGCTGCATAGTTGACGAATTCAGCGCGTAACGCGCGTCCGTGCGCGGACAAGATAACGCGACGCGGATGTCTTCAGACAATAATATCTTGAAAAAGGACTCGAAGGAGGAAATCATTTTTGTCACATCACATAGAGGAAGGTTCACTGAAAAGATCCTTACTTGTTAAAAACTGGGATCTCCTGGGACCTGAAAGATCGCGCATGTCAAAGATAAAAATTTTCAACGATTATTTTAATTTTGCTCGTTATTCTTTTTAAATATGTTATATATCATAATTGTCAATGAAAAGTATGATTTCTTATCAATAAAGTGTGCATTTTGATGTAGAAAAAAATTCAGGGCAAGAAGTTGATCATAGTTATCAGGACACTTTAAGAATGAACAGCCAAATTATGTAGGGAAAATCGATATTCTTAAACCGTCTAACTTCATGCGTGCATCACAACTAGACCTGCTATTGTATTTGATTAATTTTATCATTTTCGTGGTCGGTGGACATTTAGAAATCGATATCAATTGAAAAAATATCAAAATTATAAAGCTGATTTTTTCGCAAAATGTCGCGTACTTCAATCGAGCCCACTGTGCGGCGCACAGTGCGTCGGCCAAGAGGGCAAAAATAAAAAAATCAATATTTTTAAAATGTATATCTGTTTACATGAATCTATTTTAAAAATACCATTTATCCATGAACATTTGCCAGAAAAAAAAAAGAACTGAACATCGATTGAATCAAAACACGTTCCTTCCGTCATAATCCGACACGTCGATTTTTCTTGTGTTGTAACTCCAAGTACGCCCATAAAGAAAAATCATTATAAAACATATTTTAAAGCGAAAAATTAAATAATTTGCGATGGATCATTTAGTTCAAGGTGTGTACTAGTTATTTTGGCTCCCTAGCGGTTTTTACAATTATTATTTATCATATTTTATTGATTCAAAGTGATCCGTTTGTCAAAACGCGAAATCGAAAATTCTTATAACTTTAACTAAGTTTTTCGCAAAAAAGGTAAAACATGTCGTGCGATTTTTGCTAGAAAATATTCGTAGGACTATTCTTTACCGATTTCTATAAAAATTTTCTGCTCAAGCTTGCTCCCCTAATTTTAAAACATATTTATTTAGGAAGACACCCAGAAACTACGTACGGACAGATTTTCGAGAAATGGTTATCTTGTCCACCAAACGACAGATATCTAACGATTCTCTGTGTACTTCAGGATTCGTTTAATTTGATGGAGTGTACACAAGAGGTGTACACTAGTTTGGAAAAATATTCTACCCTTTTGTGTGTACACTTAAACAAATTGTGGAAGAAATCATACAGAGACCGTGAACGGTTTTTAAGGAATAATAGAGAATGGTTGAATTCTCGCTGTATTCTTCCGAAGTATGTGACCAGCCTGCCAAATTCGTCGGTTTCTAATATGGATGAACATAATTCTTAATTTACATATCATATATGCATGTATATACATTTCACTGTATTCATTATTTTTTCATTAATTCTCGTGTTTTATTATTATTATTTATTATTATTATGATTATTATTATTATTATCATCATTATTTATTATAAAATCGTACGAAAATAAACACGTTACTAAACAGTCGATTTTTACTTTTGTTTCACTTGTAGTAATACATATAGTAATCAATACTACTATAGACGGTACGCCAACTTTGGATGCTTATATCTTGACAACGGTTTATGAAAAAATAATGTTTTTGTAGTGTTTTGAAAATGTCTTAACCTCGCCTATTAGAATACATAATCAAAAATGTACATTACCGTATGAAATTTTAAAAGTGACCTTTATAGAGCATCTCAAGGTTACGACAATACCAAAAAATACAATCATCATATACTCTTCCTTATACCCTATAATTTTTATTTGAAACATTTTTTTATATCACTTATAGTTTTTAAGATATGGAATTTTGTCCAAAAAACGGGCATTCCGACGCACTGTGCGGCGCACAGTGGGCTCGATTGAAGAAGTACGCGACATTTTGCGAAAAAATCAACATTCTAATTTTGATATTTTTTTTTCAATTGATATCGATTTCTAAATGTCCACCGACCACGAAAATGATAAAATTAATCAAATACAATAGCAGTTCTAGTTGTGATACACGCATGAAGTTAGACAGTTTAAGAATATCGATTTTCCCTACATAATTTGGCTGTCTAAATTCTTAAAGTGTCCTGATAACTGTGATCAACTTCTTGCCCTGAATTTTTTTCTACATCAAAATGCACACTTTATTGATAAGAAATTATACTTTTCATTGACAGTTATGATATATAACATATTTAAAAAGAATAATGAGCAAAATTAAAATAATCGTTGAAAATTTTTATCTTTGACATGCGCGATCTTTCAGGTCCCAGGAGATCCCAGTTTTTAACAAGTAAGGATCTTTTCAGTGAACCTTCCTCTATGTAATCTGACAAAAATGATTTCCTCCTTCGAGTCCTTTTTCAAGATATTATTGTCTGAAGACATCCGCGTCGCGTTATCTTGTCCGCGCTCGGACGCGCGCTACGCGCTAAATTCGTCAACTATGCAGCCTCTGAAAGTCTGACAGAACTGTGTTGAACATTTATATTTATATTATATTTTTATTTAATATTAATGTATATTTTACAGTAAATAAGTCAGTCTTTCATCTCTGATATTTTGACTGCGTTCAGTTTGACGAATTCTTTTCGACAGTGCATAAGTTACGTTGTAATTGTTTACGAAATCGATCTTCAAATCTTTTGAAATTTCTTTTCAAACGTTTTGTTTTGTCGACACAAATTGTGGATTGAAACAGAATTATTGTCAGTCAGAGCAGAACTATCAGCCTGAGCAGTACTGTGATTCCGATGTTATTTTCAGTTTTATACGTTTTCTGTTCATATTATTTAATATAATACATCAAGTAAGTTAATATATATCAATTATATTTTATTTTTAGAACTTCATATACAATAAGGAACATAACTGATTCCACACACTTTAAATTAGAATAACTTTTATATGAATGGACCACGATTTGAATTTCTCTGTAAGGCTAGAAGAATTAGTTTAGTAAATGATGTCTAATAAATAAATTGGAAAAATGCATTTGGTCGGAATTGTGAAAAATAATACTAAAAATTGATTTTTACAACTTTTTTAGCTGGGCCAATAACGAAAATTTAAAAAATGAGTTTTGCCAACTGTTATAAATTATATACGCTCTGAAAATTTCATTAAAATTGGTTAATTGGTTTACGAATTATATGCGATCAAAAGTGGTAAAAATTGCAATTTTTCAATATTTTCGGCCTTAACAAATTTTTCTCAAGAATGTAAAACTTAAACATTGTATCTATTTGCATTAAATAGCGAAAATATTAAATACATTATAGAATAAATAATTTATAAAGCTGTTTTAAATTAATAAAAACGGTTAAACAAATGTGAAATATATTAAGTTAAAAATCATTGAAAAGGAATGATTTTTTTATATATTCAGTTCAAATTTCATTGCAATATCTTTAGTGGTTTAAGAGTTATTAAAAAATGTCGTCTATTGGCCGACTGTGCCAACTCGCGTCTAGGTCGCGCTCTGATTGGTCCGCGTTTTTCGTTAATAACTCCTAAACAAAGTTGCGGGTAACACTTAATAATTCAATAATTAACAGTTAAATATTCAACTTTTAGTATTTTTTCAACAATTCCGATCAAGTGCAATTTTTGACAAAATTTCTTTTCACATCCTTTCGTTAACTACTTGATCTAGCTTCTCAAAAAAGTTCAAATCGTAGAGTACAATATTAAAAAAGTTATCGTCTTCTTTAGAGCGGTCTTAAACTTTTGTCCGTTACTGTATATTCGAACAGTGCCCGCCTCTTTAGAATATCAGTACAAGTTACAGTACCGACTACGTTCCTACTTCATCAACAATTTCGCATCACTCGCAAAATAATCGCTATGTACTCGTTCCATCACAAGCCCCACACCCGCAAAACGCAGATTCCGGAGTTAACGAGCACTCGGCGCGACGCTTATCTACAACACCAAACGTCACAAGTCACGTGTCTACATAGAAGTAGTTTTTATATTGGTGACCGCCGTTGCAATTCTAGTCGCGCGCGGGAATCCATCCCAAAAGGTTCCCCAACCAACTACAACCGGAATCGCTCTGACAAGAATTCATCAGAAATGGATCCAGTAACAACAGCCCTAGTCGTGGGCCTCCTGTGCGTATTAGCCTACCGTTTCCTATGGATCAGTACCACCAGTTTTGAAGAACGAGGCGTTGAATACACGAAACCATGGCCCATCGTGGGCAACATGGCTCTAGTGGTGTTCCGAAGACAATTCATTGGCGATTATTTGCGAAATGTTTACTTCAAGTTCCGAGACCTAAAGTATTTCGGCTTCTACAACCTCATTGCTCCAATAATCGTGATCCGAGATCCTGAGTTGATCACCTCGATCGCCGTGAAGAACTTCGATTATTTCACTGACCACGCAGGATTTGTCAATGAGGAACTGGATCCATTGATGGGCAAGAACCTGTTCGGCCTAAGAGGAGATCGTTGGAGAGAGATGAGGAAGTTGCTAAGTCCAGCTTTCACTTCAGCGAAGATGAAGTCGATGTTCAAGTTAATCGTCGATTGCGCAGAGAGAACCAATGCCTTCATTGCTGAAGGGTCGAAGAAAGGACGAGACTGGGACATGCAGGATCTCTTCCGACGTTATACGAACGATGTCGTTGCCACCTGCAGCTTCGGGATTGCTGTGGACTCGCTGAATGATCCGGATAACGAGTTCTTCAAGCTCGGTAGGGAGTCGCTTAATTTCTCGACCTGGGTGTCGCTGAAGATGATGATGGGCAGGAATTTCCCGACGATTTCTCGATTGTTGGGTATCACGATTTTTGGGAGCAAGCCCAGGAAGTTCTTCACCAAAGTTGTTGCTGAGACTACGAGGATGAGAGAGGAGAAGGTGAGTTCTAAGTTGGTAGTTTTCGGGATGGTTGAGTGTTATGTGCTAAATAGTGGATTACTTGTCAGCAGATTAGTTCGTACATTGTAGATTAGTATGACGTTCAAACATCGCACAGTGGGGTATTTGCCCGATTTCGGCGGCCACAGCTAGCTCAAAATTCGCTCAATATTGAAACTGCTATAACTTTGCTCAAATTTATCCAAATTTGATGAAAAACAACCATTTTAAAGTTTGAGATTCCTACTTTTTATACTGTATGCCGTTTTTACTGAAACGCATGTTTTGAATGCAAAATTTGTCCATAAAGAGGGGCTTATCAGGTTGTAAAGTTTGTAGCTTTTTTTCAATCAAGTACTGCGAATTATAATCAATATTTTAACGTTAATCGTCTATTTTATGTACATTATCAAAAAGTGTAATCATTTACAATTAAAATATCTTTCTAAAATAGTTATTACAAAGAATAATCTCCGTTATTTATAATAGTATGGAAAAATGTTATAAACAAAATTTGCACGGTTCAGAGGGGGATATGTTGTGGCACAAACATTTTCTGCGTGGGTGGAGGCATAGAGGAGATTTCAAGGTCACCTTGATTTTTTTAAACAGAATGTGCTTTTTTTATACCATAGATCGATAGAGTATCAAATTCTGAGTATAAAAGTGTTGACCTTCGTATGTCTCAAACCTAATAG
The DNA here is from genome assembly GCA_933228785.1 of Lasioglossum pauxillum. Classification (NCBI taxonomy): domain Eukaryota; kingdom Metazoa; phylum Arthropoda; class Insecta; order Hymenoptera; family Halictidae; genus Lasioglossum; species Lasioglossum pauxillum. Next base: position 38,747,036 of record OW121705.1, on the reverse strand, counting down.
TTAACGAGATATTATCAAAAGAAGAAAGAAAATTATTTCGATAATATCTCGTTAACTATTAGATTTAAGACATGTGGAGGTCAATACATTTTTACTCAGAATTCGATAGTCTATCGATTCGTGATACAAAAAGTAGGTCTTTCGATTTAAAAAAATCGAGGTCACCTTGAAATCTCTTCTATGCCTCCACCCACGCAGAAAATGTTTATGCCACAACATGTCCCCCTCTGTACCGTGCAAATTTAGTTTATAACATTTTTTCATATTATTACAAATAACGACAATATTCAAAGTGGACATAGTTATTGCCCCACCCTGTATATTATTTAAATTTCATGTGTATACTGTCTTCTTATTTTAGTGTATATTGTGTGTTTATTATTATTATTTAGTATTTACTTAAGTAAATACGAAAATATAGCGAATGCGAACATGCAGAATGTGAGAAATGCTGGGATTTTCGCGCCCGCGCGATGGCCATTTTTCCGTAAATCAACTATAAAACACGGAGTCAGTCGTAGTCACATCCAATTTTTCTTGCATCTTAATGAGAAAACTTCAAAGAATACAATGGCACAGAAATGAACACCGGGACGCAGCCGGAAGTATAACGAAATCATTACCAAAGTCTCAGAATCATCAAGAAAGTGACTCATCGTAGGTTACCTTTAAATATTAATAATTACAAACATGTACACGGTACAAAAGTGAATTTCTCTTATAAGTATACTGTATACTTAGCTAAAAACACTTCTATAAAAGAAAAATCTGTTAGTGTATGTAAATAAGGTAACAATTGCTAATAGGTGAATTCGTTGAGAAATGAAAGCGGGTTAACGGAACTTCAACTTCCGACAAATTTCAATGCTTAATGGATACATGAATGGGAAAACGAGTGATGGGAGATTGTTCCTCAGACATTCAACTAACTCAAGCCACAAAAATTTTACAATTTATGTAAAATTTTTAAAATTGAATTTTGACCGCTGAAATCAGGCAAATACCCCACTGTGCATCGTTTCTCATTAATCTAATAACTTTGCTCCCACGATCAGGGTATCCGCCGACCAGACATGATCCAACTGATGATGGACTCCCGCGACAAGGACGGCAAACGCCTCACTGTCGAAGAGATGACAAATCAAGCATTCATCTTCTTCCTGGGCGGGTTCGACACATCGGCAACATTGATGTGCCTGCTTGCTCAAATGATCGCCACTAACCCGGAAGTTAGATCGAAAGTGTTGCTCGAAGTGGAAGAAGCTCATCGCAAGATAGCAGATGGTCAACCAACTTACGACGTGATCAGGGACATGTCCTACATGGACGCGGTCATTGATGAAACCTTGCGGATGTATCCGATAGCACCGTTCCTCGACAGAATCTGCGTGAAAGAGTTCGAACTTCCTCCAGCAAAGCCAGGTGCTAAATCCGTCACGGTCAAACCTGGAGAGGCGCTATGGTTTCCTCCAACTGGCCTGCACTATGATCCTAAATATTATAAGGATCCGGAAAACTTCAGGCCAGAGAGATTCCTAAACGGTGAAGTTTCGCCGAATACGTACATACCATTTGGTTTGGGTCCTAGGATTTGCATTGGTAATAGGTTTGCCATGATGAAGGCTAAGATAGTTTTATGCCTTTTGCTGAAGAATTGTGTCCTCGAACCTTGCGAGAAGACGACTGTTCCCCTAAAGTTTAGCAAGAAGAGTATCATGGTGCTTCCTCCTAATGGCTACTGGTTGAATATTAGGACGAAGAAGGACCAGTCTGTGGCGAATGGACATGTTGCTAATGGAAAGGCTAATGGTACTGTTACGTAACACATCACCGACCGGTGATTATTATAATTTTTAAGAATGTATGGTGTATAGCCAAACACATTTTAATGTAATCTTAAATGGCAACAGCAATTTTCATTGTGAATTATCCCTGAATAACGTCATCTAATAGTTTCATTTAAGATTGCAATGTAAATAAAAATGTTTATGCTTATATTTGGTACAGCACAATTATTGTAAATCCTATTATGCAATAGGCTTCAGGTAGGTAAAGTGTCAACATTGGGAAATTGTATGTTGATGTACAATAGTTGGGTGCAGACTAGGGTTTGTCGGTTTTTAAAAACCGGTTTTCAAAATCGGTTTTTGAAAGAAAATTTTGCAAACCGAAAACCGGTTTTTTTCAGTAAAAAACTTTTCAGTAAAAGACTCGGAAGTCGCGTCGTAAAGACAAAATAACCGATTATAGACGATTCCGACGCGGAACGAGAGTTTACTAAGATGCTTATTACGTTGTACCGTGATTGTCCAGAATTGTGAAATCGAAAGAAAAAATGTAGAAAAGAATAGCACTAAATTATTATGAAAATTAATTTATGGTATCTAATACTATTGAGGGAATAATATTAAAAATATGAAAATTAAGTTTACACAGAATTTAATATTATTTAAGAATAGCACTAAATTATTAGAAACGTGAAAATCGCCACCTCGTCACAAAATAGAGTACACGAGAGTATGCTAATATGCACAGAAGGACCACGACCAGTGCGGTTGTTAATGGATTCATTTTGCTGAGTTGTTGTAGGAACGATTCTGCTTATAGACGGTTAGGGATCCTCTTGGGATGGATTCCCGCGCGCAACTAATATCTTCACGGTGATCGGTAGCATAAGAACTAACTGTGGGACATGTGACTTCTGACGTTGATATTGTTGATAGGCGTCGAGTGTTCGTTGGCTCTAGAAACAGTATCTTGCGGGTGAAGAGCTTGTGATGTAACGATTAGTTAGACAAATTATCATCGAAGATATGAAATTGTCCAGGAAGCAGGAACGTAGCAACCTGCACTGTTACTTGTATTGGTATTCGCAGGAGGTTTAAACATGTTTACGAAATACTTGAAGAGAATGATGCGCTTGAGATAGTTCGTGCGCCAAATGCGTCTTACTCCACTTAACAATGTTTTAATCACGTTGGGACATGTAAAACATTACTAAAGAAAAAAACATTGCTGCATTCATCAGAGTCCGTAGAATCATTCTATGCAAGAAGAATTTGCGTAGCTTCCACGGTTGAAGCAGGAAAAATTCTTAAGCTTGTAAAATGTCTGAGAAAATTCCCGCGTCAACGATGCTGTGCTCCACAATTTTTTAAACACGTCACAACATTTACAGTGTTATTAAAAAGAATAGTGCCGCATCCAGAAGAGCCCATAGAATTATCCTTCGGAAGAAATATTGGCATCATATCTTCGTCGGAGCAGAAAAATTCCTCAACTCGCGATAATTTCTCTTTATGTCATCTTTCAAGTCTTATTTATCAAAATTGATAATAGTAATCGACCGACTGTGCAGCGTATCAAGCAAACAGTTTCTCAATCATATATTTGGTACTATACACGCGGCCCACGCTTATTTTTCAACCATCTGAGACCGGACAGAATAATATAGTTCCGTTTCCAACAATTGCAGCCGTCTTGTTAAATGCGAACTCGCGAATAGACAGTCATCCAGATTAATTGACTCGGCGATGGAATATGTACGCAATTAGGTTTAATAACATCGCTTTAGATACGCTAACCCTCCCGAACTATCGCTCCATTTCCCGTTTGATTCCGTTTAGTAGCCAATTTCCTAAAATCTTTAATCGCTGTACATTGATCGGTCATTTCAATTTTATGAAGCATTTCGTTCATATCACATTTTAATGATACATTCCGTTCGTGTCCCAAATTTTAAAAAAATGTACATTTAATAATACATCGATATTTAATTATGATACGTGTGTATCCCGTATATATGCAGGGTGTCCCAAAATTCCTTCAACAGTCGGAAATGGGAGGTACCTAAGATGATTTGAAGCATTTTCCTTTGCAAAAATTTTAATAGTTTACGAGTTATTAACGAAAAACACGTTCTAATCAGAGCGCGACCTAGCGAATTGGCACAGTCGGCCCGGCGCACAGTGCGTCGGCCAAGAGAGCAAAAATAAAAAAATCAATATTTTTAAAATGTATATCTGTTTACATGAATCTATTTTAAAAATACCATTTATCCATGAACATTTGCCAGAAAAAAAAGAACTGAACATCGATTGAATCAAAACAGGTTCCTTCCGTCATAATCCGACACGTTGAAAAATCAACGTAAAGTAAAAACTTGTGTTGTAACTTCAAGTACGCCCATAAAGAAAAATCATTATAAAACATATTTTAAAGCGAAAAATTAAATAATTTGCGATGGATCATTTAGTTCAAGGTGTGTACTAGTTATTTTGGCTCCCTAGTGGTTTTTACAATTATTATTTATCATATTTTATTGATTCAAAGTGATCCGTTTGTCAAAACGCGAAATCGAAAATTCTTATAACTTTAACTAAGTTTTTCGCAGAAAAGGTAAAACATGTCGTGCGATTTTTGCTATAAAATATTCGTAGGACTATTCTTTACCGATTTCTATAAAAATTTTCTGCTCAAGCTTGCTCCCCTAATTTTAAAACATATTTATTTAGGAAGACACCCAGAAGCTACGTACGGACAGATTTTCGAGAAATGGTTATCTTGCCCACCAAACGACAGATATCTAACGATTCTCTGTGTACTTCAGGATTCGTTTAATTTGATGGAGTGTACACAAGAGGTGTATACTAGTTTGGAAAAATATTCTACCCTTTTGTGTGTACACTTAAACAAATTGTGGAAGAAATCATACAGAGACCGTGAACGGTTTTTAAGGAATAATAGAGAATGGTTGAGTTCTCGCTGTATTCTTCCGAAGTATGTGACCAGCCTGCCAAATTCGTCGGTTTCTAATATGGATGAACATAATTCTTAATTTACATATCATATATGCATGTATATACATTTCACTGTATTCATTATTTTTTCATTAATTCTCGTGTTTTATTATTATTATTTATTATTATTATGATTATTATTATTATTATCATCATTATTTATTATAAAATCGTACGAAAATAAACACGTTACTAAACAGTCGATTTTGACTTTTGTTTCACTTGTAGTAATACATATAGTAATCAATACTACTATAGACGGTACGCCAAATTTGGATGCTTATATCTTGACAACGGTTTATGAAAAAATAATGTTTTTGTAGTGTTTTGAAAATGTCTTAACCTCGCCTATTAGAATACATAATCAAAAATGTACATTACCGTATGAAATTTTAAAAGTGACCTTCATAGAGCATCTCAAGGTTACAACAATACCAAACAAATACAATCATCATATACTCTTCCTTATACCCTATAATTTTTATTTGAAACATTTTTTTATATCACTTATAGTTTTTAAGATATGGAATTTTGTCCAAAAAACGGGCATTCCGACGCACTGTGCGGCGTGCCATCTGTCTATTGGCCGACTGTGCCAACTCGCGTCTAGGTCGCGCTCTGATTGGTCCGCGTTTTCCGTTAATAACTCCTAAACAAAGCTGCGAGTAACACTTAAAAATTCAATAATTAACAGTTAAAAATTCAACTTTTAGTATTTTTTCAACAATTCCGATCAAGTGCAATTTTTGACAAAATTTCTTTTCACATCCTTTCGTAAACTACTTGATCTAGCTTCTCAAAAAAGTTCAAATCGTAGAGTACAATATTAAAAAAGTTATCGTCTTCTTTAGAGCGGTCTTAAACTTTTGTCCGCTACTGTATATTCGAACAGTGCCCGCCTCTTTAGAATATCACTACAAGTTACAGTACCGACTACGTTCCTACTTCATCAACAATTTCGCATCACTCGCAAAATAATCGCTATGTACTCGTTCCATCACAAGCCCCACACCCGCAAAACGCAGATTCCGGAGTTAACGAGCACTCGGCGCGACGCTTATCTACAACACCAAACGTCACAAGTCACGTGTCTACATAGAAGTAGTTTTTATATTGGTGACCGCCGTTGCAATTCTAGTCGCGCGCGGGAATCCATCCCAAAAGGTTCCCCAACCAACTACAACCAGAACCGCGCTGACAAGTATTCATCAGAAATGGATCCAGTAACAACAGCCCTAGCCGTGGGCCTCCTGTGCTTATTAGCCTACCGTTTCTTATGGCTCAGTACCACCAGTTTCGAAAAACGGGGCGTTGAATACACGAAACCATGGCCCATCCTGGGCAACATGGCTCCAGTGATGTTCCAAAAACAATTCATCGGCGATTATATACGAAGTGTTTACTTCAAGTTCCCAGACCTGAAGTATTTCGGCTTCTACAACCTCGTTGCTCCAATAATCGTGATCCGAGATCCTGAGTTGATCACCTCGATCGCCGTGAAGAACTTCGATCATTTCACTGACCACGTAGCATTTGTCAATGAGGAAATGGATCCATTGATGGGCAAGAACCTGTCCGCCCTAAGAGGAGATCGTTGGAGAGAGATGAGGAAGTTGCTAAGTCCAGCTTTCACTTCATCGAAGATGAAGTCGATGTTCAAATTAATCATCGATTGCGCAGAGAGAACCAGTGCCTTCATTGCTGAAGGGTCGAAGGAAGGACGAGTCTGGGACATGCAGGATATCTTCAAACGTTATACGAACGATGTCGTTGCTACCTGCAGCTTCGGGATTGCTGTGGACTCGATGAAGGATCCGGATAACGAGTTCTATAAGCTCGGTAGAGAGTCGATTAATTTCTCGACCTGGGCGTCGCTGAAGATGATGATAGGCAGCAATTTTCCAAGGATTTCTAGATTGTTGGGTATCAAGCTTTTTGGAAGCAAGCCCAGGAAGTTCTTCACCAAAGTTGTTGCTGAGACTACGAGGATGAGAGAGGAGAAGGTGAGTTCTAAGTTGGTAGTTTTCGGGATGGTTTTGTGTTATGTGCTAAATAGCGGACCACTTGTTAGCAGATTAATTCGTACATTGTAGATTAGTATGATGTTCAAACACCGTTTCTCATTAATCTAATCACTTTGCTCCCACGACCAGGGTATCCACCGACCAGACATGCTCCAGCTGATGATGGACTCTCGCGACAAGGATGGCAAACGCCTCACTGTCGACGAGATGACAAATCAAGCATTCGTTTTCTTCCTCGGCGGGTTCGAAACTACAGCATCAATGTTGTGCATGACTGCTCAAATGATCGCTACTAATCCGGAAGTTAGATCGAAAGTGTTGCTCGAAGTGGAAGAAGCTCGTCGCAAGATAGCAGATGGTCAACCAACTTACGACGTGATCAGGGACATGTCCTACATGGACGCGGTCATTGATGAAACCTTGCGGATGTATCCGATAGCATTTTTTCTCGACAGAATCTGCGTGAAAGAGTTCGAACTTCCTCCAGCAAAGCCAGGTGCTAAATCCGTCACGGTCAAACCTGGAGAGGCGCTATGGTTTCTTCCAACTGGCCTGCACTATGATCCTAAATATTATAAGGATCCCGAAAACTTCAGGCCAGAGAGATTCCTAAACGGTGAAGTTTCGCCGAATACATACCTGCCGTTTGGTTTGGGTCCTAGGGTTTGCATTGCTAACAGGTTTGCCATGATGGAGGCCAAGATACTTTTCTACCTTTTGCTTAGGAATTGTCTAATCGAACCTTGCGAGAAAACGACTGTTCCCCTAAAGTTTTGCAAGAAGAGTTTCGCGGTGCTTCCTCCTAATGGCTACTGGTTGAATATTAGGACGAAGGAGGACGAGTCTGTGGCGAATGGACAAGTTGCTAATGGAAAGGCTAATAATACTGTTGCATAACACAATACCGACCGGTGATTATTGCATAATTTTGAAAAGTCTATGGTATATGGCCAAACACTTTTAAGATTGAAAATCTTGTTGGTTTCGGTTAGCTGGTCGGTACTAGTGTGCTCGTTCGGCGAGGAACGTGACGGCGAGTATTCCAGAGCGGTGTAACAGATAAATATCGATAAACTGCGTTTATTATTTTTGCGTTCCGTAATTCGACGCTGCCCGAAGTATCATCCCTGATTTTTTAAAATAATAAATAAACGTGTGATTTTAATTAGAAATAATAACTAAACTTTTTATTTAAATACAATTTTATTTCTTATTTGCAAATAAAAGATTATTAACTTCCCGATTTTATAGGGAAGTTATTGTAATTACCCCGAAAGTCGAAAATCGATTTTTTAGCAGATCTTCACGTTTCATGGTCATTGGAGTCATTTTAGACTATTTTCAGCAAAATGTTCGTGTGTGTGTGTGTGCGCGTATGGCCGTTTGTATGTTATCAAATTTTTTGTTAACGTTTTCTGAAAAAGTAACAACGCGATCAGAATGATGAATGATGCAATCGATGTGCCCCGCTGTAACTTAGAGCTGATTAGATTTTGGTCCATTTTGGTCAAGTAGTTTTTTAGTTTTTTTCGAAAGGAGTTGATTAAACATTGCAATTTATACGAAAGGCGTATCCACCGAAGAAGTAAACGTAGCTATATATATATATTTAGACATATGTAAAAAAAATTTTTTTTATAAAATTTAAAAAAAAAATTTCTTATTTCTTTAATTAAAAAAATTTTTTTTTCCAATTATGCAACTAATGCTAATGTAACCGCTTTCAATAATCGAAAATTATTCCAATGCAAGAGTGAGTAAATCATCGCCGAGAATACATTTTCAAAGAATATCGATGAAAGTACAAAAACATTTATATTACAATCTTTAAATAAACAATCAGTTCAAAACGAATTGTTAACTGAGATTAAATTGAAAATTAATATAAAATATATGATAATTAATAACATTGATGTTGAAGACGAATTGGTTAATGGAGCATGCGGAATATTAAAATTTATTACTTTTCAAGAAAATACTAAAATTCCGTCTATATTGTGGTTAGATTTTCAATTGGCCATAGTAGGAGTGAAAGTAAGAACTCGTTATCGTGATTATATGAAAAATGCAAATATAAATCAAAATTTAACACCAATAATAAACGAATATCGAATCAAGTAAATATTTCGAGTGAAGAAAAATAATAAATCACACGTAGTCAATTTCCAGTGGGTCCTACTGAAGCGATTACGATTCATAAAAGTCAGGGACAAACATACGAGAAAGTATGTATGGATTTTAAAACATCAGAAATACGAACTTTACAAATGTTGTATGTAGCACTGAGCAGAGTTTCAAAATTGAGCGGTTTATATATTTTGAGAAAATTTAAATTAATAGTGTCGAAGAAAACCAAGATCAATACTGCAAACCTGGATAATGATGAGTTGTATCGTTCGCGAAAAACTAATTAAGACAATTTATTTTGCAACATTAGTATGCTATAACAAGGAACCAAGCGAGCAACGAGCATACCTTAATTGGTTTAATGCGACGCCATATATAGCAAACATTTTGATAAGTAGAAAACTATTGAATTTCCCTGAAAACGTATAATCTTCTTAAAACGTACACTTAATAAATAATAATAATAATATACAGCAACTAACGAATCGGGAAGTTCTTTGTGTGGCTCGTGGAGAGTCACACGCCAAATAAAAAACATTAATAGCAGTAGGCCTACTTATAGCAGTAGCCATGCGTATCACTAACCCTCTCGCAAGAGCAGTCCTGCCCGCGAGCTAAAACAACCCTACTCGCGAGCGAGCAACAATAGCCCTCTAGTTTATTATTTGGATTGTGGTGGAAATCAAATAAATAGTTTTTGGTCTCCTCTTATGTCTTATATTTTGTATACACAATGAACACGTGCGACGCACAGTGGTTCGAAACCGTGAAAACGTGAACTAAAGTCGAATTTTCAATTCCGTCGAAATTTTTTGAAATTTTTACTATAAATTCTTATATGTCTAAAGTAAGTTTTGACATGCATGCGGGTGGCTTTAAGTCACTCAGAATTTTTTTCCAGAGCGTTGAAAAGAGCGAAAAAGGAAGGATTATATATCGAGCTGAAATCGACGTACTTGGCCTCGTTATATTTTGTGATTGATTGGAAATAGTTTAAATCTACTAATGTAGTGTGAAAGAACAGCCTTTTAGTTACACGTACGCAAAAGATGAAAATAATAACAATAATCTTAACCCTTAAACAATATTCTTTCCTGGATCCCTTCTATTTCCTGCTTTTTAAGATTCAACTGGACCTACGAAACGGAATTAAAGCCGGGTATTGATAAAACCTGCACGGATGTATTCGTTAGAACCTATTGAAGGTGACTGTACAAGAATTTCGTGCAGCAACTCGCATCCGCGAAAGTTATAACAATATATGTGCAGTCACTATGCCGAAATTTGCGGCGCGCGCGTAATGTGAAGAACTTGTGGGTCATTGCATGCCAAATCAATTGATTCTGCAGTTTTCCGTACCCAAATTTGATCAGAAGATAAACTACATATTCCATTCTTAATATTAATACAAAAATGAACACGACTACAAGCGAATATCATAAGTATTTCAGACAACAAACTTAAAAAATGAATCTGTTGGAACCTCCTCGTCCTACATACACCTCATCGAGACCTCGTACTCGAGAACTATATGAAAAACTAACCGGTAAGGATATTATTTACAGATTTAGTTCATATCCATTTACAATAGGTGTCCTTAGTATTGTTAGTATAAACAAAAGAGAATAAACTTTCTCCTTTAAAGTTCTGCCAACATAAAGGCCAAGTGGCGTAAGATTCCCTATTTTTGTTAATAACTTTTTAATAAAGCGTCAAACAACCTATGTTTATATAACATTTTTTTCTTATTTAGGCCCATAGAATATACTGACAAAGTTTGGCACTTTAAAACCTTGTTTATCCTGTATAAAGGTAGTTTATAATTGTTATTTATCGTAGTAAAAAAATTACTCGAAAATCAGATTCTACGACCAAAGAAACCCCTAAATATGTCCTGCTAAAAAAAAATAACGTAAACATAACAACGCTATGAATTTAGTTCGCGTTTTCACGGTTTCGAACCACTGTGCGACGATGCCCGAAATGTATCATCCCTGATTTTCAATGTCCGCATCTCTTGCGTCCTCGCGAAGACTGTGCATTTTTTACGGGAACCTTCAATGGCAACGGCAATTTCCATTGTGAACTAACAAGTCATCCTCAATAACGTCATCTAATAGGTTCATTTGAAATTGTAATGTAGGAGAAAATTTCTATGCTTTCGTTTGGTACAGCACAATTATTGAAAATCCTATTATGCAATAGGCTTCCGGTAGGTAAAGTATCAACATTGGGAACATAGACGATCGTGATAATGGAGAATACATTTTTTTGGTAGAAGATTGTTTGAGAAGACTGAATTCGTTAACAATAGGTTAGGAGTTTCGTAGATTGTTTAAATAGAGTTAGATGTTTGTAATGTGATAAGAGACTACACTGTCGTACTTAGAAAAATCTATAGAGCGATTCTAAATAAGAAACGTGTGTACAATTTTTCTGCTTAAGCCAGTATTAATTGTTGAAGATGAAACCGAAAAACCTGAATATGTACATTGGCGATGTTCCAGATTCCTTTCAAACATTGTCTGAAATCTAAAAGTCAGCTATAATTTCGGTACTTTCTGGTTTGCGTTTATCAAATTTTAAACGTACACTTATCAAATGTTGTTCTTGTGAAATGTTAACGAAAATGATCGAATGGCAGGTTTGGGGGGCCCTCGATCAGAGTCGCCATATTAAGACTTGCTTCCCCCTCTACCATTCCCTTCGACGGAGCTATCCCCCACACTCATAGGTCTGGTCACGTGACATGTACTGGCAGAGAGAGGGTAACTTTTTCCCATCGATTCGAATCAATTCCTCTGATCTGTGTCCTTGACCCCAACTCTGCGTTCACTCTTTGCTGCGCGTCTGTCCTCCTACCATGCTCAGATCGTATAAACTTACAAATACGGCTCAGATAATTTTCCTTGAAGCAAAGATAAAGCCATTCGTGACCTCTACGCTTGTGGGGCTCAGCGGGCGCGCCGCTCCGTGTACAGGGTGTAAAAAAAGTAATGGTCATCCGTCCTAGGGGTGAATCTACACCTCTGGATCGGTGGACATTTGTAAGAGAAACTTGCCGCAAAATTGTTTATAACACAGAAAATTAGCGTTAAAGTTTTTTTTTGCATCAACGCATTCTACTCATCGAGAAGAGGAAAAGTTTGAAAGGAGCCATATGTCACAAAGAAATAATTATTGAGATATAAACTGTTAAAGTTTTTGCAAAATTTGATTGTGTGGAATTATACGTATAGACAAAAGCCTACTACTACAGTCCACACGTCCGTGTCGATGAGACAGAAGATGATCGTGTGCGTGCCGTGAGACGGACGAAATTTAAAGGAGCCTAACGACGAATGCGTCTTTAAATTTCGTCTGTCTCGCGGCACGCACACGATCATCTTCTGTCTCATCGACACGGACGTGTGGACTGTAGTAGTAGGCTTTTGTCTATACGTATAATTCCACACAATCAAATTTTGCAAAAACTTTAACAGCTTATATCTCAATAATTATTTCTTTGTGACATATGGCTCCTTTCAAACTTTTCCTCTTCTCGATGAGTAGAATGCGTTGATGCAAAAAAAAACTTTAACACTAATTTTCTATGTTATAAACAATTTTGCGGCAAGTTTCTCTTACAAATGTCCACCGATCCAGAGGTGTAGATTCACCCCTAGGACGGATGACCATTACTTTTTTTACACCCTGTACACAGTACACGGGAAGAATAGACAGGATATCTTAGGAATTATCTTGTGATGTCACATGTTCCAGTTATCTTTGCTCCACTGGATTCTCGATTTTCCAATACACATACTACACACATGCCGTGTCTATGAGTTTATAAGGTCCACAAGGTACTAAGAGATATCAAGAGATGAAGTTGCCTCCCCTTAAGATATCGCAGAGATCGACGGAAGTCGTCTGTCGATCAATACTGCGGTTTCCGGACAACAAGTTTGTTGTTGTGAAGAGGACAACAGACAGAGACTTTCTCGAGCCTTTCACACGAGAACACGCACTTACGATATTCCTTCATTAACTGTATTAATAAAATAGTGTTGTGGTTTTGTATTCATTATTCGTTATGTGTTCACCGGCGAGACGGGGCCGAAGCCTCCGCATATTATATTATTTTTTCCCTTTACTTTTACCCACAAGCCAAATGATTGACAACAAATCCACAATTTTGGTTCGACAACAAATCCACAAAGTTGGGAACAACCTCACAAATGATCGAATTCACGGCGATCGAGGTGATTAACTCAGGATCTCGGATCACGATTATTCGAGTAATAAAGTTGTAGAAGCCGAAATACTTCAAATCTCGGAACTTGAAGTAAACATTTCGCAAATAATCGCCGAAGAATTGTCTTCGGAACAACACTGGAGCCATGTTGCCCACGATGGGCCATGGTTTCGTGTATTCAACGCCTCGTTTTTCGAAATTGGTGGCACTGCTCCATAAGAAGCGGTATGCTAATATGCACAGAAGGACCGCGACCAGTGCGGTTGTTAGTGGATCCATTTTTGCTGAGTTGTTGGAGGAACGATTCTGCTTATAGACGGTTAGGGATCCTCTTGGGATGGATTCCAGCGCGCAACTAATATCTTCACGGCGATCGGTAGCATAAGAACTAACTGTGGGACATGTGACTTCTGACGTTGATTCTGTTGATAGGCGCCGAGAGTTCGCTGGCTCCAGAAACAGTATCTTGCGGGTGAGGAGCTTGCGATGTAACGAGTAGTTAGGCAAATTATCATCGGAGATATGAAATTGTTCAGGAAGTAGGAACGTAGCAACCTGCACTGTTACTTGTATTGGTATTCGCAGGAGGTTTAAACATGTTTACGAAATACTTGAAGAGAATGATGTGCTTGAGATAGTTCATGCGCCAAATGCGTCTTACTCCACTTAACAATTTTTTAATCACGTTGGGACATGTACAACATTACTAAAGAAAAAAACATTGCTGCATTCATCAGAGTCCGTAGAATCATTCTATGCAAGAAGAATTTGCGTAGCTTCCACGGTTGAAGCAGGAAAAATTCTTAAGCTTGTAAAATGTCTGAGAAAATTCCCGCGTCAACGATGCCGTGCTCCACAATTTTTTAAACACGTCACAACATTTACAGTGTTATTAAAAAGAATAGTGCCGCATCCAGAAGAGTCCATAGAATTATTCTACGGAAGAAATATTGGCATCATATCTTCGTCGGAGCAGAAAAAATTCCTCAACTCGCAACAATTTCTCTTTATATCATCTTCCAAGTCTTCTTTATCAAAATTGATAATAGTAATCGACCGACTGTGCAGCGTATTAAGCAAGCAGTTTCTCAATCATATATTTGGTACTATACACGTGGCCCACGCTTATTTCTCAGCCATCTGAGACCGGACAGAATAATATAGATCCGCTTCCAACAATTGTAGCCGTCTTGTTAAATGCCAACTCGCGAACAGGCAGTCGTTCAGATTAATCGACTCGACGATGGAATACGTACGCAATTAGGTTTAATAATATAGCTTTAGACACGCTAATCCTCCCGAACTATCGCTCCATTTCCCGTTTGATTCCGTTTAATAGTGAATTTCCTAAAATCTTTAATCGCTGTGCATTGATCGGTCATTTCAATTTTATGAAGCATTCTCGATCATATCACATTTTAATGATACATTCTGTTCGAGTCCCAATTTTAGAAGAAAATATACATTTAATAATACATCGATATTTAATTATGATACGTGTGTATCCTGCATATCTATATAGACAATTAAGTCGAATGTGTTTATGAAAGTGTAAATGTGAATAGCTACAACATTCATGATAATAAAATATTCGAATAAACACAATTTACTCTAATAACTAAGATGAATGTTTATTCGAACAGTGCCCGCTTCTTTAGAATATCAGTACAAGTTACAGTACCGACTACGTTCCTACTTCATCAACAATTTCGCATCGCTCACAAAATAATCTCCAACTACTCGTTGCACCACCAGCTCCTCACCCGAAAGAAGCAGATTCGGGAGCTAACGAAGACCCGGCGCGCCGATTATCTACAACAACAACGTCACAAGTCACATGTCTACATAGAAGTAGTTTTTATATGAGTGATCGCCTTTACGATTTTAGTCGCGTGCGGGAATCCATCCTAAAAGGTTCCCCAACCAACTACCACCAGAATCGCGCTGACAAGAATTCATCAGAAATGGATCCAGTAACAACAGCCCTAGCCGTGGGCCTCCTGTGCTTATTAGCCTATCGTTTCCTATCGATCAATACCACCAGTTTCGGAAAACGGGGCGTTGAATACACGAAACCATGGCCCATCGTGGGCAACATGGCTCCAGTGTTGTTCCGCAAACAATTCATCGGCGATTATATCCGAAGTGTTTACTTCAAGTTCCCAGACCTGAAGTATTTCGGCTTCTACAACCTCGTTGCTCCGATAATCGTGATCCGAGATCCTGAGTTGATCACCTCGATCGCCGTGAAGAACTTTGATCATTTTACGGACCATATAGGATTTGTGGATGAGGAAATGGATCCATTGATGGGCAAGAACCTGTTCGCCCTGAGAGGAGATCATTGGAGAGAGATGAGGAAGTTGCTAAGTCCAGCTTTCACTTCAGCGAAGATGAAGTCGATGTTCAAATTAATCATCGATTGCGCAGAGAGAACCAGTGCCTTCATTGCTGAAGGGTCGAAGGATGGACGAGACTGGGACATGCAGGATGTCTTCAAACGTTATACGAACGATGTCGTTGCTACTTGCAGCTTCGGGATTGCTGTGGACTCGCTGAATGATCCGGATAACGAGTTCTACAAGCTCGGTAGAGAGTCGATTAATTTCTCGACCTGGGTGTCGCTGAAGATGATGATGGGCAGGAATTTTCCGACGATTTCTCGATTGTTGGGTATCAAGTTTTTTGGGAGCAAGCCCAGGGAGTTCTTCACCAAAGTTATTGCTGAGACTACGAGGATGAGAGAGGAGAAGGTGAGTTTTAAGTTGGTAGTTTTCGGGATGGTGGTGTGTTATGTGCAAAATAGTGGATCACTTGTTAGCAGATTAATTCGTACATTGTAGATTAGTATTATTATATATATATATATATATATATATATATATATATATATATATATATATATATATATACGAACGAGCTCCTTTTATACAACGGTATACAGTTTTTTACAGTATAACTGATAAAAACAAAAAGAAAACTTAACAAAGAAATGGTCTTAACCTAAAATTTACATAATAATGGACCGCGCAGACTAAACAAATACAGGTACGATTTAGGGCTGTAACTTTCCTTCGAAGGTCGAAGATTTCGAAGCTTCGAAGCTTCGAATTTCGAAGCTTCGATTTCAGAAACTTCGGAACTTCGAAGGCGATGAGAATCAAAGAATCGAATTTCAAACCTCCATGGTAAATTACACTGTCCAACACCAAATTTGTTCCCCAATTACTGTTGGGTCCTTTGTATAGAGTTGTTTGCTCTGATTCCGAATCTGTTTTTAATTTTTTTCCTATACGCACAGTTTTTGAGAAACATGACTTTGAAAAAAAAACATATTTTTCAAATTTAAACAAATATTGTAGTGTTATTATAAATGATATCGAATTGTTCTTTATAGCAAAAGATTCTGTAGACTTTCCCGAATACAGCGGTATCCAATATTAATACATTACGATTGTCTAAACATGTTTAAACAATGATTAAAGACGGAGATACACCACTTTTGTACCAATTTTTGACGATATTGAATTTATCTCAAAAAATAATGGTCCAGCAGAAAATCGAACTATACCACGCGATAGAGCAGACTTTTATCTTGAGAAACCTTCCTTTCAAGTTTGGAATGTTGACGTTTTTTTCGAACCAGAAAGCAAAATGTCTTCGCCTGACATGAGTTACCGCCAGTGGCGCTCGCCATTAGAACGGACCTTCGCCGAGCCGTATCCCGTGGAATATTTTGCTTTCTGGTTCGAAAAAAACGTCGACAATCCAAACTTGACAGGGTGGCTTCTCAAGATAAAAGTCTGCTCTATCGAGTGGTATAGTTCGATTTTCCGCTGGACCCTTATTTTTTAAGATAAATTGAAAAATATCCTCAAAAATTGGTGCAAAAGTGGCGTCTCTCCGCTTTTAATGATTGTTTAAACATGTTTAAACATTCATAATGTATTAATTTTGGATACCACCGTATTCGGGAAAGTCTACAGAATCTTCTGCTGCAAAGAACAATTCAATATCTTTTATAATAACATCACAATATTTGTTTAAAGTTGAAAAATATGTTTTTTTTCAAAGCCATGTTCCTCAAAAACTGTGCGTATAGGAAAAATATTAAAAACAGATTCGGAATCAGCGCAAAAAACTCTATAAAAAGGACCCAACAGTAATTAGGGAACATAAAAAAAGTTGAAATTTGTTGGACAGTGTTATTAGAAGATTGAAAGGTCGTCGGTGAAGAACGATTTCACCGAATTTAATAAAATTCATTAAAATTTTATTTGCAAAGTATTATTTTTTAAGTACATTCGTGATATGATCCCGACATTTATTAATAGAATGCAATCTTTTAAATTTAATTTGATTACGAAAAGTCCAAACGGAAAGTTCAGTGTCAGTCACCGGTGACTGAAAGTTAATATTTTTATTTATCAAAAATCGTGACATGGTATGAAACTCATAAGTTACAACTTGATACGTTTCGAAGCCTCGAAACTTCGAAGACTTCGAAACTTCGAAACTTCGAAGTTCTCTTCGTTCCTTCGAATCCTTCGAAGCTTCGGAAAAGTTACAGCCCTAGTACGATTAACAAATAGTATTGCACAATTTTGTTTTGAATGCCTGTAACGAGCCATTAAAAAAATCAATATTGTTATAAAATATGTTAGAGCTAGCAATGATGCGATTTATTGTAATTATTACTCCATATGAGGATTTGGATTTCATTGTTTGAAATCCTGCTCTTGTTCTCAAAACTCGTTCTGGTACATAGAAATTTATTTGCCCCAGGAGTGCTGGACAATCTATATTATTATTTAACAGATTAAAGATAAAGCTCTGGTCGGAAACCTTCCTTCGATCGGATAATGTTTCCAGGTTGACTGTGTTTAATATTCTTGAGTAGTTATGATCAGAGATTGACATTGGGTTTTTTGTCTTATATGCACAAAACCTGAGGAATTTAAGCTGCACTCTCTCTAGCATGATTTGATATTTAACGCTTTTCGGAGACCATATAATTGAAGTGTATTCTAACTGGGGACGGACAAGGGTAATATACAGGGTCATCCGTTTTTAAACGGACAAACGTAAACCAGCTATAAAGAACCCCAAACGGAACAAGTTTTACCCCTGCCACTTTTTTTGTTTCGGCCTTGATTTCTAGAAAATTGCAATTTTGCCCTATGCCAAAAAAACAAAGATCCGAAGGTCATACAAAAATATTTTGTTAACAAAAAAGATGCCCCTATTTATTTTAAACCAAACAAAGGAAAAATCATCAAGATTCATCACTGGAGTCCCGAGATATTCAAGTTTATGTGAACTAAAAAAATTATGGTTTTTTGCAATTTTCTAGAAATCAAGGCCGAAACAGAAAAAGTGGCAGGGGTAAAACTTGTTCCATTTGGGGTTCTTTATAGCTGGTTTACGTTTGTCCGTTTAAAAACGGATGACCCTGTATAACAAGCTAAGTGTATGGATTGAATGAAAATCTGAGGAAAAACGAAGTATGAAACCGAGCATTCTTGAAGCGGAGTTGACAATGTGATAGAAATGGTTGGGAAAGTCTAAGGTAGAGGAGAAGTGAATTCCTAAGTCTTTAAGGGTGTGGGTCGGATTTTGACCTTGGTCGTAGTATCGGTGCCCTCCGCATTTGTAGCTAGGAGCGCTAGTGTTTTTAGTCACTGTTTTACCGATTCAGTCACTGTATTGGTAAAATATCGGTAAAACTGTGACTAAAAACGCTAGCGCTCCTAGCTAAAAATGCCATGGAACTAATACTTGTACCAAAATCTCCCGTATAGGGATCTACTTCGTAGATTTCGTTTGCTGTGTTTAAACACGTATAGTTTAACATAATAAAGGTTTCATTGACATTGTATGTGACCCTGAATTCCGGGATGCCTACATTTTTTTCTATAAGAACCCTAAATCTCTCGATATTTAAGAAAATGTATGTGTCTCGACAATGGCAGCACTGTCGCTTCGTCCAATATTTGTGAAACTGCGCTACATGCTGCCGAATAATGCAAATTACGCCTCGAAAACGCAAAAGTAGGCCATATAAGGAAGCATCCCGTAATGGTGGATCTTTTATCTAGCGATTGTGGCTACGTAGGAGCCCTAAATGTGCGTTAGAGAGACAGCAAACGAAATCTACGGAACCCTTGCAATCTCGTGTACGTATACAGTATCTATCGGTGTGTTAAGGTGCTACCACACTCGCACTCGACCAAGGTCAAAATCCGACCCACACCCTTAACTTCTGTTATTGAGGAGAGAATACAGTCATTAATTAGTATGATGTTCAAACATCGTTGCTCATTAATCTAATCACTTTGCTCCCACGACCAGGGTATCCACCGACCAGACATGCTCCAGCTGATGATGGACTCTCGCGACAAGGATGGCAAGCGCCTCACCGTCGACGAGATGACAAATCAAGCATTCGTTTTCTTCCTCGGCGGATTCGAAACTACAGCATCAATGTTGTGCATGACCGCTCAAATAATCGCCACTAACCCGGAAGTTAGATCGAAAGTGTTGCTCGAAGTGGAAGAAGCTCATCGCAAGATAGCAGATGGTCAACCAACCTACGACGTGATCAGGGACATGTCCTACTTGGACGCGGTCATTGATGAAACCTTGCGGATGTATCCGATAGCATCTTTCCTGGACAGAATCTGCGTGAAAGAGTTCGAACTTCCTCCAGCAAAGCCAGGTGCTAAATCCGTCACGATCAAACCTGGAGAGTCGTTATGGTTCCTTCCAAATGGCCTACATCATGATCCTAAATACCATAAGGATCCCAAAAACTTCAGACCAGAGAGATTCCTAAACGGTGAAGTTCCGCCGAGTACGTACATACCATTTGGTTTGGGTCCTAGGGTTTGCATCGCTAACAGGTTTGCCATGATGGAGGCTAAGATACTTTTCTACCTTTTGCTGAGGAATTGTGTGATCGAGCCTTGCGAGAAGACGACTGTTCCTCTAAAGTTTAGCGAGAAGAGTTTCGCGATGCTTCCTCCTAATGGCTACTGGTTGAATATTAGGACGAAAGAGGACGAGTTTGTGGCGAATGGACATGTTGGTAATGGAAAGATTAATGATACTGTTGCGTAACACATCACCGACCGGTGATTATCGCATAATTTTGAAGAATCTATGGTATATGGCCAAACACTTTTAAGATTGAAAATCTTGTTGGTTTCGGTCAGCTGGTCGATTATAGTGTACTCGGCTAAAAGCGTGACGGCGGACGTCTCGCAGAGATGTAACGGATGGTGTTATCTTATCTTGGGGTAGTAGTGTGGGGGCACACAGTGGAACTTTTCGTCCATTTCGGAGACAAAATCAAACAACTTCCGATAGAAATGAGATAGAGAGCTGGAATTTTTTTAAAATTAAATCTGAAACTTGGCAGAATATGGGAAAGTAGGAAGATTATGGTACGAACGTTTTATAACCTTGAGAAAATTCGTTAAACAATTCGTTCACAAAATTCGATTTCTTGTAAAATCGTCGTAGACAAGTTTTGAGACCAGATTTGAATTCAGCATGAAAAAATCTACAGGAAATGGTGTATGGCATGTTACAAAAAAATTTTTTCTACCCGTGGTATTGCAAAAACCACAATTTTCGTGACATTGTGCAAGTTTGAGGATTTTTTCAAGGTTAAAAAATGTTCGTACCATAATCTCCCTATTTTCCCATATTCTGTGAAGTCTCAGCTGTAATTAAAAAAAATTTCAGTTCTCTATCTCATTTCTATCGGAAGTTGTTTGATTTTGTCGTCGAAATGGACGAAAAGTTCCACTGTGGGGCAGTTCTTAGATGCTCGTTCGATGTCTTTGAATAATAACTAAACGTGTGATTTTAATATGCAAATAATAACTAAACTTTTTATTTAAATAAAATGTTATTTCTTATTTACAAATAAAAGATTATTTATTATTAACTTCCCGATTCATAGGGAAGTTACTGTAATTACCCCGAAAATCGAAAATCGATTTTTTAGCAGATCTTCACGTTTCATGGTCATTGGAGTCATTTTAGACTATTTTTATCAAAATGTTTGTGTGTGTGTGTGTGTGTGTGTGTGTGTGTGTGTGTGTGTGTGTGTGTGTGTGTGTGTGTGTGTGTGTGTGTGTGTGTGTGTGTGTGTGTGTGTGTGTGTGTGTGTGTGTGTGTGTGTGTGTGTGTGTGTGTGTGTGTGTGTGTGTGTGTGTGTGTGCGCGTATGTCCGTTTGTATGGTATCAAATTTTTCGTTAACGTTTTCAGAAAAAGTAACAACGCGATCAGGATGATGAATGATGCAATCGATGTGCCCCGTCGTAACTTAGAGCTGATTAGATTTTGGTCCATATTGGTCAAGCAGTTTTTTAGATTTTTTGTTTTTTTTCGAAAAGAGTTGATTCTACAATGCAATTTATGAGGGAGGACGAAAATTTACCACCAAAGAACCAAACGCAATTACATAAAAAGAAATTTTTTTCTTAATTTTTTTTTAGATTTAAAAAAAAATTTTTCTTTTAGATTTACAAAAAATTTTTTTTTTTTAACTGATGCTAATGTTACCGCTTGGAATAATCGAAAGTTAGTCCAATGCAACAGTGAATTTATCATCTCTACTCCCAAGAATACATTTTGGGAGAATATCGATGAAAGTACAAAAAAAAACGATGTTAGCGATGTTGGCGAAGGAGTAACGAATCGGGAAGTTCTTTGTGTGACTCTTGGAGAGTCACACACCAAATAAAAAACATTAATATCAGTAGGCTCTACTAGCCATGCGTATCACTAACCGTCTCGCTCTTCGCGAGCGAGCAAAAACAACCCTACTCGCGAGCGAGCGAAGCAAGCGAGCAACAATAGCCCTCTAGTTTGGAATGTTTTTGGTCTCCACTTATTTCTTGTATTTTGTATACACAATGAACACGTGGGCGTTTTTGCGTTCCGTAATTTGACGATGCCCGAATGTATCATCCCTGATTTTAAATCCTCCCCATCTCTTGCGTCCTCGCGCAGACTGTGCATTTTTTAATGAAACCTTCAATGACAACGGCAATTTCCATTGTGAACTAACAAGTCACCCTCAATAACGTCATCTAATAATTTCATTTAAGATTGTAATGTAAATGAAAATTTCTATGCTTACATTTGGTACAGCACAATTATTGTAAATCCTATTATGCAATAGGCTTCCGGTAGGTAAAGTGTCAACATTGGAAAATTGTAAGTTCATGTACAATAGTTAAGTGCAGACGATCGTTATGAGTAAGGATAAGTCGTATGGATTTTATGGTTAATGGAGAATAAACTTTTTTGATAGAAGATTGTTTGAGAAGACTGAATTCGTTAACAATAGGTTAGGAGTTCCGTAGATTGTTTAAATAGGGTTAGATGTTTGTAACGTGATAAGAGACTATACTGTCGTACTTAGAAAAATCTACACAGCGATTCTAAATAAGAAACGTGTGTACAATTTTGATGCTTAAGCCAGTATTAATTGTTGAAGATAAAACCGAAAAACCTGAATATGTACATTGGCGATGTTTCAGATTTCTTTCAAACATTGTCTAAAAACTAAAAATCAGTTATAATTTCGGTACTCTCTCGGATGCTTTTATCAAATTTTAAATGTACACTTATAAAATGTTGTTCTTGTGAAATGTTAATGAATGTGATCGAATGGAAGGTTTGGGGGACCCTCGACCACAGTCGCCATATTAAGACTTGTCTCCCCTCTCTACCAAGGCCTGGTCACGTGACACGTACTGGCAGAGAGATGGTAACTTTTTCCCATCGATTCGAATCAATTCCTCCGATCTGGTGTCCCTGACCTCGACTCTGCGTTCACTGTTTGCGGCGCGGCTGTCCTCCTGCCAAGCTTATACCGTATAAACTTGTAGATACGGCTCAGATAATTTTCCTCGAAGCAAAGATAAGGCAATTCGTGACCCCTGCGATTGGCTTTTGGGGGTCAACGGGCACGCCGCACAGTGGGATAAACCGATGAATTCTTTGTCGAAATCAAAGAACTTTCAATACAAATGAGATAAACCTACGAATTTTGTAAAAATGAAAGCTGAAATATTGCAGAATATGGGATAATTATGGAGATTGTGTTTTTTAACCTTGAGAAAATTCGTTAAACTTGCACAATTTCAAGAGAATTGTGGGTTTTCCAATACCTCGCGCAGAAAATTCTTTTTTAGCAAGCTATATATCATTTCCAGTAGATTTGTACACGCTGATTTCAAATCTGGTCTCAAAATTTGTCTACGACCTCTGGATGTTGCAAAAAATCGATTTTTGTGAACACAACTTATCAAATCATCGTGTGCGCCGCACAGTGGGCTAAACCGACGAAATCTGTGTCAAAATCAAAGAACTTTCGATAGAAATGAGATAGAGCGATGAAATTTTTTAAAATGAAAGCTGAAACTTTGCAGAATATGGAATAAATATGGAGATTGTGGTACGAACGTTTTTTAACATTGAAAGAATTCGTTAAACTTGCACAACTTCAAGAAAATTGTGGTTTTTCCAATACTACGTGCGGAAAAATTTTTTTTTTTTAAATGCGACACATCATTTCCCGTAGAGTTTCTCACGCTGATTTCAAATCTGGTTTCAAAATTTGTCTACGATCCCAGGACTTTGCAAGAAATCGATTTTTGTGAACACAACTACGAAGTTTTTTTGTACAACGAAAAGTAACGGAGATATTGAGCTGTTCAGAGTTATGTGGGCCACCCTGTATATAAAACACATATACACATATACACACACACTAAAACAGCGATACGTCAAGCGATATATGTTAAGTAAACGTTCAAATACTTTATTATGATTATTTTTAATGTGTTTTATATATGAGAATACAATATTCCTTGAAACTAGTGGGTTACCAATTCATTACAACGAAAAAATGATTTCATAAGTTGTGTTAACAAAAATCGATTTCTTGCAAAATCCTGAGGTCGTAGACAAATTTTGAAACCAGATTTGAAATCAGCGTGAGAAACTCCACGGGAAATGATGCGTCGCATTTAGAAAAAAAATTTTTTCCGCACGTAGTATTGGAAAAACCTCAATTTTCTTGAAGTTGTGCAAGTTTAACGAATTCTTTCAAGGTTAAAAAACGTTCGTACGACAATCTCCATAATTATTCCATATTCTGCAAAGTTTCAGCTTCCATTTAAAAAAAATGTCATCGCTCTATCTCATTTCTATCGAAAGTTCTTTGATTTTGACACAGATTTCGTCGGTTTAGCCCACTGTGCGCCGCACCGTGTAGGCGCATGCGCCAAACGTGGCGCATTGGATGATTACAAGTGGCGCATTGGATCCTTGCGTTTATATTTATTCTTTTGAAGTGGACGCCATAACTGATTCCATCTTCATATTTTCAACACCTGAGAGCTCTCAGTTGAATGTATTCAGCCTTCTTACTCATCAATTCGTCGCAATTTTTTGACAGTTTACAATTATAGGATGGGAATTGCGGTGTGCAAGACAGTGATCGCCCTATCGGCCAAAAAATCATTTCTCACTATTGTAGATTAGTGCTCCAATGAACCTATGTCTTTTCAACTGGCATAAGTTAATTAATTTAGTGGCGCGATTGAGTTATCCCTTTTCCTCTCCTAACTAAAGCAGATCCTACCCCTATACAACGAACATAAGAAGGTAGAAAAAGTGCTTGAGTTGTATGGCGCACCTGAACTCGCATGTGAAAAAATTTTGCGCATGGTATGCAAAAGATTGGCCACCCCTGGTGTACACAGTACGCGGGAAGAATAGACAGGATATCTTAGGAATTATCTTGTGACGTCACATGTTCCAGTTATCTTTGCTTCACTGGATTCTCGGGTTCCCAATACACATACTATACCCATGCCTTACCCTCTATGAGTTTATATGTATAGTCCATAAGGTACCATGTGCTCGGATCTAATATACTATTATATTATTTTTTACCCTTTACTCTTACCTACAAGCCAGTTGTATTTACAAACTATGAACACTAACTTACTACTATACAGTCCCTGCTCACTTTATTAGACTCACCTCTATAATTATGATAGTCTGAGTTTTACCACGAATACATAATGGGTATAGTAGCTAGGGTTTATACAAAAACCGACTTTTTAAAAAACCGGTTTTCGGTTTTTAACTTTTCCATGAAACCGGTTTAAACCGGATTTGGATTTTTCCAGATAAAAA
Organism: Lasioglossum pauxillum; assembly: GCA_933228785.1. Classification (NCBI taxonomy): domain Eukaryota; kingdom Metazoa; phylum Arthropoda; class Insecta; order Hymenoptera; family Halictidae; genus Lasioglossum; species Lasioglossum pauxillum. The sequence continues at coordinate 38,721,620 of OW121705.1, read as the reverse complement.
ATAAGACATGTTTACAACTTAGAATAGAAGTTTTTAATTTTTTTTTATTTATTAAAGAATTGACAATATAATACCCTTAAAGAATCACAGAAATTAACAAATATTTATGAACATTATTATTTTACTTCTTTCTTTGATTAATAAAATGTGATTTTAAAAAGCAAAGAACGTCAATTGATTTATTGCTTAGTCGTGTCCTTATTTTGGACACAAAATTTCCAGAAATAGAAAAAACTCGCTCACTTGCTATTGAACTGGGCTTGATTGTCTTTAAAGCATTAAATAATAAATCTAAATTTTTTGTTCTTCTATTTGTAGCCTCTAAGATCAAAAACTCCTTCTTTAATGTTTGAGGACTGGAGGAAGTCGCTTCTTCAGGTTCTAGCAGATATTTATTTATTGCTATTTCCATAGCATTTTTCATCACAGTTTCTATCTGCTGTTTTCATTTCCACATATATATGTATACAGGGTGTCCCAAATTTCGTGATCGTCCCGGAAATGGGAGGTTCTTGAGGTTATTTGAAGCGACATTTTCCTCTACAAAAATGTTCAAGGCAATAATGTTCCCCGACCTTTCTCCGCTATACCACTAGCTGTGTATTTTTTGATTACATCGAAATCATTATAGAGGATTAATATAAGTGTTATGTATAAATTTAAAACCGGTTTTTTACTGAAAAAACCCGGTTTTCGGTTTGCAAAATTTTCTTTCAAAAACCGGTTTTGAAAACCGGTTTTTAAAAACCGACAAACTCTAATAGTAGCCTTATGCAAATATCACTTAATGACGACCAATGAATTTTCCATATATTTATTTTACAAAAACAATGGATACAAACAAAAATAGATCAATATAATTCTTGAAACACTAATATTTTGTTAATCCGCCCTTAGCTGCTCTTAAAGCCGCAACTCTTCTGGGCATGCTATCTATGCAAGTTTGTGCAACTTCTTTGAATATAACGTTATGATGCCAGTGATAGATTATTCTCTCTATCAACTTGGTCTTTGTTGTTATATTTTCTTTGGCCAGTTCTCTTTTCAGGCACTCCCAGACATTTTCAATCGGATTCATGTCTGGTGAATTGCCGGGCCATGGTAAAAGGGGGATTTTTTGCTCTTACAAAAAAATTTTACATTTGGATAGGCAACCCATAAGGCAACCTTGTAGTACGCAATCATGACCCCATAGGTTGGAAACAGCGTTGAATTCCTTATAGGATTTCAAAAAGCATCAATTCTTCAGGTGAGTCTAATAAAGTGAGCAGCGACTGTACCTCGAATTTGATGAATTTTCGAAACGAGTACGCGAAAGACAAACCTGTAAAGAGCTTAGAAGAATTTCAGAATATTGCCAGGAAATTATCGACACGTTAAAATTATTGAAAGGGGGAATATATGTTTACCAGTCTTGTGTTTTTCATAATCGACTGACGCAGTTATGACTGCCAGTGACGAGTACAGATTACTACGTTCGTGATGCCTCAGCAATTTCATATCTTTCGCGAAAGTCATTCTAGCTACGCGTTTTATCAGAACTTTCTCATCCCGCAAAGCGTAGATATTAAAGACAACGAGCACTTGGCGCTTATCAACGTGATGGACGTCAGAAGTCACATGTCCGACAGCTAATTTTTATTCTGTCGATCGCCGCAGCGATTCCAGACGCGCGCAAGAATCCATTCCAAGAGGTTCCCCCACCGACTATAAGCAGAATTGCTCCGACAACAACTCAGCAAAAATGGATCCAGTGACAACCGCCCTGGTTGTGGTCCTTCTGTGCATATTCGCCTACCGTTTCTTATGGATCAACACCAAAACTTTCGTAGAACGAGGCATCCAATACACGAAACCATGGCCAATCGTGGGCAACATGGCTCCAGTGTTGTTCCGAAGACAATTCATCGGCGATTATATGCGAGATGTTTACTTCAAGTTCCGAGACCTCAAGTATTTCGGTTTCTACAACCTCTTTTCCCCAGTCATCGTGATCCGCGATCCTGAGTTGATCACCTCGATCGCCGTGAAGAACTTCGATCATTTTACGGACCATATAGGATTTTCTAGTGACAAAACGGATTCATTGATGAGCAAGAATCTGCTCGCGCTAAAAGGAGATGAATGGAGGGACATGAGGAAGTTGCTAAGTCCATCTTTCACTTCAGCGAAGATGAAGTCGATGTTCAAATTAATCATCGAATGCGCAGAGAAAACTAGTGCCTTCATCGCTGAAGGGTCGAAGAAAGGACGAGACTGGGACATGCAGGATATTTTCCGACGTTATACGAACGATGTCGTTGCTACCACCAGCTTCGGGATTGCTGTGGACTCGCTGAAGGATCCAGATAACGAGTTCTACAAGTTCGGAAGAGAGACGCTGAATTTTTCGAACGTAGCGACGCTGAAGATACTACTTGCCAGTAATTTTCCGACAGTTTTTCGGCTGTTGGGTATCAAGATCTTTGGGGACAACGCCAGGAAGTTCTTCACCAAGGTTGTTGCTGAGACTACTAGGACAAGGGAGGAGAAGGTATGTTTTGAGCTGGTGAGGTTGAGTCGAGAGTTTCAGTGTTGGTTGAATGTTTATGTGATCGATAGTGAATTGCTGGTTAGTTGATTGATTCAAACACCGCACAGTGGGGTATTTGCCCGATTTCAGCGTCCACAGCTAGTTCAAAATTCGCTCAATATTGAAACTGCTGTAACTTTGCTAAAATTTATCCAAATTGGATGAAAAAATAACCATTCTAAAGCTTGAGATTTCTACTTTTTATACTGTATGCCGTTTTTACTGAAACGCATGTTTTGAATGCAAAATTTGTCCATAAAGAGGGGCGTATCAGGTTGTAAAGTTTGTAGCTTTTTTTCAATCAAGTACTGCGAATTATAATCAATATTTTAACGTTAATCGTCTATTTTATGTACATTATCAAAAAGTGTAATCATTTACAATTAAAATATCTTTCTAAAATAGTTATTACAAAGAATAATCTCCGTTATTTATAATAGTATGGAAAAATGTTATAAACAAAATTTGCACGGTTCAGAGGGGGATATGTTGTGGCACAAACATTTTCTGCGTGGGTGGAGGCATAGAGGAGATTTCAAGGTCGCCTTGATTTTTTTAAACAGAATGTCCTTTTTTTATACCATAGATCGATAGAGTGTCAAATTCTGAGTATAAAAGTGTTGACCTTCGTATGTCCCAAACCTAATAGTTAACGAGATATTATCAAAAGAAGAAAGAAAATTATTTCGATAATATCTCGTTAACTATTAGATTTAAGACATGTGGAGGTCAATACATTTTTACTCAGAATTCGATAGTCTATCGATTCGTGATACAAAAAGTAGGTCTTTCGATTAAAAAAAATCGAGGTCACTTTGAAATCTCCTCTATGCCTCCACCCACGCAGAAAATGTTTATGCCACAACATGTCCTACTCTGTACCGTGCAAATTTTGTTCATAACATTTTTTCATAGTATTACAAATAACGACAATATTCAAAGTGGACATAGTTACTGCCCCACCCTGTATATTATTTAAATTTCATGTGTATACTGTTTTCTTATTTTAGTGTATATTGTGTGTTTATTATTATTATTTAGTATTTACTTAAGTAAATACGAAAATACAGCGAATGCGAACATGCAGGATGTGAGAAATGCTGCGATTTTCGCGCCCGCGCGATGGCCATTTTTCCGTAAATCAACTATAAAACACGGAGTCAGTCGTAGTCAGATCCAATTTTTCTTGCATCTTAATCAGAAAACTTCAAAAAATACAATGGCACAGAAATGAACACCGGGACGCACCCGGAAGTATAACGAAATCATTACCAAAGTCTTAGAATCATCAAGAAAGTGACTCATCGTAGGTTACCTTTAAATATTAATAATTACAAACATGTAAATGGTACAAAAGTGAATTTCTCTTAAAAGTATACCTTATACTTAGCTAAAAACACTTCTATAAAACAAAAATCTGTTAGTGTATGTAAATAAGGTAACAATTGCTAATAGGTGAATTCGTTGAGAAATGAAAGCGGGTTAACGGAACTTCAACTTCCGACAAATTTCAATGCTTAATGGATACATTAATGGGAAAACAAATGATGGGAGATTGTTCCTCAGACATTCAACTAACTCAAGCCACAAAAATTTTACAATTTATGTAAAATTTTTAAAATTGAATTTTGACCGCTGAAATCGGGCAAATACCCCACTGTGCACCGTTTCTCATTAATCTAATAACTTTGCTCCCACGATCAGGGTATCCGCCGACCAGACATGATCCAGCTGATGATGGAGTCTCGCGACAAGGACGGCAAACCTCTCTCCATCGAAGACATGACGAGCCAAGCATTCATCTTCTTCGCGGCCGGGTTCGAAACTACAGCAACACTGATGTGCCTGGTCGCTCAAATGATCGCTACTAACCCGGAAGTTCAATCGAAACTCTTGCTCGAAGTGGAAGAAGCTCATCGCAAGATAGCAGATGGTGAACCAACTTATGATGTGATCAGGGACATGGTCTACTTGGACGCAGTTATTGATGAAACCTCGCGAATGTATCCGATAGGAGCATTCCTCGACAGACTCTGCGTTAAAGAGTTCGAACTTCCTCCAGCAAAGCCAGGTGCTAAATCCGTCCAGATGAAACCTGGAGAGCGAATATGGTTCCTTCTACCTGGTCTGCACCATGATCCTAAATATTACGAGGATCCTGAGAACTTCAGGCCAGAGAGATTCCTAAACGGTGAAGTCTCGCCGAATACGTTCATGCCGTTTGGTTTGGGTCCTAGGGTTTGCATTGGTAACAGGTTTGCTATAATGGAGACTAAGATACTGTTCTACCACTTGCTGAAGAGTTGCGTCTTGAAGTCTTGTGAAAAGACGACTGTTCCTCTAAAGTTTTGCAAGAACTCCATCGCTAGGCTTCCTCTTAAGGGCTACTGGTTAAGTATTAGGACGAAGGAGGATCATTCTGTGGCGAACGGCCATGTTGCTAATGGAAAGGCTAATGGTACTGTCTCTTGAGGTTTGGGAGATTGTATATTAATGTAAATGGGCGTTGAGAATGGCTATGGGCGAAGAATAGTCCTTTGGGTTTTATGATATTATTTTGTATTCGTGTGCGGTGGTTTATGGATTTCGTGCATCGTTTAAACAGGGTTAAAAATGTTCATAATGTTATAAAGAAATAGACTGTTGTATTTGGGAGTGTACAGAACAATCCTACTTCTACCACCACAGCAGAAAAAATTGTTGAAATAAAAGAATGTTGAAACAAGCTGTTGCGTGAAAAGTGCGTCGTCCTCCTTTAAATATTTTTTAGACATTTTGAAACATTCATAAGACTACAGCTAAGAATATGGGCGGATTTAGGAAAGTCTATTGAATGATCCTACTTTTTTGTCGTGCACAAAAAAATCGTTCACGGTGAAAGATGTGGATGTGTGTTATTAACTTAGCAACGAGTTTTTCCGGCACCTAATATTTTCCAAGCTAGAACGAATTTTCCTTGATCCCCGGCGATATTTCTCTATTACTGAGCGGGGAAGGTTTAACCGGTCCGTATCCGTACGCGACTCGCCTCCCATAGTAATCGCATGACGTATAATCCTTGGATCACTGTGACAATATCATCCCTGAAAGTGTTATTATGGCATGCGTGACAGTGGCTGTGCTTTTAGCCACGTACAGTTATACAAATCGCATTAGTATTTTGGCACGATGCTGTATGTGCCCAATCCGTTGCTTTAAAATGCTCGTAAAATAACCCATTTATTTCCTAAAAATTCTAATTTATTCGTTTATAAACAAAATCGACTTTGATATGGTCCAGTGACTTTTGGGCTACCGTGTATTAAAATTGATTCTCGATTATAAAGCAAATTTTTATAAAACCACTAAACAATTGTCTGCATAATTCTCAATGGATAATCCATTAATATTGCAATGCTAACGTTCACCGTATCTATAATTGAATCGCAAAGATACACTACATGAACGAGAGATACCATAAACGAAGACATTTGCAACCATTCTCAGTAAGTTGTCGAGTCAGAGTGAGCCAGGTACAGTGGTGCAGTGATGTGATACGGGGCGCTTTTCACGCGCATGCGCAAGTTTCGGCAGGAACGTATCTGCGTCCGAAGTTTGTGGGGAACTGTGGCGGCTTTGGCGCTGCCCTACGGCAGGGGCCAAAAATTAGCGGGGCGTCCAAGGTACCCGATCTTTGTACTTGACTGAGGTTAGAATCGTCGCGCATGCGCAAAAAAAGCGCCCCGTATCACATCACTGCAGCGGTGCCAGAAATCTCGGAGATAAGGTGAAGTGCCCTATGCCTGGACAGCATGTTTTTCAATTTTAAATTTTATCACTTCAAATAAACAAAAACAATTTCTTAAGAGTTTTAACATACAGTTCTTGTAAAGTAATTTAAAATAAAAAAATCATTGTTTAGGTTAATATCTTAATTGTATTCACAAGAATAATTCAAACCTATAGTTGGACATATTAAATCCAATCTAAGCTAGAACCTGGACAGAAGTAAAGCCTATATCGGGACAGATTCAATTTACGAGTTGATCGAGCGAACATAACCTAAAACGTTGGTTGGTGGCGCTGTTGCGCATGACGAATAGAAGATGCTTTGCGTAATATGTAGTATTCTTATCATAGATTATAGTATTGTATTATTTAACCAAATATATATTTATTTTCATTTACTGTTTTAATGAAACTTGTCATAATACGACTTTTAAGATTAGGTAGTAATACTGCCAGATTTAAGATGTAAACACAAAGTATTATTAACGTCACAACCGGAATACATTTTCTACGTACGTTATTCAAGCTAATAGAAGACTAATTATACGTACATGTAGTTAAATAATTTGCAAACAATACGTTGATTTTATTCGCAAACACGTGTCCGACTTCAGGCGTAAGCACACTGCGTACAAGCTTAGAGTGGGACAGCTACCGTCATCGCGTCCCAGTATGGAGTACTTATATTTGAAAACAGTCCTAATCTTGGACATCTAATATTTGGATTAATAATTATTATTTACGTTAAGTTTGATGGCCAATTTATTTTAAAATATCAATATTATTATGCGTGATAATTATTTTTTGTCTGAGGGCTTAAATTATATCTTTTTTTCTAACAAAAGTTCGAACTATAAATGCACATGATTCGCACGTAAATAGACTATTTTGTATACTGTTTTCAGATGAACTTTGAATTCATTTTTAAATTTCAATTGATGTCTTAATGAAATAACATTCACACCTACATGTAGCTAAGGCCTCAGAATATATAATATAATTATTCAACCTCTTAATTAGTGATTTTACTATGAAAATTCAATTGTCCACATTTAGGTATCACTTTTGGACTGTCCAGACTTAGGGCACTTCACCTTAAAACATTTTAGTCGTTTTTAGTGCTCGACAGGTTCATTGTTAGTTTATTTTGAAACCGCAGGGTTGTCATGTAAGTAATTGTTCAGTGTATGAAAACCAGTGAAATGTACATTGTGTCGATATTCATATTAAATTGCCTTGGTTGGTATTGCACCAAGTATTTATTTTGGATTGCGGAGTCAACTGTTTACGTGTACACATTTCAGCGAAACGGCATTGTTATGCAACAAACAACATCACAGGAACGAATTAATTCATGCAGATTCGTTCATCTGCAATGAAAACGACCGGTGAAAAATGTTCGATTGAATATGGAGGGTCCCTTAATATAATAATAAATAATAATTATGATTCGATGGTCACTGAAAACCGGGAGAACATTTCAATGCCGTGTTGTTTGTGTTCCCACGAGGCTCGAATAAATCCCCCCGACAATTTATGACGTAATCATTAAGCGTTTTCGTGGTGAATAGAATGCGCATCGTTCCGAACAGATTGTACCGAAGCGATCGAATGGTGGTGGCTCGGAGTGTATAACGCGGTTGAAAAGCCGTCAAAGCAAAATATAAGTGGAACTCTCGTTATGGACTATTTCGGATTTTGGCCTATATTTGCAATAGATTGTCGAGAGAACTCCACGCGCCACGTGAACTACCAGTTAAAAGTTTCATATTCTGCCCAATTTTCAGATATGCCTCCATTCTCCGAAACGTTAACTTGGACTGCAGTTCCCGAAAAGTTTCATAAAATCAACCGTATATATCCTACCAAATTAGTCTAAATATCTGACTGATGGCTATATTTATCTGTTTCAAGTGCAATTGGTATATTTTTTTTAGTGACACTTTGTATATCTTCTTCAATATTCTTGTAGAGCATCAAAAGACGAATCCAACGACTACCATGACCGCACCATTTCGACCAATCAATCTCTAGATATTTGTGTCTATGTATTAACAAGATTTCAAGGTCATTGATATTTTTTCATGTGGAACCTCATATATTTTCTTGGATATTCTTGCAGAGTGTAAAAAGACGAATTCAACGACTACAATAACTATATCGTTTGTATAATTCATTCTCGAGATATTCGTGTCTGAAAGCGTAGATTATGTTACTCTTCAGACTGAAATATCTCGAGGAAAAATGATCGGAACAGTATAGTCATGGTAGTCGTTGAGCTCGTGTTTTCACGCTCTACAAAAATATCCAAGAAAATATATAGGGTTTCATATAAAAAAATATCGATGACTTTTCGAAGTCAAGCTAAATAAATAGACACAGATATCATCACAGATGTCATGATAGTTATTGGATTCGGCTTTTTATGCCCTAAAGGAATATCGAATATAGAGGGTATCGTAAAAAAAATTATTTATGTCTTAATTTTGCATCATCAATAGTTGAAAACAGTCGGTAAATATTTGACTGATAAACAGGACTGTATAAACAAATGTGAACAGGAGGTGTTCGTTCAACTAAACGACTGGTATGATACTACCGTTCCCAAGGGACTGAGACGTCTCTCAGCTTGCATATCACCGTGTTTTTCTTCGCCGGCAAGAAAAACAGAAACCGTTTGCCGTGACACGATGTGGCTAGGGAACCGGAGACAGAGAAACCCATGCATTCGAAATAGGCGTCGTGTCCATTAGCCTTCGAATTTTCGGATGCGTGGGAGTGTCGGCTGAATCATCCTCCTTAGACCGAAATAAACGAGACTGACACTTTGCCGGGGCAAAAAACAGATTGACCGGTCGCAAACCCTGCTCACGGGAAACCTAAAAAACCTAAATGAGTTAGGAGAACGTGCGGAACCGAGATTCGCCTGATCGACCCGGCCTTCTAACACGGTAACTACCGGGTCAGCAATAAAACGATTTTGTAGGACATGTGACATAGCATCTTCTATCTAACCCTTTGCACTATAAAACGTGGTTTTGATTATCATTAAAAAATTGTCGTTTTTCAATATGTTGCTGTTCTTCAGTTCAGAATTTCTGTTGAAAAATGTTGTAATTATTAGCAGACACTTTGATTTTTCTTTAACAAAATTATGAATTTTAGTTGCTCACAATGCTCCGCTAATGATCTCCATCAAAAGCCATTACGAAAGCGAGGACACATGAAATAAAGAAGAAATTACAAGAAAAGATATTTTAATATTATTAATATATTCCAAAGGGATAATAAACTTTCATTCCTATACAGGGTGGTCCGCTAAATACAGCCTCCTAAATATCTTCTCCAATTGTGGGGCTACAAAAAATACTTTGTGTACTATTTGAAGGAACCATTATATTGCAAACAATATTTTTTTTCGAAGGTCATTTCTTTTGGAGTTATCAAGGTTATCGATGTTTTTTGATACGTAACTATATTTTTTTTAATTGCATCGTGTAACTGATCGAAAAATACATTCAAATATGTATAATAACATGACCTTGAAATGACCTTGATCTTCGAAAATTAAAGTTCTACCTTCAGTTCAAGCTTAAGGTCATGTTTTTATTAAAATATCTGAATGTATTTTTCGATCAATTACCCGATGCAATAAAATAAACCCGTCTACGGCATGGGCACCGTGGTCTTATTGTTAGTGGGGGACGTCGGAGTGTGCGCATGGTGCTGGAATAGGATAGTGGAAGGGGAAAAGGAGGAGAGTAAGGTGAAGTGCCCTAAGTCTGGACAGTCCAAAAGTGATACCTAAATCTGGACAATTGAATTTTCATAGTAAAATCAGTAATTAAGAGATTAAATAATTGCATTATATATTCTGAGGCCTTAGCTACAAGTAGGTGTGAATATTATTTCATTGAGACATCAATTGAAATTTAAAAATGAATTCAAAGTTCATCTGAAAACAGTATACAAAATAGTCTATTTACATGCGAATCATGTGCATTTATAGTTCGAACTTTTGTTAGAAAAAAAGATATAATTGAAGCCCTCAGACAAAAAATAATTATCACGCATAATAATATTGATATTTTAAAATAAATTGGCAATCAAACTTAACGTAAATAATAATTATTAATCCAAATATTAGATGTCCAAGATTAGGACTGTTTTCAAATATAAGTACTCCATACTGGGACGCGATGACGGTAGCTGTCCCACTCTAAGCTTATACGCAATGTGCTTACGCCTGAAGCCGGACACGTGTTTGCGAATAAAATCAACGCATTGTTTGCAAATTATTTAACTACATGTACGTATAATTAGTCTTCTATTAGATTGAATAACGTACATAGAAAATGTATTCCGGTTGTGACGTTAATAATACTTTGTGTTTACATCTTAAATCTAGCAGTATTACTACCTAACCTTAAAAGTTGTATTATGACAAGTTTTATTAAAACAGTAAATGAAAATAAATATATACTTGGTTAAATAATACAATACTATAATCTATGATAAGAATACTACATATTACGCAAAGCATCTTCTATTCGTCATGCGCAACAGCGCCACCAACCAACGTTTTAGGTTATGTTCGGTCGATCAACTTGTAAATTGAATTTGTCCCGATATAGGCTTTACTTCTGTCCAGGTACTAGCTTAGATTGGATTTAATATGTCCAACTATAGGTTTGAATTATTCTTGTTAATACAATTAAGATATTAACCTAAACAATGATTTTTTTATTTTAAATTACTTTACAAACTCTGAACTGTATGTTAAAACTCCTAAGATATTGTTTTTGTTTATTTAAAGTGATAAAATTTAAAATTGAAAAACATGCTGTCCAGGCATAGGGCACTTCACCTTACCTTGGAATCTTTTTCCATGGAAGCATCTTTATAATCTCAGAAATGTTAATGCGACGGACGGTAGTAGATTTCACGTTAATATAAATTTCTGAAAACGAAAGAGCAAAGAAATAAGGACCGAGAAATATTTAAAAACGAAAGATGGAAATCTCGGAAATTTGTTTACGTTTATTTGTGGTTGGCATACTTTTAGGAATCACTGCGTTTCGAGAAGAAACATTCCAGCGGAAGAAAAACGGGAAAGTTTGAACGTTGGGAACCGAGCATTCGGAGAGCTGTTCGATAATTGAGAAGGGAAACAGTGGCAGAAGTATGCAGACTGTGCAATGCTGAAATAGAAAAGTAACGAAGCATGTTCTGGATGTTGGATTTCAAAGGGCACGACGAAACAAAAGCGGAAAGGTCAAGAAGCTGTTGGCCGAAGAAAAGCGCGAAAAGTAGTCGAACGTTGCATGAGACAATTCGCAAGAAATGAAGTCACAAAACAGTCTGGTTTTCGCATAAATATGCATGATGGTGCATTTTTATATTAAATTACTCGAGACGAGTCAAACTTTACGGAGAGTGGAAATGAAAACGAATAAAGCTGCATCAAATCACAGAGAAATTCATAAAAAATAGTAGTCTAATTTGAAATCAAAGCAATTTTTACTCGACATAAAAATCCGCAGGCTATTAATATAATAACTTCTACGTGAACTGATAGATTAATCGGCGAACGTCATGGCGGAACATTTCAATTATATCGGAAAATTTATTGTTTCGTTTGCGTTCGTTTGTATTAGTGAAGGTAACAGATTATTTAATCAACAAATCCATCAGACAGTCCAATCGCAAAATTGATTCAAAAGATTGATATTTCAACGGAGGCGAAAATAGCAAAATATTTATTGTTTTATTTCTGAAATTCGCCGGTGGACTTTGCGTTCGATTTTATAGAAATTGATAGCGGTGTACATTGGGCCTCGAATGCCTCCGAGTTTTTTATATAATAGTTTTCGTCGAAATTGATAAACTATTTCCTGAGAGATTCTCGATTCTCGCGCGTAAGAACGCAGTGTTCTAGAAACAGACTTTTTCCGGTCGAAACTCAATTGTTCAACTTCGATATTCGACGAACATTCTTGTTCTAAAAAAACACAGCCTTCGATGCTGACTTTGTGTGCAATCAGAATGCCTCCAACCTAAACCACATGTTATGTGGTTATGCGGCAGTTATTTTTTATTTTTTCCAATGATTATCGATGGAAATTTTCTTTCCTTAACCCGGCGTTGGTAAGGTGGGAAAATGTGTCGTAAGTGGTAAGGTGGCGTCTCACAGACCCGCCAAAATAATATATTGTATTATAGAAATAATACAATGTATTACTTTTTCATAAATATAAGATTAGGTACTGCTTAAGAGGCTTGAAATTTATCAGAGTAAAAACGCAGATCCACGAAATTAAATTTTTATTATTCAAAAATACTTAACTAATGAAACATCTTTACAATGTTACAATCAATCTAAAATCTCTGGGGTCTGTGAGACCCCACCTAATTAACGCCGGGTTAAATTAATCTTGCAATCATCATACATTAAGGCGGTAGTCCCACCTCTGGTTATAACTAGAATATTACTAGATGTTGGGTCGAAAATATGGGTTTGCGCGCTTCGGTTCTTTGATCTTATTTGAGCAGATTTTGGGCTGGGTGAGGGCTCATTCTAAAGAGGAAGGTCCATCACACTGCGCTCTGGTCATGATTTTAACGAGATTATGTTTAATATGTATACTCCTCAAAAAAGTTACTTCGAATCACCTCAGGAATCATCGAAACTGTGCGAATAATAAATAATAACTAGAGGGCTATTGTTGCTCGCTCGCTTCGCTCGCTCGCGAGTAGGGTTGTTGTTGCTCGCTCGCTTCGCGAGCTCGGGGGCAGGACTGCTCTTGCGAGAATGTTAGTGGTACGCATGGCTAGTAGGGCCCACAGCTTTCATTTTGTGTGTGACTCTTCACGAGCCACACAAAGAACTTCCCGATTCGTTAGTTTCTGTATATTATTATTATTATTTATTAAGTGTACGTTTTAAGAAGATTATACGTTTTCAGGGAAATTCAATAGTTTTCTACTTATCAAAATGTTTGCTATATGGCGTCGCATTAAACCAATATCGTATGCTCGTTGCTCGCTTAGTTCCTTGTTATAGCATACTAATGTTGCAAAATAAATTGTCTTAATTAGTTTTTCGCAAACGATACAACTCATCATTATCCGGGTTTGCAGTATTGATCTTGGTTTTCTTCGATACTATTAATTTAAATTTTCTCAAAATATATAAACCGCTCAATTTTGAAACTCTGCTCAGTGCTACATACAACATTTGTAAAGTTCGTATTTCTGATGTTTTAAAATCCATACATACTTTCTCGTATGTTTGTCCCTGACTTTTATGAATCGCAATCGCTTCAGCAGGAACCACTGGAAATTGACTACGTGTGATTTGTTATTTTCCTTCACTCGAAATATTTACTTGATTCGATATTTTTTTATTATTGGTGTTAAATTTTGATTTATATTTGCATTTTTCATATAATCACGATAACGAGTTCTTACTTTCACTCCTACTATGGCCAATTGAAAATCTAACCACAATATAGACGGAATTTTTGTATTTTCTTGAAAACTAATAAATTTTAATATTCCGCATGCTCCATTAACCAATTCGTCTTCAACGTCAATGTTATTAATTATCATATATTTTATATTAATTTTCAATTTAATCTCAGTTAACAATTCGTTTTGAACTCATTGTTTATTTAAAGATTGTAATATAAATGTTTTTGTACATTCATCGATATTCTTTGAAAATGTATTCTCGGCGATGATTAACTCACTCTTGCATTGGAATAATTTTCGATTATTGTAAGCGGTTACATTAGCATTAGTTGCATAATTGAAAAAAAAATTTTTTTTAATTAAAAAAAGCAAGAAAAATTTTTTTTTTAATTTTATAAAAAAAATTTTTTTTTAAATATGTCTAAATATATATATATATATATATATATATATATATATATATATATATAGCTACGTTTACTTCTTCGGTGGATACGCCTTTCGTATAAATTGCAATGTTTAATCAACTCCTTTCGAAAAAAACTAAAAAACTACTTGACCAAAATGGACCAAAATCTAATCAGCTCTAAGTTACAGCGGGGCACATCGATTGCATCATTCATCATTCTGATCGCATCGTTACTTTTTCAGAAAACGTTAACGAAAAATTTGATTACATAGAAACGGCCATACGCACACACACACACACACACACACACACACATACGAACATTTTGCTGAAAATAGTCTAAAATGACTCCAATGACCATGAAACGTGAAGATCTGCTAAAAAATCGATTTTCGATTTTCGGGGTAATTACAATAACTTCCCTATGAAATCGGGAAGTTAATTAAAGAGAAACTGTGCGAATAATAAATACAGAAAATAGCTGGTCGCTCTGCTGCAATTTCTAATTTCAGTGGACTGCAACATAGTCTTAACGATACCATTTTCAAAGATAATATTGTTGATCTCTAGTTGGACAGATTCGTTGAGAGCCACTGACACAACGATAGTTTCACTTCAATTCCCGGTAAACACGATCAACGACACACATTGTTGAAAGTTCCGAGGGCGCCCATGCACGGATGCAATATCGGCGAACAGAAACTGAACATCTTTCCTGCTACAGTGAGTGTACAAAGTATTCGTACACTTTTTAAAAACTAATAACTTTTTTATAATGGTACCAAACGACCTCATTTTTTTATAATCAATTAGAAGCAATGGTTTACGAAATGATATGCAAAAAAGATTTTCCAAAAATTATAATTTACAAGGTTACATGCAAAAATAAAAAAGGAATTTTTTTAAACTTAAAAAATTTAAAATACTGAAAATTTAAAATATATATTTAGTCGATCGATGTTAGTTATACACATGCTGAAAATTTCATCGAAAGCGATTAACATACACACGAGCAGGGCCGGATTAAGCCCCGTAGCAGAAGTAGCAAATGCTACGGGCCTCGCGCTTCAGGGGGCCCCGCACACGGGCGCTTCATCGAAAAGGCGCCGAAACATGAACGATATTTTTCCTACAAAAAAAAAAAAAAAGGTCATTCATTGTGCCTGTTTAAAAAGGTGCGCTACATTTGCACGCAAACGGCCCTGATACAAACCCTAGGACCTGGGGCCTCGAGACAACATTTGCTACGGGCCCCGCGCTGGCTTAATCCGGCACTGCACACGAGCTACAAGCGGTTGAAAATTGTGAAAATCGTAGTTTCACACGACTTTTGATCAGTTTCTGCTTTAAATTCACAGAATCGTACATTTTTCGATGCGTGTCGTTTTTTCCTGCGTCAACCGATTTCGATGAAACTTTCAGTATGTGTATAACTAACATAGATCTACAAAACATATATTTTCAATTTTCTTTAAGGACCCAGATAAAAAAGTTTTAAGAAATGCCTTTTTTATTTTTGCATGTAACATCGTAAATTATAATTTTTGGAAAATCTGTTCTTCATATCATTTCGTAAAACAATGCTTCTAATTGATTATAAAAAGCCAGGTCGTTTGGTACAATTATAAAAAAGTTATTAGTTTTTAAAAAGTGTACGAATACTTTGTACACCCACTGTATATGTATGTGATATGCATACATACACACTATACACAGAGTTGCCAGGGTGGGTTCGCTTTAAATCGAGAAGCCCAATTCATCGACTCGTTTCATCAGTTCTAAATCTGGCGATATCAAATTAATAAAAATATGAAATTGCACTGCCCCTCGAGCTGATTTAACTCATTTACTTTGAACAAATTCTGATTTACCGTTCATTTATTTCATCAATTTCGGAGAAACTATGAAGTTGATTAATTCAAATGAATTTTTAACCGAGAATGTTTTACACATATTTTATCTTCCACAAAAACTTCCTCGATTTTGACACTTTTCTTCAACAACGTTTTGTATGTTGTATGAGTCGATCGTTACTTTTATGCACCCTGTGCAGTATCAAGTGCAACGTTTCATTTCTTTTTTTTTTTGTACAATGTCAAGCGCAATTTTTAAATATTTTTCCTGCAACATCAAGTAGAACTTCCACATCTTTCCTCTACAATATTTAGACTGACATTTTCATATCTTTCACGTACAATGTCGGGTGCAGTATTTTTTGTAGAGTATCAGCTACAGTTATTTTTTTGTACAATATCAAGTTCAAATTTCGATGTGATCTTTTGTAACATCAAGAAAGATGTTCACATTATACCTCCAAGCGTTAAGGATGATTTTTACATTTTTTTGAAAAAAATCTTGAAAATATTTCTCTTTTTTTGTGTTGCTTACCGAGCTCGGCATTGGATTACACTGCTGCAACCGACGCGTAGTGATATGTGAAAGTTGTTATTAGAGAAATATGAAAGATATCCAGTTTGGTAAAACGTGGAACTACCGGAAAACCGTTTTACGCCGTAGGGTGTAAACAGAGTACATAGTCGTACAACGTCGAACTGTTGGTTTTTCCATGTATAGGACATATAACATGTACCCGTGAAACTAGAACCGGTGGAACACGAGCCGTCTGAAAAACATCGGAATTTAAAAAAATATATAAAAAAAACTTTTTACGGACCACGCTTATATTAAAATCCACTAGAAAGGAGAAAATAATTTCTTTCCTGGTTCTCCATAAAATACCGAATCCAGTGAAATGATTGATAATATTCTTCCCACAAATTTTAAGCAACTGGTTCAAAATTTTTACTGTTATAAAATTACTTACTTTTGTCATGATTAATAACTACTTTCTCACATACAATTAAATGTATGTAATTGATTCCAATAAAAGTAGAATGTTAACAACGATTTATCATCAAGGTATATTCGTAAGAGTGAACTTAAGAAAATATTATGACTTTTCAAATTTACCGCCTTGTATCGATTGATATGGTAATGATAATTCCATAATAATAATACATTACTGATACCGCATTAAATGTTGCTCATTAAAAACTCGTTCCATTTCTACACATTTTATGAAATGTTCGAACGAACGTAAGCCCGTTATTACCGACGTCAATGATCATTATACGTGCGCACGATTGCCTGAGATTGTCGATGAGCTTTCAGTTCGCTTCTCAAGTTGATTGTGCCATCGAGGGCTCACATATTCGGTTTATTTATCTGTCTCTTCGTGAACGACCACTTCAAATGAGATATTCGCGCAAATGATCGGAATTAAATGGAAACTGGTGTTGCGTTGCAAATAGCATAACAAATAACACTCGGCCTCTCTATAGCGATTACCATCGGCAGTTGATCAGATTTTGCGCGGCAACTCCTCCTTCAGGAAATTCGCGTGTTAACTCGACACTGCTGATTTCCATATTGATTTGACCCGCGCAATTAGAGCGTGTTGCGATAGTATGATTCAGGCTACGCTTAAGGGGGTATACTCGTTTCTAGATTTGAAAGGGTGCGGGAGGCGCTTTCTCATTTCTCGATAATGCAAAGATGAGGGTTTTCAGTAGTCAAAAGCGCTAGGTAAAATATTAATCTAGATCGCGGTCGCATGTAGCAGCCACAGCTTTGAATAATTATTTGAATAAAAATAAATTTTTTAAAAACACCACGTTTTTAAAACGGACTAAAAAGTATAAAATAAAATTTTAAAAATCGCCACGTTTAAAAACGGACTAAAAAGTATAAAATAATTTGTTCTAGCCCCATACAGATTCCTAACCCCGTACAGATAGTCCTGAGAATTTGTGATTGTGAATTTTGAATAGCTATGAAAATACTTGTAAGATTTAAAACGAAAAACGTGGGGCGCAAGATAATACATCGTAAGGAGTGTAGAGAGTAGCTGCTGCTGAGGAAACTCGCAAAACAGTTCATATCATTTGCAGTGCAATAAAATTGTTAGTGATTTAGGTGTTCATGCATCAATTATCTATTGCATGCGCCCCACGTTTTTCGTTTTAAATCTTACAAGTATTTTCATAGCTATTCAAAATTCACAATCACAAATTTTCAGGACTATCTGTACGGGGTTAGGAATCTGTATGGGGCTAGAACAAATTATTTTATACTTTTTAGTCCGTTTTTAAACGTGGCGATTTTTAAAATTTTATTTTATACTTTTTAGTCCGTTTTAAAAACGTGGTATTTTTTAAAAATTTATTTTTATTTAAATAATTATTTTCTGCTTT
This sequence comes from Lasioglossum pauxillum, assembly GCA_933228785.1. Classification (NCBI taxonomy): domain Eukaryota; kingdom Metazoa; phylum Arthropoda; class Insecta; order Hymenoptera; family Halictidae; genus Lasioglossum; species Lasioglossum pauxillum. Next base: position 38,703,145 of record OW121705.1, on the reverse strand, counting down.
TTAGCCTTATATGTGTGAAATTTTACAATCGATTTTGAACATTTTGATGAGATTATAACAGAGACATGTAGTACATTTCAGACGGTATTGCGACGCGTCATATTAAAAACGAACGCCGTGGTAAAATGTCAAAGATAAAGGTTCGACGGAGAATTTCGGTGTAACTGTTCTTTCGCTTGGTAAACAAACATTATACTATAATAATACGTAGTAATTTTGTAAACACCGCACGGAGCTCGAACGCACACTGACGCACACTGAGCTCCTTCGGTGCGAAACGGGTCAGTGGAGTGGGGATGAGTCAGAGTGGGAACACGTAGTAGAGTGGGGACGCTGAATGCGAAGACGTACTACGTCACGCGGCGGGGGGTGCAAAGGTTCAAATTATTAATAATTTATATCTCCTGAACGCATGGGCTTTTTTAAAAAAATTTTTTTATATATTGCATTGTCATCCAGTTCTGAGCTATGTTTAGAATTTCAAGTCTCTAGCTCATCGGGAAGTTAGTTTAAAATCAATTGCAAAATTTGTACCGAACATACAGACAAACAAGAAAGCGAGCTAATAAAAACGTGGTAAAATAGTTACATGCAGTAGCGGACAAAAGTTTAAGACCGCACTAAAGAAGACGATAACTTTTTTAATATTGTACTATACGATTTGAACTTTTTGGGGAAGCTAGAGCAATTAGTTTACTAAAGGATGTGAAAAGAAATTTTTTCAAAAATTGCAATTGATCGGAATTGTTGAAAAAATACTAAAAGTTGAATTTTTAACTTTTTTATGTGGGCCTATATTGAAAATTTAAAAAATACGTTTTGTAGATCTGTGTCAATTAAACACATCCTGAAAATTTCATTAATATCGGTCGACGTTTATTTATCAAATACGGCGAGATTTATTGCCGAAAATCTTGAAAATCTGCAATTTTTACAATCTTTAAACGTTTGTAGCTCATTGCAACGTCGACCGATTTTAATGAAATTTTCAGAATATGTTTAATTGACATAGATCTACAAAACGTATTTTTTTAAATTTTCAATATAGGCTCACATAAAAAAGTTAAAAATTCAACTTTTAGTATTTTTTCAACAATTCCGATCAATTGCAATTTTTGAAAAAATTTCTTTTCACATTCTTTAGTAAACTAATTGCTCTAGCTTCCCCAAAAAGTTCAAATCGTATAGTACAATATTAAAAAAGTTATTATCTTCTTTAGAGCGGTCTTAAACTTTTGTCCGCTACTGTATATGCGCAGCTTCATGCTGCCGAATACTGCAAATTATGCTTGTAAACATAAAAATAGCACGCTTGCAATCCTGGAAACGGGAGACTACCCCCTCATATCTCGAAAACACGTTCCCAAAGAATTAAACTAGAATTTTAAATACATTCAACCTACCTGCACTTACCAACACAATTTATCAACATTAATCAATAGGCTGCGGATTTTATGCATTTACGACAAAAATGGCTGGATCAAATGCAGAACAGTGAAAATATCTGATGATTAATAACCCCTTGCCGTACTTTGACAAGCCAGACTCGTGATGAAGGTTTCTAACAAAGTCTAACAAATACGAATGTTACGCGTTTCATTTTAGATGAAATAAAATTTGATTCGTTTGCAATGAATATTTAAGCATTACAATAAATCTAGCCATACTAAAAATATACATTTTCTTTTCCCTTCTACGACATTTTTTGGGATAAAGACGTTTGTGTCACTGTAACTGTAAAAGAAAAGGGGTTAAGGCAAGGGGTTAAGGATGTACTGGAGGTACAATGGGAGACAAAAATACAAGAAATTTGAAATCCATCAATACATGGCAATGAAAGCCATTCATGAGTATATTTTGCATTAAACTTTTGCGAATACTGTACCCTCTGTAGCTATATTCAGTGGTCTACACTTGTCACGTTTCCATGCTAGTGAGAGACAACAAGATAAATTTGACGTTTTGTAACAGTTTATAATTTTTTTGCTCTGTAACTGTTTAGTGAATCCTAATAAATTTTGAACATAATTAATTACCTAATTTTTACTACATATAAAAAAAACTGGAGTTTCTAGTTGCGTTTTTTCAAGGTTTAAATAGGGCTTGAAGTGGAATTTTATGAATTCTCTGGAATTCTCCATAAGAAGACGTGTTAAAATGTGCAAACTATAAGTTGCTATAATTCTTAAACGGTGCAGTGAATCGAACCCAAACTTTGGTAATTGCATCAATTTAGTAAGAATTATATCTTGTCAAATTTTCAAAAATTTTGTTGCGTTTTTATATACCTCCAGAACATCCTTAAGAAACGCTGTTGCATTATTTCCGCCTTGCTAAACTGCTTAAAGGAGAAAGAAACAAATGTCTACACAGCTTTCGCACATAGCAATCAACCCGGACAATTTTTATTCTGCATAAAAATCCGCAGACCGCTAACAAACGAACAATCTCAAAAAGACTCACCGGAATCTGGTTCAAGTTGATGTCCGACCGTTCCCTGCTCGGACAATCGGTGCAGGCCGACGGGGTCTCGTTGAACCGTTTGCTGAACTTGAGCAGGTTCCTCATGATCATGGTGTTCATCACGATGATGAGCACCAGCGGCGCGATCAGGCTAACGATACTGTCAATAATATTGATGATCTTCATGGTCTCCATGTACTCGCTCTTGAGGTCACAGTACTCCTCACCGTCACGCGTCAGCACCACGCCAGCGGTAACGAACGAGTACGAGTGGCTGGCCAACGCTAGAATCACTAGGACAAGAACAATGGCCTTGGCCCTGGCGATAGTGCAGATATGCGGCCGATGCAGCGGATATTGCACAGCGATGAACCTCTCGACCGTGAATGCAACTATCAACCAGACACTCAACGAACTGCAAACCGCACTGACATAAACCAACGTCTCGCACCAGCCATCTTTGTTGAACACCTTCCAGCCGAGGGTATTGTTCAGCCATACTAGCAACAACGTCACTAAAAATCCAAAATCTGCCGTGGCCAAAGCTGCCAGGTAATAGCTCGAGCTGCGAATCCTCAAATAGGTGTTCAGAAACACTATGCAGGACAGTAGATTGCCTACCAGGCCCAGCAGAATGATCGCCGGGATGTAGTACTGATGGAAAAAGTCCAGGAGGAAGTATAGCGAGTGGCAAGCCTCGAGAGGCTTCTCTTCGAACTCCGTACTGGACTCGTAACTGCGGTTCTTCAAACCATAGTGCGTTAGGTTCGCGACTGTAGAGGGCGACGCTGACCGTCGGATCCGAAACAGGTCCAAGGAGCTGTCTTCGTGACATCTGGAGCTCAGAGTCAGGGTCGAAGTTATCGACAACATGGTGGATCGTTGCTTTGGTGAGATTTATTCTTCTGAGAATCTCTAGTGGAGTGTTGTGGTCTTGATAGAGGGCTTCTGTTCATTTGTTTACGGTCATGGCTGTGGCACCGAAGATTGTTACTGTCATTGCTTTCGAATTCTGAGAGGCCAGCTTGCTTTAGATTCTGGGATGTTTGCTTGTATTCGACTTCAGAATGTTTGCTTCCTTCGGACTCTAAGATGTTCTCGCTGGTGGTAAGTAGATCATGATGAGATGTCTTTGTTTTGCGTGGTTTGTCTGTTCTTTTTCCGGGTGGTACCGATGTTGAAGATTCTAGGATCAGCAGAGTCTGTAGAAGATGGAGTTTGTTCGCTCTTGAGTTTGAGGATTATCGACTCCGTGGCGAGACCCTAGAAATAAAGACGTGTAGGACTCAGTGTATCTATTTCTTCTTGGTTATCAAGAGTAGGTCCGTCGAGTTTGTGTCAGCGGTTCAACACACTTAACGATTTTCAACTTCTCGGACTACACAATCCCTTTCAATGCTCAGGGAATTTAGATTCGGTAGTGAAAGAGGATTTCTGAAGATCCTGGAGGATTTCCTAGAGGATCCCAGTCTCAGTACAAAAAACGTAATAAATTTTACCATCCATATTTCATCTTCCAACCATAATTGCACGGTTTAATCTCTCCGCCGATGAAGTGAACTACACACTCGACTCTCTAAACTCCAGAGCCCCTCGTACAACTATCTCCGACAACGAGTTCACTGCGAAAGGATGCTAGATTGGCTCGAAGAGGCTGCTCGAGGCTCTTTACGGCATCAACTACAAGCTCCAATTCATTTCGAAATTGTCCCGAAGAGTTCCTACTTCCTATACATCCACTTCTCGACGGTAAGAGGATGATAAATAAAGCTGCCGTTATTTTGCATTCGCGTCCTTCGGCTCCTTGTTCGTGTAACTCGCTGCTTCCGATTACCTCGAGGCCGATCTGTTCTCACATTCATTAACTGCCTCCGTCGTCCCGGATGTCATTTGCAGGTGACGTCCTCGTCTGAGATCCTGGGACGTCTCTCGAGAACTATCACTTTAGCTGAAGTCGGCGATGCTCGCGATGGTCTTTTAGAAATTTTCTCCAACTGTTTTACAATTACGATTTCACGACTTTTAATAATTGTTACTGGCTATTCTTAACAATAATATTATTTTTAGATTGTCCTCAACGTCGCTGTAGTTCTCTCAATGTTGTTATATTATTTTTTGTGTCGCTATATTGTTTCTTAGGACACTTGTTTAACAATTTTCACTGACACGATCCATCACATTAATGTTTTTTATAACTAGCCTTTTAGCTATGGGTTAATGTTATAAATGTTTGTTTTCTTCTTTGTTACATTTTCACGAACCTCTGCGAAAATTATCGGTCCCTGTGTTGTTAATACGTCTTTCAGCGTATATTACTATTATTAAGGATAGTATTGTCTTTCAATAGTTCGTTTTGATAATATTTCACGCTATTACATTGTCCTTCTGTTCTATTAATTATCAATTTACACAGACTCGCTTGACGACGCCATTGTTCTCTGGACATTTATATTGTCCTTCAATTTAAAATCACCAATTCGAAGAATTTCAAAATCGATAAGACTGTTTACAAAGGGAGTATGTCAACCTGGGAATATTCTGCTGAAAATATACCGAGAAATTTACGAATTGTTTCGGTAACAATTCACGTAGCCCAGAGAAATTTTTGGACATTTTTCTCTCCAGGAAAACGATTAACCTTTCACACGGCGTGTTTACGTAAGCAGTGAATCCTCTCGTAATCTTGCACACGGATTTTCGACGTTAAAATTTTGAAAACAGCATTTCAGAATCTGTGATTAAATCGTGTTTCTCATCCGTGAGAAAAATTAACTGCGACAGCAACACATTTTGTTATTACAGTACTTTGCGCGATGAAAATTTCAGCAGAACTCAACGAAATTATTAAATTTCACTCTTCTGAAATTTCATTTCGAACACATTTTTACAGTAAACATATTTTCATGTCAGTTTGTATGTTCGAACGTCATCAAAATTCAACTAGAATTAAATTACACGGTTCAGGAATTTCATTTCGAAGAGAAATGTTACGTTTCAAACTTTAACAATGTTTTCCATTCCGACCAGGAATCCACAAATGTACTTTGCGTAGGCCAAATCTGTAGTCGTTGCTGCATGTAAGAGTATTTGTTTCTAACAGTGTAAACATTTAAGCACGTTTAACAATGTTTGAAGCGCGTGGGTGACGCTCAGGTCGTGTAGAACGCTGCAGTTGAACGCATTTCAATAAAATGTACTTGCGAAATCACAGATGAAACGAGCAAAAGAATTTCCAATATAAAAGAATCTGAAGCTTCGGAATGCCAATTTGTTAACGCGGGTGGAACGAAGAAAAGAAATATCTCTTATTACAGATATCATGTTGGAACTTCTTCAAACTCTGCAGTGAAGAGTTAAAAAAGATTCTTCCATAAAAATAGCAACAATTTCCAATTGTAGAATATTATTAATATTATAATAATATTAATAATATATATAATAATAATAAAAAAGATTCTTCCATAAAAATATATTATTAATATTATAATAATATTATAATAATATTAATAATATTCTACAATTGGAAATTGTTGTTATTTTTATGGAAGAATCTTTTTTAATAATATTATAATATTAATAATATTCTACAATTGGAAATTGTTGCTATTTGTATGGAAGAATCTTTTTTATTAATAATAATATTAATAATATTATAATAATATTATAATATTAATAATATTCTAATAATAATCGTTCCCGTTCCCCCGTCCCGACCAAGTCCCGCACACCACCAGTGTTGGGCAATAAATAAATTTATTTAAATAAATAATCATTTAAACAAAAATTTAAATAACAAGTTATTTGGATATTCAAATAAAAAGCAAAAATAATTATTTATTATTTGAGCAAGTCTAAATAGAATTATTTAAAATAATAAAGTTAGTTGTTATTTACAAACACAATTTCAATTATTAATTTGTATTGACAAATAATAAATTAAATTGTATTTTTTTATAGTAACAATGTATAGAAAATCGTGGCCGCAGGCAGTATGCCACAGGGCCAAATGAGGCCCGCCTGTTGCTCATCACTGCTCTATGGAAACTGTTCCGATAACCTTTCCGGTTAATTTAAAAAGAATTCCTAAACTTGAAAGGTATATACAAGAATTCTATTAACGGTACCTCCGTTGCTTCAAACATTAATTAAGCTTGTTTAAACGTTTACAATGATGAACAAAAACATTCTACGCAAAGAATTTTTTAATTGGCTTCTACAGTGAAGGTACAGAAAATGTAAAGGTTATAAATTCAGTACACTGACGTGAAAATTTGCACAAAATTAAGAACGATGAAAAGACGCGTGAAGCAAATTAAAATTAATTGTTTCGCTGTTTACCACTATGTCAACTTTTCAGTGATTAAACGGCAACTAATTCGGAGAAGTTTCATATGTCTTAATGAAACATGTTTAAACGTCCACAGTGTTGAACAAGAAAATTACTATTCTACGCAAAGAATTTTCATTTAGCTTCTACAGTGAAAGCACAGAAAATTCTCAAAATTAGAAATTCAGTACACTGACGTGAACATTTGCACAAAATTAAGAACGATGAAAAGACGCGTGAAGCAAATTAAAATTAATTGTTTCACTGTTTACCACTATGTCAACTTTTCAGTGATTAAACGGCAACTAATTCGGAGAAGTTTCATATGTCTTAATGAAACATGTTTAAACGTCCACAGTGTTGAACAAGAAAATTACTATTCTACGCAAAGAATTTTCATTCAGCTTCTACAGTGAAAGCACAGAAAATTCTTAAAATTAGGAATTCAGTACACTGACGTGAACATTTGCACAAAATTAAGAACGATGAAAAGACGCGTGAAGCAAATTAAAATTTCTTGTTTAACTGTTTATCACTATGTCAACTTTTCAGTGATTAAACGGCAACTAATTCGGAGAACTTTCATATGTCTTAATGAAACATGTTTAATCGTCCACAGTGTTGAACAAGAAAATTACTATTCTACGCAAAGAATTTTCATTGAGCTTCTACAGTGAAAGCACAGAAAATTCTTAAAATTAGAAATTCGGTACACTGACGTGAAAATTTGCACAAAATTAAGAACGATGAAAAGACGCGTGAAGCAAATTAAAATTAATTGTTTGACTGTTTACCACTATGTCAACTTTTCAGTGATTAAACGACAACTAATTCGGAGAAGTTTCATCTGTCTTAACGAAACATGTTTAAACGTCCACAGTGTTGAACAAGAAAATTACTATTCTACGCAAAGAATTTTCATTTAGCTTCTACAGTGAAAGCACAGAAAATTCTCAAAATTAGAAATTCAGTACACTGACGTGAAAATTTGCACAGAATTAAGAACGATGAAAAGACGCGTGAAGCAAATTAAAATTAATTGTTTCACTGTTTATCACTATGTCAACTTTTCAGTGATTAAATGGCAACGAATTCGGAGAAGTTTCATATGTCTGAATGAAACATGTTTAAACGTCCACAGTGTTGAACAAGAAAATTACTATTCTACGCAAAGAATTTTCATTTAGCTTCTGCAGTGAAAGCACAGAAAATTCTTAAAATTAGAAATTCAGTACGCTGACGTGAAAATTTGCACAAAATTAAGAACGATGAAAAGACACGTGAAGCAAATTAAAATTAATTGTTTCACTGTTTATCACTATGTCAACTTTTCAGTGATTAAACGGCAACTAATTCGGAGAAGTTTCATATGTCTTAATGAAACATGTTTAAACGTCCACAGTGTTGAACAAGAAAATTACTATTCTACGCAAAGAATTTTCATTGAGCTTCTGCAGTGAAAGCACAGAAAATTCTCAAAATTAGAAATTCAGTACACTGACGTGAAAATTTGCACAAAATTAAGAACGATGAAAAGACGCGTGAAGCAAATTAAAATTAATTGTTTCATTGTTTACCACTATGTCAACTTTTCAGTGATTAAACGGCAACTAGTTCGGAGAAGGTTCATATGTCTTAATGAAACATGTTTAAACGTCCACAGTGTTGAACAAGAAAATTACTATTCTACGCAAAGAATTGTCATTGAGCTTCTACAGTGAAAGCACAGAAAATTCTTAAAATTAGAAATTCAGTACACTGACGTGAAAATTTGCACAGAATTAAGAACGATGAAAAGACGCGTGAAGCAAATTAAAATTAATTGTTTCATTGTTTATCGCTATGTCAACTTTTCAGTGATTAAACGGCAACTAAATGATAAAAGTTTTATATTTATTGAACCGACGAAGAGAGATCGTTGAAAGAACAACACTACCGTTGCATCACTGAAATTCCGTATGTACCCTCGGTAAATGTTTTGCTCATTTTATATTCGTTTAACAATGTTATTTTCCGGTCGTGCTAAAAGCTCGACGAATTTCAAATTTATTCTGTGTCACGGTTGTTGCGAAAGCTAGATAAATCTACAAAAACATTTAGCCCGATCCATTGCGAATAAAAACTCGCGGGAAAAAGAGTCGCAAGCATTCCGAAAAGAATTGAGCGACCCGACACCTTTATGAAACAGAGCAAATTTGCCAAGCACGTAGATCGTTTGAAGAAGCAGTAGGGAGGAGCTTAAGAGTTCCGGTTCAAAACAAAAGACAAATTTCGAGTCTATAATTATCTTACCAGCGAGCTGGACAGCGAACGTCGGCCTTTCGTTCGATCGCATCACAATTCTTACGCTTATCTACAGTCTGTCACGGTAATAATGAGATTTTTAATATTGAACAATATCGTTCGTTTATAAAAAAAAGTGACACAGCTCAAAGTATATTTCTAAAAAAACGTATAATAATAAATATATAAATTATCCAGTAAATATTGTTTGAATTATCGATCGTATGATTGTTAAATGAATAATATGTTCATAATAATAATAAATTATCCAGTATCTAAATAACAACAAATTATTTTATATTTCTAAGTTGGTGATATACGATAAAAAGAATTGGCAATTTTAGGCAATTTTCGAATGGCTCTCCCGTAAAATTTCCTCTTTTTGACTTAAGGCACTTTTCTTATGAATGAACGATATGACTTTAATTGTTTTTTTTTAGAAGTTAGAACAATAGTTTGCTACTTGACGCGTGAGTAAGGAATTATGAAAAATTGCAACTGGTCGGAATTGCAAAAGGAATACTAAAAGTTGTTTTTTACAACTTTTTTTGTCGGCATAGATTGAAAATTTTTAAAATACCGTGTTACCTTTTTAGAGTGATTTTACTATGATATACCTTGAAAATGAAGAGTATAAACATATGAATACTATGAACATTCACATAGTGTTTAATATTAACTATTAATAAATAAAAGTTAACTGTACGAACGAAAACATTGTGCTACCATTTTAAAATGGCCAGGTATGTTAACAAATCCCCACAATTGTTTATCAGTTAATTTCCCGAGCGAGTTTCCTCGAAACGTTGCGTGATATTTATTGACTCACGTTGCATCGTCGTAGCACGATTGTTTTCGATTTGTTACTGTGTTTCCGGGGAATATAAATATTTATCAATTACGCGAATCGCAGCGATATAAGGTCCTTTTTATTCATACAGCCTCTCTCTCAGAATTTGCAATAAAAATGTCGGCTCTAATTCTTTGGTACTCTTGGGTCACTTGTTTCGACTGCCATCATTTTCGTAGCGAAACTATCGGATAGAACTTGATGAAATTTCGTAGACACTGTTAGATTAGGGTACAGTAATTGATAAAAAAGTTTGGGAACGATAGATTAAACAATTGTCGAGAAACACTCGTTTTATCGTTACATTAACAGATTACTGCGTTTTGAACCTAATCGGTCTTGGAACTGCTATAACATTATTAGATAGAATTGGACGGTGGTGAACCTAAGCACACATATTAAGGAGAACGAAGTTTCTGCTTTGAAGTTACCGAATCGAATTTTCTCTGGAAACCTTTGACAGTATCAAACGGAGTGGAAAGCGGGAGATAGGTTCCGTTCCGAAAGATTTTACAAAAAGTTAAGCTGCTTCATTCAACTATGATTCTTATGGAATTCTAGCGGAAATATCCGTGCATTTAGTATACCAACATACAGTGAGTGTACACAGTATTCGTACACTTTTTAAAAACTAATAACATTTTTATAATTGTACCACACAACCTGATTTTTTATAATCAATTAGAAGCATTGGTTTACGAAATGATATACAAAAAAGATTTTCCAAAAATTATAATTTACAAGGTTAAAAATTAGTTTAGTGTTAAAGAAAATAATCGATGTTTAAATACAACCCTGGCAACATCAAGTATTTTTCATTTTTATAAAATATTCATGTTTACAATGAAAATAAAATATATTGTTCACACCGTGATTCTAATAATTTTATCACCCACTATGGTGGTATTTATTATGGGGCATTTCTTTTCACGAAACTAAAGATTTTTATGAAACTAAAATGTCTGACAAATATTTTTTTGGTTTACGAAATGATATACAAAAAAGATTTTCCAAAAATTATAATTCACAAGGTTAAATGCAAAACTAGAAAAGGCATTTTTTAAAACTTTTTTATTTGGGTCCGTAATAAAAATTTAAAATGTATGTTTTGTAGATCTATGTTAGTCATACACAATATTGAAAATTTCATTGATATCGATTAACATACACACGAGCTACAAGCGGTTAAAAATGGTGAAAATCGTAGTTTTCCACGACTTTTGATCAGTTTCTGCATAAAATCCACAGAATCGTACATCTTTCGACGCCTGTTGTTTTTTCCTGCGTCAATCGATTTCGATGAAATCTCCAACATGTGTATAAAGGACATGGATCTAGAAAACATGTTTTAAATTTTCATTATGGGCCCAAATAAAAAAGTTTTAAAAAATGCCTTTTTTATTTTTTGCCTGCAACCTTGTAAATTGTAATTTTTGGAAAATCTTTTTTGCATATCAGTTTGTAAACTAATGCTTCTAATTGATTATAAAAAATCAGGTCGTTTGGTACAATTATAAAAAAGTTGTTAGTTTGTAAAAGGTGTACGAATACTTTGTACACCCACTGTATGTGTATTGATTGAAACCACCACCATGAAAAATGTCAAATAACCCTACCTTCAACATTAGCAAGCGCTAACACCAATTTCAACTATTTACGAATTAATCAAATTCTAAATTCTGAAACACGAATTTGCAAAAAGCATACGCTATGCTATGAAACTTCAAAAGTTGAATAAAAAGATTTTTTTAAAGAAAGCCTGAGAACCTCCCACATTGTAAATCAACAAACAGCCACGATTTATCGAAGCACCTTGTGTACCGTCTGGCAGAAGATAGAGCCGAATGCCAGCGTGATAAACAAACTGACGCTCGCCGCCGGAAGCAGTCGATTCACGATTCTCGAGGAATCTTCACGAGACTTTCCACTTTCGGGTTCTATTCTCTATCGATCCGTGTCCGTCAAAAGAGCAGCCCGATTTATCCCCTCTGTACTTTCTTTCTGTCGCTAGATTCTATAGCAGTTGACATATGAACATTTTTTTCGAACATTACTTCACTCCCATTGAAATTTTAACACTGAACCTACCGAGCCTTAAAAGTAACTGGTACATGTTCCCTTATAATAATTATTTAAATACAAAAAAATGTTTAATATACATACCACGTTTTCAAGACGGACTAAAAAGTGTAAAATAATTTTTCCTAGCCCCATACAGATTCCTAACCCTGTACAGTCCTGAAGTTATTACTAATTTTATTTATTACAATGTTATTAACCCCAGATAGTCCTGAAAATTTGTGATTGTGAATTTTTAATAGCTATGAAAATACTTGTAAGATTTAAACCGAAAACCGTGGGGCGCAAGATAATATATATTAAAAATTCTTTTAAGTTAAATAATTGTTTTCTGATTTTTATTAGTTAATATTGCATTGCCATCCAGTTCTGAGCTATGTTTAAAGTTTCAAGTCTCTAGCTCATCGGGAAGTGCGTTTAAAATCAATTGCAAAATTTGCAAAAAAAACCGAGCCCTAAAAGTAACTGGAACATGTTCCCTTATAATAATTATTTAAATAAAAAAAATGTTTAATATTCATACCACGTTTTCAAGACGGACTAGAAAGTGTAAAATAATTTTTCCTAGCCCCATACAGATTCCTAACCCTATACAGTCCTGAAGTTATTACTAATTTTATTTATTACAATGTTATTAACCCCAGATAGTCCTGAAAATTTGTGATTGTGAATTTTTAATAGCTATGAAAATACTTGTAAGATTTAAACCGTAAACCGTGGGGCGCAAGATAACATATATTAAACATTTTTTTAATTTAAATAATTATTTTCTGATTTTTATTAGTTAATACTGCATTGCCATCCAGTTCTGAGCTATGTTTAAAGTTTCAAGTCTAAGCTCATCGGGAAGTTCATTTAAAATCAGTTGCAAAATTTGCAAAAAGAACTGAGCCTTAAAAGTAACTGGTACATGTTCCCTTATAATAATTATTTAAATACAAAAAAATGTTTAATATACATACCACGTTTTCAAGACGGACTAGAAAGTGTAAAATAATTTTTCCTAGCCCCATACAGATTCCTAACCCTATACAGTCCTGAAGTTATTACTAATTTTATTTATTACAATGTTATTGACCCCAGATAGTCCTGAAAATTTGTGATTGTGAATTTTTAATAGCTATGAAAATACTTGTAAGATTTAAACCGAAAACCTTGGGGCGCAAGATAACATATATTAAAAATTCTTTTAAGTTAAATAATTGTTTTCTGATTTTTATTAGTTAATATTGCATTACCATCCAGTTCTCAGCTATGTTTAAAGTTTCAAGTCTCTAGCTCATCGGGAAGTTCGTTTAAAATCAATTGCAAAATTTGTACCGAACAGACAAACAGACAGACAAGAAAGCGAGTTAATGAAAACGTGGTAAAATGACCAGATTGATTTTATTTAGGCTCTGTGCCGATCCTATTATAATTTCAATAAATGTAAAATAATAAATATGGATCCGATCATTTTGACCGGTAGTGGTAGGTTTAGTGTTAATTATATTGTGTAGGTTCACTCCTTAGACCAGATAATCTCATAGACACGGCACGGAGCAAATATAACTGGAACATGTGACGTCACAAGATAATTTCTAAAATATCGTGTCCATTCGTTCCGTGTACATATGTACTGTGAAAACGGCGGCGCGCCCGCTGACCTCCCCTCTCCCCTCATAAACTAAGCGTTGGCACTGTCCTTGTGGACCATGGGTCGATGAACAAGCCTATACATCTTTGGAACCTGTGACGTCACGTATTACTTTATCTTTGCTTCAAGGAATATTAACTGAACCGTGACTATGGGTTTATATGGTCTAAGGTTGAAACAGTTGATCTATTAGATAATTGCATACGTTCGTGCCCGATTTGAAGATAAAATTCAATGGTTTTAAAGATTGCTTACAGATTTGGTTAAAGATTGGTTAAATTGAAATTAAAAAATGGTTAAATTTTCTACAATTAGAAAAGAATGGTGACTATATGTATAGTTGCTTAATAAAATTGTATTCTTTAAAATTTAACCATTGAATTTTATTTTCAAATCGAACACGAACTTATGCAATCATCTATTATATAATATTATCGTTAGAACGTAAAAGATTATAGCGAGAACAGACCAATACTGTGCGCATAAGACCGCACGACCGAAGTGAAAACCTCTATAGCTGCCCTGAGTTCACTCCAACAGCGTTTCACCTTGGAGCGTGACGAATCAGACTCATTCACTGCCCAGCATAGAGTCAGCGACGCACACCTGTCTGTTTCTCGCTTGCTTGGCTAAACTCTGCTCTCCTCCCGAATCTACTCGAACAGCGTTTCACCTTGGAGCGTGACGGATGAGACTCATTCACTGCCCAGCATACAGTTACCGACGCACACCTGTCTGTTTCTCGCTTGCTTGGCTAAACTCTGCTCTCCTCCCGAATTTACTCGAATAGCGTTTCACCTTGGAGCGTGACGGATCAAACGTGTTCCCTGCCCAGCAATTGTGTACGCGGTGCGCTTACAGAAGTTTTCACTTTAAAAAAACCAACATGGATTTCATTCCAGTGTATCGCGGGCGATTTTCCGGTCGATTTAAGTCAGTGAAACGTCAACGCGCAGGAATCCGTCGTATTTCTGACGGTCGACGGTCTCGTCTGGCCGTCGAAAGATTTATGGCTTGGCGCCTGTGGATCGTCAAGGTCGCCAGGGATCGAGATTCCAGCGCACTGACCCGATAAATCTCGCGAGACCGATGATTCCGGATATCAAAATCGACGGCTTAGGGGGGTTCAATCTGTCTAACGCACACTGACAGAGACTATCCTTCAGATTTCACGCAAAACTTTTAAAGGTTGAAAAATAAGGGGAACACTCAACGATTTGTTTTACACTGGGGATCAAAATACCTGCCTTATTTATTTTTATATGAGAAAACTTCTCGCGACAGGGTTATACTGTTCCCAAGGGATATATGTAACCATGGACAGAATCTTTTCATGGTCATTTTTTAACAAAATTTTAAAGTCATCGTTATTTTTTGTGGTTTTTCTTCGATATTCTTGTGGAGCGTCAAAAGACGAGTCCAACGAGTACCATGAGTATACCAGTATGATCATTCGATCTCGAGATATTTGTGTCTGAAAGAATTAAAATTTTATTTTTCAGACAGAAATATCTCGAGACCGATTGGTCATAGTGGTATCGTTATGGTAGTTGTTGGATTTGTCTTTTGGTGGTCTACAAGAATCTTCAAGAAAATACGTAGGACTCCACATAAAAAAATATCGATGGCCTTGAAATCTTGTTTATAAATCGACACAAACATCTCGAGATTGGTACAGTGTGTGTCGTAGGTATTTTATACATGTTTAATGCAGATGCAGATGGAAGTAGTTGTGAAAAGCAACCTCTGACAACTTTCAATGAGTAACAAACTAGTATCGTATACGAATTTTTTGAAAAAATGGATTAACATTTCACAACAGAATATGCTGTTGTCAAAATCGAATATGCGATTGGATTTGTGACAAAAAGCCGCCCTCTGGTTCCCGAGATATTCAAGAAAGCACTTTTCATCCCCAACCATAAGGGGTGCTTTCGACCCTAAATTCAAGAGCGGTTTTCACCCTCTCAGCTTAAACGATCGTCGACAAAAAAAATATTTGTCAGACATTTTAGTTTCATAAAAATCTTTAGTTTCGTGAAAAGAAATGCCCCATAATAAATACCACCATAGTGGGTGATCAAATTATTAGAATCACGGTGTGAAAAATATATTTTATTTTCATTGTGACGGTTAATGTTATCTACAGTGTTGGCAAATAGAACTTTTCAACGTTGTAAACATGAATATTTTATAAAAATATTTTATAAATTTTATAAAAATATTTTATAAAAATATTCATGTTTATAAAAATATTCAAATATTGATGTTGCCAAAGTTGTATTTAAACATCGATTATTTTCTTTAACGCTAAACCTACCACCGCCGGTCAAAATGACCGGTTCCAGATTTATTATTTTACATTTATTGAAACAATAAAAATGATTTTATAAAAATGGATTGTATAAATTATCTTTAGTAGAGAGCGTATTATAATAGGATCGGCACAGAGCCTAAATAAAATCAATCTGGTCATTTTACCACGTTTTCATTAACTCGCTTTCTTGTCTGTCTGTTTGTCTGTTCGGTACAAATTTTGCAATTGATTTTAAACGAACTTCCCGATGAGCTAGAGACTTGAAACTTTAAACATAGCTCAGAACTGGATGACAATGCAATATTAACTACTAAAAATCAGAAAACAATTATTTAAATAAAAAAATTGTTTAATATATATTATCTTGCGCCCCACGGTTTTCGGTTTAAATCTTACAAGTATTTTCATAGCTATTAAAAATTCACAATCACAAATTTTCAGGACTATCTGGGGTTAATAACATTGTAATAAATAAAATTAGTAATAACTTCAGGACTGTATAGGGTTAGGAATCTGTATGGGTCTAGGAAAAATTATTTTACACTTTCTAGTCCGTCTTGAAAACGTGGTATGTATATTAAACATTTTTTTGTATTTAAATAATTATTATAAGGGAACATGTACCAGTTACTTTTAAGGCTCGGTAGGTTTAGTGTTAAAACAGTCTATCGATCACCGCATGAGAAAGCAGCGAATGTTTCGAGAAAAAGAGCCTAAATTTCGCGAACTGTAAGTCGCATTTCTAGATCCGAGAAATAGTATCGTTTAATGCACGTGCCCGCGCGTGCTGCAACACTGTTACAACGCGGAGGTTACAGTTTTAGATTCTGATAATTAACCCAGAGAACTAAATGGCCGCATATTGTTTCATAACTCTGTTACACCAATGCAACAACACCGTGCACCGGTAACAAAGTTACAAACAACAACCTGTTGCATTTTGTCTGCAATCCTGATCGATTGCAATTATTGAACCATAGTTAACCTTCTCCGTGTGATAGTACAATACAGAATTCCGATAACAAAGTTTCAAACAATAACACGCGCAGATTTTACACAATTCTAAACAATCACATTTTTTTCAAAATTTTTCAACTATTAGAAATTTTGTCTGCAATCCTGATCGATTGCAATTATTGAACCAAAGTTAACCTTCTCCGTGTGAAAGTACAATATATAATACCGGTAACAAAGTTTCAAACAATAACACGCGCAGATTTTACATAATTCTAAACAATCTCATTTTTTTCGAGATTTTTCAACTATTAGAAATTTTGTCTGCAATCCTGATCGATTGCAATTATTGAACCAAAGTTAACCTTCTCCGTGTGAAAGTACAATATAGAATACCGATAACAAAGTTTCAAACAATAACACGCGCAGATTTTACATAATTCTAAACAATCAGAATTTTTTCGAAATTTTTCAACTATTAGAAATTTTGTCTGCAATCCTGATCGATTGCAATTATTGAACTAAAGATAACCTTCTCCGTATGATAGTACAATATAGAATACCGATAACAAAGTTTCAAACAATAACATGCGCAGATTTTACACAATTTAAACCATCACATTTTTTTCAAAATTTTTCAACTATTAGAAATTTTGTCTGCAATCCTGATCGATTGCAATTATTGAACTAAAGATAACCTTCTCCGTGTGATAGTACAATATAGAATACCGATAACAAAGTTTCAAACAATAACACGCGCAGATTTTACACAATTCTAAACAATCACATGTTTTTCAAAATTTTTCAACTATTAGAAATTTTGTCTGCAATCCTGATCGATTGCAATTATTGAACCAAAGTTAACCTTCTCCGTGTGAAAGTACAATATAGAATACCGGTAACAAAGTTTCAAACAATAACACGCGCAGATTTTACACAATTCTAAACAATCACATGTTTTTCAAAATTTTTCAACTATTAGAAATTTTGTTTGCAATCCTGATCGATTGCAATTATTGAACCAAAGTTAACCTTCTCCGTGTGAAAGTACAATATAGAATACCGATAACAAAGTTTCAAACAATAACACGCGCAGATTTTACACAATTCTAAACAATCACATGTTTTTCAAAATTTTTCAACTATTAGAAATTTTGTCTGCAATCCTGATCGATTGCAATTATTGAACTAAAGATAACCTTCTCCTTGTGAAAGTACAATATAGAATACCGATAACAAAATTTCAAACAATAACACGCGCAGATTTTACACAATTCTAAACAATCACATGTTTTTCAAAATTTTTCAACTATTAGAAATTTTGTCTGCAATCCTGATCGATTGCAATTATTGAACTAAAGATAACCTTCTCCGTGTGAAAGTACAATATAGAATACCGATAACAAAATTTCAAACAATAACATGCGCAGATTTTACACAATTCTAAACAATCACATGTTTTTCAAAATTTTTCAACTATTAGAAATTATAACTTCACCGTATCGGTGCAGCAACACTGTGTGCAGGTAACAAAGTAGCGAACAGCCTTTTGTAACTTCCTTTCAATTCCGACGAATCACAATCTTCCCAAAAGTTTTGTAGCAAAATCTATAGGTAACTTCACCATATTCATGCTACAATGTATTGCGCACATGACGAATTTGCAAACAACACCCTGTAGCATTTTATCCGAAACTTCTATTAATTACTTTTGAAGAAACTTTATAACTTCACTATACGAATTTAACGGGACAAAGTGTACGGATAACAACGTTGCTAATAAACTTATTAGCTTCCCCGCAATTCCGACGAATCAGAATATTCCCAACAGTTTTGTAGCAAAATTTACAACGTCACTATGTCGATGCAACAAGGCAGTATACAGACAACAAAGTTGCAATCAACACCTTTTGGTGTTTCCTCCACAATTCCGACCGATTTGCAATTTTATCAAAGTTTCTTTTTCACGTCCTCTAGTACCTAAACTAATTCTAGCTTCACAAGAAAAAAGTTCGAAAGTTCTTTTTTAACCAGAGAACGAATATTCATGCGTCTCGCTGAATCCTTTGAAAAGCAACAATATTTTGCTACAAGTAACTGTCTCTTGTCAATACCGTCACAAAAATCTACTCAAAATGTAATCTTTTATTAGAAAATCTAATTTTCAAAAATAGTAATTTTCTTTTGTTGTGCCATTGTTGCAATCAATACGATCTACACGACATCAACAAGTAATATAAAGTTGTAACATAAATTCTGCCGGCAGTAGAAACACGTTCTATAAATTTCTGTACGACTCATTTCAAACGCGCGCCACTCCGTTTAAAACGGGGAACTACTCGAAAATTTAAATTTGAAACCATCCTTTTAATAAAAAGGAAAAAGGAAGAAATCACTTCTGATTGGCAAAAGAAGCCACTGTTCCATAGGGATGAAAACAGATTGACTACAATCGAATATATTTACATTGCATACATACACACGAGGCGTACTCATGCCGTAGAAAATTGGTATTTAACGATGATCCAGGGGGATTTGTTTCAGTTAGAAGATTCGACGGGTTCGAGGGTTTTCGCGAGGTGGGACGCGGTCTCGAGCGGTTCGGAGCGGAAAGACGAAAATCGGAGTCGCGACGGAAGCGGAACGGAGGCGTCGCGCGACGGGAAGCTCCGTCGGATAAACTGGAAGCGCGTTCCGCTTTCGCACTCGCGTGCACCAGCCCGGCGAAACCCGCTCGCATGCGCTTTGAGCTTTGAAACACGCCGCGCTGATAATACCGAGTCGAGCCGAATCGAATCGCGTCGCACAGTGTTCGAACTCTTATGGGAGTCCGCAGACAATTAATAACTTCTAAAGTAGCCCATTTTCGACCTAGGACCCTATGTGCTTTTTTAAAGAGGACACGAGAGTTAATTAATGGAAAAAATGCAATGTTGCTAAAAAAATTGAAGCGATCTTCTGTACAAATTTGGTACGATCTGTTCGGTACAAATTTTGCAATTGATTTTAAACTAACTTCCCGTAGAGCTAGAGACTTGAAATTTTAAAAATAGCTCAGAACTGGATGACAATGCAATATTAAAAAACAAATTTTTAAAAAAGCCTATGCGTTTAGGAGATATAAACTATTACATTTAACCGTTACATCTCCCCGCGCGACGCTCGGTAGTACGCGATCGCGTTCAGCGATCCCCACTCCGTGCGACAGCGCTCCCTACTCCACTACGCGTTCCAACACTGACTCATCCCCACTCCACTGACCCGCTTCGCACCGAAGAAGCTCAGTGTGCGTTCGAGCTCCGTGCGGTATTTATAAAGTTACTACGTATTATTATACTGTAATGTTTGTGTGCCATGACATTTTACCACGGCGTTTGTTTTCGATATGACGCGGTCGCAATACCGTCTGAAATTTACTAAGGTGAAGTGCCCTATGCCTGGACAGCATGTTTTTCTATTTTAAATTTTATCACTTTAAATAAACAAAAACAATTTCTTAAGAGTTTTAACATACAGTTCAGAGTTTGTAAAGTAATTTAAAATAAAAAAATCATTGTTTAGGTTAATATCTTAAGTGTATTAACAAGAATAATTCAAACCTATAGTTGGACATATTAAATCCAATCTAAGCTAGTACCTGGACAGAAGTAAAGCCTATATCGGGACAAATTCAATTTACGAGTTGATCGAGCGAACATAACCTAAAACGTTGGTTGGTGGCGCTGTTGCGCATGACGAATAGAAGATGCTTTGCGTAATATGTAGTATTCTTATCATAGATTATAGTATTGTATTATTTAACCAAATATATATTTATTTTCATTTACTGTTTTAATAAAACTTGTCATAATACAACTTTTAAGGTTAGGTAGTAATACTGATAGATTTAAGATGTAAACATAAAGTATTACTAACGTCACAACCGGAATACATTTTCTACATACGTTATTCAAGCTAATAGAAGACTAATTATACGTACATGTAGTTAAATAATTTGCAAATAATGCGTTGATTTTATTCACAAACACGTGTCCGGCTTCAGGCGTAAGCACATTGCGTATTAGCTTAGAGTGGGACAGCTACTGTCATCGCGTCCCAGTATGGAGTACTTATATTTGAAAACAGTCCTAATCTTGGACATCTAATATTTGGATTAATAATTATTATTTACGTTAAGTTTGATTGCCAATTTATTTTAAAATATCAATATTATTATGCGTGATAATTATTTTTTGTCTGAGGGCTTAAATTATATCTTTTTTTCTAACAAAAATTCGAACTATAAATGCACATGATTCGCATGTAAATAGACTATTTTGTATACCGTTTTCAGATGAACTTTGAATTTATTTTTAAATTTCAATTGATGTCTTAATGAAATAATATTCACACCTGCTTGTAGCTAAGGCCTCAGAATATATAATATAATTATTTAATCTCTTAATTACTGATTTTACTATGAAAATTCAATTGTCCAGATTTAGGTATCACTTTTGGACTGTCCAGACTTAGGGCACTTCACCTTACATGTCTCTGTTATAATCTCATCGAAATGTTTACAATCGATTGAAAAATTTCATACACGCAAGACTGTAAAGCAGAAAATAATTATTTAAATAAAAATAAATTTTTAAAAAATATCACGTTTTTAAAACGTACTAAAAAGTATAAAATAATTATCCTAATTTTACATAAAAAACTTTTTGCTAACTATTCTATATTGTAATTTAGTAGCGTATAATTGTTATCGACCAACTTCTGCTTGAAAATTTTTTGTCGATGTTTATCAACTTTGAACCTAACCGGTCTTGGAACTGCTATAACATTATTAGAAAGAATTGGACTGTGGTGAACCTAAGCACACATATTAAGGAGGACGAAGTTTCTACTTTGATGTTACCGAATCGAATTTTCTGTGGAAACCTTTGACAATATCAAACGGAGTGGAAAGCGGGAGATAGGTTCCGTAAAAAATACCACGTTTTTAAAACGTACTAAAAAGTATAAAATAATTTTTCCCAATTTTACATAAAAAACTTTTTGCTAACTATTTTATATTGTAATTCAGTAGCGTATAATTATCGACCAACTTCTGCTTGAAAATTTTTTGTCGATGTTTATCAACTTTGATTCGAATTTTACAAAAAATACTTCTCTGACTTTTTTGCACACTACTTTTGGACACCTTGCACTTTAAGGTATTCTTTTCCTTACCTTAAAGTATTTGCATTTATTTCCTTACCTTAAAGATAGAAAAATTAAGAAAATTAAGAAAAAATCTGGAACCAGTCAAAATGACTGGTCTGGTAAATCTAGTGTTAACAAAGTTATTGTTTTTTTGAGAGCGTCTAAATATTAATGGGAGTCACTATACGTCGGAAAATTGTCGGTGGGGGGATGAAAATGTCATATTTACTTGTCTGCATCAGTGCATGTTTGCTTCTCATTTCGTTAAATTTATTTCTACTATGTGTACGTTTGTGTGTCTACATTGTAATACCTCATTGTCAGTGAAAATATTGTTTATTCTTACCGTGTGTAATGAGAATAAATTGGTGAAAATATTTGTGTCAAGAGTCATGTTTGTATTTCACGGTGTGCCAAAGGGAATTTTATTCGGAAAATTCTGATGTAACTTTGGCTTCATTAAAAACAAATTGCAACAATGTTACTAAAATTCAATTTGACGTAGATAAAACAGTTTTAAATTGTGCCTGGGAAAGAAGTTTGAATTAAATGAACGGAATGACGGTACTAGCTATGTACGGGTAAAATTGATAATAAACGATACGAGTAGCAATTTTCTCTGTGAAAAAAAATAGACAGAATAATAAACTGTGGATATTTCTGCAAAATAAAAATTGCAAGCAAAATTCATTTATTTTCTTAATTATTGCAGTGAATGAAAAGTGGTTCACATTCTTGAAACTCTTTAACTAAGTTTTATTTCATTGACTTGTTTTTATCGTAAACGCAAACAATTCATTTCATTCAAAATTTCAATTGAAGCAATTACAACTATAGTAACACCAACATTAGTCGAGCAATCCTAATCAAACGTAAATTCAATTTTGTTGTTGCTTATTCGCTTTTGAAAGTTTTTCGTCGACCGTCGCACTCTTCTCACTAGCTTCCACAAACAAATCGAAATTTTTCACGAATCTGCATTCACAATTTGTCATCTAAAAATCATAATTTCACACACATACACTTTTCCTAGTATAACATTAATAGACAACGTTTTATCATGCAAAATAAACATTTTCTACCTGAATTACAACAAATAGCATTAACGTTTGCATTTATCGTAGACGAGACACTATTTTTTTTTGGAGCTTCAAAGGCCGAGCCGAACGTAGAGAAGGACAGCGCGTGTAAAGAGAGACCGCGCGCGGTCCAAGCGACTATGACTCTCCGCGTCTCTTTCCTTCCCATACGCTGTCCTTCCTCGCGCCCGCAACGTTCATCGTCATTTAAACCGCTAAATACAGTTCAAATTATATCGTATCAATATCGTATACACATACACACAACAACGACACGGCAAGCTAATATAAGCGTGGTAAAAATGCCTTTTTTATTTTGCATGTAACCTTGTAAATTACAATTTTTGGAAAATCTTTTTCGCATATCATTTAGTAGATCAATGCTTCTAATTGATTGTAAAAGGTCAGGCCGTTTGGTACAATTATAAAAAAGTTATACTGTCTTAAAGTGCGTTCAAATGCTTTCGTGGCTCACTCTACAGTTGTACATATTAGGTCAATCGGAAAGTTCCGTCCGCTTTTTTACAAAAAGTAGAGCTTTATTTAAGAAACAAAATGAAAGAGTACATTAATCAAAATATTGTCCATCGTTAGCGATGACTTTCCACATCTTTCAGAGAATGAGTCATCTTTGGAGGTCATCCAGTCAGAGATGCATTTTTCGACATCTTTGTAACAATTAAATCGTTCCTCAGCAAGTGCGTGTGCCATAGTGCCATCGACCGAAACAACTGATAGTCAGAAGGGGCCAGTGCTGCCAGATGAGGGGAATCACGCCGATATATGCTGTACCGCCTCTCTGATGACCAGAGTAATATACGTGACACGTTGCGCGTGTGCGACGGGGATTGAGTGGGGCAAATGGGAGACACGTTGCGCGTGCGCGATAGGGACGCAACAATGACATGACATTTCGCAGGTTTTAGGTTATTGCCGCGTAAAATTCACCCATTTACTTATTTCACATACTATGTAATTATTGATCCCTTTATGTCTATGTTGTGAGTTGTATTTCTTTAAAATGTAACGTTACAAATAAAACATAATTTGCCAATTTATCGTGTAGAAAAGAAATGAGTGAATTTATTATCCCAGTCTCTTTTATGCAACTATTTTTTAGGAGCGTATGACGGTTAACAGTGTTAAAATATATTATGATTTATTAATTTTACTGGAATGTAACTCAGTACTACATACATACAGATTACAAGAGTTTTTTCAATTGTGCATATAGTAAGCATGCATACTTCGCTTCACGACTGAAACTACCGCATGTTACAATTAATTTTATTTATAATAAAGAATGTTTACAGTCTCTATTTAGAACGATCCACATGATTTATTTCATTAAGTAGGTACATGTACATAATAGGTAAAATACGATACGCGGCAATAACCTAAAACCTGCGAAATGTCAGTCGTTGTTGCGTTCCCATCGCGCACGCGCAACGTGTCTCCCATTCGCCCCACTCAATCCTCGGTTAGATAGCGATGGAATAGGATAGTGGAAGGGGAAAGGGAGGAGAGTATTTCCGAGAACTGTGGCTCCGTTTGGAGCAGTGCTTCGATCGGTCGCACCTTTTCTCGCGCATGCGCGACAATTTCAGCCTCAGTAACGTAACTATATCGATGAAATCGGGTAGCTTGAGCACCCCGCAGACTTTTATAATTGAAACTTATTCTTTATTTTGAGGATAAGATAGGGAAAGAGCACTACAATAACTACGCAAAAGAATACATAATAAAACAAGGAAATAACACTGGTACATTCCCGCCAGAATAACTGCCTCAAGGCGTTAGTGCTCTGGCCGCTCCGCAACCCAATAGTAGATACGTTACTGTTTTCTCGCACATGCGCGAGAGAAAGGTGCGACCGATCGAAGCACTGGTTTGGAGCCGACTTGGCAGCACTGGAAGGGGCACAGTCTGGCGAATAAGCCGCATAGGGTTGCACTTCCCAGCGAAGTGCTTCTAACGTTTTTTTGACAACTTTTGTGACGTTTCGCAAGCAGAATTTTGCAGATGGTTTTCCACTTTTCAGTGTCTCTTGGCTTGAGTTCATATGGGACCCACTTTTCTTCCTTGTAGACCTTCCCCAAGGCTTTTAAACGATCGACAATGACAGATTAAACACAATTTAACGCTTCTGCAATTTGTTTTGCGTGTAAAATCACCATTTTTAAAGTGTCGAAACCACTCTCTACATGTTTTATCGGAAACAGCATTATCGCCATAAACGTCTACTGCTGAGAGATGACAAGAAGTTCCCTGGCAGGAATGCGGTGACGTAGACAAGAATACGCACCCGATTGGTTAGCTTGGAAGGTGCGCGCCTTCTATTGGCCGAAGCGGTCACACACACATTACTACTGCTATGCAGAACAATAGACCCCTCTTGCCTCTACGCCTCCTCAGGGACCTTCTTGTCATATCCAAGCAGTACAATCATTCGATGAGCTTCAGCTGCAGTTTTCTTCCAATTGAAGCAAAAGATTAACACAATCGCGCAAATGACGCTTATTCGGCTCAAATTCCGACATTTTCAATGTAGAAAAAAATGATGTTATTGATGCAAGCGTATATTGTTATGTATTGAATTTTATTGAAAGATGTCCAAACTAAAAAGTTAACCTTACTTTAGACGTTATAATTAACGACAGTCCGAGCTACGGTTACTCGACGCTAAACGGACGGAACTTTCCGATTGATCTAATATTATATAAAAATTCCCAGGCACGAGGAGCTGCACGAGGAGCTGCACGAGGAACTGCACGAGATATTGGGTTTCTTGATTGATTCCAAGATTGATTTCGATAGACTGATCGGGGTATTCATTTCCTCGAGGGAAATAATCAACTTTTCCTGTTGACACGGCGAGAATGATTTTTCCCGGCCCGATACGATAATACAATGAGCGCGGGGAAGCCCGTTTCCGAATACGCTCGTTCATCCTTTCCTCGTGACAATTTCAGCCGTTGTAAACAGAAACAAACGGTTTTACAGTTTTCCGCATTTATTTGTTTGTCCGTGTTTATTCGACGACACGATTCGCTGTGTAATTTCTATCAACATTTAAATATAATATCGACAGTGTGCATTTCGGTGAACACAAATAGAAAGTGCCACGCGCGTTCCGATTCTCGTTTTCATAAGGAAATCTCGGTAAAAATATTGCAGACGCGTCGACATCATTTCACCTGTTTGCTCTACGTTTTCGTGAAGCAACAAGTTCCTAGAAAACATATACAGTCGGTCGTGAAAGTCTACAAAAAATTATGATTGAAGAACTTGGAAGAATTAGTTTATTAAATGTCGCCTATAAAAAATTTTAAGAAAATTGTAATTGACAGGAATTACGTAACCATAACAGCTACACGAAAATTTCTGATCCAGAACGCTTCCGCAGACTGTGCCAAATGAAGTAGTATATTTTTGGTTAAAACGGTAAACATTTAAATATGTCCAAACAATTTTCGAAGCGAAGAGGACACCCATAATCATAAATGATTACCGTTCAGTTTCAATCGATTGCGATAATAACAGTCGATTTTAGAAATACGAAGCACCAAGAGTTCGATTCGTTGATTAAAAACGAAATATTGGACTTCGACCAACCGGAAGATCCTTTGTTGTGCACAAAATGGCTGAAAGCAAAAAGCTTTAGTTCAGCGTACGTCGCTGAACAGAGTTTCTACGAAATTATAATTTTTTTCTAGACGTTTTGTCCGTTTTTTATTGAATTCGCTCAAGCAAGCCGCACAGCATCAAAAAGTGCATTGTGCACGGTAAAAAAATCTCCTCGTTTGTAACTTTTAATATAATAATATACAGTACCGCTCACTGAAGTTTGACCGACTGCCAACGTCCATAAACGCATTTAAGAATTTCCTCCCGTAAAATGTTTATTGTAATATTTCTTCGAAAAACCCTCATTAGTTTTATAGAACGGTTATTTAAGGTTACTATGTCATAATATAAACTCTGTTGAAGCAAGCGAAACGTTTTAAATTATTATATTTAACAATTTTCTCTCTTGGCCAAACTTCCGTGAGCGGTAGTGTATACTTTATTTCAGCCTCACACGGCTTAGAAATTAGATTTGGTTTACATAAACCTAACCAATACAATCCTACCTTAAACTTTCATTCATCCGTTCGTTTCTTCGCTCACTCATCACTCTGATTTCCTTCGTTTTCCTTCGTTTGAATTACCGGACTCAAAATTTGTGCCTTTCTCCTACGAATTATGATGTATTTGGTATGTAATCCAGTAGATTTGTACCCGGCTGGTTTCTAGTAACGGTTGCACGTCGCTTACCGAGTTGGTTAGGTTAGGTCACGGTGTATTATATAAGTGTTCGGACTTCTCTCGGAAAGGTGTGATAGATAGAGGTTAGTTCGTCGCTAGATGGCATATCGTGCATCCTCACAGTCTTCATGTACGTGTGTGAATGAGATTGTGTGTAGCAGCGTGTGCATGTAGCCCGTGCTAAGGTATATGTACGGTACATACCTTAGCACAGGCTACATGCATGCTGAAAACTGTGAGGATGACCTGTATTCCATCTGGCGGCGAGCAAAGAACTAACCTCTATCTACCACAAAACTTCAGCCTTACAGAGGTGCTTATTGTTAGTTAGTCGGAACCAGTGATGCCATATGGAGCTCCAAACGGAGCTCCCGTACTCTCCTCCTTACCCCTTCCACTATTCCATTCCAGCACCGTGCGCAGGCGCACACTCCACGGTCCCCATCGCGCACGTGCAACGTGTCTCCCATTTGCTCCACTCATTCCCCGTCATCAGAGAGGGGGTACATCATTTCACCGTGACTCCCCGCATCTGGCATCACTGGTCGGAACACCTATATAATACACCGTGGGTTAGGTTGAGGGGGCCGCAAAGTAAGCGGCTCGCGATCGTCACTACAAACCAATATGGTGGCGCCATACCTGTCAAAAATGCTCAACTTAAAGCGACCATATTGGCGTATTGTGGGCCAAAAGTGGAAACATAGGACTACACGAATACGATAATTTTGAAATAAACATATTTGCGCACTAATTCGAAGGTGCGGAAGCTAAATAAACATTTATTTCTTTCATAAATCATTGGAACATTTAACGAACTAATCTTTCTACTGTTTTAACCAAAAAAAGTATATATAAATATTATTGCTAGTGTCTGATTGTGCACTCTGTCTGGACGAGATCAATTCGACGGTGAATGTGAAGGGCGTCATCGTTGTGGTTTGCCTAATCGCAGTTTTTCTGCAGATGCCATAACGACGGTGCATAAGGATTCTCCGGGGGTGTTGCTAGATAACTAATTTAACGTTTCGAAATCAGAAGATCGATGTTCGGTTGCAAAACTATGGTTGGCTCGAGGAAAAGTACAGTTTGTTTGCTTGTCAATGCATCGTCTCAGGAGAGTTCTTCGTTTCCGGACTATACACATAATTCCTGAAGTTGCAAACATATTCGGTTGCGCACGTATACAAATAACAACACAATAAATATTGTTTATTTCTCCCACGATTTAAGACATCGATACACAATCTAGTTCTTCGCTGTGAAAACATCAGAAGAGGTAGTGAGGACTGTTATTTTCCATTCAATCCGAGCTTCATGTGATATCTACTACGCGTAAAAATCTCTTTTCACAATTTTGGATTAAAAATGGGAATCTGTCGAAAATCCGAAAAATTCCGAAAATTTTTCTGGCCAGGATCTTGAATCAAAAAATCGTAAAAAGTTATTTGCTACGTGTCAGATGGTTTTCGAATTCTTTCCTGCAATAGAATAAAAAATGTATTGATTAAACTTATTTGGTTTGCCATAGTGCTATCAAGTGCTGAAGGAAGCCTGCACAAAACTGAGAGGTCAACCGCAGCCGAGTGGAAAACCGTTCACACCGGTTTTCACGTTCGTATTGAACCCGAAGTCCATTACGATGGGCCAGCTGTACGGCGAATACGACCTGAACACGCGGGAATGGTGAGTCGTTTCACACGGAACATTTACTTCAACAAAAAACGAAAAGAAAACACCGATTTTCAATCCGCAAAGCTGGTACACGGTGACATTCCGCCGCGCAACAAGTATAACTCGAACCGCGGTTGCAATTTAATTAATCTCAGTATTTGAAATTTGAAACTCGGTAAACATTTGAACGTGCAACATGTGCAGCATTTCAGTTCTGAAATAAAACGACGAATTTTCTACTGAATGAATTACAAAATATAAATAATTCATTCATTAATATCTATCACCTTTATATTTATCACCTTTAATATCTATCACCTTCTTTCTATTTTCTCGTTAATGAGAGTCCGTATATGTTCCGCTGGTACACATATATTTTTTAATTGGAAGTTGCAAATGAACTTTCCGTATATTGGCCACGACTGTGATCAGGGAATGTGAAAATTGAAGTTATAATTAGAAAACCAAGTTCGTGACCACGTCGTGTAACTCGATTTACGGTTAATGGAAGGGACGGCTGCGTTATTGACTACCGTGCGAAAATTTTCTTTGCAACTCGGTACTGCAGAAAAGTTCAGTAGCCTACGTGAGAAACTCTACAGGGTGTCCAAAAATTCCTCCAACATCGGGAAATGGGAGGTAACTCAGATCATTTGAAGTAACATTTTCCTTTGCAAAAATGTTATCCGCGGCTTTGTTTAGGAGTTACTAACGAAAAACACGGACCAATCAGAGCGCGACTTAGACGCGAGTTGGCACAGTCGGCCAATAGACAGCAGTGATGTGATTGAACCCACCGTAACTCGCGCATGCGGGGAAATTTCAGCCTCAGTAACGTAACTATTTCAATGAAATCGGGTAGCTTGAGCACCCCGCAGACTTTTATAATTGAAACTTATTCTTTATTTTGAGGATGGGATAGGGAAAGAACACTGAAATAACTACGCAAAAGAATACATAATAAAACAAGGAAATAACACTGGTACATTCCCGCCAGAATAACTGCCTCAAGGCGTCAGGGCCCTGGCCGCTCGGCTGCGTCATTGTAGGTACGCTACTGTCTTGGCCGCGCATGCGCGAGTTACGGTGGGTTCAATTACATCACTGATAGACAATTGGCGCGCCGGGCCTACTGTGTTAACTCGCGTCTAAGTCGCGCTCTGATTGGTCCGTGTTTTTCGTTAATAACTCCTAAACAAAGCCGCGGATAATATTTTTGCAAAGGAAAATGTTGCTTCAAATGATCTCAGGAACCTCCCATTTTCGGATATTGAAGGAATTTTGGGATACCCTGTATACAGTTACTCGAATTTATATCCGGACGGAGACCCCGTTTTCGTGGGCAAAATTCAATTTTTCAACTTTAATGTATTGAAAAAATTCTTCTTATCTTCTTATCTCCTTTCAAAGCTCCCAAATCCAAAATATAATTCACTTTAGATAATTCTGTGATGAGATATGGCGTTCTAAAGACAAAGTCAGAAAATTCAAAGTAAAATAAAACGTTTTAGATTTCAATCATCAAATATCAGAAAACAGATTTTAATAATGGTTTTATACCGGGTACTTCACCTAACTTGACCACCTTGAATATCTTTGTTGTTTTTAAAGATACGTCAAATGTCTGAAGGACAAAGTTAAATGGTAAAATGGGGCTCGTACAATACCAAAAAAATTTTTGTTTTTATGTAATTTTTTTAGAGATATGAAGGTCACCTTCAATTTTAAATGGAATGAGGTATTCTTTACTTTTTTATAACGAATGTCCAGCTGCATGGATTGATGTATTAAAAAATACCTCATTCCATTTAAAAAAATGAAGGTGACCTTCATATCTCTAAAAAAAGTTACATGAAAACAACAATTTTTTTGGTATCATACGAGCCTCATTTTACCATTCAACTTTGCCCTTCAGACATTTGACGTATCTTTAAAAACAACAAAGATATTCAAGGTGGTCAAGTAGGTGAAATACCCGGTATATGTTAATAAGCGCATTTCAAATATTTAATCCAGTTTCAAGCACTGTTTAAATAAAAACAGTAAAGAAAAATATACTGTAATATTCAGGACAATCTGTAAAATAATTCTATGTAAAGAATATTTGCCAGCCTTTTGCCATTGTAGTAGAAAAAATGTCCACAGTTGAATATGGGACTTCTTTCTTGTGGATTAAATTTTTAAAAATCTGAGACAGATAGACAAAGAAACGACTTTTGGATTCGCATTCAGGAGATGAAAATTTGTGAGATTGATGTATTTCAGGACAGATGGTATTTTTTCCACGCTGCTCAGAGTCGGGATTGCGACAAATGACCCGAACAAACGATGGTACATTTTCGACGGGCCCGTCGACGCTCTGTGGATCGAGAACATGAACACTGTGCTCGACGACAATAAGAAGCTCTGCCTAACGTCCGGGGAAATCATGAAGATTCTGCCTACTATGACGATGATGTTCGAAGTGGCCGACCTAAGAGTCGCATCTCCTGCCACTGTCTCGAGGTAAGTCTGAAAAATATTCTAGTAGAGTAAGTCTATCAAATATTCCATTTCTCTCAGATCTATTTATTCTGTAAAATCATCATTTGTTATATTTGTGGTGTACAATAGGATGAAATACGTTACAGTAAAATATGGACAGTTTATTTTAAAAGTGGTGTAAGTCCATTTTTGAAAAAAATGAGATATCACGTAATTCATGCTTAATTTAATGTAAATAAAATTAAAAAAAAAATAAAAAAAACAAGAAAAAATGGACTTACACCACTTTCAAAATAAACGGTCCATACGTAGTTTAACCTTCGGACTCCTGCGAGTTCCAGTCCTATGCCGGAGTCATATCTGACGTCGATATTTGAGTCGTTTATTTTGAAAGTGGCCTAAGTCCATTTTCGAGAAAAATCAAGCTAGCAATTTTAATATTTTTATTTCTACATTATCTACGTTATCTGAAGCAAATTGTAACTAATATATTTAAAATCACAAACATTTTGTAAAAATAGAATAGCGTAAAAACCTTCTCCATGAGCAAAAATACATAAATGTGCCAAGTTTCATGTTGATTGGTCAAACAGTTCCGAAGTCTATTAATCATATACATATAAATACAAACATCCATTTTTAT
Source organism: Lasioglossum pauxillum (assembly GCA_933228785.1). Classification (NCBI taxonomy): domain Eukaryota; kingdom Metazoa; phylum Arthropoda; class Insecta; order Hymenoptera; family Halictidae; genus Lasioglossum; species Lasioglossum pauxillum. The sequence continues at coordinate 38,670,861 of OW121705.1, read as the reverse complement.
TTTATATTCAGGTGAAGATCAATATATATTTGTTGAAGTACAACAAATAACTTACGAGTTCTTTGAGATCGTCATGTCACGAGACTCGCCCTGTATAGAGCTTAATGTAATTGGAATTTTACATTTTCGTTTGAACCTCTCTCAGGGTGAAAGGAATTCATTTCCGGATTTGTTATAATTACATATATCATGTTCTTTTTAGAGATTTCTGCGCCATTATGAACACAATATCTAATAACCCTGTGAAACACGGATTATTCCACGTGTCGTATTCAAACATATTTCTTAATTAACCTTCGCAAGGTAATGCGGGGTCTCAATCAAATCTGAGTTAAATCTGTTTCTTTACTTTTTATCCTGTGTTATTCTTAAATTAAAACAGTAAAAACATCAAGACGATTTAAGGGGTAGACTCGTTTTCAGGATTGCAAGGGTGCGGGAGATGCGCCTTCTCATTTCTCGATAATGCAAAGATGGGGTTTTTCTGTAGTCAAAAGCGCTAGATGAAAGATCAATCTAGGCCGCTATCGCCCTCAAAAGTCCTAGTTTTACGTTTACCAGGCGTAATTTGCATTATTCGACAGCATGTAGCTGTCGCAGCTTTATGCAAATAGCTATATGCGGAGTTCATTACTAGAATAATGAAAATAGGACTTTTGAGGGCGATTGAGGCCTAGATTGTTTTTTTATAGCGCCTTTGACTACTGGAAACTCCCACCTTTGCGATATCGAGAAATGAGAAGGCGCATCCGCACCCTTGCAATTCTCGAAACGAGTCTACTCCCTGAATCCGTAATTTCGGACTTAGCCGGAGTAACATTCTAGCATTTAATTCTTTCGCCACTCGCCTCGCTCGTTCCTTACATTAATCTCTGCGGTATTGTTAGTGCTATTCCTCAATTGGAATTTTGCACTTCTACGATTTTTACGTTTTTGCAGTACGCATTGGCAATTTTGACAAAATTCACAATCTTACCATTTTGCTGCCGTGTTTGCAATTTTTCAAATTTTGTCATATTTGCAATTCTTATAATATTCGCAAATTTTTAAATTGTTTCATATTTGCAATTCTTATAATATTCGCAATTTTACAATTTTACTGCGTTGTTTGCAATTTTTGAAATATTGAAGCATGCCAAATGCCGAAGCTGAAACCCATCAAATATATAAAATTGATTTAGACTTATTGTTAAACGTAGCCTGTTTTTGTTCTTATTTCTCTCGCTTTGGCAATATTCAGAATTTTTCCAATTTCCAGCAAACGTACCAGTTTCAATTTACCGAGTTCCTTTTTCAAAGACAATTGACTTTTTTCTACGATGCCCCAGTATACAGTGTATGTATAAAAAAATATATAAAAAGAAACCTTTTAAAATCCACGCCTATATTAAAATGCACTTAAAAGGAGAAAATAATTTTTTTCCTGGTTCTCCCAAAAATTTAATATAAATTTCAATAAAAATCATGACATTAGTGACTATAAAAATAAAAACGTGGAGGGCCCACGAAGATTACGTCAATATAGTTTAGCGCTCCACGCTTGTATTTTTACAGTCACTAATGTCATCATTTTATTTAAATTTATATTAAATTTTTCTATCTGTTCCGACACTAATTTTATAAAAGAAAAAATGTTGAACTAATTGCTTAACATTTTGCGGAAAAATATGATTAATCATTTAACTGGATTCGGTATTTTATCGGGAACCAGGAAAAAAATTATTTTCTCCTTTTTAGTACATTTTAATATAAGCGTGGTTTTTAAAAAGTTTTTTTTATATATTTTTTAGTTTTTCAAATGAAACGCAAGATATAGCAATACTGGTATGAAGTAGTAAGATATAGAAACGCAAGATATGGAAATACGCGAGATAGAATGAGGAGATGACTCCGCGAGACGACGTCTCTTGATGGAGTCCGAAATTGTACGAAATGGAACTGAATGAACGGAACACCACGCTGAGCTCCTTCTGTGCGAAGTGAGTCAGTGGACTGGGAATGAGTCGGAGAGGGAAGATGTAGTGGAGTAGGGAGCGCTGGCGCGCGGAGTGGGGATCGTTGAACGCGATGACGTACTACTGAGCGTCGCGCGGCAAGGTGTGACGGAAAATCTTGTTTCTCCTTGACGCACAGTTTCTTTTTTAAATTTGTTTTTTAATATTGCATTGTCATCCAGTTCTGAGCTATGCTTAAAGTTTCAAGTCACTAGCTCATCGGGAAGTGGAACAACGACACGGCAAGCTAGTATCTGTGGTTGTCAGGGAGAACGCCGCATGTCACATAATTTCACTTTCGAGATATCGCCGTTTAAAGTTTTGGTCACTAATGCTTTTCAATTGCATTATGTTTTTAAGCCTTTCGAATTGATTTTCATGATTTTTTTCTGATAAAAACGTAAATCCTATACTATAAATCTCAAGTAATGCATAAACTGAAATTTTTTGAAATTGTGACATGCGGTGTTTTTCCTGGCAAGCACAGATATACAGGGTCATCCGTTTTTAAACGGACAAACGTAAACCAGCTATAAAGAACCCCAAATGGAACAAGTTTTACCCCTGCCACTTTTTTTGTTTCGGCCTTGATTTCTAGAAAATTGCAAAAAACCATAATTTTTTTAGTTCACATAAACTTGAATATCTCGGGACTCCAGTGATGAATCTTGATGATTTTTCCTTTGTTTGGTTTAAAATAAATAGGGGCATCTTTTTTGTTAACAAAATATTTTTGTATGACCTTCGGATCTTTGTTTTTTTGGCATAGGGCACGTCGTGGAAAAATTATGGTTTTTTGCGATTATCTAAAATTCAAGGCCGAATCAAAAAAAGTGATAGGGGTAAAAATTGTTTCATTTGGGGTCCTTTATAGCTGGTTTACGTTTGTCCGTTTAAAAACGGATGACCCTGTATAAGCGTGGTAATAAAGTGCCGAGTGTTAGTTAAAGCTGTTTACAATAAGGGGATCAGCTGGTATTGGCGCGCAGATGTTGACCAATAACGCACTGACGCAATATCGCCGATAAAATTAATTGTTTGCGTTTTATTGACAATTCCTCAGATGCGGTATGGTTTATCTGGAACCGGAAGGTCTCGGACTTGAACCAATAATTAACTGCTGGCTGAGATCTCTGCCGCGGGTGAGTATTTTAGAAATTGTTCCTCGTTGATCCGTCCCATGAGAATCCTCCTATGATAGAAATATATATATAAACAATTACTTCAAATTAGTCGAGAACTATAAATACTCTTAATCCTCGTAACGCGGCTAATTCGTTCCGCGTTGTATCGAAGACGTGCTAAACGAAATTTAGAAAGGATCATCAAGATTATCGAAGTGAGATCTTCTTTAGGCGGGTACACAATTGCTGGGCAGTGAATGAGGATTGTTATAATATAGTAGACTACATTGTGTAGAAACAAGAAAAAGAGGAGTGCATCACAGGTCCTCACTTTCAATATTTTTTAAAGATGTTAAAATGTTTACAATGTCATTCAAAACTACACCAATATTTTTACCAATTATGATAAAATGTATGTTTCTGTTCTGGAGCTTAGCGCAGAATTAAATAAAAATAAATATTTTCTACTTGTATTACAACAAATAGGATTATATTATTCATAATTGCATAAAATCCGCTGTCTATGTAAATTTTTTAAACATGTCAAAATGTTGATGATGTCATGAAAAAGTGCACCGTATTTTTACCAATTATGCAAAATGTGTGTTCTTGTTTTCGAGTTTAGCACAGAATTAAATCATGACATTAAATAGCTAACTTATCTGTTTAATTGCAGAACATGAGCAGCTACGTGAAGACTATCGGCGAACTGACGAGTCAATATCTTCTTCCTGGTTTGCAAGTTTTGCGAAGTAGTCTGCGAGAGATAGTAAGCACAGTCGATTGTGGCATGGTGCAGTCCTACATAAACATGATGAACTTTCGTATCGGTCCCATGGCTGGCCGCGAGGGAAAACCACCCCCACCTGCACCGTTTCAAGCATTAATTCGTGAGGATCAAAAGTTGTTCGTCCTTCGGAGCTTCGTACAATTATTAGCCCATTCAGTGTGATGCTTATGCACTATTCAACAGTCGTAAAACATTCATGGAATCGTAAATGTTATTTAAATTGGTGGCTGGAGTTACGTTGGAAGTAGATCTATTTTAAGATCTATTCAATAATTAAATTCTTAGCTGGAACAACGTTGTATGGGAGAACAATAAAATCTAAAATAGATCTTAAGGAAATCTCACATGCAACGTTGCTCCATTGACCAATTCACTTCTAGACTGAGCATATTTAGAAATTACAATTTCTTCATGATGAATACTTACTCTACATTTATTGTAGTAAAATTTTGTTACCTCCATTTTGCCAGTTTTTATTATTATCGTCAATTAGTATTCGTTCAATGATTTTTTGTGGTTCATCGTTTTCTATATGATAAATGAATAGCATGCAGAGTTTAAATATTTTTAGGAACCTAGAAAACAGTTGAATTAAATTTCAAAGTGGAAACTTTCGTGTTTCAGCGGACCTGTTAACCCCCTGGGCAGCTTTCGCTGCAGTTTGGAGTTTAGGCGCGTCCAGCGACTATAATAGTCGTCGTATTTTCAGCGAGTGGATCCGAAGAGTCCAGAGAGCTCATCGCCATGCATTTCCATTCCCTGAGGATGGCCTTGTTTTCGACTACAGGTATACTAGAATTTCTATTTCTAACTCTATTATCGGTTGGCATTGAGTCACGCTATTGTTTAGAAATAATTCAAAATTCTGATCGTTACGACAGGAATTTTAAACTTTGTCGGGCAGTACCCTGGGAGACTCTATCGAGTTTGACTAAGTAGGCTAATATGCTTAGGCTGATAATGGCCATTGTTGCATCGCAGATTACACGATGGCGGTTTCACTGATCTCATCGATGGTCAAGAGCCAATTCCGCCCAAATGGTACATGTGGTTGGATGATATACCCCCTATCGAAATCACGGTCAACACAAGATACGCTGGTGCGTTGGATAATTTTACATATTTGCATTCATAACAAAGAAACAAAAGAATTATCAACGTACAGTTTGTCCCATTTGAAACGATTCCCCCAAATATTTATCTAAAAAATGTATCAAACGAAAGTTGAATGGCATTAAGAAACACATCATTACATCATTTGTAGTAACGATTTTTCCCACAATTCGTTAAAATAAAATCACATATTACGGAATACATTGATCAACATACAGTGGCCCACAAAAGTGTATAACTTTTTTATAATTGTATCAAACGACCTCATGTTTTGTAAGCAATTAGAAGCATGTGTTTACTAAATGATTTTAGTATGATATTTAACGATGAAATTTTCAGTATGTGTATAACTAACATAGATCTACAAAACATATATTTTAAATTGTCATTAAGGGTCCAAATAAAAACGTTTTAAAAAATGCCTTTTTTATTTTTGCATGTAAGCTTGTAAATTATAATTTTTGGGAAATTTTTTTGCACATCATTTAGTGGACCAATGCTTCTAATTGCTTACAAAACATCAGGTCGTTTGGTAACATCATAAAAAAGTTATTCTGTTTTAAAAGGCGTGGGAACACTTTTGTGGCCCACTGTATGTATGTTTAAATTCTCTAAAGAAAAGTACTGAACCACTAATGGCTCAAACCATTATTTGGCGAGATATTTCCATAATTCATATATACAATAGAAGAATATACATTTATAAAATCGTTAATGGTAGAGAGAAACGTTTCAAGCAAAAGTTAAATGGTATTAGGGGTAGACTCCTTTTTCCAGAATTGCAAGGGTGCGGGATTCGCCTTCTCATTTCTCGATAATACAAACACGGGGTTTTTCAGTAGTCAAAATCGATAGATAAAAGATCAATCTGGGGCGCTATCTCCCTCGAAAGTCCTGTTTTTTCGTTTACGAAACGTAATTACGTAATTACGAAGCATACAATTGCGCATGTAGCTATTGTCACAGCTACATGCTGCTAAATAATACTAATTACGCCTCGTAATCGAAAAAATAGGACTTTTGAGAAAGATAGCGCTCTAGATCTTTCATCTAGCGGTTTTGACTACTGAAAAACCCCGTGTTTGTATTATCGAGAAATGGGAAGGCAAATCCCGCACCCTTGCAGTCCTGGAAACGAGTCTACCGCTTTGAGAGCCATATGATTTGAAATAACTGTTTTTTTCCGCAGGTCGTCGCGTAGGGATTGCATCAAGTTCATTTAAATTACTTTAAATAGAATCATATACTTTGATTAAATTTAAAAAAAGGAGTTCTTCAGAGGAAGATGTGCAGGTGATACTTCTTCCAATTTACAGAGATCGAAGTGCCCACGATGGACAGCGTCAGAAGTGCTACGTTGCTAGGCTACCTGTTGATCAACGATTCGAACGTCCTCTGTATCGGTCCAACCGGAAGTGGCAAGACCCTCACCGTTTCCGGAAAGCTTTCGAGAAACATGCCAAAAAGATTCATATGCGATTTCATCACGTTCTCTGCTAGGACCACTGCCAATCAGACTCAGGTATTCATTTTTATAATTTACAATATAATATATTATAATATTACATGGTATATCATTTAGTTGGATTATTTCCCAAACGTTGCATTACTTATTTAATTTATTTATCTTATTTATTGTATTTATTTTAAAGTAAAAATTTCTATAATAAATGTTTTGATATAAAAAATGTTTGAAGTATTTTATCTGAAGAATACTTAGAGTTCAAACTTGTTGCGCGTACAGTGAAGTTGTTATTATGACTACGTTGTGTTCTATGGAAAGGACCTGATCGATGAAAAGCTTAGCAAAAGGCGCAGGGACGTTTACGGACCGCCATTAATGAGGAAACAAATCTTCTTCGTTGACGACCTGAACATGCCTGCACTTGACACCTACGGTGCTCAACCGCCCATCGAACTGATTAGACAGTATATGGACTTTAAAGGCAAGCCCCTTGTGGTTTAGATGTTTGTTTAACGACTCACGCATTCCATCATCCACAACACTAAAAATTTAATTGTCTCACAAACACACTGAACAATCCGTGTTTCCCATTAAAGTTGCTTGTGCACTAAATAACCAAATATTTAAATAGTCAATTAATAAAAAAGATTACCATCTTTTCATGACGAATATACTCGTCGTTTAACAAAAAATTGCAATTTCTTCACGACGAGTATACTCGTCATCATACAAACCTTATCATCTTCGCAGATTGATAACTGTGAAAAATTAACGCCATCCTTTCATGACGAGTATACTCGTCATTCAACAAAAAATTGCAATTTCTTTACGACGAGTATACTCGTCATCATACAAACCTTACCATCTTCGCAGACTGATAACTGTGAAAAATTAACGCCATCCTTCCGTGACGAGTATACTCGTCATTCAACAAAAGATTGCAATTTCTTTACAACGAGTATACTCGTCATCATACAAACCTTACCATCTTCGCAGATTGATAACTGTGCAAAATTAACGCCATCCTTTCATGACGAGTATACTCGTCATTCAACAAAAAATTGCAATTTCTTTACAACGAGTATACTCGTCATCATACAAATCTTATCATCTTCACAGACTGGTAACTGAGCAAAATTAACGCCATCCTTTCATGACGAGTATACTCGTCATTCAACAAAAAATTGCAATTTCTTTACAACGAGTATACTCGTCATCATACAAATCTTATCATCTTCACAGACTGGTAACTGAGCAAAATTAACGCCATCCTTTCATGGCGAGTATACTCGTCAGTTAACACAAAAATTGCCATCGTTTCACGTTGAATGTACTCGTTACCAATCCAAAAATTAGCATCCTTATACATTATTATTATATTATTATGGTCGTCATAGACCAAAAGATTTCCCCTCTTTCTCCGACGAGTGTACTCGTCACAACCATCGAAAGGACAAAATTCGTGAGCAATGGATATCAATGTATGTGTATCATTTCAGGATGGTACGATCGAAAGGACATCGGCTCTTTCCGCAACATCGAAGACGTTAGTTTTGTTGGAGCAATGGGTCCACCAGGAGGCGGCAGGAACCCAGTCACAGCCAGACTTTTACGACATTTCCATTTCATCGGGTTCCCGGAAATGGAGGACGACGCCAAGGTAATACTTGAGCCCACGTATTCCTCGAACGACAATGGCACCTGTTAGCGTCAATCAAACGCTGGGAACTAATAACCAATTTTATCGTCGCCGAGCGGACCGTTTGCAACTTCGAACTCGTCCAATACTATCCCGTACCGCTCGATTTATAACACTCCTTTTTTCGCATTCCGAACTCTCCTGTCACAATCATCATTTATTGTGTTCCATATATGAGAACAGAATAGTGGGTTATCAAACAATTTCAACAAAAAAATGGTTTCATTAGTTTTCTCACAAAAAGCGATTTTTTGCAATATCCTGAGGTGGTGGACAAATTTTATGATCAGATTTGAAATCAGCGTGACGAAATCTACGAGAAATGATGTACAGCATGTCAAGAAAAAAATCTATCCGTACGTGGTATTGGATATACCACAATTTTCTTGAAATTCTGCAAGTTTAACACATATTTTCAAGGTTAAAAAACGTTCGTACCATAATATCTCTATTTTTCCTTTAATTTAGAAAAAAGATCATCGCTTTATCACATTTTTATCGAAAGTTCTTCGATTTTGACACAAAATTCATCGGGTTTCCTCACTGTGCGTCGCTGGTTCTGTTGCAAATAATTTGTAACGGACTTCTATTGCGCGTAGGAGATACTAAATTCATACGCGTTGGTCCATACAAGTATCTCTTTGATATACGCATAATTATGCAAACGATTTGCTATTGAATAGATATTAAATTGTGCGGAAAATAATACTGGTTGTGTACAGGCTGATTCCCCCAAGTCTTTCTTTGATTATAATATTTGCAAAATTAAATTGAGATATTAATTTTTGTTCTTCGGAATTACGAACAATAGCAATTTTTTCAAAATTTTCTTTATCCGTTATTTAGTAAACTAATGCTTCTAGCATGTCAACAAATCTGAAGTCGTTGAGTATAATTTTTATGAAGATGTTAGCTTTTAAATGGTGTCCACTTAAATTTGTTCCCGACTGTATATCATTAATTTCAATTTAATGAAGAATTTACACGCAACATATAAATTTCTACTATTTCACGTTCGTCAAAAATGTTTGTTACATTGTCGAATGTCAGAATTACGTGACGTCGATTTATAATTACGTGGACTATCATGTATTAATATAGAAGATCGAGCGCATAACTGAAACTCCATCGATCAGTGCTAATTAAATTCCCTACATCCTGCAGATATTAATTTAGTTCACACTTTTACACTTTTTACTCTATCGCTGCTTCAGTATGTAGGCGTCCGCGGAGAAGTAGAATACTCATATCCTCCGGAAGAAAAAAAGAACGTCGGTAAAAAAATATTATACAATACTTCGGTATATTTCAATTTTGTTTAATGTTGCACACCAATTTGAGACTGAATCGATTTTAAAATTTTCAAATTCATTAACACACTAGAAGAGAAATAGTACGTTGAGAAATAAACAGACACACTTCATAATTTATTAGGAATTTTCATTGTTACAACTTTGCGGGGAAGATTTCCATGAATGAACCGTTCACTGTTTTGGACACTTTGCTACCAAAGCAATTAATGCTTGACGTTTGCCATTTAATATAAATTTTACTTCATAATGAAGAGATTGCAGAGTTAAATTAAAATTGTTTGCTTCAATTACAAGTTGCAGGAGCTTGTTATTTTTGTTCTTAATCGTTTGAATCAGCTGGAAATAACAGTGAAACACGACGCTATTTTTAAATTCATCAAATATTTTGCGTAGTCGTTATAAAAGGGGAAAAATTGCCTGTTTTTCACGACGAGTATACTCGTTGTAATACAGCAAACTATTGTAATCCTTTCATGACGAATATACTCGTCAGTAAACAGGAAAAATTTGTCCAATACCACTTCTTTGACCCTTACGAAATGATTAACAGCGTTGCAAGAAAAATCGTCCACAGCAAGGAGTTAAAAATAATACATTATTTCATAAATTTTCTCTACATTTTATTGCCCGTAGCTAATCGATTTTTTTCAGTAGAGCGGTTCAAATATTCATTCAATGTTTCGTCGAGAGTTGTTCTTGGATTGTACGACTGTAATTTCCTTGACACTCAGGGCATCGAATAAAAAGATTTCAATATTACTGTCACTTGGTGGTCGATTCGTTTAAAATAAGTTCTGGGAAGTGTCCCATAAACGGGACAGTGGTATATAGCTAATGGCCCACGAATGTCGGAAGACAGACGCGTCCGCTAAGAATAATTTATCTTCGTCTCATCGACCGCGTCAAAATATTACACTCGGCGATCGACGTTTGAAGTTCGCCCTTTGTTCTTTGACACGCTAAAAATGGCTTCTCCAAGAAAACAGCGTTTAATTAAATCGAACCAAATATAACACTGTATCGCATAAATATTCTTAACGTCGTGTTTCAGTTTGTTCTCCTGTTCCACAACACTTTGCTGTTCAACGACGAATATTATACATTATACGTTATGGAAGAATAACTATTTCTGACGCATAATGACGAGAATATTGCAAGGCTATAAACAGCTAAATCCATTCACATTGGTTATCCGAGTAAAATATTATCCCAACAAAAACATCCTGTAAACAGGAGCCAAGTTCCTTTAGTTGTAAAAAGTTGTGAGACCAAACAAAATACGGCCAAGTTCGTTAGCTTAGAAATACCTGTTGCAATACTGAAAAAAGCATTTATAAAAATTAGTTTAAAAAAACGCTATTTAATTTTTTAAGAGTTACATGAAGGGCTAAATTATTCAAACTTGGCTGTCACTTTTTAAACCAATTTTTAACCAGTATATCGCGCGTTAAATTCCTCAAGTTGACACAATTTGGTAAAATGAAGAAGAGGACAGGAATTAATTATTACACCCATTAATTTCCTTCCAGCCTGTACACTGGGTATTCTATTTCGCGTGGAAAATGCGCAGTTGCTTCGTGTCGGTCTCAAATACTCGGAAAACCATAAATGAAATTGAAACGCGCCGGTGAAGCTAATTCTCCTAGCTTTGTATCACACCGCGAGACTATAGCTCCTCGAGAATTCGGCGGCGCGGCGTGGCGCCGTAAAAAAAGAATAAACTTTATATCTGCCGGGGTGGTTTCTTGTTTCATTGTCTGCGCCGCTGAGGAAAATAAATTCACCTTTGCTGCTTTTCTGTTTAGCCGTTCAAAGGTACAGTGGCTTAAAAAAGCATTTCAGATTACGTATTCTTTAAAAACTCAAACGAAGGGGCACTGGTTAACTGGAAATAATTAATCGTGAGCAAAAGTGGTTTTTCCTTATCGCAAACTCCATAGATTCATATTTTTATATACACATTTGGGCTGCTCTTTACTTTACCGGACTCAAAATTTGTGTCTTTCTCCTATAAATTATGATGTATTTGGTATGTAATCCAGTAGATTTGTACCCGGGGCGGCTACAGATCGAAGTTTCGACCCTGTTGGATCAATGGTTCGGGAGTTATGCTAGCTTAAAGTTGAGCAATCTGCAATGTTTTTGACAGGTAAGGGCGCCACCATATTGGTTTGTAGTGACGATCGCACGCCGCTTACCGAGCAAAATAATTAATTGGTTGGTGATTACGTCGGGAGGGGGGGCAAGGAGTGGCAAAAACACTGAAGATTGTTCAACTTTAAGCAAGCATAACGCGTGCTTCGAACGATGTCGTGTTTCGTCTCGTTTTAATCAGGAAAATGCCACGGATCTGTCCGAAATAGTTTCACAAAGAAATAATTGAAAACAAAAATGTTTTGTCTTACTTTTATTTTGTCATATTCGTAAAATATAAGATAATCCCTAATAACGTGAGGACTTGTCTGATAACGAATCGAGAAATATTAGAATAGTATAAAGCAAAAATGTAAATGGCTGAGATTGACTTGAAGAGAACAGTGTAGTTAAACGAAGACTTCTAGCTGAATTGTTCAATACTGTCGCTTGAAATGAAATGATTGATCAATTGTTTTACATTCGATAGCCACCATCCAGAAACTTATAACGATATACTGTCATTGATACACAAGTCACTAGGTAAAGTTATTTAAGAAAGTCCTTGGAGAACGTCCTCATAGCCTGCAACGACAGTTGCAAACAAGAAATGTGGAGCACGAAAGAGCTGATCAAAAGAAGCTATGCGAGCTTCTACTCTTCGCTCGTCGCGTCGCGTCGGGAAAAACCTGGCCCAGGATTAAAGAGAAAGAAACCGTCATTTCTTGGCGACTGATTGGACGCGCTGAGTGGAACGATGCAACCAATAAAAAAAATATGGTAATAAAAATGGACTTGGAGGGGAAGCGGAGTAAGCAAGGAAAATAACTGGACGTGCCAACGATTTCTCTTATTTGACACAAAGAATCATTGTATTGAAATTGTCAATGAATTTAGAATCTGCAAAATGGATTAATGAAACACTGTAGATTTTATGCGTCTTTGACATAGATGAGCTGCAAATTAAATTAATTAAGTGGCGTAAATTAAAATAGTGAAAAAATTGAAAGAATTGAAGAATGTCAATATATATTATTTTGAACTTACTAGGGCCATTAAAGGAAGAAAGAAACGTAATTAACGTAAATTAAAATAGTGAAAAGATTGAAAGAATTGAAGAATGTCAATATATTATTTTGAACTTCCTAGCGCCATTAAAGGAAGAAAGAAACTTTAACGTGGCTACTGTTTCTTGCAGTTGCTAGGGAGGATTTTTATTTTGCTTAAAGGTTCGGCGAGATGTTTATGAAAAATCGCTGGGAAAGGCAAGGTTCTGCGAGTAATGGAAACCGCCGCGCAAGAAGAAGAGACAGAAATACATCTTGTCCAGGGCTGTGCGAACGATCGTCCTCCGTTTGACCTTCGCTGTTCACTTTAAACTCGATAGAAGGGGGTACAAGAGGGATGGGAGCAGGCTAGAGATCCTCCGTCGCATAGGGGTAGTTACGGGCTCTCATTATTCGCGACCGCGCAGGTGATTAAGATAAATTATAGCGGGCACCGGCACGATTTACGAGACCTAATTGCAGCCGGCACTGGCGAGAAGACAAACAGAGGACCGGCTAGGCCCGGCCCCGGCCCGACTAGCATGATTCTGTTTCACGAGCGGCAATTATTCCGCGTGGGCGTCGGCCTGAACACACTCGATGGAAGAACACCGGGTGAACATGATCGAAAACGAGCGACAACACCATTTGTCTAAAACGAGACTGTTTTCATCAACGACGATTCATTAGCGTCGATTTTAGTCGGTCGATTTTTAACCTTCACGGACAAGGATTGAGTAAAAATATGTTTCTCGTGCAACTAAATAATATACCTTAAAGAATAAACGGTTATCCATCTATTTTTATGTACTTTAAATATTATTCTGAATCCATTAAAATGATTAGAGATAAACAATTTATATAGGACATTTTTTGACAAAATTTCAATGTCAAATATTATTCTCAATTGACACAAAGTATTGAAGAAAAACAATTCTCCATTTATTTCTTTTTATTTATTTCAGGTATTATTCTGAATCCATTAAAATGATTAGAGAAAAACAATTTTCTATTTATTTATATAGGACATTTTTTGACAAAATTTTAATGTCAAATATTATTCTCAATTCACACAAAGTATTGAAGAAAGACAGTTCTCCATTTATTTCTTTTTATTTATTTCAGGTACTATTCTGGATCCATTAAAATGATTAGAGGATAGCAATTTTCTATTTATTTATATAGGACATTTTTTGACAAAATTTTAATGTCAAATATTATTCTCAATTCACACAAAGTATTGAAGAAAGACAGTTCTCCATTTATTTCTTTTTATTTATTTCAGGTACTATTCTGGATCCATTAAAATGATTAGAGGATAGCAATTTTCTATTTATTTATATAGGACATTTTTTGACAAAATTTTAATGTCAAATATTATTCTCAATTCACACAAAGTATTGAAGAAAGACAGTTCTCCATTTATTTCTTTTTATTTATTTCAGGTACTATTCTGGATCCATTAAAATGATTAGAGGATAGCAATTTTCTATTTATTTATATAGGACATTTTTTGACAAAATTTTAATGTCAAATATTATTCTCAATTCACACAAAGTATTGAAGAAAGACAGTTCTCCATTTATTTCTTTTTATTTATTTCAGGTACTATTCTGGATCCATTAAAATGATTAGAGGATAGCAATTTTCTATTTATTTATATAGGACATTTTTTGACAAAATTTCAATGTTAAATATTATTCTCAATTGACACACAGTATTGAAGAAAGACAGTTCTCCATTTATTTCTTTTTATTTATTTCAGGTATTATTCTGAATCCATTAAACTGATTAGAGGAAACAATTTTCTATTCTCTAATTTTTATAGTATTCATATGTTCATTTTCGAATTACTCTATTTGTAAAGAAACATTCATTCCTTCAATTAATTATGGCGGAAACAATACCGCAGAAATGCGTTAATTGATGGAATAAGCGAAGCGAGTAAACTATGGAATTTCATTTCAGAGGCACATCTTTGGAACAGTTCTGAATTCGTGGCTCTCCCGCACAGAGAAGTTCGGAGACATGCTGAACACGTTCATAGACACAACGTTGAACCTGTTCACCACGATCTGTAACGAACTACTACCCACTCCACACAAGTCCCACTACACCTTCAATCTGCGAGATCTCAGTAAAGTTTTCCAGGGGATGTTGATGATCAATCCGGAGAAAATCAAGGTCCCTGCCAGTCAAGATGATTTTTAATTAGATACTCTATTCAATTTTGCTTCGATTTATTATATTGCAATTCGAGCTCCAGTTGAATCTGTATTTTCAGTTAAATTTCTATTGAGTTATAATTAAAGATTTGGTTTTAAATGTTTAAATTTCCAGTTAAAGTAACTTCGAATCAATTATTCATCTTCTTTCGGTTCCTATGGATATCTCAATTAGAGCTTCAGTTTAATTTTTTTAGTTTCCTCCGAGTTACTTTTAAATTCCATTTAAACATTTGAATTTTATAAATCTCTGTAATTTTCAATAGACTTCGTAAAGATGAGAGTATTTTTTATTTAGAAGAATAATCATCTTAACTCCACTTGTTTCCAGATACGTGAGAAATTGTTGTTGCTATGGTACCACGAAAATCTAAGAGTGTTCAGTGATCGTTTAGTCAACGACGAGGATAGACAATGGTTCGACAATCTTCTCAGAAGCATTTTACAAACGCAGTTCGAGTGCGACACGGATACTGTAATCGGCGACGCTGTATTGTTCTATGGCGACTTTTGCGGGACCAGCAAAGAGTATGAAGAAATTACCGACATCAAAAAGGCACGTATTTATAGGCAGGTTATAAATATATAAAAGTCAAATCGATGCATAAATGATCCTGTTGAACGAAACTTGGAACTAAGGGAATCCGATTGTTCCAGATGGAGCGAGTGTTGGATGATTTCTTAGAAGACTACAACGGGTCCACCACCTCCCCCATGAAGCTGGTGCTGTTCCAGGACGCGTTAGATCATATCTGCAGGATCAATCGGATCTTAAGGCAGCCTCGTGGAAACGCTCTGCTGCTGGGCATGGGCGGGTCAGGTGATGCAGTACTAAATCTAGTACCCCGAAGTGTCCGTTCGGCTTCCTTTTATGTCCTCCCTCGACCCTAACTGTTTCAGGGAATGGCGGATGGGTGCTCGTTACCTTGACAAACGGCCCCATAATAATCCTAATAAAAAAACGTAAAAATAACCATAACTTAAATGCTAACGAGCAGGGTCGACTGCAAGATAGGGTGGATAGCGTGACCTTCTACCGTCGAATTTCGTTTTTACTATGCGAAATAAGATCTCGGCGAAAATTTGAAATTGAACAGTGGCGGGTGATGTGCATTGGCGTGGAATTAGAAGATGTAGAGAATTACTTGTGGGTCTGTTCGGTTTTGAAAAGCAGCAGAGATAAAAAACTGTAATATGTTCTACTGCAGTGGTTCTTAAACTGTGAAACAATTGTGACATTAACAGATATTTTTGCTACAACAGAAAAGGTCATTCATTTTCATGTTCAAAATGTTTGGTGTTCAAATTAAGTCTCAAGAACTATGTAAAATGTCTAGGGTTGGGATGGTGTCCGCAAAAAAAAATGTTGTTAAGGAGGGGGGCCCCGGGCTATATAAGTTTAAGAACCACTACTGTATTGTATGAGATACTGTAAAATGTCGGTAAGCAAACCTGATCGATTTTGGACAGTAGGCTGTGTCAGCATCTGCGTCCGAATAAGTATCGCTTTATGCTAGCACGGTGTGCCGGCACAAGCTGAGGGCAGATTGAAGGCAGCTCGGTCCTTCGTTTAAAAGGGCAGCACGGTCGCCCTAATGTGGCGTACGTCGGATAATATCCCTTGTGTAGTTAACCAAAATTTATAGACCAGAACCTTTCTATATTTAACATATTTGCATAAATTCTCATTGTAAGACTATAAATCAGTGATGCCAGATGCGGGGAGTCACGGTGAAATGATGTACCCCCTCTCTGATGACGGGGAATGAGTGGGGCGAATGGGAGACACGTTGCACGTGCGCGATGGCGACCGTTGAGTGTGCGCCTGCGCACGGTGCTGGAATGGAATAGTGGAAGGGGTAAGGAGGAGAGTACATGAGCGCCGTTTGGAGCTCATTCTGGCATCACTGCTATAAATTAATATATTAGCGAGTAACGAATGGACATTCAGAGAAATTTTATAACATATTCTAGAGGAACATTAACAAATTGTTGAAAGAAACACAGTAAATGTATATACAGGTACGTGGGTACCCGGTTGACTACGCGAGGGATATACGTGATCGACATCCGCCATATTAGTGCGCCCGTGCTGCCCTCTTAACCGAAGGACCGAGCTGCCTTCATTCTGCCCTCAGCTTGTCAGCATAAAGCAATACTTCTGCGTCCGAATAAGTATCACTTAATGCTGGCAGGGTGTGCTGTTCAAAATCGAGCAGATTCCGAGCATCCTCAGCTTCAAGGGCGTTCTGACAGCTTAATACTCGCCATCTGCTGGCATCCTACGATTGCAGGCTGTGCTAGATGTCTGCTCGAGCCAGCCCTAGCTGAGTGGGATCTTCTGCTGTATATATTCTTTATTTTACTGCATCGTAATCAGTAACATTGTACAAGAACAAGTGAGCCCATATGAAAGTCTCTGAAAAATTATCAAGAATGAATGTGACTTATACTACTTTACAATATAATTTCACAGCATGTTTTCCGGATATATAAATAAGTTTTAACATTTTACAAAATCTCAGGAAACGAAAGATAGAAAAATTAATTTTTCTTTCAAATCTTCTCTGCTGCTGGTGCTGCAAAAACACGAAATTCCCTGTGAATGAGTATGATAATCTGGTGCTTTTCAGGTCGGCAAAGTTTGACGAAGCTGAGTGCACACATTCAGGACTACATCTGCTTTCAAATCGAACTGAGCGGTGCCTACACGAGCAACGACTGGCGGGACGACATTAAAAAGTCGATGATGAAGGCAGGGATGCAGAGTCAGTTAATCGTTTTCTTATTCTCGGACACACAAGTACGTGCAACTGCATTAGCTCCATTCCCGATTCATTTCAATTATGAAAACGGCGCGCGCATTTTATTCCCACGCGAAACAAGTGAAAAACAAAACGATGAAAATCATGAAGAGTCTCTTCAGGAAACAAAAATACAATCTTCTGAAATGGTCGTGCAAATTATCAGGCGATATTCGTTGATCTCTGCGATGTTTAATTCAACGAGTCATGTTTTATTTATAACTACATATTTTAATGGAATATATCATTTCGAAATACAGCGAGAAGAGAGATCAAATTGTTTCCGAATCTTTAAAAATGGATGAACGAGGGAAATGTAGAATAATAAACAGATTTTGCATTTGCATATAGTGGAATATTTGAAGCAACGTACAGATCTTAATAACATTCAGCAGTTTTTAACACGACTACCGGGATTCTTAGTTCCCTTATTTAAAGAATGTAATAGTTGATACATTTTCGTATTTCCTGGTAGTTGATTGAATATTCATTTAGAACATACACAGTGTGGTTTTTATTGAAATTTAATTTTCAATATATTCCACCTCGAAATTCATGAAAACCAAATTTATTTACATTTGCGTTGTTTGGTTTGTTTAATTAATTTATGATGGGATTAAATGAGCTGTATGTAATGTAAACTTCATCTCTCACATTATTGGAATCATAAACTGAATATTTTCCAATTCCATTAATCCAAGTATCATGAGCAGGATTACGTTTTGGAAATGATTATCCAGACATTCGAACGCAAACAAAATAAAAGCTTTGAATCAGTAAGAGCTGCAGCATTTCCAGAAAGTTAGTTGAATATATTCGGAGCGCAATGTAGCACATTGTTCGCATTCATGAATTGAAGGCTACGCGACTTTCAAATATTCCACGTGAAAATGATTGGAAACTGAGTTTATTATTTATAATTCTGCCGTGCTCCTTTTTAATAATTTGCCATCGGATGAAGTGACCTGGCTGTGTGTGTGTGAAATCTTCTCCAGGAAATTAAATATCTCCGATATTTTCGGAATTACACATATTGCTTTACTAAATATTTTCCATTTGCATAAATGATATCGCTTTCTCGTATTCAATATGCTTCTGCATATTGAACTATGTTGAATGTTCAAATAACAGAAAAATTTCACTGTATCTAAACATTAATTAATTCTAAAAAACAACACTGCTGTATATAAATAAATACTGATATATTATCAGTAAAGAAAATCTGCCATCCACTCTTGAAAATTCTGAATATTCACAACCATTTTCTCAGAGATCTTCTCATTTTTTTTACAATATAATTTTGTTGTGTATAAGAAAGATGAAATTAATAACTTAATACAAGTCTTCTTGGCGTCGAGTAAATATCGAAATGGAGCTTGAGATAATACCGACCGAAGTATGGTTCGATCGAAGAACCACACTACACTTCCGGTTTGAACCCCATACTGTTAATATTGTTAGGAGAGATCGTTTCTCTTCGCCCTATTCTTTGCCGTTACCCTACTTGTTTCCCGGAAACTGTGCCGAATGGTCTGAGTTAGGTCACTTGATCGTCTTTGACGTGTGGAGATGGGATTGGGTACAGGAGAAAATTGTATGGTGTTCTGGGAATTATAGAGATATGGGGTTGATATTGCTTGTATGTAGACAGCATTCAAACACCTTCATTTAAATATGATTCATGCGGGTCTTTTTGCTAAATAAAATTTGTAAGAATCAATTACAGGCTACAGAATGAATACATTAATAAATCACAGATATAATTTATAATTTTTAAAAAGTAATAGGATTTTCAATTGCAGGCGACAGATTAATATTTAATAAATAACTTATAATTTAATACAATTTTTAAAAAGTAATGGGATCCTCAATTGCACAGGCTACAGAATGAATATATTAATAAATCCCTAATTGAAGTTAAATTCTAATTTATAATTTTAAGAAAGTTTTAGGATTTTCCGTGGATAAAAACTGAAAAAATGAGACGAGTTACAGAGGAGAGCTAATTGTACCGTATTCTACAAATAACTGGAATATGAACTGCTGGAATGGAACAATACTGCTTTCGTATTATGCACCATATGTGGAAGTATGTACAAAGGATGACAGAATTCTATGGCATTCTGGAGATTATTGGAACAAAGGCATAATATTGCTTTTTTATTTTGTATAATTGTATTGTATGCGAAATATACGAAAGCATAGTTGTGGACAAAATTCTATGGCATTTTGGAGATTATTGGAATACCACCATAACTCGAACGGATAATTTAATTTTCGATTGGAATAGATATAAATAGAGGCAGAATAATCTACAATGGTGAATGAACACTGCATATTCTACCACCACGTGATATCATTGTCACCTTCATAACCGAACGATATGAAAACGTTTTCAGGTTAAAATTAAATAAATACCAGAGCTTGGGCAGATCCTATAGAGATGAGGTATGGTACACAGAGGCAGACCGAATTTGATTTGCACAAAATTTGATTTGCGCCAAATTTGATTCACGCCAAATTTGATTTGTACTAAATTTGTACTGAATTGTTAAAATAAGAGCTTGATATTGGAAACAGGATTATTTCACTTTGCACATAAATAAATAGACTGCAGATCCATTTATAGGAAAATTGAGTAGATGAAATTCAAAATTGTTGAACAATTTAAGAAATTGAAGATGTCAATATGTGATTTCTCCTCTATTGAAATGATGAAGGGAAGAAATAACATTCTATTTAGTTTCTATTTCTTGCAATCGATGCAGACAATTTTTATTTCACGAAAAGATCCGCAGTCTATAAATAAATAAATAACTGGGCAAAAAGTGTAGGGTACACAGTAGCGAGGCAAATTCGATTTGGACGAAATGGCACACCCTGTAAAAATCGGAGTAGAATAAAGCATAGAGGGATCTGGCATATCATACCTGCATCATCGACCCATCTCCATTTTACCGCGTCCCAACGAATTTCAAAATAAATCGAAAGGTGAACAACCGACGACGAATCTGAAATGCCGTCGGTGTTGGCCAGAAATAGAAGCAGCGGGATCTATCTCTTTCCGTTTCCGTTATCTTCAGCTTCACCTACAAAGTGCGACGACCCTTAACCCTTCACATTCCGCTTATGTATCCACGGAAATAGAAGAAAATCAATAGAAGATCTCATATTCTCTCTATCACATTACAAACCAATCAATTCTATCCAACGTCTTCATTAATTACAATCCAATTCCTTAACTATCCGGATACGTGTTTCGCACGTAAACAGTTCAATCGAAATCAATGAGGAAGAATTAGATTCCTAACCAATGAAAATAGGATCCAAATCTAAGAGTAACGATTAAGTTCCAAATCAATGAGTGGGGGTTAGGTCCTAAACTAACGAGAAGGGATTAGGTCCCAAGTCCAGGATGAAATATTACGTCCTAAACCAATGAATTGGAGTTGGGTACCCAAATCATTGAGGAAGAATTAGGTCCCTAACCAATGAGAAAATGTTAGGTCCCAAATCCAGGAGTAAAGAGTAAGTCCCAAATCCAAGAATAGGGATTAAGTTCCAAACCAATCAGTAAGGGTTAGGTCCCAGACCAACGAGTACGAATTAGGCCCAAATCATTGAGGAAGAATTAGGTCCCTAACCAATCAGAAAATGTTAGGTCCCAAATCCAGGAGTAAAGACTGAGTATCAAATCCAAGAATAGGGATTAAGTTCCAAATCAACCAGTGAGGGTTAGGTCCCAGACCAACGAGTACGAATTAGGCCCAAATCATTGAGGAAGAATTAGGTCCCTAACCAATCAGAAAATGTTAGGTCCCATATCCAGGAGTAAATATTACATCCCAAACCAATGAATTCGAGTTGGGTACCCAAATCAACTAGTAGGAATTAGGTCCTAAATCATTGAGGAAGAATTAGGTCCCTAACCAATCAGAAAATGTTAGGTCCCAAATCCAGGAGTAAGGAGTAAATCCCAAATCCAAGTGTAAGGATTAAGTTCCAAATCAACCAGTGAGGGTTAGGTCCCAGACCAACGAGTACGGATTAGGCTCAAATCATTGAGGAAGATTTAAGTCCCTAACCAATGAGAAAATGTTAGGTCCCAAATCCAGGATGAAATATTGCGTCCGAAACCAATGAATTGGAGTTGGGTACCTAAATCAACTAGTAGGAATTAGGTCCCAAATCATTGAGGAAGAATTAGGTTCCTAACCAATGAGAAAATGTTAGGTCCCAAATCCAGGAGTAAAGACTGAGTATCAAATCCAAGAATAGGGATTAAGTTCCAAATCAACCAGTGAGGGTTAGGTCCCAGACCAACGAGTACGAATTAGGCCCAAATCATTGAGGAAGAATTAGGTCCCTAACCAATCAGAAAATGTTAGGTCCCAAATCCATGATGAAATATTACATCCCAAACCAATGAATTCGAGTTGGGTACCCAAATCAACTAGTAGGAATTAGGTCCTAAATCATTGAGGAAGAATTAGGTCCCTAACCAATCAGAAAATGTTAGGTCCCAAATCCAGGAGTAAGGAGTAAATCCCAAATCCAAGTGTAAGGATTAAGTTCCAAATCAACCAGTGAGGGTTAGGTCCCAGACCAACGAGTACGGATTAGGCTCAAATCATTGAGAAAGATTTAAGTCCCTAACCAATGAGAAAATGTTAGGTCCCAAATCCAGGATGAAATATTGCGTCCGAAACCAATGAATTGGAGTTGGGTACCTAAATCAACTAGTAGGAATTAGGTCCCAAATCATTGAGGAAGAATTAGGTTCCTAACCAATGAGAAAATGTTAGGTCCCAAATCCAGGAGTAAAGACTGAGTATCAAATCCAAGAATAGGGATTAAGTTCCAAATCAACCAGTGAGGGTTAGGTCCCAGACCAACGAGTACGGATTAGGCTCAAATCATTGAGGAAGATTTAAGTCCCTAACCAATGAGAAAATGTTAGGTCCCAAATCCAGGATGAAATATTACATCCCAAATCAATGAATTGGAGTTGGGTACCCAAATCAACTAGTAGGAATTAGGTCCCAAATCATTGAGGAAGAATTAAGTCCCTAACCAATGAGAAAATGTTAGGTCCCAAATCCAGGAGTAAGGAGTAAATCCTAAAACCAAGTTTAAGGATTAAGTTCCAAATCAACCAGTGAGGGTTAGGTCCCAATACCAACGAGTACGGATTAGGCCCAAATCCATTAGTAAGAATCGGGTCCTAAACCAATGAATTGGGGATGGGTCCCACGTCAAGGAATAACTGTTAGGTCCTCAGATCACGGGAATAAATGAAAAACTAATATAAACTTAATTATTAACCCCTTGCCTTATAATATCGTCTTTGACTCGTGATGATGATCCTGAACAGACTCTGATAAAAATGTATGTTAAAAGTTTCCTTTAAACCGAGATAAAAATCTATTTTGGTCTTGTTAATATACAGCTATTGGAGAACATATAGGCATACAATTTATATCAATTTTCTGCTTTTTTAGGAATTTCTAGGAATCTACAAAAAAGTTCTAATCACTGAAACCGTAAAATAAATCGTACGGCAAGGAGTTTAGCTATTAATTCTCCTTTTTTTACTATGCTGTAGTCACCGCAGGTCACCGAACAATGCTGGAACGCAAAGCTAGAGCCACGGCTAAGAAGTAATTGGTTTGTTGCAGATAAAGAACGAGTCGATGCTGGAGGACCTGAACAGCATGTTGAACAACGGTGACGTGCCGAACGTGTACCAGCCGGACGAGATCGAGCGTATATTCCACGCGATGCGTGGCAAAGTGCAGGAGGCCGGGCTGCAGATCAATAGGAGCAACCTTTTCTCCGCCTATGTGAACAGCGTTCGGAATAATTTGCATCTAGTAGTCACGATGAGGTATTTCCTCCTCTCTGCTTGCTGTTCTACCCATTTTCCACTTTTCCCCATTCCCTTTGCTGTTTTCCTCCCCATTTTCCTCCATCATCATCTCCACCACCCTGTCGGTTGATTCGGAATTGAAATGGGAATAAATAACCCTGGCTAACTATGGGTAATAACGGTCGGGACTGGCAAAGGGGAACACGGAAATTGAGATCGTCAGGATCCGACAACGGTCGCTCTCTTGACTGCCCATTCGATCGGTAATGAGTTTCTTTAGAGGCAATTGGCCCCGGCGATCGTTCACCGGAGCCATGGTGGGGTCACCGTGTTCTATAGAATTAATTCAATGGTTCTGGTCGGTGCTGGATATACCGCAAAGCGATGGAAACTTACCCACGTGCTGGTTATGGTTGTGTGGATTACGAATACACTATCTATCAGATACAGTAAATATTCGATGGACACAAGAGCCTCGGGGAGGTTTGTTTACATAGTTCGTAGAGAGACACTATTTTTTTGTGCTTCAAAGAACGAGCCGAACGTAGAAAAGGACAGCGCGTGTAAACAGAGACCGCGCGCGGACGAAGTGCAGCAGAAAATACCGCACCGACGAGACGTTTTTACGATTGGATTATTTTAAACTCGATTTTCTCGAAAACCAGCTGCTGCCAAACGAAAAAATGTTAATCCTTTTTATCGACTTAATTTTTGCATGTAAAATCACCCCCTGCCCGGTAGTACTACGATTTCCGGCCCACCCTGTATTGTTTCCTACAATTAGAAAAGAATGATGACTGAAGTGCCCAAATATGGTATAGTCGCCTATTATGGCACTACCTCATATCTTGTAAAGGAGATGTCGCACTCTAGTGATAAAATCCTCAAACAATAGTTTGCCATGTTTACTCAACAGCGTGCAGTGCAATCGCACCATATCTATAGATTTTAATATGGATCCTCCACCAGTTGTGTCTCCACGTGTTGAATATTTATGTGGTTAGATTTTCGATTGTATCTTTTTCGAGGAAGGTTAGTGATTTTGAAATGTTTGAACATATCTGTAGTTTCAGTTTATTTATATTAATGTTTGCCAACTGCTGGTTTGGGCTGCAATTAATTTTCTCTTTGTCAGTAGCTAGTATTATCAGTCCACGTGTAGTTCCCAATATGGCACTACCGAGGGTTCCCTAATATGGGTATAGCGATTGACTTTCTTGGTGTGGGTGTCGAATATGGCACTAGGTGTCATATTAGGGATTCAAGGTGTACCATATTAAGACCCCCTTTCGCTGGAACCTGCAAATGACACACCATAAAAAAAATATTTTTCCCAAGTTGTATTAATTTTTGAACAAACTTGACCCCAGAATCTTATAGGGAAGAAATGCATCTACAACTGGTAATTTTTTGGTCGAAAAAGAGCATTCTGAAATAATAAAAAAATGACATCAACACAAAGGAGTTCATATTTGGGCACTTTACCCTATAATTGACTAATAAAGCTGTATTCTTTAAAATTTAAACCATTGAATTTTATTTTCAAATCGGGCACGGACTTATGCAAAATCATCTAATATAATACGGAATAATTCAATTTAATTATAATAATTAACAAGCTAGCTACGTTGCTCGTTTATCATGCTTCATCTGTTTCCAAGATTATTTGAAGGTCAACCTGACTTTTTAAATAGGAACTATGACGTTTCTTTACAGATTCTTATTGTACGGGAAAGAATTGAAAATTTTTACAGAAAACGTTTTTTGATTAGGTCGCATCCTACATTGTCAGAACAAAAATTGATTTTAGTTTTCGTTATCTTTGCAATCTTTACTAATCTGATGAAAACAGTGCACATATTCGGCACATAAACGGGTTAATATCTCGAAGATACGTTTGTTCCGAATAGACTGCGTGTATTTGGACACCCTGTAGAAGCGGCAGCAAGAGTTCAGTAGATCCTGTCGTGCAATGGTCAGACACGTTCGACGGTAAACGTGACTGGATGCTCTGCGCGAAACATTTTCCATCCTTAGAAACATCCTTACATCTTGTCGACGGGTGCATTGATAAATTGTCGATATCTCATTTAGTTTTACCATATAAGGTGAAGTGCCCTATACCTGGACAGCATATTTTTCTATTTTAAATTTTATCACTTTAAATAAACAAAAACAATTTCTTAAGAGTTTTAACATACAGTTCAGAGTTTGTAAAGTAATTTAAAATAAAAAAATCATTGTTTAGGTTAATATCTTAATTGTATTAACAAGAATAATTCAAACCTATAGTTGGACATATTAAATCCAATCTAAGCTAGTACCTGGACAGAAGTAAAGCCTATATCGGGACAAATTCAATTTACGAGTTGATCGAGCGAACATAACCTAAAACGTTGGTTGGTGGCGCTGTTGCGCATGACGAATAGACGATGCTTTGCGTAATATGTAGTATTCTTATCATAGATTATAGTATTGTATTATTTAACCAAATATATATTTATTTTCATTTACTGTTTTAATAAAACTTGTCATAATACAACTTTTAAGGTTAGGTAGTAATACTGATAGATTTAAGATGTAAACATAAAGTATTATTAACGTCACAACCGGAATACATTTTCTACATACGTTATTCAAGCTAATAGAAGACTAATTATACGTACATGTAGTTAAATAATTTGCAAACAATGCGTTGATTTTATTCACAAACACGTGTCCGGCTTCAGGCGTAAGCACATTGCGTATAAGCTTAGAGTGGGACAGCTACTATCATCGCGTCCCAGTATGGAGTACTTATATTTGAAAACAGTCCTAATCTTGGACATCTAATATTTGGATTAATAATTATTATTTACGTTAAGTTTGATTGCCAATTTATTTTAAAATATCAATATTATTATGCGTGATAATTATTTTTTGTCTGAGGGCTTAAATTATATCTTTTTTTCTAACAAAAGTTCGAACTATAAATGCACATGATTCGCACGTAAATAGACTATTTTGTATACTGTTTTCAGATGAACTTTGAATTCATTTTTATATTTCAATTGATGTCTCAATGAAATAATATTCACACCTACTTGTAGCTAAGGCCTCAGAATATATAATATAATTATTTACTTTCTTAATTACTGATTTTACTATGAAAATTCAATTGTCCAGATTTAGGTATCACTTTTGGACTGTCCAGACTTAGGGCACTTCACCTTATCTATAGTGTCGCCAAGGTGAATAAATTGAAGCTGGATCGATACAAACGCAATTGAAACTGTTGGCAAAGAACTCCAAAGAACTCACAGAGTATTTCAGAGGAACTACGCTCAATTCGTTTTTTACACAGTGAATATGTTAAACATCGACGACTTCTAGAGACTGGACAATTTTGTTTGGTCAGTGTCATTTAAAAATCGTGCGAAAAAGGTCCGGTCAAATGTGAAATAAATTTAATTTTTGATTATTTACGATACATTGAAAACAAATTTAAATCACGATTTATTAAAATTGTTAAATGAGGAAACATATTTTCATTTAGCTTTCTAATCTATTTTCAAATCTATTGCCGACACTTGATACGCTGCACATGCAAATGCATCTTCTAAATTTAAATTTCATTCAATTTCTAAATAGAAACATTTTGTACATACATTTGGAAACATTCCGACTCAACGTTTAATGTTTCATAGACGAACATCTGAAACAGTGGCCGGAACAATACGTTGGAATTGCATTGATGCCGCTTCATTGGAATTGGAGGGCAGATATTCATAACAAGATCGGGGATGTCAGCTATATTTATTTCTACTGCATATTCACGAACACGCGCCGGAATACGCGAAGCGAAACACAATGTAATTACAATTCGCATTATCGCGGAATTAGATTCTATAATGTTCCTCCGGTAGCTTTCAGGATTTTCCAAGAGATAGTTCATTTGCAGAAACAAGAATTCGCGCAGGGATTAATTAACCTATTTACGAACGCTAAATCTGTGAAATTTTTCATGTGATGAATTTGAAAATCCAATTTTACATAATAATGATAAAAACCGCTTGTATAGAATGACGAGTTTTCATGCAGCCAATCAATCGTTCATTCGGCTACACAGAATTTCCATTACTTTTTTTTATGATATATCGATATTTGAAAACTAAAGATATTAATTTACTCAGCTAGCCCGTTTGTCTTTTATTTTCAATTTCAAAAATCGGTTTTCGAGCTTCATATGAAACGGGTGGTTAAATGATTAAAGTTACTACAAATTGACGAGTTTTCATTAATCCAATCAATTTTGCAATGAAAATTGAGCTACACAGAATTTTGTCTATTCTTTTATGAAAAATCGGTGTTTCCAAATTGCAAATACTAACTTAGCAAGCTAACTCGGTTCTAAATACTATAATTAATTGATCGAACCTTGGCGCCGAGAACAAAAATCTTATGAATTTAAAAATCATTTGCGATCGATATAACAATTCTTTAACTATAATTAATGTTTTGAAAATTAATTATTCCGTCAGAAATTGAAGAGCTTTTACTAAAATGGCGGTTTTCGAGCTTTATATGAAACGGGTGGTTAAATGATCAAAGTTACTACAAATCGACGAGTTTTCATTAATCCAATCAATTTTGCAATTAAAATTGAGCTACACAGAATTTTGTCTATTCTTTTATGAAAAATCGGTGTTTGCAAATTGAAAATATTAACTTAACAAGCTAACCCGGTTTTAAATACTATAATTAATGTTTTGAAAATTAATTATTCCGTCAGAAATTGAAGAGCTTTTACTAAAATGGCGGTTTTCGAGCTTTATATGAAACGGGTGGTTAAATGATCGTAGTTACTACAAATTGACGAGTTTTCATTAATCCAATCAATTTTATCAATTAAAATTGAGCTACACAGAATTTTGTCTATTCTTTTATGAAAAATCGGTGTTTCCAAATTGCAAATACTAACTTAGCAAGCTAACTCGGTTCTAAATACTATAATTAATGTTTTGAAAATTAATTACTCCGTCAGAAATTGAAGAGCTAAAATGGCAATTAAATTATGTGGTGACGAGTCTTCTATAAATCATTTAACAAATATTAATTAATCTCCTTTCGCACGAGGAATGCAAAGACACGTAAGGAAACAAAGGCGTAAAGTTTTTGTAGAAAATGATTTTTTATTGTTTTTTGGTTTATTAAGGGCATCCAATTATTATACATACATATGTGTCTAATGAATTCGGAAACAGGTATGGTCGCACTCTATACATGACCAAATAAAGACACATGAAATTGCAATGTGTGCGTAGAATTTTAATGACATTTTTTGCCATTTATACGCACGCTTCTGCGACTGTGTTCTGTCAAAGAATCGTGTGAAACTAAACTGAAATGTGTTGGAAAATCCGTGTAGAAGCGAACGAAACGAATGCAAAAGAACATCCGTTAATTAAATAAAAAATAAATAAAAACGTATATAGAGCCGCGCAATATTTAATAACCAAACATGAAAAAATCTGCTGAGAAAATAAGGAAAATATGGTTAGGAAACTGTAAATAAGATAAACAAGAATGATCAAAATAAATAGAATAAATGTTGAAAAAATATGTCGAACCAAATAAAACGTGTTGCAAAATAATAGAAAGTGACTGGGAAACATGCGTAAATAAACCGAGCTTGTTTTTCAGAAAAACTGCACGGATGAGGTGAAACTGCAAAATATGTGGCAGTAAATAGAACTTGTTAAAACACCGTATGAAAATCTGACAAAAATGAACAATATTCAAGTAAAATAGGACGTTTTAAGTTCGACAAATAATGCATATGCGCATAGAATGAAAGCGCCAGAAAGTGCAAAGATAAATAAAACATACTACAAGTAAAAAGAACGTGGAAGATGAATAAATCGATTTAACGCTGCACATAACCTTCAATTATATAGAATCGATTTAAATCTGTAGAACAGGTTCAATTTAATAATAATCTATTAAAAGCTTTATAGAAGTTTTCATTGGATATAATCGATTTAAAGCTTTCTGCAACAGAATCCAATAGGCAGTGTACGAACGAGTGCAACTCGTTTAAGGAAAACTCGTTTAGCAAACCGCGTTGAAATAAATCGAATATGCTCAACAAGCCGTACGGAATTCGATAGAACGTATTGAGAAGGAGAAGGGTATATGAAAGCAGCGCATGGCCGAGGAGAAATTAATCGTTTCAGTAAAAACATTGTGTAAAAAGAGACACGAACGCGCAAATCATAAGAGAAAAATTTAGAATGCAACGGGCAGTGGATGAAATGAAAAATTCCTAGATTGAAAGAGTTGCGGGAAGCTTTACATAGCTTCCATTTAAAACATGTGTGAACCATAAAACTTCCATTTAAAAACATGTTTTCGTAGTAGAAATTCCCATTGGAACAGATGCGAGGAAATTGTTGAAAGTAAATGTGTTCGTTCAAATAGGACTGAGATAAACTGCGTATATATATAAATATTGTTTTCGTAGCACAAATCCTAATGACAACAGAATATTTTTTGTGATTAACCCCTTGCCCTACGATTTATTTTACAGTTTCAGTGATTCGAACTTTTCTGTAGATCGTAATTCCTTAGAAAAGGGGAAAACTTATATCTATTGTATACCTATACGTTCTCCAATAGCTGTACATTAGCAAAACCAAAATAGAATTTTATTTCGGTTATAGGAAATTATTGACATACATTTTCATCAAGGTGAAGTGCCCTAAGTCTGGACAGTCCAAAAGTGATACCTAAATCTGGACAATTGAATTTTCATAGTAAAATCAGTAATTAAGAGAGTAAATAATTATATTATATATTCTGAGGCCTTAGCTACAAGTAGGTGTGAATATTATTTCATTGAGACATCAATTGAAATTTAAAAATGAATTCAAAGTTCATCTGAAAACAGTATACAAAATAGTCTATTTACATGCGAATCATGTGCATTTACAGTTCGAACTTTTGTTAGAAAAAAAGATATAACTTAAGCCCTCAGACAAAAAATAATTATCACGCATAATAATATTGATATTTTAAAATAAATTGGCAATCAAACTTAACGTAAATAATAATTATTAATCCAAATATTAGATGTCCAAGATTAGGACTATTTTTTTTTTATTACCACGTTTTTATTAGCTCGCTTTCTTGTTTGTCTGTTTGTCTGTTTGTCTGTTTGTCTGTTTGTCTGTTTGTTCGGTGGCAAATTTTGCAATTGATTTTAAACTAACTTCCTGATGAGCTGGAGACTTGAAATCGGTTACATGGCTCAGAACTGGATGACAATGCATTATTCAAAAAAAAAATTGTTAAAAAGTCTATCTGTTTCGGAGATATAACAATTAAATATTTACCTTTTCACCCCCCCGCGAAACCTACGTCACCGCGTTCAACGGTCGCCACGCCGCGCGACAGCGCTCCCTACTCCACTACCCGTTCCCTCTCTCACTCATCCCCACTCCACTGACCCGATTCGCACCAAAGGAGCTCAGTGTGCGTCAGTGTGCGTTTGAGCTTCGTGCGGTGTTTATAAAGTTACTACGTATTATTATATTATAATGTTTGTTTACCAATCGAAGGGACAGTTACACCGAGATTTTCGGTCGAACCTTTATCTTTGACATTTTACCACGGCGTTTCGATATGATGCGGTCCCAATACCGTCTGAAATTTACTACATGTCTCTGTTATAATCTCGAAATAATGTCTACAAAAGAAGGAGCAGTTCGTTAATGATGATTTTCACAGAGAAGTCGCCAAATCACCAGGTATGCCAATAAATATTTTACCACGTTTTTATTATGTCGCTTTCTTGTATGTCTGTTTGTCTGTTCGGTACAAATTTTACAACTGATTTTAAACTAACTTCTCGATGAGCTAGAGACTTGAAATTTTAAACATAGCTCAGTACTATATGACAATGCAGTATTTAAAAAAAATTTTGTTTAATTTACAACAGCCTACGCGTTTAGGAGATATAAACTATTAAAAATTTAACCGTTACACGTCCCCGCGCGACGACCGGTAGTGCCCACTCGGTTCCCACTCCACTGACCTGCTTCGCACCGAAGCAGCTCAGTGTGCGTTCGAGCTCCGTGCGGTGTTTACAAAGTTACTACGTATTAGTATACTATAATGTTTGTTTACCAAGCGAAAGAACAGTTACACCGAAATTCTCCTTCGAACCTTTATCTTTGACATTTTACCACGGCGTTCGTTTTCGATATGACGCGTCGCAATACCGTCTGAAATTTACTACATGTCTCTGTTATAATCTCATCAAAATGTTCAAAATCGATTATAAAATTTCACACATGCAAGACTAAAAAGCAGAAAATAATTATTTAAATAAAAATAAATTTTTTAAAAATACCACGTTTTTAAAACGGACTAAAAAGTATAAAATAAAATTTTTAAAAACGCCACGTTTACAAAACGGACTAAAAAGTATAAAATAATTTTTTCTAGCCCCATACAGATTCCTAACCCCTGAAAATTTGTGATTGTGAATTTTTAATAGCTAAGAAAATACTTGTAAGATTTAAAACGAAAAACGTGGGGCGCAAGATAATACATAGTAAGGAGTGTAGAGAGTAGCTGCCGCTGAGAAATCTCGTACAACACTTCATATCATTTGCAGTGCAATAAAGTTGTTAGTGATTTAGTGTTCATTCATCAATTATCTATTGCATGCGCCCCACGTTTTTCGTTTTAAATCTTACAAGTATTTTCTTAGCTATTAAAAATTCATAATCACAAATTTTCAGGGGTTAGGAATCTGTATGGGGCTAGAAAAAATTATTTTATACTTTTTAGTCCGTTTTGTAAACGTGGCGTTTTTAAAAATTTTATTTTATACTTTTTAGTCCGTTTTAAAAACGTGGTATTTTTAAAAAATTTATTTTTATTTAAATAATTATTCAAATATAAGTACTCCATACTGGGACGCGATGACAGTAGCTGTCCCACTCTAAGCTTATACGCAATGTGCTTACGCCTGAAGCCGGACACATTTTTGTGAATAAAATCAACGCATTGTTTGCAAATTATTTAACTACATGTACGTATAATTAGTCTTCTATTAGCTTGAATAACGTATGTAGAAAATGTATTCCGGTTGTGACGTTAATAATACTTTATGTTTACATCTTAAATCTATCAGTATTACTTCCTAACCTTGAAAGTTGTATTATGACAAGTTTTATTAAAACAGTAAATGAAAATAAATATATATTTGGTTAAATAATACAATACTATAATCTATGATAAGAATACTACATATTACGCAAAGCATCTTCTATTCGTCATGCGCAACAGCGCCACCAACCAACGTTTTAGGTTATGTTCGCTCGATCAACTCGTAAATTGAATTTGTCCCGATATAGGCTTTACTTCTGTCCAGGTACTAGCTTAGATTGGATTTAATATGTCCAACTATAGGTTTGAATTATTCTTGTTAATACAATTAAGATATTAACCTAAACAATGATTTTTTTATTTTAAATTACTTTACAAACTCTGAACTGTATGTTAAAACTCTTAAGAAATTGTTTTTGTTTATTTAAAGTGATAAAATTTAAAATAGAAAAACATGCTGTCCAGGCATAGGGCACTTCACCTTGGAATCTGTTCAGAATTTTCATCACGAGTCAGACACGATATTGTAAGGCAAGGGGTCAAATGTTCTCATTTGCATAGAACGTGTGAAATATAAAAATGAGAATTTTACTGCGAGAGGAAGAGACACCTCGATTGTCAATTTTGAAAAGTTTCCCAGTTATTATGGCAAGTATTGACCATTGCCAGTAAATAGCAGAATTAAATAATTATTATGACCAATATTGAACAGTTCTCAGTGAACAGCACAACAGCAGAATTAAATAAATATCATGACAAATATTAAAAATTTCATTTATTATGAAAATTGTTTCCAGGGAACAGTACGACAGGAGTATTAAATAGTTGTTATTATTAAATTGATATTGCGAGCACGTGTCTTATTTGCGACGTTTATGCAGCTCATTTTGTGCATTTCTTATGGACCATCTGTTCATAATCGCCTTAAAATGTCTCGTCTTCGTAGACATTTTATTATTAAGCTTCTAAAAGACGTGTTTCTTGAGAATCCTTTTAAAAAAGATTCTTAAAGACAACATGTCTTGCTAAAGAGAATCCATAAGAAGAAAATGTTCTTTCAGTGGATAATTCTCAGCTCGACAGTCGTTTGCACTTCTCCTATGAAATCTCTTTTAATAAAAGCTCGAAAATAACTCGGCTTCATGGGACATTTACTATAACGCTCCTACAAGATCTGTCTCGTAAGAACACCTTCTAGAAATCGTTGAAGACAATATTTCTTTTCATAAAACTTCCATAAGAGTAAATATTATTTTATAGCAAAACCTCAGCTTGAAGCTCGTTTGCACTTCTCTCATGAAATTTTAATACACGTACAAAGATATAAAAATAAGTGGATAGACTATGAAACAGTAAAACAATTTAAAAATACCATTGTATTGTTTTCAGCTGATTAAAACCAATAAATAATGAGACAAATGTCTAAACACTAAAAATTCACAACCAAAAAATTAAAAAACATAATTTTTGTCGATCTCTAATCGCCTTTCTAGATTCTTCAAATGTGTTTCTGTTTTATAGTCTAATACACTAATCAAAATCCTCGGTCTAAACAAAGACAACTGTTTTCTGTCGATCTCTGAAAGAATTGCGATGACGTGGAGTGAAAGTGGTCGATCATGGCAATAATCTTGATCAATTGACCGCGTCCTGTTGATTAGACCCGTTCGATGACCACTTGCTCCTCGACAGGGCTAATAAACGAATGATCCGTCGTTGACCTAATTTGATCAGACGACACTTTTGCCTGTCCACAGTCCAATCGGCGAGGTTTTCCGCGCTCGGATCAGGCAGTTTCCGGCGTTGGTAAATTGCTGCACGATCGATTGGTTTTGCCCGTGGCCGGAAGCCGCGCTTCAGGTTCGTAAACCTAATTCACCCTCACCTCATCCTCATCCACATCCTCGTCCTTGTTCTCGAATGGACCCGGGACAGTTCGTCGCACCAACAAACGCGATTACGGCTGCTTGTTGCTGCGTGGACGCTCTCTACGAATGAACCGACCGTAATCGTCCTAGATGCGCGATATGAACTGCATTCTCGTGCTCACGCGTTTATGGCAACCACCGACAAAATGACACCAATCGGAAAATACGTGCATAAAGATCCACAGTCTATAAATTCTATAAAATCAAAATAATTAGGTTGCTCATCTGCAGTCCTTGCAAGTGTTAATCACTCGAATTTATTGGAAACGATACCGCAGTATTTTCAAATTTTTTAAATGTTTTTGCTATTTTATTTTTTAGTTAACATGTTCGCCGTCGCAAATATGTGACATCCAAAATCTGACAGTTCACTTAAAAACAGTCAAATTAATTTCATGCATTTCGTTGTTTAAGGTCATAGTAAAATACGTAATTTTTAGAGAATCTGTGACTTTTTTCTGCTAAACTGTTTTAATAAGGTGGAGTGGGATAAGTTTGCCCTAGATTTTGCAAAGTTGGACTTTAAACTGATGTATTTTCAGTCTGGTATGTAAAAACTTAACGTTCTTGGTATCAAACTTTTGCCACAGCTATTACCGATGAATTAGTATTATGTAAAATTCTAATTTTGCTTGAAAATTATCCTTTTGATAGGATATTGTACAAAGTGTCAACTAGGACGCACTTGCCCCGAAAATGGAGCAAGTCCGTCTCTGAGAATGAATGATTAAAAGAATGATTAACAAGCCTGCTACGAAATGCTTCTTATTGCATTAAATTATCTTGCTAGTTTTATAGTTATCCATACAGTACGAACTTACCCCACAGTGCTAATACGCACTTGCCCCGTGTAGTAATATTTACGGGGCAAGATCATCTTAGAGTTTTTTCCAATGAATTTTAAAAAGTACAATAAAAACGGTTTATTTAATGTAAACCTACATCAATATTTGTTGTACTGACCTAAAATAACAACACAGAATATATTAATTTCTTGTAAACTATTGCACGTTCAGGGTGACCTCAAAGTTGTACGCGTACCTCGGACGTGACTGTTTGGCATTGGTTGATTTAAGCCAGGAAAACACCTTTATTCTTGGGCGACATCTATGTAGAATAGTTCATACTAACTTATACTACATTAATAAATTCAAGCTAGCGAAATTTCGTTCATATTATAATAAAAATAACCAATTAACGGTCTTGCCCCGTAGACGGACTTGCCCCACTCCACCTTAATTCAAAATTGGATACATTGCATCTAATAAAACTTTCGAACAAGGAAGGTAAGCAGCGGAACAAATGTTGGTAGCGAACGTGTTAATTTTGTGATAAGTGCATTAAATTCGCAATCTAGTAGTCTGAAACGAGTAGGTGTAATTTAAAGCAGTAAAAACATTAGAAGAATTTGAAAATACTGTTATACTATTTTCAACCTATTAAACATATTATATTAAGAAAGAAAATAAATTTCTATTTCACTTCCGTTTCGTGCAAATTCGGTAGAAAATTTTTATTTTGTATAAAGATTCGCTGTATAGTTATTGCTTTGTTTTTACGCGCACATTGAATTTCCCAACCATCGAACAGTAAAATCAAACGATCTTCTCGTACGAAAAATTGAAGTTTTGACAATTTAATTGTAGCTGCGTTTTCGGCATTTTTCAGAGTGTCGCTATGCAATTTTTGACTGACATCAAGGACGAGTCCATCACCGAGAACATCCTGCAATCGATCGTCAGGATGTGCCAGTACATGCACTCGAGTGTGATAGCTGCGAGCGATATGTTCCTGAAGGTAAAAAACTTATTTGTATTTTCTAATAAATTATCATTTCATCTTCTGTTATGTTCATCCACTGTGTGTTGCGAAGGAGCATGTCGTTGAAGTGTAAAATATTACGCAGGAACTGAATCGTCACAACTACGTCACACCAACATCCTACCTAGAGCTGCTATCTGGTTACGGTGATCTTTTGAATAAGAAGAAGAGTGAATTGGTCGCCGCAGCGAATCGCCTGACCACAGGTATGCAATTTGATTTATACTACTTGCCCGCAGCGCACGCTCGCAGCAGAAATACTTTCCGGTGCAATGGAGATGCATCGTCCCTCGGCATCGATGCATATCACTTTGCTTGCCTTTAAAATATTGCCTTCTCGATCATTTATATACCATGATTTATTCGAAGAATTTCCGATAACGTTGCTACAGGCAATATCGTTTCTTGCATAACAATTCCAATTTTCAATATTAACACGTAGATATTAAGAACGGCTCAGCGAACACGGCCAATCGATTTTTTTAAGGGAGTAGACTCGTGTTTCCAGGATGGCAAATATGCGGGATGAGCGTTCTCATTTCTCGATAATACAAAAAAGATATTAAAACAAACTTTTTAAATATCACGCTTATATTAAAATGCACTAAAAAGGAGAAAATAATTTTTTAAAAATTTGATTAATAATATTTTTCCCCAAAATTTTAAGCAATTAGTTCAACATTCTTTCTTTTATAAAATTAGTGTCGGAATAGATAGAAAAATTTAATATAAATTTAAATAAAATCACGACATTAGTAACTATAAATAAAAGCAAGGAGCGTCCACAAAATTACGTCAATATAGCTTAGCACTCCACGCTTTTATTTTTATAGTCACTAATGCCATGATTTCACTTAAATTTATATTAAATTTTTCTATCTGTTCCGACACTAATTTTATAACAGAAGAAATTTTGAACTGATTGCTTAAAATTTTGAGGAAAAATATTATTAATCATTTATTAACTGGATTCGGTATTTTATGGAGAACCAGGAAAGAAATTATTTTCTCCTTTTTAGTACATTTTAATATAAGCATGGTTTTTTAAAAAGTTTTTTTTATATATTTTATTTTCTACTTGTATTGTCATCGGAAGCAAGTGCGTATACAAAATTTCAGCAAGATTGGACTATGGGAAGAGGTTTAAAATTCGATTTGACGCATACAACAACACGGCAAGTTAATATAAGCGTGGTAATAAAAATGGGGGTTTTCAATAGTCAAAAACAGAGTTGTGCCAATTCAATTACATTGTAATTCAATTACGTAATTGAATTACATTGTATTTCAATTAATAGTAATTCAATTGCGTCGTAAATGAATTACTATATAATTCAAATACAACGTAATTCAATTTCTAAGTATTTTAATCAGATTTGTAATTGAAATACAATATAATTGAAATGCAATGTATAATTGAATTACAGGATAATTGAAATACAATATACTTGAACTGGTTGCGAGAGTAGTAGAGAAGAAGTAGGTTACGAGCAGCTAGTAAATTTATAAGTAATAAATTCCTTCTGTTTGAAACCTTTAGATGGATTTTTCAACCTCTTCTTGCCTATTACTTCATTTTTCATAATTCAATTAAAATGTACTTTATAATTGTGCTCCATTGCACTTACGAATTACATTGTAATTTAATTGAATGAAGATCTGAATTATAAATTACAACACAATTGAATTAGAATTTAATTCAATTACAATGTATTTTATAATTGTGCTCCATTGCACTTACGAATTACATTGTAATTTAATTGAATGAAGATCTGAATTATAAATTACAACACAATTGAATTACAATTTAATTCAATTACAATGTATTTTATAATTGTGCTCCATTGCACTTACGAATTACATTGTAATTTAATTGAATGAAGATCTGAATTATGAATTACAACATAATTGAATTACAATTTAATTCAATTACAATGTATTTTATAATTGTGCTCCATTGCACTTACGAATTACATTGTAATTTAATTGAATGAAGATCTGAATTATAAATTACAACATAATTGAATTACAATTTAATTCAATTACAATGTATTTTATAATTGTGTTCCATTCGACTTACGAATTACATTGTAATTTAATTGACTGAAGATCTGAATTACAAATTACAACATAATTGAATTACAATTTAATTAAATTACAATGTATTTTATAATTGTGCTCCATTGCACTTACGAATTACATTGTAATTTAATTGAATGAAGATCGGAATTATAAATTACAACACAATTGAATTACAATTTAATTCAATTACAATGTATTTTATAATTGTGCTCCATTGCGCTTACGAATTACATTGTAATTTAATTGAATGAAGATCTGAATTATAAATTACAACATAATTGAATTACAATTTAATTCAATTACTTTGTAATTATAATTCTGGAGTAATTCAATTGTAATTCTGCACAACTCTGGTGAAAAACGCTAGATAAAAGTTCGATCTGGGCCGCGATCGCCCTTAAAAGTCCTATCTTTACGTTTACGAGGCGTAATTTACATTATTCGACAGCGTAATTTGACAAGCTATTGTCATAGCTACATGAATAATTCATATTACACCTCATAAACGTAAAGATAGGACTTTTAAGGGCGATCGCGGCCTAGATTGATCTTTTATCTAGCGCTTTGGACTACTGAAAAATGTCATCTTTGTCGAGAAATAGGAACGCGCATCCCGCACCCTTACAATTCTAGGAACGAGTCTGCCGCCTTGAACGAGTTAATTAAACGAAACTTAAGAAAGTAAGGTTTCTCCTGTTAATTAGTAGTTTGTGAAATTTTAACCGGTACTTGTGGAAATTTGTGTAAAATTTTAACCCTCTATCTCGACTGGTAGGGTAGTTATGGACTCAAATGGAAAATATTAGTTTTTGGCCTATTTTCACTATTTAGTCGTGTCCGAGTACTCTGAAAAATATCTGACAAATGTCAAATACCCAGATACATGTACTGTAATTAATTCAGATTTTTAGGTAGAATATCCTGGTTGCAAAAAATTGTAAATCGCACTATCCATCGTTGCAGAAACAAATATCTCTATATCGAGAAATAATTTATAAGAGTATTAATAATTCCATCGCCAAAACAAAGAGCCATAAAATAACAATAATTTTTAGTCGAACTGTTATTTTCGGTATCTGGGTAAAATAGCACTTGGAATTCTGGGAACGTATAATTAGTCCTATTGACTGAGTGCACAAAATTAATTAGATTCGGGTACATGGTGTCATAGTCTCGTTAATAGATTACACCGTAACTTCATTAGGTAATTCGATTTCATTGTACTTTGATATCAAGTCCTAATCAAATTATATGTGATTCATACGTCTGAATTAATTTGATTACTGATTACAATAATCATTAGTGTAATTGAGATATAACGTTTTTTCACGAATAATTATTAGTATTAACTGAGTGTCCGATTGCATGGTAATTCGTAAATCGAATTAATCAATCAGCTGAATTAGATGTCACTTTGTAATTAAATTTGGACACTATGGAAGTGAGTCAATGTGGAAATAAATCACTGTGAAATAGAGTCACTATTTTAATTTAATTTTATTACAAATTGAATACTACTGAGTAATCGGTGAATAATGTAACTAAATTATTAATTACACAGCTACAAATTGTTTTTTAAACCACGTTAAAATAGACTATAAATAAATACATAATAAATTGTAGAGACAATCAGTTACATGACTGTGAAATAGCAAACTCGGAATTGCTTCCTAGTGAAATAAAAAAGTCTATAGCAATATGCGACACGATGGTGCTACTCCCGGAATTTGTTGCTCAACAGCCGGAAATTAATCGTTTCATGTCGGACATAGAATTCAATCAATGGTAAAAAATGAACTTTGCCGGGACATCCGTCAGACAACGATCAATTTATCAATAGGACTCATGACACTGGGATACTTCGGAAATTACAGCGCAGCTAGATGCATACCTCCCATTTTAATTAAAACGGCCAGCCGCGCGAACACCCGTCAATATTGTTAGGCTCTTCGAGGTCCTCGCATAACCGTCGATCTTCCTTTGACCCACTTAAAAAGTCTCGGTAACCTTGGAATCACGTGAAACGAAAAGGATATTAGTTTCCGAGTGGAAGTGTTCACATGGTAATTCACATGGAGGTAATTGAATCATTATGTAATCAACGTACATTGTAAATAAATTGCATAAGTAAATAACTATATGTATAATTGAGGAGCAACATAAATGAACTGTATAATTGAAGTACAATGTAACTAAATTGCATAAGTAAATAACTATATAATTAAAGAGCAAAATAAATGAACTGTATAATTGAAATACAATGTAAATAAATTGCATAAGTAAATAACTATATAATTAAAGAGCAACATAAATGAACTGTATAATTGAAGTACAATGTAGTAAATTACATAAGTAAGTAACTATATATAATATACATAATTGAAGAGCAGTATAAATGAACTGTATAATTTAAATGCAATATAATTCAATTACCAAGTTCAATTCCCACGTAATTGAAGCACAGAGTAATTTAATTTAATAATGCAATACAATTAAAATGGATAATAATTAAACGAGTGTGAGAAACTGTTTCGAACACCATGCCGCCAAGAACTCCATCCAGAAACTAAGTTCCGTGGTTCAAAGGTGAAAGACCGACTAATTTCGCAGACGATAAATTACGCAGAGCCTGTCCGATAGAAGCCCGTAATACGTGCCAACTTTGGATTATTGATTCCAACCGGGGCTGCGACAAGTACTACCGCGAACACCGGAAACGCTGTCAAAAATCGGAACTCGCTGAGACAAATGAAATTTGCTTGGCTGGGTCCCAGTTTATCCATATTTGAAAATATTGGATGAACGTGGCACTGCCGGAAATATCCTTGTCTCTGAATAAATGAAAATGAATGTAGACGACAGTTATGCGATCGCCATTTTCTTCAATTTTTATACTATTTGATCATCAACTTCCTTGGAAATATTCCTAATGTTATTTGAACCCATTATTATTATTGAATATCATAAACTGATCAGTTGCTAATTTAAATCTGCCACCGAAAGTTGGGTCAACGCATATGATTGTCAAAACATAATGAGGTAAAGAACTCTAGGCGACATTAAACGAGGCTTTAGGTTATTATTGCAACATTCGAGTCTATAATAAAAATGTCATCAGGGCACATGACGTCAGACGAGATAACGTCAGAGATATAAAAAGAAGCGTCAGGTTACAGTTGATCTCGAGAGTTCTGTATCTAAAGTTCGTGGATCGCTATGTATTTTTGTCCCTTTATACGAAATCCTTTGAGTGGGCGTGGTCCTGTTGCTCTCAATCTCGACATGCTAAACCAGTGCCAAGCCAGTACCCTAGAAAGCAATCTGTGCTAATTTCCGGTTTCCACGTCTTCACAATGCGTACTGCAACATATACAGAAATAGACAATTATTCATTGCAATGTTCTATATGTAGATTGCAGAGAGTGGGCGTGGCCTGTCCGCTCACGAGTTTAACATACCCACAGTAGTGTACCATAGGTCAACCCTCATCAATATACAATGCAATGCTAAACGAAGAAGTAGCAATGTTACCATATTAAGTGTCTCGAGTGAGCGTGGCTTCGTCGCGTTTGAATTTAACAGAGTCAGAACAATTCCCCATAGGACAATCCACATTAATATTCAGAACAAACTGTGCTAAAGAAAGAAGTAACAATGTAACGACATGAAGTGTCTCGAGTGGGCGTGGCTTCGTCTCTCTCGAGTTTAACAGAGCCACGACAGTGTCCCATATCGTAATTTGCATCAACATTCAAAGCAAACTGTGCTACATAAACAAAAAACACAGTATTTCCTCATAAAACAATCCTCATCAATATACAATTCAAAGCAAACAGTACTAAAGACAGAAGTAACAATGTTACTAAATTAAGCGTCTCGAGTGGGCGTGGCTTCGCCGCTCTCAGCTCTGCTACGCCCCCGTCCGTCCTCTCAGTCAATATTTTGCCAACCCATTTCAGACCATTATCTTTTCTCCCATATTCAGAACAAACTATGCTAAAGAAAGAAGTAACAATGTAACGACACAAAGTGTCTCAAGTGGGCGTTGCTTCGTCTCTCTCGAGTTTAACAGAGCCACGACAGTGTCCCATATCGCAATTTGCATCCACATTCAAAGCAAACTGTGCTATATAAACAAAAAACACAGTATTTCCTCATAAAACAATCCTCATCAATATACAATTCAAAGCAAACAGTACTAAAGACAGAAGTAACAATGTTACTACATTAAGCGTCTCGAGTGGGCGTGGCTTCGCCGCTCTCAGCTCTGCTACGCCCCCGTCCGTCCTCTCAGTCAATATTTTGCCAACCCATTTCAGACCATTATCTTTTCTCCCATATTCAGAACAAACTGTACTAAAGAAAGAAGTAACAATGTAACGATACAAAGTGTCTCAAGTGGGCGTTGCTTCGTCTCTCTCGAGTTTAACAGAGCCACGACAGTGTCCCATATCGTAATTTGCATCCACATTCAAAGCAAACTGTGCTACATAAACGAAAAACACAGTAGTTCCCCATATAACAATCCTCATCAATATACAATTCAAAGCAAACAGTACTAAAGACAGAAGTAACAATGTTACTACATTAAGTGTCTCGAGTGGGCGTGGCTTCGCCGCTCTCAGCTCTGCTACGCCCCCGTCCGTCCTCTCAGTCAATATTTTGCCAACCCATTTCAGACCATTATCTTTTCTCCCATATTCAGAACAAACTATGC
The DNA here is from genome assembly GCA_933228785.1 of Lasioglossum pauxillum. Lineage (NCBI taxonomy): Eukaryota > Metazoa > Arthropoda > Insecta > Hymenoptera > Halictidae > Lasioglossum > Lasioglossum pauxillum. The sequence continues at coordinate 38,627,582 of OW121705.1, read as the reverse complement.
TAAAGAAAGAAGTAACAATGTAACGACATAAAGTGTCTCAAGTGGGCGTGACTTCGTCTCTCTCGAGTTTAACAGAGCCACGACAGTGTCCCATAGCGTAATTTGCATCAACATTCAAAGCAAACTGTGCTACATAAACAAAAAACACAGTAGTTCCTCATAAGACAATCCTGATCAATATACAATTCAAAGCAAACAGTACTAGAGACAGAAGTAACAATGTTACTACATTAAGTGTCTCGAGTGGGCGTGGCTTCGTCGCTCTCAGCTCTGCTACTCCCCCGTCCGTCCTCTCAGTCAATATTTTGCCAACCCATTTCAGACCATTATCTTTTCTCCCATATTCAGAACAAACTGTGCTAAAGAAAGAAGTAACAATGTAACGACATAAAGTGTCTCAAGTGGGCGTGGCTTCGTCTCTCTCGAGTTTAACAGAGCCACGACAGTGTCCCATATCGTAATTTGCATCAACACTCAAAGCAAACTGTGCTACATAAACAAAAAACACAGTAGTTCCCCATATAACAATCCTCATCAATATACAATTCAAAGCAAACAGTACTAAAGACAGAAGTAACAATGTTACTACATTAAGTGTCTCGAGTGGGCGTGGTTTCGCCGCTCTCAGCTCTGCTACGCCCCCGTCCGTTCTCTCAGTCAATATTTTGCCAATCTATTTCAGACCATTATCTTTTCTCCCATATTCAGATACAAACTGTGCTAAAGGAAGAAGTAACAATGTAACGACATAAAGTGTCTCAAGTGGGCGTGGCTTCGTCTCTCTTGAGTTTAACAGAGTTACGACAGTGTCCCGTAGCGTAATTTGCATCAACATTCAAAGCAAACTGTGCTACATACACAAAAAACACAGTAGTTCCCCATATAACAATCCTCATCAATATACAATTCAAAGCAAACAGTACTAAAGACAGAAGTAACAATGTTACTACATTAAGCGTCTCGAGTGGGCGTGGCTTCGCCGCTCTCAGCTCTGCTACGCCCCCGTCCGTTCTCTCAGTCAATATTTTGCCAACCCATTTCAGACCATTATCTTTTCTCCCATACTCAGAACAAACTGTGCTAAAGAAAGAAGTAACAATGTAACGACATAAAGTGTCTCAAGTGGGCGTGGCTTCGTCTCTCTCGAGTTTAACAGAGCCACGACAGTGTCCCATAGCGTAATTTGCATCAACATTCAAAGCAAACTGTGCTACATAAACAAAAAACACAGTAGTTCCCCATATAACAATCCTCATCAATATACAATTCAAAGCAAACAGTACTAAAGACAGAAGTAACAATGTTACTACATTAAGTGTCTCGAGTGGGCGTGGCTTCGCCGCTCTCAGCTCTGCTACGCCCCCGTCCGCCGTCTCAGTCAATACTTTGCCAACCCATTTCAGACCATTATCTTTTCTCCCATATTCAGAACAAACTGTGCTAAAGAAAGAAGTAACAATGTAACGACATAAAGTGTCTCAAGTGGGCGTGGCTTCGTCTCTCCTGAGTTTAATAGAGCCACGACAGTGTCCCGTAGCGTAATTTGCATCAACATTCAAAGCAAACTGTGCTACATAAACAAAAAACACAGTAGTTCCCCATATAACAATCCTCATCAATATACAATCAAAGCAAACAGTACTAAAGACAGAAGTAACAATGTTACTACATTAAGTGTCTCGAGTGGGCGTGGCTTCGCCGCTCTCAGCTCTGCTACGCCCCCGTCCGTCCTCTCAGTCAATATTTTGCCAACCCATTTCAGACCATTATCTTTTCTCCATCCACGACAACAACTCGAAGCCATCGATTATTTCAGCACCAGAGAATCGCATGGGATGGGTCGGGCCATTTCGTACCGAAATTCCTTCAGTGTCTATAATGGGCTCTTGGTGACCACGCGCTGTCGCGCTTTGTCCAACTCAGTGTGAATTCCGTCTGCATCTAACAAAGCTCTGCTGGCATTCCATTTCCAATCCGAGCTTCGAATCGATCCAATTGTTTGCGATGGACCCCGATGGTGATCATTCTGGCGTGCTCTGCCAGCGTCTCGACAAACATACCACTGAATCACGTTACAGAAAAAGTCACTATCATCTCGATCCCATTGGGATAGGTTTTCAGGAACATATCTAACCGTGTATTATACATCAATAGTGATTATTAATTGCCTAGGCAAATGGTTAATCATTCTTCATAATCTTCAGGTTTGGACAAATTGGCGAGCGCGGAGGTCGAAGTGAAAGACATGCAGGAGCTATTGGCGAAGATGAAACCGCAGTTGGAAAAAGCAGCGGAGGCCACGGCTAGAATGATCAAGAGGATCACTGTCGATACTGTTAGTACGACTCAATTGCCGTCTAACTTTTACAATTGGAACGTTTATTTTGAAAGTGGTGTAAGTCCATTTTCTCTTGTTTTTTTTTAAATTTTATTTACATTAAATCAAGCATGAATTACGTGATATCTCATTTTTTTCAAAAATGGACTTACACCACTTTCAAAACAAACGGTCCAATTGTCTAAATACGAAAAATCTTTTCTGACTGTACTGTTGATAGAAATGCTGCTTAGAACAGAGTGTCAACTGTGATTTAATTTAATCCTTCGAGACAAAAGGTCAAGAACATTGTAGGATTTTTGTTAGGATTTCCACGAAGTACTTTTATCTTTTCTAAAACTGAAGACTTCGATGTAAAACTCACCTTCCAGAGGAAAATATTTTTAATGTCTGAAACAATCCTGATCTACAAAGGGTTAATTAACCCTCAACCCATGTAGAGCCAGTTTACAGAACGGCGTACAAAGGTTAAACAGCATGTATTACAAAACCGTTCAATGAAACAGCGTTTCCTCGCGCTGCAGTAAAGTTCTAACGAGCTAGAGGCTCGTGATCGACAACTCTAGCAAAAACTAGAATTGTTCCCGATAGATCGAAGCAGAGGAAACGAGACAGCAGGCGAAGGAGCAGGAAGCTATCGCTACAAGGATGAAATCGGAGAACCAGGCAATTAAGGACGAGGCCGAAGCCGACTTAAGTACGTCTCTAAACCCGATACATTGCGCAACATTTAACTCAATGAAAACCATCGAGATTTCGTATTTTATCGCTGAGTTAATGCAAACACTTTGACTCCCAACAAGAAACCCATTAACAGATCTCTTAATGACTTTGCTGTGCCTGAAAGGATCTTAATCAGTCTCCTAAATATAACTTTGTAATTTAATTTTTTCATATTTCTTTCATATTTATATTTCTTCACCTTTAATCATTTTCAATTCATTTATTTCTTTCAGTTTAATCATTCCAACTTTATTCAATCGTATGTACAATTGTAGTAACGAGATTTTTCTAATACAATATAGTTGTAGATAAAATTCTTCAAGGTCAGCAATACTGTTTTCGATCGGGAACCTATATTTTTTCTTCGATATTCCTGTAGAGCATGAAAAATCGAATCCAACGAGTACCATCATCATACCATTCCGATCATTCGATCTCGAGATATTTGTGTCTGAACGGTTGCGTATTAAAATGTCCATACTGAAGTATCTCGAAATGAAACTATCGGAATGGTATGGTCATGGTAGTCGTTGGCTTCGTCTTTTCAAGCTCTACAAGAACGTCAAAACAAAAACATGGGATACCACTTGAAAAAATATCGGTGATCTCGAAATGTCATCACCTCATTAAATGTGACCTCGTCTCCAAACTTCTACAGACTTCCACGAACGCTCTTAATCTTCCACAATGTTCCACAAACTTGTACAGACTTCCACGAACGCTCTTAATCTTCTACAATGTTCCACAAACTTCTGCAGACTTCCACGAACGCTCTTAATCTTCTACAATGTTCCACAAACTTCTGCAGACTTCCACGAACGCTCTTAATCTTCTACAATGTTCCACAAACTTCTGCAGACTTCCACGAACGCTCTTAATCTTCTACAATGTTCCACAAACTTCTGCAGACTTCCACGAACGCTCTTAATCTTCTACAATGTTCCACAAACTTCTGCAGACTTCCACGAACGCTCTTAATCTTCTACAATGTTCCACAAACTTCTGCAGACTTCCACGAACGCTCTTAATCTTCCACAATGTTCCACAAACTTCTGCAGACTTCCACGAACGCTCTTAATCTTCTACAATGTTCCACAAACTTCTGCAGACTTCCACGAACGCTCTTAATCTTCTACAATGTTCCACAAACTTCTGCAGACTTCCACGAACGCTCTTAATCTCCTACAATGTTCCACAAACTTCTGCAGACTTCCACGAACGCTCTTAATCTTCTACAATGTTCCACAAACTTCTGCAGACTTCCACGAACGCTCTTAATCTTCTACAATGTTCCACAAACTTCTGCAGACTTCCACGAACGCTCTTAATCTTCTACAATGTTCCACAAACTTCTGCAGACTTCCACGAACGCTCTTAATCTTCTACAATGTTCCACAAACTTCTGCAGACTTCCACGAACGCTCTTAATCTTCTACAATGTTCCACAAACTTCTGCAGACTTCCACGAACGCTCTTAATCTTTTACAATGTTCCACAAACTTCTGCAGACTTCCACGAACGCTCTTAATCTTCTACAATGTTCCACAAACTTCTATAGACTTCCACAAACATCTGCGATCTTGTACAAACTTCCACGAACTTCTACTAACTTTCGACGCAACAAACACCAACAAATCTTCTAAGTGAAAAGAATAGCTTATTATAAAATAAATAAAAAAATGTTTTCAGGTGAGGCACGGCCAATGTTGATAGCAGCGGAGAAGAGTTTGAAAGCGTTGAACAGGAACGACATCACCGAGGTGAAAGCGATGAAACGTCCTCCGGTGGGCGTGCTGTTGGTCATCGAGACGATTTGCATCATCAACAACGTGAAACCGATCAAGGTTATCGTAATTTAATCGGAACTGCTTGTTTTTTTGATACGTCCGGGCCACGTGCATCCGAACGTCCTCGAGAGGGTGCTGGTGAATCCGCGCGTGAAAATCGCTTCGTTTCCCCCGCAGACCGACACCGGGAAATTCGGCAAGGAGGAAACGAAGCTGGATTACTGGACGCCTGGCAGCCAAATGCTCAGCGATCCGGGATACTTCCTGAACACTATGGAGAATTACGACAAAGAAAATCTCACCGCTGAGATGATTAATAAGCTGAAGGTCTACATCGAGGATCCGAACTTCCAGCCGTCTAAGGTACGCCACCCCCGGTTGTGCAAAAATTTCATTCGTCATGCTCGATGCAGGACCGATCGATCACTCGGCGAGCGTGTCAGGGTTTTTTCTTTGAAACCAAGCACAACGTGATGTAATGTGGGCGAAATAGCTGAATGTTCGTAACATCGTATTGATGACTTCGAATCTGTGTATGGAATGAGAGATCTTTAAATCTTGCTTATCGACGGTTTTCTTTCGCTTACTTGTAATAAACAATGTCAATTATGTTTGCGTGATGTAGAGAAATTAGAGGAGGACGGTGAAGTCGTCACTTCGATGACATTAAATTCGTTCGCGAATTGCAAACGTCCCCAAAATTTGTTCAAAAACGGTCCCAAGTGTACTTAAAGGTGTAGGTCGGAATTTGACCTTGGTCGAGTGCGAGTGTGGTAGTACCTTAACACACCGATAGATACTGTATACGTACACGAGATTGCAAGGGTTCCTTGAATTTCGTTTCCCGTCTCTCTAACACACATTTGGGGCCCCTACGTAGTCACAATCGCTAGATAAAAGACCCATCATATGCGAATCTATCCAAAAATGGCCTACTTTTGCGTTTTCGAGGAGTAATTTGCATTATTCGGCAGCATGTAGCGCAGTTTCACAAATATTGGGCGAAGCGACAGTGCTGCCACTGTAGAGACACATACATTTTCTTAAATATCGAGAGATTTAGGGTTCTTATAGAAAAAAATGTTTACATTCGCATATTCAGGGACACATACAATGTCAATGCAACCTTTATTATGTTAAACTATACGTGTTTAAACACACAATACGAAATCTAGCAAGTAGATCCCTATACGGAGGGTTTTGGTGCAAGTATCGGTGCTCTACGCATTTTTAGGTAGGAGCGCTAGTGTTTTTAGTCGCTGTTTTACCGATATTTTACCGATACAGTGACTGAATCGGTAAAGCAGTGACTAAAAACACTAACGCTCCTAGCTAAAAATGCGTAGGGCACCGATACTACGACCAAGGTCAAATTCCGACCCACAACCTTAACAATTGTTATCTCGACAACCGCACATCCGATCTGGACAAACTTTTCTTGATTTCAACCAGCATCTCTCTATCGTATCAATATTTTTCCCCGTCAATGAAATTCATCCTGCAACATGAAAAACTTCTTAATCTGTTAATACCCCTCCAGTCTCGGAGTGTCTCACAAGAATCTGACAGTTTACTAATGATCTTCGGAAAATGGATGATAAATTACTGAACAACTCGCAAATATTTCCAATTTCTCAATTTCCGGCCTGACATCTTATTCTTTAAAAGAGACAAGCCCCATCGCGCCGCGATAATGTGAATTTAAATATCTCGGAGAATTTAATCAAATTCTCAAGCAGGAATTCGCCTGTCGAGAGACGCGACGCAAACGGCGCGAATAGTCGAACAGTTTCGAAATTGTTAACGTGCATCAGAGTGTCTCGTGCACGTCGAAAAGTTTTGTTGAGACGAGTTCAAAATAGCGCGCACAGTTAGAGTTGGCGATAAACAGACCCAGTGCCTTATTAGATCGTGCGCATTCGTTGTATTCTACATACTGTTACGGATAGAGAATATATTCCGTTCGTTTTCTCACAGGAATCTCTTCCAGATCGTCTCTGGCAGGAAGCGTCCTAGATAACCTTTCATATCATAGTGGAACCCTTTGATTTAGGACCGAGTTCTGGCTCCGATCTCATTAGAGGTGACAAAAATGAGAGTCTGGCCCTAAGCCCTAATCTCTAAGCGCGATTAGATTATGAACAGAGTATTCCATTCATTGTAAGGGTATATAAACCCTTAGATTCTTACTCTCGTGGGTTAGTACTTCGGTAGACACGTATCGCGTCACGTCGTGCTGCAATTTGGAAAAAGCAACTTCTAGTGAGATCGGGCTAAAGTACCTTTCAGATCAAAGTTTGTTAAAGTTGTTTCCGAGTCCCCCGCATTGCCAGTGCGTCAAAAACGAGCATCGTAGTTAGGTAAATTCCCTTTTCTACATTCTATATCTTTCTTTACATTCCAATCGCGACAATTACACACTTGTATTACAGATCTTTATAATCAGAATATATTTGTGTTGTGTGGAAATTAGATCAAGATTATTGAACCCATTACTATTGTCCAAAATCCTAATATAGTAATTGAACGTTCCCACTCGATACAACCTTACCGCTCGGGTTGTATCAATTAGATTATATTAGTTACGAGGCCTACTAACTATCCTAGCGACTCCCTGATTTCGCATCAGGTTCGTTCGCGACTTACCAATTATCCAAATAGAGATTTTTCCTACCTAGTGGCTCCCCAATTGCGCATTGGGTTCGTCCACGTAACCTATACCATCCTAGCGGCTCCCTGATTTCGCATCAGGTTCGTCCGCATCCTAACAGCTCCCTGATTTCGCATCAGGTTCGTCTGTGCTTTTATCCGACTTCCCAGCGGCTTCCCAATTTCGCATTGGGTTCGTCCGCGCTGATTCTACAACCTCCTAGCAGCTCCCCGGTTTCGCATCGGGTTCGTCTGCGCGTCGTTCCTAGTGACTCCCCAATTTCGCATTGGGTTCGTTCACGAAGTTTCACCTTCCTAGCAGCTCCCTGATTTCGCATCAGGTTCGTCTGCGTTTGACTCCATTCCTAGAGGCTCCCTGACTTCGCGTCAGGTTCGTCCTCGCTGTCTATATTCCTAGCGGCTCCCCAATTTCGTATTGGGTTCGTCCACGTGCCTTAACCAACAAATTGATACCATATTCCTGGGTTTATAACCCTTCGCCGGCCACTCGTGCTGCTCGCGGCCCTGGCTCGTAACAATACATTGAATTCTATATCCTGTATTTTTCATGCTGCATATTCTGTATTCTACAAGTTGTAATTTGAATTCTAAAGGTGATAGAGTACATGATAGATAGAGACAAAATAGAGTACATAATTAGCATTTGTAAATACTGATCATCCTGTTCCTATTTCAGATCCAATACGTCTCGAAAGCGTGCCACTCGCTATGCCTATGGGTACACGCGATGTACAATTACTACTTCGTCAACCTGAAAGTGAAACCTAAGATGGAGGCTCTAGCGATGGCTGAAGAAGCCCTAGTAGAGACAGAGAAGACGTTACAGGCGGCCGTGGAGAAGCTGCGCGAAGTTGAAGAGGGCATTGACAAACTGAAGGCGCTCCTACAAGCTGAAGAGGAGAGGAAAGCTGAGCTCGAGAGGCAGAAACAACTTTGCGAGGACAGAATGGGCAGAGCTGTTAGGCTTATTGCAGGTCTGGCAGAAGAACAAAAAAGATGGAAGACCACCGTTGCTGACATCCACAAGTCCTTGAAGAACGCTGTCGGCGACATACTTCTCGCTTCCGGTACGGATACACTTCTCTCACTGACTTAGAGATGTCAAGGTCATCGAGCTACGTTTCAACGAACTGTAATATCACGATCTTCGCGTGACCTTGAACAATTTTCCTCGAGGTGACATTTTCTTCCTTTTTTACGAGATTCCGAGGTTGTCGAGGTTCTTCTTAAAATGACAATTCTACGACCTGCAATATTGTGTCCTTTGTACGATCTTGAACAATTTTCTTCAGGGTCGAGGTTCTTTTTAAAATGAGACTTCAGCATACAATATTCTAAAATCAACATTGCCAGTGAAAATGCTTTCCAAAGTCACAATAGTTGTAGTTGTCTGACCGCAAACAGATCGATTCTACCTGAAACTGTAATCTCGCACACTTCTCCGATTCAATACGTGCTACGCGACTCTCGCCTGACCAATAGCTATCACATTCTACTTTGATGCCAGTGGTGCTAATCAGTGCTGAATACTAACCCCTCAAAAAGTATTCGAAACAGACATCGAACCGTTTTCATTTAAACGTAGTACCATCCAAGAATTTATTTCATTCGACACTGTTAGATACAAGTAAATTAAACATATTTATTATAATCATTCATTGAAACAATGACTTCATAAAAAATATTATAAATGGCTATCTAAAATACAGTTTCATGCTGTTAAAATTATATTTACCTTAAATATTTTTTAAAAAGAAGGTAAATATAATTAGATGCTAATTGGGTGTTCGTTAAAAATATTCTTTAGAAACTCTGTTTAATACAATTAAATTTGCATTTGTAAGCTCAAAACTTTCTCGGAATTATTATTTAATCATGAACGTAATCAATTATTTGCACAGAGAAAACACGTGTTCTTCGCGTGACCTTGAACAATTTTCCTCAAGGTGACATATTCTTCATTTTTTACGAGATTCCGAGGTCGTCGAGGTTCTTCTTAAAATGACAATTCCACGACCTGCAATATTGTGTCCTTTGCACGATCTTGAACAATTTTCTTCAGGGTCAAGGTTCTTTTTAAAATGAGACTTCAGCGTACAATATTCTAAAATCAACATTGCCAGTGAAAATGCTTTCCAAAGTCACAATAGTTGCAGTTGTCTGACCGCAAACAGTTAGATTCTACCTGAAACTGTAATCTCGCTCACTTCTCCGATTCAATACGTGCTAGGCGACTCTCGCCTGACCAATAGCTATCACATTCTACTTTGATGCCAGTGGTGCTAATCAGTGCTGAATACTATCCCCTCAAAAAGTAATAGAAACAGACATCGAACCGTTTTCATTTAAACGTACCGTCCAAGAATTTATTTCATTCGACACTGTTAGATACAAGTAAATTAAACATATTTATTATAATCATTCATTGAAACAATGACTTCATAAAAAATATTATAAATGGCTATCTAAAATACAGTTTCATGCTGTTAAAATTATATTTACCTTAAATATTTTTTTAAAAAGAAGATAAATATAATTAGACGCTAATTGGATGTTCGTTAAAAATATTCTTTAGAAACTCTGTTTAATACAATTAAATTTGCATTCATTAGCTGAAAAATTTCTCGGAATTATTATTTAATTATGAACGTAATCAATTATTTGCGCAGAGAAAACACACTTTTATTCAATTATGAATCAATGCATTAACCATAATTTCATAGAAATAGTTGTCAAATATTTCATGGTTGAATTAATAAGAGAAACGTTTGTTTCAATTAATTAGTTCGACCATGCTGAAAAGTACACTATTGGAATTCGTTATTAAATACATTTAGTTAGATTAATGAATATATTAATTAAAATATGTTCATAGATGCATTGATACACACATTAATAAATCATTTTGTTAAACCAACCTTGTTTTTAACAGAGCACGTTGACTGGCATAGAGAACATAGGAAATCCTCCGATAAGGTTTTACAATTACGAAGCTCACTGTAGTTTCTGTAATTGCATCCAATTTTTCTAAAAATACTATCTAACCACTGGATAAAACTTTTCGCAAGTTTCCTTGAAATCGAGATCGTACCATGTTTCACAGCTCCGCGTGTAAGCTGATTACACCGATTGCCTGATTAATTGCTATCACATGCTACTTATAGACACTAGAACGACCTATCCACTTTACCCGATCTAAATGCTTCGTGTTTGAACATTTTCCACACGAAAGCTTCTTCTATTTCAGCATCGTTACCACGAATCTCTCCTAACAATTGCACCAGAACTTGCTTATCAGGGATTATTTTTTAAGTGAAAATTTCTTTAGGCGTACCGCGTACGCAATTGCTAGTCAGTGAATCAGTCTGATCCGTCACGCTCCAAGGTGAAACGCTATTCGGGTAAACTCTATTTGTGAACGGTGGAAATAGCATTTATGAAGAATGTATTACAAAAGTACGAAACGTAGCAAAATCAGTAGTTTTAAATACTTTAATTTATATTATCATAATTTATATTAATTTTCTCTTAAGTTTCTTTTAAACCCAAATTCTCCTATGATAAAGTGCGATCCTCCACCTTCAATTCGAGCCTTCAAACGTTCGAAAATTCCAAAAAGAATGCATACTATAATTGGCTTGAAAATTTTCTTTAAAAACGCGCGTATTTTCTAAAAACTGGTGATTGCGGTTTTTTCCATTTCTCAATCATACACAAAAGCTACAAGTGTTTAAAGTTGAGCGGTTTCCAGTGTTTTCGACAGGTTAGTAAAATCTAACAAGTCGCTGGAAATCGCTCAACTTTAAACAGTTATAACTTTCGAACCATTGATCCTCCAGGATCGAAACCTGGCTCTTTGAAAATGGCGGAAAAGGAGGAAGGCAAGAATTTCTGGTTACGCAAGGAAAAGTTTACCCGCATGTTGTACCGAAATCGTGTTGTAAGAAAGTCCAGTGCAATTCAGTTGACGGAATTAAGGGAGCATTTCTTCAGTTCACATTTCGAGTAATTGCATGGTTGAATCAGATTGTGACACCCAGTGTGTATAGGCAGTCGATTAGAAGTTTCCGAGTATCGATGAACGGCCGGGCTTTTTCCAATCGTTTTTCACCTCGGATAGGAGCGATAGCCTACTTGACGCCGTTCACGGACACGTACCGAGCCAGCCTATTGAGTTCCTGGCAAGAACTGCTGGAGGGTGTGCCTCACACGCCGGGCAGCGACCCGGTCTCGACTCTCGCCGATCAGGTGGAGATAAGGAAATGGCAGATCGAGGGCTTGCCAAGGGACAGCTTATCCGTGGAAAACGCGGTTCTGGCGATGCAGTCTAGTCGATGGCCACTTTTCATCGACCCTCAGGCACAGGCGAACAAGTGGATACGCTCCCTGGTGAGTCGACTTCAGACACTTAACTGTTTACCACCGAAATTACCTCGGAATCTGCTTGCTCTACAAAAAAATGTTTCGAGCATCAAGCTGTTCGACATCAAACGGTGCACACGATGTGATCATCGATTTTTTTATGTTTCACTATTTTAGCGAGATATGAAGATGACCTTGAACTGTCGATTCATAACGTGTAGTGTTACTCGCGTTTCAAAAGAGTATCGAATGCCGAGTAAATACCATTGAGGTGTGTGGGTCAAAAGTTGATAATGAATCATAGAATAATTTCGAGATTCCAAGGTCGCTGGTATTCTTTAAATGAAGAACATTATATTTTTTCTTCGATAGTCTTGCAAAGCATGAAAAACCGAATCCAACGACTACCAACACCATCCCATTCTTTTTGACCCATTATTTTCAGACGCAAATATCTCGAGATTAAATGATCGGAACGGTACAGTCATGGTAGTCGTTGGGTTCGATTTTTCGTAGTCTGAGAGGATATCGAAATAGAAATACAGGTTGCCATTTTAAAAAATATCGATGACCTTGAAATCTCGCAAAAAAGTGCCCTTGTAAAACGATTCTTTACTCTGTTACATGTGCATCTTCGGACGGTATAAATAAGAGATATTTAATAATATTCACCGTTCAGTAATAGTAACCTATACAGGGTGTCCCAAAATTCGTGAACTTCCCGAAAGGGGGTGGTTCCTGAGACCATTTCAAGAGACATTTTCCTTTGCAAAAATGTTATCCGTGACTTTGTTTAGAAGTTATTAACGAAAAACACGGACCAAGCAGAGCGCCATCTAGACGCAAGTTTTCACAGTCGGCCGACGCACAGTGCGGCTGATCGCCGATCTAACTGTTCAAAACTCCCAAAATGAAAATTGGACTTTGGGCACCAACGTTTGTGTAACGTTTAATTATATGTTTGAGAGCTCGAAGCATAACAAATATTTAGCTAAAGGGACCTTGAGCTGGTTTTAAGTAAACAAGGAAGAGCCTGCTAATCCTTCCGGTCATTGTCAGAGTATTAGTGAAATCTTTACTTTTAGTAGTGTTCTCTTAAACGTTGAATAATAAAACCTTTCTCACGAGCTATGGAGTACATAAAGGAACGTTAGTATTATATTATATTCTATTATATTACCATCCATTATTTTATTTAGTGGAGTAATTTCTTTGATAATTACAGTCCTTTTCAAACTTTCGAAATGTGTAACTTGCTTCGAACCTAACCTAACCTCAAAAACATGGTTGCTAATTCTTTATGGATTATTTCGTTATTAGATTTTACCAGTTTCATATCCATATACGTCCATAATTTGACAATAAGGAATTTTTCAATTTCTATGTCAAAGAACATGTAATGACCATAATGTCTGGTATTTCTCTTTTTATAATTATATTTTCTTTTATAATAATAAAGTTATTAAATTTTTGTTGTTAAATAAAGATATGGGGTGAGGGGAGGGGTGAAAGACCGTAATTGTTCTGTCGCGAAAACAGTCTCTTGGTCGCGCTGGTTTTCTGAATTTTGAACAGCTAGATCGGCGATCGGCCGCACTGTGGGATGCGTCAACTGTCTATTGGCCGACTGTGCAAACTTGCGTCTAGGTCGCGCTCTGATTGGTCCGTGTTTTTCGTTAATAACTCCTAAACTAAGCCGCGGATAACATTTTTGCAAAGGAAAATGTCTCTTGAAATGGTCTCAGGAACAACCCCCTTTCGGGAAGTTGACGAATTTTGCGACACCCTGTATATCATAGATTCTCACAACTGTCCAGAAACTTTTGGGGAACATTGTACATTTCCATCGCCATCTCCGAAATAAGAAAAGGTTAAGCCTGATTTATGTTCTCGGCGCTATGCATACAAACGACAGTCCTCGAAAAAAATCGTAAAACGGCAAGGGTAGAAACCCTTGTGTCACGGGGGGACACCATTTCTCGTTTTGCTATGCGTAGGCTGCGAATGTAGGCTAGGGTGAATCATAGCTACACTTGGCAAAAATTAATATTGAGATTTTTTTTTCATTCTATAATCGACAGATAAGCACCGAAATGAAAGCACCATCCTAAATCGTAAATGTTACAGTCAACAAAACAACACAATCAAAATTGAAAAAAAAAATAAATAAAAAAACTTTTTAAAAACCACGCTTATATTAAAATGCACTAAAAAGGAGAAAATAATTTTTTTAGACATTACTGACCATAAGTAAAAGCGTGGAGCGCGAAACTATATTGACGTAATCTTCGTGGCCGCTCTACGCTTTTATTTATAAAAAACTTATTTTCTCCTTTTTTTAGCGCATTTTAATATAAGCGTGGTTTTTAAAAAGTTTTTTTATGTATCTTTTTGTTTCCTACTTTTTAGTCTTTTTTAAGTGGAACGCAAGATATAGTAATACTGGTATGAAATAGTAAGATATAGAAACGCAAGGTATGGAAATACGCGAGAAAGAATGAGAGGATGACTCCGAGAGACGACGTCTCTTGATGGAGTACGAAATTGTCCGAAATGGAACTGAATGTACGGAACACCACACTGAGCTCCTTCGGTGTGAAGTGGAGTTTGGATGAGTCGGAGTGGGAACGCGTGGTGGAGTAGGGAGCGCTGACGCGCGAAGTGGGGATTGCTGAACGCGATGACGTACTACCGAGCATCGCGCGGCGAAGAGTGATGTTTAATATAAAAATTTTTATTTCTTCTAGACGCACAGTTTTTTTTAAATTTGATTTTTAATATTGCATTGTCATCCCGTTCTGAGCTATGTTTAAAGTTTCAAGTCTCTAGTTCATCGGGAGGTGGTTGAAAATTCGATTACAAGATTTGACGCATACAACAACGACACGGTAAGCTAATATAAGCGTGGTAATTATAGTGTGTTTCTGGAAGGAAGATAGAAGTACGAAATATCTTCATAGCCGTAACAGCTATCCACTTTCATATTACTTCACGCTTGTGGAGTAGGAGTAAAGAGGACAGCTCCGTGGTTGTGCGCGTATTCTAGTGTCCCCTTTCGAAGAATAAAATGAGTCATTTGAATTTCCATTGTACTTTCCAAGCTAATTAATTTTGTAAGAGAAATATGAAGGTTCAACTTTGAATATGTTTTGTGCTTGTACAGTTACATTTAACATAACGTTTAACATAAAATTATTTAGGTATTAAATAATTGTTAAAACGACATGGTCGAATAAATCTCATTTCCAATATTAACAAAAATAACCATCAAATCAAACGAGTTCGTTTTACAAAACAAAGACTGCATAATTAAAATACATCTTCCTTCGAATTATGTGCTAATCAACTTAGCAGTTCTTCTTGTAAGAAATGGAGGCAAAGAGGCTTCACTTAATTATCGCATGATTAAACGGAAGTCTGGAATTGAACAGGTTCCAGGCTAAAACGCAGTTTATTCCGTATTTTGTTCGATAACACACGCCTGGGATCTGACACGAGTTTAAATTTAAAAGCTACCGTTGTTTTAGGTCTATAAAACCACCCTGAAGCTCCTATATCCTACATAGTACAGTTTAATTTGATTAACTGCTTTCCCCCTTGCAATTGAATCCCAAGGTTCTTTATCCAATTCATCTGGAAAATTCCTCGGAAAATTATATGCTAAATTATATGCGAATGACGTACATGGATATTGTTATGAGCGGACAGAATTTTGTGACCTGTCCCATTTATACGGAACAGCTTCATGAATAAACGGGATAATGTAAAACATTTTTAAAAAGACCTAGAGTGTAACACATAAATGTGCGTGTAGTGTGTGACACATAAATGACAATATCTCCATTGTTTCTGTTTCTCTGGAAAAATACTCAGGATAAATTTTAAGAGGTATATTTGACGAAGACGAAAAGAATTTTTTATCAAGGTTAGTCTGTCAAGAATTTTTTCAAAAGCAAACCTGTATTTCTGTTTCGATATTCTTGTAGAGCATGAAAAGACGAGTCCAACGACTACCATGACTATAGTGTTCCGACCAACTGATCTCGAGATACTTAGTATTAATACCATATCTTTCAGACATAATTATCTCTAGATTGACCAATCGAAATAGTATGATGTTGGTACTCATTGAACTCGGCTTTTTCTGCCCTATAAGAATATCGCAGAAAAAATTTTCATTTAAGAGAAAAGACCTTGATGACCTTCAGTCAATGTCTGCAGCAGAAGATAATTATGGCTCGATTTCACACATTCCTCTTGCATTGTTATAGTACAAGCAAGGAATATCCATCGCGAAGATGGCAGACAAAGAAATCCTCCGTGTCCTCGAGTCCTGCGTCCGGTTCGGCAGAGCTTGTCTGATAGAGAACGTTGGCCTAACGCTGGAGGCTGGCTTGGACACCATACTCATGCGATCGTTATTCGAGCACGGTGGACAATTATGCGTGAAGATCGGCGAGAACATCGTCCCTTACAAGAGCGAGTTCCGTCTGTTTCTGACTACTCGACTGTCGAACCCACACTACACGCCGGAAACCTCGGTGAAGATACTGCTAGTCAATTTCGCGCTCACAGCCACGTAAGCCGCCAATTTGCTTGATTAACCGCAGTAGCACCGACCGATCCCGTCGATCTCAAATTTAATTAAACGCCTACGCTGTACTGGTTGGGCATAAACCGTAAATGCGAGCATCTAAATATCTCAATTATTTTTGGTGACCTGGATATAAACCGATACTATTTTAAAAGACACATTTGACGATGTGGTGGAAAGAATTTCTTCTCAACGTTATTCTCTCACCGATATCCTTATAAAGCACGAAAAGACCAATCCAACGACTACCATGACGATACCATTCCGATCGCTTAATTCCGAGATACTTGTGTCTGAAAGTATTAAATAATTAATTTTCAAACCTAAATATCTCGAGATTGAGCGAACGGAATGACATGATGTTGGTAGTCGTTGGAATGGGCTTTTCGTGCTCTACAAGCACATCGAAGAAAAAATATAGGTTTCTGTTAAAAAAAATTTCGATGACCTTGAAATTTGAATTTTGTCTACTGTTATATTTTATTAGTGATTCATGATAACTACAGTTTCGAAAATATTCGAAAAATCGGGGTATCTTCGAGCTGGGTTCCTCGTTAGAGGTATAACAGCTTAGACGTTTGCTAGCGCGGTGAAAATGTGAAAATTCGCGTATGGTAACCTTGGACGTTCGGTGTGAAAAGCGGTCTAGAGGATCAAGTGCTCTCGTTGGTCGCGATCCAAGAGCGACCGGATCTCGAACAGGCGAGAAACGCTCTTATTATATCGAACGCCGAGATGAGGAGCGAACTGTTGGAAATCGAGGACAGGATTTTATACAGGCTCTCGTTGTCGGAGGGCTCGGCCGTCGACGACATCGACTTGATTCTCACTCTGGAGGCTTCGAAAGTCAAAAGCGAGGAGATCAAGGTACGCTTATTGCGAACATTACACCTGGTCTCCGATTTCATAGCGGTCCTTCTACGATCGATTTTAATGGCTAGTTTTTGTTCTCATATCGGATTTCGCCGAGCAATCGGAGCTCTTCCACAACGTGAAATTTGCGTCTCATCCTCCCACAGACGAGGACACTTGAACAATCAATTAATTTATTCTAATTTCAATTATATTCGTAAATACAATGTTCAGTTTCGAATTCTGTATGAAGTTGTAGTAAGCTGTTCATGGTTTTAGAGAGACAACATTGTAAAAATTTATCAAATTGTATTAAATTTATTTTTTTAAATTCATAAAATTTATTTTTTTTAATTTATAAAATTGATTTATTTAAAATTATTAAGTGAGTGAACGCGTTGTTTCATTCAACCATTAACTGAGAATTTTCTGTTGTAGACATTTCTTTCGCATTCTATGTTTCGAACGCATCTGTATAACTGTAATAACAGTGTCTCGCGTTTCATGTGAGTCTCGTCACCCATGCTATTAGGTGAAAATGGAAGAAGCGGAGATCACTCAGGCGGACATCGAGATGACCAGGTCGCTGTACATTCCCGTTGCCATTCGAGGACAGATACTATTCTTTTGCCTCTCCGATCTGCAATATATTGATACCATGTACCAGTACTCGCTCGAATGGTTCGTCGAGATCTTCAACAACAGCGTCCAAGCTACCGAGAAGAGCGGTACTGTAACATTATCATTGCTATTACGCTTTTAAGAACAATTTTTATCAATACTCAAAATGTCCAGTTCCCTATTTTTTTCTTTCACAATTGCTGAAATCGGAAGAACAGTTTCATCAGAAATTTTATTAAAATCACTGGTATCAATATTCAGACACTCCAAAATGTCGGGTTCTAATATTCTTAATTTGCGATTTGTAAGATTGTAGAGATTCCTCTCCTGAGGAATTATTTATCATTTATTTCTTGGGGTATATATTATTGGAAAAATGGCTAAAAATTTGGATGGCACATTCTTGTTATGTTTATAAAATAATGTGAAATAGTTATTTCTAGACCTCCGTGAACCTAGTGTTAAAAGAACGATAACTTTCTCAATATTGGACCATCCTTTTATACTTATATGACCTTGAATGACCTTGGATGACTATATCGTTGAAATTGTCTAGACAAGGGCTGCAATCTTAGTAGTTCTAAATATTAGGTCGTTCGGAAACTCATTTCATTTTCTCAAGGGAAAATGAAAGCCATTTTAAAGCCGTTTACCATTTAAAATAAGTTTTATGACATTTTGTTCTATGATCTTTTGCGAATTTTCAGGCAACTTACAAGTTCCATACTCGTAGAATTTCTGCTTTTTACTAGCAAAAAATTGAATTATATGACTTTTTACGACTTCATTTGAAATTAAAGACGATGTTACATTTGATTAATCTGAGACGAAGGTACATCCTATCCTTAAACAGCACACGATTTTTTCTTTGCAAAGCAAAAGGTGATGGAAACGTTGCTTGAAAGGTTAGAAAATGCTACAAGGAAGGAAATGGCGTCCGAAATGACAGTTGTATAAATATACCGCGATTTTTCGATTTTACTTTCCGAACGACCTAATATATGGTTCTTTTTTAAAAAACTAAGTTGACCTTCAAATCTTCTAAGCCCCTTCACCTGAAAAATGTTATGTACACCAAATAATGGATTCCTCGAAACCAAACAAATTTTGTCCAAAACGTTTCTTCCTATCTGAAAAAATGTAGAAACTATTCAGGTGGCTTGTCTTATTTCAAAACACAGTGGTACCGAATAGGACAAATACCAAAGAAACCTATCCCGTAAGAAGTAATATAAAAATGATTAATCCGTTCTCATGTGAAAAATTATTTAAATAAAAATTAATTTTTTAAAAATACCACGTTTTTAAAACAGACTAAAAAGTATAAAATAATTTGTTCTAGCCCCATACAGATTCCTAACCCCGTACAGATAGTCCTGAAAATTTGTGATTGTGAATTTTGAATAGCTATGAAAATACTTGTAAGATTTAAAACGAAAAACGTGGGGCGCAAGATAATACATAGTAAGAAGTGTAGAGAGTAGCTGCCGCTGAGGAAACTCGCAAAACAGTTCATATCATTTGCAGTGCAATAAAATTGTTAGTGATTTAGGTGTTCATGCATCAATTATCTATTGCATGCGCCCCACGTTTTTCGTTTTAAATCTTACAAGTATTTTCATAGCTATTCAAAATTCACAATCACAAATTTTCAGGACTATCTGTACGGGGTTAGGAATCTGTATAGGCGGGTCAGTGGCTCGGGTGGTAAAGTGTCTGATTCGTAGCAGGAAGGCCAGGGTTCGATTCCCGGGGTGGCATAAATTTCCAAGGTGTGGTTTTTTCTCCTGCTACGGACTCAGTGCCTACTGTCGGGGTCATGGGGCAACCAATGGCAACGAATTTCCCCTTTATCCAGGGAATCGGTAAACTATTGGGAGCCCAAGTTGGCCATCCCGCCTCATAAAGGTACCCGCCGGCTCTATCTCCTCTGTTTGGGGGACAAGAGTAAGGAAGGGGGTGGTCAGCGAACAAATGGTACTACTGAGGAAACTGGAAACTGGAAACTGGGCATGGACCCTACCAAAAAAAAAAACGGAATCAAAAAACGCAAACGGAACATCACTTAAAAACCTTTAAGGGAAAGGCCGGGTGGACGGAGCTAATTGCTGAACACCGACCAGAACCGAGGATGGTGGTCCCATCCGAACAATCAGCCATATTTTCTAGGATGTGTCAAGCCCACCCAAGAAGGGAAGATCCCGATGAACCTGATATCAAATCTCTGAGGAGACAGATTTCGGTGAAGTTGGTGAACCCTTCCTTCTCAACCCCATCGCGAAGTAGGTCGGCAGGTGAAGACCGAATGGAATTGATATCTCGGCCCAGCCGAGATTTCGATGAAGTCGGATTGGATCCGAAGTAGCAGTAACTTCTTCCCAATGGTCAAAAACAATACGCGGTCCCTTGCATTTGTACTCCCAATAGACTCACAGCATAGGCGGGGAGGGATTAGCCCTAGAGGGTGTGGAATAGCCCTAGGGGAGGGTGTGGGTAAGTTTCTGGACTATCCGGAAACAGTGTAGGGACGGGTTCAAAACTTGACACATTCGACATGAAAATATGGTGAAGGGGGGGAGTCTAAAAAGGGCAGGCGAGACACCCTGCAGGTCTGAAGGTGAGGGGGCCCGACGTTCACACCGAGCCGTAAAACAGCTCAAAAACTCAAAAAATTAGGTAGCATGGCCCGCTCATCAATGACGACCGACCCGTCTAGTAAGTCGACGACTCTGAAAATGGCCCGGGCCGAATAAAACAGAGGGGACGGCTGAAAAACGAGGAAAATTGCAACCCGCTAAAGGGCCGAGTGCCGGCAGCGCCAATTGTGAAACTGGTGTTTAAAAACCGGTGTGCCCTAAGGAAGCGAGGGGCGGCCGAACCGCCCCTCCCCGGCAATAAACACGACTACTACTACTACTACTACTACTAGGAATCTGTATGGGGCTAGAAAAAATTATTTTATACTTTTTAGTCCGTTTTTAAACGTGGCGTTTTTTAAAATTTTATTTTATACTTTCTAGTCCGTTTTAAAAACGTGATATTTTTTAAAAATGTATTTTTATTTAAATAATTATTTTCTGCTTTTTAGCCTTATATGTGTGAAATTTTACAATCGATTTTGAACATTTTGATGAGATTATAACAGAGACATGTAGTAAATTTCACACGGTATTGCGACGCGTCATATCGAAAACGAACGCCGTGGTAAAATATCAAAGATAATGGTTCGACGGAGAATTTCGGTGTAACTGTTCTTTCGCTTGGTAAACAAACATTATACTATAATAATACGTAGTAACTTTGTAAACACCGCACGGAGCTCGAACGCACACTGACGCACACTGAGCTCCTTCGGTGCGAAGCGGGTCAGTGGAGTGAGGATGAGTCAGAGTGAGAACACGTAGTAGAGTGGGGACGCTGAACGCGAAGACGTACTACGTCACGCGGCGGGGGGGTGCAAAGGTTCAAATTATTAATAATTATATATCTCCTGAACGCATAGGCTTTTTTAAAAAATTTTTCTTAAATATTGCATTGTCATCCAGTTCTGAGCTATGTTTAAAATTTCAAGTCTCTAGCTCATCGGGAAGTTAGTTTAAAATCAATTGCAAAATTTGTACCGAACAAACAGACAGACAGACAAGAAAGCGAGCTAATAAAAACGTGGTAAAAAACTCCTATTAATATTGTACCTACATTGATGGAGTTGTAAAATAATTTAAACACTGTTTAAACACATAAATAGAAAATGAGATTTTATTATAGATTTTCAAATCTATCTTTATATTTATATCGTAGCATCTGCCACCACACCAAAAATACTCGCCTTCTGTATCAAGCCGTTCGTACCGATGCACTCGATCAACTGATTATTTTTTGTCATCTCTCCGTGTGTCTTCGCGATCATACGTCGAACTTATCAGTAATTCCATTACTAATCCTTACTTGTATGATCAGTCAGTTAATAATACATCAACCCCGAATACAATTGATTACTAATTTAATTTTTCCTCTGAGATAATTATTTAAAAATGACGCAAAATTCACACAAAAAATTTATGTCGTATTCTGCTCTTCACTTTACCGGACTCAAAATTTGTGCCTTTCTCCTATGAATTATGATGTATTTGGTATGTAATCCAGTAGATTTGTACCCGGGGCGGCGGCAGATCGAAGTTTCGATCCTGTAGAGTTAATGGTTTAAAAGTTATGCTTGCTTAAAGTTGAGCAATCTACAGTGTTTTTGACAGGTAAGGGCGAAGCCATATTGGTTTATAGTGACGATCGCACGCCGCTTACCTAGTTGGTTGTGATTAGGACAGGTTCTGCTCGGTAAGCGGATCGCGGTCGTCACTACAAACCTATATGGCGGCACCCTTACCTGTCAAAAACACTACAGATTGCTCAACTTTAAGCAAGCATAACTCGTGAACCATTGATCCTACAGTATCGAAACTTCGATCTGCAGCCGCCCCGGGTACAAATCTACTGGATTACATACCAAATACATCACAATTTATAGGAGAAAGGCACAAATTTTGAGTCCGGTAAAGTGAAATTTACCCATGTCTTATACCGAACAGAAGTCGTATACCGAGCAAAATTTGTCACGTCCAAACAGGACGTATTCCGAATTGGACGTACTCCAAAGCAGACGTATACCGAGGTACCACTGTAGTGTAAAAAAAGAGATGTGTATTAGAGGATCAAAATGAACAAGACTCACCCTATCGGTCGCGGGGGAGTAGGGTCGGTCGTCGGACAGTGTTTAGGGTGATTAATATTTATGGTACGCCGAACCGGGGTTGAACAGAGCAAACAGGGGTGGCGTCGCATCCCGATTTGCTGTGTCCCTTCTGTTCCCACGACCCTCGTCCTTCTTCCTTTATTCCGAAGGACGTGGATGGTGTCGTAGATAAAAAGTTGAATCGCTGTCACGAACGGAATCTCTCGTGTCTAACTGTATACCCGAAGACGCCGTGTGTCTGCGAACTTTTATTAAAATTTATTGTCGTGCACGTCCCGTTGAATCGAGTTCAACTTTCATACTCGAGCGAACTCTTTCCGATACGATATGAGTGTACCTCTATACGTTTATGTAGCTCATATCCATAGAATCAGAACACGTTTTAGCATCTCCACTCTTATTTATCCTGCGATGGCCTCTCGTCGCTCCAGGAAAATTCATCGCACAACCGATTTTATATTAGGTCGTCTTAAATCTTTGCTATTTACAATAATACGTAAAAGTATAATCGAATAAAAGATTGGGGGCAAACTTTTCCTTGTGTAACCAGAAATTTTTGCCTTTCCCATTTGAATTTCTACCTTCTTCCTATGTTATCCAGTAGATTTGGACGAGAAGATGCGAGAAATCTACTGGATAACATAGGAAAAAGGAAAAAATGTATAAGAGAAATGCAAAAATTTCTGGTTACGCAAGGAAAGGAGCAGCCAAGATTGATGCTACGCCCATGCCCATAAACGTCGGACAAAATCGAAACAATTTCTTCAAAAATACAAGAATAGAAAAGACAAAGCGTATCTTAACAATAATTTTTGTTGGCTTGCTGGCTAGGTTGTAGTACGAATAATGAATAAATCTTAATTTTATCTTCCGCGCAGAGAATATTCCTATTATTGCATTAGCAATGATCATAGTAAGCTTATAATAATAAGCCGATTATCGTTACAGCAAATATCGAGGAGAGAGTTGAGAACATAAATCGGAAGTTCACGTTCTCCCTGTTCTCGAATGTCTGTCGCAGCTTATTCGAAAGGCACAAACTGCATTTCGCGTTTCTGGTTTGCGCTCGGATTCGAATCAACGATAAATTAATCGATCCCATCGAGTGGCGACACTTTTTAGCAGGCCCTGAACCGCTCACAGTAAGATTCGCAAACGATTTTCCTATTACCATTAAAATACAACAATAAAATATACGAAGTGTTCCAACAATGTTGTACTTGATGTACAATGATTCCTGAACTGATTCGGAGTAACTTCTTCCTTTGCAGAAATGTTCTCCGCGGTTTTGTTGAGGAGTTATCAACGAAAAACGCGGACCAATCAGGGCGCGGCTACTGCGGACGAATTCCGGCTACGCCAATCCCAATGCCATGCTTAGCGTGTGCTCTCATTGGTCCGTGTTTTTTGTTAATAACTCCTCAACAAAACCGCGGAGAACATTTCCGCGAAGGAAAAGTTACTTCAAATCACCTTAGGAATCACCCCTCTCAAGTACAACATTTATGGGACAGCCTTATATTATACTTATCCTTATATTTGAGCCGTTTTGCTAGCTTGATTTTTCTCTGAAAATTGACTTAGGCCGCTTTCAAAATAAACGGCAACAAATTTCATTTATTCAATAGAAGAATTTTATGTATTATATTATCTAATTCTCAATTAAATGTAGAAGAATTAACCCGTCCGACCCGAAGGGGGTACGCCATCAATTTCAAGTTTTCGCGCATTAATTTCATATCTTTATACTTATGATTAAAATAAAGATTTATAATTAGAAATAAAACAATGATTGAGTGAGATATTAACTCTCGGACAACGGACGATTTTTATAGCTATGCAGGGTGTGGCCGGACGGGTGGTACAACCGAGCAGAGGGTGATACTACATGTAAAAATAAGTCGAAAAAAAGAATAACACTTTTTAGTTTGACACTTCGTTTTCGAGAAAATTAGGTTTGAAAATGCAGCGAATACACGCGCCATTGCACAGGAATCGTCTGACGCGTCTGACCATGATCAACCAATTCTACTTTCTGCATACTGTATTTTAGCGATAATTGTCCCCAACACGGGTCTGCCCAGGAACAATTATCCGCCAGGGATACTAAGGTGAAGTACCCTAAGTCTGGACAGTCCAAAAGTGATACCTAAATCTGGACAATTGAATTTTCATAATAAAATCAGTAATTAAGAGATTAAATAATTATATTATATATTCTGAGGCCTTAGCTACAAGTAGGTGTGAATATTATTTCATTGAGACATCAATTGAAATTTAAAAATGAATTCAAAGTTCATCTGAACACAGTATGCAAAATAGTTTATTTACATGCGAATCATGTGCATTTATAGTTCGAACTTTTGTTAGAAAAAAAGATATAATTTAAGCCCTCAGACAAAAAATAATTATCACGCATAATAATATTGATATTTTTAAATAAATTGGCAATCAAACTTAACGTAAATAATAATTATTAATCCAAATATTAGATGTCCAAGATTAGGACTGTTTTCAAATATAAGTACTCCATACAGGGACGCGATGACAGTAGCTGTCCCACTCTAAACTTATACGCAATGTGCTTACGCCTGAAGCCGGACACGTGTTTGTGAATAAAATCAACGCATTGTTTGCAAATTATTTAACTACATGTACGTATAATTAGTCTTCTATTAGCTTGAATAACGTATGTAGAAAATGTATTCCGGTCGTGACGTTAATAATACTTTATGTTTACATCTTAAATCTATCAGTATTACTACCTAACCTTAAAAGTTGTATTATGACAAGTTTTATTAAAACAGTAAATGAAAATAAATATATATTTGGTTAAATAATACAATACTATAATCTATGATAAGAATACTACATATTACGCAAAGCATCTTCTATTCGTCATGCGCAACAGCGCCACCAACCAACGTTTTAGGTTATGTTCGCTCGATCAACTCGTAAATTGAATTTGTCCCGATATAGGTTTTACTTCTGTCCAGGTACTAGCTTAGATTGGATTTAATATGTCCAACTATAGGTTTGAATTATTCTTGTTAATACAATTAAGATATTAACCTAAACAATGATTTTTTTATTTTAAATTACTTTACAAACTCTGAACTGTATGTTAAAACTCTTAAGAAATTGTTTTTTTTTATTTAAAGTGATAAAATTTAAAATAGAAAAACATGCTGTCCAGGCATAGGGCACTTTACTTTATACCAAAGCAGCGATGAAGCAACCCGCGGCCCGCGTGCCGCATTTGACCCAGCAGCATAATTTCTGCGGCTCGCCGAAATCCGGTGCAGGACGGCAATGTTTTCGTCCACAATTTTCGGTCCACTGTTATTATATGCCGGCTATTTTTCTAGTATTCGACAGTCCTCGCTGAACTGCGCCAGAAAATACATTCTTTGTATAACGATCGACTATTTTCATATTTTTCCATGAGCTCGGATTCTAAATAACGCAAAATTGAAGATAAACATCGGCAGTTTATCGATAGCTGTACATACGAATATTGTTTTTGGTTGTATAAATAAAAGTGCTGTTTGTTTGATATGCAGTGAAAAGATATCTGTGTCGAAGATATATTAACATTAAATAACGTTAAAAATATTAAATGACATTAAACATTAAAATACTAATATTAAAAGAGACATTATGAATTTCAATTTAAAGCCACCAAACCGAAAATCCACTGACACTTTCCAGCCGTACCTTAAAGCAATATATTCGTTGGAGAGGCACTAGGAGACTGTAGCATAAACACAAATTGAAGCTGCCGACGCAACGAAATATTTAATATTGCGTTCGTTGCGGCCCGCGCGTAGTACTTAGGTTTCCACTTTTGGCCCACTACAGTCCGCGGGTTGCTCATCACTGTACTAAAGCACGCGACCCCAGCGGAACTTTAAACTCGATTTTCTCGAAAACGAAACGCCAAACGATAAAATGTTATTCCTTTTTCTGACTTATTTCTACATGTAGTACCACCTCCTGTTCGGTTGTACCACCCGTCGGGCCACAGCCTGTATAATTGGCAATACTTAGAACCATTCACAGCTCTAATTAATAATTTTAAAAAATTTACTTTTGATGGTATCTCGTGTAAACACATTAGTCTTTCCGATATTGTACTTTACAATGAATGATTTATTGCATTTAAAGTAATTAGATAATCTGCAATAACACATATTCTCAGAACTATTCAATTAAACAGCGGAGTCCTTTCTCAAACCTAACTGTGTCCTTATTTGATCTTTTACGCTTCTCTATTAAATATGGCCGGGTGCTTCTTTCTTTTGCACAGCAGTGTACAACGAATAGACCGCGAAGAGTGTAGTGAGACTTCTATGGGATAATCCTAAACATATTGCAGAACTACTGACAATTTATAAAGTAATCCATGCAAAAGATTGATCCAAAAGATGAAAAATCATCATGTTGCATCAGGACGTATACCGTACGGCATTCGGGTCGGAAGGGTTAACCTATAAATTGCTAAAAATGTTGAAAGAATTGGAAAGAACAAGTTTGAAAGAACTCGTCACTCGTAATCCTACGTTGCGCTGTCAAGATATCGAAACATAGATGGATCGGTAGATTCGCAATACGTGTCCCAGATAGGCTAGGGCATCAGCTGCGAAATTGATGGAATGCATAAAGATTTCCCTGTAGGACCAGGCAAACCCATCGCCGGATTGGATCACGCCGCGATGTTGGAAAGAAATCCAAGCATTAGAAAACTTGGAGAAGTTTGCGAAGTTCATCGATTCGTTCCGGACATCGCTGAGCCAGTTCAAAAATGTGTTCGACGACCAGGACGCGCATCTGTGAGCGAAACCAAGGCTTACCGAGCCAATTTCACATCTTTTTTCTCTGCCTCCAATGCCCCGTGAAAACCGCCGAGCGACCCGAGGATCCGTCCCATTAGAACCAGCCGTGTTTAACGCTTTCCCGCCGGTGGTACTTGCCGGCGGAAAAGTGTTAATCCGATTTGCAACTTTGTCATCTAATGCAGTTAGAAATTTCCCGCACAGTCTACGGTGCATTCGCTAAATTCACTCGTTCGGTGAACGCGGCTCAAGTGGTGCTTCGATCAAACTTTTCCGCCGTTCTCTGAATTTCGAATTAACTTTTTAATTCTTCGATATCGCCTTGTACCAGAAAATGCTGGAGCATTAAATTTAACAGATTTTAGTCAGATTTTTAATTATTTTGAATTTACAAATGTTATTACTAACGAAAATAGAATTTTATTTGGCACTACTTTCTTAAAATTTGTCTACAAAAATTGAAAATCGCGTAAACATCTGCAGTCTAGATATCACTGTACAAGTTTTGAACTTTTTTACGTTATACAGGGTGAGTTCGAAGAAACAGAACACTGAAATATCTTTGTTACTTTTCGTTGTACAAAAAAACTTCTTAGGACAAAGTTACAAGGGCCACATGTTAAGGTGTAAGGGAAAAAGTTTTCGAGGTCATTTTTTTATGAGATTTAAAGGTCACCGATATTTTTTTAAATGGAATGAGCTATTTTTTAATACATCAATCGATGCAACTGGACATTCGTTATAAAAAATTACTAACCTGTGTATGTCGAAAAGTTAGTAGTTCAGGAGATACATCAATTTAAATAAGTCTAAAACACCATTACTGTCGTACTAAGACGTTGCACAAGTAAGTAAACGCTAACATCAATTTCAATATCAACTCTTCAATTTCATTTTCAACTTCAATTTTTCAATTTCAACTTGAATTTCAACATCAATTTCAACTTCAATTTCTATTCTTCCATTTCAACTCCAATTTCTACTCCTCCATTTCAACTTCAATTTTTCAATTTCATTTCGTTAATATCAACTTCAATTTCAATATCAACCCTTCAACTTCAATTTCAACTTCGATTTCAATATCAACACTTCAACTTCAATTTCAACTTCAATTTCAATTTCAACTCTTCAATTTCAATTTTCCAATTTCAAGGTCAATTTTTCAATTTCAACTTCAATTCTTCAATTTCAATTCGTTAATTTCAACTCTTCAATTTCAACATCAAATGTTTATTTCAGCTCCTATTTAAATATCAACTCTTCAACTTCATTTTCAACTTCAATTTTTCCATTTCAACTTGAATTTCAACATCAATTTCAACTTCAATTTCTATTCTTCCATTTCAACTCCAATTTCTACTCCTCCATTTCAACTTCAATTTTTCAATTTCATTTCGTTAATATCAACTTCAATTTCAATATCAACCCTTCAACTTCAATTTCAACTTCAATTTCAATATCAACCCTTCAACTTCAATTTCAGCTTCAATTTTAATATCAACCCTTCAACTTCAATTTCAATTTCAACTCTTCAATTTCAATTTTCCAATTTCAAGGTCAATTTTTCAATTTCAACTTCAATTCTTCAATTTCAATTCGTTAATTTCAACTCTTCAATTTCAACATCAAATGTTTATTTCAGCTCCTATTTAAATATCAACTCTTCAACTTCATTTTCAACTTCAATTTTTCCATTTCAACTTCAATTATAACACTCCCATTTCAACTTCAATTTCAACACTTCCATTTCAACATCAATTTCTACTCTTCCCTTTCAACTTCACATTTCTACTCTTCCATTTCAACTTCAAGTTTTCAATTTCACTTCGTAATTTCAACTCCTCAATTTCAACTTCAATTTTTCAATTTCAACTCTTCAATTTCAATATTTTAATATCAACGTCAATTTCAAATCTTCAATTTCATTTTCAACATCAAGTTTGCAATTTCAATTTCAGCTCTTCAATTTACACTAGCAAGTAAACGCTAACGTCTTAGTACGACAGTAATGGTGTTTTAGAGTTATTTAAATTGAAATATCTCCTGAACTAACTTTTCGACATACATGGGTTAGTACTTTCTTATAACGAATGTCCAGCTGCATCGATTGATGTATTAAAAAATACCACATTCCATTAAAAAAAATATCGATGACCTTGCAATCTTATAAAAAAATTACCTCGAACATTTTTTCCCTTACACCGTTACATGTGGCCCTTCAAACAGTGTAACTTTGTCCTAAGAAGTTTTTTTGTAGAACGAAAAGTAGCTGAGATATTTAGGTGTTCTGTTTCTTCGGACTCACCCTGTATATGTGAATATCGAAAGGTGTTCGTCTCGATTGCCTTAAAGTTCATCAAAAATTTAATTTTGAGAAAGAAATTAAATTTTTACATTTAAACATTTTTTGAGCTTTATTTTTGCATAGGACGATTCCGTAGACTCGCGAATATATCGGTATATCTTTTGCATGACATTATAAACATTTAAGTACATTTAAAATAAGTAAACAACCAGCAGGACGCTAAATCTGCATTCTTGAACGTACTCTTCAAGTTTTGGAATTTTTTCTGCGTCAACCAGACAAGCTACGCGTATGTTTCTTACACAGAATTATTCTGCAAGCTCTCTCGAATACAACGGTATATTTTTTCATAGAATAAAAAACATTGAGACAGCTTTAAAACATATTTAAAGGGAGCGAGACACCATTAACCTTTCATTTCTGAAATGCAGAGCCTCGTATCCCATGCCCTGGGAGTCGGAGCTAGACGATTTCCAAAAGATGCTAATCCTGAAGTGTCTGCGTCCCGACAAGGTGACAAATGCTATGCAGTTATACTTGGCGAAATACCTGGGTCGCGAATTTGTCGAGCCGCAAACCACAGAGTTGTCCGCGGTGTATAACGAGTCGTCGCCAACCACGCCGATCGTGTTCATCCTCTCCGTGGGTACAGACCCTGCAGCAGAGCTGTACAAGTTTGCTGACAGACTGAAAATGACCACAAAATTGTTTGCTATATCCCTCGGTCAGGGTCAAGGTCCTCGGGCCGAGGCCATGATGAGGATGTCCGCTGAACAAGGCAATTGGTGCTTCTTCCAGGTAACGTCCATTCTCACCTCCAAAAACATCCAAAAAGATTGTCTGAAAAATAATATTCTTGTATCAACCGGATTTAACTAGATTTACCGGCAATTCAGAGGTAAATGTAGCTTCGAGGGGACCCATCTCGGATCTCACCTTCACCTTGACATATGTTGTCAAGGACAACAGTCTGAACAACTTTTGTGAATATATCTATCCGTCGCTCGGACTTAGTTTCCGAGATATTCGCAAAAAACTATCGCTAATTTCAACGTCAATTTCAATATCAACCCGTCAACTTCAACTTCAACTCTTCAATTTCAATTTTTTAATTTCAACGTCAATTTTTCAATTTCAAATCTTCAATTTCAATATCTACTCTTCAACTTTATTTTCAACTTTAATTTCAACTTCAATTTTAACTCTCCCATTTCAACTTCAATTACAACTCTTCCATTTCAACTTCAATTTCTACACTTGCATTTCAACTTCAATTTCTACACTTGCATTTCAACTTCAATTTCTACTCTTCCATTTCAACTTCAATTTTTCAATTTCACTTCGTTGATTTCAACTCTTCAATTTCAACGTCAATTTATCAATTTCAACTTCAATTTCAATATCAACCCATCAACTTCAATTTCAACTCTTCAATTTCAATTTTTCAATTTCAACGTCAATTGCAATATCAACCCGTCAACTTCAACTTCAACTCTTCAATTTCAATTTTTTAATTTCAACGTCAACTTTTCAATTTCAAATCTTCAATTTCAATATCTACTCTTCAACTTTATTTTCAACTTTAATTTCAACTTCAATTTTAACTCTCCCATTTCAACTTCAATTACAACTCTTCCATTTCAACTTCAATTTCTACACTTGCATTTCAACTTCAATTTCTACACTTGCATTTCAACTTCAATTTCTACTCTTCCATTTCAACTTCAATTTTTCAATTTCACTTCGTTGATTTCAACTCTTCAATTTCAACGTCAATTTATCAATTTCAACTTCAATTTCAATATCAACCCATCAACTTCAATTTCAACTCTTCAATTTCAATTTTTCAATTTCAACGTCAATTGCAATATCAACCCGTCAACTTCAACTTCAACTCTTCAATTTCAATTTTTTAGTTTCAACGTCAACTTTTCAATTTCAAATATTCAATTTCAATATCTACTCTTCAACTTTATTTTCAACTTTAATTTCAACTTCAATTTTAACTCTCCCATTTCAACTTCAATTACAACTCGTCCATTTCAACTTCAATTTCTACACTTGCATTTCAACTTCAATTTCTACACTTGCATTTCAACTTCAATTTCTACTCTTCCATTTCAACTTCAATTTTTCAATTTCACTTCGTTGATTTCAACTCTTCAATTTCAACGTCAATTTATCAATTTCAACTTCAATTTCAATATCAACCCATCAACTTCAATTTCAACTCTTCAATTTCAATTTTTCAATTTCAACGTCAATTGCAATATCAACCCGTCAACTTCAACTTCAACTCTTCAATTTCAATTTTTTAGTTTCAACGTCAACTTTTCAATTTCAAATATTCAATTTCAATATCTACTCTTCAACTTTATTTTCAACTTTAATTTCAACTTCAATTTTAACTCTCCCATTTCAACTTCAATTACAACTCGTCCATTTCAACTTCAATTTCTACACTTGCATTTCAACTTCAATTTCTACACTTGCATTTCAACTTCAATTTCTACTCTTCCATTTCAACTTCAATTTTTAAATTTCACTTCGTTGATTTCAACTCTTCAATTTCAACGTCAATTTATCAATTACAACTTCAATTTCAATATCAACCCATCAACTTCAATTTCAACTCTTCAATTTCAATTTTTCAATTTCAACTTCAATTTCAATATCAACCCATCAACTTCAATTTCAACTCTTCAATTTAAATTTTTCAATTTCAACTTCAATTTTAACTCTCCCGTTTCAACTTCAATTACAACTCGTCCATTTCAACTTCAATTTCTACACTTGCATTTCAACTTCAATTTCTACACTTGCATTTCAACTTCAATTTCTACTCTTCCATTTCAACTTCAATTTTTAAATTTCACTTCGTTGATTTCAACTCTTCAATTTCAACGTCAATTTATCAATTTCAACTTCAATTTCAATATCAACCCATCAACTTCAATTTCAACTCTTCAATTTCAATTTTTCAATTTCAACGTAAATTGCAATATCAATCCGTCAACTTCAACTTCAACTCTTCAATTTCAATTTTTTAATTTCAACGTCAATTGTTCAATTTCAAATCTTCAATTTTATTTTCAACGTCAAGTTTTCAATTTCAATTTCAGCTCTTCAATTTACACTAGCAAGTAAACGCTAATGTCTTAGTACGACAGTAATGGTGTTTTACAGTTATTTAAATTGAAATATCTCCTGATCTACTAACTTTTCGACATATATGGGTTAGTACTTTTTTATAACGAATATAATAGCTGCATCGATTGATGTATTAAAAAATACGTCATTCCATTTTAAAAAATATCAATAACACTGAAATCTTGTAAAAAAATGACCTTGAAAATTTTTTTCCCTTACACCGTTACATGTGGCCCTTCAAACAGTGTAACTTTGTCCTAAAAAGTTTTTTGTACAACGAAAAGTGACGGAGATATTTAGGTGTTCTGTTTCTTCGGATTCACCCTGCATAGGGCGAGCTTTCAATTTTGAAAGACTACTTCTGGATTTTCGCCGGCCTTCTCCGCCCCCAGCACCTAATCCTAACTAATTCTGATCCTACTAGTTCAAATTCTGTATGACGGCTACACTGGGTGTCCCAAAATTCGTGAACTTCCCGAAAGGAGGTGGTTCCCGAGACCATTTCAAGCGACGTTTTCCTTTGCAAAAATGTTATCCGCAGCTTTGTTTAGGAATTATTAACGAAAATGTGTTTGGAATTGTGAAAAACAATAATAAAAATTGAGTCTTACATCTTTTTTAGCTGGGCCAATAACGAAAATTTAAAAGATGTGTTTGGTCAACTCGTATAAATTATACAGAAAATTTCATTGAAATTGGTTTGCGTGTTATAAACGATCAGAAGTGGTAAAAATTGAAATTTTTCAAGATTTTCGGCTTTTTTTCACTTTTGATAGATTTTGATGATTTATGACAAACAGTACGAAGTGTAATTTAAAAGAATTGAGAAATCTCTTATCTTATTTTCAACCTATCAACCTTACTCACAAAGTTATTGAAATCTAGGTAGAAAATTTTCATGTTACATCAAGATCTCTCATTAATAGCATAGTCTACTGATCTTTATGTAAAATAAAAAATGTTCGCATTGATTGCAAGACACAGAAGCCAAATAAAAATTTCATTCTTCTTTTAATTATCTTATTAAGGCGAAACTAATACAGTGGTGGCCGTAAATCTTTTTAATACCCCCACTATTTTAAATTGTACGTAACTATTTTCGTAATAAATGCATAAAATCTGCATTAATAATATGTTAAATGTATGAAGGGCATCTGAAGGTCCGATTTAAATAAGATGCTATGATTTGGCTGTTTGAATAATATTGAAATCTGCTACGGACGCATTTTTATTATGAAATTTTACTAGACAAATCGGTGGCCACTCTATCGCGGTAATATGAAAGAAGAGAAATCAGTATGATCGCGGCATGAGATGTCGCATGCAAATCGAGAGACGGTTTTCGCTTGAAAGGGAGGCATCGTGGTGTCGCACGACAGAAAATATAGCGATCGTCGATCAAAGGAATGTTCTCGTTTAAGAAAGAAAAAAGGCAAACTCGGAAATAGGAAAAACGATAGAGAGGAGAGAGAGGGAAAGGGGGTAGGTGGTAAGATGGAAAAGAGAGAAACGAGGGTTTTTTCCGAGCTGATAGAAAGGACAGGGAAAAAGGAGGTATTCTCCTTTATCTAGAATCTAAAGGAATGTATACAGGGTGTCCCAACATCGACGTACTTCCTTGAAAGAGGTAATTCCTGAGGTGATTTGAATTTTTTCCGTCGCGAAAATCCTCTCCGCGGCTTTGTTAAGAAGTTATTAAGAACTTACTTAAAATCACCTCAGAAATCGCCCGTTTCAAGGGAGTACAGCAATTTTCGGACACCCTGTATGAAGAGGATCAGCGAGGAAATGATATATCAAAACGTGAAATGGGCCTGAGTTCGCCAGTTGATAGCGAAATGAAAGAAGAAAATGGGTTCATGCGGACGAGGTGTGGAAGTAGACTAATCAAATAATGTATCTTTCTGACACATGCTATTTTTCTATCTTGAGTGCTTTTTAATTGGGGATGCGAATCAATTCCTAACCCTTTGCACTCGGAGCTATTTTAACTCGAAAATTAAACACTTCTTCCGACCTAGAATATTTCCATTCTCTATGATTTTTGAAATTTTATGGGTGTGGCATTGGTATAATACCTCGTACAATAGCTAAATGTTTAGTAATTGATTAGATACCGATATATTTAATAATGTAAACAATATTTTGAGTAATGGTACAGCAATTTTTGGTGCTAAGGATTCATTTTAATTCACTATTCCCTCGCAGAAACTGTTCATTTTCTTGGCAAATTCGACGAATGACACTGTGTCATAGACAGCGGATAGAAGTCACATAGCCTTATATGTGTGAAATTTTACAATCGATTTTGAACATTTTGATGAGATTATAACAGACACATGTAGTAAATTTCAGACGGTATTGCGACGCGTCATATCGAAAACGAACGCCGTGGTAAAATGTCAAAGATAAAGATTCGACGGAGAATTTCGGTGTGACTGTTCTTTCGCTTGGTAAACAAACATTATACTATAATAATACGTAATTATTTATCATTTATTTCTTGGGGTATATATTATTGGAAAAATGGCTAAAAATTTGGATGGACACATTCTTGTTATGTTTATAAAATAATGTGAAATAGTTATTTCTAGACCTCCGTGAACCTAGTGTTAAAAGAACGATAACTTTCTCAATATTGGACCATCCTTTTATACTTATATGCCCTTGAATGACCTTGAATGACTATATCGTTGAAATTGTCTAGACAAGGGCTACAATCTTAGTAGTTCCAAAATATTAGGTCGTTCGGAAACTCATTTCATTTTCTCAAGGGAAAATGAAAGCCATTTTAAAGCCGTTTACCATTTAAAATAAGTTTTATGACATTTTGTTCTATGATCTTTTGCGATTTTTCAGGCAACTTACAAGTTCCATACTCGTAGAATTTCTACTTTTTACTAGCAAAAAATTGAATTATATGACTTTTTACGACTTCATTTGAAATTAAAGACGATGTTGCATTTGATTAATCTGAGACGAAGGTACATCCTATCTTTAAACAGCACACGATTTTTTCTTTCGTGCAAAGCAAAAGGTGATGGAAACGTTGCTTGAAAGGTTAGAAAACGCTACAAGGAAGGAAATGGCGTCCGAAATGACAGTTGTATAAATATACCGCGATTTTTCGATTTTACTTTCCGAACGACCTAATATATGGTTCTATTTTGAAAAACTAAGTTGACCTTCAAATCTTCTAATCCCCTTCACCTGAAAAATGTTATGTACACCAAATAATGGATTCCTCGAAACCAAACAAATTTTGTCCAAAACGTTTCTTCCTATCTGAAAAAATGTAGAAACTATTCAGGTGGCTTGTCTTATTTCAAAACACAGTGGTACCGAATAGGACAAATACCAAAGCAACCTATCCCGTAAGAAGTAATATAAAAATGATTAATCCGTTCTCATGTAAAAAATTATTTAAATAAAAATTAATTTTTTAAAAATACCACGGTTTTAAAACGACTAAAAAGTATAAAATAATTTTTTCTAGTCCCATACAGATTCCTAACCCCGTAGAGATAGTCCTGAAAATTTGTGATTGTGAATTTTGAATAGCTATGAAAATACTTGTAAGATTTAAAACGAAAAACGTGGGGCGCAAGATAATACATAGTAAGGAGTGTAGAGAGTAGCTGCCGCTGAGGAAACTCGCAAAACAGTTCATATCATTTGCAGTGCAATAAAATTGTTAGTGATTTAGGTGTTCATGCATCAATTATCTATTGCATGCGCCCCACGTTTTTCGTTTTAAATCTTACATGTATTTTCATAGATATTCAAAATTCACAATCGCAAATTTTCAGGACTATCTGTACGGGGTTAGGAATCTGTATGGGGCTAGAAAAAATTATTTTATACTTTTTAGTCCGTTTTTAAACGTGGCGTTTTTTAAAATTTTATTTTATACGTTTTAGTCCGTTTTAAAAACGTGGTATTTTTTAAAAATTTATTTTTATTTAAATAATTATTTTCTGCTTTTTAGCCTTATATGTGTGAAATTTTACAATCGATTTTGAACATTTTGATGAGATTATAACAGAGACATGTAGTAAATTTCAGACGGTATTGCGACGCGTCATATCGAAAACGAACGCCGTGGTAAAATGTCAAAGATAAAGATTCGACGGAGAATTTCGGTGTGACTGTTCTTTCGCTTGGTAAACAAACATTATACTATAATAATACGTAGTAACTTTGTAAACACCGCACGGAGCTCGAACGCACACTGACGCACACTGAGCTCCTTCGGTGCGAAGCGGGTCAGTGGAGTGGGGATGAGTCAGAGTGGGAACACGTAGTAGAGTGGGGACGCTGAACGCGAAGACGTACTACGTCACGCGGCGGGGGGTGCAAAGGTTCAAATTATTAATAATTTATATCTCCTGAACGCATAGGCTTTTTTAAAAAATTTTTGACACTGTGTCATAGACAGCGGATAGAAGTCACATGGTGGTATAAAAATTTGGATAGATACATTTTTGTTATTTTTATAAAGTGTAAAAGTAAAAAAAGTGTAAAGTGTAAAGTGTAAAATAGTGTTAAGAGATTAACAGAACTATGAATGTATTAATGAATTATGAAATTATTCTTTAGGAATAGCTCAATGAAATTAATCCAATAAACAATATTTATTATTCAGTTAAAATTAAACCTCACAGAACTGCCATTTGGCGCCGAGCTGGATGCCGGAGATGGACACGCTGGTCGAGACACTGTCAAGAGGCAAGAGCCATCGCGACTTCCGGTTATGGTTGACCTCTGCCCCTTCACCGGACTTTCCAGTTAGCATCCTTCAAAACAGCACCAAAATGACGATCGAGCCTCCGCGAGGCATAAAGGCGAGCAACAATATTTCATCCCCCTTAGCAATACTTTATCGAACACAAGGTCCAAAATCGAAAAAAGATACAAGATATACAGGGTGGTCCATCTAAATACGGCCACCTAAATATCTCCTCCAATTGTGGGGGTACACACAATTTTTTGTGTACTATTTGAATTGTTTGAAGGAACCATTATGTTGCAAACAATATTTTTTCCGAAGGTTATTTTTTTCGGAGTTATCAAGGTCATCGATGTTTTTTGATACATAACTACATTTTTATTTTATTGCACCATGTAACTGATAGAAAAATACATTGGGATATATATAATACCATGACCTTGAGCTTGATCTGAAGGTAAACTTTAATTTTCGAAGATCAAGGTCATTTCAAGGTCATATTATTATACATATCTGAATATATTTTTCGATCAGTAACACGATGCAATAAAAAAAATATAGTTATGTATGAAAAAACATCGAT
Source organism: Lasioglossum pauxillum (assembly GCA_933228785.1). Classification (NCBI taxonomy): domain Eukaryota; kingdom Metazoa; phylum Arthropoda; class Insecta; order Hymenoptera; family Halictidae; genus Lasioglossum; species Lasioglossum pauxillum. The sequence continues at coordinate 38,589,286 of OW121705.1, read as the reverse complement.
GACCTTGATAACTCCGAAAAAAATGACCTTCGGAAAAAATATTGTTTGCAATATAATGGTTCCTTCAAACCATTCAAATGGTACACATAATATTTTTTGTACCCCCCCAATTGGAGGAGATATTTAGGTGGACAACTTTGTAGATGACTGTCTTTCAGTTCACGTGAACGTCTTCTTTTTATTGCTTCTGTTATTAGGCGAACATGTTCCGAGCGTACCTGACCCAAGTGGTCGAGATGCAATCGTTCCTCCAATCCACTCATCCAAAAGTTCCTCAATTCAAGTGGCTGGTCTTCTCCCTGGGACTATTCCACTCGGCCCTTTTGGAAAGAAGGAAATTCGGGCCCTTGGGCTTCAATATACCGTACGAGTTCACTGACGGTGATCTAACCATATGCGTCTCGCAACTGCACATGTTCATCTTGGAGTACGACACGGTGCCGTTCAAGGTCAGTCCATTCAGTCTTCCCCGTAAAGAAAGTACAGTAAAGTCGCGATTCTTGTCAAACAGCCTTTTCTTATTATTATTATTTGTTTAACGTCGCATCGACTGCTATGGTCATTAGCGACGGGACCTACAGTTTTTGTAAGGTGGGTTCCAAACCACCTTGGGCACCACAGTTTTAAATGGCACATGGAATATTTCCAGAGGTGCCGGCGTTGGGATTGAACCCGCGACCACGGAGTCCGCAGTCGCACGCTCTACTCACTGAGCCACTGCGCGCCAGGGGCTGTCGACTCCTATATGAAAAAGTGGCAACGAATTTAGTTTCTTCTGGATTTTAGGTGTGATGGCAGCACAGTAGTGCCCCGGCGGTGGGGATATAAACTGTACCCCCACTCCACCGCACATTGCCGCGCACTGTCAACTGTCATATGTGGTACTGTTTAATTGCATTTGATTGTTTAATACGGTTGCATATGTCTTTATGTGTCTTCTGTATTCATTATTGTGTGATATTCAGTGCTATTGTTCGGCATCGACTGATCAACATCGCTGGATGCAATATTCAGCAATATTTGCATAAACTTTCTATTTCATTTTTATATGATAAATGCATAAATACTGAAGAAAATATAAGTTTGCTGATATATATTATTATGTATATATATTATTATTATTGTAAAATTTACTATGTATGTAGCATATACGTAATTTTATGAATAAATATGTTTTATTACAAATTCATTTTTCTAACAAATTCATAACCATTCATATTCAATAGCTAGCGATGAATACGATTACACGTTCATAAGAGGTTGGCTATGTGTGAGTCAGGTGTGTGTGATCACCACACACATATACGTTATAACTACTGTGCTGCCACCACACCTAAAATCATCGAGAGCAACTAAATTCGTTGCCACTTTTTAACGTAGGAGTCGACACTCCCTGCTGCGCGCCAACTTGTCAAACAGCCTGTGTTCTGCACGGACAACTATCGCATACCGACATTATTTTTTCTATGATTGCGTCTACCGCAACCAATCATCGTTTGCGAATGTACACAAACTTCTTTGTTTTTTATTATCATTTTATGGGACTTTCGCAAACCTATTTCTGGCATTTTTCTGATTAAGATAACACCAAACACGATATAATTTCAACTGTATTTAGGAGTTTAATCGACGATTAAAGTATCGGGCGCAAGGAAGAACAGCGTATGGGAAAGAAAGAGACGCGGACAGTCGCCGTCGCCCTACATTTTAACCCTTTACACTCCGAATTATTTTTCAATTTTCTTGCCAACAATTCTCTACTATTTTAAGTATTTTATTTTAAACTTACTTCAAAGGACAGTTCCATGACTGCTACTCATTTTAAACAATTTTGTTTACTAATTATATCAAATATTACTCAAACTTTGTTGTAATTAACTTCCCGATTTTATAGGGAAGTTATTGTAATTACCCCGAAAATCGAAAATCGAATTTTTAGCAGATCTTCACGTTTCATGGTCATTGGAGTCATTTTAGACTATTTTTATCAAAATGTCGGTATGTGTGTGTGTGTGTGTGTGTGTGTGTGTGTGTGTGTGTGTGTACGTATGTCCGTTTCTATGGTATCAAATTTTTCGTTAACGTTTTCAGAAAAAGTAACAACGCGATCGGAATGATGAATGATGCAATCGATGTGCCTCGCTGTAACTTAGAGCTGATTAGATTTTGGTCCATATTGGTCAAGTAGTTTTTTAGTTTTTTTCGACAGGAGTTGATTAAACATTGCAATTTATACGAAAGGCGTATCCACCGAAGAAGTAAACGTAACTAAATATGTATATTTAGACATATTTAAAAAAAAAATTTTTTTTATAAAATTAAAAAAAAAATTTTTCTTGTTTTTTTTTAATTAAAAAAAATGTTTTTTCCAATTATGCAACTAATGCTAATGTAACCGCTTACAATAATCGAAAATTATTCCAATGCAAGAGTGAGTTAATCATCGCCGAGGATACATTTTCAAAGAATATCGATGAAAGTACAAAAACATTTATATTACAATCTTTAAATAAACAATGAGTTCAAAACGAATTGTTAACTGAGATTAAATTGAAAATTAATATAAAATATATGATAATTAATAACATTGACGTTGAAGACGAATTGGTTAATGGAGCATGCGGAATATTAAAATTTATTACTTTTCAAGAAAATACTAAAATTCCGTCATATTGTGGTTAGATTTTCAATTGGCCAGGGTAGGAGTGAAAGTAAGAACTCGTTACCGTGATTACATGAAAAATGCAAATATAAATCAAAATTTAACACCAATAATAAAAAAATATCGAATCAAGTAAATATTTCGAGTGAAGGAAAATAACAAATTACACGTAGTCAATTTCCAGTGGTTCCTGCTGAAGCGATTGCGATTCATAAAAGTCAGGGACAAACATACGAGAAAGTATGTATGGATTTTAAAACATCAGAAATACGAACTTTACAAATGTTGTATGTAGCACTGAGCAGAGTTTCAAAATTGAGCGGTTTATATATTTTGAGAAAATTTAAATTAATAGTATCGAAGAAAACCAAGATCAATACTGCAAACCCGGATAATGATGAGTTGTATCGTTTGCGAAAAACTAATTAAGACAATTTATTTTGCAATATTAGTATGCTATAACAAGGAACCAAGCGAGCAATGAGCATACGATATTGGTTTAATGCGACGCCATATAGCAAACATTTTGATAAGTAGAAAACTATTGAATTTCCCTGAAAACGTATAATCTTCTCAAAACGTACACTTAATAAATAATAATAATAATATACAGCAACTAACGAATCGGGAAGTTCTTTGTGTGGCTCGTGGAGAGTCACACACAAAATGAGACATTAATAGCTGTGGGCCCTACTAGCCATGCATACCACTAACATTCTCGCAAGAGCAGTCCTGCCCGCGAGCTCGCGAAGCGAGCGAGCAACAACAACCCTACTCGCGAGCGAGCGAAGCGAGCGAGCAACAACAACCCTACTCGCGAGCGAGCGAAGCGAGCGAGCAACAATAGCCCTCTAGTTTATATTTGTTTTTAACTCCTTGCACTACTATTTATTTTGTGGTTATAGTGTTCAAAAATTCTTCATCGTTCTGAATTTCATAAAAAAAAAGAAAATTTATATTTATTGTATGCCTATGTTTTCTCCAAAAGAGAATTTTATTTCATTTTAAAGGAAATTAATAATGTACATATTTAGTAGAGTCCGTTCTGAATTTTCATCGCGAGTTTGACTCGACATTGTAGGGCGAGGGGTTAACTAAAAAATAAGACAACTAAATAAATAAAGGAAGTACCAAATACATGTAAACTGTGGTGCCCAAGGTGGTTCGGAACCCACCTTATAAAAACTGTAGGTCCCGTCGTGAAATAATTCCGAAAAGGAGTTCACAAAGCGACGTTAAATAACAAACAAAAAAAAACAAAAAATACATGTAAACATCCGTTTCACATTTACATTTCTCTTTCTCTGATGTCGAGTCACAGTCGCCAAAGTAGTGCAAAGGGTTAATGAAATTGTAAATTGTAAATTCTGTATTTGTAAAATTTGTATTTATAAATTTATTTTTAAATTTGATTTTTAAATTGAAGGTTCTGATATACACTGCCGGCCACATCAACTATGGCGGTCGAATCACGGACGACTGGGATCGTCGATGTGTCCTGACAATCCTCGAGGACTACTACAAACCGGAAGTCCTCTCGGCGGCCTACACGTACGACCAATCAGGACACTATTACCAAGTAATCATTTTCAGATCATTCGACAATTAAGCCTAACTGAACCAATTGAACCATTCAATCACGAGTAGACTGCGGATTTTACGTATTTATAACAAAAATTATTACATCGAATACAAAGCGAATGAATTTAAGGAAATTACTATGTTGTTTTCAACTTTCTAAGATAATTCTAAGAGTACATACATTTTCGTTTAACTTCGGTTTGTTGCAATTGAATTGGAAAATTTATATTTCGCATAAACATCCGCAGTCTAATCACATTGAACCATCTCTCTGAATTGCTTTTTCTTCGATCTTATATAAATAAAGAGATTTCCCGCTTCATAAAATACTTTTTCCGTTCCAGTTATCAGACACAGCGACGTTTGAAGAATACATCGAGTATATAAAAACGTTTCCTTTGAACGACGACCCGGAGATGTTCGGAATGCATGCGAACGCGGACATAAGCTGCGCCCAGGCGGAAACGTATTCATGCCTAGAGACATTGCTTGCACTTCAACCTAGACAAGTCGGAGCTGCTGCAGCCAGCACCGAAGAGGTCACCACGCAAATCGCCGAAGACATGCTCTCCGAAATGCCTGCAACCTTTGACTTGGCCGCTCTGCAGACTAAGTACTCTAAATCCTGACTCTGAAATTTCAGTTTATCTCAGAATCTAATGTAGCCATCAACTTCAAATTTATAGAACATCTAGTACCGTGCTGGGTGTTCATTTTAGCCAGAGAGAATCTTGAAACATGGATTGGGAAAGATTATACAACCCTATCAATGCGTAGACTTGTTTGCACTCTGACCTTCAATCTAGATGATGTCTATGATATCTCAATGGGGATATGGGCAGAACTTGGAAAAAGTCTTTGGCTAAGATACGTGTTACCTTCTGTGGCAAATCGCCGAAGACATGCTCTCCGAAATGCCTGCAACCTTTGACTTGGCCGCTCTGCAGACAAAGTACTCTAAATCCTGACTCTGAAATTTCAGTTTTTCTCAGAATCTACTGTAGCCATCAACTTCAAATTTATAGAACATCTAGCACCGTGCTGGGTGTTCATTTTAGCCAGAGAGAATCTTGAAACATGGATTGGGAAAGATTATACAATCCTATCAATGCGTAGACTTGTTTGCACTCTGACCTTCAATCTAGATGATGTCTATGATATCTCAATGGGGATATGGGCAGAACTTCGAAAAAGTCTTTGTCTAAGATACGTGTTACCTTCTGTGGTAAATCGCCGAAGACATGCTCTCCGAAATGCCTGCAACCTTTGACTTGACCGCTCTGCAGACTAAGTACTCTAAATCCTGACTCTGAAATTTCAGTTTTTCTCAGAATCTACTGTAGCCATCAACTTCAAATTTATAGAACATCTAGTACCGTGCTGGGTGATCATTTTAGCCAGAGAGAATCTTGAAACATGGATTGGGAAAGATTATGCAATCCTATCAATGCGTAGAGTTGTTTGCACTCTGACCTTCAATCTAGATGATATCTATGATATCTCAATGGGGATATGGGCAGAACTTCGAAAAAGTCTTTGGCTAAAATACGTGTTACCTTCTGTGTTAAATCGCCGAAGACATGCTCTCCGAAATGCCTGCAACCTTTGACTTGGCCGCTCTGCAGACTAAGTACTCTAAATCCTGACTCTGAAATTTCAGTTTTTCTCAGAATCTACTGTAGCCATCAACTTCAAATTTATAGAACATCTAGCACCGTGCTGGGTGTTCATTTTAGCCAGAGAGAATCTTAAAACATGGATTGGGAAAGATTATACAATCCTATCAATGCGTAGAGTTGTTTGCACTTTGATCTCCAATCTAGATGATATCTATGATATCTCAATGGTGATATGGGCAGAACTTCGAAAAAGTCTTCGGCTAAAATACGTGTTACCTTCTGTGGTAAAAGTGGTGAATGCTTTGCAATCGAATTAGTTGCCACGCACTGCACAAAATAATGATTCCAGGTACCCTGTATTATACGAGGAGTCCTTCAATACGGTGTTGCTGCAGGAAGCGATACGGTACAATGGATTATTGGTGGTGGTGAAAACATCGTTGCAGGACCTCCTGAAAGCTTTGAAGGGGCTGGTGGTGATGTCCGAGCTGCTCGAGACTGTAGCCAATAGCTTGTACAACAACAGAATACCGAAAGTTTGGCAGGACAAAGGCTATCCGTCGTTGAAGCCGCTTGGTGAGATTTGGTTTTCAATCAAATCGAAAAACCTATAAATGTATAAAGATCCGCAGTCTAGTAGTAACTTTACCAACCAATTATATTAATCAACTGGAAACTTCGTTATATTTTGCGATTGACTTGGAAGTTGTAAAAATCAGACGAACAACATCTACAAGATTTGATTGAATTAGATTGACGCGATTAGATTATGTTACTCGACATGATTGATCGGTTCTCGATTGAAAATGTCTGGAAAATCCCGGGCTGTACGTCCAAGATTTTTACAAAACCAATAGGTTTTCAATTGTCTAATTAATGTTTAATTGTATAATTTGGAATTGCAGGTGCCTGGTTCCTCGATCTGAAAGATCGAATCGCATTTTTGAGGTCATGGGAGGCAAATGGCATACCTGCGGCATTCTGGATCTCCGGGTTCTATTTCCCGCAGGCTTTCCTGACTGGCACGTTGCAGAACTACGCGAGGAAACACGTTGTTTCCATTGACACCATTGATTTTAGCTTTCAAGTACGCCCTGACAGGAAATTACTTTCCAAACTATGTATGTTTCGAATCACGTGGGAAACAGACTACATACTGTGTATTAGCAATTTGCATATTAACTGCAAAGTTCGAAACAACCCGATCCTTAGGGTCATACATTTTGATTGCTGGCTTGTTTAAAAAATGCGCTTGTATTTATATCAGCTGTATATCTATTTCCTAGAATGTTTTTCGATATTTTTGTAGCGGAGCGTTAAATATTGTACATTGAACTTTGACTTTGACCTTACATGCATTTGTACCTTCAATATTGAGCCTTGAACCTTGATGAGTGAACTGAATATTATTAATTGATCTAAAGTGAACTAAATATTATTAATTGTGTTGAAAATACAGGGTCTGTCCGGAAAATAATGCAACCACATTTTAAACAAAAAATCTATTGAACATATGAGTACAAACCTTTAAAATTCTTCAAAGTAGGACCCTTGAGCGTCGACACATTTTTTCCAGCGCGATTTCCATGCTTCGTATGATCCCTGGAAGGCGTTATATGGAACCTCTCACAGCACTCTCGTCGCAGCCTCGTCGAGCACTTCCAACCAGAACTTTCCCCTAGACTACGAGGAAAACAGTAAACGGTAGTTCTTAGTTGGAAGTGCTCAACAAACTCAAACAAAGGGTCAACATCATTCTTGTTTCCAATAATTAAAAATGTGCTAAAAGGATGCCATTTTGAAAGCGTGGAACTCGTCAAAGAGGCTGCGGCGAGGATACTACGAAAGGTTCCAGGGAACGCCTTACAGGGAGAAAAAGCCTTTCTTTTATCCAAATAGAGTGTTTGATTTTTTTTGGTTCCCAATGCCAAAAGAATCGCCAAACGGGCTTTTTCTTTACATGACATTTTGACTTCTTGGTGTCTTAATTTCAACTGTTATAAAATTTCGTCATTCAATACTGTCAGTCTGACTGATAGGTGTATGTAGGGTCCTTCGTGATTGAAGCAGATTGAAGTTAGGATCAGTCAGGATTGACAGTCTGATTGTTCAATCAGACTGTCATTCCGGATTGACCGTGTAGAAGCCGCTATATGTTCAATAGATTTTTTTAAAAATGTGGTTGCATTACTTTCCCGACAGGCACACAAGTTCTAGACTAAACACACTTCAATGTATCAGCGAAATATAACTTCCATGGTGTTCGAGGTATCAAGACTAAATGTTACAGGTACTGAGCACCATGCCAACCCAGAGGCCAAAAGATGGCTGTGCGATCTACGGTCTGTTCCTTGAAGGATGTCGTTGGAACGTAAACCACCTGGACGAGTCCCTTCCCAAGGAGTTATACACCGGTATCCTGTACCTCTATTGAATATTTCACGAACACGATGGGATCGCTTTTTTTTATTAGCTCGCTTTCTTGTTTGTTTGTCTGTTCTGTGGCAAATTTTGCAATTGATTTTAAACTAACTTCCTGATGAGCTAGAGACTTGAAATCGGTTACATGGCTCAGAACTGGATGACAATGCATTATTCAAAACAAAATTTTTAAAAAAGTCTATTGTTTATTTGTTCGCAGATATGCCTCCAATTCTATTGTTGCCCGAGGTGGACCATCGAGAGCCTCCAAGGATCTACAGCTGTCCTGTTTACAAAACCATTCAGAGGGCAGGGACTTTAAGCACAACAGGACACTCGACCAATTTCGTCCTACCTATGGAAATACCCAGCAGAAAACCGCAGGCTCATTGGATCAAACGAGGAGTTGCCATGATCTGTGCTCTAGATTATTAACTATAGTCAATGTCGTAATTCGTTTTTAAAGAATTGTCAGATTCCCGGGAAAACTTCTACCATTTTCTATATAAATATGCACTGTGTTTTCATTTTATCACAAAACTATCTTAGAATGTTCATTTCGTCGACATGAATTATGTTTTTATATTTTTATTTTACCGCTTTTATTCTTCAGTAGAAAAGTTAGAAGAACTATGATTGATAAATATTGGTAGAAGCTTCTCTGTGAGCACCTGATAAATGGAGTACTATGTTTACAAGGATTATGGATTAAGTTAATTTGAAGTTTAAATAAAAGATATGAGGATTGTTAATTGATAATTATTTATTGGTAGTTCCACACTTTCCGGAGCTCGAGAAATCAATTTATGGACAGAATCATTTTAGTCGAAATCATATTAGTGATTTCAAAGTTTAATTGGTAATCAGTTTATCCCACCTGTTAAATATCTATGATATTAATTATATATATATATAATTTCAAACGCATCTCTCTTGAGGATGATCCAAATCCGGATCGAAACGTTGAGAATTTAAATATTGCAAAATTGCTTAGTTTTTATTATTAATCGAAACCGTGCGCCGTGAGCATTTTTCAGTTTATTAGTCGAAACTGTTCAGTACGATTTGTTTGTAAAATTGCATCGGTACAAGAAATTGAGAAAATGTGCTCCGTCGTTGTCTCCGGAGCTACTTTATGTATCATTTTCGTACATCTTTGGATCCTTCCTTTTGAGTCTCTTGTATTCCTTTTTGCTCCATGACATGACCCATGCTCCCGCCAATATAGCTACAATGAAATATACAGGGTGAGTCAGAAGAAACAGAACACCTGAATATCTTTGTTGGATTTAAAGATACAAAATTTGGCGACATGGAAATTTGAATGGTATCGAAGAACGCGCATCGTCATTATATTGTTATTCTTTTTTGTGTCTTTTTTCAGTATGTTTTGCCGTACAATTTTCGGTACAAATTGACATAATATGTTGAAATATGTTATTAAGGTCATTGGAGCTGGATCCCCTTCTATCAACATTTACCAAATTATCTATCAGACGACATCTGGCAATATTTCAAACAATGTTCCTTTCATTTTTTAAATTCTCGAGACATTTATCATAAACATGTTGTCAACGTTATTTCACAAGACTAAATGTAACAATTGTATTTCTTTTCATTTCCAAGGCATTCTCGAGACGTAAATCAAATTATTCACAATTTCTCGTCAAAAATATCGAGAAATCAGGAATAGGGAGCACTTGAAGTCACAATACCTGGAGACGCATTCGCAGCACATTGCGCAACCATCTTGATCATACTTGGCATGGTCTGCGACAGGAAATGTTTCCAGTATTTTTGTTCGAAACCGGTCAGAGTGTAAAACACAATCCCGCGTATTCGAACTGGCATAGTCCCGAATTTAATCGCCATAATGCACGGTTTCTCAAATTGCCATTGACAGTTTAGAAACGGTTCAGGAAACAAAGGAAAGTTTAAAGAGTTTGTTCTATTGTTCCTATTCTAGATAGAGGGAACACATTCCAAAATTGATTAGAAGAACCCCCTTAACCCTTCCGATCCGAAGGGTCTATCGTGTGCGTACGAACGACGTACGATGTACGTCCTGATACAACATTTCATCTTTTTCATCTTTTTATGATTCTACGATACATATTCTAAGTAAAAACGGTATTAATTAATATCTTACTCAATCATTTTTGGATTTTTACTTACAAATCTTTATTTTATTCATAAACATAAAGATATGAAATCAATTCGCGAAAACAGAGCTTCGTAACCGTGTGAGGGGACAGACGGCGTACCTTCGTCGGATCGGAAGGGTTAAAGGGGGTAGATTATGATTTCTCCTAGATAAAAGATCGATCTAGACCGCTGGAATTTTTAGCGATGTGGAATTTCAGATCACTGTAAGTTCCACGTTATCCCCGCGCAGGTCGCGCCCCACTATGGTCTGGAAACCCGTTTTTCGTGGCCAAAAGTATTTTAGCGTTATTTAAAGTTGAAGGTTATAGTATGCTAGGTCATTGAATTCGTTTCGACACCAGCAATAATATTATAAAGTCAGAAATATATAGTAACATTTAAAAAATTGACGTGATTCCCATTTTTATAAACAAAAGAATTTTTTAAAATTTTGTGTATTGAAATCTATAGATATGTAAATACTGATCAACTTTTGTTGGAAACATTTTTTTGGCAGATCGTAGGAAATGTCTTAAAAATCGTGTTAACAATACTATTCTGCCGCAAGAATAACATAAGTAATAATACTAGCACAAATAAGATAAATAAACTATAAATGTACATAAACTATAAAAATATATAAAATATAAATACGAATGATATAAACAATAAATATACATCCATATACATTTAGGGTTGACCTTATTTTTTGATCAAAAAATTGTTTCCCTCTCACCCCTCAGAATTGTGCCGTTTTTGTAAAACCGTTCTCAAAGTTTGTCAAGAAGCTGCAAGCGAACGCGTTCGGAGCGCCTGAAAATCCCGGTTACTATTTATTAAAAATGTTGTACAACTAAAACGGGCAGAAACGGGTAAATGAAACTTTATACACTATATTCAGAAATGTCTATAATTTCATATGCAGAAGATTCCATTTATGCCGATTTGTGCAGTTTTTGTAAAACCGTTCTCAAAGTTTGTCATGCAGCAGCAAGCGAACGCGTTCGGAGCGCCTGAAAATCCCGGTTACTATTTATTAAAAATGTTGTACAACTAAAACGGGCAAATGAAACTTTATACACTATATTCAGAAATGTCTACGATTTCATATTCAAAAGGTTCCATTTATGCCGATTTGTGCCGTTTTTTTAAAACCTTTCTTAAAGTTTATATTGTTTAAACTTGTCACTATTTGTTTATGGATAAAAAGATGCTAACAACAGTATTACACACCTAAAATATACCTGCTGACACATACGAAATTATCATTTAAACTTGTATTTTGATAGCCTATGATGACTATTTTAAAAGTTTTGTTTAATCTGAATTTTACGAAGTTTGTCTTCAAAACGTTATATCTCAGCAATGAATAATCGGAAATGAATAATAATTTGGATTTGGAAGTTTTGGATGGTTCTTACTCTGTTCCAAAAAAATTATTTGAAAATATTTATCTTGAAAAATTGACTTTTGGCCACGAAAAACGGGTTTCCAGACCATAGTGCGCCCGGTTACCCGTCCCGCTGAATATACAGGGGCTGGCAGTCTTCAATAGTATCTCGTCGATGACGTGACTATCTTTGTATAATGGCCACTTCTGTACCTTCAGAAAGAGTTCTTTCAAAAGCAGGAAATATCATGGATGAAAAAAGAAATAGGATAAAACCAAGTATTGTAAATGAAATATTATTCTTAAATAGTTACGAATTTAATAAAGAAAGTGCTTAAAACCTACTACATATGCAGTTTTGATTTCCAAGATTCGAGTACTACTTGTGAAAGTTTCGATTACTTTCAACATCGAAGTACTTATAAGTATCTTTTCAAAACTTGTTTGTACTCATTCCGAGGTTCGATAACTACTTGTATACAATGAATACTTTTCAAGTATAATCATTGAAACTTTTATTGCTTTTAGGTAGTAATCGAAACCCATGAAATGAAACTTGGTTATTGAACTTGACTCGGATTCGTGAGTATATATCGAACTTGATCCCTTCCCTACTCTGTGCCCCCCGGGGGCCTTCTTGTCAGCTCTCAATAGTAGCTGTGTCGCAGCTTTATGAAAATAGGTACATGCGCAGCTTCGATGCGATACTTCTGTATGCTTCCAAATACATAATGCGAATTACGCCTCGTAAACGTAAAAATAGAATTTTTAGGGAAATTGCAGCCTATATTGATCTTTTATCTAGCGCCTTTGAGTACTGAAAACCCCCATCTTTGCATTATCGGGAAATGAGAAGGCGCATCCCGCACCCTTGCAATCCTGGAAACAAGTCTACCCCCTTAAGGATGTGCTGGAGGTACAATGGGAGACAAAAGTACAAGAAATTCGAAATCGACCAATATATTGGCAATGAAAGCCATTCATGAGTATATTTTGCATGAAACTTTTGCGAATACTGTACCCTCTGTAACTATATTCAGTAGTCTACACTTGTCGCGTTTCCATGCTAGTAAGAGACAACGCGATAAATTTGACGTTTTGTAACAGTTTATAATTTTTTGCTCTGTAACTGTTTAGTGAATCCTAATAAATTTTGAACATAATAAATTATATAATTTTTACTACATATAAAAAAAAACTGAAGTTTCTAGTTGCGTTTTTTCAAGGTCTAAATAGAGTTTGAAGTGGAATTTTATGAATTCTCCATAAGAAGACATGTTAAAACGTGCAAACTTTAAGTTGCTATAATTCTTAAACGGTGCAGTGAATCGAAACCAAACTTTGGTAACTGCATTAATTTAGTAAGAATTATATCTTGCCAAATTTTCGAAAATTTTGTTGCGTTTTTATGTACCTCCAGAACACCCTTAAAACCGAGACAATTTTGACTGAGATATCGTTCCGATTTTTCTATCGCATTACATGGCTATACTACGGTCTCTTTTTGTACATGTGGGTATTACACGAGTTCTATTCTTGACACGAATTATAAACGCCCGGCCCCTCGAGTGTGTCGAAAATGGGCACCGCTTTATTATGCTACCAAAGTTTCATTTACGCTCGCTCGATTCGTCATGTGTCATTTGAAGCTAAAATACAGTTATGAATAAATTGTGGATATTTATGTACATATTCACATACCAATTTGCAGATACTAAGAGAAAACGTTGTAAAAATCAATAAAATATTTTTCAAATGTATTCTAAACATTTATAACAAGAATGTTGACTGGCTCAGAGAGACTGACAACGCTGTAATTGTAACCCCCTCAGACACACACCTTCTGTGTTGCACTAACTGATCGTTTCATTTTGGGTAGAGACCGCTGTCATACCACCGACGAGATACTGCAATATTAAAGACTGCCAGCCCCTGTGTTATTCAGCGACACAGAGGCACAGGTGGGCACGGGGATAACGTGGAACTACCAGTGAGCTGAAATAACGACATCACTAAAATATCCGCCACCGACGAGATACTAGTCGGTGGATCCGCGCTCTCTACCTAAATAGGACCAGAGAATATATGAGAGTGTTCACGCCCGGAGTGAACCAAATTAAATAATTGTGTTTTGTCCTGGGGGAAGCTGACATTGGAAAATGTTATGGAAGGGAATAGGTGTGAAATAATCATAGACATTAATTTACAAGAACTTTACTGAATATGGGTTCTTCGGGGAAATTTTAGAATGTATTCTACCGTAGGAATTTTTGGACGTTTGAGAGCCCAAATTAAAGGCGGAGAATAGCATCTTTGCGATGGAAGCATTTACAGTAGCGGACAAAAGTTTAAGACCGCTCTAAAGAAGACGATAACTTTTTTAATATTGTACTATACGATTTCAACTTTTTTTGGGAAGCTAGAGCAATTAGTTTACTAAAGGATGTGAAAAGAAATTTTTTCAAAAATTGCAATTGATCGGAATTGTTGAAAAAATACTAAAAGTTGAATTTTTAACTTTTTTATGTGGGCCTATATTGAAAATTTAAAAAATAAGTTTTGTAGATCTGTGTCAATTAAACATATTCTGACAATTTCGTCAAAATCGGTCGACGTTGCAACGAGCTACAAACGTTTAAAGATGGTAAAAATTGCAGGTTTTCAAGATTTTCGGCAATAAATCGTGAATAAATCTACAAAACTTATTTTTTAAATTTTCAATATAGGCCCACATAAAAAAGTTAAAAATTCAACTTTTAGTATTTTTTCAACAATTCCGATCAATTGCAATTTTTGAAAAAATTTCTTTTCACATCCTTTAGTAAACTAATTGCTCTAGCTTCCCAAAAAAAAGTTCAAATCGTGTAGTACAATATTAAAAAAGTTATCGTCTTCTTTAGAGCGGTCTTAAACTTTTGTCCGCTACTGTATATTTAAAAGAAAGTTCGAGATCATGGAGAATCGATAAAACTCGACTGTCAACGTTGTCTAGGTTTTAATGGACTACCTCGAATCAACTTTAAAAATGTATTAAAAAATAAATGTAATTAAATCAGATGATCTTTTTTACAGTTACTTCCGATCCGATTGATTAGTTTAGAAAGTATCTATTAGAATGTGATCATATCACTGTACGAACCGTACTATATCGAATTCTTAAAGAAAAACTACACACAGAACACACACACATTTACATTAACGTACAGCTTACGACTTACGAGATTCATACTCATCCTTGAACAATTTTGTGCAAAAATTACAACACTTTATTTATCGGCTACGATAAACTGCTAATCCCTGAGTCTTATTCGAGACAGCCATACTTTTATCAGTTTAAATATCTCTATATGTATAAGAAAAAATGTCGGCCGCACTTAATCTACGAGAAATACTCGATGTACATACATTTATTTTACAAATAAATAAAGATCTACGTCGTTTGTGTACAAACAGCGGCACACAATTGCACTGCGAATTATTGTTTAAGTCGTTTGACCATCCAGTTCAACAAATGCTGACATTCGTAATCGCGGATCCAGTTGTTATAGCTATGTAATAAATTACTCGATCAATTACGCTAATTTCACTCGATGGGTATCGTCCATGGGTGATCCGGTATGACACCGTACTGTATGTCCAATAAATGTTTCAGGAACTTCTGGAAAACAGGTTCTTCCTGTTCCAAAGTTGGTATGTGCAAAGGACGGCCAACAAATTCGATGTACGACACTGGACTGACTACGCATGCTGTTCCTGCTCCGAATAGCTCCAACAACTGCAATCAAATTCATTAACGATTACTAACATTGCATATTGTAATCGTTTGTAATTATTAGACTGAGGATTTTACGCAATTATGGCAAAAATGGGTAGGTACAATTTAAAATAGAATAAAGATTAAGAGAACTTAGAAACACGAATTTATTATTTTCAACATATTAAAATTATCAAAGGATGAAAGAATTTTTTACGTGACACTTCCTTCTTAAAATTGATGCATACAATTTTTATTTACCATAAAGATCCGCAGTCTAGTAATTACACTGTCCAACAAATTTCAACTTTTTTATGTTCCCTAATTACTGTTGGGTCCTTCTTATATTTTTTTGCGCTGATTCCGAATCTTTTTTTAATTTGTTTCCTATACGCACAGTTTTTGAGGAACATGGCTTTGAAAAAAAAATTTTTCAACTTTAAACAAATATTGTGATGTTATTATAAAAGATATTGAATTGTTCTTTGCAGCAAAAGATTCTGTAGACTTTCCCGAATACAGTGATATCCAATATTAATGCATTACGATTGTCTAAACATGTTTAAACAATGATTAAAGGCGGAGAGACGCCACTTTCGCACCAATTTTTGAGGATATTTTTCAATTTATTTTAAAAAATAAGGGTCCAGCGGAAAATCGAACTATACCACTCGATAGAGCAGACTTTTATCTTGAGGAACCTCCCTTTCAAGTTTGGAATGTTGACGTTTTTTTCGAACCAGAAAGCAAAATGTCTTCGCCTGACATGAGTTGCCGCCAGTGGCGCTCGCCATTAGAACGGACATTCGCCGAGCCGTATCCCGTGGAATATTTTGCTTTCTGGTTCGAAAAAATCGTCGACGTTCCAAACTTGAAAGGGTGGTTTCTCAAGATAAAAGTCTGCTCTATCGCGTGGTGTAGTTCGATTTTCCGCTGGACCATTATTTTTTGAGATAAATTGAAAAATATCCTCAAAAATTGGTGCAAAAGTGGTGTCTCTCCGTCTTTAATCATTGTTTAAACATGTTTAGACAATCGTAATGTATTAATATTGGATATCACTGTATTCGGGAAAGTCTACAGAATCTTTTACTATAAAGAACAATTCAATATTTTTTATAATAACACCACAATATTTGTTTAAAGTTGAAAAATATGTTTTTTTTCAAAGTCATGTTTCTCAAAAACTGTGCGTATAGGGAAAAAAATTAACAACAGATTCGGAATCAGCGCGAAAATCTTTATAAGAACTACCCAACAGTAGTTGTGGAACAAATTTGGTGTTGGACAGTGTTATACAAGACGATTTAATCTTTTAATATATTCGAAATATTTATAAGTATCCTCGAGAACTCCAAACATATTTGAATTGGCCGATTAAATAAAAACCATCCTGCATAATCACATGCAATTAGCAGACTGCGGATCTTCATACAATATAAAAATTATCTGCACTCATTGCAAGAAACAAATGCCGTATAGAAGACTTTTTCTGGCTTGAAATCGTCTTAATGAGTTGGAAATAATATAATAATTCGTTAAAATGATTATAAAGAGGGAATAAAATGTGTATAAAAATCTATGCAATAATAGAGCAAAAGTATACAAAGGAAATATATTATACATATGTAGAAATAAAAATCTGCAGCCTAGTAATTAGCAGGGGTGTGCGTGAACCCGAAATATCGGATCAGGTCGGGAACACGACATTTTTTCGTGATCGGGACGGGCACCCGAAAATTTCGAGATTGTCGAATTTAAGAAATTATTCTCGATCGTACATTTTTCAAATAAATTTGGGGTTATGTTCGCTAATTATACACTAAATAGCAATTTTGTAGACATTTATCAAACGTTCGATTCGGATTTGAATCATTACGACCTGAGACACGTTTGCTATAGAATGTTTTCTTTTTCTCTTATAGAAAACATTCTATAGTGTCTCAGGACGTAATGATTCAAATCCGAATCGAACGTTTGATAAATGTCTACAAAATTGCTATTTTGTGTATAATTTGATCGAACCGGTGCGCCGCGAACATAACCCCAAATTTATTGTTGAATTTATTGGAATTCCCGAAAAAGTAGGAATTCTCGAATTTATCGGGATTCCCGAAAGAGTCGGGATTTCCGAAAATTCCGAGAACCCAGTAATCATTTATATTCGTTTTAATGAATACATTCATGGTTACGGATTTTTTATTCCAGATGTTTTCGAAATTGAAAGAATGTTGTCCATCACGAGTTCATTTCAAGAGTGTCTTATGTCATATTCTCGAAATGTTCGAGAACCCGATTCCTTCGGGAATCTCGAAATTCCCGACCATCGGGTTCCCGATATTTCGGGTTCTCGCACACCCCTAGTAATTAGCAAACAATCTTACCCTGTTCTCCGACAGCAACTGGCAAACTTCGTTCATGCCGAATTTTCGTTCTGTAACTTTGAACTGATTCCATTCCCTAGCTAATGCTAGAATCGAGTACCTTGTAACCCCAGGGAGAATTAGGCCGCTCGACAAGGGTGGCGTTACTAATTCCTTCTCTGAAAATAATTCCCTCAATGAAATAATGTCGACTAAGATTAATTAACACTAGAATTGTCGAGCATTGAAAGCGACATTTTATGTTTCCTATTAAAAATACATCCGAGTGAACATTTAGCTTACCACCATCTTCGTTGATGTAGAACATGAAAACGTTCATTGTTCCAGCTTCGGTGACTTCGTTGTCCTCTCCGTAAAGCCACAATACTTGCTGCAATCCTCTTCTGACTGCCTCCCTTTGCACATGGATCGTTGGACCATAATTGCTACCTACTTTGTAACTGCCACAACCTCCTGGCCATGCTCTAGTGTACTGTGGATCTGCTAGTAAAGAGACACCAACTTTGTCACCGGTTTTCTTAAAATAGGCGCCCACGGGTGATAAAATAACGTACAGTAATGCTGACTCTGAGGATGCCACTCCCAGCGTTGGCTGCACAAGAAAAAGAAACAACTAATTATTATACATACCAACAAAAACAATTTAGATTTATTTCCCTATATCTATTTCGTACAGGGTGTATAAAAAGAAATGGTCATCCGTTGTAGGGGCGAATCTACACCTCTGCTAGACATTTGTAAGAGAAACTTGCCGCAAAATTGTTTATAACATAGAAAATTGTTGGTAAAGTTGTTTTGTACGTCAACACGTTCCACTCATCCCGAAGAGAAAAAGTTTGAAAGAAGCCACATGTCGCAAACAAATAGTTATTGAGATATAAGCTGTTAAAGTTCCTGCAAAATTTGATTGTGTGGAGTTATACGTATAGACAAAAGTCCATCTAAACGTGTCGATGAAAATTGAAGGATTTTCGTAATTTCCAGTGTCGAAAATTGTCAATTTTGCGCCGCCTCCGAAAAGATTGTATTGTATTTAAGTTCGTGTGTATTCACATAAATTAAATGGAAATTATTTCATACTTTTTAATGCATTTTTTCGAAGTCGGTTTAATTTTTTTGACCTAGAATGATTCTATACACTCTCCGAAACAAAACGGTATATCTTTTATATATCTTAAATCTATATTATAAACATTTAGATATTTTTAAACCATCGAAAAATTTGCTGGACATTTTCGCCATAAACGAACGAACGTCTAAGTCTAAGAATAAGTCTGACCATTTATTATTTTACCGAAACGACACATGACACATGACCCGATACAATCTATTCTCGTTCACCGTCGAGCGCGCAACGTAACATAATAAATTGCATTCGAATTGTTTAGAACTGTTTCGTTCTGAGCCAATCGTTGGCCAGCTTTCATCAGCGGTTTTCTGTTTGTCGGTTTTTATCTAGCGCGGTTTGCTGCAACACTTCTGCATCAATCATAATGTAAGGAGAGAAGCTCCTCGGGATCTGTAGAGCCCATATCTTTTGGCCCTGCCCCAACAAAACATCACACGTCCCCGTTTATCGGGGTTATTATCGTGGCTTGTATTGGGAAACCACAACTGATTACTTTCCTGTTTCTGTTTTAATGACATCTGTGACATAAGTGACACGATTATATGCTTTGCTATCGTTCCGTACGATTACAATTAAACAGAATAGAATAAATACGTGACGTATACCAACTGATATCGGACTCGCGACCTTTGTTCCGAATTCATTCCGAATATTATCCCGAGTTGAAGAAAGTTTCGCTACTTACGTCTATACCTATGAGAGTCGGTCGTATGTACAGACTAGAGGCCGTGGAATGAGGAACCCATTCTTGGTCTATACTAATCAATCGGCAGCAACACTTGATCAGCTCTTCGCTGAGAAACGTCGGCAGCCCAGTTCTCATCGCTGAACTGTTCATTCTATCCATGTTCAAATCCGGCCTGAACAACCTAATCTTCCCGTCCACTCCTCTGTAAGCTTTCAAACCCTCGAACAACTGAAACAACACGCATTCGTTTCACTTAGGTCCATCAAATTTCATACTAAACATCCTAATCGTCGGGTGAACTTTCAGAATGTTAGGCTCGATGAGGTTCAAATTCAGCGAAACTCTTTTATTCTTTATTATTTTTATACGACACTTTCAGCAACATATTCGTGACATTTTTCTGATTAACAGACAAACAAACAAGAAAGCGAGCTAATAAAAACGTGGTAAAAAATACAGAACATATATAAATATAAATATAAATACATAAATATAGAAGATTGTGGCTGCCGTGAAGAGATTTCAATCTTGAACTAAACTTTTTGTTGTTCACAGAGACGTTCAAAGTTCGAAAAGTTAATTAGCTACAGTATTAGATTAAATATTGACTGATTTGTACAATGAATTGTGTTGTGTATGGATCATTTTAGATTGAACTGTTTAAAACTCTTCGCGCTGCACGTGCCATTTTTCTCGTTGGCAAGACGCCATCTTTACGGCGCACAGTGGAACCTTTCGTCCAAATCGGAGACAAAATCAAAGAACTTTCAATAGAAATGAGGTAGAGCGATGAAATTTTTTTTAAATTAAAGCTGAAACTTGGCAGAATATGGTAAAATAGGAAGATTATGGTACGAACGTTTTATAACCTTGAGAAAATTCGTTAAACAATTCGTTCACAAAAATCGATTTCTTGAAAATCGTGAGGTCGTAGATAAATTTTGAGACCAGATTTAAAATCAGCGTGAAAAAACCTACAGGAAATGATGTGCAGCGTGTTAAAAAAAAATTTTTTCCGCCCGTGTTACTGAAAAAACCGCAATTTTCTTGAAATTGTGAGAGTTTAACGAATTTTCTCAAGTTTATAAAACGTTCGTACCACAATCTCCCTATTTTTTCCTTATTTTGACAAGTTTCAGCTATAATTTTTAAAAAATTTCATCGCTCTACATCATTTCTATCGAAAGTTCTTTGATTTTGCCTCCGATTTGGACGAAAGGTTCAATTTATTACATTAATTCGCTTTGTACGCGAACGTAATTAACAGATTCAACTCGATCTCGTAGTAAAAATTCTATTCCATTCCTCTGTGCTTCTTTAAACCCAAAAACAGATTTGCAGCCAATTGTGTGACGACAAAGAGTCTTTCAATTTAAAAGAAAGTTCGAATAATTTAGCTGGGATCGACGATCTAATTAATAGACTACGGATCTTTATGAGTTTATAGCAAAATTGAGTATATGGAATTCAAAATTGTTGAAGAATTTTTCAAATTGAAGATGTCAATATATAATTTCTCTACTAAAATCATTACAGGGAGAAATAATATACAATCTAGCTTCTATTTCTTAGAATCGATGCAGACAATTTTTATTTTACATAAAGATCCGCAGTCTACTAATTAACGCTCGGACAACGGACGATTTTTATAGCTATTGGCAATGCTTAGGAGCGTTCACAGCTCTTATTAATAATTTTCAAAATTTTACTTTTGACGATATCTCGTGTAGGCACATTAGTCTTTCCGGTATCCTGAATGAAACAGCTGTTAAGTTAGTGTAATTGCCACAAATCGAGTAGTTAAATAACAATTTCGATGTTCCTGGTGAAAATGACTCCGGCACAGCACTCGGAGGGCTAATAAACTAATTCGCACGTACCTCTATCGCGTAATGCAGCACTTTCGAAGCTGGATGGAGGACTAGATTTTCAAGAGGCGTGATCTCCGGCACCTGCCATCCACCTAACGCCTCATGGTAGAATATCTTCAGCATATGGTCCGTGAAATATTTGCCAAATGCCAAAGCACTAACATCAGGTTTCGGCTGTAATTGTTGCGGTCCTGCAAGACGGACCGATAAATCCGCATACTACAAATGCAAGAATAGAAAATGCTTAACAGTAGGTGCGCCCAGAAAGATTTACGAATAAGTCCTCTCAAAAATAACGTACCTTGAAGGAACGTTCAGGCTGTATCACTTGTTTGTCCCTGATTTGCAAGTGCGAGCTGCATTTCACGTTCGATTGGAATTGGTTCAACAAGTTCCCACAGGACAGAATCTGCGAAAAATTATATGCGTCGACTCGTGATTTTTTTCTGTGACCACATAAATAAAAGTTATCTGTTGATTGGAATACACGTGGCACGCAATCGATGATGCAAAGATGGTAACACTTGCATAATCATTCTGTTGCATCATTCGTTTCGAGCTTACAAAGCGCCGCGGATTTTCGACCGAATTTGAAACTTTGGAAATTTATCCTGAATTCATCGCGATAGCTGAGCAAGCGTATCTTGTGTAGATCAATTCGGTAGACTCTCCTACACGTAATAGTATTTTTTTCTTTTTATTAACATAAACTTTTTTAAATTTATTTTCAAAATTCAGGCAAACTGTACCACGCGAAAGAGCAGATCTTTTACTCTCAGAAATGTTCTCATTTCGTTTTCGATCGACACAATTCTTCCGTTCAAACAAAAATTTCAAGTTCAACTTCTTGTACATGAAATAAATAAATTCTGAAAATCCAGGACCGAAGGGAGAAAACATCTTTCGTTGTTTCTCGGAGCGCAGATTGAAACGAGACGGTGTTACTATTATTATTAGGGTTCGTAGCGAAACAGAATGTTTATCCATTTAGCAACAAAGTGACATTTCTGTTAGATGAAACGTCAAGTTTTCAAGTCATGCAAGTAAGCGAAGATAACGGGACAAGTGTTCTACTGTAGTTCTATCATTAATTACCGATTAAGATAGCTTGCTTACGGAAGCAAAGATAACATTAGGTCAATGAAATTATGCGTGACAGGGAATAAAAAAAAACGGAAAAATAGAAAACTCTCTTCTCCCTGCCCCTTCTTCTGCCCCTTCTTTTGCCGGCGCGGCGTTTTAATTATCGACAGTGAACAAAACGAAGTTCGAGCACGTGGCTTTGGCTGCTCTTCTGATCTCATGCTGGAAATTTTTCAAAGTCAACGCGATTTTTCTTGATCTTCAATGTGGAAAATAATTTGCCAATATTCAATTTTCTTACTCCACGTTTTTAACCGTAAAAGATTGCATAAATTTATCCTTATCGACTAGCAATAATCACAGCATAGTTTAAAATTATACAAAATAGAGACAAGTCACATTATTGTATTATTTTAATCTTCCAATATTCTACGCCTTTCGGAATTTTTTCTGCTTCGACCGCAAAAGTTATGCCGAATACAACAGTATATTTCTTACAATATTAAGAATATTAAAACATTTTTAAACAACGCTCGAAGCTCCTAGCTGATGAGAAACCCTTTGCTGATTTGACGAGCGGCGCGATCGAGAATGGAGCGCGTAAATAAGAATATTGCATCATTGCAGAGAAAGAGAGAGAGAGAAAGAGCCGAGATAATTGTCCAAGTTCTACGAAAACCTAAATTACGTAAAGACGAAACCTTACTTTCTGTTCTTTCAGACTGCCGTAGCAATCTTTCAGAATTTTTATCTCAAAAAGAGTAAGATCTAATTCGGAAATTTTTTTTCCGTTCAAAAAAGTACATTTTAAAGAATACCTCATAAAATTTTCAATCAAAAAAATTGATCGCTTAGAAAGTTATAGCGAACTTCTCGAGAAATTGCTTTGAAACAAGATGGCGGACATTCTAAGGTGCGGTTGTAATTTTCAATAACAAAATCGAACACGAACGATTTTCTGAACACAGTCTCGCAATTTTCGACGTAAAAATTCCTAAAAATCACACAGATTGTAACTAATGGAGTCAAAGATTCCGTTAATTGTTAGATCACTATGTTTCGTGTAATTGCAGAGTTTAACCAGATTCAAAGTGAATGGGACTTACCTGACGCCGTATGTGCACCATGTTGAACAACGATCGGCCGACTATTTACTAATTATCGGTATAATTAGAGCAACAACAATAATAACTGGAACAATTAGAATGATCCTCGAAGGGCGCACAAAGTTCATTACGTAAATCGGTCGAATCGCACGCGCATCGAACTATTCGAATGACTTTAATAACAACTGTCCTCTGGTACCGATCACAGGTTGCACAAGTAATATCGTCGAAACGGCGAACAATGGATTTGAATGACTGTTTAATTATGGCGGTCGATCAGATGAAACACAATGTATCCGTACCGGTGCGCACTCTCGAATAATGTGTCTGCATTAACCATCGGTTAATATTTTGTTTATTAGAGAGGGGTAAAGTGTCCCCTCTCTTCGCCGGAGAGTACGAGAGTGGAGGGATTTGACGATTTAACGTGTGCTCGAAATGTTTCCAGCTTACTGATTCGACCATAATCTCGTTTCGTTAATCAACGAAGATTCGAGGATTTGTGCCGCGGCAAAATACTTTACTCAGTTACGGTTATTTCCGTCTTTAATAATTTTAATAAATTCAAAAAATGATACGCGGATGCTATTAAATGCTCTTAAATTACTTAAATTACTGTTTTAAATCACGCCCGCCCAGTTCTTCCGCCATTTTTAATTGCTAAAGCACGGACTTTAGTATCCTTTCATGTGATTTCTACGATGTACATATACAGAAATTATTATACTCGAGAATTTTGCTCGCGAACATAATAAACTCATGTTTTACGAGCTCTTCTCGTTGCGCGCACCATCTTCCCTGGCAAGACGCCATCTTTACGGTTCCGCTCATTTTGCTATATTTACTCAGTTTATAACGTTTATTCCCCTTACACGTAAAAATTCAAAAAATAACCATTACATTCCTCAACTCTGTGCTCTTTAAACACAGAAAAAACAGGTTTGAAATATACCCAGCTTCGGCTGTATATATTTTTTTATTAAAACCGAGGTATAGTTGTAATAACCATTTTTCGTTGTAAACTAAATAGACATTTAGCAATGTATTTACTAATATTCTACCGGTGTATCTACTTTTCACCATGGACATGAAATTAATGGATTAAAACTATTTCTCCTGCTACAATGAAGAATATTATATTAATATTATATTAATATTATATAATATTTCCGTATCATTTCCATAAATGTTAAAACGTTTACCATATATTCCCAAATGAATAAAATTCTCTTTCAATCAAAGAAACTGTACGGCCACCATGTAGATAGACGAGAGACTCGTGTTCATTTGCCGAACGATCCGGGAAAGGGGAGGAAAAATTGTGGCGTGGGGCATAACGATCCGGAGGGAGGCCGGGAGTTGAAAACATGTTGATAGCGTGGTTTCTTCTCGCGATAAGAAAGGACAGCAAACGCGTTGTTGTTCACAGAGCCGTCGGACGTTCCTTGATTTGCCGAACTATCTCGCCGAACTATCGCATAAATATTTATCTGGTGCGGCAAATTAGAAAATACTACGAGATAATTACGAAAGTACTACGAAAAAAATTCTCCGAATCTAAGACCACATTCGATTCCCTTTTACATTGAACAAGACAACAACAGACAAAGTGCAAGTGACGTGAAACTTCGGAATCAAAGTTTTCCCGTTGCTCATTCAACCGCACGAAAATGATAAAGCTGATCTACGCGGCCATTGCTTGATAAAATGTTATCGGCGATTTCAATGTTTTTCCTAGACTATGCGATTATTACAAAAATTCATGCGTGAGATAGGAAACCGGAGCCGGAGATGTTTTGAATGAAAAGTATTTGGAAATGGTGATATATTTTTAGTGAATACCTCTTTGTGACGAATATTGTAATTTTTCTCTTCAATGGCGATGAGTATTCCCGTCGCGAAAAAATACATATCGCATATATTGTAAAATCAAAAGTCAATATCAATGATTGCATGAAATTAATTAAATTAAATATTGTAAGATAGTTTAGAAAATACTCGGCCGAAATATTTGCATTTTATTATAGGTATATTACATTTTAAATATAATACATTAAATTATTACAGTACTACTCCATAAATCTACCATGAAAGATTTATATTTATGAATTTAACTGTTCTTTTTCTTGCGAATCCTTCAAAAAATGTTGATCGTGCAGAAATACCCGCAATCACCATTTTTTTATCGATGGCGTTATCTACGGTTGCGAAACTATTGGGAAACTATTACATTATATGCTGTATTGTTATGAATCCGTTTCGCCGGCCAGTTCCTTACAAAAATATTTTCGTACGTAAATCGCGTACGTAAATGAATGCGTTTTTTCGTTTCGATGGTTCGATTGAAAAACAAAGCGAACTGTTGAAATCTTTCTCAACAATGAGAGCCATTTGCCGAATGGAATTATTCTGTTACGTTGAATTTTAGCTATAAAAACATGTTTTTCGTTGGTGGTGGAGTCGCGTAATGACAGTTAACGTATCGCGAGCATGACATTGGGAACAGCCTGTATAGAGCGGCCCAAACAATCGCGTGTAATTGTAAACAATGTGCAGATTGAACAACTGTTTCGCAACTCGGTTCGAAATCGAAGTGGAAACATAAAAAGTTGCGGATTTTTCTAGAATTTTTATTACATTATAAAATAAATATTATTTTATTTTCTGTAGTCTATATTCTATATTATACTGTATCGTTTCATTATTAACTATCATATCCATATTTTGATATACTTTCATTGCTATTTCATTTAAAAAGGAAAGCCTTCTTAAGATAAAATTTATCCATTTGTTTTGAAAGCATTACAAGTGATATAAAATTATATTTTTCAAATTCAAGATTTGCTCGAGTTACGTTGGTGTAGATTACGTGTGAATAATTATCATTGACATTAGAGTTATCGAACAGTTAAGTAACTAGTTTGTACTTTGTTATACTAATGATAGTATCGCATTATTAATATTTATGATTTCATTCGTCTGTTATCGTTTATATAAATAATCTATTTCCTTTAAGAATTTACAAATTTCATGTGATTTTCATGCTGTACGTAATTTTATTGCAGTATTTAAAAGTATGAATTTGGCGCCTTTCTATTGCACCATTACATTTTTGAATTCAAACTATTTCCCGCCATACTATGATTTTAAAATAGTGATTCCGTATAATTGTAATTTCATGCGGTTTTCATGATGGATATAGGCAATTTTATTTTATACAAGTATTTATCACCTTTTTATTGAACCGATAACGGGGCCTATTAAAAAAAAACACTTTTCTCGTAATTAATATAAAGTGTTCTTTTTACTTTTGAAAATTTATCTGCCTAAACATAATAAAAAAGTGATAAGGTCAATGTCAGCTTTTTCCGGGTTCGTTGCATCCGATTTCTACATAGT
Organism: Lasioglossum pauxillum; assembly: GCA_933228785.1. Classification (NCBI taxonomy): domain Eukaryota; kingdom Metazoa; phylum Arthropoda; class Insecta; order Hymenoptera; family Halictidae; genus Lasioglossum; species Lasioglossum pauxillum. The sequence goes on along the minus strand of OW121705.1, from coordinate 38,562,054 downwards.
GACGTAATAACCCTCTGCTCGTCAAATCTTTTATCTCGACACTGTTCTTTTCTCTCAATCATAATGTTCCCCATCTTTTTAATTACAATATGCGTTCTTTATTATCCGCAATTACTCTTTATTGTCCGTTTAAATTAATTTAACAGGGTTATTATTTCGTTATCTATAGCTACAGCAGTTTTAGGTTATGATCTGCACGTTCGACTGAATACATATATACTTATCTGGCGATAGAATTAACGTTGTAAGAAAGGGTGAGAGTACGAGGAGCATCTATTTTCGTCATCATTTCATTATCGCTGGAATGATGCGGCAGACAACGATTGCCGGGAATCTAGTGGCAAAAGTTGTCCGTTGTGACGTATATTTACAGATAACATTATTTCCAACAGTCTGTTCCAGAAATTGCACGGACGCTGACAAACGATTCCGTTCCGATTCAGTGAAAGGTCAAAAAATGTTGACGGAATGCTCGTTTGAGGGAACACGAGATAATTCCTCAGAATCGTTCGATTCGACCGAATTGATCGAGCCAATTTAAGGGGGCATCCCCATTTCAACGACTATCTTCGCGATTTTATTCATAATGAATGGTTGACGGTATATGCTCTGGTATGGTCGAATCAATACACAATATATTTATAAGCATGTTTAATAAAGAGAATTACAATAATATACAAAGTTGGAAAATCAAAGCTTATTTTCATAATAGAGTTTGTACACGAAAAATTTAGAAGTAGAAAAATTTTACTATTTTGAAAAATGATTTATTTTTTTTAAATAAATGAAGATTAAAGTGAAATACCTCGTTATAAATGTGAAAGAGTGTTGATTTCCTTGGTCATCCAAAAGGAGTTACCCTGTACCGTTTGAACTACCAAACCAAAATTGTTAGATATAAGAATGAATTAATTGCAGCACATTTTAGTCCTTAAAATATTAAATATATTTATATATATATATATATATATATATATATATATATATATATATATATATAGTATTTAAAAATCACAGAATGGCGGGGAAATGTTCAAATTTGAATGGATTCTGTAACTAGTTCAATAAAAAGGCATCAAACTAATTTTCAGAGCCTACAGCACCAGCTATTTAAACTTCAATGATTGTCCAATGGGGAACGCACGTATACTGGTATTTAAACAACCTCTTAAAATAATTAGAATAATTAGTTTATGTTAGAAAGATCTGTTGCTAATCTGCTGATTCTGTCAGCCAGATGTGACAACAAATGGCTATGAATTTATAAACATATTCTGTCATGTCCACTGCAAATCCGCGTACAAATTGTTCACAAGTGAATAACGTTTCAAATCTCCCGCGTTGGTTAGATTCGAGTGACGTAAGGGCATGGTAACACGCCTACGTTCGTGTTTGTTCGTGTTTAACGTCCTGTCGCGATATAGGTGCGAGCGAGTCATGTTGCGATGAGAATCGCGATTTAAAAAAGGTGCCTGGTGCTTTCCACTTTCCTCCCTTCCCGCGAGTGTGCTCTCACGAGAAATATTGAAATCAGAGGATACCATTATAGGAAAAGCGCAGGGTTGCGCGGTAAAATGAGCCTCAGCATAACAAAGCTGTTCTCAAGGAGGAAGCAGACAAGCGCGCTTGACACAGTCGTCACCGAGATCGGATTGCCCACGAATGTTTCCCACCAATTTCACGTGAGCAAGAATGCCGAGACAGGACAGCTGGAGGGCCTCCCGGAGTCCTGGATCAGGCTGCTCAACACGCAGATCTCGAAATCGGAGCAGAACGAGCACCCGACCGCCGCCCTGCAGGCTATCAAGTTCTACAACTACTCGATCAAACGGAAACCCGAGGAGGAAGTGTTCAAGCCCTTTGTCACCGAGGATCTAATCGAGGAGGAGTCCCAGGCGATAGATAAGATCCTAGCGAAGAAGTGTCAAGCCAGAGACTCGGATGGTTCAACCTCCCTGGGTTCCACGGACAGTCTGGAGCAGAAATTACCTAAACTTCCGCCCAAGGTGAACAAAGCTCCAAAACCCACACCAAGAATATGCCCCGACAGAGTACAGAAGACTCTGACAGAGATCTTGGAGGACTTACACGTGTACCAAACTGTGGACGAACAGCTACCAGAGAATATAGCAGAGAAGGCAGAGGAAAGTCCCATTCTGAGGAGAAAAACGGATACCACTGGTGTGAAACTCACCGACGATGAGATCTATGAGGAGCTCAGGTCCATCTGCCACAGTGGAGACCCAAATTTGCATTTCGAAAGGGCTATGGAGGTCGGAGCCGGTGCTTCAGGTACTGTATTCATTGCGAAGGACCTGCAGGTGAACCGAAAAGTGGCAATAAAGGATATAGATCTATCGAAGCAACCAAAGAAGGAACTCATACTGACCGAGATTAAGGTCCTGAAGGAGTTTCAGCACCCGAATCTGGTCAACTTTCTGGATGCGTACCTCGTGAACGAACATCTCTGGGTGGTCATGGAATTGTTGGAAGGTGGACCGCTGACAGACGTAGTCATGGAGACAGTGATGAAAGAGGCACAGATTGCTGCAGTTTGTAGGGAGGTTTTAAAGGCGATCAATTTTCTGCACAGCAGGGGCATCATTCACAGAGATGTCAAGTCTGATAATGTGCTTCTTGGAATGAACGGTGCTGTGAAAGTTACAGACTTTGGGTTTTGTGCTAATATTGACGGCGACGAGAAAAGACAGACCATGGTTGGCACTCCTTACTGGATGGCACCCGAGGTGGTGACCAGGAAGCAGTATGGGAAAAAGGTAGATATCTGGTCCCTGGGTATCATGGCGATCGAGATGATAGAAGGAGAACCGCCATACATGAAGGAGACTCCTCTGCGAGCTCTGTATCTCATTGCTGCCATCGGTAAACCTTCTATTCCCAGATGGGAAACACTGAGTCCAATATTTCAGAACTTCCTAGAAAGGTGCCTGGCCGTCGAAGTAGATGAGAGAGCAACAGCCGAGGAACTACTGTCCCATCCATTCTTAGAGAACTGTGCAGAGCTGACTACTCTCACGCCACTGATCAGAGCGGCGCAGAAAATTCTTCGCAAAGCATTCTACTGAGTATCTTTTTTTTTTTTTGAAAATAGAAGGAAAATTATTGCATTGGTTTTGCATTTGTCTCAAATACATGTAGCATTGCATTGATACAGTATTTACAATGAAAAGTATTCCTTACGTTATACAAGGAATACAACTGTATGCAGTGCAAGCGCTTAAACATATTTCACAGTATGTGACTATCATTAATGCATTACCAAATTAACAGAACTTGTGGTAACAAGGAAGTTATTGCAGAACATCGTTAATTTTCTTTTGCATTTTACATTTATTGTAACAATGCAATAGATTCATCCTTGTTGCTTAAAGTCAAGTTGTATTTAATGTAAGCTAGTGACGATTCGATGTGCAATATCTGTCGCATAGATTTCGTAATTTTACCTCAATGTATTAACAGCCTCTTTTGCGAGGTTGCTCCATTGATTTTTTTTGAAGAACGAGGAGAGAAACGTGCAAATTCCAAACAGTTTGGAATTTCTCTAGGAAATTAAGATCGTATATTCAGTTGTATTTTGCATTTATTATGTAACGATTTTATTATAACTACTGGTACTTAGTTTGTTCAAGAACTGAGAGTGCAAGGTATATGCACGTGGCATCTATCAGGGATCATTCACGAGTTATTTCACATTCGATGGTTCTCGATACACTAAAAAACTAAAACTACCAATTTTGCTATACAGTACAAATTAATCTAATATTTTACCAAATGAAAATTTTTAATATCATTTTATTTGACTAGGTATTTATAATTTTATGTATTGAAGGATCAATCCAGCCATACATTTCGAATCAAACAGTTTATATATAAATTCGGTATTTTAATACAATCGCTAGTGTATTACCACTGATTTGAAAGGAGAGTATTTGTAAAAATTTTTACACATTTATCCGTTTCATTAATAGTAAGAAAGTTGAATCTTACACGGTTCAATACCACAATCGTATATGTATTAATAACTAAGTATTGTAAATGATTTCCGATACCGCACATTACAGAATGCATTTTTGAAATATTATAAAAGTTGCGCCTAGTTTTGTAAGATTTTATTGTATATCGCAATGTATACACTTTTCGAAAACTTTTATACTTGTATCTTAGATTACATAATACTGCTCAAACCAAATGCCAAATTTTAAGGAATGCTATACATTAAATTATGTATATATATATATAACATTTATCTTAACAATATTTTTCGTAAAGAAAAATAGTTGCATTTTCATATTGTATAATTATTTCGGTGCTGAGCAGTAATACGAAGTAAAATCACAACTGTGATAGAGGAAATCAAGTCCTATTATAATATTAACGAATTGTATTCGATCAACCGTGTCATTTTCGCATTATTAATTCCCGTTTCGATGATTATCGTATGTATAATTTGAACATAATTTTATTTTTACATTAAGTTATTGACCGATATTCGTTCACAATAGAATTCTCAACTAGTAATGTAAGATAATCATGCCGATCTATGCATCGATCATAATGCGTAATCGTTTATACATAGAACAGTCACAATATTTGTGCCTTATCAGATCAATACGTGCGATTCTATGGCAACTGCCTCTTACCAATCCTTTTATCAATGATAACGAAATACGGCGAATTCAACTATGAATCAACGAATGATTATCGGAAGAATGAAAATTATATTTTGTCCTATCGGAAAGAAATGTACTAAAACAACATCACCCATCAATTTAAACAAATAAATATTTTATTTACAAGATAAATTAGCGATCTTGTACATTTACTATTCCCACGTGTTTGTTGGACCACACTGAAGCCTCTAATCATTCATGGTAATTGTAATCGGTAAAATTAACCATATTTTTATATTCTATCGATATTATTTATACAGTTTCGCATGACAGAAATGACTAAAGTGCGGGAATCGTTTCACCGAAATAAATATAACATATAGTTTAATTAGTCTCCTACTTACACGAAAGTAAATTATCTGTATTGAACACATCTACAACTTTTGCATTTTGTAATCAGTTTTAATTTACAATTTTTTGAGCCCTTCTAATCTGCTTTGAATAGTAATCGCGATGGCAGAAAAATGTCCGATATGTACTCTATATACATAAACGTAAGCCAGATAAAATGACTTTTTTAAAAAGGTTCGCGGAAATGTAAAGGGCACTAAGCGATATAAAAGAAACAATAACGTTATAAAATATTTTAGTTCTATATATACACACATTGCATTGTATTTATAACATGTTTCAAAGGCTGTTGATGATTTAATTTATATTTCCAGAGCCTAATGTCCTTCGACACTTCCACTAACACGTTTCTACGAATATTACAAGTGAAAATGTCGCCATTGGATTACTTGCTACCCTGAATTTCTGTATGGCAGTTTCTGTACAGGTATACATATATTGTTTCTTTGGCAGAGACGAAATGTTGCAAAATATTATCCATAATTATCCGGGGGATTTACAAATTACAGTTTGTAAATATCGTAATATTTCAAACTACAATTTTCCGTCTGATCTGTTCGTTCGGAAAAATGGCTTTCCTCATGAAATTTCGGACCTAGTTACCTTAAATAAATTTTCCATCAACGATGGTCAAGTTCCTCAGATCTATGTTACATAAATTTAATATTTGGAGGACAATGCAATTTCTGCGGTCAAGCCATTTTTACGTGGAACTTTTCAGGATGAAGATATAATTAAGGGTCAATCCTGTGAATACCTGAGCGCGCGTAATTTTCCGGCGACGAGGAAAGACGGATCGTCTAACATGGCTTTTAAAACTGCCAAGAAGTCTGCAGCTTGCTCTTCGTCGATCGCTCGTCTGTCGTACGATAGTGTCGCCGACATTTTCGTTACTTTTCGCAGCGTAACATCTGTAAAACGATATATTGACATTTCTTACGATTTTACGCATTCATGATAAAAATTAGTAGGCGAAATTTAAAACATTGAAAAGATTCAAAAGAAAAGAATTTTTATAAATAATAAAAAGAATCTGAATAAAAAAATTGCAAATAATCAAGTGACAGTCTCAAATTCATCAGTCTCCATTATTTTGTGTTTCGCCTATTCATTTTTATAAACAAATGTGTACAATTTGCATCTGGACTTTATTTTTGCAAAGAAGATATTTGAAATCATAATAGCTGTTCATCCCACTCCTATTACATTCAGGACTATTATTATGATTTTAGAGTATCTTCTTTCAAAAAACAGACCATAGTAATCGTGCATAATTAAAACAATTACCCAGCTCCTCTTGGCCACCGCCAACAGCGAGTATCGCCGTCTGTGGAGGATTGATTATGGCAGAGAACTGCTTGATACCGAACATGCCCAAATTGGAAATTCTGGAAAGCGATATCGGAAGTGATCAGTTTTCGTTCATTGTTTTATAGTAACTTATAAAATCTGCAAAGTGTTTCTGTGAATGTTAAGATGTTCAACATTGCATAATACACTCGAAGTGTTAAGAAAAAACAAGTAAAACTTTGAAAAAATTGGTTTTTTTAAAGTATCGTTCTCAAACTTCTTCGATTTTCATAATCGAAAGTGTGTGATTCAATATCTTAAATGTGTCACATTTTTAAGAATCCTTAGCCGCGGTTAAATGGGAAAAATGGGACAAAAACTGGTTTCCCGATTTTCCCCTGTAACTACCCTTACGGATGAAGTATCAGGCTGAAACTCAACAGAAAAGTTTCTTTTTTGGTAGGCTATCGACTGGTTCAGGTCCGATTAAAAACGACCAGGAGACGAATTTTTTAGCTTACGTGAATGTTCCTCCTTGGAACTCATCCGGCTTCAATCGACCAGTTCTAGCCTTCTCGGCCAGTTCTTTGATGTTATTTGAAATCTCTAGCAAGCTTTTGGCTGTCGTATCAAAAACAATCGGAGTAATAAGACCTGTGTCCGTAGCGACTGCTATGGACACGTCGACTCGCGGCATACGTATGATCTGTTAACAAAATATTAGTTACAACATTTGTACAGAGTGTATAAAAAATAATGGTCATCCGTCCTAGGAGCGAATCGACACCCCTGGATCGATGGATATTTGTAAAGGGAATTTGCCGCAAAATTGTGTATAACAAAGAAAATGTTTGTTACAGTTCTTTTACATCAACAAAGGAACCATATGTTGCAAACAAATTGTTATCGAGATATAAGCTGTTAGAGTTTTTGCAACATTTTATTGTGTGGAGTTATACGTATAGACAAAAGTTTATTACTACATATTAGAATATGATCGTGTAAATACGTGCCTCGAGGCAAACAAATTTAAAGAGACTTTCGTTGCTAGGCCCATACCAAGTCATCATCGTCTGCCTGCCCTAGGCTGTCTATGTATAATGTATAACTCCACACGATCGCAAATTTTGCAGAAACTTTAACAACTCATATCTCAATAACTATTTGTTTAAGATATATGGTTCCTTTCAAACTTTTTCTCTTCTCGATGAGTAGTAGATGTTGATGTAAAAACAAACAGTAATTTTCTTTGGTATAAACAATTTTGCGGCAAGTTTCTTTTACAAATGTCCACCGATCCAGACTTGTAGATTCACCCCTAGGGCGGATGATCATTACTTTTTACTTTTTCACAAAAGTTTCACACTGACCTGTCCGTTCTGGTACAGTGTATTTACCCCCGGGCATTCGACTAATGCGTGTGCGACCGCTTTCGTGATGAAATCGTTCACCGACACTTTGATATTGTCAGCTTTCAGTTCGTTACGAATCTCGTTCAGTTTGTCCAGCTTGATGTCGATGTAGGCATAAGAATGTGGAATAGAACTCTGAAAACAATGAGCAAGACGATATATCACCTTCAAATGACCTAGAAAGACGAAATGTTAAAAGAATCAAGTAAAACATTTTTACTTTTGATTCTCCGAGTCTCTTCGCGATAACAGCACGTATATTCGAAACTGGTATGTCTTCGTAGGCAGAAGGCTGGCCAGCAGGCACATGAGAAGGTCCACGCTCTTTCTTAGCTCCTCCAGCTTTCACAGGTTCAGCTTTTTCATTGAATAGTACACACATATCAATTATGTATGAAATAGTACTTTAAGTATCGATAGAAATATGCATACCAGCTTCCAGAGCAACTTTCTTGACATTGTTTGCTGTAATATAGGCCAATACGTCGCTCTTCAACAATCTGTTTGGTCTTCCAGTTCCTTTGATAGAGCCTGAACTCAGTCCATACTCTTCTAACAATCGTTTCACTGCTAAACCGTAAACTCTAAAATAGATATCAATGTAAACAATATGAATATAATTATTTTAAAATTATAAAGTGAAATAAATCTGCATACTGTCCACTGGGTGCAGGTTTCGTGTGGCCTGCTGGAGCAGCCGATGCAGCTGGTGCGGCTGGTGCAGCCGCTGCAGCTGGAGCAGCTGCGGACGGTTTCGTAACTGTTGGAACAACAACGTTCTTCCAATCCATTCCTTTCTCAACTGTAATGGCGATCAATTCTCCCACTTCGACTTGACTTCCATCGGGAGCCTGTTAAACGAGATTATGTTAAATCTTGTCACTGAAACCCATTGCAATACAATTTTCATTGACAACGTACAAGGATCTTTGCAAACACACCCTCTTCCTCGACCTCGAATGTCATAACAGCTTTGTCTGTCTGTATCTCTGCCAATGCATCTCCCGGTTCGAACTCATCCCCTTCCTTCTTGAGCCACTTCACTATCGTGCCAGAAGTCATTGTAGGTGACAAAGCTGGCATACTGACGTTGTTTCTGGAAAGTTTAACACATTGATTAACTAATTGATATCTCTCCATTTGTATAGTCTACGATAAGAAGTACTATGGGCTATTAGAAGTTAGCATTATTATATATGCAAAAACATACTGGCCAGGGGGTGCTTCAACTGCTGCACTTGCAGCGGGAGCAGCAGCTGGTGCGGAGGGCGCAGGAGGAGCAGCTGCAGGTGTACTGGAAACACTGTCTGGCATTTCTACAGACTTCCAGTCTTCGTCTGCTTCGACAGTGAGCGCGATCAATGTTCCCACTTTGATGTCCTTGGTTCCTTCTGGTATCTATTAAATCAATACAACAGTGAGATCGACTGAAAGTTAAGAAGTTCATTGCCACGCTATTTGTAGGTCTTACAATTATCTTTGCAAGGATACTCTCATCATCGACTTCCATTGTCATGACAGCTTTATCAGTTTGAATGTCAGCAAGCGCATCGCCAGCTTCGATCTTGTCACCTTCCTTCTTCAGCCATTTGACAATGGTGCCGGTCTCCATGGTGGGTGACAAGGAGGGCATTAACACCTCCTTGCCCTTGACTAAAACGGGCAGTTAGTTCAAGTACATCTCAAGTACATATATATAATATTTGATTGCATAACCAATCTTCATAATTTTGCCATAAATGACACGAATTGTTAGGGATACGAAATGAAATGGACCCATGCACTTGATGTTGCAAATCATGTAATTCGTATCGAGACTAATGTGATTCAAAGGACAAATGATTTTTACGGCACGATCGGATCCTAACCTCGCTGCGGTCATGAATAAACGTGATTATAAATTATTTCTGAATAAAGTGCATACCATCGAGAACCCAGCTTGTGTGGAAACATGATCGCTGATATTTTATGGGCACAGGTACACGCGCTATTATACGATTACTGTTTCGAATGGACGAAAGCGCTATCCTAGATATTATGATCTGCGCCATTTTGATATGGAGTAATTCGAACTTCGAAGTAATTATCTGACGTTCTATCGCTATAGGTATATGGAGGTATTGGACCGCTTGCGGGTCGCAACCTTCACTATACAATAACAATCTATTGTATATTGTATATATTCTTGCTAAACTATACTTTTCAAATAAATTTTAGGACTCACTTTTTACCGAAAAACCGATTGCTTCGAGTAAAAGTATCGAATTTTAACATAATACTAATGTATTCATACATCGTATGATATAGACTTATGTAATCCGTACATTGTAAGTACATACGAGCGAACATTTGCTTATCTAAATTATGAAAATTCGCTGTATAATTGACTAGTAATTATAGCTTCGCTGAATATAAATAGAAATAGAACTGCATAAAGTTTCTATATTTTATAAAAATACTTACTTATACTTACTTCTAATAAAGTACTTATATTTTATACAATTTTATTCTATGTAGTCTTAAAACATTCATTATCATAAGCTTGAGTAGAAAATGATTGCATTACAGTTTTACACGAAATATTAGTCGTAATAATAATATTATTAGATTAATAATAAATATTATTAGAAACAATTTGCAGGAGAGAACAGGAAATGCAAATAAAATCGATTCATTTTTGAGCGTCTCAAATCGTTTATTACCATAAGTTTTAGTAAAAAAGGATCACATTACATTTTTACACGAAATATCGGGCAGTATGGTTAGTGAGCAGCCGTCTAGCTTCTATAGTTGAAATATATAAAAAAGTTGCTTTGTATCATAATACAATAAAGGCACTTAAGGTCTAACATTTAAAGATATAAATAAAGAATATGTAACATGACTATCACTTTATGTTTATTATTTACAACATGAGTACAAAGTTTCAAACTTTTTCTTCCCGGTGAAACATCCGCTAATCAGGGCAAGAAGCAATAACGAAGAAACATAATTTTCATCTGTTTCCTAACTGCATCGAACACGTTGTTTATTATTTTCATATTTGCCGATGGTTTAATATCGTTGAAGGTATTTTTCGGGACAAAAAGTTCTATCCAGTTAATGTCGTAAAATTACTGGCGTTTCTTCACCACAATCGAGAACAATCCTTGCCCTCTACACGCTACGAAATCCATTGAAAACCCATGCTCTCACGTTATTACAAATTTAAACACAACGCAACAAGAGCAACGATTCATCATAAAATATGCAGCGCTAAAATTCAATGAGAAAATGGACGAGCTATTATACTCAGTGTAAAACAAATCAAATGTACAAGCAGTTATTCACTTTCTTTTCTTTCTCTTGCTGCCCATTGCTTAGAACGAAGAATTACAAAAGAGACCACGGCTGGATAGAGTACCGAAAAATTAATACCAGCGGCGAACGTGAATCATTCGCAGAGAGAATGTAAAGATATATCTCGGGTGGCCGAAAAGTGTTGCACTTCCTTCAAAGAGCCATGTTCAGCTGTAGCAGCGATTTGATTGGTCTGTGTTTTTCGTTAATAACTCCTCCTTAACAAAGCCGCGGAGAATATGTTCGCGAAGGAAAAAGTTATGTACTTACGTACTTCGAATGACCTCAGAAATCACCCCTTTCAAGGAAGTACAACATTTTTGGGACACCGTGTATAATGCATACGTACGCATTTGTATATACATAGAACATCTCTAAACAATCAACAATATTGTAATGTAAAGCATTGTATCGTCTATAACAATGGGAACAATTCATACAATGGTTTAATTATCCTTGGCTTCCCCTCTTCACAAGTTTCCCCGAAAAAGTATAGTATACCAGTTAAAGCGTTAACTCCTCAAAAATAAACTTTCAAAACTATTTCTCGGCAATTCTTTTATGCGTTTATAAAGTTCTGATATTTCATAGGTTCATTATTACAGCACGTTATCGGTAATAGTTACTTAATTGTAGTATTGGCGTACACGATTCTGTGGACATAATCTGCCCTCCCATGTTTGTACGCTATGATATGTTATGGCTCTGAATATTTTCGGCGAACTTCAAAAACTGTACACAGTGTCCTACTTAACTCGAGCACCTTGAACATCTCGCTTATTATTAACAATACAAAAAACTGTCGGAGAAAAGTAAGATTATATGGTGATTAAATCTTTCCCAAGGTCACCGATGTTTGTTATACGACCTACAATGTCGTGACCTTCGCATGACCTCGAGCATCGAAAATAATAAGCGAGATATTCCATGTACAATTTTACAGTTCAACTAACGATTCAGATTTAGTACAACGATATCTACTAAATCGAGGATAGAATTAATTATCATATACATCGCTTTATAAACTCATAAAAAATTATAACTTTATCTCCGCCGTTTGACACATCACACCTTCCTTATCGCAATTCCTGTGATAAACTTTTAACAACAAGTCTCTCCCTGATTCTACCAACAGGTTTCGCATCTTTTTCTTGCCATCTGATTTTCTGTTGTTGATCCAAATTTACAACCAATTATGTTCACATTCACAGTCTTAAATATTCTATATATATATATACACATCTTTGTTAGTTAGTTTCAGAATAGTTTCAGAATTGTTAGCGTATAAAATGTATTCTATTCCCCGTTACTTTGACGCACGAAATTGGAATCGTTAAAAATTAACATTCGTAACGTAAGCACGTAAAAGTGTCCCTAATTTTCGGCACGTTAAAAGGATTTTAAAAAACTCTCCGAATGCATCAGTGAGGGATATAAAAATGATAATTTAACGGTACGTTTATTGCAGAACAGTGAGATTGTTTTTATTCAAAATATGTTGATATGTCGCGTGGAATTAATAATATACCATAAATCTCTGTGTATCCAATTCGGTATAGGCCACTTATGATAAAAAATATTGCATTGAACTCCATAAAAAACATAGCATTGAACTCCATAAAAAACATAGTAGCTCTTCGAGTGTTCATAAAATCGGATAGAAATTTATGAAAATTTTATTTTATTTTCTAAATCGTAAACTCGTCCTCCACATATAAAACCTGGTTTTGAAACGTTGTTTCTACAGGGTGTCCCAGAAACAGTGTCGGAAAAAGAAAGAGGTGATTCTAAGCATCTTTCTCTTTTGCCAATTTGCACCGAAACACTTTGTTTTCGAGTTATTAACTAAGAACACGGACCAATCAGAGTGCAGCTATAGCGGACGGATCCCGGCTCGGCCAATGCCAACGACACGCTCTGATTGGTCCATGTTTTACAGTAGTAAGTCCTTAACAAAGCTGCGAAGATCATTTTGGCAAAGGAAAAAGATGCTTAGAATCATCTCTTTCTTTTTCCGACACCCTTTCTGGAACAGCCTGTAAATGTAATTTTATTAAAAAATACGGTACTTTTATTCCGGCAATCCTATCTATTCATACCCTCTAGGTATTTTATTTGCTAATGAATTTTTTAACTTCCTCTGTTCGAAAATGTTTATTCCTGTAAATGCTCATCGACTCCTGTTACAGATCGATTTTCTGCTTCTACTTGAAACGCAAGTTGGTTCTCATATAGCCTGCATACTGTGAACTTGCAACTTTCGTCCTCTTCAAATATAGGCTTTCTTTTTTTCACGGCAGAAAAATCGTACAAAAGTTGGCTTTTTCAAAATCCTATCTACGTGTTACTGTACACAGTGTGTTAGTGGTATATCATTAATGCTTCCAATGGAATGCACGTATTACATGTTCCGCTCTCCTTCCAGAATACAATGCAATTTCTTGTGCAACGACATCCTTGTAAAAAAAACTATTTTCATTACACCTACACATATAATCTGAGTTATTCTACTGAATTCGTTCACCGTTTCACGAATCAAAGAGATTAATACGATGATTTCTACTTTTTGGTTTAAAAAACAGCAATTTTCTACATTCACTCAGATGAAAATAATTTATGTAGGAAGGGTTTTATAAAATTACTAGCTCCTTCGATCCTCAAAAAACCGTTATAAAATATCGCACTTTAATAATTTTGCAACAAATCTCTAGCAATAAAATCATGACGCAGACTCCGAGAAAATATGAGAAATTTTCGCCGTTCGATTGCCAGACGATAGAGAGCCTCTTTTTTTTAAATCGTTGAACGCTGTTTCTCGTTTGTAGCTTTCATGCTGGAAGTGCAATAATACTGAAGTTTCGTTACGATCGCGACCGATTCTCTTCCAAACACGTTTTATACACATTCTTGTACGAATACAAATGAAATCGAAGCGCTCATTTCGAAACACGTACGTCTGCTTTGATTTTAGTGCCTCTTGAATTTTTTTACATGTATCCTCTTTTTACATCACCTTGGGTGGTCTTTACCGTTGGTTTAACAGCCCTGGGACCCGGGATGCGCGACGGTGGTCTGGGAATAGCACTTAACGTGTTCACAGGTCTAATTCCAGTGTTCCAATTCGTTGGCGGTCGCAGTCTGGTCTTGTTTTCGAACTTCGCTATTGGCTTATTAAACACCTACGATTGAAACATTTCTTGTAAACATACATCAACTTAAAGAATTATTTTTTTATCATGCTAAAGGCCGAAAAATATTTTTAAAAATCGGTAATTTGACTTCAAAATTTCGCCATTTTATAAATAATTAATATTTTCAATTTCTTTTTTAATAAACAACTTCGTTTTTTTGTTCCTGAACAATATTGATGTTGCAGCTGAACTAGAAAATGGCTGAGAGTTCATCCAAGGAGCGTACAGAAATTAACTATCGTTTAGTTAATAAAAATTGTGTACTCACTTCAGCTCTTTTCACAACTGTTTCATTTTGTTGTTTCAGCACACGTTCCGTGGGATGATCTTAACAAGAAACGAGAACATGAGAAAATGAATAATGCACAGATAAATGAATTGTGGACACAAACATTCGCTTACCATCAGCATTTACGGGTTGACTAAACCTAGTGGGGCTAACCAAGGGTGAGCTTGTTTTAATGTTGAAATCCATACTCGTCAATGAAGAGGAATCGGTTTCACAACCATCGGTATCATTTTTTAGTATAGGAGAAGGTAAACGCTTTTCCTCTTCCACCCAAGTGTTATCCATAACGCGTCTGTTCAAGAGCGGAGCTGCGTCTTGCTTCAAACCTGACAAAAAAATACACAACTGTACAGTGTAACTACTTCCAACATTTTGGAGACCTAACATTCAGGTCTCGCTAGATCCATTGTCATTTAAAAGAAGAAAGCGTTACTCACTTTCTTCCTGCATCCGTACGATCTGATGCAGCTGTTCAATGTTCATCGGCTGCACGGTGTACGAATTATGGCTGCTGTCCGAGCATGTGCTGAGCCTGTCGTCCAGATCAGGCGCGCTGTGAGCGCTCTGCGTGCTCTCTATACTCTCGGTGGAGCCCCCTGCACCCATCATTTGTAATTCTCCTGTATTCAGTTCCAAGAGTCGTTGTTCGGAGCCGCTTTTCACTTTGCCCAAAGCATACAATTTATTCGTCACGCTTTTCTCAACAATATTCGGCTGCGAACCCTTCATGTAACCGATATTAGTCGCGTTTGCGCACCCTATCTTGCTTACGGTCTTCAAGGAACTGGACACAAGATTCGGATTCGACTTCTGCAGGAACTGCGGCAGCTTCGAGAGCATCCGGGGGATATGTTGTTGCTGTTTCCTCTTCTGTAGCTTTGGGAGCGCCTTCACGATCGTGGCGTTCGCATTCTCCAAGGACTCCGCGTTTTCCATATCAGTCTTTCCCTCGTGAACGTTGCCCTTCTTCGTGAAAGTATAATACTTCTTGTCCTGCGCGCTCGGTTCCTTCTTGTAGGTGTTGTATTTGTATTCCTCAGGCATATTGCTGCCAGCATTTCGATCGCGGATATTCTCGCACGATCCCGTCTGGGTCTTCGCGGCGTGGAGATCGTTGGCCACACAATTGTACGTGCCGTCGAGCTTGTGGTCCGCGTTCCTGTGTATCTCTGCCAATAATTCTTTTCTCAACGATGTGGGCGCTTTGAAGGTCGAGTTCAGAGGCTTTTCTGGGACCTTGCTCTTTGCTTGGAACGTGGAATTCAACATATTTTTCGGAGTAGATTGACTGCCGGGAGGGATCAATAATTTGAACATGGTCAGATTGATGTCTTGCTTTATCGTGTAAGACAAGTTTTGGGCAAGCAAAGAAGGCTCGGCTAAATTTTCTACACTATTGGGAACGGTGTTTTTGTGAGGACTGCAGGGCAGACTCCTCTCGGCTTGCTTCTGTGCTGCCTTTTCGGCCTCTGTGGTGTTATACGTGGCGTTAAAATTTCTCGACTCGTTTTTCTTGTCGTTCTCTGATCGCAGTCCGTCATCTTCATTTACAAGCATGGAAGACAAATTGATTGTCCTGTGTTTATCTTTATCCGGGCTCAAAACCACCGTTGAAGAGCTAGAGTCCGCATTGTACGTTTCGTTTATCTGGATGTTATCAGCTTGAGTGAACGTTCTGTCCGCTTCAGACAGGCAGTGAGTTCTGTTATTGTCTGATTCGTCGACCATCGAGAATGTTTCGTTACCACGTACATTTTTAATGTTCTCGTCAATACTAGCCCGTTGACTACAAGTGTGAGTCAAATTTGTCGGTACATCCTCTTTGTTGCAATCCCCACTGGTGAAAGAATCGTCTTTAGGTAATGAAGTGATAGACGAATAAAGGATCGATGGCTGAGACACGTTCATCAATGGTTCATTCAGTACAGGCTCCACCAAATTGATAAACGAATCGATTCCCTTCGAATGAGACATGTTTAAAAAGATTTCCATACTCTCTTGACCCGATGTCGATAGCGTATCGTCGGGAAGGCAATAAACGTTTGCCTTAGGTGCCACTTTCAACATAGGAGGCACGCTCTCCACTTTACTTGCAGCAGGCTTGCTTAACTGTTTGTTCAACTGCAAGAGAAAGATTTACATGTCTGAAGATAGAATGTATACCAGGTGTTTCATATAGAATCAGCCTGATCAAATCTGTACCATAAATTATGAAACACCTGGTATGTATCATTCATCCATGAAAAGAAGGTGCTCCTTATAAGCTTCCATGCATCTTCTTTTGTGGATGAATGATACATTTACACACACAAATAGACTTACGTCTTCTCCTATGTGCGAAAAGCTCGGGTAGCTACTCTTCAAGGTGTTTGATATTGGTGGTGATACAGCTTCGGAAATGGACTCGAAATTAATTCTACTGGTTCGTTTCTTGGGTCTTGTAAATGTTCTCGTATCAATGGATCGCCTGTTCCCTAAAGGTAGATCATCATTTAATAATAAACATTGAAACACTTGTCTAGCATTAATGAACATAGTTTTCAGTACCTGGTAAAATTAGCTCTGATTCACTTTTCAACCAGATATATAAGTTTTGGATCGAGGTATCTATGGAACACTGTGGTGGCATATACAACCTAACAAAGAAACAGAAATGCATTAAAGTTTTGTCTTTGATCGTTGCGAAAATAAATCTGAAAAAGGTTTCGGCAGTTTTTCTTTGTTATTGTCGCATTATTTAGTCTAATTCTTTCTCGAACATCGTTGAATGTTGATTTGCTCCAATATGCATAGAAAGCCTATCGAAACCTTAGAAAGAGATTAAACTCGATCGAAGCTATAAATGACATCCGAGGAATGCAACCGCTTACCAGACATTAGTGTCATCGAAATTGGTGACAGACACGTCAATTATCTCGACTTCATCGATGAGGCTCGCATCGTTTGTATACTGCTTCCGCACGGTCTCTGTGTCCACTTTTTTCTCGGACATGTTTCAAACGTATTACGATGTTAAACGACCGGATGAACACATATTTCACAGTTGAAGTGTCTCTCGCCGTTTCGATTGGTTGACGTGTTGCACATAAAAAAATAGTGTCGCGTTCTGTCGAGTCATTTACGAAATTCCAGCGAATTCCGTTCTTCCTGAAGCACTGTTCGCGGTTCAAAAGCATACGTATTTAAAATTAGCCGAACGTACGGTGAACATAACTAAGTACTAAGTACACGGATACGGAGCAGATATTGTGCGCTTTCCACGCGCATGCGCGACCAAAACCAGGAACGTATCTACGTCCTCAGTTTGTGGGGAAAGTAGTGGGAAACTATTACTGGTAGGAATAAGTACCGAAAGAGTTCAGAAGTTTATATATTATATTAGATTGGTAAGAAAGTCTAATTTCGGGTGAAATAGAGTCCAATTATTTTATTCAAGCCATGAATTTTAATGAATAAGATATTCTCTCTTTTGTTCAATGTTCTTTTAAGAATTATACGAGTTCATCGCTTGAATAAAGAAATTTGGTTTTTGCCAACCCAATATATTATATATACATACATGTTAAATTCTAATACAACACACACATGTCACACATTCATATTTCTAAATCAAATCATAACAAATTTTGCGAACTTAGGCGGTGTGACCAAGGTAAGTACACCATTTTAGCTCAACTTTGTAACATTTTTCGCACATGCGCGTGGAAAGCGCACAATATCTCACGACTGATACGGAGACCGAGGAACGTACTGGATACTGGATATTTTCATGTTGTTTCCCCCGAGGAACCGAAGCAAGCCACGGTACAAAAGAATACTCATAGACTGTTCCTTACGTCGCGTTCCGTTTTATCGACTTTCCATTTACAGAAACCATGTCCTTTTTCGTGATTCAGTCGTGTTTGTCGTTTGATTTTTTGTATTCGCATCGGGAGCATGTCTGGCCAATAGCACGTTCGCAAATCTAGGAAATTTCTAACCAGCGATTCTGATGTTTCGCGTGAAATACACATTCACAATTTGTGATAATGTAAACTTGAAAAGCATTTGCGAAAATTCTAGAACTGAGAATTGTTACTTTGTGATAATTAAATTTGTTGGGTTCAAGTGGTTCAAGTCACTAAACAATTCCACTAAATATATAGTATTTGAATCTAGTGAATTTAGTATAGACATGGAGAATTCTTGTAAAGGCAAAATTGCCGCGTTTTACAATCGATTGTTAGTCCGTATCCGTCTGCAAAAGTTTGGACAACAATATAATAATTAAAAAAATCAATGTATGTGTCATAGCTTCTTCGATAACTTTTCTGAATGATATTCCATTTAAAAAATGCGAACTTACCGTTAAATAACCGGAAATTCTGAACGAAAATTGTATTATTTATGTCGTTATAGTTATAATCTATAGAAAAAAAAAAAAATTTTGGCGGTTATTTCAAACGACAAACCTTGTATAGATAAATGTATCATCGACAGTTTTTTAATAGTAATTTTCTACCTGGAATTTACTTTATAATTTATATTATTTTTCTTTAAATAGTAAACAACTTTTTTACGTTTTATATAGTTTAATTGATAATCTTGATCTATTATGCAAATAGAATTACTTTAAAAAATATTCGATTTGTCCGTTTGTTTGTGTACAACTGTTACAACATGTGATATAACAATTTTCTCAAGTATGTACTTACCCAGATAGCCAAGCGATCCTCGCGCACAGATCGAGCCCGGCGTGTCGGGGTCAGGTAGACGGGCCGAACGTCGCTTGAATGGGCAAAAGGCACACGATGGCTATAATCTGAGGAGGGCATTTATGACCGTGAGGGCTCGTAACGTTCCCTCGGCGCAAACCCGGCACAAGCTTCCCCTCGGCCCGTCGGTCCTGATTTCTGCCAAATTTTAAGTAGGTCCGAGTGGCGAATGTCGTAAAATTTGGCAGAAATCAGGACCGACGGGCCGAGAGCAGCTTGTGCCGAGGGAACGTTACGAGCCCACACGGTCATAACTGCCCTGGCCAGAATCGAGCATTTTGGCTATCTGGGTATAGTGTAAACGAGTAGAACGTTGCACTAAAAGTATAGGAATTATAAATTATGCGGAAGTATCTTTCGTTAGCAACTCACAATGCTCCTTGCAATGAAATTTTCTACAAATTGCAAGACTGTCAATACGAGGTATTTACAGTTCATTGATATCTAATTGCACGTGTGCTCGGCCAAAAATATACATAACCAAAAAATTTTACGTTCTATGTACCTTGTTGTAGCATCCTTATCGTAAGTTCATGGGCTTTTGCAAAGACTATGAGAAACAGATGCAAGTTTGCATAGCGAAACAGGTAACCTTCTTTTTTGTTTTTTTACTACAAGCAAGGTTTAAAAGTTATCTTATTATATATTTTCCTGATTTTTATATTTTAGTTAAAATCTAACAGAGAAATAAACAATAAAGCTGCTAAGGAAAGACTGCAGAGAATGCACAGTAAGAAAGAAGAAAGTAATCAGTCACAGTAGATTAACTTGCTGTAAAATGTGTATCTAACAACATTTCATTTCTACCGAATGAGTTTAGAAGATAAATATTTTTAAGCATACTTTAATCATTGCATTGATCAACAATGAGCGCAAATTTAGATGGCGAACCGCCAGAAAAGAAAACCAAAACCTCCATTAGCATGGATGAGAATACAGAAGATAAATCGGAGTGTAAAGAGAATATTCGATTGAATGACAGTGAAGACGAGGAAGAGAAGTCTGAATGCAGAGAAAATATTATATTAAATGACAACGAAGACGAAGAAGAAACTTCACTATTAAAAATCGATGAAGACGGTCATTTGGAACCATTTCCTCCAGATAATGATGTTACAGAGATGATAGAGAACGTGCATTATAATGGATTGTTTCCAACGATTACAGAGAGATATTTTACTGCTTATTATAAATTGAATGTACAAAGTCATGCCGATGATGTTTGCATTCTAATGCACAGCAATCGCATTTGTATGCTAACTCTGGCTCCTAGTCACACAGTTTTACAAAGTAACAAAGAGATAAAGGACATCAACTTCAAAGTTAGTGACAAGCTGAACAGAGTCATGAACAAAGTTTCAGGGAAAAGCAAACATGGCGCTCAGCCTCTGCAAGCTAATTCTAAGATTTGTATTATCACTTCTTCGAGTGGGGAAACTTACACAATAAAGTGTTGTATAATTGGGAAATTGGTAGAGGTGAACGAAGCATTACTAAAAAATCCAAAATTATTATTGGAACCACCGCACAAGGGAGGCTACTTGGCTATAGTGTTACCAAACATAAAGCTACTGGAATCAATGAAAAAGTCTTTGTTGACACAAGAGCAATATGACTCTGAAATGCTAAAGCGTCAAAATACAATGAATCATTTTGAAATTAAGGTAAAGGATGAATCGGAAACAGATAGATAACAGTTCTAGATTGAAAATCGAGACTCAAGATCAATGTACCCACAGTGAGTTGATCTTGATGTATAAAAATATTAATTGTATCATTGACAACATGCATTCTTAATAAATACGTACATTTCTCCGAATAAGAACGAACATTCGGACGCAGAAGAACAAATTTATTTCTCATAATTTTTGTTATGACTACTATAACATAGAACCAGCTTTAATTACAATTATCAGCATCGATTAGCAGTGTAATCTTTGGTGTAAACTTTAGTTTATGTCGTTCCTTTCAAATATAAGTTATTCTTTCATCTTCAATATTTCTGTCGATGTTGAATCGTATTCAAAATTATATGATACAAGTTGTAGGTGAGAATTCACGTTATTTCTTGGGACGTCTTGTGTACAAAGTAATCGTAACGAATTTCGTTGTGTTTACTGGAGCCAGCCAGTTCCATACACAACTGTGTTTTGTACAGTTCAGGAGACGCAGTTGTAGTTTTAAATGTGTAATACATTTTTGGAAACGTCTATTTGTAACTAAGTAAATGATTAAACCTAAGGTTATTTTTCTTCAACGAAAGTGTGTTCTGTTTCCTGTTCTTTATCGTCCGTTTTCTTCGCAGAATCTTTCATTAGATTTCCTAACACAATTCCAACGAATAAGATCATTCCTACCCTGTGGTTCGAGATGAATTTTTTAGCGCAGTCTGTTGGATTATTAATGTTCAAGCTGTATATCTAAAAATAAATAGATTTGGCGCACTGTTATTTAGAAATCATGGTCAATGTTTAAATATAATTTTAAAAATGGATCGTACCTGATTAGCAAGATGGATACTGACTAATCCAACTGCTGTGTAATATGGCCAAGTCTGCGAAACTACAATGCCCGATGTAATTAAACTAGTTATCATGGTCGTGCTGAATGCAGATAAGAAAAGCTTTGTTTTGTCTCCAAATTTCAAAGCTGTCGATTTGATCCCCACTATAACGTCGTCTATTTTGTCCTGCAATGTAATAGCTAAAGATAAAACGATGTTAATATTAATAAGAGCTTGTGAGTACTTACTTGATGCGCGTATATGGTGTCGTATAAAAGTGTCCAACAAACCCCAGCTGTGTAAAGGGGCAGGCACACAGACCAATTACACGATCCCTGTACAGCAGACCAGCCCAGAAGCGCACCCCAGTTGAAAGTCATTCCTAGCATGAGTTGTGGCCAAAATGTTACTCTTTTCATAACAGGGTACAATATTACCAAAACTGCAAGTAAAAAACGTTGAAAATTTAACTATATTTTTGTGTTTGTTTCAACAGCATTTCTAAATTTTCATCAATAGATACTCCAAGAGAGAGAGAGAGAGAGGAAGCGCGCGAGAGAGAGAGAGGAAGAGCAATTAATTATACTGTTCCGCGATTCTTATCAGAGAAAGTCAAATTGTCAACTCTACTGTACATCGATCAATTACATCAATGAACTTTGTTGATAAAATTAAGAAATACTGTTCTGAATGGAAAATTCAGAGAATATACCTAATGAACTTGCACCCAATATTATACTATAAAGATTTAAGTGTAACAACACTAGCAATCCTAAAGTTAACTGGCTGCCGAGGAAAACAAGCGATTGAAGAGGCGAAATCTCTCCGGTGACCAATGGTCTATCTTTTGTTCTGGCTACCTAACATTGAAAAATCTTCATGACATCTAATCCGGACTGTGTATAAACTTGATATTACCATTCCATCAATGTCTTGATCCCACATATCATTTATTATACATCCGGCTCCACGCATGATAAATGCGCCAGCCCCAAAGAGAGTTAAAAGATGTAAATCTGGCAACGTGCCGGGTGATGCGGCCATTGCTATGCTCCAGCCACAAGGCCAAAATAATAACCAGGAACCTATGTAAACAAATCTTTAACAGTTAATCTACAGGCACTAGCGTTTAACGTGTTAACTGTATAATTTCGGTTATATTATCTCACCTATTGGTTTGTCCATCCTCAACAATCTCAAGTATGGTCGGATTTTAGATGGACTGTTATTAACTAATCTTGTGGCAAACGTTACTTTCTGTTTCAATGGTAAAGGATGCACAGTCTCATCGATCGGTTTCAACGAAACATCGACGGTCTTTAACAAATTCTCCGTCGACGTGTGTGAATTTCTTTTATGATCGTCATGATTAAACGACGATGTGTGAATTATACTTCGCGGATGCAACGGACTGACAACGCATGATCTTTGACTAGATTGTGAGTAGGAGGCCAGCAGTTTTCCAGACGCGATGAATAGCTGGCATCTTCGCATTATCATCATTTCGCTCTATAACTATCGCATATAAATATTACAGATTGAACATAACCTCAAATTTTTCTTTTATGGCAAATTGTTTCGTTATTTATATATATAAACGACCGGGCGTAACGGAAATGTTACCAATTGTCATGTTATCATTCAAAATCCGTAAGTCATCGTAATAACACAATTGCCGGCACTTTTTCACATTATGTAATTAATCTGCACCGCAAGGTTAAGTCGTCAGCTTCACCGAGAAGCTGCACGCCGTACATGCGTGCATTCGCTGCATTAGGTTGCATAACACACAGTCACAGTTTTGTATATGTATATATAGTGACTATACATATACATATATACATAACATATAATTCCGTTCCACGTCCAGTGCGGTGACAGTTATTAGTAAAACTTTGTATGTATACGGTTTCGCTGAGAAAGTATACATAAAATCTTAAAATTTCCTTGAACGCTATAAAAATTTCAATAATTCTGCGCTGTTTCGTGCGTTCAAATATGTAAGTAATATTTTTTGGAAGTATATATATATATTTTTGGAACAAAGAATCCTTTATTTTATAATTAGATTGCATAGTTATGAAACATTCATTGTATGTAGTAAAGTATATTCGTGTATGATATCATGTTTGATGTATATGATACATATATGTTTGTTATACATTAATTTTTCACAATCAAATCCTAACTTTTTGAAAAATTATGCAGGGTGATCAAGGTACCCTATTTTATCGAAACATTTACTTCACTGATGCTGAATTAGCCGCTCATGCGCGGAAGAAACCTATTCCATATTCCATTCTGTATACCTTATCTTATCATTGCTCTGTGATTGTCTGTGATGCACTCGTGAAAGAAGTTGAATGTATATAGTTATATTTTTATGTTGAACGTGTTCACAGCTGGACTGCGATTGTTCACAATGTCCACAGCCCAAAAATGCGAGGTTCTGTTTATTTTGGGAGGTCCTGGTGCAGGGAAAGGTACTCTCTGTTACAACATTATGAAAAAGTATGGTTATGTCCATTTGTCGGCCGGTGATCTGCTGAGGGAGGAACGGATGAATCCCAACTCGCAATACGGAGAATTGATCGATAATTACATTAAGGAAGGAAAGATCGTACCTGTCGCGATCACCTGCAGCCTCCTGGATCGTGCAATGCAAAATACCGTCAGCCCACACAAAAGGTACTTGGTCGATGGTTTCCCAAGAAATCAGGACAACGTGGACGGATGGAATGAGGTATAATACTCAATCGTTTGATAGCAGTGATAATATGAAGTTGACATTAGGACTAATTAGAGAACAGACTTCTAGTTACTCTGATTCGCTCTAATATATTCTTTGTTTGCAGGCAATGTCTGATAAGTGCATAGTAAAGGGAGTGTTGTTCTGCGAGTGCAGCAAAGAAGTATGCACCCAACGATGCTTGAAACGTGGCGCAGCGGGAAGCGGACGAACTGACGATAACTTAGAAGTTTTGGTGAAAAGATTCGAAACGTATACTATGAACACGATGCCCATAATTGAACACTTCGAAAAGCTGAACTTGGTGTTCAAAGTGAACACCATGCTATCAAAGGAGGAAGTATACGAAAATACCAAGGAACTTTTGGACAAAATAGGCTGGGGATCGGTCGACGAATAAAAATGATTTCTTGTGATTCCGAGGAGATCAAGAGTTCACTGTGTCTAATGTTTTACTGCTTAAAAGGAGTATATATTTTTTTAGGGGAAATTATTTTTTTTTAGATAGCAGCACGGTCGGAACCGTGCGTTTTATTTTGCTGCATTTATAAAGAGATTAGACCATGTTTCTCGCTCGGGGTACACGATCAGAATTGCGTACCCTTTCCTATGATTGTACAGAGAATAATTTTATACAAATCGTGGCAAATATTTTCCAACCTCTATTCCACACACACATATATATATAAACATAGATATATGTAAATTTAAATAAAGTCAATGAGGGCTGTATGTTTTTCTAAGTATTTCATTCATTTCTGTATATTTCAATAAGTATTTTGCACGTAGTTGTTTTTTACATTGAAAACATTCAACGATCATTTATGACGTTGATATGGATAACACAAATTCGTGTTGTGTTGTATAAATTAAATTCTATTCTTTGTACGCTGATCGGATTATGCATATCAAAGAGCCCCTGTAGAATGACAACCGAATGTAACACTTGCAGTCAAGGTTGTCTGCATTGCAGGCGCTAACCGCTAAACAAATTTTTACCATATAAATGCAAAACAGCTGAACCGCTGATTAGATATAAAAACAGGTTCAAACTTCAATATTTTCATGGATCGATTTTTTAGAAATTACCGCCTCATTACCACTTTCGTATCACACGCAACGTTACCAACAGAGTATTGAATAGAACTCATCATCAGTTCTTTTAATTTGAATTGAAATCGACATTCTGTAGCACTGTCAACTAATTTTCTCATTTAGATTCTTATTTAAGATTAAATTTTGCATCTACAACTGTAGGACACCCGGTGTATAGCGCAGAAAAATTCCCCGGTCAAGCTACAAAGTTGAGCAAACGATTATCGAAAGTGACAGCTATCTGCATGCCCATTTTTAAGATTCACAAATTTCCTTTATCTGCAAGGTCACAGGTGCATCGAACTCGAAATTATTGAACTGTTCGATAACGTTCGCACGACATGTATCCGGTCTCATACGTTTCGTTAGTCGTTATAATTCTGAGCTACACTGTATACGTCATAGAGAAAGGGTTCTTCGATCAAGCCACAAAGTAGATAGAAGGACTAGCTTAGACAAGTTTTCAAATTGCTAGATAAGAAACCAGGAAGATTAGTTCTTCGGAAAAGACGAGCTACCTTGAAATTCATGGTGAGAGACGAAATATAGATTCGTCGAATGAACTTCGTGAGTAGAGACGAGTTAATTCGTCGCGTGAGATCACGAAGTAGCTACGAATTAATTCGTCGCGTGAAATTAAATGAGATATGAAATTATTTAGTTAATTTGTCGCGCGAGATTCGACAGCTCGAGAATATCAATTACTGCTGACTTAATGAACACGCAGTTTGGTAGATTACATTTTTAATGATCAGGATGAGGAAAAACTTGTTTCGCCGACAGTGTTCCCTGGAGTGAAAGATAGAATAAAAATTGTCCAATAATTTTTGGCAGTTTAACCGTGAATGTTGTCGACTCCGTTGTGGTTCAGGTAGGATTTTCCTGTGGTGGTAAATCACCCGGACAACGAGCCGATACGCAACAATGACTCGGTGGCCAACGACCTCTTTTAATATCGGCACCGAAAGAAGTAAGTAGCGTGGAGCCACTTTTTTGTTGAGGAGAAAGATAACAGATAATCTCGAATCAGGAAACAAATAAATTTATCGTGGGAGAAACGAAGGAGCAATTCGGCGAAACATGAGGAGTCGGATATCGTCGGAGGAAAGAGAGCACGCGTTCAATTTGTAAAATTGATACACACCGAGAGAAAGAGAAAGAGAGAAAGAATGCGAAGAGGAAGCTGGAATTCTGCACCGCGAAGGAGCATTGACTTCTTCCGTTGGCCGATTATAAAACCGATCCCCGCCACCGTGTGTTACCGAAGTTGACGCGCCTTCGCTGTCGAAAGATCGACCCGTTTTCAACTTTCTCATCGGTCCGGCCAGAAATCTGTATCGTTAATGAGCGCCGCGAGAAATTCTGACCCGTGAAAATAATCCGGCAGCCCAGAAGCGTCCGGCAAACATTCTATCCGATGGAAATGTGTCTCTGAAGCGTTCCCTGTTCCATAGCTACAACTAGACTGTTGGTTCTTAATGCAAATTATCCTTTCTACATTCAATTCAAATAAAAATCGAAACGAGAGGAAAACATTTCTTTCGTTGAAGAAAATACAAAGTTCCTTCTTGTAAATACGAAATAAAAGTATTACTAAATTTCGTCCATATGTAGGAGGATTTTATTACGAATTAAATCGTTCTTCATTTATTTCATTTATTTCATTCAAAAAGTAATTTGTGCACAATTTCAACTGGATTGGAAAATTTATTAAATGCTTGTGACACCTGTTCTTCTCCATCACCATCGCGGTGATTGATTCACCTGTTAACCGTTTATGTCGAGTATACTAGTCATGAAAAGATGGCATTTCATTTTGTCACGTAGGACAAAATTTGCTTTGCTATTGAATAAAACAGCATTGAATGAAATAATTAAGCAAACGGGTGTCAGGGAGAATTTGTGAAAGGGTTTTAGGAGTATGTATTATGCTGTCGACTTCGACCAAGTTAACTTGGCAATACTTTGGAAATGGTTGGCGGATGAATTTCGCAGAATTTTCCACAATCGGTATCGCGATTCAATATCAAACTGGTGTAATTACGCGTCGGAGTTTCGAGTCTAATGACCGCGCCGCTTGATTCCCTTGCATCGATATAATCTGCAATCAGCAAAAAGCTGACTTATCGGTCGTGCCCTGCCTCGTTGATCTTTGCGCCTTAATTTTCAGAAGACGTTGATTGGGGATTATCGGAAAATCGCTGTGCTCGTCGACGACCAGCGGCGTGTTCGCGCGTTATCGTCGACGGTTGACGTCCGTGTTGTCGTCGTTTTGTTATCGCGTTGATCGATCGCTTTTTTTCTTTTCGCGAGCGTGACACTTTCGCGATGGCTCGCGTTATCACGCTAACCCTGAAAAATACATTGCTATAGATTCTGGGATCAACGAACGATTATCGATTCGTGCGATGGTCCTCGCTCTTTGACTCGGCCGCTCGCAGCCGTTCCTCGCAGACGGAACGCGCTGGCGAAAAAAGAATCTATCGGCATCGATCGTTGCGCTGATTTCGCGCGATCCTTTCGATCACGCTGCTCGAGGCGTGCAGGCGCGTGTTGTCTCGTTTACGCACTAAACAGCGAAATTATATTTATTTTAGTATTTCCACTATTAACTTACTATTTCTACATGTGTAAACGAGGGATTAGCTGATTTCGAATCTTAAATGTACGCAAATCTACGAACCTTGAACGGGTACTCAAATGATTAAATTAAAAATCTTTTCCCTATTGAAATATCTTTCAAAATCTTGGGAACTTTCTTTAGGGTGCTCGTTAAACTCCGCACGAAAATTGTAGTTTTCCTCATCGTGATTTTCTACGAAATTCATCCTTGTCGACGAGTCAACTCGTCAGACCTTCACAATCTCATGCGACGAATTAATTCGTCAGTACTTCGTAATCTGAGTTCACTCGTCGGTACTTCTTACTTCCATGTAGTGCATGAATTTGTCTCTACCCACGAATTTCATGCGACAAGTTAACTCGTTCGTACTACTGAATCTCACGCGACGAATTAACTCGTCGATACTTCTTAATCTCGTGCGACGGGATAATTCGTCAGTACTTAACTCCACGTGATGAATTATAAGTACTATTACGTTCTGCAGTACGTTCTACTGGACGAGTTAACTCGTCTCGATTCATCAACACGGACGAATAAATTCGTCACAGGAACTTCATAAGTAGAATGTGCACACATCATCCAATGAAATTGATGAGCAGAGTCGATTTAACTCGTCCATACTTTTTTCTTAATATTGTGCGATGATTTAACTCGTCAGTACGTTATTTCCCATGACGAGTTGAGTTACTTTTTGTAGTGCGGACGCGTTTCATTCGACGAGTTCACTCGTCATATGCGATTAATCAGCACAGACGAGGTAACGCAATTTTATAATAAATTAATTCATGGGTGAAGTAGAATGAAATTGATGAGCAGAGACGGGTTGATCCGTCGAAAAATGTTTCCTTCCATATCTCACAAAAAGAAACGTTTTCCATCCTAGGAAAATCTTGAGAATGAACTTCCTTGTTAGTTGACGATAAAGTCGTTGGAAAACTACATCGTAGAGACGTTACAGGCAAACGAACTGTCAAGGCTATGCGTTACGTAAATGGTTCGCGTAGGTGTTTCGCGGCGCGCAATTTGAGGAAAACACCGCGGAAAATGGTCGGCGAGTTCGTCGACCGAAATCACGTGTACGTACGCGCGATGCGCTGAAACCACTCTTTCATGTTTCTGTGAAAAACCAGTGAACGCTCTCGTAATCAAACTACGCGTCGATCCGCGTTGCGCGCACGTGCGTCCTCGCGGAGTCGCGTATAGCAGCGGAAACTCGGATTGACGCGCGAAAACCGAGAGAATGGCGAGTCCGGTGAATTCCCGGATCCTGTTGTCGGACATCTAGCCCCGAGGAGAACAATGTCCTGAAATTGACCCCGCGTAGAAACAACCTTCTCGAGCCAACCGCACACGGTCTTATATAATTAAACATCAGGTTTGATGCATTTACGAGAAAATTGGGTAGGTGTAATTTAAAACAATAAACATTATAGACGAATTTAAAAATACTGTTATATTATTTTCAACCTATTGAACATGTCGATAAAGAAAAAGAATTCCATTTCGCTTCAGTTAGTTGCAATTTAGATGGGCAATTTTTATTTTTGTTCTTTCTTATTTAATTTAAATAATAAATTAAGTTAAAGAAGACTTATTTTTCGATCGATACATTTTTCAATTCAAATTTTAGGGTTATGTTTGCGGCGCATTAGGTTCGATCATATAATACACAAGGATAGCAATTTTTGTAGACATTTATCAAACGTTCGATTCGGATGTGAATCATTTACGTTGAAAGATCTTTGCTATCCTTGTGTATTATATGATCGAACCTAATGCGCCGCAAACATAACCCTAAAATTTGAATTGAATAAATTAAGTTAGTTTAAATTACGAAAAAAATAATGAAACTTGCTTTTGACTAGCTTTTTTGGGGGGCTTGTAACGAAAATTTAAAAAATGTGTCTTGTAGAAATCAAATAGAACATTATTTCTTCCCTTAATAATATTAGTAGATGAAAAATAATATATCAACGTCTTTAAATTTTTTCGAATGTCTTAAATACTTTTCGGCGCCACAGGAACTGAATTATGAAACACTGTTGGAATAGTTTAGGGTACTTACCGCGTTGTCGTAAGCACGGTAAATCAAAAGATCGTTCGTTCACCCCTTAAACCGACAATTACGGCCGTCGTTGTCGTATTCGCGCTGATAATGATCAGTTCGAGTCATAAGCACTTCCCATTTCTGGGAACGAGTAGTAATGATGCACTGATCATCCTAATGACTCATCGTCCACGGTTACCTGATAAATGCCGACAAGCAAATAATAACGAGTACGTAATCGATTAACGCATGTCTACATAAATTTACGTAAACAGTTGTTATCTTCCTACGTTTGCAAAATTGGCAAAGCAAAATCGGTTTCCATTTGCCAATTCGATAAAAATTAATCATGCGAATATCGAGATGTTGCACTTTTTAAATTCACTCTAAACGGCGGCCAATATTTTCTTATATCAAAGATAAGGTTAATCTCCCTTACTATACTATCCTCCGAGACACCATAAAAAATTATTTATAGTACGATGAAATTTTCAGAATGTACATTATTCACGCAGATCTATAAAAAGTATTATTTCAAGCCTGAATATAGGACCATATAAGAAAGTTGTACAAAACAACTTCTAATATTTTCTCTGCAATTTCGACCGATTGTAATTTTTTCAAAAATTCTTTTCCACGTCATGTAGTAAACTAATCATTCTAACTTCTCAAGAAAATGATTAGAGACCACTTGTTTTCATTGCAGTTGCACGAGAAGCGCCCCTTAATGCAAGAATAGTGTTTGCGCCACTATATATACAGTCGGGGACAAAAATAAGTGGACAGTTAGTGGAAATAGGTAAAAATGAAATTTAGTCGAATTAACATGACTTTTATAAACTTAAGTTTTATTTATTATATATCCTTATAGTGTATAGATTATTTAACGAATAATTGAAGTTCATATTTACATCTTTGTGCAAACACGCCGTGCCATAACGAAAATGTTAGCTATTTATCAGGAGACAAAAATGAGTGGACACTCAATGAAATGCGTAATAAATGAAACACATAACAAAATTAGTACTTGGTATTGCCGCCTTTTGCATGTATTACTGCTTCCAGGCGTCGACGAATACTTTGTATTAACTTTTCAATATAATCGTTACTAATTTTTTCATATTCAGACTGCAACCTTTTGAAAAAATCGACCTTATTATTTCGATGATCCAATGGAACTTTTGCGTCCAGTAAACTCCATAAGTTCTCGATAGGATTCAAATCAGGGCTCTGGGCTGGCCATTCAAGCAATTTAATATTGGAATCCTCAAAAAATTTTTTAGTTTTCTTAGCAGGGTGCTTAGGGTCATTGTCTTGTTGAAAGACAAATTCATCGTCGCAACCCATTTTTACCACTGCTTCTTCCAAATTATCATTTAATATATCAATATACTTATCTGCATTCATAATGCCGTCAATTTGTACTAACGTACCAATTCCGTTTTGCGAGAAGCACCCCCACACCATTAATGATCCACCGCCTTTAACTGTGGGTGTAATAAATGGTCTTTTATACGTTTCATGTTGTTTTCTTCAGACTTTGTGCTTCTTTTTTAATTGTCGCAACTCAAATTTACTTTCGTCGCTCCAAATTATATTTTTCCAGAATACTAGTGGCATATTTACATATTTTTTTGCAAATGCTAAACGTTTTCTCATATTAATAATAATATACGGCTTACGTCTAGCGTTGCACCAGCTTCGCGCAGTCTTCGTTTTATTGTTTTTGTTGAAACATTTAATTCCACTATTTCTGCAATACTTCTCGCTGCAATCGTTGGATCTTTTCGACTTGTACGAAAAATTCGACGGTCTTCTTGTATGGTGGTACAGCGTTTGCGTCCACGACCTCTTAAATTTTTCACGGTCTTATGCGCTAGATACTTTTTATAAATTTTTCCTACTGCACTTTTAGATACGTTGTACTTCCGAGTTATTACGCGCTAACTTAATTTCTTACAGAAATCCGATACAATTAAACGGCGAATTTGATATGAAATTTCTTTCGTTTCTGGCATTCTGCAATTATTGTATAAATGTTCTTACTTGTACGAAGCCTGAATTGGTACTAATAAGATTGATGGAGATCACTGTATGTAAGCGTGACCTGTGCCTAGTATTTGTATACATTTCTTACCTTGCAATAACGTTATAACCAAGTGTCCACTCAATTTTGTCACCTGATAAATAGCTGACATTTTCGTTATGGTACGGTGTGTTTACACAAAGATGTAAATATGAACTTCAATTATTCGTTAAATAATCTATACACTATAAGGATATATAATAAATAAAACTGAAGTTTATAACAGCCATGTTAATTCGACTAAATTTCATTTTTACCTATTTCCACTAACTGTCCACTTATTTTTGTCTCCGACTGTAAACATGACAGTAAACATGGTATATGTCAGTTGTAGCATAAACATACCCCGACAGTCGGTAGCAGGAAAAAGGCTGGTCGAAAGGCGACGTCGAAAGAAGACGTCGTATTGTCGATCGCGGTCGTGTTTCACGATCTTTCCGATCGTGTCGAATTCCTACCCACGAACGAGCGCACACGTTTTCTCAGCTCTCCTCCCCCCCACTCTCGAAGAGGAGAGGAGAGACACATTACGCGGCGCGGCGCGTAATCCTCGGTCGCATCGATAAGAGGTGCCCATCGGAGAGTCGAATGCTCTTACCCCCATCATCGTGCCAACGCGGCACACCAGTAACACATATATAAATGCACCAGCGATTGACAGAACGTACAGTTCACGTTTTGACGTCTGCTACTTTGCCGGGCGACCTCAAGTTCCACGCAAGTGCGCAAACGCACGCCAGTCAGTCGGCCCGCCCCGCCCCAACCCTCTCTCTCACTCAGTCATCGCGCTCCGCCCACACGTGACACACGTGACACGCCGCCACGTGTGTTTCCAACCCCGACCACGCTGCCCCGAGAGCAAGATGCGCCGCTCCGGAGCTCCATGCGGCCACCAGTGGCCCCCCGTTCCGAAAATTGTGATTCCACTTCTTCTCGCTGTCGTGCAATTCTTTCACGGAGGATTCGCCGTCGGAGTCAAGCCGGAAGCCGTGCTTCTCGACGTCCTTGCAAAACCCTTTGCTCCTTCTGATGGCGCTTCCGAGGCTTGTTTGAGGAGTAGCGCGCTTTATTTGAAGGAGGTTGCTAGTTATACGCCGTGGGCTCTGCAAAGTGAGTAACATACGTGTTTGTCGAACTATTTTTATCGTAACTGATTTATTGGACTGCGGATTTGATGCATTCGTGGCAATATTGAGTAAAAATGTGCGCGTGAACGCGGAGTCGGAAAATGGCGTGTCGGAAAATAGAGTAATAAGGATTTCTTTTATTATTTATTGTTTTGATTCTACAGCACAAGTTATTATTATTTTTGTATCCTTTACTTCTTACTAGAATTCACTCGTTTTTAGAATCTATATTATTAACAATAGATTTACGGGGCCCGTCAAGATGTCGGGTACTAATATTTTCTTATGATTATGGAGAGTCTCGAAGGAAATTTTCAAAATATTTTTATCTTAAAAAGAATTGCTAAAAATATGGATAGATAAATTCTTGTTATTTTTGTAAAGTGATGTATTATAATATAATCATTTTTAATGCTCCGTAAACATAGTGTCAAATCCACCTATATATTTCATAATTTAATAAAAGTCGAGTAAATAAAGTATAAAACAGTGAAGAAAAGATTAAAAGAATTTGAGGATGCTGATACGTTATCTTGAATGTATTAAGATCGATGAAGACTCATTGAACTTCGTATTCGGTTTCGACTTCTTAGAATTGACTGAGAACATTTTTGTTTTGCATCTAGATCCGCAGTCCAGTGATTTAATGACGATTTTAATACCACAGGTCAAAATAGACCCAAACTTTGCCGGCGGAGGGTTAATTGGATTTTAGTGTTTTTATTAGTTTACTTTATTAGTTTATTATTACTTTGTTAGTTTATTACTTGATAAGTTTATTACTTGATAAGTTTATTACTTGATAAGTTTATTACTTGATAAGTTTATTACTTGATAAGTTTATTACTTGATTAGTTTATTACTTGATTAGTTTTATTTAGTGTGATTTGGGAAAGAGGAGAATGTTGCTTTAGGGTTTGTTGAATAGGGTGTTTGGGTTTTGTCTTTTAGGTTATGTAGACGAATCGGATCTCTATTTAGTATAGCTTCTTGTACCAATGTTTTACTGTATTTCTAGTTTAGTATTGCTTCATTACCTGCAAAATGTTTTACTATATAATGTTCTAAAGAGATTAAAAAGCCTCGCGGAATATCCATTTTTTAGTATTTACGAAATTAGATTTCGGACCCTGGACTTCTCACGTTAAAAAAAGATGAGCAGGTGTCAATTTCCGATTGAAAACATTTTCAAAGGTTTCAACATTGTTCGCAATAAGATTCATTGGACAGAACGCGCCACACTTATAATTCGTACGCGACCCTAAACGCTACGGTGCACTGGTAGCATTCTCGCAGCAACACTGACCAAACGCAAGGATTACTCTAAAAGCATTCTAAGGGAATTTAGAAGCCGAAAAATTGTATAATAATTCCTAATTTGTATATGTCTTAAAACTTTTTTGGAAATTCATAATTTCATAGCAACAATTTGATATTGACATTTTGCTGATGAATAAACTAATATATATATATATATATATATATATATATATATTTAATAAGTAATATAATACATTACTTATTTAACTTAATAATAACTTAATAACAACTTAATATAATATATTAATATATATATATTAATATATATATAATATATGTTAATATATATAATATACATATTAATATATTAATATAATATATATTATGTTTACTTAATATAATATATACTTATTATATTACTTATATTTTAATATATTATTTAATAAATCGAAAATAATACAACAGTATCTTCGAATTCTTGAAATATTTATTTGTATTAAATAAAGTCGTGTCTTCTTTCGTCGATACATTCAGACTTTTGCGTTTAACACTGTAAAAAAATATTTTACCATGAGAACATATAATACATAATATTTTTCACTTCAGTGAATATATCAGCAGAAGGGTGTATTTGTCTGAAATTTTATA
The DNA here is from genome assembly GCA_933228785.1 of Lasioglossum pauxillum. Lineage (NCBI taxonomy): Eukaryota > Metazoa > Arthropoda > Insecta > Hymenoptera > Halictidae > Lasioglossum > Lasioglossum pauxillum. The sequence goes on along the minus strand of OW121705.1, from coordinate 38,526,599 downwards.
ATCGCTGGTGCATAATGTAAAATACTATTGTTCTTACATTCTTATTGCATGCCACTTATTCGTTTTCTGCGAGAATGGGAGGCTGAGCAAATTTGCAATGTTCTAATTAGTAGCTTGAGACGGTTCCGTGGAAAGAGAAGGGATTTCCAAAGGGCGCGAGAGGGTCTGGAAGTTGCGCGCGGGAAATTCAAAAAGATCCGATGCATCTTCCGGCAGCTGTCGACGCCGGCGGCGATGCTCTCGACGGTTTTTGGGACGCGATGACTGATGCAGTGGGCCGTCGGTTTCGTGGATTGCTCAATTGGTTTCGCGGGTCAGTGACCCCTCTCTCTTTCTCTCTCCCGCTCTCTGTTACGGACGCTGTCATGCCGGTCCTCCCGAATAGAAAGCGATCGAGAGCAATGGAGATCGCGCCGGCCGGAACGCCGTAAAAATACCGTTCGAGCGATCTGTAGGTGTCTACCTATTCGCGCGTCATTATCTAACGGGGACCCTATACACAGGTGTCCGTCACGAGAGAGTCAGTGAGGATCAATTGTCTCGGAAGGGAGCCACGGAATAGTAGCAGCAACGCTCGTAAAAGTACCGTTCCATTGATCCGCCCGCGGGCCAAAAGCCTTCGAGTTTTCAAATTTCGAACGTCGAGCCTCGAAAATTTCTACAACTCTCTCTCTTTCCCTTTTATCATCGATTCTCGGATTCCTCGAACGTGTTATCGTTTGATCAACCCTCGAGCAGTAGACTGCGAACGTCCACTCTAGGCAATTGTCAAATACCAATCTTCAGTCAAATTTTCTCTTTTCTTTTTTCATAAATTATTGTTAATGTGTGCTGGTGATTATGTCGACGAACCAAGTCTTTTTAAAAAAATATTTTACAACGTCAATATGCACTATATAATGCTGTATAACAATCTCGAGTCTAGCAGAAATTTCTCTTTTCTTTTATTAATTTTAGGAAATTATTGTTAATGTGTGCTGGTTATTATGTCGATGAACCAAGTATTCTTCAACAAATATTTTACAACGTCAATATGCACTATATAATGCTGTATAACAATCTCGAGTCTAGCAGAAATTTCTCTTTTCTTTTATTAATTTTAGGAAATTATTGTTAATGTGTGCTGGTCATTATGTCGACGAACCAAGTCTTCTTAAAAAAATATTTTACAATGTCAATATGCACTATGCTGTATAACAATCTCGAGTCTAGCAGAAATTTCTCTTTTCTTTTATCAATTTTTGGAAATTGTTACTAATGCGTGTCGGTGATTATGTCGATGAACCAAGTATTCTTCAAAAAATATTTTACAACGTCAATATGCACTATATAATGCTGTATAACAATCTCGAGTCTAGCAGAAATTTCTCTTTTCTTTTATTAATTTTAGGAAATTATTGTTAATGTGTGATGGTCATTATGTCGATGAATCAAGTATTCTTCAAAAAATATTTTACAACGTCAATATGCACTATATAATGCTGTATAACAATATCGAGTCTCGCAGAAATTTCTCTTTTCTTTTATTAATTTTAGGAAATTGTTACTAATGCGTGTCGGTGATTATGTCGACGAACCAAGTATTCTTCAAAAAATATTTTACAACGTCAATATGCACTATGCTGTATAACAATCTCGACTCTAGCAAAAATTTCTCTTTTCTTTTATTAATTTTAGGAAATTGTTATTAATGCGTGTCGGTGATTATGTCGACGAACCAAGTATTCTTCAAAAAATATTTTACAACGTCAATATGCACTATATAATGCTGTATAACAATCTCGAGTCTAGCAGAAATTTCTCTTTTCTTTTATTAATTTTAGGAAATTGTTATTAATGCGTGTCGGTGATTATCTCGATGAACCAAGTATTCTTCAAAAAATATTTTACAACGTCTATATGCACTATGCTGTATAACAATCTCGAGTCTAGCAGAAATATCCCTTTCCTTTTATTAATTTTAGGAAATTGTTATTAATGCGTGTCGGTAATTATGTCGATGAACCAAGTATTCTTCAAAAAATATTTTACAACGTCAATGTGCACTATATAATGCTGTATAACAATCTCGAGTCCAGCAGAAATTTCTCTTTCCTTTTATTAATTTTAGGAAATTGTTATTAATGCGTGTCGGTGATTATGTCGATGAACCAAGTATTCTTCAAAAAATATTTTACAACGTCAATATGCACTATATAATGCTGTATAACAATCTCGAGTCCAGCAGAAATTTCTCTTTCCTTTTATTAATTTTAGGAAATTGTTATTAATGCGTGTCGGTGATTATGTCGATGAACCAAGTATTCTTCAAAAAATATTTTACAACGTCAATATGCACTATATAATGCTGTATAACAATCTCGAGTCTAGCAGAAATTTCTCTTTCCTTTTATTAATTTTAGGAAATTGTTATTAATGCGTGTCGGTGATTATGTCGATGAACCAAGTATTCTTCAAAAAATATTTTACAACGTCAATATGCACTATATAATGCTGTATAACAATCTCGAGTCCAGCAGAAATTTCTCTTTCCTTTTATTAATTTTAGGAAATTGTTATTAATGCGTGTCGGTGATTATGTCGATGAACCAAGTATTCTTCAAAAAATATTTTACAACGTCAATGTGCACTATATAATGCTGTATAACAATCTCGAGTCTAGCAGAAATTTCTCTTTTCTTTTATTAATTTTAGGAAATTGTTACTAATGCGTGTCGGTGATTATGTCGATGAACCAAGTATTCTTCAAAAATTATTTCACAACGTCAATATGCACTATATAATGCTGTATAACAATCTCGAGTCTAGCAGAAATATCCCTTTCCTTTTATTAATTTTTGGAAATTGTTATTAATGCGTGTCGGTGATTATGTCGATGAACCAAGTATTCTTCAAAAAATATTTCACAACGTCAATATGCACTATATAATGCTGTATAACAATCTCGAGTCTAGCAGAAATTTCTCTTTTCTTTTATTAATTTTAGGAAATTGTTACTAATGCGTGTCGGTGATTATGTCGATGATCCAAGTATTCTTCAAAAAATATTTTACAACGTCAATGTGCACTATATAATGCTGTATAACAATCTCGAGTCTAGCAGAAATTTCTCTTTTCTTTTATTAATTTTAGGAAATTGTTACTAATGCGTGTCGGTGATTATGTCGATGAACCAAGTATTCTTCAAAAATTATTTCACAACGTCAATATGCACTATATAATGCTGTATAACAATCTCGAGTCTAGCAGAAATATCCCTTTCCTTTTATTAATTTTTGGAAATTGTTATTAATGCGTGTCGGTGATTATGTCGATGAACCAAGTATTCTTCAAAAAATATTTCACAACGTCAATATGCACTATATAATGCTGTATAACAATCTCGAGTCTAGCAGAAATTTCTCTTTTCTTTTATTAATTTTAGGAAATTGTTATTAATGCGTGTCGGTGATTATGTCGATGAACCAAGTATTCTTCAAAAAATATTTCACTACGTCAATATGCACTATATAATGCTGTATAACAATCTCGAGTCTAGCAGAAATTTCTCTTTTCTTTTATTAATTTTAGGAAATTGTTACTAATGCGTGTCGGTGATTATGTCGATGAACCAAGTATTCTTCAAAAAATATTTTACAACGTCAATGTGCACTATATAATGCTGTATAACAATCTCGAGTCTAGCAGAAATTTCTCTTTTCTTTTATTAATTTTAGGAAATTGTTACTAATGCGTGTCGGTGATTATGTCGATGATCCAAGTATTCTTCAAAAAATATTTTACAACGTCAATGTGCACTATATAATGCTGTATAACAATCTCGAGTCTAGCAGAAATTTCTCTTTTCTTTTATTAATTTTAGGAAATTGTTACTAATGCGTGTCGGTGATTATGTCGATGAACCAAGTATTCTTCAAAAATTATTTCACAACGTCAATATGCACTATATAATGCTGTATAACAATCTCGAGTCTAGCAGAAATATCCCTTTCCTTTTATTAATTTTTGGAAATTGTTATTAATGCGTGTCGGTGATTATGTCGATGAACCAAGTATTCTTCAAAAAATATTTCACAACGTCAATATGCACTATATAATGCTGTATAACAATCTCGAGTCTAGCAGAAATTTCTCTTTTCTTTTATTAATTTTAGGAAATTGTTATTAATGCGTGTCGGTGATTATGTCGATGAACCAAGTATTCTTCAAAAAATATTTCACTACGTCAATATGCACTATATAATGCTGTATAACAATCTCGAGTCTAGCAGAAATTTCTCTTTTCTTTTATTAATTTTAGGAAATTGTTACTAATGCGTGTCGGTGATTATGTCGATGAACCAAGTATTCTTCAAAAAATATTTTACAACGTCAATGTGCACTATATAATGCTGTATAACAATCTCGAGTCTAGCAGAAATTTCTCTTTTCTTTTATTAATTTTAGGAAATTGTTACTAATGCGTGTCGGTGATTATGTCGATGAACCAAGTATTCTTCAAAAATTATTTCACAACGTCAATATGCACTATATAATGCTGTATAACAATCTCGAGTCTAGCAGAAATATCCCTTTCCTTTTATTAATTTTTGGAAATTGTTATTAATGCGTGTCGGTGATTATGTCGATGAACCAAGTATTCTTCAAAAAATATTTCACAACGTCAATATGCACTATATAATGCTGTATAACAATCTCGAGTCTAGCAGAAATTTCTCTTTTCTTTTATTAATTTTAGGAAATTGTTATTAATGCGTGTCGGTGATTATGTCGATGAACCAAGTATTCTTCAAAAAATATTTCACTACGTCAATATGCACTATATAATGCTGTATAACAATCTCGAGTCTAGCAGAAATTTCTCTTTTCTTTTATTAATTTTAGGAAATTGTTACTAATGCGTGTCGGTGATTATGTCGATGAACCAAGTATTCTTCAAAAAATATTTTACAACGTCAATGTGCACTATATAATGCTGTATAACAATCTCGAGTCTAGCAGAAATTTCTCTTTTCTTTTATTAATTTTAGGAAATTGTTACTAATGCGTGTCGGTGATTATGTCGATGAACCAAGTATTCTTCAAAAATTATTTCACAACGTCAATATGCACTATATAATGCTGTATAACAATCTCGAGTCTAGCAGAAATATCCCTTTCCTTTTATTAATTTTTGGAAATTGTTATTAATGCGTGTCGGTGATTATGTCGATGAACCAAGTATTCTTCAAAAAATATTTCACAACGTCAATATGCACTATATAATGCTGTATAACAATCTCGAGTCTAGCAGAAATTTCTCTTTTCTTTTATTAATTTTAGGAAATTGTTATTAATGCGTGTCGGTGATTATGTCGATGAACCAAGTATTCTTCAAAAAATATTTTACACGTAACATATCTTGAGTCACGCAGAAAGTTCTTCTTTCATTTATTAATTTTAATAAATGGATGTCAATGTCCGATCCGCAAATCTTACGCCACGGTTATTAATATATATTAATTCACAGTATTTAATCGCACAAAACGGCACGCGTATTACAGAGAAAAAGAAATACGTGAAACACTAATTCCTTTCAGATAAAAAGAATCGCTCCTCTTTGACATGATGCAAGTTTAAGGAACGATTATGCTCGTCTTGAATCATTCTGTATCTTCGGGAGATTGCGGGTCAGTTGGTCAACGTTAATGTCTAAAAACCGAGTACGTCATTATTAAAAATATTAAGGTCTCTAACCTTTTTGTCGACAAAGATTATGTATTTTACATTTATTTAATCGTTCTAAGGGTTTCAAAAATATACAGAACAGTAGATTCGTCGATTACAACGACGAAGGGTTGCAGACAGAATTTGAAGAATTCTTATTTCGATTATACAATCGTTACCAAAACTCTCAAAGATATTTTTCGTTTCCTTGTATCCTAAAAATATAGGAAACAATAGTCGTGGTCTAAAGAAAAATATATAAACAGAATTCAGAACAAAATGGGCATTGTACAATTTTTCTTCGCGTGTTTCGATCGCTCTTCGGACACAAACAAGTGCATAAAATAGCCAAAATCTATAGGATAGTAAAAAGGGAGAAGTTGAGGCAAATTACCTAGTAGAAAATGAATTAGTTGATGATAATTAATGCTCTCTTAAAATTTCCTTCCAACTGGCAGAGCTGACGTTCTCGCATTGGTTTCATTCGCCAACTTAGTTGGATCGTTTGGGTGTTTTTTGACTCTATCATTGATTTGAAGAAGGTAGCAGACGAGGCTGAACAGGTTCAGCTGAAAGAAACTGGTTCATCAGTCGATTCGTACTAAAACCTCGGGGTCGTTGACCACGTGAAATGAAATTTCTAGTTCGTGGGAGTCCCCGAAACGTTTTTGGCCCGAGTTCGTCATCCGGTGGCCTGCTCCTTTCACCTACTCTGCCAGACAGGACAAGGTGGTCGGAGCTCCTCTTTCTTCGGAAATGTCAGCGAGATTCTTTCACCCTATCGCGGATCTTCTCTGACGCGGATCGTCTCTGTCAAAATAGTTTTATACTCGTCGCCTAATTTCTTCTCGCCGATCTAAAAATAACGAAGGTGAACGACCTCTTACCTAGGCCAACCCGCGAATTCTTTTCACGTTTCTCGGCCGTTTCTCCTTTTGAAGAAATCGTTTTTTGAAATCGTTTCAAACATTCGAAATCGGTGTCGGGCATTCATGGTCTTCGGTGTTAGGTAACGAAGAAAGTTTCTATCGGCCTAGGATAATCACATGCAAAGTGGATCTGACGAAAATCTATTCGGGGAAAGTAGTTACACAGTGACGATTTATCTATTATTTTCTTTTGTTCAAGATTTATGACATTGGACTACATTTTACGACGGTGTAGTCATTTCTGATAGTCATGATGATAGCTGTTAATTATGTTCTCCGTTGAACAAGCTTTCGCTCAAGTTCTCCCGTAGGTGTTATGGAAGTACAGTAAAGTTGAGGTTTCTATCCCTGAGGGTCTCCACGATCACTCTCCCTTGCATACCCATTCCACTGAGGGGCAACGCCACAGGGAACCCGAAGCTCGAGTTGCCTCGGTCGCAGAGTAGTGTGAAAATGGCGCGTAATCTGATCTCGGGTCGGGTATATCGGAGTGCACCACTACTAATTCAATTACAAAACTTCTTTATTTTTCATTATTTTTTTATGGGACCTTCACGAACTTATTTGTGGCATTTTTCTGATTAACATCACACTAAACACGATACAATTTCAACTGTATTTAGTGGTTTAATTGATAATTAATACACGATATCTCTCCCTGCTCGGAACCGGCACGGGAAACAAATCGCGACGTTACAGTAGGTGATCTTTATGAATTTTTTTCTAGAAAACTATAGACGATATCTGAGTAAACTTATCTTGGTTTCTCCATATTTTTCTCGCGCTACTCTTCATGATTCAGCTCGTGTGAGCTATCCGAATAATTCTTCTATCTGCTCTTCGGTGAAACGAGAGGATTTTTAAAAAATATATAAATATATAAATAATGTCATAAAGGATTACACGTACTTCTTTTCTAATAATTATATTTATTTAGAGAAGACAATATTTATATAATAATTGATAATTCATGTCACAAATAGAGGAATTTTAGACTTTTGGTTTTATGTAAAGAAAAGATATTTTTCAATTACGACTAGACTGCGGATTTTATGCATTTATAACAAAAATTAGTAGTCAAAACATAACACAGTAAAAAAATTAGAAGATTTAAAATTAATTAAGAAAAAATTAGAATTTGATAATAACATAATAATAATAATAACATTTGATAAAAATGAATTTGATAAAATTAATTAAAAATTAATTAAGAAAAAATTAGAATTTGATAATAACATAATCATAATAATAACATTTGATAAAAATGAATTTGATAAAATTAATTAAAAATTAATTAAGAAAAAATTAGAATTTGATAATAACATAATAATAATAATAACATTTGATAAAAATGAATTTGATAAAATTAAAATTTTTTATGGGACCTTCACGAACTTATTTGTGGTATTTTTCTGATTAACATCACACTAAACACGATACAATTTCAACTGTATTTAGTGGTTTAATTGACAATGAATACACGATATCTCTCCCTGCTCGGAACCGGCACGGGAAACAAATCGCGACTTTACAGTAGGTGATCTTTATGAATTTTTTTCTAGAGAACTGTAGACGATATCTGAGTAAACGTTTTTGGGTTGTGTAGGTACATCTTTTAACTAGAAGAAGGCATTTTTTAAGTTGCATTTATTTATCCGTTTATAGGACAGCGTGAAATTGCATCAACCTTGTTGCTCAGCATGCAAACCCTTATTTCGTATCACTGCTATGAAATTAGGTGATCTTTATGAATTTTTTTCTAGAGAACTATAGACGATATCTGAGTAAACTTTTTTGGGTTGTGTAGGTACATCTTTTAACTAGAAGAAGGTATTTTTTAAGTTGCATTTATTTATCCGTTTATAGGACAGCGTGAAATTGCATCAACCGTGTTGCTCAGCATGCAAACCCTTATTTCGTATCACTGCTGTGAAATTAGGTGATCTTTATGAATTTTTTTCTAGAGAACTATAGACGATATCTGAGTAAACTTTTTTGGGTTGTGTAGGTACATCTTGTAACTAGAAGAAGGTATTTTTTAAGTTGCATTTATTTATCCGTTTATAGAACAGCGTGAAATTGCATCAACCTTGTTGCTCAGCATGCAAACCCTTATTTCGTATCACTGCTGTGAAATTAGGTGATCTTTATGAATTTTTTTCTAGAGAACTATAGACGATATCTGAGTAAACTTTTTTGGGTTGTGTAGGTACATCTTGTAACTAGAAGAAGGTATTTTTTAAGTTGCATTTATTTATCCGTTTATAGGACAGCGTGAAATTGCATCAACCTTGTTACTCAGCATGCAAACCCTTATTTCGTATCACTGCTATGAAATTAGGTGATCTTTATGAATTTTTTTCTAGAGAACTATAGACGATATCTGAGTAAACTTTGTTGGGTTGTGTAGGTACATTTTTTAACTAGAAGAAGGTATTTTTTAAGTTGCATTTATTCATTTATTTATTGGACAGCACGAAATGGCGTGAATCTATCCCTAACGTAATTCAACCTAAAATATAATTTAAATTGTCAACAGAAGAATTATGATGTAAATTTTATTTTGAAAGACATGGTCCAAGTATTAACTAATATTAGTTCGGCACACACTGTTTATATTAGTGAATAAGATTCACGTGTGAAATCCGTTGATTGGCTGAGGGAAGGACCTGATTAGGCTTTTCGATAATCACGGGGAAGATTATTCGAATCATTTAATGAGACAATCTAAACGCGATTTATCGTTCGCGACTGTCCATGCGTCATCGGCGAAAATATTTTCGGGCACTTCCGGAAAACTGCACTAATCTGCAATAATGCGCAAAACTAGCCGATACGACGGCATTGACCCCGTCGAACCACGATTACCGTTATCGTTCACTTCGAAAATTAACCGAGTTCCCATCAATTATTCATCGAGTTACGTGATTCAACTCCGACAACTCTCAGTAGTCTTTCGCAAAATATGCCGAACACACAATTTTCGAAGCACGTAACAGATTTTTGTTACTGTAACCGATTTGTTATGTACGCATCAGTGCACCCGTTCCAGTTTTTATTTTTTGAATATGTTGATTGGTTATACCGAGACACATCAAAGTTTAGTTATTTATTATATTTTTTTAACTTGTTAACTTGTTAACATTGACATTGTCTTAAAAAAATTTATATGCTAAACTTGTTACAGTTAAAGTAGACGCTGTAACTACAGTACTATATTATAGTTATAATATTTTTTTAACAAAATGAAAGGAAAAAAAGTGATGTTCATCGAAATCCACTGTGGAACAATACTTTCTTGGATTTGTGTTTTGTTATTATTAGACAGCGGATTTTATGCATTTATGCCAAAAATGAGTAGGTGTAATTTAAAACAGTAAAAACATTAGAAGATTTTTAAAACACTGTTATATTATATTTAACATAATAAACATATTAAGATAGAAAACCTGTTTCACTCGAGTTCGTTGCATTTCAGGTGGAAAATTTTTATTTTGCATAAAGATCCGTTGTCTAGTTATTATTTTTCACACTGAAATTGAAAAGAATTAAATTTTCGGAATAATTAATTTCAGAAATGACTTGAAGTGAACGCGTCACTATAGATATTTTTATTATATAAAATCGAGTAGTAAGTAAAAAATCGAGAAATTATAATCAATTTTTATAAGAATTAAGCAGAAAGCAATATTTATACCAATAATGAGAATTTCCAGTTTGTTTTTCGTATCACTACGTGACCGATTCTCACGTAGCCCTGTTGTTCATTATACTCGAGAGATTAGGCTGCCGTTGTCCTACCGCCACTGGCCGCGAAGATTTAAGGTCAAGTACCACTATTGCGAACCATTTAATGATTGTCAGAGAGCGTTGTTCGTAGAAATGCAATGGCTTTCACCTTGTAGATTATGCGAAAAGTTCTGTCATTGTCCTTCATTGGACTAAGCGGAATTAGTATGATAATTACTATCGAACACTCTCGTGAAAACTACACCGTCATTATTTTAGGTAATACGACTTTTTCACATTTTTAAACATTTATATTAACTTATTCATATTCTAACTTATTTATATTCATTTATATTAACATTCAGCTCAAAGTTATGTGCATTATCTGTCACATTTTTCAAAGTATAGTTGACACATTTTTAAAACTATACATTGATTAGTTTGACAGCTTTGAAATAAAATTTTTACGTAAAATGCATAGGAAAAAGTTTTACTTATTTTTATTATTTCTTAACCTTCTGTAAATTAGTACGGGAGAAAAATTTCTTGGAATCATCACAGAATTCGTTTCGGGAAAAACGAAATAGAATTATTAATTTTTAGTTAGCATGCACGGTTCCTTGTGTTTTGTAAATTCTAATAATCTTGCATAAACTCGCAGAGATTCGCAGTGTACTTATTAATAACTAACAACATGTTTAGCAGCTGTCAATCGCGGTTTTCTAGGATTATCGACGACGCAACGAAGTTTTATCTTTATTTACAATTACACAAGCCTGCTAGTTAAAACCTCGGAACTGCGTCGCGACGCAATAGTCCGGAAAATTTGTTTGCTTCAGAACATTCTATTTATACATTCTATGTAATCTTGTATATATTTTATATGTTATATAATCTATATTTATAAATTTTACATGATCCATATTCACATATTTTATATACTCTATTTTTATATATGTGTGTAAAAAAACATTTTATTTCAATTTCTCAAATAAATAGTTTGTTGTTTTCCATCGCGAAAAGGAAACTGTATTCAACAACGTGATCTTGACGCAAGAAAATCACGATATCCATTTTGCAGAAAAATGGTGTTTTCAGCGTTTCTTAGTTGCGCCGCGCCCTGCTGACCCGTAAATCCATTACCACCCCGATAAATGGAAATTTGCGCACTCGGAACCGATAATGTTTATTGCACATCGCGTCGATTGCATAACTTGTTTCGAGCTCGATAGCCGAGAAGCGTTCGTTGTTTATTGTTTATTGAAAAGTTCAACCATTTCGAAGGAGCAACATTTTTTCTTGTGATGCTAGGTCCTCTTCAGTGGCTCCGAAAAATTTTAACGTTAAATTTCAAAATTTTGTAAGAATTGTCGATATTTTCTTTCTGAATATATATACAGTAGCGGACAAAAGTTTAAGACCGCTCTAAAGAAAACTGTAACTTTTTTTAAATATTGTACTATGCGATTTGAACTTTTTGGGGAAGCTAGAGCAATTAGTTTACTGAAGGGTGTGAACAGAAATTTTTTCAAAAATTGCAATTGATCGGAATTGTGGAAAAAATACTAAAAGTTGAATTTTTAACTTTTTTAAAATTGCAGATTTTCGAGATTTTCAGCAATAAATCGTAAATATCTGCAATTTTTACCATCTTTAAACGTTTGTAGCTCATTGCAACGTCGACCGATTTTGACGAAATTTTCAGAATATGTTTAATTGACTCAGATCTACAAAATGTATTTTTTAAATTTTCGATATAGGCCCACACAAAAAAGTTAAAAATTTAACTTTTAGTATTTTTTCAACAATTCCGATCAATTGCAATTTTTGAAAAAATTTCTTTTCACATCCTTTAGTAAACTAATTGCACTAGCTTCCCAAAAAAGTTCAAATCGTATAGTACAATATTAAAAAAGTTATCCCTCTTCTTTAGAGCGGTCTTAAACTTTTGTCCGCTACTGTATATAATTTCTAGACTGCGGATTTGACACATTTTTGACAAAAACGGCTGAGTGTAATCCCAGACGGTACAAGGGTTAAAGGAATTTAATATTACTCACGGTTTATTAAAATTATTAAAGAAAGAAATACATTTCTGTTTAGTTCCTACGTATTACAATCACTACAAATAATTTTTTTTTCACTGAAATCGTATATTTACTTCTAATTGTTCTATGTTGTTCTGCTTGTAGAAAATCAAAAATTATTTGTTGCACCTAGATGTATTCATAATTTATAGATGAATTGTTGTGGAACTTTGTTGTGAAATATAGATTCCGTGAAACGGTTTCTTAAAGTTCAATCAATTTGGTTCAGCGTTGGATCGAAGGACCAGAGGTCCTCTCTTACGCAATATCGAATCAACAATGCCGCCTCGGTCAGAGACTCTCACTTTCGAAACGATCGGATCTTATTATAGCGATGTTGACTGTCAGGCTGTCCCGAGATTTGCATAAATCTGCGAAATTCATTTGCAGATATTTATACGAGGCGAAACAACGTGAATCAGATTCCGTGAAAATTGTTTCATTCTATGTCTCAATCGATGTATCAAAGGGAATGCAACGTAACAATATTTTCTTTTTGCAATAAGAGAGTGCAGTAAAACTGAAATACATCAATACATGGAAAATAAACAAATAGGTGCTTCTAGAAATATACACAATACGTGAAAAATAAACAAATAGGTGCATCTAAAAATTTCTCGAAATATGTACAACGTATGGAAAATAAACAAATAGGTTGCATTTAAAAATTTCTCGAAATATGTACAATGTATGGAAAATAAACAAATAGGTGCTTCTAGAAATATACACAATACGTGAAAAATAAACAAACAGGTGCGTCTAGAAATATACACAATACATGTAAAATAAACAAATAGGTGCATCTAAAAATTTCTCGAAATATTGTACAACGTATAAAAAATAAACAAATAGGTGCATTTAAAAATTTCTCGAAATATGTACAACGTATGGAAAATAAACAAATAGGTTGCATTTAAAAATTTCTCGAAATATGTACAACGTATAAAAAATAAACAAATAGGTGCATCTAAAAATTTCTCGAAATATGTACAACGTATGGAAAATAAACAAATAGGTGCATCTAAAAATTTCTCGAAATATGTACAACGTATGGAAAATAAACAAATAGGTGCTAAACATTTATATAAATATGTACAGTGAGTGTAAAAGGTATTCGTACGCTCTTTAAAATAGAATAACTTTTTTTATAATTGTACCAAACGACCTGAGTAAAGGGCCCGAATAAAAAAGTTTTAAAAAATGCCTTTTTTATTTTTGCATGTAACCTTGTAAATTATAATTTTTTGAAAATCTTTTTTGCATATCATTTAGTAAATCAATTGATTATAAATTCTTCTAATTGATTATAAAAAATCAGGTCGTTCGGTACAATTGTAAAAAAGTTATTCTATGTTAAAGGGCGTACGAATACTTTTTACACTCACTGTATATGTACAATGTATGGAAAATAAACAAATAGATGTGTCGAAACATTTCTAGAAACACGTACAATACGTGGAAAATAAACAAATAGGAGCATCTAAAAATTTCTAGAAATATATACAATATTTGGAAAATAAACAAATACATAGGTGTGTCTAAACATTTCTAGAAATACACTCCCAGCTAAGGCAAAAGTTACTTCATATGACCTCGAGAATCACCTCCTGACATTTTTGGGACACCCTGTATACATTCCATAACTAATACAAATTTCCTTTCAGATTCTTGTGAGGTGAAATATTGTATCAAAACATTAGATTGATCATATTTTAATTGTGAGACAATTTTGGTCCGATTTGATTTTTGTTGTGGCGCCCGATGGAGGTTTGTTTGCGAAATTTTGAAGAGAGGAGAGGAGAATCGGCGAGAAATTCGAGCGAATCTGTGAATCGCGGTGCGTCGCGGCGTCATGTGTCGCACGCGAACTGGGTCAACAAGGAATAACGTCGGTGCCGATGACCGTCCTTGTGTATCGGAGCCGGTCGTTTTGCTCGCATGACCGATGATCGATCGATCTTCCCTCTTTCCGACGCCGACGCGTCTCTTAGGCACCCTCCACACGCATCCAAACGATACATCACTCTAACCTATACCATTTCGATCCGTGATCCTTCCGAACTCGATCATGGTCCCCGAAAAAAATATCTTGGTTTCTCCATATTTTTCTCGCGCTACTCTTCATGATTCAGCTCGTGTGAGCTATCCGAATAATTCTTCTATCTGCTCTTCGCTGGGACGAGAGGATTTTTAAAAAATATATAAATATATAAATAATGTCATAAAGGATTACACGTACTTCTTTTCCAATAATTATATTTATTTAGAGAAGACAATATTTATATAATAATTGATAATTCATGTCACAAATAGAGGAATTTTAGACTTGGTTTTATGTAAAGAAAAGATATTTTTCAATTACGACTAGACTGCGGATTTTATGCATTTATAACAAAAATTAGTAGTCGAAACATAACACAGTAAAAAAATTAGAAGATTTAAAATTAATTAAGAAAAAATTAGAATTTGATAATAACATAATAATAATAATAACATTTGATAAAAATGAATTTGATAAAATTAATTAAAAATTAATTAAGAAAAAATTAGAATTTGATAATAACATAATAATAATAATAATATTTGATAAAAATGAATTTGATAAAATTAATTAAAAATTAATTAAGAAAAAATTAGAATTTGATAATAACATAATAATAATAATAATATTTGATAAAAATGAATTTGATAAAATTAATTAAAAATTAATTAAGAAAAAATTAGAATTTGATAATAACATAATAATAATAATAACATTTGATAAAAATGAATTTGATAAAATTAATTAAGAATATCATAGTAATATTTTTATTCAACTACATTATCATAGAAATTAATTTTTATTCTACTCCTGTCTGGTGTACAAAAATGCACAACTTCGGTATAAAATATTTGTGTTGGTAGAATTGTGTAAGAAGCAGGGAATTGAATTTTTTTTGGAATTGCGGGACGTATAAGGGCCTTTAATCGTTTCTGTCGCGGAATAAAATGCAACCAGCGCGTGCAATCAGCTTGGCCGGTTGCATACCCGTCGAAGGAAGTCTAAATTGCTCGGCGAATAATTAGACTGAACATTGTATCGCGGCCGACGGAATGCAATTCGAAGGTGTTTCCGACTGTAATTACGCTCATTTGTTCCCACCGGCGACGGCGGTGGTGGTGCCAAAACCCATTATATCATTTATTCGCCGAAATTCCCTGAAATTTCGAAAACGGTCGCAATTATCCCGGCAATTATCTGCTCTATGTGTACGTGTCGTGGAAAAATTTGTGGAATGGGCGCAGGACAATCTACATTATCGGAATTATGTACACGGTAGCAAATGTGAGATACATTCACTCGTATCAAGTTTTATTTTAAATAAAATGGCGCAGAGAATGAGAGAATAATAAAATATAAATGCTAAACCAAAAAATTTAATAATTCTGCACATAAGTCTACTGGTGACGCACGAACAGTACCTTTTTCAATCAAATTACATTTTCTAGCTTTTTTGTGAACATTCAGTTTTTCTTTCATTTTTATGATTGCTTGCACAGATCTACTCGGGAAACTTTCCTGTATCTTTTAAGATTAATGGATTATTTTGTATAATAATTTATTTTTCGAGAACTGTGCTGGTTGTCCGAAAAAATCGAGATTTTATTCCATTTCAATGCAGAGAATTTAATAACGGTGTATACGAATCTACTCGGGAAGCTCTTCTTCAATTGGATCTCCTCAATTTTTCTAGTATCTTCGCAATAATCCATTGCTGCAAATATTCATTCTGACAAACCTTCTTTTTGATCTTTCTTTGAGTTTTCTTTTGAACAGCTTTCTTATATCTTCCAGAAGCCAATAAACAGGTTTTTCAATAATTAGTTGAAAATCATCTTTCATATAACAATCCCAAACAACACTACTAGATTACGTTACTGTCGACGATTCTGTTGTTGATTCATTGAAAAATAGACTTCCAGAAATGAAAGATAATTTGCGTCGAGATGTAATTTTTGACGGCACAGCCTTGCGTTTCTAAAAAAAAATCAGCGCGTAGCTAAATACCGGCGTCCAGATCCAGGGAGTCATGGTTGTGAAACGCACAGCATGCGAAAAAGAATTGCGGACGCGTCATCGCGGTTGGTTCAAGGCTGGTCGTGTGTATGCAGCTCTCTTTTTTTCCCGCCGAATGAAGATCGAATGTTAAAACGGCCGATGAATCGCCGTCGCGGAGAAATGTCAGCGGATTTAGAAATCCGACTTGCGAAAGGCTCTGTTTTCGTTTTCGGGTATGCGTTTTCGGGTTTCGCAGGTGTCGCAACCTCCCCCGGGCACTCTTACCAGTGTCCTTCGATTATTTGGATGGCTTGTTAACAAGCATACTGATTACGGATGCTTCTTTCTTTTCGCGGAGACGTTTCTCTCGGCCATTTTGGCCAGGTACACCTTGTTCTAAACTGCGAACATAAAAGAAGTATTTATATGCAAACTAAAGAAATGTTCTAAGTCAATTCTAAGAAACATAATTTAATGTAACCCTGTTCTTTCGCATATAAACATTAAGCATCATTCTGAAAATTACAAAATGGTGGAGTTGTATAACATGAGGAGCAGTTGTATGACTGGAATATAAACAATAAAAAATTGTTGTATTAGCTTGAACAAAAATAGATTATCTTCAATTAACGTAGAAATATCGAGTAGTATCACCAACGTTCATTTTCTCATTCGCATCTCGTCCATTAAACTGATTAATCCTTTTTTCGCTGCTGCACAGCGTTTCCGGACAGCGTGTTTTCCTCATGGAATAATTTCTGCGCGCAAGAGGAAAACTAGGAGAGGAATAAACCACCAGAGTTTACATACATAAAATCGCGAAGGATCGGCGTGTCAAATGTCAGAGGTTTGCTGCGTTGTTTGATTAGGTAGAACATTTTTCGCAGGCTTGCTGAAAGTTCGGGGAAAAAAGGTCCCGATACGAGATAGAGGAATCGACTCGCTTCGGCTGTGATCGATGAAGATATCGATGGTGGAGCAAACGAACTCGTGACCTTAGAATGCCGATTCCTTGCAAATGTGCGTCCACATGATTCCCGGTACGATGTGTTATTCACCCTCGGCGCCATCTTGATTGTCGTCCGAGCGGAACAGACCCGCGTCATCTCGTTTCTTCTTCATTTTGATTATTCCACTCGTTTATTTTGGGGCTTCGAAAAATTGATTTATATATTGGGTTGGCAAGAAAGTAATTTCGGTATTTTAAGGTGAAATAAAACCGAATTTCTTTATTCAGGCGATGAACTATAATCAATAAAATATTTTCTT
Source organism: Lasioglossum pauxillum (assembly GCA_933228785.1). Lineage (NCBI taxonomy): Eukaryota > Metazoa > Arthropoda > Insecta > Hymenoptera > Halictidae > Lasioglossum > Lasioglossum pauxillum. The sequence goes on along the minus strand of OW121705.1, from coordinate 38,508,840 downwards.
ATTTATTTAAAAGCGAAAATATCTTATTTATTCAAATTCATTGCTTCAATAAAGAAATTGGGCTCTATTTCACCTTCAAATATGTGCGTCTACATCATTCTTGGTACATACGATGTGTTATTCACTCTCGGCGCCATCTTGATTGTCGTCCGTGCCGAACAGGCCCGCGTCATCTCGTTTCTTCTTCATTTTGATTATTCCACTCGATTATTTTTGGGCTTTGAAAAATTGATTTATATATTGGGTTGGCAAGAAAGTAATTTCGGTATTTTAAGGTGAAATAAAACCGAATTTCTTTATTCAGGCGATGAACTGTAATCAACAAAATATTTTCTTATTTACTTGGCAAAAGATCATCGAAGAAAAGCGAAAATATCTTATTTATTCAAATTCATTGCTTCAATAAAGAAATTCGGCTCTATTTCACCTTCAAATATGTGCATCTACATTATTCTTAGCACATACGATGTGTTATTCATCCTCGGCGCCATCTTGATTGTCGTCCGTGCCGAACAGACCGCGTCATGTCGTTTCTTCTTCATTTTGATTATTCCACTCGATTATTTTGGGGCTTCGAAAAATTGATTTATATATTGGGTTGGCAAGAAAGTAATTTCGGTATTTTAATTTCTTTATTCAGGCGATGACCTTTAATCAATAAAATATTTTCTTATTTATTCTCTTTGGTAGAAGATCATCGAACAAATTCATTGCTTGAATAAAAAAATTGGGCTGTATTTCATCTTAAAATACCGAAATTACTTTCTTGCCAACCCAATGTATTCTATAAATTGATTTCTAGTTACATTATTTTATTTATAACAGTAATATTTATTTATAACAGATGCAACGTGACTAAATAATTATCCACACTCCTGTTGTAATATTGAACCAGCTCGTCTAAAATGATTTTTTATCGAGGGATACAACAGCTTAGATTATGTACAAAATGAACGTATTTTTGTAATAGTTATCTATAAATAATGACGGTACCGGATAACGATAATAGTATTTCTCTTGCATTAACAAATTATATTTTACAAAACCTTCCTGTATTTTCTTAATACATTATCTACCGGTAATTATTCCATAATTGTTTGAAATTTGATTCGATTGATTTTGAATGTCTGTGGCACTAATCTTGAAAAGCCTGTCATGCTTCCGGTAGATAAAGCGTAGAAGTTGTATGTTCTCGAAAGTAAACGACGATGAATGAAAGTGTATAATTTGCCCGGTGTGATTGCATTGTTTTCGCATCGATGTTTGTATCCGTTGCAAGGGTGCGAGTTTTCCGGAGAAAGATAGGAAGATCGCAGATGATTTGATATTGGATATTGGATGAGATCGATGCGGCTTGCGTTTATTTGCGAGCGTGAACTCAGTGTCAGCGGGTCCCGGTTGTCCTCGCTATCTGGCATCGGTGAAAAAAACTCCCGAGATATCGAAGTCGTGATTTTTCACCGCGAACGGCCTTATCGAGCTTTATCGACCGACCCGTTTTGCAGTCTGCGTAACCGCGACTGCGCCGGGAACTGTCCCGCGTGCGTATCTCGCGCGAAGATGCACTTCCGTGTATGCAATCGGCGATCGTTTGCATTCGAGCAACAACACGGCATTGAGACGTGCACGTGACATTCCCTGCATCCAAATATAACATATTAAATTGCTTCGATCCACTAACTTTCGTTAATAGATTACAAATTTTATGCATTTGGGTGGATGTAAATTAAAACGGTAAAAACATCAAGACGATTTAAGGGGTGGACTCGTTTCCAGGATTGCAAGGGTGCGAGATCCGGCTTCTCATTTCTCGATAATGCAAAGATGGGGGTTTTCAGTAGTCAAAAGCGCTAGATAAAAGATCAATCTAGGCCGCAATCGCCCTCAAAGTCCTACTTTACGAGGCGTAATTTGCATTATTCTATAATGCAAATTACGAAATTGGAATCCTGGAAACGAGTTTACCCTCTTAAGAACGTCCATATGTAATTTTCAATTCATTAAAATTGTCAGAGATATAAAGAAATTTTTATATGGTTCCTGCGTCTCGTAATTGACGAGGAAAATTTTTATTTTGCATAAAGGCCCGCAGTCTATTTATTATTATTCAGTCGTGCCTTGCGAAATTCCAATAGCTCTCCTACAATTGCGATTAAAGGGTTTGAATCTCGAGTGAAAATTGGGGATATTTATTACTTAATAATTATTACTTTGACGGGAAAAGTCGGAGAATAATTAACCTTTTTTTTTATTTAAGCTTACCCAGACCCCTAATTAAGGTCTATATAGCTGGAATGATGCATCTAGGCTCATTTCCTGCTTCATTATTATTTTTATTTTACACATTTGTTCGTCCCTCTTCGGCTTGAACATTTTTTGGGGTTTTTTCCCTCACAATGAGCCCATAAAAATCAATCAATTTCTTGTTACAATTTTATTACGTTCATTTGCACACGGAGGAGCGCTAAATTCTAAACTGCTGATCCCAGAGAACGATTAGCGACATTTAAACACACTAGAACAGCAACAAAAAATTGTTCGTTAATTGTTTCAAATAATTTGCAATCGCGGAAAAAAGTTTTCAAGTCCCGAGATGATTGAGTTTGTGAAATTCTCAGAACAGAAAAAAGAAGTATCTTCCCGCCTATTTATTAAAATGAGCTTAGGTAGGTTATTTCCATGAAGCTCTTTAGCGCTTCGAACATCAAGGACTCCGCTCCAGGATTCAGCGGTCCTCGAACCGCAAAAATAAACACAATCGAGCAGTCGGAAATTTATTATCGTGTTCCGAATTTTTTTGCTGAATTGTTATGGCACGAATTCCTCTCATCAAATTTAAGAAACCCAAAATTTTTTGTCTCGACTTTCGAGAGTGGTTCCAAGAAACGCGAACCGAAACATTGTAAACGAAACAAAAAGAATGGAAAAAACGGAACCCGGTCATCGATCAACCGATGATTCCGCGAAGGATCGAAGGATATCTTGGGATTACCGCGCGTTGGCATTTAACAATCGGTGGCGGCGCGCGGCGGTTAACAACAAATCGAGCGGAACCGGTTGACGTCGGTCTCGGCGTCAAGGAGTTCTTCTGTCCCCGATTTCCACGATGATAACAACACAGGCGCCCCGTATTTTGAGTTCTCGTCTCGCACGCTTTGGCATTTTCATTTCTGTTTACCGTGTTTGCGAGGAACATGGAAAAGCGCGGGGGAAAATGGCAAGGGGGAGATGAAGCGGCTGTGTTGTCGCGAGGAAAGTACAAAGACCTTCTTCCATTCTGGATTCCAGTGTACGACGCGTCCGTGAAAATTCCATCGGGCGTAATCACGGGCAATTACAAGCAGCTAGGCAATTACGACGAGTGCCTGCGCGTGAAAAGCGGCCACGGATTCACGGGGAAGGCCTGCACCGCCATGGTGCAGTTCGACATCACCGGAGACCAAGCCGGACGTCACCGGCCTGACATCGGCGATCTGTTTACAAACGTCGCGCTCGCATCGGTGAGTCGATCCCCTCGTTCATTTAACTGTACATTTAATAACAACAATCTTGCAATTCGAATAAACAATTCCTGTACATACATGCTCATCCGCTGAATACGAATTTCAAAGTCCTTTCTTCCCATTACCTTCAGTTTTTGAGAAAGTCGATTTTGAAAAGGTAAAACAAGTTCTGAACTTTGCGAATTTTTTCTGATTCCACTGTGACAGTTAGGCGAAGGATTTTTACGTAGAATAATTCTGTAGACTCTTTCAAGTACATCGGTATTTTTTTATTGTATTGTGAACATTTAAATATGTTTAAAAAATGTTCAAAAAGAGCGAGACGACTTCATCGTATCTACTATATTGAATATCTTTGAAATTTATAAATTTATTAATATAAATTCAATAATATAAATTTAATATAATAAATATAATAATAACTATATTTATATTTAAATTTATAATAAATATAAATTATATTTATATTTATAATAAATATAAATTCAATAATACACATACACATTTTTAAGTGCAACCATATAACTTTTTGTAATATTGTAATTTTGTAAAATTTAATTTAATATACATTCAATTCGGGGTAATAATGAATATATAATTCGAGCTAAATAAATATGTTGACAAATGGATAGAGGACGTCTGAAGGTTAGTTGTCAATTCAATTTTAAATCGAGTCTTATATCTTTTATTATCAAATTTTTAATACCGCCAGAAGTATCGTTCAGGAAGCATGACATTCGACAGTCTCGATCGAAAATGTTCACCGGTGAAATCCATTGATAAGCCACTTTATTCCTCATCACGATAACACACGTGAACTCGAATTCATTTAACGCTTTATCGGTCATTGTTCGGTGACTCGTATCAACGATCGATCTTATAACGATTATCCTTATCAATTTCGTCGCGGTGAGAAAGATTTCTCGAGATTTTCTATCTTTGATACTCGAATCACTATTATTAGCGATAAATCGTCCCAACCGGTAATACCCCAATCGGATCAAATCAAGATTTCTGAGAAAGTTTGAAATCAAAGTGGAATTTCCAACTTTAAGAATGTCACAAAGTGATTCCAAAAATTTGTATAGATGTAACGATAGTTATAAAATAGTTACTCTTATAACAGTCATGATCCTCTACGCGTGTACGCCTATAAAAAAAACGAACAGCATTATGCCACCCTCGAAACCAAACAAGTTTCGTTCGACACATTTTTCTCTATCACCAATAGCAACCGAGTTACAGTATTCTCTCCGTAACTGTGAAAACGTCTGCCGAGCGACATTCAATTGCTTATTACACGGGTAATTATAATCGTAATTATACGGTGTTTGGAGTCATGTTAATTAGAAAAGCGAGACCAACATGATGGTAAATGTTTTATAAAAAAATTAAGAAAGTTGATACTCGTCGAGCGTGTTTACCGCTTGACTGGTTCCAAGGGGGAAAGTGGATGAAATTTGGACAGTTATAATAGAGATGCTCAAGACAGTTACGGAGATAATACAGTAGGACCTCGATTAACCGGATCCCGATTATAAACAAATATGCGTTTAAATATGATTATATTATGAAGGGAAATAAATTTTCAAAAATAATAAATTTAATTTGGAATATAATGTACATTTTAATTATTTCCCTCGGGTCTTGATTATCCATCGGGCTGATTGTCTCCCGATCAAGCCGGTTAATCGAGGTCCTACTGTACTGTATATCCAGAGAATGTGGCGATGAATCATTGAGAAAGAGATATCGATTGATGCAGGGCGTGAAATGGACGCAAGGGAAGACGGTGATCTACGAGTGGATGTGGTGCGTCCCATCGAGCTGCAACCATACGGAGATCCAGGAGGCGTTGGAGATCGTCCTCGACCCTCTCAAGGTCGAAGGTCGCGTCGACCTGGTGGTGAATGTTCCAGAGAACTCGTGTCACACCGCAGAATCGGATCGACCGGTCCTCGACGTAACCGACTGGATTTACATGTAAATATCATTATCGAGTTACACCACCGTTTGCGGTTTCCAAAAAAAACGAGTATCTCCGCTCCGAGAACAAGAATTCTCGTTGTTTGTCCCTGCCTCGAGGACAATCCTTGAAAAATGAGTACGTCAAATACAAAAATTGAAGAGACATTAGAACGATTTAATGATATTGTTACATTATTTCCGATTTTTTAAAATCATTAACGAAGAAAATATAATTTTATTTAACTTCAGTCTCTTACAATGAGCTTAGATGAATTTTATTTCGCATAAAAGTTCGCAATCCAATAATGAGACTGAAGATAAATAAAATTATATTTTCGCTTTCAATAATCTTCAAAAATCGAACATAATGTAACAGTATCGAAATTGTTGCACACGATTCGCCTGGATAATTGATGGATTTTAAATAATTTATTGTAATTTTTAGGATAAATTAAAATCACTCCTCGCGATTTCAATTTTTAAAATTTTAAATGGCCTGAGGTGTCGCCTTATAAAAATTGGAACGAATTTAATGCAGTTAGACTTCGTGCGATTTTTAATATCTTCTTTTAAATAAAGAAATTTATTCAATTGTTTCGCATGAATGTAGCTTCACGATTTCAAGAAACTTCGTTCGGAACACGTGAGTCACTGTATCTGCATGAACGAATTGTTTATTATTCGCTCGCGAATGTACTTGAAACTGTTTGCCTGCCTAGCGAGTAGAAAAATGGGAAATTATCATTGAAAGATATTCTTGAACCGATGACGAGTTCATCTTGCCTTTCCTGATCGGTTTCGCGTGTCTCTTGCTTCTTACGATCTCAATTTCGTTGTTATTTCGAAAAAATTGGGACGCTGAGATTACCGAGATACAATCGTGAGCCTGAAGAGCCGAGCAAATATTAGTTTCATTTGCTCAGGGAGTGGATTCTTTCACTTTGCCCAATTTGATGATGAAACTCGAGATGAGAGTCTTTTATAGGCCCTGATTAGTAAGTTGGAGCCATGTTTTCGACATTTTTCACGATTTTAAAATAAGTCTCTACAGGCTTCGATAGCTTTGTGCCAACTCTTTCAAATAATTTGAATAAGTCAAAACTAATGTAACAACATTATTTTTCTAACATCTTTACAATTTTGTATTTGGCAAATTCATTTTTATCGTAAACGCACCAAGTCTGATGATTACAATGGCGCTCGATTTGTTCACGAAGTTTTAGGAAGAGGTTATGCTTATTTATGGTTACGAATCGGACATTTCGTATGCAACAACGTAATATTTTGCGATTGTAATTCTCTGAGCGATTCCATTTTTACCGTAAACGCATCAAGTCCGCAGTCTGATGATTACAATGGCGCTCGATTTGATCACGAAGTTTTAGGAAGAGGTTATGCTTATTTATGGTTACGAATCGGACATTTCGTATGCAACAATGTAATATTTTGCGATTGTAATTCTCTGAGCGATTCCATTTTTATCGTAAACGCATCAAGTCCGCAGTCCGATGATTACAATGGCGCTCGATTTGATCACGAAGTTTTAGGAAGAGGTTATGCTTATTTATGTTTACGAATCGGACATTTCGTATGCAACAATGTAATATTTTGCGATTGTAATTCTCTGAGCGATTCGAATTGCGATACCTGAGGAGGATTGTGCTAATGAGTACGATGCACGATAACATGTTTGATTGCAGATCGATCCTCGCGATATTCGCCGCGATCATAATTGCCAGTACGAGTTACGACATCGCCAGGCAAGGCCGTCTGAGCACGTTGAACCGAAAAGGTAGGTTTCGCGCGTTCTCGTTACGTAAACGATCGTTACGCCTGTCCTGTGTGGGTCATGCTTATCGATATTCCTCGCGGAACGATGTCAGAAGAACGATCCAACACGATCCGAGGCTCCGATCGCGAGAGAGATCACGCGTGACCGATAAAAACCATTCTCTCGAACTCGGCCGTCTTTTATCATCGCTCCCTGATAACGATCAGTGTTAAGGACGATGTGTTTGCCCGCTGCATTTTATCGATCAGGCTTTATCTCGATCAACAGATTTCGATTACGCCACTGAGAAACAGAGAGAGAAAGAAAACATCTCGCGATCCGGAATTTGAATTTTTAATCTTTTATTATTATTAGTAATTTCGTTCAGGTTCAACTTCTTTTTCTTTTCTATCGCTGGGAAATATTTATTTGATTGTAATGACTCTGTTTATGTGCGTAGTTTTTATTTTGAATTTGTTTAAATTTTACATCAATAGATTGCAGTAAAAATCGATTTTCAAGTTTAATAAAAATATCGAAAAGGAGAAATAATGTAAAATAAAAATTTTCTTCGTCAATCGTATAACAGAGAAATGATACTAAACTTTCTTTTTATCTTTCACAATTTTAACAAATTCATAATAACATATGTTCGTAAATTGTCTTAATGTTTTTATTGCGTTTTAAATCACGTCCACACATTTTTAAATCAATCGTATAACAGAGAAACGATACTAAACTTTCTTTTTATCTTTCACAATTTTAACAAATTGATAATAACATATGTTCGTAAATTGTCTTAATGTTTTTATTGTGTTTTAAATCACGTCCACATATTTTTAAATCAATCGTATAACAGAGAAATGATACTAAACTTTCTTTTTATCTTTCACAATTTTAACAAATTGATAATAACATATGTTCGTAAATTGTCTTGATGTTTTTATTGTGCTTTAAATCACGTCCACACATTTTTAACAAATTGATAATAACATATGTTCGTAAATTGTCTTAATGTTTTTATTGTGCTTTAAATCACGTCCACACATTTTTAAATGTACAAAATTCGAAGTCTGATGATGATGTATGTATTATTTTCATCTTATTAAAATTGTTAGAGGATAGAAAGGAATTTCTGTTTTGCTCCCGTTGCGTGTACTTGATACAGAAATTGTATTATTTTACGTAAAAATGTGCAGTTCAGCTGTTATGTACCATAAGTTGAATTTATTATGACTTTCAGATAACAGACACGTTCTTTTGACGTCGTTTTCTGTCTACACAAATGGAAAGAATCTCCTGAGAACTGATAGATCCAGAGATTCTATCAAATGTCTTGACGGATTACGTTATCTCAGCATCTGTTGGATCATTTGCGGCCATACTCTTTATTCGGAGATCGTCGGTGTGAAAATGAACCTTAACGAGGTGCCTCTGGTAAGCAAAAATTAGGTTTCGTAGTTAATTAGTAGACTGCTGATCCTTATGAAAAATAAAAATTGTCTCCATCAATTTTGCGAGACGGAGGTCCAATAAAAATGTATTTTCTCTCCTAATGATGTTAATAAGTCGAAAGCAACGTTCACCATCTTGCATTTCGTTCATTTATTTTTGCCATAAATGCGTAAAATCCGCAGTCTGCTAATCAGAGTTCGACCTACCGAAGTACTTAACCCTTTGCACTCGGAGCTATTTTAACTCGAAATTTAAACATCTTTTCCTACCCAGAATAATCCCATTCTATATACTTTCTTTCATTTTATGGATGTGAAACAGATATATTACCTACCTCATACAATACTTAAATGTTCATATTTATAATTTCGTATTTAACAATGTAACCAATATTTTGAATAAATGGTACAGCAATTTTTATCGAGTGTTAAGGGTTAATTTTTGTGAGTCAAAATATTCACGAATAAAAAGCTAGGTAGAGAAATTACTAAATGAAAAATAAATTAAATATTAAGTGAAATATTGATAATAGATGAACGTAGAATTACTGTTTATTTATTCAGTGAAACACAAAAAAGATCTATCTAAGCTTGTGGAAAGCAATAAGAGAGGAAGCAGAAGATATAGACAGTAGTACGAGTCAATTTTTGCTCCTCCATAAGGTGAAAGTGTCTTCTTCCTATCACGTTCAATCAAATTTATAATCGTATAACTATCATCTATTAAATAAAATCGTATTATTTGTTTATATTTAGATTAAAAACCACAATTTCATTATACAAAAGATATATTAGATAACCTTCAAAACTAACTTTTTAATGTTATTTCATGTTCTTTCATGTTTTTTATTTCATGTTATTTCATGTTTTTTATTTCATGTTTTTTATTTCATGTTATTTCATGTTTTTTATTTCATGTCCTTTCATGTTTTTTATTTCATGTTATTTCATGTTGTTTTCCTGTTTTAAAAAAGACGAAATGAATGTATGAATTAAAATTAATTAATAGTTATGAATTGATATCATTATTGTTATCCTCATTATTTTCGCTGTCTAGATAAAAATGTGAACAATTTCGATTCTTAATGTTTAAGATGCACTTGAACTGGAGCAACATGCTGCTGCTGAACGCAAACATAATCACAGATACGTTCTTCCTGCTGAGTGGAGTGTTGATGGCGTACACTATGATGACGAAGAATGAGAAAGATCCTAAAGGACCTTTAGACGTCATCGGTCTCTATCTGCACCGATATTTGAGGCTGACACCAGCGTACGCCATGATGATCGGATTTTATGCTACTTTGTTTTATAAAATGGGGACTGGACCACAATGGGATCAATGGGTCGGTGAAAACAGGGACTACTGTCGCGAAAATTGGTGGACTAATCTTCTGTACATCAATAACTATGTCAACCTTCCAAGAATAGTACGTTGAATAATCTTCTATTATAAATCTTTGGGAAAATCGAAATTTTTGGGGACCATTTTGGTTTTTTGTCGAAAATTCAATATCGTTCGGTATTACATTTCAGCGAAATATAGACAATTATTATTATTTTTATGAAGAAATCAGCTGGGTTAAATATAAGACAGCAATAAAAATCAAAACTATAAAGATTTTAGTATTTTATAATTCCATAAAAAATAATTTAAGTTTCCTTAATATTCCATAAAGAATTGTGGAAATTATTGAGTAATCGTTATTCAATTCCCATAATCAACACAGCATATGTTCAATGTTGTTCAGTGCTATTTTATACCAAAATAAACAAGGTCAATATATTTTTACAAAATTCTGAACGATTTCTAATTTTGGTTTCCAGTGTTTGTCGCAATCATGGTACCTAGCCACCGATATGCAACTGGTCTGGTTGTCACCGATTTTCCTATATCCGATGCTCAAGCTCACGCGAGAGATCTTCTTCTGGATCGTGATCGCTCTTGGCCTCGTCACCTCGGTTGTTATACCATTTGTTATAACATTCACCCTGAAATTATCTGGCACCATGCTCTACTATAAAGAGTAAGTACATAAAAATATAAAAATCATTTCCTTCTTAATTTTTGAGTTTAGTTCAGTGCTCGAGTACCACTGTCTGACTAATTTCGGTTTGGATCACTTGTTCTCTCGATCAGCTTCCTTTTTCTATTACTCTGTCCATAATTTATTCTCGTTAATTTTACACTTGCAATTAGTGTTTAGTTCTTTTACATTCGGTAATGTGTATATTTCTGAAATTTTGTTCGTTGTCCATTGGAATTTTGAAAATGTTTATTTTATTTTACAATTTGGTGGGTGAGCTGTCCATAATTTATTCTCGTTAATTTTACACTTGCAACTAGTGTTTAGATCTTTTGGTAACGTGTATATTTCTGAATTTTTGTTCGCTGTCCATTGCAATTTTGCAAATCTATATGTTTATTATATTTTACAATTTGGTGGGTGAGCTGTCCATAATTTATTTTCGTTAATTTTACACTTGCAATTAGTGTTTAGTTCTTTTGCATTCGGTAGTGTGTATATTTCTGAATTTTTGTTCGTTATCCATTGGAATTTTGCAAATGTTTATCTTATTTTACAATTTGGTGGGTGAGCTGTCCATAATTTATTCTCGTTAATTTTACACTTGCAACTAGTGTTTAGATCTTTTCGTAACGTGTATATTTCTGAATTTTTGTTCGCTGTCCATTGCAATTTTGCAAATCTATATGTTTATTTTATTTTACAATTTGGTGGGTGAGCTGTCCATAATTTATTCTCGTTAATTTCACACTTGCAACTAGTGTTTAAATCTTTTGGTAACGTGTATATTTCTGAATTTTTGTTCGTTGCCCATTGGAATTTTGCAAATGTTTATTTTATTTTACAATTTGGTGGGTGAGCTGTCCATAATTTATTCTCGTTAATTTTACACTTGCAATTAGTGTTTAGATCTTTTGCATTCGGTAATATGTATATTTCTGAATTTTTGTTCGTTGTCCATTGGAATTTTGCAAATGTTTATCTTATTTTACAATTTGGTGGGTGAGCTGTCCATAATTTATTCTCGTTAATTTCACACTTGCAACTAGTGTTTAAATCTTTTGGTAACGTGTATATTTCTGAATTTTTGTTCGCTGTCCATTGCAATTTTGCAAATCTATATGTTTATTTTATTTTACAATTTGGTGGGTGAACTGTCCATAATTTATTCTCGTTAATTTCACACTTGCAACTAGTGTTTAAATCTTTTGGTAACGTGTATATTTCTGAATTTTTGTTCGTTATCCATTGGAATTTTGCAAATGTTTATTTTATTTTACAATTTGGTGGGTGAGCTGTCCATAATTTATTCTCGTTAATTTCACACTTGCAACTAGTGTTTAGATCTATTGGTAACGTGTATATTTCTGAATTTTTGTTCGCTGTCCATTGCAATTTTGCAAATCTATATGTTTATTTTATTTTACAATTTGGTGGGTGAGCTGTCCATAATTTATTCTCGTTAATTTTACACTTGCAATTAGTGTTTAGATCTTTTGCATTCGGTAATATGTATATTTCTGAATTTTTGTTCGTTGTCCATTGGAATTTTGCAAATGTTTATCTTATTTTACAATTTGGTGGGTGAGCTGTCCATAATTTATTCTCGTTAATTTCACACTTGCAACTAGTGTTTAAATCTTTTGGTAACGTGTATATTTCTGAATTTTTGTTCGCTGTCCATTGCAATTTTGCAAATCTATATGTTTATTTTATTTTACAATTTGGTGGGTGAGCTGTCCATAATTTATTCTCGTTAATTTCACACTTGCAACTAGTGTTTAAATCTTTTGGTAACGTGTATATTTCTGAATTTTTGTTCGTTGCCCATTGGAATTTTGCAAATGTTTATTTTATTTTACAATTTGGTGGGTGAGCTGTCCATAATTTATTCTCGTTAATTTTACACTTGCAATTAGTGTTTAGATCTTTTGCATTCGGTAATATGTATATTTCTGAATTTTTGTTCGTTGTCCATTGGAATTTTGCAAATGTTTATCTTATTTTACAATTTGGTGGGTGAGCTGTCCATAATTTATTCTCGTTAATTTCACACTTGCAACTAGTGTTTAAATCTTTTGGTAACGTGTATATTTCTGAATTTTTGTTCGCTGTCCATTGCAATTTTGCAAATCTATATGTTTATTTTATTTTACAATTTGGTGGGTGAACTGTCCATAATTTATTCTCGTTAATTTCACACTTGCAACTAGTGTTTAAATCTTTTGGTAACGTGTATATTTCTGAATTTTTGTTCGTTATCCATTGGAATTTTGCAAATGTTTATTTTATTTTACAATTTGGTGGGTGAGCTGTCCATAATTTATTCTCGTTAATTTCACACTTGCAACTAGTGTTTAGATCTATTGGTAACGTGTATATTTCTGAATTTTTGTTCGCTGTCCATTGCAATTTTGCAAATCTATATGTTTATTTTATTTTACAATTTGGTGGGTGAGCTGTCCATAATTTATTCTCGTTAATTTCACACTTGCAACTAGTGTTTAAATCTTTTGGTAACGTGTATATTTCTGAATTTTTGTTCGTTGTCCATTGGAATTTTGCAAATGTTTATTTTATTTTACAATTTGGTGGGTGAGCCGTCCATTGCAATTTTGCAAATCTATATGTTTATTTTATTTTACAATTTGTGAATGAGCTGTCCATAATTTATTCTCGTTAATTTCACACTTGCAACTAGTGTTTAAATTTTTTGGTAACGTGTATATTTCTGAATTTTTGTTCGCTGTCCATTGCAATTTTGCAAATCTATATGTTTATTTTATTTTACAATTTGGTGGATGAGCTGTCCACAATTTATTCTCGTTAATTTTACGCTTGCAATTAGTGTTTAGATCTTTTGTATTCGGTAAATGTGCATATTTCTACATTTTTGTTCGTTGTCCATTGGAATTTTGCAAATGTTTATCTTATTTTACAATTTGGTGGGTGAGCTGTCCACAATTTATTCTCGTTAATTGTACACTTGCAATTAGTGTTTAGATCTTTTGCATTCGATAATGTGCACATTTCTGAATTTTTGTTTATTATCTATTGGAATTTTGCAAATCTACAAGGTGTCTCAAAATTCTTTCAACCTTCGGAAATGGGAGGTTCCTGAGATCATGTGAAGCAACATTTTCCTTTTCAAAAATGGCGTCCGCGGCTTTGTTAAGGAGTTATTAACGAAAAACACGGACCAATTAGAGCGCGACCTAGACGCGTGCTTTTCGTTAATACCTAGCCGCGGACGCCATTTTTGCAAAGGCAAATGTTGCTTCAAATGATCTCAGGCACCTCCCATTTCACACATATACAGGACACCATGTATACGTATTTTTCATTTTACAATTTAATGGATGAAAGGGATTAGTGAACGTGTTAATAAAACAATCGTTAAGCTAGTTGTCTAGTAATACAAATAAATACTAGGTGTGCATTAATTTTTATTCACATACGATCTTCTCTGTATTGTTAGAGCCAACGACGTGGCTGAGGTTTACGTGCAGATCTACACGAAAGTGTACAACAGATACGGCGCTTATGTGATCGGTTTAGCTCTTGGCTACATACTGTACAACACCAGGACGCGAGTCATCAAAATAAGACCGGTAAGTAGGTATATATTTAATTCAACGAATTCTCGCAATCTTGCTATAAACAACTGGCGAGAGAGCATCATCATAAAACCAGTGGCGGATCATGCAAATCAAAATAAAATTGAAAGGCATCCATCAGCAATATTACGTTTTGGAATAATTCATTACTCACATATTAATTTTTACATTATAATTTCGATTCACACATTTATATTTTTACATCACAATTACGACTCACAACTTGATATTTACATCCCAATTTTAAAGAAACTCGTTCACCATATAGAATCAGGTTCGTCTCGTAAATATCGATCGCCTCGAAATCTGTTATCAAGGTTAATATCTACGTCATTACAACATTATTGTTTCATATGGTGTAGGTACCAATTACTAAAAGTATTAGGCGAGTCGTCCGGTTCCTTAAAAAGTCTTGACCGAATTGCATTAGGGTTGCAATGCCTGCTCGAGCACAACACTCACTTTCCTTAACACCCATTTTCTGCATTTAGAGATGAAACAAGAAGAGAATATTCCCCCTCCCCGAAGCGAAACGAAAATCATTGCGACTGTACGCGTGATCGTCAGAAAGGTCGTCCATCAATCAAGTCATGTGGTCGAACAACATCATCTTGAACACCGATTCACCGATACATCATCAACTTTTCGAAAATCAACTGTTCCTCACCTTCTCTCGGTGATTTTCTACAGATGTACGTGTTCGTTGGATGGGTGATCGCTGCACTGTCTGCTTTGTTCGTGTTCGTTGGTCCACGATGGATGTACTTCGAGGAGCACGTCTACGACAGGCTTGAGGCTAGCTTCTATGCCGGACTTCATAGGCAGGTGTTCGCTTTATCGATCTCCTGGATCATTTTCTGCTGCGTCCACGGATACGCCGGTATGATTTTATATGTATCAGTTTTTGTTTAATCTTCATGAGCTCAATAAGAAATTATTCTCGATCGTACATTTTTAAATAAATTTGGGGTTATGTTCGCGGCGCACCGGTTCGATCAATTATACACTAAATAGCAATCACGGTGTATTATACAGGTGTGCCGACTTCCCTCAGAAATTGAAAAAGATGGGTAGTAATTCCCCGGCCGCCGCCAGACGGCGCATGGTCATAGGTTCCGTACGTTTGCGAATGAGTGTGATTGTATGTATGACAATTACGTCAGCAGCGCATCCGAATACACACAATCTCATTCGCACACGTACGCAGGGAGTGTCGACTCCTATGTTAAAAAGTGGCAACGAATTTAGTTGCTCTCGATGATTTTAGGTGTGGTGGCAGCACAGTAGTTATAACGTATATGTGTGTGGTGATCACACACACCTGACTCACACATAGCCAACCTCTTATGTACGTGTAATCGTATTCATCGCTAGCTATTGAATATGAATGGTTATGAATTTGTTAGAAAAATGAATTTGTAATAAAACATATTTATTCAAAAAATTACGTATATGCTACATACATAATAAATTTTACAATAATAATATATATACATAATAATATATATCAGCAAACTTATATTTTCTTCAGTATTTATGCATTTATCATATAAAAATAAAATAGAAAGTTTATGCAAATATTGCTGAATATTGCATCCAGCGATGTCGATCAGTCGATGCCAAACAATAGCACTGAATATCACACAATAATGAATACAGAAGACACAGTATGCAACCGTATTAAACAATCAAATGCAATTAAACAGTATCACATATGACAGTTGACAGTGCGCGGAAATGTGCGGTGGAGTGGGGTTACAGCAGGGGCTGTCGACTCCTATATGAAAAAGTGGTAACAAATTTAGTTGCTTCTCGATTTTAGGTGTGGTGGCAGCACAGTAGTGCCCCGGCGGTGGGGATATAAACTGTACCCCCAGTCCACCGCACATTGCCGCGCACTGTCAACTGTCATATGTGATACTGTTTAATTGCATTTGATTGTTTAATACGGTTGCATACTGTGTCTTCAGTATTTATTATTGTGTGATATTCAGTTCTATTGTTTGGCATCGACTGATCGACATCGCTGGATGCAATATTCAGCAATATTTGCATAAACTTTCTATTTTATTTTTATATGATAAATGCATAAGTACTAAACAAAATATAGGTTTGCTGATATATATTATTATGTATATGTATTATTATTATTGTAAAATTTACTATGTATGTAGCATATACGTAATTTTTTGAATAAATATGTTTTATTACAAATTCATTTTTCTAACAAATTCATAACCATTCATGTTCAATAGCTAGCGATGAATACGATTACACATACATAAGAGGTTGGCTATGTGTGAGTCAGGTGTGTGTGATCACCACACACATATACGTTATAACTACTGTGCTGCCACCACACCTAAAATCATCGAGAGCAACTAAATTCGTTGCCACTTTTTAACATAGGAGTCGACACTCCCTGGGTTACAGTTTATATCCCCACCGCCGGGGCACTACTGTGCTGCCATCACACCTAAAATCCAGAAGAAACTAAATTCGTTGCCACTTTTTCATATAGGAGTCGACAGCCCCTGCACGTACGGGACCCATGTCCTTGCGCCGCCTGGCGGCGGCCAGGGAATTACTACCCTTTTACAACAAAACGTCAACGTTACAGAGATGCTAAGTCGGCACACCTGTATAATGCACCGTGATAGCAATTTTGTAGACATTTATCAAACGTTCGATTCGGATTTGAATCATTACGTCCTGAGACACGTTTTCTATAGAATGTTTTCTATAAGAGAAAAAGAAGAAAGATGTTGTTGTGTTTCGTCCTAGACCCGCTAGAGGACTCATCAGTAAGGCTATCTAGCGGGTCCTGCCCAGTGTTCCGATATTGCCTAAGATTTTTTGTACGATGGATGGCCGCTAGAGGCGCTGCCAGCCTCAGTAATGTAAGATTCTCGATAAAATGGGGTACTTTGAGCACCCCGCAGAATTTGAAAAGATTTGTATGATTTGATTCTGAAAAATTAATGTGTAACATATGTATTTGTGTATATTTTGTAACTTGTAGGACACGCCCTGAAGTTTGTTTGTCCGGAACAGATTGTTTCGGTACTTTCGCGCCAATATAACAGTCTCAAGGCGCAGGGCGCAGGGCTCCACTACCTCGTCATCATAGATACGTTACTGTTTTTTCCGTGCAGCGCCTCTAGCGGCCATCCATCGTACGAAAAATCTTAGGCAATATCGGAACACTGGTCCTGCCTTAGATATAGTGTCGGAAGGACACTTCATCGTTTGTCAGTGATGGTATTGTTGACGCTTTTCGCGCGCATGCGCGAGTTTCATCAGGGCCGTATCTACGTCTACGGCCGAAAGTGGGGAACTATTGGGGGGAAAGTAGTGGGAGACTATATGGCGGGAAATTAGCAGGGCGACCAAGGTACCCGATCTTCGTACTTGACTAAGGCCGTCTGAGGCTAGAATCGTCGCGCATGCGCGTGAAAAGCGCCAACAATACCATCACTGTCGTTTGTCCATGTCAATTGGTAGACTGCGGATTTTATGCATTTATGGCAAAAATGGACACGTGCAATTCAAAGCAGTGTACATGTTAAAAATATTTGAGGACATCAATGTATTTGTTTCAGCTTAATCAGATAATCAAATGAAGAATACAATTTTTATTTGAGTCCTGCTGACCTGCAATCAATGCGAACATTTTTTATTTTGCATAAACATCCGCCGCCCACTGATCAATGTTCGAGGAGTTCTAGGTGGTCACTGAGCTGTCCTTTTGTCATTTATATTGGTCACTGACCAATGTTTTGATCACAATATGATCATAGCTTGGTCACTGACCAAACAAAAGTATAACGATTCTTCAATTACGTGAAACAATCGACTTTCATTCAGTCAATCTAAGTTATCAATTAGATTTTATAGATCTCATGCATTGAAGCTGGCATTTTCTCTTCAAGGTTTCGTGGGGGTCTGTCTTTCCTGGAGCGGCTGGGTTCCTCTAAGCAAATTAACATACAGCGCCTACTTATGCCACTATATATTCCTACTAATAGAGGCTGGCGCCGAAAGAACTACTGGCATTATTAGCCCCATACAAATCGTGAGTACTTTAAGTGAATATTTACGCTATGCCTAACAAGAAGAAGAACGTTAAAAAGTATACTTCGAAAAACGAAGTAAACAAGGATCTTTTTTTTTTAATTGCTTTATCTCGGGTTATTAGCGACCACATTACAATACGATATATTACCTTACATTACATTATGTTACATCGTGTTACATTACATTATTTACTGTTACATACTTTACTTTACATTATATTATGTTACATTATTTAAACAAGCATCTTAGTTAAATAAATTTGGGGTTATGTTCGCGGCGAACGGTTCGATCAAATTATACACTAAATAGCAATTTTGTAGACATTTTTCAAACGTTCGATTCGGATTTGAATCATTACGTCCTGAGACACGTTTGCTATAGACTGTTTTCTATAAGAGAAAAAGAAGAAAGATGGTGGTGTGTTTCGTTCTAGGATCTTAGTTTTAGAAAAAATGCTTTATACATGACTCGGCCCCTTCCAGTAACATTCTAATATTTTAGTAAACAAATTGGGCCAACACTCTCTCCAACCAACCCCATAAAAATAGCATTTTAAACCACCCTAACCAATTTCCGCATTGAAAATTTCAGTTCCGTAGTTTCTCGAGCAACCTGTGCCTCACAATGCTGTTATCAGCAGTCTGGAGCCTGTGTTTCGAGATGCCATTCATGACCTTGGACCGCACTCTGCTATCCCATCGCAAAAGCCAGTCGAAGTTAACCTCCAAACCTAATCAGCAGAAAATGTTCGGCTCGACAGACTCTAGCAAAGAAATCTATCGATCGACGAACGAGTCTCAATCGTCTATCCAAAGCTGTGATGATAACTTTACTTCAAAGTCAAAAGAAGACAGTGCCTATTGCTCTACGGGGGACGTCAGCTATGAACAAGGGATCTACGGATCTGGATCGACGCAGGATCTTCAAGCAAAGGGCGATAGGTGTCCTTTCATTTTTGTGATTGGGGGAGGTCCTGACGGGAACAACTCCTGGCCCAAGTCGAGGAACGTTCATCAGAACAATGGATTCGATGAGGACTCTGATGATGCTTCTCATTCGAAATTGGACGTGCGATTAGACCGCGGTTACGAATCCATTTTGAACGATGATTCAGCTAGACAGGAGGATCCCAGTGAGTCTGCTAACATGGACAGTTGATTGGGAAAAGTGTTTGTTGCGTCCGAAGCTTGCTGGTCAAGTGGTTTTATTTATGTGCTGCCGGATATAGCGGCTATAGTGATTTAAGGACGAAAAGGGGCGACACTTATGGTGTCGAACCGAGGTTAGGAGACCTTGGTGAAAGAATTGGGCAAGTTTAGACTTTGGAGAGTGTGTAATCCTTACACCAGACAATCAGAGATATGTTTATGAATAAAAATATGTGGACATTTAACAAGAGCTTTTATTAAGAAACAGACTTGTCAGGTTTTTGCAGCAAGGTCTTCAATCGAGTGTGTGGTTGTAGGCGAACTGCGAATGTTTGTGCAGTCTTTTATTTTTGTAAATTGTTTTGTGAATCGTAGAGTTTAGCGTTTCTGTTTTATTATTAGACTGTGGAGTTTTATACAGATTTTCAATTTTGCAGATTGTTTCGTGATAATTGGAATTGCAAGAGTATTTGAAGAGTATTTGTTTTCTTCGGTGTTCCACAGTCTATTCGTCACTACAGTGTCAGGGTTGTCTTACAATTGTATTAAAAAACATTGTTAAGTAAGCTCTGCGAATTTTTCGATTGGAAATACTTCTCTGGAAAAAATGTTTAATTCATAAGTTAAATTAATTTCTGATTATTTTCAAATCGAAGTCGAAGAAGTTTCGAAACTATGTCATGGCGCCATCTGTGAGCGATTCGTAGAACTTGCAAGGAAGATTGGGCACTCAAAAGTTCAAGAAGTTTTTAATCTGTGATTGAAGAGGTTAATTGTAATAGATTGAAAGTGATTTTGTAATTTTCCCACTATTTTAAATGTCATCTATTCAACTTTCACATAAATGCGTAAAAATCCGATAACTAGTAGTGATCGTTATAATAGATGTCCACCCCACTCCCGGAGTATAGGTTTAAATGCGTAGAGCGTGGAGGACAGCTATTATGACTATGAATGTAGAATATTTCGGACTTGAGAAAATAAATCTTTAACAGACGTTTGCACAATTAGAGAATTCGACGTTGATTCGTCGATGTGTCCCAGTGCAGTGGGGGTAATTACGCTGTCTTTCATTGTTCATACAATTGGGGGGGTTTAGAATAGATAAAGTAAGTTAGGATCTAATGAGCAACGTCTACGCGCGTTGTGGATGAACTCCGTTTAACACTTCTGCTACCGGAAGTCTATTAATACCATTTTTATTGAGTATGGTAAAAAAATGTGGTAAAAATTGTTGCTTTACGAATTACTATCGCTGTTTGATGATTTATTAACGCTTTTAATTATTACAAGCTTAATCATTTTCTTCTAAACGACAATCTCAAAGGAAATTGTTACATTATTTTTACTTAAAGAACTTACTGCTTGTGGAATTAAATTGTTTAACTAATTTATTAAGAAAAGCTCAATTATTGATCTTCATTTTTCAGGGATTGTTAGGTACCTTCCGTTAGATAAAGTAGATAAAGTATATTTTTGTAAAAATGATTGTTCGTTGTTGTTGCTTCGAGGATTAAGTCTAACACAGGAGCTGCTAACTTGTTGTTTGTACAACATATTTATAAAAAGACTACTATTACATTTAAGCTACCATTAACAAATAAAAATCCTCTCTTAACAAATGAATTTAGTTGGTGACGCGTTTACGAGACACAAGCTTACAGTATTATGTGTATATTCGAATCTTATGATTGTATTAAATGCCAATCGATTTTGCGATAAACGGTTTCGTAATCGCTAACTGCAGGATTATTTAAGCTTTTTTTAACTCTCAAAATGTGGAATTTTGTATGTTAATTTAACAAATACGAATGTAACTCCTGTGAACAAATATGCGAGTCACTGTACGTATTACAACTGTTATGAATAAACTTGTTTCTATTATAACACATGTATATTTCTTATTCCATTGATGGAATTTCAACATTCCTGTCCTCGTGCCATTCTGATGCAATCGGCTGCGCATTCGTACATACGTCATCGCATTCCTGCCAAGCACCTTCTTCTCATCTCACCTCGATACATATGTTTAATAATGTAATATTTTTGGTGAAAAATAAAGAATATCAGTTACAATAAATAATGCGTTCTTTTTTCCCCACCCTGTACATAACTGTACGATAGTAAAATTATTCGTTGTACTACTTATTGTTAGTTATCGTGCGACCTCTTTCGATATCATGTTCTCCTAATACAAAATTCAATTTTCGAGGCTTTCGAAATTTTTCAAACGTGTGACTTGTCGTTGATTGTACTACTGAATTTAGTGCCACTTCCTTCGATTTCATGTTCTCCTAATACAAAGTTCAAATTTCGAGGTTTTCGAAAAATTTTCGACAATTTTCGGCCGTCTGGCTTGACACTGAGTTGCACTACTTAATTTTCGAAATTTTTTCGAGCATCTGACTTGTCGTTGGGTTGTTCTACTGAATTTCGTGCCACTTCCTTCGATTTCATGTTCTCCTAATACAAAGTTCAAATTTCGAGGTTTTCGAAAAATTTTCGACAATTTTCGGCCGTCTGGCTTGACACTGAGTTGCACTACTTAATTTTCGAAATTTTTCGAGCGTCTGACTTATCGTTGAGTTGTACTACTGAATTTTGTGCCACTTCCTTCGATATCATGTTCTCCTAATACAAAGTTCAAATTTCGAGGTTTTCGAAAAATTTTCGACAATTTTCGGCCGTCTGGCTTGACACTGAGTTGCACTACTTAATTTTCGAAATTTTTTCGAGCATCTGACTTGTCGTTGGGTTGTTCTACTGAATTTCGTGCCACCTCCTTCGATTTCATGTTCTCCTAATACAAAAGTCAATTTTCGAGGCTTTTGAATATTTTCGAAAATTTTTAGTTTTCTAACAGGAGAACATGATATCGAAGGAGGTGGTTTGAAATTCAGTAGTGCAAGTCAACGACAAGTCAGACGGTCGAAAATTTTCGAAAATCTCGAAAAATTGAGTTTTGTATTAGGAGAACACGATATCGAAGGAGGTGGCACGAAATTCAGTAGTGCAACTCAACGACAAGCCAGACGATCGAAAATGTTCATTTCTCAAAGTTTCTCCATTTTTGCAATTCCGAATCACTACAGTAACTCAATGATAAGATGGACAGGTGTGCATTTTTGTGGAAATCAGTATTACTGTTCGGACGTTCAGGATGAATTGGTGGTTCAATAAATATGTACACAGATGTGCTTTTTTTATTACATTGTCTTTATTTATTTATTGTAGATTCATACATAAAATGTTTGTATTGCACATGTAAATAACTTGTATTCTAAACATTTATAACAAGAATGTTGACTGGCTCAGAGAGATTGACAAGGCTGTAAAATCTAGCTCCACGCACCTTTTGTGTTGCAACTCATGTAGTCCAGTTTTGAGGGGCTCGTTGTATAGTGGAAGATTTAACCTTCAAACGTATGGTAGACTCAGTTACGGAAACATTTTTTAAAATGTTTACTGAACATGTGTACTGGAGTTTCAACTTGTAGCATCCTTTGCGAAAACATGTCTTCAGATTCCAACTCGTTGAAAGGTGTAAAAATATCGTAGAAGAAAATAAACGATGGATTACGAAAATAGAAGCCTCAAGCTTTAAAATAAGTCCACGTTTATTGCTGTGCGATTCTTTTTTACTAAATTATAATTTGAATATGGAGGACTGTTTAAAACGATGTTTAAATGTTATTTTGGAGTTTGTATAGCTGTAGTTAAAAATAATTGCTGGATATGGGGTCAATGCCCTGTTTTCTATGAGTGTATTTTTTACCATGGAAGGGTTTGGGGAGAGCAAGAATTCCCTTTCGGAAGGTAATTCCTCGACCGGAACTACCATGGGCCATGTGGCAGCGTAGACTAAGCTCGTAACCATAAAGCTTGGAAACACAGCCAACAAATACATGTTAGCTTCCCGCATCTCTTTGCTCGAGTAATCATTTACTATCCGTACAGACAGGAATAACATGTGAGCTCGGCTTTACACTACCTGCGGAAATCTTCTTTCCAATTTTCGAGCTGAATCGATTGACAGCGGATTGTCTGCATTTATGACAAAAATGAGTAGGTGTAATTTAAAACGGTAACAACACAAGAAGAATTTGAAAATAGTGTTAGATTATTTTCAACATATCTAACATATTAAGATAGAAAATAAATTTCTATTCCGCTCCGGTTTGTTGCAATTCAGGTAGAAAATGTTTAGTTTGCATATACAGGGTGTCCCAAAATTCGTGAAAATCCCGGAAATGGGAGGTTCCTGAGACCATTTGAAGCGACATTTTCCTTTGCAAAAATGTTATCCGCGGCTTTGTTTAGGAGTTATTAACGAAAAACACGGACCAATCAGAGCGCGACCTAGACGCGAGTTGGCACAGTCGACCCGGCGCGCCATCTGTCGATTGGCCGACTATGCCAACTCGCGTCCAGGTCGCGCTCTGATTGGTCCGTGTTTTTCGTTAATAACTGCTAAATAAAGCCGCGGATAACATTTTTGCAAAGGAAAATGTCGCTTGCAATGGTCTCAGGAACCACCACCTTTCAGGAAGTTCACGAATTTTGGGACACCCTGTATAGATCCGCTGTCTACTAATCAAACAATAATTACTAGACTGCGAATTTTAAAGCAAAATTGAATAGATGAAATTCAAAATTGTTGGAAAATTTTGAAAATTGAAGATGTCAATACAGGGTGTCCCAAAATTCGTGAAAATCCCGGAAATGGGAGGTTCCTGAGACTATTTGAAGTGACATTTTCCTTTGCAAAAATGTTATCCGCGGCTTTGTTTAGGAGTTATTAACGAAAAACACGGACCAATCAGAGCGCGACCTGGTAGCGAGTTGGCACAGTCGACCCGGCGCGCCATCTGTCTATTGGCCGACTGTGCCAACTCGCGTCTAGGTCGCGCTCTGATTGGTCCGTGTTTTTCGTTAATAACTCCTAAATAAAGCCGCGGATAACATTTTTGCAAAGGAAAATGTCGCTTCAAATGGTCTCAGGAACCTTCCATTTCCGGGATTTTCACGAATTTTGGGACACCCTGTATATGATTTCTCCTCTATTAAGATCATTAAGGGAAGAAATAACATTCAATTTAGTTTCTATGTCTTGCAATCGATGGAGACAATTCTTATTTTGCATAAAGATCCGCTGTCTACTAATCAAATAATAAGTACTAGACTGCGGATCTTAAAGCAAAACTGAATAGATGAAATTCGAAATTGTTGGAAAATTTTGAAAATTGAAGATGTCAATATATGATTTCTCCTCTATTAAGATCATTAGGGGAAGAAATAACATTCAATTTATAGTTTCTATGTCTTGCAATCGATGGAGACAATTCTTATTTTGCATAAAGATCCGCTGTCTACTAATCAAATAATAATTACAAATGTTATAAGTCCTGACACGTGCATCATAGTGTTTGCATAGCAATCTGATGCCACACCTTTATGACACAAATGTACGTCAATTTTAAATAATAAATTCGTGTTGATGTAACTAAACTTCAACTGATTTAAAGATGATTTATTACGTTAAATGATGTTTGCGATCTAAACATTGTATTTTCATGTACTTTTATTGTAAACTATTTTATGTAGCTTGAACACGTGATGTACTATTTTGTGTGCGTCCAACATGTAACTATTTTAAAAAATTCAATTGTAAAAAATGTTGAGACAAAAATGCACATATAAAATTAAATGGTAAAGTATACGTGTACATCTAATTGTAAGATATGAAATTGAATATTAAAAAACATTGGAACAAATATTAACATACAAAACGAACTCTCGAATAAATATTCGAAGATAAATGAGCTGTCAAAATGTCGATCGGATGAAAAGATATACTGATAAGTACAAAGTGTTTGTTTTCCCCATAAGATATAGACGAAAATGCGTCAACAGGACTGATCCTATTCAAAGTAAGAAGTCACGATGCTAATCAAATCGAAACAAAATTATTCTCGTGCGATTCTATCTTCCACAATCACTCGAGAATACTTCCAGCAGAATTTTTCTTCGATAAACGTCTTTTAGGAAGGTGAAACATAGATCGAAGAAGATCGAAGGCATCAGCGATATTTATAATACAAATAGATACAAGTCCTTTATTTCGTTAATTACACTAAGTTTTCGGCTATCGTCTTTGTTTCAGCTTATTGTTAGTTATCATCAAGGAAGAAAAGCGAGGTACTCAGAAGCGTGGATCGTCGGAATATTGTCTAGGTTTGTTGAAGGTACTGTGCAATTGACGACCGAGTCTTGGCGATGGTGTCCACGGCAATCGGCGACCTAAACGAGGCGCGAACAATGGCGGAAGGTATTGTTCGTCGGCGTAGAGCTCGTCCTGATCCTTCGGGTAACCGTAAGAGAATAATTCTTCCCCCGAGTCTCGGCCTAGGCGAGGTGTAAATTGGGCTGGCTGACGCTTTTCTCCACCTGGAAAATTATTACAAAAGTTTCACTCTGTCAACCATTTGTTCCATGAATTTATTTTACAGCTGTAGTAAAATTCGAACTTTTTTGTCGTTCGCAACTTAGGAAGATATTTTCAATACTAATATTTCTATACCTTCTAATAGGTATTTCTATCATCTAATTTATTTATTATCTAATTTCTATACCTTCTATAATAATTATATACTAATATTTTCAATACCTTCGATATTTTCAATACCTTAAATATTTTCAATATCTTCGATATTTTCAATACCTTAAATATTTTCAATATCTTAAATATTTTCAATACCTTCGATATTTTCAATACCTTCGATATTTTCAATACCTTCGATATTTTCAATACCTTCGATATTTTCAATACCTTCGATATTTTCAATACCTTCGATATTTTCAATACCTTCGATATTTTCAATACCTTCGATATTTTCAATACCTTAAATATTTTCAATGCTAATCCAATAGCAAGACTTTGTTTTTAACTATTTTTGTGCGAGACATTTACCAACGCATTCGTGAAATTTCGCTGATTAAAACGAGCCCAAACATGGTACCATTCATAGTTATCACTGAGTTAGTTTCGCGTCTCATCGATACGATATGTACTATCAATGCAGGATATAAGCGAGAATTTAGTTGAAAAATTTTCACATATACACTAATATGCAAAAGAAAGAAGCACCCAGTATAATTATAAATAGACTGCGGATCTTTATGCATTTATAGGAAAATAGAGTAGATAAAATTCAAAATTGTTGGAAAATTTTAAAAATTGATGATGTCTGGTTAAAATCATTAAGGGAAAAAATAACATTTAATTTATTTTCTATTCCTTGCAATCGATGCGGACAATTTTTATTTTGCATAAAGATGCACAGTCTAATTATATATAATAATTAGCAAAATTGACCTTGAACGTAAAAAACAAGGTAAAATAGCCAACATTTTTTTTAAGGATTAAGATTTTCAAAATTTTTGTACCAAAATTTTCTTTTAAAATCTAATATCTTAAATCTTAAAAGAAAATTTTGGTATAAAAATGTCAAAAATCTTAATCCTTAAATAAATGATGGTTTTTTTACCTTGTTTTTTACGTTCAAGGTCAATTTTGCGGGGGGTTTCTTACGTCATTTTCGACTAAATCGGGGGTGTAGAATCGCGCTATGGTGTCCACGACATATAATTTTGTGACACCCTGTACAATGATTGACTTATTGCATTTAAAGTATTAGATAATCCGCAATAACACATAATTCTCGGAACTATTCAATTAAACAGCGGAATCCTTTTTCAAAACTTAACGTGTTCTTATTTGATCTTTTACGCTTTTCTATTAAATATGGTCGGGTGATTCTTTCTTTCGCACAGCAGTGTATAAATTCAATATACATACCTGGTACAGTGATGACGGCCCAGCGTCCTCCGTCGAGGATGTTCGCCAACGCTTCAAGATCCGGGTCGACATCCGATTTCTTCTCGGACCTGCGACGTCTGCCTAATCGTGGACCAAACCACATGCCGCCGGTAATGTCCTGCGTGGTACGTTTGATGCACTTTCCATCGTTGCACGGTCCAAAATCGTTACCCGAAGTCCTTTCGTTTGCTACGTTGCTTGGCGATTCTCTTCCCACTGGTTAAATAGATTTTTGCATTATCATCCCTCATCCTCATCTTCCCAATATTATTTTTACCACGTTTTTATTAGCTCGCTTTCTTGTTTGTTTGTCTGTTTTTAACAGTAAACCTACCGAGCACTAAAAGCGATTAAAATGTTTCAGCTGACAAAAATGACAAGGCACTATTTAGTTCGATTTTGTGCAATTTTTATCACGTGTGCTTGGATAATGAAATTCGTCAACTCAATTTCCATGTAAGCAACTTCAGCATTTAAATAATTGTAAGATGAAAAATATAAAACCGGTCATTTGACCGGTAGTGGTAGGTTTAGCGTTAAAAAATTAATGTGACGGAAACATAGATGACTAAATTTTACATATATAGTTCCATATTATCCTTCACTCTCATCTTTACAATTTTATTTCTAAAATTGAACGTAATTCGAAACGTAAATGATTAAATTTTATACAGTTCGATACTATTATCCTTCATTCTCACATCTCCACTTTTATTTATAAAAAATTAATATGATATAAACAACATAAATGTCTAAATTTTATACAGTTCAATACATTATCATTCATCCTCATTCTTTAGAATTTTATTTTTAAAAAATTAATGTGATAGAAACAAATGAAATACAGTTCAAAATTATTTTTCAATTTCGCTCCTCATCTTACATTTAAAAAAATCAATGTGATAGAAACGACTAAATTTCATATTTATTACATACAGAAAAGCGACAAATAAAAATTCAATTAAATTATTCACGTTAAAACAGAAGCTAAAGAAAAACTGTTTTCTTCCTTGAATGATTCTAGAATATTGGAAATAATATTTCTTTATTTTTAAATTGCATCTACTCATATTCCACAATTTTTAGCAATGAAGAGTTCCAAACGAAAACGAAGCCGCAACAAACGTGTTAAATCGTTTATAAGAAGGAAAAGGAGGCACGTAGGTGGCATGACTTATTTATAACAAAGAGAATGAGGTATGTTTAACTCACCGTATTCGCTGGAGGTGCAGGAAGCAACGCACAGGAAGCAAACAAGTGCGCGAACCGCGGCGACGTATAAGGGTGAGTTCGCACCGTAACCGATCATTGCTCGTGTTCGACTATACGTTATCGTCGACACTGCTCGCCGAATGATGTCGACAGAGCCGGGAACCTGGTGTTTTATAGGGGTGCGAACCACCCTCGAATGGGGGTTGCTTACGCGCGTCACTGTCCACCGTGTCTCGAAGACTATTTTTCTCCCTTTCTTTCCATTCATTTGATCACCGATACGCAAACATCGGGGCCAATCTCGCTCCCGCCTCGCACGGCGATTCGTCTCAATTTTCAGCTAAGATCCATGGTGCTCCATACCTAATGAGCCGGGGGATGCGTCTACTATGCCAGGAAATCCTGGCGAGATCTTGCAACCGCTCACGCAAACGCTGACGGCCTTGCAAACCGGAAGCTTTCTTTTTGCGTCGCTTTATGTTTACCGTGGTGGTTGCTTTCCGTTCTAAAAGCGGATGCATCGCATCACGCTGCAAGCAGGATGATAGAGTTTCATGGAATTTTATGCGATTTTTAGGTGTCTTTGGGGACGGTTGCTGTGGGTTCTAAGGAAGTTTTAAGATAATAGATTGTGAAACAGTGAAAGAGACAGTTATCGATATATTGGGTTGGAACGAAAATTCGCAGCGTTTTAAATTAAAACTCAAAGATAAAATTAGAATATTTATACATAGAATTCTCTTCTATTACTTCTTGCCATTTTTTAGCTGACTTATCATGTTATTCAATAAATCTATGAATAAATACAATATCTCAATTTTATCTTTGAATTCTGGTTTAAAAACGCTACGAACTTTCGTTCCAACCTAATATGTACTGTTAGGAGCAAAACTGAGCACGCACACTTTAAATCGGAATAACTTTTTTATGAATGGATTAAAGGACTTCAATTTCTTTATAAGGCTAGATGAATTAGTTTAGTAAATTACGTCTAAAAAATATGTTGAAAAAATGCATTTGGTCGGCATTGTGAAAAACAATGGAAAAAAGTTATTTTTACGACTTTCTAAAGTTAAACAAAATTTTTTTTTTATTTGAAAGATGTGTTTGGTCAACTAGCATAAATTATATACGCTCCGAAAATTTCATTGAAATTGGTTAATTGGTTTAGGAGTTATAAACGATCAAAAGTGGTAAAAATTGTGATTTTTCAAGATTTTTGGCCTTTTTAGTACTTTCGATCGTTTATAACTCGTAAACCAATTAACCAATTTCAATGAAATTTTCGGAGCGTATATAATTTATACAAGTTGACCAAACTAAGTTGTTGTTATTAACAACTGTCGTTATTGGTCCAGCAAAAAAGTCGTAAAAATCAATTTTTACTATTGTTTTTCACAATTCCGACCAAATGCATTTTTTCAACACATTTTTTAGACGTCATTTACTAAATTAATTCATCTGGACTTACAGAGAAATTGAAGTCGATTGGTCCATTCATAAAATAGTTATTCTGATTTAAAGTGTGTTATCAGTTTTGCTCCTAACTGTATGTACGAAAAGTTGTAGAGAAAAGCTTTCCCTTTACAGTGACTCAGAAGTAGACGCTTCAAGCCTAGAAATTTATTATTTACGACATTAGTGATCGAATATCGACAATTTTTCTAACATTAGAAAGTTCTTCAAATAGTTTATTAAAGCTGCAGTACTTAATAGAATTTGTTAAAAATGGGAGGTTTAAGAATGTCCGGCTTGCTATGGCGAGTAATTAGGAGCCAAGATTGAACTAGAAGGATGATCAATGATCTTCAGATCGAATGAAACAGATGAATGCATAGCCGATGACTTGCAGCGCCGGAAAATTGGAAAGTCTAACTCGGTGAAACACCCTCGCGTTTTTTCCGTCCCCTGTCAACCGGAGCGAACACAGCGGGAGTTCCACGGGACAATCTGTTCTCGATTAAGCTTGTCAATTAACCATTTCAATTTCGGGATCGACGAGATCGAGATGGGACTAGTGTAAGCGTATAAAAGCTCGACGTTTGCTCGCGATCCACTCATTTAGGCCTGACCGGCTGCCGAACCCTCTAAATATCAGAACTGTGCACGGTTAAATAAAATTGCAGAAGATTTAATTCTTTAAAAGAAAATTTAAACCCAATTTTGAGTAATATGGTAAAACAGAATACGATAGAGCAGAAGAAAATGTGAATATTTAACTTCATCAAACCACATGTCAGGTGCAAATAAAACAGGAAGACCAATAATAATTGAATACTGATAAATTTGAGCAAATCGAAATAACGTAAAGTGAGATAGAGCAGAAGAAAATGTGAAAACTTAACTTTATCGAACCACAAGTCAGGTGCAGATGAAATAGAAAGACCAACAATTGAATATTAATAAATTTGAACAAATCAAAAGAACGTAAAGTAGGTCAAGAAAGTTAAGACAATTAAATATTGCACATCGTAAAGACAAAATAAAATAGAATGGAATTATGTCAGCTGGAAATCGATTAAAATGGATCAGAATAAATTAGGAAGTTGATTAAACGGTATAATTATAAAATAAATCAAAAGAAGCAAGACAATGAAAAATACCACGACAATGAAATTAGCTGGAAATAAAAATTGAATGAAGTAGATTAGGAGAAAATATGAAAATTGATTTCATTATCGAGATAAATGTATAAGTAAGAAATGAAAATGAAAGGATCGGGGAAATAAAATTGAATAAAACCAATAATTGAATATTAATAATTTTGAACGAACCAAAAGAACGTAAAGTAGGTCAAGAAAGTTAAGACAATTAAATATTGCACATCATAAAGACAAAATAAAATAGAATGGAATTATGTCAGCTGGAAATCGATTAAAATGGATCAGAATAAATTAGGAAGTTGATTAAACGGTATAATTATAAAATAAATCAAAAGAAGCAAGAAATGAAAAATACCACGACAACGAAATTAGCTGGAAATAAAAATTAAATGAAGTAGATTAGGAGAAAATATGAAAATTGATTTCATTATCGAGATAAAAGTATAAGTAAGAAATGAAAATGGATGGATCGTGGAAATAAAATTGAATAAAACCAATAATTGAATATTAATAATTTTGAACGAACCAAAAGAACGTAAAGTGGGTCAAGAAAGTTGAGACAATTAAATATTGCACATCATAAAGACAAAATAAAATAGAATGGAATTATGTCAGCTGGAAATCGATTAAAATGGATCAGAATAAATTAGGAAGTTGATTAAACGGTATAATTATAAAATAAATCAAAAGAAGCAAGAAATGAAAAATACCACGACAACGAAATTAGCTGGAAATAAAAATTAAATGAAGTAGATTAGGAGAAAATATTAAAATTGATTTCATTATCGAGATAAAAGTATAAGTAAGAAATGAAAATGAAAGGATCGGGGAAATAAAATTGAATAAAACCAATAATTGAATATTAATAATTTTGAACGAACCAAAAGAACGTAAAGTGAGTAAAAAAAGTTAAGAAAATTAAATATTGCACATCATAAAGACAAAATAAAATAGAATGGAATTATGTCAGCTGGAAATCGATTAAAATGGATCAGAATAAATTAGGAAGTTGATTAAACGGTATAATTATAAAATAAATCAAAAGAAGCAAGACAATGAAAAATACCACGACAACGAAATTAGCTGGAAATAAAAATTAAATGAAGTAGATTAGGAGAAAATATGAAAATTGATTTCATTATCGAGATAAAAGTATAAGTAAGAAATGAAAATGAAAGGATCGGGGAAATAAAATTGAATAAAACCAATAATTGAATATTAATAATTTTGAACGAACCAAAAGAACGTAAAGTAGGTCAAGAAAGTTAAGACAATTAAATATTGCACATCATAAAGACAAAATAAAATAGAATGGAATTATGTCAGCTGGAAATCGACTAAAATGGATCAGAATAAATTAGGAAGTTGATTAAACGGTATAATTATAAAATAAATCAAAAGAAGCAAGACAATGAAAAATACCACGCCAACGAAATTAGCTGGAAATAAAAATTAAATGAAATAGATTAGGAGAAAATATGAAAATTGATTTCATTATCGAGATAAAAGTATAAGTAAGAAATGAAAATGAAAGGATCGTGGAAATAAAATTGAATAAACAGAATACCATTTGCGGAATTTATCGACCAGATTCTGATTGAAATTAGCTCTCGATAGTGGCTGGCAAGGATCACGCGAGCAGAGACATTGATGATTGTAGATATTGATGCGAACCATCAAAGTTTCGACCACGGAAACCAACAGAAATAAATTAGAGAGGGGGTCGGCGCACTTCCGAGTTCTGAATATTTGCGAGACATTCAATTTCCACCGGCCGACAGAAGACATAATCTATCCTAGAGGGAAACAGTGTTGTTTACGGTTGCTTCGGAGCGTAAACCGAGTCCCGAGGAAGATTTGTGGTGTTGTTACGAAACCTTGTATCTTCCTCCATGCAGTATTAACTCTTTCCACTAGAAAATTCATTTATTTATCTGTTATTTATTCTGTGTAGGTACATCTCGTATTTTTAGTAATTCTTTCGACGATTATGTTCATGATTTTACGTTCTATTTATAAAGATTCAGCATCGTTTGCCAGACACAGGAACTAAATATGTACAAATTTTCCACTAATAATTTCAATATAGTGAAAATAAGAAGTCTTTTAATCTGTTCAATATTTTAAATTACATCTACTCATTTTTGTCAAAAATGCATGGAATCCAGGGAGAGTAATATAGAGTAATATAGACTATAAATTTTGATGTAAAAGAAACTTTTCTTAATGAAAATATTAAGATGAAATCAATACAACAGCCATTTTTAAATTCTTTGAAAATATATCTTGAATTTATCTACTCTACTTGTCTGCGTTCTTCTTTCTGTCGACTTATTTTCTTAATAAAAATATTAAAATGAAAACAAAACAACAGCAGATTTTTAGATTGTTTAAAAATATATTTTGCATTTATGTACTCTATTTGACTGCTTTCTTCTTTCTGTCGCCTTATTTTCTTAATAAAAATATTAAAATGAAAACAATACAACAGCAAATTTTTAGATTATTTAAAAATATATTTTGCATCTATCTACTCTACTTGTCTGCGTTCTTCTTTCTGTCGACTTATTTTCTTAATGAAAATATTAAAATGAAAACAAAACAACAGCAAATTTTTAAATTGTTTAAAAATATATTTTGCATTTATCTACTCTACTTGTTTGCGTTCGTCTTTCTGTCGACTTCTTTTCTCAATAAAAATATTAAAATGAAAACAATACAACAGCAAATTTTTAAATTGTTTAAAAATATATTTTGCATTTATCTACTCTACTTGTCTGCGTTCTTCTTTCTGTCGACTTATTTTCTTAATAAAAATATTAAAATGAAAACAAAACAACAGCAGATTTTTAGATTGTTTAAAAATATATTTTGCATTTATCTACTCTACTTGACTGCGTTCTTCTTTCTGTCGACTTATTTTCTTAATAAAAATATTAAAATGAAAACAAAACAACAGCAATTTTTAAATTCTATCAAAATATATTTTAACATTTATCTACTCATTTTTGTCAAAAATGCATGAAATCCCCAGTCCAGTGATAATACATATATCGGGGACTGTTTAATTCAGTGGAATAAGGTCGATAATGCTTTCGAAAATATATATGAAAAATTGAAAATTAACAATTGTTTGAAGAGAGCCATATTGGCAGCTGTACAGTGATCAAAAGCGTTCATTTTCCAAAATCTATAGTATACGTAGATAAGCGAATGAAATACATGGATTTCGCATTTGTCCAATTGATCAAGTACCCAAGAGGAGATTCTAATCACCGAGCCACTTAGGATTGATGCATATGCAGTCGGAAATCATGTCAATTCTGATCTCATCAGACCATTGTATTTTGATGAACCCTCGCAGCTTACTTAGTGGCGATCGATCAGATCTTATCAATCCTCTGAACGAGATGAGACTATACGAGGATCCACAGAATAATTCTTTGCATGTTCCAAAAATGTTGTACTGCTTTCACAGAGGTTTTGTCCTTGTTTCCTCCAAACATTTTCGTATATGGAAAAATTCCTTCGAATGACCTCAGGAATCATCCCTTTGGAGGAAATAGAACATTTTTGGAACACCCTGTATAACTTGGATCCGTAATGTAATGGATCCGTAAAACATTTATTAAATTTTCGTTACGAGTCTAAATAAGAAAATGGCGAAGAGCAATTTTTACTAATTTATTCGGATTAAACGCCTTCTTTCCGAAATTTTATAAAAAAAAGTTATTCGGAGTTAACTGTTGTGTAGTCAACCGGGTACCCATTTACTGTATCCCTTTCAACAATTTGTTAATGTTTCTCTAAAAAATATTATAAAATTTCTCTGAATGTCCATTCTTTACTCGCTAATACAGCTGAAGGAGGCCACGTAAATATCTCCTTTATTTTTAATGACACAAAAATGATATTTTTGGTATAATTTAAGTGGTATCGAAGGAGGAATATTATAGAAGAACAATTGCTTATGTCCGGTTATTTTTTCACAGTTTTTTCAAGGTCATCGTTATTTTTTATCGGGAAAACTTATTTTCTTTCTATTCCATCTTGTTAATCTTAAGCATATTCAAATGTATCTTTTCAGTCGCTATAAGATGGAATAAAAAAAATAAGTTTCCCGATAAAAAAAAGTCACGATGACCTTGAAAAAACTGTGAAAAAATAACCGGACAAAAGAAATTGTTCTTCTATGATATTCCTCCTTCGATACCATTTAAATTATGCCATAAATATTTTTCGTGTCATTAAGAATAAAGGAGACATTTAGGTGGCCTTTTCAGCTGAGACACCCTGTATATTAATTTGTAGTCTAATAATGAGAACTTGTGCGACCACGTTAAATGCAGAAAAGTTTTAAATAATCTACACAAGGGTTAAAGCGTGTCCACCAATTGTGAGACCGACTGTATATCTCGTCTGATCGATTCCCCGAACGAGCATCGAGGAGAGGAGACAAATGCGAAACAAAAGCAAAATAAGTGGTCACGTGGGAACATTTTCGTGACACCGATAAGAGAGAACTCGGTCGCGCTCATGCTCACGGCTGCCTAACCGAAAAAAAACCATGAAGCAGAGGTTTGTTTGCTTTGACGAGTATCGAAGGTCTAAGTACAACGAACTAAGTACGACTCGGCCACTTAGCCAGCTCGTGAAAAACTGGACCGTGCATGTGTCGACTGTGGACTCCGATCCCCTAATTGCTCTGCTCCCGACACTTCTGTTCGAACAACGTTTTAATAGAAGATGCGAGAACAATCTTCTCTCGAACGATCACAATCTTGAACGTTCCCCTCTCTCAGCATTTGTTTCGTTGCTTACCTTACCTGTTCGAAAGTTTTATCGAATGCAACGTACCCAATTTTGAGTTATTAAAACAGTTTAGCAGAAGAAAGTCACAGATTCTTTGAAAATTATGTATTCTACTACATATGACTTTAAACAACGAAGGGCATGAAACTACTTCAACTGTTTTTAAGTCAACTGTCAAATTATGGATGTTTCGTTAGCTATTTAGTAAGAAACATTGTTTCGTTAGTTAGGTTGGTGCAAAAATGCATGTCAATCGTCATAAATTTCTATTAGATTCAACGATGATCCACGATATAATTTCAACGCGTATTTCTATGCCTGTAGAAAGAAGTGTAACAT
Organism: Lasioglossum pauxillum; assembly: GCA_933228785.1. Lineage (NCBI taxonomy): Eukaryota > Metazoa > Arthropoda > Insecta > Hymenoptera > Halictidae > Lasioglossum > Lasioglossum pauxillum. The sequence continues at coordinate 38,472,430 of OW121705.1, read as the reverse complement.
TTCAAATAAAAATGTATAGGTGAATAAAAAATTGCGAACGTGTTAGAGAGAATGCAAGAATATTATTGCGATTATTTTTAATATGATTCCTTTATGTAAAACAACTTTGATTGGTCCGTGTTTTTCGTTAATAATAACTCCTTAACCCTTTGCTCTCCTTTGTCCTTTGTAAACAAAATTGTTTGAAGTAGTCAAGGAACTGTCCTTGAAAGTAAATTTCAAATAAAACACTGAAAAATATGTAGTAGAGAGTTGTTAGCAGCAAAATTGGAAAATAATTCGTAGTGCAAAGGGTTAACGAAGCCGCGGAAAATATTTTGGCAAAGGAAAAAGTTATCTTCCAAATGATCTACCTATTCTAGTCTATCGGTTCTGTCTTTGAAAAACCGCAATTATTTTTGCACGAACTTAATGGATTCCCGAGTGCAAAGAGTTAAACGTTAAACTAATGTACAGTTTAACCCTTGTGTATCTAACCATTTATTGCATTTCTTTCAACAATTTGTTAATGTTGTAAAACTATTACAAAATTTTATTGAATGTCCATTCTTCCCTCGCAAATATATTAATGTGTAATGTGTAATGTATAATATTCATGTCTTAAAATGAGAAATTGTGCAAATATGGCAAGTAGCAAAGGGTTAAATAGTCTACAGATTTTGGTTGGCTACATAAGGGTTAAAAGAGTGACGGAGGGATTGGTTTAGGGCAACTTTTTCACAAGAAAGCGACGATCTCTTCGCCTCTACCAAGAATAACCGTGTTCCTCAGCTACCGAGGAGTGTTTATTGTTTATATCGTCGACACGGGGTTCCTAGGTGTTCTGGACTTCGTCAAACGAAGAGTTTACAAAGAAGCGGCCGTCGATTCACCTTCTCGTGTTTAACACCTTCTGACATGATAGCACGTGCCTCTTCTCTCCCTCGGCTCCCCTAACCTTTTACCCTAAACGATTCTCTTATTAATATACCGAATGCTTTACCCACAACCAGACATCTAAACATCTTCTTTGCAGTCAATGATGTACTCCGGTTTTTGTATATGTAGAGATCTACAGTCTAATTATTAGATGTTTATGCATTTTCCAATTTTTGTCGACAAATTTTAAGAAAGTGGAATGAAATGAAATCCTATTTTTAATGGGAATAGCCTTTGTAGATCCAAAACCAATAAACTCTCGGAGCTTTTTTGGAAATATGTTGAATTTCGTTACTATAACCTTGCGTTACCTTGACACTCTTTGAAATTGTATACTTAAATTAAAAGGAGTCAGTTAAAAATATACGTAACCCTAAAAGCACTTTTACAACATTTTAGCTTGTTCTTAACACTTTACCAACCGGAAGCCAATTAACCCTTAACACTCCGAATTACTTTTTAACTTTGTTGCCAATAATTCTCTACTAGTTGAAGTATCTTATTTGAAATTTACTTCAAAGGACAGTTCCTTGACTGCTACTTATTTTTAACAATTTTGTTTACTAATTACATTAAGTATAGCTCTCAAACTTCGTTGTAATTTATATTTGTGGAGCTGATCCTTGTTTTCAACTAAAAAATAAGACAATTAAATAAATAAAGGAAGAACCAAACACATATAAGAACCGGTTTTATTTACATTTTCTTTCTCTAATGTCGAGTCACATTCGACAAAGAAGTGCAAAGGGTTAATAGGATTTTTAATAATTGTGCTGTACCAAAAGCATAGAAAGCATAGAAATTTTCTTTTACATTGCAATCTTAAATGAAACTATTAGATGACGTTATTGAGGCTGATTTGTTAGTTCTCAATGAAAATTGCTGTTGCTATTGAAGGTTCCATTAAAAAGTGTTTAGCCATGTTCCATAGATTTTTCAAAATTATGCAATAATCACCGGTCGGTAATTTGTTAAATACGATGTAGTACGACGAGCGAAGTAATTATCAGCGGAACGTAGGACAGTTTTATAGTCGGCGAGGAGAATACGAAGCTCCGAGCCGTCGGAGAAGTCGATTGAAGTGTTTACAGGGCAAAATCGTGCTCTAGACCACGTTCTTTAGCCGACGTAACGTTGTGTATCTCCTGATCGGCGTACGAGCCTATAATATGGTGGCACTCGACGCTCTCAGTGATAAACAAACAGTCATCAATCGGTCTGCCAGTGGTATATCAGCCTTCGAACGTTACCATCGGCGAACGCGGCCATGATTCCACCGAAGAAGCCAGTGAGAAGACGCTTTTTTTGAGCGGGGACCTTGACGTTTCTTTCTTCCAGCAACCCTGAGCTTGCTTTTGCTAAAAGCGTTGATAAATGTCTCGGCATTCTATTAACCCTTTGCACTCGTAGCTATTAAACATTTCTTCCGATCTAGAATATTTCCATGATCTAGAATATTTCTATTCCCTATGATTTTTGAAATTTTATGGATATGAAATTGATATACTATCTCATACAATACCTAAATGTTTAGTAATTGATTAAATACCGATATATTTAATAACGAAACAATATTTTGAATAATGGTACAGAGCAATTCTTTTACTGGTGCCTCAGAGGGGACTAAACCTACCACCACCGGTGAAATGACCGGTTCCAGACTTTTTATTTATATTTTAAATGAATGATTCAGATAAAATCGAAAAACAATCTCCTTGGGACAAGATAGACTAAAGAATTCCGTCTGCCTTCAAGTAATTAATATTGCAAATTCCGTGTTTTCAGTTCCATTAACACCTTGCCCTACGATTTATTTTACGATTTCAGCGATTAGAATTTTTTTGTAGTTCGTATAATTTCCTAAAGAAGGTAAAATTTATATCTATTGTATGCTTATATATTCTCCAATAGCTGTACATTACAAATAAAACCAAAGTAGAGTTTTATTTCGGTTTAGAGGAAATTAGAGAAATTAGACTCTGCTCAGAATCTTCATCACGGAGACAGACACGATATTGCAAGGGAAGGGGTTAATTAATTTCTTCAATTTCATATAACTTATGTGACTGTTACGTGACAATTTAATGTTTACTCACCCACCGAGCCTTAAAAGTATCCAGTAGGTACATGTTCTCTTATAAAATTGACAAGATTAACAATCATATAAATTATATGAAATTGAAGAAATTATTTAATGGAACTGCGACCTCGGAATTTGCAATATTAACCCTTTGCGCTCGGAGCTATTTATCTGGAAGATTAAGCATTTCTTCCGACCTAAAATATTTCCATTCCCCACGATTTTTTAAATTTGATGAAATTGATATATTATCCCATACAATACCTAAATGTTTAGTAATTGATTAAATACCGATATATTTAATAATGGAAACAATATTTTGAATATTGGTACAGAGCAATTTTTTTACTGGTGCCTCAGAGGGGACAACCGAGTGCAAAAGGGACTAAACCTACCACCACCGGTGAAATGACCGGTTCCAGATTTTTTATTTATTTTTTAAATAAATGGTTCAGATAAAATCGAAAAACAATCTCCTTGGGACAAGATAGACTAAAGAATTCCGTCTGCCTTCAAGTAATTAATATTGCAAATTCCGTGTTTTCAGTTCCATTAACACCTTGCCCTACGATTTATTTTACGATTTCAGCGATTAGAATTTTTTTGTAGTTCGTATAATTTCCTAAAGAAGGTAACTATTTATATCTATTGTATGCTTATATATTCTCTAATAGCTGTACATTACAAATAAAACCAAAGTAGAGTTTTATTTCGGTTTAGAGGAAATTAGAGAAATTAGACTCTGCTCAGAATCTTCATCACGGAGACAGACACGATATTGCAAGGGAAGGGGTTAATTAATTTCTTCAATTTCATACCTACCGAGCCTTAAAAGTATCCAGTAGGTACATGTTCTCTTATAAAATTGACAAGATTAACAATCACATAAATTATATGAAATTGAAGAAATTATTTAATGGAACTGCGACCTCGGAATTTGCAATATTAACCCTTTGCGCTCGGAGCTATTTATCTGGAAAATTAAGCATTTCTTCCGACCTAAAATATTTCCATTCCCCACGATTTTTTAAATTTGATGAAATTGATATATTATCCCATACAATACCTAAATGTTTAGTAATTGATTAAATACCGATATATTTAATAACGAAACAATATTTTGAATAATGGTACAGCAATTTTTAGTGGCGCCTCAGAGGGGAGAACCGAGTGCAAAGGGTTAATTATCCGAAGGCTCTTGTCTACCTTGGCTATCTTGTCACATGGAGATTGTTTTTCGATTTGTTTAGAAGTGGTACGACAAGGCAGATTGTTTATGGTGTCTGTATGTCGACAGTGTCGTCATCGAGAACTTATCGAATCGTTTAAATATATATTGAAGTGGCGTCGGACTGAGATTGTCAGCAAAGGATACAGCAAATATTTAGTCTCGATCATAGTCGGACGTGCCGCGGTTGTATATATAAAAATTAAACTCCGTAAATCGATCCACGACAGACAGCAAAAAATTCCTCCGATTATAACCTACGATAAATAACAAGAACGTAGATACTTATTAGGTTGCGATTGATTGCAAAATCATATTTCTTACAGGTCAGTTTTAGGATTTTGTGTATAGGAAGACGAAGACATGAAGACGAGGACGAAGAGGATGTCACGGATCGAGTACCGGCGCCAGGATATCCAAGAAACGTGAGCTCGTCGAGCTCGAACAATGCTGTCGCAGCGTGAAGTCGAAGAAACACGTTTGACACGCAACCGAACGATCTAGGAGCCGAAAAGACACAGTTCAGGATGTAACCTGACGAACCCAACGATCTAGACTTCCCTATTGTATACTAAAAGGTCTTTCAGTAAGGCGGTAGACTCGTTTCCACGATTGCAAGGGTGCGGGATCGCCTTCTCATTTCTCGATAATACAAAAATGGGGGTTTTCAGTAGTCAAAAACGCTAGGTAAAACATCGATCTAGGGCGCAATCGCCCTCAAAACTCCTACTTTTTCGTTTACGAGACGTAATTTGCATTATTCGGCAGCATGTGGCTTTGAAAATAGCTACATGCGCTGTCGTATGCTTCCGAATAAAGCAAATTGCACCTTGTATAAAAGAAAGAATAGGACTTTTGAGGGCGATAGTGCCCTAGATCGATCTCTTATCTAGCGTTTTTGACTACTGAAAAAACCCGTGTTTGTATCATCGAGAAATGAGAACGCGAATTACGCACACTTGCAATCCTCGGAAAAGGAGTCTACTCCGACCACTAAAAGCGATTAGCATGTTTTAATTAGATTTTCTGCCATTTTTACAACAATGTGTGCTTGGATACAGAATTTTATCGAATCAATTTCCACGTAGGCAACTTCATAATTTCAATAATTATGAAATGAAAAATATAAAACCGGTCATTCGACCGGCAGTGGTAGGTTTAGTGTTAAGGGGAACATTTTAAATTTCGCGCTATTTTTTATTTGTGAAGATTAGGGTTATCACTAGACTTCGAATCATTATGCATTTATAGCAAAATTGAGTAGATAAAATTCAAAGTTGCCGGAAAATTTTAAAAATTGAAGCAATCAATATATGATTTCTCCTCTATTAAAATCATTAAGGGAAGAAATAACATTGAACGTGGTTTCTATTTCTTGCAATCGCGGCAGACAATTTTTATTTTGCAATACGGTTCAGCAATGTAGTTATTACTTTTTGTTATGGGGTTAGCAAAATTGTACAAAATTGAAAAAAATTGTTAAACTGTAAAAAATTTTACGAAATTATGAATTGCAAAAAATTGTGAAATTGTAAATTACACAAAATTGTGAAATTGTAAATTACACCAAATTGTGAAATTGTAAATCGTACAAAAATTGTGAAATTGTAAATTGTACAAAAATTGTGAAATTACAAATCGTACAAAAATTGTGAAATTGTAAATCGTACAAAAATTGTGAAACTGTAAATCGTACAAAAATTGTGAAATTGTAAATAATCGTACAAAAATTTTGAAATTGTAAATCGTACAAAAATTGTGAAATTGTAAATTACACAAAATTGTGAAATTGTAAATCGTACAAAAATTGTGAAACTGTAAATCGTACAAAAATTGTGAAATTGTAAATAATCGTACAAAAATTTTGAAATTGTAAATCGTACAAAAATTGTGAAATTGTAAATCGTACAAAAATTGTGAAATTGTAAATTGTACAAAAATTGTAAAATTACAAATCGTACAAAAATTGTGAAATTGTAAATCGTACAAAAATTGTGAAACTGTAAATCGTACAAAAATTGTGAAATTGTAAATAATCGTACAAAAATTTTGAAATTGTAAATCGTACAAAAATTGTGAAATTGTAAATCGTACAAAAATTGTGAAATTGTGCATCGTACAAAAATTGTGATATTGTAAATTGTACAAAAATTGTGAAATTGTAAATCGTACAAAAATGGTGAAATTGAAAATCGTACAAAAATTGTGAAATTGTAAATCGTACAAAAATTGTGAAGTTGTACATCGTACAAAAATGGTGAAATTGAAAATCGTACAAAAATTGTGAAATTGTAAATTGTACAAAAATTGTGAAATTGTAAATTACACAAAATTGTGAAATTGTAAATTACACCAAATTGTGAAATTGTAAATCGTACAAAAATTGTGAAATTGTAAATTGTACAAAAATTGTGAAATTACAAATCGTACAAAAATTGTGAAATTGTAAATCGTACAAAAATTGTGAAACTGTAAATCGTACAAAAATTGTGAAATTGTAAATAATCGTACAAAAATTTTGAAATTGTAAATCGTACAAAAATTGTGAAATTGTAAATCGTACAAAAATTGTGAAATTGTAAATTGTACAAAAATTGTAAAATTACAAATCGTACAAAAATTGTGAAATTGTAAATCGTACAAAAATTGTGAAACTGTAAATCGTACAAAAATTGTGAAATTGTAAATAATCGTACAAAAATTTTGAAATTGTAAATCGTACAAAAATTGTGAAATTGTAAATCGTACAAAAATTGTGAAATTGTGCATCGTACAAAAATTGTGATATTGTAAATTGTACAAAAATTGTGAAATTGTAAATCGTACAAAAATGGTGAAATTGAAAATCGTACAAAAATTGTGATATTGTAAATTGTGCAAAAATTGTGAAGTTGTACATCGTACAAAAATGGTGAAATTGAAAATCGTACAAAAATTGTGAAGTTGTACATCGTACAAAAATGGTGAAATTGAAAATCGTACAAAAATTGTGAAATTGTAAATTGTACAAAAATTGTGAAATTGTAAATTACACAAAATTGTGAAATTGTAAATCGTACAAAAATTGTGAAACTGTAAATCGTACAAAAATTGTGAAATTGTAAATAATCGTACAAAAATTTTGAAATTGTAAATCGTACAAAAATTGTGAAATTGTAAATCGTACAAAAATTGTGAAATTGTAAATTGTACAAAAATTGTAAAATTACAAATCGTACAAAAATTGTGAAATTGTAAATCGTACAAAAATTGTGAAACTGTAAATCGTACAAAAATTGTGAAATTGTAAATAATCGTACAAAAATTTTGAAATTGTAAATCGTACAAAAATTGTGAAATTGTAAATCGTACAAAAATTGTGAAATTGTGCATCGTACAAAAATTGTGATATTGTAAATTGTACAAAAATTGTGAAATTGTAAATCGTACAAAAATGGTGAAATTGAAAATCGTACAAAAATTGTGAAATTGTAAATCGTACAAAAATTGTGAAGTTGTACATCGTACAAAAATGGTGAAATTGAAAATCGTACAAAAATTGTGAAATTGTAAATTGTACAAAAATTGTGAAATTGTAAATTACACAAAATTGTGAAATTGTAAATTACACCAAATTGTGAAATTGTAAATCGTACAAAAATTGTGAAATTGTAAATTGTACAAAAATTGTGAAATTACAAATCGTACAAAAATTGTGAAATTGTAAATCGTACAAAAATTGTGAAACTGTAAATCGTACAAAAATTGTGAAATTGTAAATAATCGTACAAAAATTTTGAAATTGTAAATCGTACAAAAATTGTGAAATTGTAAATCGTACAAAAATTGTGAAATTGTAAATTGTACAAAAATTGTAAAATTACAAATCGTACAAAAATTGTGAAATTGTAAATCGTACAAAAATTGTGAAACTGTAAATCGTACAAAAATTGTGAAATTGTAAATCGTACAAAAATTGTGAAACTGTAAATCGTACAAAAATTTTGAAATTGTAAATCGTACAAAAATTGTGAAATTGTAAATCGTACAAAAATTGTGAAATTGTGCATCGTACAAAAATTGTGATATTGTAAATTGTACAAAAATTGTGAAATTGTAAATCGTACAAAAATGGTGAAATTGAAAATCGTACAAAAATTGTGAAATTGTAAATCGTACAAAAATTGTGAAGTTGTACATCGTACAAAAATGGTGAAATTGAAAATCGTACAAAAATTGTGAAATTGTAAATTGTACAAAAATTGTGAAATTGTAAATTACACAAAATTGTGAAATTGTAAATTACACCAAATTGTGAAATTGTAAATCGTACAAAAATTGTGAAATTGTAAATTGTACAAAAATTGTGAAATTACAAATCGTACAAAAATTGTGAAATTGTAAATCGTACAAAAATTGTGAAACTGTAAATTGTACAAAAATTGTGAAATTGTAAATCGTACAAAAATGGTGAAATTGAAAATCGTACAAAAATTGTGAAATTGTAAATCGTACAAAAATTGTGAAGTTGTACATCGTACAAAAATGGTGAAATTGAAAATCGTACAAAAATTGTGAAATTGTAAATTGTACAAAAATTGTGAAATTGTAAATTACACAAAATTGTGAAATTGTAAATTACACCAAATTGTGAAATTGTAAATCGTACAAAAATTGTGAAATTGTAAATTGTACAAAAATTGTGAAATTACAAATCGTACAAAAATTGTGAAATTGTAAATCGTACAAAAATTGTGAAACTGTAAATCGTACAAAAATTGTGAAATTGTAAATAATCGTACAAAAATTTTGAAATTGTAAATCGTACAAAAATTGTGAAATTGTAAATCGTACAAAAATTGTGAAATTGTAAATTGTACAAAAATTGTAAAATTACAAATCGTACAAAAATTGTGAAATTGTAAATCGTACAAAAATTGTGAAACTGTAAATCGTACAAAAATTGTGAAATTGTAAATAATCGTACAAAAATTTTGAAATTGTAAATCGTACAAAAATTGTGAAATTGTAAATCGTACAAAAATTGTGAAATTGTGCATCGTACAAAAATTGTGATATTGTAAATTGTACAAAAATTGTGAAATTGTAAATCGTACAAAAATGGTGAAATTGAAAATCGTACAAAAATTGTGAAATTGTAAATCGTACAAAAATTGTGAAATTGTAAATCGTACAAAAATTGTGAAATTGTAAATCGTACAAAAATTGTGATATTGTAAATTGTGCAAAAATTGTGAAGTTGTACATCGTACAAAAATGGTGAAATTGAAAATCGTACAAAAATTGTGAAATTGTAAATTGTACAAAAATTGTGAAATTGTAAATTACACAAAATTGTGAAATTGTAAATCGTACAAAAATTGTGAAACTGTAAATCGTACAAAAATTGTGAAATTGTAAATAATCGTACAAAAATTTTGAAATTGTAAATCGTACAAAAATTGTGAAATTGTAAATCGTACAAAAATTGTGAAATTGTAAATTGTACAAAAATTGTAAAATTACAAATCGTACAAAAATTGTGAAATTGTAAATCGTACAAAAATTGTGAAACTGTAAATCGTACAAAAATTGTGAAATTGTAAATAATCGTACAAAAATTTTGAAATTGTAAATCGTACAAAAATTGTGAAATTGTAAATCGTACAAAAATTGTGAAATTGTGCATCGTACAAAAATTGTGATATTGTAAATTGTACAAAAATTGTGAAATTGTAAATCGTACAAAAATGGTGAAATTGAAAATCGTACAAAAATTGTGAAATTGTAAATTACACAAAATTGTGAAATTGTAAATCGTACAAAAATTGTGAAACTGTAAATCGTACAAAAATTGTGAAATTGTAAATAATCGTACAAAAATTTTGAAATTGTAAATCGTACAAAAATTGTGAAATTGTAAATCGTACAAAAATTGTGAAATTGTGCATCGTACAAAAATTGTGATATTGTAAATTGTACAAAAATTGTGAAATTGTAAATCGTACAAAAATGGTGAAATTGAAAATCGTACAAAAATTGTGAAATTGTAAATCGTACAAAAATTGTGAAGTTGTACATCGTACAAAAATGGTGAAATTGAAAATCGTACAAAAATTGTGAAATTGTAAATTGTACAAAAATTGTGAAATTGTAAATTACACAAAATTGTGAAATTGTAAATTACACCAAATTGTGAAATTGTAAATCGTACAAAAATTGTGAAATTGTAAATTGTACAAAAATTGTGAAATTACAAATCGTACAAAAATTGTGAAATTGTAAATCGTACAAAAATTGTGAAACTGTAAATTGTACAAAAATTGTGAAATTGTAAATCGTACAAAAATGGTGAAATTGAAAATCGTACAAAAATTGTGAAATTGTAAATCGTACAAAAATTGTGAAGTTGTACATCGTACAAAAATGGTGAAATTGAAAATCGTACAAAAATTGTGAAATTGTAAATTGTACAAAAATTGTGAAATTGTAAATTACACAAAATTGTGAAATTGTAAATTACACCAAATTGTGAAATTGTAAATCGTACAAAAATTGTGAAATTGTAAATTGTACAAAAATTGTGAAATTACAAATCGTACAAAAATTGTGAAATTGTAAATCGTACAAAAATTGTGAAACTGTAAATCGTACAAAAATTGTGAAATTGTAAATAATCGTACAAAAATTTTGAAATTGTAAATCGTACAAAAATTGTGAAATTGTAAATCGTACAAAAATTGTGAAATTGTAAATTGTACAAAAATTGTAAAATTACAAATCGTACAAAAATTGTGAAATTGTAAATCGTACAAAAATTGTGAAACTGTAAATCGTACAAAAATTGTGAAATTGTAAATAATCGTACAAAAATTTTGAAATTGTAAATCGTACAAAAATTGTGAAATTGTAAATCGTACAAAAATTGTGAAATTGTGCATCGTACAAAAATTGTGATATTGTAAATTGTACAAAAATTGTGAAATTGTAAATCGTACAAAAATGGTGAAATTGAAAATCGTACAAAAATTGTGAAATTGTAAATCGTACAAAAATTGTGAAATTGTAAATCGTACAAAAATTGTGAAATTGTAAATCGTACAAAAATTGTGATATTGTAAATTGTGCAAAAATTGTGAAGTTGTACATCGTACAAAAATGGTGAAATTGAAAATCGTACAAAAATTGTGAAATTGTAAATTGTACAAAAATTGTGAAATTGTAAATTACACAAAATTGTGAAATTGTAAATCGTACAAAAATTGTGAAACTGTAAATCGTACAAAAATTGTGAAATTGTAAATAATCGTACAAAAATTTTGAAATTGTAAATCGTACAAAAATTGTGAAATTGTAAATCGTACAAAAATTGTGAAATTGTAAATTGTACAAAAATTGTAAAATTACAAATCGTACAAAAATTGTGAAATTGTAAATCGTACAAAAATTGTGAAACTGTAAATCGTACAAAAATTGTGAAATTGTAAATAATCGTACAAAAATTTTGAAATTGTAAATCGTACAAAAATTGTGAAATTGTAAATCGTACAAAAATTGTGAAATTGTGCATCGTACAAAAATTGTGATATTGTAAATTGTACAAAAATTGTGAAATTGTAAATCGTACAAAAATGGTGAAATTGAAAATCGTACAAAAATTGTGAAATTGTAAATCGTACAAAAATTGTGAAGTTGTACATCGTACAAAAATGGTGAAATTGAAAATCGTACAAAAATTGTGAAATTGTAAATTGTACAAAAATTGTGAAATTGTAAATTACACAAAATTGTGAAATTGTAAATTACACCAAATTGTGAAATTGTAAATCGTACAAAAATTGTGAAATTGTAAATTGTACAAAAATTGTGAAATTACAAATCGTACAAAAATTGTGAAATTGTAAATCGTACAAAAATTGTGAAACTGTAAATCGTACAAAAATTGTGAAATTGTAAATAATCGTACAAAAATTTTGAAATTGTAAATCGTACAAAAATTGTGAAATTGTAAATCGTACAAAAATTGTGAAATTGTAAATTGTACAAAAATTGTAAAATTACAAATCGTACAAAAATTGTGAAATTGTAAATCGTACAAAAATTGTGAAACTGTAAATCGTACAAAAATTGTGAAATTGTAAATAATCGTACAAAAATTTTGAAATTGTAAATCGTACAAAAATTGTGAAATTGTAAATCGTACAAAAATTGTGAAATTGTGCATCGTACAAAAATTGTGATATTGTAAATTGTACAAAAATTGTGAAATTGTAAATCGTACAAAAATGGTGAAATTGAAAATCGTACAAAAATTGTGAAATTGTAAATCGTACAAAAATTGTGAAATTGTAAATCGTACAAAAATTGTGAAATTGTAAATCGTACAAAAATTGTGATATTGTAAATTGTGCAAAAATTGTGAAGTTGTACATCGTACAAAAATGGTGAAATTGAAAATCGTACAAAAATTGTGAAGTTGTACATCGTACAAAAATGGTGAAATTGAAAATCGTACAAAAATTGTGAAATTGTAAATTGTACAAAAATTGTGAAATTGTAAATTACACAAAATTGTGAAATTGTAAATTACACAAAATTGTGAAATTGTAAATTGTACAAAAATTGTGAAATTGTAAATTACACCAAATTGTGAAATTGTAAATCGTACAAAAATTGTGAAATTGTAAATTGTACAAAAATTGTGAAATTACAAATCGTACAAAAATTGTGAAATTGTAAATCGTACAAAAATTGTGAATGTGTATAAAATTGTAAAGTTGTAAATTTTATAAAATTGTAAAAAGCTATAAAATTCTACTTACAAAAATTCGTAAAATTATAAATCGTTCATTCTCTTCAAGGATGTTATTCGCGTGTTGCAGCGAGTGGGAAACTGGAGACATAGACAATAATAAATTATTGACATCATGGGAAACTGGGTTAAACGAATACAACAAGGTAAAGTGATTAAATTACGACACTCCGTTTATTGCTAGTGACTTTTCATACGTCGCCGACACGGTGGTTTATACAAAGGTTTCCAGGTTGTTCTCGAACTGGACGGTTTTCGAGATTCTAATGAACGGTCGAGAGCGACGGTGAAATACGCGCGGAAAAATTTGAACGAACTCGGGGACTCGCGGATAATTATAATCTATGTAACGGCACACTTCTATTTACACACGTGACGTACCGCGAACGCGTATTTACAAACGATCGTCTCTTCTTTTTACAGCGAGTCCGTCAATCCTTTCGATCTCGGCACGGACTACTTTGCGAGTTATAATTTATGATATGCTGTTGGGAAAGCCAGTTGCATGCACGACGGTTCAAAATGTTTATTATTAGACTGCGGATCTTTATGCAAAATAAAAACAATTCAAGATAATTGTTGGGAAACTTTTAAATTAAAATGTATTGTAAAGGAGCCGAATAAAAATGTTCTTTAATCATACTAATGAGTTAAATTATTATTAATATAAGTATTTGTAATTCTTTTAATCCTTTCAATATTTTAAATTTCGTCCATTCGATTTTTTTTCTAAAATCCGCAGTCTACTCGTTACACAATAATGGAGTTCTTTCAATCGAATTCGATTGATCTTTTCGTAATCGATTAATTGAAATGGAATTTTTCAATCATCATAATTTTCTTGAATTAGAATTTCACGATGTAACAATGTCGGAGAAAAATGTTCTGAATAAAATATCAATGAAATTCGATTAGACCTATGCGATCTGGCTTTCTAGGTTATTCGAAAAAATCTCGAATCATCGTTACATTAAAAAATTATCATAAAATGACATGAATATCTTCACGAAGGTCTGTCCATACTCTACACTAATTAATCCTATTCGTTTTTCGTACGTATATACAGGGTGGCCCACATAACTCTGAACAGCTCAATATCTCCGTTACTTTTCGTTGTACAAAAAAACTTCGTAGGACAAAGTTACACTGTTTGAAGGGCCACATATAACGGTGTAAGGGAAAAAAAATTTCAATGTCATTTTTATGAGATTTCAAGGTTATCGATGTTTCTTTAAATGGAATGAGGTATTTTTTAATACATCAATCGATGCAGCTGGACATTCTTTATAAAAAAGTACTAACCTATGTATGTCGAAAAGTTAGTAGTTCAGGAGATATTTCAATTTAAATAACTCCAAAATACCATTACTGTCGTACTAAGGCGTTAGTGTTTACTTACTTGTGTAACGCCTTAGTACGACAGTAATGGTATTTTGGAGTTATTTAAATTGAAATATCTCCCGAACTACTAACTTTTCGACATACATAGGTTAGTACTTTTTTATAAAGAATGTCCAGCTGCATCGATTAATGTATTAAAAAATAACTCATTCCATTTAAAAAAACATCGATAACCTTGAAATCTCATAAAAATGACCTTGAAATTTTTTTTCCCTTACACCGTTATATGTGGCCCTTCAAACAGTGTAACTTTGTCCTACGAAGTTTTTTTGTACAACGAAAAGTAACGGAGATATTGATCTGTTCAGAGTTATGTGGGCCACCCTGTATATTGCTCCGAAGTATGGCCACTAGAGTAGCAGTTTTTTACTAACACTATAACGACTGGCCGTGGAAATGTTATTTTTGCTGTTTGTGTGAAAGCTTCTGTGAGAATGAGCATATAGAGCAAAAAATAATCAGGAAAACAGATGAACAAGCAGCAGTTGTTACAGTGTTAATAATATCGACCACATTCTAAACCCTAAAATTTCATATTTATGCGAAGAATGCATAGAATGCATCGAAGGCTTGAGAATGCATACAGCGTACGATATGCATAAGGTGCATCAAATTCGTAGATTGTATGGGATGCACAGAATGCATAAAATTCATCAAATGCACAGAATGCATACAATTCATCAAATGCACAGAATGCATACAATTCATCAAATGCACAAAATGCATAAAATTCATCAAATGCGCAGAATGCATAAAATTCATCAAATGCACAGAATGCATACAATTCATCAAATGCACAAAATGCATACAATTAATCGAATGCACAGAATGCATAAAATTCATCGAATGCACAGAATGCATAAAATTCATCGAATGCACAGAATGCATAAAATTCATTGAATGCACAGAATGCATAAAATTTATCAAATGCACAGAATGCATACAATTAATCGAGTGCACAGAATGCATAAAATTCATCAAATGCACAGAATGCATAAAATTCATCAAATGCATAAAATTCATCAAATGCACAGAATGCATAAAATTCATCAAATGCACAGAATGCATACAATTCATCAAATGCACAGAATGCATAAAATTCATCAAATGCACAGAATGCGTAAAATTCATCAAATGCACAGAATGCATACAATTCATCAAATGCACAGAATGCATACAATTCATCAAATGCACAGAATGCATACAATTCATCAAATGCACAGAATGCATAAAATTCATCAAATGCACAGAATGCATAAAATTCATCAAATGCACAGAATGCATAAAATTCATCAAATGCACAGAATGCATAAAATTCATCAAATGCACAGAATGCATAAAATTCATCAAATGCACAGAATGCATAAAATTCATCAAATGCACAGAATGCACAGAATGCATAAAATGGATCAAATGCACAGAATGCATAAAATGGATCAAATGCACAGAATGCATAAAATGGATCAAATGCACAGAATGCATAAAATTCATCAAATGCACAGAATGCATAAAATTCATCAAATGCACAGAATGCATAAAATGGATCAAATGCACAGAATGCATAAAATGGATCAAATGCACAGAATGCATAAAATGGGTCAAATGCACAGAATGCATAAAATTGATCAAATGCACAGAATACAAAAAATGCATCAAATGCATCATTCGCTCAGAATGCATAAAATGCACAAAATGCACAGAATCCATATAATAAAAAATTGCACAAAGCGCACGAGATGCACAAAATAAATAAAATGTGTAAAATGCATAAAATTTTCGTGTTGTTGAAATAAATTAAATTTTCCAATCGCCCAATTTCCTCCCCTCTTTCCGACGTATCAAAAAGAGCGAAGAAAATGGCTGAACGCGTCGTAGACCCAGATATTCGTGACTTGACATCGAAGTCAATAGACTATCGCAGTTTTCTGCAAGCAGATTTTGTTCAGTCGCAAATATAAAGATATAGATCGGCGATTTTATTGCATTTGGCTGGCCTGCGATTCTTGCTTCAGCTCTAGAGCCCACATATGCTGCGGCCATCCGGTTCGTCCTTTGCTTTTCGATGATTCCTCAGACATCAAACTTGAGGCAGGATGCAAACACGACTCGTTCTGTAATCAAAAAGTACACAAATTCTTTTCCCCTTCATACCAAGCTCGTAGAGAAATATATTATATTTCACAGCCAGCGACGAAACAAGTATTTTATTACCACTTTTTTATTTTTAAAAAAACAAGTGGAAGTGACTGCACTAAGTTATTTATTATCAATGAAAATGCAATTCCTACTCAATCCTGTTACTGTGCAAATAACGTGAGGGGAGCATCGAAGGATGCAAGAACCTTAAAAATTGAAGTTTTTCAAAACTATGAAATTTCAAAGTATCATACAATTAACTGTGTTTTAAATTTTTAGTTAAATCAATAGTTCAACCTTGTTTTATGTCTAGGATTGGAAAGAAAGTTCGTAGCGTTTTCAAATTAAGAATCGAAGATAAAATTAAGGTATTTATTTTATATGTTTATAGGTTAGGTTAGGTCTCCACAACACAACTTGTACCTTCTAAGTACCTTTGTGCCTTGTCTCGTAAACCCACTTATTTTATATGTTTATTCAATAACAGGAGAAGTTACCTCGAGAATGGCAAAAAGTAATAGGACAGAATGGAAAATATGTTATTCAATAAATATCTGAATTTTAGCTGTCAATTTTAATTTACAAACGCTACGAGCTTTCGTTCCAACCCAATAATACAATTATGCAAAGATAGATGTAACGCAAAGGATTGCAGAACAAGACATTAACAAAAATTGATAGAGTACGGTATCAGTTTTGTCGCAGACTGTAATTAGTATTGTTTAAACAATAAAGCTCGTCAACTGTTCGAGTGAAAAAGGCTAATGTCCCTTCGTGGGTGGCGAGGGATCGCAGAAAATTGGGAAAACCACAAACCGCATGGTCCGATGGGACTAACGCGCCCCTAAAGTCGATGATACTCGATTGAACTACTATAATGAGCTATAATGAAGACCTGTGATACCTGGCCGATCCACCGCGACCTCCGACTTCCTGTGTCACACCTCACGAAAATTCTTTTCTCCGGTGCAGGGGTCACTATCTTGCCTCTGGCTCTGTTGAAATTTTTTACGGAATTTTGAAAGCATTTTGTACGATTGGTAACAGTGGTGATGATAATTACTTGATTAGTCTCTCGAAAGACATACCGTAATTTCACAAATTTTCCGGATGTCATTTCACATTATTTTACATAAATGTTATAAAGAATAAAGGATAATATAAAATGGCAACAGCGTTCCGTTGGAATCTGACAGCACGAAAACCCGACGGGATTTTGTGATTCTCCGTCTCCCTCTCTCTTGCTCGAAGAATCTCGAAGTATCTCGAGATACGATGACGTGTTTAAGGTCGAGTACGACGAACGAAGAACGTCCAATTAAAGAGGACGATGTTTACTCGTGAGCAACGCTTACAAAAGTGTGCTCTGAGAGATTTCGAAAACTGTACAGTGAAGAAAACATAAATTCTGAAGTGAAACCCCTTGGAGACTTTTCTCGTGAAAATAATCGGCGTTACTCTCTCGAGTACGTACTCCGTTTCCCTAATTAATGAGTCTTAAATAAACTAAGCTAATTATTTCTACGTTGAATAATTCTGAAGACTCTCCAAAATAAAACGGTGCATCTCTCCAAACAAATTTAGATTTTCAAGTTTGTTTAAACAATATTATTGAAGCAAACTTGAAATTATCAACTTTAAGAATTTTGTCCGTCTCAACCGTGAGAATTAAATCAACGATTTCTACGTGAAAAAATTCTGTAGACTCTACCAAACATAGTGATATATTTTTTAACAAGACTACAGGCTCTTGAATTTGTTTAAAAAATATTTGAAGCAAGCGCTCTTAAAAGAGGATGGTTCAATGTTTCCAGTTAAATGTTCAACTTTAACAATTTTTTCTGCCTCAACTGTGAAAGTTAAATCAACGATTTTTACGTGGAAAAATTCTGTAGACTCTCCCAAACACATTGGTATATTTTTTAACAAGACTACAGGCTCTTGAATTTGTTTAAAAAATATTTGGAGCAAGCGTTCTTGAGAGGGATTGGTTCAATATTTGCAGTCAAATGTTCAACTTTAAGAATTTTTTCTGCCCCAACCATGAAAGCTACGTGAACGATTTCAACGTAGAAAAATTCTGTAGGCTCTCCCAAATACAGTGGTATATTTTTTAACAAGACTACAGGCTCCTGAATTTGTTTAAAAAATATTTGGGGAAGCGCTCTTGAAAGAGGATGGGTCAATGTTTCCAGTTAAATGTTCAACTTTAACAATTTTTTCTGCCTCAACTGTGAAAGTTAAATCAACGATTTCTACGTGGAAAAATTCTGTAGACTCTACCAAACATAGTGGTATATTTTTTAACAAGACTGCAGGGTCTTGAATTTGTTTAAAAAATATTTGGAGCAAGCGCTCTTCAGAGGGGGTGGTTCATTGGATACATTTATCCAGTTAAATGTTCAAATTTAAGAATTATTTCTGCCTCAACTGTGAGAGTTAAATCAACGATTTCTACGTGGAAAAATTTTGAAAACTGTCCCAAATACAGTGGTATATTTTTTAACAAGACTACAGTCTCTTGAATTTGTATAAAAAATATTTTGAGCAAGCGCTCTTAAAAGGGGATGGTCGAATGTTTCCAGTTAAATATACAACTTTAAGAATTTTTTCTGCCCCAACCGTGAAAACTACGTGAACGATTTCAATGTAGAAATATTCTGTAGACTCTCTCAAATGCAATAGTACATTTTCGTCATAAAATGAAAAACTCTGAAACTAAAAATCATCACAAACCTGGTTCGCCTGAATCGTCTTGCTCCTCCTACCATGCGACAGTATCTCAGCCCTGAAAGTCTGCGGTTCCTCTCCCTCGTCGCTCTCCAAAACCGCCATCAAATATCCAATATAAGAAGCAGCTAGCCTAAGCGTCTTAATCTTCGACAGTTTAGTATCCGCAGGCACGTTTGGTATGCAATCTCTAAGATCCGCGAAAGCATTGTTTATACTCTGCGTTCTTCTTCTTTCCTTTTTGTTCGCGGTGTTTCTCCTTTTTGGTCTGACTACTAAGCCACCCTCTCTCGTAGCTTCTCTCAGGTGTTGTTGAAAACCACTCTCAACTTGGCTCATCGACGAGACAGCGGAATAATCATTGTCCCTTCTGTGGCTTTGGGGATGATGATGATGGTGCAGCAGGTGATGATGAGGAACCTCTTGTTGCGGTTGGTAGACCAGGTTAGGGTAGTGCTGGCTTATCGAAGGGTGAGAGTATTGTTGCAGAGGGGAGTAGCTGGTCTCCTGCACGCCGATCTCTTCGATTAGCGGTGGCGTCGAAGCGGTTGGGCTTCCTGCGCCGGAACTACCCCCGGAAATCACAGAGTCCGCGCCCCAGTACGTCGATTGGCTGTCTGCGTCGGGCACTGTCAGCGGACCTGTGCAAAAATGGTTCCCGTTCCTTTATACTGACTCTTTTTTCTTATTCCGCATTGTTCTGTCATCTACCGCATTTCTCTTTCGACAATTTAATATTCCTCTTAAAATATCACCAAATTTTTCTGAATGTCCATTCTTTGCTCCCTAATATTGGGTTGGCAGAAAAAATAATTTCGGTAGTTTAAGGTGAAATAAAACCAGATTTCTTTATTCAAGCGATGAACTTTAATTAATAAGAGATTTTCTTATTCATTCTTTTTGGCAAAAGATCATCGAACAAAAGGGAAAATGTCTTATTCGTTAAAATTTATTGCTTGGATAAAAACACTGGGCTCTATTTCGCCTTAAAGTACAGAAATTACTTTCTTGCCTACCGAATATATTGATTTATGTTAAATAAAAAAGATTTTAAATAATTTATAGATTTTGGTTGGCTGCGTAAGGGTTAAAACGTATTCCAAGGGATGAGGAAGCAGAGACTTTCACCCTTTCGAACAAGCCTAAGCACACTATCCTAGGTTTTCCCCACAAAGTTACAGTAGTTCAAAAATTCGTAGCCTAACTTCGAGGAATCAATGGTATCGGGTGTACAAATTAATTCACGGCGTGATACATTTATTCGTTGCAAATGATTATAGTATTTATTTTCTATACATTTACTGAATTTTACAAATGAATAGTGAAAAACGAATTCAAAAGGAAGTTGAAATTGATAAACTGGAAGATGCGCGAATTAATTTGTGCACCAAACACACAGACTGCGGATTTTTATGCCAAATAAAAAGCATAATATTTAAGAGATAAGAGCTATTTAGACTTCTCTTTCTTTGATAATTGTCAAGAATCAAAAACAGTCTCATCTTCGTCATGAATGCATCAAATCCGCAGTGTACACGTAATAGACAGCCATTTAGGGTAGCAACTCACCGTATGGTAGCTGGGTGACATAATTGTAGGGTTGATGCCACTGCGGATAGTAATCGGGCTGCGTCTCGTAGCCTCCCAGCATCATCTTTCCCTCTAGTCTTCTCAAACCACCACAGAATTCACAAAACTAACTTCAACTCTCTCCTTATCACCTAGATCCTCAAACCGCCGCCATTCGCCAACCAGTATGTCGATCAAATAGTTCAACGAAAACCTCGGAACAGCGTAAATTGTCCCGCAGCTTGAATCCCCAAGAAATGAAGCCAGTCTCTCCAAAAAGATCTCGTTTGCACAGTACAGCAGAAAATCGAACAACTTTTTCTAAGGAATTTTTGGGGGTTGATCTGTATCAACCCTGTCGGAGGCTTGAGCGGCGATTAGGTCGCGAGGATGACAGCAAAAGACACGCACGTCACTGCGATGTGGGCTCGATGCGTTTCCGTATGCGGTCCAAGTGCCACTGAGAAGGGAGATTTCGTTTTTGACGGGGTCGCACGCGGCGCGTGTTGCTCTGTCGTTCGTGGTGGGCGTGGCCGAGGCGCGAGGAGGGGTGGGACGAGTGACGGGACACGCCTACGCGGATACGAGCGACTCAATTAGTAAATTGAACGGGAATCGGCGGCGGCGAGCCATGATTTAGGGTGCAGCACCGCCATCCTCCGATTCGCGATCTCGATCTCGACACGCTCTTACGCCGATCAAATACCGCCTCCTTCTCTCCTCTCTTTCTCTCTCCGATCAAATTCTTGATTGGGAGATTATGGCATTCCCCGTGCGGTGAGTAAGATCCCCTTATATGGGGCTGCGGTTTTGTTTTCGTTCAGATCGAGAGCTTTCGGACGATCGATGCGATGTTGTTGATACCTCAGGGTTGTTGAGATTATTATTGAAACGATTAGTGTGGCGCCCATTCGTTTGCTGAATTGATTAATTTGGGAAAGTAGGGAACACTGATGGAGCAGCTCATTTTTAATTTCAGGGTTTGTCATTCGATGGTGTTGACTGTTGCACTGATTACAACTACAGTGAACCACGAAAGAAATTTGAACCTACTTTAAAACGGTATAACTTTTTTATGAACGGTTCGAACGACCTGACTTTTTTTTAGCGATTAGAAGAACTGTTTTACGCAATGGCATGCAAGAAAGATTTGGAAAAAATTGCAATTGCTAAGAATTACATGTGGAAGTAAAAGAGGCACCATTTATAACATTTTTATTAGAGCCCGCAATGAAAAAAACGTGAGTTTTGTATATGTATGTTAGTTACACACGTGCTGAAAATTTCATCGAAATTGGTTGACGCAGAAAAAACGATACTCGACGAAAGATGTAAGAATCTGTGGATTTTAAGCAGAAACTGACCAAAAGTCGCGAAAAGCTATGATTTTCACCACATTTAACCACTTGCCGTACTTTGACGAGCCAGACTCGTGATGAAGGTTTTTAACAAAGTCTAACAAATATGAATATTACGCGTTTCATTTTAGAAGAAATGGAATCTGATTCGTTTGTAATCGATATTTAAGCAATAAAATAAATGTAGCCATACAAAGAATATACATTTCCTTTTCCCTTCTACGACATTTTTGTGCATAAAGACGTCCTAATCACTGTAACTGTGAAAGAAGAGGTACGACAAGGGGTTAAACACTATAGTTCTATATACTATAATAGTTATTATAATACTTATAATAGTTATTATAATACTTATTATAACTATTATAATACTTATATTGTAATACTATATACTGTATATAGTTCTACATATATATCACTATATACTGTAGCTCTTGGGTATGTTAATCGATTTCGATGAAATTTTCAGCATGTGTATAACTAACACATATCTACAAAATAAATACTTTAAATTTTCATTAAGGGGCCAAATAAAAAAGTTTTAAAAAATGCTGTTTTTATTTTTGCATGTAACCTTGTAAATTGTAATTTTTTGGAAAATCTTTTTTGCAGATCATTTAGTAAACCAATGCTTCTAATTGCTTACAAAACATCAGGTGGTTTGTTACAATTATAAAAAAAGTTATACTGTTTTGAAGTGGGTTCTTATACTTTCTTCGTCATTGATAGTTTCTTTGAAGAAGAGAGAAATTTGTATTTATTGTTTTGCTGTATACATATTCTCCAATGGATATATCCATAATATTTTTATTTCCCATTTTCATATAAGGAATAAATCATAAAAGTTTTCTTGAATATATTCGAGACATTCGGTGCACGCAATTATACAAATCTGTGCTAAAAAATATTCCGAACTGACGATAATAATTTTGTAGCGAAACATTTATTGCAGAATTGTGTACACTTTTTATATTTGTGTCGAAAAAATTCAAAATTGCGGTATTAATTTTAGAGCAAAGCATTTATTGTACAATTGTGTACATTTTTTATATTGATGTTGAAAAAATTCTAAATTGCAATATTAATTTTAGAGCAAAGCATTTATTGTACAATTGTGTACATTTTTTATATTTATGTTGAAAAAATTCTAAATTGCGATATTAATTTTAGAGCAAAGCATTTATTGTACAATTCTGTACATTTTTATATTTATGTTGAAAAAATTCTAAATTGCGGTATTAATTTTAGAGCGAAGCATTTATTGTACAATTGTGTACACTTTTTATATTTATAACGAAAAAATTCTAAATTGCAATATTAATTTTAGAGCAAAGCATTTACTGTACAATTGTGTACATTTTTATATTTATAATGAAAAAATTCAAAATTGCGATATTAATTTTAGAGCGAAGCATTTATTGTACAATTGTGTACACTTTTTATATTTATAATGAAAAAATTCTAAATTGCGATATTAATTTTAGAGCAAAGCATTTACTGTACAATTGTGTACATTTTTTATATTTATGTTGAAAAAATTCTAAATTGCGATATTAATTTTAGAGCAAAGCATTTATTGTACAATTGTGTACATTTTTTCTATTTATGTTGAAAAAATTCTAAATTGCGATATTAATTTTAGAGCAAAGCATTTATTTTACAATTGTGTACACTTTTTATATTTATAATGAAAAAATTCTAAATTGCAATATTAATTTTAGAGCAAAGCATTTACTGTACAATTGTGTACACTTTTATATTTATAATGAAAAAATTCAAAATTGCGATATTAATTTTAGAGCGAAGCATTTATTGTACAATTGTGTACACTTTTTATATTTATAATGAAAAAATTCTAAATTGCGATATTAATTTTAGAGCAAAGCATTTACTGTACAATTGTGTACATTTTTATATTTATAATGAAAAAATTCAAAATTGCGATATTAATTTTAGAGCAAAGCATTTACTGTACAATTGTGTACACTTTTATATTTATAATGAAAAAATTCTAAATTGCGATATTAATTTTAGAGCAAAGCATTTACTGTACAATTGTGTACATTTTTATATTTATAATGAAAAAATTCAAAATTGCGATATTAATTTTAGAGCGAAGCATTTATTGTACAATTGTGTACACTTTTTATATTTATAATGAAAAAATTCTAAATTGCGATATTAATTTTAGAGCAAAGCATTTACTGTACAATTGTGTACATTTTTATATTTATAATGAAAAAATTCAAAATTGCGATATTAATTTTAGAGCGAAGCATTTATTGTACAATTGTGTACACTTTTTATATTTATAATGAAAAAATTCTAAATTGCGATATTAATTTTAGAGCAAAGCATTTACTGTACAATTGTGTACATTTTTTATATTTATGTTGAAAAAATTCTAAATTGCGATATTAATTTTAGAGCGAAGCATTTATTGTACAATTGTGTACACTTTTTATATTTATAATGAAAAAATTCTAAATTGCGATATTAATTTTAGAGCAAAGCATTTACTGTACAATTGTGTACATTTTTATATTTATAATGAAAAAATTCAAAATTGCGATATTAATTTTAGAGCAAAGCATTTACTGTACAATTGTGTACACTTTTATATTTATAATGAAAAAATTCTAAATTGCGATATTAATTTTAGAGCAAAGCATTTACTGTACAATTGTGTACATTTTTATATTTATAATGAAAAAATTCAAAATTGCGATATTAATTTTAGAGCGAAGCATTTATTGTACAATTGTGTACACTTTTTATATTTATAATGAAAAAATTCTAAATTGCGATATTAATTTTAGAGCAAAGCATTTACTGTACAATTGTGTACATTTTTATATTTATAATGAAAAAATTCAAAATTGCGATATTAATTTTAGAGCGAAGCATTTATTGTACAATTGTGTACACTTTTTATATTTATAATGAAAAAATTCTAAATTGCGATATTAATTTTAGAGCAAAGCATTTACTGTACAATTGTGTACATTTTTTATATTTATGTTGAAAAAATTCTAAATTGCGATATTAATTTTAGAGCAAAGCATTTATTGTACAATTGTGTACATTTTTTCTATTTATGTTGAAAAAATTCTAAATTGCGATATTAATTTTAGAGCAAAGCATTTATTTTACAATTGTGTACACTTTTTATATTTATAATGAAAAAATTCTAAATTGCAATATTAATTTTAGAGCAAAGCATTTACTGTACAATTGTGTACACTTTTATATTTATAATGAAAAAATTCAAAATTGCGATATTAATTTTAGAGCGAAGCATTTATTGTACAATTGTGTACACTTTTTATATTTATAATGAAAAAATTCTAAATTGCGATATTAATTTTAGAGCAAAGCATTTACTGTACAATTGTGTACATTTTTATATTTATAATGAAAAAATTCAAAATTGCGATATTAATTTTAGAGCAAAGCATTTACTGTACAATTGTGTACACTTTTATATTTATAATGAAAAAATTCAAAATTGCGATATTAATTTTAGAGCAAAGCATTTACTGTACAATTGTGTACATTTTTATATTTATAATGAAAAAATTCAAAATTGCGATATTAATTTTAGAGCGAAGCATTTATTGTACAATTGTGTACATTTTTTCTATTTATGTTGAAAAAATTCTAAATTGCGATATTAATTTTAGAGCAAAGCATTTATTGTACAATTGTGTACACTTTTTATATTTATAATGAAAAAATTCTAAATTGCGGTATTAATTTTAGAGCAAAGCATTTATTGCACAGAGCTGTATGCAAAGATTTTGCTTCTTATTTTTACGGAAAGAAAAAATCACTGAAGCTTACTTGAACAAAATTTCCGACACTCCGTATAAAAAATGACGTAAATCTATGTAAAAAATTGTTTCGCATAGTAAAGATTAAATAGCCGAATCTTGAGTTAACAAATTCTAAATTGACGGTAATAATTTTCGACCGGAGAATTTATTACAGACCTGTGTACAACATTCTTTCTCTAGTGTTTGTGTAAAGAAAGAATCACAGATGTTTGTTCGAAAAAATTTGGGACACACTAAAATGCTATAAATCTGCGTAAAAAGATAGTGGATCGACGACAAATTGTATAAAATGGTGAATGTGGGTCAGGATAACAGAAAGAAACTGCAACGGATACAAGCAACCGAGCGGTCCCGTCGACAAGGCCCTCGGCTCTCGCGATCACGCCAGATTTCGGATGTGTTCCGGTGTCACAAATTCGAAACATAAACACTGGCGACGTACACGTGTCCTCTGTATATCATAAACTGCTCGCCGGTCGTCGAGGCAACCTTTTCGTCTTCTTGCTTACTACGTCCGCTCCTCTCGAGGTTCATTCATAAAACGCTGGCAGCCCTTTAAACCGTGAGACACGGGCTTGCAATTCCACAACGGACCCTGTAAACGTTCACGTTTTCTTTCTACCCTAGCCTTTGCTTCTCAAGGTTGACGCTCGGCACCCTTCGAAACATTTTATTGCCGTATTGCAGGAAAAATGCATCCTATTCTCTATTTCTCCTTTTTTCACGGAAGTATGGTTTCATGCAATTCTTACACGGCTTTCCTGATTGCAATTAAAAATTCAGAACATTTCTTTCTCGAATTTCATAAACAATTTGATTCAATTTTGTGTCAAGTTTGTATAAAATCGATCAGAATTTGAATCCAACTAGAGTCGCAAGTCTATCAACTTTATCAGAGACTCGAGCGACTCCCGTGCATTTAACTATGTCGCTCATGCACAAGAAAAACGTCGCAACTCAAAATGTTTCAGGTTTTGTTCCATTGCATTCAAATACTAGCCAGAGTAAGTGGGTTTACGAGACAAGGCACAAAGGTACTTAGAAGGTACAAGTTGTGTTGTGGAGACAACGTAACCTACAAGCCAGAGTATTAATAAATATTAGGTTATCCCCAAAAGTTTCGTTCGGGAAATGTTCCTTGAATATTGCTAAATAGATATTAGGTTGTTTCAAAAGTTGGTTTTCGATTCATACATATAATGCAAATTCATGTTACGAAGTACTAAAACATTGACATAAAGATTATCGCATTGTTACTATTCATTTAGCGACATTGAAGGAACACATTCCGAAAGAAACTTTTGGGGCAACCTAATACATTTTTATATTGATACAAACTTATAAAACTAACCCCATAGGTAGCCCTATTAGGTTTTATTATTTATACAAAATACAATTTTTATATAATATAATAATTTACATAATATTTTTATGTAAACAACAATTTTTATATAATATAATAATTTACATAATATTTTTATGTAAACAACAATTTTTATATAATATAATAATTTACATAATATTTTTATGTAAACAACAATTTTTATATAATATAATAATTTACATAATATTTTTATGAACCCTAATAGGGCTACCTATGGGGTTAGTTTTATAAGTTTGTATCAACATAAAACTCTATTAATTAATACTCTGGCGAGTTATTTTAACGCAATGAAACGAAAACTGAAAAATTTTGAGTTTTGACGTTTTTCTTGTGCATGGGATAGTTGATAATTGAGTAAAGTTGATAGACTTGCGATAGAGTTGCATTAAATTCTGACTTTATGCAATTGAACTTGATACAAAATTGAATGAAATTTTTTATGAAATTCCAGAAATAAATTTACTGAATTTTTAATTGCAATCAGGAAAGAATTGTATGAAACCATACTTCCATGGAGAAAGGACAAATAAAGAATAGGATGCATTTTTCTGCAATACGGCAATAAAATCTTTCGATTTTATACGAATAAAGGTTACCCTTTATTTGTATTTTTATATTTGTGACGTTTTTCTTGCGCATGAGCGATATATAATACCCTAGTAGCACAAAATATTGTATACACATTCATATGATATTAAAAAGAGATTCAATCTGATTTTAATATTCAAATATACATACAATATTTATTTTACATTAATAACAAATATTTTTTTTAAATATGCATGAAATATCTATTTCATATTACGAGAAAAATATTTTGTTTCTAAATATAAAATGAATCTTTATTTCATATTAGAAATAGAATATTTTTTCCTAATATACAGATAATATTTATTTCATATTAAGGAAAAATATTTTTTTCTAAATATAAAATGAATCTTTCTGTAATATTAGAAATAGAATTTTTTTTCTAATATACAGATAATATTTATTTCATATTAATGAAAATATTTTTTTCTAAATATAAAATAAATCTTTATGTAATATTAGAAATAGAATTTTTTTCTAATATGCAGGAAATATTTCATGTTTAACGTTTAATATGGAAAAATATTTCCGAGTTCGAATCCCCGCCAACTGCATAAAAATTTCTAGATTTTAATAAGCTCCTTTCGAAGACAAAGTTGAATATTCGCTCAAGCAGTGCACAGAAAGTAGTATTATATATAGTTTATAATTTTTGATATAACTTTTTCTTAAATTTGAAGATTTAATTGAACGTTATTTAAATATTGGTTTCACATTTTTTAAATGTTTACTTTATATTTTTTCAATATCTATTTTATATTCTCTGAATATTTAGCTTACATTTTCTAAACATTCAATTTACATTTCTTGTATACGTATACAATATTCATATCCAATATTTTTCTCGTATGAAAAAGTGTGGCTTAAAAAATGTTTTCCCAATGTTCGAAAAAAATATTTATCCAATATTTTTGTGCTACTAGGGTAGCGAATCGAGAAAAGAGCACAGATACTTCGAAACCGGAGTAAATTGTAACGCCCCATCTCCGAGGAAAGTTACCCTGCAATAATAAACAAACCCTTTTTCTACTTAGCTTACGCAGCAACACAGTGGCTCGTTGTTAACGCAACACGGTCCCTGATCTAGGTTAATAAAAGTCAAAAGTCGGTGTCGCGTTTCAAGGAAGAACCGACGCCGGATTCTCAGCTCTGAAAACTTCGAACCACCTAAATGCCCCTCTTTGACCGCGTACCCCCGGAAAAGGGTGAGAGAAAGAGAGAAAGAGAACGCGCGATGGCTGACGAACAACCGAAAACGCTATCGTTCCTGGAAAATCCTCCTTAAATCATCTTTATCGTCGTAAAGCTGACTTTGAACGACTCGAACGGCTCGCGAGACGTGTTAACTCCGCTTTTGACGAGCGCGTGTAACGAAACGTTGTTTACAGGATCCGGGACCAATAAAAGGAGGATCGAGTCATTTGAAAAAATGGCTACCGGAGCTTCCTTTGAAACCGAGACTGTCTACCCGCCACCTGAAATAATCGAGAGACGAGAAATGGAGGCCATCTTCACCGAAAATCAACACACACGTTCACAAGCTTGCAATTTATTTCATAATTGGGTCTAATATTTTTAATTTATTAATTATCCAACCAATTTGTTAATTTGGGTATATATTCTAAAAAGAATGTCTGAAAAGTTCCACCAAAACTAAATTGATTTTTGATCGCACCGTTCGATAGAACATCCAAAGAAAACCCTCCGAGGAAAACAGTGAGCTTCGTTTCAGTGAATTATGCTCTATTTCTTCTGTTCTGACCAACAAAAAATTTCGAAAAAATTCACGATCATTCTACCTAGTAGCTCACACGACTGTGATTTTTTGCAGAAATTTTGGTTGCAAAATCGATTTTTTAAAAATCCGGAAGCATAAAATTGCCGCTTTTATATTGAGATTTTCGGTTGACCACGTTTACATTATTATGTCAGTTGTGTCTCGTCGTGATTAGTAACGTGAATCATTTTCAGATATTTCGGATGATGCAAACATATTTCAAAAAATCAATTGCAAAATTTGCCACCGAACAAACAGACAAACAAATAAGAAAGCGAGCTAATAAAAACGTGAAATAGAGAATTTCCAGAAACTCAAGTTGTTCTCTTCACAGCCATGAGAGAACATTTTTATTTATTGTACATGCATCCACACTTACTTCGACGTTAGATATCCACGAGAGGAGAATAGAGATCGATGACGATTCTTTTCGAATGAATAAATTAATTCTTATTGGATAATTATGCTTAAGAAAAATCTAAATGAATGAAGACTGTTCTGAAATACACTTCTGAGCAGTTGCATAAGGACTGGACAGTCGTGATTAAATCGTCATATAAATTGTTGGTGAATGTGCGACGGAGAGTTAATTTATTGCAGGTTGGTTTGTAATTGAGCAAATTCCACAGCTAATTCGAGAGGAAAAAGCGTAGCGACGACGGGTTGACGGTGATCCACGGTGATCCACGGTGACAGAATGGACTTTTTGCTCTGGGACGAAGCGTTGCCCTGGGAAAAAGCCGGTTAAAGCTTAAAGCCACTTGTGCTCGGCCGTACAGTGTACAAAGCCGAGAGCTGGGGATCTCGTGCGCTGACCGCTACTATTTTCAAGCCTTTTTGCCGCTAATTACGGCGCTCGTGGAAGCGGCCCTTATCGAAACCCACTCGAGATCTCCGACGGATTTAAAATAGAACGCCGATTCAAAGAAACGCGATCCCGTTCGACGGATGCGCTCATTTTTTCTTGACGGTTAATCAGAAACTGACGTGGGCGAAGTAACCGAGATACGGTTCGGGAAAAGTTCAATGAATTGTCTCGGTCGCTTCAAATGCTTCATGCAAAATAAAACGTTCCAGAGTCGGCCACTACAGGCAGGAATCCACTATTCTAATCATTTTGACGAGCCCAAAAAAGCAGTAATGGTAGCGAGAAATCCCTGCAACGTCTGTTGGTATTTCAACAATTCATATTTGTCATACATGCATGCATTGTGCTTTTAAAAATTTTGCAAATACGATTAATCGCACAGTGACTCCCACTAATATTCGGACACTCTTAAAAGCACCATAACTTTTTTAATATTGGAATATACGACTTGAAATTTTTGGAGAAGTTTGAACAATTGGTTTGCTACAGAACGTGACAAAAATTTTTGGAAAAAACTGCAAGTTGTCGGAATTGCAGAGAAAATACTAATACATAGTTGTATTTTTCAACTTTTTTATGTGGGCTTATATGGAAAATTTAGAAAACACGTTTCGTAGATCTGTATCAATTAAACATATTCTGAAAATTTTATCAATATCAAGATTGACGTTGTAATGAGCTACAAACGTTTAAAGATGGCAAAAATTGCAGTTTCTCACGATTTTCGGCCTCCAACTGCAGTAATTCTAAGGATTCTTACATCTTTCAATGCCTGTCGTTTTCTTCCGCGTCAACCGATTTCTATGAAACTTTCGTAGTGCGTATAATTAAAAAAGAACAGAACTACAAAACATATTTTTTTAAATTGCAATATAGGTCCGTATAAAAATGTTGTAAAATGCAACTTTTAGTATTTTCTTTATAATTCCGACCAAATGCAATTTTTGAAAAAATTTCTTTTCACATCCTGTAGTAAACTAGTTGCTTTAGCTTCCCAAACAGGTTCAAATCGCATTAAAAAGGTTATGGTGTTTTTAAGAGTGCCCGAATATTAGTGGGAGTCACTGTATATAATTAATAATTTACAAAAGAACAGTAATGGCAGTGAGAAAATCCTGCAACGTCTGTGGGTGTTTCGACAATTCATATTTGTCATACATGCATGCATTGTGCTTTTTAAAATTTTGCAAATACGATTAATCGTATATAATTAATAATTTACGAGTAATCGTAAATGATTTCGACAGAAAATTGTCTATTATACAGGGTCTGTCCGGAAAGTAATGCGACCACATTTTTTTTAAAAATCTATTAAACATATCGGTACAAACCTTTAAATTTCTCCAAAGTAGGATCCTTGGGCGTCGACACAATTTTCCAGCGAAATTTCCATGCTTCGTATGCTCCTGGAAAGCGTTTTTTGGAACCTCTCGTAGTACCCTCGTCACAGCCTCTTTGACGCGTTCCACGCTTTCAAAATGGCATTCTTTTAGCACATTTTTAATTTTTGGAAACAGGAAGTCGGCGGGAGACAAGTCAGGACTGTAAGGGGGTTGAGGAAGTGTTGTGATCCAACTAAGAAGTACCGTTTACTGTTTTCCCCGTAATCTATGGAAAAGTTTTGGTTGGAACTGCTCGGCGAGACTGTTACGAGAATACTACGAGAGGTTCCAAAAAACGCCTTCCAGGGAGCATACGAAGCATGGAAATCGCGCTGGAAAAAATGTGTCGATGCTCAAGGATCCTACTTTGAAGAAATTTAAACGTTTGTACCCATATGTTTAGTAATTTAAAAAAAAAATGTGGTCGCATTACTTTCCGTACAGACCCTGTATTGTTAATACAATTAGGCTCGTATATGTTGACATACTTTGTTCTCTGCATTTCAATTTTTTAAAAGTAAGGGAAGTTTAAAACATATTGAAAATTTTTGTTGAATCGAAATCGAGATAAAAGTTGACCAAGAAAATCAATTTAATTCATAATATGAATACATATATCAACCAATGAAATTAATTCTATTCATAGCATACTGAGAAATTAGTTCAATTCATAACATACTGAATTCAAATCAATTCATGATCACATTCAGTCCCGTATATCCAATAATTGTTCTAGGTGCATTTTTCAAATTGTTTTTGAGCAACAAAAGGAAGTCAACCGGCAGGGATGAGCAGGGCAACAAAAAATGTAATCGCGCATCCGGTTGCTAGCTCAAAAAAATAGTAAAGGTAGTTAGAAATTCCTGCAATGTCTTCTGGTATTTCAACAATTCATATTTGTCACACATGCATGAAATTCATTGTCCTTTAATACAATTGATAATTACGAATACTCGTAAATTATTTCGATACAATACATATCGTCTATTATTGGGTTGGCAAGAAAGTAATTTCGGTATTTTTAGATGAAATAAAATCCAATTTTTTTATCAAAGCAATGAACTTTAATCAATAAAATATTTTCCATTTTGTTGTATGATCTTTTGCCATCTTTCTGGTAGCTTCATAATTCCGCGCTCATAAAACTTCTGATCCTTTTCGGTGAAAAACTGATCCAAGTGCGATTTCAGATCATCATCATTAGTGAATGTTTTACCATTCAAAGAGTTTTGTAAACTTCGGAATAAATGATAATCTGATGGTGCAATGTCAGGGCTATATGGTGGATGTGACATCACTTCCCAACCAAGCTTCAATAACTTTTCACGTGTTACCAAAGATGTGTGTGGCCTAGCGTTATCATGGTGGAACACGATTCCTTTGCGATTTACCAATTCTGGCCGTTTTTCTTTGATTGCTATGTCCAGTTTTGTTAGTTGTCGACAATAAACATCTGAATTGATGGTTTGGTTCCTTGGGAGCAGCTCAAAATACACAATACCTTTGTAATCCCACCAAATTGACAACATGATCTTCTTTTGGTGCAATTCAGCTTTCGGTGTGGTTTGGGCTGGTTCATCACGCTTGGACCATGATCGTTTTCGAGTTGTGTGATTGTAAACAACCCGTTTCTCATCACCGGTGATGATTCGCTTGAGAAAAGGGTCGATTTCATTTCGTTTGGGATGCATATCGCATATGTTGATGCGTTTCATTAAGTGAATTTCTTTCAACTCGTGTGGAACCCAAATATCGAGCTTCTTAACGATTCCGAGACTTTTTAAACGATATTCTATGGTTGTATGCGAGACATTTAACCTCTCTGCAATCTCTCGGACAGTTATATGACGATCCGATTCAATAATGGCTTTCATTTGGTCATCATCAACTCCAGATGATCGACCAGAACGTTGGTCGTCTTTAAGTGAGAAATTTCCAGAACGGAATTTTTTAAACCAATTCTGGCACGTGCGTTCTGTTAAGCAATCTACACCGTAAACTTCGCATATATCTTTGTGAGCCTCGGCAGCTTTTTTACCTCTACGGAAATAAAAAAGCAATATATGCCTATAATGTTCGTTTCTGCACTCCATGTTCAAATTGACACAGAACTAACAATTTTAATCAAAATTACGTGTAATTTGCTTCAAAAGTAACCTAAAAGATGCAGTTATGAAATGTCAGAAAGAAAACAAACGCAACGTTAACAGAAGCCAATCAAACAAAACATAACGCCATCAGTTAGTGAAAACCGAAATTACTTTCTTGCCAACCCAATATTATACACATATTGTTAATACAATTAGGTTCTCATGCTAACAAACTCTATTCTCTGCATTCGATTTTATCAAAAGCAAAGTGAAGTTTAAATCTTAAAATAATAATATTAATTATTAAAATTAAAATATTTTCAGACGCATTTCTCTTGAAAATGATCCAAATTCGGATCGAAATGTTGAGAATTTAATTTTTGCGCTTTGTCTGTATTATTGATGGAAACCGTGCGCCGAGAGCATATTTTAGTTTATGAAGTTTAAAACATTGAAAATTCGGAAGACTCGGATTGAAATTCTTAGAATTCAATTATTGGAATTAGACCAATTCGAGTAATTCTTAGGATATCCTCTGGATATCATCAGCGATGCAGTCTACGCGGTAGGTCAACCGCGATTGATCTCCTCAATTGTTTCCCCGATGCACCGAATAACTATCGGTTAGAGAGCAGAGTTGAAACCGCCAGAAGACGGAAATCGGTTGTCGAATCAAACTCATGGACCACACACGCCATGCTCCGGACAATTTCGAGAGTCCCGGATTAAATTTAGAAATAGCAGCGAGCAATCTATCGCGAATAACGATCACGCCTCGATCCAGGTTAATTGAAAACAGCGGCCCGGATACACAATGCGAGATACAACAGACGCATTAAAAGAGTTCTCCGTAAATCAGCTTCGCTGCATTTACGTTTGTTGATCCCTGGATCAATAAACAGCCGGCAGTTCTACCTGGAATTCGGTGGAAAAAAGTAGTGGCAACTCCTGCGATTCCTTGATCTTAATTATTTTCATTAAAATATTTCATTTCGACATGTTTAGCTGGAGGAAGGAATGGTCGAGTGCGTAGGGGTGATTAGAGGCGCGCGATGAGATTAATGATGTGGATTCGTAATTTGGAATGATCGTAGAACAGTAGGATTGTTTATAGATCGCCGAGGTATTATTAGACTCGGATCTTTATGCAAAATAAAAGTCGTGCAAGCTAATCGTAAGAAATTGAAGATTAACGAAAATAGATTTTCATTTTTAATCATCTCAAAAAGTACCCTCAAGTTTTTCTAATGTTTTTAACTTTATAAATTTTAAGGGTCAATTTTAATTTTAAGGGTTAAATGTACCCTTAAGTTTTCCTGATGTTTTTTTCAGTTTTGCATTTGACCTATTCATTTTTATTATAAATGCATAAAATCCGTAGTCTACTTATTATAATTCGTGGTGAACGCTATAGAATAGAAAGTTAAATGAATTTAATATAAAACTGTAGTTTTATATTTGTTTAATTACATTGGAGTGGTTAGTGGTGCATACTTAATTCCATTCAAATGTTATCACTGAACTGATGCTTTTTGATGCATTTATG
This sequence comes from Lasioglossum pauxillum, assembly GCA_933228785.1. NCBI lineage: Eukaryota > Metazoa > Arthropoda > Insecta > Hymenoptera > Halictidae > Lasioglossum > Lasioglossum pauxillum. The sequence continues at coordinate 38,436,748 of OW121705.1, read as the reverse complement.
GCCAAAATAGGTGGATGTAAAAATAAGAAATTATTCTCGATCGTACATTTTTCAAATAAATTTGGGGTTATGTTATATATAATAATTTGATCGAACCGGTGCGCCGCGAACATAACCCCAAATTTATAGGTGGATGTAATTTGAAATAGTAAAAACATCGAGACAATTTAAGAACATCGATATGTTATCTTCAATTCGTTAAAATTGTCAAAGACAGAAAGAAATTTTCATATGGTTTCCGTGTCTTGTAATTGGCGAAGAAAATTTTTATTTTGCATGAAGATCCACAGTGTGGTTATCACAATCGTTGACCTAATTAGGGACACAGCATCTTCGACCCGAAACGCGTGTCGGTCTCGCGACCTCGCACTTCCGGGGCCCGTGTTCAACTAATTATTATTTCCTCTTGCAACGCTTAAGCACGGCTATTTTTTCGGGAAAAGCCCGGCAGACGTAAACAACGGGTTCTGCAGTCCATCGGTGCGCGGCTGCACGAATTTGTTTATTTTCCACGCGATGACACGTGGTTCCTCTTCCCGTCTTTCTTCATTTCCTTCGAACACGAACACCGGGCCACTTCTATTCCCTGGTTTCAACAAATTTTCTTTCTATTTTTTGACAATTGAGAACGCGAAGTTGGACAATAGAGTCTCAAGTCACCAGCAGCAATAGTCATCGCCATTTTGACGTCAGAGAGCAATGAAAATAGAGTGCTTTGGTGCTACGTCCAAGTGAGGTCCGATTTTTAAAATTGTTTCTCTTCAAACAATCAAGATCCTGTTAAGTGCGTAATTTTGAAAACTGTTGAGATACAATAAGAAGTAAGAACTTCAAACGTTTTATTAATTCTTACTTCGAACAATGAAGAATATATAATATATGCAAGATCCAGGTAAGTGCATAATTTTGAAAATTGCTTCTTACTTCAAACGTCTTATTAATTGCTGCTTCAAAACACCAACAATATACGTAAACATAAAAATATGCGCAGAAACCAGATAAATCTAGATTTTGGAAATTGTTCCTTACTTCAAACTTCTTTTAATTTCCACTTCAAACAATGAAGAATATATGAAAATTTGTACAAGATCCAGGTAAGTCCACAATTTTGAAAATCGTGCCTCACTTCGTAGCTCCATAATTTTCATGTAACAGAAAGTTTGACGTTGTCTCGAGAGGTTCATAGATATTTCGGAAGCTGTAAGATCGAGTGTATCGGATATTCAGGGGGCGAAGAATTAGGCGAAACGTTCCGGCGCAGTTCCGAAAGAGATCGATAGTCGTTAAAAGTTAATCTCTCAGAGAGGAGCAGAAGTTACACGGGTAAATGGTGGAGCGCGCGCTTCCACCACGAGGAGAGTAAAAGAGAGACAGACAGAGAGAGAGAAGGGAAACGCGGAGACAGACCGCGAACAGAGAGGAAGAGAGAAATTCAGAGGGGCCATGTGGCGTTTCAGGAGATATCAAATCATACTACGTACACGCCACGCCGCCCCCTAAATATAGTTTATTGCGTTACCGAGTATTAATGGAGCTTCTATAGAAAGGATGGAGACACGAGTGTGTGCGTCGGAAAACCGAAAATAAAACCATCGATGCCGCGTCAATCGCCAGTTCCTCTTTCCGACATTTCAAATTCGTAAAAATGAACACTGTTCCTGAAAATCACGAGTCACCTTTGCAAAATTTAATTATAAAAATTATAAAAATAGTCTAAAATGACTCCAATGACCATGAAACGTGAAGATCTGCTAAAAAATCGATTTTCGATTTTCGGGGTAATTACAATAACTTCCCTATAAAATCGGGAAGTTAATTACTGAATTTTTAATTGCAATCAGGAAAGAATTGTATGAAACCATGCTTCCATGGAAAAATGACAAATAAAGAATAGGATGCATTTTTCTGCAATACAGCAATAAAATCTTTTGATTTTATACGAATAAAGGTTACCCTTTATTTGTATTTTTATATTTGTGAAGTTTTTTCGTGATGAATGAACTGATGTGAGACAAATTTATTCTTTGCTGCCAGGATCCATAACTATTCAACTCTTAGGACCTTGATAGTGTCCTACAGAACTTATAATTCTTTCTCTAACTTTCACTGGTCCTCAATTCTCAATTTTTATTCACCACAGAAGAATTTTAGGTTTCATCCAATATTTTCTTTACGTTGAAATATTACTATTAGGTCGAGTCACAAATAACGATGCAGCTAGGTAGAATATATTGTTCATATCGGAACATATTTATGTCTCGACCTAACAGAGAATTTTGTATAAAATTATTATTAAAATTTAATTTTATAGGAACAAATTTATTAAAATTCAATTTAAGCTAACGTTTCTGATGGAATAAAATTTCTAACTGTTTAAATGATAATTATAATAATGATTAATTGGCTAGGTGCATAAAATTTAATTATATCGGAATAATTTTTATTAAATTTAGATATGATTGAATTATTATAAAAAATCTGATAATCGAATAGCTAACGTTCTTGATGGAATTAAAATTCTAATTGTTTCAATTGAAATTATAAAAATTATTAATTGTTTAGTTGCATATAATTTAATTATATAGGAATAATTTTTATTAAATTTAGGATTAAGTTTAGATTTAATTAAATTATTATAAAAAATCCGGTGATCGAATAGCTAACGTTCTTGATGGAATTAAAATTCTAATTGTTTTGAATTGAAATTATAAAAATTAGGTTAATTGGTTAGGTGCATATAATTTAATTATATAGGAATAATTTTTATTAAATTTAGGATTAAGTTTAGATTTAATTAAATTATTATAAAAAATCCGGTGATCGAATAGCTAACGTTCTTGATGGAATTAAAATTCTAATTGTTTCAATTGAAATTATAAAAATTATTAATTGGTTAGGTGCATATAATTTAATTATATAGGAATAATTTTTATTAAATTTAGGATTAAGTTTAGATTTAATTAAATTATTATAAAAAATCCGGTGATCGAATAGCTAACGTTCCTGATGGAATTTAATTCCTGATTAAAATTTCAATTAAAATTATAGAAATTATTAATTGGCTATGTGTATTCACTCTATACGATACACATGAACAAATTACGCTGCGAAACAGCTCGAAAATTAGAATAAAAAAGTTCTGGCGCTTAAGAGAGGACCGCCCACTCCCATCTCGTCAGGGTTATCACCGGAAGTCTGTGAGCATCAGGACATCTATTAAGTAATAATCGCGACAGCTCCACAAGTATAGGATAAAAAAAGCCTCACAGGAGCGTGCGTCGCATGGCAGAGTTCACGGGGGTGGGAGAAACAGCTTCCAACCCCGTATCGGCAACAGTGCGCCGACGTCGTTCAATCTCATCTCTCTTTCTCTCTCCCCTTCTCTCTGTTAGGGGTGTAAAACCGACGCACGCACCGCGACGACTGCTTTCGCGGCGGATCTGAAGATGGTGGGAGCTGGGACGCAGTCCAGAACACCTTCTTCTAATCACCCTCTAATCGCTTCTACCCCTAATTGTGGGAAACCGCAGCACGCATGTCCTCTGCGCCGATATGCGATCGTTATTTTTCAAGTACTCTCTTCCGATTACGTGTTTTAACCCTCGGACAACGGACGATTTTTACAGCTATTAATTGGCAAAGCTTAGGACCGTTCACAGCTCTAATTAATAATTTTTAATAATTTACTTTTGGTGATATCTCGTGTAGACGATTCAGTAGACAATTCAGTTAGTTTAATTGCCACAAATTGAGTACTTAAATGACAATTTGAATGTTCCCGGTCAAAAATGACTCCGGCGCAGCACACGGAGAGTTAAACAATTCGATCTAAAGCGGCCTATGCAGGGTGTCCCAGAGAAATTGTAACAAAACGGAAGGGTTGATTCTAAGAAATTTTTTTCTTTCACAATTCGCCAACACAACATTAATTGTACGTTTGGGGTTATGTTCGCGGCGCACGGTTTCGATCAAATTATACACTAAGTAGCAATTTTGTAGCCGTTTTTCAAACGTTGTATAATTTGATCGAAACCGTGCGCCGCGAACATAACCCCAAATTTATTAAAAATGTACGATCGATAATAATTTCTCAATTAATTGTACGAATCAATAAAGATTGTGTTGTTCCATTATGCGGATAATAGAGGTTACATATACTACAGCGATGTTTCCGAACACGTAAGATTTATGATTAACTATCGGACGACACGACGCGACGGCGGCGTTCAATCGAAGAACGCTAATTGAATGCGTCACGCGGCCATAAAATACATTACGAACCCGGGGAAAAATGGTGGATCGAAAAAAAAAGCAAAACGAGGAAAAAATTCGTGATAACGAGAGGCGTCTGGTTTCATGCTCGAACGTCGCCAGACACGAGTAATTATTTTGTTATCGTTCACATTAACGTCGCCCAGAAAAAAAATACATCACCGATTTGATCGACAAGTGCTCCAACAAAAAATCAATCTAGAATCGCGCGTAATTCTTCCTATTATCAATCTAGTAATTATACAGGATCATACGTACACGTGATCTTGGGGAGAAGGAGGAATTCCTCAGGGGTGGTTCTCTGTTTTTCCGGGATTTCGCCCGGCGCTTACCTCTTACCGTTCCCCGTTTTTTCCCATCGATTTTTTCATCTGGTTCTTCTGGCAGATAGCGAAGAAAGTGATCGGTCGAGTGGCGGGCTGCCAGTCTCTGGCAGAAACGAAACTTCTTGACAGACCTCGGAGACACTGTCAAAGAGAAACGCCGCGCGATCGGACAGCCACTTCTAAAGACGACTAATTTCTTCTCTTTGATATGCCGGGCGACCCGTCGCTACGAAATTCCTCTAGATCCTAGATGATCTGCTATCCTTCATCCGTGGATTGATAGCGAGTCGATATATCTTGTACAGGTTTTCGGAAGCATCGTCATTAACACTAGGTTTACACTAAAAGTGACTATTTTATATTACTTTATAAAAATAACAAGAATGTGTCTATACACATTTTTAGCCATTTTATTATAACATGAATGCCCTACTGCTGGTCAAATGATCGGTTCTATATTTTCCATCTTAGAATTATTGAAATTATGGAGTTGCTTACATGGAAATTGATTCGATATACTTCTTTATCCAAGTATAAAGGCTGGGTCGCCACATTTTTGTTGTTTTTAAAGATACGTCAAATGTCAGAAAAACAAAGTTGAATGGTAAAATGGGGCTTATACGATACCAAAAAAATTTTTGTTTTTATGTAATTTTTTTTAGAGATATTAAAGAGATTATTACTTAGAGATTTAAGATTTAACTTTTAGAGTTATTTAAATCGAAATATCTCCTGAACTACTAACTTTTCGACATACATAGGTTAGTAGTTTTTTATAACGAATGTCCAGCTGCATCGATTGATGTATTAAAAAATACCTCATTCCATTTAAAAAAATGAAGGTCACCTTCATATCTCTAAAAAAAATTACATAAAAACAACAATTTTTTTGGTATCGTATAAGCCCTATTTTACCATTCAATTTTGTCCTTCAGACATTTGACGTATCTTTAAAAACAACAAAGCTATTTGAGGTGGCAAAATGTGGCGACCCACCCTGTATATTGTAAAAAAAATTGCACAAAATCTAAATAAATAGCTCCTTGTCATTTTTGTAAGGTAGAACATTTTAATTGCTTTTAGTGTTCGGTAGGTTTAGTGTTAATAATTCTTGATGAATTTATATTTTAAGAAAGCGGTACTTCTAGTTGGAACAGTCTTTGTAGATACAAAATAAATAAAAATTGTATTAGATTATATTTTATTATAACACATATGCCCAGAGAAATAAATATAAATTTGTATTTGAAGAAAGCGGTACCAAATAAATTCCTATTTTTAGTGGGAACAGCTTTTGTAGATACAAAATAAATAAAAATTTTACTAAAGTCCATCGAATTTTGTATTCTGGTGAAGTCGAGTCGAACAGCTAAGTTGATTTTAAAGCGAGAGAAGGCAAGAAGTCCTGGTAAAAAACAGTTTGCGTAACGTTTAGCCGTGTAAAAAATCTGTATCGGGTTTCGTGTAAGTAGTGTAAGAGATCCTACCGATCGACGCCCACCGTCGCGACGCGACGCGACGATCTCGTCGCAAGTAACCCGAAACGGAGGGCGTAACCAAGGACTTCTTTTCCTACTCGGCAGGCTTCTCCTTTTCTTTCTCTTTTTCTTCTCTCGCTCCTTTCCGACTCTTCCTTGCTCGTCCCTCTCAAAATGGCGCGGCTTCATTCTGCCGCAATTGCTCAAAGAAAACAATTCGCCAACCTACCCGAGCCACATATTGTTATTGTTACAGGGTTCGACAAATATTTCAATTTTTAGCTCTGTCAAATAATACTGCTACATTAAAATTAATATCCACATTTATGAAACTGGAGGAAAAGTTCAGGATGGAACAGAATAATTTAGCCAATTCGTAATATGTCGAATTGAAATCAAGATGAAAGTCGATCAATGAAATTAATTCAATTCATAGCATAGTGAAATTAATTTAATCCAATACAAACTAAATTCAAATCAATTCATAATGTGTTGAATGGACATCAAGATAAATGTCGACCAATGAAATTAATCCAATTCATAATATGTTGAATTGAAATAATGGTAAAAGTCGACCAATGAAATCAATTCAATTCATAATATGTTGAATTAAAATCAACATATAATTTGTCGACCAACGAAATCAATTCAATTCTTAGCATGCTGAAATTAATTCAATTCATAACATACTAAATTCAAATCAATTCATAATGTGTTGAATGGACATCACGATAAAAGTCGACCAATGAAATTAATCCAATTCATAATACGTTCAATTGAAACCATGGTAAAAGTCAACCAATAAAATCAATTCGTAATATTGAATGGAAATCAACATATAATTTATCGACCAACGAAATTAATTCAATTCTTAGCATACTGAAATTAATTCAATTCATAACATACTAAATTCAAATCAATTCATAATGTGTTGAATGGAAATCAAGATAAAAGTCGACCAATAAAATTAATTCAATTCATAATACGTTCAATTGAAATCATGGTAAAAGTCAACCAATAAAATCAATTCGTAATATTGAATGGAAATCAACATATAATTTATCGACCAACGAAATTAATTCAATTCTTAGCATGCTGAAATTAATTCAATTCATAACATACTAAATTCAAATCAATTTATAATGTGTTGAATGGAAATCAAGATAAAAGTCGACCAATGAAATTAATCCAATTCATAATACGTTCAATTGAAATCATGGTAAAAGTCAACCAATAAAATCAATTCGTAATATTGAATGGAAATCAACATATAATTTATCGACCAACGAAATTAATTCAATTCTTAGCATGCTGAAATTAATTCAATTCATAACATACTAAATTCAAATCAATTTATAATGTGTTGAATGGAAATCAAGATAAAAGTCGACCAATGAAATTAATCCAATTCATAATACGTTCAATTGAAACCATGGTAAAAGTCAACCAATAAAATCAATTCGTAATATTGAATGGAAATCAAGATATAATTTGTCGACCAATAAAATTAATTCAATTCTTAGCATAGTGAAATTAATTCAGTCCAATACATACTAAATTCAAATAAATTCATAATGTGTTGAATGGAAATCAAGATAAAAGTCGACCAATGAAATTAATCCAATTCATAATACGTTCAATTGAAACCATGGTAAAAGTCAACCAATAAAATCAATTCGTAATATTGAATTGAAATCAAGATATAATTTGTCGACCAATAAAATTAATTCAATTCTTAGCATAGTGAAATTAATTCAGTCCAATACATACTAAATTCAAATCAATTAATAATGTGTTGAATGGAAATCAAGATAAAAGTCGACCAATAAAATTAATTCAATTCATAATACGTTCAATTGAAATCATGGTAAAAGTCAACCAATAAAATCAATTCGTAATATTGAATGGAAATCAACATATAATTTATCGACCAACGAAATTAATTCAATTCTTAGCATGCTGAAATTAATTCAATTCATAACATACTAAATTCAAATCAATTTATAATGTGTTGAATGGAAATCAAGATAGAAGTCGACCAATGAAATTAATCCAATTCATAATACGTTCAATTGAAACCATGGTAAAAGTCAACCAATAAAATCAATTCGTAATATTGAATTGAAATCAAGATATAATTTGTCGACCAATAAAATTAATTCAATTCTTAGCATAGTGAAATTAATTCAGTCCAATACATACTAAATTCAAATCAATTCATAATGTGTTGAATGGAAATCAAGATAAAAGTCGACCAATAAAATTAATTCAATTCATAATGTATGTTGAATTGAAATAATGGTAAAAGTCGACCAATGAAATCAATTCAATTCATAATACGTTCAAATGAAATCATGGTAAATGTCAACCAATAAAATCAATTCGTAATATTGAATTGAAATCAAGATATAATTAGTCGACCAACGAAATTAATTCAATTCTTAGCATACTGAAATTAATTAAATTCATAACATACTGAATTCATATCAATTCGTAGCATACTGAAATTAATTCAATTCATAACACACTGAATTGAAATCAGTTCATGATCACATTCAGTCTCGTATGTCTAATTAATTGTCTTGAAAAAAGACGCCCCTCAATGATTGTAGCTATGAAGAAGAAGAGCGGTTAATATTATTCTGGGCGCATTTTTCAAATTGTTCTTATTTGAACAACAAAAGGAAGTCAAGATACAGGGAGTAGAATAACGAAAAATGTAAATCGCGCATCCGGTTGATCGCTTGCTTCCGTTCACCGTCTCGAATTACGAAAGACACTAAAATTTGGATTCCCGGTCTAGCTTCTCCGATTTCTAGGACACCGATCCCGATGTCCCGACCTGTTTTTGCGAGATATCGGGGACAAGGAGAAGAACTGGCGCCGACCTCCCTCATCGTTGATGTTTCTATTCTCCCTCTCTTTCTCTCTCACACTCTGTCGGTGAAACGTAACGTGTCGCGCGCCACCGTGCAGGACAACCGACGCAATAAACTGTAACTTGAGGCTTGGGACACAATGCTCTGCATCTGTGCGCGCTCCCCTATCCTCTATCTGTCCTCTGTTAGCCTCTCTTAGCGTCTAGATCCGCTGGATCCGCTGGATCTTCTGTAGGACGCAGCACAATGCACCCAGCCGAGATCCTCTGTCAATTGGGGTCGAGAAAATTTCACGATGAAGGAAACACTGTTCGTTAACTGACAAATACGTAGATTCTGAATAACTGCAATTTTAACCCTCTGTGATTTCGCCCTGCTCGATATTTATTTCTGACCATTGAAAAATACCAAGTAAATTCATCCTTTCGCTTATTATTTATTGGGTTATTCGATTCTACCAGTAATTATATAACAAAGTGAAAAATTATATACTGTATGCTGTCATGGTAAAACATTTGTTTTTACTAAATCAAACACAAAAGTCTAAATATCACGAAGAAAGAAGACGCTACTTACTTCACTTATTTCATAATTAGGCACAGTTGACGTTCCAACGATTTTTATTATATTAAAATTGGGATTTCAATAGGCATTTCAGAATTTGTTTAGATTTTTTGAATGGCTAGAAAAGTAAAAAATATTAGTTGTCAGCACGTAGGGTTGGATTTATTAATATTTATTAACTCTTCTAAACAAATCTCTATTATTTGTACTCTTCAGTTCGTCTGTTCAGTAAAGATTAAAGAAAAGTCTTACAAAATTAAAGAGATTAGCTTGACGAGACCTGAATTGATCTTCTGGCACCTCCATCGTTTCGATCAGTTTATTTCGAGATCTTATGAAAAGCGATAGTACCCCGAGGTGTAAATAAGATTAGTCGGAGATTGTAGACTGTGGTCGATGTGAGATACACATCATGTTTCGAACGAAGAGAGACGTGTTTTGCAAACCTTCATACAGGATAAGGTTCGCGGAAATCGAAACCGAGTGGCCAGAAGAAAGCGCGCAACAAGTCGGGTGGCTTGTTCGAGTGTGAAATACGAAGAGCCACCTATAAAAAAGGTTCAAGTGGTTGCAGATGAGGGACCAAAGCTTTCGGCTACCTACGTCAGCGATTATTCCTTCTTTCTTTCTCTTTTTCCGTCTACGCGCACGAAAGCCGAAGAAAACTCGTAAATCAATGACTGGCGCCAATGGAGGCTTCGTTCCTCGACAACTCGTTCGCGTTTTCTGTGGAGTGAAAGTAAGTATCCAAAAGTATCCAACAATTTATCGCATTTCAACCTTTCACCAGAAATTACACCTTTTGCCATTTATTTAAATTTTACCAAGGCATTCGATGAATTGGTAAAACAATTTAACGCATTTGAACTATTCATCAGAAATTGCAGCTTTTGCATTTGTTTAAATTTTACCAAAGCGTTCGATGAATTGATCATTTTTATTTTTCTTAATAATCAGGCTTTGGTAAGAGTATGAAGTTAAATTGTACTATTTTATGAATTTTCCCTTTATACTGGAATAAGATGAATTGCGACGGACGTGAACGTGTCTCGAACAAACCGGAACACCGGAAAACAGGTGCCGACTCGTGCTATTTATGCGGCAGGTTATCCCCGAAAAGTCCCTGGGGATCGCCACAGTTTTAGGGCGAATCCCTTTGACGGCTGGGAATATTCCCAGCAGCCTGTTTTAACCCTAGTCATAGGATTGATAGTGAACTATATGTAGCTCCCCGGCGACGCCGGAAACCGCGAGAGTTAAACTTGTATCGCGATAACATTAATGACATTCACAACCGTTAAATCATGCGAAAAGTGTGGAATTAGAAAGAATTTATCATTACAAGATTACCGCGATTTTATTTAAATATTTCACCTTATCATCCGACTTCCTATTTTTCAGATGAAATTAAACAGGTCTATTGGAATATGAAATTTTTCTTTGAATTGAATTAAATTCATTGATCAATAAATTATATCTTGATTCCAATCCAACATATCATGAATTGATTTGAATTTAGTATGTTATGAATTTAATTAATTTCAGTATGCTACGAATTGATTTGAATTTAGTATGTTATGAATCGAATTAATTTCAGTATGCTACGAATTTAATTAATTTCATTGGACGATAAATTATATCTTGATTTTAATTCAATACATTATGAATTGAATTGATGCTATGAATTGATTTGAACTCAGTATGTTATGAGTTGAATTTATTTCAGTATGCTACGAATTTAATTAATTTCATTAGTCAACAAATTATATCTTGATTTTAATTCAATACATTATGAATTGAATTGATGCTATGAATTGATTTGAATTCAGTATGTTATGAATTGAATTAATTTTAGTATGCTATGAATTGAATTAATTTCATTGGTCGACAAATTATATCTTGATTTCAATTCAACATATTATGAATTGATTTGAATTAATCGATTTGTGTGAATTGAATTAAATCCAGTATGCTACAAATTGATTTGAATTGACTATGATACGAATTGAATTAATTTCAGTATGCTACGAATTAATTTGTTGGATTCAGTATGTTATGAATTGAATTGATTTCATTGGTCAAGAATTTCATATTGATTCGAATATCGATCGACTCTAGCTACAAGAAGCTACGTTTTTCAGAAACAGCGAAAAACTGGTTTCAACATAATAGAATATTGTAGAGGCGTCAAAATCTTGAAGTAAACAATAATAACCTCACTTTTCTTACTTTAACCTTACGACTCTTAAAAACAACCATTTTGACTTGTCACGTTCTTTATTTGTATCTGACCCACGCAGAGACCGATATATGTATTTCGAATTATTGTTTCGTTGTTGAACGACACAAATATGCCACCTGTCTGCTAGACAATGAAGTTAAGTTAATACTAATCATTAATGGATCCATTAATGATAACAACTCAAAAATCAGGTTGTATAACTCGTGTCATCTTTGTCGCAAGGATGCAATGTTATAAATTGAATTACTTATTCCATTCCTAAGACACCATACTGTCCTAGCACTGGGTTAAGAACCTTGACCGTTGTAATATTTCCAGAGAGTTACTTCGAGCTAAAAAGCAGATCCTAAATCACCCTTCCATCCTGTTCGTTGAAAACTAGCAGATTTCTACGAAAAATGGACTCCATATGCAATTTGTGTAAAACGTGGAGTTGGCGAAGAAGGAAAAGTGGAAGGGTGGTCAACATCTGTGTAACTGTTTAGCGATTCGGGGAAAGTCTGCATCAGTCACAAGGACAACGCCAACCCCTTGCGGTCCTTACGGTTCTTAACGGTTCGCCATAAATTTACTACGAATCCGGTAACGGTGTACAATTTTCGCCGTTCTTCCACGGTCCGGGTCCGCAGATCATTGTGTATGCTAATAACGCGTGGAAAAAAAGGACTGTCGAGGGTATAAATAACTTATTCTGCCTCGAATGAAGCTAAGAGGGGACGCGGAAAGACAACGAGTGCCTTTCGAACGCGTTTCCATTGCGGAAAAACGGTGGGCTCGCAGATGTCGACCACACGTCCACTCCGCGGGGTGTCCATTCCCTTTTTCCTTCCACCGTCACTACCACTACCATCGAGACAGAGACACCCCAATTTACGCAATCACGACCTGCCATCGACTTCCACGCAATTACTAAATGCGTCTTTCTGGTCTCGCGTCGATGGTACCCTTAAATGCATTGTGGATGCGGGTTTGAGTAAATGTTATTACGAAATTCTTTTATTTCGATTACTAGACTACAGATCTATCTGCATAATAAAAATGTTCTGCATTCTATAGGAGGCTTATTTAAATGTTTTACGTTCACCGGCTCAATACATTCTGGCACGATTTCATGGCACTCGCTACCGAATGTTATTTACAAGACGAATATCGTGTTGTTATAAACAAATCGATCGTCACCAAAACTAACGCATCTAACACCTTAATGATTTTGTTGCATTAAAAACAACGTTAACTCTTAAATTTTTCCTGTTTCATATTTTACCCAGCTAATTTCTTCATAAACGCATCAAATCCGCAGTCTAAAGATCATTAAACTGCGGACTTTTATGCAAAATAAAAATTGCATGCGTTTATCCCAACATACAGAAGCTACAAGGAGTTTATTTCTTCGTCGTCCATTATTTATTTTCCGAGGCAATAAAAATAGTTCTCGTTGAAATGCAATTTGATGTCGGTGATCGATCGTTTGTGAAAATGTTTCCATCAAAAATGTTTCGTTTACACGAAACGATTTCGGATATAAATGGATACGTGTACGAATAATTTTGGTTAATCTTTCGTTAGTCTTTCCAGGATCAACGTCAAAGTGTTTAAAGCCTCGAGTGGTTATAGTAAGCTGAAATTTCCAGGCGGCGAACATGAAAGCACAGTTTCCTTTCGAACGTATGATCTTTCCGATTACACCGGCTAATTGCCAAGAGGTTTTTTTTCATAAAACGAAAGAAAAAAAGAAGAAGCCAACTCGGAGAAGTTGTGAGATTCCGAGACACAGACTCGTTCAATTGGCCGAGTTGTTAATCGGTAGCCCTTTTTGGATACTTGACCGTGAAAATACGAGGGTAGCTTTCCCACGGAAGGGAGGACGTGTCCCAAGGGCGCTGTTAAGCACGTGTTGCGGCTGCACTTGCAGCCCTTGAAACCGTTGCAACCGTAGTTCTTAATGACGTCGTCGGATTCCCACTGTTTGCCAATGTTGCAATAATCGCATTGCGCGAGCGAACCTTCGTCCCTCCCTCGGGGCAATTTCAAACATTTTTCAATGTTAATAGGTAAATACAGGAAGTAATCAAATTATTGGAGCCACTTGCATAAATTGACGAATTTACGTTAACCCTTTGTGGACGAGGATTTTTTGAACTATTAAGAATACATTCCTCGGAGAATTGTTCAATTGATTCTGACTGCTTCTAATTTTATTAATCAAATAATTAATCGGTTGGCAAGATAGTAATTTCAGGATTTTTTAAACTATTAAGAATACATTCCTCGAAGAATTATTCAATTGATTCTGACTGCTTCTAATTTTATTAATCAAATAATTATTCGGTTGGCAAGATAGTAATTTCAGGATTTTTTAAACTATTAAGAATACATTCCTCGGAGAATTATTCAATTGATTCTGACTGCTTCGAATTTTATTAATCAAATAATTATTTGGTTGGCAAGATAGTAATTTCAGGATTTTTTAAACTATTAAGAATACATTCCTCGAAGAATTATTCAATTGATTCTGACTGCTTCTAATTTTATTAATCAAATAATTATTTGGTTGGCAAGATAGTAATTTCAGGATTTTTTAAACTATTAAGAATACATTCCTCGAAGAATTATTCAATTGATTCTGACTGCTTCTAATTTTATTAATCAAATAATTATTTGGTTGGCAAGATAGTAATTTCAGGATTTTTTAAACTATTAAGAATACATTCCTCGAAGAATTATTCAATTGATTCTGACTGCTTCTAATTTTATTAATCAAATAATTATTCGGTTGGCAAGATAGTAATTTCAGGATTTTTTAAACTATTAAGAATACATTCCTCGAAGAATTATTCAATTGATTCTGACGGCTTCTAATTTTATTAATCAAATAATTATTCGGTTGGCAAAAAAAGTAATTTCGGTATTTTAAGGTGAAATAAAACCAATTTTTGTATTCAAGCAATGAACTTTCACTAATAATGACGACCTGAAATCGCACTTCCATCAATTTTTTGCCGATAAGGACCAGAAGTTTGATGAGCGCGGAATTGCGAAGAAAAGAACATTGAACAAAAAGAATTGGGTTTTTATTTCACCCTTAAAATACCGAAATTACTTTCTTGCCAACCCTCTTCTTGGTTTATCCGTTTGATGATCGACGTTTCAATCAAATAGATTATTTTTGAATAATATCTTATTTCAATTACATTGTCCACATAAAATAATAAATAATTTCAGCTCGAGAAGAGGTTAATGAAGTAACTAAATTAATTATTGAAGTCTAGCTGCATTCGCTTTTTCAAAGAAGCCGAACAAAAACACCTGTCACGCTAGAATATTCTCTTGAGATAAGGGTTAAAGGTTAGGCAATTTCTGGGGAAACACTTTCCCCCGATATATCGATTTCTTCCACGGACAAAACAAGCAGCTCATTCTCATCTCGGCTTACCATACCGGTCCCCCTAATCACCCTAATCTGCGACCGCGTCTATTCGTCTACTGGCTCGCGTTAGAAATCGAGAAGTCAGCGGGGATACCGGTGGCCTAAGTAAACAGTGACACGAGCATCGACAGTGTTATATTAAGGATGTACTGGAGGTACAATGGGAGACAAAAATACAAGAAATTCGAAATCCATCAATACATGGCAATGAAAGCCATTCATGAGTATATTTTGCATTAAACTTTTGCGAATACTGTACCCTCTGTAGCTATATTCAGTGGTCTACACTTGTCACGTTTCCATGCTAGTGAGAGACAACAAGATAAATTTGACGTTTTGTAACAGTTTAGAATTTTTTTGCTCTGTAACTGTTTAGTGAATCCTAATAAATTTTGAACATAATTATTTACCCAATTTTTACTACATATAAAAAAAGACTGGAGTTTCTAGTTGCGTTTTTTCAAGGTTTAAATAGGGTTTGAAGTGGAATTTTATGAATTCTCCATAAGAAGACGTGTTACAATGTGCAAACTTTAAGTTGTTATAATTCTTAAACGGTGCAGTGAATCGAACCCAAACTTTGGTAATTGCATCAATTTAGTAAGAATTATATCTTGTCAAATTTTCAAAAATTTTGTTGCGTTTTTATATACCTCCAGAACATCCTTAACAGCTCGCAGGCAGAGAATTGATCTAATCAAATTGTCCATTCATTTGGTCTTTGTCTGATCGAAACGTTAATTCATTAACAATAATTCATAGAGGTGAATCTACACCTCTGGATTAGTGGATATTTCGAAAAAAAACTTGCGATGAGACAGGACATGATCGTGTCCGTGCCAATAATAGTGTCCGCTAGGCCTGTGCCAATAAATGGACCGTTTATTTTGAAAGTGGTGTAAGTCCATTTTTTGTTTTATACATAAAAAATGTACATTATCAAAATCAATCGATCAAAATAGTACTGCGTTTCTTCGTGAATGGTTAAGGGTACATTTAGGTGGGGAAATGAAGCGATTGTTAATTGGACGCAGGTGTGTCGGAAGGACTTTAGGTTGAGGAGTGAGAAACTATAAAAAAAATTCTTTTTTGTATCAATGGTGTAGTTTATAATTTTATGTCCGCTCGACGCTTCGCTGGATCTGTCGCACGCGTTGTCCACATGTCGGGGTTGAAGTTGCCCGAGCGCGGTGGTTGTAAAATAATCGGTTAGTTCGGAACCGATTCACATGGTTTTTTGCTTGCTATAACGTCCTTCTCAGGTATAATGTCCTTCTCAGGTATATCGCCCGTAGTCGGGCCTTTGTGCCCGCACTAGTACATATTAATATTATAATATGAAGAAGCGGTACCCGACGGAACACAGATGATTCTCGAAAAATCAATATCTTCTTGGCAACAATTTTTGTGTTTCAATCGATCCATGACAAGGGGGAACCCCCTAGTAGTGGGGATAAAAAAGTCACATCATCGCATACCCGAAAGTCACATCAATCGCGGGAACACTGTATTCGCGCGAATAAACAGTAGTGTGATGTGTATACAGCGGATCTTTATGCAAAATAAAAACTTTCTATCTGATTTGCAACAAAGTAGAGTGAAATAGAAGTTAATTTACTTTCTGAATATGTTTAATAGGTTGAAAATTATATAACAGCATTTTTTAATTCTAATATTCTTACTGTTTTAGATTACACCTACTCATTTTTGTCATAAACGCATAAAATCCGCTGTTGTAGTGATGCGAATCTGACGGAGGAACAGAAAATTCTGAAAAATTTGTAATTCTGAAAAATTGTATTTTACATTGGTATTGCATAATGTAGGAAAGATAGTGGACATTGTGGACGAGGGTACAAGAATAGTCTCACCGGTGCGTTCTTTTGCAGCTTGGTTTTTTTGTCCTTTTTCTTCTTTTTTATTTTATACATTCATAAACGATACAACCTTCCTACGCGTACAGGCTTCGGAGAATCACTCGCACCCCACCCTCGACATCGTCGCATATTCTTCATCTCACCCCCTTAATATCTCGTTACGTCCCTAGGCGATGCGTTACAGCTACAATTATGTAAATAATATATATATATGTATGTATATATATATATAGATTTATATATATGTCTGTATATTTTACTTCTTTTTTTGTTTTATTTTACTTTCTCTTTCGCACGCACGCGTAAACTCACGCATCCTCGTCTCACGCATACCCTTCATCTCTCTCCTATATTTTTTTTTATATTTTCATATATATGCATACATATACACATACTAATAGACTTTTATGTATATGTATATGTATATAAATATATAGTAATCTTACGAGTTAAGTATGTATATCGTATGTACAAGGCCGAGGCTTACTCGACGGAGCAGGTTATTATTTATTTATTATTTATTTATTTCGTATTCGATTTCCTTGATGCAAAATGATCGTCATTTTTATTCATTCGATCGGACCAGAGTAAGAAAAATCCTCCGCTATTTTCTATACGGTGTATGCGTTTTTCGTAGCTAAATCTGAAAAAATACGCCGGCCATAGTTCCTCGAACGAAAAGCCCGGATATGGTTACGGTGATTATGGTCGGGCAGCCGTTGTACAATCGATCGCTTGATTTTCGACGGATCTGGCAGCTCTTTGTCGATCTCGAACCCTTTCACGTTTTTCTTCCGATTTATCATTTTCTTTCAGTCATTTTCTGCGTCATTTAAATAATCATTAAATTGTTACCTATTAGAGAGTGAAAATTTGCTTCAATTAATAAATTCTATACCAAATATAATTTTTTATTTTAGAGATCCTTTGTACAGTGATTAATATTTTTCAGTTGAATTGTATGATTCCTTTTCATAAGATTCTTCAATCTTTATTAAACCTTCTCTCGTTTATTTTTTAACACAATTATTGTGGCTCTTTGGCTCTGTTTGAAAATTGTGAACACACCTTAATCGCGTTCAAAAATTTCTGAAAATTGTAATCTTTTACAAAAGAACACGTTGGACATTGTTAACACGGCATTATCACTCACTGTATCGTATTTATCAACTTATTTTTTATGTAACAAGTCACTGTGAACTATCAACAATAACAACTAATCTAGGTTAATTATCGTATTTAATTATCGTTATTTGGCTTGGTAGCAGATAGCCCTGTGGGGCACTGGTCTGACTCCGCCGAGAGCGACGAAGCCACGCCCACTCGAGTCATACTGGACACACAGGAAGCAAGTTAGTGATATAGCTTTTCCTCTTTAACATCCTATTTGTTTTTCCCTATTAGAACTGCATTTTTGTTACGAATGTGTAATAGCATACCCTTTGTTTCTGATTATGTGACGTCATTTGCTCTGAGCCGTTGCCCTTAAGGGCAATCCAGAGCACTCTGAGGGCCAAGAGCTCATTGCCCACTGACTGAATCAAAGGATTTTCGTATTTTTTTATCATTCCGCATTGTATCTATAGTAGGAAACTTGAAAATTAACGAGTCATAGAGGTTTAATTCTAACAAACATTTCCCCTGAGGGCAATTCGGAACGCTTCCGGAGCAATCAGCAGTAATAACCATGATAATCTATGCTTGTCTAAATAATTTGTATATTCTTGCTATTTCAAGTTGTATAGATAGCAAAAAATCCGTGATAATCAGCTTCGAAAATCCCATTTGGTTAATATTGCCTATGATAGCAATCTAGAGCACCCTAGGGCGAAACTTAAAATAGTTTATTGCTCTGTCGTAAGAGTTTTCTGTATGATTTACTACGTTAGATCACAGCAAAATTGAATCTTTCCTTGCGCTTATATTAATCATTTAAAATCGTCGCACCCCTAGGGGCAATCTAGAATGCCCGCAGGGGCCAAAAAGTTATTGCTCGTATCTAACCTGAGAGTATCTTATCTGTTCCACTACTTTCAATCACAGTAGAATTCAACATTTCCCTTATTTTGTCATTCATTTCAAATCGTTGCTCCTGGGGGCAATCCAGAACACCCTCAAGGGCCAAAACCATCACACTCGTGCCTTACGCAAATGATTGTTGACTATCTAGACATTCTATCGTTTGTCTATGCAAACAACTTAACAGATCGGACGTGAAAGGGTTCAAACCCCGTTTCCAACGAAACGAGCGGACCGTTCAACCGGTATCGGAATCGGTGGCACCAAAAGGAGCAAACTGACGAGTCTCGGAGTGAGTTTTAGTCGAAGGCACTGTCGTACGAACGAAAATTTCCCCTTTCCCCTTCACTGTTTCCGATTTCACCAACGAAAATGTCGTCGACCGCCGGCAAATCCCGCAGCATCGCCGTCCGAAAAACGAACGGCCGGCCCCTTTTCGGACGACTCGAAAGTCAAGCGTCGATTATTTTCATTCCCGACGTTGAAGAACCAATCAACGCTCGCTCGCCGACTAGAACGCGAATCAGACGGTTTCAGTGTGTGTTCTCGCGGATTATTAGTACAGAAAGATCAGTCTACGGTAGTGTATCGCACGTGTGTGTGTGTATGAGCGTGTGTATTTTTCCACCGTTCGGGATAAGTACCCGTGTCCGGTCCTATCTCGGAGCTACGCTACGCGGTATAATAGGTTTCGCCGTAAAAAAGAGATCAAGTCGTAAACTACGATCGACACACGCTGTGAAAAACCAATTAGAAAAATAGTGCGATTCGAATTTGCCTCGCGACAGGATCAAACGCTCTCCCTCTCTCTCTCTCTCTCTCTCCTCTTCGAAACCATTCTCTTCGGTGGACCAATGACAAATCGTTAAAAAAGGCGAACAAGGTGAGGACCAATGAGAACTAGTCAGCTCGGATCGGCTGTCTCGTCTAAAACCGTGATTCCCGAACGCAAGCAATGCAGCTGCGCATTTCGCGATTTATACTAATGGAACATAAGTAGATCGCGGAACACAGCGACGTCACGCGTTCGGGAAATCCCAGATTAAGACCGCATTTCCTCCTCGAAAATTTCCGTCTTCCTACTCTCTCTTTGATCAGCATTTTCGTTCTATTCTCAAAAAATGACTGACTGGTAACTGTGAACTCTGCTCGAACATTCTCCGGTGGAAACGCGGCTTTAGACGTTTACAAGCGTCGTCGTCGCCGAAGTCCTCCACCCGCATTCATCCCATCAACAACACCTTTCTCGTGTTTCTTTTTTTTTTTTCGTTTAATAATTTTCTTCGAAACGATGTTACAACTAAAAAAAAAAGAAAGAAAACAAACAAAACGAGCTTAAACGACAAGAAGAAGAAAACAAAGATACACCGAACACAAGCGATCAGTCATAAATACGAGGAGGATAAGTAAATGTAAAACGGTGAAAAGGCTCGATCCTCGTGTACAAAGTGTATCTTATAGGAAACGCTTCTTTTTTTTCGTACATTTTTTTCTCAAACCCCGTTATCTTCCACCGGTTTATCCCCCCACCCACGTGAGTGTATATTTAGTATAAGCCTTATGTGTAAAATTAATAGTCGTTAACGTTAATGCTGTACTTATATACGTCGCGACAACGAGCTTGGTGGAACGGGCACGGCGACCTCCGTATCGTCTCGTCTCTTGAATCGTGCAAACGAAATCGTAAGTGGACTGTGATCAATACTTGTTCGAAATGGCAATTAAAATCGGTTATTTGGGACTATCGCAGTTTTCCCTCGTTAACGTCTCGCATCTTTCTTCCTTGTATCGTCGTGGATTTCGACTGAGCGCAGAATCATTCGTTTCTACGCTCAAAATTGGCTATTTAGAATTGTTCGGAAGGGAAGGGTCGTTTCCCTCCTTAGCGTCACGCATCTTTAGCGTCTCAATTTTCAACTTAACACAAACATTAGTTGTTATTCCAACGCTAAAAACTGATCATTTATAATTACGCTGAGAAAAAGACGTTTTCCTTCCTTAACGTCGCGCGTCTTCGTCCTCCTTAGTGTCCCGTTTTTCAACTTAACACAAATATTAGTTATTCGCACGAAGGAAACTACGAAAGGGAAAATAGATATTTTTCTCCCTTAACATCTCATTCTCCATAACGTATCATTATGATCTTCATCGATAATAATCTTTCTTTTTCATTCACGTGACGTAGCCAGAGCGTCAGCTAATAGGAAACAGTGTTCACTACTCGATAACGTCTCGTGCTTTCGCTCTCCATACCATCTCATTTATATCCTCGACAAAAGGATTTTTTATCTTTGTAGCGTCTCTGATGCAACGTTAGCAAGGGGAGCGACAGTACCTCACGAATCGTTCGCATAACCTTAAAAAATCAAGTGTCAAAATCCATTTTCAACACTTTCTTGCGATTCTTCTTAATTTTAACGTACAGATTAAAATAATTGATAATAATTTATATAGTATTTAATGATAACAGTAGATATACACACATATTATTATTATTATGAATATCGTTATTACCATTATTAAAAATAATAATATTAGGAATAATTTGTAATAATTATTTTATAGCTGTACGTTTCTAGCGAACGAAATATGTGAGTCACTGAATATTCTTCTCGAATATCAAATAAATATCGAAATTTTAGACCTACAACGCAAAAAGAATTTCTCCTTGAATTCTTTCTTGTTGAAATCCAGGCCATTCTTTGCTTCGTCAATTATGGCTACACAATTATTATAGAAATCAAACTTCCATTAGCTCTCATTACTCTGTAATGAGTCATACCTTCTAATATCAGACGATGTTTTATAAAAATCGCTGACAAATTAAACAGATTATAATGCCATTTTGTAAACACAACACGAATTTTCCGTTCAGTCCACTTCTTTTGAATATCCGTCGATTATCGACGGTAAAATTCATCGAACGACGTTCGTAGGTCACCGAGAGATCACTGTGACTATAATAATCAAGAAAAGACTTTTCAAGGTCACTGTACGTCTCCCACCAAGCGCCGGTATATAAGTAACCATATAATAACGCATATTATGTATAGCGCGATTTCGTCTCCTTCCTAAAAGGACTTTCGGTAGAAACTATTTACAGTATTATGCTACAAGATCGTCGTTCGCCGGAGGAGAAGACATGTCGATCGGAATTTTACGTTTTCCCCGATCAATTTCAACAAACCAACCGCACATTGTACAACCTTCGTCTGAAATCTGAGCAACAATGCCGTAATATCGTACGTCAACATTGTTCGAACACAAAAAGACTGTACAATATGTCAGAAGAGTTTGGTTGCTTGCAGTATATCCGGAAAGTTCCAAGGTCAAAGAAATTCCATCGTGGACGAAGGACACGGAACTATACAATCTTCTTTCGCACCCTGCGCTGATCAATGAACTGTGGATCCTTATGCAAAATGATAATTTCTGCGTCAACTGCAAGAGGCAGAGGTTATGTTAAAATTTCTTTTCTTGAACGAGTTGAAAATGTGTGATAATATACGTTCGAAAATTCTTTGAATTTCTTTACCGCTTTAAAAATGACACACCCCCTCTTTCTGTTGTGGGCGCAGCATGAAAATCCACAGTCTAACGACGAGCATTTAATAATTAATAAGAACGTGTTTCGTTTAGAATATGGAGCAGGGGTGACGGAGTTTAAATGCCCAGGAACAGCCCTTTCGAGAGTCCACGATGTGGTGTCTTCATCCACGATGCATCCGTCAGATTTAGGCTCAATGTTCAACAAACCCTGAATTTTCGCGAGCGACTGATTTCACAAAGAAATCACGCGATTTTCGAAACCGGAAGCGCTTGGATCCTCCGGCTCGGACGATCGACTCTCGGCGAGAACCGAGAACTCTCTCTCCTTTAGGTCTAACTTAGCTCGACTAAGCCTAATCGTTTTTCACTCTTTTTTTTGTTTTGCTGGTAATTGGGTTTTTCTTCGCTGGGTTAGTTTCTAAACTAGTTTCGAACGTTGCGAACGTGTCGCGATCACGTTTATGTACAGCTCGTTTATGTTTATGTTTACGTTCGTTCACTCCCATACTCTCTTTCTCTCTGTATCACACTGTCACGCTCGCTCTGTCACTTTGTGCTAACTGATCTTCGTCCGTTCGACGCTCTTCTCTATCTTCAAACTCTTCTTGCTAACTCTGACGGTTGAAAAGAAATCGTGAGTGGGTTTTTAGTCGATTCTCCCGCAGCATGAAGCGCGGAGAACATTGTGGCAGAGCGACACTATTGCTTCGGAAGTGTGTGTCCGTGTTTGTTCGAATTTTAGGGACACAGTCTACATTGACGAGTTTGTTGACACTGGAATTACTGCGATCGTCTTTTTTCAACACGTTGAATGCCATGTTGGTCATCTATGGGTGACATTGCTCTTTATGTGGCATAGAAGGGTTCAAGAAGTAACCATTTTGTCCTTCCAACCAACGCGTTAGTGAGCTTCCTGATTTGAATATATTTTAATGAAGATTGTAGAACGTTTGAGTGAATTCAATTTTGTTCTTTTTATAGAGTAATGTCAGTCATGTTTGGTGCTCGGTAGTTCCAGATCCAATACCTCGTTTACGAATATTCGAAGTTAATAAAAGCGTTGAAGGAAATGGCGACTCAGGAGGTTTCGTGACTCGGTGTAACAGATTATTGCTGTGAATCTTGCAAAATTTGGTCGATGAGTATCAACAAATTTAATCCCTTGCCCTACTGTTTGTTTTACAGTGGTTAAATATCATTAATAATGTTTTACAAAAAGAAGAACATTTTTATCTAGTTTATCTAACTTTATGAGCAAGTAGAATGATTGAAAGAATTTAAGAATTATACTAGTTTCAAGTTATCGAAATTATTAAAGGAAATAATGTTTTCTTTAGCTACTGTTTTTGGCAATTGAGAACAGCTTCATTTTACATGAAGATTCGCAGTCAGTTAATAACATACATATTTAATTGTAAATATTATAGGGCATGGGATTGAATAAATTAAACGAAGAAAATCGCCTGTGGTCTGATCCAACGGGTTCGAGGGAGACCTAAGCTGTTTGAGAATCCGAGGAAGACGATTAGGAGAAGAAACTCGAAATTAACTACGTACAATTGAAAACTGCAATCAAAATTAAGTTGATTTCACTTCAAATCGATTCTCGATGTTTTATAAACATTCATTCGTTTGTTGGTCAAAATTAGACGGTTTCTGAATCAATTACTTCATTTCTACTCGTTTTATAATAAATAATCTTACAATAAAAAAATCATAAATGCAACTAGGAATCAAAGAGAATTTACAAATAGTGAGTGATACATTAAAATGAGTAAAATGTATTATTAAAGTGACATTAATAATTACGATAACAAACATTATATGGATATCAGTATGAGTCTCCTAAGGATAAAGTAAATCTCATGGTCTTGCTTCCTCGTGAAAAAAATCTTTTTTCCAGAATCTGTCTAATTCTAACTAACAATGTCCAAAATCTTCTCTAATATTTAAAACTGAAAGATCTAGTAAACGTTCGTGACTGACTGTAGCAGCGAAAGATTAGTATACAGAAAATTCCTCTAGGGTCACAAGTGACCCAACGGCCCCAGAAAGATCCCCACTAAATAAATACAGCAAACAATTACTCGAAAATTAGTCAACCCTTCTTCAGACTTAAAAGTCGAAGGAAAACCTCTAGCGTGGAGCAACGAGAAAAATTGTTTAAAAATAAACCTCTCATTCTAAAGCCCAAAATGAGTCCCTCGAAAAATAAAATGGACGCGCTTCGAGCCTCGCAACGCGTGTAGATAATGTAAAACAAATGATATTTTTTTTATCAACAGAAATACAATTTTGTTACAGATAAATTAAACAAACAAGAGCATCTCTTACAGTTGCTTTTTCTGGAGAGGGGAGGGGGGACGTTGCGCAAAATATTACAAAATACGTGGGTTGCAAAAGAAGAGAATTCAGAGGAGTAACAATTTCGGGATTTCCGGTGACCCTCGCAGTTGACTTTTGACTCAACGCGTGACTAGTACATTAAAAAGAAAAAAAACAGAAAGAACAGAGAGAGAGAAAAGGAAAACGAAAGAATGAAGAAAGAAAGACAGAGAAGCAAGAACAGATCTAACAAGTATTCCAGGCGTCGTCTTCTGTTAACAAACAATGGCGGTATCGCGGGAACAAAAAAAAAAAGAAAGAGTCGAGAATAGTACGGTGTGTGCGCGCTACGTGAATGAGCCAGCCATTCGTGTTTCGAAAAGTTTTTCACTCCCCTGCTGAATCAAATATATAGTTTAATGCTCGCTTAAATTAATACGGTCGGCCTAATCTTAGCTGTTCCTTAAGTATGATTATAGTAGTTTTTAAAATTTCCACCCCCGCCGACAGAGAATCACTACCCTAATCGTATCTCTAACCGTACGCTTAATCGTAACTCCTAATTATCCTTAAAAACCGAATATCCTCCTTCCTCTCCCTCGATCTTCGATCGAGTCCCAAAATCTCCTCCCACTTTTTCGGCAACTTTTTATCAACTGTACCTTGAACTTTTTTTTTAAAAATCCAGTCGTTCACCTGTTAACTGTCAAGCACTGTGCCACCGCATATATTCAACCAAAAAGGTGATTGTAAATTTTTATCGAGGTGAACATTAAAACTAAAACGACATTTTTAAGAGAATTTTGTTTACTAAACCTATAAATGCTCTTGTCCTTCTTATATCATCGTAAAATTCAGATACAGATAATTGAAAATGCTCAAATTTTCTTATAAAACAAATACAGATATGTAGTTTTATATTCGTCGAGGATTTTCACATCAATTTTTGTAGATCACTGGTAAAAATCAGGCATTTTAAGAAATCAATCAATCCCTTCTCGCGAAATTCGATTCTATGTATATGGTACAGTAAAAATTATTAGCTTGCAATAGCATACAATTTGATCTCCGTAAAATTGTTAACAGGTGAACCATGACAAACGCGTTACTTTGTTTGTTGCGTTCCTGTTGCTAGCGGAAAGACCAACAGAACTTCTTTCCCTGAAACGTTTTATTTCTGTACATCTCCGAGCTTTGTTGTTTCAGGATATATTTTTCTACCTTTTTTATCCGCAACGCTGTCAATAGTGTGAATTGCGAGACGAACACTATAATACCTGAAGCCACGGCTCCTCTAAAATACAATGATTGTGCACCGGGCCACGAGCAGAGCATCTTCCTTTTTTTTCGATTCCAAGAGTGCTGTTCTAATCAATTCGACATTTTGTACAAGTTATACATCGGTCGCGTACAATTGCTGTTTCCCAGATTCGACGGGGGAGATTAGTGTGTTGTGGTGGCTAGAAAAATATTTGTACACTGCGCAGTTCTATCCCATTTTTGAACGTCGACGATTTTCGAATTCCATTGTTTTCAACGTAGTCCGATAATTTCTTGTTCGAAAGAATATTTCAATCGATAGATATCCAGTGGGTAGAATATTATTGTGTATTTTGCTAAATTTTCGTATGTAAAATGTTTCATAAAAGTTGAAGTCTGCCACTGGGCTAGCGGATCTTATAAAATTAGTAGACACGGATTTTTCTAATCGGCCATTGTTTAAAAATATGAACACAGAGTTTGCGGTGAGAATCAAGAAAAGGCTGACAATCTTGAAAACTGTTGTGAATAGTTATAATGGTAAAATTATGTAGTTTTTAATAACTGAAACATCGTTCAAATAGGAATAGTTGGCTGCTTTCTTTCGGGAAATGAACATTGCTACCGATAATTTGGACTAGAAGCGACATCAGCGTTGAGCGAGCGCGTTATTCGTCGAACACGTGGCACAGTGTGCCTAATCACCTGATTCGCAGGTTCACCTGGCCCCTCTGTTATCCGCTACAGACCGAGCGCAGTATGATTCAGTGCATACAGTAATGTCTCGATGTACTTGTGAAAAGACGTGTACCATACTTGCAAAGCATTAATCCGGGGTACAGTCCACGAAGGGCCCTGAAGGGATTAGATACATCAGTGAGATAATACTAATCCAACGAACATTATTTGTTTATGAAACTTCGTAGGCGTTTGTGACATTTTTCTGAATAAAATCACACCAAACACGATACAATTTAGATAGTATTATTTAGTTGATGGTAATGTTTCGGCCACGGATCAAAAAGCTGTGAATGTTTATGGCCATGTTTTTCGGTCGCTACCAATTTTTGTCTCACATAAGTGACATTTCGGTCCCTAAATTTTCACGCGCAGCATGTCCAGTTTCGATACACACACGCGATTATTTCCGTAAATATTAAGAAAACAGAGAAACGTTCCAGACTATAAAGGAAAACATTAACAATAAAGGTTTACACAAAACACAAGTTTAAGTAGTGTTTTATGGTATCGACGCCAGCTAGAAAAATATACGATAGAAACCATAGTACGGTAAAAACCAAAAAATTTGCCTGTGAGCTTGACAGGACTCTCGAAGGTTATCACTAAACTGCGGATTTTATGCATTTATGGCAACAATTCGTAGGTGAAATATACAACAGTGAAGGTATTAGAAGAATCTAAGAATGTAGGCAATTTTCAAATAATTTAAATTATTAACTCAAGAAACAAAATTTCTATGCAACTTACTTTTTCTGCAAATGATGCGTACAAATTTAATTTCGCATCAAGAGCCGCAGTTTACCCGTAATCTTACATTTTTGATACTCGAAGAGCCGATCGGAAGATTAATTCGAACCGGACATATATAGATCGAGACATTACTGTACTCTAAGCAAGAGCATAGCCATGCAATATCGGTAGATGCAACCTTAAAATGGGCTACCATAAGAACAGAGCTGAACCTCCCTAGTCTGACGTCTCGTCCAGACGACAGTAAAATCGTTCTATACAGGGCGAGTCACTTAACTGTACCACCTGAATTTACTCTAACCTACTCGTCGTATAACGAAAAGTTTGAAACAAAAGTTCCTATATATTAAATTAGACATGCATTGTGATCATTCATTTTTTAGGTCTTGATATATCACAATATGTGACATTTAAATATGTGATTCGAAGAATGTTGAATGCCGAGTAAAAAAGTATCAAGAGAATATCGGTAACTTTTTTACTCGGCATTCGATACCCTTTCAAATCACATATTCAAATATTACGTATAATGAAAGAAAAACACAAGGTCACCCTCGTATCCCGACAACAAAGTGAAATATGAAAAAAATACTAATGGTCATATTGCATGTACCGGTTAATGTCTAACAACTTTCGTTCGAAATGTTTACGAGTAAAATTCCGGCGATACAGTTGAGCGACTCATCCGGTAACAGTCGTTCTTCAGCATCGCGCGCGCGTCCGACACGTTCATGTTTTTTCCCACGATTCGTTTCTATGTACAATGAGAGACAGAGTTTTGTGCTGTATCCCGGCGCCAGGGGTACGTGTACCGTGTACCCGATTTTTGGCGCTGGTAGTTGTGATTCGTTAGCGGTTCTTTCTCAGAGCTGGAACGAATGCGTCCTATCATCCCGAGAGGGGCGGGACGCGCTTGTCCGTGTCAGCGATCGGGCAAGTGCCTCTGCACTTACCCTTCCCGGCCGAGGAGGATCACTTCTGGTCGGTGGACGTTGCGACAGTCTCGACACTGCTTTTCATCGTCGCCGACAACGAGGATGACGAGGACGACGAGGACGACGAGGACGATGAGGACGATTTGCTCTGCTCGGGTTTGCCGGGCTGCCTGGCAGTGTTGTTCTGCGTCTTGCTCACCTCCTGCGGGCGAGTAAACGAGCCGGAGTTCTGTCTGCTACGTGGTTGATGCTTGCTAAGGTCCCGTTGGCTGCTCGAGGAAGAGGATACCTCGTTTCGCCGTCTGGAATGACCGAGACGACCCGAGCCGAACGAACCGGCACGGTTACGGAACTGGGACAGATTCACCGAGTCCACGCGAGACTTCTGTGCACCTGGTTGGCTGCTGCTCTCCGAGCTCGAGGTCGTTGGCAGTGTCACTGTGCTGGATCCGCCTGACAATCGACGGACCCGATTTGTTGGGGATGCGTCCATCCCTCCGGCGCTCTCAGATACGCTCCTGTTGCGTCGCTTCGCTGCCTGCGAGCGGGAGTTTGCGGCAAATGCTTGCAGCATCTCGTTTATTTGGGGCTGAAATTTTTAGGAACGTTGTTGGGCACTGTCGCTTGTCTTTTATAGAAACGGCTGTAGAAGCATGAGTAAGGTGTCCTAATTACTAGGAGCTTGGATAGGGTGTCCTACCTAGCTTGAATCTAGTTTGAGGCGGAAATAGTGGATGATGATTAGGTGCTATTGTTTTTTTTTATGGACGCAGTTGTGAAAGTGATGAAGAGCTTGGATAGGGTGTCCTACCTAACCTGAATCTGGTATACTTGAGGCTGAAATAGTTGATGATGAATAGGCGCTGTTGCTTCTTTTTATACACAGGCGAGCAATACTTTCTAATAGCACCCACATTTAACATAGTTGATTAGCATCTTCTTACCTCCACAACTCTGAAGTCCTCGATGCTGTTGAACTTGGATAAATATTCCTGCAACTTGGCATCCACTTGCAGCTGAGTAGACTGTTTGTAATACTTTCGGAACGCCCAGAACTTCTCGAGCCCGTACAATTGACCTACCAAATGAAATCAATGTTACCACGCTCCACAACAAAAATCCTACATATATAAATTTTTAATTGGAAGTTTTATGTCGTCATGCTAAGCACCACCTACGAGGCAGAGAGATCCTCGCAGCATCAACGTTACATACCTGTTGCTTTAGCACACCTCAACCGTTCAACTGTCGTGAGACTAAACAATCGAACAACCTACATGTGCATTTATATTAGGTTGTTGAATACGAAGTGTCCGATTTGCAACAGTAACGTTAAACCAACATGACATTTTTCTGAATGAAATCTAGTGATCAAACTATTGGAATTACTAAACTACAGATTGAAAAAGAGTTTAAGAATACCAATATAATGTCTTCATTTTATTAAGACTGTTAACGGAAAAAAGAAAGTTCTAGGTCTGGGTTAGTGCTTTCTCTGTGCAATTAGTGCCAAAAATGTTTATAACTTTTTGGTTGTTCGTGTTCTTCACTTATAAGGTTGTCGCATCCAGTTTTGAGATCTTTCCAGAAATTTTAAAATGATTAAAAAAAGAAATAAATGTATATCTGGGTTCTCCTATCTCTTTATTCTACATTAAGATTCGCAGTCTATCCATAATATTTGCAATCTAAAACTGGACATTTCGTGCGCAACAACCTAATACAGTGAGACAACAATTTATTCAAAGATATTGTACACACCGCTTTCGTAATCTTGTATCGTTTCGACCTGGAAGTCCTTGTAAAGTTGATGTCTGAACCTCTTCTCCAGACCGTAACTGTAGAATCGGAAAAGGCATTCCAGACCGTACCGGTAACCTTCTAAGGCATCCTCTTTGGCTATGGTTCGGAACTCCTCGTACATGGTACGATTGAAGTTCTCTCTCAAGAAGAATGACCAGAAACGGAAGAGCGTATTCATTTCTTGAGACTGGCCGATTCCGAGTCTCTTGCGCTCTGAAACACGACAAACATAACTGAAGCCTCCGCTCTTCAACGATAATCATATTTGAATCAAATGAAGAAGTTCTCAGATCATCTTTTCTCATCACTAACATTCCTCAGCCGGGAAAAGAAGACAAAATTAAGTGGAATCATCATGTGAACTTCCATCAACATGTTCGCGACCAGCGTTACATATGTATGACGATCGCGAGGTGATATATCACACGAAGAAAATCAAAATTTGTGCATGTCTCTTTATAATTCTAGCACAACATCTTTTTATATTTTTTAAGAGATTGCATTGCATTCACCAGAATATTCTCCTACAATTTATTTCATAGCTATGACGAATAAGGCTGCTTCCTTCGTCTTTTAAAATAGTAACACCCATATTCAGTAGAATTTGTTTGAAATTTTTATCACAAGTCCGACTCCATGTTACAAACGATACAATTATAAATACCAGTCACGAACATGTTAATCCTCAAAGAATCAGCGAATCTCTTTATGATCCTCTTACCCTTTAAGCAACGCGAGTGGTATTTGTGATACACTTGCTGAGTGAAACCATTCTCCTTCAGAAGAGCGTGGCTCGGATGCTGGAACGTGGGAAGAGATTGCGGCACACTGCCATAACTGCTGGCCAGGTATCCTTCACTGGGGCTGGTACCTGCGCTGCTTCTGCAATATTACAAATATTTAAAAATATGATTTACAGAACTACTACTGGGTCAATTTCAAAATTACCATTACTGGTTCAGTTAAAAGAGATTTACTAATGAAATGCTCTATGTAGTGCAGTTATCGTAAGCTACCTACCCTGTAGAATATGTGCGCGGCCGGTGTTCTCGGACATCCATGATCCACCCAACATGGTGCTCAACAGGTGGGTTATTGCTGTGTCGCGTTTTCCTCTTTCGTGGCGTTCTGGGGTCGACCGAAGGTTCATCCTTAACAACGGCGAAGAATCGCGGGACTACTCCGCTTCTGCTCAGCCTGGACTTGTCGTTCCTGCGGTTCTTCTCCGCTCGGCGATCTCTCTTCTCTTGAATATCTATAGTTATTGGCACCTGAGGTTGAAAGAAAAATATCTGCCTTAATACCTGAACGGGTCTAGACTAAGCTAATACAAAATCGAAGGGGAATACCTGTGTTGGAAGCGACTGCGAGACCTCCATGTCATCCATCGCCGACGGAGGTGGAGGAGGAACTTCGGGGTTCGTTTTCTTGGGGGCTTTGGGCGCCATTTTCTCGAAGTCTTCTTGGCTTATCACGTTCACCGTTTTGTAGCTTCCAATCGACGAACAGGAACTATACTGTAGACGGAATCAAACATGTGAATAAAATTACAAAACCTTGTTTCTTAAGCTCTTTAAAACCAGTATTGAAAGCTGGAACTTACTCTTTGACCATCTTTGGTCCACAAATCTTCCTCGTAATAGTACAGACCATCGTTAATAGCCTGCTCGAGGTCCTGAGTCATTTTTACCCTGGTCGTCCAGTCGCCAGTTCGATCGTGACCCTCGTGTTTAGGTATCCGCGTCGTCGACACAGACGACGACGACACCGTTGTTTGCGTGAAGATTAAGAGCTTGTTTAAATCTTTGTCCGACAACTCGTTATCTTCGTCGTCTTCGGACCTGCGTAAATCATTTATCAATATGTATTAGTCGTTGTTCCCGCAACAAAAATAATGTAATTAACACATGAGATGACGCAACCAACCATTCGGAAAACGCATTGTGTCGGCCGGTCGGAGGTGGTGTGTCGAGTTCCTCGTCGAACTGGAAGTCCAGCTCTTCTCTTTCCTCGCTCTTGATATTGTCAACCTTCTCTTTCTCCTCGTTTCTCTCCTTGTATGACGGTTTCACCCTTCGCCTCACCTACAGCGATTCCATGAATATTTATTGCTTATTAATCGCGTCTCGTTACAAATTAGAACGAATGCTCATGTGACTATCTTACATTACTTTATGAAAATAACGAGAATGTGTCTATACAAATTTTTAGCCATTTTTCTTTATAATATAAAAATAATGTAAAAAGTGAATAACTCTATACATATTTTTAATTGGACATGTGATGACGAGTGATGTTCTTTATAAGATCTCGAACAACTTGTTAAAGCAGAAGAGTCGAATTATCAGATTAAATAATAAAATTACTTCTTTCCACACGTCGTCACTGGGAGCCTGCATCTCTCCATTGACCTTGGCCTCGGGTGCATCGCTATTACCAGAACTTTTGAGGGTCAATGACGCTTTGTCGTCCAGGTTGGAGGACGCGTTATAGTTCAACAACGTTGGAATGCTTTGCGATTGATCGGACTGTATCTCGTTCGTCTGCGAGTCGCTCGCAGCGTCCGCTGCTATGGACTCGTTGTTCTTGCTGGTCAATTCATTGGGTATGAACTCCGGCACGTCGGGATTCAGATTGTCGCCTATCGACGAGGACACGCTCTCCGATTCGCTGAGCCTGCCTACTGTCGAGAGATTGGATTGAAGATAACGCGGAACTGGGGGAAGAGGGATCGTCGGTAAGGGTCTGGCGGCGGGACAAAAAGTGGATTTCGACGAGAAGAGTATTACTTCGTTCTGCGAAGAATTCGACCTGTCTGACGACGACTCGGAGAAGACCGGGTTCCCGGCTGCGTCGAGGATGGGCCACTTCAGAGGGTCTATAGTAGTTCTGACCTGGAAATCAAGATCATACCACTTAGCAATTCCGATGGTGTGCTTCGACGCCAAGAGGTTCTACTTCCGGATCCGATTTAACTGTAGAACTCCAGTAGTTTCACTGTTGATTGGAGTATTTAGTTGTGACGAGGCCTACTTTCAAACACCATCAATAGGATCTGATGGGGTTAGCGAATCCTCTTCAATTTGCTCTGGCACAAATCTTTCATCCACTTACACGTGGAATGTAGGTGGATTTCTAAATATCTGTGCCCTGGGATAGTATCAATTTAGGATTGTTTTTACCTTGAATCCATCCACCAACTCCAATTTGTCAGACTCCATGATCGCTTCGATGACAAGGCCTACGTCTGTCGTCAAAGTCTGCACCCGGTGGAAGGACGCGATTAGGGTGATAGGTAGAAATCCTTGCGCGTCCATCTTGCGACGTAGGAAAAAGTCTCTTAAAAGGTTCTCTTCGCTGAAGTAGTATTCACTGCAAATTATAGAATATTAAAAGTAGGTACAATTATAGAATAAATCATTGTGACAATTGTACAATGATATTAAAGGGGTTTGCAAACCTACATTTGATTCTTTATATATTCCTTGAGCGTCGTTACGTCGTCTCCGTTAATGAAATTCGTATTATCGAAATAAAATGTTCCCATGTAAGGCATCATGTAAGCTGGAAGTCCGTATTTATGCATCTGCAAAAATATTATACTTTGACGCAACCGTGTTTGTACTCTTGCATCCTATTGTCTTAGGAGATTAAACATCAGTTCTACTTTCAATTGTTCAACAGGGGTATTCTGAGAGATTCCCATCAATTTTTCATCATTATAGTTATTGTTACTAGACTGAATAAGAAGTAGACCGCGGATCTTTATGCAGAATAAAAATGTTCTTCAACAATTGCAACAAACAGAAACGAAATGGAAAGTTCTCTCTTGCTTCGATGATCTTAATAGGTTGAAAATAGTGTATTAACATGCTTCAACCCTTTTAACCTTATCAATATTTTCCGAATTTCATCTATCCAATTTTGTCATACACGCATAAAAATCCGTAATCTAATTATAACTGATACTGCAGCATAGTCTTGTATTATAAAACTGTAGAAGCTAGTAGAGTATGATGTGTATAGGCACCTGCATGTAGTCTCGTGTGAAATTTGAATAGTCATGGTCGTGCCTGTGCCTAAAGCTACCCCGATAGGCGCCCCGGCCACCACGTCCTCCTCTCCCTCTGAAACTCCGTCCTCCGCGTCCACCTCTCGTATTGTATCCTCTCCTCTCGTGCTCTCTATCCCTGAACGAATCTGTTTCTGCAAAAGCCAGAGCCTCAATGTTAACAATGAACGATCAAACAACATACAGGGGGCGCCTTATTCCAAATACATGCGTTCAATTGTCTCAGAAACCATAGAAAACACAATTCTATATTGCCAATTTAAAATATTCAATAGACTTCTTTCTAAAAATTCGGTGTACTAAACGTATTTTAGTAAATTTATGAAGGTTATATTCAAGGTGATCTTACAAATACATTAGCAGAAATTAAACAAGACACACCTTCTCCATTTTTCTCCCTGTGATTATAGTACTTTGGAGACCGTTCCCTTTTACTTCTGCTCTTCGTTATATCAATTTCCAGGGGCACCCACTTTTGTTTATTCACTGAAAAATACAAGACATATTTTTAATGATTTGTATCAGTGTCGAGAAATGATTATAGAATAGAACAGTTTCGATAGAAGTATCAAATTCTCATAGTTCTTCGTTCCGAAGCATGGAAAATTACCTTTCTTTTTCTTTTCACTGCCTTCGAGATGCTCATCACTGTCTTCTGCACAGTGATTCTGCTCCTTGTTCTCCTTCCCTCTGCTTTCTATCGTTCCAGTGCTTTCTTTAACGTTGTTTGGTTCAGATACACCATTTTGCTTCTGTGTTGTCACAGCGACAGCTTTCTTCTAGGGAGAAATTTTTCTCACATATATTCGATGTTACTTTCTAGGAAAATAGAATTTTTAAAATACGTGGATTGTGTGAATGCAACCATGTCTCACAGACAATACATGAATCCATATTGGTAATGGTGCATTCAGCGTCATTCTTGCAATAAGTCTACGCTCATAGGTACGTGTCAATACTTTATGAGTTCTAGCTTTTGCAATCACTAATTCTCCTCAACCCTTTGCAATATGAAGTCGAACAAGTAGTTGTACAATGTTTAAACTGAATTCGATTCATAAGGCAAGTGGTTGAAATAATTGATTCTTTGAAACTTATATAAAACAATATTAGAATTGAAAATAATAAGTTATGAATAAAATTTAGAGAATAAATGTTGTTTGAAAATTGTCTAGAAAATTATTTATGTAATTCTTGACGTGATTCCTGAAACTCTTTAATGTTGAACAGATATAGCAGAAGTTCGAGTAGCAAAACAAGTGAGCCCGGAATGACTTTGTTTATCGTACTGACAAAAAGTTAGCGTCGAAGGACGCTAAGAAAAACGATAAATAAATTGAGACCCACCTCTCCTTGAGCACCCAAGGTTGGCCAATCGCCGATGTCCGAGAAGTCGCTCGCCTGTGAAATGTATCAACTAAATTTTAATTGCGTCCCATAAACTCGTTAATAATGTTGCCTCACGAAAAACTCATTCACCGTTGCATAAACTCGTCGATTGTCGCGCGAATCTTTATGCGTCCCGCACAGAATCGTAAAAATGTCGTGAAACTCGTGTTCTTCGTGTAAGATTTTTGTCTTCATATACAATAAAATTCTATCTTAGTACCTCGACTGTGTGACATTTAAAAATCGCATAAATATTCGCAGTAAAGTCGACAAGGAACAAACAATGAAAATGATTTCTCGGTGTGTGTTTAAACGCTTGTTTGAAGGGGCACGTGTTTGATTAAGCTTCGAGTACGTTGGAGATGAGTGGAACATGATTTCTCAGCGGTTTCCGGTGCAATCAGGAAGCGCCGCGTACCTTTTGGTTAAATTTTCTTCTGTCTTT
Source organism: Lasioglossum pauxillum (assembly GCA_933228785.1). Classification (NCBI taxonomy): domain Eukaryota; kingdom Metazoa; phylum Arthropoda; class Insecta; order Hymenoptera; family Halictidae; genus Lasioglossum; species Lasioglossum pauxillum. Next base: position 38,400,395 of record OW121705.1, on the reverse strand, counting down.
CGTGGCTGTGACTATTGTCGGCTGGCTTGCAGCGGTGATACCGTTCTCTGAAACAACAATTTATGATATTTCGTTAGTTGTACGCCCGTAGAATTTTATGAGAATATTCTTTGCCACAGAAATTTTTAGGTACATTTGTCAAATTGATTTTGTAAGAATTTTTCGTAAAATAAATATTCCATCTAATTTTGAAGGGGAAGACACATTTTCAACTATAAGTGTTTTGCATAGAATTGTTCTGCAGACATTATGAACATTGTATCGTGTTTAAACAATTTTTTTAAAGTGACTAGTGCGTGAAAAGATGTTGGAGAATTTCGAAGTATGGACGACACTTTATAAATATTGTTTAAATATGTTAAAATGTTTATAATGCTGTAAAAAAATTATGTTAATATTTGAGAGAATCTAAAGAGTCGATCCTAGTAAAAAATATTTTCGTAGCTAAACATTTACAGCGTTATTTAAAAATATCACAATAGTTGAGAGTTTATGGAATCGTTCTGCGTAGCAAACATTCGTCTAGTTTTACACAGTAAAAAAATTTGTGTCTTTTGCTTCGAATCAAAATTTTTAAGAAGAAATTATTTTTCGATCGTATATTTTTCAAATCAATTTTAGGGTTATGTTTGCGGCGCACAGGTTCGATCATATAATACACAAAGATAGCAATTTTGTAGACATTTATCAAACGTTCGATTCGGATTTGAATCAGTACGTTATAAGAGTTATAATCAGTACGTTATAATCAGTTATAATCAGTACGTTATAACTGATTCAAATCCGAATCGAACGTTTGATAAATGTCTACAAAATTGCTATCTTTGTGTATTGTATGATCGAACCTGTGCGCCGCAAACATAACCCTAAAATTGATTTGAAAAATATACGATCGAAAAATAACCTGTGCGCCGCAAACATAACCCTAAAATTGATTTGAAAAATTTTTAAGGAGTGAAATTTCCCAGAAAAATAACAATTATTCACATTCGTATTCAGACACACACATTCATCATTCTTGTAGAATATTTCGCAATAATACACGGTAATTTGTAAGAAAGATTACCGATTTGCTTAAATGTCACCAAATCAGCCGACTCGCGCAGAATCCTTGCGAAACAGCGAAGTAAATAATTGGTAACCCGATGTCACGCGATTCGCAGCATTCCAGCAATGGTTAGGAAAAGTGCGTGGCAAGATTTTTGTCGCGCTCGTATTACAGGCTCCACGAAAACACCGTTCGACGTTATCGGCGATTCCTTTATTTTCTATAAATAATCGATGCGGCTCGTGTCAGAAGCGAAACAGTTCTCTGCTGTAACCGCAGCTTGTTACGCAAGTGATACAGCCGTAGATTTGCTCGTTGACCCCTTTTCATTCGAGTCAATCTCTTTCGGTCGCCTCAAAAACACAAATCACCGCGAAAGCGAAAGTAATCCGCCACTCGTGTTACCGTCTTGATTATCGACGACCGGCGGCTGTAGAAAAATTCGCGCAACCGCCTTGATCATTCTGATCGATAGTGAGCGTCACGCCTTCACAATTCAAGCGCCGGATATTGTTTAAACTTGAAAACTTTCTTCAAAAACGAAGTCCGTGTCCGGAACTTCTTTCATAGTTTATGGTGGAAGGTCTGCTGTATGACATGGCGTGTTGAAATTTTTCGTGAGTTTCTTAGTTTCTTAAATAATTTGAGAAATGTTGGATAAAATCGGTGCTTTACGAAAATCATTTTCCGCAGCTTCTACAGTTTTAGCACAAAAAATGTTCGTAATGGCATGAAAAATGTGTTAATATTCAAAACATTGGCATACCTCTTGCAATTAAAGAACAAAAAATGTTTAAAGTTGAAGAATATCGTAAGTCGCCTGTTGATACTAAAAAATTATTTAAACCAGTTTAAAAGTCTGTAAACCTACAAAAAAAAATATCTCTGTATTTGAGACAGTCTATAGAATCATCCTGCCCAAGAAACACTTGCATAGGTTGTACGGTTGAATCACGAGAAATTCCAACACATAAACACCTGACTTTGAGAATCAGATCAGTGATTAAGTTGTACACGGTTCAATTAAAAGATGCTTTGTAGCAACAGTGTGTATTCATCGGGAACGGATAAAAGTGTTTAATATGCAAAAAGATTTCTCTTTCATTTTTAATCTGTTTAAATTTGTCGACGAAGAAACCATTCGCGTTCCTCGTAAAGTTCGCCAATAAAAGTGCGAATTTCCATACAGATCTTGCACGGTCTATGATTATCTCGAGCCAGCACTGACGAAAGCAACCTCAGTGGTGTATCTCCATACGCGTTTTGCACAACGGCAGGTGTTTTTCTTTTTCTTTTTTTTTTCAAACCGGCCAGTGCTAATTTAGCAATACTTTGCAACGCAGTGGCGATTCGTCGGGCGCTACACGTAACGTACGGAATAAAACATAATCGGCCGACAATAAAATATCAGTGACTTGCGCAATCCCTTCACTTCGAACAAATACTAATACAATTTTCACTTAGAGAAATTCCACGAACGCGGAGCGAATGTTGAGGAAACGTACCGCTGAATGTAATTGCTGTTTGATTTCGAACGATAACTGGCGATATGTGCCATTTACATTTAACTTCGGACTTTCAAACTTGTGTTATTCGGCTCATTGTCTATGCATTCCTTGGTTCGATATTCAATCGTTGCTAATTGTTAGCGGCAGGTCTTTACGTAAATGCCAATTTTGATAAAATATTTTAGTGGAATAATTCAGAAATTGATAGGAGCAAGATTAAAATGTTTTACATTGTGGTTGATGTGCGTGTTGGCTGATGGATTGTTGTTATTTAGTTATTAGTTTCCACGAAGCAAGATCTGCTCGTGATACCTCTGTGTAGGAGACTTCTATACGAGGAAAATGAGGCGAGATAAGCGTTAGGCTATCTGACGGTCACCTTGCGGGAAAAAAGATAAAAATGTTTCGCGGAAATAGTTGCCTTTTCCATGTGATAGTTATTTACGGGCTGTCTTCGGTAAAATAAAATAGATTGAATTCTTTTAAAATGGTGCATTCTATTAGTACGGTTCTTCTGAAATATTTTCTCGAAATATCTTCTGAAAAAATGTGTATCAGATCAAATTTCTGGTAAATACCGCAAACGGTGTTGTGCAGAAATAGTTTCGGAAAAATAGTTACCACGAGGTTCTAGTTTAAGATATTCAGTTCAATTTTTAACATAAATTTTAAAAAAAACCTAAATTTAGATATTTACAAAATTTTTGACCTTCCCTTATTTTTTAATAGTTAAAAGGTACACTCCCAAAAAAACGATTTTGTACACTGAGAAAAAAATCCTGTTGAAACAAAAAAAATATATGTTGATTCAATAAGATGTACTATTGAATAGTGCCAATATCATATGAACTTATTTATAGAACTTATTAGTTGATTATTTTAAAAATGTTCTAAGTCGATCATAAGAAGTAGAAGAGTTAGATGAAAATGTACTTCTTCTTTCAAACATTTTAATAAGTCGAAAATAAGATGATCTTCAATTCTTCTTCCAATGACTTCACAATTTTGTTTCTACATAGTAAATGCATAAAATCCACGGTCTACATTGAGAAAAAAATCCTGTTGAAACAAAAAAAATATATGTTGATTTAATAAGATGTACTATTGAATAGTGCCAATATCATATCAACTTATTTTAATATTTAATACTATTGAATTTCAATAGCAAAACTCATTTCCGCGAATCATATAAGCCAATAGCTTGACCATCAATGTTTTCAAAAAAATAAGATATGGCCTCAAATCAATTCCCAAATTTTTTTGACAACATATCTGATTGAAGGAAAAAAAGAAATATTACGAATAATAATATACGGTATTGAATCAAATAATATTTTCAATCATTTCATGATAGACAATTCAAATACATCACGATTTGCTTCTAAATTTCATACTGTTGAAAAGAATACATTGATATTCATCGAAGTAGAAAATTACAATAACACGCGTGTTATTGAAGAAACTACTTTTTTTCTCAGTGTAAGAAAATGGCTACCACGTCTCTCTGGTTTGAGCCATCCAGTTCAAATTTTTAACAAATACTACTTGAACATCGTACAATAAGATGTATATGTTAATTTTTAAAGGGGTATGGTTCAGTTTATGGAAAAATTGTTGAATTCCAGTTATTTTTCAAACGAAAGATATGTACTCCCTTAAACGCGTTCCAGGTGATCCAAAAACACCTCGGGCGTGTTATTTCATATACTCTGGCTCGAGTTTAGGCTATCTTCGAGCTATCTAACTCGGCTGGCAGCCTCTCTCGGCCACCTCGGTTGTCCAGTTGCCAAGTTAGTTTCGTGTGACGATTTCAACGCCGGAATAATAATGACACTCTAACCGAAACGTATTCGTTGTCAAGAACCGTCAGACGGTGAACGGCAAACAATTTCGTTACGTCGTAACACAGCCGTTCAATTTACAATGAGACTATTTAACTGTCGGATCATTTCACTGAAGAAACCAACCGCGTGGGAAAGAAATTGTTCTTCTTTCTCTGTGACGATTGCACTTTTAATTATTAGATCCAGTTCTGATGAGTCAACGTTCATCAAGATTCTGAACAACTGGAGTGATTTATTTCACTTTGGCGCCGGTCAAATAAACTGTTTTATATTTTTGTCAATTATTGAATGAAAATCCGGAGTGGTAATCATAGAAATTAGAATTATTTTTCCATGGAGAACAGAGTCTGAATAAATGAAATCCAGCTATTTTTGTAAGATTAATTTGTGACACGTGTCGGAGTCACGTTTGGTGTTCGGTAAGATCAGTAATGAACTATTTGAATGTTGAATGATGGTATAGCGACCTAAGTAAATAGTAATCAGAGGGAATCATGCATGTTTCAATAATTATTCAGCTATTCATTACTGTAAACGACAGTAGTCATTCTTTCCTACTTTGGATATGAAAGGAAAAATGTATTCTTCGAATACTCTAGCATTTCGAAATCGGTCGGTTTCCATGATTACACAGATGGTAATGTATATATCCAATTAGGCAGTTCTTTATCAACTTTTATAAATATTTTTCTTACTATATCTGGATCCATTAATCTTCTTATTGCACGCAGTTGAAATGATCAACTGATTTCGAATAAATTTTAAACCAATTTCAAATTGACTGGAAATTGATTTCGAATAAATGTTGAATCAATTTCAAATTGACGTGGAATTTGTTGAATAAATTTCAAATTGGCTTGGAATCGATTTCGAATAAATTCTGAACCAATTTCAAATTGACTGGAAATTGATTTCCAATAAATGTAGAATCAATTTCAAATTTACTTGGAATCGATTTCGAATAAATTCTAAATCGATTTCGGATAAATTTTGAACCGATTTCACAATTGACTGGAAATTGATTTCAAATAAATGTTGAATCAATTTCAAATTTACTTGGAATTTGTTGAATCATTTTCAAATTGACTTGAAATTGATTTCGAATAAATGTCAAATCAATTTCAAATTGACTTAGAATTTGTTGAATCATCTTCAAATTGACTTAAAATTGATTTCGAATAAATGACAAATCAATTTCAAATTTACTTGGAATCGATTTTGAATAAATTCTAATCGATTTCGAATAAATTTTGAACCAATTTCAAATTGACTGGAAATTGATTTCGAATAAATGTTGGATCAATTTCAAATTGACGTGGAATTTGTTGAATCAATTTCAAATTGGCTTGGAATCGATTTCGAATAAATTTTGAATCAATTTCAAATTGACTGGAAATTGATTTCGAATAAATTTTGAATCAATTTTAAATTGATTTCGAATAAATGTTGAATCAATTTCAAATTGACTTGGAATTTGTTGAATCATCTTCAAATTGATTTCGAATAAATGTCAAATCAATTTCAAATTAACTTGGAATCGATTTCGAATAAATTTTAAATCGATTTCGAATAAATTTTGAACCAATTTCAAATTGACTGGAAATTGATTTCGAATAAATGTTGAATCAATTTCAAATTGACGTGGAATTTGTTGAATCAATTTCAAATTGGCTTGGAATCGATTTCGAATAAATTTTGAATCAATTTCAAATTGACTGGAAATTGATTTCGAATAAATTTTGAATCAATTTTAAATTGATTTCGAATAAATGTTGAATCAATTTCAAATTGACTTGGAATTTGTTGAATCATCTTCAAATTGATTTCGAATAAATGTCAAATCAATTTCAAATTAACTTGGAATCGATTTCGAATAAATTTTAAATCGATTTCGAATAAATTTTGAACCAATTTCAAATTGACTGGAAATTGATTTCGAATAAATGTTGAATCAATTTCAAATTGACGTGGAATTTGTTGAATCAATTTCAAATTGGCTTGGAATCGATTTCGAATAAATTTTGAATCAATTTCAAATTGACTGGAAATTGATTTCAAATAAATTTTGAATCAATTTTAAATTGATTTCGAATAAATGTTGAATCAATTTCAAATTGACTTGGAATTTGTTGAATCATCTTCAAATTGATTTCGAATAAATGTCGAATCAATTTCAAATTATTGGAATTGATTTCGAATAAATTTTGAACCAATTTCAAATTGACTTGGATTCGATTTCGAATAAATGTTGAATCAATTTCAAATTGACTAGGAATTGATTTGGAGTAAATGTTGAACTTATTCATTAAATATTGAATTTAGGATAAGAATTGAAAAACACGAATTGTATACGACAGATAGTTTTAGGGAAAACTATTAGCCAAAAAATTGTCAAGATCCAGAATAATCAGCAGGAAAGAAGGATAAAGATCAAGATCGATAGACTCACGTTGAGCGGAGCGGGCTCTATTCCTGTTGATCTTCATGTCGCGACACACAGTGGTCGATGCACGATTCACGATCCACGATCCACGATCCTCGATCCTCGATTCCGTGATCGCACGCCGGTTTTACATAACGCTCACGTAAAAGCTTGACTCGGCTGAGCTAACACTTACCGGCGTTAGCGAGCAGAACAGAGGAAACATGACAGAGACAGTCTCGTCGAGTTGAAGAGACAGAGAGGGAGAGAGAGTACATGTTTCAATCCCGGCACTCGAACGCGATCGCTTTGTCTCGTTGTTGTTTCGGTTTCGGAACGGTGCGAGCAGTGCAACAGGTGTGCACGCCGGTGCAACGTGTTTTCTCCTTCGTCTGCACTTCTGGTTCGCGAATACAGTCGGAATTAAATAAAGCTGCACTTCAGGGCGGGTTTAAAGTGATTAACAGTCGATTTTCATTTAATTCAGTAGTGCCTCGACATGGATTTAGAATCGTTTCCGAAATAGTTTAAAAATAAGTTTTAATTGATTAAGAATCGCATGAACAAATTGAGTCAACTGCAGTTCCAAGCGAATTCAGTCGAAATTAAATAAAAGTTTGTAGTGATTTACTAGTCGATTTGGATTTGATTCAGAATGGATTTATTCTGTCTTTGAATTTATTTCGAAATATCTTCAACATAATTAACGCGTTGAATTCTTGCTCGATAACGATTCTCATAAACTTGATGTCACTCAACATTAATTTATTAATACTAAAGTCGACTAGACAGTAGTGCAAGGTGCAAGACTTATTATCAAGTAACTAGCAATCGTCATCGATAATGCTAATCGCTTCTATGAATACATTAGGAAAACCTTGCGCGAGTAAATTTCTGTACTTTTCTTCGATAACATTCGCAGGACATCGAATGCAATAAAAATCGAGTTTATAGAAACTTGGAATTGATTTAGAATCAACATCGCTTTGTCTCGATGTTTCGAAATGGTGCAACATGTGCAACAGGTGTGCGCCGCAGTGCAATGTATGTTTTCTCTTCTGCTGCAGTTCTGGTTCGCGGATGGAGGCGGAATTGGATAAAAGTTTGCTTTGAGACGGGTTTAATGCGATTTCGAGTCTATTTCGAATCGGCGCAATATCGGCGCAAAATTTCAAAGCAATTTTAAATCGATTTGACATTAATTTAGAAGCAATTTTGAATCAATTTAAAACTGACTCTGTATGAATGTCGAAACAAATTCGAATCTACTTGGAATCAATCCTGAATCAATGTTGATTTGACTGATTATGCATTTATGACAAAAATATACGTACAATTTAAAACAGTGGAGGTATTAAGAAGATGTAACGCCACCAGTGCATTAGTTTCACCTTAATAAGATAATTTAAAGAAGAACGAAATTGTAATTTGGCTCCTGTGCCTTGCAATCAATGCAAACATTTTTTATTTTGCATAAAGATCCGCAGTCTGGTAATCACCAACTTTGGGTTAATCATGAATCAATTTCTAATGCTTTGGAAGCAATCCTGAAGCAATTATTGATGCAATCAACTTCCATCCAATTCGAGTCAACCTCAAACGAGCATTTAAATCGTGTGTAAATCAAATTCGAATGTACGACGACGTGACTTCAAATAGACTTTGCACTATTTTCGAATAGATTCAGTCTCATATCGATTTAGAATTGAATTACCACGACATTGAATCAACGTTGGCCACATGACTCGATATCCAATTTACAGCGCAAACCAGCTGCGAGTCGACATCAACCGTAAATCATAACCGAATCAACTCTGAATCGATGTCGAGTGAGAATCAACTTCCAATCGACTTCAACTTCAGTGGAAATCACCTGGGTGTCAACTTCGGGAATGGTAGCGATCGGCGAGGGGGAATAACAGCCCCCGTTGTAACCCGTTCTCAAAAATAGTATCGTAGAAGCCTAGCCGGCGCGAACTGGTTCCCACTCGCGGTCGAAGATGAAAGACCAAAGACAACCCGATCCGCGACGATGTCCTTGCGGACTCGCTGGTGATCCTACGACGAAGAATCGAGCGAAACTCGTTGCCATATGTTGCCGGGCCGACTGCGTTCTACGTCGACGGTGACGGATAGCGATTCCCAACGACACTGTTTCCCTCGCAGAACTAATTTTACCGCTGGCAATCGCTCGAGCAAACCAGCTCGACACACAAAGCTGCATCAGCCGAGTCACTTGCAGCTACGAACGATTAGAAAATTATTTCAACTTAATTTTAAGTGATTATTGAAACGCAGATTCTTCGCACTTGATCGATCGGGAATGTTTTCCGGGTAACAGTGTTCGAGTGGCACTTGTGTGTTAAGGTTGTTTTAGGGGATTGGGAAAGAGTTCTATGTTTTTGTTGAGGTAGAAGTTGTAACGAGGGACCGGCACGGTTGCAGCTCGAAAGTCGGCGGTGCACTGAGCCGCCTGGCAAAATGCAGACTCGAAGAAGGCTCGCAGCGATCGACCACGACCATGGTAAATGCTCGCAGCTGCTCCTCAGGTGCAAGGGGGAACTACTGCGACGAGTTCAACATATCGATTTTTTTCTTTCTGTCTTTCTTGCTTTCTTTGTTACGTAATTTCAAACTGCGAAGTCTTAGAAACGGGCTGCTGGAATTGTTTGCCCTCTCGTTGCTGAGGAGTGAGGAGTTCGTTGCTGCGCGCTGGCAATCGGAATTTTCCGTTGGGTTTGACCGGGTCTATGGTTTGTCAATGTTTATGTCTCTTCTCTTCAGTTACGCGCAGCTCCGCAGTTAGATTTTGGAACAGTAAATTGAAGACGGAGCAGACGGAAGAATTTTAAGGATTGTGCAAATTTCGTGATGTTAAAAGGTCAAATTTTAACACATTGAGAAGTTATGAGCTCCGTTCAGTTTGTTTCACTGTTATCAATACACTTAGTGTCAATTTTCGAACGATTTAGAATTCACTTCGAATTGATGTAGAATCGACTCTAAATCGTATTCAGTCGATTTTTAATCCCTAGACTGCGGATCTTTATGCAAAATAAAAGTTTCATACCTGAATTGCACCAAACTGGAGTGAAATAGAAATTTATTTTCTTCCCTGTTATGTTTGGTAGGTTGAGAATATTACTATAGTATGTTTAAATTTTTCTAATATTTTTGCTATTTGATATTACACCTACTCAGTTTTGTCATAAATGCATAAAATCCGCAGTATATAAATGCATAAAATACACGACAATTTTGAACGAACTGCTTCAGAATAAACTTCGAATCGATTGTAGAGCCGACATAGAACTGGTCTGAGATTGACCTCGAATAGATTTAGAATCGTCTCTGAACGCACTTCATCTCAACTTCAAACGAACTTCAAATCAACTTTAAATATACATTTCAACTACATAAACGAAGGGACGTACAACGGTACAACATAATGCACGAACAACTTGGAAACAAGTCAATTCAATTACAAAAGTAGAGGTGCCAAGCTTCAAAATGAATCCAGATGTATCGGTCGCCCAATATTCACGTACAATTCAAATATCGCAAAGTTAAGAGCAAAACTGATCACACACACTTTAAATCAGAATAACTTTTTTATAAATGGACCAAACGACTTCAATTTCTCTGTAAGGCTAGAAGAATTAGTTTAGTAAATGACGCCTAAAAAATCTGGTAAAATAATGCATTTGGTCGGAATTGTGAAAAACAATAGTAAAAATTGATTTTTACGACTTTTTTTTAGCTGGGCCAATAACGAAAATTTAAAAAATGTGTTTGGTCAACTTGTATAAATTATATACGCTCCGAAAATGTCATTGAAATTAGTTAATTGGTTTACGAGTTATAAACGATCAAAAGTGGTAAAAATTGCAATTTTTCAAGATTCTCGGCCATTTTACCTTTGATCGTTTATAACTCGTAGACCAATTAACCAACTCCAATGAAATTTTCGGAGTGTATATAATTTATACATCTTTTAATACATCTTTTAAATTTTCGTTATTGTAAAAATCAAATTTTATGTACTATTGTTTTTTACAATTCCGACGAAATGCATTTTTTCCAAGATATTTTCTAGACGTTATTTACTAAACTAATTCCTCTAGCCTTACAGAGAAATTCTTTGACCCATTCATAAAAAAGTTATTCTGATTTAAAGTGTGAGTAGGTGTAATTTAAAATAGCAAAAATATTAGGAAAATTTGAACATACTATTATATTATTTTCAACCTACTAAACATAATAGGGAAGAAACTAAATTTCTATTTCACTCGAGTTTGTTGCAATTTAGGTAAGAAATTTTTATTTTGCATAAAGATCCGCAGTTTTGCTCCTAACCGTATGTACTACATTAATAAATATGATTCGACATTCCGCTTTTGACTCGTGGATAAAAGCAGGAAACTTCCACGCGTCCGAGTGCCAGTCGATTGATTTCCTTGAAATCTGATCGTTATTAAAAACAAGATTTCATTGTCCAAATTGAAGAAAATTTTTCGTGAAAAGATTATCGTGTTCTCCGGCTGCATATACTTTAAAGACACCCTGCGAGTATACCCGGTGCATCAAGCGTCTTTCAACTAATACTTTGATGTCCCAATTCTCGATAAATTCCGTCGAATATTTACTATACGGCTTGCATTGATCCACGTCGTCTCAAAGTCTACAATCGAATTAGTCTCGTTGCTAATTAAAATCTGTGGGTCACTTGAAACTCCTCCGCCATTCAACATGAATTTATTTTTCAAATTGCCAATCGTTAATTCTCCTTTAACAATTTTTAGAAAAATTCATAGATCACTGACAATTGTTCAATAAGATTATAAAGGTAAATTAATAATTAAAAACTCCTCTAGCACACTTTATTCGTAATTGTGTACATTAAAGAAATACAGTAAAGCCTTGTTCCTGTGGTTCTACTATTTGTGATCTCGCCGATCGGGTGGGGGTAGCTGATTCTACGTCATCGACTCGTAGATCCTGCAGTTATCGTTTTCTTAGACCAAGGTTTGGCTGTATAGTAAATTCGACTCAATCGGAGGGGAACATTTTAAACCTTCGAGAGTGTCGTCCGGGTCTATTTTGACCCAGAATGAACAAGTAACAAAATCGTCATCTAATTATACTTAATTTTCGCGTATTCAATTAAATTAGTATTGAAACGTCCTACCTTGGAATAGTACCTAACAAAAATGGTTAATGGTATGATGAATTTTTCTAAACAAATTCCTGACACAGCTTCATTGCTTCGATTGACACATACACACATACGTTGTGTATAATATAATGAAATTGAATGTTAATTAATAATTACCATATTGTAATATGGTAAGAGAGCAGAAAAATGAGGACTATATTGGCTATGTGTGATTTTGAATTTAGCGCCAAATTTCGATCTACGTTTTAACGATCGATATGAAGTTAGTGTCGTTTCTATGTGTCTTATTGATTCAAGTATACATCATTACCAAGTACATTGCCACAGCACCAACACGTGTTTCTCGAAAACTTTACAATATGAATTATTACTTTATTTTGCACTAAGCAAGTAAGTAGCTTTTTTCTCACATTAGTTTAAATCCACATAAACCGAAAAGTTTTCTTGCATCAATTATTATTTTACAGACGCAATTCTTTAAAGATTTCTTGAGAATGATCTAAATGAAGATCGAAACGTTGAAATAGGGAGTTTGTGAAAATTTGCAAATAGTGTTTATTCTTAATACTTGATCGAACCAGTGCGCCGAAATCATTAATAATATCGTTTTGAACAACAATATACGATCGAAAACATAAGGAAACAGTTAAAAATGGTTAAATTCTCTGCTGGGCAGCTACCTACTGTTTTTGTATTTTCTGTGTGGTCGAAAATTCGGAGAATTGTGCGTAGTAAAAGCAGAAAAATGGTGTTCCAGGTATCCGATACTGTCGTAAGCGAATTGTAGGTTCGCGTTTCAAGGTACGCAGAAGAAATCAATGTCTGCTGCGTGTACTAGGAGCTAATGGCAACCGATTTGTCCCGCAGCGTGTTATATCGATAACCAGCCGGTTACAATGGTAGGTCGTACTATTATACTACATATATTATACGTACGCAATACGCACACGTTTAATGGCTTCCGGTCAATTCAAGACGTAAATTCTGGAGCCGGTGCGCACACGAGCGGTACGATTCATGCCGCTTGTAAATTGTTGCTAATATCTACAGTAGACTCTGCTGTAGAATCGCTCCCGGGGCCTGTGGTGAGTCACCTAAGTGTACTACCTTAAATTACCTGCAAACTACTCGTTCCATGACAAAATCTACCGTGTTCAATTTGCATTTCAATTATATCTTTCAACGTCATCGGTCAGTATAACTTTTCCTTATTTTGTTCTTCTGTGAAATCACTTTGGGACTTTTAAATTTAATTTTTGTGATGTTTAATGATAGCTTGAAAATTATTTTAAATTTTTGACATATATATATATATATATATATATATATACATTATTACTAGTTACATATTATTATACAGTCTTACAGTATTGCTATTAGAGGTTCAATTATATTCTAATGACTATAAAGATATTATTAAATTTTTTTGTAAAAGTCGAGTTCAAAAAGATCAGGAATGCTATAACCCTAGTAGCACAAAAATATTGGATAAATATTTTTTAAGCCACACTTTTTAATATGAGAAAAATATTTCTTCCTATCTTATAAGTTAGGATAAAAAAGAATATTTGGTACTTAATGTAAAAATAAATATTGTATGTATATTTGAATATTAAAAACAGATTGAATCTCTTTTTGATATTATATGAATGTGTATACAATATCTTCTGCTGCTAGGGAAGTACATAAAATTCGATGCAGTAATAAATTCATTTTACTGAATAGACCACTTCGTTTCTGTGGTATTTTCAGGGTTTCCGGTGTCGCAGGCATGAATAAAATATCACAACTATGCAATCTGCGTGTGCGAGAAACCGGCCTACCTGTGAAGCAATAATTTCAACCTTCAAACTGCAATGTAAGATACTTCGAACCGAATGGTAACCCTTCGTTCATTTCCTCTAATTAATTACATGTAAAAAGTTCTTCTTTTTTAAAAATGCAATAGTTCCCAGCTATCAAGATACATCTAAAACAATTTCATTTCTTTTTTTTTGAGAAAAAAACAGATTTGCTATAGAAATTGAAAGGTAACATTATTTAACATGTTCGCTACCACCGTCACAAATGGGTGACATCCATAATCTGACAGTTCACTTAAAAACAGTCAAATTATCAATTTTATGCACTTCGTTGTTTAAAGTCATAGTAGAATGCATAATTTTCAGAGAATCTGTAACTTTCTTCTGCTAAACTGTTTTAATAATTCAAAATTGGGTACGTTGCATTTGATAAACCTTTCGAACGAGGAAGGTAAGCAACGAAACAAACTTTTGCAGTGTAAAGATTCATACTTTTACGATGTAATTATTCACACATTTACAGTGTCTTTATTTCTGGACTCCTCGAGATCATTTAATAAGAAGCGCCGTAATTAAAAAAAATTAAAAACCGACACCGTTTGACGTACATACGTAGTTTTACAGTTAGCAACGCAACACGCTCTAAAAAATAATGCAACTATGTAGTCATTGCGAAAGAGACGTGTGCGAGCTTATTAAGCAATGTTGAACGGTTTCCAGAACGTTGCACGAGTCTAGCGAATAATTTGCCAAAGTGCCGTTCACCGTGAAAAGTTCCCTGGAAAATCGAGATCCGTCCCCCGAAAGTTTTGTCAAAGGGGACAAAACGTCCCGAACGTAGAAACGGAACTCGGATAATTTCGAGCCGTGAATATTTTAAACGGTCATCAGTATTCTGGCGTCGCCGCTCCCACGTCTCCCGGTATATTTCAACAGGGGAAAAGAAAAGCTGGAAGGGAAGAAGAAAAAAAAGGGAATGATCTTGACACTTGGTTTCTGCCGTTCTCTGCGCGCAGCCGCTCGAAAATACTCGCGCCCGTTGAAAAGCGTTCGTTTGGCCTTTACGAATCTACTTTTATCGAGGGTAGAAGGCCTACGGCCTGGAACAGGTTTCCTCTCACCACTCTCACTTTCTGCGACACATTTCGATGTGTATCGACCGCTCGGATTGCCGGGCGATCGATATGGGCTCTCATGCGATTTTTGCGCGTTTTCATATGAAACTAATGAAAAAATTGAAAGTAGAAGGTAAAAGATAGAGTGCAAGGGTGAAGGAGTCCCTCTGATATGAATGCAACCTCCCTGTGAAATGTTTCAACTGAGTTCTAGCATTCTAGCTTGACCGGGGGGGTTGTTTTTGGTGAAAAAAGCATATTATTTGGTTTCGCTCCATTTTCTCTAGATAATTAAGTGCAAAAATTTTGAAAAAACTCTAATACATCACAGGTATCGATGCAGTCGAAAGTTGCAGTCGTACAAAAAAATGTTGTATGCAAAGTTCTAATATTTTTGTTATTTTACCTAGTTAATTGTATATAAAAATTTTGAAAAAAATACAACAGGTTACAGGTACGTGTGTGGATATTTAAGAATTATTTCAAATTTTCTGGTCGAAAATTGTGGTTGTAGAAAAAAATGTATGGCAAGTTCTACTCGAGAGAGTAGTTCTAGGGGAAGAAAATCGTATCGTTTATTTTTGTGTTATTTTAGCTAGTTAATTGTATATAAAAATTTTGAAAAAAATACAACAGGTTACAGCTACGTGTGTGAATATTTAAGAATTATTTCAAATTTTCTGGTCGAAAATTGTGGTCGTAGTAAAAAATGTATGGCAAGTTCTAATCGAGAGAGTAGTTCTAGGGGGATAAAATCGTATCGTTTATTTTTGTGTTATTTTAGCTTGTTAATTGTATATAAAAATTTTGAAAAAAATACAACAGGTTACAGGCACGTGTGTGGATATTTAAGAATTATTTCAAATTTTATGGTCGAAAATTGTGGTTGTAGAAAAAAATGTATGGCAAGTTCTAATCGAGAGAGTAGTTCTAGGCGGAAAAAATCGTATCGTTTATTTTTGTGTTATTTTAGCTAGTTAATTGTATATAAAAATTTTGAAAAAAATACAACAGGTTACAGCTACGTGTGTGAGTATTTAAGAATTATTTCAAATTTTCTGGTCGAAAATTGTGGTCGTAGTAAAAAATGTATGGCAAGTTCTAATCGAGAGAGTAGTTCTAGGGGGATAAAATCGTATCGTTTATTTTTGTGTTATTTTAGCTAGTTAATTGTATATAAAAATTTTGAAAAAAATACAACAGGATACAGGTACGTGTGTGGATATTTAAGAATTATTTCAAATTTTATGGTCGAAAATTGTGGTTGTAGAAAAACATGTATGGTAAGTTCTAATCGAGAGAGTAGTTCTAGGAGGAAAAATCGTATCGTTTATTCTTGTGTTATTTTAGCTAGTTTAATTGTATATAAAAATTTTGAAAAAATACAACAGGTTACAGCTACGTGTGTGAATATTTAAGAATTATTTCAAATTTTATGGTCGAAAATTGTGGTCGTAGAAAAAAATGTTGTATACCTAGACTCAGCTAGTTATTGAAATAAATTAGATTGTTCGTTTTGCACAATTCCATCTAGTTAGATGCATATAAAAATTTGGAAAAAATGTGTTATGTTGCAATCGTTATGATACATACCGGAGAATTTTTATAAATTTGGTTGGTCAACTATCTAATCATAATAAATCCATTACTAAAAACACAAAAAAGTAAAGATTTCTTGTAGAAGTTAATGGGTGTCATTGTTCATATTTCTACACTGGCTTTTTCAGTAAAATGCGCAATAGTTGGACAAATTAAAAGCATTTGTCTAACGCTTCGACGAGAACATTGTGAAATGATATTACAAAGATCAAAAGTTGCACGCGATCGGCAAATAAAGATTGCTCGTAGGCGTGTATCGATTTCCTGCAACGGCGTATATGCAGCCATTGCATACACGATCGTATTTGCCGTCCATCGATTAGATGCCGGAGGAATTCGAGAGTGAATGTCTGGATTACAGCCGAAGAACGTAATGCAGTTACGAGGCGCTGGTAATTGCATCACGTGCTTCGACCCACTGTCGACCGCTTAGGAATAGTGTCAATGTCGTTGCCCCCGACGTTTTTACATGTTTTCATACAGTAATTCGATCATTAATTAACATCTTACTCGCTGAGGAATTATTTCACAATTTTCCAAAAATCTTTGATTTACAACTAAGAATTTCAAAATAAATTTTTCAATGGCAGTAGCAATTTCATTAACAATCTTGTCAATATTGATTATTTACTGAGCCACAGGTTGTTAAAGTTGTCGAAATTTCGTGTCCCTAATTGAAAATTAGCACATGTTTAATGCGCCAGGAAAAATTGATCTTCCATATAACGATTCACGGGTATAGCACTTTGTTGAAGCGTTACGAACATTCTACGGAAACAATGTAAAGTACGTTTCACCTTTGCAACTTCCTTCGCAATAAATCACTGAGACGCCGATAGATTCATTTTTCAATTATTCATTCGCGTCAGCGGTGTTCATAATTCACCGGAAGACTCTCCTCGCAAGTCGATTGCCTAGTCCCCATTTTCTGAAGCAATGAATGCACATTGCGATCGAGCGTGTGCAGTTTATGCTAATCCACGGTTTCGAAGACTGTTCCATAAAAAAGCGGAATATATAATAAAGTTCTTTCGTATACTCGAAGATTCGTTTAGGTACAAGTGCATTAAAAATTCATTTTTGTCGACATGCATCCTTGAGTTCTGCAAATTTGCAACCTCCATAAATGCATAGAGATCTGTTTACGCTGCTCCAGTTGCACACCCATAGCTCGTTCTCCTCGAAGTTAATCTTTCATCTACATATTTGCTTTAATATCGCTAATAAATAGCTCCTCCCATATAAATCAATTTTGCATTGAACTTGATGTTTTTTGCTAATATTTCGAACCACATCTGCAGTAGATTTATTCGAGACAATTGCTTTTCGTTAAAATAAATGAGGATATTTATAGAAATTTTTAAGATTGAATTTTTCTGAAAAATAAGAGGATTTTTCCATAACTTGAATTGTTCGGATCAAATCAATGAAAGTCGGAGTTAGAATGAAATTGTGTATCACATTTATGTGACTCAAAATCAAAATGAATGTTTGGAAAGGGTTGAGTGATTAAATTTGAAGTGTCCTTTACGGTTGCTGATTGCACCCCGAGAGAAAGGATGAAATTCTGGGTTCATGGGGAACTGAGGGAAGCTATTGGACAAGCTAATGGGTTTAACGTTTGTCCTAGGCCTCTACTTAACTCCCCCCACTGCGTTGCTCGATACAAGGCGGCGCTTTGGAACTTGTTCAATGTCTCCCGTTACTAGGGCGAGCAACATTATCCTATACAGGCGATTGAACAAATATTCTGACGCTGGGAGTGGTTCCTCGGCGATAAACATTTCTACGAATTGACCAGTGTAGCCGGAGCTTATCTATTTGACCAAATTATCTCCACTAAACTTGATTATCTCGGTACACTAAATTGTAGACGAAAAATTTAGTCGCATTTTCTACAATTACAAAAACATACAAACCAATGTACCTAGTTGATCCTGCACTTCAAAGGATCATCAACTAACTCCTCAATCCCTGATAGAATTAATTTAAATAAATTTTAATTCTGGGTACATGTAGAAAATGCATGTAAAAATACGTTTTAAAGACTTCTTAAATACATGCCTGAACGAAAAGATTAAACATTCGTATTAGAGTGAACAATGACTAATTTCACTGGAATACGTAATATGAAAAAATTGTTGAACGAGTGCTTGAACAAAACACACAAATTAAAAAGGAACGATAGAGCGAAGATCATACATTAGATGATTTTCATGGATATGGCGGAAGACCACGGGGCCGAAGTTTATCAGCGATGATTGATAAAAGGGAACTTAGATACTCGGCGAACATGGCGGCGCGGTGGCCTAAGGCCTAAGTCATCGACCACGTGTTCGAAAGTTCGTTTTACAGTGAAAGAAGGGCTGACGCCCGAGAACGAGATCGTTCGAACCAACATTCGTTATGCAAATGAAGAAAGAGACCGTAGCTGACGTGTTAAGACCTTGATTGCCAACGCGGTTCTAGCCTGTGCCACGTGCACCAAAAACTTGTCGCCGATACCCAGAGATAACACGAATCGAATCAAGCCCACGAAATATCCCATTATTATCGTTGCTAACGATCGGATACCTGAACGACATCGGCCAACGTGGAATCGAGTTCCTCTCACTCAAGTAGGTACATACTCTGGTTTCGTCTTTCAATAACGCGAGAGACGAGACCTGTTCTTAACGAATCAATCTGACTCTGTAATTGCGCGAACGTATTTGCAAGTCGGAAAGAAATCGGTAAGTAAGAAATACTCCTCAGTGCAGAGCCCGTTTATTTCTGGTACATTATTTAATATTTTATGCATAATTGCTAGTCAATGTATGTATTATGAATTAATCCAGTTCATTGACGTATATTCCCGGTCAAGCTGGATAGACAGGTATTGAAACCTCATCGTTCAAGTTAGATTCCACTACTTCGAGTGTTCATTAAATTTATATTCGAATACTTGAGCACTCGATACTGTTCTGAGTACTCGAGTATTCGGATAATTATTCGATTCAGATACGTGAGAATTCTAGTATGTACTCATACAATTTAGGTCTGATTACTTCAATACTCGAGTACTTTCTTACTTGTGAAATTTCAATCTGAGTACTCGCCCTAGTAGCACAAAAATATTGGATAAATATTTTTTAAGCCACACGTATGAGAAAAATATTTCTTCCTAACTTATATAAAAAAGTATATTTGGTACTTAATATAAAATAAATATTCTATGTATATTTGAATATTAAAAACAGATTGAATCTCTTTTTGATATTATATGAATGTGTATACAATATCTTGTGCTGCTAGGGCGAATACTCACACATTTAATTTATAAGTACTTGAATTGAAAAAAAGTATTAAATTATACTACTTGAGTACTCAGGCTCGCGTTTGGATACTCGAGCACTTGGATACAAGTTCGAATACTCGAGTGCTTTAATCCACAGCCGCTAGAAACTATTTTTTACTTCCACGACACGTTTTTAATTATTTTAACGTGCGTCAGCTTTTTTATTGATCATTAGTCAACACATACCAGCTATGAAATTTATATGAACCATAGATCTATATTCTATTTTCAGGGTTCAGATATTTTTTGATTTTTTTGGTTTCAATCTACAGACGTTCTTTTTTGCAACATTATTACAAAATTATTACAATCCAGAATGAATGTAGCTTCATAAGTTTATAAGTTCTGTTCACGTTTCGATTATGTACACGATTAATCCTATTTGATTAATATTTGACCGCAAGACGTTTTTATTTTGCAGATTGTAAACATGTTTTGCAATGTGTCGGGAGATTCGTAGAGCTGGTTTGATATATTCATCAAACATATTTGTATTTGTACGTGTTTCTTTGTATTCCTAATTTCGAAATGTGTGTGTGGATATTTAAGAATTATTTCAAATTTTCTGGTCGAAAATTGTGATCGTAGAAAAACATGTATGGCAAGTTCTAATCGAGAGAGTAGTTCTAGGGTGAAAAATCGTATTGTTTATTTTTGTTTTATTTTAGCTAGTTAATTGTATATAAAAATTTTGAAAAAAATACAACAGGTTACAGGTACGTGTGTGGATATTTAAGAATTATTTCAAATTTTCTGGTCGAAAATTGTGATCGTAGAAAAACATGTATGGCAAGTTCTAATCGAGAGAGTAGTTCTAGGGTGAAAAATCGTATTGTTTATTTTTGTTTTATTTTAGCTAGTTAATTGTATATAAAAATTTTGAAAAAAATACAACAGGTTACAGCTACGCGTGTGAATATTTAAGAATTATTTCAAATTTTCTGGACGAAAATTGTGGTTGTAGAAAAACATGTATGGCAAGTTCTAATTGAGAGAGTAGTTCTAGGGTGAAAAATCGTATTGTTTATTTTTGTTTTATTTTAGCTAGTTAATTGTATATAAAAATTTTGAAAAAAATACAACAGGTTACAGGTACGTGTGTGGATATTTAAGAATTATTTCAAATTTTCTGGTCGAAAATTGTGGTCGTAGAAAAAAATGTATACCTAATTTCGAAATGTGTACCTCACCTAATACAACATCTCCCATACCGTTCGTAGACGGAAACATTCGGACTAAATGCGCCTTTTTAGAAATTTAGAAACTGTTCGTAATCTGTAAAAAGAAATGCGTTTCGTAAATGCAATTTCTCACCAGAAATATACGGTACAGTGTTTTGGCTAGCGTTTCGCAAACATTATCAGTGATAGTAATCGTGCACAATTTCCTACATATTACATACTTTCATTATTATTTATAAAGTCTGTGTGTGTGTGAGTGTGTGAATACTGTTTCTCAATTACTAAATTCAACTTACAAATGATTCAATTTTCAGAAAGTAAATATAATAAATTTTTAATCGTACATAAAATATACTGTACATAAAAATGAATGAATAATAAATAATAAAATGTAACAAAAATAATTTTCTACTCCTCTTGCTATTTTGAATAATTTAATAAAACATGTTTGTGTATTAATAAACGAGAAAGATTTCAATAGCAACAGCAACAGTTTTACTGCCCATCCACAGCAAAGACTTAATGTCATTCTACATTGTAACATTGTGTAACACGTTTCGAGTAAGTTTCCACTAGCCCCCCAAATATTAAGTTCATATCAGCAGTACCTTCAAACATGGTAATACCATATTCTTGAAGTTGATAAGAGCGTACATCATCAGCATCTTTCATCATGCGTACAAAGTACAAGGCCAATTCGATACAAAAAAAAACCATAGAATAGAACTTGTAAATCTATTGACCCACGATTTATTTCTATATTCATCTATAAATGTTTAAAAACGTGTGTACCTATCGCACAAACCATCAGATCAACCAACAATCTTTACCGTCCCAATAAATTTTATTTTCAACAGGTTTAAGAACCAATAACTCGACGTACATAAAATTTTATTTCACGGTATAAACTTTTATCTGTCCTTAAAAAAAAAGAATAAAAAAAAACCGTAAATGTACCACTAAAAATTCTGAACATTGCAAAGCATAAAATATATTTTTAGGAAAGAAAAACTTGATATTCGAAGCGACGAGAACATTTTCAACACATGAATCTTAAAAACAATGTACATAATAAATAAACACTCACCAACAACTCCCTGCTGTTGTTGCGGCTGCAGCACCCTCTTCTCGACCTTCTCGACCGGCTTCTCCACAATCGTCGAACTCACAGCAGCTACAGGCGCAACGGAACTGATTGTAAGACTGGGCTCCTGCGTGGAGGATTTGCTCTTGGTCCAGGGATTAACGGTTGGCAGAGGTGCCTCGACATACTTGACCGGCGGTTGACCGAGTGTCTCAAAATCGACCTCGGAATCATCTCTCTCTTTCTGACCGTCCTTACTTCCTGCAACAGAATCAGCACCTGTCCTCTCTCCTCTCTCCGTTCTCTCTCTCAACTCTTTGTGAGCCCGCTCGTTGCTTCCGTTATGCCCTCTGAGCGGGTGCCTGTGATCTCTGTGTCTGTGTTGATCCCTGTGCTCCCTTAGCTGTTCTCTCAGCTTCTCCTTCCTCCTCGCGCTCTTCGGGGCAACGGTTTGAAATTCTCCGTCACTGCCGATGTCTGTTCCGTTCACCTGTTCGGTCTCTGCGGCATTATTAGCGACATTATGAGCGACACTTTGAACGACATTCTGAGCGACGTTTTCCTGACGTGGTTCGACGAAAGAAGCTTCCCTCTCGGGCAATTGTTTGCCAGCGGGGAATTCGTAAGGCCTGTCGAGTTTTCCCTGCGGTGGGAACCTCCTACCGTTCCTCTGGTAGGTCTTGGCCCTGACGTTGAGGTTTTGCGAGACCATGTGGTCCTTGATGGGCATGGACTGTGCGACCTGACCTATGTTCTCCTTGTTGTTGTCCTTGGTGTTCGGTGGCCGGTTCTCGGTGTCGGCTCTCGGGTTGACGATACTTGCGTAAGACACCTTGGGGCCCTCCTCCCTCTTGGCACTGGCCTGGCCGCCGCTGGCCAGCTTGGCCGCCATCTTGAACGGCACGCGGCTCGACACGAACGCACGAGGTCCCGGAACACGAGGGGTCCGAAAGTCTGTTTTCACAGGAGGACGAGGACTCTCAGGCGGTCGAGGGGTCCCGGGACGCGTTTAGCACCCCGCAGCACATCAATCCTGCCGGGCAACCTCGTCGCAGGGTCGTGAGTATCGATAGTTCGCGATGGGCTCCGCGTAGTAGAGTCGACTCGGCTCTACACCACCGACCTGGGCGCATCCTCAGCGACGTCGACCGGACGCATGTTTCTCGTCACGAGAACTGGTGCGGTATTTTCCCCCGTCTACGAGCACGTGTCGAGAAGTATCGTTCTCACTCGATCGGCTAACGTGTCTTAGCCCGAGAGAGAGAGAACGCCCACAAGGATCGGCTCTTTCCAGAAGGCGCGGCGTGCACGCACGCGGTCGGTCGGTCGCTCGTTCGCGGACGATCCTCTGAATGTCCTTTCTCACCGCACGTGTTCGATCTCGAACGAGAATTCGACGACAATTCGAGATCGATCCGCGGTTTCCGTTAGGCTGTGGAATAGGTCCGAGACAAGTCGGGACGACACGAGGCGCGGACGAGGCTGCGTGTGGTTAAGAACACGCTGACTCGGCGATTTCACGAGCCGAGGCGAAACGTAACCGGCACGGGATTATCGAACGTGTACCTTTTCGACGGAGATTTCTGGCCGTTGTTCGAACGCACTGTGCCCTCCCGGATGATGATACCGTGGCGTTAGAGAGCTGCAAGACAACCAGAGCACACCTCTCGTTGTCCGATGTAATTTATCTTCGGGTTGGATCTTCTTTGTAATTACTCGGGTTTTTCGGTGTGGATTCACCTCGTGTACGGCTTGAATGGCTTTGTCACAACTGCGGCAAGTTCGGAGGCACAGTTTTCGATGTCGCGTTACCACGGATTACGTAAACACGGCATTTTCGGCGATCTTTTTCCACGG
Source organism: Lasioglossum pauxillum (assembly GCA_933228785.1). Classification (NCBI taxonomy): domain Eukaryota; kingdom Metazoa; phylum Arthropoda; class Insecta; order Hymenoptera; family Halictidae; genus Lasioglossum; species Lasioglossum pauxillum. The sequence goes on along the minus strand of OW121705.1, from coordinate 38,376,422 downwards.
AAAAGCGGTCCGCAAAACACATGTGGCCAACGCTGGCTCCTGGCCTTTACGCGAGCGGCTACGAAGCTTCCGGTTTGATCGATTCGGCCCGACCACCGGTAGGCGGCGGCACCGTGCTTCCTATTTATCAGCGCACCGACAGAGGGCGAGTCGGAAACTGCGATCTCGTGTTTCTCGCAACTGCTTCGCGCGTTTCGATAACCGATAGGCTGCTTCTAGGATGTCGAACGCGCACTCTACAATCCCGCAAATCGCTTTTCTCTAACGTCCTTAGTTCCAGACAAATTCAGTTTTCTATGAATGCTACATGAACGAATCTTAGATAGAATGATCTTGTAGACTATCCTCAATACAATGGTATTTGTTCTTATAACATTATTAACATTTAAACATGTCTAAATAATGTTTAATGCGCCATATATTAAAACTTTGTATTTTTGCTTCTGTTTTATTCATTACTTGAAGTTTCTTCAATTCAATTTTCACAGGAAGTGTGGGAAATTGAATGCTGTAATTTATTTTAGAAATAATGCAGTATATTATTTTGTCCACATTATGTCGTATTAAATGAGTTGAATGTATTGCTTGTTTGTTTCGAACAGTCAATTGTACGTTGAAACTATACACGCAGTAACGCTTGATTCGTAAACAAATAGTTTTTAGTTGATGCAATTCAAATCAACCGCCACGCAATTCGAATTCATTTATTCGAGTATTGCTACAACTTCTGTCCACTTTATAAAGATTGAAAGGAAGAACAATAAACCAAATAATTACCGTGTGATTTTTTTATTGCACATTTTTTTACAGAATATATTACAATTTATTTGCACTTGTGGAGTATTCGTTATACATAGTTTTTCTTTCTTTCTCCTCGTGATTAACATTAATATACATATCAACAGTACGAAGAAATGTATTTAGTCAGATTTCCAACGATACCGTTTTATTGTCTCGCGAGATTGTCCAAATGTGTAAATGGCAATAGAAATTGTATACCTATTAAAAAAGAGTGATGTGTTGAAACTCTTGTGATATCACAAACGTATACATATATTAAAAATATGACTTAGAAATGTTCCTATACACGATTTCTCGTCTAATAAAATTCTTTTATAAAATTCCACATGCATCAACTGAATTGTTCAGGATATTTCTTGAGAGATCGTTCAAATGCTTCGACTATGGTAGATCTGAAAATAATCAATATTTTATGCATTCGTGACAAGAGAAACGTTGTTTGTCAGGACAATACGCAGAATACATAATTAGTTGGAATTAATCGACGCACCTGAACACTTTCTGGTGTAACAGATACGCAGTTACATGTCCTGCATCGATGTAACGAATCTCAGCGCCGGGCCATATTTTCTCTAAGCTCATACATCCGTCCCGAGGCACATATGCGTCGTCCCTCGCGCAGACGGCAATGATCAGTTCGGTATCAACAGGTACTTCGAAATTTTTCAGATGCGTACACTCGTCCATAATCCCGCACATGAATTGCAAGGCTTCCCGTTCCCGCCACTTATAGTCCGAAAATAGTGGGTGCCTTGACACTGGTAATAAACAAACGCCTATTGCCAAAATAACACTCGAAATAGTCATGCACGTTGTATACCATGCTTATAACTTACTTGCATTACAGACAAGGGGACTAGGCAGTTTATAACAGACAAGAGGAATTAAATTCAACGCGGTGCTTTCGTAACGCAAAAGAATTTCTGCTTACGCTACGCCGGTCCCTTGGAGCCGGCCGTAGACTTTTCGTCTACGACGTCTACGCCGCACCGGTATCTACAGACCGTTTTTGTTTATGCTACACCGTTGCACCGGCTTTTGTTTACACGCGTGTCTCCCGATTTGGCGGGAGAGTGCAGCGTAAACAGAAAGACAAGCAATATAGGCTTGGCGTTCAATATGTTAAATAAGCACGCGGTTAAACGGAAATGTATTTTAGTCAATTTAGAACGCAAGCGATAGGGACATGTAAATTAGTAGAGATTAATGTTGCGACAATACTAGAGTTTCTAGGAATCGGTAGGAATACTTGCCTTTGAGCGCATTTGAGTCTTTAGACTTAAATCTGTCAGAGAGCAGACTCAAAGGGAATATTTTAGCCGCCGCTTTCTCATCCACGACTTGCTCCTTTATGTTACCATTTTTCATTTCAGAATCACAACCATTTAATTTGCTTTCCGTTACAGATGCGTTACTGTTGGACGAGGCTGAATTTCGATTAGCATCCCCAGACCCCCCCTTCAACTGTTTAACCCTTCTCATACTTGCCGGATAGTGTTGAGCAAAATGTTGACCAGCTAGGAACGCATCCTATAAAATTAGTTCAGTGTTATCACAGAAATCTGTTATGGAATCCTGACCTTAACGATTCTAGTACTATTTGCGACGATTTTATAACATTAAAACCGGCTTTCGACATTTGTATCGGCAAAAACTAATGTCAAATTTAAATTTTTATGTAGTGTTAACATGGAGAAATGTTTAAGAAATTTCATTTACCTCTTCACCTACGATTCTCACCATTTTTGCGAGATCGTTCTGATACAATTCATTCGCGAAGTATTGGTTTTCTAAGAGCGTCCAATTAATGGACGCACTCATCACTCCTTGAGTGAACACCGGCGACGCGGTTGACCAAGAAAGACAAGGAACTAGTGGTATAGGCTTCGGCCAATTGGTCGCAGCCAAAGAAGCCATCTGCAAAAATACAACAAATAAAAATATAACAATTTTATAAAAATTACACCAAACCGGGCGAGAGAAAAATACAAACATGGCCGCCCATTGATAACCCTGTTAACCCCAAGGGTCCGAAACCCTGTTTCTCACACCAATTTAACAAAACAAGCGACTCCATTATCAGGCATCCTCCCATGATGAAGATATCGCATACATTATGTAAACTAGACCGTCTAAAACCAGAAAAATGCGATGTTAATATAGTTACAAACAAATTGGCGAATTTTTTATGTTTTTCCTATTACAAACCTTCGGAGTACATGTTCTTACATTTGATTCTGTGGCTTTCGCAATCCATAAAATGGATTTTCCAATAACAACGAAGCGATACCCGATTCTTTGAGGAGTGGTTTAGCAATCAAGTTTCTTCTCCTCCAAAAATACTAAAAAGCATTTAACTAATTAACGAATTTATGCAGAGGTTTCAATTATTTATTATCGTATGAAAAACCTTCTCTGAACGAAGTTGTATTTTAAAGGGCTTGTGTAGTAATGAGAAAAATTCTTTTCAAGTACATTCCCTTTACGAAACTTAAGGTCATTGTTAGCAAATTGTTAACAAATTCTAAATGATATAATTTGACAATAAATAATTTTGACATAATTAGTTTTATTAATTGATATCTTCAGGTGTTCATGTCTCGAGATTAAACGATCAGAATGTTATTATCAGGTTGTTGTTGTTGTTGCATTTGTTATTAATGTTGTTCAAGGACATCGAAAAATATATAAGAATGTAAACAATACAAGAAAAGAAAATTTAATATGTTATCTTTCAGACACGAGTATCTCGAGATTAAATAATCGGATCGGTATCGTTATTATTTTCTTGAGATTGACCTTTTTATGCTGTACAAGAGCATTGTAAAATTATGAGAGATCACATAGAAAAATAATGGAATCTCATAACAAAAATTAGCCATAAAGAAATTCTTGCCATCATTACACCTGCCCAATAAATAGTATAGCTTTGATCACATATGTTTTGTCGTTCAATAGTAAATAAGACAGATATCTAAGTGAATCTAGAGATCGAAGAAATGCTTACATGGTCTCCTGTACCAGCGAGGTGTAAACAAACAGGTTTTGATTTGTGGGAGTGCCATCTGCGAGGCAGAACCAATTGGAAATGTGCAGTTATTGTTTCGGTTGGCATTATACCAGGGAGGTGTTTGTCAAAGGGACTTTGAAAACAACCTTCTATTACATGACAGTCGGACCATTCTTCATCCTATATACAACCAAAAAACAACTATTAATAAACACTGATTCTTTACCTCGGCAAGTAATATCAAAAATAGTTCCATATTCTAATAATAGTCACCTTAGTAATATTGATTGGGTAATCACGGGGTATAAGGTTGTAACATGCTTCCCTGTTCGCAATGACTTTCCTGAATTCAAAAATCCTGAAACAAAACGAGCTTATTAATTCAATTGACATTCGTAAACAAATTCTTGTAAACCAGTCAAAGAATAAAACGCTTTAAAGATCTATAAATAAAACTGAAACATCGTAATTTGGGATTATTTATTTATCGATGAATCAACAAAATCAAACGCATTAGGAAATTAAAAATAAAATCAAAATACCGTCACTTCGGCATTCGCGTCATAATCGTTTCTAATCTTGAAATTTTTGTTTTGTTAGAAGTTGCTTTTAGTAGACTGGAAAACATCTTAAATAGTTTACGAATTTTTCCAAGTACGTCATTCCGAGCAAACAACAAAACTGCAAAGTTTCAATTTTAAATAGAGTTCATAGAAAATCGTGTTAGTGTATTTAGTCCCCACACACGCAGGGTACACGTCACATCACGCCACAGTAAATAGAATAATCTCGAATCTCGATCCATATTTCGAGTTCCCATCGCAAGAAGGTTAGGTGATCGTTACCTTTTCAAATTCTGGGGGCTGCCCCAGCCCTTGGTAAAGAATTTCGTGAGTAGGATGCTCCTGTAAACCGCGTCCAAACGGCTGGGCGGCATTATGTAAATGATAAATCGTGTCCTAATCTGGTTCTCAGTATCATGCGATTCGGGTACAAGCGATATTTCCACGACCCTCGGGACTATCAATCGCTTTTTCGTCGTTCCAGAGGATTATTATCGTATTGCTCGTGTGAACTCTCATGTCGTGGTCTTTTAAAACGGTGAGGATAATGTGAACATGGCTCGGGAAGCGGTTCGGTGATCCACGACGCTGTAGACGATTATCAAATATTGCGCGATCAGGCGATCAACACGGTCAAATCTGGTGACGTTCTGCGAGTATATCGCACATGTATGTCCGTCCCTCGCATCTTCGTTACCGTGCGAATACAATTGCGATTTTGATCGGCGGGCTTATTTAAATACTAACGGCTGGGCGAGGGGATGTTACGAGCCGGAAGTAGTCGCCGCGTATTTTCAAAATTAATTTTTGTTCCCATAGAACATCATGGACCACGAATTTTGTTAGACCTTCGCTGTTTCGTTTCGAAATTTTCGACGATCGCAGCGACCTCGATACTTCTACTGCGATTCGTCGCTAGAGGGCCGAAGAAATATATCTTTTTCGGAACGCTTGAAATACGTTCGGGAAATCTCGTCGATTTTCCCGTCTGCCTTCACAGTATTGATTCACTGATATTGGTCGTAGAGATAACGACTCGTTCCATCGCTAAATACTTACCTGCGAATTTCGTAACGAAGTAGACCTGCAGAAAAAGGAAACATGTTTGCGATCCAGAATGTAGCCAGGAGAGCTCCACAATTGTCGAAGCTCGTTGTAAATCAACACAGGACAATTTCTTCGCTGCCACCCAGAGAAAAAGTATCTCTTGTCGTAAGTATTGTCTTTCGTATTGTTAATTATGTAATAAGGTTGCGGGGCATTCAAACCAAAATTCGTGAATGCCTAATAGAGGTAACAAGTTTTACACTTTGACTGGTAAAAATGATAACTGTTACAATTGTAAATGTCACTCGAAACATCAAAGTTCTTACAATATCGATGTAATATTACAAGTAATAAAATATAGGTTATGTTCTTTTGTGCCTTATATTTTATATTATTAGATATAACATTTTCTTTACATATACAAGAAAGTTTGAACATTGTGTAGCATCCCCTTTACACGAAATAAATACTTACACTGCTGTGCAAAAGAAAGAAGCACCCGGCCATATTTAATAGAAAAGCGTAAAAAATCAAATAATAACACAGTAAGTTTTGAAAAAGGATTCCACTGTTTAATTGAATAGTTCTGAGAATATGTGTTATTGCGGATTATTTAATACTTTAAATGCAATAAATCAATCATTGTACAATACAACTTCTACATAAAAATATTATCATTATATCTTATAATTATACTGGGTGCTTCTTTAAATAAGTATATAAAATTGTTTTCAATCCGTATACCATCTACTACACGTGTTAATAAAAATGTCAACTATTTGTCAAGAAACAAGAATAATATGTATACACATATGTTTTGAAGGAAGTAATAAGTTTTTAATGCTTATATTCTTATTGCAGGAGCTACTAGCTCATGGATCGTTGTTATGGTTGGGAATTATGGCAGTACCAATGTACATTGGATGCAATATACTGAAGTACAATGGACTGAGATAAAACTGAAGTAACTAAAATTGCTTAGCCTTAGTTGTGTATGTACATATATAGTTCAAATACAAACAGAACTTTGAAATGTAAGCTCTTGAATTTGGAAAGTACATGATTAAACCAAATTAATATGAATTTTCTTTTCTAAAACCTGCGAATGTTAGTTCCATCCACGATAATTATGTTTTGGGATCAGCGTTTTGCCTTGCAATAAAGGATTATTAGAAAGGATTCGATTTTATTTTTATACAATGCATATTGCGTAAGTTTATTACATAAATGACTGCAGTCTTACATTTACGATTGTACAAAAATAGAGTACCATGAAAACGTAGAGCTGGTTATTGTAAAAAATAGGTACACCTAAAACTGTGATAATACAATGCAGAGAATGTACAGTTTAATTAGACAAAGCTTTGTTACTCCATTCTTTCCGTAGCAAACGATAGTTTTCCAGCGGAATTCTGTTACTTGGCACATGGATCGTTTCTATTCTACAACTGTCATCGAAAACAGTAATGAATCTGCGATGCCAGATACAAAAGTTCGCTTTTACATATACTTTTTCGATTGAAGAACACATCGAGTATATTCTATAGTATATACATACAAACGTTCGCACACCGTGCAGATTTTCATTTCCGTACTCGCACCGTTAGAACCACTATGTCTGCAAAACTATAAATAATGTTATTGGTTTACGTTCGAAGCAATCGAATGCCTGAATTAACTTTCTGTTAAAATATAATCTCATAATAACGTTCGCATTGGAATGTCTGAACGAACTTGTGCTTCTCGTACGCTGCCCTGACCGTGATTGAAAGTCATTGTTCGAGAAAAGGTGTATGGAAGGAATGTAGGAAATTTATTATACATCCACAGAGCTCTTAGAGTATGGGTAGTATTTTTGACAAATACTCCTGGTGCAGCAAGTCTGTCGATAAAGGACATCAAGTACAAGCGCACACAACTGGGACGGATTTTGTTTCACGGAAAAGCGTGATTCGAATGATACCCGCATTTCGACGGCTTCCGCTGGTCCAGGTGACCTAATCGTAGATCAGCCAACCGTCGAAGATGTGTCTTTTGTTTTGACGGTTGTGTCTACGTTTCTTGAAACACGTGGCGCAACATTTATCCTGGACGATCGATGACACGTCGCACATGCGTTTGTACGTCGAGCAGACCGAGGCTGGGACGATAGTGTCCTTGCACTCTGCAAAAGAAACAATTATTAGTCTGCAAACTCATTAATAGCGGATCTTTCAATTAATTCCATTAATTGAATAACTGCTGGTAGATAATCTGTTGATATTTTCAGAAGTATTCTGCGCCAATTAAAAAGAATCTATAATAGAATTCAAAAGTACCGCGCCATGCTTTGCGAATAAAGTAGATTTCTACAGACAGTCGCTATATCACGGACGAGGTACTATTAAAGACTGCCAGCCTTATGGAAGATCGTGTCACTCGAATATTTCGGTGTTCTCTTACGCCCTCTAGGATATATTCTGACTGGAGTGAGAAACAGAAGGCCATCGACATGATCTCGTCGGTGCAGAAGGCTACTGAGGAGATTCTCGTCGGTGAGAAGGCAAATCGTCACAGAACCATATTGATCATCATGAATTGTTACATTCTGTATCGAGCAGATATTTCAAACGATGTTGGTTTCAATATTAAAAGCAAAACTCAAGGACAAAAAATTTCTAGAAATATATTATTGAACAATTATTGAAGCATAATTTTAGGAAAATCAACAATTCCTATTTCAAATTTTATATGAGACAGTACCTCAATTCGTAATTTCAAAATATTTCATAAACGAGAATTGTTACCTTACACTGTTTTAAACATAAATGTTCCAAGAATTGATCTGTGAGAACAGAAATATGTTGAAAAGACTTTACCGTAAAAAATTAGATGGCAAGTTGTTCAAGGGAGTGCTTGTCCACATCGTTGGCAAAAGGAATTATTATAAACATTAATTAGCTAGAATTAATAAATGTATCATAGTATTATGTTGAATAAATTAATGCGTGCGGATGTTCATGGTTTAAAAGTTATTCTGTATCTCGAGTTTTATTGTCTATTTTTACGAAAAAATTAGATGCCAAGGCAGTCAAGGGAGTGCTCGTTAACATCATTAGCAAAAGGAATTATTTTAAACATTCATTAGCTAGAATTAATAAATTTATCTGTGAATTATATTGAATAAATTAATGCGTGCGAATGTTCATGGTTTAAAAGTTATTCCGTATTTCGAATACTATTAGCCAGTTTTACTAAAAAATTAGGTGGTCAGATAGCCAAGGGATTGCTTGTGGACATCGCTGTAAAATAGAATTGTTATAAACATTAACCAGCTGGAAATAATAAATTTATCAATAATTGTAACGGCGATCGACATCGATCGATATTCGGTGGGGTGGGGAGCGTCACGCACCTCTGCGCTTGTGCCGCTCGAGCTCGGCGAGAGCCCACCGTCAGTCAGTCAGTCGGGCCGGGGGGAGCGGCGTGAGCGGACGGGCTGCGGGACCGGGAGGATGCAGGAGGACCAGGGACTTACCAGAGGTGGACCAGAGGTGGACAAGCGGTCATCCACAGCTACCGTGGCCTACCTTCAACTCTTCATTCAACGATCAACGGTAAGTTTGGTTACTAATATTTTTCAAAGCTTCCTTTGTCTACCCTTGGCCCAATTTCAACAAATCTGTCCTTCAACTGTTAATTCAACGAATACCATCAATTATTATCTCTAATATACTAATTGAAATTTTCATCGAGACTTTCGATAATGAGTCTTCTTCAAATTTATATTTCTTTATTAAAATTGTATTCCTCCGATCGGAGGTCCCCCAGGGGCTCACTCACGGATGGGGCCGTGAGTGAGTACGGGGTTTAGCGTCCCCGGGGCTACCCGAATCGCCTATAGGCTACATTCGTGTAAGCAGTCACCCTAACTCTCGTGAGTTGATCGTATTCGCACTCGTGTGCGGTGCTATAATTGCTCTCGTGGTGCTATAATTGCTGCTTCGCTGGTTGTTCTCGCACTCGTGTGCGGGGTTACAATAGCTCGCTTGAGCTGCTTCTCTCTGGTTGTAGTCGCACTCATGTGCAGGATTATAATTGTTCTCTTGAGCTGGTTCTCTCTGGTTGTATTCGCACTCATGTGCAGGATTATAATTGTCCTCGTGAGTTACTTCGGTGGTTGCTTTCGCACTTCTGTGCGGGGTTACAATTGATCTTGTGAGTTGCTTCGCTGGTTGTATTCGCACTCATGTGCATGGTTAGGTTTCCGCTTACGTGCGGGTTTATATTTGCTCTCGTGAGTTGGTTACATTCGCACTCGTGTACGTGATTTAATTCTGTATTCAACAGCATTGTTTCTAAATACGATTAGCCTGTTTCAGCTAGATTACAATAGCCGGCTGCTAACGAAGACGACACACCGAATGAAGAGGACACACCAACGAAGAGGAAGAAGACTACAGTGTATTTTTAAGTTAGTTATATTTGGTCTATATATTAAGATTGTATACTATCGTTGTAAATATGTCGAGTAATTATTGCCGTAACTTTACTTTGCTCGTTTCCTTGATTCTAACACAGCCCTCTGCTGTGTCGGACCTTGCTTGTATGTACCAGACCGGTTGGAGCCGGTATTCGGCGTCGATACATTGAGAGACGTGGCTCATTGAGACCTGTTCACTCGTGTAGCCATGCTACAGTGTCCTCTCTATTCGTCATCCTACCCGCGTTCACCACAACTTGTGTTGCTTGGTGACAGGTAGTTGGTAGAGAAATGGGATATCGTTTGAACACTTCTCACTGTCCATTTCTCTTGGTGAGGACACGTCGGGTATCGGCTCTGGCCGGAGTTGGGCTGCAAGCATTGTACGCGCCCCCTTCGAACCGGAGCCTTCTGCTCTGGTTCGTTTTAGTTTTTCTCTTTGAAAGAATCAGAGCCTTCTGCCTGATTCGCCTTTGTACCCCCGTGGATCGGAGACTTCTTCTCCGATTCACACCTTTTGATCCGCAATAATTACTCGACATACTTGCGTAATTTAGTATAAGTTCGTCGTTGTAAGAGAGGGAGCCAGAAGGAATATTGCATTCGTTCTGACTCCCTTTCGGGTCTCTTGTGCAGCAACCTCCTCGTGGTGAGACCTGGGCAATCGGTATTATCCTCTATTTGTAAGAACTTATAGTATCTTATGAATAAAGGATAATATCGAGCTAATAGCTGCACATTGCACATTTATAATTTTCGATAAGATTGTGTAGTAGAATTTAAGACTTGCGAGATATAAAAACATATTTTATTAAATTGTATATGAATTTACTTTCAGGTAGCTTGCTGTCGGCCAAGGGTACATCAATGCTTTCTTCGTTTACCCTTGGCCTATCTTCAGTTCGTTATTTCGAAGTACTTATTCAGTCAATGATCACGACAATTTTTATTTCTGAATTTCGAATTGTTCGCTGCGGAACTTTCATAAGTGCCTATTCTAAAGATTTTCACATCTTGTCTGAAATTGGTATTCCTCTGATCGGAGGTCCCCCAGGGGCTCACTCGCGGATGGAGCCGTGAGTGAGTACGGGGTGTCGCGTCCCCGGGGCTACCCGAATCGTCTATAGGCCGCACCCGTGTGCGGGGTTAGCGTGGCTCTCGTGAGCTGGTGTTAGGTTGGCTCTCGTGAGCTGGTTTCGTTCGCACTCGTGTGCGGGGTTAGTTGGGCTGTCGTGAGCTGGTTAGATTCGCACTCGTGTGCGGGATTAGTTTGGCTCTCGTGAGCTGGGGTTAGGTTGGCTCTCGTGGCTGGTTAGATTCGCACTCGTGTGCGGGGTTAGTTTGGTTCTCGAGGACTAGTCTTGGGTTTGCTCTTGTGAGCGGGTCTTAGGCTTGCACTCGTGTGCGGAGTAATGTATGTATTGTTATGTCTAATTATTATTACTCTGTTTTAGTTAGAATAGACCAGGAAGAGATCATACTATGAACAGGACACACCAAGAAGAAGACACACCAAGAAGAGGACACACCAAGAAGAGGAGAAATCAAGAAGACAGCGGCATATTCTTAAGTTAGTTTTATTTGCCGAGCAATTATTGTCTTAGCGTCACCCCCGAACCGGAGCCATCTGCTGTGGTTCATGTTTTCTCTTTGCAAAATAAAGCCTTCTACTTTGATTCTTCCCCTTTTACGTTTAGTCTTTTGGCCCACAATAATTGCTCGGCGTGCGTGCGTTAATTTTTAAGCTTGTTGTACATCTTCCTTGCAAGTATGTCGAGTAATTATTGCCGTAACTTTACTTTGCTCGTTTCCTTGATTCTAACACAGCCCTCTGCTGTGTCGGACCTTGCTTGTATGTACCAGACCGGTTGGAACCGGTATTCGGCGTCGATACATTGAGAGACGTGGCTCATTGAGACTTGTTCACTCGTGTAGCCATGCTACAGTGTCCTCTCTATTCGTCATCCTACCCGCGTTCACCACAACTTGTGTTGCTTGGTGACAGGTAGTTGGTAGAGAAATGGGATATCGTTTGAACACTTCTTACTGTCCATTTCTCTTGGTGAGGACACGTCGGGTATCGGCTCTGGCCGGAGTTGGGCTGCAAGCATTGTACGCGCCTCCTTCGAACCGGAGCCATCTGCTCTGGTTCGTTTTAGTTTTTCTCTTTGAAAGAATCAGAGCCTTCTGCCTGATTCGCCTTTGTACCCCCGTGGATCGGAGACTTCTTCTCCGATTCACACCTTTTGATCCGCAATAATTACTCGACATACTTGCGTAATTTAGTATAAGTTCGTCGTTGTAAGAGAGGGAGCCAGAAGGAATATTGCATTCGTTCTGACTCCCTTTCGGGTCTCTTGTGCAGCAACCTCCTCGTGGTGAGACCTGGGCAATCGGTATTATCCTCTATTTGTAAGAATTTCTAGTGAAACTCTTACGAATAACGGATAATATCGAGCTAATAGCTGCACATTTAATAAATATGTTGATTTTCAGTAAATTCTATTCCTATACCTATTGTCTTCCATAACATTTTGCAATTTTACCTTCCTTCAGAACAAAATGTATGCATTATTCAAGCTGGTTCGCCCCGGGCGTGAATAATGTCATATATCGTCTGGTTCTATTTAGATGAAGTGACGAGGTAGTATCTCGTCGATGATAGTATTATAAGGCAATTTCAAAATGGGTAATGTGAGCATTCTATTTATACTACAATATATCATTCTTTTTCTACTTGACGAGTATCTCGTCAGTGGTAGAACCACCGACGAGATACTATTAAAGACTGCCAGCCTTATGGGAGTTGGTGTCTCTCGAATTTTTCGGTGTTTCTTACGCCCTCTAGGATACATTCTATTGGGTTGGCAAGAAAGTAATTTCGGTTTTCACTAACTGATGGCGTTATGTTTTGTTTGATTGGCTTCTGTTAACGTTGCGTTTGTTTTCTTTCTGACATTTCATAACTGCATCTTTTAGGTTACTTTTGAAGCAAATTACACGTAATTTTGATTAAAATTGTTAGTTCTGTGTCAATTTGAACATGGAGTGCAGAAACGAACATTATAGGCATATATTGCTTTTTTATTTCCGTAGAGGTAAAAAAGCTGCCGAGGCTCACAAAGATATATGCGAAGTTTACGGTGTAGATTGCTTAACAGAACGCACGTGCCAGAATTGGTTTAAAAAATTCCGTTCTGGAAATTTCTCACTTAAAGACGACCAACGTTCTGGTCGATCATCTGGAGTTGATGATGACCAAATGAAAGCCATTATTGAATCGGATCGTCATATAACTGTCCGAGAGATTGCAGACAGGTTAAATGTCTCGCATACAACCATAGAATATCGTTTAAAAAGTCTCGGAATCGTTAAGAAGCTCGATATTTGGGTTCCACACGAGTTGAAAGAAATTCACTTAATGCAACGCATCAACATATGCGATATGCATCTCAAACGAAATGAAATCGACCCTTTTCTCAAGCGAATCATCACCGGTGATGAGAAATGGGTTGTTTACAATAACACAACTCGAAAACGATCATGCTCCAAGCGTGATGAACCAGCCCAAACCACACCGAAAGCTGAATTGCACCAAAAGAAGATCATGTTGTCAATTTGGTGGGATTACAAAGGTATTGTGTATTTTGAGCTGCTCCCAAGGAACCAAACCATCAATTCAGATGTTTATTGTCGACAACTAACAAAACTGGACATAGCAATCAAAGAAAAACGGCCAGAATTGGCAAATCGCAAAGGAATCGTGTTCCACCATGATAACGCTAGACCACACACATCTTTGGTAACACGTGAAAAGTTATTGGAGCTTGGTTGGGAAGTGATGTCACATCCACCATATAGCCCTGACATTGCACCATCAAATTATCATTTATTCCGAAGTTTACAAAACTCTTTGAATGGTAAAACATTCACTAATGATGATGATCTGAAATCGCACTTGGATCAGTTTTTCACCGAAAAGGATCAGAAGTTTTATGAGCGCGGAATTATGAAGCTACCAGAAAGATGGCAAAAAATCATACAACAAAATGGAAAATATTTTATTGATTAAAGTTCATTGCTTTGATAAAAAAATTGGATTTTATTTCATCTAAAAATACCGAAATTACTTTCTTGCCAACCCAATAGCTCCATCCAGAGAAACAGAAGGCCATCACGAAACCATATCGATTATTATTAAATGTTACATTCTCCGCTATAGTTCAGACGATGTTTTGGTACTATTTTGGCACTATTTAGAATTTTTAGCGATGTGGTATTTCAGATCACTGTAAGTTCCACGTTATCCCCGCGCCCGTCGCGCCCGGTTACCCGTCCCGCTGAATAACACAGGGGCTGACAGTCTCTAATAGTATCTTGTCGGTGGCTATATTGCGCTGTGTCGATAAGGTAGGAAACGACTTTAAAATCTTCTCAAACATTTTTTAAATACGAGATAAAGCTATTTGTAAAATTTGAGCTATGTTTAGAATATAAACTTGTGCGTGCACTCGAATGAGCAGTTCTAAGGCCAAATACATTTACCCAAGAGCAGTGACTTTATCAGAAGAGAATGGCAGTAAACTTTCGATTTTAAGGAAGACGTTAGCTGGACCGTAGTGCAGATAGCGTGGCCAACAGCCTATGAAGAGCACTAGCTCGAGCGAAACAGAGGTAGTAAAAGTTATTGCGGATGTTTGCGCTGGCATGCTCCCCCGGGGTGACGATCTCGCTAGAATGTATGCAATTACCAGATTTATCGTTCGCGCATTGCCGCCTATGATAACACCGCCTCGTATCGATTGGCCTTCTCTCGGGGTTGCAATCGTCGGAGAGCGATTCCGTTATACGGTCACGACAGTCGACTTCTCTGCGCTTTACGCCGACCCTTGCCAGGCAGGTCGCGTTGCAAGATCCCCATCTTCCTGCAAGCATGCCCATAAAGATCGATGTTTTACGTGCCTGATCTCTGCCACGGCGTTCCTCTGGCAGCGGGCCAGGCCGAACGAAAGAAACGGTTAATGGCCTGGCTAAGTCACGTGGGTGCATCACGATAACCGATAACTAATGTGCGTCCTGATGCAACTTTGCGCTGCTACCGATTGCGAGTGTATTCGATTTTCTACTTGTTACTACAGTAGGACCTCGATTAACCGGTTTGATCGGAAGATAAACAGCTCGGCTAAATTAAGGCCCGATGGATAATCGAGACCCGAGGGAATAATTAAAATGTAAGTACATTATATTCAAAAATAAATTTTTTATTTTAATCGGGATCTGGTTAATCGAGGTCCTACTGTACTTCAAATTCAAGGCTATCCTTTGGACAGTATTTGAGCGAAACAGTGAACTCACCTGTGACCCATCTGCCACCTTGACAAAACTCCACAGTGGCCGGTTTGTTTTCAGGGTTGCAATCCCCCTGCACGGAGCAGGTGACTTTTCTGCTCCTTTTTCTATTCGCACAATGGCTCCACTTCGAGACGATCCATTTTGACTTGGTGTTGTACATGGAGTTATCCGGGTTCTCGCCGACGACGTTATCGAACTGGAGAATTTCCGGTTCCCCGGTGGTCAGGCCATCGACGATCGTAATGCCGTCTTGGTCGTTCGAGCTCACGTTGTAGAACGAGAGGTCTTTGTTGTCCGCGTAGACGAACAAGGGCGTCTCTGTGGTCGAACCGCATGGTGGCAGGTTCGGACAAAGGCTGACCTCTTCGGGTTTCACGTCTCTGTTGCAATCGCGGTCCGGCAAGGCCAGGTCCGAACGATCGGGGCCCATCCCCGAGGACACGCACATCACCGAACGCTTCCTTAGCGCACCCTCTCCGCACGTTACTGGACACATTTGCCATGGTCCGATCCACCATCTAATCTCACAATTATTATCATTATCATTAGCCGAAATGCAAATAAGTAGTTACGATAATCCAATTTGGGATAGAGGAAAATAATCTTTAAGGGTCTGGGTATACAGAGATTGCTTAGGGTGTATTACGTGGGGTACAGAGAGAGATTACGTTGAGAGGTTAGCTTGAGAAGATAGCTAGTGCCTTACCTAGCAGGACAGGGGTTAGTATTGCAGTCCCGCAACATAGTTTCTGGCAGCTTTATGCCCTCGCAGAAATGGTCCTCGACGAGTCCGCTCTTCCTCTCTCTGCAAAGAGCCTTGGATACTTGTGTACCACCGCCACAGGTTACAGTGCATAGTGACCAATCCGAAAATTCCCAATAGTACTCCGGTGCCCGGTCAGGTTCCTTCTTCGGCACGGTGTATTCGTATCGCAGCCCGAAATTGCGGTAGTGTCCTCTGGAAATTAACTGGAGTGATGGGATAACGTTATTGAGAATGAGAAGAAAGTGGCTAGAGAGTAGACCTGAGAAATTGATCAGAAGAGAATGCACAGGCTAAAACAATGATAAGAATTTCTGTAGAAAAGTATGTGATCTATCGAGCTCGCAGCGCCACCAATTAGCAGTGCACTGCCAAAACTTCTTCAGTTCCTCTGGAGCTGCCGGGATGCTTCCTCAGCTCCCCAATCCCTGTCCCATAGTCCCTAGTTCCCCTAGTCCCTACTTGCCCAATTCCTTCATCGAGTTTAGACTAGTCCTCTATCAGCCATTCCATCGAAAAATAAATGCAGTCGATGAATACGTACGTAGACAGCGATGTCCTCTTTAATAGGTCCAGGGATCCTAATCTTCTCTCTATCACGATCTCGCTCATACAAAGCTGGAGTCCCAGCTACCTCGTACTCTCCAGCTAAGGTGATCTGCCTGTCCGATTGGAGCAGAGATCTCAGACTTTCAATCTCACAATATCATAGATTTATTTTGTTTTTAAGTCTACTCACCGTTTTCCATTGAGGAAGTACTTGTCCGAATTTGGCACGCCGATGCCGATGTAGTTCTTACTGTTACCGATCTCCTCGATTTTGATGTTCCTCGAGCCGGAGGGTACCACCACGACCTCTTTGTACCCGGGCCCGTCGTTTTGATCGTAAACGCCGCCCGTGGTCTCGCACTGGGTCCCATCCCCATGGCAAATCCCGCAACGATCTTCTGTTGCGTCGGAATCGACCGACCAGTCGCAACCAACCTTCTACAATTTGTAGATCAATTTCTTAAAGCACGATCTACGAGTTGGCTGTTGAGGAAATAGCCACAGGGTTCCCAACTAACCCTGCAAATTCCAGCGATGCACATGTCTCGAGTACCGACGTTGCACGGTGTACCATCTAGAGCGGCCTCGCCCCATGGGACGATCACGCTTTCCTCTGTATCGGTGCAATATAATTCGCAAGGTTCCGCTTCAATTAATACGATCGTTCGATGAATCGTTCAGTTCCAGTGAATCATAAGTACAACGTTGTTTATACGGGGTGAATTCGATAAAGCAGGACACCTAAATATCTCCGTTACTTTCCGTTGTACAAAAATACTTCGTAGGAGAAAGTTACACTGTTTGAAGGGCCACATATAACGGTGTAAGGGAAAAAAAGTTTCAAGGTAATTTTTATGAGATTTCAAGGTTATCGATGTTTTATTAAATGGAATGATATATTTTCGTTGACGTAATGGTGTAGCTGACAAAATAACGAATTCATGCATGTAACACAATATGAACTTCAAATGACCTTCAACCCAGAAAAATGGTATAAATAAAATTCAACGTGTAAGATTCATTTGATGTATTTCTGTTACGCCAAATGATCAAAAATATTCCCTTGAGCTGCTATACATTCATTCAGCCGTGAAGTTGCAGAACGTACTGCTGCGTAAGGCCCTCCACACACGGGTCGATTGAAATCGCGTCGTGAAGTTCGTACGTCTTGCTCGTCAAATACGATTCATGCGACGGACGCGATTGCTGTCCACACACGGGTCGATTGTAATCGCGTCGTGCAGTTTTTACGTCTTGATCGTCGTACGATTCATGCAACAGACGCGAATGCCGTCCACACACGAGTCGATTGTAATCGCGTCGTGAAGTTCGTACGTCTTGATCGTCATATACGATTCATGTGACGGACGCGATTGCCATTTGCACACGGGTTGATTGTAGTCAATTTGTGTTTTTCAAACATCAAGAATTGCGTTTTCACGTTTTCACTCAAAAATATGAAAACATGCTATTAATAGCGCCCGAATAAGCTACCATCAAAAGCGGTGTCCTCGATTTTTTTCAGATTTTTTGTTGTGGGAGATCATTGTCAAAAACAATAAAAACCAAACTGCTTCGACGTTTTTGCTGCTAGAAGGAAAGCTAGACTTGCAGGTTTTACCGTGGGGGTATATTAAGCTCTAATTAGTGATACTACATCGAATTAAGCAATTTTTTTACCTCAGAAATGCGATTTAAGAGAGTGAAAAAATCGTCTCCTGTGGAGTCGCGCGAATCGTACGATCCACGCGATTTTCCAACTTCGCTTCCGATCGCACGCGATTAGAATCGCGGCGATTTCAGTCGAGTCGATTTCAGTCGACCACGAATCGACCCGTGTGTGGCTCTCCATTCATTTGCATTGGAAGTCACGTGGAGGGAGAAATCGCATGCGTCTGGAATCGCGTCGACCGAATCGCCGATCGACCCGTGTGTGGACGAACTTCGCTTCCGATCGCACGCGATTACAACCGCGGCGATTTCAGTCGAGCCGATTTCAGTCGACCACGAATCGACCCGTGTGTGGCTCTCCATTCATTTGCATTGGAAGTCACGTGGAGGGAGGAATCGCATGCGACTGGAATCGCGTCGACCGAATCGCCGATCGACCCGTGTGTGGAGGGCCTAATTCATTTCTGAGGAAATCGACACACAAGCCTGGACGATTCTTTCTTTCATGTCGTCTATAGTCGTTGGTGGTTCACTATAAACATCGTCTTTCAGTTTTCCCCATAGATAAAAATCAAGGGGTGTAAGGTCTGGTGAGCGAGCTGGCCATAATACGGGTCCGTTACGTCCAATCCAACGATTTGGAAACTTGTTATTTAAGAATTGTGTTACGACACGGGAAGAATGGGCCGGACATACGTCATGTTGATACCACATATTTTCACGAATGTTCAAGGGTGTATTTTCCAGGAGAATTGGTAACGATTCTCGTAAAAATGCAATGTATTTTTCTGCATTTAATGTTCCGGTAATAAAGTGAGGCCCAATTATTTGGTTATCTAAAATCCCGCACCAAACATTGGCGGACCATGGTCTTTGTTCGTCGAGTGTCCGTAACCACCGCGGATTTTCAGATGACCAATAAATGCAGGTTTTTTAAATTTATTTGCCCGTGATTTGTAAACGAAGCTTCATCGGTAAATAATACTTGATTAAAAAATGCTCCATCGTTTATCAATTGTCTCAATCCCCACTGGCAAAAGTTTACACGATTTACAAAGTCTCAACCATGAAGTTCTTGATGAATTGATAGGTGAAAGGGGTGAAATTTGTGTTCCTGGAGTATTTTCACTACACATTTTTGACTAATGCCACTTCCTCGTGCGATTTGCCTCGTACTGGCATGAGGGTTTGTATTCACTGCTGCCAGAACATTAATTGTGTTTGCTTCATTCCTTACAGTCCTCACCTTTGTACGTTTTTTATTTTCAACACTACCAGTTTCACGGAATTTATTTAACAAATTGGAGTAAACGGAAACTGATGGACAATTACGATTAGGAAATCGGTCCTTGTACAACTGCACGGCTTCTCTTAAACACTGCCGACTTTCTCCATAAATGAAAATCACATCAATCTTATCTTCCTTCGAGTAACGCATTGTGAAACGTTCATCGATGAACTGGTCGAGAAATCTTAGAAACTGGGGAAATCTGACAGCAAGAAGGTCTTCTGAGTAATTAGTAGTGGATAAACACGATTCTGTACGAACGTATAGGTGAAGGTATATCATAATTGTCCTCCTGTCAACACCGAATCTGTTATTATGTTGTGTATTGCGATACATTTGAATGTATAGCAGCTCAAGGGAATATTTTTGAACATTTGGCGTAACAGAAATACATCAAATGATTCTTACACGTTGAATTTTATTTATACCATTTTTCTGGGTTGAAGGTCATTTGAAGGTCATATTGTGTTACATGCATGAATTCGTCATTTTGTCAGCTACACCATTATGTTAACAAAAATATATCATTCCATTTAAAAAAACATCGATAACCTTGAAATCTCATAAAAATGACCTTGAAAATTTTTTTTCCCTTACACCGTTATATGTGGCCCTTCAAACAGTGTAACTTCGTACAACGAAAAGTAACGGAGATATTTAGGTGTCCTGCTTTATCGAATTCACCCTGTATAGACAGAGAGAAGTGTTTTAACCCTTGGATGGCTCTGACGATTTTGCAACTGCTTAGTTGGGCATTTCAAAGTCCATTTAGAATAGAGATTCCTATTCCACGCGTATATAAATACACGTGGCACGTGAACCGTGTAGCAAGAATTTGAGGATCTGCGAATACGGATCCGTTCGGCACGTTCGAGTCCGACAACTGATGCGTTATTGTTTATCGATCAAAATTCGCGTATTCGCAGATCCGTGTATCTAGGCCATTCTAGGCGGTTCACATGCCATGTGTACACGTTCAAAACCGCGATCTCTATTTTAGAGCCCCTTTTAACATTTTCCCAAATGCATTCTTCAAGCCAATAGGGGTAGTAGAAACAATTACCAAATGAATCTCGATATTTATCGAGGAAGTGAATAGAAAATTGTAAGTTTGAAAGAAAATCTGTTAAGAAAATTGTTTCCTTGAGATAATAAGGTTTCAGTGCACCGGCACGCCATCCAAGGGCTACACCACCGGAGCAGATCGGCTTACTTTGGTCGAAGTACGGCAGCCAGGTATAGTTCTTCCCCTTGTATTCCTTGCCGTCGTAATTGCTGCATTGAACAGCCCTAAAACTGGGCGTGCCCTCGGGGCAGGGTTGCGTGTTGCAGATTTTATATCGTCGCCTCTCCCCGATGCAGAACTTACCCCCGTGTGCCGGCTCCGGATGATCGCACTTCCGCTCGACGATCGAGACACCGGCACCGCAAGATCTAGAGCACTCGCTCCAGGTTCCCCATTCACCCCATCCTCCGTCGATCTGTCTTGGCCTGTCCACGATCGGCACGCATTCCTGGTTCTGGCACCACTGGGAATCATCAAAACAATTTCTTCGATGTACCCAAACATTAACTCTTCGCCGTACAATTTTTCCTACCACTACAGTCGTTAGAACTTCTAGCCGATCTATCATTTAGATCTGTCTAGATAAAAATTATCAGAAGATGTATGGAATGCGTGTTAACATCTTCTCTTTACCGGGAGTCTATTAATGGGCTTCTTAGCCCAAATTCTAAAGGGTATAGCCGGATAAGCATGGGCCAGCGGCCCCCGCTCCGATTTTCCTGATTCCTGTCTTAAAACATCGTTTTATGTCTAAAAAAACATTGTGTAAAATTTCAAATGTCTACCCCCACCGCTAGGGGTGATATTGAGGTAAATTCCCCCGCACTTAAATGCAATTTGCGCTAAAACGAGAAAAGATATCGACATGGGATAAACGGCAAATAAAAGATATAGATACACTCTATATTTCAGATTTTTTTCAGAATTTTTTGCTAATTATTTATAGTTGAAAATAATTAATTAATTCTTTGGGAATTTTTTTAACTATCTTCCCCTAGGTTGACACCTACCAAAAAATTCTAAAATATTGCTATGATTCTAACCTATTTTGTAAAAAAATCTCAGAAGTGTCCGTTTGGTGGAACAGTGTCAAAAAAAATAAAGTATGCCGGCGAACGCTCGGTTGGATCAGTAACGACGCAGCGACCGATTCCCCTTGCGGCGGCTAGTGACGGAAGCGAACGGGAAGTCGGCGCTTGTACGGAAAAGCTGATACATGTAAAAATGCGACTAAATCTTCTAATACATGATTACAGTTAGAAGTCTAAACAATTATATTCTAGACAATAAAAATCGTTTAGTTTATAAATACATATAAAAAAAAGAAAAAAACAAGAAAAGCGCCGACTTCCGTTCGCTCCCGTCACTAGCCGCCGCAAGGGGAATCGGTCGCTGCGTCGTTACTGATCCAACCGAGCGTTCGCCGGCATACTTTATTTTTTTTGACACTGTTCCACCAAACGGACACTTCTGAGATTTTTTTACAAAATAGGTTAGAATCATAGCAATATTTTAGAATTTTTTGGTAGGTGTCAACCTAGGGGAAGATAGTTAAAAAAATTCCCAAAGAATTAATTAATTATTTTCAACTATAAATAATTAGCAAAAAATTCTGAAAAAAATCTGAAATATAGAGTGTATCTATATCTTTTATTTGCCGTTTATCCCATGTCGATATCTTTTCTCGTTTTAGCGCAAATTGCATTTAAGTGCGGGGGAATTTACCTCAATATCACCCCTATCGGTGGGGGTAGACATTTGAAATTTTACACAATGTTTTTTTAGACATAAAACGATGTTTTAAGACAGGAATCAGGAAAATCGGAGCGGGGGCCGCTGGCCCATGCTTATCCGGCTATACCCTTTCTGCTCTAAATGGTTAGTATTTAAATACAGGGTGAGTCAGTAAGAACGACTATCTGAAACAATTCGGTATCTATCGGTTGTGAAAAACTTTTCAATGAATTATGTAGCATTTTAAGGATCTTCTTCGAGGTATTAAAACAATGTTTCATTGACTTCGTAAAAGCTCAAGGTCACTTTGATATCTCAGAGAAAGTGTGATACAAAAAATCCAATTGTCCTCATCCCATGCATCCTTTAAAATGCTAATTCATTAAAAAGTCTTTCGATACAGCCGCACAATCATTTTTTTCTTTAAAATGTTTCTAAATTGTATTGTAATCGAAGTTTATATTTTTAATTTCGTGTTACGTTTATTTTAATAGTGGTCTAACTCGGTTGGTTTCTTTGATAAAGTAGCAAGCGCACAGCTGTAGAATCGTTTGTAAAGTCGAGGAGTAGTTAGTACAGAAGATCACTTTGAAATTACTGTGTTCACACCATGTGTTTGCCACAATGTGTCCCGGGGGCGGCCGGATGAAGCATAGTGGTGCAAATGCCGTCGACGATGCACCACAACTTCGAGCAGATCTGTAAAGAAGATTGGCAAGGCTCTATTCACGGTGCCGCGTTCGAGAATAGTATATTCTCTGGCAATCAATTTTCTTTTGTTCGTCACCTCCTGCAACGGGGAGCAGACGGAGGCTTCGCGGACGCCGAACTGCAGCCTGCACTGGTGTTCTGCATTGTACATCGCGCCGGGTGGCAAATCCGGATACGCGTAATCGTTGTCTGCCGGCTCGTCCTCCAAACACTCGCCTTTCCCTTGGCTGCAACAATACGAGAGAGAAAACCGTTTTGCGCTCTCTCTCTTTCTCTATCGTGTTAGCCCCCGCGAATCGCGACAGTTTGTACTCGGGCGAACAAAGGGTTCGACAAACTAGGCATTGTTGGGCATCGAGCTATGCCCTCGGAAACTGTCACCCGTAATACAACTTGCGCTGTCGCATATGTTTATGCGAAGAGTATAGCAAGATAAACGTGGACAAGCAACCCCCGCCCCGTATCGATCCTTCGTATTTTTACACGAAATTCAAATGGTCTGCAATAACTCGACTGCGGATCTTTATGCTAAATCAAAATTGTCTGCACTCGTCTCAGGGCAAAAAAGAAGTTTTCAAGAAATTGTTAAGGTAAACATTCTTACTAGTTTAGTGGTACGTCATTCAGTTTTTTGCATAGACATATAGAGATAGACTGCGCCGTCTTATGGGCGAGTTGAAGACCACAATGGCGGCGTGCGGTACAAAGAGTGAGAGAGAGAGCATTAGCCGGGGACCATAGCGCTCTCTTTCTAAGTGATGTGTCGGTGGGGAAAGATTCCCCTACTTCCTTGAAAGATAATGTAGATTTCTACATAGTATTGATTAATTTGGTTTTTGACATTTATTTGTTTTTTGGTTCCCTACCAACGAATTGTAAAATAATAACAGATTAGAATAAACATTTAAAGACACACGTTTATTTATTTATACTGAATTATCTCATTATAAATTTGAATAAAGCACTTATGTATACTGGTTTAAATATTTTTTCTCATTGTCAAGGTGAGAATGGGGGACGGCGAAAAATTGCTCAGCACGCAGGCGGCGCACAGTGGTCCCAAATCCCGAAAACGCGGACAAAACCTCAAATCGTATTAAAAAATTATTGGATCTGCTTCAAAATTGATATTAAGGCGTTTTTGGGGTCGCTGATTACGAATCTGAACTTAAAATTTAAAAAAACAAAATGGCGGATCCAATATGGCGGACATATACATTAAAAAATTATTGAATCTGCTTCAAAATTGGTATTAAGGCGTTTTTGGGGTCGCTGATTACGAATCTGAACTTAAAATTTAAAAAAACAAAATGGCGGATCCAATATGGCGGACATATACATTAAAAAATTATTGGATTTGCTTCAAAATTGGTATTAAGGCGTTTTTGAGGTCGCTGATCACGAATCTGAACTTAAAAAATATAAAAAAATTTCAGATATATTGTATTATTGTTTATAAAAAAACTGGCAATCTGTGTCCTCCATACGTTCTAAGCATAATCCTTCAAAAACTATTTAAATTGTTCAGAAAAACTTAGTGTATATCTCTCAGTTCGAGAAGAAATGCAACGAATGCTCACAAAATACCTACTCTGCATTATAAAAAACAGTGATACGACCACAGGGGCAGAGAGGGGCAGCTAATTTTTTTTTTAGATTGCAAGATAATAGTATAAACTAGAATCTCGAACAAGTTTTAGCGATGGAAGGTGAAGGAAACTCAACTTTTACATTAATCTTTAAAATTTATGCCTTCACTTTTACCCTTACTTTTGCATACATAGTTATCAGTTAATAATAAACATTTGGCACTAAAAACTATGCAACTTACCTCTACAAACAACATCCATAATGCACAATTAAAATCGATACGTTCCAATACAATTTACGCACTGTACAGTTAAAACTCGCACTGAGATTTGGAAGAGTATGAAGGCACTGACTAATGAAACCGAAGTTCGGATTGCGACTGTTGGTCAGGTATAAAAATGGGACCTTTCTACCGTTTACCTCCAAGTAGATATACTCTTAGAGTAGCCAACCCCATAATTAAAACTTACCTAGCTGAAAGTTCATTTTTTAGGTTTTGTCCGCGTTTTCGGGCTTTGGGACCACTGTGCGGCAGTACACCTAGGAATGGCCATGTGTGGAGGAACGTTCTCCAATAAATAAACGTGTGTCTTTAAATGTTTATTCTAATTTGTTATTATTTTACAATTCGATGGTAGTGAACCAAAAAACAAATAAATGTCAAAAACCAAATAAATATTAACAAATTAATCAATACTATGTAGAAATTTACATTATCTAGCAAGCAAGTAGGGGAATCTTTCCCCACCGACACATCAATTAGAAAGAGAGCGCTATGGACCCCGGCTAATGCTCTCTCTCTCTCGCGCTGCCATTGTGGTCTTCAGCGCTTCGTACAGGCCGCGCGGTCTATCTCTATATGTCTATGGTTTTTTGCAGAAAATAACCTTACTTATCAAGCTCTCTGAGCAGTAGCGCGTTATAACTAGTTGGGGCCTTGGGCAAAGTAGAATTTTGGATCTTGGATTGTGTCCGGGGCCCACAGGGCAGCGGTTTCCAACCTTCATGCTACTATGCCTCCCTAAAAAATTGTTTTTCCCGCGCCTTCCTATCTTTTAACAGATATAATAATATAGACACGTTTTAAATAATAATAACTTTATTACAAAAAAATGTTGGCGCCTCCCCTGGCCATAGTCCGCGCCTCCCAGGTTGGAAATCGCTGCCATAGGTTAACGCGCCACTGTCTCCGAGGAAACTTAGTATTTTAACACTAAATCGACCGTGCGCTAAAAGTGATTAACATGTTTTAGCTTGCAAAAATGACGACGCTCTATTTATTTAGTTTTCTGCAATTTTTACAACAATATGTGCTTCGGTACAGAATTTTATCCAATCAATTTCCACGTAAGCAACTTCATAATTTCAATAATTATGAAATGAAAAATATAAAACCGGTCATTTGACCGGCAGTGGTAGGTTTAGTGTTAAAAATCCTTGAAGAAAAAATTGCAACTATTTAAACAAATCTTTAAATTTCAAATTTAAAAAAATCCTGCAAAAATCGAATTTCTATTTACTAAGCTAATCGAGTTTGATAACATTTAGTTTGCGAGTGAAATATTGTGGCTTACTCCAAAAAATTGGTGATGTCTCTCCTAGAGCACCTGGACCAAGCAACCCCTATAGTGTCCACCTCGAACGTCGGCGTCATCACGTGCAACGTGTCGCCATCCCGTTTGCTGCAGCCGATTTTTTCCGTGTCGTGGTACATCCCGAAACTGTAATCCAAATTGGAAACACAGCAGTGAATCAAACGTTGTCGAGTGACAAACGAGCCGACATAGAACGACGACATACACAACATACATATACACCATACAACGAAATGATAGCACGCGCAACCTGTTCCTCGTGACACGTTCGCGATAACGAGACCGCATTATCGGCTAATAAAAACAAATCTGTTAGCCAGAGGAATGGATCCTGGCAATTCAATTTTTTCTGTTTTTACTTCGCACCCGGGGACAGCAGAAATAATGTTTCGAAAATATTTGTGAAAACGATCGTAGTAACAGATTTACTTTTTTGGCGATGCGACGAGCTAGACGTAAAATAACTACAGCGATTACTCTGACTACAGCAGCGTTATTTATTGCTCGTTTTAAATAAACAAAATTTTGTCTGGGTGCTACAATAGCGTAGTAAAATATTGCTGTGAACAAAATGGTCCAGTTTAAGTAAAATGAAAAGGGACATTGAAAGCTTTCCTAGCAACCCTTAAGGGTGTGGGTCGGATTTTGACCTTGGTCGAATGCGAGTGTGGTAGTACCTTAACACACCGATAGATACTGTATACGTACACGAGATTGCAAGGGTTCCGTAGATTTCGTTTGCTGTCTCTCTAACGCACATTTGGGGCCCCTACGTAGTCACAATCGCTAGATAAAAGACCCACAATTACGGGATGCTTCCATATATGGCCTACTTTTGCGTTTTCGAGGCGTAATTTGCATTATTCGGCAGCATGTAGCGCAGTTTCACAAATATTGGACGAAGCGACAGTGCTGCCATTGTCGAGACACATACATTTTCTTAAATATCGAGAGATTTAGGGTTCTTATAGACCAAAATGTAGGCATCCCGGAATTCAGGGTCACATACAATGTCAATGAAACCTTTATTATGTTAAACTATACGTGTTTAAACACAGCAAACGAAATCTACGAAGTAGATCCCTATACGGGAGATTTTGGTCCAAGTATTAGTTTCATGGCATTTTTAGCTAGGAGCGCTAGCGTTTTTAGTCACTATTTTACCGATATTTTACCAATACAGTGACTGAATCGGTAAAACAGTGACTAAAAACACTAGCGCTCCTAGCTACAAATGCGGAGGGCACCGATACTACGACCAAGGTCAAAATCCGACCCACACCCTTAAGGTCGCTGCACACTAGACCGCACCACACCAGCACCGACCAGCGTTTTCAGTGGCGCTTACCACTATAACGGTCTGGGTTAGGTCGTTCGACGGGTTACGGCGCGGCGAACGGCCGCGCTACTGTTGAGCGCCAGTGAAAACGCTGGTCGGTGCTGGTGTGGGGCGGTCTAGTGTGCAGCGACCTTAATTCACCGGCCCCTCCCTGGCTCAGTCCTATCCGAGGGATTTAGTTACTACGATATAGTAACTAACATCCGGATTCGGATTCCTCGTGAAAAATTAGAGAGAAAACATGTGCTATACTTCTACCTTACCTGGACCTCCGAGGACCGGGGGGGGGGGGGGGTTAGTGAAAAACTTAAGTCCGATATCTGGACGTGAACTTCAGCTTTCCCTAAGTTTTCCTTTTGGACTTAAGAAGTCTACGTATATCAATTCGTGGGGGATTAGATTCGGCTAGGGCTGGGGCGTTGGTTAGGCATAGGATTAGGTGATTCGTGTAGGGGTAGGAAGCGAATTGCGTGTTAGGATACTTAGGTAGTATAATAAGAATAAGCGTCAGCTTTAAGTGGCGATAGGCTATAGGTGTATAAATTATAATACATAGATTTAGTTTTTGCGATACAGTCCGGGTCAAAATCGGCGCCTGGAATAATTGTAATGCGATATAATAATAGCTAGTGATTAGGCTAGTTTTTACCACGTTTTTATTAGCTTTCTTTCTTGTCTGTCTGTCTGTTTGTTCGGTACAAATTTTGCAATTGATTTTAAACTAACTTCCCGATGAGCTAGAGACTTGAAATTTTAAACATAGCTCATAACTGGATGACAATGCAATATTTAACAAAATTTTTTAAAATAGCCTATGCGTTCAGGAGATATAAATTATTAATAATTTGAACCTTTGCACCCCCCGCCGCGTGACGTAGTACGTCTTCGCGTTCAGCGTCCCCACTCTACTCCGTGATCCCACTCTGACTCATCCCCACTCCACTGACCCGCTTCGCACCGAAGGAGCTCAGTGTGCGTCAGTGTGCGTTCGAGCTCCGTGCGGTGTTTACAAAGTTACTACGTATTATTATAGTATAATGTTTGTTTACCAAGCGAAAGAACAGTTACACCGAAATTCTCCGTCGAACCTTTATCTTTGACATTTTACCACGGCGTTCGTTTTCGATATGACGCGTCGCAATACCGTCTGAAATGTACTACATGTCTCTGTTATAATCTCATCAAAATGTTCAAAATCGATTGTAAAATTTCACACATATAAGGCTAAAAAGCAGAAAATAATTATTTAAATAAAAATAAATTTTTAAAAAATACCACGTTTTTAAAACGGACTAAAAAGTATAAAATAAAATTTTTAAAAACGCCACGTTTAAAAACGGACTAAAAAGTATAAAATAATTTTTTCTAGTCCCATACAGATTCCTAACCCCGTACAGATAGTCCTGAAAATTTGTGATTGTGAATTTTGAATAGTTATGAAAATACTTGGAAGATTTGAAACGAAAAACGTGGGGCGCATGCAATAGATAATTGATGCATGAACACCTAAATCACTAACAATTTTGTTGCACTGCAAATGATATGAACTGTTTTGCGAGTTTCCTCAGCGGCAGCTACTCTCTACACTCCTTACTATGTATTATCTTGCGCCCCACGTTTTTCGTTTTAAATCTTACAAGTATTTTCATAGCCATACAAAATTCACAATCACAAATTTTCAGGAGTATCTGTACGGGGTTAGGAATCTGTATGGGGCTAGAAAAAATTATTTTATACTTTTTAC
This sequence comes from Lasioglossum pauxillum, assembly GCA_933228785.1. NCBI lineage: Eukaryota > Metazoa > Arthropoda > Insecta > Hymenoptera > Halictidae > Lasioglossum > Lasioglossum pauxillum. The sequence continues at coordinate 38,347,137 of OW121705.1, read as the reverse complement.
TCCATTTTTTAAACGTGGCGTTTTTCTAAATTTTATTTTATACTTTTTATTATATTATATCTTTACAGTAGGAAATGCTTGTCAGAAAAAACCCTAATTCACCGAGCAGAGACCGTACCGCATAGCGTACCGAGACAGCCAGGTTCGTTGTAGCTTGTGCATAACGGTTGGAAAGACAGTGTAACATATTACAATTGGCACCGCGTCCAGAGAACACGACGCGATTTTGCTCACTTGTGTCCCAACTCGTGCGTGATCGTGTGCGCCAGGGTGATCCCATTGTCCTCGTTGACGCTGCAACTGCGGTCTGGTTGGCACATGCCGGCCACGTGGGCGACGCCAAGGGTGCTGCACGGGGTGTTCGCCCTCGAACAGATGTCCTGCCTCGTCACCAAAATCGCGACATCGTGGTGATTCGGATGGGAATCGTCGACGGGGTTCAGCTTCTGTTGCCACTTGCAAAAATTGTACAGGGTTCTATCCGCGTTCACCGTGATGTCCAGTCCTTGCTGAATAAAACAAAACCAATATCACGTTCGTTCGCCATACCGTCGCCAGTCTGCAGATGTTTATTCGCGAAATAAAAATTTTTCATTCAAATAGGAAATGTGACAAGATAAAATTGATGATTTGATAACGAAAGTTTTAATGGAGCTATCCATCAATTTGAACACCCACCCGTTCGTGCGCTTGGAATGGTTAAAATTTTTCCAGGAATATTTAAATATACCAACATCGTTAAATGCTGAAAAATACATGGAGGAGTACAGAGAGATTCTATAGGAAATGTTAGGTCTCCAGTGATGTCGCAGCGTCAACAGCCTATCATGGCTACCATCCTCTAACTTTAAGAGCCGGACACCCGAATAATCCTCGCGTCCCATTGCCAATTCTTTCGTAATTTCCCACGGAAGTTTTTGCAGCGAGAAGCATTACCGTTCGAAGTCGACAGGAAAAACTCTCTTCTCCCCGTCCATCTACATCCCGCTGAAACTGATAGTTGGAAAGTTCAACGAAGCGCCATGACTGACGCAGACGTTAAGCTTCCCGATCGGGGAGCATCCGAGGATGAAGTTCCAGGAATTACTTTTGACGCTGCCCAACAACTTCATTCGCCGGAGAATGAAGTTTCAAATGGATTTCATAAAAGCCCGACGTTTCTACGAAGAAAAATTGTTTCTGCAGGATCTACCCTTTCACCCCTGAGCTGCGATCCCCTAATTTTCTATCGAATCACATGCTCATCTCTTTCTCCACTCCTCCGGGCAAAGGATTGCGGATTTTTACGTAAAATAAAAATCGTCTGCATCAATTGCAAGACACAGGAGCTACGCAAACGTTTATTCCTTTCTGCAATAATTTTAATCAGCTGTGGGCGATCCAGTGAGATTTTGTATTCCATCTTGGCAGTTTTACCATAAATCAAAAAATTGTAACAATGAGTAAAAGTAGAGGTTCGACCGGAGCAATTTTCTTGTAGAAGAAAGGATTTGTTTGAAGTGATTTGGGTAAGGTTTGCAGTTATGGTTGTCGCGAGAGGCTCGTACGTACTTCGGCCTCCTCTTCCTCGACGAGGATGATCCTGACGACGACGACGTTGATGAAATTGCCGATGGTGGGGTCCAGGTATAGGGACGACACCATGTTCATGATGGTCAGCAGATACGTCTCGACGTCTCCGTCCTGATGAAAAGCCATCATGGTCGTGTCAGCGACAACGAGGGCCTCGACGTGACGTGGCCGGCTGATCGATCTCTTGGAACGCTGCCATCGTTTCGCCTGATGGTGTTTCCTTCGACCTCGTCCTTGAACCTGGACCAGCCCTGGCTGCGTCTGCCACTCGAGCCGAGTCTCTGTCAGTCGCCTCGGCTCTGCGAAAACCATAGCAACCTGATTACCAGATTTCATGCATTTCTGACAAAAGTGTGTAGACATCATTTGAAATATTTCGGAACATTGATGTATTATCCTCGACTAATTAATAATATGAAACAGAAAAGAGAACTTCCTACTTGGCTCCTGCTTCTTACAATTGATGCAGATCATTTTTTTCTGCGTGAGATCATTCTCTGAACAGGAAAGATTGAAGTCTCTCTCTAAACAAATTTTGGATCACTCTTCAAAGGTAGGAGAACGCATAGGGCGAAAACCATAGCAACCTGATTACCAGATTTCATGCATTTGTGACAAAAGTGTGTAGACATCATTTGAAATATTTCGGAACATTGATGTATTATCCTCGACTAATCAATAATATGAAACAGAAAAAAGAACTTCCTACTTGGCTCCTGTTTCTTACAATTGATGCAGATCATTTTTTTCTGCATGAGATCATTCTCTGAACAGAAGAGATTGGAGTCTCCCTCTAAACAAATTTTGGATCACTCTTCAAAGGTAGGAGAACGCATAGGGCGAAAACCATAGCAACCTGATTACCAGATTTCGTGCATTTGTGACAAAAGTGTGTAGACATCATTTGAAATATTTGGGAACATTGGTGGATTATCCTCGACTAATTAATAATATGAAACAGAAAAAAGAACTTCCTACTTGGCTCCTGTTTCTTACAATTGATGCAGATCATTTTTTTCTGCATGAGATCATTCTCTGAGCAGAAGAGATTGGAGTCTCCCTCTAAACAAATTTTGGATCACTCTTCAAAGGTGGGAGAACGCATAGGGCGAAAACCATAGCAACCTGATTACCAAATTTCATGCATTTGTGACAAATGTGTGTAGACATCATTTGAAATATTTGGGAACATTGATGTATTATCCTCGACTAATTAATAATATGAAACAGAAAAAAGAACTTCCTACTTGGCTCCTGCTTCTTACAATTGATGCAGATCATTTTTTTCTGCGTGAGGTCATTCTCTGAACAGAAGAGGTTGGAGTCTCTCTCTAAACAAATTTTGGATCACTCTTCAAAGGTAGGAGAACGCATAGGGCGAAAACCATAGCAACCTGATTACCAAATTTCATGCATTTGTGACAAAAGTGTGTAGACATCACATGAAATATTTCAGAACATTGATGTATTATCCTCGACTAATTAATATTATGAAACAGAAAAAAGAACTTCCTACTTGGCTCCTGTTTCTTACAATTGATGCAGATCATTTTTTTCTGCATGAGATCATTCTCTGAACAGAGGAGATTGGAGTCTCTCTCTAAACAAATTTTGGATCACTCTTCAAAGGTAGGAGAACGCATAGGGCGAAAACCATAGCAACCTGATTACCAGATTTCGTGCATTTGTGACAAAAGTGTGTAGACATCATTTGAAATATTTCGGAACATTGATGTATTATCCTCGACTAATTAGTAATATGAAACAGAAAAGAGAACTTCCTACTTGGCTCCTGCTTCTTACAATTGATGCAGATCATTTTTTTCTGTATGAGATCATTCTCTGAACAGAAGAGGTTGGAGTCTCTCTCTAAACAAATTTTGGATCACTCTTCAAAGGTAGGAGAACGCATAGGGCGAAAACCATAGCAACCTGATTACCAAATTTCATGCATTTTTGACAAAAGTGTGTAGACATCATTTGAAATATTTGGGAACATTGAACGCATAGAGTGAAAGTTTGTGTTGATAACAATTGTCGAATGTTCAGAAAAAATTTGCAAAGAAGTCTCTGAAGAAGAACGGCCACTATTACCAGCCGAATACACGGAAACGCAGGGTCGTTATTCGGTTAATAGGTTCTCGGCACGGAAATTGTGCCAAAGAGCAGCGGCCGTGGGTCAGCAGTTCCGAAATTCGAGACTAAATTAGCCGAATTAATCGCGTTCGATCGGGACAACGTCCGGGCAACTGGATCCCTGGCAATCATCCGACTATTCCCGTTCCCGGGTATATTTAAGCTAGCCTCGATTACCGTGGGACGTCGGTCGCTCCGTAGAATCGAGAATCAAATTTACGCACGCAATAATGGAAACATTATGTAACCTGGGATTCTACGCTAATTAGTCGCGTGCTGAGCCTTCCCACAGACTCTCCCTCTCTCTCCTCCATAGACCTTCCAGAAACGAGAACAAGACTACAGATAAAACTTTTTTCGATAATTATCGTCTGCGAGATTCAAACCCCCATAACTTCGTGATAAAAAATTGTACGATAATCAGTTTAGGTTCATTTTAAAGCGCGGAGCCTCTACTTTCAGATCCGTTACTTAGTTATCTCAAAAGCTTTTCTGTTTCTTGTGGAATACTGGAAAATCGACGATACATTCTGCTTTCAATTTCTTGGCGGCAGCGGTACTCATCCCAAACAAAGTTGAATAGAATGGTGGGAAAAAATCGTAGGCCAATTTTTCAGATGCCATTGTAAAGGCGAGACTCCAATCTTCAAATCCACGGTGGTTTTAATCGCGGGAAAATGCTTTTGACCTCACCATAGTTGCTTGAACTCGAAACATTATCTTCAGCGTCACACAGGTGTGTACGGCTATGGTGTAGGGATTTTTATGCAAAAATTTTTGTTGCCGGGTTGGAGAGGTTGATCTTTCGAAGAGAAAGAACCGATGTAGCTTGATTGCCGGCTATTACCGACGAATTTTGCAACACGCGTTGCGTAACGGCGCTCCGCCGCTTTGAGAACGGTGAATTACCTTTTCCGTAAGCCGACACCTCCGCGGATCATAGATCACGGTGGTATCGCGTTCGCCACATCCGATACCCACCCAAAATCCGACAAACGATCGATTGCCCCGTCCAGTAGCAATTAATCATCGAACCAGTCGCCGACTGCATCTATCCTCCCGCTAGCGCGCGCTCGCGCACGCCAGCCGCACGAAGATGGAATTCCTTTCGAAAATTGGACAGAGCCGCCGCGATACGTGTTACGCTGCTATCCTAGATTGGAATCTCAATAGGTTAACCGTAATGGGGTCGGTGTCAACTTGTCATCGAACCCCATTTCTCTCGCGCAACCCATGAATCCGACGACCTTTACCACCAAAGGAGAACTTCTCGCGTCGAAATCTCTTAGTAACCTCTGGCGACCTCGCGTAAACATCGCAACAATTTATGGAGTCCATTCGTTGCGTCCGAACACTTTACTCAATCTATTTATTGTATTATATTACAATATATCATATTATAGCATCAATTGTGATATATCATGCGTTGTATCGATTGCAATATATTATATTAGGTTAAAATAAATTTTAGGGTTATGTTTGCGGCGCACAGGTTCGATCAAATAATACTGACATAACCCTAAAATTTATTTGAAAAATATACGATCGAAAATAATTTCTTCTTTATTATATTAGGTTGTAAAGAAAGAAATGCAGGATTTTTGTTCCTTTGTTTCAATTGCAATTTTGTACCAATAATTATTTACCTTAATTTAAAGAGGTCAATTTTCAATTCAAATTTTTATTAAATTATTTGGCTTTTATATCAGGATGTCAAAACGCGATTTTCGCATTATTTTTTTCTATGAGCATTGTGCATTCGATGAAACTTCCTTCGCCCCATAGTTCGTTGATATTCAGAGTCGCTTGAGCGGCACGTCGGTCTAGTTTGAACTTATAGCAGAAAATAATGCGAATATCGTGTTTTGACATTTTGAAATGAAAGCCAAATAATTTAATAAAAATTTGAATAAAAGTAAATATTAAAAGCATAATTGAATAGAGCGTAAAACAAGCTTTAAAATTACACATAACTCATTAAATTAAGGTAAATATTTATTGGTATAAAATTGCAATTCAAACAAAGGAACAAAAGTCCTGCATTTCTTTCTTTACAACCTAATATTATAGTATCAATGATAATATACCATATTATAGTATCAATTACAATTAGACGGCGGATATTTATACATAATAAAAATTGACTGCATTTGGTATAATTTATAAGATACAGAAGCCACTTCACAACACTTTCCTTTCTTGAATAATTTTTCTAGGTCAAACTTTACACTGTGTGAAATTGCAGTTACTCATTTTTGTTATAAACGCATGAAATCCGCAGTCTAATTATAATACAGGGTGAGTCCGAAGAAACAGAACACTTAAATATCACCGTTACTTTCCGTTATACAAAAAAACTTCTTAGGACAAAGTTACACTGTTTGAAGGGCCACATGTAACGGTGTAAGGGAAAAAATTTTCGAGCTCATTTTTTTATGAGATTTCAAGGTCACCGATATTCTTTTTAATGGAATGAGGTATTTTTTAATACATCAATCGATGCAGCTGGACATTCGTTATAAGAAAGTACTAACCCATGTATGTCGAAAAGTTAGTAGTTGACGAGATATTTCAATTTAAATAACTTTAAATTACCATTACTGTCGTACTAAAACGTTAATGCTTACTTGCTAGTGTAAATTGAAGAGTTGAAATTGAAATTGAAAAATTGACGTTGAAAATGAAATTGAAGATTTGAAATTGAAAAATTGAAGTTGAAATTGAAAGATTGACGTTGAAATTAAAGAGTTGAAATTAACGAATTGTAATTGAAAAATTGACGTTGAAATTAACGAATTGAAATTGAAAAGTTGAAGTTCAAATTGAAAAATTGACGTTGAAAATGAAATTGAAGATTTAATTGATGTTGAAATGGAAGAGTTGAAATTGAAGTTGAAATGGGAGAGTTAAAATCGAAGTTGAAATTAAAGTTGAAATGGAAAAATTGAAGTTAAAATTGAAATTGATATTGAAATTGAATTGAATTGAAGTTGATATTGAAATTGAAGTTGAAATGGAACATTTGATGTTGAAATTGAAATTGAGGAGTTGAAATTAACGAATTGAAATTGAAAAGTTGAAGTTGAAATTGAAAAATTGACATTGAAATTGAAAAACTGAAGATTTGAAAATGAATTTGCAGATTTGAAATTAACGAATTGAAATTGAAAAATTGACGTTGATAATTAACGAATTGAAATTGAAAAATTGACGTTGAAAATGAAATTGAAGATTTAATTGATGTTGAAATGGAAGAGTTGAAATCGAAGTTGAAATGGGAGAGTTAAAATCGAAGTTGAAATTAAAATTGAAATGGAAAAATTGAAGTTGAAATGGTATTGATATTGAAATTGAATTGAATTGAAGTCGATATTGAAATTGAAGTTGAAATGGAAAATTTGATGTTGAAATTGAAATTGAAAAATTGACGTTGAAAATGAAATTGAAAAATTGACATTGAAATTGAAAAATTGAAATTGAAATTGAAAAATTGAAGTTGAAATGGTATTGATATTTAAATCGAATTGAATTGAAGTCAATAGTGAAATTGAACTTGAAATGGAAAATTTGATATTGAAATTGAAATTGAAAAATTGACGTTGAAAATGAAATTGCAGATTTGAAATTGAAAAATTGAAGTTGAAATTGAAAAATTGACATTGAAATTGAAAAATTGAAATTGAAATTGAAAAATTGAAGATTTGAAAATGAATTTGCAGATTTGAAATTAACGAATTGAAATTGAAAAATTGACGTTGAAATTAACGAATTGAAATTGAAAAATTGACGTTGAAAATGAAATTGAAGATTTAATTGATGTTGAAATGGAAGAGTTGAAATCGAAGTTGAAATGGGAGAGTTAAAATCGAAGTTGAAATTAAAATTGAAATGGAAAAATTGAAGTTGAAATGGTATTGATATTGAAATTGAATTGAATTGAAGTCGATATTGAAATTGAAGTTGAAATGGAAAATTTGATGTTGAAATTGAAATTGAAAAATTGACGTTGAAAATGAAATTGAAAAATTGACATTGAAATTGAAAAATTGAAATTGAAATTGAAAAATTGAAGTTGAAATGGTATTGATATTGAAATCGAATTGAATTGAAGTCAATAGTGAAATTGAACTTGAAATGGAAAATTTGATATTGAAATTGAAATTGAAAAATTGACGTTGAAAATGAAATTGCAGATTTGAAATTGAAAAATTGAAGTTGAAATTGAAAAATTGACATTGAAATTGAAAAATTGAAATTGAAATTGAAAAATTGAAGATTTGAAAATGAATTTGCAGATTTGAAATTAACGAATTGAAATTGAAAAATTGACGTTGAAATTAACGAATTGAAATTGAAAAATTGACGTTGAAAATGAAATTGAAGATTTAATTGATGTTGAAATGGAAGAGTTGAAATCGAAGTTGAAATGGGAGAGTTAAAATCGAAGTTGAAATTAAAGTTGAAATGGAAAAATTGAAGTTGAAATGGTATTGATATTGAAATTGAATTGAATTGAAGTCAATATTGAAATTGAACTTGAAATGGAAAATTTGATGTTGAAATTGAAATTGAAAAATTGACGTTGAAAATGAATTTGCAGATTTGAAATTGAAAAATGGAAGTTGAAATTGAAAAATTGACATTGAAATTGAAAAATTGAAGATTTGAAAATGAATTTGCAGATTTGAAATTAACGAATTGAAATTGAAAAATTGAAGTTGAAATTGAAAAATTGACATTGAAATTAAAGAGTTGAAATTGAAAAATTGACGTTGATATTGAAGAGTTGAAATCAACGAATTGAAATTTAAAAATTGAAATTGAAATGGAAGAGTTGAAATTAACGAAATGAAATTGAAAAATTGAAATGGAAGAGTAGAAATTGAAGTTGAAATTAACGTTGAAATTGAAATATTGAAGTTGAAAATGAAGAGTAAGAGTTGATATTGAAATTGAAAAATTGAAATGGAAGAGTAGAAATTGAAGTTGAAATGGAAGAGTTGAAATTGAAGTTGAAATTAACGTTGATATTGAAAAATTGAAGTTGAAAATGAAGAGTAAGAGTTGATATTGAAATTGAAAAATTGACATTGAAATTGAAATTGATGTTAGCGTTTACTGACTTGTGTAACGTCTTAGTACGACAGTAATGATGTTTTAGAGTTAAATTGAAATATCTCGTGAACTACTAACTTTTTGACATACATAGGTTAGTGCTTTTTTATAACGAATGTCCAGCTGCATCGATTGATGTATTAAAAAATACCTCATTCCATTAAAAAGAATATCGGTGACCTTGAAATCTCATAAAAAAATGAGCTCGAAAATTTTTTCCCTTACACCGTTACATGTGGCCCTTCAAACAGTGTAACTTTGTCCTAAGAAGTTTTTTGTACAACGTACAGTAACGAAGATATTTAGGTGTTCTGTTTCTTCGGTCTCACCCTGTATATCATATTATAGTATCACTTACAATATCTATTATAATGTATCCATTACCTGTCAAAAGAATTTTCTGAATTTATTCATTGTATCCAAACGCTTTATTGTGCTTATTAAAAGAAATTGATTGAATGAATTCAGTGTGTCAAGACATTTTATAGTCAAGAAGTTATAAATTCGTTCCTTTTTTGCTACGATCGGAAAGTTGTCGTAGTATATTCTAAAAATGCACTATCGATACACGCTAAAGATAAATTGATTTTTGGGTCGCTAAGATTGGAATACTACTTTGAAACGATTAATTGGGGAAGTCGGATATAGAAGTAAGATCCTTTGATACTGTGCGGCGCGAATGAAAACCGCGGGCAACGCACGGGGCTAATCCAATTCGTTGGAAACCTGTAATTAACTACAACGAATATCCATTTCTGCCGGCCGATCTATCGGGATAGGCTCGAATGAAATCTTAATTGCACGCCTACGATCAGCCAATCTGCATAACTTAGGACTTGGGGGAACGAGTCTTACGTGTCTGCCAAGTATACGTCTTTTTCGAGATAGCGACGGGGTTACACGCGTTTCTAGCCCCTCATTTCGAGTTGGGGAAGATTGATGGGATCGGCGAAAATTAAACGCACCCGTACTAGTCACCGAATTTACTAAACTTTTGCGACCCCTTTGATGGCGACCATTTTTCTTACGTTTAGTGTTCGAAGTGTCCTCAAAGTGAACTTCTGGAGGTGGTTTCAGAATTGCAGATTCTCCTGAAAAACCGAAATCTCCTACGACAGTTGCAAAATACAGAAATTAGGTAGAAAGGTTCTTTCTTCCTTCACTTATTTTAATCCATTGATCATTATTGTATTGACATTCTCCAATTGCTTCCTCAGGTGTCGATGATTCGAATGCATTTTTGCAGAAATGATTGTGTTTATTTGAGTAGGATTTGCTATGGAATTTTATTCATACAGATTTTATAGCTGCACAAGTAATATAGTTGCACAAGTTCCAGAATTGCAGATTCTTCTGAAAAACCAAAATCTCCTACGACAGTTGCAAAATACAGAAATTAGGTAGAAAGGTTCTTTCTTCCTTCACTAATTTTAATCCATTGATAATTATTGTATTGACATTCTCCAATTGCTTCCTCAGGTGTCGATGATTCTAATGCATTTTTGCAGAAATGATTATGTTTATTTAAGTAGGATTTGCTATGGAATTTTATTCATACAGATTTTATAGTTGCACAAGTAATTTTCCAAACTGGCAAAGATCGTATTCATTGATTTATTATTTAGAGAAGTAATTGCGTGCATTTAGTTGGAACTCGGCATCGAATTTTGTTTATGTAGATTGTGCAGTTCCGCAAGTAATTATTGCAGTTGGCAAGGTTTGATTCAGAAGAAATAAAATAATGGAAAATTATGTGTATGAGTTAACACGACCAGAGTTTAAAACTTCGAGACACGAGGGACCGGAAGTTGCCAAGAAAAACAAAAAACTAATTTCTTAGAGGGCATTATAAACATTATTTTCCGAGTTAGTCTTCTCAAGGCACTTTAAATATTATGGGAAACTAGTTCCCACGGAGATATTCAATATTCCAAGTTGGATACTTTGAGAAGTTCTGTGACGCAGAGGAAGTTGTGCGCGCCACATGAAGATGGCGTCCCCATTTACTTTTTCCAATTCTATTGTCATTGAGACATTATTAAGGTAAAAAGATATTCTAAACTTGCGGTATAACGTTGAGACAATGCTAATCTAGTGGCAAAACATTTTTGTAATTAATTATTATTTTTTAAAGAAACCTTTACCAACATGTCCGTGAGACATTTTTATAATTAAAATGAGACCAAAGTGGATTTTCAGACTGCAACTTTGATACACTACTAAAATAAAATCAAGGGTAGGGGAAAAATAGTTTAAACAACATTCATCTAAAAATTTGTTCAAAATGAGCAGAACGAGATTTGGATATTGTATTTTTTAAATATGAGAAGTGTTGCTCTGATTGTTTAATTTTCAGATTGATCTTCGATGCAGTACAATAACGTCAGAGAGGTAAAAAATAAAATAGATTTAATTATATTCATCTAAAAATTTGTACAAAATAAACACAACGAGATTTTGATATTGTACTTTTCAAATATGAGAAGTGTTGCTCTGATTGTTTAATTTTCAGATTGATCTTCGATGCAGTACAATAACGTCAGAGAGGTAAAAAATAAAATAGATTAAATTATATTCATCTAAAAATTTGTTCAAAATAAACACAACGAGATTTTGATATTGTACTTTTCAAATATGAGAAGTGTTGCTCTGATTGTTTAATCTTCAGATTGATCTTCGATGCAGTACAATAACGTCAGAGAGGTAAAAAATAAAATAGATTAAATTATATTCATCTAAAAATTTGTACAAAATAAACACAACGAGATTTTGATATTGTACTTTTCAAATATGAGAAGTGTTGCTCTGATTGTTTAACTTTCAGACTGATCTTCGATATATGGAGTACAATAAAATCAGAGGTAGGAAGAAAATAGATTACAACATTTATAAAAGAACATCAGAACGAACAGCATGAATTATTGAAAAAATGAACAAGACAAGATTTGGATACTATGCCCTCGAAATATGATAACCGTTGGCCGGCCCGTTCTCTGCCAGCGGCACCTGTAATTAATAGCGAGACGCAAAGGAGGGCGAGCGCCGACACCTTCTTTTTAGTCTCGTTTTCTTTTCTTTTTGCCGCGGCAATCGGTTCCCTCGGTCTTGTTCCTGCTGCAGCCGGCGCGTATTACAAGTATTTATGCCGTCTACGCATATAATGTAATTGGACGCGTCGAGATACGAAGAGCGTGGGCGTTTTCAACGCGACGCGAAGTCTTCGGCGCTTGTCTTTTTACCGGCGGGAACATCTTTGACCAGGTGTACCAGGTAAAAATCGAAATTCAATATTTATGAGGTTGCCCGGGTGGCCGGCCAGACACCAACCGAACCCATCCTCGATAAAATCTCGCCGATGATCCGTCCCCGTTCCTCCACTAATTATCAACGAATCGGATCCGTTTAATATATCATGATCGCGTGCAAAAATTGCAACCGATACTCGACCCACCCCCGCCATTCATTAACCCTATATTTTAGCGACACTCGAGCTGTTTATAATCTGCTCTACGAGTTATTAGACTGCTGTTAAAAAATTATTAGATTCAATAAATTAAATTTATTAACATCTATCGATGAAGAAGAATGTTCTAAACGAATTGCGTGGAACTGGAGTGAAATAGAAATTGATTTCTTTCTTACAAGAAGAGGTCACAGTGGTGGGGTCGTCGATTTTAATGAAACTTTTTCTGGTGAATCCAGGGCAGAAATAAGCAGACCCATGTCCGAGCGTTTTTGACAATGCTCATTATTAGACAGCGGATTTTATGCATTTATGAGAAATATAAGTAGGTGTAATTTAAAACATTGAAAACGTTAAACGAATTTAAAAATACTTTTATATCATTTTCAGCCTATTAAACATATTAAGAGAACAAATAAATTTCTATTTCACTCCAGGTTGTTGCAATTCAGGTAGAAAATTTTGATTTTGCATAAAGATCCGCTCTCTACTAATTATTTATAAAGATAATTAACATTTAATTTTAGAGAGCACACTGTCTCTAGTGCTGATAAATAAATATGTGTTAAAGGTTAACAAAGGGGCATTCTATACGAATTTATTTCTGACATGTTTAATAGGTTGACGAGATTATAACAGTGTTTTGGAATGCCTCTAATAAATTCTTCAGAAACTCCTCAGGCTACAGACGAGACAGCAAATTACGGGAATAAGAAGTTCCGAGTTTAATATTTCATGAGTGGTAGAATTTCGTGGTCGGGATCGCGTTGATCCTCTCGCGAAAAGGTTAATCCGTAGATCGGACGACTCGGCCTATCCGTTCCGGTTAACAGGATAAGGATCCCTATTTCGAAATTAATCCGGCAATACCGCGTGTGTCTAATTCATTCGCCGACTCTCCCCGGGGCTGCCCGTTCTTCGGCCCGATTTCTCCCGTTACGCGCTCGCAGTCGCGTTTATGCGAGGCCACGCGGAGTAATTGGATACGGCGCGAATATGTTAGCAAACGTTTGCGAACGCCGTGTGTCGCGTGGGCGTGTCCACCGATGCCGAACCTTATCTTCTTATCTCTGTGAAATTGCTCCTCGGGATACGACAAACGTCGCCCCGTTCGACGCTTTTTCCCACCGCTAATTGCCCGACCCGTGTGTAATTAAAAGGCTGCGACTTCGATACAATCCCCACCAAAAGGATCAGCCGCGTACACGGTATTTTTCACAGCAACGGTCACAAAGCCGATTTATCACCGAGAACTGAGAGATAGTCTACAGGGTGCCCCGGTCAAATGGAATCATTCGACTACCTATCCTATTTATGATATTTATAATAAATCGAAGTTGTACTGTTTGAAGAGGTACGTCTAATAGCGGGAAGAACTTTCTTCAAGGCCGTCCCTATCACGAGATTTTAAGGTCATCGATATTTTCTTAATCGACACCATATATATTTTCTTCGATATTATCACAGAGCATGCAAAGACGAATCCAACGAGTACCATGACCACACCATTCTGATCATTCAATCACGAGATATCTGTACCTGAAAATTTGTATGTTTGCTGCTTTCAGGCACAAATATCTCGAGATCGAATAATCCGAACGCTGTGGTTATAGTGCTCGTTGGATTCGTCTTTTCATGCTCTATGACAATATCGAGGAAAATGTATAAGGTGTCTATTAAAAATGTATCTTGAAGCCTCCTTAATAAATGACCTTGAAACTTTGTTTTGAAGAATTTTTTCTTGCAGTAGTAATGCGAGAGATACTTGCTTCAGATAATGCTGCGTCTCTCGGAATTGAATGGCGGTAGGTTTTTGGCGGGGAGTGTACAGGCCGGAAGGTGGACACACAGTCGATCCCTAATTAAACGGTGCAACCTTTTTTCACAGGTGGGCCCACGTAAACACGCGCGTGAAACCGTTTATCTTCGTTCCGGTAGCAATCGTTTGCCGAGTCTAATGGGATCTGGTCGTTTTAATTGTGCGGCTCAATAATGTTGGCGCGAGGGATACTCGCGATGGCAAATGAGCGTAATGTTTCACAGATTACGCCGGGCCCTCTGTCATCTTCGCTAATAATCCCGGAAACTGGTCGCGCCGCGATTAAGGAATAGTTTATCGATGCCTCGTTCAAATATCCGAACGAGTTGCCTCTCGTTTCGCCCATCGGATCGGTTCGTGGAATTAACGCGCGGCTTCTGCCCCCTTCCCCTCCTTGCGGCACTTGAAACTTTGATAGCGGAATACTAATCGATAAACGCTGGAATCTTGTCAATTTTGCAGCATGGTCGCGACGACGCTCCTTGCAGGATGTTCTACGTATAGATGAGAATGTATAATATTATCTTCGAAATTATGCGGACACCTGCGTGCACGATTATCGAGTGGATTCTTGGTGCAAGTTTCCAGTTTGGAACATTTTCTTATACCAATTAGATGTTGAAATCGCGTCAATTTAGCGTGGTACAGCGAGTATTAATGTGACGATTTTTCTCTTGATCGTACGTACTAGCTGATCCACTCAGTCGCAGTAGAAACCAATATGGCGGGAATAAGGTGAAGTGCCCTATGCCTGGACAGCATGTTTTTCTATTTTAAATTTTATCACTTTAAATAAACAAAAACAATTTCTTAAGAGTTTTAACATACAGTTCAGAGTTTGTAAAGTAATTTAAAATAAAAAAATCATTATTTAGGTTAATATCTTAATTGTATTAACAAGAATAATTCAAACCTATAGTTGGACATATTAAATCCAATCTAAGCTAGTACCTGGACAGAAGTAAAGCCTATATCGGGACAAATTCAATTTACGAGTTGATCGAGCGAACATAACCTACAACGTTGGTTGGTGGCGCTGTTGCGCATGACGAATAGAAGATACTTTGCGTAATATGTAGTATTTTTATCATAGATTATAGTATTGTATTATTTAACCAAATATATCTTTATTTTCATTCACTGTTTTAATAAAACTTGTTATAATACAACTTTTAAGGTTAGGTAGTAATACTGATAGATTTAAGATGTAAACGCAAAGTATTAGTAACGTCACAACCGGAATACATTTTCTACATACGTTATTCAAGCTAATAGAAGACTAATTATACGTACATGTAGTTAAATAATTTGCAAACAGTGCGTTGATTTTATTCACAAACACGTGTCCGGCTTCAGGCGTAAGCACATTGCGTATAAGCTTAGAGTGGGACAGCTACTGTCATCGCGTCCCAGTATGGAGTACTTATATTTGAAAACAGTTCTAATCTTGGACATCTAATATTTGGATTAATAATGATTATTTACGTTAAGTTTGATTGCCAATTTATTTTAAAATATCAATATTATTATGCGTGATAATTATTTTTTGTCTGAGGGCTTAAATTATATCTTTTTTTCTAACAAAAGTTCGAACTATAAATGCACATGATTCGCATGTAAATAGACTATTTTGTATACTGTTTTCAGATGAACTTTGAATTCATTTTTAAATTTCAATTGATGTCTTAATGAAATAATATTCACACCTACTTGTAGCTAAGGCCTCAGAATATATAATATAATTATTTAATCTCTTAATTACTGATTTTACTATGAAAATTCAAGTCCAGACTTAGCACTTCACCTTACTAGTTGATCCACTCAGTCGCAGTAGAAACCAATATGGCGGGAGTACTTGTCGAGAACGACTGAAATCGGCCAACCATACAGGCGTATTACTTTTGCACCAGTGAACTCCGGCCATTGAAACTTACATTTTTGACATTTTCTCGTCAAAATTTATGGGTTTGTATAAAAAAAAGTTGAAAATGTTCGATTCCCCAAAGTGAAGTTCAGTCGAATTTCTCAATTTGAAATTTTATCCCAATTCATTTGAACACGTGTCATTTGTCCTAGGTTTAGAAGCAGTAGAGGAAAAAGAAGAAGAAGGCGCCGTAGGATTCCGTCAGTTTCTCTCGATATTCAAACTAGAAGAAGTGGGTGGCCTAGTGAAGAATACAGCACGAAAATATGGGAAGAGGCAACACCATCAACAGAAGAAGGAGCCGAGTAAAAGAAAGTGAAGAGGAAGCGGTAGAATAAGAAGAAGCGGCAGAAGAATAAAAAGATGAAGAAGAGGAGAACGATGGAGAGGGATTCTCACCGCGAGTGCCACAGTTTCTCTCGAGTTTTCTCTTCTTTTTTCGTCGGCGTCTGTTGCGGCCAGCAGCGGTGGCAGCTGCGCCGATCTCGAGCTGCGGCTGTTCGACGGACCTGCGGAACACGAGATGCGGCCTGCCGGTGACCGAGTGCAGTTTCCGGACCTGGCGCATCGTCTTCTCGGCGCCGGCGTCTTCGAGCCTCTCTTCTACATCTCCTTTTCTAACTTGTTCCTCTTCTTCCGGGGACAGGGCGACTGGTTCCAACCAGAACTCGCCGTGCGAGCTCCGCAGCATGCCCGCCTGAAACACGAAACCCGAGAGATCGTGTTACTTCACTTCACTTCTAGACTCCCTTTGTTCCGACTCTGACACTTGAACTATCACTGGACCGTGCGCATCCCTTGTGCATTTCTCTTTCGCAAGATGCAAATTTATGGCTGGACCGCGAATCTTTATGCGAAGTAAAAATTGACCGAAGATATTAGGTTGTTGCGTGTGAAATGTCTTTTAATGAGCACAACTCTGTTTCCAAATAGACTTCTTCGTCGAAGCATGCAACATATTCTGTCAATAAATAAGGAGTTTCGTGAAAAATTGAATTTTTTGCTCACGTTCTTCATTTAGAACATTCTCGTTAACATTTCGTAGATATTTTTACCATTGTCGAATAGTCTGTTGATTAATTACCACATTTTGACCACGTAAAACAATGTGGTCTTTCCACTCGTGTCTTAATCAGAAGATTGAACCTTTAAAAAGATCAGCTTTAAAATCTTAAAATGATTCAATTTAAACTTGAAGATTGTAATAGTTAGACTGCGGATCTTTATGCATTTATGGCTTATGAAAATGTTCAAGAAAGGCTACAATATAAAATTCAATAGACTTTTCATTTGGTTTGGATCTAGAAGAATTATATTTCATCCAACTTTCTTAAAATGTGTCGACAAAAATTGGAAAATGCATAAACCTCCGCCGTCTTGCAATAGCATTTCTTGTACAAAAAGCTTCATTTGCATTCCAAAATCGGATATTTCATATGTACCAAACTAATAAAGACATTTTATTCTTGGTATAATAATGTAAACAAGCTGGAAATTAAATCGTTTCAACCTTTCCACTGTTTTAAAATGATTTTGGAAATAATTTGAAGTTCGAGCATCACCGTGCCCCATCGCTAGTCGAACTACTCTCGCCACGCGTTTCAGGACCCTCTTTCAGTTCCTCTCTACTGTTACATCGCTCCAAGCCCCTCTTATTCTCCCCCCGGCTCTGTCTGTTGAGGATTTCTTGAAACGATTATCCCGCCGACTATTTTTACACGGTTTCATCGAGCTCTCCCACGGAATCCGAGATTCGTTTCTGGGATTCCCGGTATCGGCGACCGGATGAATTATATTCTCGCTGAAACTGGTATCCAGGCACGGCAGCCTACCAACTACGGGGAATTTCTTCATCCTGTGGCCTCTCTCGCGGAGAGATAACGTCGTCCGCGACTTTCCACCGTCGATGCCCACGGAGAAATATCGCGGGGAGCTTTCTCGCGCGGCTTTCTCCTCGCAAAATTTATTCCATGAGACACCGACGCGTCGCGTCGCCATTGGGACGCCTGTGGTTAGCTCGCTAAGACTCCGGTTATTGGAATCTAACTTTGTTTCGGATTTGCATTGTCGGTGGAATTAAACAGCGTTCAAAGTAGAGCTCCCTCAAAAGTATCTAAGAGACACCAGACTCAAACAATGAAACTTTAAATGATTATTCTTTCTGTGACAAGACATACATTTTTAGTCGTTAAATATTGATGTGGTAACTATTGTAAAGTAGTTACTACATCAATATTGTAGTAACTATTGTATTGTAGTAAATATTGATGTGTAACTGTTTTATAAAAATCGCAAGTGTCGAGAGTATACTGTTTATAACAAATAAAGGGTGCACAAGAAGGTAAACGATTACAATCATTACAATTATAAATTAATATGTATGAGAAACAATTTTCCATACAGCTACTAGGACGTGTTCTACAACGAAGTTCATCAGCATGGTTTAAGTGTCATCTTTCGGAACTGTATAGGTTATTCGACTGGTAACACCTCTCGAACAAGAAACAGCACAATGTATCCTCTGTCTCTCGATCCCCGCGCAGATTACCCGTGCTCATAGGTATAGCCTTGTCATTAATCATTCCCGATCATCGATAGCATTCAGCATTCCCTGTCAAGTAGCAATTGATTGGCGGAACACCCATCGTCCGATTTCGATGCGATTCTCATTTCACGTCCGCCCCTTTCTCTCTTCATTCTTTCCCACTCTATCTCCTTTTTTCGCTTTTTTCTCGGTTCCACCGCTCTTCCCTTTTATCGCGCCGATGCCAACTGACTCGTTTGACAAGCGTATTAACCCGTGCCATTTGCGATTTCGCAGATTAAAATCATTTTTCCAAACACCGTTTTCGAACGCTCTTTATACTGTTACATATCCCGCGAAACATATTACTGAAACGCTCGATCAGTATATCGATAAAACGATCTTTTTAGAATTTTTAAAAACCCATATGGGTGGACATTAATCTAATGTTTGTAAACAAAAAGGAGCAGTATGGATATTACTGAAACATTTTAAGAAATGTAAATCGATAAAGCAATTTTAGATTTACAATTTTTGAAAAATCCATATGGGTGGACATTAATCTAATGCTTGCTAATAAACAAGAGCTGTATGAATATTACTGAAGCACTAAAAAGAATGTAAATCGATAAAGCAATTTTAAATTTACAATTTTTGAAAATCCGTATCGGTGGCCATTATGTAATGCTTGCCAATAAATAAAAGCTGTATGGATATTACTGAAGCACTAAAAAGAATGTAAATCGATAAAGCAATTTTAAATTTACAATTTTTGAAAATCCGTATCGGTGGCCATTATGTAATGCTTGCCAATAAATAAAAGCTGTATGGATATTACTGAAGCACTAAAAAGAATGTAAATCGATAAAGCAATTTTAAATTTACAATTTTTGAAAATCCGTATCGGTGGCCATTATGTAATGCTTGCCAATAAATAAAAGCTGTATGGATATTACTGAAGCACTAAAAAGAATTTAAATCGATAAAACAATTTTAAATTTACAATTTTTGAAAATCCGTATCGGTGGCCATTATGTAATGCTTGCCAATAAATAAAAGCTGTATGGATATTACTGAAGCACTAAAAAGAATGTAAATCGATAAAGCAATTTTAAATTTACAATTTTTGAAAATCCGTATCGGTGGCCATTATGTAATGCTTGCCAATAAATAAAAGCTGTATGGATATTACTGAAGCACTAAAAAGAATTTAAATCGATAAAGCAATTTTAAATTTACAATTTTTGAAAATCCGTATCGGTGGCCATTATGTAATGCTTGCCAATAAATAAAAGCTGTATGGATATTACTGAAGCACTAAAAAGAATGTAAATCGATAAAGCAATTTTAAATTTACAATTTTTGAAAATCCGTATCGGTGGCCATTATGTAATGCTTGCCAATAAATAAAAGCTGTATGGATATTACTGAAGCACTAAAAAGAATTTAAATCGATAAAGCAATTTTAAATTTACAATTTTTGAAAATCCGTATCGGTGGCCATTATGTAATGCTTGCCAATAAATAAAAGCTGTATGGATATTACTGAAGCACTAAAAAGAATGTAAATCGATAAAGCAATTTTAAATTTACAATTTTTGAAAATCCGTATCGGTGGCCATTATGTAATGCTTGCCAATAAATAAAAGCTGTATGGATATTACTGAAGCACTAAAAAGAATTTAAATCGATAAAACAATTTTAAATTTACAATTTTTGAAAATCCGTATCGGTGGCCATTATGTAATGCTTGCCAATAAATAAAAGCTGTATGGATATTACTGAAGCACTAAAAAGAATGTAAATCGATAAAGCAATTTTAAATTTACAATTTTTGAAAATCCGTATCGGTGGCCATTATGTAATGCTTGCCAATAAATAAAAGCTGTATGGATATTACTGAAGCACTAAAAAGAATTTAAATCGATAAAGCAATTTTAAATTTACAATTTTTGAAAATCCGTATCGGTGGCCATTATGTAATGCTTGCCAATAAATAAAAGCTGTATGGATATTACTGAAGCACTAAAAAGAATGTAAATCGATAAAGCAATTTTAAATTTACAATTTTTGAAAATCCGTATCGGTGGCCATTATGTAATGCTTGCCAATAAATAAAAGCTGTATGGATATTACTGAAGCACTAAAAAGAATTTAAATCGATAAAACAATTTTAAATTTACAATTTTTGAAAATCCGTATCGGTGGCCATTATGTAATGCTTGCCAATAAATAAAAGCTGTATGGATATTATTGAAGCACTAAAAAAATGAATGTAAATCGATAAAGCAATTTTAAATTTACAATTTTTGAAAAATCCGTATCGTTGGACATTATGTAATGCTCGCCAATAAATAAAAGCTGTATGAATATTACTGAAGCACTAAAAAGAATTTAAATCGATAAAACAATTTTAAATTTACAATTTTTGAAAATCCGTATCGGTGGACATTATGTAATGCTTGCCAATAAATAAAAGCTGTATGGATATTACTGAAGCACAAAAAGAATGTAAATCGATAAAACAATTTTAAATTTACAATTTTTGAAAAATCCGTATCGTTGGACATTATGTAATGCTCGCCAATAAATAAAAGCTGTATGGATATTACTGAAGCACTAAAAAAAAGAATGTAAATCGATAAAGCAATTTTAAATTTACAATTTTTGAAAAATCCATATGGGTGGACATAAATCTAATGCTTGCTAATAAACAAGAGCTGTATGGATATTACTGAAGCACTAAAAAGAATGTAAACCAATAAAGCAATTTTAAATTTACAATTTTTGAAAAATCCATATCGATGGACATTTATCTAATGCTTGCCAATAAACAAGAGCTGTATGGATATTACTGAAGCACAAAAAGAATGTAAATCGATAAAGCAATTTTAAATTTACAATTTTTGAAAATCCGTATCGGTGGCCATTATGTAATGCTTGCCAATAAATAAAAGCTGCATGGATATTATTGGAGCACTAAAAAAATGAATGTAAATCGATAAATCAATTTTAAATTTACAATTTTTGAAAAATCCGTATCGTTGGACATTATGTAATGCTCGCCAATAAATAAAAGCTGTATGGATATTACTGAAGCACAAAAAGAATGTAAATCGATAAAACAATTTTAAATTTACAATTTTTGAAAAATCCGTATCGTTGGACATTATGTAATGCTCGCCAATAAATAAAAGCTGTATGGATATTACTGAAGCACTAAAAAAAAGAATGTAAATCGATAAAGCAATTTTAAATTTACAATTTTTGAAAAATCCATATGGGTGGACATAAATCTAATGCTTGCTAATAAACAAGAGCTGTATGGATATTACTGAAGCACTAAAAAGAATGTAAACCAATAAAGCAATTTTAAATTTACAATTTTTGAAAAATCCATATCGATGGACATTTATCTAATGCTTGCCAATAAACAAGAGCTGTATGGATATTACTGAAGCACAAAAAGAATGTAAATCGATAAAGCAATTTTAAATTTACAATTTTTGAAAATCCGTATCGGTGGCCATTATGTAATGCTTGCCAATAAATAAAAGCTGCATGGATATTATTGGAGCACTAAAAAAATGAATGTAAATCGATAAATCAATTTTAAATTTACAATTTTTGAAAAATCCGTATCGTTGGACATTATGTAATGCTCGCCAATAAATAAAAGCTGTATGGATATTACTGAAGCACTAAAAAGAATGTAAACCAATAAAGCAATTTTAAATTTACAATTTTTGAAAAATCCATATCGATGGACATTTATCTAATGCTTGCCAATAAACAAGAGCTGTATGGATATTACTGAAGCACAAAAAGAATGTAAATCGATAAAGCAATTTTAAATTTACAATTTTTGAAAATCCGTATCGGTGGCCATTATGTAATGCTTGCCAATAAATAAAAGCTGCATGGATATTATTGGAGCACTAAAAAAATGAATGTAAATCGATAAATCAATTTTAAATTTACAATTTTTGAAAAATCCGTATCGTTGGACATTATGTAATGCTCGCCAATAAATAAAAGCTGTATGGATATTACTGAAGCACTAAAAAGAATGTAAATCGATAAAGCAATGTTAAATTTACAATTTTTGAAAAATCCACATCGGCGGACATTAATCTAATGTTTGTAAACAAACAAGAGCAGTATGAATATTACTGAAACACTAAAAAGAATGTAAATCGATAAAGCAATTTTAAATGTAGAATTTTTAAAAGTCTATATCGGTGTATGCTAATCTAATGTTTGTAAATAAACAAAAGCTGTATGAGTATTACTGAAAATTTAAGAAAGGAATGTAGATCAATAAAGGGATTTTGACTTTATAATTTTTGATAATTGTTGAGAATATGTATAATTGACACAGATCTACGAAATGTTTTCTGTAAATACTCAATATAGGGTTACATAAAAAAGTTATAACAACAATTTCGGTATTTTCTCTGTAGTTCCGACTAATTGCAATTTTTTCAACATTTTTTTCACGTCTGGTAGTAAACTAATTGCTCCAACTATGTTGTGTTCAAATATTGGTTTGGAAAGAAAGTTCGCAGCGTTTTTAAACGAAAATTCGAAGGTAACATTAAAATACGTATTCCTAGATTTATGCAATAACATGATAAGTTGATTGCGGATGTTTATGCAATTTTCAATTTTTGTAGGCAAATTTTAAGAAAGTGAAGTTACACAAAATCTTATTTTCAGTGGTAGTAATCTGTGTAGATCTGCAATAATTAAAAATCGTTCGAAATTTTGTGGAATTTTATTTACTAGCATTTTTTGAAAATTTATAGAAGCCATAAATGCATAAAGATCCGCAGTTTAATGTTGAGTTACCTCAGAAATGGCAAACAGAATAGAAAATATGTTATTGAATAAACTAATGAATAAATATCTTAATGTGACCTTCGAATTTTAATTTAAAAATGCTACGAACTTTTCTTCCAATCCAATATCACTGTGATTCACTGTATTTGACAAGTTTCTGGATAATCAGCGAAGGTTTCAGAGGTTCGTCAAGAGATAGGCATCGCAAATCGCAACCATCGCTAGTTTCGACTATCGGCCGAGGCCGACCGTGAAAAATCATGGCGCCAGCCTAACAGAGAGGGGCGAAATAGAAGGGAAGAAGAGAGGAGATAGTCGAAGGACCTCAAAGTGAAAAAGGCCTGGTTGAGCGTGATTCAGCGCCGCATGGGGCCTCGCCGGTTTATTATCCTCTTCCCACCGAGCCGATCCTCGGTTCCTTTCCTTGTCCCACGACGGATTCTTCCTTTTTGCGCCGCCTTCTTTTCGTCTTGCGCGCCCCGCAAACTGCAAACTCCGATCGACTATATAAGGAGTGATTTGTTGCACCGCGATCGCCTCAACCACGCCGCAAACACAGTCGTTCGATCGGTTAACGATCCGCGGGATTTTTCTATGGATCCCGGATCCGCGATCTTTATTTACGCGGGCGTTCTTTGATCTCCAAGCCCGTTTTTTCGATCGGCCGAATACAGAACGCGGCAAAAACATAATGGAACGTCTTAGGCTTGTCGAAAACAATTGATTTGCAATTCGGGAATTTTCTTCGATTATTTCACTGCCACTTTTATAATACTAAGAACGTTTGTTATTGTACGATTTTAAATGAATCAATTTTTTAATTTCGTAAGATTTTTAAGAATTTCTACGTTTATTCAAAGTTTTCAAAGGATTGACTGCAACTTGAATATATTTATCGTATTATATTGTTGTTGTAGGATTGTGAACGATTGAATTTTTTGGTTTTATAAAATGATAATAATTGTAAATGTCTGTGACTTCCTCTTCGATGTCATCTTTATTTATTGTCTATACTTTTTTGTATAAATATCAATATTTTCCTGTTAATTTTTACGCGAGTTACACATTGCCTCACCACTGTTGCACCTCTATATTTACATCGTAGTACTCGTATGCGCGTACTAACGCAATAAGCATTAGCAGTTTGTCAGACCTTCCTCAGTAGTTATGCAAGTTTCAATGTCCATAGTAATTAAGGCTTAATATACGTTGAACCTCGTGGTAATTAAGGTCTAATATACGCATGATTATATGTATACTCCTAAGTCCATACTAATTAAAGGTTAATATATTAGGTTTAGCTGCATATGGAATGAAAATATTGATTTTACAATGCAAATGAAGCTTTCTGATCAGCAAATACCCGTCTACCCGTATATCTGTGTATATCATTTTAACCATAGTTTGTTTCTGTACACTTTTTCTATGATTAGAAAAACATATTGGTGACCCCACTGACGTTAGGTCGAAATATGTTAGTATATTGTCGTACCTGTGCGTCCAAAAATTATGAAAAAAATCTGACACACTTCGGACAACCAAACGTGCGTCAGCGAATTATTTGCGATTTTTCTGTTACGAATTGTGGTCGTGAAAAATGAAGGCAAATCAAGGCATTTAAAGAAATGCAGTTTCTTCAGAGAAATCACGAACCTACCACTTTTATATTAATTCAGCAATGAGATGCCATTATAAGCATTGCTCCCATTTTTTCCAGATTTTTGGGAATTGTGCGTCGCAGTTAAAAAAAAGAAAAGCCGATCTTTTCCACATTTATTCCTCGACAAATTCAGTTAAGTCCTCGCTCGCGATTCAGAGGGTGCGGGTCAAGTTTCCCGGGATTTGTCAGCAGCCACTGCAACAAACTCGCGCAAAGAGCAACCACGGATTCTCTCCCACCCCTTCGCTCACTGTCTTTCTCTCTCCGTCTCGATTCTCGCGTGTTCAGAGCAATTAGAGGGAGGTGTGACAGATACGAAGAGGTTTCGCGGCGAAACGAGCAGACAGAGAGCAAGAGGCGGAGGAAGACAGAGATCCATAGAGAAAGAGGGAGAGAGAGAGGGTGATAGAGGAAGGTGCAGAGCATAACACATAGCCGGGCCATAAATTATCGGGCGACGGTCAGAATTAATCGGATCCTAGGAGCAAACGAACGGCAAGACGAGGCGGCCTATTCGCAGATATCGCGCCGGGGCCAATTAAACGAACAAAGACGTCCAAATGGACCGCCGTCGGACAGCTAGGCCGTCATAGAAATATATTTACTTGTGATTGGATGCATTCAACCACCACCGACCACCTCCCCCTATTTCTCTCTCTCTCTCTCTCTCTCTTTGCCGAGCTGTGGACTGGCGAGTCGTACAGCGACGCACGCATGCACCGGACACCAAATAACGAACGACCAGCAGATCGCAGGATCGATAATGTCTTCATCCATTTCCATTCACCGAGCCGAGTAATACCCCGCACAGAACGAAATTACTTAATTTGCACGGGTTCCGCTCGGACACGACCACCGATCGTTATTTAACCGGACCGAGTGATCTACGGCGACGAGAGATCGTCTTCTGTCCACTTTGCGTCGTTCTCGTCCAGTCGATCTGGTTTCGCAGCAAGTGTGCTGACAATATCGTCCGTTTAGCGTCTGTGAATTTTATTCGCTTTTTATTCATGAATTTGAACGTTGATTATCTCATCAGAATGCTGCGGATCTTTGGGTAGAACCTTTGAACCTTGTAGATCCTAAACTATCTTGCAGATTGTAATTACTAAAATGCGGATGTATATATCCGAAAAATGTGTATATATTCGAATAAAAATGTTCTAAGTCGATCATAAGAAGTAGAAGAATTAGATGAAAATGTACTTCTTCTTTCAAACATTTTAATAAGTCGAAAATAAGATGATCTTCAATTCTTCTTACAATGTCTTTACAATTTTGTTTCTACATAGTAAATGCATAAAATCCACGGTCTACACTGAGAAAAAAATCCTGTCGAAAAAAAAAAAATATATGTTGATTTAATAAGATGTACTATTGAATAGTGCCAATATCATATCAACTTATTTTAATATTTAATACTATTGAATTTCAATAGCAAAACTCATTTCCGCGAATCATATAAGCCAATAGCTTGACCATCAATGTTTTCAAAAAAATAAGATATGGCCTCAAACCAATTCCCAAATTTTTTAAACAACATATATGATTGAAGGAAAAAAAGAAATATTACGAATAATAATATACGGTATTGAATCAAATAATATTTTCAATCATTTCATGATAGACAATTCAAATACATCACGATTTGCTTCTAAATTTCGTACTATTGAAAAGAATACATTGATATTCATCGAAGTAAAAAATTACAATAACACGCGTGTTATTGAAGTAACTATGGTGTGCAATATAAACATTGTGCCATCTGTGCATGCAGTGGGGTGCACTGCGAATTGCAAACTGACAATTTCTTGTATGCAATTATTAGACTGCGGATCTTTATGCAAAATAAAAATTGCATCAATCAATTACAAAGAACAGGGACCAAATAAAAGCGATATTCATTTTTCTATAATTTTAATAAGCTGAGCCTGATAAATTAATGTTCTCAAATTCGTTTAATTTGTCAACTGTGCCAAGTTGCACCTACTCATTTCTGTCATAAATGCATAAAATCCGCAGTTAGTAATTATTCTACCGTCTCCAAGTATACAGGATGTCCCAAAAATGTACTTCCTTGCAGGGAACGATTCCTTAGGTCATTCGAAGTAACTTCTTCCTTTGCGAAAATGTTCTCCGCGGCCTCGTTAAGGAGTTATTAACGAAAAACGCGCACCAATCAGGGCGCGGCTACTGCGGACGGAGTCGGGCTCGACCAATGCCAACGCTAAGCTCAACGGGATCAGTGATTGGTCCGCGTTCGCTCGTTCATAACTCAGTAACGAAGCAGCGGAGAACATTTTCGCAAAGGAGAAAGTTACATGAAATGACCTCAGGAACCATCTCTTTCAAGAAGGTACATTTTTTAGGAACCGTGACTCACCACCTTAAATATTTTACTTGCTGCTGACATCAGAGCAAAATTTGACAAGAAATATAGTTAACCGATAAAATAACTATTAAAATGTAACCGCTTCTATTGGGTTCGGTGATCTTTTGTAGAAAAGAATAAATAAGAAAATATTTTATTGATTTAAGTTCATCGTTTGAATATTTAGGGTGAGTCCGAAGAAACAGAACACCTAAATATCTCCGTCACTTTTCGTTGTACAATAAGACTTCTTAGGACAAAGTTACACTGTTTGAAGGGCCACATGTAACGGTGTGAGGGAAACAATTTTCTTGGTCATTTTTTACAAGATTTCAAGGCAATTGATATTTTTATTAATGGAATGAGGTATTTTTTAATACATCAATCGATGCAGCTGGACATTCGTTATAAAAAAGTACTAACCCATGTATGTCGAAAAGTTAGTAGTTCGCGAGATTTTTCAATTTAAATAACTCTAAAACACCCTTACTGTCGTACTAAGACGTTAGCGTTTACTTACTAGTGTAAATTGAAGAGTTAAAATTGAAATTGAAGAGTTGGAATTGAAAAATCGAAGTTGAAATTGAAGTTAAAGGGTTGATATTGAAATTGAAGTTGAAATTAACGAAGTGAAATTGAAAAATTGAAGTTGAAATGGAAGGGTAGAAATTGAAGTTGAAATGGAAGAGTAGAAATTGAAGAGTTGAAATTGAAGTTGAAATGGGAGAGTTAAAATTGAAGTTGAAATTAAAGTTATAATGGAAGAATTGAAGTTGAAAATGAAGTTGAAGAGTTGATATTGAAATTGAAGTTGAAATGGAAAATTTGATGTTGAAATTGAAATTGAAGAGTTGAAATCAATGAATTGAAATTGAAAAATTGAAATTGAAATGGAAGAGTAGAAATTGAAGAGTTGAGATTAACGAAATGAAATTGAAAAATTGAAATGGAAGAATAGAAATTGAAGTTGAAGGGTTGATATTGAAATTGAAGTTGAACTGGAAGAGTTGAAGTTAAGGTGAAATGGGAGAGTTAAAATTGAAGTTGAAATTAAAAATTGAAGTTGAAATTGAAAAATTGAAGTTGAAAATGAAGTTGAAATAGGAGAGTTAAAATTGAAGTTGAAATTGAAGTTGTAATGGAAGAATTGAAGTTGAAAATGAAGTTGAAGAGTTGATATTGAAATTGAAGTTGAAATGGAAAATTTGATGTTGAAATTGAAATTGAAGAGTTGAAATCAATGAATTGAAATTGAAAAATTGAAATTGAAATGGAAGAGTAGAAATTGAAGAGTTGAGATTAACGAAATGAAATTGAAAAATTGAAATGGAAGAATAGAAATTGAAGTTGAAGGGTTGATATTGAAATTGAAGTTGAACTGGAAGAGTTGAAGTTAAGGTGAAATGGGAGAGTTAAAATTGAAGTTGAAATTAAAAATTGAAGTTGAAATTGAAAAATTGAAGTTGAAAATGAAGTTGAAATAGGAGAGTTAAAATTGAAGTTGAAATTGAAGTTGTAATGGAAGAATTGAAGTTGAAAATGAAGTTGAAGAGTTGATATTGAAATTGAAGTTGAAATGGAAAATTTGATGTTGAAATTGAAATTGAAGAGTTGAAATCAATGAATTGAAATTGAAAAATTGAAATTCAAATGGAAGAGTAGAAATTGAAGAGTTGAGATTAACGAAATGAAATTGAAAAATTGAAATGGAAGAATAGAAATTGAAGTTGAAGGGTTGATATTGAAATTGAAGTTGAACTGGAAGAGTTGAAGTTAAGGTGAAATGGGAGAGTTAAAATTGAAGTTGAAATTAAAAATTGAAGTTGAAATGGAAAAATTGAAGTTGAAAATGAAGTTGAAGGGTTGATATTGAAATTGAAGTTGAAATTAACGAAGTGAAATTAAAAATTGAAGTTGAAATGGAAGAGTAAAAATGGAAGGTGAAATGGAACAGTAGAAATTGAAGTTGAAATAGAAGAGTTCCAATTAAGGTGAAATGGGAGAGTTAAAATTGAAGTTGAAATTAAAGTTGTAATGGAAGAATTGAAGTTGAAAATGAAGTTGAAGAGTTGATATTGAAATTGAAGTTGAAATGGAAAATTTGATGTTGAAATTGAAATTGAAGAGTTGAAATCAATGAATTGAAATTGAAAAATTGAAATTGAAATGGAAGAGTAGAAATTGAAGAGTTGAGATTAACGAAATGAAATTGAAAAATTGAAATGGAAGAATAGAAATTGAAGTTGAAGGGTTGATATTGAAATTGAAGTTGAACTGGAAGAGTTGAAGTTAAGGTGAAATGGGAGAGTTAAAATTGAAGTTGAAATTAAAAATTGAAGTTGAAATTGAAAAATTGAAGTTGAAAATGAAGTTGAAGAGTTGATATTGAAATTGAAGTTGAAATTGAAGTTGAAGGGTTGATATTGAAATTGAAGTTGAAATTAAAAATTGAAGTTGAAATTGAAAAATTGAAGTTGAAAATGAAGTTGAAGAGTTGATATTGAAATTGAAGTTGAAATTGAAGTTGAAGGGTTGATATTGAAATTGAAGTTGAAATTAACAAAGTGAAATTAAAAATTGAAGTTGAAATGGAAGAGTAAAAATGGAAGGTGAAATGGAACAGTAGAAATTGAAGTTGAAATAGAAGAGTTCCAATTAAGGTGAAATGGGAGAGTTAAAATTGAAGTTGAAATTAAATATTGAAGTTGAAATTAAAAAATTGAAGTTGAAAATGAAGTTGATGAGTTGATATTGAAATTAAAGTTGAAATTGAAGTTGAAGGGTTGATATTGAAATTCAAGTAGAAATTAACGAAGTGTAATTGAAAAATTGAAGTTGAAATAGAAGAAGTTGAAATGGAAATTGAAGACGAAGTTGATATTGAAATTAAAGTTGAAATTGAAGTTGAAGGGTTGATATTGAAATTCAAGTAGAAATTAACGAAGTGTAATTGAAAAATTGAAGTTGAAATAGAAGAAGTTGAAATGGAAATTGAAGACGAAGTTGAAATTGAAAAATTGAAGTTGAAAATGAAGTTGAAGAGTTGATATTGAAATTAAAGTTGAAATTGATATTGATGTAAAATACCGAAATTCTTGCCAACCCAATATTTTATCGTTACCTCTGCCACGAATTTTTGTTAATTCAATTGGTGGCTGGGGCAACGTTGGATGTGAGATTTCCTTAAGGTTTTATTGTTTTCCCATCAAATCATGCACTCCAATGTTGTTCCAACCAACAATTGAATTATTGAATTAAATGGTTGGGCGATATGAAGTGCAAATTTTACAGGAGAGCAGGATTTGATGGGAGAACAATAAAAGCTAATAGACTTTAATGAAACCACCAATTCAATCGTTCTGATTTGTACCATTTCTGTATCGAAAGGTTGAATTGGAAGAAAACTCGATTGGAAAAGGAGTAGCGTCTCGAAACGATCGTGATAATGCCGAGGAACACGAGATAAATCCGCGGACCACTGTATCCGACAATGAACAATAGCCAGAAACAGCTCCGTCGTCGCAAGGAGCCGAATCTCTGCGACAATGAAGCTCAATTAACGGCCGCGCAACGGGAGAAACGAGAACAAGATCTGCAATACAAAAGCGGTCGGGATAAGACAGAAACACACAGCAAACCACCGCGAGATAAATCCGGATTAATTGCGAACGAAGAGCGGCCGAGTGTAGCCAACAGAGAAGAACAGAAAAATTGCCGAGCCTCTCGTAAAAGGGATGGAGTTACAGCAAATAATATCATACTTTTCGCGGTTAACCGGTTTCGCGAAGCAAATTGCTGCGACGGTCTACTAGAATTTATGCGACCGGCAATTTATGTAGATCCGACCAGTTGCCCGTTCGAACGAAAAAAAATTCGAGAGTTTACAATAAATTCACCGCTTAATGAACTTCTAAACGCGACAGCGTCCATACACAACGAGCTCTCTGTGTACCTTGTCCACCCTGTTAGTTTGATTTAGGACGCTGTCGTCGACTTCGACGCCAGACCACACCGTGGAAATGTATATAGCGCAGAGGAAATGACCTAACGGCGATTAAAAATTGATTTCTGTAATATCAACCCTTTGCACTCGGTGCTATTTTTACTGGAAAATTAAACATTTCTTTCGATTTAGCATATCTCCATTCTCTATAACTTTTGAAATATTATGGATATGAAATTGGTATAATACCTCATACAATACCTAAATGTTTAGTAATTGATTAGATATCAATTTTTAGCGGTGCCTCAGAGGGGACAACCGAGTGCAAAGAGTCAAAATTAAAATTTAAAGATAAAATGAAAATATTTATAGGTTTATTCAATAATATGATAAGTTACTCCGAAAATTGTACTAGTAGAAGTACTAATAGAATGGGAAATATTACGAATCTTAATTTTATCTTTGGATTTTAATTGTAAAACGCCATGAACTTCCGTTCGAACCGAATATTACTAGACCTTATTTTTATACATAATTTCATTAAGAAAGCTGAGAATGTCCCATTACATAAGCATTCACAGGGAATTTATATTTTTCATCCTATTTTATGTTTCTAACCTTGAATGACTATATCGTTGAAATTGTCTCGCGAAGGGCTACAATCGTAGAAATTCAGGAACATGTAGTTCTATTTTTAAAAACTAGGTTGACCTCCACATCTTCTAAGTACCTTCACCTGAAAATAAGTTATTTATTCGTAATCTAAAAATCTGGAAGTTATTCAAGTGGCTTGTCTTACGTGACTCTCGCCTTCTACATACAAAATGAGCGAAGCACAAAATGGAAGAAAGAAGAATTCAGTATCACTGGTACACTATTTAGAACCGATCCAAATCATTAAGAGAAGAAATCAATTTTGATTGTGACTTTTATTTAGCATAGAAATCTTCGACCCTTGATATAAGAGTTACGTAATTTTTTCAGCCTAATTAGCAAGTATGCTCGAGTGTTCGATCAGAGGCGGTGGGATAAAGTGGATCCTGTTAGTTAGGGGATATCTGAAGTCCAGAGGGATCGATAGATGATACAAGTCGAAGTTAGGTTCGTCCTCGAATTCGCTGCCGAGCGAGAAATTGAATTACGGATCGGCGGCCGTGAAAGAACGATCCTGAACGTACTCGAGCCTCTCCGAACCGATCCGAACCGAGGACGGAACTGAATGGGGAACGGAACAGTATCAGCATGGAGAACGCAATGGCCACGTAACAGCCACGCAATGGCCACGCAATGGCCACTGGCCAATTATTTACGAGTGCGTCTACCCGGTAGCGAAAGGTTAGGAGGCGTGAATTCGTGTAGGGACGCTCGCACACGTTCACGCGATTTGATTCAATGTTCTCCGTTCTAGGGGAACAGGTTCCAGAGAGTGTTCCGCTTCGGCTCCGCTCTCTCGTTCAACATATAATTATCGGTAATAGGTAATCAGAGGAGTCGCGCGTTCCCCCCTTCGTCCAATTAATGCGTATCTATCCCGCCGGATCTGAAGGCAGGGTGGTCCATATTACTTTCGGCAAATAGCCTTTTAATAGAGCACCCTTCACTCGACCCCTCTGATCAAAACTTAAGAAAAATCTTCTGCCGCTCCTCTATGAATCACCGGATCGCCGATAATAACGATGAAAGATCAATGGACGAACACAAAATAGCAGAAACATTAGAAGAATTTCATAATACTGTTACATTTAAAATTATTAATATCAGTTTCTTTCGATTCAGGTATAATATTTTTATTTTGCATGAAGATCCGCAATCTGCTGATAGGCTCCCGGTGTAAGTAACGTGTTGAAGGAGGCGCGAATTTTGTGGTGGCTTCCGCGATTCCGGCCCAGCGTGTTTCGATAGAGGCGAAGCGAAACGCAGGGCCGTCGATAAATCGAGATTAGCGGGACCAGAGCAGGCTCCAGTTACCAGGAATTAGCTGGGATCCTTTTCTTTTGAAATAGAATCAAATTCGCCCGGTCCCGTAACACTGCACTGGGAAACTCAGTTCCCGCTTCCTCTCTCTCTCTCCCTCTTCCTCTCTGTCACTCTTTGCGAACGATAGCGTGGACCCGGATTAAGTCGTATCGAGAGCTCGCTCTACGGCAGAGTGGCATTCCAACCGCCTGGAGGAGCTCTCATGCTAGGTTCCTAGAGCCTCCTCTAGAAAGAAAATTATTGTCACTCAGTATACTTCCTGGCAATTTTGTGTTTTGGATGTCTGAGACTGTAGAGAGACTTTTATTTCTAATCTTGGAGTTGCTCTGGGATGAAGGGTGAAGGGATTCCAGTCGATGATTAAGTGATTTTGCAGGGTTCCAATTCGTAGGATTGAGTGCAGCAATGTTATTTTTACAAAATCAGTGACGCATTTGATACTGGTCCCCTCTAAAATATTCGAGGGTTGTTTTCGCCCTCTTAATCGTGGACTGTGTTAGGTGGTTTTGCAGGGTTCCAAGTCGAATTGAGTGCAGCCATTTTATTTTTACAAAATTGGTAACGCATTTGATACTGGTCCTCTCTAAAAAATTCGAGGGTTGTTTTCACCCTCTCATTCGTGGACTGTGCTAAGAGGTTCTGCACGGTTCCAAGTTGAATTGAGTACAGCATTTTTATTTTTACAAAATTAGTGACGCATTTGATACTGGTTCTCTCTAAAAAATTCGAGGGTTGTTTTCATCCTCTTAATCGTGGACTGTGTTAGGTGGTTTTGCAGGGTTCCAAGTCGAATTGAGTGCAGCCATTTTATTTTTACAAAATTGGTGACGCATTTGATACTGGTCTTCTCTAAAAAATTCGAGGGTTGTTTTCACCCTCTCAATCGTGGACTGTGTTAGGAGGTTCTGCACGGTTCCAAGTTGAATTGAGTACAGTATTTTTATTTTTACAAAATTAGTGACGCATTTGATACTGGTCCTCTCTAAAAAATTCGGGGGTTGTTTTCACCCTCTTAATCGTGGACTGTGTTAGGTGGTTTTGCAGTGTTCCAAATCGAATTGAGTGCAGCATTTTTATTTTTACAAAATTAGTGACGCATTTGATACTGGTCCTCTCTAAAAAATTCGAGGGTTGTTTTCACCCTCCCAATCGTGGACTGTGTTAAGTGGTTGTGCAGGGATCCAAGTCGAATTGAGTATAGCAATTTTATTTTTACAAAATTAGTGACGCATTTGATACTGGTCCTCTCTAAAAAATTCGAGGGTTGTTTTCACCCTCCCAATCGTGGACTGTGTTAAGTGGTTGTGCAGGGATCCAAGTCGAATTGAGTATAGCAATTTTATTTTTACAAAATTAGTGACGCATTCGATACTGGTCCTCTCTAAAAAATTCGAGGGTTGTTTTCATCCTCTTAATCGTGGACTGTGTTAGGTGGTTTTGCAGGGTTCCAAGTCGAATTGAGTGCAGCCATTTTATTTTTACAAAATTGGTGACGCATTTGATACTGGTCTTCTCTAAAAAATTCGAGGGTTGTTTTCACCCTCTCAATCGTGGACTGTGTTAGGAGGTTCTGCACGGTTCCAAGTTGAATTGAGTACAGTATTTTTATTTTTACAAAATTAGTGACGCATTTGATACTGGTTCTCTCTAAAAAATTCGAGGGTTGCTTTCACCCTCTCAATCGTGGACTGTGTTAGGTGGTTTTGCAGTGTTCCAAATCGAATTGAGTGCAGCATTTTTATTTTTACAAAATTAGTGACGCATTTGATACTGGTTCTCTCTAAAATATTCGAGGGTTGTTTTCACCCTCCCAATCGTGGACTGTGTTAGGTGGTTTTGCAGGGTTCCAAGTCGAATTGAGTATAGTAATTTTATTTTTACAAAATTAGTGACGTATTTGATACTGGTCCTGTCCAAAAAATTCGAGGTTTGTTTTCACCCTCTCCATCGTGGACTGTGATAGGTGGTTTTGCACGGTTCCAAGTTAAATTGAGTACAGCATTTTTATTTTTACAAAATTAGT
The DNA here is from genome assembly GCA_933228785.1 of Lasioglossum pauxillum. Classification (NCBI taxonomy): domain Eukaryota; kingdom Metazoa; phylum Arthropoda; class Insecta; order Hymenoptera; family Halictidae; genus Lasioglossum; species Lasioglossum pauxillum. Next base: position 38,311,768 of record OW121705.1, on the reverse strand, counting down.
GACGCATTTGATACTGGTCCTCTCTAAAAAATTCGGGGGTTGTTTTCACCCTCTTAATCGTGGACTGTGTTAGGTGGTTTTGCAGTGTTCCAAATCGAATTGAGTGCAGCATTTTTATTTTTACAAAATTAGTGACGCATTTGATACTGGTCCTCTCTAAAAAATTCGAGGGTTGTTTTCACCCTCCCAATCGTGGACTGTGTTAAGTGGTTGTGCAGGGATCCAAGTCGAATTGAGTATAGCAATTTTATTTTTACAAAATTAGTGACGCATTTGATACTGGTCCTCTCTAAAAAATTCGAGGGTTGTTTTCACCCTCCCAATCGTGGACTGTGTTAAGTGGTTGTGCAGGGATCCAAGTCGAATTGAGTATAGCAATTTTATTTTTACAAAATTAGTGACGCATTCGATACTGGTCCTCTCTAAAAAATTCGGGGGTTGTTTTCACCCTCTCCATCGTGGACTGTGATAGGTGGTTTTGCAGGGTTCCAAGTCGAATTGAGTACAGCAATTTTATTTTTACAAAATTAGTGAAGCTTTTGATACTGGTCCTCTCTAAAAAATTCGGGGGTTGTTTTCACCCTTTGAACATGAATCATGGGTTAGGTGATCTTGGTGGGATCAGTGGTAGAATTGAGTAATTCAATTTTATTAACAACATTAGTAACGCATTCGTTACTGGTCCTCAATAATAAAAGTTAAGGGTCATTTTCACCGTCTCAATATGCATGATGCTTGCCATAAAAAAGCTATGTCGACTGTTCGAGACATTATTTTTTCTCGTGAAACCTCATAATAGGCATTGATCCAACAATAGCGTCACTTCTTGAACTAATTGGTATGTAATGAATCAGATAACTTGTTGCAGAAATGCTGGTTCGCGCAAATGAAGGGTTAATTGAAACTCCACAATGTGGTTTGTCGCCACGTTATAGAAACCGACTCGTCGAAATGTTCAACCTCGACTCGCATCACCAGCTGGAGATGATAGTGATCATCGTTCCGTGGATTTGAATTTACATTTTTATTGACGAATCTGGCAGACGCTGAATTGGCAGTATTTTATTTTGATAGTAATGATACCTGCAGAATCGGGAAAGGAACAGTAAACGTGGAATTGTCTGGAATAGGAATTGAGTGGCAATGATTTCGACTCATCGTAAATAAAAGTTGTCTACACTTGCAGAACCGTCTGGAATTTCATTTTAATGCTGATATTGTTCGTATTGTTCGTTTATTTAATACCAACAGTGTTTTTAGATAAAAAATGAAATGATTTAGTGCCACTACTGTGTGGAATTTATTTAGTTCTAACAGTGTTGGCAGATCAAAAATAAAATCACTTGGAAAACAAGGATGGAATTTCTCATTTTAATGAAAATATAATGTTTGGCTCAGCGTGGTCGCGTGCGTTTTTATTTCAAATAAATTCTACTATATTGCTTTTAATAAAAATGGTTCTGTCGGTTATTTTATCGAGCTTCGAATGAAAGCTCAATAAATATGTATTGCTCACTCTACAATAGTAATATGCTACAATGCATCAAATCTGCAGTCTCGTTACATTTTCGATTTTCGAAAAATCGCCGACATTTAAACCATTGTAATTCCAGAAAAAATAATCCTGCAATATTGAATAATTAAGGACTCATTTTAAAGCATGAACCCTTTAATTTCGTAACCTATCGCCCATTTTTGCCGGAGATATTTTTGTATGATGCAGCGAGTGGGAATCTGAAGACATGATTTTTCTCGAAAGTGCTACAAATTGAACCGTCTATAAAATTATTAAAAAATTTTTTTCGAGAATGAACCCATCATAGATTTCAAGATTTAACTTTTCCCTTTCCATCGAACCCTAAAACTTAGATCTACGATTTTTTCTGCAGCCTCATGAAACAAAAATAAGTCCTCAGTTTTCATTCAAAGTGAATTTGAATTTGAATTTGAATTTGAATTTGAATTTGAATTTGAATTTGAATTAGAATTAGAATTAGAATTAAAATTAGAATTTGAATTTGAATTTGAATTTGAATTTGAATTTGAATTTGAATTTGAATTAGAATTAGAATTAGAATTAGAATTAGAATTAGAATTTGAATTTGAATTTGAATTTGAATTTGAATTTGAATTTGAATTTGAATTTCGCGCATGAAGCACCTCCAAAAAATCGTACAACAAATTGTAAGGGCTTATTTGGAAGATATTTAAATTCATAGTACGTCCACTCGCGAAAAAAGTTTCCTGAATGTTTACAGACCTTTTTACGAAATTATTTGGTGCCACGATAAACAAACAATCAGTCAAACGCCATACAGAGGCTAACATAATAAAACATCGTGGTATTGCATTTATCTGAGGTCTATCTTGTTGCGATCATTGTCAAGCTACAGGACATAAAGCTTGTTCACGTACGCAGCTCTCCCAGTTTATCTACAGTCTTCGTGATACCAACGGTGCTTTAAACTTCTCCATTTTATGTCGCATAAAACAGGGAAACCCTTGTCTGTATTTTGTCGCTGTCGCTACTGTCTGTCTCGCGTCTGATGCCACGGACTCCCCTTCATTTTCGCACGAATTACCGAATAAGGCATTAAACTGTCCGAATAATCCGCTCGTTCAATTTTATCCATCCGCTCGCAATCTCAGAAGCAACGGCCGAGTTGGTTTCTAGTGTTTATCGACCGAATTTAACGTATGGATCGAATAATAAATAATCGTCGATAACCCCTGCGGATTTGATGTATTCGTGATAAAAATGAGCAGGTGTAATTTAAAATACGAAGGACATTAGAAGAATTTAAATATACTATTATATTATTTTCAACCTATTCAACATGTTAAGACACGAATTAAATTTTTATTTCATGCCAGTTTGTTGCAATTCAAGTAGACAGCTATCATTTTACATAAAGATCCGCAGTCTATTGATAACTAGACTGCGGATTTGATGCATTTATAACAAAAATGAGTAATTGCGATTTCACACAGTGTCAAGATTGAAAGAATTAATTCAAGATTGAAAAAAATTATTAAAGAAAGGAAAATTGTTGTGAAGTGACTCCTGTATTGTATAACTAGACTGCGGATCTTTATGCAAAATGAATACCGTTCTGCATTTATTGCGGGAAGCAGGAATAAAATAAAAATTGATTGAATTTTAATTAATTTTAATTTTTAAATTTTTCTGATCTTTTACTATTTTATATTTCACGCAACCAATTTCTTCATAAATGCATAAAGGTCCGCACACAGCTTATGACAAATGCAGACAATTTTTATTTTGCATAAAGGTCGTCGCTCACTAGAACGCCCCGGCGCCCACCCGGCACCGCGCGGCCTCAGCTGTTTTGGATTTCTTCTATATATTTTAAATGGATGTGCGCACATCAATTAAAATACATAGAAGAAATCCAAAACAGCTGAGGCCGCGCGGTGCCGGGTGGGCGCCGGGGCGTTCTAGTGAGCGACGACCTTAAAGATCCGCAGTCTATTGATAATGTAGACGATAAATAAGACTATAATGTATAATGACATTATACATTAATGTATAATATATGATGATACAGTCTTATATAATGATAAGACTATAAAGACTATAATGTAGACGATAAACCTGGAACGGAAGCGTTCGAAATCACTGCGATTGCTGAAATAGAATAGACAGTGGAATACATATTTATTTCTTCTCTAGTGGCTTAACAATTTGAGAATATAGTGTGCCTCAACTTCCGTAGCCCATTTAAATATTTGATGTCGAAAATTCTCATAAATTGCCGCCGTTAAAGTATAGCGATCGTATGAAGCTTTAAGCAAAATTAAAATGTTTTCGGCGCATTGGTTCGATCAAATGTTACTATTTACACAATTTGCAAAATAGGCACAATAATTTGTCTCAACGTTTCGATCTCAATTTAGATCATTATCAAGAGAATACCAAAAAATGTATTGTGTCTGTAATGGAAATTAACAAAACATTAATCATTGCATTTAAGCCAAAAAAATAAACTAAAATATAACATTTTTTTTTAATTTTAATATAACCGTCCCAAATAAACAAAAACTGAACCCTTTTTTCCCCTAATAAAGAAATGAAATAACCACAATACTTTCATACTCACTTGCTTAGTGTACAGAAAATTATTTACCATTACGGTGAATTAGAACACTTTATAAGAAAACATTAGAAATTGAAATAGAGATTTAATAAATTTATTCTCATAAATTCATGCAATTGAAGGGCCGGATGGATAAAAGTGTCAAGTTTGTTTTCTGTAAAAGAGTTTTTAACACAATATGTTGTCCTTTTTTGATGAATGAAGATAATTATTATCTTTTTTTTGTGTTAGAGATTAACCATAACAATATATATATATATATATATATATTACCATAATATATATATATTTGTAATTGATTTGTGTTATTATCTCCATTCATCAAAAAAGGACAACATACCTCGCTAAAAACTCTTTTACAGAAAACAAACAATTTGTTACTTGACACCTTTATCCATCCACCCCTTCAATTCATCATTTCAGAATGGATATTTAAGATTTGGCTTGAATTATCGGTAATTATAAATATTAGTTCACGAATGAGGAGCATCAGGGGGGATGGCAGTTGAAGTGATGGTTGCCTACTGATCAATTCGTACGAATGGATCCCCCGTTCCCAGGTTGGACGTGTGCGGACTGCTCGCCAGTCCTATCATGCTCAACGAAGAAACGTGATTCTCTTCGTTCGGTCCTATATTTTTCGAACTATCTCCGCCGGAACTTTCAGCCCCCGAAGTGTCGACCCAGATGTAACAGATAGAATTGTTCGAGTACCCGGCGAAAGCTCCACCCGGCTCGAATACATGAGCAGAATCGAGCCTTGGAAGCACTATACGTTATTCCAACGAAGGACAATTTTTCTTTTTGGCCCCTAGCTCGACACGGTTCGTTCTTACCTTGTCCATGCACCTCTGTTTAATGCTAAACCTATCGATCCCCTAACGTAACTGATACGTGTCGATTTGTCAAAATACCTCGACCTTTAGTTTCTACTTTCTATCTCGTCCGTAAGAGTAGCTACGGGGAGAAAAGGAAAACCAAGTTTTCTCCCATTTTCTCGATTTAATCACGTATAAAAATTTTAAAAGAAATTTGAAACATTTAGCATATCGGACCAGATATTTGCAAAATTTTTTCCGAGTTTTTAGTTGCACACTCTGGCTGTAGAAAATGAAAACCCCGGGAAAAATGCAGATTTCATATTGAAGCTTAAGAGCGACAACCTTGAAAATTAATTTAGTAGTAAGGCAGTGTTGTCAACACTATCTCCAATTTTTTAATATTTTTAGTTAGGGTACGTCATAGTTAAAAAAAATAGAAAGCATTTATTTGACGTTTTTCGTAAGATCTCAGAAGAAATGACTCGAGATGAGACCTTCAGCCACACTGACTTGTGTCTCCCTCTAAGTACGACAACTTTCTCCCCAAACATTTTCTCGTATCGGTATCAATAACAATGTTATTAACGCTAAACCTACCACGAGGGGTCAAATGACCAATTTTATATTTTTTATTGACAATTATTGAGATTGTAAAGGTGTTTTCATGGGACTTGATTGAATACATTTTATGACCCACAATTTTTAATGATATTGTGTGGAAAACATTGGGTTTAGGTTGAAAGATAACCCTCTAAAATTTTAAATCGCTAACCCTTCATATAAGGATGATATAAGAGTAAATATCCTTAACTGTATCATTTTTTTCTCGGTTGTTAATTAAGATATTCAGATTAAAAAGAAACGAAAATACTCGAACTTACCTCCTCCATATCATATATTTTTTTCACAATTGTGATCAAATTGTTAAGGGTAGAAAAAATCATTTAATTTTTTGGGGATTGCAAGCAATCCTTCGAGTGGCCACTTCCAAAAAATTCCAGAACAATGTTCTGTTACATATCTAATACATACAAAAGTTTCAAGATGATTGGATTGGTGGAACATAATAATAATAATGTTTTTTAATGGAATACTATATTATTTTCTGAAAAAAAATGTTTTTCTACCCTTAATAATTTGATCACAATTGTGAAAAAATATACCTCCTTCATATCATATAATTTTTCACAATTGTGACTTTATTAAGGGTAGAAAAAAATCATTTCATTTTTTGGGGGTGAGGATTGCAAGCAACCCTTCGAGTGGCCACTTCCAAAAAATTCCAGAACAATGTTCTGTTACATATCTAACATATACAAAAGTTTTAAGATGATTGGATTGGTGGAACATAATAATAATAATTTTTTTTTAATGGAATACTATATTATTTTCTGGAAAAAAATGTTTTTCTACCCTTAATAATTTGATCACAATTGTGAAAAAATATACCTCCTTCATATAATATATTTTTTCACAATTGTGACTTTATTAAGGGTAGAAAAAAATCATTTAATTTTTTGGGGTGGGGATTGCAAGCAACCCTTCGAGTGGCCACTTCCAAAAAAATCAAGAACAATGTTCTGTTACATATCTAATACATACAAAAGTTTCAAGATGATTGGATTGGTGGAACATAATAATAATAATGTTTTTTAATGGAATACTATATTATTTTCTGAAAAAAAATGTTTTTCTACCCTTAATAATTTGATCACAATTGTGAAAAAATATACCTCCTTCATATCATATAATTTTTCACAATTGTGACTTTATTAAGGGTAGAAAAAAATCATTTCATTTTTTGGGGGTGAGGATTGCAAGCAACCCTTCGAGTGGCCACTTCCAAAAAATTCCAGAACAATGTTCTGTTACATATCTAACATATACAAAAGTTTTAAGATGATTGGATTGGTGGAACATAATAATAATAATTTTTTTTTAATGGAATACTATATTATTTTCTGGAAAAAAATGTTTTTCTACCCTTAATAATTTGATCACAATTGTGAAAAAATATACCTCCTTCATATCATATATTTTTTCACAATTGTGACTTTATTAAGGGTAGAAAAAAATCATTTAATTTTTTGGGGTGGGGATTGCAAGCAACCCTTCGAGTGGCCACTTCCAAAAAAATCAAGAACAATGTTCTGTTACATATCTAATACATACAAAAGTTTCAAGATGATTGGATTGGTGGAACATAATAATAATAATTTTTTTTAATGGAATACTATATTATTTTCTGGAAAAAAATGTTTTTCTCCCCTTAATAATTTGATCATAATTGTGAAAAAAATATACCTCCTTCATATAATATAATTTTTTCACAATTGTGACTTTATTAAGGGTAGAAAAAATCATTTCATTTTTTGGGGGTGAGGATTGCAAACAACCCTTCGAGTGGCCACTTCCAAAAAAATCAAGAACAATGTTCTGTTACATATCTAACATATACAAAAGTTTCAAGATGATTGGATTGGTGGAACATAATAATAATTTTTTTTTTAATGGAATACTATATTATTTTCTGAAAAAAAATGTTTTTCTACCCTTAATAATTTGATCATAATTGTGAAAAAAATATACCTCCTTCATATCATATAATTTTTTACAATTGTGACTTTATTAAGGGTAGAAAAAATCATTTCATTTTTTGGGGGTGAGGATTGCAAGCAACCCTTCGAGTGACCACTTCCAAAAAAATCAAGAATACATTCAACAATACCAATAAAAATTGTGGGTGAGGCGCTGGACCATCCTTAGACTGCTAAACCCTAATCTTGTAATTTTTACAATACCATACACATTCGTCACTTTTGATGGTCGGTAGGTTCAGTGTTAAGGGTTGCAGAGTTAGGTAGAACACCCAGTATGAATTGTGTGGTGTATAAATTGCCATGGATTGATCAGTTCAATTGTGAAACATACTGTTCAGAGAAAAAATTCGAGTATCGAGGTTCTACCGTAATTTCAGGGACATAACCTCGTCCCTCACCCCTTGCTTCATTATTACAACGTCGTGACAAGTGTACACGCCCATGCTCCTTGTAAACGTGCCTTATCTTCTAGCTAAGGGGAACGCAATCGATCGATCGCTGGACGTGACGTAATCGTCGCGATCCTTTGCTCGATTAATCGGCGAATGGTGGCGCGAACGGTATCGCGCAATTGACATTTCAAATAATTTATCGGCTCGTTAATAAATCGAACCGCGGCGAAACACGGAAGGGCATTATTCTAGTACCCTAAGTTCTTGTACATGTGTACACAATAGTAAATGTGCACACTGTAAATTTCGATTCTGTCCAAAGTTAACTTTCCTGAAAGTAAAATGCTTAAAAATTAAAGATACTAACAAATTCCTGTGTATTTAAATGAGTCAAACTTAAATTTAAAACATTTGGAAAATTATTAATTATTAAGACTAAACCTATTGGACAGTAAAATTTGCTAGTAAAATTAGCTATGAACTATCTTATAAAAATAATATTTACTTATTTTTTGTGCAATTTTTATGACAATACAGGCACGTGTTATTGAATAATATAAAATCTATTGAATCAATTCCTGTGAAGGCATCTTTCTATTGTAACTTCAATAATTGTAAAATGAAAAATTTGATATCGAAATAAAGTTTAATCAATTGCAACAAAAAGAGGCGAATACAAGTTTTTTTCTTTCTTTTCTAATTTTAATAGGCTAAATTTTAGAAACGTTTTACAAAATGGGACATTTCGCATGCAACAATCTAATATGTCGCTTGTTATTTAGAATTACCTCGCCATTAAATGAAAACTGTATTTACTCGACTAAAAAAGTTTGGAGGGTTTAATAAAAGTATGACAAAAAATACAGTGATTGTTCACAGACGCAGCTCGATGGACTAAATTTTATCACACATTAAGGTTAGTAAAAAATTCGTTCAATATTTTAATCGTACAGACGATTCCGGACTCCTCAAATTTGGAACGGACTCGAAAATTTAGGGTAGCGTTCGGTCCTCGAGGACGCGGATCGTCCAACTCGATTTGGCGTTGGTCCGAGTGCTTAATTGGCGTAATCTCGTCTTTTCAGTGGGAATGATTCGCAGTTTGTCAGGGACAGAAGCGCGTCCGAGCGCGACGCAATGCAAAAGAGGGAGAGAGGCTGGGCTTTTGAAATTCCAACGATTTTCGATGAAACGAAATGCGGCTAGCCACGCAATCACCGTGCCAGAAGTGGCAGTCGCGGAACGATCTACAGGGTGATCCAAATGTCTCGCTTCCAATCGATAATAAAAACAAACTATTAGTAAATTCTTTGTAATTTCTTCATTCACTGTCGGAGGAACGCTTTTAACATTTAAGTGGTGGAACCCGGGTCCATTTCAACCCAAAGTTAATAACGTCCTACAAGGGAAGAACCCCAATGTATTTATGCAAAATATTAGGTGTATTTGCTCAATAGTTTTAAAGATATAAACAATTAAGTTTCATTTCATTTTCATTCGACTAGCCGTGTAAGCAGGTTGCGTGATTCACCGGTATCAAACTTTAATTATTTATATCTTTAAAACTATTGAGTAACTACACCTAATATTTTGAATACATAATTAGGGATCCATATACCATCATCTCACAAAAAATTATCAAAATGGAAGTCGGACACTTGGGGTCCTTCCCTTTTTAGTAGGACGACAGACTTACTTTACTTACTTTATAGACTTTTAGAGGACCTAAGACTTACACCTAAAATATCTCCGTTGTTTTTAGTAATATAAGAATACGTTTTCGACAGGTAATATTTGGTTCAGTGGGACAATTATTGTGACGAATAGGTTTTTTTGTCTAGGTCATATTTTCCGATATTTCAAGGTTATCGTCGTTTTTTAAAATGGACCCACGTGTTTTGATTAGTATAACATTGTAGCTAATGAAAAGACAAGTTCAACCATGTATAATATGTCGACCTCCAAATGACCTTCGAAGGAGCTCCTCTTCAAAAAGCATAATTTAAAGTACGAAGACCATGTTCATGGTTACCGTACTCTACCAGGGTTCCGTTGATAAAGCACACCTCAATGTATATATTTATTATTATACTCTTTCTACAAATATATTTTGAGTTGTGTCACTTTTTTCTTACGAATTAACGACATACCTTTTATGTTGCAACCTCATGTAGCTGACCGTTATAAAGCCACACCTGAAGGGTTAAACTACAAAGTCGAACAGAAAGAAAAAACGATTTCTTTGCCAAACAGGAAAAAGAAATTCCCTTTAATTTGGGAGACGAGATCTACACCGATCGCCAAGGGGAAAAGAAGCTCCGGAACCCGGTGATTTCCAGATAAAAGGCACGCGAGTATTCCTTAGGGTTGCTTTCACAGCATTGTGAATGGGCCTGCATAAAGGGCGGCCAAACAGAGAGATAGAGAGAGAGAAGTGTACCAACATTGGAAGAAGAGGTACGAGAGTAGAAAGGGAGAGGAGGAAGGGAGCAAGGATCTCGATGATGATAAATGCTTCCTGCGGCGGAATGTGATTTATGCCGTCATTAGAATAGTCGCCACGAACCTCCCGCGTGTGGGTGGCACATAATGATCGCTACCACGTACCTATGTACGTGTATGCTCCCTTCCTAAACTCTCTCTCTCTTCTTCGTTGGCTATTCGAGGAGCTACCGATCTCGACAAAACATTGCGTGTTGGTCCATGTAAAACATTACATTGGAAACATGAGCACAAACAATATAATTAAGAACTGGCTTAGTGGACATTTAAACATTCTACACGGAACTAAAATAGAAAATCTAAATAAATAATCTTGTAAATATGTTTGTTTTCGCTGTGAACAATATTATAAATGGCACAATTACACCCCATGTTCACTATTAATATATTGAATTATTTAAATATTTTTGCCGCTAAAATATAATATCTAAATAAATAATCTTGTAAATATGTTTGTTTTCGCTGTGGACAATATTATAAATGGCACAATTACACCCCATGTTCACTATTAATATATTGAATTATTTAAATATTTTTGCCGCTAAAATATAATATCTAAATAAATAATCTCGCAAATACAAAATCTGTTTTCGCTGTGGACAATATTATAAATGGCACAATTACACCCCATGTTGACTATTAATATATTGAATTATTTAAATATTTTTGCCGCTAAAATATAATATCTAAATAAATAATCTCGCAAATACAAAATCTGTTCTCGCTGTGGACAATATTATAAATGGCACAATTATACCCCATGTTCACTATTAATATATTGAATTTGACGCATTTAAAGATTTTTGCCGCTAAAATGGAATATCTGAATAAATAATCTCATAGCTATGAAATCTGGTTTCGCTGTCGACAATATTATAAATCGCACAATTATATCTTATCTTCGCAGAATACGATGGAAACTAGGGGACGCAGAAAATGGGAGAAAGTGATTCCCTTTTCTTTCCTGTTCTTTTTTCAAACGAGGGGAAAAAGGGAACTCGCGTTCGCCGTGTTTATTAGGGATTAGTTTAATGGCCCTGGGGCCCAATATCGATCACTCCCGCTGTTGTGTGTCGTTTTTAATGTCGCCGTGATTGATCGACGACGCAATTAATTACGGTAATGGCTCCGTAGTTTCGGCGGTCTTGTCGTCACCCCCTTCCCCTTCCCCTGCCCTCAAAAAAGAGCCCGGTTCTCCGTAAATTTCTGGTTCGCTCGTTATTGCTGTAACCTTCGCTAAAGTATCGCGACAATAATTATTGTCCGGCCGTTCTTCGTCGTTTACTCTCTTTGCTTCAATATTTCTTCCCCTGTTGTTCCCGTTAAAGCGTCGTTAACAATTTTCTATGTCACATCGAATATTGACGATCAGTTAGAATATCGATAATGTGAATGTAATATTAATTTCACTTTTACTGTATTTTTTTCATTGCGTCTCATATTCGTTTTCCTTTAAGAAGTAAGGTGAAGTGCCCTATGCCTGGCCAGCATGTTTTTCTATTTTAAACTTTATCACTTTAAATAAACAAAAACAATTTCTTAAGAGTGTTAACATACAGTTCAGAGTTTGTAAAGTAATTTAAAATAAAAAAGTCATTGTTTAGGTTAATATCTTAATTGTATTAACAAGAATAGTTCAAACCTATAGTTGGACATATTAAATCCAATCTAAACTAGTACCTGGACAGAAGTAAAGCCTATATCGGGACAAATTCAATTTACGAGTTGATCGAGCGAACATAACCTAAAACGTTGGTTGGTGGCGCTGTTGCGCATGACGAATAGAAGATGCTTTGCGTAATATGTAGTATTCTTATCATAGATTATAGTATTGTATTATTTAACCAAATATATATTTATTTTCATTTCCTGTTTTAATAAAACTTGTCATAATACAACTTTTAAGGTTAGGTAGTAATACTGATAGATTTAAGATATAAACATAAAGTATTATTAACGTCGCAACCGGAATACATTTTCTACATACGTTATTCAAGCTAATAGAAGACTAATTATACGTACATGTAGTTAAATAATTTGCAAACAATGCGTTGCTTTTATTCACAAACACGTGTCCGGCCTCAGGTGTAAGCACATTGCGTATAAGCTTAGAGTGGGACAGCTACTGTCATCGCGTCCCAGTATGGAGTACTTATATTTGAAAACAGTCCTAATCTTGGACATCTAATATTTGGATTAATAATTATTATTTACGTTAAGTTTGATTGCCAATTTATTTTAAAATATCAATATTATTATGCGTGATAATTATTTTTTGTCTGAGGGCTTAAATTATATCTTTTTTTCTAACAAAAGTTCGAACTATAAATGCACATGATTCACACGTAAATAGACTATTTTGTATACTGTTTTCAGATGAACTTTGAATTCATTTTTAAATTTCAATTGATGTCTTAATGAAATAATATTCACACCTACTTGTAGCTAAGGCCTCAGAATATATAATATAATTATTTAATCTCTTAATTACTGATTTTACTATGAAAATTCAATTGTCCAGATTTAGGTATCACTTTTGGACTGTCCAGACTTAAGGCACTTCACCTTACGAAATACTTTTAGTTCAACTTCAAGAAGAGGTTTTGTGCACTGTATAAACTGAAATGTCGATAACAATTCTTTGGAAATACTATATGGCGACAGTTGTAAACACACAAAGTAAATATACAAGATATTAAAAACGTTAAAGTATGTTATCGTCTTGCAAATATACAAGCTAATAAAATTTTAAGAGGTGTGTCGTCCTCTTCTCTATAATCTTGCCTCGCAGAGTGAACATAGAAGGAAATATGCTGTTCTGTGATAAACTACAGTTAATCAACACAATAATATACTGCCTGAAGTAAATTACAAGTCGCCATTGACTTTCCGGGTTCGACTAAACAAACACTATTTCATCTCGCGAGGCGCAGCGATTCGCGTAGCGTGTCTACCTTCCATTGTGACACCCCGGCAAGATTGAACGTGGTTTCCTGCGTCGATAAATTAGCTGCTTCCAATTACGCGTTTAAAAACAACACGATCGCCGTCCGCGATAACAATATATTCCGATAAACGTCATAAAAATCGGCTATGAACATATTGCCGCTCGTATTCCATTATTCTCTAACATCTCGGGATCGTAAAGCAGCATTATCTTTTCTGCGATCGTTCCAGGCTGGGTATGTACCTGGAATCGGGATCGTTGCGAGACCCGAGACACGATTGTTTCTTCGTGGTAGAGAGAGAAAGAGAGAGAGAGAGAGTCGAGATCAAGAGAATCGATGCTCGCGATCGCCAAAGCCGAGGCATTCCTTGATCTCGTTACTCTTGCTCTCTGTCCGCCTTGGTAATGCTTGGTACAAATTCCGCGAACTCTGACGATCAAGGTGTTACGTTCCCCGATGCTGAATGGGCCGATTACTGTCACCGATGAAATAAACGCGATCGTTGTTCACCTCTTGCCATCCTGTTCCTCTCTCTTTCTCTTGTTCTCTCTCTCGCTCGCTCTTTCTCTCTCTCTCTCTCGGTCGATGTTACACGTGACGACGTGACAGGGAACGCGTGTAACGAAACGTACTGCGATTTATGCTTCCCGACGCGACAGACAGAGGTCGACGAATTTCGGTAGATCTTCCGGATTATTCAGAACTGATCCCGTACAACGGCCAGGGATCTATCGATCTTCCATGGTCTTCGGTGAGGGTTGACGATTGACATTTACAGTGTTGTGTGTCGTTGTTTTTCTCTATTGATTTACTTTCGTTCAGTTCTCCTATGTTAATTAGATCTTAAAACTCGTCAGTAGTTCCTAGAAAATTCAGCCTCAGCAATTCTCAGCGGTCTCCAGCCAATTCAGTCTCATAGATCTCAGTCAGCCTTCCTCAGTTTATTAAATCGCAGTAATCCTCAACAGCTCTCATATGATGATTTCTCTGCTGTTCTCAGACTATTTCAATCGTTCTCAGTCAATTTCAGTCGTTCTTTGTCGTTCTCAGACAATTTCAATCGTTCTGTGTTGTTTTTAGACAATTTCAATCGTTCTCAGCCAATTTCATTCATTTTCAGTCATTCTCAGAAGTTTTCAGACATTCTCAGAAGTTTTCAGACATTCTCAGAAGTTCTCAGTCAATTTCAGTAGTTCTCTGTCATTCTCAGACAATTTCAATCGTTCTCAGCCAATTTCATTCAATTTCAGTCGTTCTCAGTCATTCTCAGAAGTTCTCAGACATTCCCAGAAGTTCTCAGACATTCTCAGACAATTTCAATTGTTCTCAGCCAATTTCATTCAATTTTAGTCGTTCTTATTCATTCTCAGAAGATCTCAGCCAATTTCAGTAGTTCTCTGTCATCCTCAGACAATTTCAATCGTTCTCAGCCAATTTCATTCAATTTTAGTCGTTCTCATTCATTCTCAGAAGCTCTCAGTCAATTTCAATCGTTCTCTGTTATTCTCAGACAATTTCAATCGTTCTGTGTTGTCCTCGGACAATTTCAATCGTTCTCAGCCAATTTCATTCAATTTTAGTCGTTCTCAGTCATTCTCAGAAGTTCTCAGTCAATTTCAGTAGTTCTCTGTCATTCTCAGACAATTTCAATCGTTCTCTGTTGTTCTCAGATAATTTCAATCGTTCTCAGCCAATTTCATTCAATTTCAGTCGTTCTCAGTCATTCTCAGAAGTTCTCAGACATTCCCAAAAGTTCTCAGACATTTCCAGACAATTTCAATCGTTCTCAGCCAATTTAATTCAATTTCAGTCGTCCTCAGTCATTCTCAGAAGTTCTTAGACATTCTCAGAAGTTCTCAGACAATTTCAATCGTTCTCTGTTGTTCTTAGACAATTTCGATCGTTCTCAGCCAATTTCATTCGATTACACTCGTTCTGAGACATTCTCCGACGTTGCAAGTCGTTCTAAATTGTCCAACGAGCTCTTTGTTCCTAATTTTCGCATATTTCCCTCCACTCTGTTTTTACGTCTAAAATTCCTTTACCTTCGCCATTTCCTGTCGCGAACGCTCCCGTTCCGAACACAGTAATTTTCCCCAGCAAAATGTTCTCATTCCCCACCCGAAACTTGTCGATGGAATTTCGCGAAACTAGCCAGAATAAATCGCTCCACTCTCGCATATCGTCGTGTACTGTCACGATCTAATACAGTATCCGAGCGTTAGTCAAATTTTCCAGTATTTAGTTTCGTAACATCGTTATCCTCGAAGTAGTTAAAAACGGTTGTAACCGTGTCGTATTGTTTTCACAAAATATGCTACCGGGTAGTACCATTCCGCGGCCGCGTAATTGAACATTTTACCTCGAATATCGCCAACAGTATAGCGAGAGTACACACATACGCACGTCGCGCCTGCCGTATATACCGCGGCTGCCAAAAGTTTCCGGCCGAAATGTAATTCTATCGTATCCGTTACGCGAAATGCGGCCGAGCGTGGAACTCCGCTCGCGAAATCATGGCATATTCTGCAACTTAAAAAAGCTGTGGGCTTCATCGAATTTTTCGGAAAACCGATTTGTTATCTCAAAATTCAATATCAGCGTGATTTTCTGTTCGGGCGTTTAGCAACAACATTTTCTCCCCTTTGTGCGAAAATGGAGCGGCTTTTGAGAAGAACGAGATTTCGTGAAAAGAGGGTAATTATGATTTCATAATAGCCTTTCCATTGATAGCCATGACATTGCTCTGTCGAAAATGCTTGAATTGTTTCAACAAAAGGACAAGAAACATTGTTCGACTTCAACGAGTCCATCATTTATTCGAAAGTTGAATTACAATTATTGTACAATTAGATTGGCAACTCAATTCTTCGACCTTTTGTTTCGTAATTCTTCTATTGTATCATTATAATCTCATTCAGTGATCATTCCTTTTGAAGTGTATATCATTGGAAAGCTCTGAATCCTGCGATTAATTTGATATAAAATACTCGTGCTTAAAAAATACATATAAAGAACTTTGTTTGAGAAAATGTGGAGGTCGCGAACTTAGTTGCCAACCTAACACTCGCCGCTTCTCTTCTTTAAAAAATTTGCAGCTGTACAACGAATTAAAATTGTGCAATTTCAGACTTCTAATAACACTGTCCAGCAAATTTCAATTTTTTTTATGTTCCCTAATTACTGTTGGGTCCTTCTTATAGAGTTTTTTGCGCTGATTCCGAATCTGTTTTTAATTTTTTTCCTATACGTACAGTTTTTGAGGAGCATGGCATTGAAAAAAAACATATTTTTCAACTTTAAACAAATATTGTGATGTTATTATAAAAGATATTGAATTGTTCTTTACAGCAAAAGATTCTGTAGACTTTCCCGAATACAGCGATATCAAATATTAATACTTTATGAATGTTTAAACATGTTTAAACAATCATTAAAGGCGGAGAGACGCCACTTTTGCACCAATTTTTGAGGATATTTATCTGAAAAAATAAGGGTCCAGCGGAAAATCGAACTATACCACTCGATAGAGCAGACTTTTATCTTGAGAAGCCACCCTGTCAAGTTTGGATCGTCGACGTTTTTTTCGAACCAGAAAGCAAAATATCTTCGCCCGACATGAGTTGCCGCCAGTGGCGGTCGGGACGAGATACGGCGCAGCGACGGGATACGGAGCGGCGAACGACCGTTGCAATGGTGAGCGCCACTGACGGCAACTCATGTCGGGCGAAGATATTTTGCTTTCTGGTTCGAAAAAAACGTCGACGATCCAAACTTGACAGGGTGGCTTCTCAAGATAAAAGTCTGCTCTATCGCATGGTATAGTTCGATTTTCCGCTGGACCCTTATTTTTTGAGATAAATTGAAAAATATCCTCAAAAATTGGTGCAAAAGTGGTGTCTCTCCGCCTTTAGTGATTATTTAAACATGTTTAAACATTCATAAAGTATTAATATTTGATATCGCTGTATTCGGAAAAGTCTACAGAATCTTTTTCTATAAAGAACAATTCAATATCTTTTATAATAACACTACAATATTTGTTTTAAGTTGAAAAATATGTTTTTTTTCAAAGTCATGTTTCTCAAAAACTGTGCGTATAGGAAGAAAATTAAAAACAGATTCGGAATCAGCGCAAAAAACTCTATACGAAGGACCCAACAGTAATTAGGGAACAAATTTGGTGTTGGACAGTGTAATAGGATGCACTGGACGGTCCACAGGTAACAATTGCAGTTATTGTAGCTTTAACAATCTGCATAGAATTGATTTCATTTTTCACTAAACTTACAATCAAGCTTGATCATTTACGGAAAAAGTGAACCATTGTGCAACGAGTCGAAATCGTAGAATTTCATTGGAAGAATCAGCATTGTATTGTCGATAGATCCGTCATCAATTGTCCGTCATAGTCTTCACGGTCTCCTAGGTTTCATCGATCGCATAGCCAGGTATGCGGTGCCGATTTGTCACCGGTCCGAACGGTTACCAACGAATGTCAAAGCTAATTGAATTTGATCGGCCGACGACCCGTGAAGTATTGCATTAGGATTGTCGTTGCGCGACAATAGCCGCGATCTGTCACCGTGGCAATCCTTCGTCTCGCGCTCCTTTGTTTTCCATCCGTTTTCATAATTGCACGAGGCCGCCCTCTGTACACACAGCCGCAAACGTGCAACACACATTCTGTCCACGATTGCGATCTACGCCGTTCCTACGATCCTCGATCCTTCGTTTCTATTCCACTCGCGTGACTCACCGAGCTCGCAAAAAACTGATACGAGATCATTATCTCGCCGGGGACCGAGGCGATCCGTTTTTTGAGTCTCGTTAGCCGCTTGGATTCTTTGCTGACATTCATTTTTCCACGCTGCTTTTTCCTGGGAAAATCAATTCGCTGTGTCTCAATTGTTTTATGAAATTATACCGGGTGCATTCTATCTGTTAGGCGACTGAAAGACTTCACTGCCTTCGTCATTCACATTTGTTGCATTTGGACGTTTTAGAAGCTAATTTTTTAACGATATTTTAAAGTCGTCAGCAATTTTTTAAGGATACCTTACATTCTTTGAAAAGGCGAATCCAATGAGGATGATCAATTTCATTTTCGAGATACAGTGACGCCCATTAATATTCGGACGCTCTCAAAAAAACGATAACTTTGTTAATATTTGACTATGCGATTTGAACTTTCTTGGGAAGCTAGAGCAATTAGTTTACTACAGGATGTGAAAATATCCCTAGTAGCACAAAAATATTGGATAAATATTTATATCAGATTCAATCTGCTTTTAATATTCAAATATACATACAATATTTATTTTATATTAAGTACCAAATATTCTTTTTTATCCTAACTTATAAGATAGGAAGAAATATTTTTCTCATATTAAAAAGTGTGCTTAAAAAATATTTATCCAATATTTTTGTGCTACTAGGGATATTTTTTCAAAAATTGCATTTGGTCGGAATTGTAGAGAAAATACTAAAAGTTGCATTTTACAACTTTTCTATGCGGGACTATATTGAAATGTTTAAAAATATGTTTTGTAGATCTGTGTCAATTATATGCATTGTAAAGTTTCATTGAAATCGGTTGATGCGGGAAAAACGACAGAATTAAGGCTAAATCCTTAGAATTACTGTAGTAGGAGGCTGAAAATCGTGAAAAACTGCAATTTTTACTATCTTTAAACGTTTGTAGCTCATTACAACGTTGACCGATTTTGACGAAATTTTCAAAATATGTTTAATTGATACAGATCTAGGAAACGTGTTTTCTAAATTTTCCTTATAAGCCCACATAAAAAAGTTGAAAAATACAACTTTCAGTATTTTCTCTGCAATTCCGACAACTTGCAGTTGTTTTTCAAAAATTTTTGTCAGATTGTATAGCAAACCAATTGTTCTAACTTCTCCAAAACTTTCAAGTCGTCTATTCCAATATTAACCCTTTGAACTCCGTTGTCCCCTCTGAGGCACCACTAAAAATTGCTGCACCATTATTCGAAATATTATTTACATTATGAAATATATCGGTATCTAATCAATTACTAAACATTTTCGTATTGTATGAGGCATTACACCAATTTCATATCCGTAAAATTGCATAAATCATAGGGAATGGAAATATTCTAGATCGCAAGAAATGTTTAATTTTCCAGTTAAAATAACTCGGAGTGCAAAGGGTTAAAAAGGTTATGGTGTTTTTAAGAATGTCCTAATATTAATCACATAATAGTCACTGTATTTATTTCTGAATGATTAATGTTTTTTCCATTTAATATTCTACGACAAAAATATCTCGAGATTAAATAATGGTGACATTGTGAATATCGAGGAAGAAATGTAAAATTTCATTTTCGACAAAATCAATGACCTTGAAATCTCGTTAAAAGTGACCCTGAGAAAAGATCCTCGATAATCCGTATATTTTTGACATCCTATTCAACTAAGACACTCTGTACACATATGTTTATCCATTTACAATATTCTCATTTAAGAAAAATCGTTTAACCCTTTGAACTCCGTTGTTCCCTCTGAGGCACCACTAAAAATTGCTGTACCATTATTCGAAATATTATTTACATTATGAAATATATCGGTATCTAATCAATTACTAAACATTTTCGTATTGTATGAGGTATTACACCAATTTCATATCCGTAAAATTGCATAAACCATAGGGAATGGAAATATTCTAGATCGCAAGAAATGTTTAATTTTCCAGTTAAAATAACTCGGAGTGCAAAGGGTTAAAAAGGTTATGGTGTTTTTAAGAATGTCCTAATATTAATCACATAATAGTCACTGTATTTATTTCTGAATGATTAATGTTTTTTCCATTTAATATTCTACGACAAAAATATCTGGAGATTAAATACCCGTGACATTGTGAATATCGAGGAAGAAATGTAAAATTTCATTTTCGACAAAATCAATGACCTTGAAATCTCGTTAAAAGTGACCCTGAGAAAAGATCCTCGATAATCCGTATATTTTTGACATCCTATTCAACTAAGACACTCTGTACACATATGTTTATCCATTTCCAATATTCTCATTTAAGAAAAATTGTTTAAAATCCGTATCGATCGACTATCTTTCGAAGTACATTTTACATAGAACGCTTGAGATGACAGGGATCTGTTGCGAACAGAAATGAAAATAATTCAGGTAGCACAGGGTAATTGTTTTATGAAATTATACCGGGTGCATTCTCTCTGTTAGGCGACTGAAAGACTTCACTGCCTTCGTCATTCACATTTGTTGCGTTTGGACATTTTAGAAGCTAATCTTTTAACGATATTTTAAAGTCGTCAGCAATTTTTTACCGATACCTTACATTCTTTGAAAAGGCGAATCCAATCAGGACAATCAATTTCATTTTCGAGATACAGTGACTCCTATTAATATTCGGGCGCTCTAAAAAAAACGATAACTTTGTTAATATTTGACTATGCGATTTGAACTTTCTTGGGAAGCTAGAGCAATTAGTTTACTAGAGGATGTGAAAATATATTTTTTCAAAAATTGCATTTGGTCGGAATTGTAGAGAAAATACTAAAAGTTGCATTTTACAACTTTTCTATGCGGGACTATATTGAAATGTTTAAAAATACGTTTTGTAGATCTGTGTCAATTATATGCATTGTAAAGTTTCATTGAAATCGGTTGATGCGGGAAAAAACGACAGAATTAAGGCTAAATCCTTAGAATTACTGTAGTAGGAGGCTGAAAATCGTGAAAAACTGCAATTTTTACCATCTTAAAACTGTAGCTCATTATAACATCGACCGATTTTGACGAAACTTTCAGAATATGTTTAATTGATACAGATCTACGAAACGTGTTTTCTAAATTTTCCTTATAAGCCCACATAAAAAAGTTGAAAAATACAACTTTCAGTATTTTCTCTGCAATTCTGACAACTTGCAGTTGTTTTTCAATTGTTCTAACTTCTCCAAAACTTTCAAGTCGTATATTCCAATATTAAAAAGGTTATGGAGTTTTTAAGAATGTCCTAATATTAGTTACAAAATAATCACTGTATTTATTTCTGAATGATTAATATTTTTCCATTTAATGTTCTACGACAAAAATATCTGGAGATTAAATAATCGTGACATTGTGAATATCGAGGAAGAAATGTAAAATTTCATTTTCGACAAAATCAATGACCTTGAAATCCCGTTAAAAGTGACCCTGAGAAAAGATCCTCAATAATCCGTATATTTTTGACATCCTATTCAACTAAGACACTCTGTACACATATGTTTATCCATTTCCAATATTCCCATTTAAGAAAAATTGTTTAAAATTCGTATCGATCAACTAACTTTCGAAGTATTACATTTTAAATAAAATGCTTGAGATGACAGGGATCTGTTGCGAACAGAAATGAAAAGAATTCAGGTTGCACAGGTTAAACAGCACGAAATAAAATGTTACGATTCAACGGCGCATCTATATGCATTACGCATTTATGACAATTTCTATTAGTTCGTTCGTAACAGCTGAAACAGTTCGGTTGCGAATAAAAGACAACTGTTTGCTTCGATTTCTTGTTACTCTTAAGCCAAACAGCGAACAGCGTTGACAACAGCGATCGATCAACGACTCCGTGTTATCAGAAGTGGATCACAGGTGGTGAACAGAGGTTGGATCGAACAAAAGCGGCGGCGATTTACAATCGGCGCGCGTAAATGCGCGTAAATGCTTGGCGTGAAAAGGCGCTGCGCTGGTCTCACAGTCAGCCTGTTGTCAACATGGGCGTCAACGCGCGACACTACTGCGACCGCCCATCGATACACCTTGTTGTCGGCACAATAATAATTTATACATGCGATCGGCCGGCTAGGTTGCCTTAACGATCGGAACGTATTGCCGCACGAGAATAATGACTACTCCGACGGCCATTAACTAACCACAATCGGGCTGCTCCGCGTCCGATCGACGGTTCGCGCATTATGCTAATCCCACCTACTGTGCTTTCCTCCTCCCCCCCTGCTGTCACGATTTTTCCTACTTGCTGTTCGAACCTTCTTTCTTTCATACTTGTGCGAAAAGTTGAACGTTGATGAGCAAATCGGTTAAACTTTTTAATGTTGCTCGGATGGGTTGAACAGAGAGGATTAAGTCGTTGGATCGTTGCCTCTTCACGGTCTTCTTTAACCCTCGTACGTTCCTCAAAAATAGTTATATAAAAGTTATATAAAAGTCTAGAATAATATTTCACCTACTTTTATTTTACAGCTTAAAACAACAAGTTATGTTTCGTTTATAGCAGGGGTGACCAACCTTCTGCATACCATGCGTAAATTTTTTTCACGTACGAGTTCAGATGCGCCATACAACTTAAGGGAGTCTTTTCCTTCAGGCGACGCTCGCGCGTGAACACACACACCGCTAGGATACACTCACACACCGCTAGACCACGTATACGTACGCGAGGATTGGAAGGGTCCGGGATTCCACTTCTGATTTCTTGATAATGCAAAGACGGGGGTTTTTAGTAGTCAAAATCGCTAGATGAAAGATCAATCTAGAGCGCTGTTTGCCTCAAAAGTCCTTCTTTTACGTTTCCGAGCTTTGCAATATTTGGCTGCATGTTGCCCGTCAGATGGCGCTGCAGTCACGCCGGCGTACCGATGCAAACCCATTGCTCGGAAACGAAAAAAAGGACTTTTGAGGCAAACAGCGCCCTAGATTGATCTTTCATCTAGCGATTTTGACTATTAAAAAACCCCGTTTTTGCATTATCGAGAAATCAGAAGTGGAATCCCGGAACCTTGCAATCCTCGCGTACATATAAGTGGTCTAGCGGTGTGTGAGTGTTTACGGGGTAGGGGTAGGATCTGCTTCGTTTAGGGGAGGAAAAGGGATATTTCAATCACGCAACTAAATTAAGTAACTTACGCTAGTTGAAAATCTAGAATCTACAATAGTGAGAAATGATCTTTTTGACGAGAGGGCGATCGTTGTCTTGAACACTGCAATTCCCATCCTATAATTGTAAATTGTCAAAAAATTGCGACGAATTAATGAGTAAGAAGGCTGTATAAATTCAACTGGGAGCTCTCAGGTGTTGAAAATATGAAAATGGGTTCAGTTATGGCGCCTACTACAAAAAAATAAATGTAGACGCAAGGATCCAATGCGCCACTTGTAATCATGCAGTGTGCCACGTTTGGCGCATGCGCCACAGGTTGGCCACCTCTGGTTTATAGCGTCACACTTTAAAGAAGTACATCTCGCAACACAAACAGGAAGAGATGAATTGTTTTACAGTATGCAAGAATAGAGTAAATTGATGAATTTTCACCCTGAGGAACGTATTAGAGTTACAACGTATTAGAGAAATTCTTAGATTTTAATTACGGTAGATTATTTCTTTTAGTGAATATTGTATATATTCCCTTTCAAGCAAATTCTGTAGGAATGTTATTCATTTTGGTCTTTTCGTGTACTGTGCGCAACACGAAAGAATAGTAGCGGGAAGGGAACGGGGCAAGAAGGGCAGAGTTGGGCGTTATTTGAATAAAATTTCATTCGAATTCCCAGCGAATAAAAATTACGAATAAAATTTTATTCGAAGAGAAGTTCGAATAAATCTTTATTCGAATGATTTTTTATTCGAATAAATCTTTATTCGAATGAATGTTTATTCGAATAACCCAGCGAATAAAAATTTATTCGAATAACCCAGCGAATAAAAATTTATTCGAATAAGCCAGCGAGCGAATAAAGGTATCGAATGACATCGCGCTGACGACTCAGGGCCAGGGTTGCCATATTCCCCGGGAACCAGTCCCCTTACCGCTGCGCCCTTCGCCCAGCTGCGTCGCACAGTGGAACCTTTCGTCCAAATCGGAGACAAAATCAAAGAACTTTCGATAGAAATGAGGTAGAGCGATGAAATTTTTTTTAAATTATAGCTAAAACTTGGCAGAATATGGGAAAAATAGGGAGATTATGGTACCAACGTTTTATAAACTTGAGAAAATTCGTTAAACTCTCACAATTTCAAGAAAATTGCAGTCTTTTCAATAACACGGACGGAAAAAATTTTTTTTTAACATGCAGCACATCATTTCCTGTAGATTTTTTCACGCTGATTTTAAATCTGGTCTCAAAATTTGCCTACGACCTCAGTATTTTACAAGAAATCGATTTTTGTGAACGAATTGCTTAACGAATTTTCTCAAGGTTATAAAACGTTCGTACCATAATCTTCCTATTTTTCCCATATTCTGTCAAGTTTCAGCTTTAATTTTTAAAAAATGTTCATCGCTTTACCTCATTTCTATCGAAAGTTCTTTGGTTTTGTCTCCGATTTGGACGAAAGGTCCCACACTGTGAGGCGTTCCATGGGATACGTTCCCTTCTCGCTAGTTTTCCTTCGTTCTCTGGGCAATACATTGCCCCCAGTGGGCGTGGTCTTGTCGCTCCCGAATTTTCCCGGAGCTAGGCGATGCTCCACACAGCGTCTGCGCAGTCGTTAAATTTCGGGAAGTTCTTTTTTGATCACAGTGATTGTTTTTATACGATCAACTGATTAGATGCTCGCCGAATTGCCAGCAGTGCGTGAAGGAGCAATTCGCGAGCACGATGATCAACGGACGGATATACGCATCCATAACAAATGGGTATTTGATGGCAGAGGATCGAAGCTAAACGGGGGAGGCTCGAGGGGCATCGTCGTGATTCACCTTTTAAAAGACCGCCCTCGGCTCATGTTTCGCGCAAAAATTCCGGAGAAATTAAATCAACGAGCGCGGTGCGGTGCGGTGCCGCGGACGATTTAGTGCCTCGGAGTCTCTCGTTACCGCGGTACGCGGCCGTAAATAACCGAGGCAACGGTTTATTAGATCGGGCTTATAAGCAGTTTATAAACGCGTCGTGTCGGCTCTCTTGTTTTTCCGTGGCCCGTCTTGTGTTTCAATTGCCGCGCCGCGCCGCGCCGGCCGAGTAGAATCACCTACGACGGGGCTGCCGCTCGGCGAATATAACTCTTCCTCCTCCGAGAGCGGTAGCTGAACTGTCTGCACAGTGGTTCGCAAACGCTGATCCCCCATAAACCATCGGGCACAGAATCGTAAACGGTTTATGTCATTTTTTCAAATTTCTACAGAGATTAGCAACGTGCTAGATTCACAGTCTTGTAACCAGTTAACTGTGTTCGACGTGTGCACACGTCACTCCAATCTGTATTGCGGTGAAATAACAATATCCTTTTCAAGAATGAACTCTTAATTTTTTATTCCGCACTCAGTGGGGGATTTTTAAAACTAAATTCCGCAGTTAAGAGGTTAAATTGGTTTGCCAAGATTTTGTAAAAGGTTTAGGATCGGTGTGGGCGGAGCTTGGCCCGCGAGGCCACCGCCCATGGGCGGAGTTCACTGTGTGAAACCACGCCCACTCAATTATCTCTAGGTGCAAGCACTAAAATGTCGTTTACCCTTCTTCTTAGCGTCAAAGAAAGCTAATCGAATACTATTTATCTCGCAGGGAATACATTTTAGCCCCTCTCTGATGACCATACTAATACGTGACCAGTCTAAGGTCTTAGTGTGGGATCTTGCAGCATACTCATGGCGCTGGAATGGGATAGTGGAAGGGGAAAAGGAGGAGAGGAAAAATCGACCAGTTTTGGTCGATTCTGGCGGCATTGGAGTGCACACTGCTCCAGTAGGCGTGTCCCCGTTGCCCCCAACGTCGCTCACGAGCGAAAGCAAGGGGCAATCGCAGTCAGAGCCCAATCTATAGTCCCTGGGTCCCACCAGTATGATCAGTACTCGTTCCAACACCGGGTACGCGTCATTTGTTACGGGGAAGCGTCGCGCGAGTGGATGCATGCCCCAGGCGCATTTCGCAGTCGTCGTGACCAAGCCTATCGCGGCTCGCGATCGTTCCTGGAAATTTAATAGACACGTCCTGCCTTTCTGGATCCTTGATCCTTCGGCGACGATATACCGGCCGGCGCGGCGCGGCGTCGAGGACTTCGTGCAATCCGAGATAACACGGATAAAGAAGCCACACCTTTCGGTGCCTGCCGACGCGACCGCCCTCTCTTTGTTGCTTTCCTGGCGTGAGGCTCTCGTCCTTCGCATATTCTCCAGAGGGATCACTATGGCCGACGAAACTCGCGTGCGTGTCATTATCCCTGCTGATAATACAACGCGGTCTCTGATATGCGTCTCGTCGACAGCAAAATTAGCTTTCACGGTGATTTTACAAATGGCGGTTGGAGAGTTAAGAGTGGACTGCGGATCTTTATGCAAAATAAAAATTTTCTAGTTCGATCGTCAGAAATGGAAATCCAATAAAAATATATTCTTCGTTTTAATCATTTTGCATTTTCGTCATATACAGGGTGAGTCTAAAGAAACAGTACACCTAAATATCTCCGTTACTTTTCGTTGTACAAAAAAACTTCTTCGGACAAAGTTATACTGTTTTAAGGGCCACATGTAACGGTGTAAGGGAAAAAATTGTCGAGGTCATTTTTTATGAGATTTCAAGGTCATCGATATTTTTTTAAATGGAATGAGGTATTTTTTAATACATCAATCGATGCAGCTGGACATTCGTTATAA
This sequence comes from Lasioglossum pauxillum, assembly GCA_933228785.1. Lineage (NCBI taxonomy): Eukaryota > Metazoa > Arthropoda > Insecta > Hymenoptera > Halictidae > Lasioglossum > Lasioglossum pauxillum. Next base: position 38,284,789 of record OW121705.1, on the reverse strand, counting down.
AAAAGTAGTCGAAAAGTCAGTAGTTCAGGAGATATTTCAATTTAAATAACTCTAAAACACCATTACTGTCGTACTAAGACGTTAGCGTCTACTTTGCTAGTGTAAATTGAAGAGTTGAAATTGACATTGAAAAATTGACGCTGAAAATGTAATTAAAGATTTGAAATTAACGAATTGAAATTGAAAAATTGACGTCGAATTGAAAAATTGAAATTGAAAAATTGAAGTTGAAGGGTTGATATTGAAATTGAAGTTGAAATGGAAGAGTAGAAATTGAAGTTGAAATGGCAGAGTAGAAATTGAAGAGTTGAAATTGAAGTTGAAATGGGAAAGTTAAAATTGAAGTTGAAATTAAAGTTGTAATGGAAGAATTGAAGTTGAAAATGAAGTTGAAGAGTTGATATTGAAATTGAAGTTGAAATGGAAAATTTGATGTTGAAATTGAAATTGAAGAGTTGAAATCAATGAATTGAAATTGAAAAATTGAAATTGAAATGGAAGAGTAGAAATTGAAGAGTTGAGATTAACGAAATGAAATTGAAAAATTGAAATGGAAGAATAGAAATTGAAGTTGAAGGGTTGATATTAACAATTGAAAAATTGACGTCGAATTGAAAAATTGAAATTGAAAAATTGAAGTTGAAGGGTTGATATTGAAATTGAAGTTGAAATAGAAGAGTAGAAATTGAAGTTGAAATTAAAGTTGTAATGGAAGAATTGAAGTTGAAAATGAAGTTGAAGAGTTGATATTGAAATTGAAGTTGAAATGGAAAATTTGATGTTGAAATTGAAATTGAAGAGTTGAAATCAATGAATTGAAATTGAAAAATTGAAATTGAAATGGAAGAGTAGAAATTGAAGAGTTGAGATTAACGAAATGAAATTGAAAAATTGAAATGGAAGAATAGAAATTGAAGTTGAAGGGTTGATATTAACAATTGAAAAATTGACGTCGAATTGAAAAATTGAAATTGAAAAATTGAAGTTGAAGGGTTGATATTGAAATTGAAGTTGAAATGGAAGAGTAGAAATTGAAGTTGAAATGGCAGAGTAGAAATTGAAGAGTTGAAATTGAAGTTGAAATGGGAAAGTTAAAATTGAAGTTGAAATTAAAGTTGTAATGGAAGAATTGAAGTTGAAAATGAAGTTGAAGAGTTGATATTGAAATTGAAGTTGAAATGGAAAATTTGATGTTGAAATTGAAATTGAAGAGTTGAAATCAATGAATTGAAATTGAAAAATTGAAATTGAAATGGAAGAGTAGAAATTGAAGAGTTGAGATTAACGAAATGAAATTGAAAAATTGAAATGGAAGAATAGAAATTGAAGTTGAAGGGTTGATATTAACAATTGAAAAATTGACGTCGAATTGAAAAATTGAAATTGAAAAATTGAAGTTGAAGGGTTGATATTGAAATTGAAGTTGAAATGGAAGAGTAGAAATTGAAGTTGAAATGGCAGAGTAGAAATTGAAGAGTTGAAATTGAAGTTGAAATGGGAAAGTTAAAATTGAAGTTGAAATTAAAGTTGTAATGGAAGAATTGAAGTTGAAAATGAAGTTGAAGAGTTGATATTGAAATTGAAGTTGAAATGGAAAATTTGATGTTGAAATTGAAATTGAAGAGTTGAAATCAATGAATTGAAATTGAAAAATTGAAATTGAAATGGAAGAGTAGAAATTGAAGAGTTGAGATTAACGAAATGAAATTGAACAATTGAAATGGAAGAATAGAAATTGAAGTTGAAGGGTTGATATTAACAATTGAAAAATTGACGTCGAATTGAAAAATTGAAATTGAAAAATTGAAGTTGAAGGGTTGATATTGAAATTGAAGTTGAAATAGAAGAGTAGAAATTGAAGTTGAAATTAAAGTTGTAATGGAAGAATTGAAGTTGAAAATGAAGTTGAAGAGTTGATATTGAAATTGAAGTTGAAATGGAAAATTTGATGTTGAAATTGAAATTGAAGAGTTGAAATCAATGAATTGAAATTGAAAAATTGAAATTGAAATGGAAGAGTAGAAATTGAAGAGTTGAGATTAACGAAATGAAATTGAAAAATTGAAATGGAAGAATAGAAATTGAAGTTGAAGGGTTGATATTAACAATTGAAAAATTGACGTCGAATTGAAAAATTGAAATTGAAAAATTGAAGTTGTAGGGTTGATATTGAATATGAAGTTGAAATGGAAGAGTAGAAATTGAAGTTGAAATGGCAGAGTAGAAATTGAAGAGTTGAAATTGAAGTTGAAATGGGAGAGTTAAAATTGAAGTTGAAATTAAAGTTGTAATGGAAGAATTGAAGTTGAAAATGAAGTTGAAGAGTTGATATTGAAATTGAAGTTGAAATGGAAAATTTGATGTTGAAATTGAAATTGAAGAGTTGAAATCAATGAATTGAAATTGAAAAATTGAAATTGAAATGGAAGAGTAGAAATTGAAGAGTTGAGATTAACGAAATGAAATTGAAAAATTGAAATGGAAGAATAGAAATTGAAGTTGAAGGGTTGATATTGAAATTGAAGATGAAATGGAAGAGTAGAAATTGAAGTTGAAATGGGAGAGTTAAAATTGAAGTTGAAATTAAAGTTGTAATGGAAGAATTGAAGTTGAAAATGAAGTTGAAGAGTTGATATTGAAATTAAAGTTGAAATTGAAAATTTGAAGTTGAAAAATTGACATTGAAATTGAAATTGATGTTAGTGTTTACTTACTTGTGTATCGTCTTAGTAAGACAGTAATGGTGTTACTCCCCCAAGATGAATCGCGACAACAAACACCAGTAATAACCGTATCTGCAGAAATTCCGTATCTCGCGAAGACAGCAAAAGTAACGAATTTTCATCGAACTTTTCCACGACCCGAGGAGCACGTTCCCAACGACCCTAAACCGTGCACGCGTGAGAGATCCCAGTAACAGCTGCAACCGGTGTACAGCATGAACGTTTGGCAGCGGTATTATGATAATGCGACGCCGCGGGAGCCATTAATTCTCCGCCATTGTTTAACGACTGATAATAATCATCGCTGCCGTCAAGTCCGCTCGTCGAATTCCCCAGATGAACGTTCTCCTTCGAACAATTTTCGGAATTGTAATTGTTGTGTCGTCTTATAACGAAGGTTTTATTACGAAGGTCTTCGTGTTCAAGTACATACTTTTGCACGGTCGTAGTATACTTTAAAACTTTGCACTTACAGTTTTATGGATATGAAATTGATATAACACCTCATACAATACTTAAATATTTAGTAATTGATCAGATACCAACATATTTAATAATAATCTAAAAATTATTTTGAACAATGCAATTTTTACACTTTGTACAGCAATTTTTAGTGGTGACTTTTCGAGTCGCGAAAATGTTCAGGAAATGTTCATTCAGGATGAATTGTTCAGGAAAATTTTCTGAAAATTACCTTGGAATTATTCACAACTGTAGTATTTTATGGTTTATGGCTGTTATCAAGGTATTTAGGGCAACGCATGTTATTAGACAGAAGACAGCAGTACCTTTCCGAATGTAAACCGATCAACATCTGTAAACCGAGCAACATGTAATAAATCACTTTTATAAAAAGCCCTACACAGCACTGTGCATCGTAATTATAAGTCAAACTAAAAACAAAATAAATAAGAAGAAGACTGAAAATGTGTATTGACACTTTACCTACCGGAAGCCTATCAATAGAATTTTTAATAATTGTGCTGTACCAAAAGAAAGCATAGAAATTTTCTTTTGCATTACGATCTTACATAAAACTATTAGATGACGTTATTGAGCGGGACTTGTTAGTTCACAATGAAAATTGCTGTTGCTAATGAAGGTTCCATCAGAAAGTGTCTAGCCATGTACCACAAATTTTTCACAATTATGCAATAATGACCGGTCGGTAACGTGTTTAAATCGGTCGAATCTATTCGCTCGTGTCACAAACGCGCGATTGCATCTGATTCAATGAAAATTCTATAGACGATGCGTTCGTGTCCGAGTAGTAACCGATAGGGATCGGTGGTCCGTGGATCGTCTGGATCCCCGGTGATCGAACAACAGCAACAACGACAGTGAGCAGCATCAGATGCTAGGGGAACCTCCGATCAGCGGTTGTATTTACGCGGCATGTAAATGTAGTAATCGTTTCGGGTCGCATGCAGGCATCTGCTCTCTCCCGTGCAAGTGTAATTGGCGTCGATACGTAATGTTCAGTAATTTCCGGCTTCCCATGGTAATGGCATTATCCGGCGGGTTAATTCACCGGCATGCCCTCGATTCCGACCGCTTAACGTTAGTTAGAATTGAATTTGACACCCCTCCACACCCTCTCTCTCTCTCTCTCTCTCTCTCACTCTCTCTCTATATATCTGTCTTTGCCTCTCCCGCTATCGACAATGTCTGCCAACCCTTTCTCACAGCGGCAGCGGTTCTAGCAAGATGGTGTACGGTGCATATAGTCGGCGCACGGTATAGTGGCGCAGCGAATCCTTTGTCACCTCGCGTGGCCCGCGGGACACACCAAAAGCTGACATTACGTTTATTGGACGGTCGGGTAAGTTCGAGGCTTGCTCCCGAGGAGCAGTCAATTACGATAATGTCGCTGGCTTCCGGTCTGACCAACCCGGCTTCCGGTAACCTCGATCGCGAGGTATAGAGCCCTTCAGAACTCGAACGATCTCGGGATTCTCGGTTTAGTCGAAGGTGGAGCTGCTCTTTGCGTTCGAATTGATTCGGGGATAATGGCGGAAATGATCATTACACATTTTTCTAGAGATTAGACCTAAAATATATATTTGATTTTTTATTTATATTTCTCTGTATAAATATCAATTTTTTTAACACTAAAACAAGTACATTTGTACTTCAAGACTATCTGTTTATATCTAGGAAAGTCCTAGTTACATATAACCAATTGTAGTTGCGCTAAAAATAATTCTTAAAAATCAATTTTTCACTGAAGTTATACAAGCCTCCCTTAAAACACGTTTCTAAACATTTTCAGTGATTCGCATACTTTAACTAGTTACTATTTCAATTCTATTTTACCCAGCTCTTGTGAACAATAAATATAGCCTAATAACAATCAAATAGCACACGACATATAATAGTAAACAGTAAACGATAGGTGTAAACATACTTTTAAGCTGTAGCGTATAATAGTGGAAAGAGTTCATTTTTTTAAATGAGACTCTATTTTCCTTCCAATGTTCTTCTAGAGCATAAAAAGACGAATCCAACGACTATAAGAACCATTCTGTTTCGATCATTCAATCTCGAGATATTTCTGTCTGAAAGGTAAAATTCAGAAAAAATATTAACCTCTCAGACATAAATATCTCGAGATCGAATGATCGTAACAGTATGGTCCTTATAGTCATTGGACTCGTCTTTTCATTCTCTACAGGCACGACCAAGCCAAAAATTATCATTATAACATAATAATTAAAAAAGAGATTAGGACTGTCTAGAGTTAGAAATTGGGAGACATTGTATAACTGTATAACTGTATAAAGTCGTAACTGTATAAAATCCGTGAATCTAGTAATGACATAAAAGTTCAGGCCAGTAACGTCATAAAGAAAATCTTTCCTCTGTTTCGATTCGCTGGAGATTAACGATCAAAGCTCAATCATTAATTCGACTACAAGTATCTTTCTACAACTGTGAATTACATCTTAATGCGATTGGACTTCGATCACGGTGGAGGGTCAGTAACAATTAAGGACTACCAATTAAAAAGCTTTCGTAATCGAATAAATTATTGCATTTTAATCGGCGCGAGCAATCGGATTAAATTCTGCCCAACTCTGAAGGAAATTAATATATCTTCTCGATAAAGAAATATCGAAGAGATAAATGAAGTTTAGGTGGCTCGTTGAGCTGTGGAAAGAATTTTGTCTTTGACGTACCACTGATTCGAACACATTGGCACATTCAAATAATTTAAAAAGAAAATCCGTACATTTTCTTTGCGACGTCTGCAACATCGGAATTTTTAAATAATATATGGCATTATTTATAATCAGTGCAGAAATTCATGTTGAAAAATGAACAAGGAGTTACGTATGCAATTTCTCTACAATTTTGAAGTTTCCACACAGGTAGACAGGCATTGCTCGTGAAGTTTCTTGGTAATACATCGATGATGCGAATCGCCGCGAGCAGTTCTAGCTTCCCAGAGGAAAATTGAGCAATTACACATTGCGTGAGGCCGAGTTCCATAGAAACGGAAATTTTCCCGGTTTACCGCCGTTCGATTCGTCAAACTGCAAACATCTTCCTCGATCGTATATACACGGTGATCCTCTAGACTACCTTAATTTACTCACAACTTATTTAACACAATTTACTTTACTTAACTCGTACTTGTTGGATAAAAAAATGTTTCAAACAAGAATTGGTGCAATGACATCAATTAATTGTTTGGTGTTTTGTTATATTTATCGAAGTGTGAAGGTATTTTAATTGCAAGAAGAAATACTGAATATTTCAATTAAAACGAATATTGAATATTTTTATTTTAACACTAAACATACCATCACCGATCAAAATCACCGGTTTCAGATTTTTTATTTTACGATTATTGATATAATAAAATTAATTTCATAAGAAATGATTGTATATGTAGATATCTTTAGTGGAGCACATTTACAATAGGAGCTGCACATAGTCCAAATAAAATCAATCTAGTCATTTTTATAAGAGAACATGTACCGGTTACTTTTAAGTCTCGGTAGGTTATAAATCCCTTGAAGATTCTTTTTCTTCCAGGAGGAGAATTGAACAAGTTTCCACATACTTTTCAGCGGTTGTGTATGCGCCTTCCGAATTGCACGAATTGCGCGTACCCATTTTTCTCATAAATGCATAAAATCCGGTAATATACAGTAGCCCACAAAAGTATTCGTACGCCCTTTAAAACAGAATACACTTTTTTATAATTGTACCAAACGACCTGATGTTTTGTAAGCAACTAGAAGCATGGGTTTACTAAAAAAAATTTTCCAAAAATTGTAATTTACAAGGTTACATGCAAAAATAAAAAAGGCATTTTTAAAACTTTCTTTTTGGCCCTTCAAGAAAATTTAGAATATATGTTTCGTAGATCTATAGTAGTTACACACATGCTGAAAATTTCATCGATACCGATCAACACACACACGAGCTACAAGCGGTTAAAAATGGTGAAAATCGTAATTTTACACGACTTTTGATCAGTTTCTCGACTAATGTGCCCAGTGCAAATTCAGAGTAGTTTTTAAGAAAACCAATGGCATGGTTAAGAAAGGGGAAGCTTAAGGAATAATAAAACTTTGCACTCCTTTGTCGAGTGTGACTCGACATCACACAAAGAAAAATGTAAATAAAACGAGTTTTTATATGTAGTTCTTCCTTTATTTATTTCATTGTCTTATTTTCTGGTTAAAAGCAAATATAAGTTCCACAAATATAAATTACAACAAAGTTTGAAAGCTATATTTAATATGATTAGTAGACTGCGGATCTTTGTGCATTTATAGAAAAATTGAGTAGATAAAATTAAAAATTGTTGGAATATTTTTGAAATTGAAGATGCCAATATAATATGATTTTTTCTCTATTAGCATGATTAAGGGAGAAAATATAACATTCAATTTGGTTTCTATTTTTTGCAATCGATGCAGACAGTTTTTATTTTGCATAAACATAACGTATTAACATAAGTAGAATTCGAGAAACTGCCCTTTGAAGTAAATTTCAAATGAAACAATTAATACAGCAGGAAGTTGTTGGCAACGAAATTAAAAAACAATTCAGAGTGCAAAGGGTTAAAAAAGGGTTAAATTTAAGAAGCCCCGAAATAGCAATGATTAGTCTCCCCAAAAGTGGATGATTTTCATTTCTATTTTAGTAGATATTAGTGAAATAAATACAGTGGGTGTACAAAGTATTCGTACACCTTTTAAAAACTAATACTTTTTTATAATTGTACCAAACTACACCTGATTTTTTTATAATCAATTAGAAGCATTTGTTCACGAAATGATATGCAAAAAAGATTTTCCAAAAATTATAATTTACAAGGTTACATGCAAAAATAAAAATGGCATTTTATAAACCTTTTTTATTTGGGCCCTTAATGAAAATTTAAAATATATGTTTTGTAGATCTGCATGTTAGTTTTACGCATGCTGAAAATTTCATTGAAATCGATGAACATACACACGAGCTACAAGCGGTTAAAAATGGTGAAAACCAGAGTTTTACACGATTTTTTATCAATTTCTGCTTAAAATTCACAGAATCGTTCATCTTTTCAACATGTATATAAATAACATAGATCTACAAAACATATACTTTAAATTCTCATTAAGGGCCCAAATAAAAAAGTTTTAAAAAATGTCTTTTATTTTTGCATGTAACCTTGTAAATGATAAATTTTTTGAAATTTTCTTTTGCGCATCATTTAGTAAATCAATGTTTCTAATTTCTTACAAAACATCAGGTCGTTTGGTACAATTATAAAAGAAGTTATTCTGTTTTAAAGGACGTACGAACACTTTTGTGGGCCACTGTACGTACAATCGGCGGCGATGTGCAGACCACAGATGCAGCACGCGAAAAATTATCATAGATCCTTGCGGTTCTCGCGAGCACATACTTTGTCGCTAATTTCTCCTTGAGAGAGCCGTCGCGGCTTAGTGTGCGCGCAGCCGGCCACGCGCAACGATATAGTATCCTAACAGTTCCGACGTGACGCTATCGCGGTATTTCTTGTGCCCGCGATATTCCGTTTTATTGCGCCGTAAACCTGACGGAACAGAGACGCCGCGCGAGCCGAGAGCGGATCTGAAGCGGATCCGGAGCGGATCCGAAGCCGAGCGTAGAACAAGTACGGTGAGAACGCTCGGAACCGCCGTAAAAGTTAACGTCGCGAATCCGCCCGCTGTATTTGTGACCCGGTCGCACTCTAAATTTCGCCTAATCATAAAGCGCAGCCTTTCGAATCGGAACTCGGCACAGAGAGAGAGAGAGCTGGATCGAAGAATTTAGCGACAGTTTGCTAACACTTTGAACCGTGGGTTATGTGCGTGGCCATTTTTTCAATAGAAATTTACGAACAATAATTGCTTTGTAGCCCGTACGTAGTTTCATAGGTTTTGTAGTTGAAATAATTTTTGACATAATTTCTTCAATTCTTTTTGGTACAGTGTTACACTTTTGCTAGGATTTTGGATCGATGTTGTATGGATAACAATTTTTTCTAATACAAATTATGGAATAGTAATTGCTTTCTTACTGTAAGGAATTTCACGTCTCGAAGTCGCTTGGCAGATTATGTCCGCATCAGGAAAAATTTTATTTGACGAAATTTGACGAATGCAGCGAGACTCCGCCGGATAAATTTTACGAATAATAATTGCTTTGTAGCCCGTACGTGGTTTCATAGGATTTGCAGTTACTTGAAATCATTTTTGACATAGTTTCTTCAATTCTTTTTGGTACAGTGTTACAGTTTTGCTAGGATTTTGGATCGATGTTGTGCGGATAACAATTTTGTCTAATAAAATTATGGAATAATAATTGCTTTCTTACTGTAAGGAATTTCACGTCTCGAAGTCGCTTGACAGATTATGTCCGAATCAGGAAAAATTTTATTTGACGAAATTTGACGAATGCAGCGAGACTCCGCCGGATAAATTTTACGAACAATAATTACTTTGTAGCCCGTACGTAGTTTCATAGGTTTTGTAGTTACTTGAAATAATTATTGACATAATTTCTTCAATTCTTTTTGGTACAGTGTTACACTTTTGCTAGGATTTTGGATCGATGTTGTGCGGGTAACAATTTTTTCTAATACAAATTATGGAATAATAATTGCTTTCTTACTGTAAGGAATTTCACGTCTCGAAGTGGCTTGACAGATTATGTCCGAATCAGACAAAATTTTATTTGACGAAATTTGACGAATGCAGCGAGACTCCGCCGGATAAATTTTACGAACAATAATTGCTTTGTAGCCCGTACGTAGTTTCACAGGTTTTGTAGTTACTTGAAATAATTTTTGACATATTTTCTTCAATTCTTTTTGGTACAGTGTTACACTTTTGCTAGGATTTTGGATCGATGTTGTACGGATAACAATTTTTTCTAATACAAATTATGGAATAATAATTGCTTTCTTACTGTAAGGAATTTCACGTCTCGAATTCGCTTGACAAATTATGTCCGCATCAGGAAAAATTTTATTTGACGAAATTTGACGAATGGAGCGAGACTTCGCCGGATAAATTTTACGAACAATAATTGCTTTATAGCCCGTACGTGGTTTCATAGGTTATGTAGTTACTTGAAATAATTTTTGACATAATTTCTTCAATTCTTTTTGGTACAGTGTTACAGTTTTGCTAGGATTTTGGATCGATGTTGTACCGATAACAATTTTTTCTAATACAAATTATGGAATAATAATTGCTTTCTTACTGTAATGAATTTCACGTCTCGAAGTCGCTTGACAGATTATGTCCGAATCAGAAAAACTTTTATTTGACGAAATTTGACGAATAGCGAGACTCCGCCGGATAAATTTTACGAACAATAATTGCTTTGTAGCCCGTACGTAGTTTCATAGGTTTTGTAGTTAATATAATTTTTGACATAATTTCTTCAATTCTTTTTAGTACAGTGTTACAGTTTTGCTAGGATTTTGGATCGATGTTGTGCGGATAACAATTTTTTCTAATACAAATTATGGAATAATAATTGCTTTCTTATTGTAAGGAATTTCACGTCTCGAATTCGCTTGACAAATTATGTCCGAATCAGAAAAAATTTTATTTGACGAAATTCGACGAATGGAGCGAGACTCCGCCGGATAAATTTTACGAACTTCATAGCTTTACGAGCTTTATAACCCGTACGTGGTTTTATAGGTTTTGTAGTTACTTGAAATAATTTTTGACATAATTTCTTCAATTCTTTTTGGTACAGTGTTACAGTTTTGCTAGGATTTTGGATTGATGTTGTACGGATAACAATTTCTTCTAATACAAATTATGGAATAATAATTGCGTTCTTACTGTAATGAATTTCACGTCTCGAAGTCGCTTGACAGATTATGTCCGAATCAGAAAAAATTTTATTTGACGAAATTTGACGAATGCAGCGAGACTCCGCCGGATAAATTTTACGAACAATAATTGCTTTGTAGCCCGTACGTGGTTTCATAGGTTTTGTAGTTACTTGAAATAATTTTTGACATCATTTCTTCAATTCTTTTTGGTACAGTGTTACAGTTTTGCTAGGATTTTGGATCGATGTTGTGCGGATAACAATTTTTTCTAATACAAATTATGGAATAATAATTGCGTTCTTACTGTAAGGAATTTCACGTCTCGAAGTCGCTTGACAGATTATGTCCGCATCAGGAAAAATTTTATTTGACGAAATTTGACGAATGGAGCGAGACTCCGCCGGATAAATTTTACGAACAATAATTGCTTTATAGCCCGTACGTAGTTTCATAGGTTTTGTAGTTACTTGAAATAATTTTTGACATCGTTTCTTCAATTCGTTTTGGTAAAGTGTTACTGTTTTGCTAGGATTTTGGATCGATGTTATACGGATAACAATTTTTTCTAATACAAATAATGGAATAATAATTGCGTTCTTACTGTAAGGAATTTTACGTCTCGAAGTCGCTTGACAAATTATGTCCGAATCAGAAAAAATTTTATTTGACGAAATTTGACGAATGCTGCGAGACTCCGCCGGATAAATTTTACGAACAATAATTGCTTTATAGCCCGTACGTGGTTTCATAGGTTATGTAGTTACTTGAAATAATTTTTGACATAATTTCTTCAATTCTTTTTGGTACAGTGTTACAGTTTTGCTAGGATTTTGGATCGATGTTGTACCGATAACAATTTTTTCTAATACAAATTATGGAATAATAATTGCTTTCTTACTGTAATGAATTTCACGTCTCGAAGTCGCTTGACAGATTATGTCCGAATCAGAAAAACTTTTATTTGACGAAATTTGACGAATAGCGAGACTCCGCCGGATAAATTTTACGAACAATAATTGCTTTGTAGCCCGTACGTAGTTTCATAGGTTTTGTAGTTAATATAATTTTTGACATAATTTCTTCAATTCTTTTTAGTACAGTGTTACAGTTTTGCTAGGATTTTGGATCGATGTTGTGCGGATAACAATTTTTTCTAATACAAATTATGGAATAATAATTGCTTTCTTATTGTAAGGAATTTCACGTCTCGAATTCGCTTGACAAATTATGTCCGAATCAGAAAAAATTTTATTTGACGAAATTCGACGAATGGAGCGAGACTCCGCCGGATAAATTTTACGAACTTCATAGCTTTACGAGCTTTATAACCCGTACGTGGTTTTATAGGTTTTGTAGTTACTTGAAATAATTTTTGACATAATTTCTTCAATTCTTTTTGGTACAGTGTTACAGTTTTGCTAGGATTTTGGATTGATGTTGTACGGATAACAATTTCTTCTAATACAAATTATGGAATAATAATTGCGTTCTTACTGTAATGAATTTCACGTCTCGAAGTCGCTTGACAGATTATGTCCGAATCAGAAAAAATTTTATTTGACGAAATTTGACGAATGCAGCGAGACTCCGCCGGATAAATTTTACGAACAATAATTGCTTTGTAGCCCGTACGTGGTTTCATAGGTTTTGTAGTTACTTGAAATAATTTTTGACATCATTTCTTCAATTCTTTTTGGTACAGTGTTACAGTTTTGCTAGGATTTTGGATCGATGTTGTGCGGATAACAATTTTTTCTAATACAAATTATGGAATAATAATTGCGTTCTTACTGTAAGGAATTTCACGTCTCGAAGTCGCTTGACAGATTATGTCCGCATCAGGAAAAATTTTATTTGACGAAATTTGACGAATGGAGCGAGACTCCGCCGGATAAATTTTACGAACAATAATTGCTTTATAGCCCGTACGTAGTTTCATAGGTTTTGTAGTTACTTGAAATAATTTTTGACATCGTTTCTTCAATTCGTTTTGGTAAAGTGTTACTGTTTTGCTAGGATTTTGGATCGATGTTATACGGATAACAATTTTTTCTAATACAAATAATGGAATAATAATTGCGTTCTTACTGTAAGGAATTTTACGTCTCGAAGTCGCTTGACAAATTATGTCCGAATCAGAAAAAATTTTATTTGACGAAATTTGACGAATGCTGCGAGACTCCGCCGGATAAATTTTACGAACAATAATTGCTTTGTAGCCCGTACGTAGTTTCATAGGTTTTGTAGTTACTTGAAATCATTTTTGACATAGTTTCTTCAATTCTTTTTGGTACAGTGTTACAGTTTTGCTAGGATTTTGGATCGATGTTGTGCGGGTAACAATTTTTTCTAATACAAATTATGGAATAATAATTGCTTTCTTACTGTAAGGAATTTCACGTCTCGAAGTCGCTTGACAAATTATGTCCGCATCAGAAAAAATTTTATTTGACGAAATTTGACGAATGGAGCGAGACTCCGCCGGATAAATTTTACGAGGCCGCATCGTAAAATATTTAACGGGGATTGCGATAGATCGAATGAAAATGCAAATGTCCCGCGGATACGTGTCTCGTCGTATTTCACCGTGTGCACGCGTCGAATTTCAGTCTCGGCCACGCGAAAATTATCGATGACCGGTGCAATTGATATCGGCCTTTAATAAATTCCGTTTCCGTGCTCGATACGGTTGAATTTTTCAATTTCCCCGTGCATCATATTACGCCGCGCCAACTATAACCCGTCGCTCTCTCTCTCTCTTTCTTTCTTTTTTCCCCTCTGTGTATATTTTTTTTTGTTTTTTCTTTAACTGAAGCGTGAAGCAGCGCAGTGCAGCGATTCGTTAGATTCATTTACGCGAAATTAAAATACGTAACGAGGGGGAGGGAACGTGTCTCCTTAACGAACGATGCTTTGAGATGTAGGTTTCTGCTCTCGTTACAGAACATCTCGAGGCCTCAAATAATGCTGAGGACACTCGCGGCCGATGCTATGTAAGGAATGCTCTACGGTTTCAACGAAGATTTGCATACCAGCTGGAAAGATTCTTCAATGCTCCATTCTTTCTTAGCGGGGATTATTTGCATTTCGGGGTGGAAGTGGTCCTCGAGGGTTGGACTCTGAATAAATTTTTCTAGCTATTCATATTTTTCACAAACACGAATGATATACACTTTTTCTCGAATTGAAATGAAATTCTGTTTTCCTGTTTTCCATGCTTGAGCATTGGATTCAATGTAGGACACGTGTGGTGTAAGTGAGAATACTCTTTCTCTTCTTTTCGATGGTCTAGCCGCTGATAGTAAACAACCGCGACTGTTTCTTATTGATTCATTTGTAATTACGCAAATAATAATTTAAAAAATAATAATTCTTGTTATAAATGCATAAAATTCGCGGTTTATTAATAAGTTATTGCTCGGATGAATTCTCGAATACTTTATAAAGCAGATCGCACGAAATTTGATTAAATTTCGGTTAGTGTTACAAACGAATATTGAATATTTCGATTTTAATGTTAAGGAAGAATACTGAATACGTTACGTGGCATTAGGGTATAAGGTTGAAGGCAGAAATTAATAGCAACACAATGCGTGGCTCGTCCGCGAAATTTAGGTGATACAGTTAGGTGATTCACCCTGTATATGCACACATATAAGTGTCCAGGATCTTTGATCACGCAGTGCTTAGAGCGAACGACTATGAATAGCGAATCCGTGAGGTTCTTGCTTGCCGTGTTTGTTAGCGAGTTACGACTTACCACGAGCGAAAGTTACTTCATCCCCGGCTGTTTTGCAAGTGAGTCACGTCACGGTGATAACGCTAAACGATCGCCGCTTTGTTCAGTGGCCATCTTCTATATGCAAAAACAAGCCTGCTGTCTGTCCAGTGTAAACTACGCGCTCGAGACAATTTCGAACGGATGGTGTATAAAAGTTACGACAACGTGCTACGAACGTGACGTGCAATTAATATCAATATGAAGTACAATAATTTCAATCTATTGGAGAAGCTAGAAGAATTAGTTTACTAAATGACGTGTAAAAGAAATGTTGACAATGTTCGGTGTATAACTTTTAAGGTTAACTTGGTTAAACCTTGGTAAAACTTGGAGAAACCAAGTCTAAAATAAAGACTATTATTAGTTTCCAAAACGTTACGGTTGGTTGGAGTCGTAAAGAAAACACTAGAGGTCGCTTTTCACAATTTCTTCGTCTAATTGCATTATATTGAAGATTTAAAAACTTTGGTGTCGAGAATATTTCTGTTTGTCCATTTTTAAAATATTATTACTATACTATATTTTTAAAATAATAATCGTATTCAGTTGTGGCCTCCAGAAAAATTCTTAAAGTGATGAGTATTTAAAGTTTCAAGGTTTTGGAGCTTGCGAATCCAGCCAAACGAATTTTTACTATATTTTAAAAATAATAATCCTATTCACTTGTTGCCTCCAGAAAAATTCTTAAAGTGATGAGTATTTAAAGTTTCAAGGTTTTGGAGCTTGCGAATCTATCCAAACGAATTTTTACTATATTTTAAAAATAATAATCCTATTCACTTGTTGCCTACAGAAAAATTCTTAAAGTGCCGAGTATTTGGAGCTTCAAGGTTTCGGAGCTTGCGAATCTATCCAAACGAATTTTTACTATGTTTTAAAAATAATAATCCTATTCACTTGTTGCCTACAGAAAAATTCTTAAAGTGCTGAGTATTTAGAGCTTCAAGGTTTCGGAATAGGCGAATCCATCCAAACGAATTTTTACTATATTTTAAAAATAATAATCCCATTCACTTGTTGCCTCCAGAAAAATTCTTAATGTGCTGAGTATTTAGAGCTTCAAGGTTTCGGAGCTTGCGAATCTAACCAAACGAATTTTTACTATATTTTAAAAATAATAATCCTATTCACTTGTTGCCTCCAGAAAAATTCTTAAAGTGATGAGTATTTAAAGTTTCAAGGTTTTGGAGCTTGCGAATCTATCCAAACGAATTTTTACTATATTTTAAAAATAATAATCCTATTCACTTGTTGCCTACAGAAAAATTCTTAAAGTGCCGAGTATTTGGAGCTTCAAGGTTTCGGAGCTTGCGAATCTATCCAAACGAATTTTTACTATGTTTTAAAAATAATAATCCTATTCACTTGTTGCCTACAGAAAAATTCTTAAAGTGCTGAGTATTTAGAGCTTCAAGGTTTCGGAATAGGCGAATCCATCCAAACGAATTTTTACTATATTTTAAAAATAATAATCCCATTCACTTGTTGCCTCCAGAAAAATTCTTAATGTGCTGAGTATTTAGAGCTTCAAGGTTTCGGAGCTTGCGAATCTAACCAAACGAATTTTTACTATATTTTAAAAATAATAATCCTATTCACTTGTTGCCTCCAGAAAAATTCTTAAAGTGATGAGTATTTAAAGTTTCAAGGTTTTGGAGCTTGCGAATCTATCCAAACGAATTTTTACTATATTTTAAAAATAATAATCCTATTCACTTGTTGCCTACAGAAAAATTCTTAAAGTGCTGAGTATTTAGAGCTTCAAGGTTTCGGAATAGGCGAATCCATCCAAACGAATTTTTACTATATTTTAAAAATAATAATCCCATTCACTTGTTGCCTCCAGAAAAATTCTTAAAGTGCTGAGCATTTAGAGCTTCAAGGTTTCGGAGCTTGCGAATCTATCCCAACGAATTTTTACTATATTTTTAAAATAATAATCCTATTCACTTGTTGCCTACAGAAAAATTCTTAAAGTGCTGAGTATTTAGAGCTTCAAGGTTTCGGAATAGGCGAATCCATCCAAACGAATTTTTACTATATTTTAAAAATAATAATCCCATTCACTTGTTGCCTCCAGAAAAATTCTTAAAGTGCTGAGCATTTAGAGCTTCAAGGTTTCGGAGCTTGCGAATCTATCCCAACGAATTTTTACTATATTTTTAAAATAATAATCCTATTCACTTGTTGCCTACAGAAAAATTCTTAAAGTGCTGAGTATTTAGAGCTTCAAGGTTTCGGAATAGGCGAATCCATCCAAACGAATTTTTACTATATTTTAAAAATAATAATCCCATTCACTTGTTGCCTCCAGAAAAATTCTTAAAGTGCTGAGCATTTAGAGCTTCAAGGTTTCAGAGCTTGCGAATCTATCCAAACGAATTTTTACTATATTTTTAAAATAATAATCCTATTCACTTGTTGCCTCCAGAAAAATTCTTAAAGTGATGAGTATTTAAAGTTTCAAGGTTTCGGAGCTTGCGAGTCTATCCAAAGGAATTTTTACTATATTTTAAAAATAATAATCCTATTCACTTGTGGCCTCCAGAAAAATTCTTAAAGTGATGAGTATTTAAAGTTTCAAGGTTTTGGAGCTTGCGAATCTATCCAAACGAATTTTTACTATATTTTAAAAATAATTATCCTATTCACTTGTTGTCTCCAGAAAAATGATTAAAGTACCGAGTGTTTAGAGCTTCAAGGTTTCGGAGTTTGCAAATCTATCCAAACGAATTTTTACTACATTTTAAAAATAATAATCGTATTCACTTGTTGCCTCCAGAAAAATTCTTAAAGTGCTGAGTATTTAGAGCTTCAAGGTTTCGAAGCTTGCGAATCTATCCAAACGAATTTTTACTATATTTTAAAAATAATAATCCTATTCACTTGTTGGCTCCAGAAAAATTCTTAAAGTGCTGAGTATTTAGAGCTTCAAGGTCTCGGAGTTTGCGAATCTACCTAAACGAATTTTTACTATGTTTTAAAAATAATAATCCTATTCACTTGTAGCCTCCAGAAAAATTCTGAAAGTACCGAGTATTTAGAGCTTCAAGTTTTCGGAGCTTGCAAATCCATCCAAACGAATTTTTACTATATTTTAAAAATAATAATCCTATTTACTTGTTGCCTCCAGAAAAATTCTTAAAGTGCCGAGTATTTAGAGCTTCAAGGTTTCGGAGCTTGCGAATCTATCCAAACGAATTTTTACTATATTTTAAAAATAATAATCCTATTCACTTGTTGCCTCCAGAAAAATTGTTAAAGTACTGAATATTTAGAGCTTCAAGGTTTCGAAGTTTGCGAATCTATCCAAACGAATTTTTACTATATTTAAAAAATAATAATCCTATTCACTTGTTGCCTCCAGAAAAATACTTAAAGTGCCGAGTATTTAGAGCTTCAAGGTTTCGGAGCTTGCGAATCTATCCAAACGAATTTTTACTATATTTTAAAAATAATACTCCTATTCACTTGTTGCCTCCAGAAAAATTCTTAAAATGCTGAGTATTTAGAGCTTCAAGGTTTCGGAGCTTGCGAATCTATCCAAACGAATTTTTACTATATTTTAAAAATAATAATCCTATTCACTTGTTGGCTCCAGAAAAATTCTTAAAGTGCTGAGTATTTAGAGCTTCAAGGTCTCGGAGTTTGCGAATCTACCTAAACGAATTTTTACTATGTTTTAAAAATAATAATCCTATTCACTTGTAGCCTCCAGAAAAATTCTGAAAGTACCGAGTATTTAGAGCTTCAAGTTTTCGGAGCTTGCAAATCCATCCAAACGAATTTTTACTATATTTTAAAAATAATAATCCTATTTACTTGTTGCCTCCAGAAAAATTCTTAAAGTGCCGAGTATTTAGAGCTTCAAGGTTTCGGAGCTTGCGAATCTATCCAAACGAATTTTTACTATATTTTAAAAATAATAATCCTATTCACTTGTTGCCTCCAGAAAAATTGTTAAAGTACTGAATATTTAGAGCTTCAAGGTTTCGAAGTTTGCGAATCTATCCAAACGAATTTTTACTATATTTAAAAAATAATAATCCTATTCACTTGTTGCCTCCAGAAAAATACTTAAAGTGCCGAGTATTTAGAGCTTCAAGGTTTCGGAGCTTGCGAATCTATCCAAACGAATTTTTACTATATTTTAAAAATAATACTCCTATTCACTTGTTGCCTCCAGAAAAATTCTTAAAATGCTGAGTATTTAGAGCTTCAAGGTCTCGGAGTTTGCGAATCTATCCAAACGAATTTTTACTATATTTAAAAAATAATAATCCTATTCACTTGTTGCCTCCAGAAAAATGGTTAAAGTGCTGAGTATTTAGAGCTTCAAGGTTTCGGAGTTTGCGAATCTATCCAAACGAATTGTGTACAGCAGCACCTTAGAAACCGGCGCAATTTACTGTATACCGACACGCACCGTTCCGGAATTGCACAGGATCGAGACGCGGAGCCATGGATACCTACTAGCGCCGTAGCAATCTTCTCTTCGGCGGTGTTTCTTTCTCCTAGCACGGCAGTCTGCCTATAAAACAGCCCCAATTGGTAGCAGTTGCAGTTCGCATAAAGCGGCGCGGATTCGGTGAAATTACATTTCTAAGCGGAACCTGGCATCCCCCTGGAGTAGTTTCCCATAGCAAAACCGAAGCGGGAAATTTATGAATATTAATGTTTATACGCGGCGCGACGCAGCGCTCTGCTATCTGTGGTATCGCCGAAACTTTGCGGAAAGTTTGCGCTTTACGCCTTGCTATAGCGGAAAGAAAGAGCACAGCAAACGGAAGAGAGAGGTAGCAATGGCAGGAAATAGATAGCAATACTAGGCAAATTAAGAGAGATGTGGCAAAGAGATGAGAGAGCTAGCAGAGCGAGGAAATAGATAAGAAAACTAGCAAAATGAAGAAATGGATAGGAATACTAGCAAAATGAAGAGACAGCTAGTAAAGAGAAAAGAGAGAGGGAGAGTGAGAGATCTAGCAGAGAAATGAGAAGGTAGGAAAAGGAGGCAGAGGTTGAAAAAGGAGAACAATGGAAGAAGCAAGAGTAGGTGGGGGGTAGAAGAAAAAGGAGCGAACGGATATGGAAGAGGGAGGAGCCTCGGTGCATGCATCGGCGCAATTTGCTCCCAGCTTCCAGATAATGATTTAATTTGCCACGGCTTGGCAGATTTATGACGGCAAGCCTAGACCACGTCCACCTGCGAACTGCGGCTGAAGAACTGCGAACACCGAACGCACACCGTCCTAACATTGTATAAGATCACCAGCGAGAACAACTTCCGCGCAAATTCAACCACTTTTTGCAAGCCCGTGTGACGCTCGTCTAGGAAACTCACCCGTTATCCCGAGACTAACATAATACTTGCAAGATGCTGTCGGGATCAAATGTACTGGGTGTATTAAAAGTAATAGTCATCATTACGGAAATGTATTTTTTCCACACGTCCTTAAACTAAAAAGAAAAAAAAAGGTTGAGGAAAACTGTCAAAGAAATTACTTTTACTGTTTACTTTTTATTGTCTTCGGTTGTCAATGGTGTCATTTATCATTTCATTTGTCATTTGTCAGAGCGCGGTGGTGGTAAAATAATCGGCCAGGTCGGAGCCGATTCGCATGCGTTTTGTGCCTGCTATAACGTCCTTCAAGCAATAATATGAAGAAGCGATACGCGACGGAACGCAGATAGTTCTCGAAAATGGAATATCTTCTAATTTGTGTATGGTATTTACACATAATTTCTTGACACCCTGTACATAGCTGGTGCGTCAGTATAACTTATTAATCGTGGGATCCTCATTTATTAACCGTGTGACTCTGACGTCTTAGGTCGGAGAATATCGGGCTTAGCGAGCTAACAGTGAATTATTAAATATAGAGATTGGTGGCTAGTGG
The DNA here is from genome assembly GCA_933228785.1 of Lasioglossum pauxillum. NCBI lineage: Eukaryota > Metazoa > Arthropoda > Insecta > Hymenoptera > Halictidae > Lasioglossum > Lasioglossum pauxillum. The sequence goes on along the minus strand of OW121705.1, from coordinate 38,264,062 downwards.
AAAATATCAATATGGATTGCGCCAGCGTTGTTCCAAATTCTATGTCAATGTTAATTATACATTAGGTTGTGCCAAAAGTTCGTTTCGCTCTCGACTAATGTGCCCAGAGCAAATTCAGAGTAGTTTTTAAGAAAACCAATGGCATGATAAGAAAGGGGAAGCTTAAGGAATAATAAAACTTTGCACTCCTTTGTCGAGTGTGACTCGACATCACACAAAGAAAAATGTAAATAAAACGAGTTTTTATATGTAGTTCTTCCTTTATTTATTTGATTGTCTTATTTTCTGGTTAAAAGCAAATATAAGTTCCACAAATATAAATTACAACAAAGTTTGAAAGCTATATTTAATATGATTAATAGACTGTGGATCTTTATGCATTTATAGAAAAATTGAGTAGATAAAATTAAAAATTGTTGGAATATTTTTGAAATTGAAGATGCCAATATAATATGATTTTTTCTCTATTAGCATGATTAAGGGAGAAAATATAACATTCAATTTGGTTTCTATTTTTTGCAATCGATGCAGACAGTTTTTATTTTGCATAAACATAACGTATTAACATAAGTAGAATTCGAGAAACTGCCCTTTGAAGTAAATTTCAAATGAAACAATTAATACAGCAGGAAGTTGTTGACAACGAAATTGAACAATAATTCAGAGTGCAAAGGGTTAAAAAAGGGTTAAATTTAAAAAACCCCGAAATAAAAATGTAATAAATAGTCTTCAATCTTCAAAATAGTCTTCCCAAAAGTGGATGATTTTCATTTCTATTTTAGTAGATATTAGTGAAATAAATACAGTGGGTGTACAAAGTATTCGTACACCTTTTAAAAACTAATAACTTTTTTATAATTGTACCAAACTACACCTGATTTTTTATAATCAATTACAAGCATTCATTTACAAACTGATATGCAAAAAAGATGTTCCAAAAATTACAATTGACAAGGTTCAAGGTAAAAATAAAAAAGGCATTTTTTAAAACTTTTTTATTTGGGCCCTTAATGAAAATTTAAAACATATGTTTTCTAGATCCATGTTCTTTATACACATGTTGGAAATTTCATCGAAATCGATTGACGCAGGAAAAAACAACAGGCGTCGAAAGATGAACGATTCTGTGAATTTTAAGCAGAAATTGATCAAAAGTCGTGGAAAACTACGATTTTCACCATTTTTAACCGCTTGTAGCTCGTGTGTATGTTCATCGATTTCAATGAAATTTTCAGCATGCGTAAAACTAACATACAGATCTACAAAAGATATATTTTAAATTTTCATTAAGGACCCAAATAAAAAAGTTTTAAAAAATGCCTTTTTTATTTTTGCATTTAACCTTGTAAATTATAATTTTTGGAAAATCTTTTTTGTATACCATTTCGTAAACCTGCTTCTAATTGATTATAAACAATCAGGTTGTTTGGTACAATTATAAAAAAGTTATTAGTTTTTAAAAGGTGTACGAATACTTTGTACACCCACTGTATTTTAATTTTCAACCAACTTGACTTTCCAATGGAAATATTAAGGTAGAGACACAGAAAATGTTCTCCACAATGTTTATAAAATACCTTGCACAAAATGGAGATTCGGGTAAATGTCCGTGGGCCGTTTAATGAAGAATAAGAATCAGTGAAATGAGTGTGTTCATAGTCAGACCACGCACGCGAACGGCAAACGAAGCAACAGAGTGCACAGAGTGAACATAGTGAACAGAATTACCAAGACATTCTCTCTCCCACTGTCTCTCTCTGCCTCTGTGCGGCTAGCAGAGAGCACGCTATAAATTCCGTGGGAATAAATTTGCTTCGAGAAGGTACAATTAGTAATCATTTATAATTGCATGCTATCTGCGCGGCAACCTTATAAACACGATGTATCGTGCGCGATTCGTTTTAACGATCGCGTGTGTTTTCTTTGAAATTCTCCTGGCCGCCGCCGCATACGCTAACTTTAGCATACACGTTATCTGGCACGTAACGCCATGAACGGCCGAAGATAAAGCGCGAGAAAGACGCGACGGAAGATCGAAAGTTTGCCGGAGGAAGACAGATAGCCACGCCTTCCGATTATTTTAATAATATCGCGATGAAACGCCCACTTCCGCTCGGTAATAGTTAATTGACATTAATGCCGATGTTGGAATCATTTTAGAAAGTTCAAACGAGCCTTGTTTTATTTGCTCCTACTAATTATAAGCTAAAAGGTACAACCTCATATATTTCTTAGATTTTATATTACTACGATAAGAATAAAAGATATTAGCTGAAAATATTTAAAAGTATATTACTTATTTACATGTATTGATATATTATTTATTTTCAAATATTTGATTTCAAATAAATGCTATAACACTGTGAAGTTTTTTACGAATATCTTGGAAACTAAAACCGAGCGACGGGTGTAGGTATAGGAAAAAGCTGTCTTTTTTTATTTTTATAATTACAAAGTAATTGAATTACATTGTAATTGAGTCATATTGTAATTTATAATTCAGATCTTCATTCAATTAAATTACAAAGTAATTGAATTACATTGTAATTCAGTCATATTGTAATTTATAATTCAGATCTCCATTCAATTAAATTACAACGTAATTCGTAATTGCAATTGGAGTACAATTATAATATGTATAATGAAGGAGGACGAGGAATAGAAACTACGCAGCATAGACAGCAAACAAATATATCGCACTTCTTCAAAGTTCTGGGCTACAATTTGGAGAGCTGTATCTTAATTATATTGTATTTCAATTACACATCTGATTAAGATACTTAGTAATTTAATTAATTGAAAGGTTTGAATTATGTAATTCAGTTACGACGTAGTTGAATTACTATATAATTGAAATACAATGTAATTCAATTGTGTAATTCAATTGTGTAATTGAATTACAAAGGCATTGAATTAGCACAACTGGAAATATTTAATAAATATTGTTACAGAAATTGGAATCATTCTAAAGAACATTTACGATACTTTGCTATCCGTCGCTTGAACGCAGTAAATAATTGAAGTATAACATCCTACAAGTAAACTCGTAATATACCAACGTAAATAAACATTGTATATTAATGTAAACAATTTTAATTCTATAATAAATGATAGAAGGCTTTGTAGAATGCACTTGTTCAAATCAATCGGATCGTTTAACTACAATCGTCTACACCTTTCTCGGTATTAATCACGAAAATCAGCGTTTAAACAATAAATAATATTAAACAAACAGTAAGTAACAAATGCACAGACACGTTATGGATCGATGTAAACAATTTTCAATAATCATAAATTACTGATAACTTCAGCTGAAACCAATTATTCTACCCGAGAGGAAAATTTAAGTAGAGCATCCGTACGATTTGTCAGACGGTCCGCTATTCCGGCGTCACATTCTACTTGCGGACTCTCGACAAGAACTTAAGTGGCTACATACCTCTGGTAAAATAAAAACAACTGATTTCTCAAAAGGGTATAGTTAGAACGCTGCTTCGAGAACACTCTGCCAAAGTTTGATTTGGAAATTCGTAAAACTGCTGGATTTATGACCGCGAAAGTGCAGCCGCATAATGGTAACATTTCGTACTTCAAACGCATTTTTCTTGAAATGAAGTTTCCGAAATCGGCGCCAGAAGTATCTAACAGAGTATTGGACCAATTTCGAGAAAATTTTGCAGTGAAATATTTCAGACTATGTAATCTTTAACAATCACGTTTCGCAACTATACATTCTTACATGAACTTGATTTTTCCCTCTTTCTACTAACAAAAGAACTTGAATATTTACATAGTAAATTGTATATTTGATTTCCAGTAGCTCCAACTTCCTTAAAAATTGATTTTCACAAAATTGTCTAGATTTCAATACAAAATTGAAAAAATGTGTATTAGATGGACTTACATTTTGCTCATCAAGCAGCAGACTAAGAATGGTCAGCGGCCCTACCCACAATTTTTATTGATATTGTGTGGAAAACAATGGTTTTAGGTTGAAAGATAACCCCCTAAAATTTTAAATCGCCAACCCTTCACACAAGGATGATATAAGGGTAAATACCCTTAACTGTATCATTTTTTTTCTCGGTTGTTAATGAAGATATTCAGATAAAAAACAAACGAAAATACTCGAACTTACCTCCTTCATATCATATATTTTTTTCACTATTGTGATCAAATTATTAAGGGTAGAAAAACATTTTTTTTCAGAAAATAATATAGTATTCTATTTTAAAAAATTATTATTATTATTATATTCTACCAATCCAATCATCTTGAAACTTTTGTATATATTAGATAGATAACAGAACATTGTTCTTGAATTTTTTGGAAGTGGTCACTCGAAGGGTTGCTTGCAATCTCCACCCCCAAAAATTAAATGATTTTTTTCTACCCTTAATAATTTGATCACGATTGCGAAAAAAATATATGATATGAAGGAGGTAAGTTAGAGTATTTTCGTTCTTTTTTAATTTGAATATCTTAATTAACAAACGAGAAAAAAAAATGATACACTTAAGGGTATTTACCCTCACATCATCCTTATATGAAGGGTTAGCGTCTTAAAATTTTAGGGAGTTATCTTTCAGCCTAAAACCATTCTTTTCCACACAATATCAATAAAAATTGTGGGTGGGGCCGCTGGACCATTCTTAGTCTGCTAGAACAGGGGTCGGCAACCTTTTGAGTCGGAAGAGTTAAAAATTACAATTTACAAAATTTCAAAGTTTTTAAAGAGCCACAAAATACTTTCTTGCCAACAATAAATAGTACTCGCATAAATAAAGTTATTTGATAAAGAAAAACTAATCTATTTATTCATAAGAAAAAACATCCAAAGAGCCGCATGTGGCTCGCGAGCCGCAGGTTGCCCACCCCTGTGCTAGAGGAATAGGCAAGGCAGAAAGAAAATGTAAGAAAATATAAGAAAACTCACCAAACCGTCGCAAGCAGACATCGCGACCCTGGAGTCCGGATGTCCATGAATGAAGCCTCGATAATGGCATTTGCTCGAGCGATTTTTCGGCCGGTTGCGCACGTGGAGCTCGCGTTTTCGTCTTTCGACGAGCATCCCAGGTCCAATGAAGTTGTCCACGGCGATCAGCTCGATATGGTACTCGTTACCGGCGACTGACAGCCGATAGTGAACCACTGGCCCATCCTCATGATAGTGATGGGTCACGTTGTGGGAGATAAGCTCGCCCCGGTGGCTCACTTTCCGCGGTATCACGACCTCGTGCGAGTGAACGTGTTCTTCTCTACTGTATATCCCTGGAACAGAATGGTCATAGTGAGTTCTGGTACTGTGCTCCCCAACGGAAACCATAACTGTTCCTCTATTCCATAACTGTCCTCACATTATTCTGACCAAAATAGTCGGAAAAAGAAATTGTTGAAAATATTAGTCGTACAAATTAATTTGCGACTCTCTGATCATCTCAATACCACACTGCCGATCTTTATGCAAAATAACAATTTTTTTATCAATTGCAACGTGCAGGAGGGACACAGAAATTTCTTTATTTATATTTTAAATTGCATCTATCATCTTAAATTGCACCTATCAATTTTATCATAAATGCATATAAAATTCGCAGTCTGTTTGTTGCTAAATCTTCATGCAAAATTAAAATTTTCTTCATTAATTGCAACGAGATTCATTTTTAGCTCATTCTGGAATAGTTGCCTCAATTTTTTATGATTTTAAATTATTTAATTTAAATTATGATTTTAATTAAACCAACTCGCATTTCTCATAAAACTCGATAAAATTAGATTTTGTGAGGTTTTTCTTATAATAAGTAGACTGCGGATCTTTATGCAAAATAAAAATTGTTTGCATCGACTCCAACAACCGAGGACCATATAAAAATTTCTTTCATTTTTTAATAACGTTCATGAGCTGCAACTAATACATTGATATTTTTAAATTGTTTAAATCTGTCTACTGTTTTAAATTACAACTGCTCATTTTTATCAGAAATGTATAAAACTCGCAGTCTAATATATTATAATAAGTGCTCGGATAAAGTCAGTACCAGTGTAAAAGCATCGTTATAACTTCAATAATTACGAAATACAAAATCTCAGAACGGTGATTCGACTGTAGATTTAGCGTTGAAAAGCGAGGAGTAATTTCCGGTGGATCAACCATCCCCGACACGCATAACATTGCATCATTTGATCGCCGAGTGCGGGGGAGGAGGCGAGATCGCATAATTCACGCCGGTTTGCCACCGATATATTTCACCGGGTCGCTTTATAGTCGTGTCAAGATAGCTGTCCTAATGAAGCGGTAGCGAAACGTTCCCGTAATTATTTCTTTGAAATATCGTTTCGGCCAGTGGCGGGTGTCCGCCATCAATCACTAGCAGTCCTCCGCGACTCGCAATGCACTGAGAAACTGCAGTTGCATCGGCGTTTCACGGGTCTGCCCACTTACGCGAGTAATAACAATTAAACGTTATCTTGCGTGGCTCGAGTAGAAACTGCCGTCGGTAAACAGTCAATAAATATATAACCTTGTTTTATCTCTAGGCCGTCCCTTCGCTGGAACGTTCCGAGATTTATCGCGCGATTCAGGGGAAACGTTCGCCGGCATTTCCGGATTCGATTGGAACCGAACACTTTATTCATTTATTGACGGAGTGTGCGGATCCTTATGCAGAATAAAAGTTAAGGTAAAGTGCCCTATGCCTGGACAGCATGTTTTCTATTTTAAATTTTATCACTTTAAATAAACAAAAACAATTTCTTAAGAGTTTTAACATACAGTTCAGAGTTTGTAAAGTAATTAAAAATAAAAAAATCATTGTTTAGGTTAATATCTTAATTGTATTAACAAGAATAATTCAAACCTATAGTTGGACATATTAAATCCAATCTAAGCTAGTACCTGGACAGAAGTAAAGCCTATATAGGGGCAAATTCAATTTACGAGTTGATCGAGCAAACATAACCTAAAACGTTGGTTGGTGGCGCTGTTGCGCATGACGAATAGGAGATGCTTTGCGTAATATGTAGTATTCTTATCATAGATTATAGTATTGTATTATTTAACCAAATATATATTTATTTTCATTTACTGTTTTAATAAAACTTGTCATAATACAACTTTTAAGGTTAGGTAGTAATATTGATAGATTTAAGATGTAAACATAAAGTATTATTAACGTCACAACCGGAATACATTTTCTACATACGTTATTCAAACTAATAGAAGACTAATTATACGTAAATGTAGTTAAATAATTTGCAAACAATGCGTTGATTTTATTCACAAACACGTGTCCGGCTTCAGGCGTAAGCACATTGCGTATAAGCTTAGAGTGGGACAGCTACTGTCATCGCGTCTCAGTATGGAGTACTTATATTTGAAAACAGTCCTAATCTTGGACATCTAATATTTGGATTAATAATTATTATTTACGTTAAGTTTGATTGCCAATTTATTTTAAAATATCAATATTATTATGCGTGATAATTATTTTTTGTCTGAGGGCTTAAATTATATCTTTTTTTCTAACAAAAGTTCGAACTATAAATGCACATGATTCGCATGTAAATAGACTATTTCGTATACTGTTTTCAGATGAACTTTGAATTCATTTTTAAATTTCAATTGATGTCTTAATGAAATAATATTCACACCTACTTGTAGCTAAGGCCTCAGAATATATAATATAATTATTTAATCTCTTAATTACTGATTTTACTATGAAAATTCAATTGTCCAGATTTTGGTATCACTTTTGGACTGTCCAGACTTAGGGCACTTCACCTTACTTGTCTAGAACGACTGAAATCGGCCAACCATACAGGCGTGTTACTTTTGCACCCGTGAACTCCGGCCATTGAAACTTACATTTCTGGCATTTTTTCGTCAAAATTGATGGGTTTGTATAAAAAAAAGTTGAAAATGTTTGATTCCCCAAAGTGAAGTTCAGTCGAATTTCTCAATTTGAAATTTTATCCCAATTTTCATTCATTTGAACACGTGTCATTTGTCCTAGGTTTAGAAGCAGTAGATTTCTTAATTTCTTAATAAAGTGCAGAATTGCAATCGACCTATTATATTGGTTGGAACGAAAGTTCGTAGCATTTGTAATTTAGAAATGAAAGCTGAAATTCAAATATTTATTCATAGATTTATTCAATAACATATTTTCCATTCTGTTTTATTACTTTTTACCATTTTCGAGGTAATTTCTCGTGTTATTGAATAAACATATGAAGAAATGCCTTAATTATCTTCGATTCTTAATTTGAAAACGCGATGAACTTTCTTTCCAATCCAATATAAAATCGTCGAGTAGAAGAACACTTAAATGCAACTATTCGTTAAACAATTCGTTATACATATATTTATTGTACATTTACTGTCGAGTGAAGTATACAGTATGCTCGTTTTAAGTGTCTACACAATTGATAATTTCTGTAAGCATCAGAGATATAAAAGCATGTTTCAGATGAAAATTGTATGGTATATCGTGGAGGACATATCGCAATGATAATTGTTTAATCATGAAGTAGGGTTGGTACGTCCTATGAAGGTCCCGTTAAAATTTTTAAAGGAAGCCAACAGGTTTTAATTCAATTTCTTGTAGCCAGTGTCGAGACGTTTTCGAAACACTACTTAAACATGTGTATATTCCGCATCAGTCGTTGTCGAGTTATTAATTTCTAAAGTTGTCGTGCCACCGAGACTTCTATAGCATTTCAGCTTTCGAATAAATATCTGCGCGAGAAGTAACTATAGATTGTGCATAGTGAATCAGAGATGAATATATCTCGCGGACAGGCGCATTGTTGTCCGTTTTTCCGACGTCATTTACCATCATTAATTCTGCCATTTGACCAATAGAATTCCGATGATTCGTTCCAGGGAGGGAACTGAAATTTTCCCTCGTTCCCATACGTCGCAGGTTACCGCAGCCAACTGCAGACTGTACGCAACCGTATGCAGTCGGCGGAGCCCGCAAGATTCCGCGTGTCGTGTTTTATTGTTGGAATACCGCGGCGGCGCTAATGATATTAACATTTTCGCGTGAAATGTCGAATAATGATTACCGTTACTCGCCGACCACAATCTCTCATTAATTCTCGTGTTCCGCTCAGCCAGAGACAGCCGAGACACTGTAATTTGTTCTTTTATTCCGCCTCATAGACCTCGTTATGAGGGGAACTCTTTCCTTGGTTCGTTGTGAATAGAATGGAAGAGAGGGAGCGAGAGAGAGAGAGAGAGTCAGGGAACACTATTCACCGACGGTGTTGAATTCCTTTTTTTCAAGCGCGAGCTGCGCCGTTCCTTTCTGACTTTTTCCTTCGTCGGTGCTCTCCTGGCTACATTCAAAGCTACACCTTCGTCCCTTCTTCCTTTCTTTCTATTTTTCACGTGACTACCGGCATCTTCTATCTTTTATTTCATGCACCACCTCGTTACGGGCTTGTTCCCGTCGTTATGGCGCCCGAGCTCGCCCAAAATTCGGTCAGAATTTGTTAACACGCTGCCGACAAATCGGAGAGACTCTTCATACAATTATATCTGATAAACAAGTACTGCCTATCTAACCCAGATTTTTCGTCTCCTCTTCTAGAATTTTATGTCCTAGAAAAACTCCTCCGGAATTTCTGTTATGAATAGATGAATATGAATAGAAGTACATATTTAAACAAACTTGGTACAAAATCTAAATAAATGCAATTTTGTCATTGTCATAAGGCAATGTATGCCAATTGCGTTTAGTGATCGGTAGTTCTAGTGTTTTAAACATACTATTATATCATTCTCAACCTACTAAACATAATAGGGAAAAAGATAAATTCTTATTTCACTCCTGTTTGTTGCAGTTTAGGTAAGAAATTTTTATTTTGCATGAAGATCCGCAGTCTAGTTATGAATATTAAGAAAGTTTGTACAACAAATAAGACTAGGGTTACCAGAAATGTTTTGTCCAAATATAGAAGAAGTAGTGAAAACTGCAATTATGTATACCGGGTGATTCACGACAAACAGGCCACCTAAATAGCTCCGTTAGGATTAGAGATAGAAGAAAATGTTAGAGAGAAAAGTTGTACTGTTAACAGCTATTTAGGTGACCTGTCTGTCGTGAATCATCCGGTATATGAGATAGGCTCAAAATATAGGAGTTCAAGTAAAAGTGGTTCACATCACATTTTAAACTTTTTTATTCAAACAAAGATTTTTGAACATTCCTATAGGTACGTGAAGATCAAGTTCAAATATAGAAGACTCATATCAAATATAGAAGATTCATATCCAACATAGAAGATTCATGTCAAATATAGAAGATTCAAATCAAATATAGAAGATTCATATCAAATATAGAAGATTCATATCAAATATAGAAGATTCGTATCAAATATAGAAGATTCATATCCAATATAGAAGATTCATATCAAATATAGGATATTCATATCAAATATGGAAAATTCATATCAAATATAGAAGATTCATATCAAATATAGAAGATTTATATCAAATATAGAAGATTCACATCAAATATAGAAGATTCCTATCAAATATAGAAGATTCAAATCAAATATAGAAGATTCATATCCAATATAGAAGATTCATATCAAATATAGAAGATTCATAGCAAATATAGAAGATTCATATCAAATATAGAAGATTCATATCAAATATAGAAGATTCATATCAAATATAGAAGATTCATATCAAATATAGAAGATTCATGTCAAATATAGAAGATTCAAATCAAATATAGAAGATTCATATCAAATATAGAAGATTCATATCAAATATAGAAGATTCGTATCAAATATAGAAGATTCATATCCAATATAGAAGATTCATATCAAATATAGGATATTCATATCAAATATGGAAAATTCATATCAAATATAGAAGATTCATATCAAATATAGAAGATTTATATCAAATATAGAAGATTCACATCAAATATAGAAGATTCATATCAAATATAGAAGATTCATATCAAATATAGAAGATTCATATCAAATATAGAAGATTTATATCAAATATAGAAGATTCAAATCAAATATAGAAGATTCATATCAAATATAGAAGATTCAAATCAAATATAGAAGATTCATATCCAATATAGAAGATTCATATCAAATATAGAAGATTCATAGCAAATATAGAAGATTCATATCAAATATAGAAGATTCATATCAAATATAGAAGATTCATATCAAATATAGAAGATTCATATCAAATATAGAAGATTCATATCAAATATAGAAGATTCATGTCAAATATAGAAGATTCAAATCAAATATAGAAGATTCATATCAAATATAGAAGATTCATATCAAATATAGAAGATTCGTATCAAATATAGAAGATTCATATCCAATATAGAAGATTCATATCAAATATAGGATATTCATATCAAATATGGAAAATTCATATCAAATATAGGATATTCATATCAAATATGGAAAATTCATATCAAATATAGAAGATTCATATCAAATATAGAAGATTCATATCAAATATAGAAGATTCAAATCAAATATGGAAAATTCATATCAAATATAGAAGATTCATATCAAATATAGAAGATTCATATCAAATATAGAAGATTCAAATCAAATATAGAAGATTCATATCCAATATAGAAGATTCAAATCAAATATAGAAGATTCATATCAAATATAGAAGATTCATATCAAATATAGGATATTCATATCAAATATGGAAAATTCATATCAAATATAGAAGATTCATATCAAATATAGAAGATTCATATCAAATATAGAAGATTCATATCCAATATAGAAGATTCATATCAAATATAGGATATTCATATCAAATATGGAAAATTCATATCAAATATAGAAGATTCATATCAAATATAGAAGATTCAAATCAAATATAGAAGATTCATATCCAATATAGAAGATTCATATCAAATATAGAAGATTCATATCCAATATAGAAGATTCATATCAAATATAGGATATTCATATCAAATATGGAAAATTCATATCAAATATAGAAGATTCATATCAAATATAGAAGATTCATATCAAATATAGAAGATTCAAATCAAATATGGAAAATTCATATCAAATATAGAAGATTCATATCAAATATAGAAGATTCATATCAAATATAGAAGATTCAAATCAAATATAGAAGATTCATATCCAATATAGAAGATTCAAATCAAATATAGAAGATTCATATCAAATATAGAAGATTCATATCAAATATAGGATTTCATATCAAATATGGAAAATTCATATCAAATATAGAAGATTCATATCAAATATAGAAGATTCTTATCAAATATAGAAGATTCATATCAAATATAGAAGATTTATATCAAATATAGAAGATTCACATCAAATATAGAAGATTCACATCAAATATATGAGATTCATATCAAATATAGAAGATTTATATCAAATATAGAAGATTCACATCAAATATAGAAGATTCACATCAAATATATGAGATTCACATCAAATATAGAAGATCCGGCAACCCTAAACAAGACAGATAGTTAAGCAATTCCGTTTAACAGCGACATCCCGTGTACGTTTCTATCGGGCTTGTCTAACTAGAAAGAACATTAAATTATACGATGTTGCAACAAACAATGATGAATGAATAAAAGAGATAAAAGAGAGGCGATACTTCAGACTGCAAAGGGTTAGCAATCAATCGCTATATCGCGGTGCATTCAGGTCAAAAATGATGACGCTGTCGCAACGGTCAGCCACGAGCGTAGCATGAAAAGCGGCCCGTCGATTCCGCGACAAGCGACAACGCGACAAGCGACAAACGCGAGGGCGACCGAGCGACAGTTACGCGCGCCCGTAAAACTGGTGTAATAATTTCCGATTGATTTAATGGCGGCGGGACCGTTCCGAAGGTGACCGCCGCTGATTCGATTAAACGCGCCCGTTTCAGGGCTGCCATCGGTTTTCACTTTTTCCAACCCTGCGCGCATGCTCGAATCAACACTTTTTTTTCTGTTTCGCTAAACGCTACGGCGACGCAATCTTAACGCGCGTCGGGAGAACGTTCTTGCGTGCAATTTGTCAACACAGCTGTCCGACCGCCGATAAATCTCGATCGCAGATATGTGCGAGAGGTCGAAGGACGATGAGGTGTCGCTGCAGCTTGAAAAGCGGTCTGTGTAATATATAATATGTGATGTGTAATATGTAACGCGGTTCTGTCCGTTCGCGGTGTCGTAAACTGACCCGCCTGATAGATCACACCTTGTTCCGGAGGACTCTGTTTGCCGAATCTGTCTTTGTCGCTTGACTTCCGGCCCAACCGTGTTCCGCTCTTTGTAAATTTAATATCGATCTCTTTCTCCTTCGTATTTATTGTATGTTGATGAATATATATCTGGCTTGATTGATCGGACCGTGTGCAGCTTTGTTTGAATGTATTCCAGTAGAGACAATTCAACCCAGTCATTATGAAAGTAGCCAAGAAAGAGAGAGGACAGTTTTCAAATAAATCTACCTTTTTGTTTATTATCGATTTTATTAGAATATATGGGTCCATGCTGAAACTCCACGAAAAAAGCTCGGATTCGATCCCTGGCCGTGCGTCGCGGTGGCTGTTCGACCTCCACGACCATGAGCCACGAGATCTCCATTACAATTATGTATTGTATAGGATTCCTTAATATTTTCGATCCAAAAAATTGCAAGCGGACAAAGTCGCTTGATTCGGCATGAAGAATATTTTGCTGTACGATTTTCTATCGAGGTCATTTTCACCTCCGATTTTCAAGTTCGTCGATATTTTTTGCACATTAAGGTCGCGCCGGAGCGGAAATAGTAACTTCAACAGCGCCAATCGAGATGAACTACGAAGACAGAGAAGCAGATATGTTTCTCGCAGGAAAGACACTGACAGAGAATATGAAGCAGCTTGATTTTTTCGATCACGCGGGTAACCCGCATTTAGCGAAGAAACAATATTTTTTTATGCTCTTTGTGTTGAAATATTCTCTGAACTCTAGCGGGGTCCCGCACAGAGCCCTTTTTTGCAATTTGCCTCTTGGGACTTTATAAACAACAAAAGTGTACGTTTTTATAAAAGAAATTTTTTTCTGTACACTTTTTCCAAAAAAGGGCTCTGTACTCTAACCCGCAATAATACAGAGAGTATTTCAACACAAAGAGCATTTGGAAAAAGTGTACAGAAAAAAATTTCTTCTATAAAAACGTACACTTTTGTTTATAAAGTCCCAAGAGCCAAATTGCAAAAAAGGGCTCTGTGCGGGACCCCGCTAGAGTTCAGAGAATATTTCAACACAAAGAGCATAAAACAATATTGCTTCTTCGCTAAATGCGGGTTACCCGTGTGATCGAAAAAATCAAGCTGCTTCATATTCTCTGTCAGTGTCTTTCCTGCGAGAAACATATCTGCTTCTCTGTCTTCGTAGTTCATCTCGATTGGCGCTGTTGAAGTTACTATTTCCGCTCCGGCGCGACCTTAACGCATGTTTCTCTTTTAATGCGATATCTTAGCAGGCGTCATTTCGTTCATCCTAATTGTCCCAGCATTCATATGAAACAAGTCCCATGTCTGACAATTTAAAACATCTTTTTACTTGGATAAGATAATGAAATTATGAAAATACGAATTTCTTCGAATTTCTGAATTTCGTCCCCGCACAAGTATTGTAAGGTAAAATGAAACCGAATTTCTTTATTCAATCGATGAACTTTAATCAATAATATATTGCCTTGTTTATTTTTTTTGCAAAGGATCATCGAAATTGGCAAAAGGGAACATATCTTATTCATTAAAGTTCATTGCTCGAATAAAAAGTTGGGCTCTGCTTCTCCTTAAAATACCGAAATTACTTTCTTGCCAGCCCAATAACTATCTAAAATGGCTACTATAATTTTGAATGAAGATGCACTGAAATTCTTCAGATGAATTTTAATTTTGATAAGCAGTGTATGACGCAGAGGGAAATTGAGGAGCCCGTGTCGGCGTCCCCGGGACGGTAATGAACGGTGAATTGTCGTCGGAAAAATCTGGAACGGCAGCGTCCGTGTTCCATTGAAGACGATATCCGATCTCGGCATGCAGATCGGATCGCAACGACGTTAACTGTCAGCCGTGTTCTTACATGAAGACATATTACCGCAGCTGAACCGTGGCTGCTGCATTCCCGACGCACATGCTCCCGTCCTTTTCCGTCTCTCCTCCCGGGCAGAGGCTAACAACAATTATTCTATTAGAGCCGTTAGATCACCGTCGACAATAGTAAACGTCGTTGTGAGGAGAGGAGCGACGCGCGACGAGACGCCTATCGATCGGCGACTTTGACGAGCAACGATTTCCTACGACGCGACGGCATACGCCACCGGTAGTTCGGTTGTTTACGAGCGCTTTTACGGTCGCTAATTCCGCGGACGAATCGACGGAAATCGATAACGAGTTCCATTTAATGGTCGGCGCTCTTTTTGGTTTTACTGCATCGACGACGGTTTTTACGGGCTTTCCACTTTCTCTCTCTTTTTTTCTTTCTCTCTCTCTTGCTCTCTCACTCACACTCGAGCTGTTTCTTTTTCTTTTTCGAGCGCGCATCGATTCTTCCCGATATTTTCTATTTACCTCGTTCGAGCACTGACTAATTCGTTGTTTTGAGATTTTATTATCTGACGATCCAGCTACGGATTTGACGCCGCTACTGTGATCGTCTCTGTTATAATTAGTCGGTAGACGGTTTACCTACTTAACTCCTTAACGCACCAATTAAAAATTCAAAAGCGGTCGTTTCTGCACCAATTTTTTTATTCTCTATTTTCTTAAAATACAAAAGAACATTAACAAATCTTGAAAAAAACGCAAAAACATGTTGTTTTATGCGAAAAAACTAAGGTAATTGCACCTGCTTCGCTTAAACTGTAATCTGACTTCTGCTTCTCGAGATTGACCGAAACTATTTTTATTTTGCACGAAGATCCATAGTCTAATTAGAAACGCGTTTCTGGGAATAAATGCATTATTAGCTGTTACCATTATTACCATTATTGTTTACAGCGCTCTGTGGTTGGTGATTGGTTTTTTATGTACGATATTAATTATAGACTAGTTAGGAAACAATATTTCAGCTGTTACGTTTATTTGTTGACGTCACAATGATAATCGTTGTATGGACGATCGTCTACTCTTTTTATAAACTTTTTGCCATACGTTGCGTAAATAATAGTGCTGTCACAATTCTTTGGACTTTATACATTTCCAGGAAAATATTTGTTATACGGGAGTAATATGACTGTGTATAGTAAAAGTCATACAACGATGCACAAAATAATGACTCGTACATTAGCATTTTGAAGAATATTTTTAAACATAACACACGTGCAGTTCGCTATGATAAAAATACAGGATTATTTCTCAAACTTCATTTGAATAGGAAAAAATATTTTTGCATTAAAAATTGTGCGGCTGGACAGTAAAAATTACCTTAACTAATCATCAGCAAATATAAACAACATTTTTACACCACAACACATCAAGAAATTGTTATAAAAAAATACAGGAATATTTCTCAACCTTCGTTTCAATAGAGGAAAAATGGTAAAGAAAATATTTGTAGGGGAGCCTCGACTTGTTTCAACGTCATCAACTTCGCGAATTTTTGTTAACGCAGCCAATGGGAAAATCGCCGTGCAAAAAATATATAAATGTTTTCCTCCACCTTCATTTGAATAAAAAAAATATTTCTACGTCAAAGTATCGTGGAGATGGACAGTCGAAAAATATTTCCGTGTCGTATTTGACATCGAATTTACCAATTCAAATATTTGGCGTACCATCTGATATCGCAATAACAAAATACTCGGAGTATCATTTTCAAAAATGCAAAACCATCTGTCCATCCAATTACTCTTTTAGCGCACTCGCCTGAGTTAAGTCGGGTTTAAGAAAACGATCTTTTTCCGCGCGCCCGAGTTAACTCGTGAGACATGCAGTTTTGGTTTTCTATACAATAAATACAACCGAATATACTCGTTAGACAGTGTGTCGTGCTTATTTCCTCTCACACGGAAAAAGGTTAACACTAATCCTACCACTGCCGGTCAAATTACCAGTTTTATATTTTTCATTTCACAGTTATCGGAATTATGAAGTTGCTTACATGAAAATTGATTCGATAAATTTCTTAATGCAAGCAGATTTTGAAATAAAAATCGCACACAATCTAAATAAATAGAGCCTCGTCATTTTTGCAACGTAAAACATTCTAATCGCTTTTAGTGGTCGGTAGGCAGTGTTGGGTAAATTTTATTTTAAATAACAAATAATTAAATAGTAAATAAACGTGTGATTTTAATTGCAAATAATAATTGAACTTTTTATTTAAATAAAAGTAATTTAAATAATTCCAAAAGTGATCTATTTATTATTTCTTATTTGCAAATAAAAGTTTACTTATTATTTGAATTGAGTGGAAATCCAAAGTTTTTGGTCTTCCTTTATGTCTTGTATTTTGTATACATATAAAGGTTGGCCCACATAACTCTGAACAGCTCAATAACTCCGTTACTTTTCGTTGTACAAAAAAACTTCGTAGGACAAAGTTACACTGTTTGAAGGGCCACATATAACGGTGTAAGGGAAAAAAAATTTCAAGGTCATTTTTATGAGATTTCAAGGTTATCGATGTTTTTTTAAATGGAATGAGGTATTTTTTAAAACATCAATCGATGCAGCTGGACATTCTTTATAAAAAAGTACTAACCTACGTATGTCGAAAAGTTAGTAGTTCAGGAGATATTTCAATTTAAATAACTCCAAAATACCATTACTGTCGTACTAAGGCGTTAGTGTTTACTTACTTGTGTAACGCCTTAGTAGGACAGTAATGGTATTTTGGAGTTATTTAAATTGAAATATCTCCTGAACTACTAACTTTTCGACATACATAGGTTAGTACTTTTTTATAAAGAATGTCCAGCTGCATCGATTGATGTATTAAAAAATACCTCATTCCATTTAAAAAGACATCGATAACCTTGAAATCTCATAAAAATGACCTTGAAATTTTTTTTCCCTTACACCGTTATATGTGGCCCTTCAAACAGTGTAACTTTGTCCTACGAAGTTTTTTTGTACAACGAAAAGTAACGGAGATATTGAGCTGTTCAGAGTTATGTGGGCCACCCTGTATAATGAACACGTGCGCGTTTTATGTCTGCTATAGCAACCTTTTCAGGTACATATACCGCTAGTGTTCGGCCGTCCCTAGCTGCCTATACAAAAATACAATTTAATTTATTATTTGTCAATACAAATAATAATTGAAATTGTATTTGTAAATAACAATTAACTTTATTATTTTAAATAATTCTATTTAGACTTGCTCAAACAATATATAATTATTTTTGCTTTTTACTTGAATGTCCAAACAACAAATAACTTATTTAAATTTTTATTTAAATGAATTTATTGATTGCCCAACACTGTCGGTAGGTTTAGTGTTAATAAATTGAAAATCATAAATCGTCGTCCTCAGACCAGGTCTAATACTGTAATTAGTAATTACAATATAACTCGCAGCGTAACAAGACAGTGAATTTATTTGATTGCGTACAACTTCCGCAATCGCAGGAACAAAATCGATTAGATGGTCTAACAACGTGATGGCGAGACGGTTTCGCGCGGGCCAGTTCGTAAGGGAGTACGGCGATAATTGAGTATCGGCCGATTTACACAGTTTATCGGTTAATTTCATCTGAACATTAATATCGGTGGGTGATCAGGCTGTTGGTAGGCTAAAGCTAGCTCTCTCTCTCTCTCTCTCTCTCTCTCTCTCTCTCTCTCTCTCTCTCTCTCTCTCTCTCTCTCTCTTCCTCCTGTACTCCCTTACTCAATCTCCCTCTCTATCTCTCTTTCTCAGTGGCATCGATCTGACGCGGTAGCAGCCTCGAGGAGAATTATTCGTGCGCGGTACGCAGCTTATTACGAGCGAACCGGAAACAGGATCTAAAATATCCCCGAAATTCCGGCAGCTCTTCGCGCGTATAAATTCCCCGAAATGTATGCTCGTTGGCGAATGATTAATGCAAACGGCCGTAATTAATGACGCGCGGCAAAGACGTGGAATTATACGCGGGGACCGTGAACGGGATTATCGCGGGACAAACGCTGATCCGGACACGGGCGCAGCTTGCGAAAAAATCGTTTTTATCGATTTCAATATACCGATCCTCCGTTTCCAGCTTTATCCTGGTAGAGGAGATGGTAGAAATATGAAATGCCGAGGCTTTTTCACCGATACTTTTACATTTTGTAAAGCTACGTCAGTCACATTTTGTGATCGGCATGGTTAGCGTTCATCAATTACTAAATGTTCAAGTGTGGCGTGATTAAATACTTTTCGCCCTTTGCAGTCGGAGCTATGTTAACTCGAGAATTAACATTTCTTCCAATCTAGAACAATTCCATTGTATATGATTAATTTCATTTTATAGATACGAAACTGAAGAAATTGATATAATACCTCATGCAATACTTAACCCGGCTACGCTTTAAAAAAAAGGAACTTAATAAGTTGTTAGGGGTCCATTTGGACCCTAAATGCCTTACGTGTGACAATTTCTATTACAACTATTTCAAAAAGGATTTTCAATATTTTTTTAAGTGGAAGAAGGATTTTAATTAATTATTTCCGTTTCGAAGTTATAAGCGCGCAAAGAACGCTTTGGGTCCAAATGGACCCGATAAGCGTAGCCGGGTTAAATGTGTAGTAGTCGATCAGTAGACTGCGGATTTTATGCATTTATGACAGAAATGGGTACGTACAGTTTAAAACAGTGGACGTATTAAAAAGACTGAAGGATGTCTGAGTATTATTGGGTTGGCAAGAAAGTAATTTCGGTATTTTGAGGTGAAATAAAACCGAATTTCTTTGTTCAAGCCATGAACTTTAATCAATAACATATTTCCTTATTTATCTTTTTTGGCAAAAAATTATCAAATGGAAGGAAGAATATCTTATTGATTAAAGTTGATTGTTTGAATAAAGAAATCGGGCTCTCTATTTCACCTTAAAATATCGAAATTACTTCCTTGCCAACCCAATAGTATCAGCTGAATAAGAAAATCAAGCTTAGTAAAAATTTTTCATTTGGCTCCTGTGTCTGGCAATCAACGGAAACATTTTTTATTACCACGTTTTTATTAGTTCGCTTTCTAGTTTGTCTGTTTGTTCGGTACAAATTTTGCAATTGATTTTAAACTAACTTCCCGATGAGCTAGAGACTTGAAATTTTAAACATAGCTCAGAACTGGATGACAATGCAATATTTAAAAAATTTTTTTTAAAAAAGCCATGCGTTCAGGAGATATAAATTATTAATAATTTGAACCTTTGCACCCCCCGCCGCGTGACGTAGTACGTTTTCGCGTTCAGCGTCCCCACTCTACTACGTGTTCCCACTCTCACTCATCCCCACTCCACTGACCCGCTTCGCACCGAAGGAGCTCAGTGTGCGTCAGTGTGCGTTCGAGCTCCGTGCGGTGTTTACAAAGTTACTACGTATTATTATAGTATAATGTTTGTTTACCAAGCGAAAGAACAGTTACACCGAAATTCTCCGTCGTACCTTTATCTTTGACATTTTACCACGGCGTTCGTTTTCGATATGACGCGTCGCAATACCGTCTGAAATGTACTACATGTCTCTGTTATAATCTCATCAAAATGTTCAAAATCGATTGTAAAATTTCACACATATAAGGCTAAAAAGCAGGAAATAATTATTTAAATAAAAATAAATTTTTAAAAAATACCACGTTTTTAAAACGGACTAAAAAGTATAAAATAAAATTTTAAAAAACGCCACGTTTAAAAACGGACTAAAAAGTATAAAATAATTTTTTCTAGCCCCATACATATTCCTAACCCCGTACAGATAGTCCTGAAAATTTGTGATTGTGAATTTTGAATAGCTATGAAAATACTTGTAAGATTTAAAACGAAAAACGCGGGGCGCATGCAATAGATAATTGATGCATGTACACCTACATCACTAACAATTTTATTGCACTGCAAATGATATGAACTGTTTTGCGAGTTTCCTCAGCGGCAGCTAATCTCTACACTCCTTACTATGTATTATCTTGCGCCCCACGTTTTTCGTTTTAAATCTTACAAGTATTTTCATAGCTATTCAAAACTCACAATCACAAATTTTCAGGACTATCTGTACGGGGTTAGGAATCTGTATGGGGCTAGAAAAAATTATTTTATACTTTTTAGTCCGTTTTTATTTTGCACAAACATCCGCAGTCTATTGATCAGATACCAATATATTTAATAATATAAATAATATTGTGAATAATGGTACAGCGATTTAGTGGTGACTTTCTGAGTCACAAGCTTCGAAGAGGGTTCAAGAGGTAATTCCCATTCAAAGGACGTTCGACCAGTTATACGAGTCGAAGTACATTGTCTTCCGGTATCACGGCAAGGGTACACCGTCTCACGCAACAGCTCGATCATTCCCCAGTCTACTAACGCAGGCTTAAAGTCTGAATGATCGGGGTATCGGGAATCTCGGAGTTCAATTATCCGGTTACATCGGAGTAACGAGGGTTAAGCGTCGGGTTATCGAACGTTTACAGAGGATAATTATCCCGATCATCGTCCGAGATCCATCGCATCGATCTCCTTTCCGTTATGGAATGGAACACGGACTCCCGTGAAATCCCAGCTGCGGAATCGATCGTCGAGAGAGAGGAGCTCCTCGATCGAGATATCGATCTGGCCGGTGAGGGGAAAAAAAGAGAACGCAAAAACGAATTTGCTGGGGCTCGATTTCCATGGGGCGATGGGTTGCGTTAGGTTGGAGGAGGAGAGGATGAACAAAAAAGAAAGATCTCGATCGATCGATGGATCGACAACGGTGACGGCTGCGAACTGCCTCGCCGCTTTCCACGCTCGATACAGGTTTGCTGCGATGCGGGTTAAATGGCTGGAAAGAGAAAGAGAAAGAAAGAGAGAGGGAGACACTAGTGCGTTCGGTGAACGGTATAATCATCATTATCCTATTATCATTAAAGACGGAAAAATGGCGGGCGGACCAATCAGCGTACGCCTCGAGCGAGTCGGGGTTAACTGCAGGTGGGGACTCGGATGAATACTCGGACCTCCCATACAGCCTCTACCTACTGCAACGATCGTGTTCGCGGATTCAGGACATATAGGTGCCGATGCCGATCCTTCCCACACCACGCTGTAGTATACGTACACCGTTGCATAGAATAGGACACCGCATCATGCTATACACGCACCTAGATACACTCGACTCGTTTAATTACACCGAATAGGACGACGGCGCTATGAGCTGCTTCACGTGATTACACGCTACTTATATATGCGCTCTCTCGGTTATTAATTAACCGATTCCACGCGATGACGCTCCTTCGTTCACTCTCTTTGACGACCGCCGACTTTTTTTTCGCGATCGATGCGAATAATGATCACGACATTGCCACGTATCCTGCTGTCTACAGCGACGGCAATTCTAGTGGACGCGCAAACGATAGAATTTGATTTTTTTATTTCATTGACACTGAAAATGTCAAGATACTCCTGTGGAGAGTTGCATGCGCTATTGCATAAAAGTTGCATTCAATTCTGCTTCATTGCTGAATACTCTTCCATGGTGAGTGTAAAAAGTATTCGTACGCCCTTTACCCTTTGCACTCCGTTGTCCCCTCTGAAGCACCACTAAAAATTGCTGTACCATTATTCAAAATATTGTTTACATTATTAAATATATTGGTGTTTAATCAATTACTGAACTTTTAGGTACTGTACGAGGTATGATACCAATTTCATATCCATAAAATTCGAAAACCATAGGGAATGGAAATATTCTAGATCGGTAGAAATGTTTAATTTTCCAGTTAAAATAGCTCGGAGTGCAAAGGGTTAAAACAGAATAACATTTTTATAATTGTACCAAACGATCTGATTTTGTAGAATCAGTTAGAAGCATTGGTTTACGAAATGATATGCAAATAAGGTTTTCCGAAAGTTATAATTTACAAGGTTACATGCTGAGATAGATAAGGCATTTTTTGAAACTTTTTTTATTTGGGCCCTTAATGAGAATTTGTAATATATGTTGGTCATACACATACTGAAAATTTGAATTATACCGAACGATTTATGATTCTGTGGATTTTAAGCAGAAACTGATCAAAAGTCGCATAAAACTACGATTTTTACAATCTTTAATCGCTTGTAGCTCGTGTGTATGTTAATCGATTTCGACGAAATTTTCAGCATGTGCAAAACATTTATTTTAAATTTTCTTTAAGGGCCTAAATAAAAAAAGTTTTAAAAAATGCTTTTCTTATTTTTGCATATAACCTCGTAAATTAAAATTTTTGGAAAATATTCTTTGCATATCATTTCGTAAACCAATGCTTCTAACTGATTACAAAAAATGAGGTCGATTGGTACAACTATAAAAAAGTTATTCTATCTTAAAGGGCGTTCGAATACTTTTTAAATATCTGGATTATTATCTTGTACAGTCCCTGCTCACTTTATTAGACTCACCTGTATAATTATGATATTTCGAGTTTTACCATGAATAATGGGTATAGTAGCCTTATGCAAATATCACTTAATGATGACCAATGAATTTTCCATATATTTATTTTGCAAAAACAATGGATGCAAACACAAATAGATCAATATAATTCTTGAAACACTAATAGTTTTTTAGTTTAGCTGCTCTTAAAGCCGCAACTCTTCTGGACATGCTCACTATGCAAGTTTGTACAATTTCTTTTAATATATCGTTATGGTGCCAGTGATAGATTATTCTCTCTATCAACTTGATCTTTGTTGTTATATTTTCTTTGGCCAGTTCTCTTATCAGGCACTCCCAGACATTTTCAATCGGATTCATGTCTGGTGAAGTGCCGGGCCATGGTAAAAGGGGGATTTTTTGCTCTTGCAAGAAAATTTTACATTTGGGTAGGTAACCCATAAGGCAACCTTGTAGTACGAAATCATTACCCCATAGGTTGAAAACAGCGTTGAATTCCTTATAGGATTTCAAAAAGCATCAATTCTTCAGGTGAGTCTAATAAAGTGAGCAGGGACTGTATATGATAAATATCTTCTATATGAATACTGAATTCTGCTGAATTGCTGAACACTCTTGAATTAAAAATAAGTCTACTTTCATTCTGGTACTTGGTGTGTTAATTAGGAAAATTGTATAACCACGTTTTCGGCGACGGTCACCGGTGACCGGCAGTCTATGAGGGAGACGAGATCCATGCTGAGAGAATCCATGAATAATGAATAATGAATAAGAATGTTTGGAAGAACTGTTTGACATATGCATTTCGACAACGAGTACACAGAATTGTAAATCGATTTTTGGACAACACTTCAGCAATGACGGATTGTTTTCGGAGAAAGTTTCAATCTGCCGAGAATAATAGCACCGAATGCCGGAATGCAGATCGATCCAAGATACGCGAACGGACGCGTCTAATGCACTCCAGCATCCGTCAAATAATTCCAATTTCCTGAGTTGGGCTCTGCCGAGAGTTGACGCGAATGGCGTCCCGTCGAGTTACATTGAAACCACTGACTGCCGCTGTTTTGACCGACAGCAGTTGACGGAAACCAAGTTCGATCGACAACAATGCCCTCTCGGTGGTTACCCTTCTGTCGTCCGAAGATGGAGAGATGTGTCTTAGAGCAGACGGAACAACTGTTGTCAGTCTACTTAATTATTGCATTTATGCAATGTTCGATAGCATCGTCGATAACGTTTGTACATGATAAACGTCTGTTTCTTTTTGGAAAATGTTTGAAGGTGAAATAAAATGAATACGATAATGAAATAAAATTGCGAAGTCTCTAAATAAAATCTGTAAAAATTGTGTGTAGATGTAACAAATAATAATAATAACATAAGCCCTAGTTTTTGCAAAGTTGGTCTTTAAACTGACGTATTTTCAGTCTGGTATGTAAAAACTTAACGTTCTTGGTATCAAACTGTTGCCACAGTTATTACTGATGTATTGAGAATAGTCAACAAGGAAAGAAAACAATACATGAAGTTCCCAAGATTCACAAGAGAAAATAAATTGTCTGAGAGGGCTCGACAAAATCTGTGTAAATTCGATATAAAATCCGCTATAAGCAAAGAAGAAATGAAATAAAAGTGTTAAGATTCCATAGGGAAGAATAGTCAACAAGGAAAGACAACAAAACATGAAGTTCCCAAGATTCACAAGAGAAAATAAATTGTCTGAGAGGGCTCGACAAAATCTGTGTAAATTCGATATAAAATCCGCTATAAGCAAAGAAGAAATGAAATAAAAGTGTTAAGATTCCATAGGGAAGAATAGTCAACAAGGAAAGACAACAAAACATGAAGTTCCCAAGGTTCACAAGAGAAAATAAATTGTCTGAGAGGGCTCGACAAAATCTGTGTAAATTCTATATAAAATCCGCTATAAACAGAGAAGAAATGAAATAAAAGTGTTAAGATTCCACAGGGAAGAATAGTCAACAAGGAAAGAAAACAATACATGAAGTTCCCAAGATTCACAAGAGAAAATAAATTGTCTGAGAGGGCTCGATAAAATCTGTGTAAATTCTATATAAAATCCGCTATAAACAAAGAAGAAACGAAATAAAAGTGTTAAGATTCCATAGGGAAGAATAGTCAACAAGGAAAGAAAACAAAACATGAAGTTCCCAAGATTCACAAGAGAAAATAAATTGTCTGAGAGGGCTCGACAAAATCTGTGTAAATTCTATATAAAATCCGCTATAAACAAAGAAGAAATGAAATAAAAATGTTAAGATTCCACAGGGAAGAATAGTCAATAAGGAAAGAAAACAAAACATGAAGTTCCCAAGATTCACAAGAGAAAATAAATTGTCTGAGAGGGCTCGACAAAATCTGTGTAAATTCTATGTAAAATCCGCTAAAAACAAAGAAGAAATTAAATAAAAGTGTTAAGATTCCACAGGGAAGAATAGTCAACAAGGAAAGAAAACAATACATGAAGTTCCCAAGATTCACAAGAGAAAATAAATTGTCTGAGAGGGCTCGACAAAATCTGTGTAAATTCTATGTAAAATCCGCTATAAACAAAGAAGAAATTAAATAAAAGTGTTAAGATTCCACAGGGAAGAATAGTCAACAAGGAAAGAAAACAATACATGAAGTTCCCAAGATTCACAAGAGAAAATAAATTGTCTGAGAGGGCTCGACAAAATCTGTGTAAATTCTATATAAAATCCGCTATAAACAAAGAAGAAATTAAATAAAAGTGTTAAGATTCCACAGGGAAGAATAGTCAACAAGGAAAGAAAACAAAACATGAAGTTCCCAAGATTCACAAGAGAAAATAAATTGTCTGAGAGGGCTCGACAAAATCTGTGTAAATTCTATATAAAATCCGCTATAAACAAAGAAGAAATTAAATAAAAGTGTTAAGATTCCACAGGGAAGAATAGTCAACAAGGAAAGAAAACAAAACATGAAGTTCCCAAGATTCACAAGAGAAAATAGATTGTCCGAGGGGGCTCGATTTCATGCTTCAAAGTAGCAATTTCCAACGTTTTCCATAGTTACACAGCAATTTGTGCAACCGCGTATTTCCGAACACCGCCCCCGGTGGCAAAGGGTTGAGAAAAAGGGCAGAGAGTCGTTCACCGAAGTGTGAGAGACGAGTGTAGCTCTCGGTCGGTGGATCAGGAGGATCCACATGGATCGTTGTATGTATTCCGGTTCGGGTCGTGGTTGAGGGTTCGATTCCAGGAGTCAAAGTTATTAGGCGTCGGAGCGATACTTTATCGTCTTCTACCTGGCATTACGGTAGAAACCAGTTCCCCGTCGCGTCGGATGACTCACTCGTGGGGCCCCATCGCCATCGGTCGGGTCCAATCTCGTGCCCGGAGCTCGGGCCCCGCAAAAATCCTTGCCCATTAGCATATGCCTACTTATCGAATTCATTAAGGTTCCCGCGATAGCCGCGGAAACACGTTGTAGCCCCGATACCTTCGGCCCCGCCCCCTTCGATCAGAGCCTAACCGTTTTTAATAAGCGCCTGCTCGAACGGGAACGCTCGTTTTCAGACGCTAATTGAACTTTTATAGTTATCTCGTTAGTCTCGATTACCCGGGCTGCTGCTGGTGCGGCTCGGAGCGAACCGCAGTGGATCGCAACGTCGTTTTAGCAGTTTGCGAATTTTTCCGGCACAGTGGAACAATTCAATGAAAATCGAAAGGGATTGATTTTTGGCGTGCAGCTAATGTTTATTTGAAAAATGTATTTGCACGGGGAAATATAAATTCAATTTCTCATTGATTTAGATATTTTAGTAGACTGCGGACTTTTATGTACTTATGCTTTGTGAAAATTTTCAAATAGATAAAAAATATAATATTCGACAGAATTTAATAGGTCTTTTATTTATTTTGGAACTACAAAGGATGTTATCGGTGATAATAAGATTTTAGTTGATTCCACTTTATTAAATTGCATCGAATTTTATATTTAATTGCAGTCATTTCCAATATTTATGTTTGAGATGAAAGCATCAGAAGTTGCGATGTTTTTATAATAATGAGGATCCACCGTCTAATTATAAATTATGAACAGGAATGTCTTGATTATCGGGAACCAGTTTACCATGAGGATGCGACCATTGATTATCGATAAATTATCGATACGTTATTGATACTTAACGATACATCGATATTATCGTAACGATGTCGAGGTACGTGGAACATGTATCGAAAGATCGATACATCGATAGTAATTTAACATTATCGATATATCGAATTGTAGACAACATTTCGATGCTATCAATGTATATCGAAATATTAAAAGTTCATTGATACATCGAAACATTAATAACGCTTCGACATTTTCCATAGATCGAATACTGTCGATACACCGAAATGTCGACAACATTTTGACAATATTTTCGACACAACGAAACATTGATAACAGTTAAACATTCTCGACACATCGACAAGTGAATAATTTTGAATATTGTCGACGCATCGAGGTGTCGATAACAATTCGATGTAACCAATGTTTATCGGTAACTACATCGACAGTCATATCTCTGCCCTTTAATTGGCAATTCAGCGACCAGGTAATACAATTCAGTCGCGCATTTCGTACACAGCATACCGAATACAGAAATGAAATAGATAGTCGCCGGTCTAATACTCAGTCTTTTGTTCGGCCGGTCAAACAGCATAATTTCGCGTAAATGTTTTCGTAATACGTATATGCCGTGGCATACATTGATGTTGGCGCGCGGTGTGCGATAGTCCGATTGTACTGGAGGGTTGTGTGCTCTGAAATTGTCGTGACGGAGGACGGAGAGGGCGGTTGATACACGTCGATGTTGGTGGTTGCAGTGTAAAGTTCACATTGTATGTAATAGTCAGCGAAACGCATACTGTTGTACCCCGTGGCACAGTGTCTCGGCAGAAATCTGTTTGTATTCGGACACGTGTTCATTTACTGACGCCCTATGGCGGATGGCGCATGCCGGAGCGTGGCTTGACTTCGCTTGGCTTCGCTTGTTCCAGAATTAGTTTAACACGTATTGAATTTAAACCGTCAAAGCTTTAAATTTTCACCCGTCATTTGCGTCCACGCCGAATGGCAGTCCGCATTGAAACTCTATACGTCTGTGATAACGCGTAACGATGTCCGGCTAATCGATCTATTGTGTTATGCCAACATGCTCCTTTCACGGACTCGTAGTTTCGCGAATTTATTCTGGTCCCATATTTTACGGATTTGTTTTTGCAATGTTTTGTTCATAGGCGTAGGAGAATTGAAAGATTTGTGTTCGCAGCGAGCATCTTCACACTAGGATCAACAAATTAGCCATTTTGGAATTACTAAATTTATTACGTTCCAGCGAAAAGCAGCACAAATTTGCCTTTTCGAATAAAATATAATTGCAGAAATGAAATCAATTTGCAATGAACTACGTGCGAAAATGAAATAAAATTATATTAGATCCATCGGACTAGCCATTTGTGGAATTATGAAAATTATGGCATTTCGATAGAACATCATTCGATTAAATTTAGAATAATATAAATAAGGTGAAGTGCCCTAAGTCTGGACAGTCCAAAAGTGATACCTAAATCTGGACAATTGAATTTTCATAGTAAAATCAGCCATGAAGAGATTAAATAATTATATTATATATTCTGAGGCCTTAGCTACAAGTAGGTGTGAATATTATTTCATTAAGACATCAATTGAAATTTAAAAATGAATTCAAAGTTCATCTGAAAACAGTAGACAAAATAGTCTATTTACATGCGAATCATGTGCATTTATAGTTCGAACTTTTGTTAGAAAAAAAGATATAATTTAAGCCCTCAGACAAAAAATAATTATCACGCATAATAATATTGATATTTTAAAATAAATTGGCAATCAAACTTAACGTAAATAATAATTATTAATCCAAATATTAGATGTCCAAGATTAGAACTGTTTTCAAATATAAGTACTCCATACTGGGACGCGATGACAGTAGCTGTCCCACTCTAAGCTTATACGCAATGTGCTTACGCCTGAAGCCGGACACGTGTTTGTGAATAAAATCAATGCATTGTTTGCAAATTATTTAACTACATGTACGTATAATTAGTCTTCTATTAGCTTGAATAACGTATGTAGAAAATGTATTCCGGTTGTGACGTTAATAATACTTCATGTTTACATCTTAAATCTATCAGTATTACTACCTAACCTTAAAAGTTGTGTTATGACAAGTTTTATTAAAACAGTAAATGAAAATAAATATATATTTGGTTAAATAATACAATACTATAATCTATGATAAGAATACTACATATTACGCAAAGCATCTTCTATTCGTCATGCGCAACAGCGCCACCAACCAACGTTTTAGGTTATGTTCGCTCGATCAACTCGTAAATTGAATTTGTCCCGATATAGGCTTTACTTCTGTCCAGGTACTAGCTTAGATTGGATTTAATATGTCCAACTATAGGTTTGAATTATTCTTGTTAATACAATTAAGATATTAACCTAAACAATGACTTTTTTATTTTAAATTACTTTACAAACTCTGAACTGTATGTTAAAACTCTTAAGAAATTGTTTTTGTTTATTTAAAGTGATAAAATTTAAAATAGAAAAACATCCCAGATAGCACAAAGACATCTTAAAGTACGCCTAAAAGTTGCCTGACGCAAGACGTAACGTACATCTTTAAGTCGTACGTTGCGTCTGTGGCACGTCGTTTTCACGTCTTTTCCACGTACTGTGTACAACTTTAACAGGTCTTTGTTACAAAACTGTGCGACTTAAAGTCGTCTCTCACAGGTCTTTTCGACATCTTTAAGATGTCGCTTTAAGATGCAAAAAAGTTGCCTTTTTGGACATCTGAAAAGACGTACAAAATCTTCAAATTTAAGAAAAAATTAGAATCTATATATATATATTACTACTTTCATGTACACTTGAGAGAGAATATTCCATTTTGTCTCTTCGAAAAAACCTTATTACAATTTAGTTTTTATGCAGCATACTCTGGGCGGGAATCGAACTCGGGCCTACCATTTAACTTCATGATGGTTTCCTCGCTGAGCCATGCGAACCTTTACTGTTAGATTCATTACTTTTTATTCTTATACGCTCAAATCATATCAAATCATATATATTATTATATAAAAAATATTTTAACAGAAGTTTATCTCTTCTAATAATTATGTAACCTAATTATTTAATTATTTACCTAAAATATTTTTTAGGTAAAAATCAAACTACTTTTTTTTAATGAAGTATAGTATCAGTATATTAACGATTAAGAGATATACATATTTTCGTAAGTACTTCAATCGTTTCTGCCGTGAAAACGGCGTTGCGAAAGAGGCAACTTTTACACATCCATAAAGGCACCTCTGCTGGGACGACGTTTTCACGTTCGAAGGTAGGTGCCTTTTATGCATCTCATTTCTAACCTGAAAACGGCGTACCGAAAGAGGCAACTTTTACGCGTCCTTAAAGGCACCTCTGCTGGGACGACGTTTTCACGTTCGAAGGCAGGTGCCTTTTATTCATCTCATTTCTAACGTGAAAACGACGTCCCAACAGAGGTGCCTTTATGGACGCCTAAAATGCGTCTTACTGAGACGTGAGACGTAAAGATGTAGACCGGACATGAAAACGGCAACTTAAAGTCGTCCTGTGCTATCTGGGATGCTGTCCAGGCATAGGGCACTTCACCTTAATAATAAAATAAGATTGCTAAAAGTAAGGAAGAGTAAAATGAATTTGCCAGGAGAGATTAACTAACATTGTGGATTGGCAAAAAATCAGATGTTTGAAGATCGTCAGGAGAAAGCAGAATTATTAGGTTAAGAAAGATTAAGTAACGGGAATTAAAAGAGTCGGAGAAAAAAGTGGAACAATTTGTAAAGAATATTAGAGGGTGTTAAAAAGAATTTTTAATTGAGTGTCACAGCAGATGTTTCGAGGTTGACGACTTGTGTGAAACAGAGTTTAATTTTGCTAGCGATATTTCTCCGCAAAACGCGAAATTACTAGACGTGTAATACTCTCGCGATTTTCATAAATTCACGAGAACAGGACGCCGCGCCGTAGTTAGGTTCCGCGTGTGCTTCGTATCATTTGTAGAATAGCAAGTAATTATTGACTGCCTCTTATTTAGACCGTGTGTGTAATTTGCTTGCAACTTCTGCACCTTTTGTACTGCCTTATTGTTGGATAAGAGCAATTGTTTTGTATTTTCCTACTTTGTGACTGTTGATTCAATTTCTTGAATCACTTGAATTTCTGGGATTTCGTTCAATTTTTGGAGCAAATATTGAGGAAAAGAGACATGAAATAAAAGATTGTCTTTGACGAGACAGAATAATGTTCGTGTCCACGAGAAATAATGACTTTGTCAGTAGGAATTAAGAATTAAAATAAAATGGTTAAATGAAAGAAGAGATAAAAATAAAAAGATAAAAGATAAAATAAAATTGTCAACAGTGAGAGAAGAAGACAAAATGAAATCGTGGCTAAAGAAATGAGGAATGAGAAAAATTTCCAAATGTTATAAGTAGATTTTATATACTTATGACAAAAATGAGTAGCTGTAATTTGGAAAAGGAAAACAATTAGAAAAATCTGGAAATATTGTTACATTATTTTCAATCTATTAAACATATTAAGAAAGAAAATAAACTTCCACTTCCCTTCAGTCTGTTGTAATTCAGCTATAAAATGTTTATTTTGCATAAAGATCCGCTGTCTAGTTATAAGGGAAGTGAAATCGTCGTCATTCGTGAGAAAAACTACAATCGTTAAGGAATACAGTAACCGTCCATAAAAAAAATATTTAACCAACCTCAAAAAAATACCAAAAAATGAAAAAATGTCAGTAAGGAAAGATTTAATACATAGACAATCGACGAGAACTGTATCAGCTATGCAATAACCTCTCATCTAATTAATGAAACGAGTGCACTTGGAGTAAGAGGCGTTTGTGCATCCTCCGGATAAAGCATTTCTTTGTCGAGCAGAATGAATCAAAGAAAACCGGGCACTCGTTTCCCGTGTGCAACAGATGGCTCTGGTTTCACGGGGAATTAGACGATTTCGATTGAGCAAATCATGACTCAAGGTTCCGTTGCAGTTGCAGTGGCAACCGGGGTCGAACTGCATCGCTGCGCTGTTCAAACGCAGTGGTACCTATTCGTGCTCTGTTGCATCAGCTTCGCTATCGAAGAAACTTCGCGGAACTTCCGACTCAACTCTGCGAACCTACGAGGACTGCAGTCTTTGCGTGTGGAATTCTCTTTGTCGGATCGACTGTAAAATTGTCGAGTGCCATTAGAACTCTGCAGACTGTTCGAGCCGACGAACTTGGACGTTTCGCTAAGTACACACTCTTGTCCCTTTACTTGTTGAACGTGTTGAAAATTGAGCTCTTCTTGACCTTTCAGATTTTTTCGAAATTGTGCTCGCGAGAAAAGTATCGTGCGGTCAAACGATGTGACTGATGTCTATGGTAATTACAGGCGGATGGAAAATGGTCTGTATTGAAATATTAGCTGATTGCGTAAGTTCGTGCCCGATCTGAAAATATAATTCAATGGTTAAATTTTAAAGAATACAACTTCATTAATCAATTACACATATAGTCACCATTCTTTTCTAATTGCAGAAAATTAAACCATTCTTTAATTTTAATTTAACCAATCTTTAACCAAATCTTTAAAATTTAACCACTGAATTTTATTTAGTTTAAATGATACTTCAATCGTGACTCAAGTTTAATTCTAATTTAATTCTTTCAATTTTAAGATAAATTTTAATCTTGTTTCGTTCTATAAATTTTAATTTAACCAATCTTTAACCAAATCTTTAAAATTTAACCACTGAATTTTATTTAGTTTAAATGATACTTCAATCGTGACTCAAGTTTAATTCTACTTTAATTCTTTCAATTTTAAGATAAATTTTAATCTTGTTTCGTTCTATACATTTTAGTCGAATTTTAATCTTAATCCATTCTTTCAATTTTCATGAACTGTAATCTCATTTCATTCATGAAATTCTATTCTTTTAATCTTACACCTTTTTTAAATTTTATTGAAAATGTGATCTTAAGTTTGAACGAGTAAATTCCTCCGTTGAGAACAAAAAATTGTGTTAAAATGAGAATATTAAAATAAAATTAGAATAAATATAACGATATAGAAAATATACTATATTTCCTCAGTAGAGAATAATCATGTTTAAGTTTCTACAATTCACAATTACTCTGTTAGAAAATGCTAAATATTGTATAAATTTGGGGTTATGTTCGCGGCACAACGGTTCGATCAAATTATACACTAAATAGCAATTTTGTAGACATTTTTCAAACGTTCGATTCGGATTTGAATCATTACGTCCTGAGACACGTTTGCTATAGATTGTTTTCTACAAGAGAAAAAGAAGAAAGATGGTGGTGTGTTTCGTCCTAGACCCGCTAGAGGACTCATCAGTAAGGCTATCTAGCGGGTCCTGCCTGGTCCTGCCTTAGACACAAGTGTCGGAAGGAGGGAACATAACCCCAAATTTATTAAAAATTTACGATCGATAATAATTTCTCATTTATCATAATTGGCGATAAGCTAAATATTGTGTTGCGATAAAGATGTCAAAAAATATTTCGAAAAATTGTTTCGATCGACGCAGACGAATTTGTTGGAAAAAGATTGAAGGGTCGCCAGGCATAGAGCGGTATGGATAATATTCAGTAGTAGAAGGGCTAATTTCAGCGGACAGTGGCGCGCTATGAATACTGTGAACGTTCACGTGAACGCGGAACGCAGTTCACCGAGCAATTTTCCGGGTATTCATCGCAGCTCTGGCCGGAATAGGGCTGGGTCAACCAGAGACGGCGATTAATCATAGCGATACAACTGGATTATTGTCCACGCCTTCTTTTAAAGCGATGCAGACTGACCGTGCGTTCCACTGACAGTCAGAACACTGCCAGTGTCTTCGCCAGCACAACGACATAACAACAGAAAAATTCCTTGCTAACAAAGCACTCGAACATACCCTACAATCACCTAACAGTTTATTAATCAAAAGCTACAATTTTCCTTTTTACTCAACAGTGATGAATGGATTACAGATTTTTATGTAAATTCATATTTTCGCACACTATTTCATAAAGTTCAGAACGAGTACAAAATTTCTGCTAATACAGGCGTTTCCTTGTAATTTACTTTGTGAAAGTAAATAATATAAAAGTATAGTTCGTATAAATAAGAAATTATTCTCGATCGTACATTTTTTAAATAAATTTGGGGTTATGTTCGCGGGTCTAGGACGAAACACACCACCATCTTTCTTCTTTTTCTCTTATAGAAAACAATCTATAGCAAACGTGTCTCAGGACGTAATGATTCAAATCCGAATCGAACGTTTGAAAAATGTCTACAAAATTGCTATTTAGTGTATAATTTGATCGAACCGTTGCGCCGCGAACATAACCCCAAATTTATTTAAAAATGTAAGATCGAGAATAATTTCTTATTTATCATAATTGGTGATAAAACTACAAAAGTTCGAGAAGGCCTAGTTTCGACATTGTCCACAAGATGGACAAATCGTTGAACGACTTTCTCGCAAGTTATTAAAATGTCATCAATTAGTATATTAACGTCCCTCCTTCCGACACTTGTGTCTAAGGCAGGACCCGCTAGATAGCCTTACTGATGAGTCCTCTAGCGGGTCTAGAACGAAACACACCACCATCTTTCTTCTTTTTCTCTTGTAGAAAACAATCTATAGCAAACGTGTCTCAGGACGTAATGATTCAAATCCGAATCGAACGTTTGAAAAATGTCTACAAAATTGCTATTTAGTGTATAATTTGATCGAACCGTTGCGCCGCGAACATAACCCCAAATTTATATAGTTCGTATATTTGAAACGTGCTTTTCACTTTGAAAATGATTTGTACTTGCTGGATCGATCATTCAATTTGTCTCTGGTTTCTCGCTTCCTGCAAATTAAATATTTGAGCGATTGAAATCAACGTCGCAGATCACTATGGCAACGAGGGAAAATGGCCACAGAGGTTTCGAGAGTCTACCAGCGCTCCCATAAATCCATCAAGCCGAAACTTTCCAGTTTTTCGCGTGTCAAAGTTTCCAGGCGGCGCGAGATCCTATCTGTGGAGCTGCCTAAGATAATTAATGAAAAACGAACGTGCCAAGACAGCTCTCGAGATTGTGTGCTCGGCTATGTGTGTGTGCAGCCGCCCACGCAAATAGCCACTACTGGAAAAATCATTCCGGATTGGTCGCGGCTCGATCGAGCGAAAATTTCCGATAACGTTTTGGAAATACCAGCTTTTATACGGTTCCTGTAAAACGAAGTTAGTTCTGCGGGGAGACCACGCCTCGTTGCCAGTCTCTATGCACTTATGCATAGTGGCACGTTGCTTGAATTTTTAAGGCAATCTCTATCCTATTTTATTCTTTAAATTCTTTATAAATCGTGATCTTGTTTCATCCTTTAGATTCTGTTAGGTTGTTGCATATGAAATGTCCGATTTTAGAATGCAACTCTTACAATAAAAAACGTTTCGATCAAGAAATGCTATTACTACAGTGCGGATTTTATGCATTTGTGGCAAAAATAGGTACGTACAATTTAAAACAATGGACATACTAAAAAGATTAAAGACCACCAGTGTATTAATTTCACCTTAATAAGATAATTAAAAGACGAGAGAATCTTATCTTATGTATCTTGCAATCAATGCAAACATGTTTTATTTTGCATATAGATCCGTAGTCTAGCTATTACAGTTTATAAGTTTATTATTTGTATAAAACTTTGAGGTACAAAGGTAATCCTTAACACTAAACTTACCACGACCGGTTCTAGATTTTTTATTTCGCCATTAACGAAATTATAAAGATGCTTTCATCAGAAACGATTTTATAAATATCTTTATTAGAGCACGTATTATAATAAGAATTGAGCAAAGTCTAAATAAATTAATTCTTGTCATTTTTGCAAGGCAACCACGTGCCTGTTACCTTTATAGTTTCATATTTGTTGTGTAATTTTACTTTCATATAAAAAGTTTATTTCAACGTCAATCAACGCGACTTTCGTGTGTTCCTTTAATATTGGGAGTACAAATTAGTTCGGTCCGTTTTTAAAAGATGTCTCTGACTGTTACGAATGTTTCACAGTGACAGCTGATTTCGATGTTTTCAGAGAGGTTAGACATCTACCAATAATATTCAGTTTATATCGCTTTTGTTTTCATACAAAACTTTTGTTTTTTACTGTGTTGAATATGTTAAATTTTGTGATGACTAAGCAGCATTTGCGGGAGGTTTTACTTTTCTGCTTTAATTGGAAGAAAAGTGCTGCTGAAGCGCATCGAATGCTTGTATAAATTTATGGTGACAATGCTCCAACTGATAAATCATGTAGGGAATGGTTTCGACGTTTCAAGGATGGTGATTTCAACGTTGAAGACAAGCCTCGCTCTGGACAGCCAAAAAAATTTGAAGATACAGAATTGGAGGCATTACTCGATGAAGATCCGAGTCAAACGCAAGAGGAGCTTGCAGAATCATTGGGAGTTACCTAACAAGCAGTTTCCATACTATTAAAATCCATGGGAATAATTCAAAAGCAAGGCATTACGAGAGGAACGGTCGGAATCTGAGCAGAGACATGACAAAGTTATTCTTCTGCATGATAACGCTCGGCCTCACGTCGCAAAAGTCGTAAAAAAATATTTAGAAACACTCAAGTGGGATATTTTACCGCATCCGCCGTATTCGCCGGACATTGCTCCTTCGGATTACTGGTTGTTCCGACGGATGCAGCACGATTTGGCAGGTCACCGGCTCACTTCTTTCGCAGAAATCGAAAATTGGTTACGAACTTGGATCGCCTCAAAAGACGAGACATTTTTTCGAGATGGAATTCGAAAATTGCCTGAAAAGTGGGAAAAAGTAGTAGCCAGCGATGGACAATACTTTGATTCACCTGTTCATTTATTTTGTTCTGAAATAAATGCATTTTTGACCACAAAAAAACGGACCGAACTAATTTGTACTCCCAATATGTTTGGAAAAATAGCTCATTGAATAGCGCATTATGTGATTTTTGGTCAGATTGTGGTGATTAATTAAATTGCTAGTCGTTGATGGTAAAAAAGAACTACAAAATCAAGATTACAATCTCGTAAATGAAAAACGTGAATGACCATGATATCTTATTTTTACCGTAATACAATCAAGAAATTTAAAATTTGTAGATAGAATATGTTGGAGTGACATTAAACAAACACAAAATTGCGTTTATTTAATGTCACTGCTAAAAATCGGACATTTCATATGCAACAATCTATATAGATTGTCATTCTCATTTTATTCTTCGAATTCCATATAAACCTTCCAGCAATTCCGATGAATCTTAGTGTTTAATTCGCGCCCCTTTTTTGTACTATACGTTGTTCAATAGAATAGAGAGTTTCGCGTCTTGACTGCGCCCCATTCGCAACTTTTCCCTCGCCGAAACTTCAAGTACCCTCAATTACAGTCCTCTCCCCCGTCCCCGGCTGTCCAATCACCGAGTTTTCCAATAAACCGACTTGATAATTGAATAATCTCTGACTCGAGTGCACGTCGGTGCATTCGGAATACTGCCGCCGCCACTTCGCGATTCTCTCGCGTGCTGCAGTTCCGAGCTGCATAACTGTGTTTCCTTTTCCTGCGAGTCGCTCTTCGCAGATTGTTGTGTCGCTGAATCTTTGATGAGATTATTGGCTCCCTGTTTAGGCTCTTGTTCTACCTACAATTGTTACTATTGCTTCTCGAGCTAATAATGTATACCGAGGAACAAGTACGAGACACGAGATATGCAGTTTATCTACTGCTGCAATGTTGATGATAAACAAATAAGGGGAGCTGAACATTTATTCCTATTTTTAGTAATGTGTACGAGTTGGAAATATCAGATGATTGCATAAGTTCGTGCCCGATTTGAAAATAAAATTCAATGGTTAAACTTTAAAGAATACAGCTTTATTAATCAATTATATAGTCACTTTTCTTTTCTACAATTAGAAAAGAATGGTGACTATACAGGGTGTCTCAGCTGAAGGAGTCCACCTAAATATCTCCTTTATTTTCAATGGCACAAAAGATATTTATGGCATAATTTAAATGGCATTGAAGGAGGAATATCATAGAAGAACAATCGTTATCGTCATCGTTATTTTTTCATCGGGAAAACTAATTTATTTATTACATCTTATAGCGATTGAAAAAATACATTTGAATATGATTAACTCATTAGCAAGATGAAATAGAAAAACATAAGTTTTTCCGATAAAAAATAACAATGACCTTGAAAAAATTGAAAAATTGTTCTTCTATGATATTCCTCCTTCGATACCATTTAAATTATGCCATAAATATTTTGTTGTGCCATTAAAAATAAAGGAGATATTTAGAAGGCCTCCTTCAGCTGAGAGATGTATGTATAAATTCT
Organism: Lasioglossum pauxillum; assembly: GCA_933228785.1. Taxonomy (NCBI): domain Eukaryota; kingdom Metazoa; phylum Arthropoda; class Insecta; order Hymenoptera; family Halictidae; genus Lasioglossum; species Lasioglossum pauxillum. The sequence continues at coordinate 38,224,951 of OW121705.1, read as the reverse complement.
TCTTTTTACACTCCACCGTGCAGTTTGAGACATCTATGATAATTGGGCACGAATTTATGCAATCATCTGATCTGTTAATATTCTATAAGTCTTGTCTCTACTTTACGCTCGATTTATTCATTCACTTTATAAAAATAAAGTCACAATAAACTTCACAAAAAAAATTATCCAAGTCATTTGCGGGACAGAGAAGCTGTTAGAATAATTACGATTTTCATTGGCAGAAGCAATATACAATTTATGGCTACAGTTCTTATATATTAGAATTGGTTTGCCGCAAGTCTAGCAGAAGCAACAAACGACACCATTAAGACGCCTCCACAGCAACATGAAAAATCGCAGGAGAGTCACATTATCAGCCTCCCTCCGCCATTTATTTTGTCAACGATGCTACCCTGCTAAGACCTTTCGCGAGACCCTTTTAGGAGGACATCGTAGCTGTTTAAAACTCGAAGCACGCTCCTTTGTCCCCGCGCCGTCCTTTCACCGAGAACGTTATCGTGAATCTTGCTTATCAGCGGGTGGGGAGCTAAATTATGACGACCGGCTGACGAATTGTTATCGCGAGTGCGGCGTTGTCTTCGCGAAATGCATCCGTCTTTCTCCCAGCCAATAAATCGCGCGTGTTAACCGTCCATTTACGCCGGCCGCGCTTATGCGGGCTGCGACAAGCTGCAACGGACTGCAGTCAGGCTGCAACCAGGCCTGCATCTTATCTTGGTAACCATTTCAGGACAAGAACTATTCCACGGATATTCTTCACCGGGAATCGCCTCTGAAATCCTGGCTACGGGGATTTGCTATATTTTATATCTAAATCCTGTTCGGAACGATCGCGATAGCTGCAGCCTTGTTGGTGTTGCTGTGAACTGGACCTAAAATGCTACAAATTTACTGGGAACGCGCGGGTACTATGCTGATCGCACTGCGGGGATTGTACCTTTGGGGATATCGGCGTCGATCGGTGGAACAATGCTGAAGAACGAGGGCCAGCTTGATATTTGCGGGATGATTACGGGCTTGATATTATTAGGTTGACTCGATGACAGTAATTTTGCAGCATCGCGATTTATTTCACAGAAGAAGCAGGGAGATTGTACAGGGTGAGTCCGAAGAAACAGAACACCTAAATATCTCCGTTCCTTTTCGTTGTACAAAAAAACTTCTTAGGACAAAGTTACGCTGTTTGAAGGGCCATATGTAACGGTGTAAGGGAACAAATTTTCGAGGTCATTCTTTTATGAGATTTCAAGGTCATCGATATTTTTTTTAATGGAATGATGTATTTTTTAATACATCAATCCATGCAACTGGACATTCGTTATAAGAAAGTACTAACCTATGCATGTCAAAAAGTTAGTAGTTCACGAGATATTTCAATTTAACTCTAAAACATCATTACTGTCGTACTAAGACGTTACACAAGTAAGTAAACGCTAACATCAATTTCAATTTCAATGTCAATTTTTCAATTTCAATATCAATCTTACTCTTCATTTTCAACTTCAATTTTTCAATTTCAACTTTAATTTCAACTCTTCCATTTCAACTTTAATTTCAACTTCGATTTCAACTCTTCCATCTCAACTTCAATTTCTACTCTTCCATTTCAATTTTTCAATTTCAATTCGTTAATTTCAACTCTTCAATTTCTACTCTTCCATTTCAATTTCAATTTTTCAATTTCAATTCTTTGATTTCAACTCTTCAATTTCAATTTCAACATAAAATTTTCCATTTCAACTTCAATTTCAATTCGTTGATTTCAACTCTTCAATTTCAATTTCAACATCAAATTTTCCATTTCAACTTCAATTTCAATATCAACTCTTCAACTTCAATTCTTCCATTACAACTTTAATTTCAACTTCAATTTCAACTCTCCCATCTTTATGCAAAATAAAATTTTTCTCGTTTGATCGTCAGAAATGGAAATCTAATAAAAATATATTCTTCATTTTAATCATTTTGCATTTTCGTCATATACAGGGTGACACATAACACTAAATATCTCCGTTACTTTTCGTTGTACAAAAAAACTTCTTAGGACAAAGTTACGCTGTTTGAAGGGCCACATGTAACGGTGTAAGGGAAAAAATTTTCGAGGTCATTCTTTTATGAGATTTCAAGGTCATCGATATTTTTTTAAATGGAATGATGTATTTTTTAATACATCAATCCATGCAACTGGACATTCGTTATAAGAAAGTACTAACCTATGTATGTCAAAAAGTTACTACTTCAGGAGATATTTCGATTTAAATAACTCTAAAACACCATTACTGTCTTACTAAGACGTTACACAAGTGAGTAAACGCTAACATCAATATCAACTCTTACTCTTCATTTTCAACTTCAATTTTTCAATTTCATTTCATTAATATCAACTTCAATTTTTCAATTTCATTTCATTAATATCAACTTCAATTTCCCGGACTTTCACGGACTTGCCCCGTAGACGGACTTACCCCACTCCACCTTAGGTGTAATTCGAAACAGTAAAAAGATTGAACGGGTTTAACAGTGTCGATACACTATTTTTAACACATAAAAAGTATTAATGGGGAAAATAAATTGTTACTTGGCTTCTATATATCGTAATTGATGTGTAAAAATTTTATTTTGCATAAAGATCTTTAGTCTATTTAATAATACACAGATTTAGTAGATCCCGTTCGAAATTTTCGATGATGAAGGAATTGAGACAGCTGTGATGTGACGTTGTGGGAAGATCGAAACCGTGCATTATGCAAACTAATTCATCGAATAGGTAAGCTCACTGAAATTAAACGATTTCACGATGAACCAAAAATAACCGAGACTAAGATCCATCTCAGATTTCGCAATCATGATCCTGTTGGAAACGCAGGAGACACGAGTTCAGACTTACTCTGCGCAAACTATCGATTCGAATCGAGGTTTCCCGTAGAATCTCTGGTAACAGAGCCGTCGATTAATTCGACGCTGGACCAACAAAGCCGAAGGAGATGCACGAGGAGAAGGTGTGTCTCAAGGCGAGGTACGGGTTAGGTGTCGTAAGTAGCAAAGTTTGGTGTCCCGTAGGATCGCAGGTGTCATTGATGCGCGAGAAATTTCCTCGCGTTTCCTACGCTGTCACTTATCGAACGTGTAAACTAGCTGCCAACCGTGTTTCCACGCGGGGACATCGAAATAACGGATTTCACGATTTCCCGTGGGTCGTCTGGCTGTGATATCTCTTTCTCTTTCTCTTACTCTCTCCCTCTCCGTCTCTCTTTCGGAAAGCAACCGATAAACTCGTTCCTCGCGGGACGACAAAGGAGGCGACATTAATTTTCTGATCGGAGATCAAAACGTCTATGGAAGACAGGAAATGATTGTGTAGATCAGCAGGTCAGATGCCCGGTTTTATATTTTTCATCTTAGAATTATTGAAATTAGAAAGTTGCTTACATGGATGATTGATTCGATGAACTTCTTTATCCAAGAAGAGTTGTGCAGAATTATAATTGAATTACTCCAGGAATTATAATTACGGGGTTATTGAATTACATTGTAATTCAGTCATATTGTAATTCACAATTCAGATCTTGGCTGCTCTTTACTTTACCGGAATAAAAATTTGTGCCTTTCTCCTACAAATTATGATATATTTGGTAGATTTATTAGGTAATCCAGTAGATTTGTACTCGGCGCGGACGCAGATCGAAGTTTCGAACCTCTAGGATCAATGGTTCAGGAGTTATACTTGCTTAAAGATTAGCAATCTGCAGTGTTTTTGACAGGTGAGGGCGCCGCCATATTGGTTTGTAGTGACGGTCGCACACCGCTTACTGAGTTGGTTAGGTTTAGGTCGAGGGGGGTGGGGCGACAATGTAAGCGCGGTCGTCACTACAAACCAATATGGCGGCTCCCTTGCCTGTCAAAAATGCTCAACTTTAAACGATCATAGTTCCTCAACTATTGATCCTAGAGGATCGAAACTTCGACCTGCATCCGCGACGGATGACACACCAAATAATACATCATAATTCGTAGGAGAAAGATACTAATTTTGAGTCCGGTAAAGTCAAGTTTACCCCAGATCTTCATTCAATTAAATTTCAATGTAATTCGTAATTGCAATTGGAGTACAATTATAAAATACTTTGTAATTAAATTAGAATGTAATTCGTAATTGCACTTAAAGTACCATTATATAATACTTTGTAATTAAATTACAATGGTAATTCGTAATTGGAATTGGAGTAAATTATAAAACAGCGTTACGTATTATGAAGGAGGACGAGGAATAGAAACTACGCCGCATAGACAGCAAACAAGTATATGAAAGAAAAGCGTAAAAATATATCGCACTTCTTCAAAGTTCTGGGCTATAATTTGAAGAGCTGTATTTTAATTACATTGTATTTTAACCCTCATCCGTCCCTCGTGTCAATTTGACACAGTTTTTCTGAAATAAGTTACACTGATCTGTTATTTGTAGGTAAATTTGTCTGAAACTTGGTGACTTTTATCTTTTTAATGCGAAGTATATAACTGCAGAAACCTAAGATTTAAATGTTAACTCATCGGTTTCAATGAAAAAAAACTCGAAAAGTAACTGCCTGATTTGTTATTTTATCGATTTTTTTATCACTGTGTCAATTTGACACCGAGGGACAGATTCAGTTCGTGAAATGAGGGACGGATGAGGGTTAATTACATATTTGATTAACATACTTAGTGATTGAATTAATTGAAAGGTTTAAATTATGTAATTCAGTTACGACGTAGTTGATATAATTGAACTACAATGTAATTCAATTGTGTAATTGAATTACAATGTAATTGAATTACCACAACTCTGTATCTAAGCACCTATTGTAATAAAAATTGCACAAAATCCAAATAAATAGAGGCTTGTCATTTTTGTAAGGTAGAACATTTTAATCGCTTGTAGTACTGGATAAGTTTAATGTTAAGGACTCTTCATATTAGCCAGCCAGACGTCTGGCGCAACACGCTCGAGCTAGATAGACCGACAGTCTCGAAAAGGAATATTGAAAAATTGAAGAGATTTGGAAAATACTGGATACAAAATCAGGGTAGAAGGTTCTGTCCGATGGCTTGTTCCGGCGAATATAAAGAGACTCTTAGACTCAAGATTAAAAGTACAAAAATTAATTCGTTAACCTCTTGCGCCAGGAGATATTCTATTCGGTATTAATAAACGGCTCGCATAAATCGATAGATCGACTCCACGCCTGTTATCCTGAAACAGGAGACCGCAGAAATCGTGTTTCTTCAGCGGAGCGCCGTTTGACAGACGCCGTTTCAGATTTCGCGGGACTTCGCTACGCGCTTCGTTGGAAACGCGCGACGATCCGCGATAAAGTTGCAACGAAAGGATTTATGGACCGCGCGTATCTGGAACGCGAATGCGCGACCATTCTACGGCGACGTTCGAGTTGAAAGGCTCCGAGAGGTGATAGCCCGGATAAACACAGTTCTCAATTTATTAGGACACTTTAAATCAACGTACGACTTCACATTAAATCAATGAGTTCGAAAATGGAAACCTAGTTACTCTGCACTTTATTATTTCCATGCATGGTTCTACAGATCAGGGGAATTCACTCGAATATTGTGGTGAAAAGTTACCCTCTCTCAGTAGCGGATTAGTCACGTGACATTGTGACACATACACGGTAGAAACGAGACGCGTCACGTGACCCGGCGGTGGCGTGGGGGAATAGTGTCGTAGAAAGGGGATGCAGAGAGGGGAGACAAGTCTTAATCTGGCGACTTTCCCTCAGAGTAGGGCAATAATCAACTAATATTTAAAATATTAAAAAATTCATATAAATTAATTATATATAATATATAATTATATAATAAATAAATATAAGTATACATAATTACATGTAATAATAATAATATATAAATGTATTTTTGATGTTAGTCATAGCAAAATAGTCATTAGTCAAAATTTTTTGATTAGTTAGTGATAACTAATTAATAATATTAACGTATGTCAAATTGTTAATCGCACAATAGTGACTGATGACTAAAGATTGATGACTGATCATCAACTACTAATTCACTAATAAGCAATAGCTAGCGATCACTTACTTATCACTAACTAATCGAAAAGTTTTGACTAATGACTATTTTGCTATGACTAACATTCAATAAGACTATTAGTAATTTTTAAATATTAGTTGATTATTGTCGTACTCTGCTTTCCCTAGACTGTGGACGTTTGTGCGAAATAAAAGATGTTTGCATTGATTGCAAGACACAGGAACTAAATAGAATATTTTTTCTTCGTTTAATTGTCGTATTAAGCTGAACTAGTACAGCGATGTCCTTAAATCTTCCCAGTACGTCCACTGCTTTAAATTGGTCGTATCCATTGTTGTCACAAATGCATGATCTACTGATGACTAGACTGCGTGTCTTTGTGCAGAATAAAAGATGTTGCGTTGATTGCAAGACACAGGAGCTCTAAATAGAATTTTTTATCTTCTTTTAATTGTCGTATTAAGCTGAACCAGTACAGCGATGTCCTTAAATCTTCCCAGTACGTCCACTGCTTTAAATTGGTCGTATCCATTTTTGTCACAAATGCATGATCTATTGATGACTACACTGCTGATCTTTGTGCAAAATAAAAGATGCTGCATTGATTGCAAGACACAGGAGCTGAATAAAATTTCTTTTCTTCTTTTAATTGTCGTATTAAACTGAATCCGTACACTGATGTCCTTAAATCTTTTCAACACGTCCGCTGCTTTAAATTCTACATGCCCATTTTTGTCATAAATGCATAAAATCCGCGGTCTAGTGATCGCGATTAAGAAGCTGTGCACGTAAGGCAGTGTAGGCACGAAAGAGTGAACAGTCGAGGATGTGGAAGGTTAGTTCCACATTCGGAATCCAGTTTCGTCGAATCGAGTGAGCGGAGGACACTAACAATAAGGAGTAAGGCGTCTGCGAGATATTTCTGCCGATAAAGGCAGGATATCCTGTTCAAAAATAGAAGGGCCCGGCGCTACGGGATGGCTTGTGTGACACAGACGCAGAAAGTAGAAGCCACAAAGCCGATATCGTGGGATTCGTGGGTGAGGGCCCACACACAAACACACACACACACAAACGCGGTATCTCTCGAAAAGGATCACGCTCCTGCCAAGACTCGTTCGCGTGGGTTTTATTCGTTATTGCCGATCGAGCGAGTCCTGCCCACGCACTAGAGACCCGTCTTCCTCTTCTTCTTCCTCCTTCTCTTTCATTTTCATCTTCGTCTTCGTCCTGTCTGCCCCCGCAGGTGCGAATCGCTCCTCCAATCGTCATATTCGCGCAATCAGTTGTGTTCTCTCGCCCGAATCTTAAATCGATCGAAGCAGATCGAGGTTCCAGGCAACAATATAAACTGGAGTATTAAAATATTTCGATTCGGTTTTGAAATTGAAAGAAATTGGTGGACATGGTTTCCTATTGTTGCTAATATTTTTGTTATTAGCTATTTTGATACTTGAAGAGTACTCTTCCTCCAAAATGTTATTGCAACAATATTTTATTATGAATTATTACTTCCTATTGTTGCTAATATTTTTGTTATTAGCTATTTTGATACTTGAAGAATACTCTTCCTCCAAAATGTTATTGCAACGATATTTTATTATGAATTATTACTTCAAATATTATATTTCTCAGTGTTGCCACCAACTGATCCGTTAATAAAAAATACCAATCGATTCGTTGAAGCTTCTCCCACAAAATGAGCGTTTTAAAAATCTCATCGGATTTCAGGTACGTATAAAGAAAATCAAATTTGCCATAAATGCACGCGAGGGGCTGCGAAAGTGTATTACTTCAAATATTATATTTCCAGTGTTCCCACCAACTGATCCGTTAATAAAAAATACCAATCGATTCGTTGAAGCTTCTCCCATAAAATGAACGTTTTAAAAATCTCATCAGATTTCGGGTACGTATAAAAAAAAATCAAATTTGCCGTAACTGCACGCGAGGGGCTGCGAAAGTGTATTACTTCAAATATTATATTTCCAGTGTTCCCACCAACTAATCCGTTAATAAAAAATACCAATCGATTCGTTGAAGCTTCTCCCACAAAATGAGCGTTTTAAAAATCTCATCGGATTTCAGGTACGTATAAAGAAAATCAAATTTGCCATAAATGCACGCGAGGGGTTGCGAAAGTGTATTACTTCAAATATTATATTTCCAGTGTTCCCACCAACTGATCCGTTAATAAAAAATACCAATCGATTCGTTGAAGCTTCTCCCATAAAATGAGCGTTTTAAAAATCCCATCCGATTTCAGGTACGTATAAAGAAAATCAAATTTGCCATAAATGCACGCGAGGGGTTGCGAAAGTGTATTACTTCAAATATTATATTTCCAGTGTTCCCACCAACTGATCCGTTAATAAAAAATACCAATCGATTCGTTGAAGCTTCTCCCATAAAATGAGCGTTTTAAAAATCCCATCCGATTTCAGGTACGTATAAAAAAAATCAAATTTGCCGTAACTGCACGCGAGGGGCTGCGAAAGTGTACGAAAATGTTGTACAAGCGTTGCAAATCTTTCGCCGGTGAGATGAAGTTTGAAATTAATATTAGGTGTGTTCTGGGACGAAGCAGAGCTCTCCGCAAGTCAAATAATCTCCCCCTTAACGACTCTGGAATAATAGGACAGGGAAGACGACGACTACTACCCGCGTTATCGGGATATAACCAAATATTCGCACGCGTTATGAGCAAATACGCGGTGCTAACATTTGCCCGAATACTCGCACAATCCCTAGTTAACGTTTACCCACCTCCTTGGATACAGAATCGAGATTCCGTCGACGCGGAACCGGCCTTATTTGAATATCACTCTATTTCGGGTCTTTAAACATTGTTCTTCCCCCGGCGGCCCGACCGCGCGCAATTCTCTGCATATTCATGCCGATTTAATGGAAATTAACACTACCGGCAATTGAAATTTTAAAACGAACTTCGGAATCCCTCGTTGGACACAATTCCGTGTTTTGTTTCATTTTCATTAGCCCAACAATGCAATGTTTCGTTCGATTTCAATCATTTTTTCATTTCCAGCGGTTTTATCAATTTGGAGCTGGTCAAAGATATGAGAAAAATATTTTTTCTCCGAGTACCTGAACTCGCTTCATCTGCTTGACGCTCATTTTGTAGAGGACGCTTCAAAGAATCGCTAGATATTTCTTCAAATCCCTCCCCCATACACAAAATGTAAATGAGGAGTAAATTGTTATGTAATTTATATAGTTAGAAGATTTCCTGAATTGCATAAATGGTGTTTTTCAAGTTTTGCAATGAAATATAAAATAAATTGAATATTGTTTTTTCAATTTGAAGCATTTTAAATTGTATTGAATGGACTTGTGCTGTTTCAAACTTTATGACAAATCTAGTTGTTAATTTCAAAAGTGGCTTAAGTCCATTCTTGGTAAGAAGACACACATTATTCACTTCATAATTGCAATTATTTTAATAGGAATTGTAAATTTAACTCACTTAGATACACTTAAGGAGCGTGATACATTGGTATCCTATAAATATAATTTCAATTTAATAAATAAATAAATAAATAAAAATAAACGGCTCATTTATATTCAGCCATTTCGTCTTAAAACATTCTTAGAGATTCCGCTATTGTTTGGATGCAAAATTGGAAAGATCTGGAAGTGAATATCTATTTCTCCGACATTCTTGGGACATCCTGTACACTTCCACTCAAGAAGCGGTAATCCAAAGGGTCATTCCCGAACCGAACTTCCACAAATTCCTCGGAGGATCTTTGCGGTCACGGGTCTAGTAACTTGCTGCGGGGCCTAATTAGATTACAGAGTGGCCGGAAGTTAGTAGAACGCGGGCCGCCGTTGCTCCACGAAACAAATGAACCGTTGAAAATTTCAAAAGTGTCCCCGGAATCGCGAACTTTCAATTTTCGAAGTTCTCCAGCAGCAAGGTGGTCTCCACGTGCGAGAAGTTCGGCCAGGTTTCCGGGATTCGCGGGGACTGCGAACTTTCTAAGCCGATAGAAAATCTTAAGTCCATGAATTACACAGTTCCGCGGGGGCTTGTAACTTTTGCCAAGAGGGATCGAAGATTTCGGGATTCTGTTTGTTTCGGCCGCTCTGAGGGACTTCAAAAATCATTCGCGCACGGCCTAATACACCGACCGGAGAACAAACTTTCTCTGTAAGCCGGCCAAATGGAACCTTACTTTCTCCCCTCCACCGAACTGCAAAGTATCTGTCCGTGTAACGAGCTTAATGCTTTGATCGATCCTCAGTTTGGAGTAACACTTGGCGGAACACTGTTTAGTGCTCGGTCACGCGTTTTCTTTTTATCAAAGTTGGTGAGTTCTGAGTAAATCACTTGTGGATGTTGATCGAAATGATCATTTGTTCTGTAACGTGTTACTATCGCAGCTATTATTAAGAATAATTGATATTTTATAATTGAATAAATGTGTTCGTACGTCCTTTAAAACAGAATAACTTTTTTATAATTGTACCAAACGACCTGATGTTTTGTAGGCAATTAGAGCATTGATTTACTAAACGATGTGCAAAAAAAATTGTCCAAAAATTATAATTTACACGGTTACATGCAAAAATAAAAACGGCATTTTTTAAAACTTTTTTATATGTTTTGTAGATCTATGTTAGTTATATACATACTGAAAATCTTGTTGATATGAAATCCTCTTGCTTCATTTCATTTGAAATAAAGTTATTATACCTTTCCGGCACTTCTTGATAACATTATTATAATCTTGGGGGACAAACAGTGAACTAATTTTCTTTAATGACATTTCTACGACGCTTTCTATGTCCTGACACTAAGAATTTATGGTCTATGATTTCCACATTATGTTCAACAGTTTGGACAATTTTTAGTCACGTTAAAGCTACTTTAATCTTTCTATTCTACCTTAACGTCAAACAACTGACAGATGGAATTGGGCCACTTTCAAAATAAAAATTTATATCATTCTATTAACCAGCTAATTTCCTTCCCACAAAATCATTGTGATTGTAAATATATTAGTTACAATTTGCTTCAGAATGAAAAGATAACGTAGAAATGTAAATATTAAAATTGCTAGCTTGATTTTTCTCGAAAATGGACTTAGGCCACTTTCAAAATAAAAATTTTGTATCATTCTATTAACCAGCTAATTGCCTTTCCACAAAATCTTTGTGATTGTAAATATATTAGTTACAATTTGCTTCAGAATGAAAAGATAACGTAGAAATGTCAATATTAAAATTGCTAGTTTGATTTTTCTCGAAAATGGACTTAGGCCACTTTCAAAATAAAAATTTGTATCATTCTATTAACCAGCTAGTTTCCTTTCCACAAAATCTTTGTGACTGTAAATATATTAGTTACAATTTGCTTCAGAATGAAAAGATAACGTAGAAATGTAAATATTAAAATTAGGCCACTTTCAAAATAAAAATTTGTATCATTCTATTAACCAGCTAATTTCCATTCCACAAAATCTTTGTGATTTTAAATATATTAGCTACAATTTTCTTCAGAATGAAAAGATAACGTAGAAATGTAAATATTAAAATTGCTAGCTTGATTTTTCTCGAAAATGGACTTAGGCCACTTTCAAAATAAAAATTTGTATCATTCTATTAACCAGGTAATTTCCTCTCCACAAAATCTTTGTGATTGTAAATATATTAGTTACAATTTGCTTCAGAATGAAAAGATAACGTAGAAATGTAAATATTAAAATTAGGCCACTTTCAAAATAAAAATTTGTATTATTCTATTAACCAGCTAATTTCCATTCCACAAAATCTTTGTGATTTTAAATATATTAGCTACAATTTTCTTCAGAATGAAAAGATAACGTAGAAATGTAAATATTAAAATTGCTAGCTTGATTTTCCTCGAAAATGGACATAGGCCACTTTCAAAATAAAAATTTATATCATTCTATTAACCAGCTAATTTCCTCTCCACGAAATCTTTGTGATTGTAAATATATTAGTTACAATTTGCTTCAGAATGAAAAGATAACGTAGAAATCTAAATATTAAATTTAGGCCACTTTCAAAATAAAAATTTGTATCATTCTATTAACCAGCTAATTTCCTTTCCACAAAATCTTTGTGATTGTAAATATATTAGTTACAATTTGCTTCAGAATGAAAAGATAACGTAGAAATGTAAATATTAAAATTGCTAGCTTGATTTTTCTCGAAAATGGGCTTAGGCCACTTTCAAAATAAAAATTTGTATTATTCTATTAACCAGGTAATTTCCTCTCCACAAAATCTTTATGATTGTAAATATATTAGTCACAATTTGCTTCAGAATGAAAAGATAACGTAGAAATCTAAATATTAAATTTAGGCCACTTTCAAAATAAAAATTTGTATCATTCTATTAACCAGCTAATTTCCATTCCACAAAATCTTTGTGATTGTAAATATATTAGCTACAATTTTCTTCAGAATGAAAAGATAACGTAGAAATGTAAATATTAAAATTAGGCCACTTTCAAAATAAAAATTTGTATTATTCTATTAACCAGCTAATTTCCATTCCACAAAATCTTTGTGATTTTAAATATATTAGCTACAATTTTCTTCAGAATGAAAAGATAACGTAGAAATGTAAATATTAAAATTGCTAGCTTGATTTTCCTCGAAAATGGACATAGGCCACTTTCAAAATAAAAATTTATATCATTCTATTAACCAGCTAATTTCCTCTCCACGAAATCTTTGTGATTGTAAATATATTAGTTACAATTTGCTTCAGAATGAAAAGATAACGTAGAAATCTAAATATTAAATTTAGGCCACTTTCAAAATAAAAATTTGTATCATTCTATTAACCAGCTAATTTCCTTCCCACAAAATCATTGTGATTGTAAATATATTAGTTACAATTTGCTTCAGAATGAAAAGATAACGTAGAAATGTAAATATTAAAATTGCTAGCTTGATTTTTCTCGAAAATGGACATAGGCCACTTTCACAATAAAAATTTGCATCATTCTATTAACCAGCTAATTTCCTTCCCACAAAATCATTGTGATTGTAAATATATTAGTTACAATTTGCTTCAGAATGAAAAGATAACGTAGAAATGTAAATATTAAAATTGCTAGCTTGATTTTTCTCGAAAATAGACTTAGGCCACTTTCAAAATAAACGGCTCAAATGTGAAATCAGTCTTTCAGGATCATTTTATAATATGTTGACAAATGCTGAACTATGGTAGCCTCATCGAGTATCCTTGACTATATCGAAAGCGTTCAAACTGTTGATCCATGTACAGACAACGCTCCAGTCGTGGTAGCACACATCCAGCAGAAATCCGTGGTCTAATTCGCATTCCACCGTTTCCTTTCGCCCTCGATATTAATAGACTTCCGGTAGGGGCGAAGCGTCAAAACGCGGCAAAAAATGGCGGGCTGGAGTAAGTTTCGCTGGAAGTTAATGCGTCCGAGTCCGGGAAGCGTAACGAATCGGGGAATTGGCGAATCGTACGCAACGTTTGGTGCGGTGTGCGTTACGCAACGATCCTCGAATGACTCGGGATCAAGAATGGGAGAAGCCCGAACGAACGAGGCTGTTCGGTCCGGCGCGGTGTTGAATGAAAATAAAGATAACGCTTCGTCATCGAGAGTGCCTACGCGAATCGACTACGACTACGACGACGGTTGCGACTACGGTCACGAGGACTGGGCGATTATACAGAGAGTCGCAGAGAATACACGCAGAGAGAAGCGGTGTTCGGTGTGTGACAGTGTGACGGCAGTCGCGTTTCAGCGTTTTCGGATTTGCACGGGGCCGCCCACGCGCCTCGAGCCTTTTATTTCCTGCCGCTTTCCATCGCATCGGAACGGTACGGAGCTGAGTGGAGCTGAGAGGAGTCGAGACGAGAAGAGTGGAGCGAACCTGGTGCGAGAAGGAGAGACAAAAAGCGAGCGTGTACCGTCTATTGACGGCGCTGCCCACGCGCTCGCCCGCGCGCCTGCATTCATCGAACATCAACCGAGCACCGGCACAGGTGCGCGTCTCTCCTGGTCCCTGTTTGTTACGGGACAACTTCCCGTTCTGGCTCCCAGCTCTCGCCTCTCAGCTCCTGGCCTTCCAACTCCGAAGCCACCACAACTTTTCTCCTTCCCGAAATATTTAGGTCCCCCATTTTTCGTAACAGCATCCCGGGAACCACCTGGGATGATGTGATGATGCTTGCCAAAAATTTAAACGACCGTTCAGTTCGATCATCAGCCGCAGCTACTGATGTAGTGGGTAACAATTAAATGTTACGATTTCGTAGTAATAATATCCTGAATTTATTTTTTCAAGTTGCATTGATTTTACAAAATTCAAGAAGGTTGCATAAGAATTCATATTTTTTGGATCACGTTAACAAGCCTTCTGGTTGGTCGATCATATCTTTGGTAAAAATCATTACTTTTGCAAATAAAAAATCACGTTATATTCTTCAAAGATTGATAAATACGCCCATAAAGTTTCAAACTGATATGGCAATTAGTATTGTTTGAAAAATTTTGCGAGGATGTAAAGTTTTTAATCACATTGGAAGGACTCCTCATAATAGCACAAGCCTTCTAGTTGGTCGATCATAACTTTGGAAAAAATCATTATTTTCGCATACAAAAAGTCACGTTATATTCTTCAAAGATTGACAAATACATCCAGAAAGTTTCAAACTGATATGTCCATTAGTATTGTTTGAAAAATTCCTGACAATTCAAAATTTTTAATCACATTAGAAGAACTCCTTATAATAGCACTTAACGTCCGATTGATCGACCATAACTTTGGTAAAAATCATTATTTTCGCATACAAAAAATCATGTTATATTCTTCAAAGGTTGATAAATATGCCCATAAAGTTTCAAATCGATACGTCCATTAGTATTGCTTGAAAAAATTCGTGACGATGCAAAATTTTTAATCACAGAAGGATTCCTTATAATTGCACAAGACTTCCGATTGATCGAGTATAACTTTGGTAAAAATCATTATTTTCACATACAAAAGATCACATTATATTCTTCACAGAGTAACAAATACATCCAGAAAGTTTCAAACTGATATGTTTATTAGTATTGTTTGAAAAAATTTGCGAGAATGTAAAATTTTTAATCACATTAGGACTCCTTTACAATAACACATGCCTTCTGGTTGGTCGATCATATCTTTGGTAAAAATCATTACTTTTGCAAATAAAAAATCACGTTATATTCAACGAAGATCGATAAATACACCCATAAAGTTGCAAATCGAGACGTCCATTAGTATTGTTTGAAAAAATTCGTGACGATGCAAAATTTTTAATCACAGAAGGATTGCTTATAATTGCACAAGACTTCCGATTGATCGATCATAACTTTGTTAAAAATCATTATTTTTGCATAAAAAAAATCACGTTATATTCTTCAAAGATTGATAAATACGCCCATAAAGTTTCAAATCGATACGTCCATTAGTATTGTTTGAAAAAATTCGTGACGATGCAAAATTTTTAATCACATTAGGACTCCTTATAATAACACAAGCCTTCTTTTGGTTGGTCGGTCATACCTTTCGTAAAAATCATTATTCCCGCATATAAAAAATCGCGTCATATTCATCAAAGATTGATAAATACGCCCATAAAGTTTCAAATCGATACGTCCATTAGTATTGTTTGAAAAAATTCGTGACGATGCAAAATTTTTAATCACATTAAAAGGACTCCCCATAATAGCACAAGCCTTCTAGTTGGTCGATCATAACTTTGGAAAAAATCATTATTTTCGCATACAAAAAGTCACGTTATATTTTTCAAAGATTGACAAATACATCCAGAAAGTTTCAAACTGGTGTGTCCATTAGTATCGTTTGAAAAAATTCTTGAGGATGCAAAATTTTTAATCACATTAGGACTCCTTATAATAGCACAAGACTTCCGATTGGTCGACCATAACTTTGGTAAAAATCATTATTTTCGCATAGAAAAAATCACGTTATATTCTTCAAACATTGGCAAATACATCCAGAAAGCTTCAAACTGATGTGTCCATTAGTATCGTTTGAAAAAATTCGTGACGATGCAAAATTTTTAATCACATTAGAAGGACTTCTTATAATAGCACAAACTTTCCGATTGATCGACAATAACATTATTAAAAGTCATTATTTTCGCATACAAAAGATCACGTTACATTCTTCAAAGAGTGACAAATACATCCAGAAAGTTTCAAATCGATACGTCCATTGATCGCCGTGAAAAAAATTCTCAAGCAACAGGTTCGAAACTGAGAATAGCCTGAAGAAATTGAATTCAGGGTCTATCAACAATAAATCATTGTACGCGATACAGCGAATGGTGATCTTTTCATTGGTTTCGAAGTGTTTTCATTTGACTAGCACCGTCAAGAGGGAAAGTCAAGAGAGAAATTGGTCGTAGTCGTGCACGCACGTCTCCGTTCTCAGAGAGTTATTCAGCGAACGAAGGAGCGATTTTTCAACGGGTTCGAACCATGAATGGGCGGTCGGCGTAACAGACGAGCCTCTTTTTTTCTCTTTGGTTTTGTGGACGCTTGGCGCCATCCCAGGGCCGCCTCGGCTCTCGATTCTCGATTCTCGGCCCTCGACTCGTCGGTTTTTCTCCTCGAACAAAAAGCCGAAAGACGTTCGAAACGGGATTCGACTTCGCGCGAACGAATCGCACAGTCTCTCTCTCTCTCTCTCTTCTCTCTTTCCATCCTCGCTGTATCGATCTACACCTCGATTCCCAGGAAACGGCCCAAGATCGTATCCTCGATAACGACCAGCTACATTCTTTCGCCTTGAATCGAAGCAAAAAACGTTTCTTTCTTGCGTTGTTTAACGAGACATCGATAAAGGTGTTCGATACAGCTCTCCGTGACTCTTCGAGAACTTCGTTGGCCAATAATTGAGGAGATCCGAGGATCGAGGGCGTTTCTCGAGATATCACCTCTCGTTTTATTATCCCGAGTTTGTGATCTGCGAATCTCAGCACACTATTTTATCGAAATTATTTACGTTATTCTGTGATAATTTAGTTCGGTACAATTTTACGATCTTTCAGATTTCATAAAACGATACTAGCGGATGTATCGGTTTCACACTTTGTGGGTGGATTTGTCAAGCTTCAGAGAAGATAGCATCCTTTTTTACATGGATAAATAATAGCCTCATTCAGAGTTATAGCAAATCAAGGAAGAAACTTGTATAGTCTTTGAGATTTTCTCAATTTTACAATCAAAGAGGAATGTGATATTTGTGAATTTTTTCCAAAATTACTAATAGACATATTAGTTTGAAACTTTATGGATATCTGTAAATCTTTGAACAGTGGCTTTTACTTGCAAAAGTAATGATCACTTTCAAAGTTATAATATGTGCTTAATCGTTCTTTTTCGTGTTCTTGTTCTCTACATTAAAGATTTCTTTTGATGAAAGTGCCCTAAATGTTAGAATTTGGTTTGGTCTGCGCGATGTGGTTTCCCAGCGGCAGTATTTTCTTTCACAGAGGATCGGTGGCAGCATTCAATCGCGTCTAAATTCCTGACAATGAACGAATAACTTTAGTGCCTAAAATTATCCAGGTCGGATCGGTCTAAACTCGAGCCTAACTTCCAACTCGGAGGTTCAGGCTTTCGACGCTGGCTCAGGGCTCGTGTTGCCTGCGTTAAATTTCAAATTGGGGGGAAGCAGAACCGGGACGAGCCGGGACCAGCCGGGACGAGGTGTAAACCCTACTAATACCTCGTCATTACGATACTCTCGGCGAGTTAATAACTTCGCGGTGAGGCGATGCGACGGACGGTGCTAGCTGGCCCGAGCAGACGGGTTACACGTGTTACACCAACTCGCTACTTTGATGGCTACGATGAATCAACGTCCCCCAAACTTTTACCACCACGGAACAAATCCTGAAATGTCCACGGAGCTTCAAATTAGTCCGGCTATTACTCTCGTCTAAAAGCGAAAATCGCATCAAACTTCTGAATAAGCTGTCGCAAAGGTTTCATCTGACTTTTTATAGTTTTGGTGAAAGTCATTATTTCCGCATAGAAAAAATCGTGTTGGCTCCGTCTAAGATTGACAAATACACCTGTAAAGTTTGAAATCGATCTGTCTATTAGATCCGCGCAAAAAAATTCGCAAATATTGCAACATTTTAAGCGAATTATATGCGAAAACCTTGATCATAACTTTGATCGAAATCACTATTTTCGAATTTAAAAAAATCAGGTTGTATTCTCAAGTAATGGACTAATCCAACCACCAAGTTTCAAATCGCCACGTCCCGAACTTCCCCTTGAAAAAATTCGCGAATATTGCAACATTTTTCAATTTTAAAAGTAGAAGGTACTACATCAATAAGCGAAACCCTTGATCATAACTTTGGTCTCAATGATCATTTTCGTATTTAAAAAATCGTGTTGTATGCTCAAGTAATGGACAAATCCACCCACCAAGATTCAAATTGCCACGTCCCTAACTTCCCCTTGAAAAAATTCGCGAATATTGCCACTTTCTTCAATTTTAAAAGTAGAAGGTACTTTCATAAGCGAAACTCGTGATCATAACTTCTGCCGAAATGATTATTTGCGTCTTTAAAAAATCGCGTTATATGCTGAAGTAATGGACAAATCCAACCACCAAGTTTCAAATCGCCACGTCCCTAACTTCCCCTTGAAAAAAATCGCGAATATTGCAACATTTTTCAATTTTAAAAGTAGAAGGTACTTCAATAAGTGAAACCCGTGATCATAACTTCTGCCGAAATGATTATTTGTGTCTTTAAAAAATCGCGTTATATGCTGAAGTAATGGACAAATCCAACCACCAAGTTTCAAATCGCCACGTCCCTAACTTCCCCTTGAAAAAAATCGCGAATATTGCAACATTTCTCAATTTTAAAAGTAGAAGGTACTACATCAATAAGTGAAACCCTTGATGATAACTTTGGTCTCAATGATCATTTTCGTATTTAAAAAATCGTGTTGTATGCTCAAGTAATGGACAAATCCACCCACCAAGATTCAAATCGCCACGTCCCGAACTTTCGCTTAAAAAAATTCGCGAATATTGCCACTTTCTTCAATTTTAAAAGTAGGAGGTACTTTCATAAGCGAAACTCGTGATCATAACTTCTGCCGAAATGATTATTTGCGTCTTTAAAAAATCGCGTTATATGCTGAAGTAATGGACAAATCCAACCACCAAGTTTCAAATCGCCACGTCCCTAACTTCCCCTTGAAAAAAATCGCGAATATTGCAACATTTTTCAATTTAAAAAGTAGAAGGTACTTCAATAAGTGAAACCCGTGATCATAACTTCTGCCGAAATGATTATTTGTGTCTTTAAAAAATCGCGTTATATGCTGAAGTAATGGACAAATCCAACCACCAAGTTTCAAATCGCCACGTCCCTAACTTCCCCTTGAAAAAAATCGCGAATATTGCAACATTTCTCAATTTTAAAAGTAGAAGGTACTACATCAATAAGTGAAACCCTTGATGATAACTTTGGTCTCAATGATCATTTTCGTATTTAAAAAATCGTGTTGTATGCTCAAGTAATGGACAAATCCACCCACCAAGATTCAAATCGCCACGTCCCGAACTTTCGCTTAAAAAAATTCGCGAATATTGCCACTTTCTTCAATTTTAAAAGTAGAAGGTACTTTCATAAGCGAAACTCGTGATCATAACTTCTGCCGAAATGATTATTTGCGTCTTTAAAAAATCGCGTTATATGCTGAAGTAATGGACAAATCCAACCACCAAGTTTCAAATCGCCACGTCCCTAACTTCCCCTTGAAAAAAATCGCGAATATTGCAACATTTTTCAATTTAAAAAGTAGAAGGTACTTCAATAAGTGAAACCCGTGATCATAACTTCTGCCGAAATGATTATTTGTGTCTTTAAAAAATCGCGTTATATGCTGAAGTAATGGACAAATCCAACCACCAAGTTTCAAATCGCCACGTCCCTAACTTCCCCTTGAAAAAAATCGCGAATATTGCAACATTTCTCAATTTTAAAAGTAGAAGGTACTACATCAATAAGTGAAACCCTTGATGATAACTTTGGTCTCAATGATCATTTTCGTATTTAAAAAATCGTGTTGTATGCTCAAGTAATGGACAAATCCACCCACCAAGATTCAAATCGCCACGTCCCGAACTTTCGCTTAAAAAAATTCGCGAATATTGCCACTTTCTTCAATTTTAAAAGTAGAAGGTACTTTCATAAGCGAAACTCGTGATCATAACTTCTGCCGAAATGATTATTTGCGTCTTTAAAAAATCGCGTTATATGCTGAAGTAATGGACAAATCCAACCACCAAGTTTCAAATCGCCACGTCCCTAACTTTCGCTTAAAAAAATTCGCGAATATTGCCACTTTTTTCAATTTTAAAAGTAGAAGGTACTACATCAATAAGTGAAACCCTTGATGATAACTTTGGTCTCAATGATTATTTTCGTATTTAAAAAATCACGTTGTATTCTCAAAAAATTGACAACACCACCCACCAAGTTTCAAATTGCCACGTCCCTAACTTCCCCTTGAAAAAATTCGCGAATATTGCCACTTTTTTCAATTTTAAAAGTAGAAGGTACTTTCATAAGCGAAACTCGTGATCATAACTTCTGTCGAAATGATTATTTGCGTCTTTAAAAAATCGCGTTGTATGCTCAAGTAATGGACAAATCCAACCACCAAGTTTCAAATCGCCACGTCCCAAACTTCCGCTTGAAAAAATTCGCGAATATTGCAACATTTTTCAATTTTAAAAGTAGAAGGTACTTCAATAAGTGAAACCCGTGATCATAACTTCTGCCGAAATGATTATTTGTGTCTTTAAAAAATCGCGTTATATGCTGAAGTAATGGACAAATCCAACCACCAAGTTTCAAATCGCCACGTCCCTAACTTCCCCTTGAAAAAAATCGCGAATATTGCAACATTTTTCAATTTTAAAAGTAGAAGGTACTTCAATAAGTGAAACCCGTGATCATAACTTCTGCCGAGATGATTATTTGTGTCTTTAAAAAATCGCGTTATATGCTGAAGTAATGGACAAATCCAACCACCAAGTTTCAAATCGCCACGTCCCTAACTTTCGCTTAAAAAAATTCGCGAATATTGCCACTTTTTTCAATTTTAAAAGTAGAAGGTACTACATCAATGAGCGAAACCCTTGATGATAACTTTGGTCTCAATGATTATTTTCGTATTTAAAAAATCACGTTGTATTCTCAAAAAATTGACAACACCACCCACCAAGTTTCAAATTGCCACGTCCCTAACTTCCCCTTGAAAAAATTCGCGAATATTGCAACATTTTTCAATTTTAAAAGTAGAAGGTACT
The DNA here is from genome assembly GCA_933228785.1 of Lasioglossum pauxillum. NCBI lineage: Eukaryota > Metazoa > Arthropoda > Insecta > Hymenoptera > Halictidae > Lasioglossum > Lasioglossum pauxillum. The sequence continues at coordinate 38,203,525 of OW121705.1, read as the reverse complement.
ACATCAATGAGCGAAACCCTTGATGATAACTTTGGTCTCAATGATTATTTTCGTATTTAAAAAATCACGTTGTATTCTCAAAAAATTGACAACACCACCCACCAAGTGCCAAATCGCCGCGTCCCGAACTTTCCCTTGAAAAAATTCGCGAACATCGCCCAATTTTCCCACCGTCAGCAACGGCGGCCCACAAGTTCTGCTCCCCGAAGTAAGATTGCGAGGTGAAGTGTCGGGTGGCTAATTATGTGAAATAAAATTGAAGCCGACAGGGAAGGAGAGAGAGAGAAAGATGCACGCGGCTCTCGACACGCCGCGTAAACGCGTCTCCATCGCCGTCTATAATTTTCCTGCTCGATCATGGTAATTGCGGGCCGACGACAGGCTAATTTCGAAACGCGGCTCCGTTTCGCGCCGCTAATTCGACCCGACTGGCATTGTCTCCGCGCCCACAAAACGAATAAATATTTACGAGCCGGCTTGTTCGCTCGGTTCCGTGCCGGCGAGTTATCTACATTGAAAAGGCACCGTGGGGAGCTCTATTCTTCTTTCGGTAAGAATGCCGTCAGCTGACGCTGCAGTTCCAGTTTGCTCCGGGGTTCAGTTTGCTCCATGCTCTCTTAACACCGTTCGAATCCCATGGGCCCGTTCGAGAGCAAACCATAGCGGCCGCCGTGAATATATTTCATTCTTCCGAAAACTCTTCTCACAAATTTCTTTGGCGTATTTTATTCCTGCATTTTCCAAGGCACAATTTTATTGCAGTATTTCCTAAGGCTTTTTCACCATTTGAAACAATTTTTTAATAAATAATGCACCAAAGCTTTCCATTTTTTCCACAAAAGACAAGGCCATTATTTCTTCTTAAAAATACCCAAAAAATTTTAAATCGATGCGATATTCCGTTGGGCCTTAAAAAATTCTCGAACATCATGGAATTAGACAGACCCTGTTTAACTATGTACCACGTATGCTCTGCTTGATTAATGGTGGCTTGGTAAAAAACCATTATTTTCGCACGAAAAAAATTCGCACATACTCTTTAAAGATCGGTGAAGCTATCTACAAAATTTCAAATTGACACGTTCACCGGTTCCTTTTACAAAAATTCCTGAAAGTCGTACTACTCTTCAAACGTCACTGAACTACTCGAGGAAGATTGTACTAAGAGAATAAAACTGAAATCACAAATCATTAATGAACGAACTTTCGGGGTTCTAACCAAGTACAACTCGTCCGAGAATTCTCGAATTTCCCGACATTAACGACAGCAGAGACTGAATTCAAGACGAAGCCGACGGCGAAACAAATTCGAAACGAAATCACTGCGTCGAGGGACAACACAGCGCAGCTCGGCAAACTTCTCCGAAAACTTCGCCCGGAACTCCATCGTCGCTTTGTTCAAACTAATGCCGGAAAGTGCGTTCCGTTGGTCGAGCGTGTCTCGAGGGGAACGCGATTTTCCCTGGGGGATCCTAGTGGTCGGTATCTGTAAATTGTTCGATAAAGTGACGTCCGGCGTCAGCGTCGGCGTCGACGTCGTGTTGGGAATAGGTGAAAAATGACAAAAGCAAAAGGGAACAATTCGATCGGCTCCCCGTCGCGTCGCTTTCCATCTTTCTCTATCTATTTCCCGTTCGGGTAACTTTTGTCGACGACAGTTGTCGTTGACAGTGCACGAACCTGAAGTCTCATTCTCAAATGCACAAACGGTGTCAGCTTATCCAGCATCGCAATAAAATAAAGAAATACAGTTAATATTCATTTTGTTAGACATTCTTTTATGGATTCTTGCTCCTAAAGATCGTATAAATTTTTATAACAAACATAATTCAATTTAGTTCAATTGTCTATTTCTAACAATCCACTAGCATCAACATCAATCCTCATTCATCACACCTATCAACACCTAATAACATGTATCAACACATATCAACATGAATCAGTCTGTCAACTGCTATCAACATCTATCTATGTATACTTATCAACATACATCCACATCTATCAACATTTATCAACATACATCAACATCTATCAACATTTATCAACATACATCAACATCTATCAACATTTATCAACATACATCAACATCTATGAACAGCCATCAACATACATCAACATCTATGAACAGCCATCAACATACATCAACATCTATGAACAGCCATCAACATACATCAACATCTATGAACAGCCATCAATATACATCAACATCTATGAACAGCCATCAACATACATCAACATCTATGAACAGCCATCAACATTGTTGGACATTCTTTTAAGGATTCTTGCTCCTAAAGATCGTACAAATTTGTATAACAAACGTTGTTTAGTTCAATTGATTATTTCTAGCAATCCTTCAGCATCAACATCCATACTCATTCATCACATCTATCAACACCTATTAACATGTATCAACACATATCAACGTGAATCAGAATCAACGCCTATCTATGTATATTTATCAACATACATCCACATCTATTAACATTTATCAACATCTATCAACATTTATCAACATACATCAACATCTATCAACATCTATCAACATTTATCAACACACATCAACATCTATCAACATTTATCAACATCTATCAACATTTATCAACATCTATCAACATTTATCAACATACATCAACATCTATCAACATTTATCAACATACATCAACATCTATGAACAGCCATCAACATTGTTGAACATTCTTTTAAGGATTCTTGCTCCTAAAGATCGTACAAATTTGTATAGCAAACGTAGTTTAGTTCAATTGCTTATTTCTACCAATCCATCAGCATCAACATCCATACTCATTCATCACATCTATCAACACCTATTAACATGTATCAACACATATCAACATGAATCAGAATCAACATCTATCTATGCATATTTATCAACATACATCCACATCTATTAACATTTATCAACATACATCAACATCTATGAACAGCTATCAACATCTGTCAATATCCATAAAAATTGATTGATAGACATCAATCTCTCTCTCTCTCTGTCTCCTATTTATCAATTAAAAATCAATATCTAACGTTGCCCATCAGTATGTTCATCAGTGTCTCTATCAGCACCTATCAATTACCCATCAATATTTAACGTTGTCCATGAATATCTATCCGCTTTCTGGCAATAGTGGCTGGCGACACAAAAGTTGTCTGCGCGAATTGCAAAAAATTTTGCGAACATACATTCTGTTTTAAAATAATGTTAATTAAATCTTTTAAGCTTTCCAGAATATAAAATTTCACCTGGCCGTTTCCGTTATAAATGCATAATCGACAAGTATAATAATTCCGAAAGCACTCGATTAAAGAAGCAGAGAAACTGTGCAGGATACGTGACCACAAGAATCAAGTTGGCAATTAATTATTCGATGCAGCCTCTGTCACGGAAACGAACCGTCTCTCTATCGAACGAGCGGTTGGATCGGTGTAAATCTCGTCTAAAAATTGTGTCAATTGGCGTACCGCCAGCAGGCGTAAGGCATTCAGGCAGCAAGGCAGCGGGGCAGCTTCCAGCAGCGCGGATATTCCGATAAGATCAGCGGAATCCCTCGATGCTAGATAAGGCGCATCAAAACTGGCATTTACGCCGGTGGCCGGCCACCGCGGGATGACAATCAATTACACCGCAGAGCCGCCTCTCTTGGACATACAGGAAATATTTATCGACATAATTAAAAATCAACTGTTGGCTCGGTAACAACCGTTAAGGCGTCTCGATTACCATTTTATGACGATCGTGATCAGAAATCGTCCCCAGTACGATTCCCAACGTATTGTAGTCAGCCGGAATCGGGAGAAAGCTGGATAAAATTCGTATCTCTGCTAATTATACGTTATTAATTACTAGACTGCCGATTTTATGCATTTACGATAAAAATTAGTAGCTCACTTGTAAAATAGAGAAAACATTTAATGAATTTAAAAATTCTGTTGTATTACTTTCAACTAGATTTAATTATTTGCATAAAAATCCGTATTTTTGTCTTGCACAATCGAAACTTTGCTAATTCATTTAGGAAACAATTTTAAATATTATCAGCATAATCTACAAAGAAAATAGTTAACAAGGACACAAAAAATGATAGAAAGCATAAATTGATAGATCTTTATACAGGGTGTCTCAGCTGAAGAAGGCCACCTAAATATCTCCTTTATTTTTAATGGCACAAAAGATATTTATGGCATAATTTAAATGGTATCGAAGGAGGAATATCATAGAAGAACAATTTCTTTTGTACTGTTATTTTTTAATAGTTTTTTCAAGGTCATCGTTATTTTTTATCGGGAAAACATTTTTTTTATTCTATCTTGTTAATGACTTAAGCATATTCGAATGTATTTTTTCAGACACTATATGATGGAATAAAAAAAATAAGTTTTCTCGATAAAAAAATAACAGTGACCTTGAAAAAACTATAAAAAAATAACAGGACAAAAGAAATTGTTCTTCTATGATATTCCTCCTTCGATACCATTTAAATTATGCCATAAATATCTTCTGTGCCATTAAAAATAAAGGAGATATTTAGGTGGCCTCCTTCAGCTGAGACACCCTGTAGATATTTTCGTCGAATCTTTTAATTTATATTGTGACTCATTTAATCAATAGTTGCACGAACGTGTAACGTGAATTATTGAGTCAATAGCCGACTCGACATAATCAGAATTATAGAATTAATAATCGATTGCTTTACACGAATTATTAATTCAGCGATCTATTGGAAAAATAAATCGCTTCGCAAGTATAATCGGATTAAAACCCAAATGATTGAATGAGTAATTCCAGTATTTAACTGATTCGAGCAGAATGCTCTGCAATAAATATTACAGCGGGCAACGATACACGAGTAAGTCTCTGTCAATAAACGCGTTTCATCAAAAATCGGCGTATGTATTTTAAATCGCGTGACGTGAAATCCGACGATATACAAGATAATACAAGCTCCCGATATAATAAACGACGGAGCGGAATCCCCTGAATAATGTTGATGATGTTTTATCGTTATACAGATTTTATCGACGTGTTGACGTCGAGAGGTTTTCAAAACTGAAACTCACCTCTGACGTTCGCTCGATGGAGACGGGCTTCGGGGACGATGTTCACGACAACGATCAACGTTTGGAGCATCAGCGTGCAGAGCATGGTGGTGGCTAAACCGGAAGTGCACCTTGCAATATTATGTACGCGGCCAGCCAACAGGTCGACGAGAGTCCGCCCTTTTCTCCTGCAATAAACACAGAGGAACGTCGTTTCAGGTGATTTTCATCTTTTCACGATTTATCAGTCGACCTGCAATTTATTTTGCTAAATAATACTTTTTGGTCACCAGATCTATTGGATATTTTAGGGAACATTATATGTATTTATTGCATGCCGAATTCGAATTGTAAATGGTCAGAACGTTCGAATTTGTTTCATGAAATGTATTTTATTACGTGTATTTTCAGTAAATTTTCGTCCCAATGAAGTTCAAAATATATTAGCACGCTGCAGAAGCTTCGTCGAAATTTATTTTTGGATAAACATTCACTGGCAGCAATAATATAATATACTGTTATAAGCGGAAATAGAGGGATCAACATTTGTGCTTACGCATTAATTTATGATTTAATTGAAGCGCCCGCTCTCTTCGGATATTGTTTAAACGATCATAACGTTATTAAAAAATACACTGTTGTGTTTGGAAGAGTCCAAAGAATTATTCCACGTAAAAATCATTTTCGTCGTTTCACTGATTGAAGCAGGATAAAATTCTTCAACTGAAAAATCCAGCTGTGCTTCTTCAAGCTTAATCATCTACGAGGAAAAATTAATTTTAATCGACCAACCACTAGGTTGACCACCCTGTAGATGCGGATATTGTTTAACCGATAATGTTATTAAAAAATACACTGTTGTGTTCGGAAGAGTCCAAAGAATTATTCCACGTAAAAATCATTTTCGTCGTTTCACTGATTAAAGCAGGATAAAATTCTTCGACTGAAAAATCGAGCTGTGTTTCTTCAAGCATAATCATCTACGACGAAGAATTAATTTTAATCGGTCCACTAGGTTGACCACCCTGTAGATGCGGATATTGTTTAAACGATCATAACGTTATTAAAAAATACACTGTTGTGTTTGGAAGAGTCCAAGGAATTATTCCACGTAAAAATCATTTTCGTCGTTTCGCTGATTGAAGCAGGATAAAATTCTTCGACTGACAAATCGAACTGTGCTTCTTCAAGCTTAATCATCTACGAGGAAAAATTAATTTTAATCGATCCACTAGGTTGACCACCCTGTAGATGCGGATATTGTTTATACGATCATAACGTTATTAAAAAATACACTGTTGTGTTTGGAAGAGTCCAAAGAATTATTCCACGTAAAAATCATTTTCGTCGTTTCACTGATTGAAGCAGGATAAAATTCTTCGACTGAAAAATCCAGCTGTGCTTCTTCAAGCTTAATCATCTACGAGGAAAAATTAATTTTAATCGACCAACCACTAGGTTCACCACCCTGTAGATGCGGATATTGTTTAAACGATCATAACGTTATTAAAAAATACACTGTTGTGTTTGGAAGAGTCCAAAGAATTATTCCACGTAAAAATCATTTTCGTCGTTTCACTGATTGAAGCAGGATAAAATTCTTCAACTGAAAAATCCAGCTGTGCTTCTTCAAGCTTAATCATCTACGAGGAAAAATTAATTTTAATCGGTCCACTAGGTTGACCATCCTGTAGATGCGGATATTGTTTAAACGATCATGACGTTATTAAACAATACACTGTTGTGTTTGGGAGAGTCCAAAGAATTATTCCACGTAAAAATCATTTTCGTCGTTTCACTGACTGAAGCAGGATAAAATTCTTCGACTGAAAAATCGAGCTGTGCTTCTTCAAGCTTAATCATCTACGAGGAAAAATTAATTTTAATCGACCAACCTCTAGGTTGACCACCCTGTAGATGCGGATATTGTTTAAACGATTATGACGTTATTAAAAAATACACTGTTGTGTTTGGACGAGTCCAAAGAATTATTTCACGTAAAAATAATTTTCGTCGTTTCACTGATTGAAGCAGGACAAAATTCTTCGACTGACAAATCCAGCTGTGCTTCTTCAAGCTTAATCATCTACGAGGAAAAATTAATTTTAATCGACCAACCACTAGGTTGCCCACTCTGTAGATGCGGATATTGTTTATACAATCATAACGTTATTAAAAAATACACTGTTGCGTTTGGAAGAGTCCAAAGAATTATTCCACGTAAAAATCATTTTCGTCGTTTCACTGATTGAAGCAGGATAAAATTCTTCGACTGAAAAATCGAGCTGTGTTTCTTCAAGCATAATCATCTACGACGAAGAATTAATTTTAATCGGTCCACTAGGTTGACCACCCTGTAGATGCGGATATTGTGTAAGCGATCATGACGTTATTAAAAAATACACTGTTGTGTTTGGAAGAGTCCAAAGAATTATTCCACGTAAAAATCATTTTCGTCGTTTCGCTGATTGAAGCAGGATAAAATTCTTCGACTGACAAATCGAACTGTGCTTCTTCAAGCTTAATCATCTACGAGGAAAAATTAATTTTAATCGATCCACTAGGTTGACCACCCTGTAGATGCGGATATTGTTTATACGATCATAACGTTATTAAAAAATACACTGTTGTGTTTGGAAGAGTCCAAAGAATTATTCCACGTAAAAATCATTTTCGTCGTTTCACTGATTGAAGCAGGATAAAATTCTTCGACTGAAAAATCCAGCTGTGCTTCTTCAAGCTTAATCATCTACGAGGAAAAATTAATTTTAATCGACCAACCACTAGGTTCACCACCCTGTAGATGCGGATATTGTTTAAACGATCATAACGTTATTAAAAAATACACTGTTGTGTTTGGAAGAGTCCAAAGAATTATTCCACGTAAAAATCATTTTCGTCGTTTCACTGATTGAAGCAGGATAAAATTCTTCAACTGAAAAATCCAGCTGTGCTTCTTCAAGCTTAATCATCTACGAGGAAAAATTAATTTTAATCGGTCCACTAGGTTGACCATCCTGTAGATGCGGATATTGTTTAAACGATCATGACGTTATTAAAAAATACACTGTTGTGTTTGGACGAGTCCAAAGAATTATTTCACGTAAAAATAATTTTCGTCGTTTCACTGATTGAAGCAGGACAAAATTCTTCGACTGACAAATCCAGCTGTGCTTCTTCAAGCTTAATCATCTACGAGGAAAAATTAATTTTAATCGACCAACCACTAGGTTGCCCACTCTGTAGATGCGGATATTGTTTATACAATCATAACGTTATTAAAAAATACACTGTTGCGTTTGGAAGAGTCCAAAGAATTATTCCACGAAAAATCATTTTCGTCGTTTCGCTGATTGAAGCAGGATAAAATTCTTCGACTGACAAATCGAACTGTGCTTCTTCACGCTTAATCATCTACGAGGAAAAATTAATTTTAATCGATCCACTAGGTTGACCACCCTGTAGATGCGGATATTGTTTATACGATCATAACGTTATTAAAAAATACACTATTGTGTTTGGAAGAGTCCAAAGAATTATTCCACGTAAAAATCATTTTCGTCGTTTCACTGATTGAAGCAGGATAAAATTCTTCGACTGAAAAATCGAGCTGTGCTTCTTCAAGCTTAATCATCTACGAGGAAAAATTAATTTTAATCGATCAACCACTAGGTTGACCACCCTGTAGATGCACTATCGTTTATTTTCATTTAGAGTCGCGTTTCATTAGACGTCCTTTAAGCGGGAACGGCAACCGGCGAAAACACGCGAGACTAAATGGTTCGCGTACACGATATTTTCGTATTGTCAGATACCGTGTGCGGCTTGTTACCGGAGGTTTTCATGGTCGGGTAAGTAACGGTCGGTAGTTATGGTAATCGGATTTGGTCGGACCGCGGCGCAGCCCCATGATTGGAGCTGACAACCGTACTGACCCTTTCTCATAGTTTCTCGCCGAATGCTCGGATTTACCGTCTCCTATGATTTACACGTGCTTCCCGGAATTATTATTCTTGGGGCTGTCGCGCCGGTGAAATTCAACGTTAACGAATCGCCCGGGAACCGTCAAAGCTACCGCGGCTACTGTTGAAACCACCTCCGTCTATTGGATACCCGCTATACTACTGCAAAATTAGACGGAAACGCTCATGTATTTGAATAGTAAATACTCAGCCCCACGGGCCTGCCAAAATATTCCCTCATTCTCGCCGCTTCGCTCCATTTGCACGAAGAAAAAGGCCTGTATGTCACGTGGCGTAAGCAGATTCGTCAGATTAAGACTTCTGTCCTCGCTCTATGTTCCCCTTCTACGACACTATTCTCCCACGCTTTCGCCCGGTCACGTGACGCGTTTAGTCTCTGTCACAGTGTCACGTGATTAATTTGGTACTGGCAGAGAGAGGGTAACTCATCGGCCGCAATTCGATTCAATTCCTCTGATCTGACGACTCTAGGCGGAAATACATGTTAGCATAGGACTGTATTTCTTCGTTTAGCCTCTTGCACTATAATACAAATTCACTTAAACCACATTAATCACTCTTATATTGTCGACAGATAGGAATTGAATTTTTATAAAATTTAAATCTGGTCTCACGCGACATGGAGAAGCTCCCTGATCACTCTTATTCCCATTTTTATCAATTACCACCACTTAAAAAGCAATAAAAATTGAATCCTTATAAAATCGTGTCAATTATCGAATAGAAAGGAATTGCAAGAGAACTAAAAGGAATAGAAGCTTGAATTTGGTCTCAAGCGACAGAGAGAAGCTCCCTGATCACACTTATTCCCATTTTTATGAATTTCCACCGCTTAAAATTCAATAAAAATTGAATCCTCATAAAATCGTGTCAGTTATCGAATAGAAAGAAATTGCAAGAGAACTAAAAGGAATAGAAACTTGAATTTAGTCTCAAGCGACAGAGAGAAGCTCTCTGATCACAGTTATTCCCACTTTTATGAATTTCCACCGCTTAAAATTCAATAAAAATTGAATCCTCATAAAATCGTGTCAATTATCGAGTAGAAAGGAATTGCAAGAGAACTAAAAGGAATAGAAGCTTGAATTTAGTCTCAAGCGACAGAGAGAAGCTCCCCGATCACAGTTATTCACATTTTTATGAATTTCCACCACTTAAAAAGCAATAAAAATTGAATCCTTATAAAATAGTGTCAATTATCGAATAGAAAGGAATTGTAAGAGAACTAAGAGGAATAGAAGCTTGAATTTGGTCTCAAGCGACAGAGAGAAGCTCCCTGATCACACTTATTCACATTTTTATGAATTTCCACCGCTTAAAATTCAATAAAAATTGAATCCTCATAAAATCGTGTCAATTATCGAATAGAAAGAAATTGCAAGAGAACTAAAAGGAATAGAAACTTGAATTTAGTCTCAAGCGACAGAGAGAAGCTCTCTGATCACACTTATTCCCATTTTTATGAATTTCCACCGCTTAAAATTCAATAAAAATTGAATCCTCATAAAATCGTGTCAATTATCGAGTAGAAAGGAATTGCAAGAGAACTAAAAGGAATAGAAGCTTGAATTTAGTCTCAAGCGACAGAGAGAAGCTCCCCGATCACAGTTATTCACATTTTTATGAATTTCCACCACTTAAAAAGCAATAAAAATTGAATCCTTATAAAATCGTGTCAATTATCGAATAGAAAGGAATTGTAAGAGAAGTAAAAGGAATAGAAGCTTCAATTTAATCTCAAGCGACAGAGAGAAGCTCCCTGATCACAGTTATTCCAATTTTTATCAATTTCCACCGCTTAAACTTTAATCAAAATTGAATTTTTATAAAATCGTGTCAATTATCGAATAGAAAGGAATTGTAAGAGAAGTAAAAGGAATAGAAACTTGAATTTAGTCTCAAGCGACAGAGAGAAGCTCCCTGATCACACTTATTCACATTTTTATGAATTTCCACCGCTTAAAATTCAATAAAAATTGAATCCTCATAAAATCGTGTCAATTATCGAATAGAAAGAAATTGCAAGAGAACTAAAAGGAATAGAAACTTGAATTTAGTCTCAAGCGACAGAGAGAAGCCTCCTGATCACACTTATTCAAATTTGTATGAATATCCACCGCTTAGAATTCAGTAAAAATTGAATTCTTATAAAATCGTGTCATTTATCGAATACAAAGGAATTGCAAGAGAATTAAAGGAATCTTGAATTTGATCTGGACGAAATCGTCCCGCTGAAACCCGGTTTCGCCGGTGAGTGTCCGTAGCGTTTAGCCTCGGTCGAGTAAGCCGTTGTTTAACGAACAAACGTGGTCGGTATCTGATGCGGCCACTTAGGGACGCGACGCTGGGCCCTGGAATATTTATAAGAGAGGCGCGGGTTTTAAAGGCTCGGCTGTCCGGATTGAGTTGTCGCGCGTGTAATATGCCACACAGGACGAGGACATCGCCGGAGATTAACGACACGAGCACCGCGCGCTCGCCGAGAGCTGATCAGGCGAACGCGCGCGTCCCGAGTCGAGAACCCGGGCTCGCGTGCACACCGCAAATCGCCAACAATCGCTATCTCTCGCCCCGATGTTTCGCCGTTCATTAATAATTTACACCGAGGAGCTTCGTACGCTCCGGAGAAAACATTCGGCGCGCTCCTTTTTTCACGGACCGGTCGGCTCGTCCCGCGAGGATACGTGACGCGAAACCTATTTCGTTTGCTTCCATTTGCTGCCGCGACCAGTCCGAAATTACTCCGAGGATCTGCACTCGTTTCGCAAGTCCGTTCTGTCGAGAAGCTTCGTCGCGGAACGGCGATCATGCATCGAGAAGCAGCAGCTAAAAATGTTCGTTCAAAAATTTCATTTGACTTTTCGAGAATCGCTCGACGTCTCCAAAAATCGTGTGACAATAAAGTAAATGCATAGTACATACGTTGTTGGTGATGCATTGTGTAAATGCATGCGGATCTTACTATTTTATCGAATGATTCTTAACTTAACCCTTAGCACTCGAGTGGTGACTCAGAGCTACCACTAAAAATTGCGGTACCATTATTTATAATATGGTTTACATCAAAATAACATACGTACTGAATACGGCTAAAATACGCCTAATTACACATAACATATCGGGAAGTCGGTCGACAGATAAATAATTGTAAAAATGTGGAATTACAACATCCATATATTTTTGTTTCAATACGGCTGTACATGTATGCACTCCAAATTCACCCTTCTGCAAGTCAATTTCACCTTTATGTAAATCAATTTCACCCTTTTGCAAGTAAATTTCGCCCTTCTGCAAATTAATTTCACCCCTTTGCGAATCAAATTCAACCTTTTACAAAAATAAAGTATGTTTAAGTAACTTCCTGTAAAAAAAATCAGATCAAATGTAAATTAATTGTTAAGAAATTTTATTTACTGCAAATATATACATCAAATATTTATTTAACAGTAATTACCAATTCATTAACTTTGTAATGTGCGAAAACTGTGTGTAGATATGTATATTCACAGTAGCCATTTTCTGATTAATAAATGTTAGAAAGCGGTGTAAGTCCATTTTTTAAAAAAAAGAGATATCACGTAATTCATGCTTAATTTAATGTAAATAAAATTTTAAAAAAATAAAAAAAACAAGAGAAAATGGAGTTACACCACTTTTAAAATAAACGGTCCATTTATTGATGCGTATTGAGTATTGAGTGTTCCCTCGCAGTAATGACACCGTTCACGTGTGTCTAAATAAATATATAATTTAATCGAAATATATGAATAATTGATTTTAAATATTCTTATTGGGTGAAATTGATTTGCAAAAGGTTGAATTCGATTTGCAAAAGGGTGAAATTGATTTAGAGAAAGGCGAATTGACTTGCAAAAGGGTGAATTTGGAGTGTAAAGCCTATAAATTGCCATCAACAGTTTCAAGGTTTTTGGTCAGGCCGCAGACTACTTGTCGACGGGTTGCATGCGGCCCGCGGGCCGCGTGTTTGACATGCCTGGTTTACATTATTAAACATGTTGGAGCCTAATCAATTACTACACGTTTATAATAAGTGTTCTATGAGGTATTATATCACTTTCATATCCACAAACTGAAAAAAATCATACACAATGGAATTATTACGAAAATAGCTTCGACTGCAAAGGGTTAATTCGAGACATAGTGAAAAACTGAATCCTGCTGAAAAACTATAAGTCTCTTCTCTGTGATCTTTCTGTACGGACTGTGAAAAATGTGTTAAACAATTTTTATGCATTGTAGAATTTGTAGTAAAATATTAGAAAAGAATGGAAACCACGAATACGAAATGTATTTTTTCTCTGATCTTGCGTCGACAAAATAATCGACGAGAGTCGGAACGTGCGTGAAGATTTGTTGCTGGATCGCTGGTTGAAATGGATAATGAAGCGAATCGCAATTTCGGGACACCGGCGGCAGATCGAAATATATGCGTCGAATTCAAAGCGATCGCGACTGATCGAAATTAATTTGGCGATGCGGAGGGCACGATAGACGTCTATCCAATCTAGGATAGAAAAATCTGGAAAACTGGCGTTACTCGTTCGATTTGAAGAGGAGATTCGGGCAAATAGGAGGCGGGCGTATTCAATCGGTGAATGGAACAGCGGGAATGTAATGAAAATCGAGGCTGGACCTCGATGCGAGCCCGCGCCCGCGTCCGGGCATTATATTCGCGAATTACGATACAATTTCTGGTCAAACGTTTGTTTTGAAATGGCAGAGGGACCAATTGGATATTGCCCACGGCGAAACCGATAATGTATCGATAATTGCACGGGGAAGCTGAGAAATAGAAATGGCCCGTGGACGTTGTTCACGACTGAGGACCGGGCAACGGGCTCTAGTTTACAATCGTGTGCTCGTGCAATCCCAACAGCCGGTCGCGAATGCGATTATTATAGTGTGCTCCAGCAACGTTGTACGTCTGAAATATCTTTGCTAGGTTTGTTAGTTTCCGATTGGTTTTGTTGTATCGACGCTAGTCGATTGTCCGACCAGGTTTCGCGGCGAGAATAATTGGACTAATAATGTTCAGTATCTTGGAAATGGCATAACAATGTTGACATTCTTACTCGAAGAAACAAGACTGATCTCTATGTGTCCTCTGAGCATCCACCTATCAAGAAACCATTATTATTATTAGACTGCGGATTTTATGGAAGAACTGAGAAAATGAAATTTAAAAATATTATATTCAACTCTAGAAATTTTTTAAAGGAGGATCATTTTATCTGGCTCCTGTCTCTTGAAAACAGACCATTTTTATTCTGCATGAAACTCCGCAGTCTAATCGTGTGCTCCAGCAACGTTGTACGTCTGAAATATCTTTGCGAGGTTTGTTAGTTTCCGATTGGTTTTGTTGTATCGACGCTAGTCGATTGTCCGACCAGGTTTCGCGGCGAGAATAATTGGACTAATAATGTTCAGTATCTTCGAAATGGCATAACAATGTTGACATTCTTATTCGAAGAAACAAGACTGATCTCTATGTGTCCTTTGAGCATCCACCTATCAAGAAACCATTATTATTATTAGACTGCGGATTTTACGGAAGAACTGAGAAAATTAAATTTAGAAATATTATCGTCAACTCTAGAAATTTTTTAAAGGAGGATCTTTTTATCTGGCTCGTGGCTCTTGAAAACAGACCATTTTTATTCTGCATGAAACTCCGCAGTCTAATCGTGTGCTCCAGCAACGTTGTACGTCTGAAATATCTTTGCGAGGTTTGTTAGTTTCCGATTGGTTTTGTTGTATCGACGCTAGTCGATTGTCCGACCAGGTTTCGCGGCGAGAATAATTGGACTAATAATGTTCAGTATCTTGGAAATGGCATAACAATGTTGACATTCTTACTCGAAGAAACAAGACTGATCTCTATGTGTCCTCTGAGCATCCACCTATCAAGAAACCATTATTATTATTAGACTGCGGATTTTATGGAAGAACTGAGAAAATGAAATTTAAAAATATTATATTCAACTCTAGAAATTTTTTAAAGGAGGATCATTTTATCTGGCTCCTGTCTCTTGAAAACAGACCATTTTTATTCTGCATGAAACTCCGCAGTCTAATCGTGTGCTCCAGCAACGTTGTACGTCTGAAATATCTTTGCGAGGTTTGTTAGTTTCCGATTGGTTTTGTTGTATCGACGCTAGTCGATTGTCCGACCAGGTTTCGCGGCGAGAATAATTGGACTAATAATGTTCAGTATCTTCGAAATGGCATAACAATGTTGACATTCTTATTCGAAGAAACAAGACTGATCTCTATGTGTCCTTTGAGCATCCACCTATCAAGAAACCATTATTATTATTAGACTGCGGATTTTACGGAAGAACTGAGAAAATTAAATTTAGAAATATTATCGTCAACTCTAGAAATTTTTTAAAGGAGGATCTTTTTATCTGGCTCGTGGCTCTTGAAAACAGACCATTTTTATGCTGCATGAAACTCCGCAGTCTAATCGTGTGCTCCAGCAACGTTGTACGTCTGAAATATCTTTGCGAGGTTTGTTAGTTTCCGATTGGTTTTGTTGTATCGACGCTAGTCGATTGTCCGACCAGGTTTCGCGGCGAGAATAATTGGACTAATAATGTTCAGTATCTTGGAAATGGCATAACAATGTTGACATTCTTACTCGAAGAAACAAGACTGATCTCTATGTGTCCTCTGAGCATCCACCTATCAAGAAACCATTATTATTATTAGACTGCGGATTTTATGGAAGAACTGAGAAAATTAAATTTAGAAATATTATCGTCAACTCTAGAAATTTTTTAAAGGAGGATCTTTTTATCTGGCTCGTGGCTCTTGAAAACAGACCATTTTTATTCTGCATGAAACTCCGCAGTCTAATTGATATACAGGGTGTCTCAAAATTCCTTCAACTTCCGGCAATGGGAAGTTCCTGAGATCATTTGAAGCAACATTTTCCTTTGCAGAAATGTCGCCTGCGGCTTTGTTTAGGAGTTATTACCGAAAAACATGGACAAATCATGGAAAAATGGGAATAAAATATTGTAGCGTTATTTATGGGCTCAGAGTCATAAATAAGTAGGTCGTTGGATTCGTCTTGACGCCAGCTATAACATTATGAAATAAAAAATGTATTTTAACATTAAAAAATCAAAATATTTTTTATTTTTTACTTTATAGAATGTAATGATACAAGGAGTGCTCAATTCAGTTCAATAGTATACCAAAATCGTCAATAAAGTTTTGAAATCGAAAAGAAACTTACAGAATGATTGGTAATGTTGAAATATTAATAACAATACTAATTTAGATGATAACAGAATGAAATCTGTGAAGAGTTTGTACACCTATCTCAATTGTGTACATCATCGTGATCAAAGCATCGTCGTAATCATTATCATTACTTTTCAAGAGTTTGGATAATCTGTCGACAAAATGGTTCCAATAAAAGTTGAACAGTATTGAAACATGTACAAAATTATATATTTAAAATTTCAAAAGAATTTTTTTGTGGGCAAAAAATAAAAATTATTTTGACTTTTTGAATGTTAAAGTACATTTTTTATTTCATAATCTCATAGCTGGCGTCAAGACGAAGCCAACGACCTACTTTTTTATGACCCTAGCCCATAAATAACGCTACAATATTTTATTCCCGTTCTTCGGGCAAATACCACACTGTGGACCGGCCAATTGTTTGTGTTTTTCGTTAATAACTCCTTAACGAAGCCGCAGACGCCATTTTTGCAAAGGAAAATATGCTTCCAATGATCTCAGGAACCTCCCATTTCCGGATGTTGAAAGAATGTTGAGACCCCCTGTATTACGAATGATGAAATTCAAATAATAAATTAGATTCTTTCGTCGATAACGGTTATTGGCGACGTAACTTTTCGGTTGTTTGATAATAATTGTCAATGTATTTGCTTCTTCCATTTCCGCAAGAACGGCTATGGTCCCAGCCTATTTTACCGAACAATGCTTCGAACAATGCTTCGAACAAACAAGCGAGCAGAACCTAATCGCGTACCAAGATTGATGAAGCAATTAGAAAGCCCATCGACTGGTTAAACGTTTAACTGTACAGGACACGGAAAGAATCGAGGTAATAGGAAATGGAAGGTGGCAGGATCCATTGGAAAAATAACACGTGGGAAGTCGACGATCTGTCGAAGATGGCGACGGTGCATGGTAATTTAACATGCGACTCTGTCTGAGAGAGAGAAAATCATTTCCATTCCTACTCATTTATAATTACTAGACTGCGGATTTTATGCGTTTATGATAAAAATGGCTACGCACAATTTAAAGCAGTGGTCATATTAAAAAGATTTAAGGACATCTGTGTATCAGTTTCAATTATAATAAGATAACTAAATGATGAAAGAAATTTTTACTTCGCACCTGTGTCTTGCAAACAACGCAAACACTTCTTATTTTGCATAAAGATCCGCAGTCTAATAATTACTGTCTACTTAGTTCATTTCCGTATGTTATTTTCCAGCTAGAACAATTTAATGCATGAAAGTCGATCAACGATTGGTTTCCCAATTTTGTTTTGGAAATTGTCGAAATATAATGAGGATCAAGAATTAAGGTAATATATTGGGAGTCATGTTATGAAATATATTAAGGATTATATATTAAGAAGTACATTAGGGATCATACTCATGCATTTATAACAAAAATGAGTAATTGCAATTTCACGCAGTGTAAAGCTTGAAAGAATTAAATAGCATCAATATATTACTTTCGACCTAGAAAAAAGATTAAAGAAATGAAAGTGTTGCGAAGTGGCTCCTGTATCTACCAACAAATGCATACAATTTTTATTTTGCATAAAGATCCGCAGTCTAATGATCATATTAATTAATATGTTAAGGACTACATCGATTAAAATGTAAGGAGGTTGAAAGACTACTCAGTCCATTTCTGCACCTGTCCATCACACATTTTAGTCGGTCGAAGCATTAATTAAATAAGGTTAAGTGCCCTAAGTCTGGACAGTCCAAAAGTGATACCTAAATCTGGACAATTGAATTTTCATAGTAAAATCAGTCATTAAGAGATTGAATAATTATATTATATATTCTGAGGCCTTAGCTACAAGTAGGTGTGAATATTATTTCATTAAGACATCAATTGAAATTTAAAAATGAATTCAAAGTTCATCTGAAAACAGTATACAAAATAGTCTATTTACATGCGAATCATGTGCATTTATAGTTCGAACTTTTGTTAGAAAAAAAGATATAATTTAAGCCCTCAGACAAAAAATAATTATCACGCATAATAATATTGATATTTTAAAATAAATTGGCAATCAAACTTAACGTAAATAATAATTATTAATCCAAATATTAGATGTCCAAGATTAGGACTGTTTTCAAATATAAGTACTACATACTGGGACGCGATGACAGTAGCTGTCCCAATCTAAGCTTATACGCAATGTGCTTACGCCTGAAGCCGGACACGTGTTTGTGAATAAAATCAACGCATTGTTTGCAAATTATTTAACTACATGTACGTATAATTAGTCTTCTATTAGTTTGAATAACGTATGTAGAAAATGTATTCCGGTTGTGACGTTAATAATACTTTAGGTTTACATCTTAAATCTATCAGTATTACTACCAAACCTTAAAAGTTGTATTATGACAAGTTTTATTAAAACAGTAAATGAAAATAAATATATATTTGGTTAAATAATACAATACTATAATCTATGATAAGAATACTACATATTACGCAAAGCATCTTCTATTCGTCATGCGCAACAGCGCCACCAACCAACGTTTTAGGTTATGTTCGCTCGATCAACTCGTAAATTGAATTTATCCCGATATAGGCTTCACTTCTGTCCAGGTAGTAGCTTAGATTGGATTTAATATGTCCAACTATAGGTTTGAATTATTCTTGTTAATACAATTAAGATATTAACCTAAACAATGATTTTTTTTATTTTAAATTACTTTACAAACTCTGAACTGTATGTTAAAACTCTTAAGAAATTGTTTTTGTTTATTTAAAGTGATAAAATTTAAAATAGAAAAACATGCTGTCCAGGCATAGGGCACTTCACCTTATTCAGCTGACCAATTAAAAGTGTCTCTTCCGACAGACAAGTTTATGATAAAAATTAGATGGAATAGAAAGAACAGTGAAAAATTTCCAACCCACTAGACATTATTAATGAAAGAAATAAATAATGTAGCTTCTGTATCCTTTAATTAATTTAGATATTTCTGCATAAAAATCCACCACTGATAAGCAGTGAATAAGAACATGAGCTAGCTCTACGTTATTAGTTCGAAGCATTGTGACACAGCTCAGTATTTATCGGCGTGTGAATCCCGATGGAGTTAGGTTGCAACGGTTGCGACAGTGAGACGATTAAAATAGATCGTTTGATTAAAAATGTTGATTTTTTAAATTTGAGCTCAGGTGAAACCGCATTTTAAAGCAACGCGGCGACGCCACGAAGAAACAGTCTGGCGAGTGAGCGGCACCGGAAACGCGTTCATATGCGAAATGCGAATAAATGTTGCAGCGCGTGGGTAAGCGCGTGCGAAAACGCGTATTATGCTATACATACAGAATATAACGTGCAGGCTTCTCTCGAGGGAGAAGGTGCGAACGCGAAATGACCAACGAACTCGTTCGAACGGGATCTACTCCTACGAATACCGTATCCGTATCCGAGGCTCGCCTCCGACTAATTCGCCGATGTTAATGGCAGTTAATTGACAGGCTACCGAGACACTGTCGCGTTACGCCAGACCGGAACGGTATTGTGCAATTAGGATATATGTGGAATGTCGGCCGGAAACTTTCCAACCGCTCCTCCCCTCCTCCAACAATGTTTATCAATGTTTATCATTAAACATATAAAGAAGATAATATTTCAATCTATCAATCAATCTTTCATCTATTTATTAATTTTTGTACACCTTAGTTTTTCTTCTTCCTTTAAATCCTAGGGCAGGGGTCGGCAACCTGCGGCTCGCGAGCCACATGCGGCTCTTTGGATGTTTTTTCTTATGAATAAATAGATTAGTTTTTTTTTATCAAATAACTTTATTTATGCGAGTACTATTTATTGTTGGCAAGAAAATATTTTGTGGCTCTTCAAAAACTTTGAAATTTTGTAAATTGTAATTTTTGACTCTTCCGACTCAAAAGGTTGCCGACCCCTGTCCTAGGGTGTACAAAAATGAGTAAACAGAGGAAAGACTGACTGAGAGATTGAAATATTATTACCAGACAAAATAAACATTTCGATGAAATAAAAATTTATTTTCTTTCTTAGAAATGTTTAGTGGGTTGAAAAGAATATAATAATTCGGAATTCTCCGAATGTGTTTACTGTTTTAAATTATATCTACACATTATTGTCATAATTATTATACTACTTAATCCGACATTCAAAGTTGAATAATCTTTCCTGCGGAAAATGAATAAGCAAAATAGTGAAATAACTAACCGATCTCTTAACTTCGATCGTCATCCATAACACCGATAAGAATCGTGAAAATCGTGAGAACCGATGACGCATCGTGCGCAGTATGCAGGATGCACAGTGAGCGCATCCCTCGCGTGTGTCGGCCGGTAAAAAACGTGAGCAACCTAACCATTTTCATTCAGGGCCGTCCGGGGCTCGTTTCTCGGTGCATAATAAAGATGTCCGGCGAAGATGAACGCGGGACTTTAATTAATATCGATGAAACGCAAGAAGAGTACGCGGTCACAGGGCTGCTGCACCGTTGCTGCAGCGAGACGCGGTGCACAACGGTGCGCAACGGTGCAGCGATGCATCGGTGCATCGGTGCTCGGGGCGATGATAATGAAGCCACTCCGGCGTCGGACTACAATCGCGATTCCGCACTTTATAATCCTCCTTTCAACGGGCTCGATCAACTTCTTCGCATGCTGCGATCTCTCCCGGAATTTTTTTTCTCTTTTCTCCTCTCTTTCCGTTTATCCTTTTTTCTCTTTCTCTTGGTTTTTAATCCACGCGTCGCGCACGGTCGTTCTTCACCAGCGTTTTCCCGGTTCTGCCACCGCTGTCACGACTTCCGCCCTGTTCCCACTTCATCCCCCCGGCTACTCGTACTTCGCTGGGAACGGACTTCAAATTCATTTACGCGAGAGGAATTTGCATTGCGGCTCGGAGGTGCGGACCACTGTGGTCAGTTTCACCGAAAATGTCCGGAAATTCGGTTGTATGTTGTTCGCTGGAGGTAGACTAGTGTTGCGGTTTTTTCTTGAACCGTAGAATTTGATTTTTCGGATACTTTTCTAGTGGAATCGAAAACCACCCTGGTAGAGAATGTTCTATTTTATTGTTAGAGACGAAATTCTTAAGTTTGAGCAAACACTGTCTAGCTAGTAGCTCTACACTAGTGTAGACAAAAATACATTTTTAAAAAATACCACGTTTTTAAAACGGACTAAGAAGTATAAAATAAAATTTTAAAAAACGCCACGTTTAAAAACGGACTAGCCCCGTACAGATTCCTAACCCCGTGCAGATAGTCCTGAATATTTGTTATTGTGAATTTTGAATAGCTATGAAAATACTTTAAGATTTAAAACGAAAAACGTGGGGCGCAAGATAATACATAGTAAGGAGTGTAGAGAGTAGCTGCCGCTGAGGAAACTCGCAAAACAGTTCATATCATTTGCAGTGCAATAAAATTGTTAGTGATTTAGGTGTTCATGCATCAATTATCTATTGCGTGCGCCCCACGTTTTTCGTTTTAAATCTTACAAGTATTTTCATAGCTATTCAAAATTCACAATCACAAATATTCAGGACTATCTGTACGGGGTTAGGAATCTGTATGGGGCTAGAAAAAATTATTTTATACTTTTTAGTTCGTTTCTAAACGTGGCGTTTTTTAAAATTTTATTTTATACTTTTTAGTCCGTTTTAAAAATGTGGTATTTTTTAAAATTTATTTTTATTTAAATAATTATTTTCTGCTTTTTAGCCTTATATGTGTGAAATTTTACAATCGATTTTGAACATTTTGATGAGATTATAACAGAGACATGTAGTAAATTTCAGACGGTATTGCGACGCGTCATATCGAAAACGAACGCCGTGGTAAAATGTCAAAGGTAAAGGTTCGACGGAGAATTTCGGTGTAACTGTTCTTTCG
This sequence comes from Lasioglossum pauxillum, assembly GCA_933228785.1. Taxonomy (NCBI): domain Eukaryota; kingdom Metazoa; phylum Arthropoda; class Insecta; order Hymenoptera; family Halictidae; genus Lasioglossum; species Lasioglossum pauxillum. The sequence goes on along the minus strand of OW121705.1, from coordinate 38,181,327 downwards.
CTTGGTAAACAAACATTATACTATAATAATACGTAGTAACTTTGTAAACACCGCACGGAGCTCGAACGCACACTGACGCACACTGAGCTCCTTCGGTGCGAAGCGGGTCAGTGGAGTGGGAATGAGTCAGAGTGGGAACACGTAGTAGAGTGGGGACGCTGAACGCGAAGACGTACTACGTCACGCGGCGGAGGGTGCAAAGGTTCAAATTATTAATAATTTATATCTCCTGAACGCATAGGCTTTTTTAAAATTTTTTTTAAAAATATTGCATTGTCATCTAGTTCTGAGCTATGTTTAAAATTTCAAGTCTCTAGCTCATCGGGAAGTTAGTTTAAAATCAATTGCAAAATTTGTACCGAACAAACAGACAAACAAGAAAGCGAGCTAATAAAAACGTGGTAAAATTGCAGAATTTTGCGCTGCTCTTGAAGCTTATAGAAAAACTTCTTATAATAATAGTATCGACGAAAATGTCCTGTCACAATTAAAAAGAGAATAAAAGAACGCATTCGCTGAGAACAATTGAAAAATATTTCGTTTGCTGTTGTTGGTTTATGAATTATACAAGGAAGTAAGACTTTTTGATCCTCCCTATACATCAGTTTCAGCTCACTAGGATCATTTAACACTAAACCTACCGAGCCTTAAAAGTAACTGGTACGTGTTCCCTTATAAAAATGACAAGATTGATTTTATTTAAACTTTGTATAGCTCCTATTGTTATATGTGCTCTACTAAAGGTATTTATACAATCATTTCTTATAAAATCATTTTTATTATTTCAATAATTGTAAAATAATAAATCTGGAACCGGTCATTTTGATCAGTGGAAATAGGTCTAGTGTTAAGAAAATTATACTTTGCTCCCATGCCTTGCAATCGATGCAAACAATTGCAATTCTGCATAAAGGTCCCCAATCTAATAATAACGAACGATTAGAAGAGTGTACAATTTTACCATACATTTAAAAATTTGGCTTCTGTCCGTGATCTTTCGGTGAGTTTCGTCACCGTACTCTGTCGACAGTACTATGTCTGGAGGGGTCGAGAGCTATAGCGTTTGCCCGGGATCCCAAGGAGTGCATCTCGATAGCAGTGTACGGGGGCGACCGTGTTGTCAGGTAAATATTCAGGTGTGATTTATGCGAGGTATGCGGGCACGAAGAGCGCTGGGCGACGCTTAGTGTTTGAAGCTTGACGCGCGACGGCCGAGGCGCCGCCGCTGCCAGCCACGACTCATTGTTTCTCCTGTGATGGATCGAAGTGGAACAGAGTTGTTATTTACGTTTTCAAATTAATCACGACCACTCGCTGTCTCCTCCGTCCCCGGTACCCGGAATGTCGTGACGCCCCTTTTCGTCGGGGATGTGCCGCGCCTCTTCTTTCTTCCACAAAAAGATACTCCGCGCGGTGCAAACACGACTACCATTGACTCTCGCAGCGACATACTGCCAGTCGCGTAATTGATGGCAGGCACTTTAAATCAGAATAATAGTTTTTCAGTCAAGCTGGATGGATCCGTTTACTGGACGAACTGAAATGAAAATTTTGGAAGAGGTGCGTTTAATCTGAATACGAAAAGAATGATTGAAAAAATTGTAAAAAGAGGGACTATCTTTTTTGTAATTCGAAATAAACAGAATTTTTCCAAAATGATCTAAACAGGGTGTCTCAAAAATATTCTAAGTTAATCATAAGAAATAGAAGATAGATGAAAATGTACCTCTTCAAAAAATTCTTTCAAAAATCGATTGAAAAGTTGTAAAAAGAGGGACTATCTTTTTTGTAATTCGAAATAAACAGAATTTTTTCAGAATGTTCTATACAGAGTGTCCCAAAAATATTCTAAGTCGATCATAAGAAATAGAAGTTAGATAAACATGTACCTCTTCGAAAAATTCTTTCAAAAAACGATTGAAAAGTTGTAAAAAGAGGGACTATCTTTTTTGTAATTCGAAATAAACAGAATTTTTCCAAAATGTTCTATACAGAGTGTCCCAAAAATATTCTAAGTCGATCATAAGAAATAGAAGTTAGATGAAAATGTAACTCTTCCAAAAATTCTTTCAAAAAACGATTTAAAAGTTGTAGAAAGTGGGACTATCTTTTTTGTAATTCGAAATAAACAGAATTTTTCCAAAATGTTCTATACAGAGTGTCCCAAAAATATTCTAAGTCGATCATAAGAAATAGAAGTTAGATGAAAATGTACCTCTTCCCAAAATTCTTTCAAAAATCGATTGAAAAGTTGTAAAAAGAGGGACTATCTTTTTTGTAATTCGAAATAAACAGAATTTTTCCAAAATGATCTAAACAGGGTGTCTCAAAAATATTCTAAGTCGATCATAAGAAATAGAAGTTAGATGAAAATGTACCTCTTCCAAAAATTCTTTCAAAAACGATTGAAAAGTTGTAAAAAGAGGGACTATCTTTTTTGTAATGCGAAATAAACAGAATTTTTCCAGTATGTTCTATACAGAGTGTCTCAAAAATATTCTAAGTCGATCATAAGAAATAGAAGATAGATGAAAATGTACCTCTTCCAAAAATTCTTTCAAAAATCGATTGAAAAGTTGTAAAAAGAGGGACTATCTATTTTGTAATTCAAAATAAACACAATTTTTGAAAATTTTCTATACAGAGTGTCCCAAAAATATTCCAAGTCGATCATAAGAAATAGAAGATAGATGAAAATGTACCTCTTCCAAAAATTCTTTCAAAAATCGATTGAAAAGTTGTAAAAAGAGGGACTATCTTTTTTGTAATTCGAAATAAACAGAATTTTTGAAAAATGTTCTATACAGAGTGTCTCAAAAATATTTTAAGTTAATCATAAGAAATAGAATTTAATGAAAATGTACCTCTTCCAAAAATTCTTTCAAAAAACGATTGGAAAGTTGTAAAAAGAGGGACTATCTTTTTTGTAATTCGAAATAAACAGAATTTTTCCAAAATGTTCTATACAGAGTGTCCCAAAAATATTCTAAGTCGATCATAAGAAATAGAAGTTAGATGAAAATGTACCTCTTCCAAAAATTCTTTCAAAAAACGATTGAAAAGTTGTAAAAAGAGGGACTATCTATTTTGTAATTCAAAATGAACACAATTTTTGAAAATTTTCTATACAGAGTGTCCCAAAAATATTCTAAGTCGATCATAAGAAATAGAAGTTAGATGAAAATGTACTTCTTGTTTCAAAAATTTTAATAAATCGAAAATAAAATAGCGATATTCTTAAATTCTTCCAAAGTCTTCACAATTTTGTTTCTATAACTGCATAAAATCCGCAGTCTAGTAATTACAATTAATTTTCAAGCCGTGTCCAATATAAGAATTGATTTATTCTGATTCAAAGAGTGTGTCATTAATTATGAGACTGACGGCACATACTTCCATGCAAATGACGCGGACTCTGAATAAATTCAATCTTGTCAGTTTTCGAAAGCGATGCGCGCCATTCACTTTGAATTCCGGTTAAATAACGTGTCAAAATGCATAGGGTGAAATTTCTAGAAAAATGTGTCATGGAGAAAATTCGAATGTTTATAGTGGGAGAAACAGAGATCGTCGATTGCACCCACGAAAATGAATCTACTTCATTTTGTCACCAGTAGTCCGCTGTGCAATTTCCCGTGGAACGTCAAGAGAGAGAGAAAGAAGAAGAGAGAAAGAGAGACGGTAATGGTTTTGCAAATCCGCGAGCAGCGAATTTCGAGGGCCGAAATTATTTTCGGAGCGGAAGCGTTATTCTCGTCGGTAAGTGGTTCGTTCTCGCGGCGAGCTCGATCACCCATTAAGATATAACGCACGAAATTCGCATGTATAATTTATGCGATGTTTATCGCGCTTACGTAGACAATTATTTCAAGCAGTGAGCACGTTAGCCGGAAACGTAACGAAACGAATTTTCTGCGCCGTGTTTACTGCTTACCGGCCACTCCAACACCTCTCTCCCCCGCTACTCCCCCACTCACGCCACCCCCTCCTCACGGGAACGATAATTAATCAATTTACCGGTGCACTCCTTTTCTCTATTAACACGTCATGCATTTTAAATGACTCCGGCGTGGTACGTGCCTCGGGCTCCGTGCCATTTTTCCCGCGGAACCGTTTAAACGCAGTTTCTTTTGCAACGGATCCAGATGCCACTCGCGAAACAAATGTCCCCGCGAATCATTTAAATGCGGACGAGCTCGCTGGATTTTCCTCCGCGAAGAAAGCTAATTTCTCCGTGATGCCGGTCAACGTGCTGTGACGTATTTTACGCTATTTACTTCGCACTTACAGCTCATTACCACGCTTATATTAATTTGCCGTGTTGTTGTTGTATGCGTAAAATCTCGAATTGTAATCGAATTGCTTCCGATGACAATAAAAGTAGAAAATAAAATATATTTAAAAAATACTTCTTAAAAACCACGGTTATGTTAAAATGCACTACAAAGGAGAAAATAATTTTTTTCCTGGTTCTCCATAAAATACCGAATCCAGTTAAATGATTAATAATATTTTTCCCCAAAATTTTAAGCAATTATTCAAAGTTTCTTCTGTTATAATATTAGCGTCGGAATAGATAGAAAAAATTTAATATAAATTAATATAAAATAGAAATTATATAATATAAAATAATATTAAATAAAATCATCACATTAGTGACTAAAAATAAAAGCGTGGAGCGCTAAACTATGTCATGATTTTATTTAAATTTATATTAAATTGTTCTATCTATTCCGACACTAATTTTATAACAGAAGAAATTTTGAATTGCTTAAAATTTTGGAGAAAAATATTATTACTCATTTAACTAGATACGGTATTTTATGGAGTACTAGGAAAAAAATTGTTTTCTTCTTTTTAGTGCATTTTAATATAAGCGTGGTTTTTAAAAAGTATTTCTTATATTTTGTCTAAACAAAATAATCACTGGACTGCATACGAATCGACAGCTGTGTGTGGAATAAAAGTTCATTGAGTGGAAATGTATTTCCGTGGTGATTTATTTGTTTGAAACATCGTATATTTACATTTGTCATAATGATAAAGTGATAAATAGACTCCGGATGTTATGCATTTCTAACAAAAATGAGCAAGTGCAATTTAGAACGGTGAAAATATTAAAAGACTTTAAGAGTATTAATATATTATTATCATCACATTAAAATTATTAATGAAGAATGTAAATTTATACTTTGCTCTTGCGTCTTGCAATTGAAAAATTATAACATCGTATGATTTGTTGTCCAACTTAACAATTTAACTCTTAGATTAATGTTTCAAATTTTCTACAACGTTCAAAAACATTTTCGACTCCGCACTTTCAGCCAACATTTGTTCGCCTCAAATGTGATTGTATAATTATCTAAGAAGTCCATAAGAACGTTTCTGTTTGTTAATAAACCCACGCAAAAATGTTTAACTACCTTGTGCAAATATTGGCGAGTTGGATATGTTTGTGTTACAATCGTCGACGGACTCGTTCTATACTTATTGCAAATTATGAGAGTTGGATTACGACTAATTTGTAGGTAACGGTGGCGATTTATTATTTCCGAGAAACACACCGGCGAGTCTGCTCGATCGAACCCGTCGGAGTCTCAATTAGAACATTATTGGCTATAAAATAACATTTTAACGGCAGCCGCGGTCGGTCGGTCGTCGCCGCGCGGAGAACGTTAAAACTTCAGCGAACAGAGACTCGGGACCACTTGAAAAACCATCCCGTAAATGTTTAAAGCGTTGTAAAAGTCTAGAAGAAAGTTCGTATTGCTAATTAGAAGAGCCGATAGCGATCGAGGACATGAGAGAAAATTGTCGGAGGGATGGCACCGCGTTACAACGGGTAACGATAATTTCGAAACAAGTACACAGTATGTTCTGGGGTATTACAGAACGTCCAAAGGTCCCACATCTTAACGATGAAATAATTGCTTAAGGTCCCCTCTTATATTCGGATCCGGGCTCCGGTCGTTAACTGCGCCCTGTGATTCGTTCCACACGGATTTGATATGCAACTCGACTCGCGGTTGACGAGGACCGCCCTGTCCGACTCGCTTTCACGTTGTTATTACCGTGTAACAGCGTAACGACGCGAGGAGAGCGTCCCGTTCGCGTCGATTAGTCCGACGGGATACGATAATTAACGGGTTCTTCCGCCGAACAAGACATTAACCTATTTAACGGACGAAATCGGCTCTGGCAGCGTCCGAAGATTTATCTCGGCGACGGTCACCCGTGACCGTAACCGTCGGCACGGGAGAAAAATGATCTCGGCCGAGCTTCTCGAGAATAACAGGCGACTGCAGTGGAGTATGTAATAGGAGGAAAACGGTGCAATTGGAAATTCCGGTGACGGTCACCGGTGACCGTCAGCACAAACCGGAAAGAAATCACGCAATTGGAACTTTTAATGACGATTACCAGCAATCATGAAGATGAACGCACAAATATCGATCGAACGAAATCTCACCAGTAAGGGAAAAGTCGTGAAATCGAAAATCACATTGATGTCATGGATGTGATGACGTGGACATCAGTAACTCTCGTTTCTCACCATTATACAGTAGGTGTAAAAAAAAGTATTCGTACGCCCTTTAAAGTAGAATAACTTATTTATAATTGTACCAAACGACCTGATTTTTTGTAATTAATTAGAAGCATTGGATTCGGATATCATTTCGTAAACCAATGCTTCTGATTGATTATACAAAATCGGGTCGTTTGGTACAATTATAAAAAAGTTATTCTATTTTAAACGGCGCACAGTGGAACTTTTCGACAAAATCAAAGAACTTTCGATAGAAATGAGGTAGAGCGATGAATTTTTTTTTAAATTAAAGCTGAAACTTGTCAGAATATGGGAAAAACAGGAAGATTATGGTACGAATGTTTTATAACCTTGAGAAAGTTCGTTAGACAATTCGTTCACAAAAATCGATTTCTTGTAAAATCCTGAGGTCGTAGACAAATTTTGAGACCAGAATAAAAATCAGCGTCAAAAAATCTACAGGAAATGATGTGCAGCATGTTAAAAAAAAATTTTTTCCGCCCGTGTTATTGAAAAAACCGCAATTTTCTTGAAATTGTGAGAGTTTAACGAATTTTCTCAAGTTTATAAAACTTTCATACCATAATCTCCCTATTTTACCCATATTCTGCCAAGTTTCAGCTATAATTTAAAAAAAATTTCATCGCTCTACCTCATTTCTATCAAAAGTTCTTTAATTTTGTCTCCGATTTGGACGAAAGGTATTTGGCCCGAAAAGCTGGCCAAAAGTCAATTCAAAAACTTTGCCTACAATATAAAATTTTTGCATTTTGAGATAGTTAAATATATACAGAATGATATTGCAATACCTTTTTTTAAATTTTATTCCCTCATGAAGCGTTATGCTTCATCAAAGATGGAGAGTTTTCGTAGTCCTGTTTCTCTCAACTAGTCTCTGTATTACTGTGTGATCGTTAATGATTTTTCTACACCGCAAAGAAATGAATGCCAACTTTTCCCTTTACAGATGTTTTTTTAGGTAAGTATGTACTTCACTTTCATTTAAAAATTATGCGCTTTTTTACTTGTGTTTTTGAGATTAGTGCTGTTAAAAACTGACCAATAATTCAGTGAAGTACATTAGAATTCAAAGAATTCAAATAGAATTTTAGTATGCTTCCAAGTGCGTCCAAGTGCTTGTTTTGGTATCATTAGACGCGCCAAAGTTTCTAGTTTATTACATGAAAAAAATTGGCTGCCCGTTCGCGCCCCAGCGAATTTCCAAACGGTTTTTGTGGCAACGCTCGATACGATGTAGACCAAGGATGAGCAACCCGCGGCCCAAGCACTTTCTCGTGCGGCCTGCAAATCGGGACGTTTTGAATAGACTTTTACTATCATCGGACCCATTCATATCTGGCTCCCGAAAAAATTTCATAAAAAAGGAAAACCGTTTTCACCCGAAGCATTACAACTTTTAATTTCAGAGGAACAAGAATCTAGTATGAATGTCGGCTTCCCGCGACCGTCACTGTGCAAACAACAAGAATCATATACTTGAAAATCACATCGACGTCAGTGTCATGAACAACAGACACCTAACTTCAACAGGTGTCTCGATGTCGGTCACCGATCGCACCAATAATCGCACTAGTAAAAATCATATCGTCGCGTCAGTGTATCCACGAACGAAGGAAGAACAATTTTACCGGAGAGAAATACAAGCGTAGAAGAACACTGTGAAATCATGCACGAATAGTTCGCCGTACGTTCCATCGTCATTTCGTTGCATCTGTTCGCTGGTCCGAAGATTTATGGAAGTTCGACGAGCCAGAACAAACTCGGCGAACGCTTTAACTTCTGCGCGAAAGTTCGTTCGAGGGCGTCCGTACTCCAATTAACGTTCCGGGTGTGGAGTTGAGGAGTCTTGCGAACGCATTCCGCCTGCATCGAAGAATTCCAGGCATCTCGGACTTCGGGATACACCGACGGGAGTCGAGTATCGTTTTCTCGTAATAATTCCGCGATGTTTAAGCGTGCAACACCGGACACGGGAGACCACCGGTAATTGCCCTGTGGGCCATCGGTATGGCCCCGGTGAGAGCAATGAAGCGACGGTTTGATAATCTCGTGTTGATTATGCGTTTATGCGCGATTGTGCGCTTGGTAATTCTTCACCCCTGGCCTTGTCACTTCTTTTATGACTATTTTACAGCTATTAGAACTTTTAACGTTCCGATGACATGGTGTGACTGATGAATGGGTAGGTGCAATATAAAACAATGAACGGATTCGCCGATTTCAAGAATGTCAACATGTTAAAATTATTCGCGGGGGAAACAAATGTTTACGTAGTTTCTGTACCTTGTGATTGGTGCACGAAGACTTTTCATAATAAAGGTGAAATTTGTTTCTCGATCGAAATTGAATTATATGAATTTATGATTTCGGCGCCAGGTTCGACCATTCATAAAGTAATTCAAAAATAATTTCCCAATATAATTTAGATTCTTACATTTTCTGTCTCTTTATGAATGATCGAACCTGGCGCCGAAATCATAAATTCATACTTTTCATATTGATCCAATTTTCTTGGGAAAAAGGGGTTAATAAATCTATTATATTAGGTCGGAAAGAAAGTTCTTACGGTTTTTGTTATTTTGATTTCATAATAAAAACCGCAAGAACTTTCTTTCCAACCTAATAAATTGAATAAATATTTTTGTAATAGATTGGTATTGATAGGAGATAAGTGGAGTTTTGTTCGGCTCTAATAGAAATGAACACTAAACCTACCGAGCACTAAAAGCGATTAAAATGTTTTAGCTTACAGGAAAGACAAAATTCTATTTATTTAGATTTTGTGCAATTTTTATTGCAATATGGTCTTGGATAAACAAATTTAGGGAATCAATTTCCAGATAAGCAACTTCATAATTTTAATAATTGTGAAATGAAGAATGTAAGACGGGTCACTTGACCGGCAGTGATAGGTTTAGCCCCGTTTAAAGGTTTAACGCCCGTACGAACGTCTGAATTTGCTATCTTCTCGAAAAGAAAAAGCACGTTTACTTTCTAGTTATTTAAAATGGTAGAGTGAACACAGTACGATGTTTAGAGGATTCCTTCATCCGACATTGTCCTCTTGCACGTTTGAAAAATAGGTTAAGGTGAAGTGCCCTATGCCTGGACAGCATGTTTTTCTATTTTAAATTTTATCACTTTAAATAAACAAAAACAATTTCTTAAGAGTTTTAACATACAGTTCAGAGTTTGTAAAGTAATTTAAAATAAAAAAATCATTGTTTAGGTTAATATCTTAATTGTATTAACAAGAATAATTCAAACCTATAGTTGGACATATTAAATCCAATCTAAGCTAGTACCTGGACAGAAGTAAAGCCTATATCGGGACAAATTCAATTTACGAGTTGATCGAGCGAATATAGCCTAAAACGTTGGTTGGTGGCGCTGTTGCGCATGACGAATAGAAGATGCTTTGCGTAATATGTAGTATTCTTATCATAGATTATAGTATTGTATTATTTAACCAAATATATATTTATTTTCATTTACTGTTTTAATAAAACTTGTCATAATACAACTTTTAAGGTTAGGTAGTAATACTGATAGATTTAAGATGTAAACATAAAGTATTATTAACGTCACAACCGGAATACATTTTCTACATACGTTATTCGAGCTAATAGAAGACTAATTATACGTACATGTAGTTAAATAATTTGCAAACAATGCGTTGATTTTATTCACGAACACGTGTCCGGCTTCAGGCGTAAGCACATTGCGTATAAGCTTAGAGTGGGACAGCTACTGTCATCGCGTCCCAGTATGGAGTACTTATATTTGAAAACAGTCCTAATCTTGGACATCTAATATTTGGATTAATAATTATTATTTACGTTAAGTTTGATTGCCAATTTATTTTAAAATATCAATATTATTATGCGTGATAATTATTTTTTGTCTGAGGGCTTAAATTATATCTTTTTTTCTAACAAAAGTGCGAACTATAAATGCACATGATTCGCATGTAAATAGACTATTTTGTATACTGTTTTCAGATGAACTTTGAATTCATTTTTAAATTTCGATTGATGTCTTAATGAAATAATATTCACACCTACTTGTAGCTAAGGCCTCAGAATATATAATATAATTATTTAATTTCTTAATTACTGATTTTACTATGAAAATTCAATTGTCCTAATTTAGGTATCACTTTTGGACTGTCCAGACTTAGGGCACTTCACCTTACTTTGCGTGTCAGAAAATGTTATAGCCGCGTAGGTAATCGCAAGGGAGAGGAACGCTGGTAGCGAATCGCGTTAAGCGGCCGGTTAGAAAATTCCCTCGCGGAATTAATTGGCCTTCGTTCGAGGAGCGGAGGAGGAGGGTACGGGTTGCGTCGGCAATTGCAAATGGATCTATAAAAGCGTAAACGTTTGACGTTTAATCGTAATGGCGGATATCAAGGGGAACTGGCGAGAGAGCATGACATGACAGTCGGATGGGTGCGCGTCGCTCGTTAAACACGGAGCACGATGATTATTGGGCGTGCACGTCTTGTCATAAGCCATCCTTTTCCCCCGGTACGATGCGAACAGAACAGAGCAGAGTCGATTTCCGAGCGATCAGAAAGCAAGTCGAAAGAGTCACTCTGTCGGTGGTCTGTTGCTCCCGGTGTTCTCGCGTTACAGCTTCGAAGAATGTCATTAACTTCGCGTTCTGGAAACCGATCGGAACACCGGGGACTTACCGAACAGATCGGGAACACGTGTCGTCGTCGTCCTCGTGGACAAAGCTCGCTACTCTTTCTGCATTTCGCGACCGTCGTAAATTCGTTTAAGAGTTTAAGGCATCGTTAATAGGATGCCTGTGTCGAGAGTTAATGTCGCGACTCGATCGCCTGGGTTCTTGATATTTCTTTCGCTCGGAAATGGCTGTGCCGAGCCGAGTGGATCGATCATTGATTCAGCTGTATGCTATTCTGCAAGTAATGAGCTCTTCTATTTTGTTTCAAGACAGACATCGTCGGGGACCTACGTGCGCTGTGCTGACTCTGAGGAATGTTTCAAAATTTATTACAGTGGATGAGATTGTTAGGGACGATAGCAAATTGTTAGACATCTGTCGTGCAACATAACATCATCTTTTCCTTAAAGTATTTGTTAGTTTATGCAAGCTTCCATTGATTTTATTCACTCAGGCTGCTCAAAACACGATCCTGAATTGGCATTGTGCACGCTAGTTGAGAACGAAACTTTCCTGGACGCTTTTTGGCATTTTCTCACGTCCAGGATTTTGAACCAAAAAATTTGAAAAAATTGTATAAGATGTACCTCGGTAGGTGCAATGCGCCTGATTTAAGAAAAATGTGTACCAGCAGTTTCGTGGAGTGAATTCAGTGAAAATCGATGATCGTTCCTTATCAAGGTACAGAGGGTTGACATTTGATGTAGAAAGTTCTCCCTGGTCACGATCGAAGGATTTTCACTCAGGAAAGTTATAGAGTTATGTAAAACTATGGCATGCCGTGTGGTATGCTGTCCAGAGGATAGGAGGAGGTCCGACCGTATTTTCGAACGCAAAGAGTAATAATTGAAATGTCTATCCGTAACGGATCAATTACTTTCTTCCCCTGAATGGCGAGCTCGTTAACCCCTTGTCCACCCGTAGCCGGTCCCACGGTCCTTTGCGTAATTCTCGGGTAACGAGGCAATTTTGTCCTCTAATTACTAAATAAGCAACCAGGCAACAGAGAGGCGAGAGTCGACGCGACGGCAGGTGCTCCCGACGAGATTAATCCGGCGCACGCGGCGCGCCGAAGACGATCTACCTTCCACAAAAGAATATTCATGATCTTTCATCTATCGATCTCGTTTTCCGATTTCTTGGTAACACTTACAAATTAATGGGAACCAACATATTTCCGATTCTTATTCGAACCTCTACTTCTCACTGTGTAGCAGAGTTGGGCAAAAATCAACAAATAATTAAAAATTACTAATAGTTTGATTGATTCTTAGTCAAAACTTAAAAAAGTTAGTTAAAAATTTTTGATTAGTTAGTCATAACTACATGGCACTAGTTAGTCACAACTCTAAGTGATCGTTAGTTATTGCTTAATAGTTATGATAATCATTAGTTAGTTTGAATGATCAGTCATCAATCTTTAGTCATCAGTCACTATTGTGCGATTAACATACATTAATATGTATACTTAAACCATATCGGAATTTGCAGTGACCAAACGTGTCATGATCTGTATTTTATACGTTTATAAACTAATATGACATGTTTTTGTTATTATTATACCTTATTTTAACTTATAACCATTTTTAGTCATTAATCATAGTGAATTAAGATTACGTATTTAGTCATTAGTTATGCCATTATAGTCAGTAGCCAATATTCATCCTTAATAAAAATTTAGTCATTATTCATTAGTCATTACGCTTAAATACTTATATAGTCATAAGTCATAGTCACGCTCAAGTATTTAACTGGTCATTAATTATTAATCACTTTTGTATAGCTTATGAAATTATTAGTCAATAATCATTTTTGTGACTAGCGTTTGCCCAACTCTGCTGTGTAGTATTTGCATTAAAATATTCACTGGGTTGTAGAGTGCCCTTCATCTACATCAGGCCTGGCCAACCCAAATGGTTTCACGGGCCACTTTGATGACGCGTAACGTTACAGCAAGCCGCACTTTAGGCAACATGCTTTTAAAAAATGTAATACAAATACAAAATGAATAAAACTTTATTGTTCTACTATGATTCAATATTATCAACTGTTTTAATTAATGAGATATTTGTTTATCCTTTCTTTCACTTAATTTTTGAAGTCTATATTTGTGTTCGACGTTGCACATCTTTTGTTAGCTGGTTCTCTAAATTGGCATCAGTTAGTGAAGCACGTGATGATCTCTTTGTAAATTTCATCTTCGAAAAAAACGTTTGACAAACATATGTGGATCCAAAAGCATTTGCAACTCGTTATGCAAGATAACTTAAGTTGGAATATTTCTCGGATGAAATATACAGTGGGTGTACAAAGTATTCGTACACTTTTTGAAAACTAATAACATTCATTATAATTGTACCAAATAACCTGATTTTTTATAATCAATTGGAAGCATTAGTTTACGAAATGATATACAAAAAAGATTTTCCAAAAATTATAATTTACAAGGTTAAATGCAAAAATAAAAAAGGCATTTTTTAAAACTTTTTTATTTGGGTCCTTAATGAAAATTTAAAATGTATGTTTTGTAGATCTATGTTAGTCATACACATGTTGAAAATTTCATTGAAACCGATTAACATACACACGAGCTACAAGCGGTTAAAAATGGTGAAAATCGTAGTTTTCCCCGACTTTTGATCACGCCTGTTGTTTTTTCCTGCGTCAATCGATTTCGATGAAATTTCCAACATGTGTATAAAGAACATGGATCTAGAAAACATGTTTTAAATTTGTATTGAGGGCCCAAATAAAAAAGTTTTAAAAAATGCCTTTTTTATTTTTACCTGCAACCTTGTAAATTGTAATTTCTGGAAAATCTTTTTTTCATATTAATTTGTAGACTAATGCTTCTAATTGATTATAAAAAATCAGGTCGTTTGGTACAATTACAAAAAAGTTATTAGTTTTTAAAAGGTGTACGAATACTTTGTACACCCACTGTAAGTAACGCAAAAATTTGTTTAATTTCATTGTTGCACTGTAACTCAATTATATCGAAGATATCAAATATAAAGCTGGAGTTCGTAGTCGCACTTGCGCATTATAACAATAACACTTGATTTGTTGAATATTTTTTGTATACATACAACGAGAAACAAAAGTTTCGATAGAAGTATAAAATCGCCCGGCGGGCCGCGTGTTGGCCAGGCCTGATCTACATTGACTATCGTATAAACATTTAGAAGTACAGTGTGACTATAATGTATCATATAAAAATTTTGAAATTATTAAAATCTGCTGCTACGTTAATTTTATTCACACGAAGTACCGTATGGAAATTTAGAAATTAATTCGTTGTACTACACACTGCAAATTTCATTTATACTAGCTCGCGTTAATGTATTTCATGCTACACACAGTAATCTCCATTTACGTAGAACATTGCACGAAAATTTCGAAATTAATGCAGTTTGCCGTATCGCATTATCCTTTACTTGTCCACTGTCACTAGCACAGCGATGCCTGGGACTTTTCCGATTAATTGTTTCGCTGCGTTCAACAACCGAATTTAAATGAATAACCGTGGACCGGGCACGACCGTCGCTAAAACGGTCGAATTAGATAATTCGGAGCCGTAGAAACACTGTGTCAACCAGAGAGAGAGAGAGAAATTATTAACGTGACGAGGTTCGCCAAGCGAGCGGTACAATCGAGAGAAGTTCGTTTACGAGGAGCGAAGCCTCGTGTGTTCGTATACCTACAATAATTTCGCGCTATCCGACGGTTGCGAATGATTTAAATAACAATGTGCTTCCACGTTGGTATAATAGCCGATCATTTTGTGGATCCGCATCTCGCGGAATCCGATTAATAATATTTTGTACGCGTTATACGCCCCTAACAATGGCAATTACGCTGGAGTGCTGTTTCATTGGGGCCGAGGATAATTATGATTTACTCCCGGTAAAATTACGGTAAATACGATTTACGGGGCGAGCTTCCGTCCAGTTTTCAACGGGACAATTCAATCCGATCGCGATGCGTGCTCGCCCGTTACATACGATATCCTGGCCGAAGGAACTCCGAAGGATCCTCCGAAGTCACGGTCAAAAAGTTTGGACACTTCACTATAAAGGAATAAAGTTGTTGCTTGCGACATTTTTTTCGTAGTTAGAATACCTGCTTCTGCATTCTTTAATAAATTTTTAAGATTGCCAGCGCAATTTTGTCACGTTTTCTCCTGGAATAACGTTCGGAGAGTTTCCAGCTATTTCTGCATAATTTTTAATAATTATAATGGAAGATATTGGTAATTATTAAAGATACTTTACATGTTGTTCCTGCATTTTTCGATGGTATTTTTGAATAATCGTTGAGAAATGAACGCGGAAGAACTTCCAGCTAATTCTGCATTTTCCATGATAATTTGTTCATCTTAATTTTTAATAATTATTCGTGAAATCGCTGCACGTTTCATTTTAGAATTTTACTCGGCAAATTTCCATTCCCGTCTACATTTACCGACGCCAGTTCTAATTACAATTTTCCGTAATTATTGCAGAAATTGAATAGTTCAGCCACTGTTATATTTTCTAATTACACTTTCAATTAGAATTTTCATTGATTTCTACAATCTGCGCAGACTATATTTATTTTGTATAAAAGTTTTTACACAATCTCAATAATCGTAAATTGACACGTCATTTTCACGCATCCTGCACGGCCAATCATTTCCATCGTAAATTAACGAAATCCGCAGTCTACAATTCATAGGATCTTCTGAGGTCACGGTAAAAGAGTTTGGACACTTCACTACAAAGGAACGAAGTTGTTGCTTGCGCGGTTTCGAAGTTTCTTTTCGTACTTAGAATACCTGCTTCTGCATTTTTTAATAAATTTTTAAGATTGCCAGCGAAATTTTGTCACGTTTTCTCCTGGAATAACGTTCGAAGAGTTTCCAGCTATTTCTGCACAATTTTTAATAATTATAATGGAAGATATTGGTAATTATTAAAGATACTTTACATGTTGTTCCTGCATTTTTCGATGATATTTTTGAATAATCGTTGAGAAATTAACGCGGAAGAACTTCCAGCGAATTCTGCATTTTCCATGATAATTTGTTCATCTTAATTTTTAATAATTATTCGTGAAATCGCTGCACGTTTCATTTTAGAATTTTACTTGGCAAATTTCCATTCCCGTCTACATTCAACGACGTCAGTTCTAATTACAATTTTCCGTAATTATTGCAGAAATTGAATAGTTCAGCCACTGTTATATTTTCTAATTACACTTTCAATTAGAATTTTCATTGATTTCTACAATCTGCGCAGACTATATTTATTTTGCATAAAAGTCTTTACACAATCTCAATAATCGTAAATTGACACGTCATTTTCACGCGTCCTGCACGGCCAATCATTTCCATCGTAAATTAACGAAATCCGCAGTCTACAATTCAACTACACACGAACAGCCTCTAGGTCAGCACACGTACAATACATACCCATGAATCGCGTGGTCCAGATATCAACACGTGGTCCTTCACAGTTTGTTCCGTCGCGTTTCACAACAATAACCCCGAAACACCTGCGCGCGCGTTCTCCAGAGAAACGGTCCCGCGGATGCAACACCGGCGGAGTACAACAAACAACAGGCGCACACGCGTGTCCCGGTGGGCCCGTACAGCTCTCCTCTCCTCTCATCCACTCTCTCTCTCTCTCTCTCTCTCTCTCTCTCTCTCTCTCTCTCTCTGAATCTCAGTCCCTGGTGTCCGCGGTACGGGTGTCGAGCCCGCACGGGTTCATCGCCGAAACGGTCTCCGCTTTTTCGCCGGAAGCCCGGCTTCCCTTGATCTGGATCGGCCACAAAACCGAACGTAGCCGGGAGAGGGGGACCCGGGCCCGGGCCCGTTTCCTCTCGTGGGGGAGGGTCCTACTCCTGCAGAAGTGGGGGGTAGCCGCGCTTGGGCCCACCGCGAAGTCCACCGGTAGTGGGGGGAGCTGGTCGAGTGGGGGAAGCGCGGGGACGCTGGGGTGGGAAACTCGGAAGCGCGTCTAGGGGAAAACCGTCGTCAGTTCGGGAAAAAAGGGGGAGAGCGATCGGGGTTTTGGAGGGGCGGAGAGGGGCCCGCGAAGAGGATCCTCGGGAGAGGGGGCCGGGGCCGGGCCGGGGAGAGGGGGAAGCGAGAAATGACGGAACATGGATGACGAGGCCGCGGAGAAGAAGTCGTGGGCACGATTGCCGTCACAACACTAGCTGCCCGGCACGATCCTCCTCTCTGACTTGTTCCCTCGGCTTGCCCTCTCCTCTGTGGTCCGTCCAACGAGAGTCAGTGTGAGATCAGCTCCGTCTCTTTTTCTAACTGTCTTTGTAACTTCGATTCTGTCGCACTCGAGCGAATGCATTTGTTTACCTTTACTGACTCGATTCCTTCGACTACTCTCTCTTTCTCCAGTTCACTGGCGATTCGCGACCTCTTCGATGCGCGAGCGTGAACGAGATTATGCGATTCTGGCCTCCGCTTGCCTCTCTTTTCCGCCTTCTCTCCGGTATACTGATCTCGGTGGTTCCCTCCTACCTTGCACGGACGCAAAAGCACGCCGGAGAACCGAGACAGGGCAATCTACTAGGTAAGACTAGTTCCTCCAGTCGTGGACCCGTTTTCTGTGCGGCCACTCTCCCTCCAGCGTTCTGCGGTCTTTTTCACTCGTCTCGCCCCTGAGGGAACGGAGAACGATGCGGAGGAAGAGAGAAGGAGAGGGAGGTTGCTCTTTGATAACTGGTGTGAGTTTCTGCGGTCTCTGTTCGACGAACTGAGATCTTTCGCTGTGTTGAACAGCCGCCTCCTCGATCATTCTGCTTTTGAATCGCCTTAACGTGGCGCCTCCTGCGAAAGGAGTTGCCTCGTCTTTGTCGGTGGCTTTTCGGCAGTCGGGACTGTCTCGCTTTCTCAAAGAATTGTGGTTTCGAGATGAGAGAATGCGCTGGAAATTTTATTTTCTCAGTTTAATGGCATCGCGGAGTTAGCGAGCATTTCATCTATTCATATTTGCTTAATTTTATTTTGACGGCATAGTATTTATTTTTCGAGTCGTGGTCTGAAAAATGGTTCTTTTTATGGTTCATTTCTGGGACACTTTATGCTATTTCGATTGTATGTATTTTTTGGAGCATGGTATACAGAGCACAAATCAGATTTCTCAATTTCAACGCTGTTCTGTTTTTTTTCCTCGGAACTATCCAACCCATTCACAATTTTATTGAATGCTGAATGCCATTTCGATTGTACAGTGTGCATCTTTTGGAGCATGACACACAGTGGTTTGGAAAATGGTAGCTTGTAGTAATTGTTGAGTTTTTTTACTTTGATGCTACTGTGTTTTTGCAAGATATTCAACTTGCTCATATTTTGATTTGTTTAGTGCTATTTCTATGACATTTACTCCATAGGCTTGGCACATACTGGTTTAGAAAATCGTAACTCGTGTTAGAAATCAATGTTTTTGACTTTGATGCTGCTGGGAAGCCACTCGCATTTGTGTAGTACAAAAATATTTTTAGTCGGATGAAATGTTCGGCTTCTGGAGCTAAAATAGCTTCGAGTGCACAAGGCTAATACAGTTTCGATCGAATAACACGTTCTGATTTAGCCAAGTCTTTGTTTTGTTCAGCATTGGTTTCGATTTCAAAACTGTTCCCATTTTACAAAGGCATTTCGACGTCCCCTTTCTCAAGTGGAATTTTTATTATAAGAATATTTTAGTTTATACACGAAGAGTGAAAATTTACTTTAAACTTCGAAAGTAATGACATTTGCAAGCCACAAATTCGCGAAGAGAGACGGTCTAATCGCGAGTACAGAATAATGAATAATGACTCCAAAGAAGCTAATACGTTTCCCTCGAGAGAGATAAAATCCTGCAAGGTTGGAATTCAATGGAGATGCGATAAGAACCGAAGAGTTTTTGGTGAACTAACTTTTCGGGGAGCTAGATAACACATTATCTAGAAAGGATCAAGCGAGCCTGGGCAACAGAGGCGAAATAAGAAAGGCATTAAAGTGGTCTTGGGAACTCGGTGACAAAATCTTCCGGGGGAGAATAGCCGGTAGAGCCGAATGGTTTTTTAGATCATCGTATTCCTCTTCCATGATTCACAGTGACACCCAATCCCTGGGAACATGAGCACATTCAGAAACCTGGGAGAAACTCTTCCCAAATTAATACTTGACTGTACAGGCTTTTATATAAATACAGAAATCCATGATTCGACAAGGAAAATTCACAATTTTTCCCCAGCTCATCTTTTTTAAAAGACCAGAGATCATTAAGTAGATTCGCGAAAGCACTAAGCAGAAGAACAATTTTGTTCGCTGAAAAATGGTATGTAAGAAGTACTCAACACGAAGATTTCATTATTTTCATCGTTCTTGAAAGTGAAATTTAGAAACAGTATAAATTCACTGAACATGAAAACATTGATTTCTTTATGAACAGCTAATTGCAAGCTGTAATTCCGCACCGCAGTGCAGCGGCGCGAAGAATATAAATCGCCGGCAGGAATTTTCATGCGTGGCTCGCAGCGTTTACACCGTCGCGACACAAGTCCGCAAAAAGAGTTTCTAAAACGCATAATCGCACGGCTACAATTAATTCTGTCGCAACGAACATTTTTCTTGAGCAGCTCGGGCGCGAAGAAAATTGCTTTACATCGTTTCCATCGAGCGACGTCGACGCTTCTATGATGGCAGTGGCGTGTCGCGGGATTCCTGAAATACGCGATTATGCTAGCGAGCAACATTCCGATCAGCGATCGCGATAGTGAGCTGGGATTAGTGAAAATTTCTATCGAAAATAGCGAAATAATGCCGATCTTTCTGTCATCGAAAATTACAGCTTACTGACAATATGTAAATACCTCCAGGGTAAAAAAATGTATTTATACCAACTACGCGATTATAGTAAGCTGTGTGCAAAAGGAAAAGTCTGTGATGTTGTTTGTTTTCTTGGAACAAATTCGAGAAGAATTTCTATCGAAAATAGCGAAATAATGTCGATTTTTCTGTCACCGAAAATTACAGCGTACTGGCAATTTGTAAATACTTTCAGGGTAAAAAAATGTATTTATACCAACTACACGATTATAGTAAGCTGTGTGCAAAAGGAAAAGTCTGCAATGTTGTTTGTTTCCTTGGAACAAATTCCAGAAGAATTTCTATCGAAAATAGCGAAATAATGCCGATCTTTCTGTCACCGAAAATTACAGCTTACTGACAATATGTAAATACCTCCAGGGTAAAAAAATGTATTTATACCAACTACGCGATTATAGTAAGCTGTGTGCAAAAGGAAAAGTCTGTGATGTTGTTTGTTTTCTTGGAACAAATTCGAGAAGAATTTCTATCGAAAATAGCGAAATAATGTCGATTTTTCTGTCACCGAAAATTACAGCGTACTGGCAATTTGTAAATACTTTCAGGGTAAAAAAATGTATTTATACCAACTACGCGATTATAGTAAGCTGTGTGCAAAAGGAAAAGTCTGCGATGTTGTTTGTTTCCATGGAACAAATTCGAGAAGAATTTCTATCGAAAATCGCGAAATAATGTCGATCTTTCTGACATCGAAAATTGCATCGTACTGGCAATTTGTAAATATTTCCAGGGTAAAAAAATATAGTTATACCAACTACACGATTATAGTAAGCTGTGTGCAGAAGGAAAAGTCTGCGACGTTGTTTGTTTCCTTGGAACAAGTTCGAGAAGAATTTCTATCGAAAATAGCGAAATAATGCCGATCTTTCTGTCACCGAAAATTGCAGCGTACTGGCAATTTGTAAATACTTTCAGGGTAAAAAAATGTATTTATACCAACTACACGATTATAGTATGCTGTGTGCAAAAGGAAAAGTCTGCGATGTTGTTTGTTTCCATGGAACAAATTCGAGAAGAATTTCTATCGAAAATTGCGAAATAATGCCGATCTTTCTGTCACCGAAAATTGCAGCGTACTGGCAATTTGTAAATACTTTCAGGGTAAAAAAATGTATTTATACCAACTACACGATTATAGTATGCTGTGTGCAAAAGGAAAAGTCTGCGATGTTGTTTGTTTCCTTGGAACAAATTCCAAAAGAATTTCTATCGAAAATCGCGAAATAATGTCGATCTTTCTGACATCGAAAATTGCAGCGAACTGGCAATTTGTAAATACTTTCAGGGTAAAAAAATGTATTTATACCAACTACACGATTATAGTAAGCTGTGTGCAAAAGGAAAAGTCTGCGATGTTGTTTGTTTCCTTGGAATAAATTCCGGAAGACAAACTTTGTTCCTCCCACGTCTATGATTGGAAATCACAGTACACCACCATTTTGTAAATGTTTCCAAGGCCGAAAAAAATATTTAAACTAACTATAAGCTACCAGTAAGCTGTACACAAAAGAAGAAATCGGTTCTCCGTCCCACTAGCTCACAATTAATTCCTGAACACACAGTTTGACCGAGTTCGCCGCAAGAAAGGGAGATCCTTCCGCGAAAAAAGATCGATCGATCGCGATCCAGCACGATCGAACGCGACGTTTGCAAATGGATCGGACAGATGGCGTGGCGTGAAAAAATCGGACGACCGTCTGGCTCTGGTTACCGTACTCGTAAGTATTTTACAGTCGATTGATTACTATCGAGCATTGGATCGAGGGCTGAATGCATCCTGGCGGATACGGTCCGGCGGACTCAATCAAACCTACACCGACCGGTTGGAAGTTAATTCGACGTTATGGCCGATCGTTTGTCATACAAGGGAGAACGAATCTTACCGAGCAGCCGCCGTCGCCGACGCCGCGTCGCGGCTTTTCGTCGAGTCGATTTGATTCGAACGGAAACGACGTCGATCTCGATTCTCGATATGGAGTGGGTGGTCTTGGCGCCATTTTGCTTTTATTCGGTCGCTCGCCGCCGACATTGAGAAACTGAATTTTCTTGATGAAAGGAGACTTTTCTTCTGTGATTTCGCCTTGCGCTATTGCCTTTCGGAAATGGGACCTCGCAAATCTCTATTATTCGACACACGTCTATTATTGAAGATTGTACTACCATTTTGATGTGTTGAAACGATCCAAAAATTTGTATACTAGTCGCATGGTCGCAGTCAGCTGTATGGGAAATATAAGCCGTTCTGCTTCCCCACAATGAATTCCAGAACACACACTTTGTTAGAAAATTGTACATTCCACGATTCCTACCGCGTCTTTGAGTAAAAATAGCCGCGTGCTGCCATTTTCTCAATATTTCCAAATCTGAAAAATATTTTTACATTGAGAAACTGAATTTTCTTGATGAAAGGAGACTTTTCTTCTGTGATTTCGCTTTGTGCTATCGCCTTTGGGAAATGGGACCTCACAAATCTCCATTATCCGACACACGTTTGTTATTGGAGATTGTACTACAATTTTGATGTGTTGAAATGCTCCAAAAATTTGTGTACTAACCGCATGGTCGCAGTCAGCTGTATGGGAAAGGTAAACCGTTCTGCTTCCCCACAATGAATTCCAGAACACACACTTTGTTAGAAAATTGTACATTCCACGATTTCTACCGCGTCTTTGAGTAAAAATAGCCGCGTGCTGCCATTTTCTAAATATTTCCAAATCTGAAAAATATTTTTACATTGAGAAACTGAATTTTCTTGATGAAAGGAGACTTTTCTTCTGTGATTTCGTTTTGTGCTATTGCCTTTCGGAAATGGAACCTCGCAAATCTCTATTATTCGACACACGTCTATTATTGAAGATTGTACTACCATTTTGATGTGTTGAAACGATCCAAAAATTTGTATACTAGTCGCATGGTCGCAGTCAGCTGTATGGGAAAGGTAAACCGTTCTGCTTCCCCACAATGAATTCCAGAACACACACTTTGTTAGAAAATTGTACATTCCACGATTCCTACCGCGTCTTTGATTAAAAATAGCCGCGTGCCGCCATTTTCTAAATATTTCCAGCTCTACAAAAATATTTTTACGAACTACACAGTACCAGTAAACTATACATATACAAAAGGAAGAGGCCGTAGTTCGACACACTTCCTTAGAACACAAGCACAGCAACATGAATAATTGTATAATAATTTAGGAATATATGAAGTGTTCAAAGAATTTTTTGAGAATTTTTAAAATTGCATGGGCCTAGGTATGAAATTTGCACCTGAACCACAGGTGAAGAAAGTAAAAATATGGTTGGAGGGTTAGTGTGATTTGACAAGCGGCTCGGACGAATCTATTAGGTTGATGCATATGAAATGTCCGATTTTAGAATGCAACTCTTATAAAACGTTTCGACCAGGAAATGATATTATAATCTATAGGTTTATTGTTACTAAACGTTCGGAGGCGGCGCAAAATTTAAAAATTTTCGACACTGGAAATTACGAAAATCCTTAAATTCTTCTACATGCTTTCACATATTAATGTATCTTCTCTTCCCACCTACTGATTTCCAAGTTCACAATATTTCAATGAAATCATAATCAGCGACATCTGTCATTTGGAAAATCATCAATTTTGCGCCGCCTTCGAAAAGATTGTATAGTATTTAAGTTCGTGTCTACTCACATCAATTAAATGGAAATTATTTCATACTTTATTTTTACTTTATTTCGTTTTTTCGAAGTTGGTTTAATTGTTTTTTCACAATTAATGAAATTATAAAGATGTCTTCGTAAGAAATGATTGAATAAATATTCGATCGTCTGTAGGTTGTTAATATGAATTGTATGAACATTAATATGAATATGTTATAATAAGAACCGCGCGAAGTCTAAATAAATTAATTTTTGACATTTTTATAGGCAACCACGTGCCTGTTACATCTTACAGCGTGGTACATTTAATGTCAATATCCTATGTTCAATTTTAATTTAAATTTATAATTTTTCTTTTAAATAAAGTTTATTTCAACGTCGACTAACACGACTGTCGTGTATTCCTTCTATATGTCTTTAAAAATAACCTCTTCACGATAGCATTAAGTGATTTTTGGTCGAAATGTGGTGATCAATTAACTTGCTAGTCGATGATGGTAAACGAAGATCTACAAAATCAAGATTACAATCTCGTAAATGAAAATGTAAAAATTATTTTTACCGTGATACATTAGGTGCAAAATTGCGTTTGTTTAACGTCCCTGTTAAAAATCGTACATTTCATATGCCACAACCTAATAGATACATTCCTAGAGGTTACAGTCTAGAATGTCTAGTAGGTTGATTGTCATCGCGCGATTTGAAGCATACGTGCGCATGATAAACGGTGCTCCAGTTGATCTTGCACAGCTGCTATAGTTGCTGCAGCAGCCGAAGGTCGTAGCGAACCGATTCGAAAATCCGCGGATGCCCGACCCACGCGTCTAAGCTCGTGGGCCGTCTGAATAGCTACCAGGTGCTCGTTATCACGAAACCAGCGAGTCTGTCCGTGGCCGTCCATCTTCCGCGGTTAATTAACGTTTCGTTGCTCGCGTCTTCTCATGAAATTCGCGTGAAACCGTCTCGGCCGCCAAGGCAATGATTTTACGTCGCTGAAGCGATTTGCTTGGGTCGCTCCTCTTTGATCGAGGAGCGAAACGCGTTCATCCTTTAAATGAGCTTTCTTGTGGAATCACGGAAGAATTATATTCCCAGGATCGAAACAAACAGTTAGGTTTTCGTTTCAAAAAAGTTCTGTTCAAGCTTGTATGACTTCCATGACAAAAAGTTCGTCTTCAAGAATTAATTTTGAGAAAACGAAGCGAACTATAGACTTCTCCTTCGGCATATACCTTACTGGAACCATACAGATAGTATAAAAATTTTTGTTCGAACGTTTGGACGTATACAAAATGGCAGAACACGACAATCTTCAACCGTAGATGTGCATTAGAGAATATTTCTTTACTCCCTTTCTACCTCCTAGTTTTTCTCTCTATTTTTCTTTCACACTTTCTCATTCTTCTCTTTCGCTTTCGATCTTTGCTGTCCGTCGGTTTTCCCTCGTCGAATTTCGTTCCCGTTTGTTTTGCCCGGGAATCGTTTTGCTCGTTAGGCGTTGCGTGCGCGGGCGCCCAGCGACCATAAATCTCTCTCGCGTTCTCCTCCTGCTCGTCTTTATTCGCGCGTAGACGTGCATGGTACACGCGAATAAACTCGCGAAGATTCGCGAGCTACTCCGCCTCGAATACACGATAAATAGTCCCCTCCACGCTGGTGGATATTCTCTCGCATTTCCATCGACTGATCCCCGGGAGTCACTCCCTCGACGAGTTCATAAACTTCACCGAACGATCAATTGTCTCTCGATCTTGAGTCGAGCCGCGCGGCCGTTTTACGGATTAACATAAATTTTGCAACGGGTCGTTATTGTCGTCCACGATTGCCTCTCACCTTCCTCATCCGCGATCTTACCCTATTCGACTCGCCAGAGAACTATAACTATAACTTCAAAACGCACTTATAAAGAACCATGACTTCTCTGAACCTGTGCGAAAAATTCCATTTTTCTATTACAGTTGTTGTGGATAAAATCAATTTATTGTTGCAGTTTCTGAAAGAATATAAATATTTAACATATCAGCTTATTCGGAAAGTTTCTCTCGTAATGTGCACGTTTCACATTGCTGGATAACACGAGGATGCACAAACGCAGGTACATTTAAGAGGTACACTGCTGTGCAAAGGAAAGAAGCACCCGGCCATATTTAACAGAAAAGCGTAAAAAATTAAATAAGAACACGGTAAGTTTTAAAAAAGGATTCCTCTGTTTAATCGAATAGTTCTGAGAATATATGCGTCATTGCGGATTATTTAATACTTTAATTGCAATAAATCGATCATTGCACGATACAATTTCTACATAAAGATATTGTTTGTCATTGTATCTTGTAATTAATAAAATGAAAATTGTCTGCATCGACTGCAAGAAATAGAAAATAAATCGAATGTTGTTTCTTCCCTTAATGATTTTAATAGAGGAGAAGTCAGATTGACATCATCAATTTTTATAATTTTCCAACAATTTCGAATTTCATCTACTCAATTTTCCTATAAATCCATAAAGATAAAAATTGTTTGCATCGATTGCAAGAAATAGAAAATAAATTGAATGTTATTTCTTCCCTTAATGATTTTAATAGAGAAGAAGTCATATATTGACATCACCAATTTTTAAAATTGTCCAACAATTTCGAATTTTATCTACTCAATTTTCCTATAAATGCATAAAGATAGAAATTGTCTGCATCGATTGCAAGAAGTAGAAAATAAATTGAATGTTATTTCTTTCCTTAATGATTTTAATAGAGAAGAATTCATTATATTGACATCACCAATTTTTAGAATTGTCCAACAATTTCGAATTCCATCTAGTCAATTTTCCTATAAATGCATAAAAATAAAAATTGTCTGCATCGATTGCAAGAAATAGAAAATAAATTGAATGTTATTTCTTCCCTTAATGATTTTAATAGAGAAAAAGTCATATATTGACATCACCAATTTTTATAATTGTCCAACAATTTCGAATTTCATCTACTCAATTTTCCTATAAATGCATAAAGATCAAAATTGTCTGCATCGATTGCAAGAAATAGAAAATAAATTGAATGTTATTTCTTCCCTTAATGATTATAATAGAGAAGAATTCATTATATTGACATCACCTATTTTAAAAATTTTCCAACAATTTCGAATTTCATCTACCCAATTTTCCTATAAATGCATAAAAATAAAAATTGTCTGCATCGATTGCAAGAAATAGAAAATAAATTGAATGTTATTTCTTCCCTTAATGATTTTAATAGAGAAAAAGTCAAAGACATCACCAATTTTTATAATTGTCCAACAATTTCGAATTGCATCTACACAGTTTTCCCAGAAATGCATACAGATCCGCAGTCTACTTATAATTATACTGGGTGCTTCTTTCTCTTGCACGTACTGTAATCTCGTTGCAGAAAAGTTATCATCGAGCAGTCCTCGAGTTCTCGCAGCCCTGTCGAAGCAATTGCAAGGTGCGCGGTAGAAGACTGCCTATCGAAAAATAGCTGAGAGTAATACGGAATGCTGTCAGCCCTGGCAAGGATAAATCGCGGTGGAATTTAATTGGCGGCCGCGCGTGCCGAACGCGTCCATTCAATTTCGCGGGCGGACGTAATAGGCGGCCACCGTTTGTGTGCGCGCGCGCGTGTGTGTGTGTGTTTACTGTCTTTTTCTAGCATGGTCTGAAAACGAGGAACGAACGGGCTAACGATCCAACCTCCGCGTAACATAATACTGATTGTGCGCTCCGAAATAATTCATTCGGGCTCTGATCGTACAGATCGCAACGAGCATTCGATTAATTGCGTGCGGGCGAGAAAGCGAATCCTGTCCCCCTTGTCGTTCTTTATCCTGTGGTACGATAAAAAGGAACATTAAGGTATATTTTTCACTATTGCTCGAGTACTAGTTCGATTTAGTTCGAGTCCACCTGACCGTGTCGATTAGAAGGAACATAATCGCGTGCGTGACTTGAGACAAACGAAATTTACGGGGACATCCCTGCTCATTCATTTAGTAAATTTGAAGTTGCAAAATATGAACGAATACGCGCTTGTACAGGGTGTACAGAACAAATAATATCCATGTCTAGTAAATAGTAAATATTTCCTTTTATCAATAAGAAATTATTCACGATCGTACATTTTTAAATTTTGGGGTTATGTTCGCGGCGCAACGGTTCGATCAAATTATACACTAAGTAGCAATTTTTGTAGACATTTTTCAAACGTTCGATTCGGATTTGAATCATTACGTCCTAAGACACGTTTGCTATAGAATGTTTTTCTATAAGAGAAAAAGAAGAAAGATGGTGGTGTGTTTCGTCCTAGACCCGCTGGAGGACTCATCAGTAAGATCGAACCGTTGCGCCGCGAACATAACCCCAAATTTATTTAAAAATGTACGATCGAGAATAATTTCTTATTTATCATAATTGGCGATAAAACTACATTTCTTCGCAAGGTCTCCTGACCTAAACATTATCGAGAACGTTTGGGGAAGACTGTCAAGAATATTATACGAAGGTGGAAAGCAGTACAGTAGAGTATCCGAATTGAAATCAGCAATTTTAGAAGCTTGGGGAAGCATACATCAAAATGATATAAAAAATATAGATGTTTACCAAGAAGAATGATTGAAGTGGTAGAACGTAAAGGGCAGTCTACGCATTACAAAGACTGCCAAAAATTATGTAATTTTGTTGAATTCTAATACTTTTCTTATGATATATTCAAAGTGCCTTATCATTTTGCCTACACCAAAAGTCAATTTTTGTAGAAATAATAAATGGTTTGAATATATATATTATATAAAATGTAGTATCTTATTTTGTTGTATATTCACTTTCTACGTGTACGTATGTACAAATGAATGTTCATTGCTAAAATCCTCGAGGTGCATTTTGACCATCATGTTTTCAAAACTGTATTGGTCGTAACAGGCGAGAACACACATTACCGACGACACGCAAAAATGTCACCGGTACATCAAATTACCTGGAGCTCTCGCTTTCACGTCCTCGCCATTCGAAGCCCGCGGTGGTCGCGGTGATTTATTACAAACAAAACGAGAACCAGCCTCTCTCTCTCTTGTTCTCTCTCAGGATCTCTTTCTCGGCGCATCCCATTTACGTAATCCGGTAACAGAGCAGCGTAAAACCCGCTCCAGTTTTACTAGCTAGTCTCCGTCGCTGCCGCGAAACCCGCGATCAAACAGAAACAGAGTGAAACAGAATGAAACACGGTGAAACAGAGTGAAACTGCCAATGAGACAGAATGAAACAGGGTGATAAACAGTGACGAAGAGAACCTGAGAGGAGAGAAAAAGAACGCTTCGGGTAAAAGCTGCACGGTGGTCTGTTCGCGCTCGTCACCAAGTCTGTCGATGACAACCGGTCGTTTCATCGACCGGAAAATAATTAGGGTCGTAAGCCGATCCTCGAGGAAAAATTACACAGGGAAAATCGGGACGCTCGACGGGACTGCTCTTTGCGAAACACATCCCATTTTCTTGGCCGAAAACAAATTTTTCTAATACAATAAAACTAACACATCTACATACGTATACAATATTATGAAAAATGGCAAAAGGTGGTCGATCAAAACGGCACATACTTGATTTAATAAACTTCATTTAAAATATGGAAAAAATTTGATTCGTTTCTGCATTCAAATACGAAGAAACTTTGTCCCCAACCCAATATTTTTACAACGAGCTGTAGCTTGGAAAATATATTTTGTACGTATACAATAATTCTGCGTTCTTCGACATGATATTCCCCTACCAGAAGAGCTTATATCCCCCCACCAATTACGCTCGCAAGGTATTGGGTTGGCAAGAAAGTAATTTCGGTATTTTAAGGTAAAATAGAAAACTCAATCTTTTTATTCAAGCAACGAACTTTAATATATATTTTATATTTTCCAGTTTGTTCGATGATCTTTTGCCATCATTCTGGTAGCTTCACAATTCCACGATCATAAAACTTCTGGTCCCAATCGGCAAAAACTGATTCAAGTGCGATTCCTGGTCACCACGCACATCATTTCACCTTAAAATACCGAAATTACTTTCTTACCAACCCAGTATAATCGAGTTTACCAGGTTCGGGACATACAGTATGCAGTGTGCAGGTCGATTAGCATTCGAGATCGTGTCCGGGTCCGGGTCTCATAATGAAATATCCCGGCGGTGTAAAATCAGCAATGAAATTCCTTTGGCTCATGCACTTGTCGTTGCGGGTCCGAACGAAACGCAACAAGTGCACTCGAAATGATTGCCGTGCGCGAGCGGCGAGTCAGCCGCGAGCGTAAAATTGAACGAGCATCGACGTCGATAATGCGAATGGTAATATGTATCGCCGGCGCATTTCTTTCTCTCTCCCTCTTTTTCTCTGTTGGTGTGTGTGTGTGTGTGTGTTGCTCTTAGCTATGTTCCTGGCTCGGCGAGCCGTGAAACGGCCAACGGCGGACCATGCTTCTCCCCGGTGCCGTTTCAATTTATATTTACTTTGGCAGCCGCGGCTCTTTTAAAGCCTTTGTCATCGAGTATCCGCTCCGACCAAACTCGTCCTCGGATTGTCGCGCCGCCATCCGCGGACAACGGTTTCCTGTACAGAGGACCGAAATATGAGACACCGAGAGCTTGATCAATACAAAGAATGATTGTAAGGAATGAAAACGTAACATTAATAAGATCAATAAGAAAGTATTCTCGATCGTACATTTTTAAATAATTTTGGGGTTATATTCGCGGCACAACGATAGATAGCCTTACTGATGAGTCCTCTAGCGGGTCTAGGACGAAACACACCACCATCTTTCTCCTTTTTCTCTTATAGAAAACATTCTATAGCAAACGTGTCTCAGGACGTAATGATTCAAATCCGAATCGAACGTTTGGAAAATGTCTACAAAAATTGCTATTTAGTGTATAATTTGATCGAACCGTTGCGCCGCGAACATAACCTCAAATTTATTTAAAAATGTACGATCGAGAATAATTTCTTATTTATCATAATTGGCGATAAAACTACAAAATTTCGAGAAGGCCTAGTTTCGACATTGTCCACAAGATGGACAAATCGTTGAACGACTTTCTCGTCAAGTTACTAAAATGTCATCAATTAGTATACCGACACTTGTGTCTAAGGCAGGACCCGCTAGATAGCCTTACTGATGAGTCCTCTAGCGGGTCTAGGACGAAACACACCATCATCTTTCTTCTTTTTCTCTTATAGAAAACATTCTATAGCAAACGTGTCTCATGATTCAAATCCGAATCGAACGTTACAAAAATTGCTATTTAGTGTATAATTTGATCAAACCGTTGCGCCGCGAACATAACCCCAAAATTAATAAGATCAGTTCGATAATGAAAAAACTTCACCATAATCTTTTTTAAGAGAACGATTGCTCTTTGACCGGTTGTTCCTTTCGCACTTTTTATTTCTGTGATGAATGGAATTCAATGCAATAAAAAAAAATGAAACTCAACCTTGAAATTCAAGGTCCAACTGTACCGTCAGTGAAAGTGGAATTTACCGTGCTTCATTTTGTGATATTCAGGAAAAGAAAAATGGTAAGTTCTGAGGATATTCGAAGTGTCTATAACTAAATGTGATACAGCGGCGAAAAATTGCTACGCAATTTCGAAAAACTGGCTGAAAAAAATGAAAATTGAATCGAGCAGTGCCGCGAATTGGAAAGTCGCGGAGACCGTTTGCCGAGGGATCTCTTATTCGGTTCTTCCGTCCAATTATCATGTCAATGAACATATCAAAGAAATTCCGTCTCGTTAGAGTGCGTTCGGACTCTTTAAACGGCGAGATCAAAGGCGGGCTGCGAGGCAACGGGCCGAGACAGTCATTTTTACACGCGGTGCAACGCAATCACCGCCAAAAACAGCTGAGAGAAAAGGGTCCCGGGTGTGCTCACTGTGCTCGAACTCGGGCACAAAAAGTCGACCAAAATTGACCTATCAGGATCGATCCGGAGGCCTGATTGAGCCCATATTTGGATCGAACCGCTCGTAACGTAACCGTAGAATGTAGAAAGAGAGGAAGCTGCACACGCGAATTCGATCTACCGGGTGGCATTCGATTTATATATAGTTCTTGCTCGTGTGTGTACTTCATACCGCGTATATTCCATTCCGTTACAGGCTATTCAAATCGGATTAGTTCCTTTGCCGAGTATACCGACTAAATATTCCGCGAACTTTCTGTTTCGCGTGAAATTGCGATCTCTTTGCGCTGGGACGCTCGCCTGAATTTATATCTCGACGATGATGCATCGAATAGTTTCATAGAACACCTGACGCCAGGAAAATTGTTTTTGAAATCGTGGAAAAAATATTGGGAAGATGTGTTTACAATCCTGTTCACTGAACATTCGAAGTGACCGGTTTCGGATTTGTTGAAAAAAATGCGGCAGCTCTGCGATTTTTATTAATGTTTGGACACTCTCGGAGGTAGAATTATTTTTTGCTTAAGTAAAATGATTAATTTCAAAATTCAATATCGAACATAGGAAGTTTTTCTGTGTTTATCAATCAATATTATTATTTGTTTTCATTTTTGTTTGTATGGATAATAATTGTGTGCATCGACTGTATCATACAGGAGCTGTTATTAATTTCATTTCTGAATTAATTTAAACCAATTGAAAATAATGCATCGGTATTTTTATATTCTTTAAAACTTTTTTTCATTTGATCTAAATATTTTTTCCCGTGAATGCATAAAATCTACAGTGTGATAGACCCTTGCAATCCTAGAAAAACGAGTCTACTCCCTTAAAAGATTGTATTTCGGAGATTTTCATGATTTTTTAGTTTAAAAATGTTTAGTAATAACAGCAAAATGGCACATTTAAAATTAAAAGTTGTCAATGCAACTGGTAATGATCTGGTTGTTTTATTTTAGAACATCCTCTATAAGGGTAGTTTCCAATCGTAGTAATAAAAAAATATCGCGCAAGGTTCTATGAATTCTAGAGACTTACCTGTTTAGGAAGTTTTCGGCAAATTGACAATTGTAAACCGTCGTCGGCATCACAAAGCAATCCGGTGATTCTTGTAGGGAGTCCCAATCTCATCGTGAAAAGTAAATTCGCAATGACGAACGATGAAACGTGCTGCGTCCAGGCCGGTCATGTCAAATACCCGACAATTCGAAATAACCGGTCCGCGGTCGACACGATGCAACTGTGATGTCGCCTATAGTAAGCAGCGCCATCCTAGTTAGTATTATGGTCGCGTTACCGCGCGATTTTGAATGCCGGAATGAATGGTAACCGTTCAATTATAATCTCGTAGATATGTAGCCAAAGAATATTGCGATATAGTTAAGAGGTCACTCGAGTAGAGAAAATAACAGGAAAGAAGGCCATCTGCAACCCATACAGCCCTGCGGAATAAGGACCCCTTAGGTGAAGGACAGCGAGGGAAACGGACCCGAGGACAACTCTCTAACTCTCCTCAAGGACTTCGAACATAAATTTCCTGTCCTGAACAAAGGACCCCTTTTTTAGACGAAAGTCGAAGACCCGAGGACAGCTCTCGAACTTTCGTCAAGGACAGGAAACACAAATTCGTCTTCCTAAACAAAAGGCCTTTTAGGAGAGAACGAAAGGCGACGTCCAAGTATGTGACATGCGGAGTACACGTGCACGCGCCTGGACAGTTTCCCTTTGGGACCACCCCTGCGAGGCCTTACGCACCAAGCATGGGAAATTTGGGACGCCCACGACATCACCCATCGCTTTCTACGCGACATCGACTTAGGGGAGGAGACTACCCTTCTCATTGGACCTCACGACGCCCCACCACCGACGCATCCTGGAACCAGAGGTCCGATAAAAGGAACAGGAAACAGGGCAGCGGCACCATTATTATTCTCGAGAATCTCGTTGTCAACTGACCATTTATTCGAAAATACAGAAAAGTTTCTGATCAGCTACGTTTCACAATATTTTATCATCAAATTCCCTTCCCAGTTAGAGCCGCGTTCGGGAGTTTAGTACTTTAGTACTTTCAGGCGTTTGAACCCCTGCCGCGAAATTGATAAGCTAACCGGTCGTGCCATCTGCGGACAAGCTTCGTAATTCCGCGTTACCGGAAAGTACATAACAGTGGTGACAGCGGTGGGATATGCCAACTTTCGTGCGCGTTTTTTTGAAAGAACACATTTGTGACTTTGAATTCGAACTGAACCAACAGTGTATTTTAATTAAATAAGAACAATAAAAGAGTGCAGGTGAACATTGAACTGTAAACTACGAACTGAGTTTAACTGACAATCGTGCCACTCTTCCCTCCTGGGTTTTGGCGTGGTTTCCCCAGGGAGCGACGGGTGAATACCGGAAGAGGTGATTATCAGCGGCCACGCTAGCCTAATCAACCCTGTAATCACTGGCAATCATTGGATACCTGCTATGTACCTGCTATCCTAATAACTGCTCACGCAGCATCCGTTTGAAGAAGGGAACAACATCCAGTAAACGAACCTACCCCTCTGGAATTCAGTAGCAGCGGACATCGTCAACCCATCAGCAGCTCAAGTGTAAGGCACACGTTCGTTGTTTCTATCTCGAGTGACCAGTCAGGATTAGATTAGTTTTGCATTTAGATTAAGATAGATTAATTTTTTTTAGAGTAAACATGAGTAACGATAGTCGATCAACTGGCTCGTGGGTTGTCGCGTGCCCGTAGGGAACCTCGCGATCTAGTAGCTCCTCCGATTTCTCTCTTGAACTTAACCCTTGGCGCGGCCCTGAAGTCATGCGAAATGAAATTGACAAACCATTTGTTCGGCCACCGGGGTACCAACCCCCATCGCTTGTGTCTGATCGGTACGAAAATTCGAACATAGAGGAATTATCTTCTACTTCCGCTGTTTCTAATGTCGAACCCGACGGCGGATGCCAAATCTCTTTAAAATTAGCCTCGGAAATTTTACCTGAATTTGATGGGAAAACTACACCGGTGAAGGAGTTTACGAGATTATGTCGCGATATTTGGAAAGCGGTAAAGTTGAACGAACGGCAATTCCTTGTTAAAATAATAGAGAAAAAAATAATTAAGGACGCGAAAAGTCATATCCGACGACGACGAGACACATATAATCTGGAAGAGTTGCTAAAATCGTTAGAACGTGCATTTACCCCAAGACACACGCTCGACACCCTCCAAACGCGTATGTCGAATATGTATCATGAAACCGGAGAATCCGCACTCAAGTACGGGAATCGAGTCAAAGAATTATTAGACGACATACTAGACGCGATTGATGAAGAATGTGATCCGGATGTCGCATATGGAGTGCGGACTAGGGCCATAGACAACGCTTGCAGTTGTTACATCACGGGATTGAGTAATACAATCGAGACTCAGGTTCGTCAAGGAAAACCCGCGACCCTCCAAGCAGCCATTGATTTGGCGATGGACGAGGAGGAACATCAAAAGAATAGAGCTCGTGTTCGTCGGGAAAAAACCGTGCGATACGATCGTCGCGAACGTGGGCAGGAACAAAGATTTGACACGAGACGTCCTCGCGAAGAAATAGAGACAGTTCGGGTACACGAAATTCGGGCAACACGAGACGGTGATGATCGTCGTTCACGCCTTTACTGCCATACCTGTCGGAAACCGGGTCATGCGTCAGAAAACTGCAGTAGCTTCAAACGGCGGGAGGTCCCTACGTGCACTTACTGCAAGCGGAAAGGTCATAACGAGCTTAATTGTTTTACTAAGCGCGATCGGGAACGACGTAGTGGTAATCACCCATCATCGTACATTGCACCTGGACGAAATTTAAACTCCAATCTCGCTCTTCGAAACAGCGCTACGAAGAGTGTAGCAATAAAAGCGCGACCCGACTCCGCCAAGTTAACTACAATCTCACTCGAACCCGAACGACCCAACTCCCCGTCATAATTTTAGACCATTGTTTTTTTCATAACGATCAGGGTTATTTCCTCATTGATACCGGTTCACAATTGAATCTAATTAAAGAAAGTGCGATCTCTCCAGAGGTTATTGTTAACACTAAAATTTCGTACCATTTGAGAGGCATTGGGACAGGAACTCGTCGAACCTATGGAGAAATTACTCTCAATATGCTGGATGTCGAAATAAAATTTCAAGTAGTTGACCATAGCTTTCCCATAGAACAATCCGGAATTATTGGAATGGAATTCCTCACTAAACAGCAGGCTCTTCTAGCCTTTCGTGAAAAACTATCCAGTTCATTAATCTTAGGGAATAAAGAAATTCCGTTTTGTAATCACCCTTCGTTCGACTTGCCGCCACGAACTAAAACATTAATTAAAATTCCTACTAAAACTCCAAATTTAAGGGAAGGTTATGTTAGGAAAATGGATTTCGGACCGGGAGTGTACGTAGGAGAAGCAATTGTTTCGCAAGATCAGGGCCACGTAAAATTATTCGCTATTAATTGTACGTATGATCAGGTAAATATTACTCTACCTCCGATCGAACTGGAAGATTTTGAGGCTCAACCCCCATTAGCCCGTTCTGCTCGAATCGGTAACCCACCTATAGACAACCAACGCTCTTCTGCCGAGAGACTTTCAAAGCTTTCTGGCCTTCTTAAATTAGATAATTTGAACGAAGAAGAAAGAATTAGTATTTTATCAAGTGTTGCTACTTACGCATACCAATTTCACTTACCAGGAGATAAATTAGAGTCCACCACCACTGTAAAACATAAAATAATTACCGCCGATGAGAGCCCGCTAAACACCAAACAATACAGATATCCTCAAATTCACAAGGCAGAAATTCAGAATCAAGTACAAGACCTTCTTAATAATAAAATCATCGAACCCTCTGATTCCCCATATAATTCGCCTGTTTGGATCGTGCCGAAAAAAACGGATTCGTCAGGCAAACCTCGTTGGCGAATGGTGATCGACTATCGCAGACTCAATGAAAAAACAATCAACGATGCCTACCCACTCCCTAACATTACGGATATCCTTGATCAATTAGGAGGTGCTAAATATTTTAGCACGCTCGACTTAGCCTCAGGATTTCACCAAGTACCTATGGACCCCTCTTCTAAATCAAAAACCGCATTTTCAACCCCTTTTGGACATTACGAGTTTAATAGAATGCCCTTTGGACTTTGTAACGCACCAGCCACCTTCCAGAGGCTTATGGATCGTGTTCTTGTCGGTCTACAGGGAATCGAACTATTCGTATACATGGACGACATTGTCGTCTATGCCAATTCACTCGAAGAACACTCTAGGAAATTAAATACTGTATTAGGTCGCTTGCAAAACGCTGGGTTGGCACTTCAACCGGAAAAATGCATCTTCCTTCGCAAAGAAATAGCTTACCTAGGGCACTTGATCACTAACGAAGGAGTGAAGCCGGACCCCGGTAAAATTAAAGCCGTGAAATCGTTCCCCGTACCCTCGAATACGAAAACAATTAAATCATTTTTAGGGTTAATCGGATATTATCGCAGGTTTATTAAGGACTTCGCGAGACTCGCAAAACCCTTGACTCGATTGTTAAAAAAGAGTACTCCATTCTTCTGGAACCATGCTGCGCAAGAAGCATTTGAAAAATTAAGAGATACTATCTGTCGGCAACCCCTCCTGCAATATCCGGATTTTCACAAATCATTTATAGTTACTACCGATGCCTCCAACTATGCCATCGGTGCCGTCCTCAGTCAGGGTGATATAGGCAAAGATCTTCCTATAGCCTATGCATCGAGAACACTGAACGACACCGAAACAAACTACTCTACCACCGAAAAGGAATTACTTGCCATCATTTTTGCTGTTAATCATTTCCGCCCCTATCTGTACGGCCATAAATTTACCCTTGTCACGGACCATCGACCTCTAGTTTGGCTCCACAATGCCAAAGATCCCACTTCCAAACTAATGCGATGGAGAATCAAATTGAACGAGTATGATTATAATATCGTATACAAGCCAGGACGCGTAAATTCTAACGCGGATGCTCTTTCCCGCAACGTTTCAAATGATCTTTTGCAACAAACGGCAGTGGAACTCGAAAGGGATTCCCACTCCAGATGTCAGGAAAAGATGCTTGTCCGCGCGGACAAAGCACCGGTTACTGATTTCAGAGTGGGTGACAATCCAGGCAGAGTGTCTCAATGCCTTGAATGTGAAGCCTCCGTTGCCGCCTGCTTCTTTGCTAGCGAGAAGTTGGCGGAAGAGAAAGGAAATCTACCCCAGACAAACAACAAACCTGTATCCATCCGAACACCACCCACAACAACATTGAAATCCTGTAACGACATTTGCATTACTACTCAACAAGACGAGACTGTAGATCGTGTCCCGGGGAGTAAAGTGTGGACCCTTCTTCCTGCAACGATGGAAAATTTGCCTGTACGCCATGTCGGTAGTTCCGGTTCTGCGCGCAAATTCCCAGACCGTCTCCAAGGACAGGCTGCAGTGCAACGAGAAGCGACGATGAAACCCGTACTCGCAACGAGGGAAATCTCGCCTGTACGCCATGTCGGAGTTCCGGTACGCGCGCAAATTCCCGTACCGTCTCCACGGACAGGCTGCAGTGCACGCATCGAGGGAAACTATTTATGGGACACGATTGACTCTGACGTTACCCAACCTGACGATAATCCTTGGCCAAAAGAACGAACCAAATCTAACCAAGATCCACTGACCACCGCACGATTCAACACCAACAAATTATACACTTTAGCCTATTCATGTTTTACCTACAGTAAAGATTTCCTAGCTCTAAGAAGAGATCACATAGTTCATTTCATTTCAGCCAACTATGAATTAACTTCTGCGATTAGTAATGAATTACTCGAACAAGGGAAGTTCTCCATCCACGAGTTACGCAATGTAGATTCCAACGTAGGTGAAGCCATTGCCATTCAATCCGGTCGAACCTATATTTTCCACTTAGTTACTCAAGAAACCCCCAACTCGCCTACCAGCCTTACAAATATCGAATTGTGCATTCGTAGTTTAAAAAATTTAATGAAGGGGCTCGGCCTCTTTACTTGCAGTGTATCAAAAAATCGTAACGATTTAGATCAAATTCCTTGGATCGATATAGAACAATTATTCAAGACTGTTTTCTCGACGGAAGGGTATACTGTCACTATATGCTCGAACGATATCAAATTTCCTCCAAAAGACGACCAAAGTCGTATCCTTAAAGAATACCACGAGTCTGTGGTGGGTGGTCACAAAGGAATTGCTAAGTTATATAACCGTGTTCGCGAAGACTTTTATTGGAAAGGAATGCGAAAAGATATCGCAGACCTTGTTAAAACCTGCCCCAGTTGTCAAAAATTCAAATTAGTAAGGAAAGGGATCAAACAACCCCTTCGTATTACCGACACTCCTCAACAGGCATTCGATAAGGTACAGTTAGACATTGTTGGACCTTTACCAGTAACCGAATCAGGTTACAGGTATCTCCTCACTCTCCAAGATAACCTGACAAAATATTCAGATGCTATCCCTCTCCAAGCAATGGACGCAGTCTCTGTTGCTACTGCACTTGCAGAACAATTTATTTCTCGTTTCGGGTGCCCAAAAACCATCCACACTGACCAAGGCAGAAATTTTATGAGTCAAATAATGAAATGCTTTTGCCGCATCTTCAAAATCCAACAAATTAAATCTACAGCATACCACCCTCAATCATTAGGTTCGCTCGAACGCGCTCACCACGTCTTCATCGAATATTTAAAACATTATTGCACTAAGAGAAATTGGGATAAATGGATACGATTCGGCATGTTCTCTTATAACACATCAGTTCACGAGTCT
Organism: Lasioglossum pauxillum; assembly: GCA_933228785.1. Lineage (NCBI taxonomy): Eukaryota > Metazoa > Arthropoda > Insecta > Hymenoptera > Halictidae > Lasioglossum > Lasioglossum pauxillum. The sequence continues at coordinate 38,141,735 of OW121705.1, read as the reverse complement.
ACAGGTTTCACTCCCCATGAACTCATTTTCGGTAAAAAGGCCCGCATCCCTTCGGAATTTGCTGACGAACAAATACCCCGAACGTTTTCCCAATACTTCGACGACCTTTTCTCCACAATAACAACCGTACAAGCCTCTGCCGCCCAAACCCTTGAGAGAGCCAAGGCTAAGTGTAAAAAATTTTATGACAGGAGCGTCAACCCCCACAAGTTCGAGATCAACGATCACGTGTACCTGCTTCACGAACCTCGAACTTCTAAGTTTGACCCCCAATGGGACGGACCATATAAAATAGTCCGATTATTTGATGATCTCAATGCCGAAATAGCAATTAATCAATCACGTATGAAGATAGTTCATATTAATAAACTCAAATTAGCCCATATTAGGCCTGAACCGCTACCCGATCCAGAACCAAGTCCTTGACATACCTGTAGAATATTAAGTCGAGCATCATTGCAAAGGTGCTCATGTATGTATGCATATGTATTATGAATGCGGAATTTGGGCGAATAATAATATATGCATGTATTTTGTAAATAAGCCGTATCGTTAGTAATACCTATTTTTTTATACTTAGTCATACCACATCCTTTTATAATCATTACCATCATTATTAAGATCACTATTACTATTGTCATTTAATTTCTTTTGTTTTTGTATACATGCATACTTTTAATATAATTATGTAACTGCAGTTCTTTTCTCTAGTATTCTATATATAACAAAACAAAAATATCTGTCTATGTTACTTAGTATTATAGTACCTCTGCTTTCTATAATAAATAGTATTATAACCACCCCCTTTTCTATACTATATTCATACTATACTATATTTTTATTATTACTAGTATAGCAATTGGCGCCTTATTACTATTTTTTTTTTTTTTGAGTTTATCGTTAATTATTATTGTTCCACCTAGTTATATATATATATATAGATTAAGGTAAAAGTTGTTACTGCATGTAACATCCTTTTTTCTAAGGGGGGAGGTGTGATGTCGCCTATAGTAAGCAGCGCCATCCTAGTTAGTATTATGGTCGCGTTACCGCGCGATTTTGAATGCCGGAATGAATGGTAACCGTTCAATTATAATCTCGTAGATATGTAGCCAAAGAATATTGCGATATAGTTAAGAGGTCACTCGAGTAGAGAAAATAACAGGAAAGAAGGCCATCTGCAACCCATACAGCCCTGCGGAATAAGGACCCCTTAGGTGAAGGACAGCGAGGGAAACGGACCCGAGGACAACTCTCTAACTCTCCTCAAGGACTTCGAACATAAATTTCCTGTCCTGAACAAAGGACCCCTTTTTTAGACGAAAGTCGAAGACCCGAGGACAGCTCTCGAACTTTCGTCAAGGACAGGAAACACAAATTCGTCTTCCTAAACAAAAGGCCTTTTAGGAGAGAACGAAAGGCGACGTCCAAGTATGTGACATGCGGAGTACACGTGCACGCGCCTGGACAGTTTCCCTTTGGGACCACCCCTGCGAGGCCTTACGCACCAAGCATGGGAAATTTGGGACGCCCACGACATCACCCATCGCTTTCTACGCGACATCGACTTAGGGGAGGAGACTACCCTTCTCATTGGACCTCACGACGCCCCACCACCGACGCATCCTGGAACCAGAGGTCCGATAAAAGGAACAGGAAACAGGGCAGCGGCACCATTATTATTCTCGAGAATCTCGTTGTCAACTGACCATTTATTCGAAAATACAGAAAAGTTTCTGATCAGCTACGTTTCACAATATTTTATCATCAAATTCCCTTCCCAGTTAGAGCCGCGTTCGGGAGTTTAGTACTTTAGTACTTTCAGGCGTTTGAACCCCTGCCGCGAAATTGATAAGCTAACCGGTCGTGCCATCTGCGGACAAGCTTCGTAATTCCGCGTTACCGGAAAGTACATAACACAACATTGCAGAGCATAATCGTATCCCCGGTGAATCGCCGACCGGGTATGAACACCGAGTTGCATGTAAAACCACATCGTCCATAACGTCGTCATAATACATCATCATTATCGTTCAAGGTAGCGTTTAACTGCTGCCCTGCTGAATGTTCTCTTTCCCCGGTTGTATCTTCATATGTAGCTCTTATTAGTATATTTGCATAAACATTGCACTTTTATCTTCGATACAGAAACATAACGGAATATTTTGTGTCTATCTTTAGCACTAGATGTAAATAATATTCGTATAATATTGAAGTAAATAACAAACCGTCCGGACTTTAGACCATATAATATATGATGAGGGTAAAGTCGATGTCATTTTTCGATTATTTTAGAATGCTCTTTTTCGTTCAAAAAACTACCAGTTGTAGATGCATTTCCTCCCTATAAGATTCTGGGGTCAAGTTTGTTCAAAAATTAATACAGTTTGGGAGAAATATTTTTTTTGTGGTGTGTCATTTGCAAGTTCCAGCGAAAGGGGTTCTTAATATGGTACACCTTGAGCTCCTAATATAACACCTAGTGTCATATTCGGCACCCACGCCAAGAATGTCAATAACTATACCCATATTAGGGAACCCTTGGTAGTGTCACACTGGAAACTCCACGTGTGCTGATAATACTAGCTACTGACAAAGAGAAAATGAATTGCAGCCCAAACCAACAGTTGGCAAACATTAATATAAATAAACTGAAACTACAGATACGTTCAAACATTTCAAAATCACTTACCTTCCTCTAAAAAGATACAATCGAAAATCTAAAATATTCAACACGTGGAGACCAAAATTCCTTCAACAGCCGGAAATGGGAGGTTCCTGACGTCATTTAAAGCGACATTTTCCTTAGCAAAAATGTTATGCGAGGCTTTGTTTAGGAGTTATTAACGAAAAACACGGACCAGTCAGAGCGCGACCTAGACGCGAGTTGCCACAGTCGGCTCGGCGCGCCAACTCAGTGTTCCGATATTGCCTAAGATTTTTCGTACGATGGATGGCCGCTAGAGGCGCTGCGCGGAAAAAACAGTAACGTATCTATGATGACGAGGTAGTGGATCCCTACGCCCTGCGCCTTGACTGTTATATTAGCGCGAAAGTACCGAAACAATCTGTTCCGGACAAACAAACTTCAGGACGTGTCCTACAAGTTACAAAATATACACAAATACATATGTTATACAATAATTTTTCAGAATCAAATCATACAAATCTTTTCAAATTCTGCGGGGTGCTCAAGGTACCCCATTTTATTGAGAATCTTACATTACTGAGCCTGGCAGCGCCTCTAGCGGTCATCCATCGTACGAAAAATCTTAGGCAATATCGGAACACTGCGCCAACTGTCTATTGGCTGACTGTGTCAAATCGCGTCTAGGTCGCGCTCTGATTGGTCAATGTTTTTCGTTAATAACTCCTAAACAAAGCCGCGGATAACATTTTTGCAAAGGAAAATATTGCTTCAAATGATCTCAGGAACCTCCCATTTCCGGCTGATGAAGGAATTATGGGACACCCTGTAGAATGGTGCTATTGCGCTGCACAATATTGAGTAAACATGGTAAACTATTGTTTGAGGATTTTCTCACTAGAGTGCGACTTCTCCTTTACAAGATATAAGGTAGTGCCATAATAGGAGACTATACCATATTTGGGCACTTTACCCTACATATCTGGTGCCTACAACTGGGACGTCACATGATAATTCAAAATGGTGGATAGCGATATAAAAGCGAGATATACAAGTATATTTATGCATTATTTCGTAAATATTTGAATAAATATCTGTTTTCACTCATTAGTTATGTAGAAAGGTTATTTAAGATTACTATGTAATAGTATAAACTTTCTTGTGAAGCGAGCGAAACGTTTTATTATTATATTTTTAAATTTTCTCTCTTGGCCAAACTTCAGTGAGCGGTAGTGTATGTATATGGTCTAAAGTCTAGATGTGTTGCATGAAAACGTGTGCGCCACCTTCCCGATGTTCGCCGGAGAAATATGTTTCTTCTATCGATCGTATTTGCTGATAATAAATTTTTAAATGTTTTCGGCGCAACGGTTCGATCTAATTCGATCGAACCGTTCCGCCGAAAACATTTAAAAATTTATTATTCGCCGGAGAGACCCGAACAGATCGATCGCGCTCGATCGTAGTCGTCGGTTCTCGATTAAACTATATTAATTTATACTATACTTGTACTATATTAATTTTATTAAATTCATTGAAGTATGAACGAAACTCTCATCCTGTTTTTGTTTGCAATGCTATTAGTAGATTGTATTGTATTGTGTATAGATTGTGGCTAGATCAAATCCAGAACAGTAAAAACATTTTAAAAATTGAATAAAGTATTATACAAAAATGAAAAGGGTTTAACAGTAACGACGTGCTACATTCATTCGATTAAATTCGTTACGAATGGCATTCCTCTTTGGCTCGTAATTCGTACAGAAGCTGTCCTGTATGAGTAATGTTGTTGATCGACTGCGGATTTGATGGAATGGTTCGACGCGATTGCTCGTGGAAACAATTGCGCTCGAATTTCGTTGTTCAGAGCTGTCGGCCGATTTCAGGGGGCGACGCATGAAAAACTAGTCTGTCATGAACGGATTCCAAGCATTTCTGACGTTCTTCTGCGTTCTCGTGATCACGGACGGCGACCTGATCGAGAAATATCGTGGCGCCGGAAACGTATACCATGGTAGGTAAGTTCATTCGCGGGCTGATACACTTGCAGGTCTCTTTTCCCGCGAAATCCCTCAGTTTTCGACGCGTCCTTCGTCCGAGCATTTTACATTTTACATTGATCTTGCATCGTCGAATTCTGTGGATGGAGAACTCCCAGCATTTTTGAGATATTCTTAAGAAATATTGTGTTATTCGGCAGCGTAATTTGCATTATTCGGAAGCATAAAGTTGCGACAGCTACATGTTGCCGAATAATGTATATTACGTCTCGTAAACGTCAAAATAGGACTTTTGAAGACAATTGCGGCTACATTGATCTTTTATCTAGCGCTTTTGACTACTGACAAACCCCATCTTTGCATTAGTGAGAAGTGGGAAGGCGCATCTCGCACCTCTGCAATCCTAGAAACGAGTCTACCCCCTTAACACGAAACCTACCGAGCCTTAAAAGTAACTGATACATATTCCCTTATAAAAATGAGAAGATTGATTTTATTTAGACATTTTGCAGCCCCTATTGTAATACGTGCTCTACTAAAGATATCTATACCACCATTCCTTATGAAATCATTTTTATTATTTCAGTAATTATAAAATAAAACATCTGGAACCGGTAGTGGTGGGTTTAGTGTTAAATTGAATTAAAATAACAAGAGTATAACTTATTTAGACTTTTTGCAGCCCCTATTGTAATACGTGCTCTACTAAAGATATCTATACCACCATTCCTTATGAAATCATTTTCATTATTTCAATAATTATAAAATAAAACATGTGGAACCGGTGGTGGTGGGTTTAGTGTTAAATTGAATTAAAATAACCAGAGTATAACTTATTTAGACTTTTTGCAGCCCCTATTGTAATACGTGCTCTACTAAAGATATCTATACCACCATTCCTTATGAAATCATTTTTATTATTTCAATAATTATAAAATAAAACATCTGGAACCGGTGGTGGTGGGTTTAGTGTTAAATTGAATTAAAATAACAAGAGTATAACTTATTTAGACTTTTTGCAGCCCCTATTGTAATACGTGCTCTACTAAAGATATCTATACCACCATTCCTTATGAAATCATGTTCATTATTTCAATAATTATAAAATAAAACATCTGGAACCGGTGGTGGTGGGTTTAGTGTTAAATTGAATTAAAATAACAAGAGTATAACTTATTTAGACTTTTTGCAGCCCCTAATGTAATACGTACTCTACTAAAGATATCTATACCACCATGCCTTATGAAATTATTTTCATTATTTCAATAATTATAAAATAAAACATCTGGAATCGGTGGTGGTGGGTTTAGTGTTAAATTGAATTAAAATAACAAGAGTATAACTTGGCAAAATATCAAACAGCGGAAAGATCGAAACAATTTAAGAACATCTGACTGTTATTTCGAACTTATTGAAATTAATTAAGAACCCGCAATCTAACATGAACAGAATTAATTAAAAGAAACTAGAGGCGCAGACCAACTAAGAACAAGTCATCAGACCGCAGACTCTCCCTCAAAACACAATCGCAACCCTTGTGTACAGTACCGTCCGCATCAACCACTAGACTCTCTTTCTCCTCGAAGTATCATCCCCTTTCGAAATTCGCCGTAGCTTTCGGAGCAAGTTCTCCGGTTCTTTAATCAAAGTTCTGTTTCTCCGGTGGCCATCACAGGTACACGAGAGACATCCACGAGCCGGAGTTCCTGATACCGAGAAGAGTCTTCGAGGATGGCAGCTTCTCCACGTACACGCTGCCGAATTTCTACGACCGGACAGAGCTCTCCGCAAGAAAGAAACGATCGGCCGAGGAAGGGAAGGAGGATTCTCGAGAAGATAAGTTGCACCTGGTACTACCTTTCAAGGGCCAAGAGCACCATGTGGAGTTGGACCCATACCACGATTTCATCTCGCCGGACATGGTGATCGAGACGAGGGGAGCTGGCCTCAGAACGAACCCAAACGAAGCGATTCGGTTCAAACGAGTCTCGGATGACCAGTGTCATTACAGAGGATTCGTCAGGGGACATGAGAGATCTAAGGCCGCTCTTTCATTGTGCGATGGCGTGGTTCGTACCCTGATTCAATACAATTGTTATCAGGATCGTTGCTGTGTTTCCATGTTCGTGCTGGTTTTAGGTGCAATTCATGGTCTGAGTTGGGAATAGTACAGTAAAGTCGCGATATTTGTCAACGACGCGATAGTTGTCAGGTGCCTACCCACTCCAGTGCCGGCCAACGCCGCACAGTGGGGCATTTGGTCAGTTTAGCGCACCAAATCTATTGCGACGTTATTAATAGTGTGGAGGTCATAATATTATGTATCGTTGAATCGTCTTAACACCAGCTACAACACTATCAAATAAAAAATACAACTTAATGTTTAAAAAATCAAAGTGACCTTGTTTTTTTGTTTTAAACAAAATTTTGTCGAAGTTTTATATATTGAAGTTTATACCTATGTTAATACTGTTAAATTTTTATTTCAAACATTTTTTCGTCAGATTAAGAGAAATTGCTATTGCAACGTTGTTAATAGTGTCAAAACTATTGCAACGTTGTGAACAACGTTATTAATAGTGTGGAGGTCATAATATTATATATCGTTGAATTCGTCTTAACACCAGCTATAACACTATCAAATCAAAAATACAACTTAATGTTTAAAAAATCGAAGCGACCTTGTTTTTTTGTTTTAAACAAAATTTTTTCGAAGTTTTATATATTGAAGTTTATACCTATGTTAATACTATTAAACTTTTATTTCAAACATTTTTTCGTCAGATTAAGTGAAATTACTATTGCAAACAAATTTCACGCGTTGCTGTGGTAAAGATTTGATATGTATAGAGTGATATGTATCGCACAAAAAGCTAAATATCTTCTGTATTGGCACTTGTTGGCACCTAAACTTTTATGGATTATATAAAGCAATGTCTACTGATTAACCTCGCAAAAACTAAAGAGGAGTTATGCTGAGAAAAAAAGTTATTACACGATATATATTAATTTTCTGAAAAAAATATATCACTTTCGATTGTTTATTCTATCAAAACCACCAAAAAGAATAAAAAAAAGCCATGAAATGAATCTATACACCTTCCTTTATATCTTAGATTTGGTCCTATCTCGATTTTATCACTAAACTTGTGAAACAAATCATTTCTTTAACACAAGTTGTTCGACACTTCTCTTGGTCACGAGAAATGTTACTTTCAAGTATGTGAATGTTACTAAATAGTACTCTCTATGGAAAAATATTATTGTAGATTACTCGCATATATATTCAGGTTTATGAGAAAAAAGTTTTAGTCATTTTGAACAAACTAAAAATATCGACTTTTGGCGCGCTAAACTGGCCAAATACCCCACTGTGCGCCGCAGGCCGGCGATGATTGATGTGGGCTCGGGTAAATCTCGGGTAAAACTTCTTTATTTCTCATTATTATTTTATGGGACTTTCACCAACTTATTTCTGGCATTTTTCTGATTAAGATAACACCAAACACGATATAATTTCATGTGCATTTAGTGGTTCAATCGGCGATGAAAGTTTCGGGTGCGAGGAAGGACAGCGTACGGGAAAGAAAGAGACTTGGACAGTCGCCGTCGTCGGCACAGTTCAAAGGCTCTTTCTTGCGCCCGAAACTTTCATCGTCGATTAAACCACTAAATACAGTTGAAACTATATCGTGTTTGGTCTTATTTTAATCAGGAAAGTGCCATAAATATGTTGGCGAAAGTCCCATAAAAAATAATGAAAAATAAAGAAGTTTTTATACATTCGATTAGTAGTGTATTTCATTTCATCAGTATTTCATGCTGTCCTTTACGTTGGGCTTTCGTTTGAACTCTCGGCGTGGTAGACGCAGTCATGAAAAAATAATGTCGGTATGCGATAATTGTCCGCGCAGAACAGAGGCTGTTTGACAAGAATTGCGACTTTACTGTAGTTTGAGGACAATATCACATTTCATATTGTATGAGGACAAAATTGAATCTGATATTGTTTGATACAATTCGAGGATAGCCATTCCCCCTACTGGAAACAGGAACACATTCGTCCCCAAAAGGTAGCCAATCGCAATCTCGGAAGCCCAACATAGTTAATTGGGAGCCCTCAAAGCGCCACTAGCACGAACCGCAAAATAAGGTCCTCAAAACGCGTTGTTTCGATCCGCCAGGTGGATCCAGTGTTAAGTGTATCCTCGATTGAAACAGTAACGCGACCCGACGAGCGCCTCTGCAACCGTAACAGATCGAATTGCCTGGTATCGCGTTATCGAATCGGTAAATTTTCCGGCGAATATCATCGCTGCTATCCGATGCGCAGAGATCTGCGTACATACCTACAACGCTCGTCGAGTTCGTGAACCACCACCAGAATTTCCTAGAAATTATCCGAGGCTAGGCTTGTTTGTATTCGATTCAAGGAGAGTAGACGCCCCGCGGACTCGTTTTGAATTATGCTGTTGGTTCTAGCCGGGAGAAACGTTGCGCCGGCTACCGATCTCTGTAATTGGGATCGTTCGATTGTAATTTTAACGGACCTACGCCGTAATTCCGTGATTCCATGAATTTTGGCAGGGATTCACCCCCGGACTAGCAACAACATGTTTAACTCGTACGGTGAAGCCAAGAAATTAGAAATTGTTGCACTGAAAAATAGTTCAAGCATGACTAGGTGTTCGAAGGCTCCTGGAAAGAATTTCTGTCTTCATCGAATGTTTCCGCGTGTTACCCTCGTGACCGGTATAAATCGTTTATCACAGTTCGGACGTAAATGTATATTGGATCGAGTTGAGCGAGCAGAGTGCTGGCTCGATGATTGCGTTCTTTCGCTAGCCACCTCCGATATCTTCTTTAGAATAACATTGATTAATGCGAAGCAGAAGGTAAATGCATGTGCATCACGTGCAGGTCGGCTACGTGCAAACCGATCACGGCCGGTACTACATCGAGCCTGTGAGCGAATCTGAACCAGAGTCGGATGGTCGTCATGTTCACATCGTCTACGAACGCAGTGTGCCCCACGAAGTCCTCGGGAAAGGTGGACACAAGCCGAAGCCAGCTTGCGGAGTCAATGGTTAGAGGAATCACCGTTTTTATCTTACTCTTATACAAAGCTCTTTTATTAGCGTTACTAACAGACTGCGGAATTCGTGCGTTTCTGCAAGAGCAGTTTTTATTTTGCATAAAAATCCGCAGTCTAGTTATTGTTGTCCACTATATACAGAAATTTAAAGATCTGTCTTGAGCCTTCGTCACAAATTGAACTCGATGCTGCAGAAGAAGAGGCTAATTATTTATTATTATTATTATTATTATTGTTGTTGTTGTTGTTGTTGTAACCTGTTTCTGATTTCTGTTCTTCTTCTTCTTCTTCTTCTTCTGTAGGCAAAATGGAAACAAGAATTGATTCCCAGTGGAGTTATTTCGTCGTTAGAGTGCCCTAACCTTTCACAACCATTGAACTCGAGAGTAAATGGCTCGGCCAATCGATTGAAATAATTAGAACAGTTTGCAATTAGTCGTCTCTATCATTCGCGATGGTATAGACGAACTGGGGCAGACATGGATAGAGATTGCCCTGCGGGGCACTGCTCCGTCCAAATTCAAAGTAACAGACCTATATTTATTTAAGGCATTCTACAAATATATACACGATAAAATACAGGACCTTTCAAAAAGTGGGGCAAAAACTGAGTTTCCTTTGGTCCACGTAACTATCCTTGGACGAGGTAAAGGGCTGAAACTTGGTAGAAGAGGATTCTGTCTTACAATTACATAGTAGGCTACCGGACAAGCCATTTCCGGTGAAAATTGGCTGAAGGGCATTTTTGATTACCATGATCGGGCTAGACCCTATTTCACTATACAGGGTGTCTCAGCTGAAGGAGGCCACCTAAATATCTCCTTCATTTTTAATGGCACAAAAAAAATATTTTTGGCATAATTTAAATGGTATCGAGGGGGGAATATCTCGAAAACTAAATCGGGCGGCGGTAACATGTATTGGAAAAAGTTGTTCAGAATGATGACCTTGATAACATATTTCAAGATCATCAAAATCTGACAGAAGGCCCTTGTTCTAAATAATTACCGAAAATTTTTATTCTACCGAAAGATCTGTAGTCTAATTATGACAATGGACGACAGATAACTGGGAGGCAGCGTGGGCGGAAGCATTGGCAGATCGCGAGAAACAACGTTTGGCAGAGAAGCCAGAGAAGAGAGAAGCAATCCCGTTGGCTATGACTCATAGCATACATCGGTACCTCACTATCGGACTGGTCGCCGACAGGCAGTTCCTCGATTATCACAACAACACCAACTACGAGCAGTACCTGTTGACAATTATGAACATGGTGTCGGACTATTACCACGACGTGAGCAGTGGCAATCAAATAGACGTGATCGTCGTCCGCATGATTTATTTAGAGAAGGAGAAGGAGGAGGTAATGCAAGAACCCGGAGACATTTACCCTTAATTATCTTTTCTTCCATATTTGTCTTGTTTCTATTCTTGTCTTATTGTTAAACGCACGAATTAATTCGTAGGATTTAGGGGTGTGCGAAACCGAGACGGGACGGGAACGGGAACGATGTTCTGGATCGGGAGGGTATCCTGAAGCTTTCGGGATTCCTTAGAATGTTCAGGTTTCCCGAAAACCGTATTCCGTACAGTACAGTATCAGAAATCCCGATAAAATTCACGGGGAAGCATCGGGTTTCGGGAATTCCCGGATCTCGCACACCTCCACTACGATCAAATGAAATGCAGGGTAAGGTTTTGCTCAAGTCATACCCCTTAAAAACCGCATAAAACTTAGGATTTATCAAATAAATAGACATTAAATACGTTATTCAAAACTTGTGTTGATATTGTTGTTATTTATTATAACGAAATTAGAAAATCTATATGCTTCCACGTAAAATAAACTAAATCTTTAAAAACTTACATCGGTACGACTAAAGTGACCGGTTTCCTAAGTCGCGCCACCTATAGCCTAAGTCGTACCTAAGAATTCAATTTAGCAACGATAATAATTAAAACGTATTTTTCATTAATCTGTTTACACGACACATAGGTATTCAGTTAGTACAAACATCACATACAAATCTTTTTGTTCTTTTGTCAACTCCAGCGCATACATCGTGCACCCATGATTTGCATTTCAAGCATTGAATCATGTTTTCCTCCTGATCTTCTCCACAAATAAAACAAAACTAATCGCTTCTCTTCTTTTTAATTTTTAATGCCAATTCCTTTTTATTAATTACCGCGTTTCTTTTATTTGCCGCATTTTTTTGTTTTCTTTATTCTGCGTTGACGTTATTTCGACTGACGAGGTAGTACAACTTAGGAATCTCATATGGGTACGACTTAAGACACGGCACAAGTTAAGTTTAAAAAGTAAACATAACCTAACATTGAATAAAACTAATACGATTTCGTTTCGACCAAACGATTATGTAAATTCTACTGAATTTCTATTTAATAAAGAACATAATTTTATCAATAATTTACTTGCAAGATTAACTACCAAACATATGCAGAAAGTTATAAGAAAATTGAAAAAAACTTACTTGATGACAGGATTTATAACGAGGCTGGTTTATGACAGACAATAATACGTAAAGCAACTCGGTTGACTCAGCTGTATATTTGGTTGCCGTTGTACAGTAGCGGACAAAAGTTTAAGACCGCTCTAAAGGAGACGATAACTTTTTTAATATTGTACTATACGATTTGAACTTTTTTGGGAAGCTAGAGCAATTAGTTTACTAAAGGATGTGAAAATAAACTTTTTCAAAAATTGCAATTGATCGGAATTGTTGAAAAAATACTAAAAGTTGAATTTTTAACTTTTTTATGTGGGTCTATATTGAAAATTTAAAAAATACGTTTTGTAGATCTCTGTCAATTAAATATATTTTGAAAATTTCGTCAAAATCGGTCGAAGTTGCGATGAGCTCCAAATGTTTAAAGATGGTAAAAATTGCAGATTTTCACGATTTTCTGCAATAATTCAACTTTTAGTATTTTTTCAACAATTCCGATCAGTTGCAATTTTTGAAAAAATTTATTTTCACATCCTTTAATAAACAAATTGCTCTGGCTTCCCAAAAAAGTTAAAATCGTATAGTACAATATTAAAAAAGTTATCGTCTTCTTTAGAGCGGTCTTAAACTTTTGTCCGCTACTGTATGTGCTTGTTGTCGTCGTAGTTCGTTCAAAATTCAAGTGGTACGACTTGAGCAACCTTACCCTATGAAGTTTCAACATTCTCACCCCTAAGTTCCTTTTTTGAAAGATATTTTTCCACCATTAGCCAGAGGGAAAGTGAATGCCTTTCCTTTTTCAAATTTTATGAATTCAAACGAGCGTGCAGAGCTTAAACAATTTTTCTCTTGACTAAAATTACCATAGATTTGAAAACTGAAGCCTCCCTTTTGTAACGCCGTCTCAAAACTTGATGTATGATTTTTTGTAGCCACTTTATTTTACATTGCGTGAGAAGCGCGTCCTAGAGACAGTCCAATCGCCATGTTTGTAATTCAAATCACAATAAAAGAACACGAAAAAATCTTACGTCGAATTTCAATGCCAAACTTTAAGCACTGGTACGACTTGAGCAACCTTACCCTAATCCCCAAACAAATTGAATACAAAACTTTGCAAAGCCTCAAATTATTAATGCACAGCGTCGTCGATTTACAAACACATTCTTCCAGTAGATAGATTTGCACATTACCCCCGACGCAGAATCAGCGCTGATAAATTTCACGAAATGGGTGGAGAGGCTGAAGCCTGCCGATGAGAATCATCCTAATCACTTCGATGCGGCCGTCCTGGTGACCAGGTTGCTATATCATGTCTTTCAGAGATCCTCCGCATTTCTCGCTGTCCTTTCTAGCTCAGTTATTTTGCGAGTTATCGGAATTTTTGGAAAAATATCTTTCTGCACATATGTCTCAGGTACGACCTTTGTGACGAAGTGGAAGATTGCAATCTGCTTGGTCTGGCGTTTGTGAGTAACGTCTGCAGAAAGGATAGGGCAGGATGTATTAACGAAGACAACGGGCTGACTCTTGGAATCACGATCGCTCACGAACTTGGCCACACGTATGTTCTCATTGATAAATAATTTCGTGTATTTCATTGGTGAAAATCGAATCCATTTTCGACGATTTTTCCAGGTTGGGCTGCGCCCACGACTCTGGAACACCAGGCTTTTGCATTCACAAGGACAAGGACGAAAGTTACTTCATCATGTCTCCATATGTTGCTCCTTTTACCATCCGATGGTCCAATTGTAGCAGATATTTCATGACCGAGCTCTTCAGGTTAGAGATATTTCTAAACTGATCCGATCGGCCTGAATGTAATCGCTAGACTGTGGATTTTATACATTTATACCAAAAATATAAATCATCTAAAGAATTCAAATATATTGTACTTTTCCAGCTTATTAAAATTATTAAGAGAATAAAGTATTCTTGCATAAAAATCCGCAGTCTAACATTCGAATGGAAAGATTTAACGCTTGGTACAAAGTTTGACGTGTTCTAATAGTTTTAACGATAATAATATTGTAACGCTGCATCTACGAGGAATAATTCTACAAATTAATTTCTGACTAAAATGGCTAAAAATTTGGGTACATACGTTCTCGTAACTTTCCTAAAATAATGTAAAATAGTCAGTGTTAGTGTCCTGCAAACCCAGTGTTAAATCTGTGCGGAAGTTGAGACTTTACACTTTTTGCATGGGCATTTTTCAGTCAGGGATTAGGCGACTGTCTGAGCAACAGTCCGAGAAACCCACCGGAGAACTTCAAATTCCCGAACATGCTGCCCGGTGCTATGTATGACGCTGATTACCAATGCAAAATAATGGCTCCTGACGCGGATCAATGCAAAACCTATGGAGTATAATTCAAAATTGTTTTGAAAAATTTAATTTTAGTCCCACGTACACCCCCGTGTCATAAGCATCACACCGATCGACAGAATTTTAACTTATCTCAAAGGATTTCTCGAAATCTTGCCTACCTGGGAAATCTTGTTTCAGCTAGGCCAGTGCGAGAAGCTATGGTGTAACATAAACGGCTCGTGCAAAACAAGAATGTATCCGCTATTCGATGGGACGAAATGCGGTGAGAACAAGGTTCGGTATATGGTCGACTTTATTTTGTTCTTGCTTCTTCCTGTTTACTTTGTTTTGCAAAAAATGTATAAAATCCGCAGTCTGATAGCGCCCCCTTACTTTTGCGAGTGTCGTGCTTAATGTGTTTCTATCCTTCGCAAGATGGTATTCGCGCTTCTCCTCTTGATTCTTCTCTATTCTAGCTCGCGAAACAACGCGATTCGCGAATTCGCGTGTGCGTGGTGCAGCAGCCGCTGGGAAATCGTACATGCATTTCCATGCGGCTGCTTTGTCACGGTTTCCTTTGCGGGAGATTGCGGCCGCAGGATGAAACGCGGGGAGGCTAAGCGACATGGAATAATTTAAAATTTCCGAGATACGAGTGTAACGCGAACGTAAAACGCTTCTCGCAACTCAGTGAGACAGAGAGAGAGAGAGAGAGAGAGAGAGAGAGAGAGAGAGAGAGAGAGAGAGAGAGAGAGGGAGGGAGAAAATAGGGAATTTTTGTACGGATCGCGAGATCTTGTTGAGGTGCGCCAAATCTACACTTCTCTCCATCATTCTCGGTTCTTGAAAAATTTAAGAGAATAATCTAATTTTCAAATTTTTTCCTGCTCTAGTCAGACTCAAAAACTCAAAAAAAGATTATGGACAATGATTTTCACACTTGGAAGCCAGTCTATGTCAAACTCTTTTACCGCCATTAAGTATTATAAATTAATTCGAGGGCCGCAATAGAAAACAGCAGACTCGAAATAAAAAGGGAACACATTTGTTTTATTAACACTGCTGTTACACATACAAACTAACATACGTACAAAAGTTGTTTTTTTTAAAGTTTATTTGAATAAAACTATTTCATTTTTGTTTCGAAGAAGCATGGCAATGTTTTTCAGTTAATCAAATTTTCAAAATCTGGTTAAATTTGTTGAACTGTAACTATTTTTGAAATTGTTTGTACAGGGTGTAAAAAAAGTAATGGTCATCCGTCCTAGGGGTGAATCTACACCTCTGGATCGGTGGACATTTGTAAGAGAAACTTGCCGCAAAATTGTTTATAACACAGAAAATTAGTGTTAAAGTTTCTTTTTGCATCAACGCATTCTACTCATCGAGAAGAGGAAAAGTTTGAAAGGAGCCATATGTCTCAAACAAATAGTTATTGAGCTATAAGCTGTTAAAGTTTTTGCAAAATTTGATTGTGTGGAATTATACGTATAGACAAAAGCCTACTACACAGTCCACACGTCCGTGTCGATGAGACAGAAGATGATCGTGTGCGTGCCGCGAGACAGACGAAATTTAAAGGAGCCTAACGACGAATGCGCCTTTAAATTTCGTCTGTCTCGCGGCACGCACACGATCATCTTCTGTCTCATCGACACGGACGTGTGGACTGTAGTAGTAGGCTTTTGTCTATACGTATAATTCCACACAATCAAATTTTGCAAAAACTTTAACAGCTTATAGCTCAATAACTATTTGTTTGTGACATATGGCTCCTTTCAAACTTTTCCTCTTCTCGATGAGTAGAATGCGTTGATGCAAAAAGAAACTTTAACACTAATTTTCTGTGTTATAAACAATTTTGCGGCAAGTTTCTCTTACAAATGTCCACCGATCCAGAGGTGTAGATTCACCCCTAGGACGGATGACCATTACTTTTTTTACACCCTGTACACGCTAGTCTGTTCATCTTGACTTTTCCGCAGTTTTATTATTTTTTAACGTTGAGAATAATGGTTCGCACATAAATGGGCTACCACTGCTATTGAACATAGCTGAAATACGCCTAATTGCACATAACATATTGGAAAATCGGTCGACAGATAAATGCATTTCGATTAATTCCAATTTTGCAGGTTTTGCACCCCAAATTCACCCTTCTGCAAGTCAACAATTAATTTAGATTTGATCTGACTTTTTTACAAAAACTTACTTAAAAATACTTTATTTGTAAAGAATTCAATTTGATTTGCAGAAGGGTAAAATTACTTTGCAGAGGGGTGAAATTGATATGCAGAAGGGTGAAATTGACTTACAGAAAGGTGAAATTGATTTACAGAAAGTTGAAATTGACTTGCAAAAGGGTGAATTTGGAGTGTAAAACCTATGAATTGTCATCAACAATTTCAAAGTTTTTGGTCGGGCCGTAGAGGGGTGAAATTTATTTGCAGAAAGGTGAAATTGACTTACAGAAGGGTGAAATTGATTTACAGAAAGGTGAAATTGATTTACAGAAGGGTGAAATTGACTTGCAAAAGGGTGAATTTGGAGTGTAAAACCTATGAATTGTCATCAACAGTTTCAAAGTTTTTGGTCGGGCCGTAGAGGGGTGAAATTTATTTGCAGAAAGGTGAAATTGACTTACAGAAGGGTGAAATTGATTTACAGAAAGGTGAAATTGATTTGCAAAAGGATGAATTTGGAGAACGTATGAATTGTAGAACCAATGAATTGTCATCAACAGTTTCAAAGTTTTTGTCGATGAGCCGCGTGTTTGACATGCCTGCTGTAGACTCTCCTGAACATGATGGTATCTTTTTCCGTGCCGTTAGGAACCTTTGAACACGATTAAATGATATTTAAAAGGAATAGAAACCATTCGTTCAACGTAGCTTCAATTTGTAATCGAAACCGATAAACAAATTGTGAGTAGCCGAATTCCTTTCGGGTTGAATTACGCGACACGCAAAATAAGGTGCGCGAGGTATGCAGACCCGACATATCGCAGAAACCGGATAATGCTAGCAAAGAATGTTTATGTATTCAGTGGTGCATCCACAAGGAATGCGTGGAGATGGGGGTCCGACCGGCGGCGGTGCATGGCGGATGGGGCGAATGGGGTGCCATGGGCGCCTGCAGCCGAACTTGCGGCGGTGGCCTCCACTTTTCCGAACGGGAATGCAACAAACCAGTACCAGCGAACGGGGGCAGATACTGCCTCGGAGAAAGAAGGAGGATGAAAATTTGCAACACTCAAGTGCGACCATCCCTCAGCGTGCCGCTTATTATTTCCTTTACCCCTTTCGTTCTCTCTTCTTGATTCGCTTTTTATAGTCTTTGAACCATTTGCTTCATCGGCCAAATTGCTGACACGAATATAATTGTAGGTTCAAGGTGTTGCAAATCTCCCTGAATGGAAGGACCATTTATTAAAGAGAATTATTATTTTTTACAACTCCTCGAATGTACCTTGACTTACGTACGTCAACATTCCTTTACCTAGTCCCGGATGGATCTATAAAAAGCATAGTTAATTATATCTCATGAAACAACTGTTTGATTAGTTATAAAAACATATTATTAACAATGTTGTAACTTGTCTCTGAATAGTTTCCGAGGTTCTCTGTTTGACTTTGTGTTCGATCGAAAATTATTTTTCACTTTTCGTAAAAATTCGCGTTCCAGTACTTCAACTTGCTATTTCCCTTGTAATTTCGAAAGAGGATTTAAGTTGTTTTCTTCCTGGGCTGGCGAGAAGGAATTCCGTTTGGAATTAATTAAGAACAAAAGGATCTTTTCACTCGTTTGCTGCTCTGTTTTATAGTTCTCGCATAATTTCGGGGATTTTGTGGTTTCGCAGCCGTGCGACCCGAAGAAACCGCCGCTCCGAGCGGTGCTGTGCTCGTCGTTCGACAAAAAAAAGATTATGGACAATGATTTTCACACTTGGACGCCAGTCTTCGAAGCTAAGTACCCTTGCTCCTTGGTCTGCGTCAATGAGAAGAACGCGAAAGTACGTCTACTGGACCGTGTGAACGACACGTCACCTTGCAGACCCGGAACGAACGACATGTGCATCAATGGCGTCTGCAAGGTGAACAATTTGTCATGTTTGACCGATTATAACTCGATAACTGTCCATTATTGAACTTTGTGCCCATTACATCTTTTGTTCAGAAGATCATAAGCTACAATATATGAAAAATCCAACTAATTTTACCGGGATAGATTTTCCATATGATTAGTGCGGGGTTCTTTCTCAAACGTGATGTAAAAGTATACGTAGAGTCGACTATCCCCACCCGGTCGGCCAGCGCGAGTCCTGACCGGTCATGTCCGGAGCTGTGGGGCAGAGTTGGGCAAACGCTAGTCACAATTATGATTATTTACTAATAACTGCATAAGCTCTACAAAAGTGACTATTAATTAATGACTAAGTAAATACTTGAGCGTGACTATGAATAATGACTACATGAAGTATTTGAGCGTAATGACTAATGAATAATGACTAAATTTTTATTAAGGATGAATATTGAACACTGACTATAATGGCATAACTAATGACTAAATTTTTATTAAGGATGAATATTGAACACTGACTATAATGGCATAACTAATGAGTAAATTTTTATTAAGGATGAATATTGAACACTGACTATAATGGCATAACTAATGACTAAATTTTTATTAAGGATGAATATTGAACACTGACTATAATGGCATAACTAATGAGTAAATTTTTATTAAGGATGAATATTAAATACTGACTATAATGGCATAACCCATGACTAAATACGCAATCAGAATTTCACTATGACTAATGACTAAATGACTGAAAATGGCTATAAGTTAAAATAGGACATAATAATAACAAAAAGATACCCTATTAGTCTATAAACATATGTATAAAATACAGATTATGACACGTTTGGTCACTGCAAATTCCGAAATAGTTTAAGTATACATATTAATGTATACAGGGTGTCCCAAAATTCGTGAACTTCCCGAAAGGGGGTGGTTCCTGAGACCATTTAAAGCGACATTTTCCTTTGCAAAAATGTTATCCGCGGCTTTGTTTAGGAGATATTAACGAAAAACACGGACCAATCAGAGCGCGATCTAGACGCGCCAACTGTCTATTGGCCGACTGTGCCAACTCGCGTCTAGGTCGCGCTCTGATTGGTCCGTGTTTTTCGTTAATATCTCCTAAACAAAGCCGCGGATAACATTTTTGCAAAGGAAAATGTCGCTTTAAATGGTCCCAGGAACCTCCCTCTTTCGGGAAGTTCACGAATTTTGGGACACCCTGTATTAATCGCACAATAGTGATGACTGATCATTTAAACTAACTAATGATTATCATAACTAATAAACAATAACTAACGATTACTTAGAGCTGTGACTAAGTTATGACTAACTAATCAAAAAGTTTTAAGTATTGTTAAGTTTTGACTATTACTCATTTTTAATTATTAGTTGATTTTTGTCCAACTCTGTGCTGTGGGGGTAGCCGATTCAATGCCATGTACTCTCGGAGCCTTTTTTTTGTTTAACAACGGTGGAGAAATGCATTTTTTACGTATATCCTCCCTCCAGATGACGGTCGGCGTGGGGGGAGGGGGTAGCGTGAGCTCATCTTGTGTGAGAAAAACAAGAGGTGAAGCATACCCACTAAAAATGTAAAAACCCACCGCCCAGGGGCCCTTCTGAGATCCCTGTTCTCCAGTACTCCGGCCGGAGACTATAAATTATCGTTGGCCTGTAGAATTCGCAATTCTACACGGAAGTCTGTCCTCCGGCTCCGGAGCCACTCCTGTTCTTTGCTCCTACTACTCTCGGAGCCTGTTCGGTCCTAACCGAAGCGCAATAGCGGGAGTAGTCGATTCTACGTCATCGACTCCCGGAGCCTGTCAGGCCTGACCGGAGCGTTGTTTTTATTAAACTTTTGTTTGATTCGTCGTGTAGAAATCAGAGATAACTTACAATTTTTCCAGAAAGTGAGCTGCGACTGGAAGATAGACGGCACAGCAGTATTTGACGTATGTGGCATCTGCAAAGGAGACGGCACCAAATGCAAGAAAATCGAGGGATATGCAAATAAAACCTTGGAGACGTCCACAATAAAATGTATGTTCCCCCATCTATCAATTTAGATTAATTATACTGCAGATTTGATGCATTTATAACAAGAATGGTTAAAATCGAAACGAAAATGTGAGAGCATTACTTGAATGAAAAAATATTTTTGTCATTTTTGATTTGTTAGAATTTCTATTTGTTTTAATTTCTATTTCTTACAATGGAGTGAGACAATTTTTATTTCGCTTATTGCATTAGACGAGTTCGAAAATTCTGTTAACTTATATTCGACTAGTTGAAATTATTGAAAGTATATCGAAATAAGAAATTTATTTTTATCCGACTTCCATTTCTCACTACATACTAAGACTATTTTTATTTTGCAATGAACGGGGTAGACTCCTTTTTCCAGGATTGCAACGTTGCGGGATTCGCCTTCTCACTTCTCGGTGTAATACAAACACGGGGTTTCTCAGTAATCAAAAACGCTAGATAAAGAAAAGTGTTTAAAAAAGCTTATGTGTTTAGGAGATATAAACTATTAAAAATTTAACCGTTACACCTATGCAGCTATTTTCGTAGCTCCATGCTGCCGAATAATCCAAAGTACGCCTCGTAAACGGAAAAATAGGACTTTTGAGGCCGATAGCGCCCTAGATCGATCTTTTATCTACGTTTTTGTCTAGTGAAAAACCCCGTGTTTGTATTATCGAGAATTGAGAAGGCGCATCCCGCACCCTTGCAATCCTGGAAACGAGTCTACTCCCATAAAGGTCTGCAGTAATAATACATAAATAAATAATATCGATTGGTACAGCTCGCATGCAGTTAGTAAGGATTCCGAAAAACGCCCGCAGCATTACCATTGCGGAAATGATTCCGAACCACAACTTCCTATCGGTGTTACCTTCGACAAAAGGACAGCGACCTTGTATCAACCCTGAAAAGTAGCTATCCCCATGATTATCGTTCAGGTCGTAGAAGAATTTTGCGCGATGAAACGTTTACCTGCGACGTTAAACTTTCCATTGCGTTCGGATGACACGCGTTACGCTTTTCCATGATTCTTTTATCGTAGTACAGAATATTATAGCGGCGATTATTCGTGCGCGGACGCGTTGCTGATTTATACGCATCCTGAGCCCACGAAGGAGGAAATTAACATTAAAGGAGCTATTTCACAAGACATTGTGGTCGAGGTAAGTGTATACTGTTAGCTTTCTTTTAGTAGAGCTCTTAGTAGAGTCCTACAATTCTGTAGTTCGATTTCAGCTTAATTTCGACTAGCTGATAAGAATGTCGTGCAAGTAATAAAAACGATCGTTGTGCTTCCAGATAGAGTTTCACGGGCCGTCATTTAACCACTTCCTCGTGTATTGGTCGTACTACGTGCTGTCCTCGAACCCCTCGTACACACCGAGATACCTGTGGGACTTCACAGAGTGGACGATCTGCGACGCGAGATGCGGTGGCGGTACAATGGTAAATTCTACTATTATCCAACTAAAGGTTGAAATATGTTTCTCGATCGAAAATTGAATAACAAGAATTTATAAATGAATGATCGAACCTGGCGCCGAAATCATAAATTCTTGTTATTATCCAACTAATATCGCCATAATTTCCCAAATCCGCTGAATGAACGACCTCCCCCAGGAACACACTCCCAAAGCCATCGGACGTCAACCGAGTCTTTTTGCAATCGTTAACAACTTCACAGGCCCTTCCTTCTTGAACTTGCCGATTATTTACAAACAAACCAAGGACACTCTTCTCTCTAAAATAATTTCAATCACTTTCTATACATTTAATCTCACAAGTATAGAAAAGAACATTCTAGGTCATTCGGAAAGTTCGTAGCCTAAAAATGAAATGACATGAAATAATGAGTCAAAATAAATTTATTCTTCAGTATATTCCCCCTTAAGCTCAATACATTTTTTCCAGTGATTTTCTAACTCATTTACTCCATTTCTGAAATGATTTTCCTCGAGACCTCTAAAATACTCATCTACGGCTGCTATAACTTCTTCATTTGATGAAAAACGCATGCATCAATGCATGCGCCCCACGTTTTTCGTTTTAAACCTTACAAATATATTCATAACTATTAAAAAATCACAATCACAAAGCTCCTTCATTGCGAAGCGGGTCAGTGGAGTGGTAACGCGTAGTGGGGATCGCTGAACGCGATCACGTACTACCGAGCGTCGCGCGGGGAGGTGTAACGGTTAAATTTAATAGTTCATATCTCCTAAACGCATAGGCTGTTTAAAAAAAATTTTTTTTAATATTGCATTGTCATCCAGTTCTGAGTTATGTTTAAAATTTCAAGTCTCTAGCTCATCGGGAACTTAGTTTAAAATCAATTGCGAAACTTGTACCGAATAGACAAACAGACTGACAGACAAGAAAGCGAGCTAATAAAAACGAGGTAAAAACAAACACTTTTCGATCGGTCGCTCGAACAATTGAAAGGACTGCAACAAGTAGCTTCTTCGTCGCGTTTATTCTCGTTTCCGGTTCAGTGCGTCATCAACCATAAATCAACCGGCTCAATTAGACGTTTGCCCGAGGATTTATTTCCCTTTGACACTTTCGGGTTCCCGTTCGCGTGCGTCCAGCACACTAAATCAGAGGACAAGCGACACCGCACGAGGATACGCGTGTTTCATTGAGAAATATTTCTCGATGCTACATAAAAGTCGAGTTTGCAAACGACGAATGGCAGGAAGCGAGACCGTATAAATAATCGTAATCAGAGCTTCTCTTGGATGACTATAGATAGCGAACCCGACGTGCATCGAGCAGAAAGGTGGCAAAGTCACGCCGAACTTTTGCGACGCCATACCCAAACCGGAACCGAAGAGCAGGGTGTGTAATGCCCATCCTTGTCCTGCTAAGTAAGTAAAATCATTCTACATTTTCATTTCAAAATTATTGCTAACTAGTTTCCTACCACTGTTTGGAACTGTAAAATTTTTGTCTATTTTTCTACTTCAATTTAATCATTAGTGAATTTTATCTCTATTTTTATTAGAGAAATAAGTAGTTGCAATTTAAAACAGTAGAAATATTAGAAGATATTATTATTACATTCTTTAATTATTGGGAAAAGAATGACCTTCTCATTTAGCTTCTGCTTTTTTAGATAAAGCAGACAATTTCTTTATTTTGCATAACAATCAGATCATTTTAACTCTGATATGAAAAGTCACTAATTAATAGACACGTCGACGAAGTGATTAAGCAGTAACAGTTTTCCGTGAACATTCATGATTCACTGGAAACTAATTTCGAAGTTCGTTTGACAAAAGCGTTTGTACATTGATTCGCACCGCCTCGAGTTTCCTTAATCCCGAGTTGAATCGGTTTCCGACACGTAACTGTCTGCGCATTGTGCATACGAAGGTGGCGAGTGAGTCAATGGAGCAGGTGCAGTGCCTGCGACGGTAAGACGGGCTTGAAGCGTCGCAAAGTGCAGTGTGTAAAGCCGGCTGCCCGTAAAGGCGAGGACGACGTGCAGGCAAACTTTGACGCGTGCAAGGGACGCGTGCCAAAGCAACAAGACGAATGCGTTGGTGAGAATATCAGAATATCAGAATATTGCTTCCCTCCTTGCTTTTACCTCTCGGCTCCACGCTTTGTCTACCCCTCTCTATCAACGCCTGTATTCAAAGCATTCGCAGAGTCTTTGCTGCCTTTAACGATAGAACTTGGCAGCGATGTCTAACTGACTCCGCTGAAACAATGGTTGTACTGCCTACTATTTTCTTCACAATGATTGCAACTTCCTCGGTTTTTATAGTTCATATATTGTAGAACATTTTTACTAGAATTAATTTTGTGTTTAATTGTTTCTTCATAGGAAGAGGGAATTTATATGTGGTCATGAGTGCATTCGGGTAGTGATGAAAAAATATTTTGCCATTTTAAAATACAATCCTGCGGTAACTGTTTCGTATATTATGAAACTGTATTTGCACAATTTTAACCCTTTGCACTCGGAGCTATTTGAACTGGAAAATTAAACATTTTTTCCGATCTAGAACAGCGCTCGAATTTACGTACTCGCGACGCACAGTGGAGTATTTGGCCCGAAAAGCTGGCCAAAACTATTGCAACATTATTTATGGTCTCAAGGTCATAATATTATATATCGTTGAATTCGTCTTAAGATCAGCTACAACATTACGAAATAAAAAATACATTTTAACATTTAAAAAGTCAAAGTGACCTTGATTAATTGTTGTAAAAAAATATTTTCGAAATTTTATATATCGAAGTTTGTAGATGTCGGAACACTGTTCAACTTTTGTTCAAACCATTTTTTTAAACAAAATTATTTTATTTGCTTTTATTACGCTAAGAGTTCTTGTGAATGAAATAATGCCATTATATTCTGCAATTCAAAGAATGTGTAGGATAGAAACTTTGCAAACAAATTTATAATTCTATATAAATATATTTTTGTTTATAATATTTTATTTTAACGTATTACATTAATCCTTACTCATCTATTTCTGAATCGTCTTCTATGTCTCTACTACTTGTATTAGATTCTTGTTCCTCTGAAATTAAAAGTTGTAATGTCTCGGGTGAAAACGGTTTTCCTTTTTTATGAAATTTTTTCGGGAGCCAGATATGAATGGGTCCGATGATAGTAAAAGTCTATTCAAAACGTCCCGATTTGCAGGCCGCACGAGAAAGTGCGGCGGGCCGCGGGTTGCTCATCCTTGGTCTATATTGTATCGAGCGTTGCCACAAAAACCGTTTGGAAATTCGCTGGGGCGCGAACGGGCAGCCAATTTTTTCATGTAATAAACTAGAAACCTTGGCGTGTCTAATGACACCAAAATAAGCACTTGGACATACTTGGAAATATACTAAAATTCTATTTGAATTCTTTGAATTCTAATGTACTTCACTGAATTATTGGTCAGTTTTTAACAGCACTAATCTCAAAAACACAAGTAAAAAAGCGCATAATTTTTAAATGAAAGTGAAGTACATACTTACCTAAAAAACATCTGTAAAGGGAAAAGTTGGCATTCATTTCTTTGCGGTGTAGAAAAATCATTAACGAGCACACAGTAATACAGAGACTAGTTGAGAGAAACAGGACTACGAAAACTCTCCATCTTTGATGAAGCATAACGCTTCATGAGGGAATAAAATTTAAAAAAAGGTATTGCAATATCATTCTGTATATATTTAACTATCTCAAAATGCAAAAATTTTATATTGTAGACAAAATTTTTGAATTGACTTGGCCAGCTTTTCGGGCCAAATACTCCACTGTGCGACGGCCGAGTTTCGAAGACTACGCCCCCTCAACCCGGCCACGCGTCTCGCTCCCCGCGGCGGCCATAGTTTGGAACTCCTCAGGCGCGTTCCGTAGTCGCTATTCGTGGTGTCTAGGAGAACTAGGGCCGCCACGGGGAACGAGACGCGCGGCCGGGTCGAGGGGGCGTAGCCTTCGAAACTCGGCCGTCGCGAGTAAATAAATCCGAGCGCTGATCTAGAATATTTCCATTCCCTATGATTTTTGAAATTTTATGGATATGAAATTGGTACAATACCTCGTACAATATCTAAATGTTTAGTAATTGATTAGATACCGATATATTTAATAACGTAAAAAATATTTTAAATAATGCAATTTTTATTGGTGCCTCAGAGGGGACAACCGAGTGCAAAGGGTTAAGTTGTTCAATCATATCACGCTTAATTTCAATTACAATAGAATTCATGAACAGTCTAGAAAGATTTTTCCATAATATAGCAAAATCAATTGATGCAATACAGAATGAGTAGAAATTTAATTTTTGGGAAATTTTCACTTTCCTAATGTATTGCTATAATTCCATAAATTACACTGTCCAACAAATTTCAACTTTTTTTATGTTCCCAGATTACTATTGGGTCCTTCTTATAGAGTTTTTTGCGCTGATTCCGAATCTGTTTTTAATTTTTTCCCTATACGCACAGTTTTTGAGGAACATGGCTTTGAAAAAAAAACATATTTTTTAACTTTAAACAAATATTGTGATGTTATTATAAAAGATATTGAATTGTTCTTTGCAGCAAAAGATTCTGTGGACTTTCCCGAATACACTGATATCCAATATTAATACACTATGATTGTTTAAACATGTTTAAACAATGATTAAAGACGGAGAGACACCATTTTTGCACCAATTTTTGAAGATATTTTTATATTTATCTCAAAAAATAAGGGTCCAGCGGAAAATCGAACTATACCACGCGATAGAGCAGACTTTTATCTTGAAAAACCCCCCTTTGAAGTTTTCGACATCGACGTTTTTACCGAACCAGAAAGCAAAATATCTTCGCCCGACATGCGTTGCCGCCAGTGGCGCTCTGGACGAGATATGGCGCAGCGACGGGATACGGAGCGGCGAACGACCGTTGTAGTGGTGAGCGCCACTGGCGGCAAATCATGTCGGGCGAAGATATTTTGCTTTCTGGTTCGGTAAAAACGTCGATGTCGAAAACTTCAAAGGGGGGTTTTTCAAGATAAAAGTCTGCTCTACCGCGTGGTATAGTTCGATTTTCCGCTGGACCCTTATTTTTTGAGATAGATTTAAAAATATCTTCAAAAATTGGTGCAAAAATGGTGTCTCTCCGTCTTTAATCATTGTTTAAACATGTTTAAACAATCATAGTGTATTAATATTGGATATCACTGTATTCGGGAAAGTCCACAGAATCTTTTGCTGCAAAGAACAATTCAATATCTTTTATAATAACATCACAATATTTGTTCAAAGTTGAAAAATAGGTCATTTTTTCAAACTCAAATTTCTCAAAAACTGTGCGTATAGGGAAAAAATTAAAAACAGATTCGGAATCAGCGCAAAAAACTCTATAAGAAGGACCGAATAATAATCTGGGAACAAATTTGGTGTTGGACAGTGTTATTAAAGGTAGAACTAAATGTCCATGCATCTCCAGTGTCTGTCAACCGATACAGACAATTTTTATTTTAGCTATAGATCCGCAATCTACTAATCACCCAATTAATTATCAATTCAAAGGCGACAGACCGTGCAAAAAAAAATGTGCCAAATGGGCCCGCAACATCCCGAAATCCGGCGAAAAACAGCACAGATCGATCCCAGTGGAAAAACGTGCCAAGATAATTGATGCAATGGTGGACATGAACCTAGCTCGCTACCTCGAAAAATCCTACGGCCTTCCCAGCGGAGCTCACGAGATGAGCAAGTTGAGCGATTCCTCCGACTATCGTCAAGTCATTCGCGACTGGTCAGCTCTAAGGGAAGATAAGTCGAAGAGGACTTGTCCACAAATGAACTTAACCTTGCCGCAACCGGGTTCAATCGTCGTAGACAGTGTTCCCATGGACACCTTCGTGCTCGCCGAAGCTCCGTACTTGGATGAGAGTTTGCAACAGAACTTGTCTGACCAAGCGTATCGCGAAGCTGGGGACATAGTGGGTGTTAGCTTAGATACTTCTCGGCAGAAGGTTTATCGTGGGAAGGAGGCCATCAAGAAGCTGCAGGAAATGATGCCATACAATGACACTGCGCGGTCTGCGAAGGAGGATAGTTTGACTTATGATCGATTGGCTAGGCTCGTCGATCCTGAGAATCAGTAATAGAGTCTCTTTTCAGATTTTTTGCTACATTGGAAAAAGTACACAGAGATCTGATCATCTCTGTTGCAAGGTTCCGAGAAGTTTGAAGTTGTCCGCGAGTAGACTGGATATTTAACGTTTTTTAGATTGCGTTTTGACTGTATACAGTCAAGCCTGTTTTTGTGCGGTGGAGATGGATCGCATAAAAAAAGTCTCACTTAGAAAATATGTCAAAGTTTTACGAAATAGCGAGAAAGTGCTTTCCGAATAAAATAAATAATTAAATTACACATGGAAACATTTCAAAAAATTTTAATTTCTCATATTAAACAGGGAGAAATTTTCAAAATGTACATTATTCAATACATGTACAGGGTGTGCTGCTAAAATAAGATCAGCAAGATATCTCGGAAGACGTTGTCGTTATAAAAAAAGTGTTCCTACAAAAGTTGTTTGGTATGACGGGCTACATTGTGTAGTATTAATTGTTTTCTTCTGGGTGGAGTGGTGGAGGACATTTCAAGGTTACCTTGCTTTTTTTAAATGGAATGTCCTATTTTTAATACTATACATCGATAGAGTATCAAATTCTGAGTATAAAAGTGTTGACCTTCATATGTCCTAAACCTAATAGTTAACGAGATATTATCCAAAGATGAAAGAAAATTGTTTCGATAATATCTCGTTAACTATTAGGTCTAAGACATATGAAGGTCAACACTTTTATACTCAGAATTTGATACTCTATCGATCTATGGTATAAAAAATAGGGCATTCCATTCAAAAAAAATCAAAGTGACCTTGGAATGTCCTCCACCACTCTACCCAGAAGAAAACAATTAATACTACGTAATGCAGCCCGTCGTGCCAAACAACTTTTGTAGGAACACTTTATTGATAACGACAACGCTTTCCCAGATATCCTACTGATCCGATCTGATATTCATATACCGCATAAAAAAAATCGCACAAAAGAAATCACACAAAAAAATTGCATAAAAAAGACCGCACAAAAACAGGTTTGACTGTAATGTTCAGAGGAATTTATAATACAGAATAATAATGTTAGCTCTCTTTTTACAAAAGCAGTACATGTTCTCGCAATTACGGTCGGCAGTGTACGTTCCGGCCATGCGATGTTTCGCAAGTAATGTTTATCGTTTAGTTTGCGAATGTGTACGACAAATAAACGTGCACGTTTTGATTACACTGAAATTCTGTTCGTTCCATGCGTCTCGCTAGCAACGTTTCGTTCTTCGGACAAGAATGATATGCTGTACCGTTCGTGAGTTTGAAACTTTATTGTGTTTCTCATTTTCTCTTTTCCCCATTCTGTATTTTTCTCATTTTGTATTTTTTGTCGTTCTTTCCATTTTTCTTGTTCTCTCTTTCTCTCTGTTATTTTATACGAGCATTTTGAAATGCAGAAAGGAGCGCGAGTTTCCCCTCGAGTCTCGCGTTTCCACACGTGAGCGGTACACGCCAGTTTTTAATTGACGTGTGTCGGTGCTTGTACAGCAATTTATTACGAAATTATGATACCGTCCGACAGTGTTGCCGATTTAACATCGCGATCAATCATTCCGCGAAAGTCATCCAGTTCCCAATGGATCCCGGCGGTGTCCCCGAGCGCGGCAGGTGTTCGGAATATATAATACAATGCGTACAGTATACGTACAGCATAATGTATACCGTAGTTGCGAAGTAAGATCCGGATTTAGGTTTGTCTGGCTGGAAATTGCACCGCGCCGGAGTCGCCACTAACTGTTAACAGCTCAATCTCGATCAGCACGCGATCACACGTGGCCAGCTAGCTTTCAGTGTTCAATCAGCCGGCTAATTTTATTTGTCTGCCTGGTGAGATTACGAAAATACGAATCGACTTTCTGCTGGCAAAGCGATGGATTTATGGTGGCGATATTTTATCATTTTCAGTAGACTGTGGGAGTTTTAAAGTTCACGGAATATTTTTTAAACGCTGAATATATGTTTCTATCTTACTGTTTCATTGTGGTTGAACTTTTATATAAGTTTAACGCTATACACTACTGTGCGAAAGAAAGAAGCACCCAGTATAATTATGAGATATAATGACAAACAATATCTTTATGTAGAAATTGTATTGTACAATGACTGATTTATTGCATTTAAAATATCAGATAATCCGCAATAACGCATATTCTCAGAACTATTCAATTAGACAGCGGAATCCTTTTTCAAAACTTACCGTGTTCTTATTTATTAACACGATCGCTACCAGCATTTGTTTCATTGCTTACTTTATTTATTAAATGCAACGTACCCAATTTTGAATGATTGAAACAGTTTAGCAGAAGAAAGTCACAGATTCTCAGAAAATTATGCATTTTACTATGACTTTAAACAACGAAGTGCATCAAATTAATAAGTGCTTCTTTCTTTTGCACAGTAGTGTCCATAAATGAAAATAATCATTTCCGTCCCTATATTAAATTAGTAACTGCGTTGTATACAAACACATCTGTGGTTGTCAGGAAAAACGCCACATGTCACAATTTCAAAAAATTTGAGTTTATGCATGATTTGAGCTTCATAGTATAGAATTTACGTATTTACCAGAAAAAAAGTCATGACAATAAATTCGAAAGGCTCAAAAATTGATGTAATTTAACCGATGTCCTATAAAGCAATACAGTGTTCCCGCGATTGTTGTGATATTCACACCTACAATATTCATACATACATAGTTTACATTAAATCAATTTAAATTCGTAGTTTACAGTTTTTTAAGAAATTAAAAATGAGAAAACAAGCTTTAATATTGGGTCGGGCAACTAATATTTCTAAGCTTAAGGTAATTGAGGTTTAATTTTACGCAGTTGATGAATTAGCTTAGATCGCTGTAAATCGAAGAGACTACATTGCCAAACAATATGATTAATATCCTGACTACCCTGTCCGTAGTCGCATTTCGGGTCACTAATAATTCCTACACGAAATAGAGAAGCATTAAGACTATAATGATCGGCTCTGAACCGACAATAAGTTCTCGCGAGAGACGTTCGTGTTTAACACTACATATACCAAGCACTAAACGCAATTGGCATACATTGCCTTATATTAATGACAAAATTGCATTTATTTAGATCTCGTTCGAGTTTTGTTTAAATATGTGCTTCAGTAAAGAAGTTCGCTAAAAAAATTTCTCAGAAAAATATATTTATAATATCAATATTTCTAAAAGAAAAAATCTGGAACCAGTCAAAATGACTGGTCTGGTAAATCTAGTGTTAAACCATGGCTTAGACCTCCCAGTATAATAATGGTTAAAAATATTTTCCTCTTCATCAAGCCTAGCTCTTTTATAATCTTTTTGGTTTGTTGATACATCGAGTATCATGAAACCCCAATTTAAACACACTAATACCTTAATTTCTTTGTAGCGCGATCGACCGCCCAAAGGGGAACCCCGTAGTAGTGGGGATAAAAAGTCACATCATCCGCATACGCGAAAGTCACATCAATCGCGGGTATCTCGAAAGTGAAATTACATGTGACATGCGGCGTTACAACCATAGATATACACTGCCGCTCAAAAGTATGTGGACACTTCCGTAATTCTTATAACTACCTGAAAAAAGTTATGATATCTTTGGCAAATTTGATTATCTTGTATGTATTTCAGTTCGTACAATATTGGAGAACATATTTTAATAATAATTTATTAAATATCTCACCGATAATGATAAAAAATAATTATATTTTCTCTTCGTCTACATATCCACCGCGTGCTTTTATGACCGCGTTTGCTAGTCGTGGCATTCTGGCTATTAACTTTTTCATTACTTCACTTTCAATAAGGTTCCACTCAGATTCTAATATTTCCCACAAATGTTTTTCAGACTTGGGACATCGTTTTCGGACTTATCTATCTATGTGATCCCATAGTTTTTCTTTTATTTATTTAAGAAAATTCAATAACTAAATTGTTTATTTTGGTACTATTAGAATACATTACATACATATTCATAATAGACTTTAGCAACAAATATTGTTTGATAATAAAAATATACATTATATATCACAAATTTCATGAACATGGTAAGTGTCCACATACTTTTGAGCGGCAGTGTAAGTGTAGCAATTATGTCCCCACTTTGATCAGCCTCCTGGGTCAGAGCAGACCCAATCACAGCCACCCAAGGGTCCATACCTTACCCCTCGCTAACGCGTTAATCTCCTTCCCCCCAGCTGAAACAAAAGGGAAGAGAAACTCGGCAAGTTCCTCGGGTCTAATCCGAGATTAGGCTCGTGAGACACCTCGTTGGTTGGCGTTAAGGACAGAGCTCTCGATAAGGAAAGAGAATCAGGGGAGAATCTGGACTTTCCACTTTCATTCCTCCTTCCCAGTTGTTCCCTTCAGGACCTTGTCCCATCTCCTGCAACCAACGCAGGACTCCTGATCCTTCGGATCCTGACAGCATCTGCGATAACATCTACAT
This sequence comes from Lasioglossum pauxillum, assembly GCA_933228785.1. Lineage (NCBI taxonomy): Eukaryota > Metazoa > Arthropoda > Insecta > Hymenoptera > Halictidae > Lasioglossum > Lasioglossum pauxillum. The sequence goes on along the minus strand of OW121705.1, from coordinate 38,109,028 downwards.
CTCGCGTGGATGTCAACGGCTCGTATTTTCTCGCTGTTAAATATACAGAGAGTGCGCAGCCTGATTAACCAATCCATCGACGAATAGATGGATACATAGATCGACTGTCCAACAGCTTCATACCTGATGGGGACAGCTACGAGTGACACTATTCGCCATTCAGCGGCTCGATCGAACAAATGGACAGCTTTTAACGTACATTATACACTGTGAAATGTTAACTGACCGGTACTGAAATGTCCGTGATTTTTTACTCGGTTTTGCAGAGCGATTTCTGCTGTTTTGTTGAAGGCTCGCGTGTGTTCAGTGGAAATTCGAGATGAAATTCTCATTTGATGATGTGGAGAGATTTCGTATTTGCAGCTTAATACTTCATTAAAAGTTTCCCGCAGCCAAGAACTGGAATATCAACTTGCGGATTGAATCACGACATTAATTGAATTTTGTAGGAGGTGTCCGACATTCAAATTTCCTGCTTAATTATGAGAATATTGCAGGCGACCTTTTTTCTGGCAACAGAAACTCTGTTCACGCGGCCCGCGATTCCCTCTGCGAAAATTATTTTTCCCACAAGGCTCACGAGGGCTCTTCTGTTTCCGACTCGGGGAATACATACTTCAACGTCGTGTTCTCTTTCGGCAGCATCTGTCCGACGAAATATAGTAAAACTTTGGAGTGGAGGGGATATTCGTTATTCGTAGATCCTACAGTTTCCGTTCTTTTAGATCAGGGGTGGCCAACCTTCCACTGAATGCGGAAAGCAGGACAGTGGAGATATACAAAAACATCGTTAATATAGTATGAGAGAAAGGTCCTGAAGGTCCTGGGCGGTGGGGTTTTAGTGGGTATAGGCGAAGGCGAAAGGCCATACGATTCCTTCAAATTCCATCTTGGGACTTTCACCAGAGGAGGGGGTGTGCGTGAGAGCATTTCCCCACCGCCCTTAAAGAAAAAAAACAAAAAAAAAGGGGGTGGCCAACCTGTGGCGCATGATTACTAGTGGCGCATTGAATGATTACTAGTGGCGCATTGGATCATTGCGTCGATACTTATTTTTTTGTAGTAGGCATCATAATTAAATCCATCTACATATTTTCAACACCTAAGAGCTCTCAGTTAAATTTATACAGCCTTCTCACTCATCAATTCGTCGGAATTTTTTGACAGTTTACAATTATAGGATGGGAATTGCAGTGTTCAAGACAGCGATCGCCCTCTCGTCCAAAAGATCATTACTCACTATTGTAGATTGTAGATTTTCAACTAGCGTAAGTTAATAAATAATTAATTAATAATAATTAATTTAGTTGCGTAATTGAGTTATCCCTTTTTCTCCCCTAACCGAAGCAGATCCTACCCCTATTTTCCAACCGCAAAGATGAACGTAAGAAGGTTGAAAAAATGCTTAAATTGTATGGCGCATCTGAACTCGTATGTGAAAAAAATTTACGCATGGTATGCAGAAGGTTGGCCACCCTTGTCTTAGATCGAGGCGTTACTGTATCTCGGTTCTTCTCGTTTCGTTTAGTTTGGGGTCTGCGAGTCGCCGGAAAAGCTGTACAGTCAAACCTGGTTTTGTGCGGTCTTTTTTTATGCGATTTTTTATGCGATATATGAATATCGAGATTCTGCTCGCCATATATAAGTTCGCCGCGAGGTTAGGTCAATCTCAACGGTGTTGGTATCACTTTCTTTTCTATCAGTGTGTATGTACATATTGCATCAGCCATTTTCATACCTATTGCATCAATCAATTTTAATAGGCATGCTCACTGTTCTTATACAAGTTGTCCTGCTAAAATGAGATCAGCAGGATGTCACGGAAGACGTTATCGTTATCAAAAAAGTGTTCTTACAAAAGTTGTTTGGTATGACGGGCTACATTACGTAGTATTAATTGTTTTTTTCTGGGTGAACTGGTGGAGGACATTTCAAGGTCACCCTGATTTTTTTAAATAGAATGACCTACTTTTTATACTATACATCAATAGAGTATCAAATTCTGAGTATAAAAGTATTGACCTTCATATGTCTTAAACCTAATAGTTAACGAGATATTATCCAAAGATGAAAGAAAATTGTTTCGATAATATCTCGTTAACTATTAGGTTTAGGACATATGAAGGTCAACACTTTTATACTCAAAATTTGATGCTCTATCAACCTACGGTATAAAAAATAGGACATTCCATTTAAAAAAAGCAAGGTGACCTTGAAATGTCCTCCACCACTCCACCCACAAAAAAACAATTAATACTACGTAATGTAGCCCGTCATACCAAATAGCTTTTGTAGGAACACTTTTTTGATACCGACAACGTCTTCCGAGACGTATTTGTATATGTATTGACTTATGTACATTTTGGAAATTTCTACATGTTCAAAATGAGAAATTAAAATATTTTTAAATGTTTCCACGTGTAACATAATTATTTAGTAGGTGTAATTTAAAACATTGAATCTTGTGTCATGATAATAAAAATTGGAAGGTGTAATTTAAAACTGTGAATATTGCATCATCACGATAAAAATAAATTGGTTTAAGAAATTTAACCTACGTAGCACAAAGTCGCCGCTAATGACCAAGAAGTCGATGTGACGTTAAAGAAGGGAAGAAGAAGAAGAAGAGAAATGGGTTTAACTTGAAACATTAAACTGTGAATATTATACGTTTATAATATGAGTAAGCGCAATATAAACGTAGAACGATGTTTTACCTAATTAAAATTGTGAAGGAAAGAGGTTTTTTCTGTCTCCTATTGTAATGAAGGGATAAAACGCGTGCACTATATTAATTTTTTAAAGTTTTCCTTCAAGGGAATTCACATTGAAAATGCTAGCTGTACAAATGGTTTTTGATCCATTGTACGAAATATATTGGGGGAAGTCAATCTCGACCGCGTACGTTCTATTATTCCTCCGCGCTTTTATTTAACCAGAAATTCTGCCGATTCTTTTACGATTCTGCCCTTTTGTGCGGTGCTTTATGAGATCTCCCGCGAGATCCCGTATGCCGAATATTTATTGTAAAGAATCAAAAATATACGGGGCTCGGGTATAGTTCAGCAGAGGAACAATGGGTCAATTAACTTTCTATGACGCTGTGTAATTTTGGAGTCACCTGCGAGTTGTGCGTTTCCGATCTTGCTTTTTTTTTTAGTTATTGGAGACTATTTTTGTCGTATGCGCAGGTTCTACCGCGGGATTAATTGTGCTTTTTTATAGTATTTTTCAAGTGCTTTTTTATGGCGCATGCAAGGCGTTTTAACGAGCCTGTTACTAACCGATATCTACAACAATGACTCGATTTTTAAACAAGGATTGCCTTCTTGAAATTGTTGTAATAATGTGGAAAAAAATTATATAAAAATTTGTGGTTTCAAAATTTACTTACGTTTTTCTTTTATCTTTTTATAGAACTTTGAATAAAAAATGCGACCATGCTATCATACTGTCGATGCGGTGTCCTCGGTTCAATGGCGGTGGTTCCGCCCTAGGATCCATAAAAGGGCAAGAAAAAATCGTTTTTTAAGTTTTTTATGTACGTTATAAAGAGGAGGTCTCAATCTTGCGACTGATAGTGGTTACAGACCTGAAGAAATCTTTTTAACGTCCTCGGAGACGTTTAAATACGCAAATATTCTTTCGGAATAATTTTCCGGAATTTTAAGAGAGAGAGTATATCTCTCGCAGAAAAATAAATCGCACTGTAATTGTAACAAATTGATCAGCCATTGTATTTTCAAGAATAAAAAGAAATTAGATATTTAAATATAGTAGGCCGTCGGACTACAAAATTGTTCGTTCAGTTTCAAAAAGGGATCGATTTATGCTGGGCCGAGAAAATGGGTTTTCTAATTCCGAATAAATTCCCAGACACAGGCGACAGCGATTACACCCCAAGGACCGCAAGACTATAATTCCGGAGGACGTCGGACGTCGTCGCGAAACGACCGTTCAGAATGAAACGCGCTCAGAGGGAAACCTAATTAGATTTGAGTAACGTTCCCCTTGGCTCACAATCAGCCCTGCATATAGACAAGCGTACGCAGGCAGAGACAAAGACAAGAACATGTATTATCACTCAATAGCACGTTTGTACAAATTCAATCTCCTAAACGCTTTCAAAAAAGTAATTTTTCATCTTCCACTGAAGGAAATCTTCATCTGGCAAATACAGTAACAAATTAATCATACAAAATATATTTTTCTGGATTGCACAAACTTAATTCTCCAGAAGCATACAAAGAAGGTAATTAAGAAAGCAAGCCTTGAATCAATTTTTCATATATTACTGAAGGAAATCTTCATTTGGCAAATACAGTAAAAAATTAATCATAGAAAATTTATTTTTTTGGATTGCACAAACTTCATTCTCTAGAAGTCTTGAAAGAAGGTGATTGAGCAAACAAGCATTGCATCAATTTTTCATCTACCACTGAAGGAAATCTTCATCTGGCAAAAATAGTAAAAAAATAATCATAAAAAATTTATTTTTCTGGATTGCATAAACTTCATTCTCCAGAAGCCTACAAAGAAGGTAATTAAGAAAGCAAGCATTGCATCAATTTTTCATATATCACTGAAAGAAATCTTCACCTGGCAAATACAGTAAAAAATTAATCATAGAAAATTTAGTTTTCTGGATTGCACATACTTCATTCTCTAGAAGCCTACAAAGAAGGTAATTAAGAAAGCAAGCATTGCATCAATTTTTCATATATCACTGAAAGAAATCTTCACCTGGCAAAAATAGTAAAAAAATAATCATAGAAAATTTAGTTTTCTGGATTGCATAAACTTCATTCTCCAGAAGCCTACAAAGAAGGTAATTAAGAAAGCAAGCATTGCATTAATTTTTCATATATCACTGAAAGAAATCTTCACCTGGCAAAAATAGTAAAAAAATAATCATAAAAAATTTATTTTTCTGGATTGCATAAACTTCATTCTCCAGAAGCCTACAAGGAAGGTAATTAAAAAAGCAAGCATTGCATTAATTTTTCATATTTTACTGAAAGAAATCTTCACCTGGCAAAAATAGTAAAAAATTAATCATAGAAAATTTAGTTTTCTGGATTGCACATACTTCATTCTCTAGAAGCCTACAAAGAAGGTAATTAAGAAAGCAAGCATTGCATCAATTTTTCATATATCACTGAAAGAAATCTTCACCTGGCAAAAATAGTAAAAAAATAATCATAAAAAATTTATTTTTCTGGATTGCATAAACTTCATTCTCCAGAAGCCTACAAAGAAGGTAATTAAGAAAGCAAGCATTGCATCAATTTTTCATATATCACTGAAAGAAATCTTCACCTGGCAAATACAGTAAAAAATTAATCATAGAAAATTTAGTTTTCTGGATTGCACATACTTCATTCTCTAGAAGCCTACAAAGAAGGTAATTAAGAAAGCAAGCATTGCATCAATTTTTCATATATCACTGAAAGAAATCTTCACCTGGCAAAAATAGTAAAAAAATAATCATAGAAAATTTAGTTTTCTGGATTGCATAAACTTCATTCTCCAGAAGCCTACAAAGAAGGTAATTAAGAAAGCAAGCATTGCATTAATTTTTCATATATCACTGAAAGAAATCTTCACCTGGCAAAAATAGTAAAAAAATAATCATAAAAAATTTATTTTTCTGGATTGCATAAACTTCATTCTCCAGAAGCCTACAAGGAAGGTAATTAAAAAAGCAAGCATTGCATTAATTTTTCATATTTTACTGAAAGAAATCTTCACCTGGCAAAAATAGTAAAAAATTAATCATAGAAAATTTAGTTTTCTGGATTGCACATACTTCATTCTCTAGAAGCCTACAAAGAAGGTAATTAAGAAAGCAAGCATTGCATCAATTTTTCATATATCACTGAAAGAAATCTTCACCTGGCAAAAATAGTAAAAAAATAATCATAAAAAATTTATTTTTCTGGATTGCATAAACTTCATTCTCCAGAAGCCTACAAAGAAGGTAATTAAGAAAGCAAGCATTGCATCAATTTTTCATATATCACTGAAAGAAATCTTCACCTGGCAAATACAGTAAAAAATTAATCATAGAAAATTTAGTTTTCTGGATTGCACATACTTCATTCTCTAGAAGCCTACAAAGAAGGTAATTAAGAAAGCAAGCATTGCATCAATTTTTCATATATCACTGAAAGAAATCTTCACCTGGCAAAAATAGTAAAAAAATAATCATAGAAAATTTAGTTTTCTGGATTGCATAAACTTCATTCTCCAGAAGCCTACAAAGAAGGTAATTAAGAAAGCAAGCATTGCATTAATTTTTCATATATCACTGAAAGAAATCTTCACCTGGCAAAAATAGTAAAAAAATAATCATAAAAAATTTATTTTTCTGGATTGCATAAACTTCATTCTCCAGAAGCCTACAAGGAAGGTAATTAAAAAAGCAAGCATTGCATTAATTTTTCATATTTTACTGAAAGAAATCTTCACCTGGCAAAAATAGTAAAAAATTAATCATAGAAAATTTAGTTTTCTGGATTGCACATACTTCATTCTCTAGAAGCCTACAAAGAAGGTAATTAAGAAAGCAAGCATTGCATCAATTTTTCATATATCACTGAAAGAAATCTTCACCTGGCAAAAATAGTAAAAAAATAATCATAAAAAATTTATTTTTCTGGATTGCATAAACTTCATTCTCCAGAAGCCTACAAAGAAGGTAATTAAGAAAGCAAGCATTGCATCAATTTTTCATATATCACTGAAAGAAATCTTCACCTGGCAAATACAGTAAAAAATTAATCATAGAAAATTTAGTTTTCTGGATTGCACATACTTCATTCTCTAGAAGCCTACAAAGAAGGTAATTAAGAAAGCAAGCATTGCATCAATTTTTCATATATCACTGAAAGAAATCTTCACCTGGCAAAAATAGTAAAAAAATAATCATAGAAAATTTAGTTTTCTGGATTGCATAAACTTCATTCTCCAGAAGCCTACAAAGAAGGTAATTAAGATAGCAAGCATTGCATTAATTTTTCATATATCACTGAAAGAAATCTTCACCTGGCAAAAATAGTAAAAAAATAATCATAAAAAATTTATTTTTCTGGATTGCATAAACTTCATTCTCCAGAAGCCTACAAGGAAGGTAATTAAAAAAGCAAGCATTGCATTAATTTTTCATATTTTACTGAAAGAAATCTTCACCTGGCAAAAATAGTAAAAAATTAATCATAGAAAATTTAGTTTTCTGGATTGCACATACTTCATTCTCTAGAAGCCTACAAAGAAGGTAATTAAGAAAGCAAGCATTGCATCAATTTTTCATATATCACTGAAAGAAATCTTCACCTGGCAAAAATAGTAAAAAAATAATCATAAAAAATTTATTTTTCTGGATTGCATAAACTTCATTCTCCAGAAGCCTACAAAGAAGGTAATTAAGAAAGCAAGCATTGCATCAATTTTTCATATATCACTGAAAGAAATCTTCACCTGGCAAATACAGTAAAAAATTAATCATAGAAAATTTAGTTTTCTGGATTGCACATACTTCATTCTCTAGAAGCCTACAAAGAAGGTAATTAAGAAAGCAAGCATTGCATCAATTTTTCATATATCACTGAAAGAAATCTTCACCTGGCAAAAATAGTAAAAAAATAATCATAGAAAATTTAGTTTTCTGGATTGCATAAACTTCATTCTCCAGAAGCCTACAAAGAAGGTAATTAAGATAGCAAGCATTGCATTAATTTTTCATATATCACTGAAAGAAATCTTCACCTGGCAAAAATAGTAAAAAAATAATCATAAAAAATTTATTTTTCTGGATTGCATAAACTTCATTCTCCAGAAGCCTACAAGGAAGGTAATTAAGAAAGCAAGCATTGCATTAATTTTTCATATTTTACTGAAAGAAATCATCACCTGGCAAATACAGTAAAAAATTAATCATAGAAAATTTAGTTTTCTGGATTGCACATACTTCATTCTCTAGAAGCCTACAAAGAAGGTAATTAAGAAAGCAAGCATTGCATCAATTTTTCATATATCACTGAAAGAAATCTTCACCTGGCAAAAATAGTAAAAAAATAATCATAAAAAATTTATTTTTCTGGATTGCATAAACTTCATTCTCCAGAAGCCTACAAAGAAGGTAATTAAGAAAGCAAGCATTGCATCAATTTTTCATATATCACTGAAAGAAATCTTCACCTGGCAAATACAGTAAAAAATTAATCATAGAAAATTTAGTTTTCTGGATTGCACATACTTCATTCTCTAGAAGCCTACAAAGAAGGTAATTAAGAAAGCAAGCATTGCATCAATTTTTCATATATCACTGAAAGAAATCTTCACCTGGCAAAAATAGTAAAAAAATAATCATAGAAAATTTAGTTTTCTGGATTGCATAAACTTCATTCTCCAGAAGCCTACAAAGAAGGTAATTAAGAAAGCAAGCATTGCATTAATTTTTCATATATCACTGAAAGAAATCTTCACCTGGCAAAAATAGTAAAAAAATAATCATAAAAAATTTATTTTTCTGGATTGCATAAACTTCATTCTCCAGAAGCCTACAAGGAAGGTAATTAAGAAAGCAAGCATTGCATTAATTTTTCATATTTTACTGAAAGAAATCATCACCTGGCAAATACAGTAAAAAATTAATCATAGAAAATTTAGTTTTCTGGATTACACAAACTTCATTCTCCAGAAGCCTACAAAGAAGGCAATTAAGCAACCAAGCATTGCATCAATTTTTCATATATTCCTGAAAGAAATCTTCACCTGGCAAATACAGTAAAAAATTAATCATAGAAAATTTAGTTTTCTGGATTGCACAAACCTCAATCACAGTAAAGAATGAATCATACAAAATATACTTTTCTAGTTTGCACAAACTTCATTCTCTAGAATCCTCCAAAGAGAGCAATCATGTAACCAAGCATTGCATCAAATTTTCATCTCCCGTTGAAGAAAGTCTTCACCTGGCAAGTATATTGAAAAATGAATCGTACAAAATTCAGTTGTTTGCACAAACTTCGCTAGAAGCCTGCGAGGAAAAGTAATCAGACAAACAAGCATTGCATCAGTTTTTTCATCTCGCAGGGACTTCTTCCTGCATCTGATAAGTACATTGAAGAGCCCAACGCAGGAAATTTCGCGAAATTCGTTCGCAATTTCGCAAAACTATTATGTAGTTTCAGCTAATTGCAATTAAGAAAGTGTCCCCAGGCTATTTTCACTCGACATCGTAGATAGGTTCTAATCAACGCAGAAGTTTTACGGGTGAGAACGTGTTACATAGGTGTGTCTGTGTGCGTGTGCGTGTATGTGCTGGCAGTAATAACAGCGGAGTCGTATCTCGTTGTCTCTTAATAGCAATTAGAGGATGACGAGGTAGCAGCAACGCGGTTGATCTCCGCAACCGGGAGAGAAGAAGGAGCCTCTTTTCTCGTTCCGCCATCGCTTTCCAAGGTGTCGGTGCGGCCAGATAAGAACTGTCCACACCCGGGACACCTTGTTCGAGATAGCTTATCGATCTGCCTCTCGCCTGGCTAATTAGCGGCCCCGCGCGTTCGTTACCGATATACGCTATAGTACAACATAGCAGTATATGTATCTATGTAAGTATGTGTATATGTTGAAGCGAGTCTCCGCCATCACCGGGCCAGGTATGTTCAGAGTCTCTCCTGGTCTCTCGGTGTTATCGTTCCTAGCCACGCCTTCCTGTGCCCGCCACGTCGAACATTCCTAAACGATCACTGAAATATTCATAGATAATGCACACAGCCGATGTGTATGTCTTATTCAGGCTGCTCTCTCCTCTCCCTTGGTTCCGACAGCTCGAACAAAGGGGATTATCCAGGGCTGCGGACTCGCTTCTAAATTGGATTCATCAGCTTCGAGATACTGGGGTCGCGGGCGGTTTCTTTCGTTAGGGTATTTACTAAATGAATGATTTAATGGACCTGATGAAACTTTATGAAAACATTAATAATATTGGGAGAACGTTTAGCGGAGATTAATAAGCAAATTTACTGTATATAACCTGAAATTTTTATTCGATTACAGGGTAAGTGCTGAAGATTCTCTGAACATTTGTCGGATAAGATGCTGAAAAAGACCCCCAAATTGATTTTTGGTCGGGCTATTCGATAGAGCTCTCAGAGAAAACCCTTTGTGACAAGTTTCAAGTTGGTAACCCCACCACGGGGGTAGTTATGGGGTGAGTACGGTTTAATAAATTATCCTCCATTGCTTCTGTTCTGCACAACAAAAAATTACGAAAATATTCATGAACATTCCAGCTAACAGCACACACAACAGTGAATTATTTCAGAATTTTTGGTTGCAAAATCGATTTTTTTAAAAATCTTATTTAAAATAGAAATTTTATATTGAAGTTTTCAGAGTACCACGTATATATTATTGATCTTTGGCCGGGCTATTCGATAGAGCTCTCAGAGAAAACCCTCTGTGACAAGTTTCAAGTTTCAAGTGGGCACCCCCACCACGGGGGTAGTTATGGGGTGGGTACGGTTTAATGAATTATCCTCTATTGCTTCTGTTCTGCTCAACAAAAAATTACGAAAATATTCATGAACATTCCAGCTAACAGCACACACAACAGTGAATTATTTCAGAATTTTTGTTTGCAAAATCGATTTTTTAAAAAATATTATTTAAAAAAGAAATTTTATACTGAAGTTTTCAGAGTACCACGTATATATTATTGATTTTTGGCCGGGCTATTCGATAGAGCTCTCAGAGAAAACCCTCTGTGACAAGTTTCAAGTTGGTACCCCCACCACGGGGGTAGTTACGGGGTGAGTACGGTTTAATGAATTATCCTCTGTTGCTTCTGTTCTGCTCAACAAATAATTACGAAAATATTCATGAACATTCCAGCTAACAGCACACACAACAGTGAATTATTTCAGAATTTTTGGTTGCAAAATCGATTTTTTAAAAAATCTTATTTAAAAAAGAAATTTTATATTGAAGTTTTCAGAGTAACACGTATATATTATTGATTTTTGGCCGGGCTATTCGATAGAGCTCTCAGAGAAAACCCTCTGTGACAAGTTTCAAGTTGGTACCCCCACCACGGGGGTAGTTATGGGGTGGGTACGGTTTAATGAATTATCCTCTATTGCTTCTGTTCTGCTCAACAAAAAATTACGAAAATATTCATGAACATTCCAGCTAACAGCATACACAACAGTGAATTATTTCAGAATTTTTGGTTGCAAAATCGATTTTTTAAAAAATCTTATTTAAAAAAGAAATTTTATATTGAAGTTTTCAGAGTAACACGTATATATTATTGATTTTTGGCCGGGCTATTCGATAGAGCTCTCAGAGAAAACCCTCTGTGACAAGTTTCAAGTTGGTACCCCCACCACGGGGGTAGTTATGGGGTGGGTACGGTTTAATGAATTATCCTCTATTGCTTCTGTTCTGCTCAACAAAAAATTACGAAAATATTCGTGAACATTCCAGCTAACAGCACACACAACAGTGAATTATTTCAGAATATTTGGTTGCAAAATCGATTTTTTTAAAAATTTTATTTAAAAAGAAATTTTATATTGAAGTTTTCAGAGTACCACGTACATATTATTATGTTAGTTGTGTCTCAATGTGATTTCGAGCATTCGTATTTTGCGAACAGAACGTCAGATTTAATAAGAAAAGGTACAGAAAAGTCTCGATCCCATGTTAGCATCTGCGAGCTACGGAAATAAACGCGAGCAACTTGAAATTCCGCGCGTATGGCGGAGCAGTAGATCTCGAAAGAGTGACACAAGTTCCCGAGGTATTTCCGAAAGAATCTTCCCGGATCCCTCGGTGCCGTGACGATATTTCTTATCGACGAATAAATCTCTTATTCGCGATCCCGTGGATCGATATCCTCTGTCCCGGTCAGTGGGAAAGTTCGAGTAATCGAGGGAGCGAGAAACTTTCTATGGGGCTGGGTCGAAGGAAATACTGGACGTGTAGGCATTGCTCTGGCTCTGGGAACATCCTGGAAGAGGATACCGAGCCGACGAAATCCAGGATAATGGTCCAGGAGACGGGAAACCGTTAATTGTTGGGTAACTCGACTCCCCTCGGAAAAAAGATAAGCACCTCTAGTTTTCCCTCTGACCCTGTGGACGCCGATTAAATAAATAGCACCGATTCGACTTGACCCAGCTGAACTTCGCTGATTTCATTCGTTTGCTATCAGACGACGGAAATAATTAATTTCAACCCTTAAATGCTGGAAATTTTTATTCATTTACATTTCAATGACAAACCACTTTTTTGGTCTCCAATGATTTTTTTATAAAACTTTCAGCGACGCATTCGTCACGTTTTTCTGATTAAGATGAGCCCAAACACGACACAATTTGGATTTTATTTACTTGCTTAAAAAATCGTGCGAACGTGTTCCAAAATCGTGAAACTAACAAGTTACAAATTGAAATGATTTACTGACAAAATTGATATGTATGAAATAACAATGATATTGATATATATAAATGAGCAAACAATCACATAGATTCATTCCTACTAAACTACCATGTGAATAGGGTATCATCGGTTCGGATAACCGAGGTTCCACTTACATCGTGCATTAAACAAACAAATATCATCCAAATTGCGTCGTGTTTGGACTCCTTTTAATCAGAGAAATGCCACGAATACGCTGCTGAAAGTTCCATAAAACAATCATTAAAGACCAGGAGATTACGTCACTGGATCACTATTATCTCACCGATAGGGTGCTATGAAGACAGTGTCTTGTTTACTCGGTATGCTTGTCCACGTTCGACGCCTCAGCAGAAGACGTCAAGGGGCGATGTTTGTACACTATATAAGCGACATTTCGGTCCCGAAGTTTTCACATATATCGAGGCATTACTTTAATACCAAACTCGGACGTCGTGAAACGGACATCAGGGCAGGCTCTAGCCAAACATCGTGAAATCGGTTTTACGAGCTCGGTAGTTACTTCCTGGAAGGTTGGACGACGTTCACCGTTGGACGTCTCCGGGTAGATCCAGCTGTCAAACTCGGACGTCGCGGAACGTTGCACGGCTGCAAAGATACGGGTTGCTTTTACGGAGGATTTTACCGCAAGATCCGCCATTTGCCCCTCTAATTGCAAGTCCCTTTTACAATCGTGATTCTATATAGTTACGAATGGCCGGGGATTCTGGAGATTTTTCAAACCGAGGCGAGTCAGCGATAAAATCTTCAGATGGCCGCTGCTGATTAGAAAAATCGGCTTTTTCGGTAATCTTAGAGGGCTGTTCGATGTGTCTTACTGACGAAGCGCATCTTTTGTGACCTCTCAATAAGATTTGTGTAGAAAAAAGGTATGCGTGTTTCACCTGTTCAAGATTGTTTAGAATTGTACACTAGTGACATTAATTCTGGACGCTTTTAAATTTTTACTTAAATTTCGCATTTATTCAAATTATTTAATATGTAATCATTTATATTTTATATTTGAAATCATCGTTTTCTAATTTTAGGATGTCGCTTGTATAAAAAGTTCAGTAAAAAGACCATTTACAGCCATATTTTTAATATACAATCAAAATTACAACTTCAACACATTTCGAAGCTAAATTAGTCATTATTCATACTTTTTAAAACTTTACTAAGGTCCTCACTTCTGAAAACACAATGTGTGACTAAAACAATGATGAAAGTGTTCGTAAAGACCGTCAAGGCCTTCCTGATTGGTTGTTACAATGAACCCACGTATCCTGTGATTGGCTATTTCACATCATGCAGCGTTTCGTGTTGCCAAGCGCAAAAACGAAAATGACAACATAGTTTAGATCTTCTAAAATTAAAATTTTAAAACATTTTCAAACCAAGTCATGTGAAAATATTAAGTATAAACATTATAGATTACAATAAAAATATTACTGTATCAATTTAGCATAGCAGAGTATATATTTTCTGCACAAATATCAGATAAAGAATATTTTCATTCAAAGTGTCCAGAATTAATTCCACCACTATACATCCCATATGCAACAGCCTAATTCGATATCTATTGGGTGCTAACGTTCAGTGCGAAGATTTTCCGCCGTTTATGGTCACCGTGGCAATGTATGCCGCCATTAGACGGCGTGGTGTATTGGTACGTCAGTGTATTGGTACGTCGCGTCGTGTCGGTGCATCGTCTGTATCCTCTGCAAAAGAAAGCCACACCGGAACCGCAGCTACGGGTGCATCGACTCCAAGGTGACCAGCCGCACTACGGGGAGCTCGTTGACCATCAGACACTTCGACTGGTAACACCACTGTGCAAAGTTAATTAGTTAATTACCGACCGCGCCTACCCCCTTTTCCAATTAATCTCGAGACATTGAATTTCCGGTCCCACGCTTTTCGATTTCCCCTTAACCGCCGCGCCGCCGATGCATTATAATTGTGCATCAGCTCTTAAATGAATTAACCACTACATTTCACTACTTCCGAAAAATTGTCAATCTGTAACACCAATATCAAACTGGCATAAGCCAGAGTTAATTTAATGACTGGTTCCAGATTTTAGAAACCAATCAATGTAAATTTAATCATTGAGATTATAAAGCTGCTTCCATCAATAAAACTATCAAACAAATCTCCTTACTCATAAACTTTCAATTTTAAAATTAAAGTGTGGGTAAGCTTTATTTTATCGGACTCAAAATTAGTACATTTCTACCAAGAATTATGATGTATTTTGTATGTAATCCAGTAGATGACAGTAGATTACCCGTTGCAGATGCAGATCGAAGTTTCGATCCTCTAGGATCAATAGTTAAGGAGATATGGTCGCTTAAAGTTGATCATTTTTGACAGGCAAGGGCCGCCATATTGGTTTGTAGTGACAACCGTGAGCCGCTTACCTTGCCGCCCCCTCGACCTAATCCTAACCAACTCAGTAAGCGGCGTGTGACCGTCACTACAAACCAATATGGCGGCGCCCTTACCTGTCAAAAACACTGCAGATTGCTCAACTTTAAACGACCATATCTTCTCAACTATTGATCCTAGAGGTTCGAAACTTCGATCTGCATCCGCGCCGGGTACAAATCTACTGGATTACATACCAAATACATCATAATTCGTAGGAGAAAGGCACTAATTTTGAGTCCGGTAAAATAACGAGCAGCCTAAAATGTTGTTAGACATTTTTAGTGCTCGGCAGGGTTAGTGTTGAATTGCCATAATTCCGCAAAGAATCGCACAACGATAAACAAGAACTCGTTTCAAAGCTTGAAGTCTCTACTTTCATATAAAGTGAAGTGCCCTAAGTCTGGACAGTCCAAAAGTGATACCTAAATCTGGACAATTGAATTTTCATAGTAAAATCAGCAATTAAGAGATTAAATAATTATATCATGTATTCTGAGGCCTTAGCTACAACTAGGTGTGAATATTATTTCATTGAGACAGCAATTGAAATTTAAAAATGAATTCAAAGTTCATCTGAAAACAGTATACAAAATAGTCTATTTACATGCGAATCATGTGCATTTATAGTCCGAACTTTTGTTAGAAAAAAAGATATAATTTAAGCCCTCAGACAAAAAATAATTATCACGCATAATAATATTGATATTTTAAAATAAATTGGCAATCAAACTTAACGTAAATAATAATTATTAATCCAAATATTAGATGTCCAAGATTAGGACTGTTTTAAAATATAAGTACTCCATACTGGGACGCGATGACAGTAGCTGTTCCACTCTAAGCATATACGCAATGTGCTTACGCTTGAAGCCGGACACGTGTTTGTGAATAAAATCAACGCATTGTTTGCAAATTATTTAACTACATGTACGTATAATTAGTCTTCTATTAGCTTAAATAACGTATGTAGAAAATGTATTCCGGTTGTGACGTTAATAATACTTTATGTTTACATCTTAAATCTATCAGTATTGCTACCTAACCTTAAAAGTTGTATTATGACAAGTTTTATTAAAACAGTAAATGAAAATAAATATATATTTGGTTAAATAATACAATACTATAATCTATGATAAGAATACTACATATTACGCAAAGCATCTTCTATTCGTCATGCGCAACAGCGCCACCAACCAACGTTTTAGGTTATGTTCGCTCGATCAACTCGTAAATTGAATTTGTCCCGATATAGGCTTTACTTCTGTCCAGGTACTAGCTTAGATTGGATTTAATATGGCCAACTATAGGTTTGAATTATTCTTGTTAATACAATTAAGATATTAACCTAAACTAAAGAAATTGTTTCTGTTTATTTAAAGTGATAAAATTTAAAATAGAAAAACATGCTTTCAGGCATAGGGCACTTCACCTTACAATCGTTAATTTTCTTCTAAAATGTTTTTGCATAATACAGCAGGTAAAAGACTGAACTTTAAAGCATTGCTTATTGTAATATCTCTAAAACCAAAATTTTTCTCGTGACTAAATGATACTACAGATACTACAGAAGATGCCACCAACTACGCAATAATACAAAGTACACCGTGAAGACTTTAAAAATGAAAATCTGAGACTTAGTGGTGAAATAATGTTTGTGGCCTGTGCGTTTAGGGTCTGAAGAACGGTTGCAGAGTGCAGGTTCGGCTCACGGTCACGTTTTATTCGCGAAATAATGAAGTAGCGGCCTCTCTGCTTGGTTCGGTAGCTAATATCGGTCGCGAGGGAAACGATGATCGCGGGCGTCACGTCGCCGAATCATTTCTCCTCGAGTCGAAAAATCAATTTACCGCGAGAAGTAGGTACTGGTTGCGGTCGTTTGATCACGCCCCGGTACGTGACGGGTCGGGGCCGAAAATATTTTTCGATAATCGACGTACCCGCCGGCTCCGGAGGAAAAAGCCGCAGGAACGTGATAAATCGCCGGAATGAAACGGAGGCTGCGTTCCGAGGAACGAAATGGGACGATGCCGTCCGAGAAACGCGTCGGCGATTATTCAACCTTGTATTAATAACCGGCCATCTAACCCGGCCCTTCGGCTTTTGAGAAATTCCATTTAGTCGGGACTTGCCACATTTTTACTCGAATGTTTCTTGCGTAGAATTATCCTGTGGACTCTCCTACACACGATGGTGTTTCTGTTGTTTACATTGTAAGTGTTCAGACGTGTTCAAAAAATGATTTTAAAGGAACAGTTTTATTAACGCTATTCAGTAATTCCAATCGCGTCTTTTAGAATTTTTTGTGCTTGAAATACGTAAGTTATGCGAATGTTTCTTGCGTAGAAAAATTCCATAGGCTCTCCTAAATATAATAGCAATTTTGTCTGTAATGTTACAAATGTTTAAACACGTTTAAGAAATGTTTGAAGCGAGTAGAACGCCGTCAATGCATCAATTTCCTCGGACATTTTTCGTCATGCTACTAGTTTCAAACATTTTTTAAACATGTTTAAATGTTCACAACGCTGTAAAAAATATACTGTTATATTTGGGAATAGTTTATAGAACAATTCTATATCAGAAACACTTCAATTAATCATTTATATGAATTATTATTTGTTAAAATTAATGTAACGTGGATCATAAAGTGGAAGATACGACAATCAAATTTGATAATGAAGTGAAATAGTTCAAATAATCACTGCGCATCCAATCTATCGCAGGAGAACTTTCAGAACACCCCAGTTTAAAAGCAGATACAAGAACATCAGTTTGTTCTATCAGATTCCACGATTGCACCGTATTTTCGAGCTTGCAGTTCCGCGATCTTCTTGCACTACAGATCACAAAACCCACCGACCGGTTTCGAACCGTGTCACGGAGATTCCTTGCTCTTGTAACGTTGTGCAGCGAAAGTTTAACGACTCCTGTTGTCCGCGAGTTATATTCTATACCGCTTCGGCTTACCTAATATTGTTTCCAAAATGTAATTTCTAGTATCTGTATAGAGGTGCGGAATCAGAGCGGAAAATTTCTCTAATAACGTGCTGCAATATTGCTCCGAATGGAGCATTCTAGTCTGAGTCATCATCGCTGGTTGATCGTGACGAAACTTGCTGCATGCAGTTACCAAACATAGTATTAACTCAACTAACTTTTAATTATATAACTCAATACTATAATATATTTTGTGTGTAATTCTGTATAGATATAATAATAAAAATGATCACCTTTTCACCACGTAATTTTTAAACATCAATAGAACGAATAAAAAAACATTGCACAGACACTTTTCAGAGGTCATTTTAAATAAGAAGCTTTAAGTGTATGGTGGATCCAAGCAGGAACGAAATTTTTCCACCCTCGTATAACGATGGAAAGATCCTTGAATTTGCAAAAGTTTCGACTAAAACATCCATGCTTCTTCTCCCCCTGGTGCAGAGTGCACGAATATGATAGAAAAAACTTGCGAAGGTACTATAAAAGTGGTAGCTTCACGCTTTAAAATTAACCCAGATAGATTGCAGTACGATTTTTTTTAACGAAGTTATAACAATTAGAATATCAACAATTTTGAATATCCTTGAATTTGCTAAATTATTGACTAAAATAGCCCTGCCCTTTTCCCTTTGCTGCTTGATGAAAAAATATCTTAGGCAAAAACTAAAAAGACAGTACAAAGTAGAGGCTTCAAGCTTTCAAACGAGCCCAGATAAATTATCGTACGATTTTTTTTAACGAAGTTATAATAATTTGAATATCAACAATTTCGAATGTCTTCGAATTTGCTACATTTTAGACTAAAATACCCATACTCCTTTTCCCTTTACTGCATGAAGACAAAATATTTTAGGGAAAAACTAACAAGACAGTAAAAAGTAGAGGTTTCAAGATTTCGAATAAGCCCAGATAAATTATCGTACGATTTTTTTTAACGAAGTTATAACAATTTGAATATCAACAATTTTGAATATCCTTGAATTACTAAATTTTTGACTAATATACCCATGGTCCATCTCCCTTTGCTGCTTCAAGAAAAAATATTTTAGGCAAAAACTAAAAAGAGAGTAAAAAGTAAAGGCTTCAAGTTTTCAAATGAGCCCAGATAAATTATCGTACGATTTTTTTTTAACGAAGTTATAATAATTTGAATATCAACAATTTTGAATGTCTTCGAATTTGCTACATTTTAGACTAAAATACCCATACTCCTTTTCCCTTTACTGCATGAAGACAAAATATTTTAGGGAAAAACTAACAAGACAGTAAAAAGTAGAGGTTTCAAGCTTTCGAATAAGCCCAGATAAATTATCGTACGATTTTTTTTAACGAAGTTATAACAATTTGAATATCAACAATTTTTAATATCCTTGAATTGCTAAATTTTTGACTAATATACCCATGGTCCTTTTCGCTTTGCTGCTTGAAGAAAAAATATCTTAGGCAAAAACTAAAAAGAGAGTAAAAAGTAGAGGCTTCGAGCTTTCAAATGAGCCCAGATAAATTATCGTACGATATATTTTAACAGAGGTATAATAATTTGAATATCAACAATTTTTAATATCCTTGCATTTCCTAAATTTTTGACTAATATACCCATGCTCCTTCTCCCTTTGCTGCTTCAAGAAAAAATATCTTAGGCAAAAACTAAGAAGACAGTAAAAAGTAGAGGCTTCAAACTTTCAAATGAGCCGAGACAAACTACAATACGATATATTTTAACAGATTTATAATTATTTGAATATACCATACAATTTCTAAATTCGTGTTTTCAGAATATTGTGTACTTGCACACTGTGTATTGCTACAAGACAAATCTGCGCTTGCAAAGGCTCAAAACTGCAAGCGTGGCACTAATTTGCAATTGTAGCAGTCCTATTTGGCCAGAGCCAGTAGTATAGTGTCCGAGCATTGGATCAGGCACAACCGGTGGAAGCTCATAAACTGTTGACGTGGAGCGCGTGCGAAAAACAGCCGTTCGCATGTCTCGTGCACAATGTCTTAATCGGTGCCGCATTGAAATTCAAACACACTTGGCCGGTGAAAGATTTTTATCCGGCTCTCTCGGCTTTCGTTATAGCAGGGGCCGGATTCTACTAGACCAGTTTCTTGCAAAAGTCCCGCCGTAAAATGTTTCGTGACGTATTTATGGAGGATTATCGCATATCTAAACAATATGTATCATTCCGCGCGAGAGGGACGTATAATTCTTTCGCAATCGGCCACGCCACGGGAAATAAAGCTTACCCTCGTCCTCGGCGTCGACCTTTCAGACCGTTAACCCTTTTATGCTCGCCGTTCCTCGAAAAAGCTTTTTCGCGCTCTTTAGATATGTAAATAGACTCGTTAACGCCGGGGAAATACAGATCGCGAGACCGAAACTGTAGATTCATCGTTGAAAACGTCGTGTTCCGTGATCGTGATTGCGGACCTGGTTAACCGAGCGACGTTACATGATCGATCGACGCTATCGAACCGCTCGATGCAGTACGGTAATGCCCCGATGTTTGTACAGTCACTGGCATTAATATTCGGACACGCTTAAAAATAACCATAACTTCTTCTTCATCGAACCATACGACTTGAATTGAAAACAGTTTTGAGAAGAAGTTGGTCCGAATTGCAGAGAAAATACTAAAAGTTGTCTTCTACAATTTTTTTCGTTTTTCGTTATTTTATCGTGAAACTTTTACCGACATACTCGCCATATTTTCCTGATTAGAATGACACCAGACACGATACAATTTTGTTCATGTTCACCCGTTCATCCGCGTTATAGTAGAGTCTCGATTGTCGACACAAATTGAAAATCGATCGTTTCAACGAGTCTCACAGTATATTATCGAGAGAACAATAACTCTTTCAAAGTATATACAAAGTATACAATATTCGGACGCTGTAAAATAGACGATAACTTTTTCAATATTGTAATATAAGATTTGAACTTTTTTGGGAAGCTAGACTAATTAGTTTACTACAGTATGTGAAAAAGACATTTTTCAAAAATAGCGATTGATCGGAATTGTAGGAAAAAATACTAAAAGTTGCATTTTACAACTTTTTTATGTGAGCCTATATTGAAAATTTAAAAAGTACGTTTTGTAGGTCCGTGTCAATTATATGCACTGTGAAAGTTTCATCGAAATCGGTTGATGCGGGGAAAAACGACAGGCATTGAAAGACGTAAGAATTTATCATCTTTTTTTGACGAAATTTTCAGAATTTCTTTAATTCACATAGATCTACAACATGTATTTTTTAAATTTTCAAATATAGGCCCACATGAAAAAGTTAAAAAATGCAACTTTTAGTATTTTTCCTACAATTCCGATCAATTGCTATGTTTGAAACAAATCTTTTTCACGTCCTATAGTAAACTAATTGCTCTAACTTCTCAAAAAAGTTCAGGTCGTATAGTACAATATTGAAGAAGTTATCGTCAAATTTGTTAGAGCGTCCGAATATTAATTCGAGTAACTGTACATTTCCAGACTTCATTTAAACTGCATGAAGTTAGCACCGTAAAGCCGCAGCTGACATCGATAGAGTCAAGCAAAACCTGAGCTATCAAACAATTACTTGAACCAAACTCCGACCTCCTAACAAAACACTCCACCTCCCCCTAAAAAACCTCGACGCATAATTCAGCAGCACTGCGAACCCCATTTGCCCACTTCATTCGAAAACGCGAAAACCGAGCGAGGAGTAGCGTCGCGCGTTCCTCGTCGAAAAAGAACTGTTTAATTAACCCGGGTGCTATCTGCGTAATAATTTGTTAGCGTGGCCGGTAATCGTGCTGGCTGCAATAAAATTTGCCTTGGCGCTAGACAAAGCACTTAAAAAGGGAAGAAAGATAGGGTTAAGCATTCTCTTGGCGCGTTCGAGCGATTTAAAAGAATAGCGAGACAGTGGTGAAACGAGCTCGCGCACGAAAAAGACCAAGAAAGGGGGAAAAGGAAAAAGAGAGAAAGAGAGGGGCACGCTCTCCCTTTGGAATTTCATTAGCCGAGTGAAATTCTTCAGGGGAGCAGCCCTGGCGGTTCGAGAGATCTCTTTGGATACTCGCTAATTAGCCTTTGTATTTTTCCAGGCGATAATCCAGCCCTCGACGGGTGGTTTCTTGGTGGACACGCAAACCCTTTCGCGGAACGGCGCACCTCGGGGCCTCTGAAAATGCCTCTGTAAATGCCTCTCAAAATGAAACGCGAGAAAGTCGGTAGGGGGTGTTAGAGAGCTGTTGGTATGGGGGTGAGTTTGTCAGTGGGGGGCGGCGCGGCAGGCAGAGATTTCGTTCGGTTTCGTTTCGTGCCGATTGCGATATCCTGAAACGATATCCCAGGCCTCTGGACGTCGCTTATCTAAACGACGCGACGCGGAAACCGCTGCGCTGCACCGCGATGCCAGCGTATTTTCTTAAAAGGATAAGGCAGGTTGAAGGCAGGAGGTTGCCCCGACCAACGGCAGATGGTGCACCATTACGGCACGCCTCTGTCTACCGCTATCTAGCGCCGCTTATCAACCAGATCGCATCTTCGATTGCGAATTTCTTGATGGACGCGACCGCTTGCAATCTTTCCTACACTTCCGTTCTACGATTGGCGAATTTGTACTCGGCGTCTCGAGGATGATGGCACACGGATGTTTAATCCTACGATGCATGATCGTTCGTCAGATTTGCATGTGGCTGCGAAAGATCCACTGCGGATTGTACGGGGTGTATAAAAAGTAATGGTCATCCGTTCTAGGGGTGAATCTACATTTGTACGAGAAACTTGCCACAACATTGTTTATAACAAAGAAGATTGTTGGTAAAGTTGTTTTTTACGTCAACACCTTCCGTTCATCCAGAAGAAGAAAGGTTTGACAGAAGCCACATGTCGCAAACAAATAGTTGTTGAGATATAAGCTGTTAAAGTTTCTGCAAAATTTGATTGTGTGGATTTATACGTATAGACAAAAGCCTACTACACAGTCCACCCGACCGTGTCGATGAGAGAGAACATAATCGTGTGCGTGCGTTCGAGATAAACGAAATTTAAAGGGACATTCGTCGCTTGGCCCGTACAACGTCATCGTCTCCCATTCGGAGCATAAATTTGAAGTTGCAGAATATGAAAGAATACCTTATATCCATTGTTATAAGACTATTAATCCTGTATTATAAAATGTTACCGTACCTCACCGTTCCTCCAGCGGATTAAGGTGAAGTGCCCTATGCCTGGACAGCATGTTTTTCTATTTTAAATTTTATCACTTTAAATAAATAAAAACAATTTCTTAAGAGTTTTAACATACAGTTCAGAGCTTGTAAAGTAATTTAAAATAAAAAAATCATTGTTTAGGTTAATATCTTAATTGTATTAACAAGAATAATTCAAACCTATAGTTGGACATATTAAATCCAATCTAAGCTAGTACCTGGACAGAAGTAAAGCCTATATCGGGACAAATTCAATTTATGAGTTGATCGAGCGAACATAACCTAAAACGTTGGTTGGTGGCGGTATGCGCATGACGAATAGAATATGCTTTGAGTAATATGTAGTATTCTTATCATAAATTATAGTATTGTATTATTTAACCAAATATATATTTATTTTCATTTACTGTTTTAATAAAACTTGTCATAATACAACTTTTAAGGTTAGGTAGTAATACTGATAGATTTAAGATGTAAACATAAAGTATTATTAACGTCACAACCGGAATACATTTTCTACATACGTTATTCAAGCTAATAGAAGACTAATTATACGTACATGTAGTTAAATAATTTGCAAACAATGCGTTGATTTTATTCTCAAACACGTGTCCGGCTTCAGGCGTAAGCACATTGCGTATAAGCTTAGAGTGGGACAGCTACTGTCATCGCGTCCCAGTATGGAGTACTTATATTTGAAAACAGTCCTAATCTTGGACATCTAATATTTGGATTAATAATTATTATTTACGTTAAGTTTGATTGCCAATTTATTTTAAAATATCAATATTATTATGCGTGATAATTATTTTTTGTCTGAGGGCTTAAATTATATCTTTTTTTCTAACAAAAGTTCGAACTATAAATGCACATGATTCGCATGTAAATAGACTATTTTGTATACTGTTTTCAGATGAACTTTGAATTCATTTTTAAATTTCAATTGATGTCTCAATGAAATAATATTCACACCTACTTGTAGCTAAGGCCTCAGACTATATAATATAATTATTTAATCTCTTAATTACTGATTTTACTATGAATATTCAATTGTCCAGATTTAGGTATCACTTTTGGACTGTCCAGACTTATGGCACTTCACCTTAGGCGATATACCTGTAAAGGTCGTCATAGCAAGCAAAAAATGCATGCGGATCTTCAACCTCGACAGATGGACAACACGTGCGACGGGTCCATCGAAGCGACGAGCGGACTACCCTTATAAACACGTCATTGATGATCGCAGACAATGCCAAAAGGAATTTCTGTGACAGTTTCCCCACTTCTCAAACTAAAGTTCTTCCAATACACCCCCGTCCCATTAACAAACGCAACATTTCCCCGCTTATAAATGCACCCTTAACCATTCACGAAAAACCGAGATGACAATCGCAGTACTATTTTGACCGTTGTCAGAGTAACTTCTTCCCGTTCGCTGTCACGATTTTGGAATATGTGTTGTGTTTTGCGCTTCACACTTATTGATGTATCCGCGCAAATGGCAGTGTCCTGTTGATCCGACGGAGGAACAGAAGATTCTGAAAAATTAGTAGACATTAGTATTTTATAACCCAGTATCAATATTCTTATGTATAAAAAGGTATTCTTTTATATTTTGCTACTTCAAATTTATGATCCGAATGGGCAGGTTCACTTGGTACGGACCCAACGACGAATGTCCCTTTAAACTTCGTTTGGCATATCGAGTCAGACTCCTGTTGAAGATTCTGAACAGAGTCTACTAAATCTGTTTATTATTCATTTCCTTTAAACCGGAATAAAGTTCTATTTTGTTATAGTCAATATTATAACCTTTGGAAAAAACAAAAAAACTTTAACAGCAATTTTCTTGGTTATAAACAATTTGCGGGCAAGTTTTTCTTACAAATGTCCATCGATCCAGAGGTGTAGATTCACCGCTAGGACGGATGACCATTACTTTTTATACACCCTGTTCAGATCATTAACTTGAAGTTGCAAAATATGGAAGAAAACCTTACATGTATACATTATTATACATATAGGGGGCTGTACATCGTTATCGCCTTCTAAGCGAGGGCTATAAGAGAATAAAAGTAAAAAGTGACACATTTTTCTCAAAAATATATAAAATCAACAATAATAGCATACGTGTATTTATCCGTATTAGAGTTCGAAATAAACGTGTCTAAAATGTTTACAATCAACTTTGTATTGAGAAGTTACGAACGTGTAAATTGCTGTACAAATTGCATGCTTACTTTTCAATACCGAATTCGTGATAGGAATTATGTTTCCACATTTCAGTACAGTTTGAACATTTCCAGCGGAAGCGTGCGAAACACTCTGAAATTAATGAGTTTCCATTGTACGAAATACTTCTGCAACTAACTCTCTAAACAGCCCTTTCAAACATTTTATATAGCAGTATAGCCGGAGCGACACAATAAACGCTCTTTGAGTTCTAATGCATAAGCAAATTACACGCCTCTCGCAGCTGAAGCAAATGAAACTGTTCCGCCTGAAAAGCCGATTTTGTTTCCGGAAAGCGGACATACATACACATACTGTATGCATACAATATGTACAATACACATATACATATATGTAATACATACGTTCATACATTTATTACGCGCACTCTCTGCATGAAATGTGTGGCATGAAATCGTAGCCGCAAAAGTGAAAATTCGAGGGAAGAGTTAACAGCGCCCCAACAGTTGAATATAAGCAACGAGAAGTTAAATTGATCAATGACCTACCTCTATGCATTAATATTTAACAAGCAAAAAAAAGACGAAAGACGGCTAGTTTTTTTACAATGTTTATATTACCTTGCCGAGTTGTCGATGTTGTCGATGTTGTCGATGTTGAATAAACTCAGGAAACACCTCCTTCAAGGAAATACAACATTTTTGGACACCCTGTAGATATAGTATAGAATCAGAATATGATAAATAGACTTATCAGTCGCAACACAAGAACATTTTTCTGAAAACCCATTGAAAACTTGAGCAACCATTTCGATCCCCGATTTCTGCACCGAATGCACACACGCCGCGCCTAATGCAATTGCACGTCAGGCAATTTCGCGTGACTGAAGGTGCGCGCGGGTGTGTTCTGCGACTTTTTGTCGGCCGGTGGTAAACAACGGTGGAAATTTAACTAATTCCGCCGCGGCGCGGGGCAGGCTTAATTAACGCGCGGCAAAGTCGTTGAACAAAGCTGGAAAGTGTTTGCGGGTGCCGCGCGCTTCGCCCGCGGCTCTTACAAATCTGAATAACTTAATGAACAAATGGAATACGTTTAATGAGACCGCGCGATTACCGTGGCGCCGCGCAACAAAAATCCTTTCGCGTTTTTCACTTGAAATCTTTGTTCGCGGGCGTAAACAGAATCGCCCGGAAAACAATGGCCGTCGCTTTTCCCCGTTTATTACGCGTTCTCCGGGAAACAATACCGTTCGATAAACAGCCCGCGAGCATGCTCCCTCGAATTTTCGTTAAGTTCGTTAGTGTCGTTCATTTTCTCTCTGTATGCGACACGCGGAGCAATGTTTTCCGATTTAATTATAAAATTACAGCCGTCTGTTTGTCCGTCATCAATGATTCCGGATGACGAAATAATGAGACCGGCAAAGCAGCCATCTGCCGCAGCCGAGCTCGTTAAATCGACCAATGAACAGGTATTAAACGCTGTTCCGCTGTTCTACCTCTGATTGCGAAAAGCGAGAGCCCGAAGCCGAATTATTTTAGCTAATATTTTGTTTTTAACGGGACATCGAGCGGTAATGAGCCGCCATTTTGACCCCTCGCCTTTTACTATTGAAGACCCGAACGATGTTTCTACCGAATTTGATGTTAAGCGCGTGTGCATCTGGTCTCTTTGCAATCCACGCGATATTCTGTTTCGATGCTGTTGGCAATGTCCTTTTGATTTGGTGTGTGCAAATGTTTCAGTCTTCTTCAATCATTCATGCATAAAATATCAATTGTACTTACGACGGCTGTAATTTGTCGCCTTTTTCGTGGGATCGTTTTCGTGCCGTCTAGTTAATCAACTTCATTGTGGACCGTTAACAAAACTCGTATGTCTAGAATAAATAAACGAAAATTTTTTTTAATATGTTAAAGAACAATTAACACTTTACTTCTCGAATATTTTCTTTATGGCATTTTAAAAATGAAAGATCAACAGTTCATAATTCCTCAATACATTGCTTAAAAGCGACAGTAATATCGTTTATAATTTAACAAATTTTTAATTGTGTTACAACTTCTTCGGAAATTATTTTCAAAAAATTGTTCAGCTTTTTTTACATAGAGTTCAGTCATTGAGAAGCCTATTACGGTAGGTAAAGCGTTAACGCTTAGCATTCGAATAATATTAAATAACAATAATTACTAAACATCTAGGTATTGTATGGGGTGTTCGCCAATTTCATATCCATCAAATTTAAAAAATCATAGAGAATGGAAATATTATTATGGAAATATTCTTGGTTGGAAGAAATGTTTAATTTTCGAGTTAAAATATCTCCGAGTGCAAAGTGTTAATAGCTAGACTCGGTGAGTAATAGTATTCGATACAACTAATCCTGACGTCTAAAATTTGAAGACAATGGGCCAGGGTGTCGCGTTAAGGAGTAGTTTAGTTTCGGTGAAAATGTTAATCGGACGGGGCGCAGTATCCGTCGCGGTGTACTTTAATTTTTACTTTTGGCAGCCCAGCCGGAGACTGCATACATATTCCCTCCGTCACGGGGAAATATGACGGGAATATAAAGAACGTCGGTGCATAATATCGCGCGGAAAATAAGACCGGCGGAAGAGGAGTCGCGCGAGTAACGTAATATCGCAGGCCCGAAAATTGCAGCGGACCGTGTCGCCTAAAACATTCTTAAAAATTCGCTTGGAGAAAGGAAATTCAGCGATATGTTTTCCGTGGAATCCTAAGTCGCATTGCCGACCTTCGACACGATAAAGCAGCCATCATTAATCATTTACGTTCCACATTACGCTCGGATGATCTGCCTGGATTTTAAGAGGCTAGCTTAACACATTCTCTACCAGCATTTGTTTCGTTGTTTACTATTAGGCCCTCCACACACGGGTCGATTGAAATCGCGTCGTGAAGTTCGTACGTCTTGCTCGTCAAATACGATTCATGCGTCGGACGCGATTGCTGTCCACACACGGGTCGATTGTAATCGCGTCGTGCAGTTTTTACGTCTTGATCGTCCTACGATTCATGCAACAGACGCGAATGCCGTCCACACACGAGTCGATTGTAATCGCGTCGTGAAGTTCGTACGTCTTGATTGTCATATACGATTCATGTGACGGACGCGATTGCCATTTGCACACGGGTCGATTGTAGTCAATTTGTGTTTTTCAAACATCAAGAATTGCGTTTTCACGTTTTCACTCAAAAATATGAAAACATGCTATTAATAGTGCCCGAATAAGCTACCATCAAAAGCGGTGTCCTCGATTTTTTTCAGATTTTTTGTTGTGGGAGATCATTGTCAAAAACAATAAAAACCAAACTACTTCGACGTTTTTGCTGCTAGAAGGAAAGCTAGACTTGCAGGTTTTACCGTGGGGGTATATTAAGCTCTAATTAGTGATACTACATCGAATTAAGCAATTTTTTTACCTCAGAAATGCGATTTAAGAGAGTGAAAAAATCGTCTCCTGTGGAGTCGCGCGAATCGTACGATCCACGCGATTTTCCAACCTCGCTTCCGATCGCACGCGATTAGAATCGCGGCGATTTCAGTCGAGTCGATTTCAGTCGACCACGAATCGACCCGTGTGTGGCTCTCCATTCATTTGCATTGGAAGTCACGTGGAGGGAGAAATCGCATGCGACTGGAATCGCGGCGACCGAATCGCCGATCGACCCGTGTGTGGACGAACTTCGCTTCCGATCGCACGCGATTACAACCGCGGCGATTTCAGTCGAGCCGATTTCAGTCGACCACGAATCGACCCGTGTGTGGCTCTCCATTCATTTGCATTGGAAGTCACGTGGAGGGAGAAATCGCATGCGACTGGAATCGCGTCGACCGAATCGCCGATCGACCCGTGTGTGGAGGGCCTTAGATTATGGATGTCACATATTTGTGACGGTGGTAGCGAACATATTCAACATCGATGTGTTCATGGTAATCGAGTTCCTGTCGAGGACCAGCAAACTTTCCCTGGGCTGGAAGCTGAAAGCTTGGCAATCGCCTCGGTCATATCGCCGGCAACATTACAGTCGCAGACTTACCAGTCGCAGTCCCAACGAATCCAGAACTCGTCCGTTCCTTATTCGTCCGGCAGCTTTTTGCAGAGGACATGCGGGTGTCCCGTTTCTTTGGTGAGTTCGTGACCCGCTGCCGATCGTCTACGAAAACCGTCTCGCAGATCAGAACGCCGAGATTCTTTCCAGTCACAGATTTATCTTACGCTCCGGAGAAGATCGCGATATTTGTTCGGCCCGTTTCAAAGCAGATTCTTATCCGGCAGACTGCCTCCCCCGTAATCGATTTAAAATGTTGCTCCCTTGTTTCCATTTCCGAGCGAGTCGCGCGTGTAAGATAAAAGGTCGCGAGAACTTACGAGACTCCAGTTGATCGATCGATCGATCCGGACAGGCTCATTTCCTCTCTCGGAGGATCCAGAGATCCGCTGTTGCGCTCCTCCTGCGACACCGTGCCAAGAGATTGCTTCGGATTCTTTATTTTCGGGCTGGCTTTTGGATGTGCACCGAAAGTCAGGGAAAACTAAAACGAAATTCGAACAAGCTGTTATTGAGTCTCCGTTCTATTTTCATCTGTATGAATAAATTTCAGAACATCCTGTAAGGTGAAGTGCCCTATGCCTGGACAGCATGTTTTTCTATTTTAAATTTTATCACCTTAAATAAACAAAAATAATTTCTGAAGAGTTTTAACATACAGTTCAGAGTTTGTAAAGTAATTTAAAATAAAAAAATCACTGTTTAGGTTAATATTTTAATTGTATTAACAAGAATAATTCAAACCTATAGTTGGACATATTAAATCCAACCTAAGCTAGTACCTGGACAGAAGTAAAGCCTATATCCGGACAAATTCAATTTACGAGTTGATCGAGCGAACATAACCTAAAACGTTGGTTGGTGGCGCTGTTGCGCATGACGAATAGAAGAGGCTTTGCGTAATATGTAGTATTCTTATCATAGATTATAGTATTGTATTATTTAACCAAATATATATTTATTTTCATTTACTGTTTTAATAAAACTTGTCATAATACAACTTTTAAGGTTAGGTAGTAATACTGATAGATTTAAGATGTAAACACAAAGTATTATTAAAGTCACAATCGGAATACATTTTCTACATACGTTATTCAAGCTAATAGAAGACTAATTATACGTACGTGTAGTTAAATAATTTGCAAACAATGCGTTGATTTTATTCACAAACACGTGTCCGGCTTCAGGCGTAAGCACATTGCGTATAAGCTTAGAGTGGGACAGCTACTGTGATCGCG
Organism: Lasioglossum pauxillum; assembly: GCA_933228785.1. Lineage (NCBI taxonomy): Eukaryota > Metazoa > Arthropoda > Insecta > Hymenoptera > Halictidae > Lasioglossum > Lasioglossum pauxillum. The sequence goes on along the minus strand of OW121705.1, from coordinate 38,078,422 downwards.
TCCCAGTATGGAGTACTTATATTTGAAAACAGTTCTAATCTTGGACATCTAATATTTGGATTAATAATTATTATTTACGTTAAGTTTGATTGCCAATTTATTTTAAAATGTCAATATTATTATGCGTGATAATTATTTTTTGTCTGAGGGCTTAAATTATATCTTTTTTTCTAACAAAAGTTCGAACTATAAATGCACATGATTCGCATGTAAATAGACTATTTTGTATACTGTGTTCAGATGAACTTTGAATTCATTTTTAAATTTCAATTGATGTCTTAGTGAAATAATATTCACGCCTACTTGTCGCTAAGGCCTCAGAATTTATAATATAATTATTTAATCTCTTAATTACTGATTTTACTATGAATATTCAATTGTCCAGATTTAGGTATCACTTTTGGACTGTCCAGACTTAGGGCACTTCACCTTATAGCGGGTCGAGTGGAATGTTAGTGAGACATCGTGGATTAAGAAATGTTGATACTTGATACTAAAAATTGTATTTCGAATATTTTTTGACAGAGTCGACAGACATGACGAGTCATTAACGAATATTTAAAATCACAACGAAATTAAAGGGAAAAGTTTATAATTTTCACCAGCAATTTAATTTCCTAGTAATTTGAACGTTCAGTACCACGGCGCACGTCAACTTGACGGTTTAAAAAATCGAATGGCACATTTTTAAATTTTATATTTATAAAATACTGTCGTAAAGGGATTTTTTAATATGTGAATAATTAACGAAGCTGCAGCACTGAAAATGACTGCACGTCACGTCAGAGAGATGCTCAACAGAAATTTAAAACGCGTAATCTTTTTTAGACCGTGATTTTTACACTTGCAAAACCGCTGAAAATATTCACGCAGCTCATATCAAAACAGATAATTCGTTACGAAAGGATCTACGTAATGAATGTTATGAATTATCGGAGTTGATTATTTGAGATAGGAATTTCTTATCGTTCATATTCTGTTATCTACAATCTGTTGTCTACGGTCAGTGTTGGGTAAATTTTATTTTAAATAATAAATGATTAACTAATAAATAAACGTGTGATTTTAATTTCAAATAATAACTAAACTTTCCATTTAAATAAAAGTAATTTAAATAATTCCAAAAGTGCTCTATTACTTCTTATTTGCAAATAAAAAATTACTTATCATTTGGATTGAGGTGGAAATCAAATAAATAGTTTTTGTTCTTCTCTTATTTCTTGTATTTTGTATATGCAATGAACACGTGCGCGTTTTTTGTCTGCTACAGCAACATTTGTATTTGTCATTACAAATAATAATTAAAATTGTATTTGTAAGTAACAATTAACTTTATTATATTAAATAATTCTATTTAGACTTGCTCAAATAATAAATAATTACTTTTGCTTTTTATTTGAATATCCAAATAACAAATAACTTGTCACTTAAATTTTTACTTAAATAAATTTATTTATTGCCCAACACTGTCTACAATTGACGAGGACAATTTGTATAAAATTCTGCAGTCTGCACCAAAACCGTGAACATGAGTGCTTTTCGAGTTGCAAGCACCATCGACCAGAATGATCGTGGGACCAACTAATGAGTCCTCAGCACACGGACACACCTCAATGGTCGGAACACCGAGTCCTTCACCTGGCCACATGCTAGATATAGTAGCGTCCCTTATCCGTCGAAATTTCGAATCGTCCAGCACCCTTCAGAGTTCCTTATCCCTGTGCTCCCCGATAATAGCACCCGAGGAAGCGTCCTCGAGTTCCCATTAATCTCTCAAATAGAAATTCATCTGGCCAAACAAAAGGAGCGAAAAGAACAGGGGAAAAAATTCTTTCTCTCGGCGAAACTTCTTCCGGGAAATTAGCGTAAATGGGGAAGGAAAAGAGAAGAGGGAGAGAAAAATAGAAAGAAGATTCTTTACTCGCCCGGAGCAACTGGATGGCTCGGAGCTGCAGCTTGTTCCTCGTCGCCGATCTGCAAACGATAGCGAACGCCATCGACGTCATCGTCGTCATCGTCGTCGTCGTCATACTTGATAACGCGTAGTTGCGTTATCCGTCTTCGATCGAGCGTAGAAAGAGCGCCCGAAGTGATGAGGTATCTGATGCAACATGAACTTTCCATCTCAGCACGGCAACACGATCTCCTGGCGTGTGTAACTGCCTTAAAAAAGAAATTCCACGTTATCAAACAGCCTCAGACCTCTACCTCAACCCTCTCCTAGCCGGAAGCATTGGCAATCGAACGCGAATTCAATCAATTATTCCAGGGAGAATGCCGATTCTCCAATGTGAATTTCCTGCAGATGAAATCAAGGGCGGTGTCTGTGGAAAGGTCAGAATGAATCATTTTGGATTTACGACCGTATAGTCCGATCTGTGTACCACGTAGACTGAATAAGAATTTGATCATTAATCTTGTCCTCGAGGTTTGAGAAATTTCGTTTTAAAAGCAGATGGCATGAAAAGCGTAGCGTAGTTAGATTTGACTATTTTTTTGTGTTTAGGCTGGGATAAATATGCGACTGTTCGTTACGTAGGATGATTCTATAGAGTTTGATACATAATGTTACGAATATCAAGCATTGCAAGCATCGATATCTCGTGATATCGGTACGCCGAGTGGTCTTCGTTCAAAGTTGGACAAAAATTTTATTGAAATAAAAATTTTCCATGAAAATTCTGAATGTTTAACTATATCTAAATAATTTTTTAATCGAGCGGTTTCTACGAGGGTGGCCCTATCATTTTAGTCACTTCTTCACGTTTAACCATTTTTTCTGAGTCAACCGTGAAAGCTAAAGAAATGAATCTTGCGTAAAACAATTCTATGGAGTTTTCCATATACAGTAGTATTTTTGTTTGTAACATTCTGAATGTTTAACTATATCTAAACAATTTTTTAATCGAGCGGTTTCTACGAGGGTGGTTCAGACATTTTAGTCACATCTTCACGTTTAACAATTTTTTATAAGTCAACCGTGAAAGCTAAACAAATGAATCTTGCGTAGAACAATTCTATGGGGTTTTCCATATACAGTAGTATTTTTATTTATAATATTCTGAATGTTTAACTATATCTAAATAATTTTTTAATCGAGCGGTTTCTACGAGGGTGGCCCTATCATTTTAGTCACTTCTTCACGTTTAACCATTTTTTCTGAGTCAACCGTGAAAGCTAAAGAAATGAATCTTGCGTAGAACAATTCTATGGAGTTTTCCATATACAGTAGTATTTTTGTTTGTAACATTCTGAATGTTTAACTATATCTAAACAATTTTTTAATCGAGCGGTTTCTACGAGGGTGGTTCAGACATTTTAGTCACATCTTCACGTTTAACAATTTTTTATAAGTCAACCGTGAAAGCTAAACAAATGAATCTTGCGTAGAACAATTCTATGGGGTTTTCCATATACAGTAGTATTTTTATTTATAATATTCTGAATGTTTAACTATATCTAAACAATTTTTTAATCGAGCGGTTTCTACGAGGGTGGCCCTATCATTTTAGTCACTTCTTCACGTTTAACAATTTTTTATAAGTCAACCGTGAAAGCTAAAGAAATGAATCTTGCGTAGAACAATTCTATGGAGTTTTCCATATACAGTAGTATTTTTGTTTGTAACATTCTGAATGTTTAACTATACCTAAAAAATTTTTTAATCGAGCGGTTTCTACGAGGGTGGTCCAATCATTTTATTCACTTCTTCACGTTTAACAATTTTCTCTGAGTCAACCGTGAAAGCTAAACAAATGAATCTTGCGTAGAACAATTCTATGGGGTTTTCCATATACAGTAGTATTTTTATTTATAATATTCTGAATGTTTAACTATATCTAAATAATTTTTTAATCGAGCGGTTTCTACGAGGGTGGCCCTATCATTTTAGTCACTTCTTCACGTTTAACCATTTTTTCTGAGTCAACCGTGAAAGCTAAAGAAATGAATCTTGCGTAGAACAATTCTATGGAGTTTTCCATATACAGTAGTATTTTTGTTTGTAACATTCTGAATGTTTAACTATATCTAAAAAATTTTTTAATCGAGCGGTTTCTACGAGGGTGGTTCAGACATTTTAGTCACATCTTCACGTTTAACAATTTTTTATAAGTCAACCGTGAAAGCTAAACAAATGAATCTTGCGTAGAACAATTCTATGGGGTTTTCCATATACAGTAGTATTTTTATTTATAATATTCTGAATGTTTAACTATATCTAAACAATTTTTTAATCGAGCGGTTTCTACGAGGGTGGCCCTATCATTTTAGTCACTTCTTCATGTTTAACAATTTTTTATAAGTCAACCGTGAAAGCTAAAGAAATGAATCTTGCGTAGAACAATTCTATGGAGTTTTCCATATACAGTAGTATTTTTGTTTGTAACATTCTGAATGTTTAACTATACCTAAAAAATTTTTTAATCGAGCGGTTTCTACGAGGGTGGTCCAATCATTTTATTCACTTCTTCACGTTTAACAATTTTCTCTGAGTCAACCGTGAAAGCTAAACAAATGAATCTTGCGTAGAACAATTCTATGGGGTTTTCCATATACAGTAGTATTTTTATTTATAATATTCTGAATGTTTAACTATATCTAAATAATTTTTTAATCGAGCGGTTTCTACGAGGGTGGCCCTATCATTTTAGTCACTTCTTCACGTTTAACCATTTTTTCTGAGTCAACCGTGAAAGCTAAAGAAATGAATCTTGCGTAGAACAATTCTATGGAGTTTTCCATATACAGTAGTATTTTTGTTTGTAACATTCTGAATGTTTAACTATATCTAAAAAATTTTTTAATCGAGCGGTTTCTACGAGGGTGGTTCAGACATTTTAGTCACATCTTCACGTTTAACAATTTTTTATAAGTCAACCGTGAAAGCTAAACAAATGAATCTTGCGTAGAACAATTCTATGGGGTTTTCCATATACAGTAGTATTTTTATTTATAATATTCTGAATGTTTAACTATATCTAAACAATTTTTTAATCGAGCGGTTTCTACGAGGGTGGCCCTATCATTTTAGTCACTTCTTCATGTTTAACAATTTTTTATAAGTCAACCGTGAAAGCTAAAGAAATGAATCTTGCGTAGAACAATTCTATGGAGTTTTCCATATACAGTAGTATTTTTGTTTGTAACATTCTGAATGTTTAACTATACCTAAAAAAATTTTTAATCGAGCGGTTTCTACGAGGGTGGTCCAATCATTTTATTCACTTCTTCACGTTTAACAATTTTCTCTGAGTCAACCGTGAAAGCTAAACAAATGAATCTTGCGTAGAACAATTCTATGGAGTTTCCCATATACAGTAGTATTTTTGTTTCTAACATTTAAAATGTATAACTACATCTAAACAATTTTTTAATCGAGCAGTTTCTACGAGGCTGGTTCAGACATTCAAATTCGTTGATAACAAAGCTCCAGCGTTAGAAGGGGTGTCGAAATGATCGGCCCGTCGCGCGAAGTTGAAAAATCTGATCCGCGTAGCGTTTTCTCAGAAATGACAGGACTTCTTTTCAGGAATGGTCGTCTTTGCCGCTAACAGATCCGTCTCTCGTCCCGGGATCAAGAAGCCTTTCATCCCGCGGCATTACTCGCGAGAAGGAGCCGTCGTTATTACAAACGCGAGCGCCTTTGCCGCGGGAATGAATTTTCGCAGTGCTGGACGAGTCATCGTTTGAATCGCGAGCACATCTGGCCATGTTTCTCGCTCGCTTCTTTCTCTGTGTGTCGGCTCGCCACGTTTAGACAAAGTAACCGGTATTTATCAAAGAAAAGCTTTTCGGTACCTTGACGAGGCGTGGCAGCCATTTTTCGCGGACTCGCGCGAAACGAGCCTGCTGAAAACCAAGCTGAGGCTTTACCTCGGGTCTATTGTGTTCCCGCTGCCTCCGTTCCCGTCGAATTGTCTTCCAAGTATCGCCGGAAACCTCTTTCCGGCCTCCGAGCAATTAATTACTCTTGGACAGAGTCGCTGCAATTTTGTGTTTCGGCTCCTCGTTCGATATCGAATAACGGATACTGAAACAAGCTGATTCTCTTGCATTAGTGATAAATAGACTACGAATCTCTATGCGAAATAAACATTTCAGATCATTTATAATGAACGGGAGTTGAGTAGAATTTTATTTTAGTCTGAATAATTGTGATAGTTGATGCAGGCAATATTTATTCCGCATAAAAATTCGCTGTTCGAGTGGGGAGATTCCTGAGATTATTTCCAGTAACATTTTCGCCACTTTAAAACCACGCAGAATATTTTCGCAAAGGCGAAAGTTTCTTGAAATGATCTCAAGAATCACCTTTTTGGGACACCCTGTAAACATAATTGACAGAATGCCACCCAAAATCAAGAATTCTGTAATCGATTCAACATTATTCTGTACTTTGCTACACGAAAAAGACACTAAACATAGGTGAACGATTCATCAATTCAAAACGGATTTACGGCTCACCGTTTCAGCAAGGAAAATTGCGATTAAAAGAACAGAGGTCTGCTTTCGGGTGAAATTTACTGAAACACCGCGAGACGGTTAAAATCGGTGCGAACACATTGCAGTACAGAAGCGAGCTAGCAAGCGGGTGCAACATCGATGCGAAATCTCAATTTCGTTAGCTTTTGCAACAACAGCCGTCGACGGCATCGCGTCGGTCCGGGCGTTGCGATTTCCCAACGTTCGGTAACTATCCCTTCGCGTAACGTTTCTTCCTCGTTGCGAGTAAACTGGCCGGCGGCTGCGAAAATAAAAAGGAAATATGGCCGACCGGGAGATATCTTTTAATTGCCGCTCCATACGCGAGAGGCGAACGAAGAAACGTAAATATCGGCTGCGGTGTATCGCCGGGACGTTCGCTGGATACGAACCAATATTGGCAAATAACGAAATGAAGTCAAATGGAACGGACCGGTGGAACGTAATTTAAAATGTAAGTGTCGCCGGCGAGCTTGGAAAATATCGGGCTCGAATCTCGACTGTCGATTTGAATGTTCCGCGATTCGTCCCTCAGGACAAATTTCAAAAATCACGTTAAGGAATTTTTAATTGTGTGGCTTCGCATGACTCGTCGAATACATCATGTCGCTGTGAACAAATTTGTTTATTTACATTAAGTGCATTCTTCTCACAATTAAGTTTCATCTACTTCTTCGGAGTTCAAGGTGGTTTGAAGGTCAAGCCATAGTATTTTTGGCTGCTCTTTACCTTACAGGACTCAAGATTTGTGTAAGGTGAAGTGCCCTATGCCTGGACAGCATGTTTTTCTATTTTAATTTCTATCACTTTAAATAAACAAAAACAATTTCTTAAGAGTTTCAACATAAAAAGGTATGCGTGTTTCACCTGTTCAAGATTGTTTAGAATTGTACACTAGTGGCATTAATTCTGGACGCATGTAATTTTTACTTAAATCTCGCATTTATTCAGATTATTTAATATGTAATTATTTATATTTTATATTTGAAATCATCGTTTTCTAATTTTAGGGTGTCGCTTGTATAAAAAGTTCAGTAAAAAGACCATTTACAACCATATTTTTAATATACAATCAAAATTACAACTTTGACACATTTCGAAGCCAAATTAAGGTGAAGTGCCCTATGCCTGGACAGCATGTTTTTCTATTTTAAATTTTATCACTTTAAATAAACAAAAACAATTTCTGAAGAGTTTTAACATACAGTTCAGAGTTTGTAAAGTAATTGAAAATAAAAAAATCATTGTTTAGGTTAATATTTTAATTGTATTAACAAGAATAATTCAAACCTATAGTTGGACATATTAAATCCAATCTAAGCTAGTACCTGGACAGAAGTCAAGCCTATATCCGGACAAATTCAATTTACGAGTTGATCGAGCGAACATAACCTAAAACGTTGGTTGGTGGCGCTGTTGCGCATGACGAATAGAAGATGCTTTGCGTAATATGTAGTATTATTATCATAGATTATAGTATTGTATTATTTAACCAAATATATATTTATTTTCATTTACTGTTTTAATAAAACTTGTCATAATACAACATTTAAGGTTAGGTAGTAATACTGATAGATTTAAGATGTAAACACAAAGTATTATTAAAGTCACAATCGGAATACATTTTCTACATACGTTATTCAAGCTAATAGAAGACTAATTATACGTACATGTAGTTAAATAATTTGCAAGCAGTGCGTTGATTTTATTCACAAACACGTGTCCGGCTTCAGGCGTAAGCACATTGCGTATAAGCTTAGAGTGGGACAGCTACTGTCATCGCGTCCCAGTATGGAGTACTTATATTTGAAAACAGTCCTAATCTTGGACATCTAATATTTGGATTAATAATTATTATTTACGTTAAGTTTGATTGCCAATTTATTTTAAAATATCAATATTATTATGCGTGATAATTATTTTTTGTCTGAGGGCTTAAATTATATCTTTTTTTGTAACAAAAGTTCGAACTATAAATGCACATGATTCGCATGTAAATAGACTATTTTGTATACTGTTTTCAGATGAACTTTGAATTCATTTTTAAATTTCAATTGATGTCTTAATGAAATAATATTCACACCTACTTGTAGCTAAGGCCTCAGAATATATAATATAATTATTTAATCTCTTAATTACTGATTTTACTATGAAAATTCAATTGTCCAGATTTAGGTATCACTTTTGGACTGTCCAGACTTAGGGCACTTCACCTTATTTGTACCCGAGACGACTGCAGATCGAAGTTTCGATCATGTAGGATCAATGGTTCAGAAGTTATGCTTGCTCAAAGTTGAGCAATCTTCAGTGTTTTTGACAGGTAAGGGCAGAATAATTAATTTTAGTTGGTTGGCGATAAGGTGGGGGGGGCAATGACCGGCGATTCTGCTTAGTAAACGGCTCGCTGTCGTCGCTACAAACCAATATGGCGGGGCCCTAATATCAAAAACACTGCAGATTGCTCAACTTTAAGCAAACATAACTCCTGAACGATTGACCCTACAGGATCGAAACTTCGATCTACAACCTCCCCGGGTAAAAATCTACTGGATTACATACCAAACACATCATAATTTATAGAAGAAACGCACAAATTTTGAGTCCGGTAAAGTAAAGTTTGCCCGTATTTTTTTAGCGATTGGATGTAATGCGAAAATATATGAAATTATTCTGAAGAAGGTCTATGACCTTGAAAACTACGAGAAAAAACAATCCCTGCAAAAGGTAAAAGGTTTTTTACTTTGTCTAAATTGAAGAAGATATTCTGATTCTCTCAAACTTAAGTGGAACACCCTCTATGTGCACGTATACGTATGTAGTTCGTAGCACAGCGAACGTCACGGTAAAATCCGTAAGCGACAAGACCGCAGCGAAACACGGTGAAAAAAAGCCCCCCGTCGAGCTAGTGTTCCGAAATTGCAAAGAAATGAAAAGTCAGCTCTCGTGCGCGTAACGCCGAACCATGAACTGCGCCGTTAAATGCATATTCAGGCAGCGGGGGGTCGTTTATAAATTTTAATCAAGCCGGAATATCCGTCGGGCGATAAAAAATTATGAATAGTCGGCGGATCGGCGGGAGACAGTAAAGGGTAACCAGCCGGAATCAGATTATGCAGAACGACACCGGCCCACTTTGTGCGTGGAATAATATTCTGCTAATTGATTTTCCTGTCGCGGCTTGCATCGCCCTGTGTAATGGCGGAACGGTACGGAAAGGGTATGACGGAGTTTGAGGGGTGTGTCGGCGGTGGATTGAAGAGGGTTGGGTTATTTAAATATCGCGGGCGGACGGATCAAAAAGATATCGGAGGCGGATGGAATTTTTCTCCGTCATCGGCCGGTCGGGGAAATTAAGCAGCGGAGAGCACTTTCCGCGATAAACCGGATTCATTAGCGCGCGAGCAGCCCCGTGAGCGTGGGCGCGCAAGATTTTTCGTTACACCGGAAGTAGGTCGGGAATTAACGGAGCGACGGGATACGCGCGAGATTGTATACGGGGTGAACTGATGTTTGCATCTGAAATATCTTTGCTGGTTTCACGATCTAAATTTTTAAAATAGTGGAGAGTGCAGGAATGCGAGATACCCATTTTATTTTTCAACCTAACAATTCTCAGACTAGACATACATGGAAAAATCAGACGTAGAAATGTAAGGAATTTCACATTGAACGTGCTGTATAAACATAAATATTCTCGACTTCGCAGAGCTTTTTCTTTGCAATGTTTCAATTACAGTATCTGCTGAACTAATCATTTCTCGACATGGGTTAGTACCTTTTTATATACTGGGTGTCTCGGCTGAAGGAGACCACCTAAATATCTTCTTTATTTTTAATGACACAAAAAATATTTATGGCATAATTTAAAGGAGGAATATCATAGAAGAACAATTTCATTTTTTTCGGGGAAAATTATTCTTTTTTGTTCTATCTTAAAGCGGCTGAAAAAATACATGTGAGTATGCTTAAGTCATTAACAAGATGGAATAAAAAAATAAGTTTTCCCGATAAAAAATAACGATGACAGACAGAAAAAAATTGTTCTTCTATGATATTCCTCCTTCGATACCATTTAAATTATGCCAAAAATATTTTTTTGTGCCATTGAAAATAAAGGAGATATTTAGGTGGCCGAGACACCCTGTATAATAAATAATAGACGGTTCCATGTTTCTTTTAATCCCCTAAATGTCTCCACATATGAAGGGGTCATGCACATCCTATTTATTGTGCAACGCATAATTTAGGCATCTCGCCCTGTATATGTTCCAAGAAAATATTAGAATAAACATTTTCTACCTGCTACAAACTGGAGTGAAATAGAAATTCATTTTCTACCTTGATATGTTCATTAGGTTGGAGATAGTTGTTCGCGACGCGCTCACCACGGCAAGGTGTCTCTGTCTCGCGCTCCCCTTGCTCCGCTGTGACGTCGTTCACCGAACGCGGTTCTCTTGCGAGAACATTCCGCGAGTCTACGTTAACCACCAATACGCGATCCTGGATCATCGTATGATCCTTCGATTACCAATCCACGATCCTGGATCGTGCCTATCCGCGTTCGCCATGTATTTCGGACTCGCGCTGTCTCCGAAAAATTACGATTCATTCCGTCTTCAGCTACCGTTCGAATCGATCATTCAGCAATCGTTCTAATCGCTGTTTGTAATCGCGAAGCTTGTGCTCTGGTTTGAGTGAGTCACGTCGCGTCGTCGACGTATTCGTGTGTCTCTTCGCGAGAGATTCAAACTGAAACTTTCAATACAACGTGTACGCGAGTTCGAGTGTTCTACGTTCTAGATCATTTCAAATACAGTCCACTTCTTGCTGAGCATATTCAAGTGTTCCGTGTCAATTTTTGTCTTCTCCTTCACCTTCGCACACAGCGCTGTGTGATTCCGGCGCCTCCTAATATCGGATAGCACGGTTCGCGGCCTGTTCCGATACAATAATATAACAGTATTTTTTACATTCCTCTAATGGTTTACCGTTTTAAATTACACTCACTCATTTGCGTTCTAAATTTATAGAATCCGCTGTCTAGAGTCTAGACATAAGACTATCGACCCGGTGACATCGAAAAGCGAAACAGAGCTCGCGACGCGTGAATCGTACAGTTGCATGCGTAATCAAGGTTACACCGAGAGGGAAAAATGGCAACTATGTCTGTTTTTGCAAAGAGCGTCGATCGTCGACGAAGAAGACCCACCCGACATTCTCTTTAACACTAGAAAGACGGGAGCTTAGTATATACCTATATTGCCTGAAAGCAGTCAAAATGACTGCATTGTGAAAAAATAACTAATGCGCAAAGAAATTTGTTTATCAGTAATTTTTAATATATTTTATATCACTTAGGCCCTCCACACACGGGTCGATTGAAATCGCGTCGTGAAGTTCGTACGTCTTGCTCGTCAAATACGATTCATGCGACGGACGCGATTGCCGTCCACACACGAGTCGATTGTAATCGCGTCGTGCAGTTTTTACGTCTTGATCGTCGTACGATTCATGCAACAGACGCGATTGCCGTCCACACACGGGTCGATTGTAATCGCGTCGTGAAGTTCGTACGTCTTGATCGTCATATACGATTCATGTGACGGACCGCGATTGCCATTTGCACACGGGTCGATTGTAGTCAATTTGTGTTTTTCAAACATCAAGAATCGCGTTTTCACGTTTTCACTTTCAAAAAATTTTATAAAAAAATTAAACCGACTTCGAAAAACGCACTAAAAAATATGAAATAATTATAAGTATAAATAATTATGTGAATACACACGAACTTAAATACAATAAAATCTTTTCGGAGGCGGCGCAAAATTGAAAATTTTCCAAATGACAGATGTTGCTGATTATGATTTCATTAGAATATGGTGAATCTGAAAATCAGTAGGTCGTAAGAGAATATACATTAATATGTGAAAGCATGTAGAAGAATTTAAGGAATTTAAGGAAAATTTTCAATTTTGCGTCGCCTCCGAAAACATTGTATTGCATTTAAATTCGTGTGTGTATTCACATAATTATTTATACTTATAATTATACTTATAATTTTTATTTATTATATAAAATTTTTTATTTCACACTTTTTAGTGGTACGAGTAAAAGGGCCTAGCCTTTTAAGAAGGTCAAAACTGCCCTTAGAGGTTTTTCAATGGCTCTTGAACCATTCGAAAGCTGACCAATGAAAACCCATCTGAGTAAAACCCTATAACTATCACGGGCAAGCTAGAGGGCTGAAATTTTACTCGGATGGGTTTTTATTTGTCAGCTTTCGAATGGTTCAAGAGCCATTGAAAAACCTCTAACGTCGAAAAATGAAGATTTCTCAAAAATATGAAAACATGCTATTAATAGTGCCCGAATAAGCTACCATCAAAAGCGGTGTCCTCGATTTTTTTCAGATTTTTTGTTGTGGGAGATCATTGTCAAAAACAATAAAAACCAAACTGCTTCGACGTTTTTGCTGCTAGAAGGAAAGCTAGACTTGCAGGTTTTACCGTGGGGGTATATTAAGCTCTAATTAGTGATACTACATCGAATTAAGCAATTTTTTTACCTCAGAAATGCGATTTAAGAGAGTAAAAAAATCGTCTCCTGTGGAGTCGCGCGAATCGTACGATCCACGCGATTTTCCAACTTCGCTTCCGATCGCACGGGATTAGAATCGCGACGATTTCAGTCGAGTCGATTTCAGTCGACCACGAATCGACCCGTGTGTGGCTCTCCATTCATTTGCATTGGAAGTCACGTGGAGGGAGAAATCGCATGCGACTGGAATCGCGGCGACCGAATCGCCGATCGACCCGTGTGTGGACGAACTTCGCTTCCGATCGCACGCGATTACAACCGCGGCGATTTCAGTCGAGCCGATTTCAGTCGACCACGAATCGACCCGTGCGTGGCTCTCCATTCATTTGCATTGGAAGTCACGTGGAGGGAGGAATCGCATGCGACTGGAATCGCGTCGACCGAATCGCCGATCGACCCGTGTGTGGAGGGCCTTACAGTCATGTAACAAGTTATTAATAAGTATTAACAATAAAAAAAATGAACGACTGGCAGTGTGTAAAGCAGGCGTGACCAAAGTCGACACGTGCGCAGCCGTATCGATTACAGTATGAGATCATACACTCAGTGATCCTCCTTCCCATCTGAATTACGTCACAGCGCGTTCAAAGGGAACAAAGCGCGTGGCCAGGCCTGGCATAAAAATTCAAATAACAATAACAATAACTTTAGTTATTGAACAACTACAACTTATCAAGTATATGTCGAAATCGAACTGGTCTTTTCCAAGCAGTCAAAATGACTGCTTTTCGGCAATATAGGTATAACACACATATATATGCCGGAAGTGAAGGAGGGGGGGGGGCAACAACAATGATTAATTAACCCATTTATATGTTGTAGAAAAAGTCACAAAATTATAAGAAGCTGTTTTATTTAAGTAATTATTTTTTTAATTGAAATTCAAAAGCAGTCAAAATGACTTGCTTAGGCAATCTAGTGTTAATAAATTGCCGCGGATAAAAGAAATGTTATGTTGAATTCGCGCGGCGCGCGGACGGACGAGATATTTAATGGATGCCGGGGGTGCGGAATTTTAGGTCGTGTAATTTACACGGGCACCGGAACATGGATTATTATGATTTACCGTGGAGAGCACGACTGTACCGATAACCACATATTTCGTATAAATCATTGGCTATTGTGACGATAACATGGGGCACGAAAAGTAAACGCGGCGTTAATGCTCCGCGCGGTTTCTGATCGAGCACATTCCTTTTTCCGGAAGACGTCGATTCAAACTTTACACTTTGATCACCGGCAATTTTCGACACTGTTTAACGGTGCCTTTATGCGACGATTTTGTAAGAATACTGTAATTTTTAATATATTTTATACACGAATGATTGATAGAAAATTTGTTTAGATTCTGTTCAGGATTCAAGCAGTGGAATTCGCGGTCTATGTCGCTGATACAGGTGATCTCAGTGTCACCCGTTTTTGCAAAACACAAATAGAGCACACGTCGCCATCGCGCGACGCCGCACAGTGGAACTTTTCGTCCAAATCGGACAAAATCAAAGAACTTTCGATAGAAATGAGGTAGAGCGATGAAATTTTTTTAAAATTATAGCTGAAACTTGGCAGAATATGGGAAAAATAGGGAGATTATGGTACGAACGTTTTATAACCTTGAGAAAATTCGTTGAACAATTCGTTCACAAAAATCGATTTCTTGTAAAATCCTGAGGTCGTAGACAAATTTTGAGACCATATTTAAAACCAGCGTGAAAAAATCTACAGGAAATGATGTACAGCATGTTAAAAAAAAAATTTTTCCGCCCGTGTTATTGAAAAAACTGCAATTTTCTTGAAATTGTGAGAGTTTAACGAATTTTCTCAAGTTTATAAAACGTTCGTACCATAATCTCCCTATTTTTCCCATATTCTGCCAAGTTTCAGCTATAATTTTAAAAAAATTTCATCGCTCTACCTCATTTCTATCGAAAGTTCTTCGATTTTGTCTCCGATTTGGACGAAAGGTTCTATTGTGCGCCGCTTAACAACAAAACGCGCTCTCATTAGCCGAATTCCATCGCTTGAATCCTGATCTATATACACAAATCATGCGATTCCAGCGGACCAATCCGGGTTCGCCCTTTCATTGGCATATAAGGCATCTGCGGTGCCTTCTCGCCCCTTCATTTTTTTTCACATTCGCTAACCGTCACACGTTTGTCGGAGTTCTCTACACGTGTTAGATTAGTGAAAGTAATAAAGTGACGCGCCCAATGTGGGTGTCAAACTCCACTAACCACCTCTGAATCGCTATATTTCCTTCTCCTCCATCGGTCCTCGTGGATTTCCTCGCGCGTCCAAATCTGGGTGGTTCCGGCAGCCGGCATTTTCCGACCACGTTGGTCGGTGCCGAAACAGATTCACACGATTTGTCAATAAAACACAAGCAAATGGTATCTTGAAATTTTTATCTGGACTTCGTAGTTTTTTAGATATTTAAAAATTGATTTTTCAACCCCAATTATAGGGATTGCTTTGTTGATGAAAAAATGGTATGAATCTCAGTTATCATGGATTCCATCCTATTTATTTGGTTTGGTGCATTTTTGTATATGCTGCGAAATGAACGTAACAATAAAAACGTAACAATAGTTCCAATTAAGAGAACAACACTAATAAGCGAACCACTATCCTTCCAGTTATCATTCCAGTGGGCACCACATATAAATTCGCATAACTGAAACGCGAATCTTGCTGGCTGGTCAATAAAAAAAAATGAAAAAATTGATAGAACGTTGAATCGTGCGAAACGAACGGCCGCTTATAAATCTCATTGCGTAACAGGCAATCGGGATTTAGCCGCGCACGTTCCGCTGAAACGTTAATGAGCAGCCGAGCCGAGTCGTTGAATTATTTTTCCGTGCTTGCATTCGCGTTTCGCGACGCTGTCCGCGTGCACGCGATGCATCATCGATTCGCGAAAAGTTCCCGTTATGCATGCACGCCCCGGATGTTTCGGTTTGATGGATCGCAATTAAAACTATCGGGACTGGCCGCCCATCGCTGGACAATTTCGATTCGTTGCTGGACGATAAAAATCGATGTCTGTCGATGGAAATTATCAAAATTCCATGTGTTCCAAATATTCGGCTGTACACAATGTGTTTTTACATGCTTCAATTTGTAATAGACTGTGAATCTTGCAAAATCACAATTGTCTGCTGAATAAATGTTCCATAGAACAGCCAGAAAAAAAAAGTAAATCAATTTTTAAGGGGTCGTCGCAGAGTACATTCCAATCTTCAAATCCACGGTCGATTCGTTCAGCCAAAAAATCTTTTAATATTAAATTGTAACAGTCCCAACTATTTTAACCCCTTGCCTTACAATATCGTGTCAGACTCGTAATGAAGATTCTGAACAGAGTCTAATAAATGTGTATGTTATTAGTTTCCTTTAAACCAATACATTGGAACACATTGGATGAGATAAGATAAGATATTGGAGGACATGTAGGCTTATGACTCAGAGCATAGATTGCTCTGAGGCATAGATTGCAGACTGCTAAGGGTGAATATTGGCGATTTTCAGAGGATTGGACACTCAGCGTTTTGGATCCGCAGTATGTAGATCACGGACGACTAAATTTCGAGGGAGTTCGTCTTTCCAGCTTCCAGTTCCGTTCATCTCCTTAGTTTCTCTCGCCTCTCCCTTCCATCTTCTTCGCCCGGAATTTTCTCGAAAGGAGCCGCAATTTAATTCAATCTTCATAAACTCGCCCGGCCGGATCCGCAGTTTATGATAATGGCCAGCACATCGAGCGAGTGCCATCCGGGATCGACTGACACTGCAGATTTCCCCGTTCCTCATTCCAGATCCGAAAAACGCATCGCTCCTCGAGCATTGGATTATTCTCACTTTTCACGAGAGTTTCCAAAAGTGTCGCGCTCACCCCCAACCCTTCTCTCTCTCTCTTTCCCTCTGGCTTTGTATGCACAAGCAGATTGCGAATTAGTAGCCGTCGAACCATGTGCGCCGCTCGCTTCGAACTCGACTGATTATAACCATTTGCGCGGGATAATTAAGGTGAAGTGCCCTAAGTCTGAACAGTCCAAAAGTGATACCTAAATCTGGACAATTGAATTTTCATAGTAAAATCAGGAATTAAGAGATTAAATAATTATATTATATATTCTGAGGCCTTAGCTACAAGTAGGTGTGAATATTATTTCATTAAGACATCAATTGAAATTTAAAAATGAATTCAAAGTTCATCTGAAAACAGTATACAAAATAGTCTATTTACATGCGAATCATGTGCATTTATAGTTCGAACTTTTGTTAGAAAAAAAGATATAATTTAAGCCCTCAGACAAAAAATAATTATCACGCATAATAATATTGATATTTTAAAATAAATTGGCAATCAAACTTAACGTAAATAATAATTATTAATCCAAATATTAGATGTCCAAGATCAGGACTGTTTTCAAATATAAGTACTCCATACTGGGACGCGATGACAGTAGCTGTCCCACTCTAAGCTTATACGCAATGTGCTTACGCCTGAAGCCGGACACGTGTTTGTGAATAAAATCAACGCATTGTTTGCAAATTATTTAATTACATGTACGTATAATTAGTCTTCTATTAGCTTGAATAACGTATGTAGAAAATGTATTCCGGTTGTGACGTTAATAATACTTTATGTTTACATCTTAAATCTATCAGTATTACTACCTAACCTTAAAAGTTGTATTATGACAAGTTTCATTAAAACAGTAAATGAAAATAAATATATATTTGGTTAAATAATACAATACTATAATCTATGATAAGAATACTACATATTACGCAAAGCATCTTCTATTCGTCATGCGCAACAGCGCCACCAACCAACGTTTTAAGTTATGTTCGCTCGATCAACTCGTAAATTGAATTTGTCCCGATATAGGCTTGACTTCTGTCCAGGTACTAGCTTAGATTGGATTTAATATGTCCAACTATAGGTTTGAATTTTTCTTGTTAATACAATTAAGATATTAACCTAAACAATGATTTTTTTATTTTAAATTACTTTGCAAACTCTGAACTGTATGTTAAAACTCTTAAGAAATTGTTTTTGTTTGTTTAAAGTGATAAAATTTAAAATAGAAAAACATGCTGTCTAGACATAGGGCACTTCACTATATTTATCACCGATTCGACGAATACGACAGCTTTTGTTCGTCAGACTTGAGTGCTATAGCCGTTTGAAAACTTTATGGCAATCTTGGTGACGGCAGATTAGCACGAGACGCGTGCTTTTCTAACGATGACATGCTATTGTTGTGGTTGGAACTGCTTCATTATTAGCTCTAGTCAATTTTTGCAGACACATTATTATCGTTCACGTGTGTGTTTGATGAATGTATTTCTTTGGACATGCGTTCTTGTTAATTTAAAAGAGTAATGTATAATATTTTTAGTGCTCAGTCTTATGTTAACACTAGAACTAATCGATTTTATTATGTAATTATGTCGAATAATGAAAAATGGTAAATGTTCCCATATAAAAATGAGGACATTGATTTTATTTGTTTAGACTTTGTGCAGCTCCTATTGTAACATGTGCTCCACTAAAGATATCTATGAACCCTGTATTCAAGGTTTTCAAGGTCATTTGAAGGTCAACTTTTTTTAAAAATAGATACCTGTATTTTTTATTATGGGATCTTATTGTACGAAAAATGTTGGCCTTTTTAAATACAATAAGATCCCATAATAAAAAATATAGGTTTCCATTTGAAAAAACAAAGTTGACCTTCAAATGACCTTGAAAACGCCACCCAAATAAAAAACTGATACTGCCCCCCTCTTTCCCCCTTGAAATCCTTGGACACGTGTTTTACACCTTTTTAATATCTTTATTATTTTTCGAAATATTCGCCTTGGAAAGTTATGAAATTATTTTTATTATATCAATAATCGTAAAATAAAAAATCTGGAACCGGTCATTATGACCGGTGATAGTAAGTTTACTGTTAACCATCTAATTTAGAAAAAAATGAAGTCGATATCTTCATTAGATTCTGAAACAACACCTTGTATATTATAGTAACCTAGTAGTGGGGGAACCGGTATACTGGTATGGGGAGACATACATTTTCAGTGCAGCAGGTTCATGTCTTGAATGATCATGCAACTAGCATAAAAATAAGTGGCATAGAATTTTGTAATTCGATGCTTCGTTTTCGAGAAAATCGATTTGAAAAGTCGTCGATTACGCCGTTGAGCAAGCCATTGGCTGGCGCGTCTGATCATGATCCACCGCTTCTACTTCATGCATACAGAGTGGCTCGCCTAAAGTAAAACCACCTAAGCATCTCTATGAGAATTATGACGACGCCGAAGTTGTCCTTGATGTAATGCGAAGAGTATCAATACAAGTTTAAAATGCAGTAACGAAATTATTGAAAAATCCAGAAACCATCTGAACATGCAAAAGAAAAATTAGGAGTAATATTTTTAATTTATTGTTTAATGTAATCTAGTTTTTTATAATATAATTCAAAATCCCCTCAATTTTAAATTTATATTAAATTTGCTTTTAAAACATTATTTTTTTCAATTATAATAAAATTTTACTAATTTATTTAATTTCTATAATACAATTTAAAATCCCCACAATTTTAAATCTATATTAATTTTTCTTTTAAAAAATTATTACTTTCAATTATAAAAAAATTTACTATTTTTTTCAATTATAATAAAAATTTACTAATCTATTTAATTTTTATAATAATAAATGATGCGGTCTATATTTATTTTCTTTTGCTACTATTATTATGGGACAAATTAAATTTATCAACTGCTACTATGATTATGGGACAGAGGGAGTATCTTTTTGTATGCAGGTATGTAGTTGAAAATATTCACTGGCGAGCAAAATTAAAGTAGCACTAAATTTTACACGTCACTGAATATTTTCTACTACTTCGTGCACGTGATTAAGAAATACGTTCGAACAGTTCATGCAAAATTAGAAATTTATTTTATGCTTCACTCGAGTTCTACTAGTTTCTACAATAAAGTGGAAGACTTACTTGTGGAATTTTGGTACTGATTTGAGAATCGGTGGACTGCGGCTAATGTTAAATGAAATTTCTCTGTGTCACTTGCGAGGAAAAGGAATTTGAATAGTAATTTATTTTTCCTGTTAATAATTTCGATTATATGAATCCTATGACACTTTCACGGTTTTATATTTAATCTATTTTTACCATAAAGTATAAAATCCGGATTTTTGTACTGATTTGAGAATCAGTGGACTGCGGCTAATGCAGAATGAAATTTCTCTGCGTCACTTGTGAGGAAAAGGAATTTGAATAGTAATTTATTTTTCCTGTTAATAATTTCGATTATATGAATCCTGACACTTTCACACTTTTTGCCATAAACGTATAAAATCCGCAGTCTGATAATCAGCGAGAATTTATTTGTGAAGTCAGCGAGTTAGGAGTATTCAGTTCGCGGAAGATCGAAAGCCGAGATAGATTTCACGCAGGGAACAGAATGAAGTACGTCGTGCAACGAGCTCGTCGCGCGATGTCGCTTGTCGGCATAAGAAAGATAAATTTTCATTTGCACGGTACCTGTCGCCATAACTCTCGGACCGGCTGCAAGGGTTTTCATGATGTTTCTGATTGTGAGTGACGTCCGTTGGAACGCGGATTAGGTCCCATAAGGTCTAGCGCACTCTTACGAATGAAATTCTTAATACCACTGATGACGCTAAGCCAGCACAAGAACGTAGACAGCTCGAAACAGGAATAGAAAATTCGAAATCGTTTTGAAAACTATATAAAACCCTACAAATAGCTTGGAGAAAGATTGCATTCCAGGAATATACATATCAACGTCCAAGATCTCGGCATGAAACGTAACGAGATAACACTACGTAAATCGAAAGCAACCACGGAATGAGGATAAAACGAAGGATCACCTTTCGGCGACCTCGAGGACCTCCCTCATACTTAATAAATGGAGAAACTTGTGAAATGAAATCTAACTTTGCAGACATTAACTTCTGGAGGTACAACCAAAGGGTGTCCTTCGGATATGTTACTAAATAATCAAACAAATCGAAAGAGAGAAACACAGAAACGAGAAAAGTTGGACGCGAGATGATGAAACGATAGCGCTTTGGAATAACATGCTGCTAGCTGAACATAACATTAATCCATTACCGGCGCACAGTGGACCAGATAGGCGCGCTAGCTGTTCACGCGTATTTCACCATTATTTCAAAACATAAAGACCACATTAAATATATCGTCGGATTCATCTTGGCATCAGCTATAATATTATTGAGTAAAAAATATATAGTTATAAATAAATAATGAAGGTAAACACCATTTTGTCTGCCAAGCTTTGCATTACAAAGCTTAAGGCGCTGACGAGCAAATTGTGGGAGCAAAGTCGGGTTGTCTCGTTCAACCGAGAAGATTGCAGTTAACAGTAAGTTTACAGTTTACGGGATCCGTCAAGATGACGGATTCGGATATTTTTCATTCGCGATTACACTGTCCAACAAATTACAACTTTTTTTATGTTCCCTAATTACTGTTGGGTCCTTCTTATAGAGTTTTTTGCGCTGATTCCGAATCTGTTTTTAATTTTTTTCCTATACGCACAGTTTTTGAGGAACATGGCTTTGAAAAAAAAACATATTTTTCAACTTTAAACAAATATTGTGATGTTATTATAAAAGATATTGAATTGTTCTTTTCAGCAGAAGATTCTGTAGACTTTTCCGAATAAAGTGGTATCCAAAATTAATACATTATGAATGTTTAAACATGTTTAAACAATCATTAAAGGCGGAGAGACGCCACTTTTCCACCAATTTTTGAGGATATTTTTCAATTTATCTCAAAAAATAAGGGTCCAGCGGTAAATCGAACTATACCACTCGATAGAGCAGACTTTTATCTTGAGAAGCCACACTGTCAAGTTTGGATCGTCGACGTTTTTTTCGAACCAGAAAGCAAAATATCTTCGCCCGACATGAGTTGTCGTCAGTGGCGCTCGGGACGAGATACGGCGCACAGTGGGCCAGATCGGCGCGCTAGCTGTTCACGCGTATTTCACCATTATTTCAAAACATAAAGACCACATTAAATATATCGTCGGATTCGTCTTGGCATCAGCTATAATATTATTGAATAAAAAATATATAGTTATAAATAAATAACGAAGGTAAACACCATTTTTTATTTAAAAAAAAGAAATTATTGAAATTTTTTGTATTGAGATTTGTAGAAGACTGAGTACTGATTACTTTTTGTAGGAAACATTTTTTCGTTACATCACCGGAAATGTCTGTAAACTCGTGTGAATAATGAATAATATTTGAAAACTGGCTATTCAGGCATTCAAACAAGAGTAATTCATAATTATTGAATGAATGATGTTTATTATATTTAATGAAATAACAAAAATGTGTTATTACTGTCTTATTTACAAAATTACAAAAATTCAAACAAGATTAAGTATTATATTTTACAAAGTTCCTGACTATATTCGATTGATCATACGGATTTTCTGCTTATAACTCTGTTTATCTATGAATAAACAAAAATCTATACTATAATTCCTCTTAACAAAGGTAAAATACAGGTTTTTAATATGGAAAAACTGCTCTGATGCTATACTACGATGCTGTTACTATAATCTCTCAAATACAAATGATTCAACTGTGAGCTAGTAATAAGTTCGAATGTTTATCAATGGTCGTATAATCTAAAAACTTCATAAGATAGGTCTGGGTTAGGTCTTTACACTCTTAAGAGCTGCTGAGTGGTCGTCAATGCGTCTCGCGCAACGCGATTCGCCGCGGAATTGCGTGACACGCGACGCTTTAAACCATTATAATTTCCAAGTTTGGATCGATTTGGATGTGAAATTTGCAGGATCTTTTAGAGGAGACGTTCCTGAAAATGTTTCACTTTGTTAGAGCACGACACTATACAGGGTGGCCCACATAACTCTGAACAGCTCAATATCTCCGTTACTTTTCGTTGTACAAAAAAACTTCGTAGGATAAAGTTACACTGTTTGAAGGGCCACATATAACGGTGTAAGGGAAAAAAAATTTCAAGGTCATTTTTATGAGATTTCAAGGTTATCGATGTTTTTTTAAATGGAATGAGGTATTTTTTAATACATCAATCGATGCAGCTGGACATTCTTTATAAAAAAGTACTAACCTATGTATGTCGAAAAGTTAGTAGTTCAGGAGATATTTCAATTTAAATAACTCCAAAATACCATTATTGTCGTACTAAGGCGTTAGTGTTTACTTAATTGTGTAACGCCTTAGTACGACAATAATGGTATTTTGGAATTATTTAAATTGAAATATCTCCTGAACTACTAACTTTTCGACATACATAGGTTAGTACTTTTTTATAAAGAATGTCCAGCTGCATCGATTGATGTATTAAAAAATACCTCATTCCATTAAAAAAAACATCGATAACCTTGAAATCTCATAAAAATGACCTTGAAATTTTTTTCCCTTACACCGTTATATGTAACCCTTCAAACAGTGTAACTTTGTCCTACGAAGTTTTTTTGTACAACGAAAAGTAACGGAGATATTGAGCTGTTCAGAGTTATGTGGGCCACCCTGTATAACACTTTTAACTTATCCCTTGTCAAAGGTGAAAACTTTGACGGTATTCCTTGGTTGACTAAGTATTTTTTTTTTTATAACAAATTATGAACATTAATGTTTAGTTCCTGGTGCGTTCTCAACATAGATATACATTCTTCATACAAGAACAAATTGGGCACTTAATCTTTAGTAGGTTTTCCAGGACATCGTTATGAAGAAAAAGAATTTTTTCGGTGATAAATCGTATCTGAAAAAGTTTGATCTTTGAACGCTTATTGTAACGAGAGTTTTTAATAACTTTAATTAATACTATCGTTTTTGAATGTAATGGACATTTAAGAAACATTGTACATTCGTTAAAAATCGATATGAGGACTTCGATTTTTTAGCTCATGAACAGCTAGCGCGTCGATCTGGCCCACTGTGCGGCGTGGCGTAGAGTTTCTCATTCAAAATCAAAATTCCTTATTTTTGGTTTTTCGTTGATAATACTTTTGCCATCGCGTTCGTCTCGTTTTTCCGATTGAACTGACACCAAACACGATATAATCACGATTCAAGTTTCGGAGTTCACATTTACAGAATTCGTGACTCTACCATAAGTGTGAAGTCCGTAACTTGAGTCGCGATTATATCGTGTTCGGTGTCATTTTAATCAGAAAAACGAGACGATCACGACGGAAAAAGTATCATGGTTGAAAAACCAAAAATAAGGAATTTTGATCTTCGAATTTAAAAGGATTGGCACGGGCCCTTTAAAATGTTTGCCGAACGCCTCGAACCTCCATCTCTCTCCTTCTCTACGTTCGAAACACTACAAAGAATGTAGCAGCTCTTCTATAACTGTGACTCCGCAGTTCCGATGGTTTCACAGTTACGGAGGGAATGCTGTACAGCGATGAGGACTGGAGTTCCGGTCGGTTGGACTCATCAGGGAAACTGGAGTCGGGCACGGAAGGAGGGAATAAAGGAAGGAAATGGAGTGGTCGCGTCTCCTCGGAACGCGTCTGTTTCCCGGGCCTCGTCTTCTCTCTGTCTTTCTTTCTCTCTTTCTCTCTCCCTCCCTAGGTTTCCCGGTTGCTCCTTTCGACGACATCCTGCACTCGCCCGGTCCCGGAACAGCCTGTCCGGAATATCTTTTAAATATAAAGCGTCCCGTGGAACGCTGAGATGGATGCTGGATTTGCCTGGTGCCTCGACCTAATTTACTCGACTCGCTGCTTCTTTCTTCTCCCGATAAAGAGAAACGCTTCCGTCCTCTCGGATCTACACTCGCAGAAAGCCCGAGTGATAACCGAGGGAACGGACGGTGTTATTCGATTTCGCCAGGCAGAATTTCCTGACTGCGCGTTTAATATACAAAGTGTTGCGCGAGCGTGCATCGAATGGACCAGATGCACCGGTGCGCTAGAAACCTGTTTTTCGTAGCCAAAATTTAATTTTTTGAAGTACACAGGCTGTTTGACAAGAATCGCGACTTTACTGTAGTTGTAATCGAATTAATGAATTGTGATCGCTGCAGCTGTATCAGTGGCCACAAAATATCTGGCACGCGAATCAAATAACAAAATATCAATTGACAACTCTTTTAAGGGGTGAATTTTCTTTTCATAAAAATTCTACGGGCACAAATATTTTTCTGGAGGAAATGTATAAGATGAAACAGAAGATTGAGGCCCTCCACACACGGGTCGATCGGCGATTCGGTCGACGCGATTCTAGTCGCATGCGATTCCTCCCTCCACGTGACTTCCAATGCAAATGAATGGAGAGCCACACACGGGTCGATTCGTGGTCGACTGAAATCGACTCGACTGAAATCGCCGCGGTTGTAATCGCGTTCGATCGGAAGCGAAGTTCGTCCACACACGGATCGATCGGCGATTCGGTCGACGCGATTCCAGTCGCATGCGATTCCTCCCTCCACGTGACTTCCAATGCAAATGAATGGAGAGCCACACACGGGTCGATTCGTGGTCGACTGAAATCGACTCGACTGATAATCGCCGCGATTCTAATCGCGTGCGATCGGAAGCGAAGTTGGAAAATCGCGTGGATCGTACGATTCGCGCGACTCCACAGGAGACGATTTTTTCACTCTCTTAAATCGCATTTCTGAGGTAAAAAAATTGCTTAATTCGATGTAGTATCACTAATTAGAGCTTAATGTACCCCCACGGTAAAACCTGCAAGTCTAGCTTTCCTTCTAGCAGCAAAAACGTCGAAGCAGTTTGGTTTTTATTGTTTTTGACAATGATCTCCCACAACAAAAAATCTGAAAAAAATCGAGGACACCGCTTTTGATAGTAGCTTATTCGGGCACTATTAATAGCATGTTTTCATATTTTTGAGTGAAAACGTGAAAACGCGATTCTTGATGTTTGAAAAACACAAATTGACTACAATCGACCCGTGTGCAAATGGCAATCGCGTCCGTCACATGAATCGTATATGACGATCAAGACGTACGAACTTCACGACGCGATTACAATCGACTCGTGTGTGGACGGCATTCGCGTCTGTTGCATGAATCGTACGACGATCAAGACGTAAAAACTGCACGACGCGATTACAATCGACCCGTGTGTGGACGGCAATCGCGTCCGTCGCATGAATCGTATTTGACGAGCAAGACGTACGAACTTCACGACGCGATTTCAATCGACCCGTGTGTGGAGGGCCTAACTGTTTGCTTCAATCTCTAGAAAAAAAATGAAATTCTATCGTACAAGGGAAGAGACCTCCCTCAATTTGAAAGAAACATCTAGAACCATCCCCAGCTCTCAATCAATCCTGTTCCCAGAGTTCCCTCGTCCACGGAAAGACGTTTATCAAGCAGCATCCCAGATCGAGTCCCTGTCCGTCCCGACGTTTCCGTTCACGGAAAACAAGAAGTCCAAACGATAGTTTGAATTGCTAAAATCCCGGCAGCCGAATGCGACGCCGTCTCATTACTATTCCGAATATAATAAGTCGGCAGTTGATATCGCCGCTGATTCTAGCCGGCGACGTCCCGTTCGTTCCGTTTCCGTTTTCACAAATTTGCATACGGCCGGGGGGAGAGAGGGAGTCACCACACCGAGTCACTGACTATATCACTGCCACCCTCCCGCGACGGCCATTCCATTCGAAAAAGTGAACGTCGGGATCATTTCACGAGTGCTTTTGCGTCTTAAGAAGCTTAACCCCGGCAAAAGGGGATGAAAGGACCGAGCCACGAATTTAGGCTGCGGTTATACTAAACGCGATTTTGAAATTTCAATATTTATCCGCGTTGGATTCAATTTTCTTGTGTCGCACATTTCTTAGCACAGTTGTCTTTCAACGGGTCGTAACTTCATCCAATTTGTGCCGAATTAATCTTGTGTGAATATCTATTTTAAAAAATTCGCTTTTTCTCGAAATCAATGTTTTATCGAAACCTTAAGGTTTTTCGTAGATATTATTGTAGATATTCTTCCAATTATCGATCGTATGATTGTTAAACGAATAATGTACTAGTGTTCTCGGCGCAACGGTTCGATCATATAATTACAAGAAAGCAAATTTTGCAGGTTAAATTAAACTTTCGACTATTCGATCAATATACGGATCATTCCTAGATCATCAAGCCCTAGGATAAACAAGTTGTTAGGAAGGGATTCATCATAACCCAATGGTTCAGTAGTGTTGCGTAATATTCTTGAATCGTAGGTGATTCATACCTAACATAAACGCTAGGATGTTTGATCATATGAATCATATGAATTAAATTACTCTCTTTTTCAATTGTTTTAACGTTTTCAAAATCGAAACAGTGGTCAAACTCTATTGAATGTTTTGTTAGAGCAGTGTGTTGTGTTGGATTCAAAAAAATATTTCGTTTATGTTCCCTGTTTCTTGTTTCTAATAGCCTCGACGTCTGCTTAATGTACACTTGCTGCATTGGCTGCATCCGTTACACGGTATTAAATATACAACATTACAACTTTTACAAAGCGGTAGCTTATCCTTGATCGGTGCAAACCAATTCCTTAAATGATACGGTATCTTGAAGATTCTATGCATTCCAATTTCTCTAAATATAAAGATAACGACTTTTCCTAAAGATAAAGTTGGTCTTTATCAATCAACTTGTAAAGTAACGACTTTGTGTATCAACTATTAAATCAAGGAACAACGTAATTGCGGTTACCAATATTTTACTCGATATGTAAGGTGAAGTGACGTATGCCTGGACAGCATGTTTTTCTATTTTAAATTTTATCACTTTAAATAAACAAAAACAATTTCTTAAGAGTTTTAACATACAGTTCAGAGTTTATAAAGTAATTTAAAATAAAAAAATCATTGTTTAGGTTAGTATCTTAATTGTATTAACAAGAATAATTCAAACCTATAGTTGGGCATATTAAATCCAATCTAAGCTAGTACCTGGACAGAAGTCAAGCCTATATCGGGACAAATTGAATTTACGAGTTGATCGAGCGAACATAACCTAAAACGTTGGTTGGTTGCGCTGTTGCGCATGACGAATGGAAGATGCTTCGCGTAATATCTAGTATTCTTATCATAGATTATAGTACTGTATTATTTAAAAAAATATATATTTATTTTCATTTACTGTTTTAATAAAACTTGTCATAATACAACTTTTAAGGTTAGGTAGTAATACTGATAGATTTAAGATGTAAACATAAAGTATTATTAACGTCACAACCGGAATACATTTTCTGCATACGTTATTCAAGCTAATAGAAGACTAATTATACGTACATGTAGTTAAATAATTTGCAAACAATGCGTTGATTTTATTCACAAACACGTGTCCGGCTTCAGGCGTAAGCACATTGCGTATAAGCTTAGAGTGGGACAGCTACTGTCATCGCGTCCCATTATGGAATACTTATATTTGAAAACAGTCCTAATCTTGGACATCTAATATTTGGATTAATAATTATTATTTACGTTAAGTTTGATTGCCAATTTATTTTAAAATATCAATATTATTATGCGTGATAATTATTTTTTGTCCGAGGGCTTAAATTATATCTTTTTTTTCTAGCAAAAGTTCGAACTATAAATGCACATGATTCGCACGTAAATAGACTATTTTGTATACTGTTTTCAGATGAACTTTGAATTCATTTTTAAATTTCAATTGATGTCTTAATGAAATAACATTCACACGTACTTGTAGCTAAGGCCTCAGAATATATAATATAATTATTTAATCTCTTAATTACTGATTTTACTAGGAAAATTCAATTGTCCAGATTTAGGTATCACTTTTGGACTGTCCAGACTTAGGGCACTTCACCTTAATACGTTTTCGTTATATGATTTCCTAAGAAATAGAGTTGGCCTTGAGCACTTCCTGTACGCACACAGTTGCAAATTTTCCAGTATAACCGCAGCCATAAGCGTTTAAGACGTCCGTCACACGCCGCGTGGGGGACAAAGAAAGAGAGGTAGAACCGCTCGCTAACAAATTGCACGCGACTCGGTTCTTTGTGGGATTGCCATTCGCGAAAAGTGAGCTGAGCACCCCTTGGGAAATGCCGGGGTAGCGCTAAACGATATGGAGCATCGCGATTCTTTACGATCGCACACAGGGGGTGAGTGGGCGTGGGAGAGGAGGTGGACTGGAAGGGGGTGAAAGGAGGTGAAAGGAACTCTTTCGGAAGATGAAAATTGAATGGCCGGGTAAATATTGTTCATCGGTGGGTCAATATTTGCGTTGGCCATAATGTTTGTTCGCCACTTTTTCCGTTGTTTAATCGAAGGCTCGCGGACTGACGGAGCATACCGATGTATTTGCACATGTACGGTAAAAAAATACAGATGGAACTTAATTCAATTTCTCACCACTACCGTGGTCCTTCTGATTGATCGGAAAATCCGGGAATATGGACGGACTCCGTTAAACAGGATCACCTAAATACTGAATGCAGTTACTTGCATGAATATTCGGACACGAGATACTATGTGTATTTTGATTATATTTTTATCGTTTATATTTTACTACATCTGCGTCAATTATATTCGACTGCTATCTTGCTCTATTATACAGGGTGTCTCAGCTGAAGGAGGCCACCTAAATATCACCTTTATTTTTAATGTCACAAAAAATATTTATGGCATAATTTAAATGGCGTCGAAGGAAGAATATGGAAGAATATCATAGAAGAACAATTTTTTTGTTCGGTTCTTTTTTTCATAGTTTTTTCAAGGTCATCGTTATTTTTTATGAGGAAAACTTATTTTTTATTTATTCCATCTTGTTAATGACTTAAATGTATTTTTGATACTTAAATGTATTTTTTCAGCCGCTATAAGATGGAATAAAAATAAATATTTCCCCGAAAAAAATAACGATGACCTTGAAAAAACTATGAAAAAATAACCGGACAAAAAAAATTGTTCTTCTATGATATTCCTTCTTCGATACCATTTAAATTGTGCCATTAAAAATAAAGGAGATACTTAGATGGCCTCCTTCAGCTGAAACACGCTGTATAATGATTCGGTTCGCAATAATTTTTCCGTAAGTTCAAACATTCGTGTCATGTCCTTCCACACAGCAACTCGCATTAGTTACAGCCAGCCTATCACCGAGATTAATTAACGTGTAACGGAAGAAAGAAGAAAAGAGAGGACCAAAGGGAAACAGGAAACCCGAAGGGAGCGTGGTTCAAAAATGAGAATTAACTCGCATTATTCACGGTCAGTCTATCAACACAACACCGACATTAATTAATGAACAACGGAAAAAGAGAAAAAAGAAATTAGAGAAATATAAAGTTCGAAGGAAACGTGGATTGAAAATGGAAATAACTCACGCTGCGAATATACCAACAGAACAGCGCCATTAATTAACGAACAACGAAAGCAACTACTAACTTCTATTTCATGAAAATGTTCGGCTGTTCGGCGGACATCCAAAGTGTTAACGAGGCAGCTGAAGCAAGAAAGGAGCGTAACAAACGAACAAGGAAACGGAGAGCATTAAAACTCGAAGGAAACGTGGCGCGAAGATGAAAAAGGATACAGGTAGCAAGTGATCCACGGAAGTAACGAACGAGTTCTCGCGTGTCTAGCAATTTCTGCATCCCGTTCGACGACTACCAGGGCCAAGGATAGAATCAGTGGCAGAGAATGAATGAGGGGCGCGGAACACAACAAAGTAGAGCAGAACAAAACCGAGCGGAGCAGAGCAGACGGAAAACGGGGGAAAGTTAAAGAATCGTTGCGGGCGCAGGGTGGCGTTACTTTCATCGGCGCATCCGCGCGTGCACACCGCGGAGAGTGCAACGCGGTGCAACGGCGCGCCGCGAACAAACGAATGACCCAACTCGACGAAACAAAGAGCACGTACGTGCACCAGATACAATGCCGTTGCAGAGGCAAGCATTAACTTCCCCTCCGCGTCGTTTGACAATTTTATCTTGCCAGCGGAGGCCCGAGGGGAACGTCTCCGCCGGAGAAATATTTTTAGAAACCTAGCCCCTGTTTTTAATTAAAACACTGTGCACCCACTCCAACTGTGCACCCTTCTCTCTCTCTTTCGCACTCTTTTTCTGGAGCCCTTTCTCGCGCACCGCTCTCTTTCGCGTATGTGTCCCGAATTTTCGGCGAACTATCGGACACATCGTCTCTATTCCGGGACAGCGAGCCTCGCCTGGACAGTAGAAAAATCAATTTCAAACCTTCCACGGTTCTGCTTGCTGTCATTTCTTCGTCTCGTTTCAAGCGAATCGATGCATTTCTCCGGGAGTCTCTCAGAGGACAATGTTTCAGATTGTCTGCCGTTTTGCCGGTTGGTTCTGTCTCTTTCCCTGCGAATTGTTCGGTTGGCTGTGTGCAATCTATCATAATGCATCATCGATTGCAGCAAGTTCCCAGCTAGCCTGAGCCGTTGAACTCTCCTAGGATAGGTTCCGAGTTTCTTCTTTCAATTTCCGGAACAAAAATATATAAAAAACAAACTTTTTAAAAACGACGCTTATATTAAAATGCACTGAAAAGGAGAAAATATTTTTTTTAGGCATTGGCGACTATAAATAAAAGCGTGGAGCGCTGAACTGTATTGACGTAATCTTCGCGAGCGCTCCACGCTTTTATTTATAGCCACTAATGTTTAAAAAAATTATTTTCTTCTTTTTAGTGCATTTTGATATAAGCGATGGTTTTTAAAAAATATTTTTCTATTTTTTACGTTTTAGTCTTTCTGAAATGGAACGCAAGATATAGTAATACTGATATGAAATAGTAAGATATAGAAACGCAAGATATGGAAATACGGCGAGAAAGAATGAAGGGATGAGTCCGAGAGACGACGTCTCATGATGGAGTCCGAAATTGTCCGAAACAGAACACCGACTGAGCTCCATCAGTGCGAAGTGAGTCAGTGGAGTGGGGATGAGTCGGAATGGGATCGCGTAGTGGAGTAGGGAGAGCTGGCGCGCGGAGTGGGAATCGCTGAACGTGCTGACGTACTACTGTGCGTCGCGCGGTGAGGTGTTACGGTTAATATTAACCCTTTGCGCTCGGACCTACAGTCCCTGCTCACTTTATTAGACTCACCTCTATAATCATGATATTTTTAGTTTTACCATGAATAATGGGTATAGCAGCCTTATGCAAATATTACTTAATGATGACCAATGAATTTTCCATATATTTATTTTACAAAAACTGTTTGAAGATCGGATACGATAGATCTGGGATCGTTAGTGGATGTATTTTGAAGGTATATGATTGTCTGGACACTGGTTTCGCACACACTTTTAATGCAATGAATTAAACAGAAACGTAAGTATAGTCAGTGGATGTTTCGGTGAACAAACGCGATTGCGGTGGAAACGTACGCTTGTGAGACGACTGCTAACGGTTGTACGACGGCGGTAAACAAGGTGTGAAGCGGTGGCCGTTAACAATACGAATCCCGCTCGCGATCCGCCGCACTATGGTCTGGAAACCCGTTTTTCATGGCCAAAAGTATTTTAGCGTTATTTAAAGTTGAAGCTTATAGTATGATAGGTCGTTGAATTCGTTTCGACACCAGCAATAATATTATAAAGTCAGAAATATATGGTAACATTTAAAAAATTGACGTGATTACCATTTTTATAAACAAAAAAAATTTTTTTAAATTTTGTATATTGAAATTTATAGATATGTAAATACTGATCAACTTTTGTTGGAAACATTTTTTTGGCAGATCGTAGGAAATGTCTTAAAAATCGTGTTAACAGTACTATTCTGCCGCAGGAATAACATAAGTAATAATATACTAGCACAAATAAGATAAATACATAAATAAAATTATAAATGTACATAAACTATAAAAATATATAAAATATAAATACGAATGATATAATCAATAAATGTACATACATATACATTTAGAGTGGACCTTATTTTTTGACCAAAGAATTTTTTCCCTTTGACCCCTCAGAATTGTGACAAATGTTGAGAAAATGGGAAATCGGCGCGCAACGAATTTGAAATTTTTTTTTAAATCTTGACAAATATATCGTTGAATTTCGTTGCGCGCCGGTTTCCCATGAACCAATCTTAAATTGATCACGCTTACACACAATAAAATTATCACTTTTCGCCGTTTGGACACACTGCACTGTGCGACGATTCTTCGACATATTACGAATTTAACAAAAGACGATCGGTAAACAATCGAACGGAGATGAGGCTAAACAAAATTGAAAACAAGCCAAACCCGTGGCAATTGTTCTGCATTGTTATGCCGCCAAATGGTTGTGCAGTAACGGGCAACGATGAAAAACTACTTACAATAATTGTATATACAGTGTGGACCACGAATTGTAAGCAGTAGAGATTACTCTGTTATTAGCAGTCCGATAAAAAATGTTTCTATTACATATAACATGATTTCAAAAGAACTTTCACACGATTATAGCAAATTTTTTGTACAAAAATTAAAAAAACAATTTTTGCAATATTCTTATGTTATGATACTTACCGAATTCGCCTTGACAATTCGAGATAATTCTCTAACAAATAGGCGTAAAAATAGATCTTAAAAAATTATGAAAAAAAGAGTTGACAAAAAATTTGCTATAATCACGTGAAATCTCTCTTGAAACCATGCTATACCTGATAAAAACATTTTCGATCGGATTGCTAATAGCAGAGTAATATCTACTGGTCACGATTCGTGGTACGAATCCGAGCTACTTGTTCGGAAAAATGCAGGCTACTTAAAAAAATCAGAAATGTCTACAATTTCATATGCAAAAGGTCCCATTTATGCCGATTTGTGCCGTTTTTGTAAAACCGTTCTCAAAGTTTGTCAAGCAGCTGCAAGCGAACGCGTTCGGAGCGCCTGAAAATCCCGGTTACTATTTATTAAAAACGTCGTACAACTAAAACGGGCAGAAACGGGCAAATGAAACTTTATACACTATATTCAGAAATGTCTATAATTTCATATGCAAAAGGTTCAATTTATGCCGATTGCTGCCGTTTTTGTAAAACCTTTCTCAAAGTTTATATTGTTTAAATTTTTCACTATTTGTTTATGGATAAAAAGATGCTAACAACAGTATTACACACCTAAAATATACCTGCTGACATACGAAATTATCATTTAAACTTGTATTTTGATAGTCTATGATGACTATTTTAAACTTTTTTTTGAATCTGAATTTTAGGATGTTTGTCTTCAAAACGTTATATCTCAGCAATGAATAATCGGAAAGGATTAATAATTTGGATTTGGAAGCTTTGAATGGTTGTAACTCTGTTCCAAAAAAAATTTTTTGAAAATCTTTATCTTGAAAAATTGACTTTTGGCCACGAAAAACGGGTTTCCAGACCATAGTGCGCCGGTTCGTAGCCGAAATTCACGCGTTCGGCGGATCGCAAGGTGGGGGGCCGCGAAGATGACGTGACGTCATCTTCGCGGCTACGCGCTCCCGACAAGGAGGATCGGCCTAATGACGGTTTGCCGGAACATTCTCCCCCCCTTGCCGTGACGCAGTCTCGGCAATAGACGCGGGATTGTCAACTGTCGAGAGCGTAGGCGCGAAAGCGGAGGTCCGAGGTGGAGGCGCGAGAGCGCACGATAACGCAAAACCACGAGAGCGCACGAGCGAAGACGAAAGAGCGACGGCATAAGAGAACGGAGGAGCGAAAGCGGAGGTACGAGGTGGAGGCACGAGAGCGCCAGAGCGGAGACGCGAGAGGGCACGCGCGCAGGCATGAACGCGCAAGAGCGGAGGCGCGAGAGCGCACGAACGAATGCACGAAAACGGAGGCACGATGACGCAAGACCACGAGAGCGCACGAGCGAAGACGAAAGAGCGACGGCATACGAGAGCGGAGGAGCGAAAGCGGAGGTCCGAGGTGGAGGCGCGAGAGCGCACGATAACGCAAAACCACGAGAGCGCACGAGCGAAGACGAAAGAGCGACGGCATAAGAGAACGGAGGAGCGAAAGCGGAGGTACGAGGTGGAGGCACGAGAGCGCCAGAGCGGAGACGCGAGAGGGCACGCGCGCAGGCATGAACGCGCAAGAGCGGAGGCGCGAGAGCGCACGAACGAATGCACGAAAACGGAGGCACGATGACGCAAGACCACGAGAGCGCACGAGCGAAGACGAAAGAGCGACGGCATACGAGAGCGGAGGAGCGAAAGCGGAGGTCCGAGGTGGAGGCGCGAGAGCGCACGATAACGCAAAACCACGAGAGCGCACGAGCGAAGACGAAAGAGCGACGGCATGAGAGAACGAAGGAGCGAAAGCGGAGGCGCGAGAGCGCACGAGCGGAGGCACGCACTCGCGAGATTGGAGATGCGAGACCGTGAGTGCGGGCGCGCAAGCAGTTCGAGCCAGGACGTGAGCCTGGAGGTGGTCCCCGGTGGCAGCGATGACCTCGAAGAGTGCGGTGGCCAGGAGCATCGGACGGCGGAGCGATGCATTTGGGCGAGGCTGGAGTGTCCTGATGCGCGGCGGGGGTTGACGACTCGAGAAGCTCCTTGCGCATGAGGCGAAGCGCGGCGTCAGTGTCGATGACCAATTCCTCGCACTCTTCACGCAGATTCCGGGCGAAATACTCGTGCGTGCGGAGTTGTTGCTCCATGCATAGCTCGTGGAGCTTTACATGGTTCGCACGGAATTGATCCCAGGTGCGGAAGAGTGCCTCAAACCGGGTTTGTATGTTAGCCTCTGCGAGGTTGGCCATTCCCTTCGTCGGTGCGTTCGTGAGGATGTTGCCGATGGTCTCGTACAGGATGACTTGTATGTCAAACAGCGTGTTGGCCATGCTCATTTTGAAACGGCGGTTCGGCAACGAGCGGGAGGTCACACGAGATGCGAGCGCGACACAAACAATCCACACGCGAGCGGGCGCAAGCGGTCACAGAGCGGTTCAAATATACTGGCCGTTAACTGTACTTAGCATGTACCGGCGCACACGAATCCACTGAGGCGGTTTTACGGAGTTCACTAAAGTCACCCACTAGTGATCTCAGATTGAGGTGTTGAGAGCCGCCGATTATCCGGCTCGAAGGACCAAAATGTTTGAAGATCGGATACGACAGATCTGGGATCGTTAGTGGATGTATTTTGAAGGTATATGATTGTCTGGACACTGGTTTCGCACACACTTTTAATGCAATGAATTAAACAGAAACGTAAGTATAGTCAGTGGATGTTTCGGTGAACAAACGCGATTGCGGTGGAAACGTACGCTTGTGAGACGACTGCTAACGGTTGTACGACGGCGGTAAACAAGGTGTGAAGCGGTGGCCGTTAACAATACGAATCCCGCTCGCGATCCGCCGGTTCGTAGCCGAAATTCACGCGTTCGGCGGATCGCAAGGTGGGGGGCCGCGAAGATGTCGTGACGTCATCTTCGCGGCTACGCGCTCCCGACAAGGAGGATCGGCCTAATGACGGTTTGCCGGAACAAAAACAATGGATACAAACATAAATAGATCAATATAATTCTTAAAACACTAATATTTTGTTAATCCGCCCTCAGCTGCTCTTAAAGCCGCAACTCTTCTGGACATGTTATCTATGCAAGTTTGTGCAATTTCTTTTAATGCAACGTTATGGTGCCAGTGGTAGATTATTCTCTCTATCAACTTGGTCTTTGTTGTTATATTTTCTTCGGCCAGTTTTCTTTTCAGGCACTCCCAGACATTTTCAATCGGATGCATGTCCGGTGAGATGCCGGGCTATGGTAAAAGGGGGATTTTTTGCTCTTGCAAGAAAATTTTACACTTGGATAGGCAACCCATAAGACAACCTTGTAGTATAAAATCATTATCTCCCCATAGGTTGAAAACAGCGTTGAATTCCTTATAGGATTTCAAACAGCACCAATTCTTCAGGTGAGTCTAATAAAGTGAGCAGGGACTGTATTTTAACTGGAAAGTTAAACCTTTCCTTCGACCTAGACTAATTCCATTTTGTATTAATTCTTTCCTTTGTATGAACATGCAATTGATATAATATCTCACATAGCACTTGAGTGTTTAGTAATTGATTAAATACTAACATATTTAGTAATGTAAGCAATATTTTGAATAATGGTGCAGAGCAATTTTTAATGGCGCCTTAGAGTCGCCGCTCGAGTGCTAAGGGTTAACATTTTTTTTCTCCTGAACGCACAGTTTTTTTAAAAATTTGTTTTTTAATATTGCATTGCGATCCAGTTCTGAGCTACGTGTAAAGTTTCGAGTCTCTAGCTCATCGGGAAGTGATTTAATATTCGATTGCAAGATTTGACGCATACAACAACAATAACGACAACTCGGCAAGCTAATATAAGCGTGGTAAAATGATGTCGATTTTATGAGACATTTTTAGACGATGCTTCGGCAAGTGAACATGTTAATACAATGTGAATACTAGGACTGCATTTTATCGTGTACAGCGAAAACATTAATAACTTCTGAAATTGTGAAATTGTCGAAAGCGATGTTGAATGTCTCAAAATGGCTCACTCGACAATTGGATACGAGTTGCAGGAACGCACTTGACCGTCCACTCGAAGGATAGATATTGTACTAGCAGCTTTTACGATCACTCTGATCGACGCAGTTATAGCTTCGGAATCGCAGCTCGAACATAAACGTACCGAAAGGAAGGCAGGACTCCAGGACCCGGTGCACAATAGCAGCAGCGAATTCTCTTTTTCTGTTCAAGCCGATATTTAATTCTATTTTCAAGCTCCGACCAAGGCTTGCGCACCGGCTGGGGGGGAAAAGGAAACTGCTACGGCAAAAGGCACTCTGCAGGCCTGCAAGCTGACTTACAATGGCCGTTTGATGCAATCTCTTTATCGTGAAGTTCAGATTAAAGTGGTAAAAAGTTTTTTTTATGCCGATGGAGGAGAAAGAGAGAGAGAGAGAGGGCAGAAAGTTCGGAGTCGCTTGCGGCGATTCTTCTAGACACGATGCACGGTGTGCCGGAGTCGTAAAAACCTGAACAAAATTCGTATCTTTGTTAATTATACGTTATTAATTACGGCCGGAACAGATTTAGGGGGCTTTGAGGTCGTGGAATCTGATTTCTGGTGTTATTTATTCCCTCGGCTAAGAAACTACCATCGCGGGGCTGTGTTTTGTTGCTGTAAGATCTGGAAACTTTGCTAGTTCATTTAAAGTGCGATTTCAAACAAATTTTGTTACATGAAAGTGCTCTAAGAAGTGAATAAATTCAGTTACAGTAATTCTTCAATCGAAGTCCCAACAGCTGCAGCCGTGCTTTGAACGGACTTCAGTAGCGTAGTAGAGGCTATTATCATATACTGCATGCCTTTACTAGCTTATACCAGCTCTAGCCTGGGCCTTCCTTACAATAAGAGCCTGAGTGACATATGTACAAAATAGTATAGCGAGAGTCCCATCGTCGACCGATTTGTACCGACGATGGTAATTTCCCAAACTCAACGTTGTCCCCGTTCGTAAACCTTAACCATTCTCTCTAGTCCCTTCTCGACCCGTCCTTGACGAAAACCAGACATCCTTACCAGCGACCATACCTTGCTTCTTTACCAATTTTCACTTATCCTCCCCTACAACTCCCCCACAATTCCCCTACTTCAAACTCAACCTTCCTTCCTTTTTTTCTAAGCACTCTAGCTACAGTGTGCCCAGACGGGATAAGTTTTTTTCGCGCATGCGCGGCGTTTTCAGCCTCAGTAAAGTACGCTTCTCGAGGAAATGTAGCACCTTGAGCGCCATGCAGAATTTTAAGAAATTGATATGATCTCCATGGAGCCTACTACATGTTTGGTTCTTTGACTTTTGCACTCCTAAGTCGTCCATTTGGACCACTGTGCGTCCCGTCAATTATACCGGTGCATTCCCGCCGATATAGCTACCTCAGGGCTCTGTTACATCATCGCCTCATCATAGATACGTTACTCTTTTGGACGTGCATGCGCGAAAAAACGTAAGGTGAAGTGTCCTATGCCTGGACAGCATGTTTTTCTATTTTAAATTTTATCACTTTAAATAAACAAAAACAATTTCTTAAGAGTTTTAACATACAGTTCAGAGTTTGTAAAGTAATTTAAAATAAAAAAATCATAGTTTAGGTTAGTATCTTAATTGTATTAACAAGAATAATTCAAACCTATAGTTGGACATATTGAATCCAATCTAAGCTACGTACCAGAACAGAAATAAAGCCTATATCGGGACAAATTGATTTTACGAGTTGATCGAGCGAACATAACCTAAAACGTTGGTTGGTTGCGCTGTTGCGCATGACGAATGGAAGATGTTTCGCGTAATATCTAGTATTCTTATCATAGATTATAGTATTGTATTATTTAACCAAATATATATTTATTTTCATTTACTGTTTTAATAAAACTTGTCATAATACAACTTTGAAGGTTAGGTAGTAATACTGATAGATTTAAGATGTAAACACAAAGTATTATTAACGTCACAACCGGAATACATTTTCTACATACGTTATTCAAGCTAATAGAAGACTAATTATACGTACATGTAATTAAATAATTTGCAAACAATGCGTTGATTTTATTCACAAACACATGTCTGGCTTCAGGCGTAAGCACATTGCGTATAAGCTTAGAGTGAGACAGCTACTGTCATCGCGTCCCATTATGGAATACTTATATTTGAAAACAGTCCTAATCTTGGACATCTAATATTTCGATTAATAATTATTATTTACGTTAAGTTTGATTGCCAATTTATTTTAAAATATCAATATTATTATGCCTGATAATTATTTTTTGTCTGAGGGCTTAAATTATATCTTTTTTTCTAACAAAAGTTCGAACTATAAATGCACATGATTCGCATGTAAATAGACTATTTTGTATACTGTTTTTTTTAGATGAACTTTGAATTCATTTTTAAATTTCAATTGATGTCTTAATGAAATAATATTTACACCTACTGGTAGCTAAGGTCTCAGAATATATAATATAATTATTTAATCTCTTAATTACTGATTTTACTATGAAAATTCAATTATCCAGATTTAGGTATCACTTTTGGACTGTCCAGACTTAGGGCACTTCACCTTATACCGTCTGTGCACACTGTTTAGCTGCAGAAGTCATCCGAGCTTGAAATCGTTCACATCGTCAGTAGAAAATAAAGACCAGTAACAAGTTCTAAAGTTGTACATATTCATTTCCGGATCACGACACAATATTTATCAATTCATCAATATTTATCAACACGATTTAACATGTATCTTTCAATATCGCCTATCAATATCGGCCATATCGATAAACTCGTATCAAGTCTTATCAATCTTTATCAACCTTCGTCAACCTGTATTAACCTTTACCAACAGCTATCAGTGTCAAGGTCTATCAACATCTATCAGTATATCAATCTATCAATCATTAACCAATTAATTATCGTTAATTTATCAATCTATGGGTCCACATCGGTAAAAGCTACTATGTAGTGTGAAATGCACATAGCCAATTGCAGCGCGGCTCGGAATCGAAATACGAAATCGTCGCGCAATTCGAATTCTTTTGTCGGAGTGTGCTTTTAACGCGTTGCACATGAAGCTGGAATCGTGAACAGCTGGACAAAACTAGTGTCACTGTTAATTAGACCTTACCACTTACAAACCAGACGGGCTCCATTGCCCCGCAGTGGAGGGGATATTCGTTTTCCTTAGATCCCATAGTTCCCGTTTTCTTAGATCAAGGTTCTACTGTATTAAGCACAGGTTTCCGATGTTCCGACGAGGAAGGACAGAATAAAATGGCACGAGTCATTGATCACATTGTGGCAGTAGTAGTATTTATTTTATTTCGACGGCGCGGCCAAGAAATCGGACTCGGTCTACAGTTCTTTTCTTTATGTTACCCATCCCTCAATACATCCATCCATGTCCCATATCACACTCCATGCCAGGGGTCGGCAAACTGCGGCTCGCGAGCCACATGCGGCTCTTTGGATGTTTTTTCTTGAATAAATAGATTAGTTTTTTTTTATCATAAAACTTTATTTATGCGAGTACTATTTATTGTTGGCAAGAAAAAATTTTGTGGCTCTTTAAAAACTTTGAAATTTTGTAAATTGTAATTTTTGACTCTTCCGACTCAAAAGTTTGCCGACCCCTGCTCTATGCCGATCACATTGTATTTCATTTAAACTAAACTAGGAGATTAATTGTTAATTGCGATTAACGATTGAAGTAGAAATTTAGTCGTCAATCGTTGATTAATTTGTTGCCCAACACTGCTGTATGCTCGAACGAAACCAAAAATATGCGAGTCGACTTTCTGACCAATCCGTTATAATTTTGAAGCAATCGACGACATGTCGTGTGTGTAACTGATTATGGAAAATAATTCTGAAAAGGTCAAAATTATAGCGATCATATCATTTGGTAATGTCCCCCCCCCCTTTTCGCTCTCGTTCCCCCGCGTAACATTCGACCTATCGCTACTAGATTTTCGGACGGTGCCTCGCTCCGCGCGACGGTCGCTGGCGTTCGGTGGTTCATCGGTTCTCCGGCAGCGATGGGTGTTGATTCGCCGCTTCCCTGTGGGGTGATCGACGCGAGCCAATCCGGCAGCTGGCCAGGTTTCTCTTCGGCTGAGGCGACGGCGAGACAGCTGAGATTCCTGGCTTGGCATCGCATGTCTTCGTCGGCGCCTCCAGGTTGTCTATCCTGGGCCAGGTTGATTCCTCGCTTCCTCAGGGTGGGAGTTTCACCGGCGCCGATCCTTCTTTTCCGTTTCTCGGCGGGATAGGTGCTTCGTGTCCCCCCTTGGGGCCCGGTTACGGTCCTGCAGAAATGCGTTGCGCAAATTGGCGCGACGCTCAAAAATATGAGAATTCGCCCATGGGTCTCGCCCGTGCCCAGGGCGAGCGCTCGCCACGGCCCATCTCGTATATTTTCCTGCCAGAGGGTGACCCGGTCTTCTGATACTCGGTATCGGAGGACGTAGGCAAAACTGCCACGCCACAATGCATTATTTATAAATGTACATAAATTATAAAAATATATAAAATATAAATACGAATGATGTAAACAATAAATTACATCCATACGCATTTAGGGTTGACTTT
Source organism: Lasioglossum pauxillum (assembly GCA_933228785.1). Classification (NCBI taxonomy): domain Eukaryota; kingdom Metazoa; phylum Arthropoda; class Insecta; order Hymenoptera; family Halictidae; genus Lasioglossum; species Lasioglossum pauxillum. The sequence goes on along the minus strand of OW121705.1, from coordinate 38,036,188 downwards.
ATGTCATCCATTATGTCATAAGTATGCCTGATTAACGATTTCAAGTATACGAATTACAGTTTGTAGAGCAGCATTCCATGTTGTAGTGGTTCCATTGAACAAACTGATAATTAACGGTATGATTTCGGCGAGTACGTGCAAGTACCTTATAGCAGATCGGATAGATGTCAAAAGAAATGAAACGTTGTACAAGTTGCTAAGTATGCCTGATTGATTAACGATTTCAAGTATACGAGTTACAGTTTGTAGAGCAACATTCCATGTTGTAGTGGTTCCATCGAACAAACTGATAATTAACGGTATGATTGCGGCGAGTACTTGCAAGTACGTTATAGTAGATAGGATAGATGCCTGATTCACAGTTTGGTTTAGTAGACCCAGATCACTCATCTGCACAATCGCAACAACAACGTTAGGTTAGTGAACGACAGTCAAAAGAAATACAGTAGTGCTCGGTTACATTTATTACTTCGGAGTTCTTTGCATTCTATTCATTCTCTTTGACTGCCTTTGTCTGCCAAGCTTTGCATTACAAAGCTTAAGGCACTGACGAGCAAATTGTGGGAGCAAAGTCGGGTTGTCTCGTTCAACCGAGCAGATTGCAGTTAACAGTAAGTTTACAGTTTACGGGATCCGTCAAGATGACGGATTCGAATATTTTTCATTCGCGATTACACTGTCCAACAAATTTCAACTTTTTTTATGTTCCCTAATTACTGTTGGGTCCTTCTTATAGAGTTTTTTGCGCTGATTCCGAATCAGTGTTTAATTTTTTTCCTATACGCACAGTTTTTGAGGAACATGGCTTTGAAAAAAAACATATTTTTCAACTTTAAACAAATATTGTGATGTTATTATAAAAGATATTGAATTGTTCTTTTCAGCAGAAGATTCTGTAGACTTTTCCGAATAAAGTGGTATCCAAAATTAATACATTATGAATGTTTAAACATGTTTAAACAATCATTAAAGGCGGAGAGACGCCACTTTTCCACCAATTTTTGAGGATATTTTTCAATTTATCTCAAAAAATAAGGGTCCAGCGGTAAATCGAACTATACCACTTGATAGAGCAGACTTTTATCTTGAGAAGCCACCCTGTCATGTTTGGATCGTCGACGTTTTTTTCGAACCAGAAAGCAAAATATCTTCGCCCGACATGAGTTGTCGTCAGTGGCGCTCGGGACGAGATACGGCGCACAGTGGGCCAGATCGGCGCGCTAGCTGTTCACGCGTATTTCACCATTATTTCAAAACATAAAGACCACATAATAACTTTAATTAATATTATGGTTTTTGAATGTAATGGACATTTAAGAAACATTGTACATTCGTTAAAAATCGATATGAGGACTTCGATTTTTTAGCTCATGAGCAGCTAGCGCGTCGATCTGGCCCACTGTGCGGCGCGGCGAACGACCGTTGTAGCGGTGAGCGCCATTGGCGGCAACTCATGACTCATGGCGAAGATATTTTGCTTTCTGGTTCGAAAACAACGTTGACGTTTCAAACTTCAAAGAGGGGTTTCTCAAGATAAAAGTCTGCTCTATTGCATGGTATAGTTCGATTTTCCGCTGGACCCTTATTTTTTGAGATAAATTGAAAAGTATCCTCAAAAATTGGTGCAAAAGTGGTGTCTCTCCGCCTTTAGTGATTATTTAAACATGTTTAAACAATCATAATGTATTCATTTTGGATACCGCTGTATTCGGGAAAGTCTACAGAATCTTTTACTATAAAGAACAATTCAATATCTTTTATAATAACACTAGCTACTCGGGGCGTGCCTGCGGCACGCCCTCGCAGCCAGGCCCTCCGGGCGGGTTACCCTTGCGGGCGGCGCACCAATGACGTCACAACTTTTGAACGACCGGACTTTCGCATGGACAGAATTTCATGTCAACCAAATGATTTATTTTCTTGTATTAACTTTGAAATCACAATAAATCTCGAGGTGTTTTATTTTCATTTCGATTTCGATTGCAAAATCGATGTTAATGTACACAATCAAAACAAAGAAATGTTTTATTTCAATTGGTTTTCTGTGATATGAACATTTTTTCATTACGGCCCACTCGCGGCGGAAGATGAATGTATCTGTGGAACGGTTAGCCCGCGCAACACTGCTTGCGAGAAACTCGCTACGTCTTCACGGCCCTCTCGCGGCGGAAAATGGCTGTATCTCGGGAACGGTGTACCTATCGCACAAAGGCTCAACCGAAAGCATGTAGGGTATGCACCCCCTTAGGGATCGAATTTTTAAAAACGCCGAAATAGGTGTTTGATTATTTGTATCAAAGAACATCAAGACCAAGTATCAAGCAAATCTGACCACAAATAAAATATTCCTAATACAAACGTTGCAACCCCCTTTCACCCCCTTAGGGGTTGAATTTTTAAAAATGCCGAAATAGGTGTTTGATTATTTGTATCAAAGAGCATTAAGACCAAGTATCAAGCAAATCTGACCACAAATAAAATATTCCTAATACAAACGTTGCAACCCCCTTTCACCCCCTTAGGGGTTGAATTTTTAAAAATGCCGAAATAGGTGTTTGATTATTTGTATCAAAAAGCATTAAGGCCAAGTATCAAGCAAATCCGACCACAAATAAAATATTCCTCATACAAACGTTGCAACCCCCTTTCACCCCCGTAGGAGTTGAATTTTTAAAAATGCCGAAATAGGTGTTTGATTATTTGTATCAAAGAGCATTAAGACCAAGTATCAAGCAAATCTGACCACAAATAAAATATTCCTAATACAAACGTTGCAACCCCCTTTCACCCCCTTAGGGGTTGAATTTTTAAAAATGCCGAAATAGGTGTTTGATTATTTGTATCAAAGAGCATTAAGACCAAGTATCAAGCAAATCTGACCACAAATAAAATATTCCTAATACAAACGTTGCAACCCCCTTTCACCCCCTTAGGGGTTGAATTTTTAAAAATGCCGAAATAGGTGTTTGATTATTTGTATCAAAAAGCATTAAGGCCAAGTATCAAGCAAATCCGACCACAAATAAAATATTCCTCATACAAACGTTGCAACCCCCTTTCACCCCCTTAGGGGTTGAATTTTTAAAAATGCCGAAATAGGTGTTTGATTATTTGTATCAAAGAGCATTAAGACCAAGTATCAAGCAAATCTGACCACAAATAAAATATTCCTAATACAAACGTTGCAACCCCCTTTCACCCCCTTAGGGGTTGAATTTTTAAAAATGCCGAAATAGGTGTTTGATTATTTGTATCAAAAAGCATTAAGGCCAAGTATCAAGCAAATCCGACCACAAATAAAATATTCCTCATACAAACGTTGCAACCCCCTTTCACCCCCGTAGGAGTTGAATTTTTAAAAATGCCGAAATAGGTGTTTGATTATTTGTATCAAAGAGCATTAAGACCAAGTATCAAGCAAATCTGACCACAAATAAAATATTCCTAATACAAACGTTGCAACCCCCTTTCACCCCCTTAGGGGTTGAATTTTTAAAAATGCCGAAATAGGTGTTTGATTATTTGTATCAAAGAGCATTAAGACCAAGTATCAAGCAAATCTGACCACAAATAAAATATTCCTAATACAAACGTTGCAACCCCCTTTCACCCCCTTAGGGGTTGAATTTTTAAAAATGCCGAAATAGGTGTTTGATTATTTGTATCAAAAAGCATTAAGGCCAAGTATCAAGCAAATCCGACCACAAATAAAATATTCCTCATACAAACGTTGCAACCCCCTTTCACCCCCTTAGGGGTTGAATTTTTAAAAATGCCGAAATAGGTGTTTGATTATTTGTATCAAAGAGCATTAAGACCAAGTATCAAGCAAATCTGACCACAAATAAAATATTCCTAATACAAACGTTGCAACCCCCTTTCACCCCCTTAGGGGTTGAATTTTTAAAAATGCCGAAATAGGTGTTTGATTATTTGTATCAAAAAGCATTAAGGCCAAGTATCAAGCAAATCCGACCACAAATAAAATATTCCTCATACAAACGTTGCAACCCCCTTTCACCCCCGTAGGAGTTGAATTTTTAAAAATGCCGAAATAGGTGTTTGATTATTTGTATCAAAGAGCATTAAGACCAAGTATCAAGCAAATCTGACCACAAATAAAATATTCCTAATACAAACGTTGCAACCCCCTTTCACCCCCTTAGGGGTTGAATTTTTAAAAATGCCGAAATAGGTGTTTGATTATTTGTATCAAAGAGCATTAAGACCAAGTATCAAGCAAATCTGACCACAAATAAAATATTCCTAATACAAACGTTGCAACCCCCTTTCACCCCCTTAGGGGTTGAATTTTTAAAAATGCCGAAATAGGTGTTTGATTATTTGTATCAAAAAGCATTAAGGCCAAGTATCAAGCAAATCCGACCACAAATAAAATATTCCTCATACAAACGTTGCAACCCCCTTTCACCCCCTTAAGGGTTGAATTTCGAAATATCCTTTCTTATCTCTTGTATAGATCATAAAGGAAACCTCTATGCAAAATTTCAGCTTTCTAGGGCCAAGGGTTTAGCCTGGGCGTTGATAGGTGAATAAGTCAGCACATCATTTTTATATATAGAGACTACAATATTTGTTTAAAGTTGAAAAACATGTTTTTTTTCAAAGTCATGTTTCTCAAAAACTGTGCGTATAGGAAAAAAATTAAAAACAGATTCGGAATTGTTAGTTTATTGAGTATGTATAAATATATATAATGGTTAATAATAATTGCACATGTCTTAACACGCGACATCAACGCACGAGAGCACACACGCTTTCTTAACGAAGAAGAAGAAGAATGCACATGCGCACACTTCGCTTGTTTGCACACTCGCAGACACTTCTGCGCACACTCGCCGACGCATGTTCGCACGTTGGGATTGTGTGACAAACTTCCATCAGGAATCAGCGCAAACAACTCTATACAAAGGACCCAACAGTAATTGGGGAACAAATTTGGTGTTGGACAGTGTTATTAAGATTGTAAGCATACACCCACGAGGAATTTTTAACACGTTTATATCTTTGGGTATATATTAGAAAAGAAAATGGCTAAAAATTTTGATAGTGTAGTAAATTTAATCGAGCGCTACCGTAATTTGTGGTCATCGAATATACAGTAGCGGATAAAAGTTTAAGACCGCTCTAAAGAAGACGATAACTTTTTTAATATATATTGAATCAATTTTGCGATCGAAAAAGATTTTAAATAGAAAGATGATTTCGGCGCTTAGGTTCGATCAATTATATTGCAAATTATTTAATTTGTTGTACGTGAATAACGACGTAGTGTGAAGACAGTAAGTTTTTTTAAAATTGCCAATAATAAATTTCGGAAAAACATTATTTGTACGACAGTTTAGAAGAAAAAGTTTTTTGTTACTTATCTTTGAGATTGAAATGTTTGTTCTAGACCAGTCCTTGAGCTAAGAAAAAGAAGTTATGGCAGAGAAACGGTGGAAATGCTCAAGGACTGGTCTAGAACAAACATTTAAATCTCAAAGATAAGTAACAAAAAACTTTTTCTTCTAAAATGTCGTACAAATAATGTTTTTCCGAAATTTATTATTGGCAATTTTAAAAAAACTTACTGTCTTCACACTACGTCGTTATTCACGTACAACAAATTAAATAATTTGCAACTTAGGTCTATGAAAAAATTCCTTAACATATAATTGATCGAACCTAAGCGCCGAAATCATCTTTCTATTTAACTTTTTTAATATTGTACTATGCGATATGAACTTTTTTGGGAAGCTAGAGCAATTAGTTTACTAAAGGATGTGAAAAGAAATTTTGTTAAGCTTCGTACAGAATTGAACATTTCGACGAACTGCGCCGCGAACTGCACCGCGAACTGCACCGCGAACCGCTGCCACGTACCTGCCACGTACACGGCGATCGGAACGGATTTGTTCTATTTCCAGATTTCCTTGCGGAATAACTATGCAATGTTCAGGTCTGTACAAAGCATCAGATTCGAGATTAAATGACTTGAATTTTTGGAGACAAAACATCGGGAGAATTTAACACCCCGTTACTGTATGCTCGAATGAAACCAAAAATATGCGAGTCGACTTTCCGACCAATCCGCTATAATTTTGAAGTAACCGACGACACGTCGTGTGTGTAATTCTTACCGTTATGAAAACGACAGCAGGCTGCAGAATTAAGGTTAGATCACTCTACGACACGTGCTTCTCGTTAGATTACTTACAAGCAACTAATTCGTTTTATATCGAAAGGCAAAAATTCAACCACTGTTTCAGCCCCGGGAAACAGGCGTCGTTGGTGTTCCCCATCACGTAATGGGGGCGCATGCGCAGAACGCTTGGTACGAACGTTTTTTAACCTTGAAATAATCCGCTAAACTTGCACAACATGCGACACATCATTTCCCGTAATTTTTTCACGCTGATTTCTACGACCTCAGGATTTTGCAAGAAATCGATTTTTGTGAACACAACATGAATTGGTAACTCATTAGTTTGAAGGAATATTGTATTCTCATATATGTATGTATATTTATTGTTCCCTTACGGGTTACAAAGAGATCCCGTTCCCTTTACAATTTTCATTTCATTTATCTTTCTATACAAATTCTATAATAAAATACCTTCTCTTACTTTTCGCATTCACTCTCTCTCACTCATTCTTCCATTCACCCTTGCCTTCTCACTTCTTTTCCTCTTCTTTGTACTTTCCGTCCTGTATTTCTTTTCTCTCCCTGTCTAATTTTTTCATCCACTCTTCCCCCCTCCCGTCCTCAGCTAGTATCTCTTTCACCTTATCTTGTATCCCTACTTCGGATCCCTCTTCTCTCGAGCATCTATCCAGCACGTGCTCCCACGTCTCTTCTTCGTACCCGCACTTTCTGCACCGTCTCTCCTCTTCTTCGTCCCAGTACCTTCCTCCTCTCATTTCATTTCCCAGCCTGTATCGTGCTATTCTTTTCCATTTCTCTTCTTTGGTTCCTTTCTCTAAGTATTCAGGTTTCTCCTGCACTCTTATTTCTTTAAACCACTTGTTGTACCTTGAATCCATCGCTAACCTCCAGTTTTCCTCTTTCTCTTTCTCCTGCTCTCTGATCTCTATTCTTCCCCACTCTTCCTCTCTACTTTCCTTATTACTCTCCTCTAACTTTCTTCTATTCCCCCTTTCTTCTATATATTTCTTTCTTCCTTTCTCCCATTTTGAAATCTTCTTTCCTCCTCTAGCTCTCTCCTCTATCTCTTTTAGACATTGTCTGGCCCATTCACTTCCTTTTCCATCTCTTAACCTTTCTTCAAACTTCCATGCCCTCCTCGCTCCCCTCGCTCTCATTTTCTCTCTCTTCGTTTCCTCCCGTATCATATATCCTGGCGTCGTCCACTCTAGCCCTAACACCCATCTGCTATATCTTTCCTGCATCCTTTCTACTTCCTTTCTTTCCTCCCACCCCCAAATCTCCACACCGTATGTAATTCTCTTCTCTTGTAATTGTCTTTGAAATATCTTTTCCCTATCCCCCACACACTTTTCATCACACCTCCTCCTTTTCTTGTTCTGTCTTCTATTTGTCTTTCCTGACCTCCATTCTTCTTAAAAATATATCCTAGATATTTTATCTCCTCTACCTCTTCGACTGTTCCATCTCCCCATCTCCACGTCTTTTTCTCTTGTCTCCTTCTTTCGAATCTAACTATCTTCGTTTTTTCCCTGTTCACTTCTAGTCCTTTCTCCTTTATATAGTCCTGAATTCTTCGATCATTAGCTTCATCCCACTCTCATCCTTCGCCAGCAGCACCATGTCGTCCGCATACTGCAGAGTATATATCATTCTTTCTCCTATTTCCACTCCACCTTTCCCTCTTTTCCTCATCCTTTCCTCTAAATCTGCCATTAATAGGATGAACAGTTTCGCGCTTAGTGGACATCCTTGTCTCACCCCTCTTCCCACCCAGAACTTTTCTCCCATTTCACCTCCCACTTTCACTTTTGATGTTGTCTCCCTGTATACTTCTTCTATTCTTTCCCTAATTCCTTCACTCACACCTCTCTCTTTCAGTGCTTCCCACAAGATTCCTCTGTTGACACTGTCAAATGCTGCCTTCAGGTCTATGAAACATCCTATTATTCTTCCTTTCTTCTTCACCAGCTACCTATTTATTAGATAGTTTATCACGTATATATTGTCTATTGTCCCTTTCTCCTTTCTGAACCCCGTTTGGTTCTCTGGTACCATCCTTTTCTCTTTCACTTCTCTTTCCAGCCTCTCCTCTAGAACTATCATGTAGATTTTGTACAGAGTGTTCAATAGCGTCACGCCTCTATAGCATTCCACTGTTCTTCCATCACCCTTCTTTTTTATCGGCACCCCCAAGTAGCACACGGACGTCCGATGGACGTCCTTTTGACGTCCGTATCGGACCTCTCATACGTCCGAGGGACGTCCGCAAATGTCCGTATTGTCCGAGATATATCCGAGATATGTCCAAGGAAAGTCCGACAGAGGTCCCAGTTAGGAAGTGGGACGTACGTAGGACGTCCCGTTCGGACCTATTTGGGACATATCTGGGACTTACGTAAGAATTATCTGGAACATACGGACGTTATTCGGACGTCCCTGGTACGTATCTGGGATCAATCTGGGACGTAAGGACGTTATTTGGACGAGCGCCTGGACATATTCTGAACGTTAACAGGACATTTGCAGGATAGGGTTTCTGCATATTAAAAAACTACTAAAGAATATACATTAATTGTATGAGGTTATAAAGTGAAACAAAATTTCACATTTATTATTCACAATAATGATTATAAGGACATGGATTAGGTACATATAGGAAATACAATACAACCGCATATACGTATACCACAAACATATATTTATTTAAATAAATAAAAGTTTTATAACTATAAATATACAGGGTGAGTCCGAAGAAACAGGACACCTTAATATCTCCGTTACTTTTCGTTGTACAAAAAAACTTCTCAGGACAAAGTTACACTGTTTGAAGGGTCACATATAACGGTGTAAGAGACAAAATGGTCAAGGTCATTTTTTAGAAGATTTCAAGGTCTGATATTTTTTTAATGGAATGAGGTATTTTTTAATACATCAATCGATGCAGCCGGACATTCGCCATAAAAAAGTGCTACGTATGTATGTCGAAAAGTTGATAGTTCACGAGATATTTCGATGTAAATAACTCTAAAACACCATTACTGTCGTTCTAATTACTTGTGTAACGTTTTAGTGCGACAGTAATGGTGTTTTAGAGTTATTTAAATCGAAATATCTCGTGAACTACGAACTTTTCGACATACATAGGTTAGTACTTTTTTATGACGAATGTCCAGCTGCATCGATTGATGTATTACAAAATACCTCATTCCATTAAAAAAAATATCGATGACCTTGAAATCTTATAAAAAATGACCATGAACATTTTTTCCCTTACACCGTTACATGTGACCCTTCAAACAGTGTTACTTTGTCTTAAGAAGTTTTTTTGTACAACGAAAAGTAACGGAGATATTAAGGTGTTCTGTTTCTTAGGACTCACCCTGTATATATTTATGACTAAATGTAATATAAAATTTATAAATAATTATAATATAAAATTTAGAAGTATAGAAATAAAATATGCAATTAAAAATAAAATTATAAAATATATACGAAGCATTATGGCATATTATTAAAAAACTTTTGCAACAACTTTGCATCTTTCGGCAGCCCTTTTAAGCCACTTCTGGATGCAAATTTCGGTTTCGTTTGTTGAAGTGGCGACTTTTGATATTTTTGCTGCATCTAAAAATTAGAATTTCAATTCAATAATATATTAAACTGTATACAACTAAATATCAAAAATAAAAAAGTCTACGAGAATGATTACCAATTATTACTGAGGCTAAATTTGTAGCGTCAAATCTTTTTTTCCCCTTCTTCCCCAGCCAGCTGAACTCCATGGCTAGTTTGTTCGTCATAAGGGTTCCCATGGTCCGCTTCACGAAGCTGGCGCAATTGGTCCCGCCAATATTTGCTAACTCGCACGCCTGCAAATTGATAATTTATTTATAATCGAATAAGAACTTTTGATTAACAGCTGCTGTGGTGAAAGTTCTATTTACTTACGACATTTTTTGCGTTCTCTCCATCTCGCAAAAATTGATTTAATTTATCAAACTCCTCTTGGGAGTTGACAGGGCAGGGAATATATTCAAAAATAGACGTGCTTTGTTGCACTGATGATGATGATGTTTGTTGATTCCCTTGCATCATCTTCTCGATGTTTGTGGAAACATCTGTCAGCATACATCGTAGCAGATGCTGCTGCTCGATTAAAGTTTTTCAAAGTCGCTGAGTTTGCCCGTCTCCTGAAAATTTAGATTTTTAGGTACGCGTTTACGCTAATACGTTCTTCCATATTTAAATTCTTTTAGATACTCTGAAACGAGTTAATATTCGGACTAGAGCTAGTACCTTTACCCGAGTATATGAGATACCCGGGTACTCGGGTACCCATGATACACCCGGGTAGAGCAAAAATACCCGGGTATCTCATAAGACAGCCGAGTACCCGGGTACCCGGGTGCCCAAGCATCCCATAAGACATCCTAGTACCCGGGTACCCGGGTGCCGAAGCATCTCATGAGATCTCAGAACTGGCTACTAGAATTATTACTACCCGAGCTGAATTTCGGTTATGATTCGGTCCTGTTATTCTGTATTCTGTTCGGCCCAAGAACGTACAATGTATGCAAGCAGACAGAGTGACCGTAAATTAACACGTATATGATTAAAAAACACAAAAATTGTTCGGCATAATCGGGCAATTATTGATATCTCGACCACTACACTGATTTCGATGATTTTTTTTTATGGTATACAAATCGACATTTTGAACAAATAGTGTTTGTTATTTAAACAATTATTTAAATACATTTTTATGCTGCACATATAATGTGTTACGAGCCGAGGGCTGGCGGATAGACGTGGCCGAGGGTTGTTCTTATGAACAGGATGGTCGTGAACTAGCAGGTGCCTGTTTCATCACCGGGTGTCACAGGATTTCGGAAAGAGGTAAGGTATTGGGAAATTCAGCTCTCGTAACTCTATATAAAATAGTTGATAAACCTCGATCGGTAAAGGTTTATCGAAATGGGTGAAATGCTAGTTACTGGAGTTTACAGGATGTAGAAAAGATATTGGAAACTCTCAATTATCTAAATGTAAAGAGTACAATATATTCTTTGGTAAAGGGAAATACAAATGTATTGTATTATATGGTTTCGCGGAAGCTAATTCCCGAACTCTCGTTTTTCACGCACTGAGATATGCGGGGGTAAATGAATTTGACTTGCCTTTTCTTAAACGCGTTTCTAAACTTCTTGTAAGTTATAACGATCGAGAGGGAATGAAACCCAATCTCACTATAGTCGCGTGCAGGTTCTCTTTCAAACTTCAACTAAGCCCGTGGAGGCCAAGCTTGAGCCCTTTATATATCAGTCAGATTGTTCAAAAAATGGTAGTGGGGGTGAACAGAAAATCTGGAGGCTTGTCTATGTTTCCACAGATGCATGCACTTCCCATAAGAGGAAAAAACTGTTTATTTGGGCATGCGAGCTGGACCTCCTGCATGGACACGTGATTTCAAGAAGGGAGCAAAAGTCACGTAGGCAAAGCCTCCGTACGTAACAAATGTATACAAATTTGTTTATATACTAATTATTTAAATTATTATTTATTATTATTAATTTTTTAACAATTTTTTAAATAAATAGTTTCTTATAATGCTTACAATTTTATTTTTATATTCACTATTTAAATACGTATTTATTATTAAACAATTATTAAATACATTTTCATGCTGCACAAATAATGTATACACATTTGTTTAGATAATAATTATTTAAATAGTTTTTAATTATTATTTATTGTTTAAACAATTTATAAATAAATTAATTTTTATAATGTATAGAAACTTGTTTTATTTGTTATTTTCATTATTATTCCAATAATAATTTATTGTTAAAATAATTGTTTAAATAAATAACTTTTTGAATGCATGAATAAAGAAATAAATTGTAAAAATTTATTCATTTAGAATTTAAACAATTATTGTAACAATAAATTATATTATTGAAATAATAATTCAAATATTGAATATAGAAACAAGTTATAAAAATTTATATGTTCAAACAATTAATTCGACGATAAATTATTATTGCAATAATAATTAAAATAATGAATATAAAAATAAATTATAAAAATTTATATGTTTAAACCAGTGGTGAGCAACCCGCGGCGTATTGTGGGTCAAAAGTGGAAAGTCTACGCGCGGGCCTCAACCGGCAAAGCAAGCAATAGTAAATACTTTGTTGCGTCGCGCAGCGCCGGATTCCGGCGGGCTGCAGGCAGTTTGCTAGCGGGCCAAATGCGGCCCGCGGTCCTGCCGGTTGCTCATCACTGATTTAAACTGTTTAAACAATTATTTCTACAATAAATTATTATTCAAATAATGAATATAGAAACAAATTATAAAAATTTATTTGTTTAAACAATTATTTCTACAATAAATTATTATTCAAATAATAATTCAAATAATGAATATAGAAACAAATTATAAAAATTTATTTGTTTAAACAATTATTTCTACAATAAATTATTAGTGAAATAATAATTCAAATAATGAATATAGAAACAAATTATAAAAATGTATTTGTTTAAACAATTATTATAACAATAAATTATTGTTGGTTAATTAGTGATTCAAATAGTGAATATAGAAACAAATTGTAAAAATTTATTTATTTAAACAATTATTTTAACAATAAATTATTATTGAAATAATAATTCAATTAATGAATATAGAAACAAATTATAAAAATGTATTTGTTTAAACAATTATTCTAAGAATAAATTATTATTGAAATAATAATTCAAATAGTGATTATATTATAAAAACAAATTATAAAAATTTGTTTACTTAAAAATTGTTTAAACCATAAATAACAATAAATAACTACATAAATAATAAATATTATAAGTCCGAACACAATACAGAATACAGAATACAGAATGACAGAACCGAAATCCAGAACCGAAAAATAACAGTTATAGAATCGAAATAAGCCAGATATAAGCCAGAACGGATATTCTATTTATTGTTAGTAACAGTCATAACATCATTTCGGTTCTTCATAACTGTTTCGAGAACCGGATCCGATATCGTAACAGTTTTCAAGCCCTGGAATCGAGTACACGGATAGCCGACTATCTCATGAGATACCCGGGTAGCCGACTATCTCATGAGACACCCGGGTACTCGGGTAATTTTCGTTTACCCGGGTATCTCATGGCTTACCCGAGTACCCGAGTATCTCATAATTCACAGCTCTAATTCGGACGCTCTAAAAAATACGATAACTGTTTAAATATTGTACTATATGATTTGAATGTTGAACCTTTAAATTTTCAATATAGGCACACACAAAAAAGTTGTAAAATGCAACTTTTATTATTTTTTCTACAATTCCGATCAATAGCAATTTTTGAAAAAATTTTGTTCATATACGTAGTAAACTAATTGCTCTAGCTTCCCAAAACAGTTCAAATTGTATGGTACAATAATAAAAAAGTTATCATCTTTTTTAGAGCGTCCTAACATTAATCCGAGTCACTATAGTTTTATTGACTTACCAATAATTGTTGAATTTGTAACAACCTGGTCGGATTCTATTTGGTCCACTGTTTTGCTGCATGTACCTAAAAACAATAATCATGGATTATACACTGATATAATAATTATTTGTGGAAAGAAATTAAGCAGTTTGTATAAAATCTTTTATTTTATTTACGTACTTAGCTCGTAGCGTCGATTGATCTCCGGAGGCGTATTCAAAACCTCATCAGATTGAGAGTGGTCGACTGTCCTGCAGCATGTACCTAAAAACAATAATCATGGATTATACACCGATATAATAATTACAGTGAGTCACAAAATTATTCGCTCACTCGATAATGCGGCAAAGATATACGAAATAATCAGACAACGCAGGGTATTTTTCAATTTTTTATTTGGATATACATCGTTCAAAGTTTAATTCAACAGAATCGTAAAACAAAATTGCGAAATTTTCATTTAATATTAGAGAAATATGAGTTTAAAGAAATCTTGACGGTTTTTCACGCCGCAAAATTATTCGCTCATTTTAGATTAACTATTATTATAACAATATTAATATTTGGTGGGATATCCTTTTTGTCTTATGACTTCTGCGAGACGTTTGGGCATTGATTCTACTAATGTTTCCAAATATTTTTTGTCTATTTTTGGCCATTCCTCCTGTAATCTGCTTTGTAACTCTTTTTTATTAGTAATTGAATGTTTACGAATTTTTGTGTCCAGCATGTTCCATACCATCTCGATAGGATTCAAGTCGGGAGATTGAGGCGGGGTTTGCATTATTTTGGGACAGTTATACAGTAACCATTCCTGTACCAATCTCGATTTATGTTTGGGGTCGTTGTCCTGGTAGAAGTGAAACACTTCTGAAATCCCCATTACTTCCGCGCTTGGCTTCAAATTTTTTTTTAGGATATCCATGTACATTACTTTATCCATGGTAGCCTCAATCATCTGCAATTTCCCAACACCGTGATAACTAATGCAACCCCAAACCATAACATGACCACCTCCATGCTTGACTGTGCTACACAGGTTTTTGAGATCCATCTCCGCGTTTGATTTTCGCCAAACTTTTTGATGACCGTCAGAACCCCAAATATTAAATTTACTCTCGTCGCAAAATATCACATTGTGCCAAAATTCAGGGGGCTTTGTGATGTATTTTTTTGCGAATTCTACCCTTTTCTTCCTATTAATTTCGCTTACGTAAGGCTTTCTTCTTGCTACGCGGCCGTTGTACCCGTTCTTTCGCAACACTCTTCGTACTGTTTCATCAGAAACTTCTTTTTCACTAAAATTTTTCAAACTTGTATTGATTTTGGGAGCACTTATTTTCGGATTTTCTTTAACTTCTCTCACAACAAAACGCTCTTCCGAGGAATTCAATATCTTTTTCCTACCACGGCCAGCTTTGTTTATTATTCGTCCTTCTTCTTCGTACCGTTTTATAATATAACGTACTGTTGAATAACTTCTACAAACGATATTTCCAATTTCTCTGATGGATTTTCCACTTTCCCAATGAAAAATTATAACTTCCCTAATCTCTAGACTAGTTTCTTTACTTTTTCTACCCATTGTAACGAATTCTTGAAAATCAAAGAAATAGATGAAAATAGATCCTTACTGAGCGAATGTTTACGTTATACTGACTCTCTTTAGCAACTATCAGAAACAAATGCCTGTCAGAGTTTGTAAATTGCATTTGTTTCAGTGGATTTCGTGGCGTGAGCGAATAATTTTGTGGCGTGAAAAACGGTCAAGATTTCTTAAAACTCACATTTCTCTAATAATAAATGAAAATTTCGCAATTTTCTTTTACGATTCTGTTGAATTAAACTTTGAGCTATGTATATCCAAATAAAAAATTGAAAAATACCCTGCGTTGTCTGATTATTTCGTATATCTTTGCCGCATTACCGAGTGAGCGAATAATTTTGTGACTCACTGTATTTGTGGAAAGAAATTAAGCAGTTTGCATAAAATCTTTTATTTACATACCTAACTCGTTTCGTCGTTTGAGCGCCGGAGGTGGAAGCAATATCGATTCCGATTCTCACAATTTGTAAAGTCTTACGCTTCCTGAGTTGACTTCGTTCAACTTCTGACTGTAAGTCAGAAGTCTCCTCAGCCACTTTCGCCTTGGCCCTTGCCGTTGCATAATCATCTGAAAGCATTTTCAAATTATACATATGTAATTATTTTAATTTCATCATATTATAAAATCTTTAACTTACCAAAAGTGCCATTCTTAAAATGTTTAATCTCGTGTTTTGGCCAGCATTTGTTCACTGCCTCGCACGCTTTCATGGCTTTCATCAATCGGCCATGGGGAAGCGAGGGCCAATGGCAATAATTTTCTATCAGCCATGAAGTGGGCACTGCCTCTACCAGGAATTCTACAATTGTCCAGGATTTCATACTTCCTTAGGTTCTGTAAAATTTATATCTAATTAATGTTTAAGAAATATTTTCACACTTTATGCTGCGGGGTCTTCGTTCATCATTATATACCTCAGGATTCATCACACACACTTTAAATCAGATTAACACTTTTAGGAATAGACCAAAGGACTTCAATTTCTTTGTAAGTATAGAGGATTTGTTTAGTACATGACGTCTATTAAATATGTTGAAAAAATACATTTGATCGGAATTATAACAAACCTTAGTAAAAATTGATTTTTACAACTTTTTCAGCTGGGCCAATAACGAAAATTTGAAATGTGTTTTGTAAACTTGTATAAGTTATATAAATTCTAAAACTTTCATTGAGATTGGATAATTGTTTCACGCATTATAAACGATCAAAAGTGATAAAGATTACAATTTTTCATGATTTCCGGCTTATACGTGCCATTTTTACTACTTTTGATCGTTTATAATTCAGAATACATATAATAGCCTTACAGAGAAATTGAAGTTGTTTTATCCCATCATAAAAAAGTTATTCTAAGTTAAAGTGTGTGTGATCAACTATGTGCGTAACTAAATAAAATAATTTAACGAAATGGCGTAAGCAAAAACACTAACGGTAACAAATAATAACAATGAAAATACTTACTTGTCTAAATATGAAGTATATAATAACGATGATATATATCACAAGATCACAGGAGATTTCTGAAGCAAGTTCTCGAAGCTCTAGCACAAGACTGTTTTGTCACGCAGCAACGCAACGGCGCGGCGCGGCGCGTTCTTCTCCAGCATTCGATTGTTTCATCGATCGTCGCTTGTTTTATCAACCGTCGCTTGCAGCGAAGCAAGGACCGTCCCGTCATCGCGTCGCTTTGCGTTTTTAACACTTTTTTATTAGCTCGCTTTTTGTGAATTTAGTTTAGTTCAGTTTGCAATAAAATAGGCTCATAATAAAGAGTGTGGACGAGTGCTTTGGTACCATCAACAACTGTTTCAGATAAGTATTTATTTTATATTTATTATTATTCATTTAAACATGACTGGCAGAAGGACAATTGAAAAATATTATATGCGTGTTAAAAGATCGCGTCTATCGAACGACGGTTTTCATCAGGAAGCTTCTGCTGTTTCATCAGACAGAAGTACAATTAGCAATGAAAGCAATGAAAACAATGAATTAGTTTATTCAGATTTTTTGTCGAATAGTGGTATTGAAACTGACATTTCTGTAGAAAATCTTCAGTTTAGAGGGACTACAGAAAGTCAGAATTTCACAGATTGAACGTACGGGTTATTAGCCGACGGTAATGATATAAATGTTCATACTAGTTTAGCGGAATGGGCTGTACAACATAGTATTCCACATGTCGCGATTAATAGTTTACTTTTAATATTAAATAAGTCCATTCCTAATTTACCCACGGATGCTAGAACTCTTTTAAAAACATGTAGGACAGTCATTACCAAACCAATTGAGCCAGGGCATTATTACCATTTTGGTTTAAAGAATGCCATTTTAAATCTATGTCAGTTTGTAGACATTTCTTGTTTTACAGATAATACAATTCAAATTAATGTTAATATTGACGGTCTTCCAGTATCAAAGAGTTCTGGCAGCGAAGCATATCCTATTCTTTGTAGTATAGCAGGATATACACATGTCGATATGATCGGTATTTACCATGGTGATAAGAAACCAAACGACGCGAACAGTTTTCTATTCGATTTTGTTGAGGAGGCAATACTCCTTATTAATAGTGGATTGATAATTAATGAACATTTATACCATTTACAAATAAAATCTTTTATTTGTGATGCTCCCGCAAAAGCTTTTATCAAACACGTAAAATATTATACAGGATATCATTCTTGCACAAAATGCCATATTGAAGGAGAGTATATTGATAGCAGGGTATGTTTTCTGCACGTAAATAATAATAAATTGCGAACTGACGTTGATTTTAGATCGAAAGTTGATGAAGATCATCACGCGGGTACAAGTTTATTAGAAAATATTCCGGGTATTGACATGATCAATTCTTTTCCACTTGACTACATGCACTTAATTTGTTTAGGTGTAATGAAGAAATTAGTCTTAAACTTATGGTGCTGTGGAAAACCTACCACAAAAATTTCACATTCGGTATCTCTTAATATATCAAATTCCTTAGTTTCTTTGGCAAAGTGCATGCCATTAGAATTTAATAGAAAGCCACGAAGTTTAAATGAGCTGAAACTATGGAAAGCAACGGAATTTAGGCAGTTTCTTTTTTATACAGGCCCAGTAGTCTTATTAAATAATATAAGTAAAGATCGATACACTAATTTTCTTTCGTTGCATGTAGCAACCATTATATTATCCAATTCGAGATATTTTACATTAATTGACTATGCATCTGAGTTGTTAAATTATTTCGTTAAAACATTTGGTATACTATATGGAGCACAGCACATCTCTCACAATGTTCACAATCTGTTACACATTGCGGGAGATGTAAGAAATCATGGGCCATTGCACGATTTCGGAGCTTTTCATTTTGAAAATTTTTTACAAACTATTTTAAAATCTATTCGAACGGGTGATAAAATATTAGAGCAAATAGTAAAACGGCATTCGGAAAAATGCCATATTTTTAATAAAAAAAAGATGCATAGTAGTAAATTTCCCATTTTTAAAAATGAACATTTTGACGGTCCTTTAATACGAAATGTTCAAACTAGTAAACAATTTAAACGCGTTGATTTCCATCATTTCAGTTTAAGAACTTGTGAGCCAAATAACTGTTGTTCTCTTGTAAATGGTGATATAATTCTTGTTCAAAATGTAATATTATCAGGCGACATATACAAGATAGTTGGTAGAAAATTTTTATATCTAAAAGATTTTTATGAAAGTCCCTGTAAATCATCCGAATTTGGAATTTTCTCAATAGAATCTCCTTCTTTAGGTCCTTCCGAAATTTTTAATGTTACGGATATTCTCGCGAAATATATTAAATTAGAAATGAATGAAAAAATTATTGCTTTCCCATTGCTACATTGTCTTTCATAAGTAGTTACAGTGGCGTGCAATAATTTTCGGCCGCTCTCAAAGAGACGATAACTTTTTTAATATTGTACTATACGATTTGAACTTTTTGGGGAAGCTAGAGGAATTAGTTTACTACGGGATGTGAAAAAAAAATTGTTCAAAAATTGCAATTGATCGGAATTGTTGACAAAATACTAAAATTTATATTTTCAACTTTTTTATGTGGGCTTATATTGAAAATTTAAAAAATACATTTTGTAGATCTGTGTGAATGAAACATATTCCGAAAATATCGTCAAAATCGGTCGACGTTGTAATGAGCTACAAAGTTTAAAGATGGTAAAATTGCAGATTTTCACGATTTTCGGCCTCTAACTGCAATAAATCTAAGGATTCTTACATCATTCAATGCTTGTCGTTTTTTCCCCGCATCAGCCGATTTCGATGAAACTTTCACAGTGCATATAATTGACACAGATCTACAAGTTGCACTTTTAAATTTTCAATAGATGACCACATAAAAAAGTTGAAAATGCTACTTTTAATATTTTATCAACAATTCCGATCACTTGCAATTTTTGAACAAATTTTTTTCACATCCTGTAGTCAACCAATTTCTCTAGTTTCACAAAAAAGTTCAATTCGTATAGTACGATATTATAAAAGTTATCGTCTTGTTTAGAGCGGCCGAAAATTATTGCACGCCACTGCACATATATTCGGATATCTTTTTCTTTATTTTTTTTAATCTAGCTTCATCGTTTAACACTTTTAGCACGTATGTATATAATAGTAATGGTAATTAGGTAATTATACATAAAAGACTACAAGAGTTTAATCTTTTTTGCATACTTACTATAATTATATTTGTCCAAGCCAATTGTAACATTGCAGTTGTGCTATATGTAAAGCCAGCCAATATGTGGGACTATAGGGCTATCGGCGAACTACCCACATTAAAAAAAAGCTGTAACGTGCCAGTGGGTAACACCTCATTTGGGTGGTACGGAAGTTTACCCATTTTATTTGAATCAGGGAATGAAAAGGTTTTAAACTATTATTTATCAGTTCTGATTGAAACAGTTACGAAGAACGGAAGTAATGTTATAATGTTATATATTATAATAATATTATAATGTTTTCAGATGATTATGCAAAAACAAAGGCGAAAATGGCTGAAGAGACTTCGGACTTTCGGAATTAGGAAATAGGAAATAGGAAATAGGAAATGAAAAATCTATAAAGATGAGGGGTAGTGACAGCGATGATGAATCCGATTCGGTATTGCCTCCGCCTCTAGCATTCAATCCATGTATTCGCCTTGCAGTACAACTGGTCAAAAGGAAAAGGAAAGATTCGATACTATTAAATTCGCCATAGTAATAATAGGTAATGAATTCACATTTAATTTATTATTTTTGACATTTAGTTGTATGCAATTGAGTATATTAATGAATTCAAATTATAATTTTTAGATGCAGCAAAGATATAAAAAAATATCTATTCATCAAAAAGAATCAGAAGTTTTCATACAGACGTGGCTTGGCAGGAGGGTTGCGGAAAGAACAAAATTTATATCAAAAGTTTTTTCATAATGTAAGGCAGGCATGTCAAATTCTTTTACCACTAAGGGCCTCATTAAGTATTATAGCACATTTCGTTTTATTAACATGACAAACCTTGAGGACTGTTTAATAAACAGTCTCCGACAGTCCGACTTCATCGAAATCTCGGCTGGGCCGAGATATCAATTCCATTCGGTCTTCACCTGCCGACCTACTTCGCGATGGGGTTGAGAAGGAAGGGTTCACCAACTTCACCGAAATCTGTCTCCTGAAAGATTTGATATCAGGTTCATCGGGATCTTCCTTCTTGGGTGGGCTTGACACATCCTAGAAAATATGGCTGATTGTTCGGATGTGACCACCATCCTCGGTTCTGGTCGGTGTTCAGCTATTAGCTCCGTTCACCCGGTCCTTTCCCTTAAAGGTTTCTAATTGATGTGCCGTTTGCGTTTTTGATTCCGTTTTTAGGTAGGGTCCATGCCCAGTGTCCTTCAGTAGTACCATTTTGTTCGCTGACCACCACCTTCCTTACTCTATCCCCCAAACAGAGGAGATAGAGCCGGGGCGGGCACCCTTATGAGGCGGGATGGCCAACTTGGGCTCCCAACAGTTTACCGATTCCCTGGAACAAGGGGAAATCGTTGCCATTGGTTGCCCCATGACCCCGACAGTAGGCACTGAGCCCGTAGCAGGAGAAAAAAACACCTTGGAAAATGCCACCCTGGGAATCGAACCCTGGCCTTCCTGCTACGAATCAGACACTCTACCACCTGAGCCACTGACCCTTTTTCTTTTTCTTTTTACCTGAGCCACTGACCCTTTTTCTTTTTCTTTTTAATTGTTTTTTTAAAGGCAATACAATGTTAACAGTTCTTAAACTAACTATAAAAATAAACGAAAAGTTTTCTCTAACAATTTTAGTAATACTAATGTATAAAGGAAGTGGCGGATGCTATTTTCGCAGTCATCACATTTCGGGTCATCACATGTTCCTGGAAACGCCCTTAACAAAAACAGGAACTCGCGTCAATTATTTTTAATCTTAAAACTAATTTTTATACATATGTATATGGATATGAATGACAGAGAGAGGGGGGATGATGATGATATAATGGGGTGATGTTATTTACAGTTATGCTAGGTGATGTACGCGTGGGGAAGATGCGTTTGTGAAGGTGAGGAAAGAGTGGATATCGGATGAGATGAGGTTGATGATGTCTTGTTTACTAACTTATGATCTAGGGGTACTTTGGTACTATCGTCGAGGTCGACATGATTGCACACTCTTCGTGATTGCACATGAGCCACTGACCCGCCTTTCTTGATGCCTAAAGCGCAGGTTTCTGTTCATTTTCTTCTCGTCGATTTTTTCGGTTGGCGCGGCTCTTTGTTCGCGCGCACGTCGGTATATTTTCAGCAATCTGTCCGGGATCTTCTCGAGGTGGTATAATTGCCCGCGATACGGACGATTAATAGCGAAAACGGTGTACAGTGCGCGGAGGAGACTGTATCGGGGGCGGCTCGTTGTTCCTCTTCCGCGGCTCGAATTCCAGCTTCCCCAGATTTACGGCGACGATACCGGCCGAGGACGAGCGTGCGGCCTTTTATTTCCACGGTATTCTCAAACCGACCGTCCCGCCGCTAATTAATGGAATGTCGCGCGGAACAAGCGATAACGCTTCCGCTCCCAGTGCCTAGTGCCCGCACCCGCGCCGACAGAATCACGTATCGCGAATGCTTTCGCCGTTATTTCGCCTTATTAACCCAGAAACACGGCTTTACCCGGTTTCGTTGCGAGCACGCGTGCACCGAGTCTCGTTATTTGCATAACGTCTGGCCCGAAGTGCTTCAAAAACCAACGCGCGTCTGTGCTTTGCCATTTCAAACTGAGTCCCCGCACTTAGTCTCGTGAAAATCGCCGAAATTAATATTCCGAATACGAAAGGAAATTGTCAAGCTATACTATTGTATAATAAAACATTTAAGCATGTCCTCGAATCTACGTAACAGAAAATTACGAAAAAATTGAAGAATATCTCTTCAACAACATATTTGTACATGCTAATGAAATTTTTCGGAATTGTTTTACCACAAACTCAATCTTTTAAAACCATTCGAAGTTGATATTCCTGGTAAAAGTTTTTCCTGTTCGCACCTCAGCCATTTTCAAAAGAGTCAAACTTTATTCCAGGACCTTTTTCTATCTATAAATCAAAAGCAATTTTCAATCCGGAACATTTAATTGTTTAATAACAGTGGCAGTCGGCAATCAATGTCCTCGACATATCAAAATAGCAAATAACTGCGTTTTGTTTCAATATTCTCACTTTCTAAGAAAAGTAATACAAAGCCAAGAGTTGCGTTCGCAACCTACGAAAACAATAAAAGTCGTTCATTTAACGAACACCCATGGACAAAATTGCGAAAGCTTTTCTACTTTGTAAACATCTCGGAGCGGTGTATCCGCAGTCGTAAATCTTGAATAGCAAAGCGTTCGGTAAATCCTGGGCGATCGACGTTTACGTTCACAATGTTGAAGCTCGCGTAAATTGCAGTCACATTGGCATAAACAGAAAGGAACCGGCAGCTGTAATTGAATCTGCTGCTAACAGCGTCATCCCCGCGACGCTGTCGAACAGTTTCGCTCCGTATTCAAAATTCCGAGGTCGTAAATCGGCGTTAGTTTCTGCTGCGATTCGACGAAACGCGCAGCCCCCGAACCATTATCTCGGTCGTTCGGTGGCGTTAAGTTAAACGAAACCGTTCGGTAAGAACTCGGAGATTTAGCCACCGGGAATTTCAAATTATCCGATATTATTTCAGCGGCGGGGACAGTGAATATCCTCGATCACAGAATTTAGTGACGATTTGTCAAGAAGCCAATTTCTCAAAATTTAATTTTCAGTTTAGGAAGTGTCGGAGCATCGAAAAGATTAAAGAGTCGCACTTCTTCGTGGTCTCTTTTATAGATGTGTTTTTAGCTAAGTATAAGGTATACTTTTAAGAGAAATTCACTTTTGTACCATATACATGTTTGTAATTATTAATATTTAAAGATAACCAACGATGAGTCACTTTCTTGATGATTCTAAGACTTTGGTAATGATTTCGTTATGCTTCCGGGTGCGTCCCGGTGTTCATTTCTGTGCCATTGTATTCTTTGAAGTTTTCTGATTAAGATGCAAGAAAAATTGGATCTGACTACGACTGACTCTGTGTTTTATAGTTGATTTACGGAAAAATGGCCATCGCGTGGGCGCGAAAATCGCAGCATTTCTCACATCCTGCATGTTCGCATTCGCTATATTTTCGTATTTACTTAAGTAAATACTAAATAATAATAATAAACACACAATATACACTAAAATAAGAAAACAGTATACACATGAAATTTAAATAATATACAGGGTGGTGCAATAACTATGTCCACTTTGAATATTGTCGTTATTTGTAATAATATGAAAAAATGTTATAAACAAAATTTGCACGGTACAGAGGGGGACATGTTGTGGCATAAACATTTTCTGCGTGGGTGGAGGCATAGAGGAGATTTCAAGGTGACCTCGATTTTTTTTAATCGAAAGACCTACTTTTTGTATCATAAATCGATAGACTATCGAATTCTGAGTAAAAATGTATTGACCTCCACATGTCTTAAATCTAATAATTAACGAGATATTATCGAAATAATTTTCTTTCTTCTTTTGATAATATCTCGTTAACTATTAGGTTTAGGACATACGAAGGTCAACCATTTTATACTCAGAATTTGACACTCTATCGACCTATGGTATAAAAAAAGGACATTCTGTTTAAAAAAATCAAGGTGACCTTGAAATCTCCTCTATGCCTCCACCCACGCAGAAAATGTTTGTGCCACAACATGTCCCCCTCTGAACCGTGCAAGTTTTGTTCGTAATATTTTTCCATGCTATTATAAATAACGGAGAGTATTCTTTGTAATAACTATTTTAAAAAGATGTTTTAATTGTAAATGATTATACTTTTTGATAGAGTACATAAAATAGACGATTAACGTTAAACTATTGATTATAATCCGCAGTACTTGATTGAAAAATAGCTACAAGCTTTACAATCTGATACGCTCCTCTTTATGGACAAATTTTGCATTCAAAACATCCGTTTTAGTACAAATGACATACAGTACAAATAGTAGAAATCTCAAGCTTTAAAATGGTTGTTTCTTCATCAAATTTGGATAAATTTTGGCGAAGTTACAACAGTTTCAATATTGAGCGAATTTTGAGCTAGCTGTGGCCGCTGAAATCGGGCAAATACCCCACTGTGAGTCGTTAAAATCGAGCGGTTCAGGTACTGTGAATGCAAAATGGTGAAGTAGAAATTTATTTTCTTTTTAACCTTTTGCCGTACCGTTTTCTTTGCACTTACAGTGATCACATCGTCTTTATCGCCAAAAATTAAAGCTCAATTGAAAGATTTTAATTGAAGATAAAACACAGTTTTGAACCTACCAGCATTCACCGGCTTCGGTTCGGGAGATTAAGGATTTCTGAAATTCTAAGTGACTTTGATCGTGGAATTGGAACGTAGAAATCGAAGTTGGGTAACTCTTTAAAAATTATTTGAAATTTTGATTTGAGTAAAAATAAACGAAAGCACATTCTAAGCAACAAATTTCGGATACATAGAGTTATTATGATGAATTGTTAGTATTTACCGCTAATTGAACCTCGCTTATGTATAGGACAGACTCGGTCGCTTCCAAATTCGTTTTCATGTTGATGATCAATCCAGCGGGTGTACACGCTATTTATGAATTTTATAAAACTCCACTTTTACACAAACTGATGCAAAATTTTTTAT
The DNA here is from genome assembly GCA_933228785.1 of Lasioglossum pauxillum. Lineage (NCBI taxonomy): Eukaryota > Metazoa > Arthropoda > Insecta > Hymenoptera > Halictidae > Lasioglossum > Lasioglossum pauxillum. The sequence continues at coordinate 38,010,653 of OW121705.1, read as the reverse complement.
AATGGCAAGTAAGATTTATTGGCAACTGAACTTCACTGAACTGATTTTTTATTGATGACTTTTTACTGTCGACTGGCTGATTTTCTACTGATGACTGAACTCATTGAGGACTGACTGTCCTGGAGGAGCCATCGTTTTATAGATCCATCAATCCATTGTTCTAAGCTTAATCTTCTTAGGGTGGATGCATCCTCAACAATTCTTCGTGGTCGCTTTTCTTCTTAATTTGTCGTCTATATTTTGACCGGATGTTTACTTTCCGATTCGTTTTTATCATTCTCTTAGCTAGATCAAGTGGCTCTACGCATCTTCTTGGGTAGTTAATCACCAGTCTATTGTTCATTGATTATTTTGTGCGTTTCTTCTACGCAGTGTTTATTCTAATTTCTACTGGACTATCTTTTACATTCTTAGGTGATGAATTTTCAACGGATGTTTCATTTAATTATTCGCTTGCATAATTATATTTAATAAAATAGATTTTTTTTAAGTAGTATAATATACGATAATTCAATATTAAATATTAATTATGATATTGGATGTTTTATTTCCCATGCATCATTAGGAGAGCAAATACAAAAAGAAATTCAGAAAATATATAATATACATGATTGAATTTATCAATTACGAATAACGGCGGAACCACTGGACGTGACAAATGCTTAAATATTGGTTATAAACGAATCAAATTTTATTTCACGTAAAAAGAAACGCGTAACATTCATGTTTGTTAGACTTGGTTAAAATCTTCATCACGAGTACGTCTGTATGTTCAATTGGTTGAAAATAAGTATAACAGAAATTGCTGGATGAAACGAAATTTACTTCCCTGAAGCTTGGGAAATGGTAAAACACTGAATTGCCTGTACATGTAAACGTCATATTCGCGAAAGGTCAACATTCATCCCTCTCGACTGCCGTGTTTCATCTTCGTGGATAAATTTTAAGATAACAGAATGTTATTTTCACTGGTAATAGCTTGGCAAACAAGAGATAAACAAGTACAGTATTAAAGTAAGCACAGCGTTCTATCGTGTTTAATTATTTTTTGAACATTTTCTGTGAGCTGGAAATTGATTGCTAATTTCGGACACAATACTCCGAAATTCTACTTGAAAATAGTGGTGCACAGATTTTTCCACGGACACGAACGACGCTGTTCGAAGATCTTTGCGTTTCAGTATTTTTTAAAAATTTTCTAGGAGCTAGAACTACATAAAGATTGTGTTTTTGATAGTTTTGGATACGATATTCTAAAATTGAACTGGAAAGTATTGGCCCATAGATTTTTCCACATACACGGACGATGCTGTTTAAAGCAAACATCCGTTCGCCGTTTCCGTTGCCCGAAACGGACCAAGACCGAGAGGCAGCCAGGCTTTTCGGTTACTAAATTATTATACTGCCGGCGGAGCTTTATCTACTTCATGCATTATTCAGCCTGTCGTATATTCTTACCGTGACTGTTAAATAATTTTGATCGGAGACAAAGAGCTTCCGTTGACAAGAGTAAATTTTAACGGTGGAACTAACATTAAACTAAAAACGTGGTAAATAGCCTGCTCCAAATTCCTCATTTTACCATTATTTACAACGCCGTTTGCGCAAATTATGAGAGTCTGAAACACCGGGAGAACATTCTAAAATCGCTTAAAATTCAATCGTTTCTTCTCCGAGCTATTCACCCGGATTTATCAATTTTTCTGCAATTTTAAACAATCTTATCACTAGACTGCGGATCTATATGGAAAAGAAAATCCTTTTGCAAGAAACCAAAATCTTGTTCTTCGGTCAATCATTTCAGTGTTTCAATACTAAACCAGACGAGCACGGTTCGACATTGTTCGTATAGTTTCCAGTTAACATCGTAGGATTTTCAATAATTTAATTTTTCCATTTTGTATATTGTTGACAATAGAAAATGTTTCATTCTTTCTGCTGTCGAACAATACCGTAGATTTCAAGTAAATTTTTCTTGACTTTCATCTTCGTCAATCTTGATATTTTCCAGTTAATCTTTACACACATTTTTCGCACTCTGTGTTAGTGTATTAAAAGCAACATTTTTAATTGTACAGTTTTCATTATAGTATGTGCTTAAATAAAGGAATCAATCATTTCGGATATTCCTTTATTACTGATATTTGCCATAAATGCACAAAATCCGTATTCTACGTATCGTAAAGTGCTTTCCTCCACCTTCGATTTGATCTCTGCGAGTGTCCCTCGTATATTGGGGAACAATGAAATTCGAGCATTGAAAAAACTTCAATCGATCGAGCAGTAAAAACTTGAATACGGATGCCTCCATGAATGCAAACGGTGTCCACCGCGGTACACAGAAAATTGCATTTAATTGCAGGCGCAGCCGCCGCCACCGTACCTCGGACAACTAAAATCGAGTCGAGGCGTTCGAGATATTCGAAAAACAGCGTGGATTCCGAATCGAGCTTGGACAACATTTTATCCGAACAAGGAGCAAAAGGAATTCGATCGAACCCATATTTATGAGAGTCAGAATTTATTCTAATGCAAGTTTTAATTAATTCTACATAGTTCGAATAAAATCTTACGCGCAGGATCTATTCAAATACAATAGGACCTCGATTAATCGACTTCATCAGGATCGAGAGAGTCCGGATAAATCGAGACCCACCGGATAATCGAATCCTGGAGAGGAAAAATTGAAAACGCGATTTGCATTTACAATAGATACTTTTTTTATAATATTAGATGATTGCATAAGTTCGTGTCCGATTTGGAAATGAAATTCAATGATTAAATTTTAAAGAATACAGCTTTGTTAATCAATTATACATATAGTTAGCATTGTTTTCTATAATTAGAAAAGAATGGTGACTAAATAAATTTTCTTTTTACACTCCACTGTGCAGTACAGTTTTCCGAGATCTACGAAAATCGGACACGAACTTATGCAATCATCTGATATATACAATTTTTGCATAAGAGCAAGGGGAATTAAATTAATTAATTCAGAAGGAAATTGAATTAATTTTGTGCATGTCATTATTTATAATTCTACTACATAGCATGATATTCGCTACAAAAGTGCTACAAAAATGTGAAAATATTAAAAATGTTGATTTTAATACACCAACACAAAGTGCGAAAAATGTGTGTAAAGATTAACTGGAGAATATCTAGATTGACGAAGATGAAAATCGAGAAAAATTTAGGTGAAATCGACGGTATTGTTCGACAGGAGGAAGAATGAAATATTTTCGATTGTTAATATTATACAAAATGGAAAAATTAAATTATTGAAAATCCTACGATGTTAACTGGAAACTATTCGAACAATGTCGACCGTGCTCGGCGGGGCACGCGTAAAAATTGATTGTCCGTTGAAACATTCGGCACAGTCGACGAATGTAAATTCCAGCAGCAGCTGCAGCGTCGATCGTGCGTCGTAATCGTAGCAGAGTTTGTCGAACGATAACATTTAATATAAAATTTAATGTTTATCGATCGTATTTTTTGATAATCAAAGTGTGATGATATCGGCGCACAGGTTCGATCAATGATGAGTGCGAAAAGTGAGAGAGCGGGGGTAATCATCGTATTAACTAGATAATAATGATAAACTACAAGCTATTTTCATCATTGTTTGTTTATCATTGCTCGAGATTGTGCGCCGATATTACACACTTTTTAACATTTAATATGGGTGATATTACGAAATGGTGGGGGAAGAGGTGGCGAAAGATCGGATCAAATCGGACGACTCAAATTTTCCGGCCGCGTGGTTGTCCGCGTCCATTCTGGAAAATTAATTTGCATCCCCTCCCGGAGAAAGAGGATTGATCGCGGAGCCGCGGCCGCGATCGTCACCGAAGATTAATGACTCGCACCGATCCTACCGACGGTAAATACGTATTTAAGAGAATCAACGATCCATTAATCTGCGAAAAAGTTTCGCACGCACCGTCGATGTTCGCACGTTGCGATTCGTCGACCAGCGATCGACGTGTATCAATTAATTAATCCCCGAACGAATTGTGGGTGCGCTCCGAAGTATCGCATTCGTTTGTTTATGAATTATACAAGGTGTCCCAAAAATGCATTCCATTAAGAAATATTTTCAAAAATTGCAATTGATCGGAATTGTTGAAAAAATACTAAAAGTTGAATTTTTAACTTTTTTATGTGGGCCTATATTGAAAATTTAAAAAATACGTATTGTAGATCTGTGTCAATTAAACATATTCTGAAAATTTCGTCACAATCGGTTGACGCACAATGAGCTACGAACGTTTAAAGATGGTAAAAATTGTAGATTTTCACTATTTTCGTCAATAAAGCGTGAAAATCTGTAATTTTTACCATCTTTAAACGTTTTTAGCTCATTGCAACGTCGACGGATTTTGACGAAATTTTCAGCATGTGTATAACTAACATAGATCTACAAAACATATATTTTAAATTTTCATTAAGGGCCCTAATAAAAAAGTTAAAAAAATGACTTTTTTATTTTTGCATGTAACTTTGTAAATTATAATTTTTTGGAAAATCTTTTTTGCATATCATTTCATAAACCAGTGCTTCTAATTGATTATAAAAAATCAGGTCGTTTGTTACAATTATAAAAAAGTTATTCTGTTTTAAAGGGCGTTCGAATACTTTCGTGAGCCACTGTATGTGCGCAGTGTCGCCACTTAGTAACCGAACGGTTACTCGAGGGGAATACAAGGTACCCCCTCTCTGATGAGCAGAGCGGCAGAGGAGTTCAGGAGTAGGGTAATATGTGACACGTTGCGCGTGCGCGACGAGAATTTAGTGGGGTGAATGGAAGACACGCTGCGCGTGCGCGATGGGGACGCAACAATGACATGACATTTCGCAGGTTTTAGGTTATTGCAGCGTATCTACGAATCGTTCTGCAGATTATGAACTTTCTTTATTATAAATGAAATGAATTGTAACATGGGAGTTTCAGTTGTGAAGCGGAGTATGAATATTGAAAAAAATGTTGAAATCTATAGTACTATATATTAAAAAGTTTGGTATAGGGAAGATGAAAGAAATTGTAGAACTGAATACTGAATGTAATAAATATATTATAGGTACATAATACAAGTGCTCGGTAATACATAGTGCTCGGAGCAACTTCGGCCGCCAAGGGGATTGAGACGCGCGGCCGGGAGAAGTGGGGGTATTCCTTGAGAATCACTAGCACGCATGCTATTTCTGGCCATGCCTGACTTACTGGCAGTGATGCCAGAATCATGGGTCGTGGGTTTTTTCCCCTCCGCTCGCTCAGCCGACTCGACCCCCCACTCTGACGCACCGTCGTCGCCACGTTGCTTCTACTGCGCACGCGCTACACACGAACGTACCTCTATCAGAGTATGTCGGCAGAGTAGAGATACGTTCGTGTGTAGCGCGTGCGCAGTAGAAGCAACGTGGTGACGACGGTGCGTCAGAGTGGGGGGTCGAGTCGGCTAAGCGAGCGGAGGGGAAAAAACCCACGACCCATGATTCTGGCATCACTGCTTACTGGCTACAGTGGCTACAGTGGCTACATGGCTACATTCAGTGTGCCCAGACGGGATACGTTTTTCCGCGCATGCGCGTCCAAAACAGTATCTTATCTATGATGAGGCGATGATGTAGCAGAGCCCTGAGGCTATTTTAAAAATATCACCATTTTTTTTAATCGCGCAATTGCTAAGAAAATTAATCGGTCATATACTGTGATCAATAATTATATCAGTTTACATGAAAGTTGCGGAAAAAATCATTTTAAAGGCGGTAATAATAAAATAGTCAAAGAGACAACATTTATTAATAATGAGGTCTGCGGCTAAGGAAAGGAAAAATGCAGCACAATTTCGAGGTGAATTAGAGCTCGCAGTAACAACAAGACGTGTGCAACAACTTTTAAACCTTTTGGACAGAAATGCAACCTACAGCAGGCCTTAAAGAAGTACGTAAACAGGCCCGTATTGATTTAGCACGGGCGAAAAACGAAGTTCCATTCATTCAGTTCAATTTCGGACTACATCAAGAGACGTCGTCCCTCGGAGTCGTCCCCTCATTTTTCTCGCGTACTTCCATATCTTGCGTTTCTATATCTTACTATTTCATACCAGTATTACTATATCTTGCGTTCCATTTAAAAAGAATAAAAAGTAGAAAATAAAAGAATATATAAAAAAAAACTTTTTAAAAACCACGCTTATATTAAAATGCATCAAGAAGGAGAAAATAATTTTTTTAGACATTAGTGATTATAAATAAAAACGTGGAGTGTCCACGAAGATTATGTCAATATAGTTTAGCGCTCCACGATTTTATTTATGTCTAAAAAAATTATTTTCTCCTTTTTAGTGCATTTTAATATAAACGTGGTTTTTAAAAAGTTTGTTTTTATATATTTTTAGAACTGGGCTCACGGAAAAGTACAGTGACCGCTCCAGTGGCGGGTCAAGTCAAGTGGAGGCCCCAAGCGGTAAAAATTTAGGGGCCCTCAAACTCCGGTGAAAAGTCTCATAATCTTATTATCAAAAAAGAAAAGTAATGAAAAATTTCATAGCGCTACACATTAAATAAATTTATTTAAAATTCGGGGCCCCACGCGGCCGCTTAGTCCGCTTACCATTAGATCCGCCACTGCCAAATAGCAGTCGATGTAACATAAACATAAACATAAACATATGAAACATCGTGCAACAGCCAGTCGAGTATGATTTCTTCGGTGTATTTGCAATTTTTTTCGATAACGAACAGATAGGCAATCAGCGTTTAACGTTGCGTTACGCGAGCTGACGGATCCGCCGATACGTGGCTATCGATTTCCAGTCACGATATCTTACCATCTGCGGGAACACGTCGGTCGCAGACTTCACTCCGTAAATTTCAGGACAGGAAGTCCCCGAAGTGTCAAGACTCTTAAACCGCAACGAATCCACCGGATATCTATCCACGTATCCGAACGTGTATGATAGACACAGGCCCGGGAGCCGGCGCTCCAATATCTCAGAAATAACGTTCACGTATTTCGTTAAATAACAGCCATTCTCTTCTTTTTCCACACGCGAAAATACTCGCTGCTCCTCTATCGCGACTAGTCCCAAAATATTGATGTCCAACACATTTTACTGAGGTCGCACCTAACCGACAGTGTCCATTTTGACCCATAACATTTGAACAACCACTCAAGTTTACTTGAAAAAAATCTTTTTAAAAACCACACTTATAGTAAACTGCGCTAAAAAGGAGAAACTAATTTTTTTCTGGTACTCCGTACAATACCGAATCCAGTTAAATGATTAATAATATTTTTCCCCAAAATTGTAACCCTCATCCGTCCCTCGTTTCCCGAACTGAAACGATCTCTCGATGTCAAATTGACACAGTGATAAAAGATCGATCAAATAACAAGTAATCACTTATTTTTCGATGTTTTTTCATTCAAACCATAGACATATAGAGATAGACTGCGCCGTCTTATGGGCGAGTTGAAGCACACAATGGCGGCGCGCGGTACAAAGAGTGAGAGAGAGAGCATTAGCCGGGGGGTATAGCGTTCTCTTTCTAAGTGATGTGTCGGTGGGGAAAGATTCCCCTACTTGCTTGCTAGATAATGTAGATTTCTACATAGTATTGATTAATTTGTTAATTTGTTAGGAATTGCAAATGCGATATAATGTTAGATTATAAAATGCGTTAATACAACAAATTCATTGTATTCTGAATTTCTCATTATAAATTTGAATAAAGCACTTATGTATACTGGTTTAAATATTTTTTCTCATTGTTATTATTTTACAAGTCATTTTGGAGCGATACTTTAGCATACGCACCGCCATACCCGAGTTCTTCTCGCTGCGGGATCCGCTGTCGAAGGACGTTCAAGGATGCTGTGATTCCATGTAATCCATTCTCAAAAATAAATATAAAAAAAATGGTATTCAAATAAATGTCAAAAACCAAATAAATATTAACAAATTAATCAATACTATGTAGAAATCTACATTATCTAGCAAGCAAGTAGGGGAATCTTTCCCCACCGACACATCACTTAGAAAGAAAACGCTATACCCCCCGGCTAATGCTCTCTCTCTCGCGCGCCGCCATTGTGTGCTTCAGCGCTTCGTACAGGCCGCGCAGTCTATCTCTATATGTCTATGATTCAAACTGATGGGTTAACATTTACATCTTAGGTTTTTCAGTTGTGTTTCGCATTGAGAAAATAAAAGACACAGAGTTTTGGACAAAACCTACTATAACGGAACAGTATAACTTATTTCAGGAAAACTGTGTCAAATTGACACGAGGGACGGATGAGAGTTAAGCAATTAGTTCAAAATTTCTTCCGTTATAAAATTAGTGTCGGAATAGATAGAAAGATTTAATATTTTGAAGAAAATCATGACATTAGTGACTATAAATAAAAGCGTGAAGCGCCCACAAAGATTACGTCAATATAGTTTAGCGATCAGCGTGCAGTCTACGTTTTTATTGTTATTGTTATTATCACTGTGATTGTTGTTAGTGTTTAATCTGCTACGTTATCACTTTTGTAAGAGATGGCCAACAGTTAAACGGTAACGAATTAACTTTATTTCAATATTTCGCGGCGACGAACTCGAGAAGACTGCTGTTCGACTATCGTTTCTTGCTTTTTATATCGATCGTTCCTGATTTTTGTTTGTCGTTGATATCGTAAGCCACGTTTAACACATGAGCGGACCGTCCGCGCTCCGCACGCGGAGCAAATTACCTGATAATATAAAAAAAATGACATAAAACCAGACATTAAAATTCAAACATTAATTAAATAAAAATTAAATTATAAAAATAATAAAATAATAATAATTATTTTTATTATTATAATAATTATTTTTATTATTATTATTATTTTATTATTATAATTTTATAATAATTTTTTTTATTAATATTTTTATTTTTCCGTCCAGGAGCGCGGACGGTCCGCTCAAGTGTGAAACGGGGCTAAATATCATAATATACCGGGTGACGCAATATAGTTTTCAACTCGACCTGACAACAAATATACATGAATAATATATACGGCCCGCGGACTTCCGATTTACAGATTACAACTGAGATGGCTAACAATTAAACGGTAACGAATTAACTTTATTTCAATGTTTCGTGGCGACGCGACGGAATCAACAAGATTGCTGTTCGACTATCGCTTCTTAGAAGTCGATCGATCGTTTTTTATGTTTGATTATCGTTGATATCGTAAATATCACAATATACCGTGTGGCGCAATATAGTTTACACTTTATACGTGAAAACGTTATAACTAAATCTTCTTTAGATAATCAAGTACGTTGAATCAAAACATTTAATCCTTTATAAAAATTATGGAAAGTTTAAATAGGAAATACAAATTTTTAGATTAATCTAAACAAATTGGTGTAAACAACGTTAGGAAGAAAACTGAAAGGACACTTTTTATTAAAATAATAAACAATAATATGAAGCAGAGTTGTTATTTATAAATTGAAACCTTATACTAAACCAAAGAATAATTCTTTCCCGTTAGAATATGTCTGAATCTCCAAAAAGTAAATTAGTAAATTATATTTACATTTCTTTTGTCCATAATTAGAAAGTGACGTCTTCTGTGATAATGTCTACTACTTGTTAAATCATTCTGCGTTACATAGATCCATTACTAACTTTGTTGTATTTTATATTTGATTGTAAATCACCTAAAATATATTGTTTAATTAACAAAAACCAACTAAATGTTGTAGAAAGTTAATAATTATTCATATCTTATACAACTGTGAACATATTAATTGATAAATATAGAAAAATAAGCGCTTTTTAGAATTTTGTCCAGCTAAAAAGGCCATTCGCCACACTGTCAGGCGGTGCAAAGGGTATAGCCGGATAAGCATGGGCAAGCGACAATAACAATAAAAATCGTTTAGTTTATAAATACATATAAAAAAAGAAAAAAACAAGAAAAGTTGAGTTGAGGATTCGAACTGGAGCCCTCCAAAGCATCGAGCAGAACCTCTAACACCGTGACCATACGACAGACTTGTGAGAAGCTTCTTCTTTCTGTTACTTGATAGCAACAAACTAGCTTTACACGTATTTTTCTTCTTCAATGTAAGCTATTTCCTAGAATATAATTGTTTAGACTTCCAACTGTAATCATATATTAGAAGATTTAGTCGCATTTTTACATGTATCATGAATCATTAGCAAAAAATTCTGAAAAAAATCTGAAATATAGGGTGTATCTATATCTTTCGTTTGCCGTTTATCCCATGTCGATATCTTTTCTCGTTTTAGAGCAAATTGCATTTAAGTCCGGGGGAATTTACCTCAATAACACCCCTATCGGTGGGGGTAGACATTTGAAATTTAACACAATGTTTTTTTAGACATAAAACGATGTTTTAAGACAGGAATCAGGAAAATCGGAGCGGGGGCCGCTGGCCCATGCTTATCCGGCTATACCCTTTGGATCGATCCATCGTTGAGTCATGTCAGACATGAAAAGTGGTATGCTATTGAAATCATACGATAATTTAAATAACAATGAAGATCATTGCATAAAAGTTACATTGTATGTAAAATTTCCAAACTCCAGCAATAACCATTTCTGGTATAATAAACTGAATAGGAATACGCCCTTAAAAAAGAGGATTTTTTAAATTTCGAGGACTTTTCTTTGACGCAGCCTAGTTATTGTCACAGCTCTATTCGTCTCCATAAAAGTATGCATTTGCAGGAACACCCAGTGTCTAGCTGTGATATTTTAACAGCCATGATATTCTCAAGACAGGTCACATTCGAGTGCTCATTCTGCTCACTCATTTTCCCGAGATACTTCTGTTCGAGCCGATCTAGATTCTCGTTCCGCCTCTTGGAAAGCAACGTCCACGAACGACAACGACGACGACGACGACTGCTAGCAAAATTTCAGCCGCATTGATTTACACCGTTACGAACTCTAATGCACGGGAACGGCCGCATAATGCTTTCCCCGTGAGTCCCTTCGCGAAGGGCTGACGTCGTAAAAACGAAATCATGGCGGACATAAAGCGACGGGCATAAAACACCGAATCGATCCTGATCGAAGGTACTTCGAAACAGAATTATTGCGGCCGAAACCGAGCGGTGAAACCTCGAGTGAAAGCCCTGAAGTACGTGAGCATAGAACGCTTTTTACCCTTCCTGAACGCTCCCAACAAAATGACACCACGCCTGTACTGCTGTGTTTAGCTTTTCGTTTAACGAACAGGAAACTTCACATACTCTCATTTTAGCAAATAGTACGACTATATTCGAAGTTATCGCAGTGTAATTTTTGTGCAATTATCTTTATTATTATATAAATTATCTATGATATGATCAATAATGTTTGGTTTCCTGGGTTGTTTATGTTCACCACTAATTTTTGAAGTGAGAACTTCTTTATTCACACTACGTACACAGTTGCTGGGCAGTGAATGAGTCTGATTCGTCACGCTCCGAGGTGAAACGCTACAGCGAGCGAGAAACAGACAGGTGTGCAATCGCCATAGAAGTTTTCGTTTTTTTACTGTTCCAGGATTCCAAAAATTCTGAAATAATTCTGAAATGCGTATTGAAGTCCATATTTTAATACAAAATCATTGGAATATAAAATTTTTAAGGCGGAGGGTTAAATGTCTACATATGTGTATCCCGTAACTTGCAATTGGTGCAGACAATTTTTATTTTGCATAGAAATCCGCAGTCTAGTGACGTGTTAATAAATTAAGGGAAGATGTCGATGACATACACTATAACCCCAGTCATTATTCGTTAGAGTTATTAAGTATAATAGTTTGATCGCAATGGCGAGCTGCATTATTCAAACATCAACCTAACCCAGACAATTTTCGCGCATTTCTCTCCGGGAAATCGCGTTCGTTCCTTTTTCGTGTGGTTCGCGTGCCCGCAGGTAAAAATATCGGACCAGTTTGAGAATATTTCTGTGTAGCCGTGGGCGGTCATTAATAAAAGCGATAGGGATAATAAAAATTCGTCACGAGCGACAGGCTCCTTGTAGCTCGCAGGCGAGAATCACGCGACCGGAACGCGTCTCCCGGTCCATCGAATCCTCGAAAGTTTATTTAGCCAGGGGGGACGATACAAATGTCAGGAGCGTCCGGTTTTTTTCCCGGTCCGAAACCGCAAACTGTGGTCTCGCGGAACCAACGGTGGCAGCCACCGCCAGATAACAAGCGGAAAATTTTTAATGACCCCCCGCCCTCCCCCCTCCCTGTCTTCGTTGATTGCTGTTGTTTCCCTCTCGACGCGCTTTCGACGCGCCTGTTCGCGGCCTCGTCGCCAAAAGCCGCGCTGGATTCAAATGAAATACTGCATCTGCCCGTGTAACGCCGTTAAAAACCTGTTTAAAAACGCGAAACACGCTGTCGCATTCATACATATTCAAAAAATTCAGCTGCTGCAAAATTGTGTATATTGTACTTACAATCGTTTGCTCTATGGGGCGTTTGTCGAATTTATTTTTCCTCGATAAGCTAATACCACTATATTCTTGGTTCTCGAACGATGTACTTCGACAGAATGCAATTTTCAAAAAAGATTGTTTGCACGCCATCTGGTGAATTAATCCTTCTGACAGCTTCTCAAAAAATTTCAAGTCTTCCAGTTCAAAAAAGAATTATTGTGACCTAAAGAGTCTTTAATCAACTACGCGGATCACTGTATATGCTATTTTAATGAATTACGGTAATAATTGAACTGCGGATCTTTACGGATTTGTGAAGAAATTAATTGGGTGAAATATAAAACGATGAAAGATATAAAAAATATAAGAATATTCTTATGTTGTTTTCAACGCGAAAAGACTATTAAGGGATAAAATGAATTTTTATTTAACTACTGCTTCCCACAGTGGACGCGGAATGTTTTTATTTTGCATGAAGATCCGCAGTCTTGTAATGATTAACCTGAATTAAAAATGACAAAAATTCCGAAGCACTCTGGCAGAGCGGCACCTGGATTATTTATCTATGAGATCGGCCATCGGACGTCTCGGACATCGGGGAGACGTCCGATTCACTTTGTCACGGTGCCAGACGAACGCTGTCCGACCCTTCCTATTCTCCGTCTGGATGTTTGCTGCTGGATCCGTGAAAAATTGCGTCCTTCCAGATCGATTTGCAGCTGGAACGCAAAGGACGACTGACGTCGGATCACGAATTGGCCATCGGAAGAGGATGCCGTTCGCGTTTAGGTCCGCGATAGCGCACGCTTTATCCCTGCGAAAGTCTGCACGGTTGCGGCTCTTAAGGGGATAAGGATCATCGGCTGCAGCAGAAATTATCCACGTCTGCCTAGATCGGCGAGAACGGATTCCAAAAGAATCGAGAAGGAAAAGGAAAAACTATTTTGCACGGATCTTGGTTTCTAAATGTGAGAATGTTATCATGGCAATCATGTGTGTGTGTGTGCGTCTGAAATGTATGAAGTCCTTGTTGCCGAATAACAAGGTCGACCCCCGGCGAAAAACCGTCACGTTTAAGTTAGTCTGTCTCGAGCAATCGACCGTGCAATACGTACATTTACTAAATACGACGAATTCTATTTATCCATTTATATAATCTTTAACACTAAAATCAGGTCTCTTGCAATTGTCAATTTATTTATTTGAGACGCAGATCCGCGGTCTACCGACGAGAATAGATTACAGTAGAATCGAGAGGAATTCTCGGATTTTGTTAGAATTTATTCATCCTTACTTAGATATTTATCGGAACGAAATGTTTCATTCATTACATGGATAATACAAACACGAAGCTAACAATGTCACATCGATTAATTACTCCAATTTGATATTCATTTTTAACCGACTTCGAAAAAGGACGAGGTTACTCAATTCGATCTGTATGTGCCTTTTCTCCGCCGTTTTTCCTATGTATGTTTACCGATTACGCCGAGATGGATGGACCAATCCAAAATTTTGCAATATGTTGCAAATTTTGCATTGTTTCATTCTTTGCGGTTTTTATTGCAAACAACAAATAAGACCGAAAAACCATTCTAAGGTGTTCTACAAATTCTGCTCGTTCCACTGAAAAGTGTGAAATAAAAAAGTTTTATAAACAAAAATTAAACCGACTTCGAAAAAACGCACTAAGTATGAAATAATTTCCATTTAATTTACGTGAATACACATGAACTTAAATGCAATACAATCTTTTCGGAGGCGGCGCAGAATTGAAAATTTTCCAAATGACTGATGTTGCTGATTATGATTTCATTGGAATATGGTGAACTTGGAAATCAGTAGGTGAAAAGAGAAGATACATTAATATGTGAAAGCATGTAGAAGAATTTAAGGATTTTCGTAATTTCCAGTGTCGAAAATTTTCAAAGGGTGTAGCCGGATAAGCATGGGCCAGCGGCCCCCGCTCCGATTTTCCTGATTCCTGTTTTAAAACATCGTTTTATGTCTAAAAAAAAATTGTGTCAAATTTCACATGCCTACCCCCACCGATAGGGGTGATATCGAGGTAAATTCCCCCGCACTTAAATGCAATTTGCTCTAAAACGAGAAAAGATATCGACATGGGATAAACGGCAAACAAAAGATATAGATACACTCTATATTTCAGATTTTTTTCAGAATTTTTTGCTAATTATTTATAGTTGAAAATAATTAATTAATTTTTTGGGAATTTTTTTAACTATCTTCACCTGGGATGACACCTACCAAAAAAATTCTAAAATATTGCTACGATTCTAACCTATTTTGTAAAAAAATCTCAGAAGTGTCCGTTTGGTGGAACAGTGTCAAAAAAAATAAAGTATGCCGGCGAACGCTCGGTTTGATCAGTAACGACGCAGCGACCGATTCCCCTTGCGGTGGCTAGTGACGGGGGCGAACGGGAAGTCGGCGCTTGTACGGAAAAGCTGATACATGTAAAAATGCGACTAAATCTTCTAATATATGATTACAGTTGGAAGTCTAAACAATTATATTCTAGTAAATAGCTTACATTGAAGAAGAAAAATACGTGTAAAGCTAGTTTGTTGCTATCAAGTAACAGAAAGAAGAAGCTTCTCACAAGTCTGTCGTATGGTCACGTTGTTAGAGGTTCTGCACGATGCTTTGGAGGGCTCCAGTTCGAATCCTCAACTCAACTTTTCTTGTTTTTTTCTTTTTTTTATATGTATTTATAAACTAAACGATTTTTATTGTTATTGTCGCTTGCCCATGCTTATCCGGCTATACCCTTTGCACCGCCTGACAGTGTGGCGAATGGCCTTTTTAGCTGGACAAAATTCTAAAAAGCGCTTATTTTTCTATATTTATCAATTAATATGTTCACAGTTGTATAAGATATGAATAATTATTAACTTTCTACAACATTTAGTTGGTTTTTGTTAATTAAACAATATATTTTAGGTGATTTACAATCAAATATAAAATACAACAAAGTTAGTAATAGATCTATGTAACGCAGAATGATTTAACAAGTAGTAGATATTATCACAGAAGACGTCACTTTCTAATTATGGACAAAAGAAATGTAAATATAATTTACTAATTTACTTTTTGGAGATTCAGACATATTCTAACGGGAAAGAATTATTCTTTGGTTTAGTATAAGGTTTCAATTTATAAATAACAACTCTGCTTCATATTATTGTTTATTATTTTAATAAAAAGTGTCCTTTCAGTTTTTTTCCTAACGTTGTTTACACCAATTTGTTTAGATTAATCTAAAAATTTGTATTTCCTATTTAAACTTTCCATAATTTTTATAAAGGATTAAATGTTTTGATTCAACGTACTTGATTATCTAAAGAAGATTTTGTTATAACGTTTTCACGTATAAAGTGTAAACTATATTGCGCCACACGGTATATTGTGATATTTACGATATCAACTATAAGCAAACATAAAAAACGATCGATCGATTTCTAAGAAGCGATAGTCGAACAGCAATCTTGTTGAGTCCGTCGCGTCGCCGCGAAACATTGAAATAAAGTTAATTCGTTACCGTTTAATTGTTAGCCATCTCAGTTGTAATCTGTAAATCGGAAGTCCGCGGGCCGTATATATTATTCATGTATATTTGTTGTCAGGTCGAGTTGAAAACTATATTGCGTCACCCGGTATATTATGATATTTAGCCCCGTTTCACACTTGAGCGGACCGTCCGCGCTCCTGGACGGAAAAATAAAAATATTAATAAAAAAAATTATTATAAAATTATAATAATAAAATAATAATAATAATAATAAAAATAATAATTATTATTTTATTATTTTTATAATTTAATTTTTATTTAATTAATGTTTGAATTTTAATGTCTGGTTTTATGTCATTTTTTTTATATTATCAGGTAATTTGCTCCGCGTGCGGAGCGCGGACGGTCCGCTCAGGTGTTAAACGTGGCTTACGATATCAACGACAAACAAAAATCAGGAACGATCGATCGATAAGCAAGAAACGATAGTCGAACAGCAGTCTTCTCGAGTTCGTCGCGTCGCCGCGAAACATTGAAATAAAGTTAATTCGTTACCGTTTAATCGTTAGCCATCTCAGTTGTAATCTGTAAATCGACAGTCCGCGGGCCGTATATATTATCACCCCTATCGGTGGGGGTAGACATTTGAAATTTAACACAATGTTTTTTTAGACATAAAACGATGTTTTAAGACAGGAATCAGGAAAATCGGAGCGGGGGCCGCTGTCCCATGCTTATCCGGCTATACCCTTTTACACAAATAGAGATCTGGTGCAGTAAAATTATATCGATAACTTTAGTGAATTTCAAGACTGTCATGTTGTTAAAAAATTTGTTCTTGTCCTATTAGTTCATAAAGAGGAATGTCTACTTTATAAATACTTACAATTGCGTACATTTTCGTATTTTTCTATCCATCATTGCCATAAACACGTATTCGCTATCAACATCTGAGAGACCCAGCGCCATCTTAAGTGCATTCAGAAGGAAAATCGAAGATGGCTCATAGGACGCGCATTGCGCACCGTCGAAACAGCAAACTGAAAGCTTTCGGAGGATACGAGTCGCAATATTAGTAATTGCACCAACACATTCTTCTCTCGCGTTTTAATCTACTCTTCGGGGGCTCCTTATCCTTTCATCTTCGCCGTTATTGGGCTATCCTTTCCAATTTATTAATATCTGCTCCCTCGTTTCTCCGTTCTCGAGCCCACCTCTGCACGCTTTTTCGCCCTCTCCTATTCCCGGAAATTACCCTTAGCCTGGCCGATATCAATTTTCAATATGTTTCGGTAAATTCGATTCGCCGCGATCGAGAGGACCTATTTTTCGCAGCTTTATGCCGCCGATAATGGAGCCCGTTAACTGGATTCGACAAAACAACCTCCTCCATCCCTCGGTAATCCACGTCGTCGATATTCCTAAAAGTATTTAATAAAACGCCTAGTGTTTTCTGAGTTTTACCTGCTCAAAGCGACCACGTTATACGATTTGAATTCTTCCAATACGATTATTACGGTATGCCGAGACAATCGCATTATATCGTTGATTCGATCTCGGGAAAAATGGGAACTGTTTCCTCTGTCGCTACGCCGATATCGCCGAAATTCGTTCGACCCGTTTCGATTACGGTCTCGCGACCTTTTGCGGCAGTTTGCGCCGAATTTAGAGATTCGCTCGATAATGTGTTTTTCGCGACGGGGAAAAAAGGCCAGGGTTCAATCAAAGCGTCGAACCCGGGAAACTATACCGGTTAATTTAGCCGGATGCCACGCGGAACGCATTAATTGAACGGCAAATTGCTTGATTAACCGACTCCCACTGCGCTGCGGTTTAAGAGCGGAAACGATATTTGGCCTGGAAACTATCGGACCGCTGTTGCCTGGCGAGCGTACGTATTCATTTCAATTATCCATCGCGGGATTCTCAGGAATTATTGTGTGGAAGACCTTAAGGTTTATTAGCGTGACCCAGTTTTGTTTTAAATTGGGATTCACGTTGGTATTTGTTGGGCTCCGTCGCTGGAGCTGGTGTAGGAGCAGATTTGAGTTTAGTGCATGTGTTTGTGGATCGATTTCGGTCGTCTCGAGAGCACCATTAACATTTCTGCGTTACTTGGAGTGACATAGACTGGGTCGTCTTTGGAGGCTATGTCTGTGAGCTACTTCTGTGGGCGTATTTTATGGACTGTGTCCGAGAGCTGTTTCTGAGGACTACTTTTAATCTGATAAGTCGGATGTTTCATTTAATAATAAATAGTCTCTTGTATCTGCGAAATTATTTTTTTCTTTTTTCGTATGTTTTTTTTATAATAGGCAATAATTGGATCCGACTCCAGTAGAAAATGATTTAATAGGTCTTTATTTGAATTTTCTCTTGATGTCTTGCGGGTATTATGTTCCCGATAATATTTTATATTTTTTATACTTAGAATAGCATAATGAGTAAACATATAGTGTCTTATCGTTTCGCGCGGACTCAAGTGGGAACTCGATAGACTACGTTAAAGGCGTGGACGGCGAATGCATGCGTCTCAACGTCAACATTTTCTACTATTTTTAACATTTGTGTATATTTATGCACTTAAGATCGACCGTCATATCAAGTCTAATGTGCTTTAAATTAATATAATACAAAATCTCAAAGGAACCTTTCGGTACTTTCTTTAATACTGAAAGATTGAAAAAGATTTAAAAAAAGATGAAAGATTTAAAATTGAAAGATTGTAAATATTTAAACAATTTTGAAACTAAATATATAATTTATAAGAATAAAATTGATCACATATGTAAGTACTTATTAAATGGCATGCGTCTAAAAATAATTGCAACAAATTTCTTCGAAAGACTACGCAGAAAGCCGCCGAGCGCGAGCGTCTTAATATGTTTTTTTATTATTTTCTCTGCTTGAGCAAACGTGAGCAGATTTAAACCAACGCGAAATTGAAGTTTAATATGCCACCAATTACTGTAAAAAAATTCACGGGGTTACCTCGGGGTACTTTTTTTAAAACTCTAATCAAAGTTGATAAATGTTAAACATACAAAATTAGGACAAATTGCGATTATTTAAAAACAAATTTTTGGGAGATTGAATGTCTAGTAATGCTAAACACACCCTGTTTAATAATCCTAAACAAACCTTATGGATTGTCTACGTGGGCTACCTCTGCAAACTGTTTCTGACGACTAACTTTGGGGCTAACTTTATAGGCTGTTTTTGGGCGCTAATTTTATGAATTGCCTTTGGGCTACCTTAAGGTTTATTAGAGTGACCCAGTTTTGTTTTAAATTGGGATTCACGTTGGTATTTGTTGGGCTCCGTCGCTGGAGCTGGTATAGGAGCAGATTTGAGTTTAGTGCATGTGTTTGTGGATCGATTTCGGTCGTCTCGAGAGTACCATTAACATTTCTGCGTTACTTGGAGTGACATAGACTGGGTCGTCTTTGGAGGCTATGTCTGTGAGCTACTTCTGTGGGCGTATTTTATGGACTGTGTCCGAGAGCTGTTTCTGAGGAGTACTTTTATGGATTGTCTACGTGGGCTACCTCTGCAAACTGTTTCTAACGACTAACTTTGTGGGCTAACATTACAGGCTGTTTTTGGGAGCTAATTTTATGGATTGTCTACGTGGGCCACCTCTGACAACTGTTCCTGAGGACTAAGTTTCTAGGGTAATTTTGTGGGCTAACTTTACAGGCTGTTTCTGGTAGCTAATTTTATGAATTGCCTTTGGGCTACCTTAAGGTTTATTAGAGTGACCCAGTTTTGTTTTAAATTGGGATTCATGTTGGTATTTGTTGGGCTCCGTCGCTGGAGCTGGTGTAGGAGCAGATTTGAGTTTAGTGCATGTGTTTGTGGATCGATTTCGGTCGTCTCGAGAGTACCGTTAACATTTCTGCGTTACTTGGAGTGACATAGACTGGGTCGTCTTTGGAGGTTATGTCTGTGAGCTACTTCTGTGGGCGTATTTTATGGACTGTGTCCGAGAGCTGTTTCTGAGGAGTACTTTTATGGATTGTCTACGTGGGCTACCTCTGCAAACTGTTTCTGACGATTAACTTTGTGGGCTAACGTTATAGGCTGTTTCTGGGAGCTAATTCTATGAATTGCCTTTGGGGGCTAGAGAATTATTTCTTTGGGTTAACTTTGTGTGTTAATTTTGTGGGCTAGCTTTGTGAATTATCTGTGGAAGCTGTCGCTGGTGGCTAGTTTTGATTATGTTTGTCAAGCTAGCTTTGATAGCTATTTCTGTGGGCTACCAGTGTGGGATAGGTTTATGGGACACATTTGTGGACTATATTTATACGATAAGAATGTGAATCATCATTGTAAACTGTCTCTATGAGGTATTGTTGTTTGCCTTCCATGTGGGCTACATTTTTGACTCACTTCGGTAGGTTGATCTGTGTGTAATCGCTAGACTGCGGGTCTTTATGCATGTATGAAGAAATTGGTTATGCGAAATATGAAACAGTGAAAGATATAAAAATTCAAGAATGTTGTAATGTTGCTTTTAATGTAACAAAGTCGTTAAGGGATGAAATCAATTCTTATGTTATTCCTGCTTCCCACAATCAATGAAAAACATTTTTCTTTTGCATAAAGATCCGCAGTCTAGTAATTATTGTGAACTGTCCACTGTGTATTTCCATTGTGATCTGTCATTGTAGATCGTCTCTGTATTCTATCATTGTGGGCTAACTCTGAGGGCAATCAATATGGGTTATCACTGTGGTGATCAACGTGGGCTGCGTTTGTGAGTCACTCCTCCAGTCTGTTTAATTTTTACACTTTTAGCTTCCGTTTATCACTGACATTAATTATTACTTTCGTTTCATCTTTAATATATAATTGTTGCAGCTTGTTACAATTGGAAACAATTTTAATTGTTGCCAGTTTTAATATAATAATACAATTTAATTTAATTCTATGCTGTTTGTCACATGAATTCATTTTTCTTCTTTTCACTTTTAATTGAAATTTCCTGCAGCTTCTTGTAACTGCAATTAACTTGAATATTCTTGCAGTCGTATTATTCAAATTCACTGTACCTGCTGCTAATTCAATTTAACCTTTCTCCATCCCCCATCTTCTCACTTTATTACGTTCAGTATAACATGATTTGCATAAATGTTTTTGTAAAATGTTTTAATATTATTTATATCGTATCGCGCAAATATTGCTTAACAGTACAATTTTAAGTAGGTGTCCCGGGTGATCTAAGATTAATATAACAACATTATACTATTAAGTTATAAGTTGTATACAATTTCAAAGCTAGCTGTCAGACAATCTTATTCGCGATACATGATCTACTTGCAGCTTCTTTACGATTACTTTAAAACTGATGCCGGTCACGCTCCAGCCGGACGGATAGTAACAAATCGGTTGGACGTACGAGGAAAACTGTTAATTCTGCTTTATTGGAGGCGGACCACGAGCGGGGTCTAAATTAAAGCGTCTACTTTTAACGGCCGGCATCGTTCGTTAAACGGACGGGCCTTGATTTACGTTGTATCTTCTTTCTTTATTTTTTTATTTCGTTCTCTCTTTCTTCTTCGGCCCGATCTGCGATTGTATGTGGGTCACGAAACACCGCGAGAATAGCGGCGATGCAAGGGCCAACGGAACACGAACACAGTCGAACGACCGAGGAAGCCAGGAGACATCACGATCCGTGGCAAATAGCTCCATTTCACCGAGATTTGTACCCCCATTAAACTTCCTCGGCCGTCTCGCAAGATCCTCCGGCTGTGTAATTCCGTGATTTTTTTCGCGCATGTCCGAAAAATCGATCCTCTACCCCCTCCGCCGCGGAATTTCAACTTCGAGTCGAGTCCAACGGCTCGAAAGGCGGTCATTCTGAAAATGTCTGCTTGAATTCAATCCTTTTAACCGTCTTACGATCCTCATAAAATATTCACACGGAAGACTCCATCGTAATTTGCACATATGTATTTCTGTTTTTCAGTTCAATTCGACCAATTTTGTTGCGCATCCTCTGTTCATTTATTTCCATTTATTTCTGGCACTCAACGTCGCAGGGAAGTCACGGTAACAACGAAACAGAGACAAACGTGACGATGTATAAGGTGAAGTGCCCTATGCCTGGACAGCATGTTTTTCTATTTTAAATTTTATCACTTTAAATAAACAAAAACAATTTCTTAAGAGTTTTAACATACAGTTCAGAGTTTGTAAAGTAATTTAAGATAAAAAAAATCATTGTTTAGGTTAATATCTTAATTGTATTAACAAGAATAATTCAAACCTATAGTTGGACATATTAAATCCAATCTAAGCTAGTACCTGGACAGAAGTAAAGCCTATATCGGGACAAATTCAATTTACGAGTTGATCGAGCGAACATAACCTAAAACGTTGGTTGGTGGCGCTGTTGCGCATGACGAATACAAGATGCTTTGCGTAATATGTAGTATTCTTATCATAGATTATAGTATTGTATTATTTAACCAAATATATATTTATTTTCATTTACTGTTTTAATAAAACTTGTCATAATACAACTTTTAAGGTTAGGTAGTAATACTGATAGATTTAAGATGTAAACATAAAGTATTATTAACGTCACAACCGGAATACATTTCCTACATACGTTATTCAAGCTAATAGAAGACTAATTATACGTACATGTAGTTAAATAATTTGCAAACAATGCGTTGATTTTATTCACAAACACGTGTCCGGCTTCAGGCGTAACACATTGCGTATAAGCTTAGAGTGGGGCAGCTACTGTCATCGCGTCCCAGTATGGAGTACTTATATTTGAAAACAGTCCTAATCTTGGACATCTAATATTTGGATTAATAATTATTATTTACGTTAAGTTTGATTGCCAATTTATTTTAAAATATCAATATTATTATGAATGATAATTATTTTTTGTCTGAGGGCTTAAATTATATCTTTTTTTCTAACAAAAGTTCGAACTATAAATGCACATGATTCGCATGAAAATAGACTATTTTGTATACTGTTTTCAGATGAACTTTGAATTCATTTTTAAATTTCAATTGATGAGTTAATGAAATAACATTCACACCTACTTAAAGCTAAGGCCTCAGAATATATAATATAATTATTTAATCTCTTAATTACTGATTTTACTATGAAAATTCAATTGTCCAGATTTAGGTATCACTTTTGGACTGTCCAGACTTAGGGCACTTCACCTTAATATGTTGAGCTTCGAATGAGCTTCGGTGGAATTACTCTTCCAGAAGCGTAACTTAACACTAGATATACCAAACCAGTCAAAATGACTGGTTCCAGATTTCTTCTTTTAGAAATATTGATACTATAAATATATTTTTCTGAGAAATTTTATTAGTGAACTTCTTTACTGAAGCTCATATTTAAACAAAACTCGAAGGAGATCTGAATAAATGCAATTTTGTCATTAATACAAGGCAATGTATGCCAATTGCGTTTAGTGCTCGGTATATCTAGTGTTAAGAGTGTATTCCAAGTACGAAAAGTGTTTTTAACATCCACTTTACCTTTTTATGGATTCTTCTTTGAAGTCATCGACCACACAAATAAAGGATTATGTCACAAACATGAAAATGTGAAACGACGTAACGTAAACACATTTCCCGTTCTTTGACCGTTCTCAAAGGCCGGTTGATGAAGATTCAGGAAAGACAGGGAAGAAAGAGCCGTCTTTAATCCATAAATGATTGCCGGAGCGATACAGAGGGCCGCGGAGAGAGCTCTGTGATTACTATCGAGCTCCGACGTTTCATTTCGACGATCGTTTATTACCGGGAGTCTCCGTTTCTTTTACAGGCAAAGTGCCGCGAGAGTGAGAGAGAGAGAGCCGGGCGCAAAAGGCAAACGGGACTCTCTCCCCTTTGAATGAACTAGCTACTCTGTCAGGATAGCGCGCCGGAATTATAAACTCGGACAGCTTACCAGCCGGAGCCAAGGTATTCCATTGCGATTAGGGTGATCCTCGAATTATTGAGTCTGTAGAATTCATTAACTACGCAAGAGATCCGTTCTTATTTAAACACTTCGACGGACACTTATCCACACACTTATTTGTCTGGATATTTATTTGGCCTTTTATTGGGACACTTATCCACACATTTATTTCGATATTTATTTACACGCTTATGTGAACACTTATTCACTCAGTATGTAATATGAATCTTTGGTTGGATACTTGTTTGGGGGTTTATTGGTACACTTATCTTGATATTTATTTGAACATTTATTGGAACACTCATTTCACACATTTCACAACAGGGTGGTCCACGCAACTTGCATACCTATATAACTTCCAAAGTATGCGTTGCACGAAGAAGTTTTGTACTCAGAATTCGACATTCTTCCATATTTTAGTACGACAAATATAGTACTCCATTTAAAAAGTATAAAAGTTTTGACTTTCATTAGCCCTAAACCTAATAATCAACGAGTAAAATTTTCAGGAAATAAAGTGAAATTACTCGTTAATTATTAGGTTTAGGGCTAATGAAGGTCAATAAATAAAGGAGAGAACAATGTATTACGAGTAATTCTTCTCTGTATAAAATATTGGACTAAAAAGGAATTCATTCGAACAATCGCTTCATATTAATATTGATTTGGAGCAGTTCTAACGACGGCGAACTCTGAAGATAGAGTGGGACAGAAGGCGAGACGGCCGAATAAATCCGAGCTACAATTATGTTCCAGCAGCCTCTCGTATCTGATAGGGTCCCGGGGAACTCGGCGTAAAATTGAAATAGGGGTTGCCAACATTTGGCCAGGGCTAGGCGGAGGTTCGTGTGGCTGCGTGTGTAATGGGTTTCGAAACAGAGCGGCCCTTATCTACTTAGGCGGCCGTATACACCAGACTGCCGAGATAACAGACCTTCGACTCGGCCCGATATGCGAAACGGCTCTTGCTCTTGCGAATTCGGCTCTGCTGTACTCTCCAAGATTTAGAACGCGACCCTCCACCGAATCGGACAAAAATATCTCTCTCTCTCTCTTTTCGCCTTTCGATTTTCTCGCGATTTATGAACCCCGAGAGACCCAAGATTACTTCTGTTTCGCTCGGCTATGTCTTCGTCAAACAATCAACCCTCGGAAAATGATAAGACAAAAATTCGAAGAATTATACTTATATCGCAAGCACACTTTACCAATCGTAAAATCAATTTTACACGAAGCCGTAACAAATCAACGAAATAAATAGACTGTCAAATGATCGATCGATTTCCAACCCCTCCACGTCGGAACGTCTCTGCCACGATTTCCCGTGGTTCTTTACGAGCGATCCTCGACGCGCGAAATACGCGTAATTGAATCAGGATGCACCGGGAGCTGACGCGATTTAAATGCATCAGGCTTTCGAGGAGTTTCTTATTAACTGAAAGCGGTCGTGATCGGATTCGGCGAGAGCCCTTTTGCAGCCTGAATACTTGATGACACGACCGACAAACACTGCAGCCGCGTGCACAATCGTCGTTAAACGGGCCGCTCGTAATTAAAGCAGACAATTTCTATTTTCACTCGTCAGACTTTCTTCTATTAAGGGGGATCTATACCCAATGAAGTAACTAGAAAGGAACTAGAATCTTACTAGATTTTGGGTCGAAACATGGGTTTACGCGCGGCGATTTTTTGTCCTTATTTGAGCGGATTTTGGACTGGGTGAGGACTCATTCTATTGAGGAAGGTTATATCCGGCGCGCTCTGCTATTGATTTAACGAGATTCTGTTTATATCTAATAATATGAGTGCCCAAAGTAGAGAAAAAATCTAGAAAAATAACCGCAGATTTCAATGTATTTTCCTGTCTCAAAGAGATTTTTCTGACTGATATGATGAGCAGAGCGCGCCGTGATGAATCTTCCTCTATCAAATGAGCCTTTGTGTAGCTCAAAATATGCTCGTATAAGGACAAAAAATCGCCGCGCGTGATTTCATTCACATTAGCAAAGATTTCCCCATATTACGTTCATGAGGACAGAGGTTATCTCTGATGTAGAGCCAATCTAGAGCCAATTTCATTTCAGTCAGTTTACACGAGATGGTGCCTAGTCAGAAGGACTGTCAATCAGTGCTGCGGTATTGTGCAACATTTCACTGCTGCACTGCTGTCAATGTGGAATGATAGCAAAACTGACACAGACGAGGTACATATTCTCATCGGTGGCACTAATATTAGTGCGACCTGCCCTGTATAACGGCATTCGCGACGAGATGAATAGAATATGGAAATAGCAAGCAACTCCATCTCGTGTTCATTATGCAGTTGCGTGTTTATCAATGTTACCAAACTTTTTTTCTGCACAGAGGTTGATAACATTGATAAATACCCCAAAATCCGAGGGTATAGATCCCCCTTAAACTGTTTCAATACCCGAGGCATTTGGTAAAACATTTTAAGAACGAAACAGACGCCGACAGCGAACGTCATCAGCCATAATTTCTTCCCGAACTATGTTCTTTAAATGAACCAACCGACCAAGAAACTATCCCCTTGATCGTGATAAACGAGCGGGTAGCAGACGCCATCAGGCGAGCATCTTCGAATTGATCGAGAGAGCAGCCAAGAATCCGAGCGAAGTGGATTCACACGAGAGAAAGATGGACTCCCGCGGAGTTGAAACGGCGGAGCAAAGGAGTCAGGAGGAGCAGCGGAATAAGGAAGCTCGGTCGTCGATTAAACGAACATTTTCGCGGCATCCTTGCAGGACTTATCAACATCGTTGCCGGATAGTTTACCAGGCGCGGAAAACGCTCCCGGAAAAAGATTACAAGCCCGACAGTCTCTCTGCGCCGGGTTCAGTGTAAGCCACTCTTAATTCCGCCATTTACCGCAGCTTTGTTTCGAACGGACGACGCGAGAACGGGAATAAAGAACGGCCGGGAGAAAGTTTGCGCGTTGCATCGCGCACATAAACCGTTTCAATGGATTCTCTAATCCTTAATTGCCAACATTCGTCGAGCACATTCGCCACGTTATGGTAATAACAGCCTCGAACGACCATGCTGCCCGTGGAACGTCCACCGGGATCATAATAAAGGACGAAATGCGGCCTTGCTATTAGCCGGTGTACCGAATAATCGTATCTGAGAAAGTGTCGCATGGAGAGATTGAGTTCTTTGTTTTTTTAACCCTCATCCGTCCCTCATTTCGCGAACTGAATCTGTCCCTAGATGTCAAATTGACACAGTGGTAAAATATCGACGAAATAACAAGATAGAAAGTTATTTTTCGATATTTTTGTATTCAAGTGGATGCGTTAACATCTGCATCTTAGTTTTTGCACAATTTTCGCATAAAATAAAGCGATGTGTGGGACATATTGCTTTTTTGGACAAATCACATCGGGCACTATGTATATTAGCATTCGGTCATTTCTCACATATGTGACACCGGGCTCGTTTTTTTGTTGGTGGAGTATGCATTATACGATTACTACAAGACGGTACAATCACTGTTGGTATACCCTTTATTTGTACAACAAGTGCAGTCACATTAGATCCTCGCGGTAGATGTGTGCGAAACGTAATACATATACGAATGCACCAAAGAATGTCCAATTTCAATAAAAAAAAGGCGTCGACGATATTTTTTATTTTTATTCCACGTTGCATTGAGTGAAGGAAATATTATAAAAGCATTGCATGCTGATATATCTAACATATTAGCAACAATTGCCATTGGTCATCTATTTGATTCGCGCTTACATCTGTATGTGCCCACCATCTCCATATCATCGAGGACATCGACGCGACGCCTCCTTTCGTAGCGTCATAATACTTTATTATTTCAGGATTTTTTATCTACTTCACTACTCATTTGCTTTGACGTATGATATGTACTAAGTAGAATAACAAATCGTCTTCTTTTTGTCACATAAGACACCATTGTACCTTTTAGTATGTGTTCAAAAACAAACTCCGAATGATGAAGTGGCTTCTTCTTCGTATCGAGTAAAATTTGTGGAATTTCTTTTCTATTTTTTCGTATGGTCCCTACAAGCGTCATCTTTTGTTTTTGTAATATAATTACTAATTCGTGTGAAGTAAAAAAATTGTCACACATAACGTTGCGTCCACCCAAACCTTCAACTAATTGTAGCACTACGCGTTGACCCTGCTTTACTTCTGTGTGGCAGTTTCGATCGCGTCCCGTGTAAATTTCCATGCTATATGAGTAATACGTTTTCTTCTAATTTAGAAAAAATCAATTTTCCTTCAATTTCCGAATGCCGTATAAATTTCTCATTGAAATAATGGTGATTGAAAAACTCCGCGACAGTACGTAAGAGTACATGTGTCATATTGGCACACAGGGACTCTTTCGTAACAAATTCGACTTGCAGTTTTGACATTATTATTTTCCATGAACAATGCTAGGTATATGTGTTTCGCATTAAAAAAATAAAAGTCACAAACTTTCGGGCAAATTTACCGACAAATAACAGAACAGTACTCCTTAATTCGCGAAAACTGTGCCAAATTGACACGAGGGACGGATGAGGGTTAAAGAAGTAGTCCTTTGATGGTCATTTGAAAGTAATTCAAAGGTTACTCGCAGAGGTCGTCGTTAGACTGCGGATCCTTATGGAAAATAAACAGTTTCTAATCATTCTGAGGAGTTGAAAATAATGTATTGTTAATCGTTTTTCCGGTTTCAATTGCACATACTCAATTTAAATATAGAAAAATAAATTTTTTTAAAATACCACGTTTCTAAAACGGACTATGAAAATACTTGTAAGATTTAAAACGAAAAGAGTGGGAACGCGTAGTGGAGTAGGGAGCGCTGTCGCGCGGAGTGGGGATCGCTGAACGCGATCGCGTACTACCAAGCGTCGCGCGGGGAGGTGTAACGGTTAAATTTAATAGTTTATTTCTCCTAAACGCATAGACTTAAAGTAAATATTGCATTGTCATGCAGTTCTGAGCTATGTTTAAAATTTCAAGTCTCTAATTCATCGAGAAGTTAGTTTAAAACCAATTGCAAAATTTGTACCGAACGGACAGGCAAGAAAGCGAGCTAATAAAAACGTAAAATAAAATGTAAAAACACCTTATTGCGAAAATCGAACAATGAACTTCGAAAGTAGAAAGTTCAAGCTTTAAAATGTGACCAGAACCAATATTCTACGACGTTCTCTCGCGAAGTTACGACACTTTCAGCGCGTGCAATTTTTGAACGAAAATTTAGCGATCCTTTAATTTTCCACGCCAGTTTACTGCAGTTGTATCGAAAGCACAAAGGTTCTGTCATTTAGCGAGGGAGGTTAGGATCGTCGTCGATTTTCGCCGAGAACGGGACACACACCGGTCCCGAAACCGGGCTCAGTTTGATTGGCAGAGCCCGTAGCGCCGAGAGCCAACGCGGCGAGAACGTGACCAATTATTTGCCGGGTCAATTAGTCAATTTATCGGAGGTACGGGCTTCGTAGATCGCGTAAAAAAGCATCGACTCGATGGCATAGCGACTCATCCCTTCATTCGAGTCCTCTTCTATCTCCCAGCCAGCTCTTCGTTACTCCATATTAGCGAAGTATCGGCCGGATTAATCCGTGCAAATGGACATATCGATTTATTCAATTAACGCGGTCGACCAACCGTTGAAATACATGATTAATAGGCTGGCCATGTGTTTATAAGCGATCGCATCTGGAAAAGGGGCGCCAGGATGCTACCTGCGAACCAACACTGTTTCACTCTGCTCTGCTCTGTTTCACTCTGCTTCGTACCGCTCCATTCTGCTCTGCTCCGCTCTGCTCCGCTATGCTTCGCTTTACTTCGTTCGTCTCCCTATTACGTCGTTTTGTTTATTTGTCCCGATCGATTCGCGTCACGTTCCAACTATTGTCAACCTTCCCATATGAACCGTGATTCAATCGACGCCGCTATCGCAACAACCCCGTTGTCCGTGCAGTCCTTAACCCCTTTGTTGGTAACTGGCTGCAGTGATGTTTCGCTTATTTGGGAACCCTCGGTATAGTGTTCGACAATATAATAAGCTGTTTTACGTGTTCATACATTTTGTAGATTTAAAGGATTGTACAGTATATTCCACATAAGGTAAAGGCACCAGTAGTTGACCAGGTACCAGTAGTTGACCATTTTATAGAAAAATGTAAAAAATAAGGTTTTTATAAGCTGTGCACTTTTGATGAAAGTGAATCTCGGGTGCCATGCTATCTGTTGTTTAAATTTCAGAACAATTGCATACGAAGTGAAGTATGCATAGTAATAACGGACGTCTGAATTCTTTAAGGATAGTAATATGCTGATATATCTCTATTTCTTTAACGTTTCTGTTAAGAACAGCTGTACGGTTCAGGTAAAAAAATCCATACGTTGTGAACTTTTCGCGAACGAATTATTTGCTGTTTATATTCTCACAAAGTTTTATAAGTGATAAATGCATTGTTTTTGTTATTCTAACCTGAGAAACAATAGTTTATTAGGTGGTCAAATACTGAATATCGTTTTCGAACAATTTCCAGAAGTTGACACGCGTGGTCAATTACTAACGTGACTCATTTAAATTTGTTTACGATTTATAATGCATCCATTTTACATCTACGATTGTTAGGAGTACAAAATATAATTATAAACTTTGTAGCATGCTGTGTTTTAGAGGATGACCACATGGTCAACTATTGATTGCATTCACGGTCAAGTATTGCCTTTTATTGTCTCAGGGAAACTTTGTCAAGAATATTTCCTGAACAAAATAAAGAAAAAAGAAGAGATGGAACGATTAAAAAGAGAGCGCGCAGCAGAAAGGCAAATGAAGAAGGAACAAAAGAAGAGAGCTAAACAAGACAAGACGCGTCAAATGAAATTGAAGAGAGCAAAGAAAATCTTACAATTTTCTTCTGAGAGTTCAAATTCCAGTTGTGAAATGTTCGATTCTGTTGTAGAAAGTGAAGGAAATGAAGAGGTCAACGAAGACAACGAACTGTTGAATAACAATGAATGGCCTGCCTGGTTGCCTGTCGAAAAAGTTGTGAACGAACACGTAATATTTTTATATGAAGGAAAACATTTCCCTGGAAAAATTCTACGTGTAACTAAAACTAAAGCGACTATTTCATCCATGGAAATGTACGGGCGATTATGGAAGTGGCCAGAGAAGCCTGATGTGCTGGACTACGAGTGGAAGACTGTACTTTCTCATATGAATGAGCCCACGAAATCGAGCAGAACTCGCAACGTCTACTCTGTTCCTGAATTAAACTTTTTATGGAATTGATTTATTTTATTTCTTATTTTATTCTTTAATTGTAATTTGTGCTGGTAATTGTTGAAATTAAATGATACTAAAATGATTCCCAACATTATTGCTTTAACCCTCTTTCTAGTATAAGTGGTCAACTACTAACGAAGAGAAGGTCAATTACTAGATTTTTCATGTTCAAGAGTGGTCAACTTCTGAAGCAATTACTGAATTTTTAAATATGTTTCTTAAATTTGTATAAGTAAACTTTTTTTTAAAAAGTGGCCTTGTTACATAATCTAGAAGACTTAAAGAGTGTCTTCAGGCATCGACTCTCGCTATTTGATGACAGAGCAAGTGGTTACTATTGTTCGCGTGTAAAACTTCTCTTAACTGGTCAACTACTGGTGCCTTTACCTTACAATCACTTACACTGTGATTTATTTTACACGCACAGTGATTAAAATCCGTCCCCCTTTCTGGAGGTTGTAACGAACATGTCAACGTGTTAAACGAAGAGACCTAGAGGTATTTTCTCGGTGTTGCAACTTGATAATCAACGTGTTAAATAACTAGGAATATTTGCTGGAGGTTGTAAGTTGGCAGTCAACGTATTCAACGAAGAGAACTAGGGCTATTTCCTGGAGGTTATAACTAGGCAGTCAACGTGTTAAATGAAAAGATCTAGTGCTATTTCTTAGGGGTTGTAAATTGGCAGTGAACGAATTAACATTTTTCTTTTTTGTTTTTAAAGTCGCGCGGGAAAAATATGTTTGTACACCGCAGAGGGGGGTAGTGTGGGACTCGGAGGACACAGATGGGCAGTGTCCCCAATACCCGCACGTCTTGGACTTCTTTAGCCCTTTCCTCTCCCTCCTATGCCCTTAAGGGTGTGGGTCGGATTTTGACCTTGGTCGTAGTATCGATGCCCTCCGCATTTGTAGCTAGGAGCGCTAGTGTTTTTAGTCACTGTTTTACCGATTCAGTCACTGTATTGGTAAAATATCGGTAAAATAGTGACTAAAAACGCTAGCGTTCCTAGCTAAAAATGCCATGGAACTAATACTTGCACCAAAATCTCCCGTATAGGGATCTACTTCGTAGATTTCGTTTGCTGTGTTTAAACACGTATAGTTTAACATAATAAAGGTTTCATTGACATTGTATGTGACCCTGAATTCCGGGATGCCTACATTTTTTTCTATAAGAACCCTAAATCTCTCGATATTTAAGAAAATGTATGTGTCTCGACAATGGCAGCACTGTCGCTTCGTCCAATATTTGTGAAACTGCGCTACATGCTGCCGAATAATGCAAATTACGCCTCGAAAACGCAAAAGTAGGCCATATAAGGAAGCATCCCGTAATGGTGGGTCTTTTATCTAGCGATTGTGACTACGTAGGGGCCCCAAATGTGCGTTAGAGAGACAGCAAACGAAATCTACGGAACCCTTGCAATCTCGTGTACGTATACAGTATCTATCGGTGTGTTAAGGTACTACCACACTCGCACTCGACCAAGGTCAAAATCCGACCCACACCCTTAAGAACAGTCAAGTCCCCACTTTCCGTATTTCTCTTGACCGTCTTACTTCCCGGGCTTTGCCCACTCCTGTTCTTGACTCATGGTCAACGAATTAACCCTCGGACTCTTGCGAGTTCTAGCGCCTATGCCGGAATCATATCTGACTCATGCCGAGCAGCGATATCTTTCGTTGGAAAATTTATCTTTCGTTATCTTTCGTTCTGGCGCTAAGCGATTTCGAACTAACAACTTCAAAAGGTAAAGAAGGGACAGCGATTTTCTCAGTTTGCACTCTTTACACTCGGAGCTATTTTAACTCGAAAATTACACATTTTTTCCGACCATTCCCCATGATTTTTTAAATTCTATGAATATGAAATTGGTATAATACTTCATACAATACCGAAATGTTTGGTAATTGATTGAGTGAACCATATTATGAATAATGGTACAGCAATTTTTAATGGCGCCTCAGAGCAGAATTGGGCAAACGCTAGTCACAATTATGATTATTGACTAATAACTTCATCAGCTCTACAAAAGTGACTAATAATTAATGACTAAGTAAATACTTAAGCGTGACTATGGGTAATGACTAATGAATAATGACTACATTTTTATTAAGGATGAATATTGAATACTGACTATTATGGCATAATGGCATATCTAATGACTAAATACGTAATCAAAATTTCACTATGACTAATGACTAAAAATGGTTATAAGTTAAAATAAGACATAATAATAACAAAACAATATCCTATTAGTTAATAAACATATAAAATACAGATTATGACACGTTTGGTCACTGTAAATTCCGATATAGTTTAGGTATACATATTAATGTATGTTAATCGCACAATAGTGACTGATGACTAAAGATTGATGACTGATCATTTAATCCAACTAATGATTAATAATAACTAATAGGCAATAACTAACGATTACTTAGAGCTGTGACTAACTAGTGCCATGTAGTTATGACTAACTAATCAAAAAGTTTTGACAAACTCTTTCTAAGTTTTGACTAACAATCAATCAGAGTATTAGTCATTTTTAATTATTAGTTGATTTTTGCCCAACTTTGCCTCAGAGTCCCCACTCGAGTGCTAAGGGTTAAATGAACAGCGTCGTCTTATATCGGAATAAAAGTGTACATAGCATACGGAGGGTTAAATGAAGAGACGTACTTTTTCAAGTGGGTTCAGAAGCAAGTATTTATACCGCGTTAGATCGTATCTTTTCCGGCAGGTTGAGGGGAGTCCACGGTAGCAAACATGATTCGACTGGGCCCGAAGACGGCCACCGCCGAATCTGAAATTCCGGCGACATCAACCAGCCAGCTGATTTCAACCAGCTCACGTACCCCCAGCTCTACTGTAAACTCCGTCCGACATAACGATGTATTCCCGGTCGATATACAAAGGCGCGTCTAAATCCTCCGGGCTTCGGTCCTCCGATAGACCATAGAACTATACGTATAGAGAGACCAACACGCCATGGCTCGATGCTATGTATTTGCAAGAACCTACAACCTACAACGCGAAATTCGAGCTGCCGAACTTGTATACTCGGATAGAGCGGGCGAGTACGGGCCGACGGAACGGGACCGGAACACACGGGGTATTCGTCTGCGATTGCCTCTTGCTTAGCTCGTTCGAACAACCAGCGCTATGTAGATTGATGGTAATTTTGGCAAACATACCGTTAGTTGCATTTTAGATGAAACCTGCCGATCCGGGCCGATGCATTGGAGAAATCGTCCGCGAACGCCGTGGTCTAATGCACCGGTCCTGAGGATCCTGAGATATCCCGAGAGTCACTAGGATTTGGGATTAATATTGTATTTAGGCTAAGGAGCGTTGCATGTGGAATAAGCAATTTATTTATTTCGAATTGAAATTCGATCATTAATTCAGTTTAGATATAATATTTATATTGTCGTATCACCACTGTTCGCACAATTGTGTTTCGAACAGCGTGATTTGGGATTATTATAGTATGGGATTAATATAAATTATTATAACGAAAATTATGTCCACTATAATTCAAACGGAATAAATTTGTACTATGGAAACAGATTGGAAATCTCAATGCGTGCTGTGAAAGCTTTTCGGAAGTAGGGTAAAGTTGCTCAAGTCGTACGTAAGAAAAAATCCGTATAACACTTAGGATTCATCAAATAAATAGAAATTAAATGTGTTATTCAAAACTTGTGTTAATATTGTTGTTATTTATTATAACGAAATTAGAAAATCTATATGCTTCCACGTAAAATAAACTAAATCTTTAAAAACTTACATCGGTGCGACTAAAGAAACCGGTTTCCTAAGTCGTACCTAAGAATTCAATTAAGCAACAATAATAATTAAAACGTATTGTTCATTAATCTGTTTACATGACACATAGGTATTCAGTTAGTACAAACATCACATACAAATCTTTTTGTTCTTTTGTCAAACTCCAGCGCATACATCGTGCACCCATGATTTGCATTTCAAGCATTGAATCATGTTTTCCTCCCGATCTTCTCTACAAATAAAACAAATTCAATCGCTTTTCTTTTTTTTAATTTTTAATGCCAATTCCTTTTTATTAATTACCGCGTTTCTTTTCTTTGCCGCATTTTTTATGCTTTCTTTATTCTGCGTTGACGTTATTTCGACTGACGAGGTAGTACGACTTAGGAATTTCATATGGGTACGACTTAAGACACGGCACAAGTTAAATTTAAAAAGTAAACATAACCTAACATTGAATAAAACTAATACGATTTCCTTTCGGCCAAACGATTATGTAAATTCTACCGAATTTATATTTAATAAGGAACATGATTTTATCAATAATATACTTGCAAGATTAACTATCAAACATACGCAGAAAATTATAAGAAAATTGAAATAAACTTACTTGATGTCAGGATTTATAATGAGGCTGGTTTATGGCAGACAATAATACGTAAAGCAACTTGTTTGACTCAGATGTATATTTGGTTGCTGTTGTATGTGCTGTTGTCGCCGTAGTTCGTTCAAAATTCAAGTGGTATGACTTAAGCACTGGTACGACTTCAGCAACCTCACCCTACATGCTCGAACTTTCGAAAAAGTTGAACTTCATAGAACTTGGAGTATAATTTCCGAGAAAAATAGCAACTCAGTTTTGCAGTTTAAACTGTGGATCGCGTCCAGAAGCAAGAATACACAGTTCGAAACCGAGCGATCTAGAACGACCGATAAATCAGGCCGGTCTACATCGGGAGATTTTATTGCACCGGGGTTAAACCCTTGGCCCAATAAAAATCACGTTAAACGCGAGTCCCGTAGAGTGGTCGTGTTACCACAGTTATGTTTCGCACGCGAGAACAACCGTTGAAAGCCGCGGAATCGCGAACATCGGCCGAAGCCCTTGTTCGATTATCTGGCTCCGTTCTCGCCCCGTTCTGGAAAGCTTTCTCGACGAGAACGCTCGAGATTTAAGAACGAACCCTGCTCGGGCTTTGCCGGGAGAGGCCCGAGACACGCAAGGATGCGTGCAACAGTGCATTTCACACCTGCCTGCGTAAATACGAGAAGCCGACGACGCCTGATCCGATTTAATTTGCAGCCCACGTTGCGAACTGAACACGAGATACGTCGGGTCTGTGTGTCGGCCGTGTAAGACCATTATTTATTTATTTCACTTGAGAAATTACGCTAGAACCAGACCACTTCTCTTTAATTTACTCGCGTTCTTATTTACCAACGCGTCACGTGACCGGGCCGTGGCGGGAGAGAGTGAGAGACACGTCTTAATCTGGAGACACTGGTTTAGAACTAGGCTTTCGAATGGACTGCGGATTTGTGTAATTCGAAACAGTGAAACCATTAGAAGAATTTAAAAACACTGTTATATTATTTTCAACATATTAAGCATATTTGAAAAAATGTCTATTTCACTCTAGTTGGATGAAAATCAGGTAGAACATATTTGTTTTGCATGAAGATCCGCTGTGTACTCATTACATTTGAAAAACATATTTTTTAAAAATTTCTATTTCACTCCAGTTGGCTGAAAATCAGGTAGAACATTTTTATTTTCCATAAAGATCCGCTGCGTACTCGTAACATTTCAAAAACATATTTATAAAAAATTTCTATTTCACTCTACTTGGTTGAAAATCAGGTAGATCATTTCTATTTTGCATAAAGATACGCTGTGTACTCATTACATTTGAAAAACATATTTTTTAAAAATTTCTATTTCATTCTACTTGGTTGAAAATCAGGTAGATCATTTCTATTTTGCATAAAGATTCGCTGTGTACTCATTACATTTGAAAAACATATTTTTTTTAAATTTCTATTTCACTCTAGTTGGTTGAAAATCAGGTAGAACATTTTTATTTTGCATAAAGATTCGCTGTGTACTCGTAACATTTGAAAAACATATTAAAAAGAAATTTTATTTCACTCTAGTTGGTTGAAAATCAGGTAGATCATTTCTATTTTGCATAAAGATCCGCTGTGTACTCATTACACTTGAAAAACATATTTTTTAAACATATCTATTTCACTCCACTTGGCTGAAAATCAGGTAGAACATTTTTATTTTGCCTAAAGATTCGCTGTGTACTCGTAACATTTCAAAAATATATTGAAAAGAGATTTTATTTCACTCTAGTTGGTTGAAAATCAGGTAGAACATTTTTATTTTGCATAAAGATCCACTGTGTACTCGTAACATTTCAAAAATATATTAAAAAGAGATTTTATTTCACTCTAGTTGGTTGAAAATCAGGTAGAACATTTTTATTTTGCATAAAGATCCACTGTGTACTCGTAACATTTCAAAAACATATGAAAAAGAAATTTTATTTCACTCTAGTTGGTTGAAAATCAGGTAGATCATATCAATTTTGCATAAAGATCCGCTGTGTACTCATTACATTTGAAAAACATATTTTTTAAACATATCTATTTCACTCCACTTGGCTGAAAATCAGGTAGAACATTTTTATTTTGCCTAAAGATTCGCTGTGTACTCGTAACATTTCAAAAATATATTAAAAAGAGATTTTATTTCACTCTAGTTGGTTGAAAATCAGGTAGAACATTTTTATTTTGCATAAAGATCCACTGTGTACTCGTAACATTTCAAAAACATATGAAAAAGAAATTTTGTTTCACTCTAGTTGGTTGAAAATCAGGTAGATCATATCAATTTTGCATAAAGATCCGCTGTGTACTCATTACATTTGAAAAACATATTTTTTAAAAATTTCTATTTCACTCCAGTTGGCTGAAAATCAGGTAGAACATTTTTATTTTCCATAAAGATCCGCTGTGTACTCATTACATTTGAAAAACATATTTATAAAAAATTTCTATTTCACTCTACTTGGTTGAAAATCAGGTAGATCATTTCTATTTTGCATAAAGATACGCTGTGTACTCATTACATTTGAAAAACATATTTTTTAAAAATTTCTATTTCACTCTACTTGGTTGAAAATCAGGTAGATCATTTCTATTTTGCATAAAGATCCGCTGTGTACTCATTACACTTGAAAAACATATTTTTTAAACATATCTATTTCACTCTAGTTGGTTGAAAATCAGGTAGAACATTTTTATTTTGCCTAAAGATTCGCTGTGTACTCGTAACATTTCAAAAATATATTAAAAAGAGATTTTATTTCACTCTAGTTGGTTGAAAATCAGGTAGAACATTTTTATTTTGCATAAAGATCCACTGTGTACTCGTAACATTTCAAAAACATATGAAAAAGAAATTTTATTTCACTCTAGTTGGTTGAAAATCAGGTAGATCATATCAATTTTGCATAAAGATCCGCTGTGTACTCATTACATTTGAAAAACATATTTTTTAAACATATCTATTTCACTCCACTTGGCTGAAAATCAGGTAGATCATTTTTATTTTGCATAAAGATCCGCTGTGTACTCGTAATATTTCAAAAATATATTAAAAAGAGATTTTATTTCACTCTAGTTGGTTGAAAATCAGGTTGATCATTTCTATTTTGCATAAAGATCAGCTGTCTACTCATTACATTTTAAAAATATGAAGGACAGCTTCAGCTTCAGCTATAACGAACCGATGGTCCAGGATCGAGTGACAGACAACTGAGATTTGCCCGTACAACCACACGTCATCGCAAGAAAAATGCATTCCTCTTCGGTGTGCGCCGGTTCGACAAGGTATCCAGGGTCGCGTATATATCAGGCTTGCTCATAACAACAGCAGCGGGCGGATAAGGTGAACGAAATGCAGATTCCGGAACGTCGAGGTGGCCGCGAACAACAAACCGTCCGAACGAAAACCTGCTCGAGCGGAACCGAGAGAAACCGAGAGGAACGGAGAGGAACGACGAGGAACGGAGAGAGGAAAGTGCCGGAGAACAGTGCCGTGGGTGGTGTTTACACAACGTTTACCGGCCAGGGTAATTACCCGCAATACCTGGTACTCCGACTCGTGCTGCGAAACGCCTTCAACATCAATCACTTCTGCTCGCGATAGCGAACTCTGAGGTACGGCCGACTGCCACGCAAATACACACGGAATCCTACGCGTATGCCCTGTGCTCTTTCCCGAAGGAAAAAATCTTCACTGCGACTGCAACGGACCCCCACGCGACACGTCCGGTGTGCAGAAATGCAAAAATGGAAGCATTTTTCTTGCTCCGAAAGAAAAGGAATTCAATGCGAGCATGTCTCTGGGTGACGCCATTACTCTTAACCCTTTGCAGTCGAAGATATCTTAACTTAAATATTAAACATTTCTTCTGACCTAGACTAATTCCGCTGTATATGATTTTTTTCATTTTATGGATATGAAATTGTTATCATACCTCGTAGAATACTTCAATGTTTAGTAATTGATTAGATACCAATACACATATTAAATAATGTAAACAATATTGTGAACAATTACAGGAATAAATACAGCAATTTTTAGTGGAGACTCTGAGACACCCCACGGCTGTTAAGGGTTAAATTCTTCTAACATTTTCACAGTTTCATATCTTACTTATTCCCTGTTGCCACAAGCGCATAAATCCGCAGTTAATCATTTTTGGAATTCGATTGACATTAATCTAATGAATATGAAAGAATGGATTGTTTAGCAACCGAACAGCTGAATAAATTACAGGAATAAATACAGCAATTTTTAGTGGAAAATCTGAGACATCCCTCGGCTGTTAAGGGTTAAATTCTCCTAACATCTTCACAGTTTCATATTTTATTTATTCCCTGTTGCCACAAGTGCATAAAATCCGCAGTTAATCATTTTTGGAATTCGATTGACATTAATCTAATGAGTATGAAAGAATGGATTGTTTATCAACCGAACAGCTGAATAAATTACAGGAATAAATACAGCAATATTTAGTGGAGAATCTGAGACATCCCTCGGCTATTAAGGGTTAAATTCTCCTAACATTTTCATAGTTTCATATCTTACTTATTCCCTGTTGCCACAAGCGCATAAAATCCGCAGTTAATCATTTTTGGAATTCGATTGACATTAATCTAATGAATATGAAAGAATGGATTGTTTAGCAACCGAACAGCTGAATAAATTACAGGAATAAATACAGCAATTTTTAGTGGAAAATCTGAGACATCCCTCGGCTGTTAAGGGTTAAATTCTCCTAACATCTTCACAGTTTCATATTTTATTTATTCCCTGTTGCCACAAGTGCATAAAATCCGCAGTTAATCATTTTTGGAATTCGATTGACATTAATCTAATGAGTATGAAAGAATGGATTGTTTATCAACCGAACAGCTGAATAAATTACAGGAATAAATACAGCAATATTTAGTGGAGAATCTGAGACATCCCTCGGCTATTAAGGGTTAAATTCTCCTAACATTTTCATAGTTTCATATCTTACTTATTCCCTGTTGCCACAAGCGCATAAAATCCGCAGTTAATCATTTTTGGAATTCGATTGACATTAATCTAATGAATATGAAAGAATGGATTGTTTAGCAACCGAGCAACTGAATAAATTACAGCAATAAATACAGCAATTTTTAGTGGAGAATCTGAGACACCCCTCGGCTGTTAAGGGTTTTATTCTTCTAACATTTTCACAGTTTCATATTTTATTTATTCCCTGTTGCCACAAGCGCATAAATCCGCAGTTAATCATTTTTGGAATTCGATTGACATTAATCTAATGAATATGAAAGAATGGATTGTTTAGCAACCGAACAGCTGAATAAATTACAGGAATAAATACAGCAATTTTTAGTGGAAAATCTGCGACATCCCTCGGCTGTTAAGGGTTAAATTCTTCAACATTTTCACAGTTTCATATTTTATTTATTCCCTGTTGCCACAAGTGCATAAAATCCGCAGTTAATAATTTTTGGAATTCGATTGATATTAATCTAATGAATATGAAAGAATGGATTGTTTAGCAATCGGACAGCTGAATAATTACAGGAATAAATACAGCAATTTTTAGTGGAGAATCTGAGACACCCCTCGGCTGTTAAGGGTTAAATTCTTCTAACATTTTCACAGTTTCATATTTTATTTATTCCCTGTTGCCACAAGCGCATAAATCCGCAGTTAATCATTTTTGGAATTCGATTGACATTAATCTAATGAATATGAAAGAATGGATTGTTTAGCAACCGAACAACTGAATTTCGGTTTCGGAGAACAGTGTTCCGCCAACGAAGATCACCTCGAGGATGTCGCGCGCGCGACGTCGCGTCCTCTCGCGTCTCCTCCGCTAACAAAGGGAAGATATCCGAGGGATGCCGGGAACAGGGACAATGAGACGCGGGCAAATTATCCGCGTAATGAAAACGCACCCCGCCACCGGGAAACTGCACGGTAATTATAGTAATCCCGACGCCGCTTGGTTTCATTCGGCTAGGATTTATATCGAGTCCCGGATCATTCCATAAACGATAATTAACCTGTCGAATCTCCGAAATTCAAGTAAAATGTAGCGCCGGCAGCACCGTCGGCGTGTTTCCGCGCTGGAATTTCATCGAGGAATAAACTATTCCCTATTCAACCCCTTCAGGTACAATTTTCCTCTCCGATAATTGAAATTCATTTGTCGTTCTTCCGGTAAAACAAAGAAAATTCGCGCGCTCGTTTCTCGCACGGTGAGCGAACATTCGGAACAGCAAAATGTAATTCGATCCAAACGAAGCAATTAGCAAGTATTACGTTCTTCGCATTTTCTAGTTCAAAAATGCCGTGCGAAAGAGTTTCAAGTGACGCGTTAGAAGATCCTTCGATCATGTTGCCAAACAGTGAAACGATATAAAATGATTCCGATTTTCTGTCAAACTTTCTTTACAATGTTTAAAAGAATTACCCTGGCCCTTTTCTCAAGGTCAAATATTTTTTTTATTGCATCTTATAGTGCTCATCGCGAAGGTCAAAAGTCTCAAAGAAAATTTGGGTGTCAACTTTTCTTTTAACCAGTTAACTGTGGCGATCTGTTTTCATGGCACTCACCTATACAGGGGGTGGCCAGATTAGCTACAACCGAGCAGGGGATGATACTACATATGAAAATAAATCGGAAAAAAGGAATAACATTTTTTTGTTTGATGCTTCGTTTTCAAGAAAATCGAGTTTGAAAATGCAGCGAATACACGTGCTATTGCATAGGAATCGTCTGACGCGTCTGACCATGATCAACCAATTCTACTTTCTGCATATACTAAAGCACGCGATCCTCACGGAACTTTAAACTCGATTTTCTCGAAAACGAAGCGTCAAACGAAAAAATGTTATTCCTTTTTTCGACTTATTTTTATATGCAGTATCACCTCCTGCTCGGTTGTACCACCCGTCCGGCCACACCCTGTATGCATTGCGAAAATCAAGCGATGCCGCCAATGCATACGGGGATGCATAAATCCATCTCAAATTATTTATAGTTTTTATTTGTTCGTTTTATTTCGTCTTGACCTCCAAATATTCTAAACATATTGAAATTTACGAATATATTTTAGTTTTCGTTAAAATTACAATTTAAATATCCAATGGTAACTAAATTTTACACATAACGAGTATACTCGTCATGACACAAAATACTGCCATTTCTCCATGACGAGTATACTCGTCATGTCACAAAATACTGCCATTTCTCCATGACGA
Source organism: Lasioglossum pauxillum (assembly GCA_933228785.1). Taxonomy (NCBI): domain Eukaryota; kingdom Metazoa; phylum Arthropoda; class Insecta; order Hymenoptera; family Halictidae; genus Lasioglossum; species Lasioglossum pauxillum. The sequence continues at coordinate 37,967,785 of OW121705.1, read as the reverse complement.
GTATACTCGTCGTGACACAAAATACTGCATATCTCCATGACGAGTATACTCGTCGTGACACAAAATACTGCCATTTCTCCATGACGAGTATACTCGTCGTGACACAAAATACTGCCACTTCTCCATGACGAGTATACTCGTCGTGTCACAAAATACTGCCATTTCTCCATGACGAGTATACTCGTCGTGTCACAAAATACTGCCACTTCTCCATGATGAGTATACTCGTCGTGTCACAAAATACTGCCATTTCTCCATGACGAGTATACTCGTCGTGTCTCAAAATACTGCCATATCTCCATGACGAGTATACTCGTCGTGTCACAAAATACTGCCATATCTCCATGACGAGTATACTCGTCGTGTCACACAATACTGCCATATGTCCATGACGAGTATACTCGTCGTGGCACAAAATACTGCCATTTCTCCATGACGAGTATACTCGTCGTGACACAAAATACTGCCATATCTCCATGACGAGTATACTCGTCGTGGCACAAAATAATGCCATTTCTCCACGACGAGTATACTCGTCGTGACACAAAATACTGCCACTTCTCCATGACGAGTATACTCGTCGTGTCACAAAATACTGCCATTTCTCCATGACGAGTATACTCGTCGTGACACAAAATACTGCTATTTCTCCATGACGAGCATACTCGTCGTGACACAAAATACTGCATATCTCCATGACGAGTATACTCGTCGTGTCACAAAATACTGCCATTTCTCCATGACGAGTATCCTCGTCGTGACACAAAATACTGCCATATCTCCATGACGAGTATACTCGTCGTGACACAAAATACTGCCATATCTCCATGACGAGTATACTCGTCGTGGCACAAAATACTGTCATATATCCATGACGAGTATACTCGTCGTGTCACAAAATACTGCCATATCTCCATGACGAGTATACTCGTGACACAAAATGCTGCCATTTCTCCATGACGAGTATACTCGTCGTGGCACAAAATACTGTCATATATCCATGACGAGTATACTCGTCGTGTCACAAAATACTGCCATTTCTCCATGACGAGTATACTCGTCGTGACACAAAATACTGCTATTTCTCCATGACGAGCATACTCGTCGTGACACAAAATACTGCATATCTCCATGACGAGTATACTCGTCGTGTCACAAAATACTGCCATTTCTCCATGACGAGTATCCTCGTCGTGACACAAAATACTGCCATATCTCCATGACGAGTATACTCGTCGTGACACAAAATACTGCCATATCTCCATGACGAGTATACTCGTCGTGGCACAAAATACTGTCATATATCCATGACGAGTATACTCGTCGTGTCACAAAATACTGCCATATCTCCATGACGAGTATACTCGTGACACAAAATGCTGCCATTTCTCCATGACGAGTATACTCGTCGTGTCACAAAATACTGCCATATCTCCATGACGAGTATACTCGTCGTGTCACAAAATACTGCCATATCTCCATGACGAGTATACTCGTCGTGTCACACAATACTGCCATATCTCCATGACGAGTATACTCGTCGTGACACAAAATACTGCCATTTCTCCATACGAGTATACTCGTCGTGACACAAAATACTGCCGTATATCCATGACGAGTATACTCGTCGTGACACAAAATACTGCCATATCTCCATGACGAGTATACTCGTCGTGACACAAAATACTGCCGTATATCCATGACGAGTATACTCGTCGTGCCACAAAATACTGCCATTTCTCCATGACGAGTATACTCGTCGTGACACAAAATATTGCCATATCTCCATGACGAGTATACTCGTCGTGTCACAAAATACTGCCATTTCTCCATGACGAGTATACTCGTCAATTACTGCTAACTGGTTAAAAAACAAAAAGAATGCAATTTCTCTTCGGTTACGTTTCTTACAATTGATCAACGTTTTTAACCTTGGCAGATTCTTTACAGATCAATTCAGCCGCAGCACTGTTTATTGTGGGATGGAAATCGAAATAGGAGGTGAACAATTTCCACCGAGTGGCATTTCTGTTTCTGCGAAATCTGTCTGTGTATCTTTCGCCGCTCGATACTGTAATAATTTCGGAAGACATTGTACTCGTGCAGGCGGAAAGTTTGCGCGACGGAGTCGTCGAGAGCACTCTCCTCAAGGGGATAGAGCAACGCCGTTGCCAATACAGAGAAAAATTGCCTCGCTTCTCGCGTGTGTATGTACATAGTCGCCTCTCTCTTCCGTGTGTAAACATTCATGTCCACAGTCGTAGACTTTTGCGAGGTCGCGCGCGCGCCGTTTGCACAGCACACGCTACATTTTGCAGGGGACACTCCGTTTTTGTTGCGAGTTAGCTTCACCGTTCGATAAAAATTTCAGCCTGTCCTGAAAGCTTCAAAGTTATTTCTCCGGCTGCCCGTTCTCTTTCGACGGTGCTCGTCTTTTGTTTTCTCCGAGGAAGTTCTCGCGATCGAATTATCCGGAACTTAGGATCTTGTGGAATTATTTCGTACTTGGACATTCGCAGAGGATCAACGTTTATTTTGTTAATTAATAGCTGGGGATTCGTTCTTGAAACTTCTAGTGCGTTCAAAGGTGTGTTTAAAGTTTGTTAATTAAGATTGATTGATTAATGTGTACGATGAAATTAATCGTCAATTTTTACGATTAAAAAAAGAAATAATTGAAAAATCGGAGACCGATTCAATCGATTGATGAAGTTACTCGTCAATCGTTGATTTAAAAAAGAAATCATCGAAAAACCGGAGAATCATTCAATTTATTAAAGATAAAAAAAGAAATCATCGAAAAAAACATAAAGGTACGTAAACAGAGTTTGTATTATCGACCAAATGACAGTTTTGATTCCGTATTCCATTTCGCAATTTCAGCAGTTAATCATTAATCAATTATTCGATTGACGATTACAATTGAAAGGAACGTAATCGTTAATCGCAATTAGCGACTAAAGTAGACAAAATCGTTATTCCTAATTAAAGATTAATAAGTACTTAATCGTTAATCGCAATTAGCGACTAAAGTAGACAAAATCGTTATTCCTAATTAAAGATTAATAAGTACTTAATCGTTAATCGCAATTAGCGACTAAAGTAGAAAAAATCGTTATTCCCAATTAACGATTAATAAGTACTTAATCGTTAATCGCAATTAGCGACTAAAGTAGACAAAATCGTCATTCCTAATTAACGATTAATAAGTACTTAATCGTTAATCGCAATTAGCGACTAAAGTAGACAAAATCGTTATTCCTAATTAACGATTCATAAGTACTTAATCGTTAATCGCAATTAGCGACGAAAGTAGACAAAATCGTTATTCCTAATTAACGATTAATAAGTACTTAATCGTTAATCGCAATTAGCGACTAAAGTAGAAAAATCGTTATTCCTAATTAACGATTAATAAGTACTTAATCGTTAATCGCAATTAGCGACGAAAGTAGACGAAATCGTTATTCCTAATTAAAGATTAATAAGTACTTAATCGTTAATCGAAATTAACGACTGAACTAGGAGATTAATTGTTAATTGCGGTTAACGATTGAAGTAGAAATTTATTCGTCAATCGTTGATTAAATTTTTGCCCAACTCTGTTTTGGACCATGCATAGAGTCTAGGAGTGTGTATTCATGATTAATCGCGGCGAGGAGGGCGTTGACACATAATCGAGGGATAGACTTGGCCGTACGTGACGTCGGGGAATTAGCGAAGCGTCTCGAGTCCCGTAAAAGGACTCGGGGCGTCGCGACACCCGGACAGGGTCTCTACGTGACCGTGTACATAGACGCGGATCAGGCGTCGGCTCAAGAGCACCTTGTACATAGAACTCTCTACAGGAGGCACAGAGTTCCATGACGAAGGTGAATATAGATAGAGACCCGGGGAAGTAGAAGAAGGGCTCGGAAGACCCTCCAAAGCTTCCTGTGCAACCTGAAACTTCGCATCTACCTGACCTGTGCAAACGACGCCCATCCCTTCGGCTCCGATTTCGTTATTGGAAATACAAGATGGAGATAAACATGTCCGAGTGGTAGCAACAAATCCATCCCCGCGAATTACCCTGTGATCGTGTTAATACTGTACAGGGTGTAAAAAAAGTAATGGTCATCCGTCCTAGGGGTGAATCTACACCTCTGGATCGGTGGACATTTGTAAGAGAAACTTGCCGCAAAATTGTTTATAACACAGAAAATTAGTGTTAAAGTTTTTTTTTGCATCAACGCATTCTACTCATCGAGAAGAGGAAAAGTTTGAAAGGAGCCATATGTCACAAACAAATAGTTATTGAGATATAAGCTGTTAAAGTTTTTGCAAAATTTGATTGTGTGGAATTATACGTATAGACAAAAGCCTACTACTACAGTCCACACGTCCGTGTCGATGAGACAGACGATGATCGTGTGCGTGCCGCGAGCAGACGAAATTTAAAGGCGCATTCATCGTTAGGCTCCTTTAAATTTCGTCTGTCTCGCGGCACGCACACGATCATCTTCTGTCTCATCGACACGGACGTGTGGACTGTAGTAGTAGGCTTTTGTCTATACGTATAATTCCACACAATCAAATTTTGCAAAAACTTTAACAGCTTATAACTCAATAACTATTTGTTTGTGACATATGGCTCCTTTCAAACTTTTCCTCTTCTCGATGAGTAGAATGCGTTGATGCAAAAAAAAACTTTAACACCAATTTTCTGTGTTATAAACAATTTTGCGGCAAGTTTCTCTTACAAATGTCCACCGATCCAGAGGTGTAGATTCACCCCTAGGACGGATGACCATTACTTTTTTTACACCCTGTACAGGGTGGGGAAAAATTATTGGTCATCCTTTTCGGAGGTGATAGAACTCGTCAAGATTGCCAACATTGCATTATAAACATGGCCCCGCAAAATTAATTTTCAAGGTAATTTTCAAGGTCAGAATTTTTTATTGGCTTAATCAATTCTACTCGTCGAGCTGAACAAGAGTCTCAAAGGAACCATATGCCGGAAATCAATATTTCATAGAGAAATCTTCGTTTGAACTTTCTTTTTTGTCTGAAATTTCAGAAAATAAATCTGATGCTTATGAAGTTCTTAAAATCATGTTGTGAATATCCTGATCATGATTTGCGAAAATCACCCCCCAAAACTGACCTCGAAAAATTTGTTTTCGCGGTATAAAATCTGCTTAATCTTCTACTCTTAGCGTTACCCAGGAACAACGACGTGGACGTGGTAGATTTCTGTTCCCTTCGGGATGACTTGATTAACAGTGAGTTCTAATTAAAATTAAAAATTATTTTTAAGGAAATTTTAATATAAATTTAAAATTAAGGAGGTTTTGATTGTTTTATTATAGGGACTTTAATTAAATTAGATAAGTTATCAAGAGAATTAGTAATAAATTAATTTCAAAGAAATTTTTATATAAATTTAAAATTGAGGGGATTTTAAATTATTTTATTATGAAATTTGAATTAAATAATAGATTTTTATTATAATTAAAGTTAAAAAATTATTTTAAGAGAAAATTTTGTTTTAAAATCATTTATTATTAATTTTTTTTAATAATTTATCTAATTTAATTAAAACTCCTATAATAAAATAATTAAATCTCCTCAACTTTAAATTTATATTAAATTTTCTCTTAAAAATCATTTTTAATTTTAATTAGAACTCACTGTTAATCAAGTCACCCCGAAGGGAACAGAAATCTACCACGTTCACGTCGTTGTTCCTGGGTAACGCTAAGAGCAGATTTTATACCGCGAAAACAAATTTTTCGGGGTCAGTTTTGGAGGATGATTTTCGCAAACCATGATCAGGATATTCACAACATGATTTTAAGAACTTCATAAGCATCAGATTTATTTTCTGAAATTTCAGGCAAAAAAAAACTTCAAACGAAGATTTCTCTATGAAATATTGATTTCCGGCATATGGTCCCTTCAAGACTCTTGTTCAGCTCGACGAGTAGAATTGATTAAGCCAATAAAAAATTCTGACCTTGAAAATTACCTTGAAAATTAATTTTGCGGGGCCATGTTTATAATGCAATGTTTGGCAATCTCGACGAGTTCTATCACCTCCCAAAAGGATGACCAATAATTTTTCCCCACCCTGTACAATTAACAGACACACGAGCTTCGTCCAAGTGTGCCCGCGAATTCCAGCGAGAGCGTGGCAGAAGAAATCGAGTGTCGAGTGGACGCGTTCCGAAAGCGGGAATTTCAGTTTGGGAATCGCGCTGCGTTTAATGCGGCCCTTTATCGCCGGGAACGGCGGTCAATTAATTCCGCTCGCCGGGAAATTAATAGTTCCCGCGCGCTAATTCAGTTTACAAATGGAACCCGATTCGCTTTCACGTCGACAATGAGCCGCTTCCCCCTGCCAGCTACGGGGCCGGGAAAAAAAGAAATATTCATTTTCGAGTCCGGCCGAAGTTTTTGCCGGTAACGATGAAATATCAGCCCCCGCTCTGCCCTCTGCCGCGGCACCGTCAAATTGATGGATCGCGGTCTGCCCACACGGGAAGATCGTTTGTAACGTTCAAATTAAAAATGAGATAACCGCCAGTCATTTGCGGCTTCGTCGCCCGGTAACGCCGCAATATTTCCTCGCCGAAATGTCCCCGCGCGTTTGCTCAATTTGGATTGCCAACTTCCCCTTCTTTCGCTGTTTAACCCGGCCGTTCAATGCCTGTCGTTAAATTTTCATTTTCTACGGGACAGAACGTATATTCTGTATTAATTAATATTTTGCATTGAGCACCATTTAACTATCCGCCATTGTGTTCCAACAGCAATAGGAATTTTATTAGGTGCACAAATTAAGTTCTCCACCTTTTTTCGTCAAATTCAATGTTTTCTTATTCAAAATATTGGGTTGGCAAGAAAGTAATTTCGGTATTTTTAGATGAAATAAAATCCAATTTTTTTATCAAAGCAATGAACTTTAATCAATAAAATATTTTCCATTTTGTTGTATGATCTTTTGCCATCTTTCTGGTAGCTTCATAATTCCGCGCTCATAAAACTTCTGATCCTTTTCGGTGAAAAACTGATCCAAGTGCGATTTCAGATCATCATCATTAGTGAATGTTTTACCATTCAAAGAGTTTTGTAAACTTCGGAATAAATGATAATCTGATGGTGCAATGTCAGGGCTATATGGTGGATGTGACATCACTTCCCAACCAAGCTCCAATAACTTTTCATGTGTTACCAAAGATGTGTGTGGTCTAGCGTTATCATGGTGGAACACGATTCCTTTGCGATTTGCCAATTCTGGCCGTTTTTCTTTGATTGCTATGTCCAGTTTTGTTAGTTGTCGACAATAAACATCTGAGTTGATGGTTTGGTTCCTTGGGAGCAGCTCAAAATACACAATACCTTTGTAATCCCACCAAATTGACAACATGATCTTCTTTTGGTGCAATTCAGCTTTCGGTGTGGTTTGGGCTGGGTCATCACTCTTGGAGCATGATCGTTTTCGAGTTGTGTTATTGTAAACAACCCATTTCTCATCACCGGTGATGATTCGCTTGAGAAAAGGGTCGATTTCATTTCGTTTGAGATGCATATCGCATATGTTGATGCGTTGCATTAAGTGAATTTCTTTCAACTCGTGTGGAACCCAAATATCGAGCTTCTTAACGATTCCGAGACTTTTTAAACGATATTCTATGGTTGTATGCGAGACATTTAACCTGTCTGCAATCTCTCGGACAGTTATATGACGATCCGATTCAATAATGGCTTTCATTTGGTCATCATCAACTCCAGATGATCGACCAGAACGTTGGTCGTCTTTAAGTGAGAAATTTCCAGAACGGAATTTTTTAAACCAATTCTGGCACGTGCGTTCTGTTAAGCAATCTACACCGTAAACTTCGCATATATCTTTGTGAGCCTCGGCAGCTTTTTTACCTCTACGGAAATAAAAAAGCAATATATGCCTATAATGTTCGTTTCTGCACTCCATGTTCAAATTGACACAGAACTAACAATTTTAATCAAAATTACGTGTAATTTGCTTCAAAAGTAACCTAAAAGATGCAGTTATGAAATGTCAGAAAGAAAACAAACGCAACGTTAACAGAAGCCAATCAAACAAAACATAACGCCATCAGTTAGTGAAAACCGAAATTACTTTCTTGCCAACCCAATACAAGCATGTTTTAATCGGGAAAGTCGTCTCCAGTTGCTTTTACACACTTCTTCCACTTCTCGGGCAAAAAACGAATCCCTTGGTGAATAAACGATGGCGGTTTGGACTCGATGAAGTCTGCGAGGCATTTTTCGACTTCTTTAATTGTTTGGAAGTGTGTATCCACCAAATGATGTTGTAGCGATCTGAACAAGTGATAATCTGAAGGAGGCAGGTCTGGTGAATACGCCGGGTGTGGGAAAACTTCCCAGCCCAACGAATCCAGAGCGTCACTGGTCGTTTTTGCTGCGTGTGATCTCAATTTGTTGCTTTTCGACAGCACCGAATTTTTCCTAGCTTTTTCAGTCGAACGGAAACGTTTTTTGCGTTACGCCTAACCCAGTAGCAAGTTCTGCTTGCGTTTGGCAAGGATTTTCTTCGAGTAATTGCTCCAAATCCTCATCAGGAAATTTCTTCGGCGCTCCTGCTCTCTCGTCATCTTCGAGGTCGAAATTTCCACTCCGGAATCTTTGGAACCACTTCTTGATGGTGCTGATAGATACAGCATCTTCCCCCAATGCTTCACGTATCATCTTTTTATCCTCGAAACTGTTTTTTTCAGTGTATATGCGATTGATACAATGTCCTTTGGCAACTCATTTTGTTTATTGTGGTTACAATAATATTTTGAGGTTATGTTGAACTATTAGTCGGGTAATTTACTCTACTAGGTTGGTATTATAAAATCCCCCAAAAGGAAATGAAGTTTCGGTTCGAAAACTTAGTACAGCCATTTCTATTCTCAACCCGAGATCTTATTTGCACAGCTAATAATCGTGAACCAACCACCCACTAATAACGTAATCTAATCATTTGACTGCGGATTTTTTTGCGAAATGAACATTGTCCAATGAACCGATATAAGTTAACTCTCAATAAGTATGATAGGTCTGCGAGATTGCTCTAAATGTTTATACACTCCTGTTTCAATTTCTGCATAATTGTTCAATAAACCAATAAGTTATGTAGAAATTGAAATAGGAGTGAATAAAAATTTAGAGGAATCTCGCAGACCTATCATACTACTTGAGAGTTAACCAGAATAAAAAGTAGATTTCAAATGAAGCAGAGTATAATACACCGAACGGAACAAAATGCACACGATGGCAAGAAAAACAGCCCGAAGCGGCCCGTGTAATTCCGAGTAGGTACAGGGATCCCATGCATCACCGTGAAACCGGGTCGTTTCCTGATGTTGATGGATCGTCTTCGATTATTCCCACGCAATTTATGCGTTCGTCTTTCGGAAGCGTTCCGATGCGAAATCCCGACGAAACTCCCGGCAACGCTTCAAGTAATTAACTCAACGCGACGTCCAGGTACTTATCTCGATGCACGCGATCGTTCGATTCGAAACATGGCTCTTCCTTTGATCGGTCGTCCGTTATAGTAGTTCTGCCGTCTGGTATTTATTTTTGCCCTCTGGCTTTATCAAATGTCTAAGCGAAGCACAAAAAAACAGGGTGTCTCATTTAACTCTACCACTCCTAACAACTTTGTTATTTATACAAAAAAATGTTTGCAAAGAGAGTTATCGTAGGGGTCACTAATAACCTCAGTAGGTGCCTGTGACATTCTTAATTTGCGATTATTAAGATTGTAATTATTTACCAAATGTATTTCTTCTCACTTTTCACGATTTTTCAATTAAGTGCTTGTGATAATCTGACAAAAAATATTTTAAACAAAATTAGATCAGTTTTCGATTGGCTATACATTGCAATAAAAAAGGTTCGAAAATTTTCTTTTCAATTATTGCCAGAACCACCTTCATTTTTTAAAATGGTACTTCAAGGTCATCCGAAGATCATAGTATAGTAGGTCGTTGAATTCGTCTCGATACAGGCTATAATACTGTTATGTCAAAAATACCAAGTGCCATTTAAAAAAATGAAGGTGGCCTTGAGGATACTGAAAAAAAATGTATTGACCTTCATATGTCCTAAATAATTTTTAAGTAGTTCAATTTCATTACTAGCACGCATCACAATGTTCAGAGACTCTATAACCCCGTTCAGACACGGCGGAAACCGCGCGTTTTTGTTTAATTTAATAGACGTTAATATAAATAATATTAACTGTCTGAACGAGGCCTAAGACCGGACTCAAAATTAGTACCTTTTTCCTACTGTTCAGGATTAGAAGTGTAGACCAAAGCACTTCACTTAGAATTAACTTTATTTCCCCAACTGGGGTTCGTTCAAAAATGTCCACGAACTTTGTACAAAAACGAGTGATGTATACAGCCAAAACAATAAGCTGTTTTGGTGAGATTTATATAATAAAGAGCGTTAGAGGAGAAAAGATGATGGTTTGATGAGATAGAGAGATAGCTTGGTTGGATAGAGATATTCACGTGTTAGATTCCGTGAATCCAGTAGATAGGCGAATCGTTAGTTTACTCGCGACAAACCGGTCAAGAGACGCGCGACGTTTACCGTGAGCAAGAGCGAGAACGATTGATTGTACGTTGAGATCGGAGTCGAACAGCTGGCAGTTTACCGTCACCGTCGAACTATTGATTGGCAGATCGATAGCGCGATCCGCCAATAGTAATCTCCCTTTTGGGGTCGATAATCGATATCAATCGACGTTCGACGGTGCTGGTCTAAGCTACTGCTAACTGCTTATCGACTCTCGATCTCGCGGTTACGTGCGGGTCCGCCAATAGCGGGGCGGCGCAGTAAATCGGCGCGTTGACGCTGCCGACTCCCTCAGCCAATCCCAAACACCTACGAATTATGATGTATTTGGTATGTAATCGAACGTATATCGAAGTATCGATCCTCTAGGATCAATAGTTGAGAAGCTATGGTCGCTTAAAGTTGAACATTTTTGACAGGTAAGGGCGCCGCCATATTGGTTTGTTGTGACGACCGCGAGCCGCTTACCTTGCCGCCCTCCCCCCTCAACCTAATCCTAACCAACTCAGTAAGCGGCGTGCGACCGTCACTACAAACCAATATGGCGGCGCCCTTACCTGTCAAAAACACTGCAGATTTCTCAGCTTTGAGCAACCATAACTCCTGAACCATTGATCCTACAGGATCGAAACTTCGATCTGCAGCTGCCCCGGGTACAAATCTACTGGATTACATACCAAATACATCATAATTCGTAGGAGACAGACAAAAATATCGAGTGCGGTAAAGTAAAGAGCAGCCGCGTGTTCCATTAAATTGTTTCAATAGTTCGTAGAGTAGGTGCGCTGTATTCTCATAAAATATTTGAACAATGACGATAAGCAACGAAACAAATGGTGGTTGCATGTTAATCGTCGTTTCATCTAATAACACGAGCGACAGGTTCCGTTTATATCTCCCGGGCTCTGTTTACCTTTGTTTCCTCGGTTTCCTCCATTTTCCAGGACTCCGCCCCTATTTTCTTTAATTAATTCCCTCTCAACTTCTCACCCCTTCGCTCTCCTACCTCGCCGCAGTTCTTCCTGTGATTCAGCTATTTTTTCGTTTCTCCGGCGACCTACCCGTGTTTTCGTTCATCGGGAATGTTTATCATCTACCGGGCGCCTGCGCGCGAAAAATTACCTCTCGATCGAAGTCGAAGATTTCGTGGGTTGGTTTTCTTTCCTTTCGGCGACAGCTCGTTACCCTTGCCGCCTTTAATTCTCGTGCAAATATTATTTCCCTGGTTCAGCCGACGATCAAAGATTCGGGAACGCCGGAATTCGAGTGTATCGCGACTGGCGACATCATTTTTTTCTTTCGATTGAATTAACCGGCGATTGTAGCAGCGGTCCCACCGGCCGCTTCCATTTGCCCGGTGTTATTTTTCAGTTGTCCGGTTCATCGAGCTCTGTTTTAGTTCACCGGGCTGCCGCGCCGTGAAAACACCGTTCCGTTTTGTTACACGCTGTCGCTCGTGTGTTTGATCCACCGGGCCAATCACAGGTGTGTCCCGAGCCTCGGACGGATCGCTGTTTCTCCGTGGTCTGTCCGGCGTTGTTTTGCACCTAGAAAATTGTGCGTGGGACGAGTGCGTCTCGATGCACATTTTGGCTTTGGTCCCACACGCTGCACTTCAGGACAGTGGAACCTCCTTTTTACGAACCAGTCAATTCTAAACATCGTGTACATACGTCACTTAACTATACCACATACATTTATTTTTAACCTACTCGTTGCGTAACGAAGATTTTCGAACGAAAGCTTCTGTAATTAAAAATTAACATATTCGTGGGCTACTTTATACAGGCTAGGATAAGGAAGAAGTTCTATTGAGAAATTAGTGAGGGATATACAGGGAGGTCCGTTTAAGTACAAACACCTATATATCTCGGTTATTATTAGTCGTACAACAAATCTCCACAGAATAAAGTTGTACTGTTTCAAGGGGCGAATTTGATGATGGTAACAATTTTTTCTCAAGGTCATTCTTTTACAAGATTTCAAGGTCATTGATATTTTTTTTTAAATGGAATGAGGTATTTTTTAATACATCAATCGATGCAGCTGGACATTCGTTATAAAAAAGCACTAACCCATGTATGTCGAAAAGTTAATAGTTCAAGAGATATTTCAATTTAAGTAACTCTAAAATACCATTACTGTCGTACTAAGACGTTAGCGTTTACTTACTAGTGTAACGTTAATACCATAAATGCATAACGAACCGTCTACTAATCACTATACTGCGGATCTTATGCATTTATGACAAAAATCGGTGTATGAAATTAACTAAAAACATTAAGACAATTTAACAACGCCCATTGTTGTATACCAACGATAAGATTCTCTCTAGCATTAGTAATCACTCATGTAATCTAAACGTTTCAGTTCGTCTCTCTATCTTCAGTTCGACATTCTATCTACCATTACTCATCTTTGTACCTCAGTCCCATGATTCATCCCTTACTGACCATTAGACCTAAAACAACCCCCACTTTACAGAGCCCAAAACCTACATCTCCTGCTGATTTCTTCTTCTCGCGAGCATTCTTTTCTCAGTCTTCATTCGCTTCCGATCATTCTGTTACCGAGTCTTGTCTAGACTACTAAGATCTTTTGTATTACGTCCGTAGTTGTATTTCGTTTAGAATTTGTACTTAATAAATATACTTGTATTGAGTATCCGGAATACAACACCATATGTTTATTCTCGATTTATTAAAATTATTGAAAATAGAAAGAAAGTTTTATGTGGCTTCTGTGTCTTGCAATTGACGAAGACAAATTTTATTTTGCATAAAGATCCGCAGTCTACTAATCACATTTGCGGCTACGCCATCAGTCTAGTAGATATTCGAACAAATCAAACATTCAAATTCAGTCGAGGTTATTACGGTTTTGGCAGCACTCATACTTTCTCGTCAGGATGAAAATGAGACGACGCGACGCGACGTTGCGAAAAAACCATTCCGACCAATCATAATCCATCTTCCAGTGACGAAGAACGGCTTTAACGAAACGCAAGCCGTTTTATTTAGCAGTTATCAGGCTCGCGGTTGGCATGCGAATCTGATCGCGATCGTCGGCTGAAATTTTTCAGCGAGAGAGAGAGAAAGAGGGAAGGGGGAAGCCGCGGAAAGCTGCGATACGGTGTGAGCATTTTGAACCTTGTCGTCTTATCCGTTCACCCGATCCCCTAAGTATAATTCCATTTTGACGGCGATTCTTCTTGCCCGGGCTATCTGTCAGCCGTGAGAACACGCGCGCGTGCATAAAGCCGCCAGATAAGAACGACCATAGGCCCGAGCTGCCTCTCATTACCATTTTCATTCGCCGGCGCCGTTTACGAGCTACGGAATAATAGTGCGATCAAACCAAACGACACTCCCCCACTTATCGGTCCTGCGGCCAGGCAATTAAACGTACACCTTGCGCTTTTACCTTCTATCGCCGACACAGTATTTAACCGGTTGTACCTCGCAAACTGATTTTTTTCCCTGCGAAAGAAAATAACGTAGTAGGAGAGATTCGGTCTGGTTGACTAATTTTCCCTTCAACTCTTTCGATTTGCTTTAAGAACTTGCGCGCTTAATTAGTTTTTATTGCTGGCATTATTTACGTGCTTTTTTCATCCTGCACTTTCTGAATTTTATTTTATAGCAAATGCTATTTTTTTGTTCACGGGTTAATCGTTGTGTTGTAGAGGACATTGTGCTTTTATTTTCGCGATGTTGAACTACATAGTTGAATTACTAGGAGTAGCCTGCAGATTTTATGCATTTATAGACAAATTGGGTACACGAAATTTAAAATTGCGGGGCAATTAAAAAAGTTTTAATATATATTATTTTTCATCTATTAAAATTAATATGTATTAAAATTTTTTTAATTGTCCCGCAGTTTTAAATTTCATGTGCTCTCAATGTTCCTATGAGTGCACAAAATCCGCAGTCTACTCCTAATAATTCAAACATGTAATCAAATATATCTTTTATCTATTAAAATTAAAATGATTAAAAAAAGAAATAATGTTCTATTCGGTTCTCATTCTTGTAATGGATGCAGGCAATTTTTATTTTGCACACGAGGCTAACATAAAAATTTTGTTAAGTAACAATTTAAGAGGTTATGTCACCCTGAGGCGGCCGAAATGACATCAAAATTTACGAATTTTTTTCTCCAAAAGAATGAATGTGACAATTTTTTCATTATGATATATGGTTAGGGCATACAATGAAGGTTATCCTGTAAAAATTTCACAAAAAAATATTAAAAAATGGCCGAGTTATCCGTTTCCTTGCATAGCTCATCCGTCAAACCACGTGTCGACGGTGTCACGGATAGTGATGCCCAGGGTTACCTGAAATTTAAAAACTCATGATTTTCTTGTCCCTAGATAAATTATCTATCGTGTAGCATAGGAATTTTAAGAAAAAACCATTTTTGTACAAATGCGAGGAAAATGAAAATGAAAATTCAATTTTTACCCAAAAAATCAATATTTAAACGACTGTTATAAACAATTAGGATATCGTGTCAAAAAATCATATGCTACACGATAGATAATTTATCTAGGAACAAGAAAATCATGAATTTTTTCATTTCAGATGACCCTGGGCATCACAATCCGTGACACCGTCTACACGTGTTTTGACAGAGGAGCTATGCAAGAGGACGGATAACTCGGCCATTTTTTAATATTTTTTTGTGAAATTTTTACAGAATAACCTTCGATGTATGCCCTAACCATATATCATAGTGAAAAAATTGTCACATTCATACTTTTGAAGGAAAAAATTCGTAAACATTGATGTCATTTCGACATCAATGTCGAACTTACGAATGTAACTTGCCAATTAAACGAACATTTTGAAACAGAATTTGAAAGATAGTGCTTGTCCATGTTGCTCGCGAGTTTGTCATGCAAAGCCTGCTCTGCAGTTTAATCATGTCGACAGTAGTTCAACGTCCGCGGCGGATGAAATTCTGGTAAGTATCGAGGCAGTATGATCGAGAGCTAGGCTAACTTTCATTAGGGCACCTTTCCGGGCCCGTTTAATCGTATTTCTGCCGTGGGGATTCGAGTTGGTTCGTTCCTCGAATACCCGACGAAACTATGAAATTTCAGCTGCGCGTGGTTGCGATAGTTCGGCGAATTCTTTCGCGCGGCTTTCCCCCGGGTGTCGCTTGGATTTAAATCGTCCTGTCGAAACTTTTTTCACCGCAAACTTTCGTCAAACATTTCGCATAACGATCTCACTGTTCCCCCTTGCCCCCCTACGGTCGTTATATCGATTCCGAGTGTACGAGAACCGTTTCTCCAGTCTATTAACGCGATTTCAGAACCGAAAAATAAAAGACTGTCTTTTATCTCCATTTTATCAGGGATTCTACGGTTCGGAGATTTCGATATTCGATCATCAAATTCGTGTTAACTCGATCAGTTTAAACGGTAAATAATAATTCCCGGGCAAATATAGACGGATCCGATATTTCGAAGGCAACGATAATCCAGCGTGACAGGTGCAATGAAGGACGCTGTAACCCGTTCAAACAATTAATTCGTTTTATTGCTATACCGTACACCGAGACTTTAATATTTCCACGTTGCGATCTCCCCGTTCCTGATTGATAGTTTGCATTCGCGGAGTGATCCAAGTGGAACGTTTCGCCGCGAAAAGATGCGATGCATAGTAAAATGGAATAAAGGTCGACAGCGTTTGCTTCGTTTTATTTTCCAAACTCTGCCCTCGTTTCCAAGAAGATATTGATTTTTCGAGAATCATCTGTGTTCCGTCGCGTACGGCTTCTTCGCATTATTGCCGCAGGCACAAAGGCCGACTACTGGCGATACATATAATACAATACCTGAAAAGGACGTTATAACAGGCAATAAAAAGCTTTTTAAAAACCACGCTTATATTAAATTGCACTAAAAAGGAGAAAATAATTTTTGTAGACATTAGCGACAATAAATAAAAGCGTGGAGCGCTAAAATATTTATTGACGGAATCTTCGTGGGCGCTCCACGCTTTTATTTATTGTCGCTAATGTCTAAAAAAATTATTTTCTCCTTTTTAGTGCAATTTAATATAAGCGTGGTTTTTAACAAGTTTTTCTATATATTTTTTTATTTTCTACTTTTTAGTCTTTACATATCTTGTAATCGATTTTAATTACCACTTCAACCTGTACATTCAACCATCTTCTGTAAAAGGAAAAATATTGTGTCATGGCGGCTGCAAATTGAAATTTCCATTCTGTAGGATTTTTGACAGGTAAGGGCGCCGCCATATTGGTTTGTAGTAACGACCGCGAGCCCCTTACTGAGCAGAATCGCCGGTCCTTGTCGCCCTCCACCCGAACTAATCCTAACCAACTCAGTAAGTAAACTGAGCTTCTACGATGCGAAGTGGGCCAGTGGAGTGGGGATGAGTCGGAGTGGGAACACGTAGTGGAGTAGGTAAGCGCAGGCGCGCGGAGTGGGGATCGCTGGCCGCGATGACGTACAACCAAGCGTCGCGCGGGGAGGTGTAATGGTTAAATTTTTAATAGTTTATATCTCCTAAACGCAGTTTTTTTTTTAAATTTGTTTTTGAATATTGCATTGTCACCCAGTTCTGAGCTATGTTTAAAGTTTCAAGTTTCTAGCTTATCGGGAAGTGGTGTAAAATTCGATTACAAGATTTGACGCATACAACAACAACGACAACATCGACATCGACAACTCGGCAAGCTAATATAAGCGTGGTAAAAAATGCATGCGATTCGGCTCCGAACTGGCTTTACAACCACTGTACTCCGACTCCCCCAACATATGGACAACACGACAGACCCACCGAAGCAACAAGCGGACATGACAATTATAAATTACGTCATTGACCACCGAAGACAATACAAAAAGGAATTTCCTCTTGACAGTTTCCCATTCCTTAACCTTGTTTTTTTTTCTTTGAAGACGTGGGAAAAATACATTTGCGTACAACCAGAAGGGGTAGTGTTGGACTCGGCGGGTCAGTGGCTCAGGTGGTAGAGTGTCTGATTCGTAGCAGGAAGGCCAGGGTTCGATTCCCGGGGTGGCATAAATTTCCAAGGTGTGGTTTTTTCTCCTGCTACGGACTCAGTGCCTACTGTCGGGGTCATGGGGCAACCAATGGCAACGAATTTCCCCTTTATCCAGGGAATCGGTAAACTATTGGGAGCCCAAGTTGGCCATCCCGCCTCATAAAGGTACCCGCCGGCTCTATCTCCTCTGTTTGGGGGACAAGAGTAAGGAAGGGGGTGGTCAGCGAACAAAAATGGTACTACTGAGGAAACTGGAAACTGGAAACTGGAAACTGGGCATGGACCCTACCAAAAAAAAAAACGGAATAAAAAAAAACGCAAACGGAACATCACTTAAAAACCTTTAAGGGAAAGGCCGGGTGGACGGAGCTAATTGCTGAACACCGACCAGAACCGAGGATGGTGGTCCCATCCGAACAATCAGCCATATTTTCTAGGATGTGTCAAGCCCACCCAAGAAGGAAGATCCCGATGAACCTGATATCAAATCTCTGAGGAGACAGATTTCGGTGAAGTTGGTGAACCCTTCCTTCTCAACCCCATCGCGAAGTAGGTCGGCAGGTGAAGACCGAATGGAATTGATATCTCGGCCCAGCCGAGATTTCGATGAAGTCGGATTGGATCCGAAGTAGCAGTAACTTCTTCCCAATGGTCAAAAACAATACGCGGTCCCTTGCATTTGTACTCCCAATAGACTCACAGCATAGGCGGGGAGGGATTAGCCCTGAGGGTGTGGAATAGCCCTAGGGGAGGGTGTGGGTAAGTTTCTGGACTATCCGGAAACAGTGTAGGGACGGGTTCAAAACTTGACACATTCGACATGAAAATATGGTGAAGGGGGGAGTCTAAAAAAGGGCAGGCGAGACACCCTGCAGGTCTGAAGGTGAGGGGGCCCGACGTCCACACCGAGCCGTAAAACAGCTCAAAAACTCAAAAAATTAGGTAGCATGGCCCGCTCATCAATGACGACCGACCCGTCTAGTAAGTCGACGACTCTGAAAATGGCCCGGGCCGAATAAAACAGAGGGGACGGCTGAAAAACGAGGAAAATTGCAACCCGCTAAAGGGCCGAGTGCCGGCAGCGCCAATTGTGAAACTGGTGTTTAAAAACCGGTGTGCCCTAAGGAAGCGAGGGGCGGCCGAACCGCCCCTCCCCGGCAATAAACACGACTACTACTACTACTACTACTAGTGTTGGACTCGGGGGATACCCACTAAAATAACCACACGTCTAGGACTGAGAGTCCTTTTCTCGCTCTCTAATGTCCTTGAGGATAGTCAGGGTCCCGCTATTTTCATTTCTCTTGACTGCCCCTTTTCCCGGACTCCCTTCCACTTCTGCTCTTTTCTAAATTCCCACTCCTCAACCTAAAGTCCTTCGGACACGTCCGCGTCCAATTAACAAACGCAACATTTCCCCGCCTAAATCCGTCCTTAACCATTCACGAAAAAAACCGACGGGTCAATCGCAGTATTATTTTGATCGTGGTCATGAGCACTTCTTTTCGTGCTGTCACAATTTCGAAAAGTGTGTTGTGCAATGTTTAGCGATTATTTGCCGTGGATCCGACGCGACGGAGGAAGAAGATTCTGAAAAATTTGTAAGTACCTATACATTACATTAGTATTTTATGATGTTGGATCAATATTTTTATGTATAACAATGGATATAAGGGATTCTCTCATATTTTGAAACTTCAAATTGGTCATTTGAATGAGACGATGAGTTTGTACGGGTCTAGCGACGAATGTCCATTTATATTTCGTTTGGTTCGAGGCACACACACGATCATGTTCTGTCCTATCGATACGATTAGGTGGACTGTACAGGGTGTAAAAAAAGTAATGGTCATCCGTCCTAGGGGTGAATCTACACCTCTGGATCGGTGGACATTTGTAAGAGAAACTTGCCGCAAAATTGTTTATAACACAGAAAATTAGTGTTGAAGTTTTTTTTTCAATCAACGCATTCTACTCATCGAGAAGAGGAAAAGTTTGAAAGGAGCCATATGTCCCAAACAAATAGTTATTGAGATATAAGCTGTTAAAGTTTTTGCAAAATTTGATTGTGTGGAATTATACGTATAGACAAAAGCCTACTACTACAGTCCACACGTCTGTGTCGATGAGACAGAAGATGATCGTGTGCGTGCCGCGAGCCAGACGAAATTTAAAGGAGCCTAACGACGAATGCGCCTTTAAATTTCGTCTGGCTCGCGGCACGCACACGATCATCTTCTGTCTCATCGACACAGACGTGTGGACTGTAGTAGTAGGCTTTTGTCTATACGTATAATTCCACACAGTCAAATTTTGCAAAAACTTTAACAGCTTATATCTCAATAACTATTTGTTTGGGACATATGGCTCCTTTCAAACTTTTCCTCTTCTCGATGAAGTAGAATGCGTTGATGCAAAAAAAAACTTCAACACTAATTTTCTGTGTTATAAACAATTTTGCGGCAAGATTCTCTTACAAATGTCCACCGATCCAGAGGTGTAGATTCACCCCTAGGACGGATGACCATTACTTTTTTTACACCCTGTACATAGGATTTTGTCTATACGTATAATTCTACACAATCAAAAATTGCAAGAACTGCTTACAGTGAACCACAGAAATATTCGGACACTTTTAAAAGGACGATAACTTTTTTAACTTTAATTTTTTAATTTTAAAATTGCTCTACCATTATTCAGAATATTGTTCACATTATTAAATATGTTGGTATCTAATCAATTACTACACATTTAAGTATTGTATGAGGTATTATATCAATTTCATATTAAAAAAATCATAATATATGATGAAAATTAAACATTGCTTCTTAATATAATTCCAAGTTAAAATAGCTCCGACTGCAAAGGGTTAATATCAGCTCATACGACTTGGATTATTTTGAGAAGTTGGAATAGTTAATTTACTACATGAAGCGAAAAGGAAATGTTAAAAAAATTGGAATTGGTCGGAATTACAAGGAAAATAATAAAACTTTTTGTTTGCAACTTTTTCGTATGGCCCAATGTTGGTAAATCTGAAAGATGGAACATCTGGAAGATGTTAATGTAAAAACAAACTTCAACAACAATTTGCATTGTCATAAATAGACTGCGGATCTTTATGCATTTATAGCAAAATTGTTGGAAAATTTGAAAAATTGAAGATGTCAATATACGATTTTTCTTCTATTAAAATCATTAAGGGAAAAAATACCATTCAATTTAGTTTCTATTTCTTGCAATCGATGCAGACAATTTTTATTTTGCATAAAGATCCGCAGTCTAGTCATAAAGAATTTTCTAGCGAATTTCTTTTACAAATGTCCACCAATCCAGAGGTATACAGGGTGTCCCAAAATTTGTGAATTTCCTGAAAGGGGGTGGTTCCTGAGACCATTTTAAGCGACATTTTCCTTTGCAAAAATGTTATCCGTGGCTTTGTTTAGGAGTTATTAACGAAAAACACGGACCAATCAGAGCACGACCTAGACGTGAGTTGGCACAGTCGGCCAATAGACAGTTGGCGCGCCGGGTCGACTGTGCCCACTCGCGTCTAAGTCGCGCTCTGATTGGTCCGTGTTTTTCGTTAGTAACTCCTAAACAAAGCCGCGGATAACATTTTTGCAAAGAAAAATATCGCTTCAAATGGTCTCAGGAACCTCCCATTTCCGGGAAGTTCAGGAATTTTGGGACACCCTGTATGTAGATTCACTCCTAGAGGGGACGGATGACCATTACTTTTTATACACCCTGTGCACAGAGGAATCTTTAACTAAAATGTCGCAGACATTCACAAAGGGAGATCACTCGGAGAATGCAGTTCACGTTTCCAGGGTTTGGAATCACTGTGGCAAGAGACGAGCTTTCTCTCTCTCTCTATCTCTCTCTCCGTCGCAGGTTCCTCTAATTACGCGGACTCCCGCGGTCAAAATATCTTGTACACAAGCTTATCTTGAATTTCGGGGACAAACGTTCCGCGGGAATCGTGGCTCCAACGCCAGATCCCGCGACGCGACGCGACGTCTGATTCAATTGAGGCTTTGGTTCTGTTGTGCGGACGCGGATAAGGGCTTCGCGATATATGTATATATGTATACATACACTTATGTATACGTTATACATACATATAGTATATATTTTCGTTTCGTCAAAGCGTTGGAGGTCGGGCCGCTCTCGCTCACGGTCCGAAAAGTAATTCAATTGGCCGAGCCGCGCCGCTTAATTCCCGAGTTAAATGAAATTTCGTCCGGGTGCTTTGTTCTTGCGGCGAGAGACAAAGCGGCGGCTAGGCACACCTCTCCTCTCCTCTACTCTCCTCGTCTCTCTTCACTCTCCTCTCTTCCGTTCCCCGCGAGGAGAACGCGTGGAAGATCGTTAACGGTGATTCTGTGTTTAAATTTCGCGAGAACCGGGCCACCGAAGTTCGCCGCACGGTTCGTTGATGATCAGAGAGGACAAGAGAGCTTATTGGTTGAATTTGCTTCCGGTGGCCTCCGATCCATTAATCTGCGAATTTGTCAACAGAGCTGTATCTCACTTTTTATCCATTGAAATGATTAAACGAATGTGTGTCTTGAAGACGGGCAGGTTTTCTAAATTTTGTAGGAGCGCAAGTAGGAACTTATTTTACTTTAACATTTAATAAAACTAATCGTAAAAAAAGTCTTTTAGTTTTCAATCTTTGGAAGAAGGGCCCATGTCATTTACAGCTGGTTTTTATTAGTATTGCAATTTACAATATTATTCAGTTCTTTGCGCACTTGTAAAATTTAAGAAACTTGACGTAGGCCCTTTCTCCAGACACCCATTCAAGTCAAGAAATAAATGTATAAGTGGCGCTCGTTTTCAGCATTAACACTACCGTACCGGGTGCAAAATTAGAATGTCCCAAAAGTTTCTGTCGGAATCTGTTCCTTCAATATTGCTAAATAAGTACAAAAAATGCGATAATTTTTACGTTAACGTTTTAGCGATTACTAACAAGAATTTGCATTATGTGCATGAATCGAAAACCTACTTTGGAGACAACCTAATATTTATTTAGCAATATTAAAGGCACACATTCCGAAAGAAACTTACAAAATTACAAAACTGCATTTCTTCAGATTTCCCACAATCTTTATATTTATAATAATACGTACTCGAATAAAGAAATGTATTGAGTAATTTCTAATGGAAGCATCTTCATCATTTCAATAATTAAAAAATAAAGAAGTTTATTAAGTTATTTCTAATGGAAGCATCTTTATCATCTTAATAATTAAAATATAAAGAAGTTTATTAATAATTTCTAATGGAAGCATCTTTATAATTTCAATAATTAAAAAATAAACAAGTTTATTGAGTTATTTCTAATGGAAGCATCTTTATCATCTTAATAATTAAAATATAAAGAAGTTTATTAGTAATTTCTAATGGAAGCATCTTTATAATTCCAATAATTAAAATATAAACAAGTTTATTGAATAATTTCTAATGGAAGCATCTTTATAATTTCAATAATTAAAAAGTAAACAAGTTTATTGAGTAATTTCTAATGGAAGCATCTTTATAATTTCAATAATTAAAAAGTAAACAAGTTTATTGAGTCATTTCTAATGGAAGCATCTCTATCATTTCAATAATTAAAAAATAAAGAAGTTTATTGACTACTTTCTAATGGAAGCATCTTTATCATCTCAATAATTAAAATATAAAGAAGTTTATTAGTAATTTCTAATGGAACCATCTTTATAATTTCAATAATTAAAAAATAAACAAGTTTATTGACTACTTTCTAATGGAAGCATCTTTATCATCTCAATAATTAAAATATAAAGAAGTTTATTAGTAATTTCTAATGGAACCATCATTATAATTTCAATAATGAAAAAATAAACAAGTTTATTGGGTAATTTCTAATGGAAGCATCTTTATAATTTTAATAATTAAAAAATAAAGAAGTTTATTGACTACTTTCTAATGGAAGTATCTTTATAGTTTAAATAATTAAAAAGTAAACAATTTTATTGAGTCATTTCTAATGGAAGCATCTTTATAATTTCAATAATAAAAAATAAACAAGTTTATTGAGTCATTTCTAATGGAAGCATCTCTATCATTTCAATAATTAAAAAATAAAGAAGTTTATTGAGCAATTTCTAATGGAAGCATCTTTATAATTTCAATATTTAAAAAGTAAACAAGTTTATTGAGTAATTTCTAATGGAAGCATCTTTATAATTTCAATAATTAAGAAATAAATAATTTGAAAGCGGTCATTTGACCGGTCGTGGCATGGTCGATGTTAAACGCGGAAATTTTTCATTTTGAGATTCCTAATTATGACGTAACAGGCTATCGACTTGTGGACGGCTCGACAGTTTCCGTTCATTTAAATGCGCTCGAGCCGACGACGCGACCGGAGCGGAGGCGCGAGTTGCATCGAGGCTCGAAGAGTAATAAGAAGAGGTCCTCGTAAGTTTCTCGTTTAATCTTCAAAGGGCCGGAGGGGGTCAGTTGCGGGACACAGTTGCCGCTAGCAGCAGTAGCAGGCATCAGAAGCAGCGAGTAGCATCGAGCCGCAACTTTCCTCGGGTAAAGTAGTTAAAGAGTGACGCGACGCAGCACGAGCGGAAGGCTGCGGGGCCGTGTTGGAGAGTTCTTGGTCTCTCGCAGTCGATGCGTTTCACGGACCACGTACTTTAACCACGCCCGTAAACGTTTCATTAACCCGCTTGTTTCGTCCGATAGAGAACCGGGTCGCGTTTTTCTCGAAACGAGCCCGAGCAGCGAAAAAACGAAATTTCAACCGTGTGACGCACGTGGCGAACCCTGCTCTTTGTACCGGGGGGAAAAAATAAAAAGATCCCGGCACGCTACAGCCCGGCACCGACGGTTAATTAAAAATGTAGAAAGGCGAGGGCTCGCTCCTAATATTGTCTATAATGAAATCCAACTGCGCGTTTCAGTTCGCGCGCGCACTCGTACCAACCCGAGGATTAATAATAAAACCGTCGCTAGGCGCGAGAGGCCGCGCGAGAAACCGAATTAACCTGAAAAAATGAAATTCGAATATTCATTAGCGTCACGCACGTCCTGCTCGTCCCGCTCCGGGACGTTATTCCAAATGGATTATGAACGCTGTCCGACGCGTCGCATAAAACTGCTCTTTTCGTCGCCCACTCCCCTTTCTCTCTTTTCACAATTTTCACAGTATCGAGCTGCCTTCGTGTCACCTCAGAGTCAGAAACTGTTCTCGCGGATTTTATGCATTTATGACAAAAATGGGGTAAACTTTACTTTACCGGACTCAAAATTTGTGCCTTTCTCCTATAAATTATTATGTATTTGGTATGTAATCCAGTAGATTTGTACCCGGGGCGGCTGCAGATCGAAGTTTCGATCCTGTAGGGTCAATGGTTCAGGAGTTATGCTTGCTCAAAGTTGAGAAATCTGCAGTGTTTTTGACAGGTAAGGGCAGAATAATTAATTAGTTGATTGGTGATAAGGTCAGTGGGGGCAAGGACCGGCGGTTCTGCTCGGTAAGCGGCTCGCGATCGTCACTACAAATCAATATGGCGGCGCCCTTACCTGTCAAAAACACTGCAGATTGCTCAACTTTAAGCAAGCGTAACTCCTGAACCATTGATCCTACAGGATCGAAACTTCGATCTGCAGCCGCACCGGGTACGAATCTACTGGATTACATACCAAATACATCATAATTTATGGGAAAGAGGCACAAATTTCGAGTCCGGTAAAGTAAAGAGCAGCCCGAAAATGCCTGATTTAAAACAGGAAAGGCATTAGAAGAACTTAAACATATTACTGCATTATTTTCAGCATTTTAACTTTTAATTACTCGCATGTAGTATTTAAAACCTCAAAACTGAAAATTTAGTGTTTCGAGCATCAACGAAGGTGTCGACCGAATTAACAAATACATATTCATATTGCATTAAAGTAGTTATTTCATTAAGCAAACATTCATTTATGTTGGAGTGATGTACAGTTCCGTGTAGCCAGATATGTAGAGAGTGAAATGAGAGTAATTGAAGGTTAAACGGAAAAGAAAATTTCAGTTTGTCGCGGTTCAGTTGGAAATTTTTAATTTGCATAAAGAGTGCAATTTCATTAAAAAACAGAGTTCTTTCTCGGGCCTTTCATGGTGGAAATAAACTAACGTATTAACTATATGTCTCCGTCTTTCGCCTAATGAGCCTGATAGAAACAGACAATTAATTAGAACCGCATAAAGTTCCCAAGAAAAAAGAAAGCATCTGGTAGAAGTATGTCTGGGTTCGTTAAATGTCGTGCTCTCGAACGGAACAAATGGTCCTCAGGGTTGCAATTTTTTCTCGGCCGAACGTTCGAACACTCGGCGCGCATTAGCGATTCCGCTTAGGCGTCCCGTTCCCGATAATTAGGGAAACGAGCCACTTCTGCGGCCGTTTTGTGCGAGGTCGAATTAGTCGACTGGTTTCATTTCCCCACGGCGCGCGGCGCGGCTGCTGTTCGAAATCACGCAGCAATCTAACGGTAGTAACGACACGACGTCTTTCCAGCAGCACACCAAAAAACCGAGAGCTGGAATCACCCTCCAGGGTGCTGTTTCGAGCGCGTAAGGGCTCGGCTGATACCTTTATTCCCCGGAATCGGTGATTATCGTGACGGTTTGCTTGCGAGGTTTGCTGACAGCGCTGTAATTAAGCGGTACCTTATTGTCCCCCACCACTTCAGCGACTTCTTCGAAAATCTCCGAGTGCAGGCGCTGGAGAAACACCGGCGAACACGTCTGTTGCTGCAAGTTTTCATGGAAAGTGCGCCCACGTTGCTACAAGGTCGCTGGAAGATGTTTGAACGACTTGTATTCATAAATCGTACAAGGGCGAGTCAATAAGAAGTACGGTAGTGTCGCGATATTTGTGAGATAGATGTGCACGATATGTGCGAACAATCTGTCCTCACTACAGTCTTCTCTCACATAGTGCGACTTGCATCTCTACGGATAGTGTTACTTTTTTATCCCCCTAAGGGGTTCCCCTTGGGCGTTTGGTCGCGCTACGATGTAAGGTGAAGTGCCCTATGCCTGGACAGCATGATTTCCTATTTTAAATTTTATCACTTTAAATAAACAAAAACAATTTCTTAAGAGATTTAACATACAGTTCGGAGTTTGTAAAGTAATTTAAAATAAAAAATCAATGTTTAGGTTAATATCTTAATTGTATTAACAAGAATAATTCAAATCTATAGTTGGACATATTAAATCCAATCTAAGCTAGTACCTGGACAGAAGTAAAGCCTATATCGGGACAAATTCAATTTACGAGTCCTCTATGTTCAAGATGTGATATTCAAAATGCAATGTACGAATACAATGTTCGAACGATTCAAGATTTACGTCTCAAAGTACAATGTTCAAACGATTCAAGATTTACGTCTCAAAGTAAGGTGAAGTGCCCTATGCCTGGACAGCATGTTTTCCTATTTTAAATTTTATCACTTTAAATAAACAAAAACAATTTCTTAAGAGTTTTAACATACAGTTCACAGTTTGTAAAGTAATTTAAAATAAAAAAATCATTGTTTAGGTTAATATTTTAATTGTATTAACAAGAATAATTCAAACCTATAGTTGGACATATTAAATTCAATCTAAGCTAGTATCTGGACAGAAGTAAAGCCTATATCGGGACAAATTCAATTTACGAGTTGATCGAGCGAACATAACCTAAAGCGTTGGTTGGTGGCGCTGTTGCGCATGACGAATAGAAGATGCTTTGCGTAATATGTAGTATACTTATCATAGATTATAGTATTGTATTATTTAACCAAATATATATTTCTTTTCATTTACTGTTTTAATAAAACTTGTTATAATACAACTTTTAAGGTTAGGTAGTAATACTGATAGATTTAAGATGTAAACATAAAGTATTATTAACGTCGCAACCGGAATACATTTTCTACATACGTTATTCAAGCTAATAGAAGACTAATTATACGTACATGTAGTTAAATAATTTGCAAACAATGCGTTGATTTTATTCACAAACACGTGTCCGGCTTCAGGCGTAAGCACATTGCGTATAAGCTTAGAGTGGGACAGCTACTGTCATCGCGTCCCAGTATGGAGTGCTTATATTTGAAAACAGTCCTAATCTTGGACATCTAATATTTGGATTAATAATTATTATTTACGTTAAGTTTGATTGCCAATTTATTATAAAATATCAATATTATTATGCGTGATAAATATTTTTTGTCTGAGGGCTTAAATTATATCTTTTTCTCTAACAAAAGTTCGAACTATAAATGCACATGATTCGCTTGTAAATAGACTATTTTGTATACTGTTTTCAGATGAACTTTGAATTCATTTTTAAATTTCAATTGATGTCTTAATGAAATAATATTCACACCTACTTGTAGCTACGGCCTCAGAATATATAATATAATTATTTAATCTCTTAATTACTGATTTTACTATGAAAATTCAATTGTCCAGATTTAGGTATCACTTTTGGACTGTCCAGACTTAGAGCACTTCACCTTAACACGATCTGAGGACGGATATCCTCCACTGTAGTAATCTGATCTCGGCTCGGGCATATCGGTGTGAACCACTACTAATGCGACGCGGAGATGAAACTTTCACCAATATATTTGTGTCATTTTTCTGATTAAAATAATACCAAACTCGATATAATTTCAGCTGAATGTAGTGGTTTAATTGGCGATGAAAGTTTCGGGCGCAAGGAAGGACAGCGTACGGGAAAGAAAGAGACGCGGAGAGTCGGCCGCGCACGGTCTCTCTTCACACGCGCTGTCTTTTTCCATGTTCGGCTCAGTCTTTCATGCTCAAAATAATAGTGTCCGTCAATGATCTTTGCAAACGAACCTCCCCGAGGCTTTTGCGACTATAGAAGATTTATCGGGATACATCGATGTCAGTACAAGTTCAATACAAAACGAGACAATACAAATTCAATGATGAAACTCTTCTACAACCGCGACCCCGCGGACCCGCGCTTTTCACAGTTACGGAGAGAATACCGTACTAACCCGATTTTGTCAGATTTGTATTTGCGTCCAAGCGATTTCCACGATCGTGCGTCAGGTCGCAGTTTCTCTTTCGCGTGGCAGTGTCGCTTAGTTCGCGTGCTAAAATAAATAAGGGCTTAACAGGAGGGGACGGTGGCAGGGGGCGGAGGTGAAACAAAGCCGAGAGGCGTATAAAATTAAACGTCTTAACGAATGGCGGGTCCGCTCTCTTGTTTCGCGGCAGTATATTTTCGCCGGAAATCTTACGGGGGGCCAGTGATAAATGCGAATCGTAAAACTGCAAGCGCGCGCGAGCGAACAGATCCCGGAGACGTAATTAAGAAACGCTGCACTCCGCGGCTCGGCACGACTCGACTAGACTATAGCGATGGCTCGTTTCGGGATCGCATAAATCTGCGAGCCGAACTAAATTGAACTTTACAAACCTATCGTCGGTCGGCCAAACGCCACGGCAAGTGGCCCGTGGAAAGTTAACCGGCGGATATCGGCACTCGAGAGCGGCCCGCGTATGCTCTGCTAATGGCAGATCTTCCGAAACGATCGGATTTATTCGCTCGGAGGGATCGCCTGCGTCGAGGGCGACATCCTTCAACGGATATCGCTCTGGGAACGTTTAATCGTCTTCCCTAATTTTTTTTAGAGATGTCGCTTTTCAAGCGTACTGGCTGTCTCGTTTAAGTGTCACACTATGCCTAACGTGATATATTTCTTTCCTCGAAACGGGACATCTATTAATTTTTAGGTAATAGCATGTGTATTCAAGGAAACACATATTTCTTCATAGTTCCTATTTATATTAATAACAAAAATGGGAATGAACACGTGAAAATACATAATTGATGTGGTTTTATATTTTTCTGAAGAACAAACTGTTCAATGTATGTACTCGCAACCGAGGAGCGAGCGAACTAGCAGGTTTCTGTCTACTTACAATGTGCGAGACTTATTAGCACGCCCTAGACTAGAGTGGACGCTACCGTCGGATAATTTTTAGATTTTTCGCGTCCTTTTTTACCACGCTTATATTAGCTTTCCGAGTTGCCGTTGTATGCGTCAAATCTTGTAATCGAATTTCAAACCACTTCCCAACGAGCTAGAGACTTGAAACTTTGAACATAGCTCAGAACATAGCAAAAGAAAATGTCATCGCGTTCAGCGATCCCCACTCCGCGCGCTAGCGCTCCCTACTCCACTTCATGTTCCCACTCCGACTCATCCCCGCTCCTCTGGCCGACTTCGCACCGAAGAAGCTCAGTGTGGTTGTGGTGTTCCGTTTATTCAGATCCATTTCGGACAATTTCAGACTCCATCAAGAGTCCATCAAGTCTTTCGGAGTCATTCCCTTATTCTATCTCGCGTATTTCCATATCTTGCGTTTCTATATCTTACTATTTCATATCAGTATTACTATATCTTGCGATCTTACTATATCTTTCACATTAACTATACCTCTCCTGGAATATCTTTTCCAATTGCAGTTCGTCGAAGAACGTCAAGTGCAGTTCCAGGCCTAGAATAAAGTAATAATGGTGCTCGGTACCCAGAACAGGAAAGTAAGAATACCACCGGTTTGTTCGTTCGCGCGCATGCGTACGTGGCACGTCTCGTCGTCGCGGAATTACATGGAGAGCTTGTTAATGAAATTTCGTGGTTTGTTCAGAGGGAGCGCACGCGCGCGAAAGCAGAAAATTCCGTAGGGGCTTATAATGGGTTCTAATGACGACTTTAATCAGTGCACGAGGGAACGAAGTAGTAACAGCGCTTTCGCGCGGATCGAGTTTAACTCGCGAGAGAACCACCACCCTAAAACGATGG
This sequence comes from Lasioglossum pauxillum, assembly GCA_933228785.1. Classification (NCBI taxonomy): domain Eukaryota; kingdom Metazoa; phylum Arthropoda; class Insecta; order Hymenoptera; family Halictidae; genus Lasioglossum; species Lasioglossum pauxillum. The sequence goes on along the minus strand of OW121705.1, from coordinate 37,937,248 downwards.
CTGTTAAACGTCGTCCTTGGCGAAGTTTTATGGTTGACTTTGCGCTAATGCGCTACAGTTTGTCGCGGTGTTTGCCCGGCCGTTAATGGAACCGCGGATTAAGGGGCCCATAAATGTTGCCAGGACCAGCTGTCGGCGTTGATAAGTCGTCGAAAGAATTGCGGGTTCGACCTGGCACGCAACGAGAACTAAACGCCTCTACGCCTCCGATCGGGGAAAATGATCCCGTTCCTTCCGAGACTGTCGATCAATGATTTTTTTAAAATTTATTTTACGTCACTTTTTTAACTGCTGCGGTTATTTCGCGGCGAGACCTGCAGTTTTTATAAGGTGGGTTCCGAACCACCTTGGGCACCACGGTTTAAAATGGCTCAATTGAAGAAGTACGCGACATTTTGCGAAAAAATCAACTTTCTAATTTTGATATTTTTTCAATTGATATCGATTTCTACATGTCCACCGACCACGAAAATGATAAAATTAATCAAATACAATAGCAGTTCTAGTAAAAATTGCAATTTTTCAAGATTTTCGGCCTTAACAAATTTTTCTCAATAATGTAAAACTTGAACATTTTATCTATTTGCATTAAATAGCTAAAATATTAAATACATTATGGAATAAATAATTTATGAAACTGTTTTAAATTAATAAAAACGGTTAAACAAACGTGAAATATATTAAGTTAAAAATCATTGAGAAGGAATTATTTTTTTATATATTCAGTTCAAATTTCATTGCAATATCTTCAGTGGTTTCAGGACTCCGCCAATTGGTCAAATTCGAAAGTAAAATTGCTCTATCATGCAACGTTCTCGAAAAATGTTGATATTTGTCAAAATGCATGATTTTGATAAAAAATGAGGTGTAACTAAACATGCGAGACAGTTCAAGATTGAGTGAAAAGATAGAGGGGACTCTCGTCAATTATATTGTTTTGTACTTTCTAATAGATGTGAATGCTTCTTAAAGTTTGGAAAAGAGCTGATGCGGATACTTAACACGCTCTATTTTTGTATTTATGTGAAAATCCCTTTATCTAGCAGGAATTTCCTGTTGAATTTTCCAGTATTGAATAAAAATAGTCGTACGTATAATCAGACAACCTTCTTTAACCATCAGACGATGGATACCAGGTCTATTTTAACTCGTTCAAATAACTTGTTTGACCCTTTGACGGCGAATCTCGGGTCTATTTTGACTCACAGAACTGATCAAGAGAATATTTAATGATACGCACAAAATTATTCAGAAGAGTCTGACGACGAGATGTACTTGTATAATAATTAGATTGTGGATTTTCGTCGTGAAATCAAAATTTTCTCCCTTCATTGTAAAATTTCGTTACAGTAGCTTCTAAAAGTAATGGCACGTTCAAAGTACTTGTTTAATTTAGTTGTTGAGTTACTTGTTTAATTTAGTTGTTGAGGGACTTGTTTAACTTAGTTGTTGAGGGACTTGTTTAATTTAGCTATTGAGGGACTTGTTTAATTTAGTTATTGAGGGACTTGTTTAATTTAGCTGTTGAGCGACTTGTTTAATTTAATTGTTGAGGGACTTGTTTAATTTAGTTGTTGAGCGACTTGTTTAATTTAATTCTGTTTAATTTAGTTATTGAGGGACTCGTTTAATTTAGTTGTTGAATGACTTGTTTAATTTACTTGTTGAGCGACTTGTTTAATTTACTTATTGAGCGACTTGTTTAATTTAATTGTTGAGGGACTTGTTGAATTTAGTTGTTGAGGGACTTGTTTAATTTAGTTGTTGAGCGACTTGTTTAATTTAATTGTTGAGGGACTGATTAAATTTAGTTGTTGAGGAACTCGTTTAACCCTTCGACGGTGAATCCCCAGTCTATTTTGACCCGCAGCCCTAATCAAGAGAATATTTAATGAAACGCAGAAAATTATGCAGGAATGTCTGACAACAAAGATGAGATAGAGCCATTCGAAGATGATTCTCGGGAGCATCAGACTCTGAAATTGACGCATCCCGACAAAATGGAAATCGAGTTATCGACTGACGGTTTTCGGTGATCACGGTCGTTTCCTATTAACGTGAAAAGGTCCGTCACGGGAGCCGTCGTACCTGAAATAACAATTCCATCGCGATTTCACGGAGTCGAACAGCGTGTCTGTTCCTGAGGGGTCGAACAATCGTCCATGCCATGCCGTGAGAGATATGATTACTTAAATATTTCACCGGGCAACGGGATCTTTTTCTCTCTGTCTGTCTGATCTTCCCGTTTTCCTCGGAATCAGACGAAAAACGAGGGAGAAGTTGATTCGGCCCGGAGAAACGAAAATATATTTCGTATGCCTCGCAGATATTCCGCTCCGGTGAAAAGGCGGACGTGCGCTGCCTTTTCGTTGCCTTTTGATCCGGTCAAAGGCGGCTCAAAGACCACCCACCGGCCTCTGTATAATTTACATTAACATTTATTAGACGGGCACGGCCGTTCCTCGCGTATCCGAGATAAATGCGAAATGAAAACGCGGCTCACTCTCTTTATCCCTTTCTCTCTTTCGTGCTCGATCGAATTATTCGAGTTTCGACACCTCTTTGTGCGCTTCCGGTTTTTCCTAGCAAGACCCGTGGTCGAATGAAACCATAAAAAGCTCAACTGTCTCCTCTGAGGCAACACTGAAAATTACTGCAGTTACTCAAATTAATATTCGGACGCTGTAAAAAAGACGATGACTTTTTTAATATTGTACTATACGATTTGAACGTTTTTGAGAAGCTAGAGCAATTAGTTCACTACAGGATGTGAAAGAATTTTCTTTAAATAGCAATTGATCGGAATTGTAGCAAAAATACTAAAAGTTGCATTTTACAACTTTTTTATGTGGGCCTACATTGAAAATTTAAAAAATACGTTTTGTAGATCCGTGTGAATTTACTTGAAGCTACAAACGTTTAAAGATGGTAAAAATTGCAGATTTTCACGATTGTCGGCCTCCAACTGCAGTAATTCTAAGAATTGTTACATCTTTCAATGCCTGTCGTTTTTTCCCGCATGAAACCGATTTCGATGAAACTTTCACAGTGCATACAATTCACACAGACCTACAAAACGTTACTTTTTAAATTTTTAATATAGTCCCACATAAAGAAGTTGTAAAATACAACTTTTACTATTTTTTTTTAAATTCCGATCAACTGCAATTTTTGAAAAAAAAATTTTTCACATCCTGTAGTAAACTAATTGCTTCTCAAAAAAAATTCAAATCGTATGGTACAATACTAAAAAAAGTTATCGTCTTTTCTTAGAGCGTCCGAATATTAAATCGAGTAACTGTTAGAATTTAAAACGATTTCTACGTTGCTAAATGTCTTCGTGTTTAATTTTGCTAAAAGGTCGAGTGTGATATCGGACTCTTATGCAGTCACGGGACAATTGGCTGAGTGAATATAAAATAATAAAAGATTTTTCCAAATTATCAAAATTATTGATGCAGGACATTTTGCATAAAGATCCGCAGTCTGTTTACAATACAAGTCTATGAACGGTAACAAAAATAACACGGTCTTCCTATATCAACAAGAGAAAATTTAAAAAGATCGAATGAGTGGTGACAACCGGAGTTCCGCACGGCGAAGATCGAAGACACGATCGATCACGATCGAGATCGAGGGCCAGCAAGCACCGATAAAGCAACACGGAGGCAGAATTAATCCTCTCGGTTGCCTAGCAGTAATTTTCGCTGTGGTTCCGGTGCAATCGAAAGGTTTCCGATAAACCGGAAAAGATAATAGCATTATTTTAATTGGCCGATTGATCGAATCGATGAAGAAGCGAGCCAGAGGGAGGAGTGGATCGCGTCGATCGATGGGGGCAGAAAAACCGGGAAATTTGCGCGACAAGCGGAACGAAGCGGTGGTGGTTGGCCGCGATCGATCAGCGCGAAGCTAATTAACGGAGTCAGGTGAAAAATCGCCAGACGGTCGTGTGCATAATGCACGGAACTGCGGGCTCGACAGTTTTCTGGACGTTTTAATAGAGAGCACGCTAATTAGAAACCGGATTGCATTACTTTAAATTACAGCTCGGAACACGTTGAGAATGCCGCGGCCGGTCAAGCCAATTAACCGAGTCTCCCGATAATTACGCGAGTCGCGTAGCGTCGCGGCCCGGTCAGTCGGCGATCAATCACCACACAGTGGGCCGTTTCTGTAAAATCGTGTTGAAAAATGTTCAGGACGTGAGATAGACACCTCGTCAGCGAATGCTTGGTCGAGCTTGACTGAAAAGCACACAGATTTTATGCGTTCACGACAAAAATAAGTACTTACGATTAAAAACACTAAGAAGATTCAAAGAATTTTAATTTTCCAGTATATTACTGCCAAACTTCTAACATTATTGCAGGAAGAAAATTCCCAAGTCTCTTCTTTTCCGTTTCTGTAAAATCGGTGGAATTGACAAATTTTCCGTTCTTCGTTAGCTAATGCTTGGTCGAAATTGACTGAAAAGCTCACAGATTTTATGCGTTCACGACGAAAATAAGTAGCTACAATTAAAAACACTAAAAAGATTCAAAGAATTTAAATTTTCCAGTATATTACTGCCAAACTTCTAACATTATTGCAGGAAGAAAATTCTCAAGTCTCTTCTTTTCCGTTTCTGCAAAATCGGTGGAATTGAAAAATTTTCTGCTCTTCGTCAGCTAATGCTTGGTCGAGCTTGACTGAAAAGCACACAGATTTTATGCGTTCACGACAAAAATAAGTACTTACAATTAAAAACACTAAGAAGATTCAAAGAATTTAAATTTTCCAGTATATTACTGCCAAACTTCTAACATTATTGCAGCAAGGAAATTCCCAAGTCTCTTCTTTTCCGTTTCTGTAAAATCGGTGGAATTGAAAAATTTTCCGCTCTTCGTCAGGTAATGCTTGGTCAAGATTGACTGAAAAGCTCACAGATTTTATGCGTTCCCGACAAAAATAAGTAGCTACAATTAAAAACACTAAGAAGATTCAAAGAATTTAAATTTTCCAGTATATTACTGCCAAACTTCTAACATTATTGCAGGAAGAAAATTCCCAAGTCTCTTCTTTTCCGTTTCTGTAAAATCGGTGGAATTGAAAAATTTTCCGCTCTTCGTCAGCTAATGCTTGGCCGAGATTGACTGAAAAGCACACAGATTTTATGCGTTCACGACGAAAATAAGTAGCTACAATTAAAAACACTAAGAAGATTCAAAGAATTTAAATTTTGTAGTATATTACTGCCAAAGTTCTAACATTATTGCAGGAAGAAAATTCCCAAGTCTCTTCTCTTCCGTTTCTGTAAAATCGGTGGAATTGAAGAATTTTCCGTTCTTCGTCAGCTAATGCTTGTCGAGATTGACTGAAAAGTACACAGATTTTATGCGTTCACGACAAAAATAAGTAGCTACAATTAAAAACACTAAGAAGATTCAAAGAATTTAAATTTTCCAGTATATTACTGCCAAACTTCTAACATTATTGCAGGAAGTAAATTCCCAAGTCTCTTCTCTTCCGTTTCTGTAAAATCGGTGGAATTGAAGAATTTTCCGCTCTTCGTCAGCTAATGCTTGGTCGAGCTTGACTGAAAAGCACACAGATTTTATATGCGTTCACGATAAAAATAAGTAACTACAATGAAAAACAGTATACAGTGTCTCATAATTCATGGTACAAATTAGGTTAGGTCGATTCGATGGCAGGAAATGAGATAAAAATCACGAATAACGAAATTGCGTGGGAGTCTTCGTTTCCAAGAAAATTAAATTTAAATATCACTCTTGTGTACGCGTTCTTAATAAATAACCGATATCACTATCAACTTGAGCGTAACGTTCTAACTCGATATGAGTCGGGAATAATTGTATTTTGATAGTAAACCAGCCCTGACATCGTACCATGTACAAACACGGTCGCAACAGCATCCTGTTTATTAAGGATGCGTGTACTCGACTGATATTTAAATTCAATTTTCTTGAAAACGAAGCCTCCCACACGCAATTTTGTCATTCTTGATTTTCGTCTTCTTTGCAATAGAATTGGCCTAATATTATTGTTACGAGATGAAGTTGCCTTCCCCTGTGATATTCTGAAGATATCGCAGAGATCGAGTGAAGTTGCCTGTCAGATCGATATTGCGGTATCCGAACAACGAGGTTGTTGATAAGAAGAAGAGAGACGTCAGATCCTCTTGAGTGATTGATACAAGAGCACGTATCAACGATTGTACCCCTTTGTTGTTCAGTTAATAAAGTTATAGTTTCCTTGTTCATTATTACCATGTGTTCTCCGGCAAGACCACGCCGAAGCCTCCGCAACATTATTGTATGTACCATGAATTATGAGATACCCTGTATAGATCCAAATAATTGAAATTTGCCAAAGCATTACCGCCAAACTTCTAACATAATTGAAAGAAGAAATGTGGAAGATTAGCAGGTGGATAACGACACTGGTTTTGTTAATAATACTGTTTTAATAAAGGAACAAAGATGCGTGTGTCACGTGAACGATAGCGTGTACAGAAGTATAAGGTTATGATAGACGATGGTACATTAATAAGATGGTAGATGGCGCAAGGTGTGCGAGCTTAAGGCAAATTTCCAACAAGAAAATTCTTCTATTTTGTATAAAAATCGACAGTCTATTCGCCCTTTGTCTTACCGTCACAGTGATTAAAAGTCATGGAATAACAAGTATATCATCGATTAAAATCGTATTGGTTGCAAATAAGGATTATAAGAAACCGAACATTTTTTCTCATGTTGCTAAATGTTATTTAAAATTTTAGAATAACTGTTATTTTTGGTCCCTGATTAAAACATCTTTATGCACAAAAGTGTTGTAGAAACGAAAAGAAAATATATATTTTTTGTATGGCTACATTTATTTTAGTGCTTAAATATTGATTACAAACGAATCAAATTTTATCTCATCTAAAGTGAAACGCGTAACATTCATATTTGTTAGACTTTGTTAAAAACCTTCATCGCGAGTCTGGCTCGTCAAAATACGACAAGGGGTTAATAACGTATAATTGCTAGGGACGCGATGTTGTCCAGCTTTTCGCGATTCTGGTCCACTGTGCACCGTTACCCCCTCCCTCTTCACTCTGTTAGTGTCTCTTTCTCGTTCACGATAGTTGTGCAGAAGAGAGTCCAGGCTTCCTCCAGCTAAATGTTTGCACGTTCCTCGTCAGCCTCGTAGTTTCAAAACTTCCGCTCGTAAAGAGCCGGCCGAACGACCAGCTGAAATAATTCCGCGCGAGCCGCCGACAAGCAAAACGTGCGAACACGTCCACAACGGTGACAACCATTCCGCGAACCTTAATCTCGGATTCCTCGCCTCCTTTTCGATCGCCGCGACAGCATTTTTGCGAATGTTCGCGAATGCGAGTGTCCGAGAGACGTTGGAAGCTCGCAGAAACAAAGGCATCCACAAGGTGTCCCAAAAATATTATACTTCCTGGAAAGGTGTCATTCCTGAGGTCATTTGAAGTACCATTTTTCTTCGCAAAAATGCTCCCCGCGGTTTTGTTAACAAAAAACACGGGTCAATCATTTTCGTAAAGGAAAAAGTTATTTCTTGCCCTTGCCCAAGAAATTGTATTTATTATAAAAAAATAGCTATTGTACATGTAAATTTATCAAAAACATGTCGTTTTGAATTATTATTTAAAGTCTCCCTTGGTCCATGCAATTTTAAATAGCTGCAGTATATTGACTGTACAGAGGTAGCATAATCATTTGTGATTTAATTAAAGGCTGAAATCAAAGGAGGAATGAAATATAAGCTGTTTCAATATTAAAGGATTAATTTAAAATTTAAGTAAAAATAATCCATATAAAATTAATAATTTTCTAGCATTTTCAATATTTTTTATCCGGGCACTGACGAAGCCGGTTATAATAATCGAGGCCCTACTGTGTTACGTAAAAAAAGATTTCTAACAAGGGAAGGACTCCAAGTGTCCACTTCGATTTTGATAATTTTTTGTGAGATGATGGTATATGGATCCCTAATGATGTCTGCAAAATATTATGTGTAGTTACTCAATAGTTTTAAAGATACAAACAATTAAAGTCTGTAGTTTTCGAAGTTCTATTAACCGTGTAAGCAGGTTGCGTCATTCACAGGTATGAAACTTTAATTGTTTGTATCTTTAAAACTATTGAGTAACTACACCTAATATTTTGCATACATAATTAGGGATGCATATACTATCATCTCACAAAAAATGATCAAAATCGAAGTCGGACACTTGGGGTCCTTCCCTTGTGAGTATCCTTTTGGCACAGCACAGTTACTGAAAAAAAGTCCTAAATCTACCAACACCGGTCAAAATGACCGGTTCCAGGTTTTTTATTTTACAATTAGAAAAGTAATAAAACTGATTTCATAAGAAACGATTGTGTAGTCATAACAATATCATTAGTAGTGCACGTATTACAATAGGAGCCGCACAAAGTCTAAATAAAATCAATCTTGTCATTTTTATAAGGGAACATGTACAGTTATTTTTGACGCCCCGTAGGTTTAGTGTTAATAAAGTATGATGAAATGCTTTTCGAAGATGCTTGTTCGAAATTGTTCTTTCCAAATATAATAAAGGCTAAATAAGAAATTATTCTCGATCGTACGTTTTTAAATAAATTTGGGGTTATGTTCGCGGCGCACCGGTTCGATCAATTATACACTAAATAGCAATTTTGTAGACATTTTTCAAACGTTCGATTCGGATTTGAATCATTACGTCCTGAGACACGTTTGCTATAGAATGTTTTCTATAAGAGAAAAAGAAGAAAGATGTTGTTGTGTTTCGTCCTAGACCCGCTAGAGGACTCTTCAGTAAGGCTATCTAGCGGGTCCTGGCTTAGACACAACTGTCGGAAGGAGGGACGTTAATATACTAATTGGTGACATTTTAGTAACTTGCGAAAAAGTCGTTCAACGATTTGTCCATCTTGTGGACAATGTCGAAACTAGGCCTTCTCGAACTTTTGTAGTTTTATCGTCAATTATGATAAATAAGAAATTATTCTCGATCGTACATTTTTAAATAAATTTGGGGTTATGTTCGCGGCGCAACGGTTCGATCAATTATACACTAAATAGCAATTTTGTAGACATTTATCAAACGTTCGATTCGGATTTGAATCATTACGTCTTGAGATACGTTTGCTATAGAATGTTTTCTATAAGAGAAAAAGAAGAAAGATGTTGTTGTGTTTCGTCCTAGACCCGCTAGAGGACTCTTCAGTAAGGCTATCTAGCGGGTCCTGTCTTAGACACAAGTGTCGGAAGGAGGGACGTTAATATTCTAATTGATGACATTTTAGTAACTTGCGAGAAAGTCGTTCAACGATTTGTCCATCTTGTGGACAATGTCGAAACTAGGCCTTCTCGAACTTTTGTAGTTTTATCGTCAATTATGATAAATAAGAAATTATTCTCGATCGTACATTTTTAAATAAATTTGGGGTTATGTTCGCGGCGCAACGGTTCGATCAAATTATACACTAAATAGCAATTTTGTAGACATTTATCAAACGTTCGATTCGGATTTGAATCATTACGTCTTGAGACACGTTTGCTATAGAATGTTTTCTATAAGAGAAAAAGAAGAAAGATGTTGTTGTGTTTCGTCCTAGACCCGCTAGAGGACTCATCAGTAAGGGTCTAGAACGAAACAGAACAACCTCTTTCTTCTTTTTCTCTTATAGAAAACATTCTATAACAAACGTGTCTCAGGACGTAATGATTCAAATCCGAATCGAACGTTTGAAAAATGTATACAAAATTGCTATTTAGTGTATAATTGATCGAACCGGTGCGCCGCGAACATAACCCCAAATTTATACAATAAAGGGTGTCCGACAAATGTCGAAAGGTTTTCAGCAACCCTCCGAGTTTCCTACAACAGTGTTCCAGGGTTTCGTTCACCCTTGTGTCTTCGAACGAAACGTTCAAAACTGAAATTCAGAAGACCGAAGCGACACAGAGCACACATACAGAGAAGTAGGAGGGATCCGGTTGACGATAGTTTGTCTGGTTCGAATCTTTGTTTATTTGCCGAGTGGAAGGGACCCGCAGGTTGTTGGGCTCTGTGTAAAGAGTAAACCAATGGCTGTCTTGTTGGAGTTTCGCTCGTTTGAGTCGAGTCGAAAAGCATTTGGCACAATGGACACTGCGATCGAACATCGTCGCAGATTCAGCCAGTTAGCAGAGGGTTAATACAAAGGGTCAATCAGTAGACGCGCGCACACGGACATCTACGACCGGCATCATCCGCGTTCAATGGACGCGTTGGCGTTGGCGTCGCAGATTTGCTTTACCGAGTTAGCATTGTCACAGAAGTATCCCTCGACGATGCGATGGTGAACGCCAGCCGATCATTACATACCAATCGCGCAAAGCTCGTTGAAATTCTATCGGGCCGATTAGCCGAGCACCAAATTCCCGCGCCATTCATCGACATCAGTATCGATGTTCATCTCTGTGAATGATCAACATTCTTGTGCTCTTCTAGAGCACTTCCTTTCACTCTCGTTACACAGCATTTGTCTCGACATATAGATTTCGGGGATGGCATAACAATTGTTCCGTAATTACTAGATTGTTGCAACACAATCCATTTTACAATGCAAATTTTATGAAGCGTATTCATCAAGAAATAATATCATTCTACAAAGCTGATTTTTAATAGTAAACCTACCATTGCCGGTCAAATGACCGGTCTTACATTTTTAATTTTATAATTATTGAAATTATGACGTTGCTTATCATTTTCCATAATGCGTGATTCAATAAATTCCTTTATCCCAGCGCACATTGCAATAAAAATTGAACGAAATCTAAATAAGTAGAGTCTTGTCATTTTTATCAGCTGAAACATTTTAATCGCTTTCAGTGTTCCGTAGTTTTCGTGTTAACTTGGGCTCATTTTTACCTGGGTCTGTAGGTGCACATAATTACGAAAGTGGTCCGAGTCATATATTTCTCGTTTCGAGATATTTGAAGGAAAAGGATTTTAAACGAATTCCATATAATATTGAAATACCAAACGCTAGCCATTCATTTTTAACAATATCGTAAAAATTACATTGAATTAATTTAGTTTAAAACAATATGTAATATAAATGATAAACTCATTTTTTAAAAATTTTGACTTAAACCTCTTTCACAATTGTAGGCACATATGAATGAAAAATATGAATACATTGACAACAGCATTTATGTGACGTTTGGTCAAAACATGAATGAACGAATTATTCCTTGATAATAAAAAAGACTCAAAAATGAAGTCGTTTATAAAATTCATTTATAAAATTATTTTTAAATGAACACGAAATAGAGGTATAATACTAATCCAGACTTATTTCCTTCATAATATCCATAATCTCCATAAATGCATGAAGTAGCTTTAATCTGGGAACGACAGCCTAATAATTGGAAGTACGACACAAGTTCCAGAGACACTCGGAAGTCGCTAGTGGCCTCCAGAAATTACCAGAATCTCTGTTGAGATCTTCGAAGGATGTACGAGACGTCCAGAGATATCTATAGGCCCTCTACCCTAAGCGGCACGACTCTTGGATACCCTTGAAGGGCCTATGGAACGTCCAGCAGTCTCTGGGGACCCTTGAAAGGACTCCAGCAACCCCCAGGAATTCCTAGGGACCCTCGAAGGGTCTCGAATCACCAGCAGGAGTGTCTCTCGAGCTCTGGTGCTTCAGACCTCCTGCGAACCCGATGACTAGAGGGTGACTGACAATTTTTAGCGTCTTAACGCTATTTTCTCTTCGTCGCGTCTTCTGCGTATGTCCCTAAATTACCACGTTTTTATTAGTTCGCTTTCTTGTTTGTCTATTTGTCTGTTTGTTCGGTACAAATTTTGCAATTGATTTTAAACTAACTTCCCAATGAGCTAGAGGCTTGAAATTTTAAACATAGCTCAGAACTGGATGACAATTTAAAAAAATTTTATAAAAAAGCCTATGCGTTCAGGAGATATAAATTATTAATAATTTGAACCTTTGCACGCCCCCGCCGCGTGACGTAGTACACATAATTTTTTTCAAGCGTAAACAATGAAAATTATACGAGTTCCGTATTGTTTTCTAGAGTACGTTTTAAGAAAGATAGGGGAATCGCAACTGTAACCACAGTTTAGCAGACGCAGGGAGGAGCAACTCCGATTGTGCGATGCTTCCGGTCGAGAGAAGAAAACGTCTGCGAAGTTCGCTCAACCTGCTGCTTGCGAAGATTCCTCCCGATTGTTCCTTCGAAAAACTACGGGAACTTTTAATTGGCTGGATATTAAAACGAAAAGATCCGAATGGAACTGGACAGTCCGCGTAGTTCGTGCATCTTTTACGGAACGAACGGCCGAGAAACAGAGAAAGAGGATTCTGCAGGATCTTTGCGAACATTTTTTACAAGATTACCGAGTTCTGCGCCGACTGGACGAGCCAGGTTGAGATCCGGTGATAAGTAGAACGTGACAGGCCACCTATCAACGTTTCTGCCGTGTTTCGGAACACTTGTTAAGCTTCCACGTCTGAAATTTCACCGGTCGACGAGAGGAAGCTAGCTCGATAAATATTCAAACTTTCATTCGTCATTTTTATTTCAACCAACACGGAACTTTCGCCCAGTCAAAAATTCGAAATTCAATTTAATCGCGGCATGTTACCACGGAGATTTTCATAATTTTCCCAGGGAGATTATAAACAAATTGTTCAGCACCTCTATTTCTCTACGCAAAAATGTTTACGCTTCAGATTTCCTGTAAAGTCACTGCGATTTTCATTTTCGTCCAGCATACAAAGAAAGTTCAGCAAAGTTTTCTTCCACACAGCGATTCTACAGACTCTTCCGAGAATGCAAGTATACTTTCTAAAACATCGTCAAATTTAAACATGTTTGCGCAGTGTTTGAACCAAACGTGACGCTGTCAAAGTAAAAGTTTTCTTCAGTGGTTTTCGCAGTTCAAAAATTTGTCCTGGTTTAACCACAAAAGTACTGCGAACTTTTCTTGCATAAGGTCTTTCCGTGGAATCTCACGAATGTAACGAAATGTCCTTTAATGAAATTATACAATTTTAAATAGGTTTAAATAGTGTTTGCTGCAAAGAATTTCTCTTGCGTTGAACATGAATCCTATGGAAACTTCTCTCGCATACAGTAATTCTGTAGACTTTCGTGAATGAGATAGTATATTCTTTTATAATATTATACATCTTTAAACGAGTTTAAATAGTGTTTGAATTGAACGTGACACTGTGCAAAATAATAGACTCTTCAAAGAATTTCTTTTGCTTATACACTTTGGATTTTATGCATTTACGACAAAATTTAAAATAGTGATGAGAAGACTACGGATCTTTATGCAAAATAAAAAATGATTGCGTTGATTGGAAGAGATACGAGCCAAAAATAAAATAAAATTCTCTTAATTATCTTTCTACATTAAAACTAATACACTGATGTCCTTGAATCTTTTTAATATTACCACTGCTTTAAATTGAGCGTACCCATTTTTATCACGAGTGCATAAAATCTGCAGTCCAGTGATAAGATTCCAAAAATTTAAGGATTTCGATATATCAATTCCAAGTGCAGAAAATTTTTCGAGGAAACAAAATATTTTAATTAGTCTCATGATTTCGGAGCATCGCGGCTCAGGAGAAAGGGGGGAAGGCGCTGCCGCTTTGTTGATTCGAATCGAGGAGTTTAAAGGGATTTAAATAGCAAAGTTCCCCTTTCACGTGCGGTCTATTAAATAAGTAATTTAAAGGAGTTAAAATAGACCTTGGATCCATCGTCCGAGGGTTAAAGAAGTCATTCTGTTCAGAATGACGTGTGACGACGGTTTTCTTTAATTACAACGGATTAATCAACTGCTTTAAATTGAGCGTACCCATTTTTGTATCACCAGACAGCGGATTTTATGCATTTATGACAAAAATGAGTAGGTGTAATTTCAAACATTAAAAACATTAGACGCATGTAATTATAAAAATAATTAAACCGACTTCTAAAAAACGCACTAAAAAATGCACTAAAAAGTATGAAATAATTTCCATTTAATTTATGTGAATACACACGAACTTGAATACAATACAATCTTTCGGAGGCGGCGCACAGTGGTCCGGATCGAGAAATTCAGTGACATTTTGTCGAAAAATGAACTTTCTCATATTGACATGTACAAAGTTTGTATTGCTTCATAAATATCCATCTACCTCGAAAATAAAGAAATTAATAAAATATAATTAAAATTGTAATCGCGACGAACACTTAAAGTTGGGCATTTTGAAAATAGCCTGTTTCGCAGAAAAAAGATACTTATCTTTATCTGGATGCCCTGACACACCTGTTTAATATTTTTCCTCTGTTGTTCTTTTAAAATGAAGAGAATTCCATTACGATAAAAATTTACACTGACAATTTAAAATTAATTTAAATAATGTATTAAAAAAATAATGTACAGTGAAGGCTCGGAAATTGTCAAAACTCTTCATCTTTGATACGGAATATCTTTTGAGTTCCAATTAGTACCACATGTTTACAAATTGTACAATGTTCAGTACACTTTTCCCTATATAGTTATGCACGATTTACTACCAACATCGTCCATCGACGCAAGTTATTAGTGATTCAAGTGTATCCATCGCTGCGTCGAGCGCCAGGATTGTGCGAGACGCGAAGAACCTCGCGCGCGTGCGAGCGGACTGTTTTGATTGTAGCCTACAGTCAATTGTTTATTATATGCTGCTACAGTAATTTTTCGATCGGAGTCCCAACACCCGTGTGTTGAACGGACTTGGGTAGCGTAGAGAGGCTATTTTTTTATGACTCCGTCGACCGCGCCGAGACTTCAAACGACGAGCCGAACATAGAGAAGGACAGAATGAAATAGGATCGTGTGGCCGAAGCGTGTCGCTGTCGCCGGCACAGTTTAAAGGCCCGTGCGTCATCACAATGAAACACCAAAATCTTAGCTTCTTTATTTTCTATGCTATCATTATGGAACTTTCACCAACATATTCGTGGCATTTTTCTAATGCAAAATGATACCAAATACGATACAATTGGGCCAATATTTAGTAGTTTAATCGACGATGAAAGTTTCGAACGCAACGAAGAACAGCGACAACGCGGGCCTTTGAACTGTGCCGGCGACGGCTACTGTTCGCGTCTCTTTCTCTTCAATACGCTCTTCTTCGTTGCATTCGAAACTTTCATCGTCGATTAAACCACTAAATATTGGCCCAATTATATCGTTCTTGGTACCAGTTTAATCAGCGAAACGCCAGGAATAAGCTAGTTAAAGTCCCATAAACCGATCATTAAAATTAAGAAGTTTGAGACTTCGATTCAGTCGAGTCAATGTGTGGTGTTCACACCGATATACCCGAGCCGAGATCAAACATCGCCGCCCTACGGCGCGGCGCAGCGTTGGCCGGCAGTGGAGTGAGTAGGCACTGGACTACGGTTAGATAGGCGACCCAGGACTCCGATTGAAAAATTACTGTATAAGAGTAAAATCACAAAATAAAAAGAAAAGGCCGCTAGATCAAGAAGCTGCAGAATTGATACTTGCATAGATTTAAGTAAATCAGCCAGTAAAGTAAGTAAAATGTTATTAAAAATAATTAAACAAACACTAAACGTATTAAATTATTTATCATTAAAAAGTGATTATTTTTTCATATTTTTCAGTGAAAGTTTCATCAGAATAACTTTTACGATTCAAAAGCTGTGGCAGTATCGCAGAAGTTCTCGGTATGGACGAAAAAATTTTTATTATAAATTATTACAAAAAATAGTTTGTGAACTTATATGTAAACACATTTATTATCAATAACAAAGTATGAATGAAAATTAATTAATAAATATTGTTTAACAAATGCAAAAAATATTTAATTATCTATAATTAAAAATGACTATTTTACCACGTTTTTATTAGCTCGCTTTCTTGTTTGTTTGTCTGTTTGTCTGTTTGTTCGGTGGCAAATTTTGCAATTGATTTTAAACTAACTTCCTGATGAGCTAGAGACCTGAAATCGGTTACATGGCTCAGAACTGGATGACAATGCATTATTCAAAAAAAAAATTGTTAAAAAGTCTATCCGTTTCGGAGATATAACAATTAAATATTTACCTTTTCACCCCCCCGCGAAACCTACGTCACCGCGTTCAACGGTCGCCACGCCGCGCGACAGCGCTCCCTACTCCACTACCCGTTCCCTCTCTCACTCATCCCCACTCCACTGACCCGATTCGCACCGAAGGAGCTCAGTGTGCGTTAGTGTGCGTTTGAGCTCCGTGCGGTGTTTATAAAGTTACTACGTATTATTATATTATAATGTTTGTTTACCAATCGAAGGGACAGTTACACCGAGATTTTCGGTCGAACCTTTATCTTTGACATTTTACCACGGCGTTTCGATATGATGCGGTCCCAATACCGTCTGAAATTTACTACATGTCTCTGTTATAATCTCGAAATAATGTCTACAAAAGAAGGAGCAGTTCGTTAATGATGATTTTCACAGAGAAGTCGCCAAATCACCAGGTATGCCATTAAATATTTTACCACGTTTTTATTATGTCGCTTTCTTGTATGTCTGTTTGTCTGTTCGGTACAAATTTTACAACTGATTTTAAACTAACTTCTCGATGAGCTAGAGACTTTAAATTTTAAACATAGCTCAGTACTATATGAGAATGCAGTATTTAAAAAAAATTTTTTTAAATTTACAACAGCCTACGCGTTTAGGAGATATAAACTATTAAAAATTTAACCGTTACACGTCCCCGCGCGACGATCGGTAGTGCCCACTCGGTTCCCACTCCACTGACCTGCTTCGCACCGAAGCAGCTCAGTGTGCGTTCGAGCTCCGTGCGGTGTTTACAAAGTTACTACGTATTAGTATACTATAATGTTTGTTTACCAAGCGAAAGAACAGTTACACCGAAATTCTCCTTCGAACCTTTATCTTTGACATTTTACCACGGCGTTCGTTTTCGATATGACGCGTCGCAATACCGTCTGAAATTTACTACATGTCTCTGTTATAATCTCATCAAAATGTTCAAAATCGATTATAAAATTTCACACATGCAAGACTAAAAAGCAGAAAATAATTATTTAAATAAAAATAAATTTTTTAAAAATACCACGTTTTTAAAACGGACTAAAAAGTATAAAATAAAATTTTTAAAAACGCCACGTTTACAAAACGGACTAAAAAGTATAAAATAATTTTTTCTAGCCCCATACAGATTCCTAACCCCTGAAAATTTGTGATTGTGAATTTTTAATAGCTAAGAAAATACTTGTAAGATTTAAAACGAAAAACGTGGGGCGCAAGATAATACATAGTAAGGAGTGTAGAGAGTAGCTGCCGCTGAGAAATCTCGTACAACACTTCATATCATTTACAGTGCAATAAAGTTGTTAGTGATTTAGTGTTCATTCATCAATTATCTATTGCATGCGCCCCACGTTTTTCGTTTTAAATCTTACAAGTATTTTCTTAGCTATTAAAAATTCACAATCACAAATTTTCAGGGGTTAGGAATCTGTATGGGGCTAGAAAAAATTATTTTATACTTTTTAGTCCGTTTTGTAAACGTGGCGTTTTTAAAAATTTTATTTTATACTTTTTAGTCCGTTTTAAAAACGTGGTATTTTTAAAAAATTTATTTTTATTTAAATAATTATTTTTTTAAATATTTTTAGTGAAAATTTCATTGCAATATCTCTAATGGTTCAAAAGTTATAACAAAATGTCACTGAATTTCTCGATCCGGACCACTGTGCGGCGCAAAATTGAAAATCTTCGACACTGGAAATTACGAGAATCCTGAAATTCTTCTATATGCTTTCACATTATTAATGTATCTTCTCTTTCCACCTACTGATTTCCAAGTTCACCATATTCCAATGAAATGATAATCGGCAACATCTGTCATTTGGAAAATTTTCAATTATTTCACATTTTTTAGTGGAACGAGGGGAATTTGTAGAACACCGTAGGATGGTTTTCCGTCTTATTGGTTATTTGCAATAAAAGCCGCAAAGAATGAAAAAGTGCAAAATTTGTTTTCACGGGACCAGATGTAAAAGGTATCGTTCCGATTGGTCCATCCGTCTCGGCGTAATCGGTGAACATAGAGAAAAAAAAGGGAAAAAAAGACACATACAGATCGAATTGAGTAAGCTCCTTCTTTTTCGAAGTCGGTTAAAAATACTTTTATATCATTTTCAAGCTACTGAACATATTAAGAGAGAAAATAAATCTCTATGTCGGTCCAGTGTGTTGCAATTCAGGAGGAAAATTTTGATTTTGCATAAAGATCCGCTGTCTCATGATGAGATTACAAAAATTGAAGGATGTCGATATATTAGTTGCAAACTCCAGAAAATTTTTTGAGGAAGCAAAATATTTTGATTTGTCTCCTGATCCAAGGATTTCGGAGCAACGCGGCTCAGGCGAAAGGGGGGAAGGCGCTGCCGCTTTGTTGATTCGAATCGAGGAGTTTAAAGGGATTTAAATAGCACTCGGCGAGCCGGGCCGGTTCCCCTTTCGCGCGCGGTTTACTTCGGTCGGCTAATAGAGTTTGCCGGAACAATGTTTAAGAGGTTTATCGGGGGAGAATCGGTGGGAAGCAAACTGACGGATCGGCGTTAATTCGAGTTTCCCATACCCGCCGAGATAAAACGCAGTCGCCGGTCCGCGTCGCGTCTCGTCGCGCAGCGCCGCTTGCAAAATAAAAGAATCCCCGGAAAAATAATTGCGTGGAACACAATCTGTCCGGCTTCCAATTAGAACTTCTTTTCGCCGCGGCTCTGTATTTGTTGCGTGCAACTTTCCGGCAACTTTTTAATTAAATTTTATTCATTAACGCGAATGTAGAACGGAAATGGAAAGCCGCCTTTCTCTGCTCTCAGCGCCGCGCCGCGCCGCGTCGGTCGCTTGATAAAACGTAAGATGTCCCAGCGAAAACGCGAGGAGTTTATTAAACGGGGCCGCCACTGGAAATTGGACGAGACCGTGGATTAATTTTTAGAAAAGCCCTCTGCGTTACCTTCGCTGCCGGATCGTAATAATTAACGTCCCGTGCCCGCCGCAAAGTCGATACGCCCCTGCGAACGTCGGCGAAAATCGAGAAAATCGTTTGATCTCGATCCGATAATCAAGCCCCCAATTGCACTCGAGGACTTTTTTCTCGGATCGTCTCCGTTCCATCCGAAATTAACAATGTTTTTTATTCTTCATGGAATACAATCCTATACACTCTCTCAAATACAGTATATTTTTCCATAACATTAGAAACATCTAAACAATGCCTGAACAAAGCGAGACACTTCTAACCCACCAATTTTAATCACGCATTTTTCAATCTATGCTGCAATTGAATAGTTGACTAAAAATGCAACTGCACCATGCGACCTCTGGTTATAACTAGAATCTTACTAGATTTTGGGTCGAAAAAATGGGTCTGCAACTTAATGTTGTTTGACCTTATACGAGCATATTTTGAGCTGGGTGGGGGCTCATTCTAAAGAGCAAGGTTAGATCTAGTGCGCTTCAGTCATGAGGTTAACGAGATTATGTTTATATCTAACAATATGAGGCCAAAGTAGAGAAAAATCTAGGAAAAAAACGCGCAGATTTCAATGCATATTCTGCCTTTAAAAGATTTTTATGACTTATGTGATGACTGGAGCGCACTAGATACAACCTTCCTCTTTCGAATGAACCCTCACCCAACCCAAAATTTGCTCAAATAAGGTCAAACAACATTAAGTTGCAGACCCATTTTTTCGAGCCAAAATCTAGTAAAATTCTAGTTATTTGCTAATTTACAAGAATCTGGGTGGGTGTGTGTGGTGTCAGGCCGGCCCTTTCCGCCCTCCTGTTTCTCCCTCATCTCTACAGAGTCAAAATGTAAACAAACGCCGCACCGAAACAGGTTTACGTTGCAGCGGAGCGTGCAGGAATACGAAAAATTCAATACAGTATTCGCGATAGTTTTTTGGAAATATCTCGAAAACTAAAAGCGACCCCCCTACATTGGAAAAGGAAAAAGTTGTTCAAAATGTCAATATCTATAACATATTTAAATTTTATCAAAATCGGAGTATGCAGACCTTTCCTGTATAATTACCAGAACTTTCTTTGAAGTTCGTAATTTCCTAAAAAAGAAGAAAATTTATATTTATTGCATGCCTACTTGTTCTTCAATAAATATACATTAACAAAACCAAAATAGAATTTCATCTCGGTTTAAAGGAGATTCATAACATATACATATTTATTAGATTCTGTTCAAAATCTTCATCATGAGTTTGACACGATATTGTAAGGCAATTGGTTGATGAATGACAAGAAACCAACATCCTAGTGCAGAAGATTTAACAAATAGCAGTTAATATACCAAACAAATTGAAGTCGCTTCGACGTTGGTATAGAGCATGGAGTTTATTCACTGGGTAATTCTATCATGCTACAATACTCTCCTCCAGCTTTAATTACGGCGAAATAGCAATGGCATTCGGGATTCGGAATATTTTCTGGTGAATTCGACGTTTAGATAAAAAGGTGGGAAAGAGGGGATGGTGGGAGGAGCGTAAGGATCGAGAACCGGCTAATTTGATCTCGAAACCGGTCGATTCTATTTGGCAGGGATCCCCCTGGCTTCACTGGCAGCGAAATAGCCGCTCTCGGTGGCTGGCTCGCCCTTTCTCCCCTCGCTTCGAGTTACCATAGACGTCGCGTTTTGAAGGAGCCGTTTTAATTAATCCGAGAGTCGACTGACGCTAATTACCTCTCTTCCCAGCGAGACTTTCTCGCGCGTTCTCCGCTTTGTAACATCAACCGGTCACCCCTCTCTCCAATCTTCCGTTAGATTTCGCCCGCCGTAGGCGTGCACTTGGACGCCACCCTTCGTCCCTTCCTTCTCTTCTTTCCTTTGCTCTTTCGTCGCGCCATCTTTCTGTTTTCATCCCGCCAGCCACCCACCCCGAGTATACACTTTTTGTTCGCGGTTTAATGACGCGGGAAAATACCGTCCAGGTTCCCACGATTTCTTAATACCTTGCCCTTTCCCCTACACAGCCTTCTGCGACCCTTAAGTGGGCTTTTAATATCGACTCGGATAATGCGACAGCTCAATTAACACTGAATTTACGGGCGACTGGAAGTGAATATTTCACATTGCTTCATGGAAGGAGAACGAATTTATTCGGATAATTTGCAGTCTTTATCGTGATATCTTAGGTGGATGAATTAATTCGATCCAATATAATCTCCGCCACTTTCTACACAGTTATATAGAATTAATTATTTATCTGAATAGGTATTGGGAGAATAAACAACGCAGTCTGTTTTCAGTTTTCGTTGTATGTATTTGACGATATCATTTCCACGAACGAGGATAGAAATTTCATCGTGACTTACAATATTTCTCAAAATGTATTTAAAAGGAACAACGATTCCTATTCGATTCAATTATAATTTGTTCCCGAATCTGTTGTTCCCTTTAATCGCTTTCGAGAACTATAATCGATCGACTGGAGCAGATATGGGCACAAATTACCCCATGGGGCACTGCTTTCGCTCCGCTGGAGAGGAACGACGCCACGCCCACTTAGTGCACGGGGGAAATACTACAACGTTCTTTTATTACTAAACTTTTCTTATAGTTTCACTTGGGGCAATCTAGACTGGCAAAAGAGGCTCCTAGGGGCAAAGAACAATAGTTATTGTCTAATCCTTATTCTTGGTAATGAAGAAATCTTGCAAATGAAAGAAAGATTGCCCTCCTTCTTTTTAAGAGGTTGCCCTTAGGGGCAATTTAAATGTCCAAAAGCCCCCGGAGGGCAAATAACGAAATGTCAATATCGGCTCTCTTTTTATTTAAACAATTGAATGTTCGTGCAGACCAACGAGAAATTGCGCACGTTTGTGAAAAGCTATTTGCCCCCGACCTCCCTGGGGCAAACCGGAATGCTCCCAGGGCAAAAGTTGCTGCCCACATCCGCCGCAGACTGGATACACCTTGTCTAACCTAACGTGTCATTACAACGAGGAAGTGAGAGATTTTGTTTATTTATGTACATTCGTAAAAAAGTTCTTACACTGCGAACACTCGAACTAACAACGTCCTTAATTTTTACAGACTACGAGAGACGCTGATCTCCTGCGTCGGATTCTATACAAAATGCTCGCTGACAGTGGTAGTACAATATTATGTACAATGCGTTATGCGCGAAGTACAATGAAGGTTTGTTCGCTAATCGTTACGATTCAGGTGAATGACTCGCTACACATGGAAGTCTATATTGTGTTTCCCGCGTCTGCTGCCTTCTGTTCCTTCGCTTTTGTACTTTGAACGCTTTTCTTTGGCATCGCCGCGGATTCTTCTTTGCCATAAGCGTTCAAGAATTATTCTCTACGCTAATGCAGCTACAACAGTCGCCTCCGACACAAGTCAACCCGCACACTCCATAAAATTTCCATAAAGCCATTCATAGTTTCAATTGTTCTTTTCAAAAGCAGATTTTCACATTTTCTCTCCGAATAAATGGTACCATTGTTATCGATAATATTTATTTGTTGCACTCCAAATTTGAAAATTTATACAATGTCACGTCCGGTGGTTCGGCCAATATTAATAATTGATGAAATCAATATTTTATAAAATGGTATTCTTCCATTTTGTCTGTAAACAAGTGTGATTATTATTTCAATTTGTTGTTCGTATTCGAATGTTCAACAAACGTCTCTATTATCTTACAAGGAGAGGGCGCGGTCGATGGGTCACCGATTTTCCTGAAACTTGCAGTATTTGAAGATGTCTCCATATGTAATTTCGCAAAGCTATAGCGCGAAATACTCAAGATTTTCCAAGAAAATTGCATTTGAAAATCGCTTTACTCGGTTATAAAGAGGTTGCGTTAATGAGTCAATACTAGTACCAGGTCTAGGAATACTAGTAATCTGTAGGTTGCTGGTTCGAATCCCCCGCCATAGTTATATTTTTTTTTCTTGAAACTGATATCTACCTCAATTTTAATAAACGTAAAATCTATTATTTAAAAATTATTTTTATTTTTTAAGTAGAAAATACATGTTTTTTATTTGTCGGAAATGGGGAAATAAAATAAATCGAACATAAAAATAATACGAAATTGTTACTTTATAATACAACTAACTGTATTATTGCACATGCTTTTTATTAATTACATGCTAGTGTGCGTGTGTGCCACGAGCTAGGGTGATATTTATCGTAAAAACATGGAAAACAATAATTAAATTATAATAATATATTATGATTATTATATTATTATTATTATTATAATATTATTATTATAATTATGTTACAGTATGCATGATTTGCGTCCAAACTCTATGATACTAGAGAAATATTTATGAATGTGAACGAAGTATGTTTTTCGATCAAAGTTCTCAAAAAAACGTGTACTTGTACGAACGCTGCGTTTATAGTGTGTGTTAAATGCCGCCAAAATTATTGTTTCCCATGTTTTTACGATAAATATCACCCTGGCTCGTGTCACACACACATACTAGCATGTAATTAATAAATAGCATGTGCAATAATACAGTAAGTTGTATTATAAAGTAACATTTCGTATTATTTTTTTTATGTTTGATTTATTTTATTTTCCTATTTCCCACGAATAAAAAAAAACATGTATTTTCCACTTGAAAAATAAAAATAACTTTTAAATAATAGATTTTGGGTTTATTAAAAGTGAGGTAGATATTAGTTTCAAGAAAAAAAAATATAACGATGGCGGGGGGATTCGAACCAGCAACCTACAGATTACTAGTATTCCTAGTCCTAGTATTGACTCATTAACGCAAACTCTTTATAACCGAGTAAAGCGATTTTCAAATGCAATTTTCTCGGAAAATCTTGAGTATTGCGCGCTATAGCTTTGCGAAATTACATATGGAGACGACATCTTCAAATACTGCAAGTTTCAGGAAAATCGGTGACCCATCGACCGCGCCCTCTCCTTGTTAGTTAAAACCGGAATTATCCACAAATATACAATTCAGTAATATAATATAATAATATTCCAATGAATTTCGTATTTCACTAACAAGCTGGCTTTATGCAAAGGAACAACACTATATCGCATTACATATGCAATTCGTCGTCCGGTAATCGAATCTCGTAACGTTCCGGAATGATTCACATTGAAAATTCGTTGGCAGCGAACGCGTTTTCTATTTTCCACGAGCTACGACGAAGATATTTTTCGCTCGGTTCTCGGTGAACGAAGAGTAGCCGCTGATCAGGATAATTGGACCGTCAGAGTTCGCCTAAGTTTCCTGGTCCCACGGGTGCAACAGAACCTATTATGCACCGGATGAAAGTAACAATCGCCGTTACAGTAAAAGAATATTTACGACATGCACAAAGCTCTGAGATGGTTATGCTTGGATACTTACAAACGTACGGCACCGACCATAAACATTAAAATATTAAAATTGATTAAATGTAAATGCATATTTCAGCATTTAAATTTTATTTTTCATGATATTAACGATTAATCAAATTCAGTTAAAATTTTTAACGATGCACAGTGATCGATTCCTCGATTCTAGGGGGACAAAATTCAAATTTTTGTGTTTTCTTGTAGTAATATAGCTTTATTTCTCAGAAATCATGACAAGTGTATAAAAACAACATGAACTTTAACGATTTATATAATTTCTTTATAATGGACAAATAAAACAATTAATTGTAACATTTGTGAAAATAACATAAATTAAATATTTTATAGTTTTTGTTTAAATACGTGAATACACAATACACAAAATGAAAAGAATTAATCTTAACTTATATTTAAAAATTAGATAAAGTTGTACGAAAATATAATACAAAATTACAAAATTATAATAAGGAATGTGCATGACAAAGGTGCATATCCTAAATTATTATAAATTATAATTGTCATATGTGAATCTCGTACCTTTTTTAAGGTGATCTGAGTAAACTTTTTGCCTCTGCTGCTAATTCTTTAGAACATTTTTTAGTAATTTTCCTCTTACTACTTATAAGTGGATTGGACGTTAGAAGTAACATATAAAATATGTCTTCTACATTTTTTTGTCTATTTTCTTTTAAAAAGCGGTCGATAGTGCGATGGCATTTCTGCCATTTTTCTTGGACTCTTTTGCAAAAACTTGTAATGTTTGTATGCAAAATACTTTTTGCTGAATCATTAATAGCTTCGATGTTAAAAAAGTTTAGAATCAGCCTTATTATTGCATCAACTTTGGATTTGGTATCTTTAGAACTTGTTGAATACCAGGTTTCAAACATCAGTCTTCGTGACATACTCCATGTCTTTTCTAAAAAATGATATAAATGACTAACGGGCCAAAACGGGCAAGCGATATTTAGTATCATTATTTTGAATTAAGTATTCTTCAAAACTATCAAAGAACGAAGTCCGGCCGAGTCCGGGGAAAAAAATTATACAATTTGACCTCTTCTTGAATAATATTATTAGTTAACCTGTTGTATATGATATACACGGCAAAATAAAATTATACCGATATGTAAAAATTAAATACTTACCTTCGCTTACACGCTCCATTTGTTAGATAATAATTTAAACAACAAACAAACAAGTTATACGACGGAGAAGAATTAGCTTATTTATAGTATTTCGCAAAGACAAAACTTTAACGCCGTATTACGTCGTAATAACCACGTGCAATCGAAATATTAGGTTATATATCGAATAAATAAATGTTCGTAAACAATATAGAACGGCAGCGAAGATATCTGAAGTTAATCAAATTTACCATTTTGTCCGCCTAGAATCAAGGAAGCGATCACTGTGCGATGGAGCGAAAATAAATGTCCGTTTAATTTCCGTTTTTCGAAACAGCCGCAGAAAATTGTTATTTCGCGTGAAAAGCCGCGGCGTAATAATAATAGAGAGTCTTTTTTTATCGAAAAAGTATATCGGGAAGTTTCGAGTATCTAAATATTGTACTTACGGCTAGTATCGTAAGGTACGGGCGGAATGAAAACAAATTGATGAGAATTCCGGAAACGAGAGTTCAGCGAGAAGAGACCTGCGGGATTATTTTCATTTCCATTGCAGCATTGCAGCGTAACATGGTCGCGCGATTATTCGGTGAATTATTTCCTGGAGGCGTGCAACGAAGCGGCTCTGCGGAAAGAAGAAGAAGAAGAAGAAGAAGCAGCTGAAAGGGGCAAGTAATCGCGGGCCGCTGTAATCAGGACGGTTCAAACGTTTCTGTAAAGGGAGCTAGACTAAGTAGTAATCAGTAGAAATAGCCGTACACACAGCTTACTTAGCAGTAAACCGTTCCTCCGTTCCTTTCCTTAATCCCTGGCAACAGCGTTTTTCCTCGAGCCGCGAGCCGTGAGCCGTGATGCAACAACATAGCTACTATAGCCGGCGCACAATTTTATTTTAAGAAAGAAATCTCGTTCTCGGACTCGCCCAAGCTCTGCCGCGTTATCACGATTCTTATGACATTCTTTCGCAACAGGGCGTTATAACAGCCTTCGCATACAACCCGCGACAAAACCACGTGACTAGGGATCGGTATATATCGGACAATCAATCTATGTATATCCCGATTGTTCGTCCTGTCGACGATGTATGAACAAGTATGAACAACGTGATCGCCATTTTCGCAAAAATCTCGTCAACGAATCCAGACCGACGAACTTCTCACACGAAAAAGAAAATTGCAGACGCGTAATTGCATCTCGACGCGTTAACGACGATGAACTTCGCATTCGCGGAAACGTTTCAACGTCAACGAATAAACTTCATTACGTCACGTGCCGGCGTCTAGGACGTAACAGCATTTCGTCGTGATATCGCGATTCCCCGAGCTTACCGGTCTCTCGTTCCACCTGTAATCACCCCGTACCGGTGACGCGATGACTCGAAACTGTGGCAGATTGCTCGCTCTGACGTGTGAACATCGAGAGTTTACGACGATTGCTCTATAAATATTGATCTCTGCGGTTGTTGATTCAATCGGAATACATATTAACCCCTCAGGGGACGCATAGCGAGGATGAACACTCGTCGCAAACAATGGGATATTGCCTTTTGTTTCGACGAATATATTCATCACACGAAGAAAGATAAGTCAAATGTTTTTCTCCTCTTATTCAGCTTTACATTTTTACCGTATTGTTGATTCCGGACTGCCGATCTTTATGCTAAGTAAAAATTGTCTGTAATTAATCTCTTAAGTTTCACGATTGCTTTTTGTTTCTGTAATCACTAGACTGCGGATCTTTATGCAAAATAACAATTGTCTTTATAAATTGTACAACATTGGAGCCAAATAGAAAAATAAATTTTTCTCTAATGATATTAATTAGCTGAAACGAGTACATTGATATTTTTAAATCATTTTAATCTGTCCACTGTTTTAAATTATACGTACCCATTTTTGTCATAAATGCATAAAATCGGCAGTCTAGTACTCACTAATGGAGGATATTGTTTATTCAGGCATGAATGCTCTTTATCATGCGATCAAAATTGAGAGAAAATCTAAAACGGAATAACCAGGAGAAAAATAATCTTGAAGAAGGAATGATTCATTCGAGTTGATCAATTTCTTTATGGTCGAAGTTCATACGTTCTCGGGAAGCGATACAGATCGAATCGATTTTTGGAAAATCGACCTTTCAGCAAAATGTCGTTGAACTTTTCGGTCGGAGGCAACACGCGCGGACTTCCAACGGAAACCGATCGATAAATTAATCGTCCTGACTTGTTCCTTCGTTGAAATTGATTGCTCGCGAGGGACGAGGCGAGACAACAGGTTTTCTCCGGGATGCTTTCTATTTCGCAACGATAGCGAACAGAAACGTAACAAGTTTCCCCGTGATACCGTGGCCCCCGAAGTCGCTTATTCTCCTCTAGGTGAACGTATACGTATCGAGACGCCGCGCCGGAACAATGCGAAACTTCCGAGAACGGGTAGAAGCAAGTTTATTATTGGACCGCCTCGGCGACGGTTTCCCAACACTGCTACGAACGTGTTTTTATTTAATTGAATAGACCGGGGCTCGATGGCGACCTGTAACTCGGTATATACGATTCTCTCCGGTCGTTAGAAATCCGGTGGAAACGATTACGATCGTCGGCAGTTTTTAAAATCCTGCTGGATTCTATTCGCGGAGCTACTCTCGCGGGAACGATTACGCGATCGCTTGGTATTGCTGTTGACGCTGTGTACTGCTCCTCGATGATCGATTCCAAGCATCGGCTGCGATCGGTGCCGTGGAGTTCGGGGTAGAAGCACCGAGCACTGCAAGTATCAAATAAGGTGAAGTGCCCTATGCCTGGACAGCATGTTTTTCTATTTTAAATTTTATTCGATAGAATTTTGTAAATTTTTCATTTGTTTTTGATTTACAACGGCTGTTCCCATTAAAAATACGATTTCATTTCATTCCACTTTCTTAAAATTTGTCTCAAAAAATTGAAGAATGCATAAACTTTCGCAGTCTAGTTATTACTGTTTTGTGATTCTCATTTTTAACATAGTCTCAAAAACTACAGTATCAATCGACTTCAAATTTTGCAGACTTCTTGATGTCATGCACATAAGGTGAAGTGCCCTATGCCTGGACAGCATGTTTTTCTATTTTAAATTTTATCATTTTAAATAAACGAAAACAATTTCTTAAGAGTTTTAACATACAGTTCAGAGTTTGTAAAGTAATTTAAAATCAAAAAATCATAGTTTAGGTTAGTATCTTAATTGTATTAACAAGAATAATTCAAACCTATAGTTGGACATATTAAATCCAATCTAAGCTAGTACCTGGACAGAAGTAAAGCCTATATCGGGACAAATTCAATTTACGAGTTGATCGAGCGAACATAACCTAAAACGTTGGTTGGTGGCGCTGTTGCGCATGACGAATAGAAGATGCTTTGCGTAATATGTAGCATTCTTATCATAGATTATAGTATTGTATTATTTAACCAAATATATATTTATTTTCATTTACTGTTTTAATAAAACTTGTCATAATAAAACTTTTAAGGTTAGGTAGTAATACTGATAGATTTAAGATGTAAACATAAAGTATTATTAACGTCACAACCGGAATACATTTTCTACATACGTTATTCAAGCTAATAGAAGACTAATTATACGTACATGTAGTTAAATAATTTGCAAACAATGCGTTGATTTTATTCACAAACACGTGTCCGGCTTCAGGCGTAAGCACATTGCGTATAAGCTTAGAGTGGGACAGCTACTGTCATCGCGTCCCAGTATGGAGTACTTATATTTGAAAACAGTCCTAATCTTGGACATCTAATATTTGGATTAATAATTATTATTTACGTTAAGTTTGATTGCCAATTTATTTTAAAATATCAATATTATTATGCGTGATAATTATTTTTTGTCCGAGGGCTTAAATTATATCTTTTTTTCTAACAAAAGTTCGAACTATAAATGCACATGATTCGCATGTAAATAGACTATTTTGTATACTGCTTTCAGATGAACTTTGAATTCATTTTTAAATTTCAATTGATGTCTTAATGAAATAATTTTCACACCTACTTGTAGCTAAGGCCTCAGAATATATAATATAATTATTTAATCTCTTAATTACTGATTGTACTATGAAAATTCAATTGTCCAGATTTAGGTATCACTTTTAGACTGTCCAGACTTAGGGCACTTCACCTTATACAGTGGATAACAAAAGTAAGTTAATACTCATATTTTCAATAATGAAATCACGATAACAGTAATATTTATTCACTTGTAAAAAGAAACAAGTTGATTACATATTTAATGATAATGTGGAAAACAAAATTTATCAGGATTATCACAGTGATTTGAAGATCTATCAAGATATTGATCTTTCTATACTAAATGTACAAAATTTGGTGTGGCAAAAGGAAGTTAAATGATCGTTTAATAACACTGTCCAACACCAAAGTTTCACAATTATATTGTGATGGTGGTTCTTATGGAGTTTTATGCACTGATTTCGAATCTGCCCTTAATTGTTCTCCTAGACCAGGGGTCGGCAACCTTTTGAGCCGGAAGAGTCAAAAATTACAATTTTCAAAATTTCAAAGTTTTTAAAGAGCCATAAAATTTTTTCTTGCCAACAATAAATAGCACTCGCATAAATAAAGTTTTTTGATAAAAAAAACTAATCTATTTATTCATAAGAAAAAACATCCAAAGAACCGTATGTGGCTCGCGAGCCGCAGGTTGCCGACCCCTGTCCTAGACGAACAGATTTTGAGAAACATGACTCTGAAAAAAAAAATATTTTTCAACTTTAAACAAATATTGTGATGTTATTATAAAAGATACTGAATTATTGTTTGCAGCAAAAGATTCTGTAGACTTTCCCGAATATAGTGGTATTCAATACTAATACATTATGAATGTTTAAACATGTTTAAACAATCATTAAAGACGGAGAGACACCACTTTCGCATCACCTTTTGAGAATATTTTTGAATTTATCTCCAAAAATAAGGGTTCAGCGGAAAATCGAACTATACCACACGATACAGCAAACTTTTATCTTGAGAAATCACCCTTTGAAGTTTGCAACATCGACGTTTCTTCCCGAACCAGAAAGCAAAATATCTTCGCCCGGCATGAGTTGGCCAATTTATGTTGAGATCGCGCTAGTCGTGAGCGCTGGCGTCAACTTATTGTTAATGTTGTAATGGTGAAGATATGTTGCTTTCTGATTCGGGAAAAAACGTCGACGTTGCAAACTTCAAATAGAAAGATCAATATATTGATAAATCTTGAAATCACTGTGATAATCGTGATAAATTTTGTTTTCAACATTACCATTAAATATGTAATCGACTTGTTTATTTTTACAAGTGAATAAATATTACTGTTATCGTGATTTCATTATTGAATACATGAGTATTAGCTTACTTTTGAAATCCACTGTAAAAGTGCCATCTGAATAAATTAAATCATGTTCAGTTTTACAAGGGGGTTCAGTTAAAAAAAAAGATCTTGAACGAAATGGAACGCTCAGAGCTAAATAATGGAACTTAAATTTCATTTTTGTGTTACAGTGTTGCATGAAGATTCAGTTTCTACTAACGATGATAGTCGCAATGATCCGGTCGTTCCATCATGGCGGCTCACGTGGACCCAGCGCTGGCTAGATGACTGCCGAGAGTAGGAGAAGCAGAGTGATCACCCCGGCGGATATCCTGTCGCCGTGTCCGTGTTGCATTGCCGCCGGATGCTCTGCAACGAAACGAATTTCCCGGAGTGCATTTAGTCGTGCCGAGGAATATGAAAACGTTCGCCCTAACGCCTCCGCTATGGCATACCGCGCGGTATAGCTTGAACGTTCCACGACTGACGAAGATGTATCCCGGCTCGATCTACGCGGCGCGATGCGAGCGCGTCAAGGTTTCCACTTAGTTTGCGTAATTACGTAAAATTACGCGCGAACAGCGCGTCCTAATATGTCGGAGTGGTACGTAAATGAAATTTCGGAAACTCCTGAAACTGCTCGGAACGCTCCGCGATCCTGCTTCGCGCTCTTCTTCGAAGTTTCCCGGATCCTTCGGGATCCTGTCGCGCGAAACGAGCCAACGCTCTCGCTTTACCGGAGATTTCGGTTTGATTATGCTACCTGTGCACCGGGTCAGCCCCTAACTTGCCTCCTTTCTCATCGGAGTTCGTTCATTAAGTGCAGACACGTGCTCTTTCCGATTAACTTCAACAATGCACACTGTGATTCAAATGGAAATAGGTAAGGTGGTAAGTCCGTCTACGGGGCAAGTTTGTTAATTGGTTATTTTTGTTATAATATGAACGAAATTTCTCAAGCTTGTATTTATTAATGTGGTATAAGTTAGTATGAACTATTCTACATAGATGTCGCCCAACAACAAAGGTGTTTTCCTCGCTTAAATCAACCAATGCCAAACAGTCACGTGCGAGGTACACGTACAACTTTGAGGTTACCCTGAACGTGCAATAGTTTACAAGTTATTAATATATCGTGTGTTGTTATTTTAGGTAAGTACAACAAATATTGATGTAGGTTTACATTAAATAAACCGTTTTTATTGTTCTTTTTAAAATTTATTGAGAAAAACACTAAGATGCACTTGCCCCGTAAATATTACTACACGGGGCAAGTCCGTACTATCACGTTGGGGCAAGTACGTACTGTATGGGTAACTATAAAACTAAACAACCCTAGTAGCACAAAAATATTGGATAAATATTTTTTAAGCCACACTTTTTCATATGAGAAAAATATTTCTTCCTAACTTATATAAAAAAGAATATTTGGTACTTAATGTAAAATAAATATTGTATGTATATTTGAATATTAAAAACAGATTGAATCTCTTTTTAATATTATATGAATGTGTATACAATATCTTGTGCTGCTAGGGAATATATTTAATGCAATAAAAAGCATTTTGTAGCAGGCTTAATAATAATTCTTTTCCTGCCCCGTAGCACTTGAAACAAGGTTCGAAAGCATTTTTAAACTTTGTTTTAATGTCACTGTATCCCCTTTCATATTTCAGCATAAAGGTACATTTAAAAATGGATAACTATAAAACTAAACAATATAATTTAATGCAGTAAGAAGCATTTTATAGCACGCTTGTTAATCTTTCTTTTCTTGCCCCGTAGCACTTGAAACAACGTTCAAAAACATTTTTATCTCTCAGAGACGGTCTTTCCCCATTTTGCGGGGCAAGTGCGTCCTACTTGACACATTGTACAATATCCTATCAAAATGATAATTTTCAAGCAAAATTAGAATCCTATAGAATACTAATTCATCAGTAATAACTGTGGCAAGAGTTTGATACCAAGAACGTTAAGTTTTTACATGCCAGACTGAAAATACATCAGTTTAAAGACCAACTTTAAGCAAAAACTAGGCCGGACTTACCCCACTCCACCTTACTATTCTTTTATAGCATTGAAACGTTATTATAGACTTTGATAGAGTATAGTCGGATATGGAAATACTCTGAGATAATCTTTGCCAGGTTCATTCGAATCTTGGTTTATCAATTCCATTTATTATTTTTCAAAGTATTCAATTATATTCAAACTGCTTTTGAATCGTTATTATAAAGTTTGATAAAGTATCGTCGGACATGGAAATACTTCAAGATAATCTTTGCCAGGTTCATTCGAATTTCGGTTTATCAATTTTATTTTACATATTTTTCAAAATATTCAACTATATTCGAACTACTTTTGAAACTGCTTGTTACAAGATTGTTTAAAAAGCTTGCAAGTTTTGTTCGTCTACGTGCATGAAAGAGCTAAAACTAAATCTATGAACTGTCAAGCGTACAAGCGACACTTCGGAGAGTGCACCAGCGATGAGGAAGGGAAAGAGAGAGTTTCCACTGCCCTAATTTCTCAAAAGCGATCCTCACTCGGGGATCGCATTCTGACACGCGATCCCAACACCGTGTAAGCAGTGTCGGCTCGCTTGTTAGTTACCAGAATGACGGAGCGCGATCGCGAGGATCGAACCGGGCTTTCTTTTCTAGACTGCGAGCTTCCGGTTTGAACACAGAAAGAAGGAAAAGGCCAGGGGAGCGTTTGTATGCTTTCGGTCTCCACACTCGGAGCAATTGAGAACATGATGGAACCGAGGCGAGGGTGCGACCGTTTTCGTCAGCTGAAACGGTGCCGGGCTGAAATAGGTTGACGAGCTTCGTATCGCACTGCTAGCTGGACAAGACTAGACATTTCTGTTGCTGAGGTGAAGGTGCTAAGACCATTTACCTCGTAGGTCAACGATAAATCTTCCCTTACAATAATTTTCTACGAAAAAGCGTAATTGAAGTGATTCAACCTTTAGAAGAATAAAGGTTAGACATTTGATCTATCGAATATTTAAGATTCAATAATCAATGTTCAATTTCGAGCGTGTTTTAAACGATTCAAGATTTACGACTCATGAACTAATATTTAAAAATGATTAATAGTCTTTTTGAATGTTAGTCATAGCAAAATAGTCATTAGTCAAAACTTTTTGATTAATTAGTGACAATTAAAAAAAAAAGATTGATTTTGATTAATTAATAATATTAATATATGTTAATCGCACAAAAGTGACTGATGACTAAAGATTGATGATGATTGCATAACCTACTAATTCACTAATAAGCAATAAGCAATAAGCTAACGATTACTTGGAGCTGTTACTAGCTGTCACTAGCTAATCAAAAAGTTTTGACTAATGACTATTTTGCTATGATTAACATTCAGGAAGATTATTAGTAATTTTTAAATATTAGTTGATTATTGCCCTACTCTGGTTTCAATGTGTTCAATGTTCATATGATTCTAGGCTTAATGTCCTCTATGTTCAAGATATGATATTCAAAATGCAATGTAAGAGTACAATGTTCGAACGATTCAAGATTTACAGTAACGGACAAAAGTTTAAGATCGCTCTAAAGAAGACAATAATTTGTTTAATATTGTACTATACAATTTGAACTTTTTTGGGAAGCTAGAGCAATTAGTTTACCACAGGATGTGAGAAGAAATTTTTTCAAAAATTGCAATTGATCGGAATTGTTGAAAAAATACTAAGTTTAATTTTTAACTTTTTTATGTGGGCCTATATTGAAAATTTAAAAAATACGTTTTGTAGATCTGTGTCAATTAAACATAGTCTGAAAATTTCGTGAAAATCGGTCGACGTTGCAATGAGCTACAAACGTTTAAAGATGGTAAAAATTGCAGATTTTCGAGATTTATTGCCGAAAATCTCGAAAATCTGCAATTTTTACCATCTTTAAACGTTTGTAGCTCATTGCAACGTCGACCGATTTTGACGAAATTTTCAGAATATGTTTAATTGGCACAGATCTACAAAACGTATTTTTTAAATTTTCAATATAGGCCCACATAAAAAAGTTAAAAATTAAACTTTTAGTATTTTTTCAACAATTCCGATCAGTTGCAATTTTTGAAAAAATTTCTTTTTACATCCTTTAGTAAACTAATTGCTCTAGCTTCCCAAAAAAGTTCAAATTGTATAGTACAATATTTAAAAAGCTATCTTCTTCTTTAAAGCGGCCTTAAATTTTTGTCCGCTACTGTACATCTCAAAGTACAATGTTCAATATTAAAACAATTCAATGGTCACTGCGTTCAACGTTCAACGTAAAGATTCAACAATGAATTTACATTGCGACCGAATACCGTGTATATTCTTCTAACAAATCAGTAAATTCCTTTGCCTCTAATTTGACGTCAACAACATGGAGATACGTCTTTGTCTAGCTAGCTTTCAGGACACCATTCACCGTCAATTATGGCGATTTCTTACCGTTAACAATATGTACCCTCGCGCTAGCAGGGTGCATCATTCCCGGCGTGCAGGTGTACTGTCCAGAGTCCGCCTTGGTGGCCATCTGTATGAGCAAACGGCTCGATGTGACTGGTCCTCTCTCCGTCACGAGGCTGATGCCGCCCCTCGGCGTCTCGAAGTTAATCGCCTGCGAAACAAACAAGACGAACAGCTGGCTCGAGTTATCTGTCTGCGACGTGACCGGCTGCGAATAGACCCACTGGCGGACACCAGCAGCGGACAAGCAATGATGACACGAACCCTAACGGTGAGGTGCATCGAACCGAGATGCATCGAAAACACGTTCGAGTATCGAGGTTGTCTCTGCCGAATCTTCGGGAACTCGGCTGCATGCCATTTCGCGGACGCGGTTTCACGCCACGGTCGACTCGGTTCTTGACATGTTTCACTGACTCGGTGGAATGAGACAGTCGGCGTTCAATTGTTGGAGTCTGTTCATTTTCGTGGAGCGTTCATTTCGATTGGTAGGAGGTGTACTCTTACAATGTTTTAGGTATTGCATGTTTAATGCATTCAACATATTTAATGTATTCAACATATTTAATATATTCAACATGTTCCATGTATTCAATGTTTTCAATGTTCTACATTCAACGTTCGATGTTTTCACTGATAAAGATTCACTGTGGAATATTCAATGTCCAAGATTCTACGGCCAATGTTTAAGATTCAGTGTTGAGTATGTTTTACTACTATAATTTACGTGTTCCTGCTCGAGGTGCAAAATTCAAGATGCAATGTTCAACGTTTATGTTTCAATATTCAAGGTTGAATGTTCTATGTATTCAGTGTTTAATGTGTTCATTGTATTCAACATGTTCAATGAATTCAACACGTTGAATATGTTCAATGCATTCAACATATTAAATATATTCAACATGTTCAATGCATTTAACATGTTCAATGCATTCGATATCTCAATGCATTCAACATATTAAATATATTCAACATGTTCAATGTATTCAACATGTTCAATGCATTCAATATGTTCAATGCATTCAATATGTTCAATACATTCAACATATTAAATATATTCTACATGTTCAATGTATTAAATATGTTCAATGCATTCAATATGTTCAATGCATTCAATATGTTCAATGCATTCAACATGCTCAATGCATTCAACATGTTCAGTGCATTCAACATGTTCAGTGCATTCAACATGTACAATGCATTCGACATGTTCAATGCATTCAACATATTAAATATATTCTACATGTTCAATGCATTCAACATGTTCAATGCATTCAACATGTTCAATGCATTCAACATGTTCAATGCATTCAACATGTTAAATGCATTCAACATGTTCATTGCATTCAACGTGTTCAATGCATTCAACATGTTCAATGCATTCAACGTGTTCAATGCATTCAACATGTTCAATGCATTCAACATGTTCAATGCATTCAACACGTTCAATGCATTCAACATGTTCAATGCATTCAATACATTCAATGCATTCGATGTGGTCACTGTATTCAATGTTAAAGATTTAATGTCCATTGTTCCACATTCAAGTTCATCGTTCAATGTCTTCAATGATGAAGATTTACTGTTAAATATATTCAATGTCCATGACTCAATGTTCAAGATTCTACGTCCAATATTTAATGTTCAGTATGTCTTACTAATACGCTTTTCGTGCTCATGCTCAATGGGCATTATTCAAAATGCAATGTTCAACGTTTGTGTTTCGACATTCAAGATTCACTTCTCCACCTTCGCGAAGTACATTTACTTGGACCGTTCCAGTTTGGCAAGCAGGTAGTATAAAAGGTCCTTGCGCAGAACACAATACCCGAGTGTCAAGCTGGCAGGAAGATTCCGAGTCACGTGCCCCCTCGAAAACTAAAAGCCACCGACTATCTTCTCTTTTCAATTTCTTCACGTCGCGTCGTCCGTTCAAACACCTCACGCGACGAGACAGAACGTGTACCGCGTTATACTTCGACAAGATTATGGCAGAGCGCAGCCGCGTTGGGACCGATTACCGGTAACGAGGTTCGCAACGTCAACCAGGAGGAGAATTCCTGGGCGAGCAGAGGTAAGGAGCGGACGCTTAATCCTTCTCCGGGGCGGCGAGACAGTTTAAAGAAAGTAAAGACCGAATGGAAAGAAAATAGAACGGCTTTTAATGCGTTCCCGGACGGTTTCGAGTTGGTCCCCGTTGGTTCCGAGATGGCTCCTTGTTTAACCTTTGTCCCCTTTCGATCAGTCTACGATCGAGGGTTGAAAGGGAGAGAAAGAAAGGGAGGCGCCTGTTCCCGTGATAAATCTCTCGGGGATCTGCTCGTTCCCCGATCGTTTCGACTCTCATTTCACCCGGTGAATAATTTACGCTCCACCTGTCGGTATTTCCGCCAGCGGTTCGCACCTTTCTCTGTCTCCCGTTAGTCGCCGAACAAACGGCGTAGCTTGTTAGGTTTCATGAATAACGACTCGCGTCGGCACTGGATACCGCGAAATAACAATGGCGCCGTTCGTTCAAGCGATTCTTTGAACTGATCGAGTAAAGAGTATCTTTCTTTCTCAGGTGTCAAGAACTTTTTTCCAGGTTGTCGCGGAGTATAACGAAACCTGTGTTCACTGAAAACTGAGACGCGTAGCCGTCGTCGTCGACAGCGCGGAGCTTCAAAGCGGAGCTTCAAAGATCAATCTCGTAAGCGAGAGTCCCCTGATCGTTTACCTCGCCATTATGGCTCCAAATGATCACGGACGGTGGCTCCGGTGCGTATTTGACCAGGCACGTCAGGTTTATCGTGCTGCCCTTGTTGATGAAGAAATCCGGTCCTCCGGCGATCTCCGTGACTGGCTCTGAAATCAGAAATGGCCGGCGTTTACCCTTTGTTCGCTGCCTACTCGAGACGAAAATAAGGTTGTCCAGAAATTACATGACGATTTTTATGTTCAATAAGTTCAATATTCAAGGTGTTCAATGCTCAACGTGTCTAATGTTTTTAATGTATTCTATGTTGAATGTTCAGTGTGTTCAATATCCAAGGTGTCCAATGTTCAATATGGTGAATATATTCAATGTTGAAGGTGTTCAACGTGTCTAATGTTTTCAATGTTTAATGTGATCCATGTTGAATGTTAAGTGTGTTCAATATCCAAGGTGTCCAATGTTCAATATGGTGAATGTATTCAATGTTGAAGGTGTTCAACGTGTCTAATGTTTTCACTGTTTAATGTGTTCTATGTTGTATGTTACGTGTGTTCAATATTCAAGGTGTTCAATGTGTCTATTGTTATCAATATTTAATGTGTTCT
The DNA here is from genome assembly GCA_933228785.1 of Lasioglossum pauxillum. Classification (NCBI taxonomy): domain Eukaryota; kingdom Metazoa; phylum Arthropoda; class Insecta; order Hymenoptera; family Halictidae; genus Lasioglossum; species Lasioglossum pauxillum. Next base: position 37,898,506 of record OW121705.1, on the reverse strand, counting down.
ATGTTGAATTGTCAGTGTAGTGTGCTCAATATTCAAGATGTTCAATGGTCAATGTGTCCATTGTTATCCCTGTTTAATGTGATCCATGTTGAATGTTAAGTGTGTTCAAAATCCAAGGTGATCAATGTTCATATATGGTGAATATATTCAATGTTGAAGGTGTTCAACGTGTCTAATGTTTTCACTGTTTAATGTGTTCTATGTTGTATGTTACGTGTGTTCAATATTCAAGGTGTTCAATGTGTCTATTGTTATCAATATTTAATGTGTTCTACGTTGAATTGTCAGTGTAGTGTGCTCAATATTCAAGATGTTCAATGGTCAATGTGTCCATTGTTATCCACGTTTAATGTGATCCATGTTGAATGTTAAGTGTGTTCAATATCCAAGGTGTCCAGTGTTGAATATGGTGAATGTATTCAATGTTGAAGGTGTTCAATGTGTCTAATGTTTTCAATGTTTAATGTGTTCTATGCTGTATGTTTCGTGTGTTCAATATTCAAGGTGTTCAATGTTCAATGTGTGTATTGTTATCAATATTTAATGTGTTCTATGTTGAATTGTCAGTGTAGTGTGCTCAATATTCAAGATGTTCTACGGTCAATGTGTCCATTGTTATCCATATTCAATGTATTCTATGTTGAATGTTCAGTGTGTTCAATATCCAAGGTGTCCAATGTTCAATATGGTGAATATATTCAATGTTGAAGGTGTTCAACGTGTCTAATGTTTTCAATGTTTAATGTGATCCATGTTGAATGTGAAGTGTGTTCAATATCCAAGGTGTCCAATGTTGAATATGGTGAATGTATTCAATGTTGAAGGTGTTCAATGTGTCTAATGTTTTCAATGTTTAATGTGTTCTATGTTGTATGTTTCGTGTGTTCAATATTCAAGGTGTTCAATGTGTCTATTGTTAGCAATATTTAATGTGTTCTATGTTGAATTGTCAGTGTAGTGTGCTCAATATTCAAGATGTTCAATGGTCAATGTGTCCATTGTTATCCATGTTTAATGTGATCCATGTTGAATGTTAAGTGTGTTCAATATCCAAGGTGATCAATGTTCAATATGGTGAATATATTCAATGTTGAAGGTGTTCAACGTGTTTTCAATGTTTTCAATGTTTAATGTGTTCTATGTTGTATGTTTCGGGTGTTCAATATTCAAGGTGTTCAACGTGTCTATTGTTATCAATATTTAATGTGTTCTATGTTGAATTGTCAGTGTAGTGTGCTCAATATTCAAGATGTTCAATGGTCAATGTGTCCATTATTATCCATGTTTAATGTGATCCATGTTAAATGTTAAGTGTGTTCAATATCCACGGTGATCAATGTTCAATATGGTGAATATATTCAATGTTGAAGGTGTTCAACGTGTCTAATGTTTTCAATGTTTAATGTGTTCTATGTTTTATGTTACGTGTGTTCAATATTCAAGGTGTTCAATGTGTCTATTGTTATCAATATTTAATGTGTTCTATGTTGAATTGTCAGTGTAGTGTGCTCAATATTCAAGATGTTCAATGGTCAATGTGTCCATTGTTATCCATGTTTAATGTGATCCATGTTGAATGTTAAGTGTGTTCAATATCCAAGGTGATCAATGTTCAATATGGTGAATATATTCAATGTTGAAGGTGTTCAACGTGTCTAATGTTTTCACTGTTTAATGTGTTCTATGTTGTATGTTTTGTGTGTTCAATATTCAAGGTGTTCAATGTGTCTATTGTTATCAATATTTAATGTGTTCTACGTTGAATTGTCAGTGTAGTGTGTTCAATATCCAAGGTGTCCAATGTTCAATATGGTGAATGTATTCAATGTTGAAGGTGTTCAATGTGTCTAATGTTTTCAATGTTTAATGTGTTCTATGTTGTATGTTTCGTGTGTTCAATATTCAAGGTGTTCAATGTTCAATGTGTGTATTGTTATCAATATTTAATGTGTTCTATATTGAATGTTCAGTGTGTTCAATATTCAAGGTGTCGAATGTGTCTATTGTTATCAATATTTAATGTGTTCTATGTTGAATTGTCAGTGTAGTGTGCTCACTATTCAAGATGTTCAATGGTCAATGTGTCCATTGTTATCCATGTTTAATGTGATCCATGTTGAATGTTAAGTGTGTTCAATATCCAAGGTGATCAATGTTCAATATGGTGAATATATTCAATGTTGAAGGTGTTCAACGTGTCTAATGTTTTCAATGTTTAATGTGTTCTATGTTGTATGTTTCGTGTGTTCAATATTCAAGGTGTTCAATGTGTCTATTGTTATCAATATTTAATGTGTTCTACGTTGAATTGTCAGTGTAGTGTGTTCAATATCCAAGGTGTCCAATGTTGAATATGGTGAATGTATTCAATGTTGAAGGTGTTCAATGTGTCTAATGTTTTCAATGTTTAATGTGTTCTATGTTGTATGTTTCGTGTGTTCAATATTCAAGGTGTTCAATGTGTCTATTGTTATCAATATTTAATGTGTTCTACGTTGAATTGTCAGTGTAGTGTGCTCAATATTCAAGATGTTCTACGGTCAATGTGTCCATTGTTATCCATGTTCAATGTGTTCTATGTTGAATGTTAGGTGTGTTCAATATGCAAGGTGTCCAATGTTCAATATGGTGAATGTATTCAATGTTGAAGGTGTTCAATGTGTCTAATGTTTTCAATGTTTAATGTGTTCTATGTTGTATGTTTCGTGTGTTCAATATTCAAGGTGTTCAATGTTCAATGTGTGTATTGTTATCAATATTTAATGTGTTCTATATTGAATGTTCAGTGTGTTCAATATTCAAGGTGTCCAATGTGTCTATTGTTATCAATATTTAATGTGTTCTATGTTGAATTGTCAGTGTAGTGTGCTCACTATTCAAGATGTTCTACGGTCAATGTGTCCATTGTTATCCATGTTCAATGTGTTCTATGTTGAATGTTAGGTGTGTTCAATATGCAAGGTGTCCAATGTTCAATATGGTGAATGTATTCAATGTTGACGGTGTTCAACGTGTCTAATGTTTTCAATGTTTAATGTGTTCTATGTTGTATGTTACCTGTGTTCAATTTTCAAGGTGTTCAATGTTCAATGTGTGTATTGTTATCAATATTTAATGTGTTCTATATTGAATGTTCAGTGTGTTCAATATTCAAGGTGTCCAATGTGTCTATTGTTATCAATATTTAATGTGTTCTATGTTCAATGTTCAGTGTGTTCAATATTCAATGTGTCCAATGTTCAGTATGGTAAATATATTCAATGTTAGTGGTGTACTAATATCTACTAGTATATTCAATGATCAATTTTGATGGCATCCCAATGTCTAGAGTACTCAATGTTCAATGTGTTTAATGTTGACATTATTCAATGTCGTACATTACTTAATGTAGACTTTAAGACTAATGTCCACACAATTCAAGGTTCAAATGTTCACATGATTCAAGGATCAATGTCTCATTACATAAAAAATCAGTCTAACAATACGAAATTTCAGGTGGTTTCCATCCATCACCGACAATGGGACACAAGCACGAGATCAGAGGCGGAACGTTCCCTGCAATTACGAGAGTTGAGTCGGAAGGGCTCGCCAGAGGGCCGAAGAGCCCTCAAGGGCTTCCCAAGAGAACTCGAGGGAGCCGAGCAGACCTCCAAGGACACGCGGTCGGCGACCAACTAGAGATATATACGTCATAATTATCGCAACTCGGAAAAACAGCACGCCGCGGAATCTGTTACGCGTTTTCGGCTCCCTTGGGAGTGCCCGGAGAGACCTCGGCATAAAATAATTAGAACGTTTAGACTCTCGAGAGGGCCGCCGGGCTTAATCAGCGATTTCGAACTTTTCGAATTAACCTGATCCTCTTCCATGGAGTTTGTAAAATTTTCCGCGGTGGTCATTCGCGAGTTCTCGTCAGCCGTTGAGATGAGAGAAGCTTTTAACGAGTGCGGAAAAGTGTATCTGTTGCGGTCGGTTAGCATGCGATTCCAGACGAGCAGAATTTACTTTTACTTCCACTTATTTATGTTTAATTACTACTTACTTCTTTTTCTGTGCGAGTAAGAAGGATTACAGGAGTCAATTAATATTATTCGGCCTTTGAATTTTTTGGATCCGTCTGTCGGAATATTTTCACAACAGTTTTTAACGAATTTTGTATATTTCTGTTCCGAAGAAAATCAACATCGCAATTGCCAGCAGAATCCAGAAAAGTTGTAAATATTTAAATTCTGTTAACGTGTTTATAAATTAATGCTTCGCATTATTTTCGTTTTAAACGTGCGCGTTACGTGCGTATGTAAACCTTCGCTGTACTATTGATTTATTCATAAGTTTGCAATGCGTTAACCGGCAATAATCCGGGAATAAATTGTTCCGTGTTTTCTTCGCGGAAAATTAACCTGTTTACGAATGCGTCCGGTTTTTCTCTTTTTTGCCGAACTGAGTGCTGCATTTTGAACGAAAGCGCGACGGAACTGATTCCTGCAGAACCGTTGCTTAATCCTGTTTCGATAATCCTTTGCCGTCGGGACATTCGGCCGAGCAACTAACCGATTAAGCTAACTGGAAACCGAGCGATCTCAAAAGAACCAAAGGGCAGATTTAAATAAAGTAATTCTGATCCCCGGGTTAACGTGATCCGCCCTCGCAAAAGCGCCTCCTTGCAATTTCTGCAACAATCCTCGGACACTCGCTCTAATTTCCGTAAAAAATAATGGTCGTTCCGAATCCGACGCTTTCAAGATATATCGATGTTATTACTGGACCGGGAAACTTTATGCAAATTCCAATTTTCATGGATTGCTTCATGCAAACCAGGATAAGGGGGAATGCATCTTGGAGATGGTTCTCTTTGGCAGAAATGGGGCAGAAACGACATTAGCGTTACCATGTTACTCCACGTAGTCGAAAGGCAAAAAGATCCGCAACCTGGTTGTTAAAATATTGTTGCAACAGTTTACCGTCCGTGATATTACTGGAAAACCTCGAACGAGTCATTTAGTACAACGATTACTTTTACGGCGGGTCTACAAATTTAATGCAGAATGCTTTCAGGGAATTATACCATTTTACTTTTGAATGTAAATTCAGTTTCAAATAGCTGTTCCACGTTTATGGTAGTCGTGCGAGGGAATTAGAAGACCGAGAATAAAAATTAAATCTGCGTTAACTGCAGAGAACGAAGAAGAACATTTGCTGAGCGACAAAATGGCGAGGAATCTCATCGGCACACAGTGATCGATTCATCGATTCTAGGTGGACAAAATTCAAATTTTTGTGTTTTCTTGTAGTAATATAGCTTTATTTCTCAGAAATCATGACAAGTGTATAAAAACAACATGAACTTTAACGATTTATATAATTTCTTTATAATGGACAAATAAAACAATTAATTGTAACATTTGTGAAAATAACATAAATTAAATATTTTATAGTTTTTGTTTAAATACGTGAATACACAATACACAAAGTGAAAAGAATTAATCTTAACTTATATTTAAAAATTAGATAAAGTTGTACGAAAATATAATACAAAATTACAAAATTATAATAAGGAATGTGCATGACAAAGGTGCATATCCTAAATTATTATAAATTATAATTGTCATATGTAAATCTCGTACCTTTTTTAAGGTGATCTGAGTAAACTTTTTGCCTCTGCTGCTAATTCTTTAGAACATTTTTTAGTAATTTTCCTTTTACTACTTATAAGTGGATTGGACGTTAGAAGTAACATATAAAATATGTCTTCTACATCTTTTTTCTATTTTCTTTTAAAAAGCGGTCGATAGTGCGATGGCATTTCTGCCATTTTTCTTGGACTCTTTTGCAAAAACTTGTAATGTTTGTATGCAAAATACTTTTTGCTGAATCATTAATAGCTTCGATGTTAAAAAAGTTTAGAATCAGCCCTATTATTGCATCAACTTTGGATTTGGTATCTTTAGAACTTGTTGAATACCAGGTTTCAAGCATCAGTCTTCGTGGCATACTTCATGTCTTTTCTAAAAAATGATATAAATGACTAACGGGCCAAAACGGGCAAGCGATATTTAGTATCATTATTTTGAATTAAGTATTCTTCAAAACTATCAAAGAACGAAGTCCGGCCGAGTCCGGGGAAAGAAGTTATACAATTTGACCTCTTCTTAAATAATATTATTAGTTAACCTGTTGTATATGATATACACGGCAAAATAAAATTATACCGATATGTAAAAATTAAATACTTACCTTCGCTTACACGCTCCATTTGTTAGATAATAATTTAAACAACAAACAAACAAGTTATACGACGGAGAAGAATTAGCTTATTTATAGTATTTCGCAAAGACAAAACTTTAACGCCGTGTTACGTCGTAATAACCACGTGCAATCGAAATATTAGGTTATATATCGAATAAATAAATGTTTGTAAACAATATAGAACGCAGCGAAAATATCTGAAGTTAATCAAATTTACCATTTTGTCCTCCTAGAATCAAGGAATCGATCACTGTGCGGCAATGAAACCAATGTTTAATCAGTCCTAATTAAACCGTGATAATTAATTAAATCTAATCCTAATCCTAATTAAATCTTGATGCATAATAAAAATTGTTAATCATCTTAAAAATATTTTTAGTATCTTTTTATTTTTGCATTGATCCTATTCATTTTTGTTATAGGTGCATAAGATGCGAAGATTAATTGTAAGTGTGGCTTGGAATTGAACAGATTTAAGAAAAATCATTGGTACTCTGTGGCTCTTCATTTTGATTATGGTCCATGAAGTGGTTCCATCGAGGATGGAGAACCGAATGAACGAGATGGATAGGATAGGCTGTGCGGATAAGCGATTCCCTGTTAAACAGGCCAGAGGATTAGCAGAGCAGAGGAGAATATGGGTGATAGAAAGTTTCGCTGGTTCAATACGGTGGCGAGTGATTTCGAATCCTGGCGCGGCGCCAACCTCTTTCCAGTCGGTTAAACTGAAATAAAGGATGTCATATTGAGAATTTGCCGCAAGTAATGTCCTCGGCGGTGAGCCACAGCTTCGACAAAACTGACTGGCCCTTGAAAAGATCCTGATCCTGGACCTGTGTGGTCCCTCGATGGCGAACTTCCTTGTAGAACTGTTCTTAGGTTGTTTGGACAATCCGCGAGCGATTCACGGCTGGTGAGGCACGTATCGCGATGAAACTGCTTCGACGTCGCCACCAGGGGAACAACGATCCGATTCCGAAGCGATAGCGATCGTTAGTCGTCCAGCGGGGCGGCGTGGCGGTCGAAAATAACCGCGAGCTTTTAGCGAGCCTTCCATTAGGATCGCGTTCGCGGTCGAACGACGCGGTGTCTCGTTGAAATTTATCGTTCGGCTGTGATTAATCCGTCGCGAAAACATATTACGGCTTGCTCCGGCAAACCGCCGACAAACGCCTGTCCCGCTGCATTCCAGGTAAACGGATATTTGCAATTAATCGATCGCCGCTTTCAAAGTTCCGTGAATAATCGTGGAACTTGTCAGGGGCTCCGGTTCGCTATTGCGACGCATTGGGGACCGTCCCGGCGATAACTGTCCGAGCTCGGAAAAATAAGTTGTACATACCGACGCAACGCCAACACGAACGGCTGTAATTTTGCGTTATTCCCGATTCAGCGAACTTTCGCGATCCCTGGAGTGGAAGCCGCGTTCGATTCGTCGCGAAACATCTCGGCGGTAGCGAGAGCCCCGAAACACAGACTTAAGTTCAGTACAGACATTGCATGCAGTGCATTTTTCAAATGAAACGATCACAAAATGTGTGAGCCCGAGGCAGATAGACTTTACAGCGTTGTGAGTCTATCTCTGCCAGTCAACATGTATCTTATAATTGTTTAGAATATAAGTTATGTACATGTACAATACAAACATTCTATGTATGAATCTACAATGAATTAATAAAGATGATGTAATAAAGAAGCTTATCTGCGTATACATTTACTGATGCACCCGTTTTCCCAAACTTCGGAGTCGTTGTAGAGTTATACTACTGATTCTTTGATTATGAACTTTTCTAAATTTTCAAGATATTTTCGGACGTCTGGCTCATCGTTAAGTTGTACTACTGAATTTTTGAACGACCTCCTTCGCTATTATATTCTCCTAATACAAAGTCGATTTTCGAGGTTTCCGAAAATATTCGACAAATTTTCGAATGTCTGACTTGTCGTTTAGTTTTCCTACTGAATTTCGTGCCACCTCCTTCGATATCATGTTCTCCTAATAATTAACTCAATTTTCGAGATTTTGGAAAATTGGCCGAAAAATTTGTAAAATCTCGAAAAGTGATTTTTGTATTAGGAAAACATGATAGGAAAGGAAGTAGCATGAAATTCAGTAGTACAACTCAACGATAAGTCAGACGGTCGAAAATTGGCGAAAAATTTCAGAAATCACGAAAATTGAGTATTGTATTAGGAGAACAAGATAACGAAGGAGGATGCACGAAATTCAGTAGTACAATTCAACGACAAGTCAGACGGATGAAAACTGGCGAAAAATTTCCAAAATCACGAAAATTGACTGTTGTATTAGGAGAACAAGATAGAAAAGGAGGTGGCACGAAATTCAGTAGTACAGCTCAACGACAAGTCAGACGGATGAAAACTGGCGAACAATTTCCAAAATCACGAAAACTAATTTCTGTATTAGGAGAACATGATAGTAAAGGAGGCGGCACGAAATTCAGTAGTACAACTCAACGACAAGTCAGACGGTCTAAAATTGGCGAAAAATTTCCAAAATCACGGAAACTAATTTTTGTATTAGGAGAAGATGGTAGTGAAGGAGGTGGCACGAAATTCAGTAGTACAACTCAATGATAAGTTAGGGCGGTCAAAAATTGGCGAAAAATTTCAGAAATCACGAAAATTGAGTTTTGTAGTAGGAGAACATGATAGCGAAGGAGGTGGCACAAAATTCAGTAGTACAATTCAGCGACAAGTCAGCCGGTCGAAAATTGGCGAAAAATTTCCACAAATCACGAAAATTGAGTATTGTATTAGGAGAACAAGATAGCGAAGGAGGTGGCACGAAATTCAGTAGTACAATTCAACGACAAGTCAGACGGATGAAAACTGGCGAACAATTTCCAAAATCACGAAAACTAATTTCTGTATTAGGAGAACATGATAGTAAAGGAGGTAGCACGAAATGCAGCAGTGCAACTCAACGACAAGTCAGACGGTCTAAAATTGGCGAAAAATTTCCAAAATCACGGAAACTAATTTTTGTATTAGGAGAAGATGGTAGTGAAGGAGGTGGCACGAAATTCAGTAGTAGAACTCAATGATAAGTTAGGCGGTCAAAAATTGGCGAAAAATTTCAGAAATCACGAAAATTGAGTTTTGTAGTAGGAGAACATGATAGCGAAGGAGGTGGCACAAAATTCAGTAGTACAATTCAGCGACAAGTCAGCCGGTCGAAAATTGGCGAAAAATTTCCACAAATCACGAAAATTGAGTATTGTATTAGGAGAACAAGATAGCGAAGGAGGTGGCACGAAATTCAGTAGTACAATTCAACGACAAGTCAGACGGATGAAAACTGGCGAACAATTTCCAAAATCACGAAAACTAATTTCTGTATTAGGAGAACATGATAGTAAAGGAGGTAGCACGAAATGCAGCAGTGCAACTCAACGACAAGTCAGACGGTCTAAAATTGGCGAAAAATTTCCAAAATCACGGAAACTAATTTTTGTATTAGGAGAAGATGGTAGTGAAGGAGGTGGCACGAAATTCAGTAGTAGAACTCAATGATAAGTTAGGCGGTCAAAAATTGGCGAAAAATTTCAGAAATCACGAAAATTGAGTTTTGTAGTAGGAGAACATGATAGCGAAGGAGGTGGCACAAAATTCAGTAGTACAATTCAGCGACAAGTCAGCCGGTCGAAAATTGGCGAAAAATTTCAGAAATCACGAAAATTGAGTTTTGTATTAGGAGAACAAGATAGCGAAGGAGGTGGCACGAAATTCAGTAGTACAACTCAACGACAAGTCAGACGGATGAAAACTGGCGAACAATTTCCAAAATCACGAAAACTAATTTCTGTATTAGGAGAACATGATAGTAAAGGAGGCGGCACGAAATTCAGTAGTACAACTCAACGACAAGTCAGACAGTCAAAAATTGGCGAAGAATTTCCAAAATCACGAAAACTAATTTTTGTATTAGGAGAACATGATAGTAAAGGAGGTGGCAGGAAATTCAGTAGTACAACTCAATGATAAGTTAGGCGGTCGAAAATTGGCGAAAAATTTCCAAAATCGCGAAAATTGATTTTTGTATTAGGAGAACATGATAGGGAAGGAGGTGGCACGAAATTCAGTAGTAGAAATCAACCGCAAGTCAGCCGGTCGAAAATTGGCGAAAAATTTCCACAAATCACGAAAATTGAGTATTGTATTAGGAGAACAAGATAGCGAAGGAGGTGGCACGAAATTCAGTAGTACAATTCAACGACAAGTCAGACGGATGAAAACTGGCGAACAATTTCCAAAATCACGAAAACTAATTTCTGTATTAGGAGAACATGATAGTAAAGGAGGTAGCACGAAATGCAGCAGTGCAACTCAACGACAAGTCAGACGGTCTAAAATTGGCGAAAAATTTCCAAAATCACGGAAACTAATTTTTGTATTAGGAGAAGATGGCAGTGAAGGAGGTGGCATGAAATTCAGTAGTACAACTCAACGACAAGTCAGACGGTCGAAAATTGGCGAAAAATTTCAGAAATCACGAAAATTGAGTTTTGTATTAGGAGAACAAGATAGCGAAGGAGGTGGCACGAAATTCAGTAGTACAATTCAACGACAAGTCAGACGGATGAAAACTGGCGAACAATTTCCAAAATCACGAAAACTAATTTCTGTATTAGGAGAACATGATAGTAAAGGAGGTAGCACGAAATGCAGCAGTGCAACTCAACGACAAGTCAGACGGTCTAAAATTGGCGAAAAATTTCCAAAATCACGGAAACTAATTTTTGTATTAGGAGAAGATGGTAGTGAAGGAGGTGGCATGAAATTCAGTAGTACAACTCAACGACAAGTCAGACGGTCGAAAATTGGCGAAAAATTTCAGAAATCACGAAAATTGAGTTTTGTATTAGGAGAACAAGATAGCGAAGGAGGTGGCACGAAATTCAGTAGTACAATTCAACGACAAGTCAGACGGATGAAAACTGGCGAACAATTTCCAAAATCACGAAAACTAATTTCTGTATTAGGAGAACATGATAGTAAAGGAGGTAGCACGAAATGCAGCAGTGCAACTCAACGACAAGTCAGACGGTCTAAAATTGGCGAAAAATTTCCAAAATCACGGAAACTAATTTTTGTATTAGGAGAAGATGGTAGTGAAGGAGGTGGCATGAAATTCAGTAGTACAACTCAACGACAAGTCAGACGGTCGAAAATTGGCGAAAAATTTCAGAAATCACGAAAATTGAGTTTTGTATTAGGAGAACAAGATAGCGAAGGAGGTGGCACGAAATTCAGTAGTACAACTCAACGACAAGTCAGACGGATGAAAACTGGCGAACAATTTCCAAAATCACGAAAACTAATTTCTGTATTAGGAGAACATGATAGTAAAGGAGGCGGCACGAAATTCAGTAGTACAACTCAACGACAAGTCAGACAGTCAAAAATTGGCGAAGAATTTCCAAAATCACGAAAACTAATTTTTGTATTAGGAGAACATGATAGTAAAGGAGGTGGCAGGAAATTCAGTAGTACAACTCAATGATAAGTTAGGCGGTCGAAAATTGGCGAAAAATTTCCAAAATCGCGAAAATTGATTTTTGTATTAGGAGAACATGATAGGGAAGGAGGTGGCACGAAATTCAGTAGTAGAAATCAACCGCAAGTTGGACGGCCGAAATTTTTTGAAAATTCAGAACCACAACTCAACATCATGCCAGACGGCTGAAAATGTTCGAAAACATCAGAAATTGAGTTATATATTAGGAGAATATGATAGCGAAATAGGTGGCACGAAAATTCAGTAGTACAACTCAACGGAAACTCGGACCTTCGGGAAAATTGGCGGTTCAATAAGTATATACGCAGATATGCCTTTTTATTACATATTGTACATGTACATAACTTATATTCTAAATATTCATAACAAAATTGCGGCTATTCATAAGTGTATTGAACATCACGATCTCCGGAATTTACATATCCTTGACCTCACAGCAATCTTGGAAATGTAACCTTCTACAATTCCATTATGACGTAATTTCTTTAAATTGTCCCTGAGAGTTGTGATCCTTCTGCAATTCAAACGTGAATTTTGAAGTTCTTGCAATTTCACGCCGAATTTCGAAGTTTCTGCAATTCCACGGCGAATTTTGAAGTTCTTCCAATTCCACTGTTTGAAGATCTTGCAATCCCAACGTAGACCTTAGAATTGAAGCTGTATACAAGCTGACTATGAATCTTGGAATTGAGGACCTTTGAATTTAATCGCTTTGGGATTGCAGCCCTTCACAATTGTGACTTCCGAAATTCCACCAAAAACATTAATATTGCGACCATTTCTAAATCTATCGAACATGTTTCATGAACTTGGAAATTACAACTCTTTGATTTCGCATGAAGCTTGAAATTGTAGTCCCTGGCACTGCTGAAACCCTGTCGTGATAAACAACAGTCATCGCAGCGCTATAGCTATTGCGCGCAACCTGAAGCTTAAATCTCTGTGTGCATAACCAGAGAACAATCAATTACCGTGTGAAACACATTTTCGCTTGTCCTCAAACGCCATCGAGACCGAGACCGACAGCGGAATCGTCGAAACTCGAAATTGAAAATAGAAGGTAATTCTTCGAAGAGCCTGGGAATCGACTCGATTAGACTCCCCTGCAGGATTCCGGTGTATCAACGTCGAGGAGAATTCTATTCTTGGCGAGGCGTCGATTTAGTATCCGACCATTTTGTTCGGGTTTTTTGCGTGGTAGCCCGAAGAGCAGCGGTGATTCAATTGCGGCCGAAATCGCGGTCGAGTTACGGATCCGGTGGCCCTGCGCGATTTATTTCCTCGGCGTTGCAAGGGGGATCGAGCAAAGATCGATCAACGACAGAGATCGATGGCTCGGTTGGATATTAATTTGTCGAGTCGGTCGGACGTTACGGATTCCGCTCCCGCGCAGTACTCGGGATAAACCCAAGATAATAGGAAACGGACTACGAAACCTGAAGCAATGCTGGCTCTACTAGATACTCCGGTTCAGCTTGACACAAGATTAAAGCGATCGTGTTTCCCTTTGCACATTCTGCCATAGATAGATACAATGATAGCGCAGGTGTCCCGCGGAATTATGGTAACCCCTCATATTCGATCACTCGTTCGACAAGCAAAGAGACCGTGGCTTCAGGTCAAACAGCATGAGGAAGAGAAGAGACGATTCGATACGGTAAATTGATATTGCAGTGACTAAAGCGGGGCTTGTATAACAATTGTTACACAGAGGTTCCATACTGTCGTATTACCAATTTCCGTTCTCAACACTTACCGCTCATTTTCTGATATTTACACAGTCTTTTTAAAGGGTCCGATAAACCTGGGAAAACATTTGCGTAATTCTCGATATGATTTTGAAAAACCATTAGCTCCCACGAAGTGTACTTTCATTGTACGATGTGCACACATAGTCTTTTACCACGTTTTTATTAGCTCGTTTCTTGTCTGTCTGTTGGTTCGGTACAAATTTTGCAATTGATTTTAAACTAACTTCCCGATGAGCTAGAGACTTGAAATTTTAAACATAGCTCAGAACTGGATGACAATGCAATATTTAAAAAAAATTTTTTAAAAAAGCCTATGCGTTCAGGAGATATAAATTATTAATAATTTGAACCTTTGCACCCCCCGCCGCGTGACGTAGTACGTCTTCGCGTTCAGCGTCCCCACTCTACTACGTGTTCCCACTCTGACTCATCCCCACTCCACTGACCCGCTTCGCACCGAAGGAGCCCAGTGTGCGTCAGTGTGCGTTCGCTCCGTGCGGTGTTTACAAAGTTACTACGTATTATTATAGTATAATGTTTGTTTACCAAGCGAAAGAACAGTTACACCGAAATTCTCCATCGAACCTTTATTTTTGACATTTTACCACGGCGTTCGTTTTCGATATGACGCGTCGCAATACCGTCTGAAATTTACTACATGTCTCTGTTATAATCTCATCAAAATGTTCAAAATCGATTGTAAAATTTCACACATATAAGACTAAAAAGCAGAAAATAATTATTTAAATAAAAATAAATTTTAAAAAAATACCACGTTTTTAAAACGGACTAAAAAATATAAAATAAAATTTTAAAAAACGCCACGTTTAAAAACGGACTAAAAAGTATAAAATAATTTTTTCTAGCCCCATACAGATTCCTAACCCCGTACAGATAGTCCTGAAAATTTGTGATTGTGAATTTTGAATAGCTATGAAAATACTTGTAAGATTTAAAACGAAAAACGTGGGGCGCAAGCAATAGATAATTGATGCATGAACACCTAAATTACTAACAATTTTATTGCACTGCAAATGATATGAACTGTTTTGCGAGTTTTCTCAGCGGCAGCTACTCTCTACACTCCTTGCTATGTATTATCTTGCGCCCCACGTTTTTCGTTTTAAATCTTACAAGTATTTTCTTAGCTATTAAAAATTCACAATCACAAATTTTCAGGACTATCTGTACGGGGCTAGGAATCTGTATGGGGCTAGAAAAAATTATTTTATATTTTCTAGTCCGTTTTTTGAACGTGGCGTTTTTAAAAATTTTATTTTATACTTTTTAGTCCGTTTTAAAAACGTGGTATTTTTTAAAAATTTATTTTTATTTAAATAATTTTTTCTATGATTTTCTACGAGTCTATCATTGAAACAATTAGCTTGTGATAGCTAAAATATGATATCTGTATGGGGCTAGAAAAAATTATTTTATACTTTTCAGTCCGTTTTTTAAACGTGGCGTTTTTTATTTAAAATCAGCTCCTATAAATTTCACTATTCAGCTTATTTTGGTAATCAATTCTGTTCAAGGATTTTCATGAAAGGACTTTTGATCAAAAGATCGTCGATGTTCCCGTCTCCCGTCGCGACGGGACGCTCGCGTTTCTGTCACGCGTGCCTGCCATAACCATAACCCAGTTAGAACCTCGGGTCTACGTTTCCTGCGACGATTCTACGCGGAAAATTTGCAAGTCAAAGCGGAAAACACGTCGGCCGGTGATTTGCTGATCGCGTCGCGGTATTCGCGATACGATTTCCCTTTTCGCTGGAAAATAAACGGTGCGTCGAGGTTTGATCCGCACGCAGAAGAAAGGACAGAGTTTGACACATTTTACCTGCTGTAAGATAACGAACAATCGATCAACACTAAAATTACCGAGCGTCAACTGGAATGTCGATGCTCCCTTATAAAAATGACAAAATTAATTTCATTTATACCTTGTGCGACTCTTATTGTAATACGCGCTTCATTGAAGACATCTGTACAATAATTTCTCATCAAATAATTGTTATTATTTCAATAAGTGGAAAATAAAAGATCTGGAACCTGTCATTTTGACCGGTGGTGGGAGGTTTAGTGTTAACAATGCATAAGTGGATTTAAGCATACCACGATTTTTACGCAAAGCAAACATTTTCTGTGTCCATCAAATAGCCACATAAAATACGTATACACAGTCTTTTTAAACAATTTCTTATCATAATCATAAGTATAATTATATGCGCGAGACCTGAAATCTGCATTTCTAAAGCAATCGACGATGAAACAGGATTTTAGAGAGTACGTGAGAAGTTATTTAAATATACATATCTGACTGCGTAAAATATAGAATGTGAAATGATTTTATGAAATCTGAATAATCCGAGGAAAAGTGATTTTCCTGTTGAGATAACTTTGTGCGTTACGATTCGAAATAATATGTGGCCAAGGTTCGAACGAATTAGGTACATTTGCGCGCGAATTGGCCGCAGATAAGCCCGAAACTTAGATACGAAGGAAACTCGATGGGCCGATATTTCACGGGATCTCTCTCCTATCTTCGGAAGAATTTCGCAAGAAAATCTCGTTCGGTCCAATAACGTCGACTTTATTGAACGAACAAAATGATTTTAATAACCGGCAGTTAAGAATTTCATTAGGGATCGCACTCCCGGATAAAGGGAGTTCCACGGGGCCCTTATCTTCCATCAATTTCGCAGGGATATTTTTGAGGCGTAATTGAATTCTTTGCCGAATTGCTTCGCACCGAGGGAGAGAGCTGACTTTATCGGTGAAAGGTAAGCGGAAAAATTTTTCGACTGCGCTTTTCCATTAGGATCGTATTTCGAGCGGCGCGAGCGCGCGCGACAACTTTATCGCGGATTTGCGAAATGTGTCCTCCCCGAAAGTATATTGACAGCTCGCGAAAATGTTGCTTTTCCACTCCGAAATAGCTGGTTCAAGTCGCATAGTGTGCACACACTAATTGCCACTTTAATAATGTACACTACCGTCCATAAGTATTTGACCAATTTTAGTTTAGCGAAAATATACGAAATATATCTAAAATAAAGCATCCCAATGTAACTTTTGCCAGGAACGAAGCTGACAGGCGGAAACTTCATTTTTATCCAAAACGACGATCGTAAATATAGTGCAAAAGTGTGTCCAAATTATTTCAAGCAATTAGAGGACATTAATAAACTTAAAGTTATGCAGGGGATGAAATGGATCGAAAGGCGAAAATAGAGTGTCCAAAATCAGAGAAACAATTGAGGACTTATTAACTTCCCGATTCATAGAGAAGTTACTGTAATTACCCCGAAAATCGAAAATCGATTTTTTAGCAGATCTTCACGTTTCATGGTCATTGGAGTCATTTTAGACTATGTTTATAAAAATGTTTGTATGTGTGTGTGTGTGTGTGTGTGTGTGTGTGTGTGTGTGTGTGTGTGTGTGCGTATGTCCGTTTGTATGGTATCAAATTTTTCGTTAACGTTTTCTGACAAAATAACAATGCGATCAGAATGATGCAATCGATGCGCCCCGCTGTAACTTAGAGCTGATTAGATTTTGGTCCATTTTGGTCAAGTAGGTTTTTAGTTTTTTTTAGTTTTTTTCGAAAGAAGTTCATTCAACAATGCAATTTATACGACAGAACGGAAAGTTTCCACCAAAGAACCAAACGCAATTACATAAAAAATTTTTTTCTTAATTTTTTTTTAGATTGAAAAAAATTTTTTTTTTAACTGATGCCAATGTTACCGCTTGGAATAATCGAAAGTTATTCCAATGCAAGAGTGGGTTAATCATCTCTACTCCCAAGAATACATTTTGGGAGAATATCGATGAAAGTACAAAAAAAAAACGATGTCAACGATGTTGGCGAAGGAGTAACGAATCGGGAAGTTCTTTGTGTGACCCTTGGAGAGTCACACACCAAATAAAAAACATTAATAGCAGTAGGCCCTACTAACCATGCGTATCAGTAACCCTCTCGCAAGAGCAGTCCTACCCGCGAGCTCGCGAAGCGAGCGAGCAAAAACAACCCTACTCGCGAGCGAGCGAAGCGAGCGAGCAACAATAGCCCTCTAGTTTAGAAAGTGTTTGGAACGAAATCCAGGAGGAAGCATTAAAATAACTTGTTGCTAGATTGCCTCGAATTGTACACGCCATCATTGCCCAGCGAGGTGGATATACTGATGAACGAAGTATTTAATAACCAACATCTATTTACTGGTAAAATCCTTAACATGTAATGCATTATAATGATTCTATGTCAATCGTATACATTTATATTCATTCTACTTGAAAGTAACTTCACTTATAACGTTGATATAAACTTTTAGATTCGATTTCGCCAAGTGGTCAAATACTTATGGATGGCAGTGTAGAATAAAATCCGCATTGCTTAATGAAGTGCTTTCTGCGTGGCATTAACATTAAACATACCCTGATCTGAAGGTAAAACTTTCAATTTCTTTGAATTTTCTTAAAAAAACTTTAATTTTAAAGATCAAGGTCATGTCAAGGTCATGTTATTATGAATATCTGAATGTATTTTTCGATCAGTTACGCGATGCAATTTAAAAGAAATATAGTTATGTGTAAAAAAACATCGATGACCTTGATAACTGCGAAAAAATGACCTTCGCAAAAAAATATTCTCGCCAGATATTTGGTCCACAATGCATAATTACGTAACAAATATTTTTTGCATCACAATAACCTGAAGAGATATTTAGGTGGCCTTATTTAAACGGACTACCCTATGGTAAGGTGAAGTGCCCTATGCCTGGACAGCATGTTTTTCTATTTTAAATTTTATCACTTTAAATAAACAAAAACAATTTCTTAAAAGTTTTAACATACAGTTCAGAGTTTGTAAAGTAATTTAAAATAAAAAAATCATTGTTTATGTTACTATCTTAATTGTATTAACAAGAATAATTCAAACCTATAGTTGGACATATTAAATCCAATCTAAGCTAGTACCTGGACAGAAGTAAAGCCTATATCGGGACAAATTCAATTTACGAGATGATCGAGCGAACATAACCTAAAACGTTGGTTGGTGGCGCTGTTGCGCATGACGAATAGAAGATGCTTTGCGTAATATGTAGTATTCTTATCATAGATTATAGTATTGTATTATTTAACCAAATATATATTTATTTTCATTTACTGTTTTAATAAAACTTGTCATAATACAACTTTTAAGGTTAGGTAGTAATACTGATAGATTTAAGATGTAAACATAAAATATTATTAACGTCGCAACCGGAATACATTTTCTACATACGTTATTCAAGCTAATAGAAGACTAATTATACGTACATGTAGTTAAATAATTTGCAAACAATGCGTTGATTTTATTCACAAACACGTGTCCGGCTTCAGGCGTAAGCACATTGCGTATAAGCTTAGAGTGGGACAGCTACTGTCAACGCGTCCCAGTATGGAGTACTTATATTTAAAAACAGTCCTAATCTTGGACATCTAATATTTGGATTAATAATTATTATTTACGTTAAGTTTGATTGCCAATTTATTTTAAAATATCAATATTATTATGCGTGATAATTATTTTTTGTCTGAGGGCTTAAATTATATCCTTTTTTCTAACAAAAGTTCGAACTATAAATGCACATGATTCGCATGTAAATAGACTATTTTGTATACTGTTTTCAGATGAACTTTGAATTAATTTTTAAATTTCAATTGATGTCTTAATGAAATAATATTCACACCTACTTGTAGATAAGGCCTCCGAATATATAATATAATTATTTAATCTCTTAATTACTGATTTTACTATGAAAATTCAATTGTCCAGATTTAGGTATCACTTTTGGACTGTCCAGACTTAGGGCACTTCACCTTATGTATATGTACCCAGAGTGATAGTTAAGCAACGTTATAGCAATATAAACACAGTTTGCAACACACCAGGGAGCACGTATAAAGCATTTTGAGCAGTGAAAGTATAATACAGTGTGTTTACAGTTGTAGAGATTGTGCACCAAGAAGTTTGTCAGCAGGTTTCCCTCGCGGAACTAAAACGAGGAGCGATGCTTTCAGGCAAGGTGGTGAAAATAAGTGTTCCGAAAACCGCGAACTTATCTCGGAGATGTTTGATAATTAGTTCGGCCGAGCGTGAGACTAATCGACCTGCTTCCAGAGCTCGGGGCGTAAGAAGACCGGTAAGATTCTATAGCCAACGACGTGGAAAGTTCTTTGATCGCATCAGGGCCCGAGTAACAGTTTGAAAGTGCCATTGAATAATCAAACGAGCTGCTCGAACGATGACGAAGCCGGTCTTCTCTCCTCTTCGCGCGCGTCCGAGTCCACGGATCCGTTCAAAGCACGCGGGGCTCTTTTGTTTTTCTGTCGGGCGACTCTTCGGATACCCATGAATATTTCAGAGATTAATATCTTATTAACGAGTCGGGAGCGATGCTTGCACTAGCTTTCTCTCTCTCTATTTCTCCCCTGAATAGATACACGCGATCAAACTGCGCTCTCGAGCGTGAACCGGGTTGACCGTCTGTATGCCACGTTACGATGCACTCGCCTCCGTAAGGAAACTCTCGACGAACTATCCGACAAGAGCCATTCGCACAAAGACCCCGACAATGGTCAAGACACACCTCGTCCGAATATACGCCATTCACAGCGCCCCTGAAATGGCAGATCGGAATTATATCTACAACCTTTATGTGTCCTAAAGGAGAAACTTCGATCTTCAAATCTATTGAAGATTGATAAACCAAAAATCCTAATGAAGGGACAACAAGATCAGAACAACTCTCGATGCAGTATTTGCAAGACATTTAGACAAAATTTGATCAAGAATATTTATATCATATTTTAGCTATCACAAGCCAATTGTTTCAATGAAAATATTACTTGTCAAACTATTCGAGGTGATTCGCGAAATTTCGTCACTTCCGTCACGCTAGAAAATTGTAGCCCCCTCGGCAAAGAAGTTTCACTTCAAGAAATTATGAGAAAAGTAGTATTTTCGAGAGAAAACATGTCCTCGGTTATCCATCTGTCACGCCGTGCAAGATTGTAGAAGCTTCAAGCTCTAAAATGAGACCAGGATTAATATTGCACTATTAGTTCCAACGAAATGATCGCTGCTTGAACATTGGCAATTTCTCGAGACTGGGAAATTTAGTGTTCGAATATAGCCTAGCAAGCATGCCAAGACCAGCGTCATGAAAAATGTAGGCGGAAAATCATTGGACGGACAGTGTTGCGTGGTTTGATCGCGGGGAGGGCTATCGAGGAGCGGAGAGGCTCGCAATCAATTTCTATCGGTAATGGCGTGGACGGTAGATTATTATCGGGGGGCGTAGGAATGCTCATCCCGGTGATAGAAGGACGGTGGATATGGCGCGTAACACATGGGGTCTAGGGCTCCTGAAAGCGAAGAGAGAGGCTCTCTCGCACAGACACAGGATTCCCTCGAACGGATTCGGGGAACGGTAATAATGCATGTGCCGCGCCGCCGGTTGCACACGGTCTCGTGTCCCGTTTCGTCCCGCGTGCTCGTCCCACGCCTAAGCCACGCCGAATACCGTCAGCTGTGTGTATGTATATCTGTCGGGTGAACGTCCTCGATCACCGGGGAAGGGACGACACTACGGTAGGACGGCACACGGCATAGTCCGGCATTATTGTCCTTTCGAACGCCGGTCACGATTTTCGGCCGCAATGGAAATCGCTTTTCGACGCTGAGCGAAGCTTTCCCGCTTTCCGTGGGACAGACCGCTTTTCCGGGGCTTCATTATTGATCCCGGCCTCTTTTCACGTTCCAGAATAATTTATCTCTCTGCTTTCTCTCTATCTCCCTCTCTTTCCCGGCAAGGTGTTGTTTGGACCGGTCACGTGGAAACTGATGGCCCGAACCGCTTCCAGATGAAACGCTATACCGAATCGAACGATCCCAGCGTACCAAGGTCTCTGTCCCTCTCTTCAGTTTTCCCTGACCCCCGATCCCGCGCCATGGGAAATTTCAGGTTCGACTACCACGGGAAAGTTCGTTGACAAATTGCGGGCTATCGCCTGACGTAACGAGCCCCGTTGCTCCGACCCGATATCTCCAGAAATAACAATTCGCCGACCTGCGAATCGCCAGAACTTCTCGTTACAGCTTTCGCTAGCCGGAGTACTCGGTATCTTATCCAATATATTATCCAAACTTTGCTGTTCTGCCCTCTACCTCGTTCCTCGACCCCGAGGAGTACGATATGCTCTCGGTAACTGCGCAAAAGACATCTCTACCGTAACTGTTAAAATTTCATCCCTGCCATTGGGAGGATCCCCTTGGAACCACTGACCGAGCCAGTGAGGCGTCGAGTACCGTGTGGAGATGACAAGAAGGTCTCTAGCAGGAATTCGGTTACGTAGGCAAGAGAAGAAGCGCGCCTTCTATTGGCCGAAATGGTCACACACACTACTACCACAGTAAATCCTCTATAGTCGCATAAAGGTCGTACACGATAAATGCAAAAATAATATCCCCTCTACTGTAAGGTGAAGTGCCCTAAGTCTGGACAGTCCAAAAGTGATACCTAAATCTGGACAATTGAATTTTCATAGTAAAATCAGTAAATAAGAGATTAAATAATTATATTATATATTCTGAGGCCTTAACTACAAGTAGGTGTGAATATTATTTCATTAGGACATCAATTGAAATTTAAAAATTAATTCAAAGTTCATCTGAAAACAGTATACAAAATAGTCTATTTTCATGCGAATCATGTACATTTATAGTTCGAACTTTTGTTAGAAAAAAGGATATAATTTAAGCCCTCAGACAAAAAATAATTATCACGCATAATAATATTGATATTTTAAAATAAATTGGCAATCAAGCTTAACGTAAATAATAATTATTAATCCAAATATTAGATGTCCAAGATTAGGACTGTTTTCAAATATAAGTACTCCATACTGGGACGCGATGACAGTAGCTGTCCCACTCTAAGCTTATACGCAATGTGCTTACGCCTGAAGCCGGACACGTGTTTGTGAATAAAATCAACGCATTGTTTGCAAATTATTTAACTACATGTACGTATAATTAGTCTTCTATTAGCTTGAATAACGTATGTAGAAAATGTATTCCGGTTGTGACGTTAATAATACTTTATGTTTACATCTTAAATCTATCAGTATTACTACCTAACCTTAAAAGTTGTATTATGACAAGTTTTATTAAAACAGTAAATGAAAATAAATATATATTTGGTTAAATAATACAATACTATAATCTATGATAAGAATACTACATATTACGCAAAGCATCTTCTATACGTCATGCGCAACAGCGCCACCAACCATCGTTTTAGGTTATGTTCGCTCGATCAACTCGTAAACTGAATTTGTCCCGATATAGCCTTTACTTCTGTCCAGGTACTAGCTTAGATTGGATTTAATATGTCCAACTATAGGTTTGAATTATTCTTGTTAATACAATTAAGATATTAACCTAAACAATGATTTTTTTATTTTAAATTACTTTACAAACTCTGAACTGTATGTTAAAACTCTTAAGAAATTGTTTTTGTGTATTTAAAGTGATAAAATTTAAAATAGAAAAACATGCTCTCCAGGCATAGGGCACTTCACCTTAGTTATCTGATCTCTTCTCGGGTATATCTGTGTGAACCACTACTAATGCAACGCGGAGAGTCGCAGTCGCCGGCACAGTTCAAAGGCCCATGTATCTTCACAATGTAACACAAATATTTAATCTTCTTTATTATTATTTATTTTTTAATGAAACTTTCATCAATACATTCGTGGCATTTCTCTGATTAAAAAAAGACCAAACACGATGTAATTTCAACTGTATTTAGTGGTTTAGTTGACGATAAAAGTTTCGGGCGCATGGAAGGACAGCGTATGGCGTATGGAAAAGAAAGATACGCGGAGAGTCGTCCTCGCGCGGTCTCTCTTTACACTTGCTGTCTTTTTCTACGTTCGGCTCGGCTTTGAAGCTCAAAAAAGTAGTGTCCGTCAACGAACTTTGCAAAGGAACCTCCCCGGGGCTTTTGCGACGTCCCGGGGCTCATCTAGTCATCTCACAGTATCGGCGAGACTCACACTAACGCGGTCCAAGCAAAACATTGCAACTTTTCTAGTTTTTGATTTTTCTTTTCATGAAACTAATCATCGTATTCGTTTTTTCTTGCTGATTATACTGGCATCCATCACGGTATAATCATCATCGTAATTACTTGCGTAACAATAAGAAGATGTAGTAACTCTTCTGTAACTGTGACTCTGCAGACCCAAAGCACTAGACCCGGAGAATCGTTGTTCGACGTTAACGCGACCTTTATACATAATCAATGTTAAAGAAATTTGCGATGCTTATCTGGCCTCTTTGTTACAGACTATACATACGGCATGAATATTTCGGAAAGCATTCTTGCAGCATTGCAAATAGAAATGGAAATTTCCTCTGCAACCCTTGGACCGTACCAAATGACTAACCGCATTACGAAATATCCATTAACTGTCGCAACTGCAATGGGACAACTTGGAACGAACGGAACGACTCTTGTTCTTGGGAACTCTGTATTCTTGAAGCGGTAGTTCTTCGCGTTCTGATGACTACACCGCGAATTTTATGCAGTTGTGACACAAACGAGCAGGTGAAACTTGAAACAGCGAACGGTTCAAGCAATCTAGCAATGTCGATGCTTCGTATTCAAGATATTACAATTATTAAAAAAAGAAATGCAGCATCAATCAAGCAATGTTTACTTTAAGTAAAGATCTACGAAAGATGATACGAAAAAATGTTAAAGGAATTGCTGAACGTCACTTGAAGATCACGTTATTATAAGGTCACTTGTTCCCGACTTGAAATCTATGTGAAATGATTTTAAAAAATATGTGCTCTCATTTTAAAAGAACATCGACGATCTTGGAATTTCGAAAGATATGATCTTGGAAAAAATGTTCTGCCTATCATACCATGCCACGTCGAATACCAGGGTAACCGATCAATTCATAAAACTCAGGATACTTCGCGTGGCTGGCAAGCATCACCCGGTCGATGCGTCATTTCGTTCTCGCATCGTGGTTTGCTGCGAAAGCAGACGTCCAACCTAGCAACCAAGCAACCAAGCAGCAGCGGTGCTCCGCGGTCTGAGGAAATTGTACACCGGCGATAAGCAGAACCGGTGATCGATGGGTAGAATCAGCCAGTTCACTGGGTCAATTTGTCCTGTTGAAGTTCGCGCGGCGATCGATCGGTTAGCCCTGCAGGTGCTGTCGAATCTCCTTCGAGGCAGCCACTAAGGAACGGATGGATTATTCCTTGAGGAGTGAATTCTCGAGGTGCCGCTAGTACCTCGTAAAACGTCTGCTGTACCGATATCCCAACCCCCTCTCTCTCTTTCTCTCCTTCTCCCTTCATCGTTCGCTGAAAGTTCTCCGTGGAGAAGCAATATGCTGTTGAAGGGGGCACCGACGCCACCGACGACGCTTAGGGACAACCTCCTCCAGAGGAAATGAAGATCTCTTGCTGCTCCCGGGTTCCGCTCGAGCGGACGTCGACTCGGGCCGCGTCATCCCGGAAAATGCAGAAACTCGACTGATCCGAACACCGGTTTAAAGAGTAGTCGGGGATCGCAGAATCATCCTTTCCATCGATCTACCACCGCTCCAGCACTTACACAAAGGTCAGCCGTTCAGTACAGTAGAACCTCGCTTATTGCACGGAAACCTTGCTAGTTGGATAGTAAATATAATTGGCTCCAGCTCTTAGACAAAGGTCAGTCAAGAAGTACAGTAGAACCTCTCTTATTGCACGGAATCAGCTGGTTGCATATTAAATATAATTGCCTCCAGCCCTTAGAGAATGGTCAGTCAAGAAGTACAGTAGAACCTCTCTTATTGCACGGAAATAATACTGGTTGCATATTAAATATAATTACACCCAGCTCTTAGACAAAGGTCAGTCAAGAAGTACAGTAGAACCACTCTTATTGCACAGAAATCATGCTAGTTGCATACTAAATATAATTACCCCCAGCTCATAGACAAAGTTCAGTCAAGAAGTACAGTACAATCTCTCTTATTGCGTGGAATAGATGCTGGTTACATACTAAATATAATTGCCTCCAGCTCTTAGACAAAGGTCAGTCAAGAAGTACAGTAGAACCTCTCTTATTGCACGGAATCAGCTGGTTGCATATTAAATATAATTGCCTGCAGCCCTTTAGACGAAGGTCAGTCAAGAAGTACATTAGAACCTCTCTTATTGCACGGAAATAATACTGGTTGCATATTAAATATAATTACACCCAGCTCTTAGACAAAGGTCAGTCAAGAAGTACAGTAGAATCTCTCTTATTGCGTGGAATAGATGCTGGTTGCATACTAAATATAATTGCCTCCAGCCCTTTAGCCGAAGGTCAGTCAAGAAGTACAGTAGAACCTCTCTTATTGCAAGGAAATCATGATAGCTGCATACTAAATATAATTGCCTCTAGCCCTTAGACAAAGGTCAGTCAAGAAGTACAGTAGAACCTCTCTTATTGCACGGAAATAATACTGGTTGCATATTAAATATAATTACACCCAGCTCTTAGACAAAGGTCAGTCAAGAAGTACAGTAGAACCACTCTTATTGTACAGAAATCATGCTAGTTGCATACTAAATATAATTACCCCCAGCTCTTAGACAAAGGTCAGTCAAGAAGTACAGTACAATCTCTCTCATTGCGTGGAATAGATGCTGGTTACATACTAAATATAATTGCCTCCAGCTCTTAGACAAAGGTCAGTCAAGAAGTACAGTAGAACCTCTCTTATTGCACGGAAATAATACTGGTTGCATATTAAATATAATTACACCCAGCTCTTAGACAAAGGTCAGTCAAGAAGTACAGTAGAACCACTCTTATTGCACAGAAATCATGCTAGTTGCATACTAAATATAATTACCCCCAGCTCTTAGACAAAGGTCAGTCAAGAAGTACAGTACAATCTCTCTTATTGCGTGGAATAGATGCTGGGTACATACTAAATATAATTGCCTCCAGCTCTTAGACAAAGGTCAGTCAAGAAGTACAGTAGAACCTCTCTTATTGCAGGGAATCAGCTGGTTGCATATTAAATATAATTGCCTGCAGCCCTTTAGACGAAGGTCAGTCAAGAAGTACAGTAGAACCTCTCTTATTGCACGGAAATAATACTGGTTGCATATTAAATATAATTACACCCAGCTCTTAGACAAAGGTCAGTCAAGAAGTACAGTAGAATCTCTCTTATTGCGTGGAATAGATGCTGGTTGCATACTAAATATAATTGCCTCCAGCCCTTTAGCCGAAGGTCAGTCAAGAAATACAGTAGAACCTCTCTTATTGCACGGAAATCATGATAGTTGCATACTAAATATAATTGCCCCTAGCCCTTAGACAAAGGTCAGTCAAGAAGTACAGTAGAACCTCCCTGATTGTATGGAATAGATGCTGATTGCATACTAAATATAATTGCCTCCAGCCCTTAGAGAATGGTCAGTCAAGAAGTACAGTAGAACCTCTCTTATTGCACGAAAATCATGATAGTTGCATACTAAATATAATTGCCCCTAGCCCTTACACAAAGGTCAGTCAAGAAGTACAGTAGAACCTCCCTTATTGCGTGGAATATTTGCTGGTTGCATACTAAACATAATTTCCTCCAGCCCTTAGAGAAAGGTCTGTAAAGAAGTACAGTAGAACCTCTCTGATTGCACGGAAATCATGCTAGTTGCATACTAAATATAATTGCCCCCAGCTCTTAGACAAAGGTCAGTCAAGAAGTACAGTAGAACCTCTCTTATTGCACGGAAATCATGATAGTTGCATACTAAATATAATTGGCCCCAGCTCTTAGACAAAGGTCAGTCAAGAAGTACAGTACAATCTCTCTTATTGCGTGGAATAGATGCTGGTTACATACTAAATATAATTGCCTCCAGCCGTTTAGCCGAAGGTCAGTCAAGAAGTACAGTAGAACCTCTCTTATTGCACGGAAATCATGATAGTTGCATACTAAATATAATTGCCCCTAGCCCTTAGACAAAGGTCAGTCAAGAAGTACAGTAGGACCTCTCTTATTGCACGGAATCAGCTGGTTGCATATTAAATATAATTGCCTGCAGCCCTTTAGACGAAGGTCAGTCAAGAAGTACAGTAGAACCTCTCTTATTGCACGGAAATAATACTGGTTGCATATTAAATATAATTACACCCAGCTCTTAGACAAAGGTCAGTCAAGAAGTACAGTAGAATCTCTCTTATTGCGTGGAATAGATGCTGGTTGCATACTAAATATAATTGCCTCCAGCCCTTTAGCCGAAGGTCAGTCAAGAAGTACAGTAGAACCTCTCTTATTGCGCGGAATATATGCTGGTTGCATACTAAATATAATTGCCTCCAGCCCTTAGAGAATGGTCAGTCAAGAAGTACAGTAGAACCTCTCTTATTGCACAAAAATCATGATAGTTGCATACTAAATATAATTGCCCCTAGCCCTTACACAAAGGTCAGTCAAGAAGTACAGTAGAACCTCCCTTATTGCGTGGAACATTTGCTGGTTGCATACTAAACATAATTTCCTCCAGCCCTTAGAGAAAGGTCTGTAAAGAAGTACAGTAGAACCTCTCTGATTGCACGGAAATCATGCTAGTTGCATACTAAATATAATTGCCTCCAGCCCTTAGAGAATGGTCAGTCAAGAAGTACAGTAGAACCTCCCTTATTGCGCGGAATACATGCTGGTTGCATACTAAATATAATTGCCTCCAGCCCTTTAGCCGAAGGTCAGTCAAGAAGTACAGTAGAACCTCTCTTATTGCACGGAAATCATGATAGTTGCATACTAAATATAATTGCCCCCAGCCCTTACACAAAGGTCAGTCAAGAAGTACAGTAGAACCTCCCTTATTGCGTGGAATATTTGCTAGTTGCATACTAAACATAATTTCCTCCAGCCCTTAGAGAAAGGTCTGTAAAGAAGTACAGTAGAACCTCCCTTATTGCGTAGAATACATGCTGGTTGCATACTAAATATAATTGCCCCCAGCCCTTTAGACGAAGGTCAGTCAAGAACTACAATAGGACCTCGTTTATTGCACGAAATCCTCGCTCATTGCATACTAACTATTTAAATTTTAATTTGAAAATATTTACAGAAAATCATACGTTCATTTTTCCTGAACCGTTTTCCTGTCTCTATTTTACTCGACCTCATTTTACAATCTCCCAGTAAATAAAAAGAAAAGCTTTTATATAAAACGGTTGTATCTGCGAAACACGGCCAGGATAAATATTTATACGAGCATTTCCTTTTTCCTCTCATTCCCCTGTTTTACGCCTTATCTACATCCAGGGTGTTAGAGATTGTGTAAGTAACCGATTACATTGTACTACTTACAGTGTATGTATGAGGTAGCCAATAGGTTCCGCGACAATATTGATTTTTTTTCTGTAATTGTTTGTATAAGCACCGGAGCCTCAATATTGATATAACCGCGAGTAACCGAAACCTATTATTTTAACCTTGTTTTCTCTCCTCGTTCCTGCGTAGATATCCAAACGTATTCTTTTATTATTTCTACCTTACTTTTTACAACTGCGCACTACTTTCCTCCGAGAAAAAACTTTAATTAACCGGTCTACAATAACAGCAATTCAATGCGAAATTTTCTGTTGTTACGGTCACCATTATTGTAAAAGCGTTGCGAAAATTACCGGAGGATTCAATAAAAGTATTTATCCAGTGGATGCGGAAATTCACAATATGCTCTTGTTATGATACAATAACGTTCGTTCCATGAGTACGGCGTTATGGTGTACTTTTTAAAAATCTTATATAACGACAATGGAGTTAATAAGAGCTTGACTGTAACAATGATCGATATAATGCTGTAGCTAAACTTGAATATCTATCCAGTACACCAAATTTTATTAGGATCTGTAAGAACATTACAAACATTGTTGATACGATCAATTTTGTCTTTTCTATTCTTGTATCATTAAATTAATTGTTTTCATCTCATGTGATTTTAGCTGCTCGTTAAATTGCTTCGAGGGTGTGGCACTTTTAGGGGATGTAATTTAGCAGTCAACGTGTTAATTGACTCCATGTATACTAGAAAATGGTCTCTATGTATTAACATGTTATATGCCAGCAATTATTTCTGTTAAAAATCTCTGATAAAATATGAATAAAACTATTGTCTCATAAAACTTAGATGTACCTCGAATATCGTGCTAAGGGTTACAATTTTAAGGTATGCGCAACATTAATTTATCTTCATGTCAAATATAAAATGGTGGACGTCACACGCACAATACGAACCTGGCAGCGGACGTGTTAATTGATACAAAACATTAAACCAGTTCACCCGAATAGCGTTTAATCAGACATTCACTGCCCAGCAATTGTGTACGCGGTGGACCTAAAGAAGTTTTCACTTAAAAAATTATGAATCTCCCGGAACATAGAAATCAATTTCAGCCGAGCGAAATGAAAGCTATTGTTGCGGTGCAGTTTGCGCATCTAACGAAGTGGACAATAAGGCAGCGGCAGCCGGGTGGTCCGAGACAACAACCGTAGCAACTAATTGTAAGTTCGTTCGGGCTTTGTCTGGCTAACGAGTCAATTTTCACCGGGGGGACGTATTTGCCTAAGAATGCGCAAGCACTTGGGCCGGAGCGACGTCACCGAAAATGGAGCAGAGAGATAGAGTAGAGAAGAGAGAGCAATACTGGCGGGGGGTTGGCCAGCAAATCATGACTGGCCAAAGAGAATTCGAGAAACTCGGGGAGAAATCCCCGAGGTCTCCACCTCTTCTTGCCTCTTGCCTCGCTGTGCCTCGGTAAACAGTCCTGCGGATAAACCTGTTATTCCTCGCTATAAAATGTCACGGGAATAACAAGACCGGACTAGCTAGATGATTACTAACGTCAATGTTTGCACCGCGCCCAACGATCCGCGATAAGGATATACCTGCGCCCGCAAAGTCATCCAGCTCTTCGAGCAAACTTCAACGACGTTACCACGACGACCACCGCCCTGTTTCTCCTTCGAGTTTTGCGGACGGTCTTCTTAACCCTTTCCTCGGAAATACGCAAATTTCGTTTCAACGAGGCTTGTTATGTGCGCCGAATTCCTCGCTGGAATTAGAATTTAATTATTGTCGGATACTGTAGGTTGAAGTGCCCAAATATGAACCACTTTTTGTTGATGTCATTTTTTGATTATTTGAGAATGCTCTTTTTCGTCCAAAAAATTACCAGTTGTAGATGTAGTTCCTCCCTATAAGATTCTGGGGTTAAGTTTGTTCAAAGATTAATACAGCTTGGTTCAAAGATTAATACACTTTTTGTTGGTCATTTTTTGATTATTTTAGAATGCTCTTTCTCGTCCAAAAAATTACCGGTTGTACATGCATTTCCTCCTTATAAGATTCTGGGGTTAAGTTTATTCAAAAATTAATACAGCTTGGGAGAAATAATTTTTTCTTGTGATGTGTCATTTGCAGGTTCCAGCGAAAGGGGTTCTTAATATGGTACACCTTGAGTCCCTAATGAACCACTTTTTGTTGATGTCATTTTTTGATTATTTGAGAATGCTCATTTTCGTCCAAAAAATTACCAGTTGTATATGCATTTCCTCCGTATAAGATTCTGGGGTTAAGTTTGTTCAAAGATTAATACAGCTTGGTTCAAAGATTAATACACTTTTTGTTGATGTCATGTTTTGATTATTTTAGAATGCTCTTTCTCGTCCAAAAAATTACCAGTTGTAGAAGCACTTGCTCCCTATAAGATTCTGGGGTTAACTTTGTTCAAAAATTAATACAGCTTGGGAGAAATAATTTCTTTTTGTGATGTGTCATTTGCAGGTTTCAGCGAAAGGGGTTCTTAATATGGTACACCTTGAGTCCCCAATGAACCACTTTTTGTTGATGTCATTTTTTGATTATTTTAGAATGCTCTTTTTCGCTCAAAAAATTACCAGTTGTAGATGCATTTCCTCCCTATAAGATTCTGGGGTTAAGTTTGTTCAAAGATTAATACAGCTTGGATCTAAGATTAATACACTTTTTGTTGGTGTCATTTTTTGATTATTTGAGAATGCTCTTTTTCGTCCAAAAAATTACCGGTTGTACATGCATTTCCTCCCTATAAGATTCTGGGGTTAAGTTTATTCAAAAATTAATACAGCTTGGGAGAAATAATTTCTTTTTGTGATGTGTCATTTGCAGTTTTCAGCGAAAGGGGTTCTTAATATGATACACCTTGAGTCCCTAATGAACCACTTTTTGTTGGTGTCATTTTTTGATTATTTGAGAATGCTCTTTTTCGTCCAAAAAATTACCAGTTGTAGATGCAGTTCCTCCCTATAAGATTCTGGGGTTAAGTTTGTTCAAAGATTAATACAGCTTGGTTCAAAGATTAATACACTTTTTGTTGATGTCATGTTTTGATTATTTTAGAATGCTCTTTTTCGCCCAAAAAATTACCGGTTGTAGATGCATTTCCTCCCTATAAGATTCTGGGGCTAACTTTGTTCAAAAATTAATACAGCTTGGGAGAAATAATTTCTTTTTGTGATGTGTCATTTGCAGTTTTCAGCGAAAGGGGTTGTTAATATGGTACACCTTGAGTCCCTAATGAACCACTTTTTGTTGATGTCATTTTTTGATTATTTTAGAATGCTCTTTTTCGTCCAAAAAATTACCAGTTGTAGATGCATTTCCTCCCTATAAGATTCTGGGGTTAAGTTTGTTCAAAGATTAATACAGCTTGGTTCAAAGATTAATACACTTTTTGTTGGTCATTTTTTGATTATTTTAGAATGCTCTTTCTCGTCCAAAAAATTACCAGTTGTAGAAGCACTTGCTCCCTATAAGATTCTGGGGTTAAGTTTGTTCAAAAATTAATACAGCTTGGGAGAAATAATTTCTTTTTGTGATGTGTCATTTGCAGTTTTTAGCGAAAGGGGGGTTCTTAATATGGTACACCTTGAGTCCCTAATGAACCACTTTTTGTTGATGTCATTTTTTGATTATTTTAGAATGCTCTTTTTCGTCCAAAAAATTACCAGTTGTAGATGCATTTCCTGCCTCTAAGTTTCTGGGGTCAAGTTTGTTCAAAGATTAATATAATAATAGTTATTTGTTAATAGTCAGTGTCAATAGTCATTGTCAATAGTCAGTTAATAGTCAATGTGGTACACCTTGAATCCCTAATATGACACCTAATGCCATATTCAGCACCCACACCAAGAATGTCAATAGCTATACCCATATTAGGGAGCTATTGGTAGTGCCATATTGGGAACTCCACGTGCAATGATAATACTAGCTACTGATAAAGAGAAAATGAATTCCAGCCCAAACCAACAGTTGGCAAACATTAATATAAATAAACTGAAACTACAGATATGTTCAAACATTTCAAAATCACTTACCTTCCTCGAAAAAGATAGAATCGAAAATCTAACCACAAACATATTCAACACGTGGAGACACAACTGGCGGAGGATCGATACTAAAATCTACATAGAATGGTGGGATTGCACTGCACACTGTTGAGTAAACATGGTAAACTATTGTTTGAGGATTTTCTCACGAGAGTGTGACTTCTCCTTTACAATATGTGAGGTAGTGCCATAATAGGCGACTATACTATATTTGGGCACTTTACCCTATCGTCTCTATAATAATTAATTGTATGCACAAGACCATTTCAATAGCACTAGCTACTTCAAAATAAATATTTGCTAGTGTAGACGATTCCTTTGCTACTGCTTGAAACAATAAATTTAAAGTTCTTAGATTGTAAAGAATTCATAATTTTTATAGAACAAGTAAATTTTACTGAATTAGCTCATTTGTATTCGAACAATTAAAAGTTATATTATACAAGTTCTTTATAAGTTTGGAGGGGTGAGTGTGTTCAGTTTTAGAAAGATACAAATTGGAATTTTTTCGAGGGGTTCTAGAGGACCCAGTCTAATCCAACCTAGTCTTGTATGATGGTGCGAGAGTTAAATTAAAAACGGATTGCAAGGTGAATGCGGATCGAGTGGATGTCGTGGTACATCTCCGGGTCGCTTTCGGCCTGAAGACGTACTCCTACGAAGGAAATGAAGGTCTCCCGAGCTGTCAGCCGCACCCCGCAACTTGGTCAGCGAACTAAGGAAATGCTGAAACAGACCGGCAGATAATCCAACCTCGCCCCCGAATGCTCCAGTATTCCTTTCCTTCTCTCTCTCTCTCTCTCTCTCTCTCTCTCTCTCTCTCTCTCTCTCTCTCTCTCTCTCTCTCTCTTTTCTCCTTGTTCAAGACCGACGAAGTGGTTCCGCAACTTCCGAAGAATTATAAGATACTCTGAGGAGAGCCGATCGATCCTCGATACCTCGAAGCTTCCGTGGCGAAACCGGAAGCGTCCACGTTGATAGTAGTGGGCAAGTTTAGCCTCCTTGTTCCACAGGAATCCGCTTCTTCGATTCTATTTGTTTTTCGTTCGATTGTCTTGCGATCAAGAGAAATAGGTATTAATCGACCGTGGATCTTTAAGCTAAAACTGCTTTATGCTAATGCAAAATTGTCTGCGGCCATTGCGTAAAGTAAAAGGTAGATTTAATCCTTGCTTTAATCCTGCTTTGATCCTTTAGCCGTTCCTTTGTTTTACCAACTTCGTTTTGCCTTTGTCGAGTTGACTGTGAGGTAAAAGAACAATGCGATGGAAAGATTAATAATTCACTTTGTGGATTTATTCTGCGATTATGAAAATCTGATGGGTAACGAGATCAGCTCAACCCTTTGCCTTCATCTTCTTCATCACTTAATTTGTTTCGTAATTACCGTAATCTGAATTACTTCGACGCCAATAATGTTCTATATGTATAAGAAAAAAAATTTATATTGTCTGTTTAGTCTTATTATGGCTAAATATTGAAAACGACATCTGGACTTATAGACTGATGGTGAAGACTTCGTCACTACTAGACACACGTTGAAACAAACAATAGTAAAATACAAATTTATTTCTTTCCTCAATAGATGTAAAAACAGGTTGAAAGTAATATAAAACCATTGAAATAATCGTCGAATGTTATTACTAGACTGCAGATCTTTATGCATTTATGGCTTATGAAAATTTTCAAAAAAGGCTAGAATATAAAATTCGATAGCATTTTGTACAATTTTCATTCGTTTTTGATTTACAAAGACTGTTCCCATTAAAAATAGGATTTTATTTCATTCCACTTTCTTAATATTTGTCTACAAAAATTGAAGAATGCATAAACTTCCGCAGTCTAGTTATTTCTGTTTCGTGACTCTCATTTTTAACATAATCTCAAAAACTACAGTATCAATCGACTTCAAATTTTGCAGACTTCTTGATGTCTTGCACATAAGGTGAAGTGCCCTATGCCTGGACAGCATGTTTTTCTATTTTAAATTTTATCACTTTAAATAAACAAAAACAATTTCTTAAAAGTTTTAACATACAGTTCAGAGTTTGTAAAGTAATTTAAAATAAAAAAATCATTGTTTAGGTTAATATCTTAATTGTATTAACAAGAATAATTCAAACCTATAGTTGGACATATTAAATCCAATCTAAGCTAGTACCTGGACAGAAGTAAGGGCTATATCGGGACAAATTCAGTTTACGAGTTGATCGAGCGAACATAACCTAAAACGTTGGTTGGTGGCGCTGTTGTGCATGACGAATAGAAGATGCTTTGCGTAATATGTAGCATTCTTATCATAGATTATAGTATTGTATTATTTAACCAAATATATATTTATTTTCATTTACTGTTTTAATAAAACTTGTCATAATACAACTTTCAAGGTTAGGTAGTAATACTGATAGATTTAAGATGTAAACATAAAGTATTATTAACGTCACAACCGGAATACATTTTCTACATACGTTATTCAAGCTAATAGAAGACTAATTATACGTACATGTAGTTAAATAATTTGCAAACAATGCGTTGATTTTATTCACAAACACGTGTTCGGCTTCAGGCGTAAGCACATTGCGTATAAGCTTAGAGTGGGACAGCTACTGTCATCGCGTCCCAGTATGGAGTACTTATATTTAAAAACAGTCCTAATCTTGGACATCTAATATTTGGATTAATAATTATTATTTACGTTAAGCTTGATTGCCAATTTATTTTAAAATATCAATATTATTATGCGCGATAATTATTTTTTATCTGAGGGCTTAAATTATATCTTTTTTTCTAACAAAAGTTCGAACTATAAATGCACATGATTCGCTTGTAAATAGACTATTTTGTATACTGTTTTCAGATGAACTTTGAATTCATTTTTAAATTTCAATTGATGTCTTAATGAAATAATATTCACACCTACTTGTAGCTAAGGCCTCAGAATATATAATATAATTATTTAATCTCTTAATTACTGATTTTACTATGAAAATTCAATTGTCCAGATTTAGGTATCACTTTTGGACTGTCCAGACTTAGGGCACTTCACCTTACACGGTCGACAACAAAATAAATGTTTGGCATGTACCGCATAGTCCTTAAGCAGTGGCACAAATGCGAGTACATTTTCTTTATGAATTCCACCAGAGGGAATTCCACGCCATGCAGAATTCATCCGATGGATACTCTCCCGGTCAGGCTCTCAAGGAGAAGTATCAGATACATCGTATCGACGGATCTCCATCCACCGTTATCGGATTTTATTCAGTAGACCAGGCATCTCTCCGGTGTCTAACAATAAGATTGAATTTGCGCACTGTCGAGCAAAAACAAACGTCCCTGGTCGGCCAACAGTTTCTCTTCTCGATTTAGGAACACCCTCGAGACGTCCATTTCCTTCGTTCTTCTCCTGTTCCTTTCTTTCACGTGCGATAAGGATCAGTTCTTATTCATAACGCTTCATATTTATTCAGTGAATCGGTGTACCTTAACTTTTATAAATGGTTGGACACTTGGAATTTAATTAAATGTTTAGTTCTAAACATAGAATCCCGACAAATATATTTTTTAATTAAATGGAGCTAGTGGAACGAAATTTTACACGTGTAACTTTCGAACTAGTGTACTCCGACCATTTTTGACATTCTTTTGTCAAAGTCTATAGGATTATGTAAAAAGCGGTTGAAAATTTTTGGTATCTCAAAGTCAAGTTTAGGAATTGATTGTAATCATTTCAACAAGAGAACGCATAGTCGCCATTTTTAGCGTTCGGTGAATTCAGTGTTAAAGAAAGCAAATAAACGTGTGACATGAAAATTACACAATGTATCATAGAGGGTAAATTTGCAACGCAATCCACCGACGTAAGTGAACTATAGTAAAAACGTTAGGCTACCGTGTGTAGCACGGTCAGGTGATCGAGCGTGAGTCCTCGTATTTTCGCGAAAATAGCACGTTGCTGCTCGATGGCAGAAGGGGGGTAATTACAATAGCACGTTGTTACGGCGAGGTTCGAGTATTGTTATCACGATGATCCGGTCTCCCCTACCACCCTGTAATTATAGAGCGGCGGGCCGGGCCAGCACGCGGCCCTATAGTCATTGAAATTAAAGCTTTTTGCATTTTCAACGGCGCCTCGTTAATCCGTCACGATGACGGCTTCGTGGCGCGTATTAGCAATAAATTGCGCGGGGCACAGCCACGGCATGCCAGCCCCGTGATTTTATCGAGAAACAAGATTCCCCGAGGCTAGAACAGGGGAAACGAGCCAGCCGAGCCCTCCGAAGTCCAAAGCGAAACAATTCTACCTCGAATTAATCGCTCGCCGAGTTTTCGTGGATCCTTATGCGCCGCGATAGTCGCACTGCGGATTTCTACGGTGCTCCGAACGCTACACCGCGCTCCACTGTGATCCCGATCGAGAAATCACAGTAAGATTTGATAAAAAAACTTGGCCGTTACTTTTTAAACCAATGACCATAAAAGGTGTTAGGTAGCGGCTAAGTATGAATAATTTAGCTCTTCATGTAACTCTTTAAAAATTAAATAGCGTTCTTTTAAACTAATTTTTACAAGCGCTTTTTTCAGTATTGCAAGAGGTATTTCCAAGCTAACGAACTTGGCCGTATTTTGTTTGATCTCACAACTTTTTACGGCCATAGGAACTTGGCTCCTGTTTACAGGATGTTTTTATTGGGATAAGAATATCGTAACTAAATGAAACCACTAAACAGGGAAATAAATTTCTATTTGGTTTCTTCTTTTTACAATTTTAATGCGTATGAGTTTTATTTTGCACAAAAATCCACAGTATTAATTTTTATTCAATCCCAAACATGTGTACTTCCTTAAAAGGGATGATATCTGAGGTCATTTTAAGTAATCTTTTGCTTTGCGACAGAGTTGGGCATTAATCGATTAAAATTTTAATGAAGATTGATTGATTAATGTGTACGATTAAAAAAGGTAATCATTGAAAAATCGACGATTGATTCAATCGATTGATGGTTGATTAAAAGGAGTCATCCCTTTCAAGGCAGTGCAATATTTTTTTAAAAAAACCTTCACCCGTAAAGGGTTGGAAATATTTCATCGACTTTTTGTTGAGAAAAAGGACCATACTCCGGAGGATTGCAGTGAATTTGATCCTACAGTGGGTGTACAAAGTATTCTTACATCTTTTAAAAACTAATAACTTTTTTATAATTGTACCAAACGACCTGAATTTGTATATTTAATTAGAAGCATTGGTTTACGAAATGATATGCAGAAAAGATTTTCCAAAAATTATAATTTACAAGGTTACATGCAAAAATACAGAAGGCATTTTTTAAAACTTTTTTATTTAGGTCCTTAATGAAAATTTAAAATAGATGTTTTGTAGATCTATGTTAGTTATACACATGCTTCAAATTTCATCGAAATCGATTAACATACATACGAGCTAGAAACGGTTAAAAATGGGGAAAATCGAAGTTTTAGACGACATTTGATCAGTTTCTGCTTAAAATCCACAAAATCGTTCATCTTTCCATGCGTGTCGTTTTTTCCTGCGTCAACCGATTTCGATGAAATTTTCTGTATGTGTATAACTAACATAGATCTACAAAATATATATTTTAAATTTTGATTAAGGGCCCAAAGAAAAACGTTTTAAAAATTGCCTTTTTTATGTTTGCATTTAACCTTGTAAATCACAATTATTTTTAAACTCTTTTTTGCATATCATTTCGTAAACCAATGCTTTTAATTGATTATAAAAAATCAGGTCGTTTGGTACAATTATAAAAAAGTTATTAGTTTTTAAAAAGTGTACGAATACTTTGTACACCCACTGTACGCGTTAAAATTTGGCGAATAAATACGACTAGTATCCACGATCAAACTAGCAAGTCCCCGTAATCGAGGGATCGAGTGAGACGTATGTAACGATTACGAAGACCTCGATGGTTAGTTTCGAGTCGTTAAAGGCCCGTACCATTATCGAGGAGTGTCTCGATCTTTAAGGGGCTTAAAGGCGAGCGTAACGAGAATGGCTGGAGAGAAGAGAGAGAGAGAGTGTGAGCCGACTAGTCGTTCTCGAATCTGATTTAATAACGTTGCGTTTAACTTGGCAGAATGTTCACCGTTTCCGCCGTTGCGCTACGTTGTTTCATCTGTTCTCGACTCTGCATGATGTAATATTTTAACAATCCAGTGAGACGGAATAATTGCATTCGGGGAATATTCAGTCTCCATGGTTTCACTCGCTTTTCTACTAATGAAAAACGTAATATTTAATTTAATGTTCGTATTAATGTATCACAATATACACGACAGGTGTCAAAACCTTCTAAATTGAATATTTTCAATTTAGTGTCGACAGTAATGTATATGTACACAAGAACAAAAAGTATAAAATTGTCAACTAAATAATATTCGATTTAATGTACAGTCCCTGCTCACTTTATTAGACTCACCTGTATAATTATGATATTTCTATACGATATTGCGCTATACGATTTGAACTTTTTTGGGAAGCTAGAGCAATTAGTTTACTAAAGAATGTGAAAAGAAATTTTTTCAAAAATTGCAATTGATCGGAATTGTTGAAAAAATACTAAAAGTTGAATTTTTAACTTTTTTATGTGGGCCTATATTGGAAATTTAAAAAATAAGTTTTGTAGATCTGTGTCAATTAAACATATTCTGAAAATTTCGTCAAAATCGGTCGACGTTGCAATGAGCTACAAACATTTAATGATGGTAAAAATTGCAGATTTTCACGATTTATTGCCGAAAATCTTGAAAATCTGCAATTTTTACCATCATTAAATGTTTGTAGCTCATTGCAACGTCGACCGATTTTGACGAAATTTTCAGAATATGTTTAATTGACACAGATCTACAAAACTTATTTTTTAACTTCCCGATTTTATAGGGAAGTTATTGTAATTACCCCGAAAATCGAAAATCGAATTTTTAGCAGATCTTCACGTTTCATGGTCATTGGAGTCATTTTAGACTATTTTTATCAAAATGTCGGTGTGTGTGTGTGTGTGTGTGTGTGTGTGTGTGTGTGTGTACGTATGTCCGTTTCTATGGTATCAAATTTTTCGTTAACGTTTTCAGAAAAAGTAACAACGCGATCGGAATGATGAATGATGCAATCGATGTGCCTCGCTGTAACTTAGAGCTGATTAGATTTTGGTCCATATTGGTCAAGTAGTTTTTTAGTTTTTTTCGAAAGGAGTTGATTAAACATTGCAATTTATACGAAAGGCGTATCCACCGAAGAAGTAAACGTAACTAAATATATATATTTAGACATATTTAAAAAAAATTTTTTTTTATAAAATTAAAAAAAAATTTTTTATAAAATTAAAAAAAAATTTTTCTTGTTTTTTTTAATTAAAAAAAATGTTTTTTCCAATTATGCAACTAATGCTAATGTAACCGCTTACAATAATCGAAAATTATTCCAATGCAAGAGTGAGTTAATCATCGCCGAGAATACATTTTCAAAGAATATCGATGAAAGTACAAAAACATTTATATTACAATCTTTAAATAAACAATCAGTTCAAAACGAATTGTTAACTGAGATTAAATTGAAAATTAATATAAAATATATGATAATTAATAACATTGACGTTGAAGACGAATTGGTTAATGGAGCATGCGGAATATTAAAATTTATTACTTTTCAAGAAAATACTAAAATTCCGTCTATATTGTGGTTAGATTTTCAATTGGCCAGGGTAGGAGTGAAAGTAAGAACTCGTTATCATGATTATATGAAAAATGCAAATATAAATCAAAATTTAACACCAATAATAAAAAAATATCGAATCAAGTAAATATTTCGAGTGAAGGAAAATAACAAATTACACGTAGTCAATTTCCAGTGGTTCCTGCTGAAGCGATTGCGATTCATAAAAGTCAGGGACAAACATACGAGAAAGTATGTATGGATTTTAAAACATCAGAAATACGAACTTTACAAATGTTGTATGTAGCACTGAGCAGAGTTTCAAAATTGAGCGGTTTATATATTTTGAGAAAATTTAAATTAATAGTATCGAAGAAAACCAAGATCAATACTGCAAACCCGGATAATGATGAATTGTATCGTTTGCAAAAAACTAATTA
Organism: Lasioglossum pauxillum; assembly: GCA_933228785.1. NCBI lineage: Eukaryota > Metazoa > Arthropoda > Insecta > Hymenoptera > Halictidae > Lasioglossum > Lasioglossum pauxillum. The sequence goes on along the minus strand of OW121705.1, from coordinate 37,857,343 downwards.
AGACAATTTATTTTGCAACATTAGTATGCTATAACAAGGAACCAAGCGAGCAACGAGCATACGATATTGGTTTAATGCGACGCCATATAGCAAACATTTTGATAAGTAGAAAACTATTGAATTTCCCTGAAAACGTATAATCTTCTCAAAACGTACACTTAATAAATACTAATAATAATATACAGCAACTAACGAATCGGGAAGTTCTTTGTGTGGCTCGTGGAGAGTCACACACAAAATGAAAGACATTAATAGCTGTGGGCCCTACTAGCCATGCATACCACTAACATTCTCGCAAGAGCAGTCCTGCCCGCGAGCTCGCGAAGCGAGCGAGCAACAACAACCCTACTCGCGAGCGAGCGAAGCGAGCGAGCAACAATAGCCCTCTAGTTAAATTTTCAATATAGGCCCACATAAAAAAGTTAAAAATTCAACTTTTAGTATTTTTTCAACAATTCCGATCAATTGCAATTTTTGAAAAAATTTCTTTTCACATTCTTTAGTAAACTAATTGCTCTAGCTTCCCAAAAAAGTTCAAATCGTATAGTACAATATCGTATAGAAATATCATAATTATACAGGTGAGTCTAATAAAGTGAGCAGGGACTGTACACATTAATGTATTACAATATGTAAAAATTATAGAATTTTCTTCTAAATAATATTCAGTTCAATGCTCATTGTAATGTATGTAAAAAAACAAAGGAATACAATGTTTTAGATAACATTCAATTTAATGCTAATAATAATGTATGTACAAAGAAGGAAAGAATAGAATGTTCTTCTAGATAATATTCAATTTAATGCTAATAATAATGTATGTACAAAGAAGGAAAGAATAAAATGTTCTTCTAGATAATATTCAATGTAATGCTAATAATAATGTATGTACAAAGAAGGAAAGAATAAAATGTTCTTCCAGATAATATTCAATTTAATGCTAATAATGATGTATGTACAAAAAAGGAAAGAATAAAATGTTCTTCTACATAACATTCAATTTAATGATAATAATAATGTATGTACAAAGAAGGAAAGAATAAAATGTTCTTCTAGATAATACTCAATTTACTGTTGATAATAATATACATACAAGAACAAACGGAATAAAATCGACTTCTAAACTCTACACAATACTGAATGAATTAAAAATCGATGTTAATGTATACATAATAGACTGCATCGACCAATAATATTCGAATGCTCGTACGCATTAGAATCCCCGACGCTAAATCGTGCTAGCATCCCCCGACTGCAAATAAATCCACAATTTAACAACTATGAAGACTATTAGCGAAACAAATGTCGCCACCAATCGCGTTCACAGCGACTAAGCAGAGGACCCGTTCAATGGATCGGAAAGCAAATAAAACCGTCGGGTAGACGGGATTCTGGTACGCGATAACGAAAATAATTGCAGTCGTTCAACCGATTCGCATCTCGGTCTGCGACGTATCGAGTGCAACTTCTACTCGGCATTATTATTCGGATATCCAAATTCGTCGCTGTTTGAATTTATTTAACATTCAACCTATGTATTGCCTTAGAAAAATTACAAGATTTCATTTATTTAGTCTCATCTTTGTCGTTTGGGTAATTGTAAAATAAAAATTTGAGAACGGCTTGTTTGACCAGCACTGGTAAATAATTCGTTATTAAATAAAATCTGTTCAGTTGACATCAGCAGTAGTATATACCAAATTACTTATATCAAATCACTTCAAATTGGGCTGAGACAGCGTTGCTTTTACATTGTTCTGGTCTGTATTAGAGATGGTCGTGACTCAGCCTCTCTTCCACCTCTCATTTGTTAGTGTTTTACTCACGAGAATTGAAAATTGTTGACGAATTGAAAATTGAATGAATTTTCTCATCAAAATTAAACTCGAATGAAAATTAAATTAAAATTGAATTAAAATCGAATTAAAATATTTAAGTAATTTAAATTCTCGATCGTAAATGTTTAAACAGTTTTGAAAATATTTAAGTTTAATAAGAATTTTACCTTCCACGGGACATACATGAATCTTTAGTTGAAGATCGAAACTTTTTCTGGTCTCAAATGTTTGTAAATGAGCCGACAAAAATATTTGCGCAAAGGTCCACTTGTCAGTTCCCTTCGATGAAGACTTTTATGCGTTTTCAGCTGGGATCCGCGAATTTGCTGAACGAGTGGCCGCAGAGTGGACGCTTCGGAACATTAACGACTCGAATGTATGACGGGCTGTTTCGTTTCGGTATAATTATTTCGTTCCTCTTATCCGGCGTTGCGCGGCTCTCTATAAATTATATTGAGAACTGGTGCAGCGCGGACTCCGACATATTTGCGGCGAAACGCAACCCCCGCGCGTTTCCAGCTTAAAGTAAAGTTATCCCCGCAATTATCATTCTGTTGATAATCTATTTTGGTTCAGCTACAGCTCCGGAGAGAGCGGACTGCGTCAAAGCGTTTGGCTGCGTTTCCCGCACCGTGTTTGCGGATAGCATAACTTCACCAGCGATTACCTAATTTCTGCTAATGTTCTTGCGCGAAACGGATTGCTTAGGGGCCGTAAAAAGACACGGTTGTTGAAATTGTATCCGCACACCCTTTGAAAAAGGAACTACTTCTTCAAACCCCACGAACTTGAATTATTTAATAAATATTCAATACATTTTTTGAGCAGAATTAATTTACTAAAGAATTGCGACGAAAACAGTGATGTTTGCAATTTTCATCGTTTTTAATTTGAGAACAGGCGCGGAACGTCTGCAGAAATAACTGTTTTGAGAAGTATTAGTTTACTATTGGGATTGCAAGAAAGTAATTTCGGTATTTTCAGGTGAAATAGAGCCCAATTTTTTAATTCAAGCAATGCACTTTAATCAATAAGATATTTTACCTTTTGTTCGATGATCTTTTGCCAAAAATAATAAATAAGAAAATATTTTACCGATTAAAGTTCATCGCTAGAACAAAGAAATTCGGTTTTATTTCACCTGTCACGTCCGGTGGTTCAGCCATCATTAATAATTAAATATAATCAATGATGCATAACATATACCTTTTGAATTTCTATGTTTAATCTAATAATGTTGTACGAGAAACGAAATATTAAATACTATTGTTAATAATCAATGTCGAACTATCGTATAATACACCACATTGCGTGCGATAGAATTAGAAAAACTCGTTTTTCATTTGAATCTTACTGAACGAAAAAACTGCGTAGCGAAATTATTTCATCAAATGATTGAGTCACTTTCAAATATAAATCGTGATCTAATATCCGCTGAAGATTGTCCATCAAGAATCGATGAGCAATAATTGTTCGTCGACCCACGTGTGACGTAGATGTAATTCGATCTAGCCAGGGGAGTCATAGATAAGAAAGCATAAGAAGAAACTGATCTAGGAGATGCATAGAAGAGGAGGGTGCGGGATGCAAGCGATTACGGAGAATTGGTGACGAATTAATCACCTGACGAAATTTATAACAAAGGATTGATCAGCCTATAAAAGGGATGACTCCTCATTAGGAGCGCAGTCTGCAGTCTACAAAAGTCCAGTGAATAGCTCATTACACAATACACAGTCAATCAGTCTACAAATCTCGCAGTCTCCAGTCAATAAAAGAACAGTTAACATACAAATAGTGCAGTGCCGAAATATCGGTCAGTTTTTGTTTTAAAAAGAGGTATTCAAGTGAAAGTTTCTTAAAAAAGTTAATTTTACAACGAAAGCAACCAATCAAACCGGAAGATCACAATTGTCAAAAGAAGACTACGAAACCAACCAATCAAACCGGAAGATCACAATTGTCAAAAGAAGACTAATTAGCGGTAATTACTAACAAATATACAGGGTCATCCGTTTTTAAACGGACAAACGTAAACCAGCTATAAAGAACCCCAAATGGAACAAGTTTTACCCCTGCCACTTTTTTTGTTTCGGCCTTGATTTCTAGAAAATTGCAAAAAACCATAATTTTTTTAGTTCACATAAACTTGAATATCTCGGGACTCCAGTGATGAATTTTGATGATTTTTCCTTTGTTTGGTTTAAAATAAATAGGAGCATCTTTTTTGTTAACAAAATATTTTTGTATGACCTTCGGATCTTTGTTTTTTTGGCATAGGGCAAAATTGCAATTTTCTAGAAATCAAGGCCGAAACAAAAAAAATGGCAGGGGTAAAACTTGTTCCATTTGGGGTTCTTTATGGCTGGTTTACGTTTGTCCGTTTAAAAACGGATGACCCTGTATAATAAGATTTCGATGAAATTCTGTATCTGAAATTTGGAGCTTAAAATATAGTTTTGTTTATTTTTATTCAAACATATAAGAATATCAAATCATTTATTAAAGAAACCATCCAACTTCGATTTCCATTTTCCATCGTTAAAATCACATAGAATATTAAGAAATCCTCGATTACCCGAACCGGAGCCGGTGAATGCAGGTAGGTTCAAAACTGAATTATATCTCAATTCAAAATCTTTCCAATCATTTCAATCTATTCAAATTAAATTTCAATTTTAACTATTCAAATCTATAATACGTCCACCTCAGGACGTAACACACCTAAAAATACCGAAATTACTTTCTTGCCAACCCAATAGATGACGTGTCAATGAACTTTTTCAAAATTTCTATTGATCAGAATTGTGACAAGAACAGTAAGGGTAGCGATTTTTATCTTTTTTAATCTGAGAACAGGTGCAGATTCACGTCTGCAGAAATAATTCAGTAACATAGAGGAGCATGTTCTCCGACACACGTTAAATCTGAATGAGCCACCTAATTGAACGTTAATTCGTGGTCGACGATACAGTTGATGATACGGAGAGGGTGGCAGCCAATTAAGATCATTTCCACCAATTCAATCTCATTGGAGTGCATCAATTGCAAATACAATAGAAACTGATCCGTTTAGAGAGTAATGAATTTCCCTTTTGCTGAGCCACAAGGCGAAAATTAAAAGAATTCAGCTAGGTTAATGTATTGGATCCAGCTTATCAAAATTGTAAAAGGAAGAATGAAATTTCTATTTGGAGTTTGCTTACTGGAAATAATTTTACATTTGCATAAAAATCCGCAGTCTAGTGAGAATATTGTTGAAGGGGTTAAATTGTTGAAGGGACACTGATTCGCAATGAAGATTCTCCCGAAATGATTTAAAGCCGGAAACGTCGTCGCCAGGTTTAAAAAAGACGGGTTCGATCTCCAGTGATTTATTGTCCGTCAGAGAAATTAGTTCGCTAAGCTGGATATCGTCGGATGAATCCTTTGGTTGGGGTCCCGCGAATCCCTGGCGTACACTGTCAAATCAATCGACAAGCGTGAGCCGCTAAATCAAATAATAGACTCGCGCCGACAAAAAAATCGACGCTTGTTCGACAGTCGACGAAGCAGAGCCTCTCCCATTTGATTTCCATTCTTCCTGGCAACGAGACATCGCATCAAATATCATCCCAGTAATATTAAAATTTAATGCGAGAAAAATTTAGCGTCGTTCGAATTTGAAAAATTTGTCACTCGAACTTTGCACTGAATTTTACATGAAAGCAGAGGTTTCGTTCTTCGAAACTCGCTGATGTAGACCATCGCATGATTTTTCTTAACGAAGTTAGAGCAATTAAAAGATCGCGTGAGTTAAAAATTGCTCCAACTAATTAACCATAGTGGTCATCAATCATGCCTTGTCGACTCATCAATCATGACTCGTTCTTTCCTTCTAATTCGTTAACCAACGTGTCAAGTTCTAACGCGGGACAGAATTTCGATTCGGAAAGGAAAACTGAGTTCTATGGGAATTGAATGAACATTTTCGCGCACTTCCAAGGAAAAATCGCGCGCTTCAACCGTAATCGTTGCAAGCTCTGAAAGGGCGAGAGAGGCTGAAAGGGCCAGGACAAGGTAAAACATCGAAAGTATTTTTTACCCGAGTTTTCGCGTCCGATTTCTAGCCGCGGCTCGGTCTACTTCCCCGCAAAATTGAATTTGCGGAATTGAGTAAAGACGACATTTGCCTCGACTTTTTCCGCGCTCCTCCGTCCCGCTTTTAATTCCATAAAACGAACTTCGTTTCCGCTAACGCGACCAAAAAAACGAGACTCCCCTCCTCCCAGTATTTAAACATTTTAGCCCCCGGAGCTCTGTGACAGGAAGAAAGTTAATTCCCCGACTGTCAAACTGCGCCGCGTGCTCCGTTTTTCATTCCGCGCTGAGCAACCAACGTTGCGTTATTCCTATTTATTTATTCAGCATTGTTGCAAGCGGAACGCCCAGCTTTCTTCTGCACGCGTTACGCCGACCATTACGATACTCGGCATTAAAAGAATGAAATTCGTTAAACTTCCGGTGCCACGAACCATCTTTCGCGTGCATCATTAATTTTGCAAACTAACGGGGAACGTTGCAAAATTATCAGGTTTAATAAGCGCAACGTAATGTTAACAAAAATATCCGACACAATTTTCTCGAGCTACAAAAATTATTTAAAATAATCTCAAATCAATCACACCATCGAATTCTTCATTAAAGATACTAACTTCTACCGTGCACACACAGTGTGAAGTATTTTTGTATGAACAAAATTGCGCTTGTGGTTTATAAATATCGGTGAGTTTGATAAAATTGTGATAATAAAATGTGCCAATGAAATGGTAAAATCACTGAGAGCATTTACATTGTCACATTTTGCAAAGCGAATAACAGCGGACTCGACGAAAATTACAACGCCGAGCTGATTTTTCCATTCATGCAAGCAATTGTAGTCGGCGCGAACGAGAACAAATGACAACTTTAACAGAGAATTCAAAGTGCTCCTCCGGGAATGTTCGACTCGATTCGATGTTCCATTATTAGGTGTGTTTCCCGGGCTCCTCGGGAACTCGGTGGAAGGATCGAAGATTGCCGGGAACGATCGCCGACGCGCCGCGTCGTGCCGTCTGGTTTTACAACTTCTTCACGAGCGTCCTCCGTGTCAGTTTTATCGCACGCATCACAATTGCAGCACACCTAAACCCGCCGGTTGTTCAACCAACAGAGGGGAATTATTTGCCATAAACGTTACCGACGCTGATCCCTTGTACCGTAATATCGTTTCCTTAAACGAATTACGTCCTAAATACAATTACAATCTACATTGACAATTCCGATAAAACCGGAGGACTCGGGTCGTGTACGGAAATCAATTCTGTGATGCGCTGTGGGACACGAACGCTGTGCGATAGCGAACATATTGTTACATGTATGGGAAGTTGAAAGTTGCATATATAAGGTGGTCCATTTATCTTGAGACAGTCAATTATTACGGAAATCAGCAGGAATATGAAACAATGTTTTATATAAAAATGTTTTCTACGAAATATTATTATTTTTCGATGTAGAATAAGAATATAAAATAAAAAATACGGATTTCCATTTGAAAAAATGAGGTTGCCCTTTATCTGACCCTAAAGGGCCATTATGGAAAAATGTGCATAGCGCCATTATAATGGTGACCCTTTATATTAAGAATATTTTATATAAAACATTTTTTCATATTCCTGCTGGTTTCCATAATGGTTGACTCTCTCAAGATAAATGGACCACCCTGTATATTATTGACATAAAATAGGCAGTTTTTATTTAGTGATTATCTGTGAAAAAAATGTATGAAGTTTATTTATTCGCGTGAGGAGAACTTACCTGGCCTAGGTAACCACTCCCATCATTAGTTCCCTAGCGTTATAGTCGCCCCCAGAGTAGGGCAATATTTAAAAGCTAATATTTAAAAATGACTAATAGTATAATACTATTATAACTAATAACTATATTATAACTAATAATATAATTCGAATGTTAGTCATTGCAAAATAGTCATAAGTCAAAACTTTTTGATTAGTTAGTGATAATTAAATAGCAAATAATTAGTCACAGCTCTAAGTAATCGTTAGCTATTGCTTATTAGTGAATTAGTAGTTGATGATCAGTCATCAATCTTTAGTCATCAGTCACTGTTGTGCGATTAATATGCATTAATATTAATAATTAACCATCACTAACTAATCAAAAAGTTTTGACTAATGACTATTTTGCTATGACTAACATTCAAACAGACTATTAGTCATTTTTAAATACTAGTTTATGATTGCCCTACTCCAGGGGTCGGCAACCTGCGGCTCGCGAGCCACATGCGGCTCTTTGGATGTTTTTTCTTATGAATAAATAGATTAGTTTTTTTTTATCAAATAATTTTATTTATGCGAGTACTATTTATTGTTGGCAAGAAAATATTTTGTGGCTCTTTAAAAACTTTGAAATTTTGTAAATTGTAATTTTTGACTCTTCCGACTCAAAAGGTTGCCGACCCCTGCCCTACTCTATCACTCCTTTATTTTCTCCTCACTCTCTTCCCTACTTCCCCCATCTCTTTCACAGTTCCCTAGATCCCCAGCCGATTCCACAGTTTCTTACTCCCTCCCTTAGGGTTGCCCCTTCCTTTCCGATTTCTCTAGCTTCCTAGTATCGGCTCTAGGTCCCCCAATCTCTTCCCTAGTTACCCTACTTCCCTATGCCCCTCTCTAGTTCTCTAGATCCGTAGCTCCTTCCTTGTTTCCCTAGACCCTTCCCTAGGTTTCCTACTTCTTTCTCTAGTTTCTTAGTTCCACATTTAGGTTCCCCACTCCTTCTCTTAGTTCCTTAGCTTCCTAATCCCTCCTCTAGGTTCTCTTCCCTCTTCCTAAGGTTCTCACTTCTCTACCTGTCCAGTTTCTTCTTTAATTTACAAATTAATAAAAAATTCTATTATATTTCCCAAATCTCCCAAAAAATATTGCAAGAGAAAGCGTTATGAAAGAATTACGTTCAAGAAAATTTCGGACGTCACCCGCGATTGCAAATCCCCTGCAGATCTACGCAAAGTCCATTGGCTCGAAGCTACCACGCTATACCTTTTTTCAGTGAAGTAATCCCGACGTTGGATAGGGATAGGACCGGTCTGGGCCGGGATATAAGGACGTTATACATCGGGCGAGTGTTTTGCCGAGGCAAGTCACGAACCGAGCCAATTATCGGCGGAGCTAATGAAGCTATTCCTCCCGAAAAGAAACGGTCGAAGAGGAATCGTTGGAATCCATCGGGCCCGTCCGCTCCTCGATATCCCTCTCGCGTCTCCGACTTGCCCGCCTGGCTGCCCGTCGATATCTGGCGCAACTCGCGAATCCTTTTACCTCTATTTCTTCTTTCACGTTCGACTTCTGGCCCGTTGCTGCTGCTGCTGCTCTGCCCCGGTCTTTAACTGTTTCGCGCTTAAATTCACTGGCGAGAACAAGAAACGCCGCGCCGAGCCAAAGCTACTTACGGCAAGCCGTTTAAACCTGCTCTATACGCGAGCTTCGTTCCCGGGGCGAGAGATGCTTTCAATTTTTTTTCTTCTCTCTTTTTCTTCCTCTATCTCCCTGTGTCGAGAACCTTCACCCGAGATTCGCACTTGTTGATTGGAAATTTCGCGGAAGCTTCTGTTCATCCTCGACCTTTCAATTTGCGGTTCATTGCCACTTCAGCAACTCATATGTCCTTTAAGTTGAGCCCGCGCCTTGAACGATGGCGCCTGTCTTTCTTTCTGACCCAGTTTTCCAAGGATTCATCTAGCCTCCAGGCTAGCTGTTGTTTATTTTGCGGAGGCGATTGTTGTACAGAACATTTTTATTCTGCAAGATGGAACAATAAACCAGAGTACTCTCTGTACGTTTCTGCAAACATGGGAGCCCAGTGTTGAATATTTGTGGCAAATAGACACATCTTCGTAAAAAAATAAAAATTGTCCACTGGAATTGCAACAAAATTGAGTGAAGAAATTTATTCTCTTATTTAAATTGCATCTACTAATTTTTTTCTATTCATCTACTCATAAAATCCTAGTAAAATGTGTAAAGTTAACAGATGACACTTGTGGTTTCCCAGCGTCATTGAATGATCAAATCTATCAATAGTCTTCTTTTCAATGCCGGTTTTATGTTGCACCAAAAGGATATTAGCGACGTTGAACAGTTAGCAATATTCCGCTTTGGTAAAGCTTGCCATGAATACCGAAAGCTTTCCGTCCGTTTTTGTTGGACAGTTGTAATTCCTGGAATTTGCAGCGCGCAAAAACATACACCAGAAAAAAATAGATAAATATAAAAACGTGCGTTCGAGCAACTAAATTTTCAACGGGGACGAAAAATTGTCGATACTCAAACTGTTGTAACTTCACGGAATAAAAAATAGTACAACGACCCACCTGGGCTCGTTTCGAAGCATGCATCCTCAGCTTGCACGACTCTGTATCCATTTTTTAGAACAATTCTTTTGCATCATGCATTGAGCGAGAAAGCAGGACGGCTTTGAATTTTAGTAGCTTTACATATCCAAACACCTCTGTGGAGTTCAACAATTTGTCTCGACATTAAATTCACAATGGACGTCAAGATTAAAGTTTGACAAGGAAATTCGACGTAAGATTTTTTAGTGTTCTTTTATTGTGATTTGAATTACAAGCAGTCGCGCTTCTCATGCAATGTAAAATAAAGTGGCTACAAAAAATCATACATCAACTTTTGAGACGGCGTTACAAAAGGGAGACTTCAGTTTTCAAATCTATGGTAATTTTAGTCAAGAGAAAAATTTTTTAAGCTCTGCACACTCGTTTGAATTCATAAAATTTGAAAAAGGAAAGGCGTTCACTTTCCCTCCGGCTAATGGTGGAAAAATATCTTTCAAAAAAGGAACTTGGGGGTGAGAATGTTGAAACTTCATAGGGTAAGGTTGCTCAAGTCGTACCACTTGAATTTTGAACGAACTATGGCGACAACAGCACATACAATGGCAACCATATATACATCTGAGTCAACCAAGTTGCTTTACGTATTATTGTCTGCCATAAACCAGCCTCATTATAAATCCTGTCATCAAGTAAGTTTATTTCAATTTTCTTATAATTTTCTGCATATGTTTAGTAGTTAATCTTGCAAGTAAATTTTAATTTAAAATTTTTTAACTTTTCTTATAATTTTCTGCATATGTTTGGTAGTTAATCTTGCAAGTAAATTTTAATTTAAAATTTTTTAATTTTTCTTATAATTGTCTGCATATGTTTGGTAGTTAATCTTGCAAGTAAATTATTCATAAAATCATGTTCCTTATTAAATATAAATTCAGTAGAATTTACATAATCGTTTGGTCGAAACGAAATCGCATTAATTTTATTTAGGCAGGTTACGTTTACTTTTTAACTTAACTTTTTAATTGTTTTGTTAACTTTTTAATTAAAATATTGTTGTTAATATTAAACAAGAATATTAACACAAGTTTTGAATAACACATTTAATTTCTATTTATTTGATAAATCCTAAGTTTAATACGGTTTTTTTCTTAAGGATGTTCTGGAGGTATATAAAAACGCAACAAAATTTTTGAAAATTTGGCAAGATATAATTCTTACTAAATTAATGTAATTACCAAAGTTTGGGTTCGATTCACTGCACCGTTTAAGAATTATAGCAACTTAAAGTTTGCACATTTTAACACGTCTTCTTATGGAGAATTCATAAAATTCCACTTCAAACTCTATTTAAACCTAGAAAAAACGCAACTAGAAACTTCAGCTTTTTTGTATATGTAGTAAAAATTATATAATTAATTATGTTCAAAATTTATTAGGATTCACTAAACAGTTACAGAGCAAAAAAATTATAAACTGTTACAAAACGTCAAATTTATCGTGTTGTCTCTTACTAGCATGGAAACGCGACAAGTGTAGACCACTGAATACAGTTACAGAGGGTACAGTATTCGCAAAAGTTTCATGCAAAATATACTCATGAATGGCTTTCATTGCCAATATATTGATGGATTTCGAATTTCTTGTACTTTTGTCTCCCATTGTACCTCCAGAACATCCTTAAGGGGTACGACTTGAGCAACCTTACCCTACTTTAAAATGAGGCTTGTTAGGTCGTTCTGCAATTTTTTGTCGCGGAGTTAAAGTGGCTTAAATATTCACAATTTGCCAAACATCGGCTGCGAAATTAATCTAGCTAAACCTTACAGCTGATATTTTCAAGTACAACCGACAAATTTTGATAGAAATGGAAAATACTTCACAAGGACATTGTCGATTATACAATATCAATTAGTAATTTCATTCGAGCTTAGTCGTTCGCATCGTACCGCGAACAACGGAATTTGATTCGACCGTTACTTCAGGCCGAGTAGCTCATAAACCGAGCATCTGAGTAGATGAACAATGGTTCCTGCAGGGCATGAGTGCGCTAATTCCGGCGATCGTTAAAGCAAACACGCTCATTCCTCGTCACCCGTAACGATCCCCATTTTTCATTTGATCGAGCCGGCGTTACGACAACACGCGTCGCTAATTCGGCTCGTAAAAATTCACCGTTCTCTCGTAAACGTCGTCGTCGCGACGATTATGACGGAGTAACTGCGTCGCGATTTTCTCCTCGCGTCGCGTTGGAGTTCCCTAGAAATTAATAGATCGTTTTGTCGGATAGTTTCGGCGTGTATACGTTCGACGCTTGTCGTTGTCGTGTTTACGTCGCCGGAAGATGCCTCGGTCGTCGTCTCCGAACTGCATCCTGCACAGTGCACACTGCACCGTGTATAGTGCAGCAGGACGTATTCTCTGCGTCGCTCGATACGCGTCCTCGCTTGTTCGTATAATTACGTCGTTGGAATAATAACGCGGCTCCCTTTCATGTTCCCGTCGTCGCGTGTAAGATCGAACCGCGATATCTGTTTGGTTAGAAAGTCTATTACGATAACTCGCGATATCCGCGGAATAATTTCGCTCTCGACACCTCGTGCCACAGGCACAGCTAGTCAAATGTCTGAACTATTTCGATGTTTCTAGTTCGTTAACCCGGAGAGTGATAGAATGTCGAGACCTTCCGTTTCATATTTTATTGCTGAATATGGTTATTACTTTCTGCATGCAGAAATTATTGGTTTTACACACTGATGATTTGACCGGAGTGGCCAGATGAGGGGAGGGGAATTAAGGGGACAAAGTTATCCCCCCCCCCTCGTGACAATACCGACAGGGCCCGCTCTAGGGTAGGGCAATTTGTCCGTGGCGCCAAAATTTAGGGGCGCCATTTTGGCTGCAAGTGAGAGAAAAATATTGATGTGTTAAATACGCAATTAATAGAAAATTTAAATAAAATCTGTATCTTTATTTAAAAAATATATATATATTCTCAAGGGGCGGCAATTTGTTTTTTGGCCCGGGGCGACTTAACCACTAGAGCGGGCGCTGATACCGGACGCATCCACGACTGAGACGAGACGAGTCACATGACCGGGTCGCGGTGCTAGCGCACAGTGGTCCCAAAGCCCGAAAACGCGGACAAAACCTAAAAAATGAACTTTCAGCTAGGTAAGTTTTAATTATGGGGTTGGCTACTCTAAGAGTATGTCTACTTGGAGGTAAACGGTAGAAAGGTCCCATTTTTATACCTGACCAACAGTCGCAATCCGAACTTCGGTTTCATTAGTCAGTGCCTTCATACTCTTCCAGGTCTCAGTGCGAGTTTTAACTCTACAGTGCGTAAATTGTATTGGAACGTATCGATTTTAATTGTGCATTATGGATGTTGTTTGTAGAGGTAAGTTGCATAGTTTTTAGTGCCAAATGTTTATTATTAACTGATAACTATGTATGCAAAAGTAAGGGTAAAAGTGAAGGCATAAATTTTAAAGATTAATGTAAAAGTTGAGTTTCCTTCACCCTCCATCGCTAAAACTTGTTCGAGATTCTAGTTTATACTATTATCTTGCAATCTAAAAAAAAATTAGCTGCCCCTCTCTGCCCCTGTGGTCGTATCACTGTTTTTTATAATGCAGAGTAGGTATTTTGTGAGCATTCGTTGCATTTCTTCTCGAACTGAGAGATATACACTAAGTTTTTTTGAACAATTTAAATAGTTTTTGAAGGATTATGCTTAGAACGTATGGAGGACACAGATTGCCAGTTTTTTTATAAACAATAATACAATATATCTGAAATTTTTTAATATTTTTTATGTTCAGATTCGTGATCAGCGATCTCAAAAATGCCTTAATATCAATTTTCAAGCAAATCAAATAATTTTTTAATGTATATGTCCGCCATATTGGATCCGCCATTTTGTTTTTTTAAATTTTAAGTTCAGATTCGTAATCAGCGACCCCAGAAACGCCTTAATACCAATTTTGAAGCAAATCCAATAATTTTTTAATGTATATGTCCGGCATATTGGATCCGTCATTTTGTTTTTTTAAATTTTAAGTTCAGATTCGTAATCAGCGACCCCAAAAACGCCTTAATACCAATTTTGAAGCAGTTTCAATAATTTTTTAATGTACATGTCCGCCATATTGGATCCGCCATTTTGTTTTTTTAAATTTTAAGTTCAGATTCGTTATCAGCGACCCCAAAAACGCCTTAATATCAATTTTGAAGCAGATCCAATAATTTTTTAATACGATTTGAGGTTTTGTCCGCGTTTTCGGGATTTGGGACCACTGTGTAGCGGGGGGAATAGCGATGTAGAAGGGGAAGGTTGAGTGGGGCACAAATCTTAATCTGGCGACTCTGGTTAGGGCTATTGGACAGTGAATGTGATAATACAGCGATTTCATCGTTTTGTTTGCAAGATATGAACCTTCCAAGCTTTCAACTGTCTTACTATTTTTCGGGAAGACGGGTTAAAATCAGAAATTTCTATCTTAAAAACTATTTGTCAAATCGAGTCTATAGTAGGAATTTTCTCAATTGAACACTAAACGAAGACGTACTACGTCACGCGGGTGGAGGTGCAAAGGTTCAAATTATTAATAATTTATATCTCCTGAATTCATAGGCTTTTTTAAAAAATTTTTTTTAAATATTGCATTGTCATCCAGTTCTGAGCTATGTTTAAATTTTCAAGTCTCTAGCTCATCGGGAAGTTAGTTTAAAATCAATTGCAAAATTTGTACCGAACAGACAAACAAGAAAGCAAGCTAATAAAAACGTGGTAAAAATAGGCTGTATTTATAAATTTTTATTTTGGACATTGGTCGATTGTGTTCAATAATTTTGTTTTTTCGCAACACACACAAACTGCGTACTTACCAACAACGGTGAGATGGAAGTAACGGCTAATGGGCGGAGTGTTTGACAGTTGGCACTCGTAGGTCCCGGTGTCCCTTTTCTGAGGGTATCTGATCTTGAGGATCCAGTCGTCCGTGTGCGGGGTGTGGAGCGCCACGAAACGTTGATCGCTCGTGTATGTGTACACTCCAACAGTCAGGAGATGTATGTCCCGGTGCCTGACCCAGGACACCTGTAATTAACACAATTCAGAATGTACATACACAGTTCTTTTCCGTTAACACTAAACGCACCGGGTACAAAATGTATCGGCTATACACTACTGTGCAAAACGGAAGAAGTACCCGGCCATATTTAATAGAAAAACGTAAAACATCAAATATGAACACAGTAAGCTTCGAGAAAGGATTCCGCTGTTTAATTGAATAGTTCTGAGAATATGTTACTGCGGATTAGCTAATTGATTTTCTACATAAAGATATTGTTTGTCATTATATCTTATAATTATACTTGGTGCTTCTTCCTTTCGCACAGTAGTGTATATACTTTTATAAAAATTACAAGAATTAATTAATAAGAAAATTATAAGAAATATCTTATAATTATACTTGGTTCTTCTTCCTTTCGCACAGTAGTGTATATACTTTTATAAAAATTACAAGAATTAATTTATTTAGATTTTTCACAATTTTTGTAATAATACGAGCCCGAATAAAGAAATTTATTCAATAATTTCTAATCGAAGCATCTTTATAATTTCAATAATTATGAAATAAACACTGTGAAAGCGGTCATTTGACCAGTCGCGGTAAGGTTAGCGTTAAATTGTCCAAAAATTAATTATCCCTCCGCAGCTTGGTTACGATTAAACTGAACGAAGATATGACTTATCCAATACATCCAAATTGAGTAACTTAATAGACATTTGTATTTAAATATTGATATTATTAGTTTGAAAATAATATAATAATTATCAATTCTTCAAATACTTTTACTGTGTTATGCAATCCATTTCCAAATGTATAAAATCCGCAGGCTATACAGGGAGGTCCGTTTAAGTACGAACACCTATATATCTCGGTTATTATTAGTCGTACAAAAAATCTCCCCAGAATAAAGTTATACTGTTCCAAGGGGCGAATTTGATAATGGTAAAGATTTTTTCTCAAGGTCAGTTTTGTACAAGATTTCAAGGTTATTGATATTTTTTTTTAATGGAATGAGGTATTTTTTAATAAATCAATCGATGCAGCTGGACATTCGTTATAAAAAAGTACTAACCCATGTATGTCGAAAAGTTAGTAGATCAAGAGATATTTCAATTTAAATAACTCTAAAATACCATTACTGTCGTACTAAGACGTTAGCGTTTACTTGCTAGTGTAAATTGAAGAGTTGTAATTGAAATTGAAACATTGACGTTGAAAATGAAATTGTAGATTTGAAATTGACGTTGAAATTAAAAAATTGAAATTGAAGAGTTGAAATTAACGAAGTGAAATTGAAAAATTGAAGAGTAGAAATTCAAGTTGAAATGGAAGTGTTGAAATTGAAGTTGAAATGGGAGAGTTAAAATTGAAGTTGGAATGGAAAAATTGAAGTTTAAAATGAAGTTGAAGAGTTGATAT
Organism: Lasioglossum pauxillum; assembly: GCA_933228785.1. NCBI lineage: Eukaryota > Metazoa > Arthropoda > Insecta > Hymenoptera > Halictidae > Lasioglossum > Lasioglossum pauxillum. Next base: position 37,840,616 of record OW121705.1, on the reverse strand, counting down.
TGAAATCGGAGTTGAAATAAAAATTTGATGTTGAAATTGAAGAGTTCAAATTGAAATTGAAGTTGAAGGGTTGATATTGAAATTGAAGTTGAAGGGTTGATATTAAAATTGAATTTGATATTAACGAAATGAAATTGAAAAATTGAAGTTGAAATGGAAGAGTAGAAATTGAAGTTGAAATGGAAGAATAGAATTTGAAGTTGAAATTAAAGTTGAAATTGAAAAATTGAAGGTGAAAATGAAGTTGAAGAGTTGATATTGAAATTGAAGTTGAAATTGAAAAATTGACATTAAAATTGAAATTGATGTTAGCGTTTACTTACTATTGTAACATCTTAGTACGACAGTAATGGTATTTTACAGTTATTTAAATTGAAATATCTCTTGAACTACTAACTTTTCGACATGCATGGGTTAGTACTTTTTATAACGAATGTCCAGCTGCATTGATTGATGTATTAAAAAATACCTCATTCCATTTAAAAAAAAATATCAATGACCTTAAAATCTTGTACAAAAATGACCTTGAGAAAAAAATTTTTCCATTATCAAATTCGCCCCTTGAAACAGTATAACTTTATTCTGGGGAGATTTTTTGTACGACTAATAATAACCGAGATATATAGGTGTTCGTACTTAAAGGGACCTTCCTGTATAATTTCTCGCGATGGAAAGCTTAACATTAAAACAAAGAATTCAGGCAAACCCGAAATAATGCGTGTTTCATCTCACCCCAAAGTTGCACCAATTCGGACAAGCCTGCAGAAGATAAAACTTGCATAAAACGAGGGCGAGCATAATTGAAAAATGGGTTCGGAGCCAACGGGGTTTGATCGACCGGCCTAATCGTCGCGCGGGCTGTTTTTAAACGGGTCGATAGCAGCGCTCGGCTATTTTTAAGAGAGTAGATAACGGTCGGATACAGTTCCGAACATAAACGAGTAAACTGTGGGCGTGATCGTGTCCCTGTGTCCATTTTTAAGGGCTGCTTTCGAACCGAACCAACTCAACCCAACCCGAGCCAAAGCCAACTCTGCTAGCCGAGAGGGAGAGAGCTGGCTTGAAAAAGCTAGGTCAGACCGCACTCGGGGGATTAATCGACCCCCTAAAACACAAAAATGATTAGACACTCGACGATTCAGCACACATCGGACCCCCCAGTTCCTGTGTTTGTCGCGCTATCCGCTAACCACACTATCGTAAACATCTCTCCCCACGTGTATATTGTTGGAAAAATATTCCGGGAACACGTGTTCGCATTTTTCCACGGTGAGAAGTACATTTCTCTCGACAGCCTCGCCACAATTTCACGGCTTCACGGTTTTACTGCCGGAACTACACTAAAGCCGCCATACTCGTGTAAGAAAGAAACTCGCAGGATTTTTCTTTCGAATGACTTTTTTCGTGAAACTTTTACCAACGTGTTCGCGAGGATTTTCTGATTAAAACGAGCTCCAACATGATATGATTCGAAGCATATTCACTTGTTTAATCCGCGATAAAGTGGAGCCTCTATTATCCGAACTGATGACGTTCTTCATTTCTTCGAATTCATTAATTTCAATCGATCAACCAATAAATTCGAAATGTTCTTCATTTCTTCGAATTTCAATCGATGAACCAATAAATTCGAAGTAATAGAAAATGGAAAATAATTCATTGAATGTTAAATCAAAATTAATTTGAACGAACATTGAATAATCAGACTAATTCACTGCCCAGCAATTGTGTACGCGGTCTAAGGAAGTGTCCACTTCAAAAAACAAATTTCGAGACGGCGTTATGAAGGGGAACTTAAATCTTCAAATCTATGGTAGTTTAATTTGTGAAGAATTTCTAAAATTCTTGAAACGGAGCGGTATTTGCTTTCCTTCGGCGAGAAACGAAACAACAAAGGATTCTGCGAGAGGCGTCGGATTCGTAATTGTTCGCGGCTGTGGCAGCATAGGTGATAAGTGGTTGATTGCGACGATAGAGCGGATCCGGAGATGATATCTATTCGAGCGAGTCGGATAAGCGAATTGGCAAAGTTCCAAAGGGAGAAGCGTGCGAAACGGCATAAGGGGGGTTCGGCTGATATCGAAACCGGCAACTTCTCGAGGCCGTTAATTAGAACGGGATCTAATCGATGATCCGGACCCGTCATAACAGCCGCAACCCGAGCCATTTCCTACCTTGGGAGCTGAATCGTGCCGTAACGACCGTCTCGCAGCTTAAAAGGCAATTCGAATCGTTTTTGCCGGGCGTAATTTAACAGATTACTCGGGACCGTTCCGAGCCTGGGCTGCGGCTAAGCAATCATCGCTGCCGAGGATACGCGATCTGCATACGATTCCTGGACAATCGAGAACCGTCGCTCATTCATTACCAACCCACGATTCTGTATCTCTAATGCCACTGCTCGTTGTGTCGCTTCTGTATCGCACGGTGCGTTCAAAAACCACGTTTTCCAGACAAAATTCCATTACTCCAAAATGTAGGATCAAAGATATATTTCGTCTGAATATTCACAAACCTTCGTCTGAGATTTATAAAAAACGTCTTACTCTGTCAACCGTCACATTCAAAATCAAATCGAACAACAACTGAAAACCCAAAATCAATAACGATAACGACGCACAGTGGGGTATTTGCCCGATTTTAGCGGTCAAAATTCAATTTTAGAAATTTTACATAAATTGTAAAATTTTTGTGGCTTGAGTTAGTTGAATGTCTGAGGAACAATCTCCCATCATTCGTTTTCCCATTCATGATTCCATTAAGCACTGAAATTTGTCGGAAGTTGAAGTTCCGTTAACTCGCTTTCATTTCTCAACGAATTCACCTATTAGTAATTGTTACCTTATTTACATACATTAACAGATTTTTGTTTTATAGAAGTTTTTTTAGCTAAGTATAGGGTATATTTTTAAGAGAAATTTACTTTTGTACCATATACATGTTAATAAGAAAATTGTTCTTGGCGCTCAGGTTCGATCGATTATTACACACTAAACTAATATTTGTAATACTTCTGTGGACGACGTCTTAGCTATCTATGTGTGTTTCTATTGGAGGAACTGAAGGTGGTGTTTCGTCCTAAACCCGCTAGAGGACTCATCAGTAAGGCTATCTAGCGGGTCCTGCCTTAGACACACATGTGACTCTTTAAGGAAAGTTATTAATATACTGATTGGTGACATTTCAGTAACTTAGGACGAAACACCACCTTCAGTTCCTCCAATAGAAACACACATAGATAGCTAAGACGTAGTCCACAGAAGTATTACAAATATTAGTTTAGTGTGTAATAATCGATCGAACCTGAGCGCCAAGAACAATTTTCTTATTAATTTAAAAATATTACGATCAAAAAACAATTCTTCATCATATACATGTTTTTAATTATTAATATTTAAAGATAACCAACGATGAGTCACTTTCTTGATGATTCTAAGACTTTGGTAATGATTTCGTTATACTTCCGGATGCGTCCCGGTGTTCATTTCTGTGCCATTGTATTCTTCGAAGTTTTCTGATTAAGATGCAAGAAAAATTGGATAAAATAGACGATTAACGTTAAAATATTGATTATAATCCGCAGTACTTGATTGAAAAATAGCTACAAACTTCACAATCTGATACGCTCCTCTTTATGGGCAAATTTTGCATTTAAAACATCCGTTTCAGAAAAAACGGCGTACAGTACGAAAAGTAGAAATCTCAAGCTTTAAAATGGTTGTTTTTTCATCAAATTTGGATCAATTTTAGCAAAGTTACAGCAGTTTCAATATTGAGCGAATTTTGAACTATCTGTGGCCGCTGAAATTGGGCAAATACCCCACTGTGCGACGTCGCGTCGTTATTGTCCTTAATATTTACATACAGAAGAGTTCACCACCCTACAGATATATGCTACTGGCCATAAGTTTAGAATTTTAGAATTACGGCGTAAGTTCAGAGAAACAGAAGGTTTATAAGAAGAACTGAATGCCTTTAAAACCACCAAGGAAGATTAACTTGTCAAAAAACTTACAAGCAGTATGTTTTACATTTTGTATTTTTTTTTTTATCAATGAATGCGTATTTTTTTCAAATTGATGTTTCATTAAAAAAACACCAGTATTTTTAATAACAGCCTGACATATTCAGGGCAACCTGGCAATTAGTTTTTAGAATGCTTCTAATTTGATATTTTTCCATGCTTCTTGTAGAAGTTGCCAAAGATGTCCCTTTAGAAAAGTGCATTCCGAACATCGTCTTACACTGGGTTTATAAACTATACAAGACCATTACAGGCATAAAAAAATACTGAAATCTGTTAACAAATATTATTCAACTAGTTGATATTTAGTATTATAAAATGGATCATTTCAAAATTTATCTTATATGTTCAATAAGACAAATTTTTAATTATTTATATGTTCTTTATGTCCTTGTCTATATGTCCTTTCCGTTTAATTATTTCTATTTATTTATATGTTCGATTTTTACAAAAATCAGCAAGTGATTCCAAACTTTTGGCCGGCAGTGTAGGTGTCACGGAAAAATGTTTCGTTGTTATGGGATAAGCTGCAGAGATTACAGTTTAAATTTTTAGTGGACACGGATTACGTATTCTTGAAGGTTACACCAAGACATTTCCAAAAGAGTAGAATACTATCATTTTTCCTGGATCCGTAGGTTAGGTTCAGTAGCGCCGCTTTTTGGATCGTAAAATTACAGGAAAGATTTGATTATATTAAGATTATTGTGAACCGTGCTTTAATTTTTCAATTGAAAACAAATATTTAATTTATTGATACTCATTAAGTTCTACCCCTGAGCAAAGAGCTCCACGTGGTAGAGAGGATGTGGAATTAAACATAGATAGAGAAGGTGTAGAATCGTACACGAAGAGAACCTAGAATCACACGTGACTAGGACGTAGAATCGTGCATAAAAGGGAACGTAGAATCGTACATTAAAGGGAACGTAGAATCGTACATTAAAGAGAACGTAGAATAGTAGATGAAGAGAACATAGGACAGTATCTGTATAAAGAGGACATAGAATCGTAGATAAAGAGAACGTAAACTTATATGCAAAAACAGAACATAGAATAGTACATAAAGGGAACTTAGGACAGTGCATAAAGAGGTTATAGAATAGTAAATAAAGAGGCCGCAGGATAGTACATAAAGAGGTCAGAGAATCGTGCATGAAGAGAACGTAAACTCATACGCAAAAGAGAAGATAGATCCCCGCCTAAAGGGAACATAGAACCCAACATAAAGTGAACGTAGAATCGTACGCAAAGGACCATAGTACCCTCTCACAGTACATCACCGTTCCCCACTCGTCATCGCTATCAAAACACAGAGAGAGTAGTTTCTACAGTGGAATAAAGCTAGCAGAGAGCAGGGCGAGCAGCGTCGCGACGCGTCGTCTAGTGTGTCAAGCTTGACAGCATTATTTTCGGCGAGCCTGGAGGCTGGCTCTCTTCCCAAAGCTAGACCGAGGAAATTTCAGTGATACACTCGCGCGCCGCGTGGAAACGTTACCGTTACACGCACGAATGCGAACGGTAGGGTATCAACGAAACGTATTAGCCGGGTACACACGTACTCGGTTGACCCGTACGTGTGAGCACATGCTTTGCATAGAGATGAGTTTTGGGATTAAAAATGTAACACGCCGTGTGCACCCGAACCGGAACCGGTGCCGCAGTACCCGGAGCCAATCAGCGCTCCTCTTTTTATACTTAATCCGCGTAACCGCTCGTAAGGAACTCCTCGAACGGACGTTTAGTGCTCGGGCCTGTGGCTCGTCAGGTGAAAATGAAAGGTGTACTGAGAAGCCACGAGGCTGAAGAAAACCCTTCAGGGACGACATCGGTACACTATATTGCGTTAAAAAATATTTAACAAATTATTATTGGATACGATACACTTTCATGAGCTGACTTGAGTTTCTGCATTATAATGTGTGCGACATTTAAATATGTCGCTCATGCACAATAAAAACAACCCTTTGATAGTTTAACTAGCTGTGGCTGCAAGTAAAAACAAATAAAATCTAATAATTGTATAAAAAACTATGACAATTAGAGTTGTAACGTTTTTCTTCAAGTAGGTATACAGGGTGAGTCCGAAGAAACAGAACACCTAAATATCTCCGTTACTTTTCGATCTACAAAAAAACTTTTTAGGACAAAGTTACACTGTTTGAAGGAACACATGTAATGGCGTAAGGGAAAAAATTTCAAGGTAATTTTTTTATTAGATTTCAAGGTCATCGATATTTTTTTAAATCGAATGAGGTATTTTTAATACATCAATCGATGCAGCTGGACATTCGTTATAAAAAAGTACTAACCCATGTATGTCGAAAAGTTAGTAGTTCAGGAGATATTTCAATTTAAATAACATTAAAACACCATTACCGCCGTATTAAGACGTTAGCATTTACTTGCTACTGTAAATTGAAGAGTTGAAATTGAAATAGAAAATTGACGTCGAAAATGAAATTGAGGATTTGAAATTAACGAATTGAAATTGAAAAATTGAAATTGAAGAGATGAAGTTGAAGATTGATATTGAAATTAACGTTGAAATTGAAAAACTGAAATTGAAGAGTCGAAATTGAAAAATTGAAGTTGAGGTTGATACTGAAATTGAAGTTGATATTAACGAAATGAAATTGAAAAATTGAATTTGAAATGGAAGAGTAGAAATTGAAGTTGAAATGGAAGAATAGAAGTTGAAATTAAAGTTGAAGTTGAAAATAAAGTTGAAGAGTTGATATTGAAATTGAAGTTGAAGGGTTGATATTGAAATTGAAAAATTGAAGTTGAAGAGTTGATATTGGAATTGAAGTATTGATATTGAAATTTTTAAAATGAAGTTGAATAGTTGATATTGAAGTTGAAGGTTTGATATTAAAATTGAAGTTGATATTAACGAAATGAAGCTGGAAAATTGAAGTTGAAATGGAAGAGTAGAAATTGAAGTTGACATGGACGAATAGAAATTGATGTTGAAATGGAAGAGTTGAAATTGAAGTTGAAATTAAAGTTGAAATTGAAAATAAAGTTGAAGAGTTGATATTGAAATTGAAGTTGAAGGGTTGATATTGAAATTGAAAAATTGAAGTTGAAGAGTTGATATTGGAATTGAAGTATTGATATTGAAATTTTTAAAATGAAGTTGAATAGTTGATAGTGAAGTTGAAGGTTTGATATTAAAATTGAAGTTGATATTAACGAAATGAAGCTGGAAAATTGATGTTGAAATGGAAGAGTAGAAATTGAAGTTGAAATGGAAGTGTTGAAATTGAAGTTGAAATGGGAGAGTTAAAATTGAAGTTGGAATGGAAAAATTGAAGTTGAAAATGAAGTTGAAGAGTTGATATTGAAAAAGGAGTTGAAATAAAAATTTGATGTTGAAATTGAAGAGTTCAAATTGAAATTGACGTTGAAGGGTTGATATTGAAATTGCAGTTGAAGGGTTGATATTGAAATTGAAGTTGATATTAACGAAATGAAATTGCAAAATTGAAGTTGAAATGGAAGAGTAGAAGTTGAAGTTGAAATTGAAAAATTTACATTGAAATTGAAATTGATGTTAGCGTTTACTTACTATTGTAACGTCTTAGTACGACAGTAATGGTATTTTAGAGTTATTTAAATTGAAATATCTCCTGAACTACTAACTTTTCGACATACATAGGTTAGTACTTTTTTATAACAAATGTCCAGCTGCATCGATTGATGTATTAAAAAATACCTCATTCCATTATAAAAAATATCGATGACCTTGAAATCTCATAAAAAAATGACCTTGAAATTTTTTTCCTTACAGCGTTACATGTGGTCCTTCAAACAGTGTAACTTTGTCCTAAGAAGTTTTTTTGTACAACGAAAAGTAACGGAGATATTTAGGTGTTCTATTTCTTCGGACTCACCCTGTATAATTGATACTTAGTGTGATTTCATGAAGTACAAAACGAAAAACGAACAGGAATTATGACGTTTTTATTGTGCACGAGCGATGTGATTCGCAAAGATGTAAAATATGAAATGGTATCATGAAAAACTTAAATAACAAGCATTAATGAACAATGAAAATGTGTTTCACGAACGAATGGAAACGTTTTACAAACAAACCAACGTGGACGTTGCCGTTCGAAGAATTTGTCAAGGCAAGAGTGGATAATTGTAAAGCAAGAATGGATAATGTTACGGTAAGAATGGATGATTCCGATGCTAGGTGTCTCGCGACTATTTTCCTAATAATCGCGGAGCGAAACGTTTCCAGGCGGTAGAATTAATTCGTGAATTCTACGGGAACGTTGCCAGGGGACGAAATGTTATGAGAGCATCGGTGTTTACAGAAGGTGTGGAGTCTGCCGGATGGCCGAAGGAAGCGAGAGAAAGGCCAAAGCAGAATGAGCAGATCCCCCGTGGATTAAACGCGTTGAAAAGCAACTCGCGATTATTCTGGTTATGCAATTATCAACCGGGACTCCGAGAGACCCGGAGAGCAGACCCGTTGATTAACTTCGAGTACCGTTTCACGGTATTACATCGAGCTTCGCCTCCGCAAAGTCGCGAAGTAGGTTGCTTTGCGTTCGATTACGTGCTCAGGATGTTAAAGGATTCGTTTATTCGATTAATGGTGCGACAAGCATAACCCAGCGCCACGGATCTGCCGAATGAATTTCAATAAACGAACGGACACGTCTGAATCAACTAGAGAAATCCGAGTTTGCTTTGCACCTTTGCTTATAAACAATTTGTTTATGTTCTACATACGAAATTGAACCCTGCTGTGTTAGTGGTATTATTAGACTACAGATTTTTATGAGAGATAAAAATGTTCTGCATTTATTATGGGAGCATTAATTATCTTAAAAGGACGAAAATATGTTCCCGTTAGACTGCGGATTTTATGCATTTATAAACCATTGACACGATTCAGGAACGTCCAGATGTTATTTTCAATTTACTAAAATTGTTAAAGATAGGATAAAATTTTTATTCGGTTCCTGTGTCTTGAAATTGATGAAGAAAATTTTTCAAGCCCATTCTTCAAGTTTCTTATAAATACGTAAAATCCATAGCCATTAGAATATTCTCAACAACGTTGTTAATATTCTTTGAACAGTGTTCTTCTTCATTCCAATATCATACTAGTATTTTTGGAAATTTTTCATTTTTAACTAAAATGTTTGATATTCGAAGTGTGACATTTTTAGATTCAACCTCTTTGCTAAACTGATCCAACACGACTGATCCAATTGTTAATGGACTAAAAGTTAAATATTTGAGAGTGGGATTTTTTTTCAAAAAAACTTTCTATCAAATTCTACTTCCTAATGGGATGTTGTGCATATAGGAAAAATTGGCTTTCTCGCTAATTTGTTACCTTACCAATCTCACTTAGGATAATTACGGATACTCGAAGTATTTCCGGCTGTTTCATTCCCGAACATAATCGGGGATAACGCGGCCGAAGATCGAGTTTCGCCGCGAAGTAAATACCAGTTTTAAATTTCGTTCGAATATCTTTCGCTTCCCGAAGACATTATGAGTGAAACGGTATCGATGTCGACGTCGTCGCCGACGGAGAGTCGTATCCGAGGATAATGCACCGTGCGGGGCACGCTGCATTATGTTTCGCTCGACGTCTCCGCCACACCGTCAGCTTATTACCGTCAGGCACTTCGTTCTTTACACCGTCGTAGAACTTTAATATCCTCTCTTTGACCTCTCTTTTTTTCTCTCATTATTATCCGTCGTTCACCTTGTCCTCCCATTATTCCGAACGCTACTGACCTTACACGTTGTCCCGCATAGCGATTCGATACATCAAGCTCGTGGATCCGTAAATCTGCTCGCGTTTTCGTTACTTGTGCCACTACTAGGGATGGGATCAAGTTCAATATGTACTCGCGAATCCGAGTCAAGTTCAATAACCAAGTTTCATTTCATGGGTTTCGATTACTACCTAAAAGCAATAAAAGTTTCAATGATTATACTTGAAAAGTATTCATTGTATACAAGTAGTTATCGCACCTCGGAATGAGTGCAAACAAGTTTCGAAAAGATACTTATAAGTACTTCGATGTTGAAAGTAATCGAAACTTTCACAAGTAGTACTCGAATCTCGGAAATCAAAACTGCATATGTAGTAGGTTTTAAGCACTTTCTTCATTAAATTCGTAACTATTTAAGAATAATATTTCATTTACAATACTTGGTTTTATCCTATTTCATTTTTTATCCATGATATTTCCTGCTTTTGAAAAAACTCTTTCTGAAGGTACAGAAGTGGCCATTATACAAAGATAGTCACGTGCAATTTTTGATAAAATGGGGTACTTGATTGAATTTTCACGCCAAAATAATAACGGGTATTCTTTGCGTTCTAAATATTGTGATTTTAGATAATTTTCCACTTCTAACACAGCAGACGATCAGATAGGTATCGTATTATTTGTAATTGCTGTTCCATTGTCAAAAGATGACCAAATTGATAATTCGCTGTTGTGCCGATTTTCGGACATCTGCGTCTGTGAACTATCACATGTTGTAGATGAATTATCATTATTAATATAATTAGTGGTTATATCAGTCAAGGCGTCCCTTGCTCGAGGAATAGATTCATCTTTAGAGAAAGCTAATGTTTTGAATCGTGGATCCAATAATGCAGTTAACATATACAAATGATTGTTCCCGACATCACCTAGATAATGTTCGATATAATATATCAGTTTTTGTCGCAAAGTACATTCCAAACTACAATCATCGGTAGAAGCATGTAAAATTATGAGACCCCGTTTTCTCTCTCATCTGCAAAAATCTCTCATCTGCAATCTTACAAAAAAAAGTAAACAGACGCCGCGCCGGAACAGCCTTACGTTGCCACGGAGCGTGCAAGAAAAAATTTCGAAAGTTTCGAAACTGTTCGACCAAGATTCGAGTATACTTGCAAGTATTATTTACATTTACCACAGTATTTGTAAAGGGTTCGAAACTGTCTGGCAAAGGTTCGAGTATACTTGGGAGTACTATTTTTTTTTCTTCGAAGTACTCAGAGAGTTCGAATTCCATCAATCAAGATTCGAACCTGTTTGCTAGGTACTTGAACCCATCCCTAATTATCAGCCTTCACATTTGCTTGAACTCAGCTTGTTGCTAAGTTGCAAATAGTACATCGTTGCTCTTAACCCTTTGAAAATTAAACATTTCTTCCGACGTAGAATAATTAAATTCTATATGATTTCTTTTTCATTCTATGCAAATGTTCAGTAAGTGATTAGATACGAGGTACTTGATCCCATCCCTAGCCACTACTATTAGAATTTAATCTATATTATTTCTTCACTTTTCTTTGCTTTTATAACACATCTTTTGAATATTTTTGACACAGGTCAATCCTAGGATGCTTCTTAAGGATGTTCTGGAGGTACAATGGGAGACAAAAGTACAAGAAATTCGAAATCCATCAATATATTGGCAATGAAAGCCATTCATGAGTATATTTTGCATGAAACTTTTGCGAATACTGTACCCTCTGTAACTACAGGGTGTCCCAAAATTCGTGAACTTCCCGGAAGGGGGTGATTCCTGAGATCATTTCAAGCGATATTTTCCTTTGCAAAAATGTTATCCGCGGCTTTGTTTAGGAGTTATTAACGAAAAACACGGGCCAATCAGAGCGCGACCGAGACGCGAGTTGCCACAGTCAGCCAATAGACAGTTTGCGCGCCGCGCCGGGCCGACTGATTCAACTCGCGTCTAGGTCGCGCTCTGATTAGTCCCTGTTTTTGGTTAATAACTCCTAAACAAAGCCGCGGATAACATTTTTGCAAAGGAAAATGTCGCTTGAAATGGTCTCAGAAACCTCCCATTTCCGGGAAGTTCACGAATTTTGAGACACTCTGTATATTCAGTGGTCTACACTTGTCGCATTTCCATGCTAGTAAGAGACAACACGATAAATTTGACGTTTTGTCACAGTTTATAATTTTTTTGCTCTGTAACTGTTTAGTGAATCCTAATAAATGTTGAACATAATTGATTATATAATTTTTACTACATATACAAAAAAACTGAAGTTTCTAGTTGCGTTTTTTCAAGGTTTAAATAGAGTTTGAAGTGGAATTTTACGAATTCTCCATAAGAAGACGTGTTAAAATGTGCAAACTTTAAGTTGCTATAATTCTTAAACGGTGCAGTGAATCGAACCCAAACTTTGGTAATTACATTAATTTAGTAAGAATTATATCTTGCCAAATTTTCAAAAATTTTGTTGCGTTTTTATATACCTCCAGAACATCCTTAAATACTGTACTTAACCCTTATGTCAATATAAAATATTTTCTACTTCGATATTTTTATGCTTCAAAAATTTGACAACATATGCGACGATGAAGGTCATCGGAGCTGAGTCCCCTTTTGTCAATATTTAGCCTAGTTTTATTCGCACTTGAATTCTAAGAAATGTATTCAATCAAAACTAATTTGAAGTAGTTAAAGTAGATTTAAAAATGAAGTGTTTCAGCGATGCTACTAGCGTCTCTGACTGTAACGTTGGAGGACCCAAGTTCAAATCCATGCATATTATTTAGCGGGTTTACGAGACAAGGCACAAAGGTACTTAGAAGGTGCAAGTTGTGTTGTGGAGACTTACTATAACCTAACCGAACCTAGGTTAAGGATGTACTGGAGGTACAATGGGAGACAAATATACAAGAAATTCGAAATCCATCAATACATGGCAATGAAAGCCATTCATGAATATATTTTGCATTAAACTTTTGAGAATACTGTACCCTCTGTAGCTATATTCAGTGGTCTACACTTGTCGCATTTCCATGCTAGTGCGAGACAACACGATAAATTTGACGTTTCGTAACAGTTTATAATTTTTTTGCTCTGTAACTGTTTAGTGAATCCTAATAAATTTTGAACATAATTAATTACCTAATTTTTACTACATATAAAAAAAGACTGGAGTTTCTAGTTGCGTTTTTTCAAGGTTTAAATAGGGTTTGAAGTGGAATTTTATGAATTCTCCATAAGAAGACGTGTTAAAATGTGCAAACTTTAAGTTGCCATAATTCTTAAACGGTGCAGTGAATCGAACCCAAACTTTGGTAATTGCATCAATTTAGTAAGAATTATATCTTGTCAAATTTTCAAAAATTTTGTTGCGTTTTTATATACCTCCAGAACATCCTTAAATATGTGATAGAATTCTTCTATCTACTATTGAACTAAAACTGGTCTGTTCGCCCTACTTCCAGCAAAAATTAAGTAGATTTAAAAACAAATTGAAGGTGCACGACAAACGCAAAACTGTAAGAATTATTAGCACAGAGAATGAGCTGACGCTTTTCGCTCGAGTCTAACGATCATGATCAGGTTTCAGTGGCTATCAGTGACCTAACGCGTTGACAGTGCGCGTTCGTTGACGCGTCGCGTGACTTAATACATGCCAACGGACCATACCCGACTGTATGGGAGCGGGTCGACGTGCTCACGCATGTATCCGGCCGTGTACCCGCTTGTTTACCGGTCAATCCACGCGGGCTGCGTGTTTACAGCGGGCCTGGTGATCTCGCGCACGCGTTTAGTTCAATTCGCCCGTCGTTTGTTACATTTTCAAACGCGATCCTCCGCCGTCCAATTAAATTGGTCCAGACACAATTACTGCACTATGCGCAAACGATATTTTCAACGCGGGCAGCCTCAGCTAACACTTGAAGTATAATAAATGCAGAGTTGACGAACGGGACGCAAAAGTGTCTCCGTAACTGAGGAAGTTTGACTATGAACTGCCGTATTATAATTCCACGTGCTGACCATCATAGGCTCCTGTCATTATAAGAGCCTAGAACAGGGGTCGGCAACCTGCGGCTCGCGAGCCAGATGCGGCTCTTTGGATGTTTTTTCTTATGAATAAATAGATTAGTTTTTCTAATCAAATAACTTTATTTATGCGAGTACTATTTATTGTTGACAAGAAAATATTTTGTGGTCTTTAAAAACTTTGAAATTTTGTAAATTGTAATTTTTGACTCTTCCGACTCAAAAGGTTGCCGACCCCTGGCCTAGAATAATACATCATTCATTGTATTTGGCACTTTAAAACCAAAAATTCTACATTAATTATTTCATCAATGAATATCGACTGCGAACTCTTGCATTAAAATTCGTGGTGACCCTCCTCAGAGATAATTACATATAAGAACCTAAGATAATTGTTCGCCCATTTTTGTTTGACACTTTAAAAAAGAAACAATTATGTTTCATTAACAGCGTCACATGTTTACATTTCTTAGATCGTACTTACACTAAAGTATATCCACGAGAGAATAATCCCGCGGAAAGACCAGTTTTCGTTCGTGTTTGGGCATCTTCGCTCTAATTGGTTCAAGAAAGTGGGGAGTGGGTAGTGGAGTGAGAGATGATAGGCTCGCTGCGCCCCACAGTGGGGAAAAGTGACTTGCCTCGCTTCAAAAAGAAATAATTTTCGATAGAAATGAGGTAGAGCGATGAATTTTTTTTTAAATTAAAGCTGAAACTTTGCAGAATATGGGAAAAATAGGGAGATTACGGTACGAACGTTTTATAACCTTGAGAAAATTCTTTAAACAATTCGTTCACAAAAATCGATTTCTTATAAAATCCTGAAGTCGTAGACAAATTTTGAGACCAGATTTGAAATCAGCGTGAAAAAATCTACGGGATATATAGCAAAAATTTAAAAAATTTTTTCTGCCCGTGGTAACGCAGAAACCACATTTTCTGGAAATTGTGAAAGTTTAACGAATTTTCTCAAGGTTAAAAATCGTTCGTACCGTAATCTCTCTATTTTTCCCATATTCTGCAAAGTTTCAGCTTTAATTTGAAAAAAAAATTCATCGCTCTACATCAGTGATGAGCAACTCCATGGCCCGCGGGCCGCATTTGGCCCGCTAGCAAACTGCCTGCGGCCCTCCTGAATGTAGCGCTGCGCGACGCCGCGCGGCGTTCTTCGTCCACGATTTTCAATTGTTACTTCCAGGTTTTTTTCTAGTATTCCACAGTAACCTTTTAACTGCATCAGAAAGCACATTCTTCGAGTAACGATCGAATATCTCCGTATTTTGCCATGAGCTCGCCTTTTAGAAAACGCAAAATTGAAAATGGACATCGGCAGTTCATCGATAGTTGGACATATAATTATTTTAAAAATAATATATCGAATAAAACAAACGCTTTATTATAAACCTATGTATGATATAACAAATACTTCCCACAAACTAATAAATTCGTTAAAGAGGCATTAGGAGACCGTAGCGTAAACACAGACTGAAATTGGTGCTGGCGACGCAACAACGTATTGAATATTGCGTTCGTTGCTGGTTGCGGCCCGCGCGTAGTCCTATGTTTCCACTTTTGGCACGCAATACGCCGCGGGTTGCTCACCACTGCTCTACCTCATTTCTATCGAAAGTTATTTCTTTTTGAAGCGAGGCAAGTCACTTTTCCCCACTGTGCGCCCCACCATCTTCAAAGCTGCGCGAAACGGGGTTACTTTCTCGTGGGATA
Organism: Lasioglossum pauxillum; assembly: GCA_933228785.1. Taxonomy (NCBI): domain Eukaryota; kingdom Metazoa; phylum Arthropoda; class Insecta; order Hymenoptera; family Halictidae; genus Lasioglossum; species Lasioglossum pauxillum. Next base: position 37,825,054 of record OW121705.1, on the reverse strand, counting down.
TACTTTAGACACGATTTTAAAGTATGTAACTCATGTTTTAACTAAAACCAGTTTGAGGAATGGAAAATAGTGTTTGTTTACACAAACAGCTGAACATTTCGAAAATATGTAAAAATAATAAATGTGTGAATGGTTGAAAGTAAAGTACGTGTTCTTTTGTGATTTCAATTAAGCATTATTTGGAGAATGTGTTCCGGTATGATCCTAATGAAAAATAGACGAAACCAGAGGATTTTACAGGACTGCATGTCTGTTTCTATGAATACGTGTCTCGTTTATTTCCGAGACGATCGGTTTTTGGCGAAACAACTCGGCCAGTAAGTTTCCGGAGTAGGTGGAATCGATTGTCTCGAGTAAATCAAAAGGTTCGTGAGAGCACGGTAGCTATAGTGAGAAGAGAGCATAGTCGAGGAGCACTTACGGTTCTATTTCCCAGGTTCTTCACCTTGCAGAGGAGTTGAACCGTTTCCCCAACGAGGCCCGTCACGTTCGGCGAAATCGTCGTGTCGAAGTACGGTTCGCCGTCCGACGGTTGCCGTGTTTCGAAGCTATCCAGATCGACGAACCGGTTACTCTGCACAGCTTCTTCTGGAAACGAGAAAGGGAACAATCGATCGGTTTCATTCTGTACTGCATGAATTCTTTATCCGGTGAACATCCCTGGAAATATGTGGCAATATTTCCGATGTTATTCATCGTCATTCGCTCAAGTCATTCGGGGTGGCTCTCTTTTAGAATTCTTTCAGTTGTACATGCGTGCAAGTGGTTCAAGAGATTTTCGAGAAAGTAACTTTGTTAGTAGTGGAAACTATTCTTTATTGGTTTGACAACGAAAAATGGTTTTACAGACACACGCTCTATGTAATTGCGCTTGAAGAAGTGTTTCGCATGGGCAACTCCCACATTTATACTCTGCCCCACTGCTCCTTCCCTTAGTAGTGGGGTAGTTTTCCACTGAGCCCTCTCTCGCCAGCCTCGCCTTGGCTAACGGCCCCGGTTCGACCCTTGCGATCTTACCGTGCTCGTGGACCTGTGTTCGGAGGGGGTGATCAATCCCCTCCCGGTCTACCGGGCCTAGGCTGTTCACAACAACAATCTTACCCGTGGCCATTCCAGGGGTTTCCGACCATGTGGCGGTCCCCATAATACGCGGCGCTGGCAAGAGTTCTCCATAACGTTCGACCGGGCACCATCCTTGACACTTTCCACGCTTTCATTCATAACAATACTTTGTACATACACAAATTTATTATCATACCATCCGATATTCAGACACTATTTACATTATCTCCGCATCGTAACACCGCTATACATTACCGCTATAACACGCTATTAATTTATTACAATATTTGTCGATATATATATATATATATATATATATATATATATATATATATACAGGGTGTCCCAAAATTCGTGAAAATCCCGGAAATGGGAGGTTCCTGAGATCATTTGAAGCGACATTTTCCTTTGCAAAAATGTTATCCGCGGCTTTGTTTAGGAGTTATTAACGAAAAACACGGACCAATCAGAGCGCGACCTAGACGCGGGTTGCCACAATCGGCCAATAGACAGTTGGCGCGCCGGGCCGACTGTGCCAACTCGCGTCTAGGTCGCGCTCTGATTGGTCAGTGTTTTTCGTTAATAACTCCTAAACAAAGCCGCGGATAACATTTTTGCAAAGGAAAATGTCGCTTGAAATGGTCTCAGGAATCAACCCCTTCCGGGAAGTTCACGAATTTTGGGACACCCTGTATATATATTTAATTATATATATATATATTTAATTATATATATACAGGGTGGCCCACATAACTCTGAACAGCTCAATATCTCCGTTACTTTTCGTTGTACAAAAAAACTTCGTAGGACAAAGTTACACTGTTTGAAGGGCCACATATAACGGTGTAAGGGAAAAAAAATTTCAAGGTCATTTTTATGAGATTTCAAGGTTATCGATGTTTTTTTTTAAATGGAATGAGGTATTTTTTAATACATCAATCGATGCAGCTGGACATTCTTTATAAAAAAGTACTAACCTATGTATGTCGAAAAGTTAGTAGTTCAGGAGATATTTCAATTTAAATAACTCCAAAATACCATTACTGTCGTACTAAGGCGTTACACAAGTAAGTAAACACTAACGCCTTAGTACGACAGTAATAGTATTTTGGAGTTATTTAAATTGAAATATCTCCTGAACTACTAACTTTGCGACATACATAGGTTAGTACTTTTTTATAAAGAATGTCCAGCTGCATCGATTGATGTATTAAAAAATACCTCGTTCCATTTAAAAAAACATCGATAACCTTGAAATCTCATAAAAATGACCTTGAAAATTTTTTTCCCTTACACCGTTATATGTGGCCCTTCAAACAGTGTAACTTTGTCCTACGAAGTTTTTTTGCACAACGAAAAGTAACGGAGATTATGAGCTGTTCAGAGTTATGTGGGCCACCCTGTATATATAAAATTACACAATTCACTTCTCACACTTCATACAGTTGTTTCGCACAAAGAGAAGGCATTCTAGAAGTAACTAAATTAAGGTATCAATTTGCAACACATACAACTTTAACGATCAAACTGAAAAATATGTGTAATTGGTTCGTAACAAATTTCTTAAGGGGGATCTATACCCAATGAAGTAACTAGAAAGGAACTAGAATCTTACTAGATTTTGGGTCGAAACATGGGTTTACGCGCGGCGATTTTTTGTCCTTATTTGAGCGGATTTTGGACTGGGTGAGGACTCATTCTATAGAGGAAGGTTAAATCCGGCGCGCTCTGCTATTGATTTAACGAGATTATGTTTATATCTAATAATATGAGTGCCCAAAGTAGAGAAAAAATCTAGAAAAATAACCGCAGATTTCAATGTATTTTCCTGTCTCAAAGAGATTTTTCTGACTGATATGATGAGCAGAGCGCGCCGTGATGAACCTTCCTCTATCAAATGAGCCTTTGTGTAGCTCAAAATATGCTCGTATAAGGACAAAAAATCGCCGCGCGTGATTTCATGCACATTAGCAGAGATTTCCCCATATTACGTTCATGACGACAGAGGTTATCTCTGATGTAGAGCCAATCTAGAGCCAATTTCATTTCAGTTAGTTTACACGAGATGGTGCCTAGTCAGAAGGACTGTCAATCAGTGCTACGATATTGTGCAACATTTCACTGCTGCACTGCTGTCAATGTGGAATCATAGCAAAACTGACACAGACGAGGTACATATTCTCATCGGTGGCACTAATATTAGTGCGACCTGCCCTGTATAACGGCATTCGCGACGAGATGAATAGAATATGGAAATAGCAAGCAACTCCATCTCGTGTTCATTATGCAGTTGCGTGTTTATCAATGTTACCAAACTTTTTTTCTGCACAGAGGTTGATAACATTGATAAATACCCCAAAATCCGAGGGTATAGATCCCCCTTAATATATGATATTGTTACGACGGAATGAGATGAAGTTGCCTCCCCCTGTGGTACGATGAAGATATCGCAGAGATCGACAGAAGTCGTCTGTCGTTTTGATACTGCGGTATCCAGACAACGAGGTTGTTGTTGTCAAGAAGAAAGAAGAGAGATACTCGCGAGCCTTTGAAGCGAGAACACGCGCTTACAATTGCACTGTTCCGGATATTACCCGTTTATTTGTGTTACCCCAAGTAAAGTAATGAATAATAGATACTGCAATTTGACGCAGAATGCAGAGTGTGTGAATGGGAGAAGGAAACATGGGAGCATGTGTGGGAGGTGTGTATGAGGATAGATGGGGAAAAAGGGTGCAGGAGAGGATGTACGAAGTCTTGGAGGATGAAGGGAGAGGGGAGAAATGGATGAGAAAAGTGGAAGAATGGAGAGAAGGATTAGATGCAAGGAATGGAATGAATGGGAAACAACCGGAAGAGGAAGCATAGACATAAGGTAGTTTGTAAGTTAGAATAAGTTTAGGTTAAGGGGGATCTATACCCTCGGATTTTGGGGTATTTATCAATGTTATCAACCTCTGTGCAGAAAAAAAGTTTGGTAACATTGATAAACACGCAACTGCATAATGAACACGAGATGGAGTTGCTTGCTATTTCCATATTCTATTCATCTCGTCGCGAATGCCGTTATACAGGGCAGGTCGCACTAGTATTAGTGCCACCGATGAGAATATGTACCTCGTCTGTGTCAGTTTTGCTATGATTCCACATTGACAGCAGTGCAGCAGTGAAATGTTGCACAATATCGCAGCACTGATTGACAGTCCTTCTGACTAGGCACCATCTCGTGTAAACTAACTGAAATGAAATTGGCTCTAGATTGGCTCTACATCAGAGATAACCTCTGTCTTCATGAACGTAATATGGGGAAATCTCTGCTAATGTGAATGAAATCACGCGCGGCGATTTTTTGTCCTTATACGAGCATATTTTGAGCTACACAAAGGCTCATTTGATAGAGGAAGGTTCATCACGGCGCGCTCTGCTCATCATATCAGTCAGAAAAATCTCTTTGAGACAGGAAAATACATTGAAATCTGCGGTTATTTTTCTAGATTTTTTCTTTACTTTGGGCACTCATATTATTAGATATAAACATAATCTCGTTAAATCAATAGCAGAGCGCGCCGGATTTAACCTTCCTCTATAGAATGAGTCCTCACCCAGTCCAAAATCCGCTCAAATAAGGACAAAAAATCGCCGCGCGTAAACCCATGTTTCGACCCAAAATCTAGTAAGATTCTAGTTCCTTTCTAGTTACTTCATTGGGTATAGATCCCCCTTAAGTTGTGAAATTGTTAAGCGATGTCGGTGAAAAGTGCGGAGGAAATTGGTAAAGATGATTGTAACCCCAAGGGGAGTCAATATAGTATACATGCATACATACATACTGAAATTTCTAAAAGAAGGCTGTTCAGCGTTGTTAATTATTGTGCTCGCCGGCGAGACGGGGCCGAAGCAACAATATAAATTGAAAGATCTAACTCTCGTTCAATTTTGATTTCTACGAAGTGGAATCCAAAGGATTCCGTACAATGTAATTACACTGTCCAACAAATTTCAACTTTTTTTATGTTTCCCAATTACTGTTGGCTGCCCTTAATTTTTCTCCTAAACGCACAATTTTTAAGAAACATGACTTTGAAAAGAAAACATTGTTCAACTTTAAACAAATATTGTGATGTTATTATAAAAGATATTGAATTGTTCTTTACAGCGAAAGATTCCGTAGACTTTCCCGAATACACTCATATCCAATATTAATACATTATGATTGTTTAAACATGGTTATGTCCCAACCCGAACACGGAGAAAATACCCTATCCGAACCGAACCCGAATTAATTTTAAAAATCAGTCTATCAAACTCTGTAGGGTTCAGTTCAAATGGTTCGGTTCGTACGAAATTTTCTTAAGGGGGTAGTCTACCCGATGGTTACAACTAGAATCTTACTAGAATCTTACTAGAAAACATGGGTTTGCGCGCTTCTGTTGTTTGACCTTATTTGAGCAAATTTTGGGCTGGGTGAGGGCTCATTCTAAAGAGGAAGGTTCATCACACTGCGCTCTGGTCATGAGGTCAACGAGATTATGTTTAATATGTATAATATAAGTGCCCAAAGTAGAGAAAAAATCTAGGAAAAAAATCCGCAATTTCAATGCATTTTTCTGTCTCTGAAAGACTTTTTGACTGCCCTAATGACCAGAGCGCATGCGTCAAACCTTCCTCTTTACAATGAGCCCTCACCCAGCCCAAAATCTGCTCAAATAAGGTCAAACAACCGAAGCGCGCAAACGCATTTTTTCGACCCAGAATCTAGTAGGATTCTAGTAAATTAGCAAATAACTAGAATCCTACTAGATTCTGGGTCGAAAAAATGCGTTTACGCGCTTCGGTTGTTTGACCTTATATCAGCAAATTTTGGGCTGAGTGAGGGCTCATTCTAAAGAGGATGGTTCATCACACTGCGCTCTGGTCATCTGAGCAGTCAAAAAGTCTTTTAGAGACAGAAAAATGCATTGAAATCTGCGGGTTTTTTTCCTAGATTTTTTCTCTACTTTGGGCCCTTATATTATACATATTAAACATAATCTCGTTGACCTCATGACCAGAGCGCAGTGTGATGAACCTTCCTCTTTAGAATGAGCCCTCACCCAGCCCAAAATTTGCTCAAATAAGGTCAAACAACCGAAGCGCGCAAACCCATGTTTTCTAGTAAGATTCTAGTTGTAACCAGCGGGTAGACTACCCCCTTAATGAATCCACAAAAATCTCTGCTAGTAACAGTCTACTGATTCTAGTGAGATTTAATAATGCAAGGAGAGAGCAATCAGGTATAAGATGTTGCAAACATTTGACAAATTGGTCCCGAAAAATCTGCACGTATTATACAAAGTAGATAGTATTTAGATAGTTTGCTAATCACAGGCAGACCGAATAGCGAAGACACGAAAGAGCGTAATTGTATAGCACTATACGCGAAGAGGATGCTCAAAGACAAGCTTTGAAACCAGAGGTTTCTGTCAGGTTTGACAGCCTGCAGCCGGCTCGATGCGATCTCCTTTTAATTTCAAGTGCGTCGAGTATCTTCCGCGCGACTCGCCCTGCCAGGATGAATGGCGAAGGGCTGCAGATACGTGCATCGTGAATCGTGCATCGTGGCATCGTGCTCGCAGCAGGATGCACGGGTTGTTGCATCAGTGTAAACGTATCCCGTTACAGGGACTCCCGCGCGAACGAGATCGTATTTGCCGCAGTGCAGGAAGACTAAAGAGGAAGAGAGGGAGAGGAAAAGAGAGAGAGAGAGAGAGAGAGCTGCATAGACAACAGGCAACAGGATAGTTACGCGCCTGTCGTTGCAACCCGTGTACCTACTTTTGGGTCGTGATAACCGTCCGGACATCGGGTGCATTCTGAAGTGATCTCCGCCATCGAGTTGACCGATGCTAAATTTCGCGGATAAATTGCCCGCTCGCCAACGGACACGCGATTACACTTGTAATTGACTTTTTCGAAGCGATGAGACACGAGGGTCGCGACCTCGTTTGTCTAGCGATGCACGATGCACCTGGATGCACCAGGAGCCACCAGCAGCTACAATAGAGTAAACTGTACAATGATTGGCACTCCAAGCCAAAATCGTAGTAAAAATCTTTTTATCCTTTTTCGAAATGTTTAAACGAGCTTAACTTGCTACTATTATAATGCAATAGAGATTTTTCAGCAAAATCGAACAGTTTTACGAGTCATAAATCTTTTATTATAAAATATATTCAGTAAACAACAATCTTGAGACAAATAGTATAGTCATTGGCACAGCAAGAAGTAAACGTTGAACAGGCTATTTGTTTTATAATTAAACATATACGCACTTATTAAATCTGTAGTATAGTCCGAAATTTAGTTATAAAGCGATAAAGTATAAGCGATAGAGTAAAACACTATTTACACTGTACTGTGGTCATCCGTCGGTCTTATTGGATGTATCAGCGTTGCTAACAGTCATATGTGGAATTCTCTTATGAAAACTTACAACGTTGCCTTGAAATATACAGTGGGTGTACAAAGTATTCGTACACTTTTTAAAAACTAATAACATTTTTATAATCGTACCAAACAACCTGATTTTTTATAATCAATTAGAAGCATTGGTTTACGAAATGATATACAAAAAAGATTTTCCAAAAATTATAATTCACACGGTTAAATGCAAAAATAAAAAAGGCACTTTTTAAAACTTTTTTATTTGGGTCCTTAATAAAAATTTAAAATGTATGTTTTGTAGATCTATGTTAGTCATACACAATGTTGAAGATTTCATTGATATCGATTAACGTACACACGAGTTACAAGCGGTTAAAAATGGTGAAAATCGTAGTTTTCCACGACTTTTGATCAGTTTCTTCTTAAAATCCACAGAATCGTACATCTTTCGACGCTTGTTGTTTTTTCCGGCGTCAATCGATTTCGATGAAATTTCCAACATGTGTATAAAGAATATGATCTAGAAAACATATGTATTAAATTTTCATTAAAGGCCCAAATAAAAAAGTTTTAAAAAATGCCTTTTTTATTTTTGCCTGCAACCTTGTAAATTGTAATTTTTGGAAAATCTTTTTTGCATATCAGTTTGTAAACTAATGCTTCTAATTGATTATAAAAAATCAGGTCGTTTGGTACAATTATGAAAAAGTTATTAATTTTTAAAAAGGTGTACGAATACTTTGTACACCCACTGTAAATAAGAAGCAATGATATAAAATGATTTTCTATACGAGGAATTCTCAGTATTTGCCGTTTAAATCAAAATTGCCAATGACTACTGCGATGTCCAGCAATAGTACAGTTTACACTACATCCCTCGATTTGTCTATCGCGTCGTTTCGAAATGCACGGTCGAGTAAGGAAATACATTTTTGGTGCAATGTATATGTCACGATAAATGTGATTAATCCGGTGATTATGCATAATAACCTGTTATTTATACAGGGTGTCCCGGGTTTTAATGGACAAACTTGGGGAGCATATCCTACAAGTGGAAATAAGAAAAAAATGTTATTTGTTTCAGTTTGCTCAGAAACGCTTTATTACAAAGTTATAAGCAAATAAAGTTAGAATTGATGACGGCGGATTTTACTTTACTAAACATTGAAAGGTCGAACGTGTTTATTCTCCATAAAGAATCGATGTCAAGCTTGTATTTGCGCCCAAGGGCGACAGTTTGAAATAATCCGATAAACATGTTCGACCTATCAATGCTCAGTCAAGTAAAATCCACCGTCATCAATTCTAACTTTATTTGTTCATAACTTTGTAATAAAGCGTTTCTGAGCAAACTTCAAATAACATTTGTCTTATTTCCACTTACAAGTGGAAATAATCCTACAGGATATGCTCCCCAAGTTTGTCCACTAAAACCTGGGGCACCCTGTATAATCACCACTAAATTTGCCGTTTATTATACAGGGTGTCCCAGCTGAATCAGGCCACCTAACTGTCTCCTTTATTTTTAATGGCACTAAAAAAATATTTATAGCATAACTTAAATGGTATCGAAGGAGGAATATCATGGAAGAACAATTTTTATTTGTCCGGCTGTTTTTTCATAGTTTTTTCAAGGTCATCGTTATTTTTTATCGGGACAACTTATTTTTTCTTATTATTACATTTTCCGTAACATAAACATTACTCATATTTCACATTGTATACATTGTAAATGTATATTGGATATTGAATGAATTGTACAGTGTAGAGGGTGTTAAGAAATCTGTAAAAAAAAGTTGCAGCAAAATTGTCCTCGACCTTGAATTTCAAGGTCAACATTTTGTTAATTCTATTGTATTCTACGCATCATGAGGATAAAAAGTGTAAAAGGAACTATGGGTCAAAACTCAACCGTTCTCATAAAAAATAATAGTAGATTTATTACTAATGAAGCATGCAGTTACTATTGTTGTTTATCTGTTGTTTATCGAAAATCTAATATAATCAATCATAATCAATATTACCTTCTAAGTCTTGGAAGATGTTCGTCTTCTGTTTCTTCTTCTAAGCCAAAGAACCGATCCATTCTGATTAATATTTCTTAATAGCCGAACTTCACTGCCAGCTTCAATATGGCCACCATTGTTTTGCAAACAGGTCTCTAATCTGTTCTGAATATTGTTTATAACTCGCTGATGTAAATTTGGTATACTTCGTAAATGTTGGAAGGCATGCTCTATTCGAATTGTGTCCAAATGCTTGATCTATTGCACGAAGCATGTGTCGGATATTTATATATTTTCGCCCTAAGATTAACACATATACAGGGTGTCCCAGTTTTTTCCGGCCAAACTTTGCCAGCGTGTTATACATGCAAAAGTAAGAAAAAAATGTTATATGAACATATACTCTTAAATGTTTTATCAAGGAATTATAACTAATAATACAAAATGATAATGAACTGGCATTTCGTCGACACAGCGTACGAACGTATTATAAATATCTCTGTGTTTACATAAAGAAAAAAATGTTATATGAACATATGCTCTTAAATGTTTTATTAACGAGTTAACATTTCAAAATGACGTCCGTTATTACGAATACAGGATTGCCATTTACGAAATATTGACTCTATCGTATTACAACTGATTTCTTCTTCCTTTTCTCTAATCGCAGCAAATGCGTCTGCAATTCTCTGTACTAACTGCTCACGAGTATTAATTTGTGCTTCGTGAACTTTTGGTTTTACAACTCCTCACACGTAAAAATCCATTGGCGTGAGATCTGGTGATCTTGGAGACCATGAGATTGGACTTTAAATGTATCCATTTAAATGTATTCATAATACGTTCGTACGCTGTGTCGACGAAATGCCAGTTCATTATCATTTTGTATTATTAGTTATAATTCCTTGATAAAACATTTAAGAGTATATGTTCATATAACATTTTTTTCTTACTTTTGCATGTATAACACGCTGGCAAAGTTTGGCCGGAAAAAACTGGGACACCCTGTATATGATCGCTGTAACCAAAAGCTAGACACAAACTACTAAACGAATGTGATTTTAATCGAAGCAAAGCAATCTAGTGAGGGTCACTCGAACTGTGTTTATGTGGCGTTTAACGCTGTAGCGGTGTGTTTACATTCTCGCCAAGACTGTGTCTATGTTAACAACTAGAATTTCCATTTGAAATCTCCAATTTCTATGAATAAAATTCATCTTACAGCCGACGAAACTTCCGCATCAATTTTTGGCGAAACGGTTGAGTTTTGACCGATAGTTCCGTTGACACTTTTTATCCTCATGATGCATATAATACAATACAATAAAAAAAATTGACCTTGAAATTCAAGGACAAGGACAATTTTGCGGCAACTTTTTTTTACAGATCTCCATCGATCCGAAGATGTAGAATACGCCTATGCTTGCCAAGACCAAACATTTCTTAACACCCTGTACATTGTGCACATTCTATAGATTGTGTAAAACATATTCTATGCATTATATGAATCATCAAAACGAGATCCGTCTTAATTCTCGCACGTCGACAAACTTTCCCGGTACCGTAAATACGGCCGAGTCTATTAACTTCGCACATAACGCAGCAGAAAACGTGGGCGTTTCAGAGCCCGCATAATGAAATTATTAACGAGTAGCGCACGATGCAACAAGCGTCGACAGAACTCGTAGATTTTTCCTTGGGAGTAGAAGTAGAAGCCAGGGAAGTTGAGTAGGTCGCGAGCACCGAAACTCCCGGCTTCATTTCGCAGAAGGAAATTATCGATTCGGACGCGGCAAATATTTTGCTAAGCGACGGAACAGCTTCCTGACAACGTGCCTGTATATATATACACCTATACATACATACATATATATGTACTTATGTATAGTAGTCGAGGGTCTCGTGTAGCACGGCTCAAAGCACGTGATCGCTCTATACTTTCCTTTTTGCGCGGTATAATTTTAATAAATGCGTCTGGCGGGAGAGCGAGAAAATTATTTCTCACCCGTCCAGGGGTTACGCGGCACCGTTTACCGCGCCGCGTGTAATTACAGGCCGCGATGAAAAAACGGAGAGAGAGGGAGAGAGCGAGAGAAAGGGAGAATGTAGAATTTTCGCGCGAAATGAAAAGGTGAAACGCTTTTAACGCCCCGAAACACCTAGGACAAATAAAAACTACGCGCCGGAGAGCATCGTCGAAAATATTCTCGGTGGATCGGTTCCTAGCACTCTAACCTTGTCTGAAATTTCGCGAAGGATCATTCTTCGTTGAACGTGCTCTCTGAAATTTATTATTACCATTTGTTCTATGTATTAAGCTTTAGCAACCATGAAGTTACGAGGACGTAGCGACACTAGAATAAAGTAGGATAGCACGAATATAAAATGCTAGAATAAGCTAGAATGGCATGGAATAAAAACTGGGTTAGAGGGCTAGAATAAATTAGGATTAGATGAATATAAAACACCAGAGTAAATCACTAAAATAAATTAGAATGACGTGGAATAAAAAATTATTATAGGTGGAATAAAAAGCTAGACTAGAAAGCTGGAACAATCAAGGTTTACACGAATATAAAAGACTAGAATGAACCAAAAAAATACATTAGAAAGACGTGGAATAAAAAACTATTAGCACATGTTCATGTAAAGCTAGATTAAAACACTAGTATTATAAAGAATGAGTTGGAATAAAAAGCTGGACTATCATGCGAGTATAAATTAGAATTTTATTGAACATAAAAGCCTGAACTAAAACACTGAACTAACCTTAATAACAACACGAAACAAAAAGCTAGATTACAACCCTCAAATCGACTAGATTACTTCTAAATGAGAAGCTAAACTGGAATTAAACGGGACTGCATAAAAATGAAGAGAACAAAGTGGAAAGGAAAATGCGCGGTTGCTAACTAACATAAGATAAAACCGCCCCCATAAAGTAAACGATGATATTAGAATACACTTTGCATGGAAAGCGTTCGCCGAAAAGCTACGAGACTAAAATGTAAGTAAGATGGCCCCGACGATTATGGATGCTAAGGACAAAGCATACTGCCGGAAGTGCTGTTGACTTGAAGAGAGGTCGTAAAAAAGGTTACACTCGCTTCGCGGTGAAGTTTCGAATCGCGGTCAACCCCGTCGTAAAGAAAAGGATTAAGTCGTTTGAATAAACTAAATATATTGCGAGTGACATTTCAATTTATTTAAGCGGGCCGAACAGCTTGACTTTTTCATTTCATTCGCCTTGCAGTTTGCGTTACTCTTTTATCCTTCTTTACGAGGAACGCGGGGAAATATAAAATCAACCGTAACAATGTTAAATCATTATCGTTAGTAATACGAATATTTCCTCGATTGTCCGAAAGCTGATATTTGGACGCTCAGTAATCTGAACGCTCTGTTATTTGTATGCTTAGTTATCTATACGTACAGTTACCCGGGCACTCTGTTATTAGGGATGCTTTATTATCGGGACGCTAAGTTATTTAAACGCTCAGTTATCTGGACGTTCTGTTATTTGGACGCTCAGTTATCTAAACGCTCAGTTATCTGGACGTTCTGTTATTTGGACGCTCAGTTATCTAAACGCTCAGTTATCTGGACGTACTGTTATTTGGACGCTCTGTTATCGGGGCGCCCAGTTATCTAAACGCCAAGTTATCCAAACGCTCAGTTATTTGATCGCTCTGATATCGGGGCGCTCAGTTATCCGGACGCTCTGTTATCGGGGCGCTTAGTTATCTATACGCTCAGTTATCTGGACGTCCTGTTATTTGGACGCTCAGTTACCTGGACGTTTTGTTATTTGGACGCTCAGTTATCGGGGCGCCCAGTTATCCGGACGCTCTGTTATCGGTGCGCCCAGTTATCTAAACGCCAAGATATCCAAACGCTCTGTTATCGGGGCGCTCAGTTATCCGGAGGCTCTGTTATCGGGGCGCTCAGTTATCCGGACGTCCTGTTATTTGGACGCTCAGTTATTCGGACGCTCTGTTACCGGGGCGCCCAGTTATCCGGACGCTCTGTTATCTAAACGCCAAGTTATCCAAACGCTCTGTTATCAGGTCGCTCTATTATCCGGACGCTCTGTTATCGGGGCGCTTAGTTATCTAAACGCTCAGTTATCTGGACGTCCTGTTATTTGGACGCTCAGTTACCTGGACGTTTTGTTATTTGAACGCTCAGTTATCCGGACGCTCTGTTATCGGGGCGCCCAGTTATCTAAACGCCAAGTTATTCAAACGTTCAGTTATTTGATCGCTCTGTTATCGGGGCTCAGTTATCTAAACGCCAAGTTATCTAAAAGCTCAGTTATCTGAACGTTCTGGTATTTGGACGCTGAGTTATCCGGACGCGGAGTTATTTGGACGCTCAAATATCCGGACGCTCTATTATCGGGGCGCTTAGTTATCTAAACGCCAAGTTATCCAAACGCTCAGTTATCGGGTCGCTCAGTAATCTAAACGCTCAGTTATCTGGACGTTCTGTTATCGGTGCGCTCAGTTATCTAAATACCAAGTTATCCAAACGTTCAGTTATTTGGTCGCTTAGTTATCCGAACGCTTCGTTATTTGAACGGTCCAATATTCAAGCGCTCTTTTATCTGAACATTGCAAATACAAAGGTCACAATTTAACTTCATTAAACAGTCATTTGAAAGCGCAGAATTTGTACACACCTAATTAGCTAGAGCTTCGCGTCTCATCCAAATTTGATTTAACGATAATTGAATCTGCAGAATAAGCTAAGATCAATGAGAAAAACATGTCAAAGCTGCCAGCTCCGTCGTGTTTATACTACGCGGGCGGCACGGTGCGCCTTCCGATCTCAAAGTTTCGCAGGGCAAATTTCCTTTGAGAGGCAGACGCGTTCAAAGCAGATACTGCGTTAATGAAGTCGGATACTCGTCGAGGCGTTCAATTATCCGGATACGGCTGGCATCACGGCTAAAGCGGGGACCCGGTGATATTTACGCAAACAAGCGATTCGCAGTTTCAATCCGTCAGAACAAAGAACCGCGCCTGGCCGAATTTCTCAATACATGCTTCTGTTTTTCTCAATTTTTAGCTGAACCTGTGTTAATAAATGTTGATGTGTCACACGGTGAATCACTATCTAATCTACAAACATTATGTACGTGTTGCAAACCACTCCTTTTTGATTGATGCCATTCAATTCCTCGTTTCTGTGTACAGGTGGAACTCTTGAACGGCCAAAACGACGGTGTGGAGCATCGCGCGTCGTGTTCCCGACAGCCCCGGGGATTAACCGCTTTCAAACGCCGCCTATAAAGCATCTCTGGTTTCTGACCGTCGAGCCGCACGACCGATTTTACACCGTAGAAATATTGCCAGCCCGACGAATTAATCAATCATGGAACGACAAAAGTTACGATACCCCCGTGGAAACCTGTCGCGAGACGCGCGACACCTTCCCACCATTCCACCTTTTCACCGTTGAAAAAAAGGGAGGCTTTCGCACACGAACGACCAAACGGATTTTTCTACCTGTCCCGCTGCAACAGCTGGTTTCGAATTTCCCGCCTCGCGATCGATCAGATCGCTCGTTTTTATTCGTCGCCTCTTGGCCCACGGAGATTTTTAATACATTTTTCTTTGTCCACTGCTCTCTTTGGACTTCCTCGAGCTTTATAACGAATTAACAGAACTTCTAAATATTTAAACAACTGTGTACACGTAGTAACACGAATTTCTGAACAATCGTTCACTTTACGAATTTTCTCTTCTTTAATCATAGAAGTTACATAAAAATAACTTGCATGGAAAAATTCTACATACTTTCCTAAATACAGGGAAAGTACTTTCCCAAATACTTGAAAATTATTAAAAAGAACGAAGGCTTCCTACACGCTAATGTTCTTAGATGAAAATTATCAATTTAAAAACTGAGAAAAATATTTCTTCGTTAAACATTCAATATTTATACAACAGCGAAATGTTGAAATCTTGAAAATACATCAACTGAATCACTTTTTATTAACACTGGAAACAATTTTAATCGCACAATTTTTTCCACAGTAAAATTGAAACAATCTTAATACTTTACGATTTCATAAATGCATTAATTTCTCGACAAAAACTGGCAACAGTAAAACGCTGTTCAAGCCCAGAAGAAAGGATTCGTTTTCGACACTACATATTCGCGACACAAACACAGAGTAATTAGGGGAGTAAAAAGAATGTTCGAATTAGGCCGGTTAAGAACACATACGCCGCGAGACTCTTCTCAGCAGATTCATTGTTATTTAAAAAGAATGCGCAGGAAATTGCGCCGTCCCATAAATTCTCCGGGTTACACGAGCAGCCGCCGCCACCGGCGTTGGAAATCTCGCAGTCAGAGTCAGAACCATAGTCAGCTCCGGAAACGCGTTCAAGTTGCTCGGCTCAGCCTAGTTACACCTCCAAGTGGCGTGCACCGTCTTAACAAACCTGCAAACTTCCACGGACCGTCTCGTTTACGTTGGATTACTCGCGGTTGAAACTGTTAAGCGAGATATGTCATTAATAACGATGCTCGCACAGCTATCTCAACCCACTTTGTTCCGCAACAACGACACCCGTCTGGATCCTCGAAATTTTAACACCGACAATGCTCATTTGGTGCTCGGAGTTATGCTCGAGCACCTCACGCTAAACTGTGTCATAGTTTCTTAACCATTTCTCACCGTACAACTTCCCTTCTAATTTTTCATTGTCCCGTGGCTGACATTTCCGTGCAATTTTTTACATTTGGGAAGTTGGATTGACAATAAAGAAAATGGGTGTAGAATCCCTCGACGTTACTTCTCATCAGAAACCATGGTCTAAATTGGTGAACAGTAAAGTCTTGATCTAAACTGGATCCTCGTGGAGGGGGTAGGCTAATTTACTAAGATCGTGCAGCTCCGTCCGGCCTAAATCAAGACTTTACTATAATTATATAAACTAAATCATAATTTATGCACCTTTTCTGATTGGCAGCTGCTCTCCGAATTTTTCTTTGTTCCGTGATCGAATTTGCAAGTTCACACATTTTTTTAAGTCAGGAAGTTAGATTGAAAATGAGATCACTACAAAACATTAAATTATGGTTTGAATTGGCATAATTATATGGATTGATTCATAGTTTTTGTACCTTTCCCGATCAGAAATTTCTTTTCGAGTTTTTTGCGGCCGAACTTACTAGTTGAGAAATTTTTTAATTTAGAAAGTTAGTCAGAAAACGAAGGAAATGAAATCACTGAAATTTGAACGTACTCCGTAGACTGTGCCAACACCGACGGTGGAGACTATGATCTAAATTGTCGTAATTATAGAAATGAAATTATAGTTTCCTAAACTTTCTTGGCTCGTAGCCGACGTCTAAAATTTTTCTTTATTTTCTAGCCGAACTTTCTCGCGTGTTTTAATTCACGAAAGTTAGATTGAAAATGAAAAAAACTAAAATAATTAAAGCCTGACTTTTTAATGCACTCCGTGGAGTTTGTTAACACTGAGGATGGAAACTGTGGTCTACAATGTCGTAATTATGTGGACTACATAATTTCTTATCCTTCCTTGGCTTGCAGCGCTTGCTTCACATTTTTCTCTGTTTTGTGGTTCAACTTCCAAGCGTAGTTGTGCAATCTTCTTTAGAAAATTAAACAGGACATGATGATAGTGAAATGAATAAAGCCTTGGAATTTTAATGTAGCCTGCAGTAAACTGATCTTGTAGTAAGAATAAATTGTCGTAATTATGTATACTAAACTATAGATTTTCTGACAATTTTTTATTGTTTACCGTCCTTTGAAAAAATGTTTGAAATTAATTCCTTAAACGTTAAAAAATTCAGTAGTCGTGTGCAGACTTTGATGATCAATTTAATTGAGAAAGGAGCTGCACGTCACTGCGAAAACGTAAAATACCGAACGTTCGAATTGGCGGCCGCATCGGGCGGGAAGTAAACACGATTGGTCAATTTGAAATACCGAACGATATGCCATTTGGCACGTCCGGCCATTACCGGAATGATCCGGAGTTCCATTAATAGGCATTCCAATCACCAACATTCCACGGACATACTTGGGACACTCGTGCATAGAGATGACAGGACCAAATTGTGTAACTCGTGTGTATGTGTGTTGTAACCAAATCTGCCGCATGGGTAATCATGAGCAAAACTCTCTTGGTACCAAATTGACCTAATGGTAACGCATCATAATGGAAAAATGAATACTCAATTAAAAAAATTTCCTATTTGAAGATAAAAGCATTAGGTAAAGTCAACGAGAAATTAAAATTAATTTTTGTCGTTCGCAAATGGCAAAAGGAAACGAACATTTAAGGTGAAGTGCCCTCAGTCTGGACAGTCCAAAAGTGATACCTAAATCTGGACAATTGAATTTTCATAGTAAAATCAGTAATTAAGAGATTAAATAATTATATTATATATACTGAGGCCTCAGCTATAAGTAGGTGTGAATATTATTTCATTAAGACATCAATTGAAATTTAAAAATGAATTCAAAGTTCATCTGAAAACAGTATACAAAATAGTCTATTTACATGTGAATCATGTGCATTTATAGTTCGAACTTTTGTTAGAAAAAAGGATATAATTTAAGCCCTCAGATAAAAAATAATTATCACGCATAATAATATTGATATTTTAAAATAAATTGGCAATCAAACTTAACGTAAATAATAATTATTAATCCAAATATTAGATGTCCAAGATTAGGACTGTTTTCAAATATAAGTACTCCATACTGGGACGCGATGACAGTAGCTGTCCCACTCTAAGCTTATACGCAATGTGCTTACGCCTGAAGCCGGACACGTGTTTGTGAATAAAATCAACGCATTGTTTGCAAATTATTTAACTACATGTACGTATAATTAGTCTTCTATTAGCTTGAATAACGTATGTAGAAAATGTATTCCGGTTGTGACGTTAATAATACTTTATGTTTACATCTTAAATCTATCAGTATTGCTACCTAACCTTAAAAGTTGTATTATGACAAGTTTGATTAAAACAGTAAATGAAAATAAATATATATTTGGTTAAATAATACAATACTATAATCTATGATAAGAATACTACATATTACGCAAAGCATCTTCTATTCGTCATGCGCAACAGCGCCACCAACCAACGTTTTAGGTTATGTTCGCTCGATCAACTCGTAAATTGAATTTGTCCCGATATAGGCTTTACTTTTGTCCAGGTACTAGCTTAGATGGATTTAATATGTCCAACTATAGGTTTGAATTATTCTTGTTAATACAATTAAGATATTAACCTAAACAATGATTTTTTTATCTTAAATTACTTTACAAACTCTGAACTGTATGTTAAAACTCTTTAGAAATTGTTTTTGTTTATTTAAAGTGATAAAATTTAAAATAGAAAAACATGCTGTCCAGGCATAGGGCACTTCACCTTAACAATATTTAATTTTCACTCCGAGGCACGTCCAAGTATTAATATCAACAAAAATCTTTTCTGAAAATATCCAACGGTATTTTTAAATTCTTCGAAGGAAATCTTCAACTTTGTAATGAATGTATAAAATCCGCAGTCTAATGATCACTATTGGGTAAATTAGGATGATCTTAACCTCAGTGCCAACGGGGATCAAATGCTAATAGTAATATCTCTCACGGCGCAGAAGCCTCGGGGGGATTCGATTGCGTCGTGCGTAGACGGGTAGCTCTATTTTTTTGAGCTTCAAAGGCCGAGTCGAACGTAGAGAAGGACAGCGCGTGTAAAGCGAGACCACGCGGGCCTTTTAACTATACCGGCGACTGCAACTCTCCGCGTCTCTTTCTTTCCCGCACGCTGTTCTTCCTTGCGAAACTTTCATCGTGCATTAAAAAACCACTAAATACAGTTGAAATTATATCGTGTTTGGTCTTTTTGTAATCGGACACATGCCACGAACATATTGATGAAAGTTTCATAAAGAAATAAGTAATAATAAAAAAGATTAAATATTGGTGTTACATTACGAGGACACACGGGCCATTGAACTGTGCCGACGACTGCGACTCTCCCCGTCGCATTAGTTCACACCGATATACCCTCGCCGAGATCAGATTACTAAAGTGGAGGGGATATTTTGTATGCATTTATCTGCTACAGCTTTTATGCGTTTATGGTGGCGTTACTGTACCTATCAAATCATAACACACACATAAACTCATAAATTAATTTTGCAGGCGCAATATTTAGGCGAAAAACGCCACGTTGGTGCCGGAAATCGTGATAAAAAGCACCGGATGGTTTCCTTGGGAATTTTCTCGTCGGTTCGGGCTGCCTTGAACGATCCATAGAAACATGGACGAGGGGCTGGGAAACTTTGGTTTCACGCGGCTCGGCTCGGCAGGGTGGTTTCTTCTGGAATAGGCGAACAGAGCCGAAAACATTTTGTCGGTGGGCCAACGGAGTGGAAACAGCGCAAATAATTCAGGCGGTCGTAAAACCGTGGAATTAGCTGGTAAGGGAGTTGCCGAGGAGGCGTGGGAGTGTGGGAGGGAAGAGGATGCGGATAATTTTCGAGTCTTTGTTCGGCCCAGCGAGAACGCTCCCCGAGCTTGTTACAGTAAATATCTTAAAGGAGCCTGCGTCATTGTGCTCCCGTTTTTCGCGTGATAAGTAGACGTTCGGCCGCTCCTGCTATAAATCATTAATATATAAAACGGACGCGTTAATCTCGAGTTCTTAAATCGAGACTGAACCAGCGAGGTCTTGAGTGAATATAAAATTGGTATGATCCCTTGGTGCTTTAGTGTCTTGATATATCGCACCCCAAAAAAATTATCTTTCTAAGTCCTGGATGAGTTAAGTGATGAGTAGACAGCGGATCTTTATGCAAAATAAAAATTGTCTGCATATATATATGCAGACAATTTTTATATATATATATCTATTTCCTTCCTTAATAATTTTAATAGATAACAAATCATATATTGGCATCTTCAATGTTCAAAATTTTTCTGCAGTTTTGAATTCCATCTATTGAATTTTCTTATAAATTAATAAAGATCCGCAGTCTAGTGATGAGTGTTAATATAGTTACTGAATATCTGTTCAATTGCAAGCATCACTTTAATTCGTATAGCAACTTCACAATTCCACGTAATTGAATTCGAATTTTGTTTCTCCTGTCTCCTGAAAACTTGTATTCTCTGAGTTGTCACAGTATTCTTCTAGGGCAGGGGTCGGCAACCTGCGGCTCGCGAGCCACATGCGGCTCTTTGGATGTTTTTTCTTATGAATAAATAGATTAGTTTTTGTTTTATCAAAAAACTTTATTTATGCGAGTACTATTCATTGTTGGCAAGAACAAATTTTGTGGCTCTTTAAAAACTTTGAAATTTTGTAAATTGTAATTTTTGACTCTACCGACTCAAAAGGATGCCGACCATTGTTCTAGGGGTGTGATATGCATAGACCGAATGGAAGAATGTCATTCATTTCTTTAAAACCGAAATAAAAATTCAGTTTTGTTGTCGATGTATAACCATTGGAGATTACTTACGTAGGCATAGAATAAATATAAATTCTAATCATCTAACAAATTTTTAATAATTAAAATTTTCATACAAAATTATAAATTTTCTTTTAAAAAAGTTATTACTTTCAAATTTATTTTAAATTTGATAAATTTATACATAAATTTAAAATTGGGAAGATTTTAAATTGTAAGAAGTTACGAACGACAAAGAATATCTAATACCTGCAGCAGTGAAGCAAATTGTCGTGCAACGGACTAATATATCTGTATTATTTCTTCCATTGAACATTTTTCAATTCTGTATTATTTTGATTGGTCCATTTTCTGTTAAAGTCGCAGACAAGCACACATCAGAGCCACGTTTCACGTTATATCCTAACTTTTCCTCTACATTTTTATCTCTAGAATTCCAGGTCTCGTTTATTTTATTTATTGACGCACCGTTCGTCAATATTTCGCAACCTTTCAGCTCCGTTCCAGTTTCAGAGGGCACATTTTCGATGGGATTAATATCAGGACTCAACAGAGGAGTTTGCAGCACACGCACACAAGGTATGTTATACAATCTATGTATACATATTACAGAGAATAGCACACGCAAACTGGTAACTCGGTTTTTCATTGGATCCCGTGTGTTAGAACGGTTTTTTGCCGGGGATCTATGAAATCCGGTAAGGTGTCGCGTTAATCATCCAGCCCGTCGTGAAATATTCAGTTGTTCGGCGCGAACGGAACACATATTTCAAGCACCGCGGCAAGATTGTTTGCTCTAATACGCTCGTCGCGTGCGACGAATTAAGCTCTCGGGAACAGTGGAAAGCTTTCTCGAGCGGATATCGGTATTGCAGATGCGAACCAGTATTTCGAGTATTTGTTGCACACTCTGCGACAAAACGATACGGTGCCTCCAGACCTCTTTCTCTCTCGTGGTTTATGAAATGGATTTTATCCCCGATGTTTCATTCGAATCTATTTTCTTCGTGAAGATGTTGGGGGATGATGAAAAATATTTATACATTTTCTTGTACTCGAGTACTTTGGTACTCGGTATTGCAGTAGTTTGGTCCATTGGTACTTTAACAGTTTAGTACTTTGCTACTTTAATATATTGATACTTTGGTACTCGAATACCTTAGTACTTCGGTACTTTAATATTTTTGCAGATACACATCGGTGGTACTTTGGTACTTGAATATTTCAGTACTTTGATATCGTAGCACTTTTATACTTGTGTTAATACTTTAGTACTTTAAATAGGTGTTGCTGCAGTAATGTGGTGGCTTTTTTTATTTTAAGCATTTCAGATCTCAACTGAGATCTATTTCTGCTGCACTCAAGTAAATTACAGTATATGTATGTGTATTATACATATTCATACATACATAGTTTACATTAAATCAAACTAAATTCGTAGTTTACAGTATTTTAAGAAATTAAAAATGAGAAAAAAAGCTTTAATATTGTGTCGGGCAACTAATATCTCTAAGCTTAAGGGTAATTGAAGTTTAATTTTACGCAGTTGATGAATTAGCTTCGATCGCTGTAAATCGAAGAGGCAATATTGCCAAACAATATGATTGATATCCTGATTACTGTGTCCGGATTAATGATTAACTACTGAAATTTCGAAATGAAACACGTAATCAAAACTGTAAACTATAAAATGTAAACTAAGTATAGTTGTATCGTCATTTGGTCTATAATACAAACTCTGTTTAAGGTGAAGTGCCCTATGCCTGGACAGCATGTTTTTCTATTTTAAATTTTATCACTTTAAATAAACAAAAACACTTTCTTAAGAGTTTTAACATACAGTTCAGAGTTTGTAAAGTAATTTAAAATAAAAAAATCATTGTTTAGGTTAATATCTTAATTGTATTAACAAGAATAATTCAAACCTATAGTTGGACATATTAAATCCAATCTAAGCTAGTACCTGGACAAAAGTAAAGCCTATATCGGGACAAATTCAATTTACGAGTTGATCGAGCGAACATAACCTAAAACGTTGGTTGGTGGCGCTGTTGCGCATGACGAATAGAAGATGCTTTGCGTAATATGTAGTATTCTTATCATAGATTATAGTATTGTATTATTGAACCAAATATATATTTATTTTCATTTACTGTTTTAATAAAACTTGTCATAATACAACTTTTAAGGTTAGGTAGTAATACTGATAGATTTAAGATGTAAACATAAAGTATTATTAACGTCACAACCGAAATACATTTTCTACATACGTTATTCAAGCTAATAGAAGACTAATTATACGTACATGTAGTTAAATAATTTGCAAACAATGCGTTGATTTTATTCACAAACACGTGTCCGGCTTCAGGCGTAAGCACATTGCGTATAAGCTTAGAGTGGGACAGCTACTGTCATCGCGTCCCAGTATGGAGTACTTATATTTGAAAACAGTCCTAATCTTGGACATCTAATATTTGGATTAATAATTATTATTTACGTTAAGTTTGATTGCCAATTTATTTTAAAATGTCAATATTATTATGCGTGATAATTATTTTTTGTCTGAGGGTTTAAATTATATCCTTTTTTCTAACAAAAGTTCGAACTATAAATGCACATGATTCGCATGTAAATAGACTATTTTGTATACTGTTTTCAGATGAACTTTGAATTAATTTGTAAATTTCAATTGATGTCTTAATGAAATAATATTCACACCTACTTGTAGCTAAGGCCTCAGAATATATAATATAATTATTTAATCTTTTAATTACTGATTTTACTATGAAAATTCAATTGTCCAGATTTAGGTATTACTTTTGGACTATGCAGACTTAGGGCATTTCACCTTACGTAGTTTTATGTTTTTTCCCATGATTTCTTTTTTTAATCAACGATTGACGATCAACTTCATCAATCGATTGAATCAGTCTCCGATTTTTCGATGATTTCTTTTTTTAATCAACGATTGACGATCAACTTCATCAATCGATTGAATCAATCAATCAATTTTTTAATCGTACACATTAATCAATCAATCTTGATTAAAATTTGAATCGGTTAATGCCGAACTCTGGTTTGTACTTCTACTTAATGCTTCATGTACAAATTCATGGCCCACCGCAAAATTTTTCTATGAAAAACTTTCAAGAATCCATCTAGTTTCGTCTATAAAGTTTCATAAGTGTTTGTGCAACTTTTGAATAAACATCGTTAGCTCCGTATTCTCTTTATTAATGGAAACAGTACAGTAAATACGAAGAAAAGAAAATGAAATTTAAAGAGATTATGGTTGCAAACAATCTTCCAGCAACTTTTACACCACACTGTACCTTTTTTGCTCGCGCCGTACCTACATATATAACTAACCACCCTCTCATTTCTCCAGCAACTCCACCCCTTCTATTTTCGTCTCGTTCTCTCGTTCGTATTTTTAACGTTCCCGTAGGGCAGCAAATTTTGAGTTACCTCTCTCTCGTTCGAGCGAAAGTAATACGGACTGTCGGGCTAGCTGGCAGTTTAATCATCCGATTTTCACAGAACGCAGCGAGAAAGGAAACTTTAACGAGCTACGAACTAAATCTCAGAGGATAGTAAATTAATTACTTGCTAATCCCGTTAATGAAATTCCAATTGTACGTTGTGGTAATTATACATTCCGCAAAACCACAGCCCGAGGCGACGTTCAATATTTTCGTCTTTTCATTCAATTAAAAATGTACAACTGAAACAACGAGCATATACTAATTATTTCTTCAAAGCTGCAATCATTAAAACTTCGTTGCTCTAAAAAATTTACTGAGAATATTTACTAAGAAATAAGTATACCATTCGTTTTCAGTAGACTCTGCTTGAATTTATTATAGTTATTCGCGACCTTTTCTTTCGTAATTCTTTTATTGTATCATTATGACCTCATTCAGTGACCTTTCCCTTTGAACTGTATCTCATTGGAAAGCTCTGAATTTTGCGATTAATTTGATATAAAATACTCGTGCTTAAAAAATATTAAATGACGTTGTTTGAGAAAATGTGGAGGTCGCGAACTTAGTTGCCAACCTAATATTATAGCGAAAAAGTAAAAGGGAACAATAACATTAGATAAATGGCAATTTCTTTGAGAGCCATTACCGCACATGGGGTCAGGAGATGAACTTTCCACCTAAGTTAATAATTCGGCCGGGTCACCGAACAGCAAGATTTTCTTCGTTCTCCGGATTTTCCAGGAATTCGATCGGGGTATAATATATCACTCGAGATTCACGGGGGCGACCAACGATTTCAAGGATCCCGATACTTTGGATACGTTTTACGAGGAACTGGCCCTTTCGGAACGACTGACCTAAAAGCAGAAGCTGAGCAGGAGCAGCGAGAGGACGAAGCGACCGTCTTATCGTGCGTTCACGACTGACCCAACCCGTGATGTACGGTCGTATAAGAAGCCTCGACGAACGACAGAACTCGATGTGAAAATAACCCGGTGGCTGTTGCGTTTTATAGACGGCTCGCCTTCAACTTTTCGAACAAAGGTCGAGACCATTCGAAACGGACGCACGATAAACTTCATGACCGCCGGAATAACTTGGTTTCGAGTGTACCAATGCTAAAAGTCCTGATAAAATGCGAAACATGCTTGCATTTCATCGGAATACAAACATAATGCCGGAGGGGTCCGATAGAAGCGAGTAATTTTTTAAAAAAGCTCACTTATTTTCCAATGAGCTATTCAAACTATCTTGTAAAAAATTACGAAGAGAAATGAAGATCGCAAGATTATCAATGATTAAAGTCCTGTACTTGTTTTAACGACATTGTATAAAATCGTCGGTTCAGAGACTTTTTAAAATTGGTAATAACGAAGAAATATTATCGAGAACTATATTATGAACTCCAGTATACTGTAAACCTCATATAGAAATAATTGTCAACAGAAATAAAGATTGTAAAGGTACGAAAAATATTACTGAAGTTCTGTCCTATTTTTCGACATGCGACGATAAAAATCGACGATTCAGACAATTTATAAAAATTGTTAATAATGAAGAAATATTATGTCCTCCAGTATACTGTAAACCTCCTATAGAAATAATTGTCAACAGAAATAAAGATTGTAAAGATACGAAAAATATTACTGAAGTTCTATCCTTATTTTTCGATATGCAATAAAATCGTCGGTTCAGACAATTTTAAAAAATGTTCATAATGAATGTCCTCCAGGATATTGAAAGCCTCCTACAGTTGCAGACAGAAATAAAGATGGTGAAGGTATGAAAAATATACTGAAGATCTGTCCTATTTTTCGACATGCCACGATAAAAATCGCCGATTCAGACAATTTTTTAAAATTGTTAATAACGAAGAAATATTATGGAGAACTATTTTATGTCCTCCAGTATACTATAAACCTCCTATAGAAATAATTGTCAACAGAAATAAAGATTGTAAAGGTACGAAAAATATTACTGAAGTTCTATCGTTATTTTTCGATATGCAATAATATCGTCGGTTCAGACAATTTAAAAAAATGTTCATGATGAATGTCCTCCTGGATATTGAAAGCCTGCTATAGTTGCAGACAGAAATAAACATGGTGACGGTACGAAAAATATTACTGAAGTTCTGTCCTATTTTTCGACATGCGACGATAAAAATTGTCGATTCAGACAATTTTAAAAAATTGTTAATAACGAAGAAATATTATCGAGAACTATAATATATCCTCCAGTATACTGTAAACTTCCTATAGAAATAATTGTCAACAGAAATAAAGATTGTAAAGATACGAAAAATATTACTGAAGTTCTGTTCTATTTTTCGACATGCGACGATAAAAATCGTCGATTCAGAGAATTTATAAAAATTGTTAATAATGAAGAAATATTATCGAGAACTATATTATGTCCTCCAGGATACTGTAAACTTCCTATAGAAATAATTGTCAACAGAAATAAAGATTGTAAAGGTACGAAAAATATTACTGAAGTTCTGTCCTTATTTTTCGATATGCAATAAAATCGTCGGTTCAGACAATTTTAAAAAATGTTCATAATAAATGTCCTCCAGGATATTGAAAGCCTCCTACAGTTGCAGACAGAAATAAACATGGTGACGGTACGAAAAATACTACTGAAGTCTTAGTCTTTATTTTTCCGTAGCCTATAAAATCGATCTCTTAGACAAAAGCAAAAAATCATCATAATATAACGCAACGAATCGTCGAAATAATTGAAAGATGGGCTACGATACATCGCGGAAATAGACAGTGTTCGAGTTTTGGAATCGGTTTGCAGTCGGTCGCCGGAATTGGATGACTGGTGTGTTCTTTTAACGGGAGAAGCGTTCCTTCCGCGAGCTTCCGTCGCAGTAAAGCTGTTCCCGTGCGGCATGCGCCGTAGGAAATATGGGAAACTGAACCGCGGAACTAGGAAAATGTCTCGGCTTTTAGCGCGTGAACAATATCCCGCAGCGTTGCGAGCATCCCCGGCTCCGTTACGTTTCAAAGTTTTATCATTTTTCCTTATTTCGAAAAGTTCCCGGGGCCCCGCCTCGGCCCGCGGGACCGTCTCCTGCCGAGCGTTAGAACGTTTATTAGCATCCTGACGGCACACGCTCGATATTACCGTTCTCGGGAAACTCCGCTTGTGCAGACCGTTTCGCTATAAAGTTACAACGGCAGTCCCCCAACGACTTCATTAAATAATACCGCGGACGAATCGCTTAACGACTCGGAGGGTACTCCGACGACTAAATTGAAACCTGTATCGATCCCTCGAACCGTGACCAACCACTTCAACATTTTATGATCGTTGTAACGTCACGTTTGGGGCGGATTAAACTATCCATACCCGACAAAAGAGCGAACAGGTTGAAACAGTGTATACAGAGAGAGTAATTAACTCGATATTTTCTCTTGGATACTCATCAAATTTTATGCCGGATTTTACGCATTCGTAGTCAAAACGAGCAGGCGAAATCCAAAGCCGGAGATAGATTAACAGAATTTCAGAGCATCAATGTATTATTCCTGGCTTATCAAAATTGTTAAACGAGAAAAGGAATTTCTGCTCGGCTTCTTCGGTTCAATGGAATTGGCGCAGACAATTTTGATTTTGCGTAAAAATCCGCAGTCTGCTTGCCACTTTCAAGAATTTCTTGTACTCTCGTTGCAAAAACTAGATGGATGTTATTATATACATATAAATAATTTTATAATTAATTATAATTTTATAATCTTATAATTTATATACATGTAAATGTTTTTGTAACATTACGAACATTTAACCATATTTAAAACATTTTTAAAGGGAGCAGACGCCGCGAATTCATCAATTTTTATCGGACACTAATGAATAGACAGCGGATCTTTATGCATTTATAACAAAAATGAGGAGGTGCAGTTTGAAACAATGAAAACATTAGAAGAATTTAAAAATTCTGTTGTATTATTTTCAACCTTTTATCCAAGTTGACAAAGAAAATAAATTTCTATTTAACTCCAATTTCTTTTAATTCTGGTAAAACATTTTTATTTTGCATGAAGATCCGGTGTCTACTAATGAACCTGAATTATTCCTTGTGGTTCAATTCTAGAAGTTAGTTCCTCTATCTTGTTTTCTTTCTACTGCATACGAAGATATAGTGCAATTATAAAACTGCGTAGTAACATGGTTTCCCCAGAAAAGTTGAGCAAGGAGTATTTTGGGCGAACTTGTTGATTTAATCCCGTATTAATGGAACATCCCTGTTTTTCGGGCGGGCTCGCAGCGACGCAACGCGCGACGGTCCGGTCCGTTATTGTGAATTTCGGAGCGTTGGAAAGTTTCGTGGGAAAAATTCTTCACAACGACCGCGAAGAATATAATTATTTGGTGGGGGCTGTTTCGGCGGTTTCCTCAGGGAAGTAGTTTGTTCGTTCGCGAGCATATTCCCGCGTGATCTCCGTCGGCGAAACTGGGTTAAATCCAAATGAGTTCGGCGTGTTTCCATAAAGCAGGAAAAGTAGCCGGGAACCGCGTCGTTAAACGGATCCCGGAGAATGGCTGTTTCGTGTTCAAATTATTTGTCCGGAGGATATGCACGTCTTACAACCAACAACGCATGACGTTAATAATCATGAAAATAATCATAAAAATACTAACATCTAGCAGCGAGCGAATCCATTTAGCGAGAGTATTTTCAACGTCTTTAGCAGGGGAAAATCGCGTGAAAATCTGTAACAATTGGATCTCGATTTAAGGTGAAGTGCCCTATACCTGGACATCATGTTTTTCTATTTTAAATTTTATCACTTTAAATAAACAAAAACAATTTCTTAAGAGTTTTAACATACAGTTCAGAGTTTGTAAAGTGATTTAAAATAAAAAAATCATTGTTTAGGTTAATATCTTAATTGTATTAACAAGAATAATTCAAACCTATAGTAGAACATATTAAATCCAATCTAAGCTAGTACGTGGACAGAAGTAAAGCCTATATCGGGACAAATTCAATTTACGAGTTGATCGAGCGAACATAACCTGAAACGTTGGTTGGTGGCGCTGTTGCGCATGACGAATAGAAGATGCTTTGCGTAATATGTAGTATTCTTATCATAGATTATAGTATTGTATTATTTAACCAAATATATATTTATTTTCATTTACTGTTTTAATAAAACTTGTCATAATACAACTTTTAAGGTTAAGTAATAATACTGATAGATTTAAGATGTAAACATAAAGTATTATTAACGTCACAACCGGAATACATTTTCTACATACGTTATTCAAGCTAATAGAAGACTAATTATACGTACATGTAGTTAAATAATTTGCAAACAATGCGTTGATTTTATTCACAAACACATGTCCGGTTTCAGGCGTAAGCACATTGCGTATAAGTTTAGAGTGGGATAGCTACTGTCATCGCATCCCAGTATGGAGTACTTATATTTGAAAACAGTCCTAATCTTGGACATCTAATATTTGGATTAATAATTATTATTTACGTTAAGTTTGATTGCCAATTTATTTTAAAATATCAATATTATTATGCGTGATAATTATTTTTTGTCTGAGGGCTTAAATTATATCTTTTTTTCTAACAAAAGTTCGAACTATAAATGCACATGATTCGCATGTAAATAGACTATTTTGTATACTGTTTTCAGATGAACTTTGAATTCATTTTTAAATTTCAATTGATGTCTTAATGAAATAATATTCACACCTACTTGTAGCTAAGGCCTCAGAATATATAATATAATTATTTAATCTCTTAATTACTGATTTTACTATGAAAATTCAATTGTCCAGATTTAGGTATCACTTTTGGACTGTCCACACTTAGGGCACTTCACCTTACGCCTGTTGCTATTTTTATTTCCAAGAAAAAAAGCAATCTATTTTTCCTATATTCTTTCTCGTTTGACCGGGAAATTCATCGAAAAAAAGATTTTTTCCTCCTAGTTCTATCAATTTTACAGTTTCGTTCCAATCGTATTTGCGAGGTTCACTCCCTTTAAAGTGTTTTCATTGTTCCCTTTTTTAGTTCACGACAAAATGAAACAAGTTTTGGGAAGAAAGGACGTTTGAAACGTCGTCGCGTGCCGCCATTTTGTTGCTACCTACAAATGCCTAAAAAACTGTATTTGTACTACGTGATAGCAGTGCACAGCGCAAAGGAAAATTCTCTACCGTGTAGTAATTCCTCAGAATTAATTCGTACATATTTCAGTGTTTCAGCAATGTGTCTAGCTGGTTCAGCTGACAAAATGGAATCGTTCGCCAGTTTCTGTTGATACATAGATTACCGTGGCCGAAAGTCTTGCTTCGAGCCGGCGCATACACGCGTGTAATCTTAAAGCCGAGTGTAAATAGGGCCGCAGTGAAACACGGCATAGAGGATGTTTGTAAAAAGGCCGTTAAGCGAGGCGCTTTAGTTGAGTTCGCGCAGTTTTTCCTACTGTCCTCGTAAAATCATTTTTTTCTTGTTTTCACGTTACGAGCGAAAGTACCGGGATTTTAACACAGCGCAGTAGACTCGCGATTGTCTCGGTACCTAACAAAAACTGTGAATTACAAGCCTTGTGAACAATATCGTCCGTATTTTTTCCGAAACGATGCGACACAGCGCGGAGCGACGTCGACGGAATATCGATGAAAACAATAAAGCGACGTTAAATAACAAACAGAATAAAATGCACGAAACTGATATAATAGATCCGTCACCGTTTCCCCCAGAGAATTTTGATTACGCCGCAATTGTGCTTTGAAACGTCATCGCGGAAGAGAGGAAATAATATCGTGAAAAACGTTAATGAAAGAGCTCGAATTTATTACAATATTTTTCCTTCGTTTATACGATGCGCAAACATCGTGCTCGAAAAATTACACGGACAAAGGAAAATTCCATCCGGAGACTTTGACCCGTTACATGGGAATTCGCGAGTCTGCTTCAGCCCGGAAAATGTTGTCATGGGTCCGCCTCTCTTTGTAATTAAGAGACCGTCTTTGTGAAAATTTAGATTATTGCGAATTAGATTTCGCATACTCAAATTTAATAGAAATTTTGTTCTGCTGCCGCGTGCTCTGCCAGGGTAAACAACTTTTTCCCTTGTTCTACATTGTCTATTAATAATCGTATTAGTAACCATAAAAATTGTATTCTACTTCTTCATAAGACAAAATATTCTTTTTAATTAATTATTCAGGCTTGCATCAATCACTTGTATAAATTGTTAGCGATCTTATTTGTTACACAATTTGGCATAAATAATACAATAAATTTTCATGGTGGATCGTATTATTTTGTGGTAAAACATTTTCATTGTGAACTGAAAGGATTTCAATTATATTCGCGGTTTAATTGGCCTCGTTATTTCCGCGCATGATAATGTAATTATCTGGAGTTAAATTAATTTG
This sequence comes from Lasioglossum pauxillum, assembly GCA_933228785.1. Lineage (NCBI taxonomy): Eukaryota > Metazoa > Arthropoda > Insecta > Hymenoptera > Halictidae > Lasioglossum > Lasioglossum pauxillum. Next base: position 37,793,183 of record OW121705.1, on the reverse strand, counting down.
AAAATTATACTATTTAGTTTGTAAGACCATTTAGTCAACACGTATTTAATACTAAACGTGCCACGGTTGAATGACTGGTTTCATATTCTACAATAATTGAAATTATGAAAATTCATTTGTGGAAGGTAACAACATATTTGCCAATTTTATAAGCCGACATTTTCCAGATACTTTGAATGCTAGGTAGGTTCAATGTTAATGCATATATTTCCACGCGAAATCCAGTGACCACGAACAAATTGGGCTGTCAAGCAACAGAGAAAAAAGAAAACGGATTGGAAAGATTGAACGACAGATGTAGGAAGTGTGACTGGGAATACGAAAGTTCGGATGAACGCAATCGACGGGGTACGTCGAAAGTCCCGGGAGCGGAAATACGGCTGAAATTCCGCGGAAATAGACGCCTACGTGGTGAGACGGCTGACGTTGACGATCGAAGTCGACACGTGGAACGCGGCCTCGTCTCTTCAGATCCGAGGATCTGAAGATTCCTTTCCCGGTGCAGCAACCGAGGCGCAAAAAGTGCATCCGAAGGAAAATGCCATTTACGGCATCCGCGGGAGCCTGTCGACGTTTCCGCGAGACAACTACATATCGGCGCCGATTGCACCATTTCTTTGAAATTATCACGCATTTCTCATCAATCCTCCTTTCTTTAATTTTCAGCTCATCTCTAGAAAATGACCACAATATTTAGATTTAGATAGAACTCACAAATTGATCACCAATCATCTATATAAATAAAAATGTAAATGTTCGTTTGTTCAAAATCTTAAATCTTCGAAATCTCTTCACCGATTGCTTTGAAATTTTGACACAACGTTGCATTTATGTCACATCTGTTTTTTTTTAAACGTGCGCTTTCTCTTTTCTTTCTTTTCCATTTAACCAGACTGAGCCACAGCAACGCGTGGCCGGGTAGAGCTACTTTTTGAATAATTTAACTCTGTCTCATTTAACTCTGACATCTCTAATAATTGCTATTCTAAGTCTGCGTGGATAAAGGTCGCCTTAAGGTCATGATTTGGACCGTTTATTTTGAAAGTGGTGTAAGTCCATTTTCTCTTGTTTTTTAATTTTTTTAAAATTTTATTTACATTAAATTAAGTATTAATTAGGTGATGTCTCATTTTTTTCAAAAATGGACTTACACCACTTTTAAAATAAATGGTCCATTTTGAGATCTTACGAACGATAAAATTTTTTAAATGCAACGATATGGTTTTTTATTTACATTTCGATGGAGCGTTTCACGATGAATACAATGACCTATTACGAAGCTGCTTCAAGGTCACCCAAGGGCAAAATAAAAATTGTCTGCATCAATTGTAACAAACAGGAGTTGAATAAAAATGTATTTTCTTCTGATAAGGTGAAGTGCCCTATGCCTGGACAGCATGTTTTTCTATATTAAATTTTATCCCTTTAAATAAACAAAAACAATTTCTTAAGAGTTTTAACATACAGTTCAGAGTTTGTACAGTAATTTAAAATAAAAAAATCATTGTTTAGGTTAATATCTTAATTGTATTAACAAGAATAATTCAAACCTATAGTTGGACATATTAAATCCAATCTAAGCTGGTACCTGGACAGAAGTAAAGCCTATATCTGGACAAATTCAATTTACGAGTTGATCGAGCGAACATAACCTAAAACGTTGGTTGGTGGCGCTGTTGCGCATGACGAATAGAAGATGCTTTGCGTAATATGTAGTATTCTTATCATAGATTATAGTATTGTATTATTTAACCAAATATATATTTATTTTCATTTACTGTTTTAATAAAACTTGTCATAATACAACTTTTAAGGTTAGGTAGTAATACTGATAGATTTAAGATGTAAACATAAAGTATTATTAACGTCACAACCGGAATACATTTTCTACATACGTTATTCAAGCTAATAGAAGACTAATTATACGTACATGTAGTTAAATAATTTGCAAACAATGCGTTGATTTTATTCACAAACACGTGTCCGGCTTCAGGCGTAAGCACATTGCGTATGAGCTTAGAGTGGGACAGCTACTGTCATCGCGTCCCAGTATAGAGTACTTATATTTGAGAACAGTCCTAATCTTGGACATCTAATATTTGGATTAATAATTATTATTTACGTTAAGTTTGATTGCCAATTTATTTTAAAATATCAATATTATTATGCGTGATAATTATTTTTTGTCTGAGGGCTTAAATTATATCTTTTTTACTAACAAAAGTTCGAACTATAAATGCACATGATTCGCATGTAAATAGACTATTTTGTATAATGTTTTCAGATGAACTTTGAATTTATTTTTAAATTTTAATTGATGTCTTAATGAAATAATATTCACACCTACTTGTAGCTAAGGCCTCAGAATATATAATATAATTATTTAATCTCTTAATTACTGATTTTACTATGAAAATTCAATTGTCCAGATTTAGGACTGTCCACTTTTGGACTGTCCAGACTTAGGGCACTTCACCTTAGTTGTCATCGATTGTATATAATGTAACGATATCCTCAAATACTTTTAACGTCATCGCTGCTCTGTATTTGACTCTGACGCACATGCATAAAATCTGCAGCCTAATGAGAGAACCGAGGCAATTCGTGTCCGCGTAAAGAAGAAAGTTTCCCGGGCGGCTCTAATTAATTCCGAATTGAGAATTTCGGGCAATGCGACGGTCCCCTCCTTAATGTATCGTTGTTAACGCACCATCTCTCCTCGCGGATAATAACGCGGCGGTCGTGTCGGTGTATTGGCGCACTGCCATCGCGCCACGGCAAAAAGTGCATGACGGATGAAGTGCAGGCTACCCCCTGATACTGGAAAATTCATTTCATCGCTGCGGCTGCAGGCAACATCCACGGGCCGCCGACCCACTACCACGGCCAAGACCAGCCGCGGTGTAAAACATTATTCCACATTACACTTCACGAGCTGGCGAACATCCGATGAATTATTTCGCCGGTTTCTTCCAGCCGGGTCGAACCAGCGACGTCAGCGAATGCTTGAACGCCCGGAGCGAACGGCTCGGCCGACGACAAATTAACCCCTAATTGCCTCGCTGTAGTATGCGACAATTTTTTCAAATGCCCCGGATAAGTTGGTAATCGCTAGCTCGCGATTCTTTATGAAAAAGTGAACCAGCGAAACGTGGAACGGTGGAAACATGAAAGGGATTCAAGAGTACATATTATCATCAACTTATTCAATCGTGTAAAGCAAGAAATTAGTTTTCATTCCAATATTCCATGTTATTCCATATTGCAATTGATGCAGACAATTTTTATTTTGCACAGGATTAACCATGTTTAAACAATGTTCAAAGGGAACCAGCCGTCTTCAACTTATGAATTTTTTCAGGCACTCTTTAACTATAATAACGTTATCTTCTTTAACAAGTTGACTGATATATCACACTCATACATGGGTGACAGAACTATTCGTCGAGATATAAAAATTAATTTTTGCACAAAGTCAGTATCACACGTCTTAACTTTTCAAGTGTTATTTCCTTAAATAAATTACCTTGATTTCATGGAATGTTGAAGGCTGCTGGTTTAAAGGCAAACTCACGTGGAAAGACTCTGCAAGATTCTTCCAAATATGATATTTAGTATCACATTCCTGTATCATTCGAAATATTCGATATGTTTAAGCAATAACGAATCCCTCCGGAAAATAAGGAAGGATAAGTGTTAATTTTCCGAAAGACCCCGATGCAACTCGATGCTTTCTATTCGATACCATTAAAGGATTCCAACGTCGAATTTACGAACGATCTGCTCGGTTCTAATACCAGCCATAAAGAGTTTTCTATGTTATCGGAGCTCGAGACGCATCTTAAGCGGACGTTGAATTACCGTCGAATTATTGGCCCGTCATTCCGTTGGATATCAGACCATATCCGACTGCGCATTCGATTCGGTTCGATCCGATCGGTAAAAAACGATCCCCGACGGACCGGATATCGGAAATTTCCAGTTATCCACCGGATTTGGGAAATCCCCGGTGTTTTTCTCGTGTATTGTTTCGGCTGTTTCCTCCTCGTTTCAATTTCGCGAACGTTCGTTCGCGGCTGGGTTCAAAAAATCACGCTTGTTGAACACTATCGATAGACGATTGCGCAACGATCCCCTTTCTAGAAATATTGACTAGGGATGCTCAGTCAATTGTTCAGGATTATAGTCATTCGATCTGTGAACGGCAAAAGCGGCGCGGGAAAAATTCAGAAATATGAGAAACATCTGGGAAAGTGGGACAAAGTCGTTAATCGAATCTCGATCCGGAAGTGTTAAAAAGTAGACAATGACGCAACAAATTGCGTAAATTTTATAGATAATTAATTTCGCTCAGTTGATCAGAGTCGTTGCACAGACGACGACGTCGCCAGGGAGGGTAAAAAATGTGAACATTTGAGAGAATCTCGGGAAAATGCCGATCCTCGATCGAACAAAACGGGCGACAGTGTCTCGCGTCGTGATGTAACGAGTGAAGGTTGGAGCAGCCGTGGCGGGGTTGATATTAACATGAAATTGCTGTTGGCCCTTTCGCCGCCTCGGGACTTTGCCTTGTGTGCTAAATTGCCTGGAGTTATAGCGGCAATCAAGCATTTTGCTGCCGTCCTTCCAGCTGTTGATCCTCCTGGAAAGGGAACGAAATTTCGAGGACCAAAGCGGCGCTGGCGGTGGCGTGGCGTCAGGAGACGAGTTTCACGGATTCCCCATAAATAACCACTTACTTAACCCTCCTTAAATCTAAACGGTTCCGCGCCGCGAGTTTACGGCTAACGAGAATCGTTACCCACCCGTCGAGGAACCTTATTAACCGGGGCTTTCAGATTTTAATGAAACATCGGGAATCCTTTATCGATAGAAATTCAAACTTCCCCGGACTGTCGCGCGTCGTTACTCGCTCTCCCTCGAGCGGGCCCTTTGATCTTCATTGAACCCCGTAAAACGACTTTACCCACGGTGAAAGGGTTGGACTCGTTTATTGAAATTGCAACAACAAGCGGCCGGAAGGCACTGGAAAACTTTCTAACGAGTCGGATAAACGGCCAATTTCGAGGAGATCCGGCAACGTTCGATCAAACTCGCGGTACGGCGCGTAATTTCGCTGGCCTTTCAGCTGAACCAGATTTTTACTACCACTGCTGATTTGTTGCGTAGACAAATCTACTGTTGTGCATCCGATGCAGTTAGATTTTTTAAAATACGTTCATCGCTGGCTGAGATATAGGATATCAAAGTTGACTGAATTTCATGCTCCTTAAAAGCTCGTTGGCAAAAACGCATTTATCTAAAAATTTACTAATCCATTTAATTTTTATAATATAATTCAAAATCCCCTCAATTTTAAATTTATATAAAATTTTCTTTTAAAAAAATTATTATTTTCAATTACAATAAAAATTTACTAATCTATTTAATTTTTATAATATAATTCGAAATACCCACAATTTTAAATTTATATTTAATTTTCTTTTAAAAGATAACCATTTTCAATCATAATAAAAATTTACTAATCTATTTTATTTCTATAATAAAACAATTTACATTCCCCTCAATTTTAAATTTATATAAAATTTTCTTTTAAAAAAATTATTATTTTCAATTACAATAAAAATTTACTAATCTATATAATTTTTATAATATAATTCAAAATACCCACAATTTTAAATTTATATTTAATTTTCTTTTAAAAGATAATCATTTTCAATCATAATAAAAATTTACTAATCTATTTTATTTCTATAATAAAACAATTTACATTCCCCTCAATTTTAAATTTATATTAAATTTTCTTTTAAAAAATTATTATTTTCAATCATTATAAAAATTTACTAATCCATTTAATTTTTATAATATAATTCAAAATACCCACAATTGTAAAATTATATTTAATTTTCTTTTAAAAGATAACCATTTTCAATCATAATAAAAATTTACTAATCTATTTTATTTCTATAATAAAACAATTTACATTCCCCTCAATTTTAAATTTATATAAAATTTTCTTTTAAAAAAATTATTATTTTCAATTACAATAAAAATTTACTAATCTATATAATTTTTATAATATAATTCAAAATACCCACAATTTTAAATTTATATTTAATTTTCTTTTAAAAGATAATCATTTTCAATCATAATAAAAATTTACTAATCTATTTTATTTCTATAATAAAACAATTTACATTCCCCTCAATTTTAAATTTATATTAAATTTTCTTTTAAAAAATTATTATTTTCAATCATTATAAAAATTTACTAATCCATTTAATTTTTATAATATAATTCAAAATACCCACAATTGTAAAATTATATTTAATTTTCTTTTAAAAGATAATCATTTTCAATCGTAATAAAAATTTACTAATCTATTTTCTTTCTATAATAAAACAATTTACATTCCCCTCAATTTTAAATTTATATTAAATTTTCTTTTAAAAAAATTATTATTTTCAATTACAATACAAATTTACTAATCTATATAATTTTTATAATATAATTCAAAATACCCACAATTTTAAATTTATATTTAATTTTCTTTTAAAAGATAATCATTTTCAATCATAATAAAAATTTACTAATCTATTTTATTTCTATAATAAAACAATTTACATTCCCCTCAATTTTAAATTTATATTAAATTTTCTTTTAAAAAATTATTATTTTCAATCATTATAAAAATTTACTAATCCATTTAATTTTTATAATATAATTCAAAATACCCACAATTGTAAATTTATATTTAATTTTCTTTTAAAAGATAATCATTTTCAATCGTAATAAAAATTTACTAATCTATTTTCTTTCTATAATAAAACAATTTACATTCCCCTCAATTTTAAATTTATATTAAATTTTCTTTTAAAAACATTATTATTTTCAATTACAATAAAAATTTACTAATCCATTTAATTTTTATAATATAATCCAAAATACCCACAATTTTAAATTTATATTTAATTTTCTTTTAAAAGATAATCATTTTCAATCGTAATAAAAATTTACTAATCTATTTTCTTTCTATAATAAAACAATTTACATTCCCCTCAATTTTAAATTTATATTAAATTTTCTTTTAAAAAATTATTATTTTCAATCATTATAAAAATTTACTAATCCATTTAATTTTTATAATATACTCCAAAATTCTTACAATGAAGCAACACAGTTCGCAAATTAATTGTTGAACATGCTCATTGGTGCATGAGTGAAAAAGACATTTGCCTAATAAAGGAGGACCAAAATATTTAAATAATTAAGCCCACAAGTGCACGTTCTTATATTGAAGCAACATTAATTGTCTTGAAGATTGAAGTATGTTTAACGCGACTGGGAATGTTCACCTAAAAGAAATTTATGTGTAAAATATTCTAACTCGAAGTAGAAGTAATTAGGTGTAAAGATCAGTTGCAGAAGGCGCATAGTGATCAAGAGAATTGAAATCCCGTTTGAATCTCGTTCGAATCCCGCGCTTATGGTTCGAATGGGAATTCGGCGATGCAATTTCGTGGCGAGGCTGTTATATGCGCATCGATCTTGTTTCTTGCGTCCCAATTGGCTTATTTCGCGACTGCGAGAGTTTTGGCCAGCCACGCGTACGCGTATTACGATTTGGTTAACAGGGTTCGCATAATTTACCGGGACAATTACGTTTATCGCGGGAAGATAAACCGGCGCCGATTATAGCGCGAAATGCGCGCAACAGCTGCTCGGATCTCGACCATGCACCATTCCAGACAGTGGTAAATTTATTTCGTTCGACGTCCTCCCATAAATCGATCGTTTCAACGATCGACTCTGATGGCGTGTAATTATCGAACGCGTCGATTTCCTAGAGAAATTTCGAGAAACTATTACCCAGTCCCGCTCATAAATAATTTACGTTTTAGCCCGTCGATTTTATTTATCGTTCGAATACACGTACAGTGATTCGATTTCGATCGATTATGCGCGCTCGCCATTATCTGCTGCGACTTGCCGCTGTTTATCGAATTGCTCGAATGCGATGAATACATAGTGGATTTTATGCGTTTATGATGGAAATGTATGTTTGCTGAAATTATTATTTAAATGGGATTTGCTAAAATTATTACAGCATGAAAGAAGTTTCTGTTGAGGAGGGGATGGGGAGAAAGCGAGAGGAGAGGAAGCGAGAAAGGGAGAGGAAGAGAAAGACCAGCTCGAATAATTATCGAAAGTTTTTCGACGGGAAAAAGAGAGGAAAGAGCGCGGGCTGGCCGATTTGTTTATGCAGATCAAGAATTAGAGTACGCGCCGCGGCGGCCAGATAATTGGAAACGCATTACTTTTGCATACCGGCCCGTGTCCCGGTAATTAAGCTGTCGTTTGCACTCCCGCGGCTTTTTGTCGGTCAGTTTTATATTCTGGGACGCGTCAAAGAGCTCCGCGAATCACCGCCGGATCCCGTAAGAAATAAAAGAAGCCGCGGATCGTTAAGTCTCTTCAACGGTCGACGAATGCAAATCGCTTCCGATCATTTATCCTGAACGCCAACACGCACAATGGCCAGGATCATCTCTCGGACCGGACCAAAAATTTAAATTTCGACGTGCCTGCACAGATTTTTTCTCCGCCGTGGCTAAACCAACAGCACACATAGCTTGGAAACTGTTGGTCCTTTGGTTCTTTTTGTTACGCGAGTCTTCTGGCCCAAAGCTTTGACAAAATTAACTTTTTTAAAAATTTGTTCAAAGTGTGTCGAAAAATACGTCTGTTATACGTCTTTGAAAGTTATACTCTTTCAAAGGCTACGTGTAATGGCGGGAAGATGCTCATTTTAAAGTCATTATTTTTTTGGATTTCCTTGTAGAGCGTAAAAAGTCAAATTGAACGATAACCCCAATGTCAATCTTTGATCATAACTAGTCAAGAATATTAAACAAAGTCAACCTGGAAACATTATCCGATCGAAGGAAGCTTTCCGACCAGAGCTTTATCTTTAATCTGTTAAATACTAATATAGATTGTCCAGCACTCCTGGGGCAAATAAATTTCTATGTACCTGAACGAGTTTTGAGAACAAGTGCAGGATTTCAAACAATGAAATCCAAATCCTCATATGGAGTAATAAATCCAATAAATCGCATTATTGCTAGCTCTAACATATATTATAACAATATTGATTTTTTTAATTGCGCAATACTATTTGTTAAGCGTACCTGTATTTGTTTAGTTTTGCGCGGTCCATTATTATGTAAATTTTAGGTTAAGACCTTTTCAATGTTATGTTTTCTTTTTGTTTTTATCAGTTATATTGTAAAAAACTGTATACATTTGTATAAAAGGACCTTGGTCCGTATATAATATATATATATATATATATATATATATATATATATATATATATATATATAATATAATATAACTGTAACGTTCTGATTATTTAATCTCGAGGTATTTTTGTCTGAAAGCATTAAATGAAAAAAAATATTAATCTTTCGAACACAAATGTCTCAAGATTAAATGACCCTAATGTTATGGTCTAGGGTTTGTCGGTTTTTAAAAATCGGTTTTCAAAACCGGTTTTAAATTTATACATAACACTTATATTAATCCGCTATAATGATTTCGATGTAATCAAAAAGTACACAGCTAGTGGTATAGCGGAGAAAGGTCGGGGAACATTATTGCCTTGAACATTTTTGTAGAGAAAAATGTCACTTCAAATAACCTTAAGAACCTCCCATTTCCGGGACGATCACGAAATTTGGGACACCCTGTATACATATATATGTGGAAATGAAAACAGCGCATAGAGACTGTGATGAAAAATGCTATGGAAATAGCAATAAATAAATATCTGCAAGAACCTGAAGAAGCGACTTCCTCCAGTCCTCAAACATTAAAGAAGGAGTTTTTGTTCTTAGAGGCTACAAATATAAGAACAAAAAATTTAGATTTATTATTTAATGCTTTAAAGACAATTAAGCCCAGTTCAATAGCAAGTGAGCGAGTTTTTTCTATTTCTGGAAATTTTGTGTCCAAAATAAGGACACGACTAAGCAATAAATCAATTGACGTTCTTTGCTTTTTAAAATCACATTTTATTAATCAAAGAAAGAAGTAAAATAATAATGTTCATAAATATTTGTTAATTTCTGTGATTCTTTAAGGGTATTATTTTGTCAATTCTTTAATAAATGAAAAAAAATTGAAAACTTCTATTCTAAGTTGTAAACATGTCTTATATTTTATCTGTAAAAATCCGAAACCGGTTTAAACCGGTTTCATGGAAAAGTTAAAAACCGAATACCGGTTTTTTAAAAAGTCGGTTTTTGTATAAACCCTAGTATGGTCATTATAGTCATTGGATTCGTCTTTGCGAGCTCTATAAGAATATCCCACCAAATATATAGGGATCGATTAGAAAATAATCGATGATCTAAAATCATGTGAAAACAATGAGTTTGAGATGAAACTCTTCTCTGGCCAGTTTCTTCGTGCAACAGGATGATTCTGTTCAAGTCAGACACTATATAAAAATTCCAAGCCTAGACAAAATTAAATCCTAAACACCATATAAAAAGTACACTAGAGAATAGAATATGAAAGCCTCTATGACTTAATACAAAATTTCGAAGCACGAACTTGCAAAACAATACAAAACTTCAACATCGCCACAATTAGTGTACTCGTGACGAAACCCCTAATCAGGCTAAAGGACAATCTTGAACGATTGTTTGCGGCGGCAGAAACGTTCCGAGGAACGCGACATTAATGGGAATTACTTGACACGGGACTCCGACAACGTCTGAACCGTAGAATAATTACGGAAAGTTCCAAAGAACCGTAGAATCGGAAATGTTAAGCAGGCTTTCGTAATCCTGGAGCGTGGCTGGGGCGAAATGAAATAGTAATTATTTGAGAAGCGCGACCCTCGCGGCTCTCCCTTCTCTCTCTCTCTTTCTCCGTCGAGGAATGTAACGTAATTTTCGCGTGCCAAACTTGGCGCAAATGGTCCCGGATTTTCGCAAACGGAGGACGCCAGCACGAAACCAACCGACGGCGATCAAAAATATGGAATTTTGCTTCCGCTTCATACGTACTTATACTCTGACAAATTCTCTTGGAGTTCATTATCGCTAGTCTGAGAATATTTATGCAAAATAGTCGCAAAATGCAACAGTCGTGACAAACTGCGGTAAAATGGAAATCGATGTATTTTAATAGTCATGGGATGGAAATAGTCTTGTAATGCATACAAATGGTCTATTTTGATAAACCAGTAGGAAATAGGTTTGTTCGAACAATCATAGAAATATACAAGATTATTTTAACAGTCTTAAAAATAGAAATACTATGAGAATAACTGCAAATGGTTAATTTTAATGAATCAATGATTGGTTTACTGCTTTCTTAACATAGGAATAACAAACATCTAACAAAATAAAATTATTACACATCGATTGCAATCTACAGAAGCTAAGTAACAATTTATTTTCCTGAACCCTATTTTAAATTTTTCTAATGCGGACATTTGTCCGGGGCGCCATTTTGGCTGTAAGTGCGAGAGAAATATTGATGAAAATTAAATACCCAATTAATAGAAAATTTCACAGATGTCGATCTTTTCGTTCGCTAAAAATTTGTAGTGCGTAGCGTATTTATATTGTTTATGTCTGAAAACTAAAAATATTTACACAATTATTGGAAAATGAAGATTAAGCGTAGTTGATGTTACCTTGTTTTATTTTCAAAATAATGGCATTTTGATTGTTTCTGCGATAATACACATTTTTAATAGCATTGAAAACAATACAAAATTATATGGTTAACAATTTGTGGCTAGGTACTGATATTTTTTAATTAATTTCTACTGTTTTGTACTGCTTGATTATCAATGTTATGTTATGTTATATGTTTCTTTCTAAATACAATATATGGACCGTTTATTTTGAAAGTGGTGTAAGTCCATTTTGTCTGGTTTTTTCTATTTTTTTAAAATTTTATTTACATTAAATTAAGCATGAATTACGTGATATCTCATTTTATTCAAAAATGGACTTCCACGACTTTCAAAATAAACGGTCCATATATTGATCCTTCATATAAGAGATAGATATGTTGACTACTCTACTTCCTAATTTCAGCAACCATCGAAGAGGTAACAACATTGATCTTCAATTTTGAAGAAACGCAAATATATTGTGAGGCTAGTCAACAGAGTGTGATCTGTTTTGGGATGATTTCGAGCTCGAAGAATTTGCGCAGCGTGCCGTGCAGCCAGCTACCTAGTAGAGGGCGCAGCCATCATCTTCAATATTTGACGCCTAGAATTAGGTTTATTTAACAACGCTGAAGCGGTATTACAGAGCCGTTGATGACTCATACCCGACTAATGTAGTTTACGGTTGGCGTTTCAATTTCTCTTTGACGAGCAACTGCAAACGCCGCAAATATCTCCCCGGAACTCGATTCCGATCCCGGGCTCGGGCTTAGTTCGGGCTTGGGCTCGGGCTCAGGCTTGACAAATATCGGGATAGACTACTACTCGCTTTGCGGGGAACACGCGCACCCCTTAAAACACCTCCGAACCCCAGAGAAGAATCTCCTTTCGATCGATCGCATCTCTCCTTTGATCACCGCTGTGTTCTACGAGAGCAAACACTTCGGCGATCATCCGTTAAGATGAAACCAGAAGAATCTCTTGTTGGAGAGTTTCTAATCATGCTTTGAGAATTTCGGTTCATTTCGATGCACGAACCTTTGTAATTTTGTAAGATCACAGTGTTCTTCCATTAACACGTTGTTGGCGATTTTTCTAAATCTTCGATGCATTGCTGAGGCTCTTCTCGGAAGATTTGAAGAATTCCGATATTAAAATTAGTAAGAGAAGAAGTCAATGGCTCTATTTTCCATTCCAATTGATTGCAACAGAAGAAGAAGAAGAAGATCCTCAGTCCAGCGATAATGATTTCCGAAACTTCTCGATTACACCAGTGATGACCAGAATCACCCGGAGAGATCACCGGCGAAGGAAGTTACTCGCGTTTTCGATATCTTCTTCTTAATTAAACGGCAAAGCTCTTAAGAAGCTTATGTATCGCCGGAGTCTTATCGCAGGGACACGTCTGCGGTTGTCAGCAATTTTCCGGAAGACCGTTCCCGGTAATAAGAACTTCTTCGACTTTTTAATGGCTCGCCGAAGCGATTATTTATTCAGTCCGCAATACCTGCGGACTTTCCTGTTAACGGACCATTGCGAACCGCTTCGGACAAAACACCGTTGCTTCCGGTGCTCCAACTGAAGCCGGAAGCCGCCATTCGAGGACGAGCCACCGGCCATAACGGCGCCGCAGGACTGAATCCATGGGATTTCTGCAGAAAAATTGGATGTCGACAACGTAATAAAAATTGCATTTCGGAACGAAATTTAAATTATTCTGAAATTGTACTTCGGGATGTATTCGGACATTTTTCAATGGCTCGTTACATTACATTTTACAATTAGAGTGCGGATTCTATGCTTGTGTAGGAAAATGTAGTAAATGGAATTTAAAACTGTCGGAGAATTTAAAAAATTCAAAGATGTCTAATTCCTTTTCATCTATTCAAATTATAATAGGAGGAAATAATATTCTATTCGGTTTCTATTCCTTGCGATCGATGCAGAACATTTTTATTTTTCATAAAGATTCGCCGTCTATGATTTACGTACTTCAACATTATTCGCTAGTTCGAGAATTATATTTCTTTTATAATTTGCTTGAGCATTTCTCAATGGTGCAAGAATTGTATTTCTGGATTTTATAGTCTTCCCACCCGGTAATAATTTTATTTAATAAGCACTAGTTGGAGTTGCATTAAAGCAACCGCAATTATGGTTGCACATATTCAGAAACGGAATATTGGAACAGCTCGAACATTCCATCGAACCGTATAGATTACGTTTTTGCGGGCCGAGACCACAATGCTTCGGTATTATGCCGGACAAATTGCAGATCGTCTACTTTTAATAGCGCCATCGATTGCTCCTAAACGTTCGTCTGTATTTACCGGTTCGTTTCCATGCAAATCGAAGCCCCGTTGCCCTCGGAACGCAGATGAACCATCGCATTATCCAGCCAAGCGTTTTCAACCAGGCTCCGATCATTTTTTCCCCCATTGGAGATTATCGCGACGAACAAATTGATCGGATCCGCGCTCGCCAAATAGTCAGTCCAGAGAAAACAGGAAAAGAGCGAAAACTTTCCAATTCGGCTATCCGGGAAAAGAAAACCGAACCGTAAAATCGTCAAATGGTGGAGCTGAAACTGGAGCTGAAACTGGAGCTGAAGCTTGAACACGTTTCTACGTGTACGTGTTTCACTTTCTAGTGAATTTTTACCAAAATGACTCAAAAAGAATTCTATACAAACAATAAAGTTCAATGTTTCAGCTGTACAAGAATATTTTTAATTTTTAAATTGTTACGGATAGAGAATATATTCCGTTCGTTTTCTCACAGGAATCTCTTCCAGATCGTCTCTGGCAGGAAGCGTCCTAGATAACCATTTATATCATAGTTGAACCCTTTGATTTAGGACCGAGTTCTGGCTCCGATCTCATTAGAGGTGACAAAAATGAGAGTCTGGCCCTAAGCCCTAATCTCTAAGCACGATTAGATTATGAACAGAGTATTCCATTCATTGTAGGGGTATATAAACCCTTAGATTCTTACTCTCGTGGGTTAGTACTTCGGTAGACACGTATCGCGTCACGTCGTGCTGCAATTCGGAAAAAGCAACTTCTAGTGAGATCGGGCTAAAGTACCTTTCAGATCAAAGTTTGTTAAAGTTGTTTCCGGGTCCCCCGCATTGCCAGTGCGTCAAAACCGAGCATCGTAGTTAGGTAAATTCCTTTTCTACATTCTATATCTTTCTTAACATTCCAATCCCGACAATTACACACTTGTATTACAGATCTTTATAATTAGAATATATTTGTGTTGTTTGGAAATTAGATCAAGGTTATTAAACCCATAACTATTGTCCAAAATCCTAATATAGTAGTTGAACGTTCCCACTCGATACAACCTTACCGCTCGGGTTGTATCAATTAGATTATATTAGTTACGAGGCCTACTAACTATCCTAGCGACTCCCTGATTTCGCATCAGGTTCGTTCGCTACTTACCAATTATCCAAATAGAGATTTTTCCTACCTAGTGGCTCCCCAATTTCGCATTGGCTTCGTCCACGAAACCTATACCATCCTAGCGGCTCCCTGATTTCGCATCAGGTCCGTCCGCATCCTAACAGCTCCCTGATTTCGCATCAGGTTCGTCTGTGCTTTTATCCAACTTCCCAGCGGCTCCCCAATTTCGCATTGGGTTCGTTCGCGCTGATTCTACAACCTCCTAGCAGCTCCCCGGTTTCGCATCGGGTTCGTCTGCGCGTCGTTCCTAGTGACTCCCCAATTTCGCATTGGGTTCGTTCACGAAGTTTCGCCTTCCTAGCAGCTCCCTGATTTCGCATCAGGTTCGTCTGCGTTTGACTCCATTCCTAGAGGCACCCTGACTTCGCGTCAGGTTCGTCCTCGCTGTCTATATTCCTAGCGGCTCCCCAATTTCGCATTGGGTTCGTCCGCGTGCCTTAACTAACAAATTGATTCCATATTCCTGGGTTTATAACCCTTCGCCGGCCACTCGTGCTGCTCGCGGCCCTGGCTCGTAACAAAATCCATTGATTTTTTGATAAAAATGCTTAAAATCGCTCAAATTTGGACACGCATAACTTACGAACCAGTGAATTTCTAACATTAAAACTTGGATTTTCCGAAATTTCTCGTAAAAATCAACGGGATTACATTTTAAAATGTTAAAAATTTCTGGTTTCCTCAGATGAAGTTCAGCCTTTTTCTTATTATACCAAATAAAAAATTTGTATTTTTATGATTAATTTTAGATACGAGTGAACCCAGTTTCATATCCTTCATCTATTGGAAGTCAAAGGGGGATAATAAATGATTCCATTAAAATTTGTATAAAACATTCAGCAACAATAAATGTTTAAATATTCGCATGTAATCTACAAAATAATTCAGGAGAACGCGTCAGGTGATACACCCTGTATGTATAATTTCAAGCCAGAAATGTTTGTTTCCCCAGGCTCGTTGCACCCTCGCGGAACTATGGAGATTTCTGAAGCGTGTACCGACCGTTTCGTCTTTTTTCACGCGTCCCGTTTCTTCGCGCGTTTCCTCGTTCGCTGGCACACCACGTCCACGCGATATGCAGTTCAGAAATATCCTGAAAATCTCGCCTGTACGCGTTCTGCAGGACGGTGCAGCAGGAATATTAAAGACACGGATGTTCCCCTAAAACGTGGCGCGATTCTTCTCTCCCGTGTGTCTCGACGAGAGACGTCACTGTTTCCTCTCTTTCTGTTACCGAATCGAATTATTCTTTTCAGCCCATGTTGCAAAATAATTGCATAATAATTAGTGCCATTTTAATCCTGATTGAATCTGTGCAAATGCAAAAATGAATATATGCAATTCTTTTTCCTAAAAAGAATTTTTTGTTTCGATCTTATGTTTGACTGTTTCGGTAGAATTCTCTGTTCCAAATAAAATAGTGAAATAAATAAATAAATATTTGAAAATAATATATTGACACAGTTGGACACAGTTTTCCCAAAATAAGTTATATTGTTCTGTTGTTTGTAAGTAAAGTTTGCAACTTTGTGCGAAACACAACCGAAAAACCTAAGATGTAAATGTTAACTCAGCAATTTTAATTAAAAAAAAAACATTGAGAAATAATTGTTTATCTTCTTATTTTATCGAATTGTGATCACTGTATCAATTTGACACCGTGGACCAGATTCAGTTCGTGAAATGAGGGATGGATGAATGTTAAAATCATTTAATCCCTCCGCAGTATCCGATTTTATGTGTTCACTAACAACAACTAGACTGCAGATCTCTATGCAAAACATAAATTGTCTGTATAAAGCGTATACAGCGTAATAAAAAATTTTTTAATGTGTCAACTGAATTAAATTGCACTTATTAAGTTTCCAAATTGTTATCGAAATCCGCAGTGTAATACTAACGCTTTGATATTTTCCATAAACGAAACGAACGGTACATACACAGACATAAGTATTACAATGTATACGAAATGTTCAAAATTTGATATGAGACATATAAAACAACCATTAGCATGGAAACACGCACTACGTTCGACAGGAGTGAGACGACAACGTCATTTCAGCGTTTACGTCGTCGCGTAAACATATTTTCATCGTTCGGCAGAAACTAGAAAACGTCGGTGGACAAGAGTAGGTTCACCATGCCGATAGAACAACACAGTCTGGTTTCTGTATTTCCCGTCGGTTACAACCGAAATTTGTTTATTATTACTGTACGTCGCGCCACCGCGCTGGCATCACGAGCAGAGACCAGAGCCGAAATTAATAACGTCTGCGCGCGAGCGGAGCCCGGACAAGCGAAACATTTGTCAGCCGGTAACAAATGTTTGCAGAAACGGCCGCCGTGCAGTCATTTTTCACGGTTTCGTTGGACGACACGATGTCACCCTGTCCGGGAATCGATCGGAGCGATTCTGTCATTCGTTCACTCCGATTCACACTTCTACGAGTCGAGAGATCATCATTAGTAGACAGTGGATCTTTATGCAAAATAAAAATGTTTTACTTGAATTGCAACAAACCGGCGTGCAATAGAGATTTATTTTCTCTCTTAGTATGTTCAGTAGGTTGAAAATTATATAGGGGAGAGTCGTGCAGTGCCGACCGGCGTACTGTACCGATCAAAATTAATTTATGACTTTCCAGGTCAAATGGCTACACTTCCTTTACCAAAACAAATGAATATAACTATTGTGGGTAATATGTTTTGTTGCTACATTGGTCATTCGATTGTTTTCGCAGTTCTGACACATTTAGCGTGGGTGTTGATATTTCGAGTGTTAAGAGTTATTTTCTAGATCTGATAACTCGTTTCTCAGGTAAGTACACGACTTTGTTGAATTATGTATATTATATCTAGTCTATGAAGTATAATTAACGGGCCCTGTTTTGGAATTTTCTTTGTATATTATATATACCATAACCTAAAATGTTTCCTCATGTTTGTCGTCCAGTACCGACCATCCAACTGTCGTGCAGTACCGACTAATCAATCGTCGACCAGTATAAGCCAAACTTTTCTTATCTGTAAGTTCAATCTGTTAGCATTTGAAATGAAGTTAGAAGATATTTATTTAATCTTTCTTTTACCTTTTCCCACGGAAAAATATCCGAAATTCCAAAGCAGAAAAAACCATCATCACCGCTCACTTTAAATATTAACGATAATTTTTCATTGACTTCTTTACCTGGTGTAACTTCAAATTTCATGGAAATAGTGAAATCAATCTCTCCTAGAAACGACAATTAGAGTTGCAAACAAAAAAGAGAAGACAACGGACGCAACAATCCGAAATCTTAACTTCGACCGTTTTTATAAACGAAGTTCAGAAAAAAAGAACCTGGCTGAAGAAAAAAGATAAATGCGGAGAAAAGAAAAGCTGCAAGAAACGAAAAAGTCAAAGAAGCAGAGAAAAGTTGAAAAGTTGAAACTCAAGTAAGGAAAGGAAATAAGGAAAAATGTAAAAACTAAACAAAAAAATGACATAATATGTAAAAATATATAATTATTTTATTATATGTATAAATAAAATTTGAATAAAAATGCGTATTCTAACATCTAAATGTCTTTTTTTAACATTATTAATGATTTAGGCTGAAAAATCTACTAAATACGTAATTGGTCGGTAATGGACGACAATTCTTTGTTTCCTTCAAATTCTAATATCTTTATTTTTACAAATAACGAATACTAATTATTAAATTTCACAAAATTAATTTCTGGCGTTTTATTAAGTTCCCCTTTGTGTTACAAATTCCTTTTTTTAATTTTAATTTTTACCGATTCTAGTCCACCTAATAACAAGAAAACTTAGGGCGGTCGGTACTGCACGACTCTCCCCTAACAATATTTTGAAATTCGTCTAATGTTTCTAATGTTTTGAATTACACCTACTCACTTTTGTCGTAGATGTATAATGATCCGCTTAATCATTAGACTCCGGCTTTTATACGAAATAAAAATTGTCTGTGACCACTGCAAGATACAAAGGACGTTACAAAGCCATAGTACAACCACAGTATGTAAGAAACGCACGGACCCGAGGGATTTTCTTAGATCAAGGCTTTGCTGTAGTAGTTAAATACAGACTTATTAGTTTGCTGTCGTATGTAAAATAAAAATTCTAAGAAACCGAAATTAAATGGTGATGCGTTTCTTTTAATCATTCCAAGAAGTCGACAATGGCGTGAATCATTTTTGTCATAAATGCATAAAATTCGCAGTCCATTAATCAGAATAAATTAAAGATTCAAAATTAAAACATCGATTGTGCTTGTTGATCTAAAATCGACTTATCATCTATTTTTGTCTTGATATTATACATTAAATGGATAATGCATTATTTGCGAGAATACGCCATTTTTTCCAGTGTAGTTTCATTTTCCAAGATAAACACGACTTTTGTCCGCCATTGTACGAGAGAGTATCTTGGCCGCGTAATCTCATTGATCCGCGTTACGCCGTCAATCGAGGCGGCAAAAACTCGTTCGTTATCCGCTCCAACTTGGTGGATAACAAGCTGCGATTCTTCTCGGTGGAACTATACTATTCGATGGTCCCGCGTAAGTATCGTCGGCCGGCGTATATCACATTCTTGCCAAGATCTTATCGGATTCGTCCGGCTCCCAACAGTTATACGAACAACATGTTTCTTGCTGCATTGTTCGGCCGCGGAGCTGTTTTATCCAGCGCTTTTCATTCCATTGTTTCCGCAGAGTACAAAATCTTGTTCTTTTTAGTCGAAGCAATCTGAAACCCTCGTAACTGTATCTCGCCAGGCAAATATTAAAGCGATGAGAAATTACAGCGTACTAATTTAAATGTATTGGATCAACGTGTAGTTAGAAAGCCGTAGGTATTGTACATGTTTATTTCAATGAAACCACCAGTTGCAAATATTTTCCCTGAATTTCCTGTTAAAACGCCAGACTTCATTTTAATCATTACATCTGTTTCATAGATATTTATACAATTTCCATTTGAAAATCTTGCAATATTCGTACCACTCAAACTCTGTGCGTATCGAATATCGTATTCAATCGACAGACAAGAAACCATACAATGCTCATTTTAATCAAAAACAATAAACATGCAAAATATTTACAAAGCTCTTCATAACAGACAAGAGAATCAACCGCTACGCGTTCACAATTGCCAAAAGGAACTTGAAATTACATTATATTTCGCGCAAGCTGAGCGCAGCCCCATTCGGGGCAAAGTTTCGAGAGCGCTCGAGGAATTTCGCGTTTTCAAAAACGGGTTAGCGCGAGAACGGATGATAAATTAGACGAGGATTTTTCTAATACGAAAACGAAGCCCTGAGGGTCATCAGCAAAGAGAAGAGAGAGAGGGAGTAGATGGAGAGAGAGAATGGTTGTGCGGTCGCAATTAAAAAATCCTGGAGAGTCAGTTCTTTTTTCGAATTTAAATGTATTGAGTCAACGTGTAGTTAGAAAGCCGTAGGTACATGTTTATTTCAATGAAACCACCAGTTGCAAATATTTTCCCTGAATTTCCTGTTAAAACGCCAGACTTCATTTTAATCATTACATCTGTTTCATAGATATTTATACAATTTCCATTTGAAAATCGTGCAATATTCGTACCAATCAAACTCTGTGCGTCTCGAATATCGTATTCAATCGACAGACAAGAAACCATACAATGCTCATTTTAATCAAAAACAATAAACATGCAAAATATTTACAAAGCTCTTCATAACAGACAAGAGAATCAACCGCTACGCGTTCACAATTGCCAAAAGGAACTTGAAATTACATTATATTTCGCGCAAGCTGAGCGCAGCCTCCATTCGGGGCAAAGTTTCGAGAGCGCTCGAGGAATTTCACGTTTTCAAAAATGGGTTAGCGCGAGAACGGATAATAAATTAGACGAAGATTTTTCTAATACGAAAACGAAGCCCTGAGGGTCATCAGCAAAGAGAGGAGAGAGAGAGAGAGGGAGTAGATGGAGAGAGAGAATGGTTGTGCGGTCGCAATTAAAAAATCCTGGAGAGTCAGTTCTTTTTTCGAATAGCCCAAGTGATTTCGTGCGCGAAACACTTTGTCCTCGCACGAGTGACTCGCCGCGAGCCGCGGAATTTTCGCTGATGCTGGTCTGGGCCAGGGGATAACACAAGCTGGATGGGAACCGGTTGGGAAAACGTTGAGGGAACACGGGAAACTACCGCGGCGAGATCAGAACGTGGAAAGTAACGGTCTCTTGCCGGACGCATTCGGCTAAAAATGTAAAAACGTAAAAACACGTCGCCATGCCGGAAACAATGATTGCCGGCTGCTTTGCAAATGTTATTGTGGACACAGACCGGCTGACATACCGACGAAACACGTCCCCGGACTACAGTGTACAGGGTGTATAAAAAGTAATAGTCGTCTATCCTAGAGGTGAATCTACACCTCTGGATCGATGGACATTTGGAAGAGAAACTTGCCGCAAAAATTGTTTATAACAAAGAAAATTATTGTTAAAGATTGTTTTTACATCAGTACCTTCTACTCATCGAGAAAAGGAAGAGTTTGAAAGAAGCCACATGTCGCAAACAAATAGTTATTGAGATATAAGCTGTTAAAGTTCTTGCAAAATTTGATTGTGTAGAATTATACGTATAAATAAAAGCCTACTAGTATAGTCCACACGACCGTGTGAACACGATGTGAACGTTCTATTATTTAGACACGTATTATGTTAACGAACTACAGTAAAGCCTTGATCTAAGGAACTGTACGATCTAAGAAAATTGCCTATTCCCTCCACTACGAGACACATCTCGTGAGTATTTCAATGAAGACTTTACTGTATTTCTTATTACTAGACAAAGTTCTCATTCAAAGACATTTGGCAAATTTGAAGTTACTGTTGCATTGTTTTCTACGCTAGGAAATTATTAAGAAAAGGAATAAACGTCTTTGTAGCTCCTGTACCTTGCAAACTGATACAGACAGTTTTTATTTTGCGTGCAAGTTCACGTCTATTAATTCAATACCTTGCAATTAATACAGACAACTCTTTTTTATTAACAACTATTTATTTACTTTTATTAACTAACTCTTTTTTTACTATTATTAACTACCTTTTTATTTACTTTTATTAACAAATCCGTAGAAATTGTATACCTTGCAACTAGTACAGACAATTTTTATTTTGCGCCCAAATCCGTAGTCTAGAAATTGTATACCTTGCAATTAGTACAGACGATTTTTTAATACAAAAATACAAAAAAGAATAAATACAAAAAGATGAATTTTTTTTAAATGCAAAAAGATGAATTATTTCGTATCAATTAAAAATACAAAAATACATATACGAGGAACAGGCGGGAGAGCTAAACAAACATTTTGGCTCGCAACAATGGCAGTGCACGTACTGGATGAAAGTCGACCGAAGCTTCCACGAACCAAAGAAACGAACGCGAGAGCAAAAGCGCTGAAAGAAAGAGTCAAAGTTCCGTGTCGTCGGGAACAGTTTCGGAGAATGAATTTTGCGTCGCGAGATTCAGAACTAACCTATGTACAGTTTCCAGCATACTTTGAAAGCTCGACGAGTTTCGTGCAAATCCGGCCGTTCGTCCTGAACGGTCGAGCAAACAAAAGCTTCCGCGAGAGCAACAGTTCTGAGAGATCTACCTATAGCACTTCGAATATGCCGCTTTCTATAATTGCGTTTAATGTTTATTCATAAGCAACCGGGGACGCAGATTCAACGTGTCGGTGGTGTAGTCGTCGAAAGTTTGAACTTGTTTCATGCGAATGAGAAGACTGTGGTCCTCACATGCGTGTGACGTTGATTGCGAATGTGTTGAGAGAAGAAACGTATTTTCATTCGACTTCTTATAATTATCTTGAGAATTGGTTATTTTGTACAAAGATCCTTAGAGTCTACTTCTAGTAGTTTCAGTATCTCACAATATCTCTAATATCTAGAATTTTATTTTGCATGTCGAGCTGCAGTCTAAATTTGGGCATCAAAGGATCAAATAAATTCTTCAAATAATTAGGGAGAACAATTACGAGCAAGGAGTAAAATTATTCTCTGAATAAAACGTCACACTGTAGAAAATTTATGAAAATAATTCCTCCATAAAATTCGTAGTCTAGTAATATCAATTTTGGGAATCAGCGGATGCAATAAATTCTTCAAATAATTAGAGAGGCCAACGCGTTACGAGTAAAATTATTCTCTAAAATAAAATAAATATTCCACCATGGAGAATTTATGAAAATAAACGTTGAACTGTGGTCTGAACGGTTTCAAGAACCGAGATCGATATTGTAAACGGTGTCGCGGAGAGCGATTTTTCGGCGAGCTGCGCGGAGCGTAAAACGCCTCGCAATTTCGGAACTTAGGCGGGGGCGACAAAGCACAAAGTTATGAAAGGAAAACACCGTGAATTATTAACGGGGCTCGCGGCGGCGGAGCGTGAATTCGCCATTTTCCGGGCTCCATGGCGGAACACGGTGAAATTAAACAGCCTCCGGCCCGTAAGCTCTGCTGCCATTTGCGCCGAATGCTTCGAGCTAACGCAGTTACACGCGTCCCATCATCGTGTCATTACGTCCTATATTCCGCGCTGTTCGCCGTCAGGATAGAGCCGAGGTCTGTTCACCAGTTCTCCGGTTAGAGCTGTGGCAAAACTGGATATCTCGACGCAAGGATACGCGATATGCGATATGCGATACGCGACACACGATACGCGACTTTTCGATAAACGTGTTTACAGCCGAACGAACAGTTTGCTTCGGGAACCGGACAACTAACTGATTTGAGGCTCTCTATGCTTTTGCCATGGTCTAACTGAACTGTTGCACCGCGTTGCATTCGGTTGCATTGCGCGCTGTGCTCGTCTGTATCATTTGTTCCTCGCGGCTGCTGGGAAAGCAAATCACGGTGTTTACAGTGACGAATGATTCGGTATCTAATTAAATTGATTGATAATCAATTGATATTCGATATTGTTTTAGGCTGCGACAAAAGCGTCTTGCTCTCTTTAATCATTTCTGAGGGTAGGTATATTTAAATGTTCATAATATTATGTCTGTCGAACCACCCAATACGAAAAAGAAGCCAATACTTTGCAAGTGAAGAAAATTCTCTCCAGCGATCGTGCTAATCGATTAACTTCACGATATTATTAAAAAAAATGTATTGTAAAAAACATATACAGGATGTCTTAAAAATGTTGTACTTCCTTTAGAGGGGTTATTCTTAGGGCCATTTAAAGTAACTTTTCCTTCCCAAAATGTTCTTCGTTGCGGCAATGAGGTTCAAGATCTTAACCATATCATTTGGCAATGTACCTTGTTGGAATCACAAAGAGTTGATCTCATGAAAAAATTAAGGAAGCTCAATTTGTTTCCACCTTTAAATATCAGATCGTTACTTTACGAACCGAATATTTAGGTATGTTATCTTCTTTTCAATTTTTTCAAGCAATGTAATTTAAAGATTTAAAGTTATGTACTTAATGTGTTATATACCTAATGTGTTCTACTGTACCTACATTACTAATGTTTAACTGTAAGATGTATATTACTAATGTATAGCTTTATAACCCCCTATGGGGAGTTCCAATTAAGCTTTCAATAAAAAAAAAGATGTTCTTCGCGGCTTTGTTAACACTAAACCTACGGAGCCTTAAAAGTTCCCTTATAAAAGTAGCAAGATTGATTTTATTTAGACTTTGTGCGGCTCCTATAATAATACGTGCTCTACTAAAAATATTTATACAATCAACTCTTATGAAATCATTTTCATTATTTCAATAATTGTAAAATAAAAAATCTGAAACCGGTCATTTTGACTGGTGGTGGTGGGTTTAAAAATAAGAATCAATCAGAGCGCGGCTGCTGCGGACGGATTCTGATCGCCCAAAGCCAACGCTATGGATGTGTCTTCGCTGTGATTGGTCCATGACTTTTGTTAATAACTCTTTCACGAAACCGCGGAGAACATCTTCGTACAGGAATAAGTATTTCAAATGATCTCAGGAATTACCCCCTTCAAGAAAGAGCTTTGGTTCGCCCTTAATAATTTCAGCATCGCGTTCGCAACAAAGAGCCTTCACACCGTTGGCCAGTTATGCGCGTGTACAGCCGCGTATTGTCGCGGGCAACGGAAAAACCGACGTTAGCGGCGTTTTTCTGTAAAATGCGATTCGAGAGGTGCATGCTCGAGCGGTACCATCAAGCGGATTCGTCGGACCAATACGCCACGTTACCTCACAGCAGCGATCGTCGCGTCGCCGATGAAAGACAAAGCCGAACAACGAAAATCGTGTGCCGCGCATCGAAATCCGTTTTATCGACCCACTTTCCGACTGGTTCCGCGCGCAGGATATGTTTCACTCGCGCGATTTGTTGCGATCTTCATGCCTTTGGTGAAACGGGTATATCGTTTTCCAACGACTTTCGAACCTTTGTGTTCGTCTCCCAAAGCTCCGCGCTTTTACGTAGCTTTTCATTACGACGACGCTCACAGGACATTCCGTTCGGACGCTGGACTCGCGTAATTTCTTCGCTTTCGGTCGTTTTAGACGTTTCTACCGTGAATAGAGTTAATAGGAATCTTCGGAATATTTGCAAGCATGCACAAAGACTGAATTATTGGACTTGTACAGACAAAATTAAATTCATGTCCCAATTTCATTGAACCAGAAGTTTGATTTTATATTTTTTCATATATGCTTTCACATTATTTACGAACAATTCGTTACTTTGTAGAACAAATCCAATGCTTGAACTGCTAAAACGAGGTTGTGGATCAGCGATGGAGACGTTTGCCTCAATTGGGGCAAAACCGTCACCACCATAGCACCCACCGTTCCCTTCCAGTAAGCGCCGTTTAAAGAAAAATTGAATCTCGCAAAAAGAATTTCATCAGGTATAGCCGGTGTTGGGCAATAAGTAAATTTATTTAAATAAATAATTATTTAAATAAAAATTTAAATAACAAGTTATTCGATATTTGGATATTCAAATAAAAAGCAAACATAATTATTTATTATTTGAGCAAGTCTAAATAGAATTATTTAAAATAATAAAGTTAATTGTTTATAAATACAATTTCAATTATTATTTGTATTGACAAATAACCAAATACTATTTATTTGATTTCCACCTCAATCCAAATAATAAATAATCTTTTATTTGCAAATAAGAATTAATAAATAGATCACTTTTGGAATTATTTAAATTACTTTTATTTCAATAAAAAGTTTAGTTATTATTAGCAATTAAAATCACACGTTTATTTATTATTTAAAATAAAATTTACCCAACACTGGGTATAGCTAAGGTCCACCCTAATATGGCTCGTTTTCCCGACGTCCGATTGATCCAAAACTTTGGATAATAATATCATTTTTTCATGAAATGGAACAATATTTGGGGGGTGGGGTGTGTGTCCAAAATTTCATGGTCGAAAAATAAGGTACAGCCAAATGATCGCGTTCCATAAATGTTCACTCGAACTGCAAACACGACGCTGCAGTGTTCGTCTGGTCCCGGAGCGTTTTCGCAGAGATTTTTGAAAATTCCATTAGGCGGCGTGCGACGTATGTATTCGTAATTCGCGGGGGTGTCGAGGCACAGGCGAATTACTGCGAATCGCCGACGATATTCCATTCCGCCATCCACTCTGCGAGGCATGCTCGTCTTTCCTCGTAAGGAGAATACGAGATAAGGGAGCAACATTTTTGCATCGTTCCCAGCGAGAGGAACGGCTCCTCTGCGGCCCGCTCGGAAAAACGCAGAGACGCGATCGCCCTTCTCGTTTCTTTCATCTCGCAGAGGGGAAACTTCATTTCCCCTCATCCTCCGACGTGTTCCAACCGCTGACTCTCTATCTCGGAGACACGCGCGCGATGCTATTCCGTCATAAGCAGTTTTCCAAAATCGAAAGGGAGATCCGTCGCGCGATTAAACGAAAGCTGTTTTTTCCAGGATCCCTCTTCTCTCTCTCTCTTTTGACATTCCTGTTTACGAACTTTTCCGCGCCCTGAGAACTCTGTCACGTTGGATTACAAACATCACCTGATCGATTCACTGCACTCTGTTTAATAAATTTCTAGCGTCGCGTGACGACGGTAATGTGATCGTTGTCGACGAGCGATGATAAGGGAAATAGATACACATAGAAGAAGAATAATAGCACCATGCATACCAATTTTTAAAGAGCTTCGTGCGCTGAATATGAAACTCGTCTTTCTTTATGGATATCAGTTTCCCGAGTTGATTTTAAAAGTCGAAGTTATAATTTAAAGTTCGAGAATAAATCTCTCGTGTTTCAGAATTTTTGCAAGTTCAAAATGATTATGTAGACTGCATCAAATATAACAGTGTATTTTTTAAATAAAATTGTAAATATCGAAACATGTTAGAAATTAACATTTTTCTCATTGTCAGTTAATTTCCGAGTTGATTTTAAAAAGCGAAGTTATAATTTAAAGTTCGAGAATAAATCTCTCGTGTTTCAGAATTTTCTCAAATTCAGAATGATTCTGCAGACTGTATCAAATATAACAGTGTATTTTTAAAATAAAATTGTAAATATCCGAACATGTTAGAAATTAACATTTTTCTTATAGTCAGTTAATTTCCGAGTTGATTTTAAAAGTCGAAGGTATAATTTAAAGTTCGAGAATAAATCTCTCGTGTTTCAGAATTTTTGCAAGTTCAAAATGATTTTGTAGACTGCATCAAATATAACAGTGTATTTTTTAAATAAAATTGTAAATATCGAAACATGTTAGAAATTAACATTTTTCTCATTGTCAGTTAATTTCCGAGTTGATTTTAAAAAGCGAAGTTATAATTTAAAGTTCGAGAATAAATCTCTCGTGTTTCAGAATTTTCTCAAATTCAGAATGATTCTGCAGACTGTATCAAATATAACAGTGTATTTTTAAAATAAAATTGTAAATATCCGAACATGTTAGAAATTAACATTTTTCTCATTATCAGTTAATTTCCGAGTTGATTTTAAAAAGCGAAGTTATAATTTAAAGTTCGAGAATAAATCTCTCGTGTTTCAGAATTTTCTCAAATTCAGAATGATTCTGCAGACTGTATCAAATATAACAGTGTATTTTTAAAATAAAATTGTAAATATCCGAACATGTTAGAAATTAACATTTTTCTCATTATCAGTTAATTTCCGAGTTGATTTTAAAAGTCGAAGTTATAATTTAAAGTTCGAGAATAAATCTCTCGTGTTTCAGAATTTTTGCAAGTTCAAAATGATTATGTAGACTGTATCAAATATAACTGTGCATTTTTTAAATAAAATTGTAAATATCCGAACATGTTAGAAATTAACATTTTTCTCATTGTCAGTTAATTTCCGAGTCGATTTTAAAAGTCGAAGTTATAATTTAAAGTTCGAGAATGAATCTCTCGTGTTTCAGAATTTTTGCAAGTTCAAAATGATTATGTAGACTGTATCAAATATAACTGTGCATTTATTAAATAAAATTGTAAATATCCGAACATGTTAGAAATTAACATTTTTCTTATAGTCAGTTAATTTCCGAGTTGATTTTAAAAGTCGAAGTTATAATTTAAAGTTCGAGGATGAATCTCTCGTGTTTCAGAATTGTTGCAAGTTCAAAATGATTTTGTAGACTGCATCAAATATAACAGTGCATTTTTTAAATAAAATTGTAGATATCCAAACATGTTAAAAATTAACGCTCTAAGAGAACGAGACGAATGGTACTACATCAACATCCTCGAATGTGCTTTTTAACTTCGGGAGTATTTTCTGCTGTAACCGTAAAAGCTCGTGAATGTTCCTTGTGTAGGACGACTCTTTAGAACCTTCTATGTACAACGATATACTTTTTATAACATTATAAATGTACAAAAACGTGTAAACAATGCTTTAAGAGCGTGGGTCATCCGTACCGCATCAACTTCTTGAAATGCTCTTCAACTTTGTAGCAACTTTTTCAAGCAATTCTGTATAATATTCCAAATAGAGCAGTATATTTCAACGTAACATTATAAACATTTAAATATGTTTGAGATAGTGCCCTAGGAATGCAGGACGCCTGTACCACGCTAACTTTCGAGGGTGCTTCCAACTTTGACCATTTTTTCTACTTTAATTTTGGAAACTATGCTAAAGTTCCTTGCATACAGGGATATCATAAACTCTCTCGAACATAACAGTATATTGTTATTATAAAAATGCATAAAATCCACAGTGTAGCTACTACACGTAGCGTAGCCACTACATTGTTATATAAATACAAGATCCACAGTCTAGTTACAACAATAACAAATTCCGGTATTGTTTCAGCAGTTATGGTAACATGGTTTCACTTAGGATCAACATGTTCCCACGAACTCGTGCAACTCTTCATTCAAACAGTGTTCAAATCAGCAACCATTCACTTGTTCAAAAATGATTGCATAACTAGAACGGATTTGATGCACCGGACTATTGCAAAAATGCACTGATTTCAACAGTACACGTCAAGTTTCAATTTTAATGAAAAATTGCTACATTTAGCTGAAATTACAGGTAACATTACAAACTACGTATTGTTATGAGCAGTTTAAGCATTTTTGATTCTTTCCGATTGGTCGAAACACTGTCCGCCAGGAGGAATCCCATCGTAGGCGTGGTTAACGTATCGTTGTTTATTCGGCCCGAGAAGAATCTCGGGTAAACGTAAACGTTATTTCACTCGGCAGGGTATATTTATTCGGGGTGGTTTCGACTCGAGGAAGCCGCGGCAGGGAAGAGCAGGTAAAAATTGTGTGCGTTCTCTTCCGCGTTGGACGTGGATCTGGATACGTCTCGGGCGATAGAAGAAAAGCACCTTTCCTCCCCGAGGAGTGACATGTTTCGCTCGAGGAATATTTCCTTGTCGGCGAGACAGACACGCGGCGCTATATTAACTCAGCTCGCAGACAGTTTATGCGGATTTACCAGCGTTCGCGCGCACGAAGAAAACGGGGAAATATTTGCATTCTTTCTTTACCCGGAGCATAGCGATTCTTGCGCGATGCAGCGTCTCTGCTACGCTCTGCAATGCTCTGCAACGCGTTGCTGCGCTCCGCATCTGGTTCCTCGTCCGTATCGTTCCTCGTTTTGTTTTTTCGGGGCAGCGTTTCTGTTCGTCTGACAACGCAGCCAGGAAAAAACAGATTGGACACGATCGTTTGCTTCTTCTCGCTGCCTTCCTAGCCGACTCTCGCGGAGAAATTTCGTGGGGAACAGAAAGAGAACTCGGGAGAACAAAGGACATCTTTTTCCATTTCGTTCCGCGAAATCGAGGTTCCATTTTAATAAGGAACAACGGAATAAAAGGTTTTTTCCTTCGTACAGAGGGAGCAAGAGAGGGAATTTCTTCACGGCGTAGCGCGAAACGCGGATGCGAAAGCTTTTCACAGGAACGAGCAGTTTTAAGTAACCCACCCCCTATTATGGCCGCAGATTCAACTTTCGACGCAAATATTTGTCCTCCCCGGTTAAGAACCGGCCCGAAGAATCCCGACGAAAGTTCAACTTTGTCGAACCTAAGAACCATAAGTTCCGAGTCCGTATTTCTTTTCCCCGGCGGTAATGTACTCTGAACTCAATCGATCGGCCCAATCGCTACGCGTTCGAACTGTTTACTCTGTGATTTTGATCGAACGGGGCCGAAAATCGCGTCTAAAATTTATACGGAAACAATGGGTGGTGGAAACTAATTCATTGTCAATTTTGAGGACATCAAACTGGTGGATTTCAAACTTTCTCTTCTAGAATTCCTCAAGTTATAAAAATTGATAAGCATACTTCTTTACTCAAGTACATGTTACCATGGACAGGTGAAACTCCACCTGAAGAAACTTGAAATTTTTAACTTTCTCAAATGCAATCCTGTAGATATTGACGACGAAATTCTGAAAATCCAAGTTTCAATCTTAGAAATCCACTGGTTCAAAAGTTATGCGTGTTTAATGTTGGTATGCAGTGAGCGTCGTCTATCATCATCGAAACTCGCTGACCTCTGAACACGCATAACTTTTGAACCAGTGGGTCCCTAAGATTAAAACTTGGATTTTCGGCATTTCTTCGTCAAAATCTATAGGATTGCATTTTAAAAAGTTAAAAATTTCTGGTTTCTGTAAGGTGAAGTGCCCTATGCCTGGACAGCATGTTTTTCTATTTTAAATTTTATCACTTTAAATAAACAAAAACACTTTCTTAAGAGTTTTAACATACAGTTCAGAGTTTGTAAAGTAATTTAAGATAAAAAAATCATTGTTTAGGTTAATATCTTAATTGTATTAACAAGAATAATTCAAACCTATAGTTGGACATATTAAATCCAATCTAAGCTAGTACCTGGACAGAAGTAAAGCCTATATCGGGACAAATTCAATTTACGAGATTATCGAGCGAACATAACCTAAAACGTTGGTTGGTGGCGCTGTTGCGCATGACGAATAGAAGATGCTTTGCGTAATATGTAGTATTCTTATAATAGATTATAGTATTGTATTATTTAACCAAATATATATTTATTTTCATTTACTGTTTTAATAAAACTTGTCATAATACAACTTTTAAGGTTAGGTAGTAATACTGATAGATTTAAGATGTAAACATAAAGTATTATTAACGTCACAACCGGAATACATTTTCTACATACGTTATTCAAGCTAATAGAAGACTAATTATACGTACATGTAGTTAAATAATTTGCAAACAATGCGTTGATTTTATTCACAAACACGTGACCGGCTTCAGGCGTAAGCACATTGCGTATAAGCTTAGAGTGGGACAGCTACTGTCATCGCGTCTCAGTATGGAGTATTTATATTTGAAAACAGTCCTAATCTTGGACATCTAATATTTGGATTAATATTTATTATTTACGTTAAGTTTGATTGCCAATTTATTTTAAAATATCAATATTATTATGCGTGATTATTATTTTTTGTCTGAGGGCTTAAATTATATCTTTTTTTCTAACAAAAGTTCGAACTATAAATGCACATGATTCGCATGTAAATAGACTATTTTGTATACTGTTTTCAGATGAACTTTGAATTCATTTTTAAATTTCAATTGATGTCTTAATGAAATAATATTCACACCTACTTGTAGCTAAGGCCTCAGAATATATAATATAATAATTTAATCTCTTACTTACTGATTTTACTATGAAAATTCAATTGTCCAGATTTAGGTATCACTTTCGGACTGTCCAGACTTAGGGCACTTCACCTTACATGTTACCATGGACAGGTAAAACTCCACCTGAGGAAACTTGAAATTTTTAACTTTCTTAAATGCAGTTCTGTAGATATTGACGAGGAAATCGTGAAAATCCAAGTTTCAATCTTAGAAATCCACTGGTTTAAAAGTTATGTGTGTCTAATGTTGGTATGTAGTGATCGTCGTCTCTCATCATCGAAACTCGCTGACCTCTAAACACGCATAACTTTTGAACCAGTGGATCCCTAAGCTTAAAACTTAGATTTTCGGAATTTCTTCGTCAAAATCTATAAGATTGCATTTTAAAATGTTAAAAATTTCTGGTTTCTGTATATGAAGTTTAGTTGCTTAGAATGCTAGTCCTACGCAAGAAACATTTCTGCAACTTTCACGGTTAGGGCCCAAAAAATTCTTATCGGTAAAATGTTTCCGAAATTATTGATCATGTGAAACTGCTGAGAATCTTTTTGGCGTGAAAAAGATTGCAAACGTAAGAGGAGCGTTTACAGCACAGCGTCTTGTTGTGGAAGATCGTGGAGTTTCCGAGTCGATCGGTTTGGCGAGTTTGCAGTTGGAACCGTCGCGACACTTGATTCAACGAATAACGTTTAAACGCGTTGCATCGTCGTTTCCGAGGCATGGTTTTCGATCTCGGTGAAAAAAGACTATGACACCTGACAGGGAAGGTCTGCAGGATCGCAGGAAATTCAATACGGCCGGATGATCGGCAAAACCGCGTAGGGTTAACGCGATCGGAGTGATCCTCGACGTCGAAAAAGCGGCGCGGCGTGACGCTCGCGATCAAATTCCAACGAGAAATATCGACGCGTGGCCGTCGGAAAATATTTGAAGCTCGGACAATAGCCAATAGGTGGTTAAACTCAGGTATCTATTTAAACAGGCATCCATGCATAAGTACGGAAACCAAAACTTAATACCCGTAAAAATTTTTTTACCATTTTATAATCGGGTGGATTACGACGAACACAATTTCTACATTCGAAGCATTTTTCTATTCACTTACAAAGCAGATTACAAAGCAGCTGCAGATGTAAAATGTAAAATATAAAATTCTAACTAATAGAATTGAGTGTTACACCATTCCAAAAGAAAAGAATACGTGGTGCATATTTAGTAGATTTTAAAATACGTGACCGTAGTAGATTTGTCAAATCTCGCGAACGTTATCTTTGATTTTCCTTGATTTTTACCCATCAGTCGAAACAGCGTGCATCGCTCCGAGAAAAAGTTGCTGCGACTTTCGCGGAACTTTGGTTTCTTTTCACGCTTTCACCTAGGCCACTTGCTCCTAAGTGTCTCAGCGAAGGCGCTACTTCGGAATGAACTTCCGATCCGATAAAGATTCGTCGAGAGAGGAAAAGAAATTCGCGATAGAGAGGGAGGGAGGGAGAGAGAAGCAGAGATTCGTCTTTTTGCGCTGCGGAATGCTAACCGATAATCCGTTAAAGTAATGATTCATTTCTTCCCGCGTGGCCGAAGCAGTCGATGATGGATCGATCCGAGGATTTCCGGGCTCGTGCTGCCCAGTCGATAGCGCCGTTACGATAGATTAATTCGAGCTTTTTGCGAGAGACCGAGGCTACAACGAATGGATCCGAAGAGCGAACGCGATGAGCCGATTCCAGAGGAAATCACGCATTTTTTCAAAGGATCGCTTCCGCTTGGCGAACTCGAGATCGTTACCGATTTTTATTCGTCCCAGTTCCTAGTTTGATAATAGCTCGTTAATGAGAAAGATGTTCTAACACGAACCTGATGGTGTTTAATTTAATTTATTGTTGATGTATACTGCAAAAACAGTTGGATTTTATCTGCACTTACTAAAAATCAGATTATTTATTTTCAAGTTTGTGATTGGCATTTATCGAATTTTTTATGTAATCTTGACTTATTTCATGCGAGAGTTTCGCGACAGCTTTCATGTAAGCCCACAGGAGTTCATGAATTTCTTCGGAAAATTGTAAAGGCGGTTTGAGGTAGTCCCTTTACGTCAATCATGTTTCTCCTAGCAATCGACTGAAATGTATTGATGTTTCCTAAATGAGCCGATCAAATAACACGAGTTTTCGGCTTTCCTATAACCCCAGAAAAGTTCCGAAATTCTTCCGGGAAAATATTTGAAAATCGATTTCAACTATCCCCTTGAATTTCAATCATTTTTTTCCCGAGCCACCGATCAGGATTTATCGATTTTTCAGCATGGTCTCGATTTTTCCTACGAACCTAAATGTATGCATCGTAAAGTGTCATCTTCCAGCTTTCGCATAAACCCTGAAAAGTTTATAAATTTCCACGAGACAATATTTTAACATCGGTTTCAAGTAGCTGCTTGAAATCGAATCATTTTTCTCCGAGCTATCGACTGGGATTCTCTGATTTTTCGACATGATCTCGAATTTTTCTACAAACCGAAATGCATCTATCGCATAGAGTGGTCCTCCAGCTTCCATACGAGCCCTCAAAAGTTCATAAATTTCCCCGGAAAAGCATTTTAAAATCCATTTGCAGTAACTCCTTACAGTCCAATCGTGTTTCATCGAGCTGCCGATTGGGATTTACCGATTTTCCGACATGATCTCGAGTTTCCCTACAAATATAGACGATTCTAACGTAAACTACGATCGTCCAGCTTTAATTTGCACCCTCTAAACTTTACAACTTTCTTCGTGAATGAATTTCGAAAATATTATGCGATGTATCGATTTGTCAATTTAACTTTGTGTTTTCCTACAATCCCAAGTGACTCTGTCATGAAGTAATACAACCATGCTGCTGCAATTCAGGTCCACGAAAGTTGATTAATTCTCTCGGGAAAGCATTTAAATATTTACATTTACAACATGGGACAAATTTCAATTATCCATGAATTATTGTTCAACTTAAAAATTCACTATTTTGCAAATGTACAGACATTATAAATACATAAGAATTCACTCTACTCCCTCAATAATTCAGTCTACTCGCAATAAATGTCGTCCACTGTAGTCATTTCGCCTGTCTTCCTTGTAAACTCAATTAGGAACTTCTCGAGTAAAGTTAACAAAGTATATCCCCCGAAATAATAACGAAATTGCGAGGCATTGCGTTGAAATTTGCCAGATCGAAGAGCAGCGACAACTAGCAGGTAGGTATTGATAACCGATAACGATGGGCTCTCATCGCGTTTCCCATCGACGAACTTATTTAATATCGGCCGCGATTCACGCGATTATTCGCGTCGAATCGATTAACGAGCGATGCCGGGCATTAGGCGAAGCCCGGCAAATAGTTTTCGCAAGACGTTTCGTCCGCTTTTCATCGTCAACGAACACCGTTAGTACCACTACTCTTCCCGAGAACGAGTACATATTTCAAGGGGAACAGCATAAAAGGTATGCTCTCACGGTGGGCAGTTTAATTAAACGTTTATTAGCCTGAATAATTAGACGGAACTTCTTTCGCGAATCCTTCTTTATGAGAGTATAATCTCGGCATTGTCCTCACCTTGTAAACGTATTTCACCGAGGCATTAATTAAAAGCTTTGGGAGCCCATCTTCGTCCGCAGTTTTTACGCTCGTGTAATTCGCGTCGGCCATTGTCCATCGCAATCCCGACTAATTTTTTGCAAATATGACGATCGATCCGCTGAAACCTCGACATTGTGCGAGCGAGCGAGACGCGTCGGGACTGCGGATTCTTGAAAATGTACAGGGTGAATTTTTTGGGGTCTCGAGGTCACCTGCATTTTTTTAAACGGGACCACTCATTCCATTAGGAAACGAATAACTATAATCATTCATACAGGAACTTGGTTCCTGTTTCCAACAGTACAGTGCCCGAAATTTCCATAAAGCCACCACGTTTTTTGGTAATATCTTATAATTATTCTGTACTTATGATAAATTTGAGTATGATTTCATTTTAGGCGTATCAAAAACACATATATATCGATTGAAATAATAGAAATAATATTTATTTTAAAAAATAAACGTAAATATATAATTTTACATAAAATAAACTGCGAAATTTCTATAAAGCCACATATTTTTTAAATAAGTAGATTCAAAATGAACAATAAGTTCTTTCTTATTTCTATATTAATAATTAGTAGAACTGCCATTTCTTCGAATATATTCAAAAATACGATGGGGCATTGACGAAATCAAACTTTGAAGTGTGTCTTCTTGAATAAATGCTCATGTTTCGTTCACCGCTTTCCATAATTCATTAATAGTACTGTGTAGCTCGCAATTGCCATAAACTTTCCTTGCGAGTATCCCCCGAAGATTTTCTATTGGGTTTAAATCTGGGGAATGAGCTGGCCATGTCAAAACCCTGATATTCTTTTGACCTAATCACTGCTTCATGTAATTTGATGTGTGGATGGCAGCGCTTTCGTGCTGATAAATGAAGTTATCGTGTCTAATATCTTCAATAAATGGTATTCAAATTGTGTCTAATAATTCTGTATATTTTTCAGAATACATTTTAGGAGTAATGCGACAGATTGGTGTCTTGGCGTCAGCTCTAACTGCAGCCCAGATCATTAATGTACCACCACCAAAGTTGCGACTCATTGTTATGTCTTTTTTCTTTCCTTAAATCGTGCCATTAATATTTAATACCATCTGGCCCGTTTAAATTGAATTTCTTTTCATCATAAAAATTAACAAATTCCCATTCTTTGGACCAGGACATGTGTGTTTTTGCAAAATCAAGACGAGCCTATTTATGTTCTGCTTTGAGTGCTAGTTTCTGCACCATTTTTGTCCAGTGAAATCGGTTGGAACTTTTTAAAATTTGTTGTACGCGTCTCGTAGTTACTGACAAATCTAATTCAACGCGAAGTTGTGCTGCACTTCTCAATTCTTTTGATGCAGATGTCATTAACAACGAATACTGTCTCTTGCTCAGCATTTGATTTCCCCCTTTGGAGAGGTTTTTGCCGTAATCTTTTCCCAAATTGACGTAATTATTTACAACGGTACGTGATCGATTAATTTTTTTTGCACTTATGCGATTAGAACATCCCATATCCCTATAAGCATCAATAGATGCTTTTTCTCCACTGGTCAGCAATTGTCCTCGCGGCATTTCACTAATGAGAAATTAAAATATAACATTTTACGAATTCAATAAACTTACAGATCTATTTTTACGCAAATCCTTACTCTTCAATTGTAGTTACACTTCTTCTATTGCACCTAGCGGGACTTATTCACTCAGAAATCTAAGCACAAACTAAGTGGCTTTATTGAAATTTCGCACTTATGCTTCGCTTCGTGCAGCAAAAAATGTATACACACCCAAAAGGTGAACATTTCCGAGCAAATACTCAAAGATTTACGATTAACATCAACTAAATATAATTGTAGATGAGAAAAAGTAGTAAACATGACATATTTAAAAAAAATACGTCGAAATATAGGTGGCTTTATGGAAATTTCGGGCACTGTAGACGCAGACAATTTTTATTTCGCACGAGATAGTTTAGAGGTGGGGCAGAATAATGTTTCGAAAAGAAGAGAATAGACGATTTTCGCACTTTTGTAAAAAGAGGGTGCGCGCTCGTTTGATGAGGACGAAGACAGATTATCCTTTAAGGCGACTAATTAATTGGAGGCCCGCGGTAATTGAATATACCGGGTTAGTTGCGACTCCCAGCAGGCAAATGACCCACTTGCGGGACATTTCCCCGTAGAGTCGCGAAGAGAATACTCGCCGAGGCGAGATCAATCATCCAAGAAGGTCCCTCGCGCTCCTTTCCACCTGTGAAATAATTAGATCGCGCGATTGAAATAGAACGGCGACGTCGGTAAACTCTAAACGGTTCGAGCACTTCCGGGACTTTAGCTCGATGAAAGAGCTCGCCCTCTCCCTTTCTTTTCCTCTCTCTCTGTGTATGTGTGTGTGTCTGTCGACTCGATACGATTTCAGCCGCGAAAGGGGACAGCTTTACCCGCGATAATGGAAAGACGAGCTCGCCAAGCTTCTCCGCGCTTATTTTTCTGCTCGATAGTTCGTTTCATCGAAACGAGAAAGAGAGCGACTCCGTAGTTTCTCCGCTTTCTCTCTCTATCTTCTCGTCCTGATTCTCTCCGGTTGCTCGATTGTAACACTCGAGGTTATCTATAAATTTCCGGTTGATTGCGTTTCGCCAGTCATCCGATAGCGCTCCGAATCTCTTCCTGCTCGAATTGACGATCCGTGAGCCCGGTCAAATGTACATTTAGGAATCGATCCTCGAGAGCAACGCTCGAGGATGATCTACGGAACGTTACTTTTTCGTATCTCCCGGATTACTTGTCTCAGGACGTTTTTACCACTAGCCACTACAGTTCAATCCGTATTACCCGTAGGATTGCATTTATACGCCTTTTACGCGATTTTCGTCTTAATGCAGTGAAGTCTCGATCTAAGCCGGATCCTCGGGTCCGATCTCCGCCATAGATCGTGCAGGGCTACCAAAAAAACATTTTAAAAAATGTTTCCAGGACGAATCTATTGCAGATTTTAAGATTGAAGCTTCTCTTTGCAACGATTGTTTGAAACTTGATCCACGATTTCTTTTTTTGCTGTGTTATAGACCAAAAACGAGGAGCAAGTACGGTCGTGCGAAAACTTCGTCGGTGCGCTAATCGTCGGTAGATAATGAGTTAAGCATTCGCGAGGACGCGAGCGAAGTTTAATTGTCTCGCGTCACATTCCGCGTTGGTCGAGAAAGGAGGCGGCCGAGGGTACGAAAAATGGCGGGCGCGTTGAACGCTTGTACTCAAAGAAACGTTAAGGCACAGGCTGCATAACGGAGCGGCAAACGACTCGAGATAGGACTGGAAACGCCATGCTTAAGACCCTCAAAGGGGCTCCGATTTAATTAGACGAAATAGCATCAGCGAACCTTCCAAAGAGCTACTGTTCTCGAAACTAGGCGAGCAGAGACGAGACCAGACGAGACCAGACGAGACGTGACGAGAGGGATCTTTTTCCTCCCACGAAAAAACCTCTATATATCCGCGTTTCTCTTTCAGCCCAGCCAATTACCTTAACCTCGCAAAGTGCCGACTGCGATTGCTCTACGTCCAGATCGTTGTCGCGGCGGAATACTCGCGAAGAAAGGACTCAATTTTACTTTTCAGTCTCTTTGTCTCCCAAAATTATTAGTTGGACCAATTAAATCGTCACACTAATAACACTGTCCAACAAATTCAAACTTTTTTTTTACTTTTCGATTCTCACTATGCGATTCTGATAGAGTTTTTCGCGCTAATTCCAAATTTGTTTTTAATTTTTTTCCTAGACGCATAGTTTTTGAGAAATTTGAGTTTGAAAAAATGACCTATTTTTCAACTTTGAACAAAGATTGTGATGTTATTATAAAAGATATTGTATTGTACTTTACATAAAAAGATTCTCTAGACTTTCCCGAATCCAGTGATATCCAATATTAATGCATTATGATTGTTTAAACATGTTTAAACTAAGAAGGACCCAACAGTATATTGAAATCATTTAAAAAGTTGAAATTTGTTGGACAGTGTTATTGATGAGAAAATTCATTTTGGTTTCTTACTTAATTATTGAGTTGTCTACTCTTTTTCGGATGAAGCAAGCCTGTGAAATTCTTTGGGAAGGTTTCGTACAACAGGACGAATCAACAGACCATAAGAACAACACAAAATCTGTTTTTGTTTGACACTTCAAATTTTGATTGTAATAGCAATTAATTTTAAGAAATAAAAAACTTATGAAATAATTGATTGTCTACCATTTAAAAGTTGTACTATTTAATAATGACTATTACAATTTTCCTTCATCAATAACTGTTATGAGCGATTGAAATGAACTTCTCTCATTGATAACTGTTATGAGCGATCGAAATCAATTTATCTCATCGAAGACCTGTTATGAGCGATTCGAAATAAATTTCTCTTATCGATAACTGTTATGAACGATCGAAATAAATTTCTCTCATCCACAACTGTTAGGAGTAGACTGCGGATCTTTATGCAAAATAAGAAATTTCTACATTAATCGCAAAAAACAGGGGCCATCTAGAAAATTTTTTCTTCTAATTATCTTATACAGTTGAAACTAATACAGTAATGTCCTTAAATCTTTTTAATATGTTCACTACTTTAAATTGTAAATACCCATTTTTATCATAAATGCATAAAATCCGCAATCTAGTTATGAGCGATCGAAGTAAACTTCTCCCATCGATAACTGTTATGAGCGATCGAAATAAATTTCTCTCATTGGTAACTGTTATAATTCATCGAAATGAATTTCTCTCAACGATAACATTTACCAGCAAGAGAAAAAATTTGCAGTGGCTTATAATTCTTATTTGTAACCAATACGACCTTAGTCGATGAAATACTTGTTATGCTATGATTTTTTATCTTTTCGGTGCTAACAGTTATGTTCCCTGCATAAAATCATTGAACAAGATGAATAAGCAGTGAAGCAAATGCCGGCAGGCGAGCGCGTTAACAAAGAGGACGATGTCGTGGAATTTCCGAGTTCGGGAATCAATGACAGAACAAACGACAAGCGAACCGCGGTCGATGGTCTCGCAAGCTTCTTATTTCTTATTTCCGAAAGCGTAAAGCTCGAGCATTATCCGCGATCGACTCTCGGCAGTCTGATCCGGTTATAAATTTCCGATTTTCTCTGTTTGTTCTGTCCGCGGAAAAAAGGACGCACACCGTCCCGGTGACGTAACAACGTCGTAAATTGCGCATTGATATATCGGCTGGCTTGGATATTGTGGGGCTCGGTGTTATTTGTCGTCTTGATCTATGCGTATTTTCTCCGCGTCGTAAAAAACGCGGGCTTGTCCGTCCGCGGATATTTATGCCCCGCGAATATTCGATTCGGCCCGATTCCGACAATGAGATCGAGACACAGCGTTCTGTTTTATCTCGGATCTGCTGAAAAAAAAAACGAAACGCGTTCATTCCACTCGAAAGTTTTCCGTGTTGCGCGCCGGAACGGTTCACGGAATAAAAATGTTTTTTTACAGCGACGACAGAGGACCA
The DNA here is from genome assembly GCA_933228785.1 of Lasioglossum pauxillum. Classification (NCBI taxonomy): domain Eukaryota; kingdom Metazoa; phylum Arthropoda; class Insecta; order Hymenoptera; family Halictidae; genus Lasioglossum; species Lasioglossum pauxillum. Next base: position 37,751,741 of record OW121705.1, on the reverse strand, counting down.
CCACATGAGGAAAATTCTTCTCGTCGAACGAGCCAATCGATTAACTTGGATCATTCAAAAGATGGAATCATTCAACAGAATGTGTTGTAAAAAATATACAAGGTGTCCCAAAAATGTTGTACTTCCTTGATAGGAGTGATTCCTGAAGTCATTTGAAGAAACTTTTTTCTTTGCGAAAATTTTCTCCGCGGCTTTGTGAGGAGTTATTAGCGAAAAGCGGGAACCAATCAGAGCGCGGAAACAGCGGACAGGTTCGTGTTTGTGCGCGGATTGTTTACTTGGTTCCCATCGCTGACAATTGACGTAAACAATGTTTATTTTACGCATTAATAAAAGTAGTCGTTAACACGAAACCTGCTAAATATTAAAAGTATCTGGTAAATGTTGTCCTATAAAAATGGCAACGTTAAGTTTATTGAGATTGTCTATGATTTTTCCGAAATCGATTCCATTACTTTCCATAAATGAATTTTTATAATTTCAGCGACAAAATAAATTTTAAAAAAATAATTAATTAATTTAGCGTTAATATTTAACAGCATTATAAATGGCAGCAATATACCTTTCGTGTCCAGAAACTTTTTGACAATAATGCACACATTCTGGATACATAGAATCGAGTCTCCGAACAAATTGGTTTCCGCGAAAGTCGGCAGGCCTCGTCCATTAACGAAATCCGTTCATTAACGCGCGATGGTAGCTCGATTAGCCATATTTCCGTCAGATGGACAGAGAATCCATGGTGTGCCGGCCGGTCGAGAATTCCAATTAACGAATTGATACATCCAGACAATTACTTTTGCAAGAATTAACGCGATAATGGAGACTTACTGTAATGAGAGTAGCTTGTCAATAGTTGCGCGCCGATAGTTGACCGCACGGAACAGGGATTCTAATTAACGGGGGCCCGGTTTTCACCATTGGAATAAATCGCACGCGCCAACAGCCCCGATAAACAAGCCTCTGTGCCTCCAGGAATCGATGACAAAAAAGTAATTGAACCGCGCGCGCATATGTACTCGACCAGCGGATTAAACGATTCGCTGATTTTTGCGAATAGTGTTTCCCATCCCCCTCCCCTCCACTCCGCACGATCTCGATTTCTCTCGTCGCCTTGCTGACAGATCCTAGTGCACTCATTTGTTACACCGAGTTACCAGCCGTGTTACAAACCGAAACCTATGAATCATGCTATCGACGCTTATCCCGGAAGAGGGTCGCGTGTTCGGACAGCTTCGAAATTTTGCAGACGAATATTTTGGGAACCGATTGCGAAATCCGATTGGAGAAAAATGTTGGAAAAGAGAAAATCGGTGGTATGTTTATATTTTAATCTAATACGCAATTTAACATCAATTTCTTAATTCAAGGTCATTCGAAGGTCGTACTATAATAAATTACTGAATTCGTCATTGAATCGCCTTCAAAACTATATGGACCGTTTATTTTGAAAGTGGTAAGTCCATTTTTGAAAAAAATGAGATATCACGTAATTCATGCTTAATTTAATGTAAATAAAATTTTAAAAAATAAAAAAAACAAGAGGAAATGGGCTTACACCACTTTCAAAATAACGGTCCATATGTCTGTGGTTGTCAGGAAGTTTCAAGATATTGCTGTTTAATGTTTTGATCACTAATTCTTTGACATAGGACGTTGGTTAAATTGAATTGTTTTCCGAGTCTTTCGAATGTGTTTTCATGACTCTTTTTCTGGTAAATACGTAAATACTATACTACAAAGCTCAATCAATGCATAAACTCAAATTTTTTGAAATTGTGACATGCGACGTTTTTTCTCATAACCACAGATATACATATAGTCCGATGATATATATAATGCTACTTAAAAGAGTCAACGTGACCTAGTGGCTTTTCATTGAAAAGAAACTTTATTAAAATTCCAAACAGTGCAATGTGTGGTCCATTGAAAACTGATTAACTTCTGTTGGAAACATTTTTCTACCAGATTAGCGGAGTGCTTTTAAAATGGTGGAGCCTAAATTGAGGTACCGCAGGTTCGGACAATCGAGGTTCTACGCTGTCGTGGATTAAACGATTAAATACGATACCAAATGCGCCGTGTCGGCTATCATTTTAATTAGCAAAATGTCATGAATATGCCGCAGGAAGCTTCATAAAAGTATAATCCGCGACGTTCCGTTTCGTAATTCTTTTATTGTATTTTTCTCATAACCACAGATATACATATAGTCCGATGATATATATAATGCTACTTAAAAGAGTCAACGTGACCTAGTGGCTTTTCATTGGAAAGAAACTTATTAAAATTCCAAACAGTGCAATGTGTGGTCCATTGAAAACTGATTAACTTCTGTTGGAAACATTTTTCTACCAGATTAGCGGAGTGCTTTTAAAATGGTGGAGTCTAAATTGAGGTACCGCAGGTTCAGACAATCGAGGTTCTACGCTGTCGTGGATTAAACGATTAAATACGATACCAAATGCGCCGTGTCGGCTATCATTTTAATTAGCAAAATGTCACGAATATGCCGCTGGAAGCTTCATAAAAGTATAATCCGCGACGTTCCGTTTCGTAATTCTTTTATTGTATTTTTCTCATAACCACAGATGTATAGTCCGATGATGTACATAATGCTACTTAAAAGAGTCAACGTGACCTAGTGGCTTTTCATTGAAAAGAAACTTTATTAAAATTCCAAACAGTGCAATGTGTGGTCCATTGAAAACTGATTAACTTCTGTTGGAAACATTTTTCTACCAGATTAGCGGAGTGCTTTTAAAATGGTGGAGTCTAAATTGAGGTACCGCAGGTTCGGACAATCGAGGTTCTACGCTGTCGTGGATTAAACGATTAAATACGATACCAAATGCGCCGTGTCGGCTATCATTTTAATTAGCAAAATGTCACGAATATGCCGCTGGGAGCTTCATAAAAGTATAATCCGCGACGTTCCGTTTCGTAATTCTTTTATTGTATCATTGTAACCTCGTTCAGTGACCATTCCTTTTAAACTGTAAGCTTGGAGAGCTCCGAATTTTTCGATTAATTTGATATAAAATACTCGTGCTTAAAAAATATATACAGTCGGTGTACAAAGTATTCGTACATCTTTTAAAAACGAATAAATTTTTCAAAATTGGTCTCAGCAGCTTGAATTTTTTTTGAGACATTAGAAGGGTTAGTTTACTAGCTAATGTGTAAATAATTTTTTTTGTAATTGTTACTGGTCGCAATTACAAAGGGAACAGTAAAACCACGACTTTTAAATTTTTTATCTGTGCCTGTAATGAAAATTTAATACATGTATTTTGTAAATCTAAGTAAGTTATATATGTATATTTACAAAGTTTCATTGAAATTGGCTGACGGATAAAAAGCTATGGGCATTGTAAGATGTAAAAATCTTTGAATTTACGGTCAGCGATTCATTTAAATCGCAGATTCTTACGATTTTTGCTATTTTTAATCAATTATATTTCGTAACATCCTTGATCGATTTCGATGAAACTTTGTACAAGTATATAACTGACTTAGACCTACCAGAGGCGCCTTCTAAATTTTCATTACAAGTACGGATAAAAAAATTAAAAATCGTGACCTTTACTATTTCCTTCGCAATTATGACCAATAACAATTTTTTAAAAAAGTTATTTACACATTAGCTAGTAAACTAATCCTTCTAACGTCTGAAAAGAAACTCAAGCTGTTGGGTCCAATTTTGAAAAAGTAATTCGTTTTTTTAATGTGTACGAATACTTTGTACACCGACTGTATGAATGACTTTATTTGAGAAAATGTGGAGGTCGCGAACTTAGTTGCCAACCTATAGAAACAAACGAGATACCATCGAATTATCTCGCAGAGTCGATGTTTCGCTTACTCTCTATCCTCTTCCATGTTTAAACAGCAAGAGATCGAAGAATAGCATCAGTACGCTATGAAAACGACACTTCGGTCTAGTTTCTACGGCTAATAGAATAGTGAATGGACATACCGTGCATCAATATCGCGAGGAAGAAGATACAGATGATCCTGGCCGTCGTGCAGCATCCGGCCCCGCTGGCACCGCACTGTAAATCTATTCGCAGCGGCTTCACGGTCCATCGTTTCCGGTTCATTTCGCGTTCACCAGTTTCGCAGGTCGTGCCAGCCCGAGTGCAAAGCGATGCGTCTTTTCTGCGGACAACAAACAGAAGTTCTGCTTCGCACACTGAATCGATCTCGACGGGCACACGCCCGTCAAGGGTAATCTCGCATCTCCACGTTGCGCTGTTTCGTGTTACACAGTGGCGCTAACTACGTCATTCGCAAGCCACTTCGTGTACAGGAAATACCTAAATGCGTCGCTTTGCATTTGTAACGACTTCCCCGACGAACGTCTTGCATTCTTAAATCGCTCGAGACGTTCCTGAAATTTTCTTAACGCTGAAAACCAGTCAAATGACCGTTTTCAATTCTTTTATACTGTAATTAGACGCGTATATTTATACAGAATCAAACTTGCAGCAATTGCGGAACACAAGAGCTACATATATAGATTTTTAGATTCACTAACGAAGACATTTTTGCCATGAATGCATAAAATCCGCAGTATAATTATAATTCACAAATTGTAATAAAAATTGCACCGAATAAATTTATTCGCTTTATTTCTACGAGGCAACATGTATCAGCTACATTTAATGTTTCGAAAGTTTAGTATTGTCTTTTTGTTTTTCTAATGGTTAATCATTCTGGAGACAAGAATTTCATTTCATTCAGCTAAGCGTGTTTCGAAATTTGTTTGTCGTCCTGTATATTTGTTGTGGAGGAAACAAATTTACAATTATGTATTGCATTTATTGCAGCGGGTTGACCGTGTGTACTGTAATATAAACAGCGCTGTTTTATTCAATGAATTGCTTCGAGTAAATTTAATGCGAATGGCTACAGATTTGTCAACGTGTTAATGGATGCATAAACAACGATGAACGTGTGTCGCTCATGGTGAAAACAAGCTATAATCGATACCACTGAACCATAGATAACCCCGTAACAAGCATCACCGCATAAATCCACGTTTATCAGCAATTATTTCTTAAACCCTGTCGAAAATATTTTATCAATTTGCTCAGATTCACTTATTGATCACGCTAAATATAAACTTGTATCTTCGATGTTACACTGTAATCATGTTGATTATACCATTGCTTAATTAATCGGCTGCAGAGTCCTTATCTCGTAACGCGTAGCCTTGGATCGAGTCGAAGTTGAAGTAGCTCGGAACGATTTCCAGCTTCTTTAACTTGAGACGACACCTTATGCATATTGATAGTGATAGACTATGCATGTGCATTCGTTAGATGCAGCACAACAGCGGGGAAGCATAGTGCATATCAATGGCTAATCTCGGAACTGCTAGAGAGCTTGAGGGCGGGCTCGAAAATTGATTTCTTGAAGAAGAAATTATTTGTGCCATTCAAAACTTTATAAAGAGGCTGCTTTCAAGAATTTAATACTGTCAATACATTATCTTCAACTAATTAAGATTGTTAAAAAAGAAAAGGAAGTTCTTTATGATTGCTTGCAATTCATGCTAACAATATTCATTTTACATAAAGATCCTCTCACTCTAGTAATCAGCAGACGATAGAATTTCACTCTTCTTTTAATCATCTTGAAAAATTGAATATAACATGTGTGGATGTTCTTAAATTCTTCAAATCTCTTCAGTATTTCAAATAGCAGCCACCCCATTTTATGATAAATGCATCAAATCCGTAGTCTGGTGTGATCTATAATTATTTTACATGAAAATCCTCAGTCTAGTAATTAGCAGACGATAGAATTTCTCTCTTCTTTTAATCATCTTCAAAAATTGAATATAACATATGTGGATGTTCTTAAATTCTTTGAATCTCTTCAGTATTTCAAATAGCAGCCACCAAATTTTATGAAAAATGCATCAAAGCCGTAGTCTGGCGTGATCAATAATATTTATTTTACATGAAGATCCTCAGTCTAGTAATCCAGCAGACGATAGAATTTCCCTCTTCTTATAATCATCTTGAATAATTGAATGTAGATGTTCTTAAATTCTTTTAATCTCTTCAATGTTTCAAATAGCAGCCACCCAATTTTATGATAAATGCATCAAAGCCGTAGTCTCGTGTGATCAATAATATTTATTTTACATGAAGATCCTCGTCTAGTAATCAGCAGACGATAGAATTTCTCTCTTCTTTTAATCATCTTGAAAAATTAAATATAACATATGCGGATGTTCTTAAATTCTTTGAATCTCTTCAGTATTTCAAATAGCAGCCACCCAATTTTATGATAAATGCATCAAAGCCGTAGTCTCGTGTGATCAATAATATTTATTTTACATGAAGATCCTCAGTCTAGCAATCAGCAGACGATAGAATTTCTCTCTTCTTTTAATCATCTTGAAAAATTGAATATAACATATGTGGATGTTCTTAAATTCTTTGAATCTCTCCAGTATTTCAAATAGCAGCCACCCAATTTTATGATAAATGCATCAAATCCGTAGCCCGGTGTGATCAATAATACACTTAAAAGTTGTTTGAAAAGCCGGTTTAAAAATCGAACTGCCACAGCTAATAGGTTAAATATTTTCACTGTCATGCATTTGATCCAGTCATTTTGATCGCGAGCGGATAAAATCCGCAGTCTAATTATTCCCGATAATCGTTATTTTACGGATCAGCGTGGAGATGAAACTAAACAGCTTTCGCGAACGTATAAAATCGCGACTTTTTGACAAAGCTATACGCATCGTTTGATTTCAATTTGGTTGGTCGGCGAGCTTCAGCGAAATCCGCGATGCATACGGACCACAGGTTGATTGTTGCCCGGCAAGCGATGGCCGATCGCTAATAAATTCCCCATTCGCCGTCAGATAATCGAAATTATAAACGCGCCGTGCAATCGGCGCTCCTCTCCTCTCTCTCTCTCTCTCTCTCTCTCCCTTCTCCCTGGTTGTCGCTTCGCGTCGCGAATCCCCGTCCTCGCAAATTGTTTTACAAATATTATTATTCAACATATTGATGTAATCGACGCGATGCATCTTATGCAAACGTTCGTTATTAGTTTCGATTTATACTCGTTTATTTTCGATTAATTTCGAACGAGTTTAATGGCTGAATGGTTGTGCAAACCCGCTCGGAGGATCACGCCCCGGCAAATTCTAAAATAACTGCTCCGAGGCTGGCTTTCGACAATATTTCGCTTGCACGACCGTGCAAAACGACGCGCCACACTCCCACGAGCGGCTCCTTATGGTAATTGTAATTATTTGCTCGCCGGGTTTATTTGTTTACCGTAAATATGCTGACCCCAGCGCGGGCTTCTATCAAATCCACTGAAATTTTTAGTCGTCTTTGAAGTGATTACTGAAACGTATTCCGTACAGTTTATGACCCTTAATTATAAGTTACTTACTGCGTCTAATATGATTCATTCTGGTAAATTATTATATGTAATACAATTATGTTTTTACTGCTTATTAAAAATGCAAATTTTACACGGTAATTAAATCATTAGAAAAAATGCAGATTTCATATGGAAGCTCTACAGCGACCACATTTATATTTTTACAGTACCCATATATTGTTATAATTGTTCACGAATTGTTTCGGATTTCATGGTTAGGTGTGCCGTAGATAAAAAAAATAAAAACCGATTTTTTCGACGTCTTTTTCCCGCGAAGAATTAAGCTAGCCTTAAAAGTGTTACGTTTTATTTTTTTCTGCAAAAAAAATTAAATCTTATAAAATTAAATTTCACTAATTCTTTTAGTAATTTCGTTAATCCTTTTTTTTAAATTTCTGTCCATTATAATAATCGTTGGTGTTTTTGTAGAATTCTTCTGGAAGAAAAAAGAATTGAATAACGGCGGATAAGAGAGAAATTATCTGCAATTTCAGGGATATCTCCGGAAAAATAAACAACGAAATATCCCGGGAAGGATACGAGTTTGAGGTGCTTTGTCATGGTTCGGGATCAACGAACTATAGCCATAGTGAGTAGGGGGAGGCAGTCACTAGGCGATAGGCACTAGGCACTAGGTATACCGAGCACTCTAGGTGTACTAGGCACACTCCTTTCTATTCCGCGCGTTTCCATCGCGTCGCGAGAAACGGGAAACGAGGAACGAGAAACGAGAAACGTACCGTTGTCGAGGGAGCGGCTCGTGTCGAGCACCGTTGTTGACTCACTGTCACCAATAAAAGCTCCTCTATTGCGTCCGCGTCGGGGCCACGTGTTCCCGTGCTTTCCGGTGCATTTCTCTCAATATTGCTCGAATTTCCACGCAGCCGGCGGAATTGCACGCGGCATGGCACCGTGCATTGTACCGTGCACTGCACCGTGCATTCCCGTGTCGCCCGTCTCGTCTGTTCTCGCCTATACTCGTCTCCCGCCGAAAAACGTTCACCGTTTCGGGGTAAACGCGTCCCACTATCAGAGTCCGGAACGTCGTAGCGTTCATCCAGCTTTCTTCGAGCTCTGTCAATGCTGCAGAGACGTAGCGATCAAGACGTCCCCGAGACAGCCGATGTCACGAAGAACGCGCTGCAGGTGTGCATGATGTTACTTGCTGCGAGCAGTGGTATAGATCAATGGAAAGGCGACCGCTGACAATATCATTCAAAATTATACTGTGGACTACCACAGTAAACCAGTGATTTACAACGGGATTTATGTTTAGGGAATTTCTCCAGGATCAATTGTTTTCTTCCTCGTCTGTAAACAATGATTTTTTCCATAATATCGTTGCTTAAACTGAATTATTATTCCTGATTGGACTGGAGAAAAGTAATCACTGTGATAAGTGCTGATTTTTGTGGAAAATCAAATTTTTCTGCAACGATTTCGAGATACACGATCTAAGTAAACTTATATTCCTCTTATTAATCATTTTCATATGTCGACCTTGAATTCGTTGGACTGCCCACTGTTTTAAATTGTGCCCAATCAGTTTAGCAAGCTTCATAATGTTTATTACAGTAACTAACTTACTTTGATTGTGTGGCAATCAACGAGTTAATTTATTTGGACTTCTGAGATAGAGAAGAGAGAGAGAGAGAGGCCTTGAAAACTGGTCAATATTTGTCTGTTTGGTTCAACAGCACATCTTTAGTGTAGCTTAGCGCAGGACCAATGTAACATAACAGAACTATACTTAATTTCTTGTCATCAATGATTAACTGCTTTACACCATTTTTACGTTAAACGCGACATGTTCTTTACAAGAACAATTACGCTTGAAAGGTTTATTCAATGGCCGAGAGACGTTAAAAGGATCGAAGGTAGCGAACGAATTTAATCTCGATTCGAAAATAAAGTATTCCAACAAGAGTTTTATCCGGTCCACGGCGAGATGAATTGGATTGGTTGCGGATGCGGTGCAAATTAAAACTGCGCATAGAATACACGTTCTTGCGAAAGAGATACATCGTCGACCACATGCATTGGAACTGCTATTGATTTTATTAAACACAGTGACGTCTAATCGACGACGGTATGCGGTGTTCCTTCTTTTTTTAATTTAATTAGCGAAAATATTTTGTTTGATTCGTACACGTTCGTGAATCGGATAAAAGCTCCTAGAAGAGATACAAGTCATTATTAAACTGCGAAATTGAGACAGAACAAATTGAGATAGAATTTCGAGATACCGATGTATTATTTTCAACTTAATAAAATTAATAAAAGAAAGAAAGATCTTTTTACTTGGCTCCTATCTACTGCAATTGACGCTCAAAACTTTCAGTTTGCATAGAGATCCGTTGTCCAATGATTACACAGTTCTTACTGTAAGTATGTAAAACAATCTTGTAATCCCTTTCGTTAATATAACTTCTCTTGCTAGTCAGACTATGCCATTATACATTCGAAAATTGGACGCATGAATCATGTAAAAAGAATAAAGAATTACATCGTAAATTAAGGCTACATTTACGCAAGGGATCGCGAGAAGTTTGCGGAAGAACGTCGTAAATTAAGGCGAAATATTCGCGAAGAATCGCGCGAAGTTTGAGAAAGAATTAGTCAAGGAACATTTAAAAAGTTCGCCAGCTGGCTACCGTAATTAACTGGAGCTCGGTTGTTGTGGAACATAATGAACGCTGGTTAAGATTGTTTAGGATGTGACGTGAAGTTAAGGTGAAGTGCTCTATGTCTGGACAGCATGTTTTTCTATTTTAAATTTTATCACTTTAAATAAACAAAAACAATTTCTTAAGAGTTTTAACATACAGTTCAGAGTTTGTAAAGTAATTTAAAATAAAAACATCATTGTTTAGGTTAATATCTTAATTGTATTAACAAGAATAATTCAAACCTATAGTTGGACATATTAAATCCAATCTAAGCTAGTACCTGGACAGAAGTAAAGCCTATATCGGGACAAATTCAATTTACGAGTTGATCGAGCGAACATAACCTAAAATGTTGGTTGGTGGCGCTGTTGCGCATGACGAATAGAAGATGCTTTGCGTAATATGTAGTATTCTTATCATAGATTATGGTATTGTATTATTTAACCATATATATATTTATTTTCATTTACTGTTTTAATAAAACTTGTAATAATACAACTTTTAAGGTTAGGTAATAATACTGATAGATTTAAGATGTAAACATAAAGTATTATTAACGTCACAACCGGAATACATTTTCTACATACGTTATTCAAGCTAATAGAAGACTAATTATACGTACATGTAGTTAAATAATTTGCAAACAATGCGTTGATTTTATTCACAAACACGTGTCCGGTTTCAGGCGTAAGCACATTGCGTATAAGCTTAGAGTGGGACAGCTACTGTCATCGCGTCCCAGTATGGAGTACTTATATTTGAAAACAGTCCTAATCTTGGACATCTAATATTTGGATTAACAATTATTATTTACGTTAAGTTTGATTGCCAATTTATTTTAAAATATCAATATTATTATGCGTGATAATTATTTTTTGTCTGAGGGCTTAAATTATATCTTTTTTTCTAACAAAAGTTCGAACTATAAATGCACATGATTCGCATGTAAATAGACTATTTTGTATACTGTTTTCAGATGAACTCTGAATTCATTTTTAAATTTCAATTGATGTCTTAATGAAATAATATTCACACCTACTTGTAGCTAAGGCCTCAGAATATATAATATAATTATTTAATCTCTTAATTACTGATTTTAATATGAAAATTTAATTGTTCAAATTTAGGTATCACTTTTGGACTGTCCAGACTTAGGGCACTTCACCTTAGTAGGGAATTAGCAATCGTTCTTCAATATTACATTTTAAAAAATAAATTTTTGCAACCAATTCTCTTACCATTTTTAAGTTGCAGTATTGAGCTAACGGAAAGCATGAAACATCGTTATCACTAGCACAAAACCGGGAACTCAATTTAAACAAACAATCGCAGCAGCTTATCTATCTCAATTACCTATTAACCCCAAGAACTGTGTCATGATCCGTTCCTCCGAATCTCCACGCAAAACTTGAAATTCGCTATTTCAACAAACAACAACAACAGCTCCTCGCGAAACAAATACAAGAATCAGCGTGCACGCCGAACTGCAACACAATCAGAGGGCAACTCAAACATGCTACAATATTCAGAAACAGAAATCGAGCGAATTTTCACCCGAGGTTTGTACGAGGGTTAAACAAACATTTCCGAAAAATTGTCGAGTGGCCCACTTCGCCCTTTTGTTCCGATACTCGTGTCGACGGGCAGGCGATAAAAATATTACTCGAAAAAATTGGAACAAACGTTTGTTCGGCAACCGGGTTAGCTGTGCATGCGCGCTATGCTTTTTTAACGAGTTCATCGACCCCTGCAACTTTTTAACGACTCGGGGCACGGCCGATCTCATCTCGAGGGACTCAACTTCGATTATTCTCGTTCCTTCGAAGGGTCCGAGCCGAGATTCGCTGACAGTCGCGGTGGTTTATTACCGATAATGTTGTCGCATTGTGGAAGAAAATCTAAGCAATGTGAATTTATTCAGATACTTTCCCGTTTTAATGCTTGAATGAAGGCAAATAATCTTTATTTGAACAATTTCAAACTGTAAAATCTCTCTATAGTTGCGTTGAATGCTTCGAGCACGGTAAAGACCTCCATAGTAATTATATCAATCTTAGTGTGAAACTGACTAATCATCTGCGTTCGAAAGAGTCTAATTGCAGGCAATTTACCACCGGTGAACATCGAGCTACAAATTGTGATACCAATTACACACACGAAAGCTAGAACAAAGCCTGAAATCAGCTGTGACGGAAATTAAATCAGAGAGGAATTGGAAAGATATGAGATTTCTGTCAAAAATCCATCAAAAGCGGAGACTACTTTTATTGTAACACCATCTCCGTAAGTTTTTACTCGAAGCAATTTGAATTCCAATATCAAGGTATTTGTTTCAACCCAGATCATTTTCGTTCTATGTAATCTTTTTTACATTGTGCACATCAAACCGAACCTGTTTTCTTATATAACAGTTGAGCTTTTTACAATTTATAGAATACAGACAAATTTAATTAATTCAGTGGCGCCTCAGACTCGCCATTCAAGGGTTAATTTAATTAATCCATACTCGTTTGAAAGTGTCTAGCTGTGAATATCTTAATACTGATAAATGTTAGGTTAGAAATTGAAGAGAAACAATTCAAACCAGACATTGTCCCGCCTGTCACAAGTGCATTTATAACTGCGAATCTTCATACAAAATAAAACTTGTCTATGTTGATCCTAACGAGCAGAAGCTAAACGAAATTTCTTCTCCTAAGTGTATAACATGCACTGTGATGAACACTCTTCAAAATTTAGTAGAACAAAAAATTACCTGTAGGATCAATCGAGTGAGACGACACCGGCAGTCCAAATGCACCAGCCACTGTGCTCAGGATCTCTTCGCAGAAACGTCGCGATGCAGCACCAGAGAAATCCAGAAAACGGGAAGCAAACGTTCTCGGCCGGAGTCACAAACATTCGGTCACCTCATCGTTCGCGTTCAGTCGCTAGAATACGACGATATTGCAGCAGCGTAGGATGACCACGCGGTATCGAGACGTATCGCGAGAGCGCGTCGAGCGTTCCACGTGACACGGCCGCATCCGCGGATGCGGGTGCATCCGGAGAGCCCGGCGAGACTCATCGACGGATTCATCCAACTCGCGATACCGGCCGGCTGGTTCCGGTTCCCATCTCGTGGCACTCGTGGCACTCGTTCTTCATACGCTACACACGCACACTCCACGCATGCACGCCGCTCCGATGCACCGCCGCTAGAGAACCTCGGAGGAGACTGGACTCGCCGAGACTGAGACAGAGAGAGTGCCAGAGGGAGCAACGGAGGGGGATGGAATTACAGCGAGTGGGAGGGAGAGAGAGGAACGGCGTCAGTCGGAGAGAGAGGGTGGGTCGACTACGTCAGAGAGAGATGGTTGGAGGGAAGGGTGAGAGAGCAGGGTGAGAGGATGGAACGAGAACGAAAATTTATAGAGAAGGGTGAGAGTGAAGGGTGACAAAGAAGGATGCGAATAAAAATTTAGAAACAAAGATTAGAAGATTAAGAGCAAAGAGGCAGAGAGCATAGAGAAGTAACCGATCAGAGGGAAGAAAGGGTGAGAACGAAAATTTAAAGAGAAGGGCTAGAGCGTACAGTTAAAAGAGGGATGTGAACGAAGATTCAGAAGCAAGGATTAGAAGATTAAGAGAGGAGCAGCAGATCAGAGGGGAGAACGCATGTGCAGAGAGAATATAAACAGAGAGTAGACGGAGAGTAAACAGAGAGAGGACAGAAGGGAGGGAGAGCAGACAAAACAAGATCAGAAGCGAAGATTAAGAACAGAGAGGAGAGGGAGAGCTTAGAGAAGAGTGAAAAATTAAGGATGAGGGGGAAGGATAAGAGAGGGGGCAGGCTTCGTCGAGGGGGAGAGGCTTGAAAGTGGTGAATAAGGTGAATAAGGGGGAAGAAAACGGAGGACCGCGTTAAGAGGGAGCGTTAAGAGAGACCGATGAGAGAAATGCTGCCGTGGTGGAGACCGCGATCCAACTGCGCCCGCGCTTAGCCAGATATCAGCCCCTGACTCTTGCACCGACGTCACCCACACCGTGAATGCCACGCGGCGCTACAGCGCCGGGGTTCCACCGCCCTCGCCAGTAGCTCTGCCAACCAGTGTTCAACCATAGTTACTTCAACTGATCAGAGAACGTAATGATAAAATTCAATTTAGTTTTTTGTGTTCTCGCAAAAAAGTTCGACTTCGTTTCTCGACGTTTTTCGAAAATTCACCGTGAGGGGAAAACACGACGCTCGGAATCGGCGCATCGAAATGTACAGGGCGTCCCAGGACGATTGGTACAAGTGGTCACGAGGTGATTTACAAAAGTAAGTGAAAAGAAACGAGTAACGCTTTTTTCCTGTTGATGCTTCGTATATCCTAGCAAGAAGTAGAATTAGTTGGCCATGATCAGATGCGTCAGCCGAATTATCGTGCTCAATTTTCTCGATAACGGAGCATCAACTGAAAGATTGTTATTCGTCCTTTTTCCCCTCTTTTTGCAAATTGTACACCTCGTGTCAACTCGTACATTCTGATAGATCCTGTATAAAACTCACCGTCTGTCAAATTGAAAGCTTGCCAACCCGAATTGCTTCATAACTTTGTCCATTTAAAACGGTAGTGTCTTACAATTTTTTTCCAAATGGAAATGTATTATTTTTTTTTAAATTGCAAGTTTGATGGAACTCCCTTCAACTCTCATGTCGAAAACCAAACTTTAAAATTGACTTGGACAATAATCTTGCAATTTGACAACAAAAATATTAACTTTTGAAAAGAGATTGAAAATGAATCATTTCAATTTTTGTAATTTCGTCGACCAGTATAAACGGCGAATGAACATTCAGCAAATAATTGCAAACGACTGTAAAAAGTATCGTATGACCGGAACAAAAGAATAACCGATTAACGATTAACGACATATACACTGGTGATTCCCATTCAAATAAAATTATATTGGAACGCTGCTGGCAGCACTGCGGGCTGTTTTACTACTACGTACCAAGTTGCTAGTAGTACTATAAAACGGTAGTGTCTTACAATTCTTTTCCAACTGGAAATGTATTATATTTCTTTAAATTGCAAGTTTGATGTAACTCTCTTCAACTCTTATGTCGAAAACCAAACTTTAAAATTGACTTGGACAATAATCTTGCAATTTGGCAACAAAAATATTAACTTTTGAAAAGAGATTGAAAATGAATCATTTCAATTTTTGTAATTTCGCCGACCAGTATAAACGGCGAATGAACATTCTGCAAATAATTGCAAACGTCTGTAAAAAATATCGAATGACCGGAACAAAAGAATAACCGATTAACGATTAACGACATATACACTGGTGATTCCCATTCAAATAAAATTATATTGGAATGCTGCTGGCAGCACTGCCGGCTGTTTTACTACTACGTACCAAGTTGCTAGTAGTACTATAAAACGGTAATGTCTTACAATTCTTTTCCAACTGGAAATGTATTATATTTTTTTAAATTGCAAGTTTGATGTAACTCTCTTCAACTCTTACGTCGAAAACCAAACTTTAAAATTGACTTGGACAATAATCTTGCAATTTGGCAACAAAAATATTAACTTTTGAAAAGAGACTGAAAATGAATCATTTCAATTTTTGTAATTTCGTCGACCAGTATAAACGGCGAATGAACATTCAGCAAATAATTGCAAACGACTGTAAAAAGTATCGTATGACCGGAACAAAAGAATAACCGATTAACGATTAACGACATATACACTGGTGATTCCCATTCAAATAAAATTATATTGGAACGCTGCTGGCAGCACTGCGGGCTGTTTTACTACTACGTACCAAGTTGCTAGTAGTACTATAAAACGGTAGTGTCTTACAATTCTTTTCCAACTGGAAATGTATTATATTTTTTTAAATTGCAAGTTTGATGTAACTCCCTTCAACTCTTACGTCGAAAACCAAACTTTAAAATTGACTTGGACAATAATCTTGCAATTTGGCAACAAAAATATTAACTTTTGAAAAGAGATTGAAAATGAATCATTTCAATTTTTGTAATTTCGCCGACCAGTATAAACGGCGAATGAACATTCTGCAAATAATTGCAAACGTCTGTAAAAATATCGAATGACCGAAACAAAAGAATAACCGATTAACGATTAACGACATATACACTGGTAATTCCCATTCAAATAAAATTATATTGGAACGCTGCTGGCAGCACTGCCGGCTGTTTTACTACTACGTACCAAGTTGCTAGTAGTACTGTCGGGGTTGAACGCCGGCGACGGCAGTCCCGCTAACGGCAGTCGATAGCGGTTGCATTATTATTGCGATGATCGACGGTTCGACCATTATAAGCGACATCGTATCCGTTGCCTGTTAAATTCGATAACGCGATTGCTGCTTGTTGCTATCACGCGTCCCCCGTACCCATACACCCGTACAACCGTGGCTGCGCTCGATATATGGCATACGATCCCACTGACCAAGATTCCGAATGCTAACTGCCGTGATAACAACCACGCCGATCATCTCCCGTCATTCAGACACATGAAACGATGTTGCAAAATTTTTTACAGATCCAGTTGTTTGCGAATGTTTTTAGAGACCCGGGTGTTAGCGATTTTTTATTGTCGCGAGGGTATTTTCGGCAGAGTAGCTGAGGTTTTTGTTGCTACGACCGCGATAAAACTGCTTTAACCATTTGCCCTACGAGCTTTTTTACGGCCACGGTGATTACAACTTGTTTATCGTTTACGGTTCGCCACAAGAGAGTGAGGAAATTGTCGTTTATCGGACCTTTGTTCTTCTTTTGAGCGCTCGAATATCCGCGATGGAAAAATTGAATTTTATTTCTGCAGAGAAGAAATGAATGGGAGGCGCTCATGTCTGGAACGTTCATTTGGTAAATTGTTCGGTATTAACAATATACAGCCTGTGTTTTTCGTAATTACTTTTTAGCGGTCATTACCAGAAAATCGGAAAGAATTCATTTTTACAGGTAACGCTTTTAGATGAACTTTATTCAGACTTCCATCAATGTGATTGTTGCGTGTAATTTTTTCATACGAGCGGAAACATTACGCGAAGTTGTAAAAATCGCGATAGCAAATGGTCACACTTTTTGTCGGTGCTGGGAAAAACTGAAAAATTAATGAGGGATGTCAATTTTGTAATTGAAAAACGTGAACGAGCAACAAATTCAATTTCTGAATATATTGAAAACTACGATAAAACTTGATAAAAAATAAATAGTGCAATTTGAAAAATCTGGTCTTGATTTTTCATTGTATTTATAAACCATTGAAAATCGATTGAGTTTCTGTTTGCCAGACTTTCGGAAGAGTCGGAAAATCGTGAGGATTACATTTTAACACTAGAACTACCGAGCACTAATCGCAATTACCATACATGCCTTATATTAATAACAAAATTGCATTTATTTAGATTTCGTTCGAGTTTTGTTTAAATACGTGCTTCAGTAAAGAGTTCACTAAGAAATTTCTCAGAAAAACATTTATCATTTTAATATTTCTAAAAGAACAAATCTGGAACCAGTCATTTTGACCTATTCGGTAGTTCTAGTGTTAAACCAGCCTGCACACTAAAATTCATTTGCCCTTAAATTAGCGTCTGTATGCAAATCAAGTTCTCGAACTCATGAAATGCTTGAAATTTTGTCGCTATTTAACGTTAATAATTTTCGAAGCACAACATCCGACGATGCTTGCGGACCTGTTCCGAGCCGGAACATCCATCGTCTTCGACATCACCGTAGATTCGAGAGCAAGGGCTAGGGTGGTTGCTAAAAGATCTCCGTCGTCGTTAGGGGCGTCTATTAAATCCTTTTCTCTGCTGATTTACCCCGGTTGTCGTAAGCCGTGTTATAGGCCCGGAGAACTTTCTACCGGCAACTTCCAAGTATAAATAAATTGGTTAAAAGCTTCTGCCGTATTAGCCGGGAGTTTATTAAGTTAATGTTATCTCTCCGGCTCTTAATATCGCGCTCCGACGAAAAGTATGACTTTATTAGCCCCGGCCGGGGCGATGTTCTTGTATTTATAACAGAACGCGGGGCCCGGCAGCCAGCCCTGTGGTAGTTGAATGTCATAATAATTCCTCGTGCGTTCCGTTCTACGTGCGCCGAAAGTAGGCTATCTCTTTAATAATTCCTTAAAACGGGGCTCATTACTTTGCGATGACCTCGTTTAACCGGTGAAAGATATTTCATAGGGCCCTTCCTACACGCCTGTCTCTTCTCGCATACATTTCAGAGGAATTCTACCAACCGCTGTCCTTCGCGGGCACCTGTCTCCTACAAAAATGACGTTCATTGTGCTCCTTTGATCTATTAACTCCGTACCTCGATCTTAGAAAATTACTGAATATTTCACGGGATTCTTTCACCGGAGTTGACAATTTATTTTTAATGTCACGTGTTGCAATTTAATTCGGCTCCATTTCCACCGGGATTTATTAGGACGACGGCTCTCGAAAATTAATTTTCACGGCGTTGGTATCAGTGACGGGATCGGTGCAGTTAATATACGTAATATATTTAATTAAGTACGACGGCGAACGCGCGCTGAATTCAGTGATCAAACAACAAGATACAATCAACGATACCACGACGATAAACTTTATATTGGACGTACACATACGTTACAATATTCATTAATTCCCATCGCATAGGTCGCCGGAGCTGAAATGAATTTTTACTGTGACCTATTCGGACGACTGGTTTAGAAATTAATTTTCACAGTGACGTATCAGAGACAGATTGGTCATTCATGACGATGGCGGGTCTGGAGATGAATTTTTACCAAGATTTATTCATTTAGGGTTTATTCAATAGGACGACTGGTTCAGAGATGCATTTTTGACTGTAATCTACTAAAACGACTGCTTCAGAGATTAATTTTCGCTGTGATGTATTAGGAACTATCGGACTGGTGTAATATTTATCGTACAATTCGTTAACGTCACAGGCTTGCACATTTTTCTGTAATCTATTCGGACGACTGGGGGAGAATTGAATTTTTACCGCGATTTTTTTAGGATTCCATTTCGAAGATTTCCGAACGGAGGACTTGTTTGCGCGAACTTCTCGCGAGTTTCGGATGCGAGTCGCGTCGAGTTCAGTTTCGTAAGTAGAACGATCGCGTGGGGTAGAACGGTTTAAACGGCGTGTCTTTGGACGAAAGTCAAAGTCGCGACCGAGAAAAGTGCTCGTAGAGCCCGGGATAACGCGGCAATAAACTTTACGGGGGAACGCGTTACGAAAATCACGATGGCGGCGCATGTCTGGTGGTGTGCGCGGCTTGTTACGCCAGGGAAACGCGGCCGAACAATAACAATGGCGACGACCGACGATGTGGATCGAGCATTACCTTGTGTAATACCGCGTGACACCGAGCTTGCGGCTTCCGCGATCTTCCTCAAAGTGGCTGCGATAGCGGCAACGGTATCAGGACCATCCGATTCTACCGGGACAGTCGATAAGTGTCTACCAAACGGCCAGGTTGTTCCATGGTACAACACCGTTCCTATTGAAAACGATAAAACGTGGTCGGGAGAGGACTTCGCGAAGCTACGTTACGTCGCATCCGCACGTGTCCTACAGATATCGTTACCGAAACTTTCCTCCCTCTTTCTTCTTTTTATTTAAGACGAACAACCGCTTCGACCCAGCTCGGTGGCTCTTCTGATACCACGTTACGATCGTTCTTGTTTTTTATCGGTCGATATTTCAGCTACCTGCGGCTACTAAGCTTTAGGGGATTTTCGTGTAATGGGTTCGAAAAATTGATTCCTTTATTGCGCGAATCGAAAAAACGACACTACGTGTTCTCGAGATTTATAACAAAAATGAACAGGTGAAACTAGAAATAACAAATAGATTATAGTAGTCTCAGTACCACTCTTCTCGAAAATGGGAGACGGAATTATTTATCCGGGTTTGTAACTTGATTTTAATGTTAACGTTGACTGCACCGAATTTGGGTAGAGTCTGTAGAGTGCAAGAAGAATGAGAGAATATTTCGGCATCAGCTTAACTTTTCAGCTCTGCTTTCGTCAAGCGTAAATTATTTTCATTTTATCGAATCTTTGCGGCTGTGATCGAAATTATTTAAAAAGGAGACACATTTCTATCTAGCTCACATTTAGTCACTAACCGAACCAGTAAATCGTAATGAATAACAGTAAAAATGAATTTCTACTTTAATCATGCTAATAAATCACAGGAGAAATGAAATCGATCTGTTGAATCCTAATAAACCACGGTTAAAATTAATCCATGAACCAATTACCCGAATAAATCACAGTAACAAATCGTTTCTACTCCAGCCACATCAGTTATCCTAATTAAACTGTGCATTTTAAAAATGCGTCAGTTATTTAAGCGTTTAAGAGACGTATTTTTTATATACTCAAGAATAAGTTGCTCATAAAATTGTACTACAATAATAATGCAAAATAAATTGCTGATCTTCAAGCAAAATAAAACTTTCCCATCTGAAGAGCAATGAATTGTATGTTCAATAGGATGAAAATAGTATGACGGCATTTTTCAACTCCTCTAAATTGCAGCTACTCGTTTAAAAAATTATAAATGTCACGAAAAATATTGCTCATTCATGGAAAAATATTTGTCGATGCGGTCTAGCGTAGAAACGAAAATACTGAAGAATGGAGTATATGGAGGGTGTCCCAGACCACCCGTGCCACCCATTTATAATCTAGAGAATAGGTTATTTTCAAACATTCAGTGTTTCTTTTATAAATCAGATGCGATCTATCAAATGGTGATATTTTTAACTTCCGATTTCTGAAAAAAAATCTGAAAAAATTCATCAACAATACTTATAACAATATACCGCTACTGTAAAAATATAAATGTTGTCACTCTAGAACCTCCATGTGAAATCTGCATTTTTTCGATTTTTTTGAGGTTTCTGATTTTTTACAAACAGGATTTTCACTTTAAAAATCTGAAACCAATTGCAAAGTATGTATTTGGGTTCTTGACATGTGTCAGATTTTTCTCAGAATTTCTAAACGTCATTAACTAGGGAAAATAGGCCAAAAACTGATTTTTCGATTTTACCCCATACCTACCCTCCCAATCGAGATACAGGGTTGAAATTTTGCACAGTATGTTTTTTCTTGGTGCTCTATCGAATGGCACATCGTCGATAAAATCCGGTACGAGGGCATTTTTGACTATCTTATCCGGCTATACCCTTTGTGATATATAATGTATATTTTTATTATCAAACAATATTTGTTGCCAAAGTCTATTATGAATATGTATGTAATGTATTCTAATAGTACCAAAATAAACAATTTAGTTATTGAATTTTCTTAAATAAATAAAAGAAAAACTATGGGATCACATAGATAGATAAGTCCGAAAACGATGTCCCAAGTCTGAAAAACATTTGTGGGAAATATTAGAATCTGAGTGGAACCTTATTGAAAGTGAAGTAATGAAAAAGTTAATAGCCAGAATGCCACGACTAGTAAACGCGGTCATAAAAGTACGCGGTGGATATGTAGACGAGAAGAAAATATAATTATTTTTTATCATTATCGGTGAGATATTTAATAAATTATTATTAAAATATGTTCTCCAATACTGTACGAACTGAAATACATACAAGATAATCAAATTTACCAAAGATATCGTAACTTTTTTCAGGTAGTTATAAGAATTAAGGAAGTGTCCATACACTTTTGAGCGGCAGTGTACATCTCATTAATTTCAATGCAATTAATAGATTGCGGATTTTATGCATGGCAAGGAATGAGTGACTGCAATTTAGAGCAACAGGCAAATCAAAAAATTTGAGAGTATTATATAATTGCACTTTTTTGAAACTACTAAAATTATTGTAGAAGAAAAATAAATTCAAAGTGCTTTCTCTTTCTTGGAACAGGCACGGAAATTTGTTATTTTGCATAAAGATTCGCTATCTAATAAAGAAGTATAATTATTTCAATAAAAAAGAACAGCTATCGCTTGAGGTTCCGATAATCAGATTTACCAAAGATATCATAACTTTTTTCAGGTAGCTATAAGAATTAAGGAAGTGTCCACATACTTTTGAGCGGCAGTGTACGACTTATGCTACTTTCGTGATTATCGACAGGATTCTTACGGTGTCTCGTGACTATGTAGGCTGGTACAGTAGAGAAGGTTTCAGGCAATGGTCCACGAATGAAAATCGAGGCCGGGTAATCTCTGAATGCGACAATGATCGATAACCGCGAGAAATGTGTACTCTTTCGGGCCGCTTCACGGCATTTATGAAATATTCCATCGAATGGCGCCATTACGGAGTTTAACGCTCGACGTCACCAAATTACTCGGTTCCCTAAAAACCCGGCGAAATTATTCGGCCTATAATTCACGCCGATGCTTTGGCCCCGCTGCTCTCGTCCCTTTATTTCGCGCAGCTGTTCTCCGGTATTGTTCGAACGTAACGCTTTCAAATTTGTCAAGCAACTATTAATTCATACCAACTTCGCCAGGAGAATTCGTCAAAGGTAAACAAAGGCTCCCTGCGCGGCAGTATTTGCACTTTTGTGTTAAATGTGTATCATCGCCCGGCGAATATTCGAAGCAATAATGTTGATAACGCGAATGCAATAATACCTGTTTTAATGATCGCGACGTTCCGTGCCGTTTATTGTTAAGGGAATCGGTGGGGGAAGGGAAATACTGAATCGACGATTTCTTTTTTGCTGAGAAGCATGCGATGTTGCGCTGTCAGGGCCGAGGAAAATTTTGCACAATGATAACTAGACTGAGGATGTTTATACAAAATAAAAGTGTTTCGCATTGATTACGAGAGGCAAGAATAACATAAAAATTGATTTTATCCCTTAAAGACTTTGTTGCATTAAAAGCAACATTACAACATTTTTAAATTGTTTAAATCATTTACTGCTTTATATTTCGCCCAACCAATTTCTTCGCAAATGCATGAAGATCCACAGTCTAGTGATAACATAGTGATAATGCATTAAATTTACTGAAAATTAGACTACGAGTGAAATAATCCCGGAAGCAAATGCTATTTCATTTGATGTTTAAATTTAATTAATTTTTTCCATAAAACGACGTATGTATAAGAGAGAGAGGAAACAATTAGCACTTAGTATCGCAGTGAATAGAATAAAGGTTAAATTTTATTCGAGTAGTTCTTGTATCAAAGAATTTAATTGCGAAGCCACGTAAAATTGATAAGCGTCGAGGTGGAAATTGTGAGGCAAATTAAATACAAAAAAGCCGTGTAGAATGGAGAACGAACAATTTAGCGTGGTTTACCAGAACCATTTTACTAAATTGTCCCACGGTGTTCGACGCGTTAATTTCTAGCAGAGAACTGCGCCCGACTCGAATGTACACTTCGATTTGGAGCTTGCACAACGTCGACCTATCGGAAGTCCATTTGGCGGCGTCTTGCGAGGCATTCGATCGCTGGCCGACTCTCATGTTACAAGCAAACAATATTTCCGCTATTTTTACGCATTAGCAGACACAAAGGATCGCCTTTCTGCCGGATGAATCGATCCGTGGGTGTCCGATCGATCGATAGACACTCTTTCACGAATTTCGTCGGATGCAACACTTCAGTTTATTTATTTAATAATAACAATTAATTTTTCTGCGATTTATTCAACGTTTGTCGAGGCTCCTTTCACGAAGACTTCGTAATATGAAACGCAATCAAATTGCAATTTGAAATCGAATATAAATGAGATCGAATTAAATTTCAATTATAAGAAGAAGCTGCAATGAATTTAAATTGAAAATCAAGAGTAGCTGCATATTGAATTCAATCGAAATTAATGCGAAATCAAAATTAATTCAAGCACACGACTAGCAAAATTGTATGGCTTCAAGAATAGCATACATTGTAATAATTAGTGTTTTCTATTTTGCTTTTTTATGGAGATATAAATTTTCGTCGAGCCTCAAATGACAAAATTTATTCCATATTTTTTTAAAAAATTATTTGTTCCCCTCAGGGTTTCAAATCCATTTTACCAACTCCCTATCTTTCACCACTATCGCCTTTTCAGTGGGACCTACAGTTTATAAAGGTTTATAAATTTATTCCATATTTTCGACTTATTTTCTCATATAGAATCGCCCCCTCCACGGTTGTCCCAATATTGGGACACCCTGTAGACACAGATTACGAAACTTTAAAGTTGTTTCTGAGGAGAACGGTTGATTACCGACCCGTGATTCCGTAGACACTTTTGTTCCTCCTGAGGAGTACTAAACGATGTGATAGAAAAACAATTTGACATCTCCACCGATCCAAAGTTGTACAATCACCTGTATAAAAATCTGTGGAATTTGAACAAGTATGATTTGAATCGAAGAGGTTTTGCAGCTGGTCCAAGTGATTCATCAAAGATGCCGAGTGACGTTCGGTTTAAGATAGTTTGCGAACATGATGCGACAACAATTAAGCGCATTAGCAGGTGGTGGGCCATCGTCGGAAAGAGCAGGTGGAAAGTTTTGTCGGCGACAGGGCGCGGCGCGGCGCGAAGCGTTCAGAAGCGTTGCAAGGCGTTGGCGGCTGACGGGGAATTAACAGCCAGTCTTCGCGAGACTAACTACCGTTGGCTTAGGTGGGCCAGCAACTTGCCACGATCGAGGATCACAACTCGGCAGCCTGTTAGCGCTCTTATCTAAGAAAGGGACACGACGTGCCCGTGTCCGTGACTCGACTATCCGAGAGTTTAACCCGGCGGTTAGGGGACGAGCCGTAAAATTTCCCAGGTGCTGAGTTACCTGCTCACAGTTTAGCGCCTCGCGCTGCTCCACTCTGGTCGCACAGGTCGCATCGGATAGAATCGCTCTATGGCTGCAGAGTCGCAGACGTTCCCGAATCCATAAGAAGCAATCTCATCTCCCTAGTCATCCAATAATTTCCCTGCTTCTCGGCTGCTCGATCAACCTCCTCCTCCTCCTCCTTCTCCTCGTCCTCCTCCTCTTTTTACCTTTTTATCATACAATCAATCTTTTCCCCGCCGCACTGTTGCCAATCACTTTCGCAGCCGCTGCAGTTCCGCGATCGCCTTTTGCACTTCGACACGCACAGGATTTCCAATCTCGATCTTCAACATCTTTAAGAATATGTACCAGCATATCAGGAAGCTGTTAAATATATTTGGCTGGTTTGCATCTCATCTTGATTCACATGGACATGTCACCCTTTCTCAACGCTGTTGCAATTATTTTCATGTCTGATAAATTAGAATCAAGACTCGTGCAATTTCTTTCTAGAAAGTTTGTTCCTGCCGAGGATAACATGCTACGAGGAGAAGAACTGGAGAACGTAAGATATAAAAGAATAAATAAAATCGTCTTGAATTTAAACGAACGTGGATGTCTAGTGCATGCAAGTAAAATTGAAAGAGCGAGCGAATATGTGATCAAAGTAAGCTGAAGAGTTGTTTATTATCCTGTATTCAGAGTATTACAGCCGGCTCGTTGAAAAGAGCAAGGAACCATGAAGCAAAGTGGGCCCTAACGAGCCGCGGTTACCGTTCGTTTCATCGGTTTACTCCGAAAATCATGCAAAACTATCGCTCATCCGAGGCTCATTAGCATTTAGAGTGGCCGGGGATTTATTCTGCGTCTGCGACTGCCGGATCACGACACGGTATGCATAGAATTATCTTCGAGCACCTGGACAATAGTGACCTAATCCATTCGCAAAGAAAACGAGCTGCTTTCCTGTCTGCTCCCCCGGATACCATCATTCCTCTTCCGACTTTTACCTCTTTCTCTCTTATCCTCTCTCTCTCACTCCTTCCATGCCGCGCGACTCGCATCTTTCATTTTCATTTTCATTTTCATTTTTATGCGGCACGTTGCCAACCCGTAACGAGAAAATAAGAAATCCGAGAGCAACACCGAGCTGCCCGAACCAACGCCCTCGCGGCTCGATATTTACTCCTTATTCAGAACGTGTACCTGGATTATTCTTAACGACCGTCTGCCAGTCTCGATTAGTTCTCCGAACAGTTGAACCTCGAGCAGGCGTACGTTATGCTTTGAACATTAAATATTGGACATCAAAGAATTGAACCTTGAGCCTTAAATCTCATAGAAAAGAAGATTAAGTCTTAAACCTCATAGAATTGAACCTGAGCCCTAAACCTCAAACAATTGAACCTTGAGTCTTAAACCTCAAACAATTGAACCATGAGCCTTAAACCTCGTAGAATTGAACCTTAAGTCTTAAACCTCGTATAATTGAACGTGAGCCCTGCACCTGAAACAATTGTACCTTGAGTATTGAACCTCAAACAATTAAACCTTGAGTCTTAAATCTCAAACAATTGAACGTGTACCTGGATTATTCTTAACGACCGTCTGCCAGTCTCGATTAGGTTTCCGAACAGTTGAACCTCGAGCAGGCGTACGTTATGCTTTGAACCATAAATATTGGACATCAGAGAATTGAACCTTGAGCCTTAAACTTCATAGATAAGAACCTTAAGTCTTAAACCTCATAGAATTGAACCTGAGCGCTAAACGTCAAACAATTGAACCTTGAGTCTTAAACCTCGTAGAATTGAACCTGAAGTCTTAAACCTCGTAGAATTGAACGTGAGCCCTAAACCTCAAACAATTGAACCTTGAGTCTTAAACCTCAAACAATGAACCTTGAGTCTTAAACCTCGTAGAATTGAACGTGAGCCCTACACCTGAAACAATTGTACCTTGAGTCTTAAACCTCAAACAATTGAACCTTGAGTCTTAAACCTCGTAGAATTGAACCTAAGTCTTAAACCTCAAACAATTGAACCTTGAGTCTTAAACCTCGTAGAATTGAACCTTGAGTCTTAAACCTCGTAGAATTGAACCTAAGTCTTAAACCTCAAACAATTGAACCTTGAGTCTTAAACCTCGTAGAATTGAACCTTGAGTCTTAAACCTCGTAGAATTGAACCTAAGTCTTAAATCTCAAACAATTGAACCATGAGCCTTAAACCTCGTAGAATTGAACCTTAAGTCTTAAACCTCGTAGAATTGAACGTGAGCACTACACCTGAAAGAATTGTACCTTGAGTATTGAACCTCAAACAATTGAACCTTGAGTCTTAAACCTCGTAGAATTGAACCTTAAGTCTTAAACCTCGTAGAATTGAACGTGAGCCCTAAACCTAAAAAAAATTGAACCTTGAGTCTTAAACCTCAAACAATTGAACCTTGAGTCTTAAACCTCGTAGAATTGAACGTGAGCCCTACATCTGAAAGAATTGTACCTTGAGTATTGAACCTCAAACAATTGAACCTTGAGTCTTAAACCTCGTAGAATTGAACCTTAAGTCTTAAATCTCGTAGAATTGGACCTGAGCCCTAAACCTCAAACAATTGTACCTTGAGTCTTAAACCTCAAACAATTGAACCTTGAGACTTAAACCTCGTAGAATTGAACCTTAAGTCTTAAACCTCGTATAATTGAACGTGAGCGCTGCACCTGAAACAATTGTACCTTGAGTATTGAACCTCAAATAATTGAACCTTGAATCTTAAACCTCGTAGAATTGAACCTTAAGTCTTAAACCTCGTATAATTGAACGTGAGCCCTGCACCTGAAACAATTGTACCTTGAGTATTGAACCTCAAACAATTAAACCTTGAGTCTTAAATCTCAAACAATTGAACGTGTACCTGGATTATTCTTAACGACCGTCTGCCAGTCTCGATTAGGTTTCCGAACAGTTGAACCTCGAGCAGGCGTACGTTATGCTTTGAACCATAAATATTGGACATCAGAGAATTGAACCTTGAGCCTTAAACTTCATAGATAAGAACCTTAAGTCTTAAACCTCATAGAATTGAACCTGACCGCTAAACGTCAAACAATTGAACCTTGAGTCTTAAACCTCGTAGAATTGAACCTGAAGTCTTAAACCTCGTAGAATTGAACGTGAGCCCTAAACCTCAAACAATTGAACCTTGAGTCTTAAACCTCAAACAATGAACCTTGAGTCTTAAACCTCGTAGAATTGAACGTGAGCCCTACACCTGAAACAATTGTACCTTGAGTCTTAAACCTCAAACAATTGAACCTTGAGTCTTAAACCTCGTAGAATTGAACCTAAGTCTTAAACCTCAAACAATTGAACCTTGAGTCTTAAACCTCGTAGAATTGAACCTTGAGTCTTAAACCTCGTAGAATTGAACCTAAGTCTTAAACCTCAAACAATTGAACCTTGAGTCTTAAACCTCGTAGAATTGAACCTTGAGTCTTAAACCTCGTAGAATTGAACCTAAGTCTTAAATCTCAAACAATTGAACCATGAGCCTTAAACCTCGTAGAATTGAACCTTAAGTCTTAAACCTCAAACAATTGAACCTTGAGTCTTAAACCTCGTAGAATTGAACCTTGAGTCTTAAACCTCGTAGAATTGAACCTAAGTCTTAAACCTCAAACAATTGAACCTTGAGTCTTAAACCTCGTAGAATTGAACCTTGAGTCTTAAACCTCGTAGAATTGAACCTAAGTCTTAAACCTCAAACAATTGAACCTTGAGTCTTAAACCTCGTAGAATTGAACCTTGAGTCTTAAACCTCGTAGAATTGAACCTAAGTCTTAAATCTCAAACAATTGAACCATGAGCCTTAAACCTCGTAGAATTGAACCTTAAGTCTTAAACCTCGTAGAATTGAACGTGAGCACTACACCTGAAAGAATTGTACCTTGAGTATTGAACCTCAAACAATTGAACCTTGAGTCTTAAACCTCGTAGAATTGAACCTTAAGTCTTAAACCTCGTAGAATTGAACGTGAGCCCTAAACCTAAAAAAAATTGAACCTTGAGTCTTAAACCTCAAACAATTGAACCTTGAGTCTTAAACCTCGTAGAATTGAACGTGAGCCCTACATCTGAAAGAATTGTACCTTGAGTATTGAACCTCAAACAATTGAACCTTGAGTCTTAAACCTCGTAGAATTGAACCTTAAGTCTTAAATCTCGTAGAATTGGACCTGAGCCCTAAACCTCAAACAATTGTACCTTGAGTCTTAAACCTCAAACAATTGAACCTTGAGACTTAAACCTCGTAGAATTGAACCTTAAGTCTTAAACCTCGTATAATTGAACGTGAGCGCTGCACCTGAAACAATTGTACCTTGAGTATTGAACCTCAAATAATTGAACCTTGAATCTTAAACCTCGTAGAATTGAACCTTAAGTCTTAAACCTCGTATAATTGAACGTGAGCCCTGCACCTGAAACAATTGTACCTTGAGTATTGAACCTCAAACAATTAAACCTTGAGTCTTAAATCTCAAACAATTGAACGTGTACCTGGATTATTCTTAACGACCGTCTGCCAGTCTCGATTAGGTTTCCGAACAGTTGAACCTCGAGCAGGCGTACGTTATGCTTTGAACCATAAATATTGGACATCAGAGAATTGAACCTTGAGCCTTAAACTTCATAGATAAGAACCTTAAGTCTTAAACCTCATAGAATTGAACCTGACCGCTAAACGTCAAACAATTGAACCTGAAGTCTTAAACCTCGTAGAATTGAACGTGAGCCCTAAACCTCAAACAATTGAACCTTGAGTCTTAAACCTCAAACAATGAACCTTGAGTCTTAAACCTCGTAGAATTGAACGTGAGCCCTACACCTGAAACAATTGTACCTTGAGTCTTAAACCTCAAACAATTGAACCTTGAGTCTTAAACCTCGTAGAATTGAACCTAAGTCTTAAACCTCAAACAATTGAACCTTGAGTCTTAAACCTCGTAGAATTGAACCTTGAGTCTTAAACCTCGTAGAATTGAACCTAAGTCTTAAACCTCAAACAATTGAACCTTGAGTCTTAAACCTCGTAGAATTGAACCTTGAGTCTTAAACCTCGTAGAATTGAACCTAAGTCTTAAATCTCAAACAATTGAACCATGAGCCTTAAACCTCGTAGAATTGAACCTTAAGTCTTAAACCTCGTAGAATTGAACGTGAGCACTACACCTGAAAGAATTGTACCTTGAGTATTGAACCTCAAACAATTGAACCTTGAGTCTTAAACCTCGTAGAATTGAACCTTAAGTCTTAAACCTCGTAGAATTGAACGTGAGCCCTAAACCTAAAAAAAATTGAACCTTGAGTCTTAAACCTCAAACAATTGAACCTTGAGTCTTAAACCTCGTAGAATTGAACGTGAGCCCTACATCTGAAAGAATTGTACCTTGAGTATTGAACCTCAAACAATTGAACCTTGAGTCTTAAACCTCGTAGAATTGAACCTTAAGTCTTAAATCTCGTAGAATTGGACCTGAGCCCTAAACCTCAAACAATTGTACCTTGAGTCTTAAACCTCAAACAATTGAACCTTGAGACTTAAACCTCGTAGAATTGAACCTTAAGTCTTAAACCTCGTATAATTGAACGTGAGCGCTGCACCTGAAACAATTGTACCTTGAGTATTGAACCTCAAATAATTGAACCTTGAATCTTAAACCTCGTAGAATTGAACCTTAAGTCTTAAACCTCGTATAATTGAACGTGAGCCCTGCACCTGAAACAATTGTACCTTGAGTATTGAACCTCAAACAATTAAACCTTGAGTCTTAAATCTCAAACAATTGAACGTGTACCTGGATTATTCTTAACGACCGTCTGCCAGTCTCGATTAGGTTTCCGAACAGTTGAACCTCGAGCAGGCGTACGTTATGCTTTGAACCATAAATATTGGACATCAGAGAATTGAACCTTGAGCCTTAAACTTCATAGATAAGAACCTTAAGTCTTAAACCTCATAGAATTGAACCTGACCGCTAAACGTCAAACAATTGAACCTTGAGTCTTAAACCTCGTAGAATTGAACCTGAAGTCTTAAACCTCGTAGAATTGAACGTGAGCCCTAAACCTCAAACAATTGAACCTTGAGTCTTAAACCTCAAACAATTGAACCTTGAGACTTAAACCTCGTAGAATTGAACCTTAAGTCTTAAACCTCGTATAATTGAACGTGAGCGCTGCACCTGAAACAATTGTACCTTGAGTATTGAACCTCAAACAATTGAACCTTGAGTCTTAAACCTCGTAGAATTGAACCTTAAGTCTTAAACCTCGTATAATTGAACGTGAGCCCTGCACCTGAAACAATTGTACCTTGAGTATTGAACCTCAAACAATTGAACCTTGAGTCTTAAATCTCAAACAATTGAACGTGTACCTGGATTATTCTTAACGACCGTCTGCCAGTCTCGATTAGGTTTCCGAACAGTTGAACCTCGAGCAGGCGTACGTTATGCTTTGAACCTTAAATATTGGACATCACAGAATTGAATCTTGAGCCTTAAACTTCATAGAAAAGAATCTTAAGTCTTAAACATTATAGAATTGAACCTGACCACTAAACGTCAAACAATTGAACCTTGAGTCTTAAACCTCGTAGAATTGAACCTTAAGTCTTAAACCTCGTTGAATTGAACGTGAGCCCTAAACCTCAAACAATTGAACTTTGAGTCTTAAACCTCAAACAATTGAACCTTGAGTCTTAAACCTCGTAGAATTGAACGTGAGCCCTACATCTGAAACAATTGAACCTTGAGTCTTAAACCTCGTAGAATTGAACCTAAGTCTTAAACCTCAAACAATTGAACCTTGAGTCTTAAACCTCGTAGAATTGAACCTAAGTCTTAAACCTCAAACAATTGAACCTTGAGTCTTAAACCTCGTAGAATTGAACGTGAGCCCTAAACCTCAAACAATTGAATCTTGAGTCTTAAACCTCAAACAATTGAACCTTAAGTCTTAAACCTCGTAGAATTGAACGTGAGCCCTACACCTCAAACAACTGAACCTTGAGTCTTAAACCTCAAACAATTGAACCTTAAGTCTTAAACCTCGTAGAATTGAACGTGAGCCCTACACCTGAAACAATTGTACCTTGAGTCTTGAACCTCAAACAATTGAACCTTGAGTCTTGACTCTCAAACAGTATAACCTTAAGCTTTTTACCTCAACCGGTTGAGGATTGAACCATGAACCACGAGGTTCGGGTTTGCCATCGAAATTGTCAATGTACAAAAGTCGTTGCCTAAAGATCTACAATCTACTTATGAGAGACGTCATAATACCGTTACAGGTTGAACAAAGTTCACGAGGAGTTAAACTAGTTGCGCCCAATGATCCGCACTCTACAATTTAGGGTTGAGCTTGATGGTCCAGCTCAAGCTTCAGCGAATCGAATAAGCCGTGAAACCGGGAAGAATGAAAAAATACTTGGCGTTCCAAGACTTTATGAAGCTGTCAGAAACGCGCGGCGAGCACCGAGTGGCCCTGAAATATCGGCAGCTCTGAAACGGGATCGGTGTAATGGTACACGAATTTTCAAGTGGACCGATACCGGGAGCAAAAAGGGCGGTGTACCTATAGTGTTCTAGTACGTGTAGACGAGAGAAGCAGGCATCTCCGCCCGCGTGGCATTAAATTTTCCACGGGCTATGGTTCTTTTACGAAGCTCGGGCATCCGGAACGCCTTTGACGGTCCAAATCTGTTGCAAAATTGGAGCACGGCTTCCTTAAAATGCTTATCAAATTTTTAAGCCTTGACACTAAAACGCCCGGATGCCGGAAATATGCTCGTCAATCCACTCTGGGGCCTGTCGATAACACCACCTACTCGCGGCGATCATTCGTGGCGACTTTACCAATACAATACTAACTTTTCAGCAGCTGTAGCGCGATTATACAGTGTTCAACTGTTTACATTAAATTTTCCAATTTATTGAATTACACCTGATTATTCTAAATTTTTGCAATGTTTTAGACCTATTCATTTTTGTCACAAATGCATAAATCCACTGTCTCCTAATGGTGTACCAGAGATTGAATGAACTGCCGTTAAATTGCCCAATTTTACCATTAAAATAAGCAACTTTTAGTGTGTTCAATATCCAAAATGTCGAATTTGTTTGTAACTTAGACGAAGCGAAATTATCTCGCCCGCACAGCCAACTCACCGCGAAGAACGACTATACAGTATAAGATAGGTTATCACAGCGTGATGCGCGCTATAAATTTTACGGACGAAAGTAAATTTGGTCGATCGGCTCGGCTCGGTTCGGCTCTGCTCGGCTCGAAGTAATCGAAGAGAGGGCTTCGAAAATTACTTCCGCGCAGGAAGCTCTGATACGCCATCACGCAGCGCTCTAACTACTTCCTGCTGGCCGGAGAGTTGGGAAATCGAGGAAACCCGCCCCCTTTTATTCCAGGACGTGCAACGAGAACAAGAAAAACGACCGGTCATGTAACGAGCAATAATTATCCGAGGAAAGACGCCGGTGGCGTAACAGAATCGGCCAATCCCTTTGTTCGACGTTTCGACTTTCCGAATTGGACTCGCCGGATATTAGGCTCGACAACTACTACGTGTCTTTTATGCAAAATCAAAATTGTTTGCATTAACTGCAGGTCCTAGAAAATACAAATTAATTCATTTATTCTTAAACGTTTTTAATCTTCCCGCTGTTTGAAATTACAGTTACCAATGTAGCACGAAGTAGACTGTGTAAACAAATGGGAAAGATGGGCCGGTGATAAAGTTGAGCCGCTGCTCCACTGACTCCTTCGGAACAGCGAAGCGGAACGAAGTGTCGACGAGCAGAGGGAGTTCCAGATTTCTTTCCGAGAAGTTTCCGACCACGGAAACGCGACGCTCGACGGCCGGGAAGCAGAACGTCTTGCTGTATAGAAACGTCTGTTCGCGGATTTCGTCCTGGCACAATTATCTGCACGCTTCCCTTCGCCCGTGGCGAACAAAGGCCTGGAGTTTGCCCAGGGCTATCGTTTTCGTTCCGAAATTGTAGAAGGGTGACGCGGAATCCGGCGAACAGTAGATCGGAATCATAGGTGATCCTTCTCTTGTGGCCACCAACTCGAGTGCCGGAAAAAAAGTATCGATATCGAAGAGCTGTGGGAGAGGCTGGGAGACGGAAGAAGATGAAACGGAAGGAAGACAAGCGACGGAGAGAAGTACTCGAGAAAAGCTTTTCCCAACCCGTGGCGCTTCGTTTCTCAGCGAGTAGAAATCAAACGGAAAAAGTTCGATAGAGAAAGAAACAGAAAGGGGGGAGAGGGGGAAGAGGAAGGAAGATATAGGGAGAGAGGCTATTGTACAGCTTTGATGCAATTTGAAAGACTCATAACTGACGTTCAAAAGAGCAGCAAACGTCTGTGTGATACCGCTTGGCCATCGTCCAGCAGTCAGTCCAGTTAAACGAAGCGAATTGTCCGGTGGTCGGAGCCACCAGGAGAGACAGCCTCTCGCTCTTTTTCTCTTCTCTGGTTCTTTCGAGCCCCCCGGCCTTCTCGTTCTCTCTCTCTCTCTCTCTCTCTCTCTCTCTCTCTCTCTCTCTCTCTCTCTCTCTCTCTCTCTCTCTCTCTCTCTCTCTCTCTCTCTCGCAGATGAGATCCTCTTTCTATCTGGGAAGGTTCGCACGACCAAACACGAGTTCGCTTGCTTTTCTCTCGTTTCAGTTGGTCGCGAAGCTAGCTCGTCTCCCGTCTCGACTTACGGACAAACGTGGACGCTCTATTGGCCGAAAGCGACCGAAAGCAAATTGTCTAACAACCTAGCAAAGGTTGCGCCAACCCTTATCCCCTTTACAACACTTCGCTCATTCGACGCTTTCTTTCTGCGCTTCGCCCTCGATCTCTCTCTTTCTCCTGCAGCGGACGCTCTCACCGTCCTTCGATTGTTTCTCCCTGGAACTCGTTCAACCCGCTTTCCCTTTCTTTCAATTTGCTTGGACGCCTCCGAGCCGACACTTTTTCCTGATCTATTCCTCTCCACCTCCCCTGTTCTTCTTTAATCTTTGTCTCTCCGGTTCGAGGAACGTTCTTTTGTAAAACGTGTTGTTGAAGTCCAAAGTACTTGTAGATTTAGCTACAGTAGATTTATCTTCAATTCATAGTCAGCTAGCACTATTGATAACATTGTTAATATCTTGTTTGTTCAAGTTACAATGAGAGATTTGGGTAATTGATCTTTAACGCTTCTGAATGCCCAACTATCAGCCTCAAACATTTTATAACATGAAAGTAATCTATTTCTTACACGCTAAAACTACTGAACCTCCTGCACCAAGACTGCCAAGAGCGAGCAAAAATGAAGAAGACGCCAGTTTCTTGGTACAATCAGCTTTATTTGTCCTTTATCTGTTCCCTGCTTCGATACACTTGATTCAACCATTTTCTACGCTCTTGATCCCATTCATCTTGTGCGATTTATCTGAGCCTGCAGAAGCTTCTTCGGTGCACCTCGTGCAGCTTTAATCAATCGTTTCGACTGTTCCTTGAATTCACGCTGGTAATAGAACAGTGCCGAGTACAAGTGTGATATAACTTCCTTTCTGGGCTCATTTATCGTCGAAGTTAGCTGCTAATAAGCCATTATTTCAATCCTCATCCACCCTCCATTTTCCCAACTTAATGTGCCCTTGATGTTAAATTGACACAACGGTAAAAAGATCAATATGCTGGAAGGATGAATAATCCGTTCAATAAATTCTTTCTTTGACAATAAAACGATTGTGTACCAACAATACGTTTAAACTAATTCACGTCGTGCTCATAGCGCGAATGATAAATAAACTAAGGTTTTATGCATTTATGACAAAAATTAATCGATCAAACACAACATTTTAAAGACCTTGCAACGAAAATGCCCTTTCATTTAACTCCTCTTTCTTGTAATTGCCTTCGACAAATTTAATTTCACATAAATCGAAACGAGGGGTGGATGTGGCTTGAACCGCTTTTAAGGACCTCTGGTTCAAGGTCTTTAATTCATCTTTAATTGAAAGATGATGGAAAATGCTTATTTTGCTCTCGAGAAGATGAAGAAACTGATTAAATTTTTAGATTCCTGCAGGCTGATCGACAATTCGAAGCACAATGCGCGGTTCGCATTATCTCGTCGCGTCTAGTCGAGCGCCGAGTCTAGTCGGGTCGCGTCTGGTTGCAATTTAAGCGTGTAAACGCAGCTGCTTTGTATTTGCGGCCTGACCTCGTCGAGGCGGCCGATTATATCACGGCTCGTGGAAATCCCAGCATTCTTGGTGAACGCCATCTGTCGCCGAGCTTCTGCCAAGCTTCTCGCCTCCGTTCGCTCCGTTCTTCGTGCTCCGCAGGGCGCGAGAACTTACAGCTTTCGTTCAAAATGAATTGTCGTCGGGAACTACTACTTTCCTGCCGTTCGCGTTCCCGTCACTTAAGTATCTGTACGTTAGAACTCTCTTACTCCGCTCGGCACAATCCTCCGCATACTTGTGTCGTGGTGCGATTCAGTTTCGATTTTATTTCCCGGTAAAATTGCACCATTTCACTGAATTTTATTGTATGAATACATCCGAACCTCCTCCGAGTAACTAATTAACTTCCCGATTTTATAGGGAAGTTATTGTAATTACCCCGAAAATCGAAAATCGATTTTTTAGCAGATCTTCACGTTTCATGGTCATTGGAGTCATTTTAGACTATTTTTATCAAAATGTTCGTGTGTGTGTGTGTGTGTGTGTGTGTGTGTGTGTGTGTGTGTGTGTGTGTGCGTGCGCGTATGACCGTTTCTATGTAATCAAATTTTTCGTTAACGTTTTCAGAAAAAGTAACAACGCGATCAGGATGATGAATGATGCAATCGATGTGCCCCGTCGTAACTTAGAGCTGATTAGATTTTGGTCCATATTGGTCAAGTAGTTTTTTAGATTTTTACTTTTTTTCGAAAAGAGCTGATTCTACAATGCAATTTATAAGGAAGGACGAAAATTTTCCACCAAAGAACCAAACGCAATTACATAAAAAATTTTTTTCTTAATTTTTTTTTAGATTTAAAAAAAATTTTTTTTTTAACTGATGCTAATGTTACCGCTTGGAATAATCGAAAGTTATTCCAATGCAAGAGTGAATTTATCATCTCTATTCCCAAGAATACATTTTGGGAGAATATCGATGAAAGTACAAAAAAAAACGATGTTAGCGATGTTGGCGAAGGAGTAACGAATCGGGAAGTTCTTTGTATGACTCTTGGAGAGTCACACACCAAATAAAAAACATTAATATCAGTAGCCATGCGTATCACTAGTAGTAGTAGTAGTAGTAGTAGTCGTGTTTATTGCCGGGGAGGGGCGGTTCGGCCGCCCCTCGCTTCCTTAGGGCACACCGGTTTTTAAACACCAGTTTCACAATTGGCGCTGCCGGCACTCGGCCCTTTAGCGGGTTGCAATTGTCCTCGTTTTTCAGCCGTCCCCTCTGTTTTATTCGGCCCGGGCCATTTTCAGAGTCGTCGACTTACTAGACGGGTCGGTCGTCATTGATGAGCGGGCCATGCTACCTAATTTTTTTTGAGTTTTTGAGCTGTTTTACGGCTCGGTGTGAACGTCGGGCCCCCTCACCTTCAGACCTGCAGGGTGTCTCGCCTGCCCTTTTAGACTCCCCCCCTTCACCATATTTTCATGTCGAATGTGTCAAGTTTTGAGCCCGTCCCTACACTGTTTCCGGATAGTCCAGAAACTTACCCACACCCTCCCCTAGGGCAATTCCACACCCTCCCCTAGGGCTAATCCCTCCCCGCCTATGCTGTGAGTCTATTGGGAGTACAAATGCAAGGGACCGCGTATTGTTTTTGGCCATTGGGAAGAAGTTACTGCTACTTCGGATCCAATCCGACTTCATCGAAATCTCGGCTGGGCCGAGACATCAATTCCATTCGGTCTTCACCTGCCGACCTACTTCGCGATGGGGTTGAGAAGGAAGGGTTCACCAACTTCACCGAAATCTGTCTCCTCAGAGATTTGATATCAGGTTCATCGGGATCTTCCTTCTTGGGTGGGCTTGACACATCCTAGAAAATATGGCTGATTGTTTGGATGGGACCACCATCCTCGGTTCTGGTCGGTGTTCAGCAATTAGCTCCGTCCACCCGGCCTTTCCCTTAAAGGTTTTTAAGTGATGTTCCGTTTGCGTTTTTTGATTCCGTTTTTTTGGTAGGGTCCATGCCCAGTTTCCAGTTTCCAGTTTTCCTCAGTAGTAATGCGTATCACTAACCCTCTCGCAAGAGCAGTCCTACCCGCGAGCTCGCGAAGCGAGCGAGCAAAAACAACCCTACTCGCGAGCGAGCGAAGCGAGCGAGCAACAATAGCTCTCTAGTTTTTACAGTGATAAGATTAAGACGATCGGTGTTGATAATTTTTATTTTGTACAATGAAATCCCGTATTAACCCCTACGCGAATTTTTCACTGCCTCGTACAATTACAAATTGATTTACAATCGAGCTACAAAATTATGCGCCGGGGTCATAAAGTCTAACGACTACAATGTTGCATCGAGAGCGGTCGTAGGAACTTTTAAGCACCGGCATAAGGGTTAAGCAATGAAACAGGTTATGCGGGTCTTGGTTTTTGATAAAATTTATGTCTCCGTTTCTTCTGCGTGTTTACGACTCGGGAACGGCCGTGGGTAACTTCCTGGTCGGTCGATCGCTCGCGAAAACTCCGAGGATTAAGTTTGAAACGATACTACTCTCGGGCTGGGCGGGACTGTTCCCGTCAGCCAGCCCACGAAGAAATTAAGGAGAAGTTAAGAAAATCGGAAACCTGTAGAAAAGCGGCCGGAAGGCAGCCGCAGTTTTCTTCTGTCCGCTTCGCGAGTCACAGAGAGACCAGCCGCGCGGCTTGTTCGAAACGAAACTTGCGACTTCGCGACTCTCTCTTCTCTCCGTCTCCCTCTCCCGCCATTCAAACTCCGAACACTATGTAGAGTTACTTTCACCCGTTGGATCTCTAAATATTATATATAATTCAGTCGCGGGACTTTGACATTTGAACCGACGCGGCGTCGTTTATCGAATTAAAGCCGAATCGTTTTTTTTCCAGTTCGGTGCAGCATAACGAGTTTCGCTCGTCGCACGCGGCGCCATTATTTATTTAATGAGGCGAACGAAACGCTCAATTAAAATCTGTTTAATTATTCGACGGGGCAAACGAGCGATACCGTCGCGAAACGTTTTTTTAAATGTCGAAGCTATGAGACCATAATCCCCAGCATTCTTTCCCAGCTCGTTTTCGTATTCTGTGCACGTTTGTGCAAATACGGGTCCTTCTAAATGGGCTTCTCATGGAATCGCCGTTTCTTCAAATCGTGGGTCTTTCTATTCCCATTGAAATCCTTGGAATTGTGACTTCTGACATTGCCTATACCTTTGAAAGACCATATATGATTTTATGAGAGAGAGAGAGAGAGAGAGAGAGAGAGACCTTAGAAGATTGAAGATCCGTCAATTTTCTTAAAAATTTCTTGTTACTGTGGCCTAGGAGAGCTTTGGAATCGCAGCCCTTTGCCATACCACAGTGAATTGTAGACATGTGACCCTTTGCGACGATGAAAGCCTTGGAATTGTTGCCTTCCCCCAACAATGTTCTACGAGGTTATAGCCCTTTTGCAATCTTGCGAAGGAGCACTTAGAAGATTAAAATTCTATGAAGCGCTCTAATCCATGGAAGCGTGGGCCTTTACATTTTTAAAACCTTTGAGAGAATATCGTAGGTCGTTTGCATTTTCATAACCCTTAGAGGATTTAATGACCCTTCGACAGCCCCATAAAACCTTGAAAGGATTGGATATGGAAGGGATGATCACCTCTTCACGGAGACCCTTTGTATTCTTAAAGACCTTGGAGATACTATCCTTAAGGGACGTTCAAAGTAAATTAACCTTAAACACTCTCGGATGTCTAATAATCCACTGACTACGGTGATTACGCCGCTGAGACGTCGTTTAGTTTGGAATTAATTCATGAGAAAAATCTGCGGTCACTCCCCATCCTACTTGGCACCGGGGACGTCAGCTGTTTGACCTGAACATCGGATGACTAATCACAGCGCGAGGTACCCATTGACTATTCTACTGTACGGTCGCTTTTGATGTACCTAGAACAACTTTTACGGTGTGTACGTTTATCAGAAATAGTTGTACGAATGATCGCAGGCCAATCCTTCAATGTAATTACTAGACCGCGGTTCTTTATTTATGCAAAATAAAAATTGCAACACATAAAGACTGAATACAAATTTCGCTCATGATTTAATGCCGTTCATAAACTGTAACTAATAGATTGAAGGTCTTAAAATTGTTAAATCGGTGTGTACGTCTATCAGAAATAGTTGTACGAATGATCGCAGGACAATCCTTCAATGTAATTACTAGACCGCGGTTCTTTATTTATGCAAAATAAAAATTGCAACACATACAGACTGAATACAAATTTCGCTCATGATTTAATGACGTTCATAAACTGTAACTAATAGATTGAAGGTCTTAAAATTGTTAAATCGGTGTGTACGTCGATCAGAAATAGTTGTACGAATGATCGCAGGACAATCCTTCAATGTAATTACTAGACCGCGGTTCTTTATTTATGCAAAATAAAAATTGAAACACATAATGACTGAATACAAATTTTGTTCATGATTTAATGACGTTCATAAATTGTAACTAATAGGTTGAGGGTCTTAAAATTGTTAAATCGGTGTGTACGTCTATCAGAAATAGTTGTACGAATGATCGCAGGACAATCCTTCAATGTAATTACTAGACCGCGGTTCTTTATTTATGCAAAATAAAAATTGCAACACATAAAGACTGAATACAAATTTCGCTCATGATTTAATGCCGTTCATAAACTGTAACTAATAGGTTGAGGGCCTTAAAATTGTTAAATCGGTGTGTACGTCTATCAGAAATAGTTGTACGAATGATCGCAGGACAATCCTTCAATGTAATTACTAGACCGCGGTTCTTTATTTATGCAAAATAAAAATTGCAACACATACAGACTGAATACAAATTTCGCTCATGATTTAATGCCGTTCATAAACTGTAACTAATAGGTTGAGGGCCTTAAAATTGTTAAATCGGTGTGTACGTCTATCAGAAATAGTTGTACGAATGATCGCAGGACAATCCTTCAATGTAATTACTAGACCGCGGTTCTTTATTTATTCAAAATAAAAATTGCAACACATACAGACTGAATACAAATTTCGCTCATGATTTAATGACGTTCATAAACTGTAAATAATAGATTGAAGGTCTTAAAATTGTTAAATCGATGTGTACGTCTATCAGAAATAGTTGTACGAATGATCACAGGACAATCCTTCAATGTAATTACTAGACCGCGGTTCTTTATTTATGCAAAATAAAAATTGCAACACATAAAGACTGAATACAAATTTCGCTCATGATTTAATGCCGTTCATAAATTGTAACTAATAGGTTGAGGGTCTTAAAATTGTTAAATCGGTGTGTACGTCTATCAGAAATAGTTGTACGAATGATCGCAGGACAATCCTTCAATGTAATTACTAGACCGCGGTTCTTTATTTATGCAAAATAAAAATTGCAACACATACAGACTGAATACAAATTTCGCTCATGATTTAATGACGTTCATAAACTGTAACTAATAGGTTGAGGGTCTTAAAATTGTTAAATCGGTGTGTACGTCTATTAGAAATAGTTGTACGAATGATCGCAGGACAATCCGTCAATGTAATTACTAGACCGCGGTTCTTTATTTATGCAAAATAAAAATTGCAACACATAAAGACTGAATACAAATTTCGCTCATGATTTAATGCCGTTCATAAACTGTAACTAATAGATTGAAGGTCTTAAAATTGTTAAATCGGTGTGTACGTCTATCAGAAATAGTTGTACGAATGATCGCAGGACAATCCTTCAATGTAATTACTAGACCGCGGTTCTTTATTTATGCAAAATAAAAATTGCAACACATAAAGACTGAATACAAATTTCGCTCATGATTTAATGCCGTTCATAAACTGTAACTAATAGATTGAAGGTCTTAAAATTGTTAAATCGGTGTGTACGTCTATCAGAAATAGTTGTACGAATGATCGCAGGACAATCCTTCAATGTAATTACTAGACCGCGGTTCTTTATTTATGCAAAATAAAAATTGCAACACATAAAGACTGAATACAAATTTCGCTCATGATTTAATGCCGTTCATAAACTGTAACTAATAGATTGAAGGTCTTAAAATTGTTAAATCGGTGTGTACGTCTATCAGAAATAGTTGTACGAATGATCGCAGGACAATCCTTCAATGTAATTACTAGACCGCGGTTCTTTATTTATGCAAAATAAAAATTGCAACACATAAAGACTGAATACAAATTTCGCTCATGATTTAATGCCGTTCATAAACTGTAACTAATAGATTGAAGGTCTTAAAATTGTTAAATCGGTGTGTACGTCTATCAGAAATAGTTGTACGAATGATCGCAGGACAATCCTTCAATGTAATTACTAGACCGCGGTTCTTTATTTATGCAAAATAAAAATTGCAACACATAAAGACTGAATACAAATTTCGCTCATGATTTAATGCCGTTCATAAACTGTAACTAATAGATTGAAGGTCTTAAAATTGTTAAATCGGTGTGTACGTCTATCAGAAATAGTTGTACGAATGATCGCAGGACAATCCGTCAATGTAATTACTAGACCGCGGTTCTTTATTTATGCAAAATAAAAATTGCAACACATAAAGACTGAATACAAATTTCGCTCATGATTTAATGACGTTCATAAATTGTAACTAATAGGTTGAGGATCTTAAAATTGTTAAATCGGTGTGTACGTCTATCAGAAATAGTTGTACGAATGATCACAGGACAATCCTTCAATGTAATTACTAGACCGCGGTTCTTTATTTATGCAAAATAAAAATTGCAACACATACAGACTGAATACAAATTTCGCTCATGATTTAATGCCGTTCATAAACTGTAACTAATAGGTTGAGGGCCTTAAAATTGTTAAATCGGTGTGTACGTCTATCAGAAATAGTTGTACGAATGATCGCAGGACAATCCTTCAATGTAATTACTAGACCGCGGTTCTTTATTTATGC
The DNA here is from genome assembly GCA_933228785.1 of Lasioglossum pauxillum. NCBI lineage: Eukaryota > Metazoa > Arthropoda > Insecta > Hymenoptera > Halictidae > Lasioglossum > Lasioglossum pauxillum. The sequence continues at coordinate 37,708,681 of OW121705.1, read as the reverse complement.
AAAATAAAAATTGCAACACATACAGACTGAATACAAATTTCGCTCATGATTTAATGACGTTCATAAACTGTAACTAATAGGTTGAGGGTCTTAAAATTGTTAAATCGGTGTGTACGTCTATTAGAAATAGTTGTACGAATGATCGCAGGACAATCCTTCAATGTAATTACTAGACCGCGGTTCTTTATTTATGCAAAATAAAAATTGCAACACATAAAGACTGAATACAAATTTCGCTCATGATTTAATGCCGTTCATAAATTGTAACTAATAGGTTGAGGGTCTTAAAATTGTTAAATCGGTGTGTACGTCTATCAGAAATAGTTGTACGAATGATCGCAGGACAATCCTTCAATGTAATTACTAGACCGCGGTTCTTTATTTATGCAAAATAAAAATTGCAACACATACAGACTGAATACAAATTTCGCTCATGATTTAATGACGTTCATAAACTGTAACTAATAGGTTGAGGGTCTTAAAATTGTTAAATCGGTGTGTACGTCTATTAGAAATAGTTGTACGAATGATCGCAGGACAATCCTTCAATGTAATTACTAGACCGCGGTTCTTTATTTATGCAAAATAAAAATTGCAACACATAAAGACTGAATACAAATTTCGCTCATGATTTAATGCCGTTCATAAATTGTAACTAATAGGTTGAGGGTCTTAAAATTGTTAAATCGGTGTGTACGTCTATTAGAAATAGTTGTACGAATGATCGCAGGACAATCCTTCAATGTAATTACTAGACCGCGGTTCTTTATTTATGCAAAATAAAAATTGCAACACATAAAGACTGAATACAAATTTCGCTCATGATTTAATGCCGTTCATAAATTGTAACTAATAGGTTGAGGGTCTTAAAATTGTTAAATCGGTGTGTACGTCTATCAGAAATAGTTGTACGAATGATCGCAGGACAATCCTTCAATGTAATTACTAGACCGCGGTTCTTTATTTATGCAAAATAAAAATTGCAACACATACAGACTGAATACAAATTTCGCTCATGATTTAATGACGTTCATAAACTGTAACTAATAGGTTGAGGGTCTTAAAATTGTTAAATCGGTGTGTACGTCTATTAGAAATAGTTGTACGAATGATCGCAGGACAATCCGTCAATGTAATTACTAGACCGCGGTTCTTTATTTATGCAAAATAAAAATTGCAACACATAAAGACTGAATACAAATTTCGCTCATGATTTAATGCCGTTCATAAACTGTAACTAATAGATTGAAGGTCTTAAAATTGTTAAATCGGTGTGTACGTCTATCAGAAATAGTTGTACGAATGATCGCAGGACAATCCTTCAATGTAATTACTAGACCGCGGTTCTTTATTTATGCAAAATAAAAATTGCAACACATAAAGACTGAATACAAATTTCGCTCATGATTTAATGCCGTTCATAAACTGTAACTAATAGATTGAAGGTCTTAAAATTGTTAAATCGGTGTGTACGTCTATCAGAAATAGTTGTACGAATGATCGCAGGACAATCCTTCAATGTAATTACTAGACCGCGGTTCTTTATTTATGCAAAATAAAAATTGCAACACATAAAGACTGAATACAAATTTCGCTCATGATTTAATGCCGTTCATAAACTGTAACTAATAGATTGAAGGTCTTAAAATTGTTAAATCGGTGTGTACGTCTATCAGAAATAGTTGTACGAATGATCGCAGGACAATCCGTCAATGTAATTACTAGACCGCGGTTCTTTATTTATGCAAAATAAAAATTGCAACACATAAAGACTGAATACAAATTTCGCTCATGATTTAATGACGTTCATAAATTGTAACTAATAGGTTGAGGATCTTAAAATTGTTAAATCGGTGTGTACGTCTATCAGAAATAGTTGTACGAATGATCACAGGACAATCCTTCAATGTAATTACTAGACCGCGGTTCTTTATTTATGCAAAATAAAAATTGCAACACATACAGACTGAATACAAATTTCGCTCATGATTTAATGACGTTCATAAACTGTAACTAATAGGTTGAGGGCCTTAAAATTGTTAAATCGGTGTGTACGTCTATCAGAAATAGTTGTACGAATGATCACAGGACAATCCTTCAATGTAATTACTAGACCGCGGTTCTTTATTTATGCAAAATAAAAATTGCAACACATACAGACTGAATACAAATTTCGCTCATGATTTAATGCCGTTCATAAACTGTAACTAATAGGTTGAGGGCCTTAAAATTGTTAAATCGGTGTGTACGTCTATCAGAAATAGTTGTACGAATGATCGCAGGACAATCCTTCAATGTAATTACTAGACCGCGGTTCTTTATTTATTCAAAATAAAAATTGCAACACATACAGACTGAATACAAATTTCGCTCATGATTTAATGACGTTCATAAACTGTAACTAATAGGTTGAGGGTCTTAAAATTGTTAAATCGGTGTGTACGTCTATTAGAAATAGTTGTACGAATGATCGCAGGACAATCCTTCAATGTAATTACTAGACCGCGGTACTTTATTTATGCAAAATAAAAATTGCAACACATAAAGACTGAATACAAATTTCGCTCATGATTTAATGCCGTTCATAAATTGTAACTAATAGGTTGAGGGTCTTAAAATTGTTAAATCGGTGTGTACGTCTATCAGAAATAGTTGTACGAATGATCGCAGGACAATCCTTCAATGTAATTACTAGACCGCGGTTCTTTATTTATGCAAAATAAAAATTGCAACACATACAGACTGAATACAAATTTCGCTCATGATTTAATGACGTTCATAAACTGTAACTAATAGGTTGAGGGTCTTAAAATTGTTAAATCGGTGTGTACGTCTATTAGAAATAGTTGTACGAATGATCGCAGGACAATCCTTCAATGTAATTACTAGACCGCGGTTCTTTATTTATGCAAAATAAAAATTGCAACACATAAAGACTGAATACAAATTTCGCTCATGATTTAATGCCGTTCATAAATTGTAACTAATAGGTTGAGGGTCTTAAAATTGTTAAATCGGTGTGTACGTCTATTAGAAATAGTTGTACGAATGATCGCAGGACAATCCTTCAATGTAATTACTAGACCGCGGTTCTTTATTTATGCAAAATAAAAATTGCAACACATAAAGACTGAATACAAATTTCGCTCATGATTTAATGCCGTTCATAAACTGTAACTAATAGATTGAAGGTCTTAAAATTGTTAAATCGGTGTGTACGTCTATCAGAAATAGTTGTACGAATGATCGCAGGACAATCCTTCAATGTAATTACTAGACCGCGGTTCTTTATTTATGCAAAATAAAAATTGCAACACATAAAGACTGAATACAAATTTCGCTCATGATTTAATGCCGTTCATAAATTGTAACTAATAGGTTGAGGGTCTTAAAATTGTTAAATCGGTGTGTACGTCTATCAGAAATAGTTGTACGAATGATCGCAGGACAATCCTTCAATGTAATTACTAGACCGCGGTTCTTTATTTATGCAAAATAAAAATTGCAACACATACAGACTGAATACAAATTTCGCTCATGATTTAATGACGTTCATAAACTGTAACTAATAGGTTGAGGGTCTTAAAATTGTTAAATCGGTGTGTACGTCTATTAGAAATAGTTGTACGAATGATCGCAGGACAATCCGTCAATGTAATTACTAGACCGCGGTTCTTTATTTATGCAAAATAAAAATTGCAACACATAAAGACTGAATACAAATTTCGCTCATGATTTAATGCCGTTCATAAACTGTAACTAATAGATTGAAGGTCTTAAAATTGTTAAATCGGTGTGTACGTCTATCAGAAATAGTTGTACGAATGATCGCAGGACAATCCGTCAATGTAATTACTAGACCGCGGTTCTTTATTTATGCAAAATAAAAATTGCAACACATAAAGACTGAATACAAATTTCGCTCATGATTTAATGCCGTTCATAAACTGTAACTAATAGATTGAAGGTCTTAAAATTGTTAAATCGGTGTGTACGTCTATCAGAAATAGTTGTACGAATGATCGCAGGACAATCCTTCAATGTAATTACTAGACCGCGGTTCTTTATTTATGCAAAATAAAAATTGCAACACATAAAGACTGAATACAAATTTCGCTCATGATTTAATGCCGTTCATAAACTGTAACTAATAGATTGAAGGTCTTAAAATTGTTAAATCGGTGTGTACGTCTATCAGAAATAGTTGTACGAATGATCGCAGGACAATCCGTCAATGTAATTACTAGACCGCGGTTCTTTATTTATGCAAAATAAAAATTGCAACACATAAAGACTGAATACAAATTTCGCTCATGATTTAATGCCGTTCATAAACTGTAACTAATAGATTGAAGGTCTTAAAATTGTTAAATCGGTGTGTACGTCTATCAGAAATAGTTGTACGAATGATCGCAGGACAATCCTTCAATGTAATTACTAGACCGCGGTTCTTTATTTATGCAAAATAAAAATTGCAACACATAAAGACTGAATACAAATTTCGCTCATGATTTAATGCCGTTCATAAACTGTAACTAATAGATTGAAGGTCTTAAAATTGTTAAATCGGTGTGTACGTCTATCAGAAATAGTTGTACGAATGATCGCAGGACAATCCGTCAATGTAATTACTAGACCGCGGTTCTTTATTTATGCAAAATAAAAATTGCAACACATAAAGACTGAATACAAATTTCGCTCATGATTTAATGACGTTCATAAATTGTAACTAATAGGTTGAGGATCTTAAAATTGTTAAATCGGTGTGTACGTCTATCAGAAATAGTTGTACGAATGATCGCAGGACAATCCTTCAATGTAATTACTAGACCGCGGTTCTTTATTTATGCAAAATAAAAATTGCAACACATAAAGACTGAATACAAATTTCGCTCATGATTTAATGACGTTCATAAATTGTAACTAATAGGTTGAGGATCTTAAAATTGTTAAATCGGTGTGTACGTCTATCAGAAATAGTTGTACGAATGATCGCAGGACAATCCTTCAATGTAATTACTAGACCGCGGTTCTTTATTTATGCAAAATAAAAATTGCAACACATAAAGACTGAATACAAATTTCGCTCATGATTTAATGACGTTCATAAATTGTAACTAATAGGTTGAGGATCTTAAAATTGTTAAATCGGTGTGTACGTCTATCAGAAATAGTTGTACGAATGATCGCAGGACAATCCTTCAATGTAATTACTAGACCGCGGTTCTTTATTTATGCAAAATAAAAATTGCAACACATACAGACTGAATACAAATTTCGCTCATGATTTAATGACGTTCATAAACTGTAACTAATAGGTTGAGGGTCTTAAAATTGTTAAATCGGTGTGTACGTCTATTAGAAATAGTTGTACGAATGATCGCAGGACAATCCGTCAATGTAATTACTAGACCGCGGTTCTTTATTTATGCAAAATAAAAATTGCAACACATAAAGACTGAATACAAATTTCGCTCATGATTTAATGCCGTTCATAAACTGTAACTAATAGATTGAAGGTCTTAAAATTGTTAAATCGGTGTGTACGTCTATTAGAAATAGTTGTACGAATGATCGCAGGACAATCCGTCAATGTAATTACTAGACCGCGGTTCTTTATTTATGCAAAATAAAAATTGCAACACATAAAGACTGAATACAAATTTCGCTCATGATTTAATGACGTTCATAAACTGTAACTGATAGGTTGAGGGTCTTAAAATTGTTAAATCGGTGTGTACGTCTATCAGAAATAGTTGTACGAATGATCGCAGGACAATCCTTCAATGTAATTACTAGACCGCGGTTCTTTATTTATGCAAAATAAAAATTGCAACACATACAGACTGAATACAAATTTCGCTCATGATTTAATGCCGTTCATAAACTGTAACTAATAGGTTGAGGGCCTTAAAATTGTTAAATCGGTGTGTACGTCTATCAGAAATAGTTGTACGAATGATCACAGGACAATCCTTCAATGTAATTACTAGACCGCGGTTCTTTATTTATGCAAAATAAAAATTGCAACACATAAAGACTGAATACAAATTTCGCTCATGATTTAATGCCGTTCATAAATTGTAACTAATAGGTTGAGGGTCTTAAAATTGTTAAATCGGTGTGTACGTCTATCAGAAATAGTTGTACGAATGATCGCAGGACAATCCTTCAATGTAATTACTAGACCGCGGTTCTTTATTTATGCAAAATAAAAATTGCAACACATACAGACTGAATACAAATTTCGCTCATGATTTAATGCCGTTCATAAACTGTAACTAATAGATTGAAGGTCTTAAAATTGTTAAATCGGTGTGTACGTCTATCAGAAATAGTTGTACGAATGATCGCAGGACAATCCTTCAATGTAATTACTAGACCGCGGTTCTTTATTTATGCAAAATAAAAATTGCAACACATAAAGACTGAATACAAATTTCGCTCATGATTTAATGCCGTTCATAAACTGTAACTAATAGATTGAAGGTCTTAAAATTGTTAAATCGGTGTGTACGTCTATCAGAAATAGTTGTACGAATGATCGCAGGACAATCCGTCAATGTAATTACTAGACCGCGGTTCTTTATTTATGCAAAATAAAAATTGCAACACATAAAGACTGAATACAAATTTCGCTCATGATTTAATGACGTTCATAAATTGTAACTAATAGGTTGAGGATCTTAAAATTGTTAAATCGGTGTGTACGTCTATCAGAAATAGTTGTACGAATGATCGCAGGACAATCCTTCAATGTAATTACTAGACCGCGGTTCTTTATTTATGCAAAATAAAAATTGCAACACATACAGACTGAATACAAATTTCGCTCATGATTTAATGCCGTTCATAAACTGTAACTAATAGATTGAAGGTCTTAAAATTGTTAAATCGGTGTGTACGTCTATCAGAAATAGTTGTACGAATGATCGCAGGACAATCCTTCAATGTAATTACTAGACCGCGGTTCTTTATTTATGCAAAATAAAAATTGCAACACATAAAGACTGAATACAAATTTCGCTCATGATTTAATGCCGTTCATAAACTGTAACTAATAGATTGAAGGTCTTAAAATTGTTAAATCGGTGTGTACGTCTATCAGAAATAGTTGTACGAATGATCGCAGGACAATCCGTCAATGTAATTACTAGACCGCGGTTCTTTATTTATGCAAAATAAAAATTGCAACACATAAAGACTGAATACAAATTTCGCTCATGATTTAATGACGTTCATAAATTGTAACTAATAGGTTGAGGATCTTAAAATTGTTAAATCGGTGTGTACGTCTATCAGAAATAGTTGTACGAATGATCGCAGGACAATCCTTCAATGTAATTACTAGACCGCGGTTCTTTATTTATGCAAAATAAAAATTGCAACACATAAAGACTGAATACAAATTTCGCTCATGATTTAATGACGTTCATAAACTGTAACTGATAGGTTGAGGGTCTTAAAATTGTTAAATCGGTGTGTACGTCTATCAGAAATAGTTGTACGAATGATCGCAGGACAATCCTTCAATGTAATTACTAGACCGCGGTTCTTTATTTATGCAAAATAAAAATTGCAACACATAAAGACTGAATACAAATTTCGCTCATGATTTAATGCCGTTCATAAACTGTAACTAATAGATTGAAGGTCTTAAAATTGTTAAATCGGTGTGTACGTCTATCAGAAATAGTTGTACGAATGATCGCAGGACAATCCTTCAATGTAATTACTAGACCGCGGTTCTTTATTTATGCAAAATAAAAATTGCAACACATAAAGACTGAATACAAATTTCGCTCATGATTTAATGCCGTTCATAAACTGTAACTAATAGATTGAAGGTCTTAAAATTGTTAAATCGGTGTGTACGTCTATCAGAAATAGTTGTACGAATGATCGCAGGACAATCCGTCAATGTAATTACTAGACCGCGGTTCTTTATTTATGCAAAATAAAAATTGCAACACATAAAGACTGAATACAAATTTCGCTCATGATTTAATGACGTTCATAAATTGTAACTAATAGGTTGAGGATCTTAAAATTGTTAAATCGGTGTGTACGTCTATCAGAAATAGTTGTACGAATGATCGCAGGACAATCCTTCAATGTAATTACTAGACCGCGGTTCTTTATTTATGCAAAATAAAAATTGCAACACATAAAGACTGAATACAAATTTCGCTCATGATTTAATGACGTTCATAAACTGTAACTGATAGGTTGAGGGTCTTAAAATTGTTAAATCGGTGTGTACGTCTATCAGAAATAGTTGTACGAATGATCGCAGGACAATCCTTCAATGTAATTACTAGACCGCGGTTCTTTATTTATGCAAAATAAAAATTGCAACACATAAAGACTGAATACAAATTTCGCTCATGATTTAATGCCGTTCATAAACTGTAACTAATAGATTGAAGGTCTTAAAATTGTTAAATCGGTGTGTACGTCTATCAGAAATAGTTGTACGAATGATCGCAGGACAATCCGTCAATGTAATTACTAGACCGCGGTTCTTTATTTATGCAAAATAAAAATTGCAACACATAAAGACTGAATACAAATTTCGCTCATGATTTAATGACGTTCATAAATTGTAACTAATAGGTTGAGGATCTTAAAATTGTTAAATCGGTGTGTACGTCTATCAGAAATAGTTGTACGAATGATCGCAGGACAATCCTTCAATGTAATTACTAGACCGCGGTTCTTTATTTATGCAAAATAAAAATTGCAACACATAAAGACTGAATACAAATTTCGCTCATGATTTAATGACGTTCATAAACTGTAACTGATAGGTTGAGGGTCTTAAAATTGTTAAATCGGTGTGTACGTCTATCAGAAATAGTTGTACGAATGATCGCAGGACAATCCTTCAATGTAATTACTAGACCGCGGTTCTTTATTTATGCAAAATAAAAATTGCAACACATAAAGACTGAATACAAATTTCGCTCATGATTTAATGCCGTTCATAAACTGTAACTAATAGATTGAAGGTCTTAAAATTGTTAAATCGGTGTGTACGTCTATCAGAAATAGTTGTACGAATGATCGCAGGACAATCCGTCAATGTAATTACTAGACCGCGGTTCTTTATTTATGCAAAATAAAAATTGCAACACATAAAGACTGAATACAAATTTCGCTCATGATTTAATGACGTTCATAAATTGTAACTAATAGGTTGAGGATCTTAAAATTGTTAAATCGGTGTGTACGTCTATCAGAAATAGTTGTACGAATGATCGCAGGACAATCCTTCAATGTAATTACTAGACCGCGGTTCTTTATTTATGCAAAATAAAAATTGCAACACATAAAGACTGAATACAAATTTCGCTCATGATTTAATGACGTTCATAAACTGTAACTGATAGGTTGAGGGTCTTAAAATTGTTAAATCGGTGTGTACGTCTATCAGAAATAGTTGTACGAATGATCGCAGGACAATCCTTCAATGTAATTACTAGACCGCGGTTCTTTATTTATGCAAAATAAAAATTGCAACACATAAAGACTGAATACAAATTTCGCTCATGATTTAATGCCGTTCATAAACTGTAACTAATAGATTGAAGGTCTTAAAATTGTTAAATCGGTGTGTACGTCTATCAGAAATAGTTGTACGAATGATCGCAGGACAATCCGTCAATGTAATTACTAGACCGCGGTTCTTTATTTATGCAAAATAAAAATTGCAACACATAAAGACTGAATACAAATTTCGCTCATGATTTAATGACGTTCATAAATTGTAACTAATAGGTTGAGGATCTTAAAATTGTTAAATCGGTGTGTACGTCTATCAGAAATAGTTGTACGAATGATCGCAGGACAATCCTTCAATGTAATTACTAGACCGCGGTTCTTTATTTATGCAAAATAAAAATTGCAACACATAAAGACTGAATACAAATTTCGCTCATGATTTAATGACGTTCATAAACTGTAACTGATAGGTTGAGGGTCTTAAAATTGTTAAATCGGTGTGTACGTCTATCAGAAATAGTTGTACGAATGATCGCAGGACAATCCTTCAATGTAATTACTAGACCGCGGTTCTTTATTTATGCAAAATAAAAATTGCAACACATAAAGACTGAATACAAATTTCGCTCATGATTTAATGCCGTTCATAAACTGTAACTAATAGATTGAAGGTCTTAAAATTGTTAAATCGGTGTGTACGTCTATCAGAAATAGTTGTACGAATGATCGCAGGACAATCCTTCAATGTAATTACTAGACCGCGGTTCTTTATTTATGCAAAATAAAAATTGCAACACATAAAGACTGAATACAAATTTCGCTCATGATTTAATGCCGTTCATAAACTGTAACTAATAGATTGAAGGTCTTAAAATTGTTAAATCGGTGTGTACGTCTATCAGAAATAGTTGTACGAATGATCGCAGGACAATCCGTCAATGTAATTACTAGACCGCGGTTCTTTATTTATGCAAAATAAAAATTGCAACACATAAAGACTGAATACAAATTTCGCTCATGATTTAATGACGTTCATAAATTGTAACTAATAGGTTGAGGATCTTAAAATTGTTAAATCGGTGTGTACGTCTATCAGAAATAGTTGTACGAATGATCGCAGGACAATCCTTCAATGTAATTACTAGACCGCGGTTCTTTATTTATGCAAAATAAAAATTGCAACACATAAAGACTGAATACAAATTTCGCTCATGATTTAATGACGTTCATAAATTGTAACTAATAGGTTGAGGATCTTAAAATTGTTAAATCGGTGTGTACGTCTATCAGAAATAGTTGTACGAATGATCGCAGGACAATCCTTCAATGTAATTACTAGACCGCGGTTCTTTATTTATGCAAAATAAAAATTGCAACACATAAAGACTGAATACAAATTTCGCTCATGATTTAATGACGTTCATAAACTGTAACTGATAGGTTGAGGGTCTTAAAATTGTTAAATCGGTGTGTACGTCTATCAGAAATAGTTGTACGAATGATCGCAGGACAATCCTTCAATGTAATTACTAGACCGCGGTTCTTTATTTATGCAAAATAAAAATTGCAACACATAAAGACTGAATACAAATTTCGCTCATGATTTAATGCCGTTCATAAACTGTAACTAATAGATTGAAGGTCTTAAAATTGTTAAATCGGTGTGTACGTCTATCAGAAATAGTTGTACGAATGATCGCAGGACAATCCTTCAATGTAATTACTAGACCGCGGTTCTTTATTTATGCAAAATAAAAATTGCAACACATAAAGACTGAATACAAATTTCGCTCATGATTTAATGCCGTTCATAAACTGTAACTAATAGATTGAAGGTCTTAAAATTGTTAAATCGGTGTGTACGTCTATCAGAAATAGTTGTACGAATGATCGCAGGACAATCCGTCAATGTAATTACTAGACCGCGGTTCTTTATTTATGCAAAATAAAAATTGCAACACATAAAGACTGAATACAAATTTCGCTCATGATTTAATGACGTTCATAAATTGTAACTAATAGGTTGAGGATCTTAAAATTGTTAAATCGGTGTGTACGTCTATCAGAAATAGTTGTACGAATGATCGCAGGACAATCCTTCAATGTAATTACTAGACCGCGGTTCTTTATTTATGCAAAATAAAAATTGCAACACATAAAGACTGAATACAAATTTCGCTCATGATTTAATGACGTTCATAAATTGTAACTAATAGGTTGAGGATCTTAAAATTGTTAAATCGGTGTGTACGTCTATCAGAAATAGTTGTACGAATGATCGCAGGACAATCCTTCAATGTAATTACTAGACCGCGGTTCTTTATTTATGCAAAATAAAAATTGCAACACATAAAGACTGAATACAAATTTCGCTCATGATTTAATGACGTTCATAAACTGTAACTGATAGGTTGAGGGTCTTAAAATTGTTAAATCGGTGTGTACGTCTATCAGAAATAGTTGTACGAATGATCGCAGGACAATCCTTCAATGTAATTACTAGACCGCGGTTCTTTATTTATGCAAAATAAAAATTGCAACACATAAAGACTGAATACAAATTTCGCTCATGATTTAATGCCGTTCATAAACTGTAACTAATAGATTGAAGGTCTTAAAATTGTTAAATCGGTGTGTACGTCTATCAGAAATAGTTGTACGAATGATCGCAGGACAATCCGTCAATGTAATTACTAGACCGCGGTTCTTTATTTATGCAAAATAAAAATTGCAACACATAAAGACTGAATACAAATTTCGCTCATGATTTAATGACGTTCATAAATTGTAACTAATAGGTTGAGGATCTTAAAATTGTTAAATCGGTGTGTACGTCTATCAGAAATAGTTGTACGAATGATCGCAGGACAATCCTTCAATGTAATTACTAGACCGCGGTTCTTTATTTATGCAAAATAAAAATTGCAACACATAAAGACTGAATACAAATTTCGCTCATGATTTAATGCCGTTCATAAACTGTAACTAATAGATTGAAGGTCTTAAAATTGTTAAATCGGTGTGTACGTCTATCAGAAATAGTTGTACGAATGATCGCAGGACAATCCTTCAATGTAATTACTAGACCGCGGTTCTTTATTTATGCAAAATAAAAATTGCAACACATAAAGACTGAATACAAATTTCGCTCATGATTTAATGACGTTCATAAATTGTAACTAATAGGTTGAGGATCTTAAAATTGTTAAATCGGTGTGTACGTCTATCAGAAATAGTTGTACGAATGATCGCAGGACAATCCTTCAATGTAATTACTAGACCGCGGTTCTTTATTTATGCAAAATAAAAATTGCAACACATACAGACTGAATACAAATTTCGCTCATGATTTAATGCCGTTCATAAACTGTAACTAATAGGTTGAGGGTCTTAAAATTGTTAAATCTGTCCATTGCTTAAAATTGCATCTACTAATTTGTTTCAAAAATGCATAAATTCTGCAGTCTTGCAAATGACGATGCAAATTAACAAATTCTGTTACATTTATAAGTGTGGACCTTTTATTTATACAGAGTGTCTCAGCTGAAGGAGGTCACCTAAATATCTTCTTTATTTTTAATGGCACAAAAAAATATTTATGGCATAATTTAAATAGTATCGAACGAGGAATATTATAGAACAAATTTTGTTGTCCGGTTATTTTTTCAGTCTTTTTAAGGTCATCGTTATTTTTTATCGGGAAAACTTTTTTTAATATTCCATCTTCCTAATGACTTAAGCATATTCAAATGTATTTTTTCAGCCGATATAAGATGGAATAAAAAGAAAATAAGTTTTCCCGATAAAAAATAACGATGACCTTGAAAAAACTATGAAAAAATAACCGGACAAAAAAATTGTTCTATGATATTCCTCCTTCGATGCCATTTAAATTATGCCATAAATATTGTTTGTGACATTAAAAATAAAGGAGATATTTAGGTGGCCTCCTTCAGCTGAGACACCCTGTATAAGCCTTCCTATGACGCGGAGCAAAATTGTGATTTGTATCAAATTTCGTTTATTTTTCATAAAGCGATTTCGATACTGTCGGGAATTAATTGCGTTTTAGAAGGTTTGACTCCATTCAAAATCTAGTTTTTAGCACCAAGTCGGTCCCGCGTATCGAAGAAATAAAATTTCCCAACGTGTAAATGCAGAGAATGAATGAATCTTCGCGGGCGAAGCGTGAGAAGGGGTTAAACCATTTGTTTTCCCTAAATATTTGAAATTCAGCAGGTGTATTTAGACGTTGCCGACTAACTGCAAACGTTGCCAGTTGACGGGAACACAAACGCGCGCGCAGCCGGGAAAACTCGGGAGAAAACGGGCTGAACGGTCCCAAGTTTACCGACGAATTCGAAAGTGTGTTAGTTAGCGCTGGCGAGCAGTCGGAACTTGCTGTTTGTCCGCCCGCACGCGCGCGCGCGCTCTCGCGCTTACGCTCGCGTATACGGCGCTGTGAGAGAACGGGTTACGGGCACAGGAACGGGAAGTATGTTAACCTTATTACGATCCGAAGCGGCGTAAACGGTAAGTGCGTTGCTACGGGAGTCGTTCGCGTGTTACGTAATATAGTAAATTGTTTGGGAACTCGTGTAGCGTAACATTTGCATAACAACGTTAAGCTTATTAAGCCGCGCCGGTATCATCGGTCCATCGGAATCGAACACTTAACGAGGCTTCAACTTTGTCCCCGTCGCGTCGCGTCGTTCAACTCTCGCATCGACGCGGTGGAACACCGCATCGCACCGGTGCAACGCGGTGCAACTCGGCGCAGCACAGCGCCTGCACAATGCTTCCGGTTTACAAGGGAATTTGCGTGATCGTAATTTATAGTTGGCCAATCGATCCGAGGCCCTCCATCAGGATAAACGGTTTAGCCGAATAAATGGCTCATCATAAACAATCACGAATTCGTTCGCTACGCAATCTGTTCCCCGAGGATTTATGAATTCCTACACCCGACACCACTCGATTCGATTCCCACAGTTCATCGACGGACACGCATTACTTTCACGCTAAACCTACCAAACCCGAAAAGTGATTGGTACAGGTATATAACCCTGTAAAAGGGTGGAAGATTCAATTTATGACAAATTAGCACAGTTTTCGCTATAACGTGTGCTTCGTTAATGATGTTTATCCACAAGGGACATTACTCAAGTGTAACACGCCGATTTTATACAGAATATAGTTTGTTAAAAAACATTTAACACGTACTTTTTGTTAGCTGCTGTCAGGGGGTGAAAATATCCCTCAAAGTTGGAGGTGAAAAGTCTAATTTTGTGTTTTCATATATTTAAAAAATTCATATTATACGTTGAATAGTTATCGTTAAACGACAAAACCGTAGAAATTCCAAAAACAAGTATCCCCTATTCTGGTTCATAGATTACGTACAAAAAGTCACATAAATATCGATAAACAATTAATATGAAATATATTTAAAAAATAATTATTTCTCATATGTTTCATACGACTACATTTCTTGATCGAAAATACAAATTTCAAGGAAAAATCATTGTCCTAGACCCTCTAGATCCCCAGATATTAGCAAAAAAATGTATAGAAAATACTTTTTAAGAAACACGCTTATATTAAAATGCACTAAAAAGGAGAAAATAATTTTTTTAGGCTTTAGTGACTATAAATAAAAGCGTGGAGCGCTAAACTACATTGACGTAATTTCCGTGGACGCTCATCGCGTTTATTTATAGTCACTAATGCATAAAAAAATTATTTGCTCCTTTTTAATGCATTTTAAGGATGTTCTAAATTCTAAATCCATCAATATATTGGCAATGAAAGCCATTCATAAGTATATTTTTGTTTTTGAGTGTATTTTTTTTTTAGTTTCTAGTTGCGTTTTTTCAAGGTTTAAATAGGGTTTGAAGTGGAATTTTATGAATTCTCCATAAGAAGACGTGTTAAAATGTGCAAATTTTAAATTGCTTTAATTCTTAAACGGTGCAGTGAATCGAACCCAAACTTTGGTAATTGCATTAATTTAGTAAGAATTATATCTCGTCAAATTTTCAAAAATTTTGTTGCTTTTTTATATACCGCCAGAACATCTTTAATATAAGCGTGATTTTTAAAAAGTTTTTTTATATATTTTTTCATTTTCTATTTTAATCATTTTTAGATGGAACGCAAGATATAGTAATACTGGTACGAAATAGTAAGATATACAAGATATGGAGATACGCGAGATAGAATGAGGGGATGACTCCGAGAAACGACGCACAGTGGAACTTTTCGTCCATTTCGGAGACAAAATCAAAGAACTTCCGATAGAAATGAGATAGAGAGCTGAAATTTTTTTAAATTACAGCTGAGACTTCACAGAATATGGGAAAAATAGGGAGATTATGGTACGAACGTTTTTTAACCTTGAAAAAAATCGTCAAACTTGCACAATGTCACGAAAATTGTGGTTTTTGCAATACCACGGGTAGAAAAAAATTTTTCTGTAACATGCCATACATCATTTCCTGTAGATTTTTTCATGCTGAATTCAAATCTGGTCTCAAAATTTGTCTACGACGTCAGGATTTTACAAGAAATCGATATTTGTGAACGAATTATTTAACGAATTTTCTCAAGGTTATAAAATGTTCATACCATAATCTTCCTATGTTCCCATATTCTGCCAAGTTCCAGCTTTAATTTTAAAAAAATTTCATCGCTCTACCTCATTTCTATCGAAAGTTCGAGTGGAAAGTTCGACGAGTCAGAGTGGGAACGCGCAGTGGAGTAGGGAGCGCTGGCGCGCGGAGTGGGGATTGCTGAACGTGATGACGTACTACCGAGCGTCGCGCGGCGAGGTGTAACGATTAATATTAAAAATTTTTCTCCTAGACGTACAAATTTTATAAAAATTTGTTTTTTTAATGTTGCATCGTCATCCCCTTCTGAGCTATGTTTAAAGTTTCAAGTCTCTAGCTCATCGGGAATTGATTTAAAATTCGACAACTCAACAATTCGACAACGACAACATCGACAACTCGGCAAGCTAATATAAGCGTGGTAAAATAGGGTTTGCACCCCAACTATGAGGGCTATTTTCACCCCCTAGATTAAGATCATTGCAAATAAAAAAAACATGTCAAATATTTTTCGTGAACTACATCCAGTATAAATGTCAGACATATTTAACACATCGACTGCCATTGCAGGTCTTCGGAATTGTCGCCTATTGCGATTCCACCGTGACTCCTAGAATTATCGCTTCTTGCAGCTTTCCGTAGATCGTAGAAATTGTAGTTGCTTGCAATTTCGCCTTCGTTAGATCGGAATCCGAGTTAATTAAAAGCGTTCTCGGTTGACAGAAGGTTGAAAACGGCGATGGTAATAACCACCGTGTCGTGAGTCGCTTTCAACGTCCGAGCCTGTTATCCAGGAACAAGCGCTGTGCGCTCTCGCGGGTAGCGGTAGCCTGTCGTTCGAGCGTGGCGCGCACAATGCAGTCCCGCCTTTCGGAATCAATCCAATAAATTCGTCGCTCCGGACAATACGTAAATATTTTCTGTGCCGCCGGTGGAAAAATATCAAGTGCCTCGGAAAAAGTTGGTGCATTTTTCAAAAAATCCCTCGGCGACTGAATTTATCGCGGTCCATAAACCGTGGCGTGGCGTGTCCCGGGCGCTCCCGATAACATCGGTAACGACAATCTTCCGCGTTTCATTTCTGGCTGGGAAACTTTTTGACAGGCCTGATTTAAAACCGATTAGCCAGCCAGCTCGCTGAAAATGTTTTACGCGACGCGGGCAATAAATCGTAATTTCCTCCTGCGATCTCGAAGCGTCTCGTTAGCGTAACGCGACAGGCTCAAAGGTTCCGAATCGATATCAATTCCGCCATTAGCGAATTACCTTTCCATGCGCGTCAAAAGTTTATTGTAAAGGCGCGCATGCACCGGCAAGTATTTCACTTGCGGAAGCGTGTGCACACTTTGAAAATATTATACATAAACACATAATTATCTCTGAAATGATTTATGTTACCAGGAACTGTTTCAAACAAAAGTTGAAAAGCACACAATTTGTCGTCGATAGCTTTTTTGTAGCTTGAAGCGTAGAGAGGACAATCAATTTTTTAAAATAGAATCGTATTCTTTTAATGCATTAATCGGTCCAGCTCGTCCAAAAAATGATTGACCTATTTTGACCGAAAAACCGTGAGTTCGGGAGATGTTTTAATTTTTATTAAAAGAGAGAACCGAATTCCAATTACTTACGCAATTGAACGGTCCGTGCCTTCCTCGATTGTTTGTGAACAGTAGGTCGTTCAAATATATACAATACATAGAAAAGAATGTTTATATATAGGTGTTGAATAAGGGCGATTTCGTTTTCGCAGCAGGGATTCGCATGATTTTATGTAGTGTCTCGCGGCTGTGTCGCACAGAGCGCAGACAACGAGGAGAAATGGGCACAAACATTTTGCATAGCCCGTGGATACGTTTTCAGAGGCGTGTTTGGTCCATAATTCATAGCCGAGCGAGGATCGAGCCACTCGACTCGAAGCACTCGTGAATTCTTGAGCTTTCCTCGGTTGGAACTCGCGGCTCGCGTTATCGGGTTATCTATATTCGAGCATCCGGAATCCGGAGCGACCAGCTCCTCCGTCATCAATTCCGCCGTGTGACAGTCGATCCTGACGTTATCGAACGCGTCGCGTCGGAGCCACGCTCCAGCTACTCTATTTATCCACTCATTGTTGTTTGATCTGTGGCCGGCACTGCGTCTCTTGTACACCTACTGGCCACCGCTCCGCTGGGAATCTCCATTGCCTTCCACATCGTTTCTTGTCATTCTACATCAAAGCTTGTCCGTTCAGTTAGCCGCCGTTTTCATCGATTCCCATTTTCCATTGTACTTTCCAAAGAAACACGAGCAAGATAAGTGGAAATAATAACTGTAACCGCATAGTAACTCTTAGAGGGGATGGACTGGCAATTAATAATAATAAACTGGCCTGGGACAAACTTGGGAGTTTTGCGTAACATGGAAATTCTCGCAAAGAAAATTCAAGTACTAAACGGGAATTCAAAAGTTAAACCAGTGCGCGCCAGCACGGACAGCACTCGATGGACTGGTTCCGGACACTATTGATCAACGAACTTGTCGGCGAGCAGATGCTCGACGCATTCGCCGACAACGATGGTTATCGCGAGGCGAGATTTTTACAGAGAACACAAGACTTCGCTAGATGCGAGCAGTCCACGGATCGGTTTCGCTTTAAATTGCAGCAGCCGGTACGGAGAAACGATCAAGAGTCCGCGACGCTCGTTTGCTTCGTTTATTTGTCCTCTGCTTTTCCTTCGGATTGTTCGCAGCAGTATCGTCGTTTTCATGGCCCAGTTGCGAGTTCTAACGATCCCGCTGCTTTGGCAGCGTTCTTTCATCTTTGCAAGAGGACTTCGTCCGTTCACTGCGCGCAAACGCATGTTCGTCCCAAATCGGAATCCAGCAGTCCAGCATCTCGATGTTTAAAATAGATATGTACACAGTTCAAACGAAGGTAAACTTGAAGTACTCTGCAGTAGAGGTTGGCTCTTTACTATTAGGTTTTTCCGCAAGTTCTTTTTAAGACTATCTAATAGTAGATACCTCTATTTTTCATTGTAACGAAGTAGGGTAAGGTTGCTCAAGTCATACCCCTCAAGAAAAAAAACCGTATAAAACTTAGGATTTATCAAATACATAGAAATTAAATGTGTTATTCAAAACTTGTGTTAATATTGTTGTTATTTATTATAACGAAATTAGAAAATCTATATGCTTTCACGTAAAATAAACTAAATCTTTAAGAACTTACATCGGTACGACTAAAGGAACCGGTTTCCTAAGTTGTACCACCTATAGCCTACGTCGTACCTAAGAATTCAATTAAGCAACAATAATAATTAAAACGTATTTTCATTAATCTGTTTACATGACACATAGCTATTCAGTTAGTACAAACATCACATACAAATCTTTTTGTTCTTTTGTCAACTCCAGCGCATACATCGTGCACCCATGATTTGCATTTCAAGCATTGAATCATGTTTTCCTCCCGACCTTCTCCACAAATAAAACAAAACCAATCGCTTCTCTTCTTTTTAATTTTTAATGCCAATTCCTTTTGATTGATTACTGCGTTTCTTTTACTTGCCGCATTTTTTATGTTTTCTTTATTCTGCGTTGACGTTATTTCAACTGACGAGGTAGTACGACTTAGGAATCTCACATGGGTACGACTTAAGACACGGCACAAGTTAAATTTAAAAAGTAAACATAACCTAACATACGCAGAAAATTATAAGAAAATTGAAATAAACTTACTTGATGAAAAGATTTATAATGAGGCTAGTTTAGATATACAGTAGCGGACAAAAGTTTAAGACCGCTCTAAAGAAGACGATAACTTTTTTAATATTGTACTATACGATTTGAACTTTTTTTGGGAAGCTAGAGCAATTAGTTTACTAAAGGATGTGAAAAGAAATTTTTTCAAAAATTGCAATTGATCGGAATTGTTGAAAAAATACTAAAAGTTGAGTTTTTAACTTTTTTATGTGGACCTATATTGAAAATTTAAAAAATATGTTTAATTGGCACAGATCTACAAAACGTATTTTTAAAATTTTCAATATAGGTCCACATAAAAAAGTTAAAAATTCAACTTTTAGTATTTTTTCAACAATTCCGATCAATTGCAATTTTTGAAAAAATTTCTTTTCACATCCTTTAGTAAACTAATTGCTCTAGCTTCCCAAAAAAAGTTCAAATCGTATAGTACAATATTAAAAAAGTTATCGTCTTCTTTAGAGCGGTCTTAAACTTTTGTCCGCTACTGTATATCAGATATATATTTATTGCCGTTGTATGTGCTGTTGTCGCCGTGGGTCGTTCAAAATTCAAGTGGTACGATTCAAGCACTGGTACGACTTGAGCAACCTTACCCTACCACCTTCTTATCATTACGAATAACAAAGTTACGAAAGATATAATCTTTACTTTATTCCTTCTTTAATTATAAAATGTCCCAGTTGAAAATATATTGCAGAAATAGTTTAGTTTCGTTCTCGAGAAGAAGACATCTTAGAGTCAATGTTCGGAAATGATTGGAGAACATTACTAAGGATTGGTAAACCCATTTTCCCGGAAATTAGTGTTGCGCAATTTATTATTGTGTACAAATGGAACTCACGGACCGCGAAAGTGACGTTGTTGAACTGTCGTGAAATTTGCATGAGTGTGAAACGCTGGGAATTATGTGCGCGTTCGTGCGAGCGAACGACACCATGAGATAATGCGGTAAGCGGTGACGATTTGCGATCGCGAGAATGCTAGCGCCGAGCAAGAAAGATAAATCTGCAGTTTCAATCTGTCTGGAGAGCGACGGGAGGAAAAACCGGGACGAACTCCTCGATCCCTGTTAGCTTTTTATCTGGTTTCCGGCCGAGTCCACGTTTCTGCTTTTTGAACACGATACAAATCGCGGTTCCGCTGATTTATCACCGAAACCCTGACTCCGGTCGAACGTGCGAGCTCGCGCCCCGTTGCTAAATTAACCATTTCCACGAGGCGCCAGCTGAAAATTGTCGACACTCGGCTTCCTCCGAAAGAACGCGTTTCACAACCCTCTCCGCTATCCGCCGACCAAAACCAACAAATATATCGTATTATGATACATTCAGCGTTTTGTTTCACATGAAAACATTAGACCAAACGAACGAGAGCTCGTTCGTTCCTCCACATCGACAAAAATCAAGCCCGAACGACCATAGTCCACGCACGGTAAATTATTCGTCGCAGCTCGCTCGATTTTATAAACAAACGCCGAATGTCCGGCGAACGTTCCGCTCATATTTGTTACACGAACATTTCGCGTAATCGAATTCTCAAATATTGTCCTGCACGTGTGCATTTGAATCCCATGTCAATAAAAGTCCATCGAAGTTTGCGCGCGTCCAAAATAATTCACGAATGTCGCACTTTTTTTCGAACACACGGTTATTGTTGGCTTTTAACTGCCGAAGTTCTTTGATGGCTGAAGACGGCTGGATGCAGTGATTAAACGATTAAAAATCTGTATATTATTATTATTATTATTATTATTATTATTATAAACGGACCGAAGCCCTTTTACATAAATGTTTACAATAGAAAACAATAAAGGATTACTCGTATAGTAACATAGAAGGGACATGCACAAAAACTAATGGTACTAACTATATGGTATTATCCTATAATTCTGCGTAATTGTTTCTTAAACATGTGCAAAGACTCAATGAAAAAATCCATACGATTATACAGAGTGTTAGAGTCTGCAATAATGCGATTTATTGGATTAATTAATCCATAGGTAGATTTGGCTTTAAGGGTTTGAAAACCTGCTCGAGATCTCAAAGCACGTACAGGTGCGTAAAAATTGATTTGCATAAGGAGAGACGGACAATCTATATGGTTATTAATTAAATTAAAAATTGCATCGACTATCAAATTGGCATTCTGATAGGCGTGCATCACTCCATCACAAAACGTTAGCATTTCAGGTTACGATGCCCACCAGGGATTTCAGAATTGCGAACATTTACATTTGTATGTAAATGTTTGTACGCATCACCAACAATTCCACCATGAAACGTTGAAACTTTGTCTTTTTCCATCTCAATGTAAACTTTAGAATCGTGATTCTCCTGGATGAGTCCTGGAATAGTCTTTAGCAATTGTATCTTGAAATATTGGAATTGTAATAGTTTGCAATATCATCGTAAAGTACAGACTTCTTTGCAATTCCATCGTGAACTTTAAAAACTGGACCATTTACAATTACAAACATTACAATCGCGATAGTTGCAGTTCTATGCTGAGTCCCAGAAATATTGCACTTGCAACTCCATCAAGATACATCGAGATTGTATCATTCAGTTACTGCGTTTTTACTTTAATTACTTTAATTTTCAATAAAGTTCATATTTTTCAAAAGGGTTTATGTGATGTTTTTAAAATTTTTAATCGATAATTCTAATCATTGCAACAGTTTTGAGAGTCACTGTAATTGACACAGATCTACAAAACATATTTTTAAAATTTTCAATATAGGCCCGCATAAAAAAAGTGTAAAATGCCACTTTTATTATTTTCTCTACAATTCCGACCAAATGCAATTATTGAACAAATTTCTTTTCGCATCCTGTAGTAAACTAATAGCTCTAGCTTCCCAAAAAAGTTCAAATCGCATAGTCCGATGTTAACAAAGTTATCGTTTTTTCGAGAGCATCCGAATATTAATGGGAGTCACTGTATCTTATCGCAATTCCATCGTGAACTTTAAATACTGGCCCTTTTGCAATTACAAACATTACAATCGCGATAGTTGCAGTTCTATGCTGAGTCCCAGAAATATTGCACTTCCAACTCCATCAAGATACATCGAGATTGTATCATTTAGTTACTGCGTTTTTACTTTAATTACTTTAATTTTCAATAAAGTTCATATTTTTCAAAAGAGTTTATGTGATATTTTAAAAATTTTTAATCAATTATTCTAATCATTGTAACAGTTTTGAGAGTCACTGTAATTGATACAGATCTACAAAACATATTTTTAAAAATTTCAATATAGGCCCGCATAAAAAAAGTGTAAAATGCAACTTTTATTATTTTCTCTACAATTCCGACCACATGCAATTATTGAAAAAATTTCTTTTCACATCCTGTAGTAAACTAATAGCTCTAGCTTCCCAAAAAAGTTCAAATCGCATAGTCCGATATGAACAAAGTTATCGTTTTTTCGAGAGCATCCGAATATTAATGGGAGTCACTGTATCTTATCGCAATTCCATCGTGAACTTTAAATACTGGCCCTTTTGCAATTACAAACATTACAATCGCGATAGTTGCAGTTCTATGCTAAGTCCCAGAAATATTGCACTTCCAACTCCATCAAGATACATCGAGATTGTATCATTTAGTTACTGCGTTTTTACTTTAATTACTTTAATTTTCAATAAAGTTCATATTTTTCAAAAGAGTTTATGTGATATTTTAAAAATTTTTAATCAATTATTCTAATCATTCTAACAGTTTTGAGAGTCACTGTAATTGATACAGATCTACAAAACATATTTTTAAAAATTTCAATATAGGCCCGCATAAAAAAAGTGTAAAATGCAACTTTTATTATTTTCTCTACAATTCCGACCACATGCAATTATTGAAAAAATTTCTTTTCACATCCTGTAGTAAACTAATAGCTCTAGCTTCCCAAAAAAGTTCAAATCGCATAGTCCGATATGAACAAAGTTATCGTTTTTTCGAGAGCATCCGAATATTAATGGGAGTCACTGTATCTTATCGCAATTCCATCGTGAACTTTAAATACTGGCCCTTTTGCAATTACAAACATTACAATCGCGATAGTTACAGTTTTATGCTGAGTCCCAGAAATATTGCACTTGCAACTCTATCAAGATACATCGAGATTGTATCATTCAGTTACTGCGTTTTTACTTTAATTACTTTAATTTTCAATAAAGTTCATATTTTTCAAAAGGGTTTATGTGATGTTTTTAAAATTTTTAATCGATAATTCTAATCATTGCAACAGTTTTGAGAGTCACTGTAATTGACACAGATCTACAAAACATATTTTTAAAATTTTCAATATAGGCCCGCATAAAAAAAGTGTAAAATGCCACTTTTATTATTTTCTCTACAATTCCGACCACATGCAATTATTGAAAAAATTTCTTTTCACATCCTATAGTAAACTAATAGCTCTAGCTTCCCAAAAAAGTTCAAATCGCATAGTCCGATGTTAACAAAGTTATCGTTTTTTTGAGAGCATCCGAATATTAATGGGAGTCACTGTATCATATCGCAATTCCATCGTGAACTTTAAAAACTGGCCCTTTTGCAATTACAAACATTACAATCGCGATAGTTGCAGTTCTATGCCGAGTCCCAGAAATATTGCACTTGCAACTCCATCAAGATACATCGAGATTGTATCATTCAGTTACTGCGTTTTTACTTTAATTACTTTAGTCATTCAGTTTTGAGAGTAACTGTAATTGACACAGATCTACAAAATATATTTTTTTAAATTTCAATATAGGCTCGCATAAAAAAATTGTAAAATGCAACTTTTAGTATTTCTCTACAATTCCGACCGAATGCAATTATTGAAAAAATTTCTTTTCACATCCTGTAGTAAACTAATAGCTCTAGCTTCCCAAAAAAGGCTCAAATCGCATAGTCCGATGTTAACAAAGTTATCGTTTTTTTGAGAGCATCGGAATATTAATGGGAGTCACTGTATCTTATCGCAATTCCATCGTAAACTATGTAACGGAGCTTCCTGTACAAAAGGGTCGTTTTGCGTGACAATAAGGAGGAAGCTAAATTGCAGAGAGCACGCGTCGATCGTTCGTCACGATGTGATTTTTTAAGAGTCCGTAAGTCGGTCAGCGTTCCGATTTCGCTGGGCGGTGTGGCTCAGCGCGGGGCAATAGCGTAAAAGCCAGAGTAGATCGGATCGAAACGTATTTCCGGGCGTTTGCGAATGCCCGCGATGAATAAAAACACGATGTTCGTAGCTCGCGAAGGAGTCGTTGGAAATGGTATTATATCGTATCGACGCACCCACGGGTTGGAACGTTCAATCGAAACAGCGTGGCGCGTCGGCTCGAGTTCTTTCCTCCTTTTACGATACTTCCCGGCAGAATCCCATTTAGGTTCGTCGATATATCGGGCGTGTGTCGCTCGCGTGTGCAACCAACGCAACGTAGCGAAACAAAAAGGCAGCGCGCTGTCACGCTGTCAGGTTCGACGCAGCCGAGGAACGAGGACACGCGAAAACTGAATTTTTCAGCTGGTACACGGCGCAGCGGCAGATAAACACGAAGAAAAAAGAGGGAAATGCGCGGCGGAACGCGAGGAGACTCAGCCAGTGTTTCCTTGCCGACTTCCCTCTCTTTCTCTCCCTTTTCCTCTTGAACGAATGTATCGCGTTTCAGTTGAAATCTGCGCAAAATTGAAGCACACGTTATGCAAAGTCACCCGCCTGCGCGCTTCCAACGAAATTTCCTTTCCTCCGCGTGGGACACGGTCGATCAAATTTGCCTTTGACCGATCAGGCATACCGCGACATTCTTTCTGCGCTACCGAAGGAGAAAGTAAATACTCCGAACGTGTCACGGGCCGTTGCATCGCTTCCGTTTCTTCCGACAATGAAACTCGAAACGAGCAACTCTTCTCCTTTCTCTTGAATCCGATGTTATTTGGGTAACGAAGCATGCCTCCGCGGAAAAACGTTGACAGAACGCTCTCTCTTTCTCTCTGGGTCAATCTTCCTCCCAAAGTCTTTCGGTCGAAGGATTTTCCCGCTCGTAGACGCTATTGTAGATTTCCTGAAACAAAGCTGACGTTTTCCCAGTTACTAAAAGCACAATCGCAACAATCGTTTTCACGCAGAACTCTCCCAGTATGAAAATACGCCATTAACACTTTTATCGCTCAAGTTTACTGTAGACGACGTTGCACGGCGACTGCTCTTCGAAGCTCTTTCAATTTTGTTTCTCGCGTATTTTCACGAAATTGTAAAAGAAAACGACTACAGTTCTAGCTACAACAAACGAACCAAAAAAAGAAGCGCAACTATTATTCTGTTCAGTATTGTACGACTGAAAAATTCGGTTAGATCTACCGTGTCAGATCTCTGCTGCTCTGCTGTTACAAACGTGCGTGGTGTAACAGCTCATTGGCTTCCAAAATTGGCTACGTGGTTCTCTGAATGCCTACTGTGATATTCCATACGTCCACGTTGGATTCGTAACAATTTTACAAACCTGGAGTGTGTTATTTATTTTGAGTTTGGAATTTTTGTGTTTGCCGTCGCGTCTGTTATCTGCTTCGCTATGTTACGCCGTGTTTTGTGATTACATTGCTAACTCCTTTGAAAAACTAAAATAGTGGCACAATGGGCGACACTTTTATAGTTGATTCAACGAAACGAATAAGCAGCTGAATGAGTTTGTTGTTTGTTGTTTCTGTAGCACCGGCTTCAGTTCTTTATCGAGTAAATGAATTGTTAGATAAATAATTTATTTCAAGTGTGAATCTAGCAG
This sequence comes from Lasioglossum pauxillum, assembly GCA_933228785.1. Taxonomy (NCBI): domain Eukaryota; kingdom Metazoa; phylum Arthropoda; class Insecta; order Hymenoptera; family Halictidae; genus Lasioglossum; species Lasioglossum pauxillum. The sequence goes on along the minus strand of OW121705.1, from coordinate 37,682,049 downwards.
ATAAATAGGTGGATAAAGTTTCTGCTTTTACGGGAACCTCAACGCTGTATCGAGCAAATAAATAGGTGAATAAATTTCTCGTTTTTGCAGCACAGACTTCAATTGTGTATCGAGAAAACAAATTGATATATGAATAATTTATTTCAATTGTACATCTAGCGAATAAATAGGTGAATAAATTTCTCGTGTTTGCAGGACAGATTTCAATGGTGTATCGAGCAAATAAATAGAGAGATAAATAATTCATTTCAGTTGTAAATCTAGCGAATAAATAGGTGGAAAAATTTCCAGTTTTTAAGGAAACTTTAATTCTGCATTGAGCAAATAAATAGATAAATGAATTTCCTGTTTTTGCAGCACATACTTAAATTGCATATTTAGCAAATAGATATAAATAGTTTATATCAATCGTAAATCTAGCGAATAAATAGATGGATAAAGTTCCTGTTTTGCGGAGACTTTAATTCTGCATTGAGCAAATAAATAGATGAATAAATTTCCTGTTTTTGCAGCACATACTTAAATTACGTATTTAGCAAATAGATATAAATAGTTCATATCAATTGTAAATCTAGCGAATAAATAGGTGGATAAATTTCCTATTTTTACGGAGACTTTAATTCTGCATTGAGCAAGTAAATATGGTAGATGAATAAATTTCCTGTTTTTGCAGCACATACTTAAATTGCATATTTAGCAAATAGATATAAATAATTTATATCAATCGTAAATCTAGCGAATAAATAGATGGATAAATTTCCTATTTTTACGGAGACTTTAATTCTGCATTGAGCAAATAAATAGATGAATCAATTTCCTGTTTTTGCAGCACAGACTCAAATTGCATATTTAGCAAATACGTATAAATAGTTCATATCAATTGTAAATCTAGCGAATAAATAGATGGATAAATTTCCTATTTTTACGGAGACTTTAATTCTGCATTGAGCAAATAAATAGATAAATCAATTTCCTGTTTTTGCAGCACAACTCAATTTGCTTATTTACCAAAAAAATATAAATAGTTTATATCAATTGTAAATCTAGCGAATAAGTAGGTGGATAAATTTCCTGTTTTTACGGAGACTTTAATTCTGCATTGAGCAAATAAATAGATGAATCAATTTCCTGTTTTTGCAGCACAGACTCAAATTGCATATTTAGCAAATACGTATAAATAGTTCATATCAATTGTAAATCTAGCGAATAAATAGATGGATAAATTTCCTATTTTTACGGAGACTTTAATTCTGCATTGAGCAAATAAATAGATAAATCAATTTCCTGTTTTTGCAGCACAACTCAATTTGCTTATTTACCAAAAAAATATAAATAGTTTATATCAATTGTAAATCTAGCGAATAAGTAGGTGGATAAATTTCCTGTTTTTACGGAGACTTTAATTCTGCATTGAGCAAATAAATAGATGAATCAATTTCCTGTTTTTGCAGCACAGACTCAAATTGCATATTTAGCAAATACGTATAAATAGTTCATATCAATTGTAAATCTAGCGAATAAATAGATGGATAAATTTCCTATTTTTACGGAGACTTTAATTCTGCATTGAGCAAATAAATAGATGAATCAATTTTCTGTTTTCGCAGAACACACTTATATTGCATATTTAGCAAATACGTATAAATAGTTCATATCAATTGTAAATCTAGCGAATAAATAGGTGGATAAATTTCCTGTTTTTGCGGAGACTTTATTACTGCATTGAGCAAGTAAATATGGTAGATGAATCAATTTCCTGTTTTTGCAGCACAGACTCAAATTGCGTATTTAGCAAATAGATATAAATAGTTTATATCAATCTTAAATCTAGCGAATAAGTAGGTGGATAAATTTCTTGTTTTTGCGGAGACTTTAATTCTGCATTGAGCAAATAAATAGATGAATAAATTTCCTGTTTTTGCAGCACATACTTAAATTGCATATTTAGCAAATAGATATGAATAGATTATATCAATCGTAAATTCAGCGAATAAATAGGTGGATAAATTTCCAGTTTTTGCAGCACCGAGTTCAATTCCATATCGAGCAAATAAATGGATAGATTTCATATTTTCGCGGCGCAAGCTCGGATTCGATGGAGCATCCGCGAACACGGTTTTCCAGCGGCGAAATTGAACTTAATAACCCAATATTGCGATCGAGCGAAAAATACGAGAGTTCCGGGAAAGATTCAGATCCGACGGGGTTAATAAAAGTCGTTACAAAATCTCGTTACCGTTACGGTGGCCCACATCGCGCACCGTGCGCTCGCCTCTTGGTAAATAGACATAACTTTGGATCTTCGGAGCATACAGTTTACAAGAACTCGCGCAACAATCCGAGTTTTCCCATAGTATATGCTAATTTATCCGCCGACTCGTTTAAGCGCCTCGAAAACTTCAAGTGATTTTCAATCAACCTTTGCCCGGGCGTGATCGTAATTGTTAATTATAGCGAACCCGCGATAAACTCTCACAAGTTGCAGAACCATGCGCGCGCGCCAGTTCGCCGACAAGGAATAATGGAAAAACTTTGCGGCCCTAAATTGCAATGTTATCGCGGGGAGCGGATGTGTTTCCGACAAACATATCGTTAACAACAAGCAGGCCGATTTATCCGGACGGAGTTTCCGTTCTGCGAAATGCTCGGCCGAAACAATTGAAATGAAATACATACTAGCCTGCGGAGAGGCTGGTTGAGAGCGCAAATGTAATCCGATTGCGCCCCGACGAGTGAAACGTAACTGTCAATTCGGAATTGCTCTATTTCCTAGGATCGTTGATTACAGTTTATCAGGCTGACCTAAAGCACGATCACGGATCGATGCTGATTAACCAAATTACGGGAACGGAACCTGTAATCGGTTCGACTATTACATTTTAATCGCCGTCGAACGTCACTTTGCCCGACGCGGCCCGCTGTCTCTGCCAATCATCCTTTGATCAAATCGTCAAAATGTCTGCTGAAATTATTGCTCACGTGTGAAGATTACTGCAACGATACTATGGATTTTTAAATAATTCCTGCGATAATTACACTCACGATTAAACAGCGGAGATTACGCGTTTATGACAAAAATTGGTACGTGTGATTGAAAACAGTAAAAACGTCAGTTTTTAACCTATCAAACATATTAAGAAAGGAAATTAATTTCTTTAGTTTGTTGCAATTTGGGTAGAAAAATTTGTATTTTTCGTAAAGATCTGCTTAAAAATAGCGGTTTAAATTTTAGTAATAGCATGGAAGAAAGAATTCTTTTCGACAGAAAACAATTTACATCGGTCCGCATTATTTATCTCTGTTGTTGTTCCGTTTCAGATAATGACGACAAGGCGCGAACCAGCCGGCACATAATCGAACAGAATTTCCTGTGGCATTGGAAAACGACGCGACGCCACGGCGCGGTTAGAACTGGTTCCGGTCCGTTGTATCGAGGCTTCCGACGCCCACCATTATAGATAAAAGTAGCTGCTGGTAAGTTGTTGTTTCAATTGTCCTGCGGACGTCTCGCCATTATTTCCCAAATCTGCTATTTAGGCTACAATACCTCATAGAGTACGGATTTTTATACCGAATAAAAATTGCCTATTTTAAATTGCACCTATTCGCTTTTAAATCCGCAGTCTAATACAGTTCAGTTAGCTAGGATTAAAAACGTAAATTTTGCAATCAATCGTGTCAATCGAGTGCGGATTTTTATGCAGAATAGAAATTGTGTATTTGAACTTGCACCTATTCGGTTTTAACTCCGCAGTTTAATATAATTCAGTTATCTAGGGTTAAAATCGTAAATTTTGCAATCAATCGCGTCAATGGAGTGCGGTTTTTATACCGAATAAAAATTGTGTATTTGAACTTGCACTTATTCGCTTTTAAATCCGCAGTCTAATATAAATCAGTTATCTAGGATTAAAAACGTAAATTCTGCAATCAATCGTGTCAATCGAGTGCGGATTTTTATGCAAAATAGAAATTGTGTATTTGAACTTGCACCTATTCGCTTTTAAATCCGCAGTCTAATATAGTTCAGTTATCTAGGATTAAAAACGTAAATTTTGCAATCAATCGTGTCAATCGAGTGCGAATTTTTATGCAGAATAGAAATTGTGTATTTGAACTTGCACCTATTCGGTTTTAACTCCGCAGTTTAATATAATTCAGTTATCTAGGGTTAAAATCGTAAATTTTGCAATCAATCGCGTCAATGGAGTGCGGTTTTTATACCGAATAAAAATTGTGTATTTGAACTTGCACTTATTCGCTTTTAAATCCGCAGTCTAATATAAATCAGTTATCTAGGATTAAAAACGTAAACTCTGCAATCAATCGTGTCAATCGAGTGCGGATTTTTAAGCAGAATCAAAATTGTCTATTTGAATTTGCACCTATTCATGTTTACATCCGCAGTCTAATACAGTTCAGTTAGCTAGGATTAAAAACGTAAATTCTGTAATGAATCATGTCAATCGAGTGCGGATTTTTATGCCGAAAATATATTGTCTATTTTAAATTGCACCTATTCACTTTTAAATCTGCAGTCTACTATAGTTCAGTTATCTGGAATTAAAAACGTAAATTCCGCAATCAATCGTGTCAATCGCGTACGGATTTGTATACCGAATAAATATTGTATATTTTAAATTGCCCCTATTCACTTTTAAATCCGCAGTCTAAATTTTACACTTAATCATGTTAAAGTATATGTGTATCCTAAGACCACAATTAGACAAAGTGGTTCCGCAATGAAAACATTTCCAATTCCTTAGAAAACCGAAGTGGATCGGACAACGAAGGTTCATGAAGGGTTAAAAAAGGTTTCGTTGAGCAAGAACCGGGCGTGTCCTCTCCGCAGAAATCAATCTATCCCATCCAGCGGGTGCAACGTACGGCTGGCACGTACCATACACACACAGTCATTACACTTAGTGTTTTCGCGGACAGCCGAGCTGCTGGAAAGTTGGACAGGACAGGAGAGAGCGTGCAGGATGGACACGCGATCGTCCGGAAAATTTTTGCACGCGATAGTCTCTAACCGTGGACTTGGTCCCGAAGACCCACCCGAGAACCCCTCGGGACTCCAGGCGAACATAATCAGCGGCTGTCACGAAGAAAACCGCGTTACCGAGTGGAAGAACCTGAAACGAATCAGCTGCGATTAAGCTGCGCCTATACAGGATTCAATCTCTTATTCCGTGGACGAATTCAGTGCGAATGAATACTGATCACTACGCTGCGGATTTTATGCATTTATGACATAAATGTGCACGTACAATTTAAAGCAGTGGACATGTCAAAAATATTTAAGGACATCAATGTATTAGTTTCAGCTAACCTTCTCTTTGTGTACGGGGTGCAAATGTACCCCAGGCTGACAAGAATGGAAATAAAAAGTTTCCAAAAATATTCCAGGAATGCTACCTAGTATGATAGACTTATCTTTTAAGAATCAATAAAATTTCACAAATGCTTATGCAGACAAATTTTTTCTCTCTTTTTGCTCCCAGAATGTATGGGCCCAATTACCCCCCCCCCCCCCAGTAATTGGATAATTATAATTAAAAGAATACAATTTTTATTTAGCTCCTGTGTCCTGTAATCAATGCGAACATTTTTTTATTTTGCATAAAGATCCACAGTCTACTGATCACGTTCCTGGAAACTTGATACTGACACATACTGATTGTCCGACTTTTTTCAATGGGTGACGTTAGGCAATTTTCTTAGATCCTACAGCTCCCGTTTTCTGAGATCAAGACTTTACTGTGTACTTACTTCTATACAGGCTGAGTCACCTAACGTTGCCACCGCAAATATCTTTGTTGTTTTTAAAGCGTAAGTATGAAGTCTACAAATAAGGGGCTTCGAAGATTAGTGAGTGATTAACGAGAAGACTACGAATTTTTAATGGTTAATGCAAAATAATAATGTTCTGTGTCTGTTATATGAACTAGGAGCTACTTAGATGTGCAATTATAGTCATGGTTAATGCCATTGGTAATTATAGTCACTGAATTCCTAATGAAAGGGACAATCATTGTAGGTGTTTCAAAAAGAGTGCTTCCATTTTAAAAAAATGAAGGTGACCTTGATAGCTCTAAAAAAAATCACATAAAAACAAAAATATTTTTGGTATCATGTGAGCCCCACTGAACTATTCAACTTTGTCCTCCAGACATTTGACGTCACTGAATTCCTAATGAAAGGGACAATCATTGTAGGTGTTTAAAAAAGAGTGCTTCCATTTAAAAAAATGAAGGTGAGCTTGATATCTCTGAAAAAAATCACAACAAAAATATTTTTGGTATCATGTGAGCCCCACTGAACTATTCAACTTTGTCCTCCAGACATTTGACGTCACTGAATTCCTAATGAAAGGGACAATCATTGTAGGTGTTTCAAAAAGAGTGCTTCCATTTAAAAAAAATGAAGGTGACCTTGATATCTCTAAAAAAAATCACATAAAAACAAAAATATTTTTGGTATCATGTGAGCCCCACTGAACTATTCAACTTTGTCCTCCAGACATTTGACGTCACTGAATTCCTAATGAAAGGGACAATCATTGTAGGTGTTTAAAAAAGAGTGCTTCCATTTAAAAAAATGAAGGTGACCTTGATATCTCTAAAAGAAATCACATAGAAACAAAAATATTTTTGGTATGATGTGAACCCCACTGAACTATTCAACTTTGTCCTTCAGACATTTGACGTCACTGAATTCATAATGAAAGGGACAATCATTGTAGGTGTTTAAAAAAGAGTGCTTCCATTTAAAAAAATGAAGGTGAGCTTGATATCTCTGAAAAAAATCACAACAAAAATATTTTTGGTATCATGTGAGCCCCACTGAACTATTCAACTTTGTCCTCCAGACATTTGACGTCACTGAATTCCTAATGAAAGGGACAATCATTGTAGGTGTTTAAAAAAGAGTGCTTCCATTTAAAAAAATGAAGGTGAGCTTGATATCTCTGAAAAAAATCACAACAAAAATATTTTTGGTATCATGTGAGCCCCACTGAACTATTCAACTTTGTCCTCCAGACATTTGACGTCACTGAATTCCTAATGAAAGGGACAATCATTGTAGGTGTTTAAAAAAGAGTGCTTCCATTTAAAAAAATGAAGGTGACCTTGATATCTCTAAAAGAAATCACATAGAAACAAAAATATTTTTGGTATCATGTGAGCCCCACTGAACTATTCAACTTTGTCCTCCAGACATTTGACGTCACTGAATTCCTAATGAAAGGGACAATCATTGTAGGTGTTTAAAAAAGAGTGCTTCCATTTAAAAAAATGAAGGTGACCTTGATATCTCTAAAAGAAATCACATAGAAACAAAAATATTTTTGGTATGATGTGAACCCCACTGAACTATTCAACTTTGTCCTTCAGACATTTGACGTCACTGAATTCATAATGAAAGGGACAATCATTGTAGGTGTTTAAAAAAGAGTGCTTCCATTTAAAAAAATGAAGGTGAGCTTGATATCTCTGAAAAAAATCACAACAAAAATATTTTTGGTATCATGTGAGCCCCACTGAACTATTCAACTTTGTCCTCCAGACATTTGACGTCACTGAATTCCTAATGAAAGGGACAATCATTGTAGGTGTTTAAAAAAGAGTGCTTCCATTTAAAAAAATGAAGGTGAGCTTGATATCTCTGAAAAAAATCACAACAAAAATATTTTTGGTATCATGTGAGCCCCACTGAACTATTCAACTTTGTCCTCCAGACATTTGACGTCACTGAATTCCTAATGAAAGGGACAATCATTGTAGGTGTTTAAAAAAGAGTGCTTCCATTTAAAAAAATGAAGGTGACCTTGATATCTCTAAAAGAAATCACATAGAAACAAAAATATTTTTGGTATCATGTGAGCCCCACTGAACTATTCAACTTTGTCCTCCAGACATTTGACGTCACTGAATTCCTAATGAAAGGGACAATCATTGTAGGTGTTTAAAAAAGAGTGCTTCCATTTAAAAAAATGAAGGTGACCTTGATATCTCTAAAAGAAATCACATAGAAACAAAAATATTTTTGGTATGATGTGAACCCCACTGAACTATTCAACTTTGTCCTTCAGACATTTGACGTCACTGAATTCATAATGAAAGGGACAATCATTGTAGGTGTTTAAAAAAGAGTGCTTCCATTTAAAAAAATGAAGGTGACCTTGATATCTCTGAAAAAAATCACAACAAAAATATTTTTGGTATCATGTGAGCCCCACTGAACTATTCAACTTTGTCCTCCAGACATTTGATGTATCTTTAACACTTTACCTACCGGAAGCAAATTAATAGGATTTTCAATAATTGTGCTGTACCAAAAGAAAGCATAGAAATTTTCTTTTACATTGCAGTCTTAAATGAAACTATTAGATGACGTCATCGAGAGTGACTTGTTAGTTCACAATGAACATTGCTGTTGCTATTGAAGGTTCCAATAAAAACTGTTTAGCCATGTACCATGGATTTTCAAAATTATGCAATAATCACCAGTCGGTAATGTGTTAAAAACAACAAAGATATTTGAGGTGGCAACGTTAGTTGACTCACCCTGTATACTAATGTTTGAAAACAATTTAAGCACATTATTTTCTAGATATTACTGCATCCACTTGAACACGATGTGTCTGAAATGGTTGGCTTTTCCAATGGATTTGCATTAAACCGCAGTGAATTTATCAAAAATCGCGCCCAGCGAAACCACACCCTTATCCAGCACCGAAATAGCAGGACGAAACGCAGGAGTGGCTGCTCGCCGACAACCGACAACCAACAACCGACAAGCAACGCCGAGCTTCTGACGTCTCGGTGGAAGAAGCCCGACACCTGCTGCCGCGCCGGTGACAAATTGCCCGAATATATACCGGCAAATACACTCGGTGTCTTACAGCGGACGTCCCCAACGAGAGAGAGAGCGAGATAGCCAGCACCAAGAGCACCCCCGGCAAAAAGAAATCGAGCTTGTTGAATAACGGTTTCTTTTCCTTCGCTGAGAAATTCCGTGCCGGGTCTCTCGCTCTGTCGGAACCATTCCGCGTCAGATCGCATAGAATTATAGTCATCAAGTTTCTTCGGGCACGACGGCGTTCTGGACTTGTCGTTTGTCCTGAGAAATTTCGCCAATTTCAAGGCATCGTTGTTCGGTTGAAATGGTTCGCGAATTATTGATCATCGAAGTTTTCGGCCAGAATTGGTTGAATTGATTGCACCTTTCATTGGCGATTTTTCAGCCTCGGACTCGTTAAATGACTTGTACCCGTCTTTGAAGTATCGTTCTCGAAATTTTAAATAATCGATCCTGTTCGCGGGAACGATTAAGGAAACAGGTCCCGCGGAAAAATGGGTTTTAGGGGAAGAACCTAGCGGCGGGGCCACGGTTTCTTCTTTTCTCATTTCCAGATGCTCGGCGTTCACGGCCCGTGAAAAATGCCCGGGAAAAGTTGCGGGAAACTAATTCGAAACAATGATTATTAGGGTGTAGGCGGAACGGTTTCGGTGCTACATAACTTCTGCTCGTTGAATTATGTTAAGGAAGGCTGGCAATGTTTACGGAACCCGCGAAATTCTGTTGCAAGCTCCCTCGCAGCAGCCCGCTTCCTCCGGGAATAAAGTTATTTAATTAAAACGAACCGATTTTAGTTTCGAGTAGATTAATTTCCGCGCAGCTGATAACGGAGTTTCAACGCCGAACGCCAGACGCTTCGAGCGTCGATAAATGAAACTGAGTTCAGCGATTTGCTACGGTTTTACTCTGGATCGCTATCTTCGAGAGGGAAGCTGATCTATCGATTGATTCGACTCTACGGAAGTCCCGAAGGCTCGAAGACATGAAAAGAGCTGCTACTTTATGCGAAATCGATAATCTTTTAACACGTACGCGTCGAGGATTTATGTTCAAAAAGAAGTGTGACGGAGGTTATGTGGGTTCTCGATTTGTTTATGAATTATTCAAGTTTGAATTTTTAATGTTTTCAGTTAGTTTGTATAAAAGCAGGATGTATGGGTTCATGAATTTTTATTTTGAAAGCAACCTGTCGGATCGAGTTGATTCCATTTTATTTTGATCTGGAATGTGCGGCCTGTTGAATAATATATCTTTCTGTGGTTTTCAATTTGATTATAAATTATTCACGTTGGAATTGTGAAAGTTTTTAGCTAGTTTGTATAAAAGCAGTATGTATGCATTTATGAATTTTAATTTTGGAAGCTACCTATCGGATCGAGTTGATTTTTTTTCTATTTTCATCTGGAATATGCGGCTTGTTGAACAATACGTTTTCTTCGTGAAAATGCTGATCTACCGAGTTCTGCAATTTTAGTTTTCTTTTACGAAAACAAGGTGTATTAACGAATTCTTTATTGCGAAAACTATTACTTTTCTGGAATCGATTCTTTTTTATCTCCGTCAGGAAGGTTCAACCTACTTAAAAATATTTAGTCCAACTAAAGAATTAATTATCTTTTCGACTAAAATGCTTTTGGGTATAGTTAATGGTTACAAGCGACCGATGAGAGGAATTGTATTTTGACCGCAGATAATAGTTATCGTCGGAAATATTGTTTTGGTGGCGTTCGAACAAACATATTCACGGCTTCGTAATTCATATATATCACTAACAAATATGCTGTTTAGGTGGGTATGCGAAGCATTGTTTCGGTCGACTACAAAACACTACTTTGTACTGTTATGGACAAATGAAATACAATTCTGCAAACAATAATTGTTATTAGCAATCGAAAGGGATTACCGGTGATTATTGTGAACGATCGGATTAGAACTCTCTCATCCATACCGAATATCAATACGAAAATTTTTGGTAAAATAGAATCGGTATTTATAACCAAACCGATAAAAAATCGAGATTATCCAGTGTCGTTATTTTCCGACGAATTTTCTATTATACCTTCTATTATTGGTTTCGCTTCATAAAACAGTAGACAACAGTTTTTACTGTTGGATCCTGAAATCTGTGGTACGCTGAAGGTCTGTGACCAGCTGAAGATCCGTACGAAATATCAATAAGAACATTTTTGGTAAAATATAATTGCTATTTGTATCCGAACCGTTAAAAAATCGAGATTATCCAGTCGCGTTATTTTCCGACGAATTTTCTATTATAACCTTCTATTATTGGTTTCGCTTCATAAAACAGTAGACAACAGTTTTTACAGTTGGATCCTGAAATCTGTGATACGCTGAAGGTCTGTGACCAGCTGAAGATCCGTACGAAATATCAATAAGAACATTTTTGGTAAAATATAATCGCTATTTGTATCCAAACCGCGTTAAAAAATCGAGATTATCCAGTCGCGTTATTTTCAGAGTTGGGCAAAAATTTTATTTAAATAAAAATTTCGAATAATGAGGGTTCAAAACCCACTTGGAAAAAACTCACTTTATTCGAAATTTTTATTTAAATAAAATGTTTGCCCAACTCTGGTTATTTTCCGACGAATTTTCTATTATACTTTCTATTGCTGGTTTCGTTCATAAAACAGTACACAACAACTCTTATTAGAAATGCTTTATTTTTAGCCTTCCGGCCATAAAAAGGAACTCGGTTTACAATTCAGTCTTAACTCTCTCATCCTTCCATACCTTTCACGATCTATTCATACAATTTTATTTTGCCCCATCCTTCTCGCATCCTTCTTTCAGCACAACAACTCTTATTTTTAGATCCTAAAATCTGTGACTCGCTGAAGATCTGTAACTACTTGAATATCTAACCAAAGAAGAAGAACAAGAGAAAACTTTCGAGAACAATCTGTAGAAACCGAGGGCACGAGCCGAGCAATAACATCGGACGTTAGAAATTAGACCTGACCGCTGAAAGGGATGATAAGCGAAAGATCAGTGGGTAAAATGTAGAGAGAGAGCGAGAGAGAGGGAGGAGGAAGGCGAGAGGTGTAACGGCGTCTCGAAAACGGTGAAACTGCAGAAAGCAGTCGGGAAAGTCGTCGGTAACCTTTGAATTGCTCAAGATTACGTTTTGCAGGGCGCGCAGTTTCTCCGGTTCCGTGGGCTTGATAAATGCTCCGTGGAAAAAAACGAAGCCAGGACCTTTAATTTTTCACTGGCGCGGAAAAGAACGAGGTTTCTCCGAATAACGCCGGTATACGACTCCTGAGAGTAGTCGTGTGCGATGCCCGAACCTCGAACCTCGAATAAGAAACCGCCACGGATGAGAAAACTTTTCACGATTCTTATAAATCCCGCTAACGACCGAGCATCGATTTTACCCTCGTCTCCCATACGGGGACCCGCTGCCCAAAGAACATGCTGATTTTTCATCGAACAAAGCACCATCTGCTAAATCGTAACCCATCACGCAATAACGCACCGACCACACTCTCGATCTCATTGTCACATCCCCGGCCACTTTTTCCACTTTATTCTTCATTGAATCGGCGGATTCATTGATCACCGTACACTCTGCCAGGTGAATCATTTTTATGCACCACAGTCCAGGCGACCCCTGGGTCCATTTTGATCTAGAACAGGCATGTCAAACTCATTTATCATCAAGAGCCTAATTAAGTATTATAAATTAATTCGAGGGCCGCAATAAAAAAAGCAGATTATAGTACAAACACAACAATATTACAAAAAAAATGCATATAAAGTATAAACGTTGTTTTTTCTTCAAGTTTACTTTATTTGAATAAAACTAATTCAATTTTTTTTGTTTCGAAGAGACTTGGCCAGTAACCAAATTTTCAAAATTCTGTTGAATTTGTTGAGCTGTAATTATTTTTGAAATTGATTGTACACGCTGGTCTGTTAATCTTGACCTTTCCTCAGATTTATAATTTTTTAACGTTGAAAATAGTGGTAAATATACCTGAAATACGCCTAATTGTACATATTATAACATATTGGTACTTCAGTACTCAACTTCCATATATTTTAGTTTCTATACGGAATCACACTGTATTTCGATTAATTCTAGTTGTAAATTGTCAGCAACAGTCTCAAAGTTTTTGGTCGGGCCGCAGAATACTTGTCAACAGGCCGCATGCGCCCCGCGGGCCGCGTGTTTGACATGCCTGACCTAGACTATTAAAATCGTACAATCTTTCGTGACTAAGTTGAATTATTACATTACAGAAAGACTATCGTTCTACAATAATTGTCTTGAATAGTATGCTGAAAAAAGTTGATAAACAACATCAATTTTACAGTTACGAAAAAAGCCGGCCGTCTGAGAGTCAAGATCAATAAAGAAGAAGAAGACATTTTAATTTGGATTCTATTTCCTCCAATTGATAGAGAAAATTTATATTTCGCATAAAGATCCGCAGTCTAGCGATGGTGCCCGTGTCCGATCGAATCGCGCCTTCGCAGTTTTGAAGTGGGGCATGAGGCGTCCCGGTAAGTAGACGGGATCGATCGATTTAATTGAACGTCGAACCGAACGAAATTTGTTCCGGCGAGCGTCAGGAAACGACTCGGAAGTCGCATAATCGGGGCCCGTCTCTCCAAGGTTCGTGCTGGCGCGGCGCCGCCGAAGGAAATACGGAAATTCGGAAATTCGGCAATTCGGAAGGTCTTTGATTAACGGCCGGGAAATAGGAGAGAACGCGTGCACGATCAGTCGTTGCGCACGCGATTCTAGATTCGCCTGTAATCGGACGCAGGTGTAGGACAAACAGCTTCTGATCGAGCGTCATTAGCGAAATTATTGGTTCATTGGAGATTCGATGACGCGGAGTCACCCGTACCGAGATTCCACTCGAAAACGATTCCGAGATGGAACTGTGATGCACAGCATTCCGCTCTTGAATCCTGGACGTCGCGCACTACACTTCAAACGTGGTTCCGCCTCACCAAAAATTAAACGATTTTCTAACTTGTATCACGCAAGTAAATATAATTTAATTGTAAAAGTAATCTGTAATTACAAATGCATGAAAATCAGATTTTGTCAAAAATGTTCTGTGATGTATTAATTGTTGTTGTAAATGCATAAGTCTACTTATAAATATGAAAAAATATCTTTGAACATTTCCTGCAGAATTACAATACCGTAACAAAACTCGTGGATTATAATGGCGTTAATACAGCAGCGTCTCGTCCTACGATGGTGCCTCCAGATTACAGGCAGACCTAGATCGTTTTAGTGAGTGGTGTTGCAAGAATGGTATAGAACTCAATATTGAAAAATGCCATGTTATGCGGTCTTCCCGTCGCTCTGTACCATTCATATATCCCTACCGTCTCAATGACTGTCTTCTCTCCTCAATAAGTGAGGTAAAGGACTTAGGTATTCATTTCTCCTCAACCTTGAACTTTTCCAAACATATTTATAATATTGTTAATTCCGCCTCAAGAACACTCGGGTTTACACTACGCTTTTCTACTGATTTTCATTCAATACACACAATTAGATTGCTATATATTACCCTTGTCCGTCCCCAGTTGGAATTTGCTTCAGTTATATGGTCTCCGAATAGCTTAAATTACGAAATCATGCTAGAGAGAGTGCAGCATAAACTTTGGTTTTGTTCTTATAAGATTAATCATCCTATGTCATTCTTTGATCATGATTACTCCACAATATTAAACATAGTCAACCTGGAAACATTGTCAGCTCGCAGAAGAGTATCCGACCAGAGCTTTATTTTTAATTTAATTAATAACCATATAAATTGTCCCTCTCTCCTTATGCAAATCAATTTTTACGCACTTGAACGTGCTTTGAGATCTCGAGCAGGCTTTCAAACCCTTAAAGCCAAATCTACCTATGGATTAATTAATCCAATAAATCGCATTATTGCAGACTCTAACACTCTGTATAATCGTATGGATTTTTTCATTGCGTCTTTGCACATGTTTAAAAAACAATTACGCAGAATTATAGGGTAATACCATATAGTTAGTACCATTAGTTTTTGTGCATGTCCCTTCTATGTTACTATACGAATAATCCTTTATTGTTTTCTATTGTAAACATTTATGTAAAAGGGCTTCGGTCCGTTTATAATAATAATAATAATACAATGATAGGATCATAAAAAGATTTAATAATCGATAAACTATTATATCATCACCCTGGTTCATTATAAATTGAAAAATACTATCCAGCATTCTATACCATTACGTGACTTTGATTCTACGCTACAATCATTGCGTTTTTAATTCCGACAATTTTCTATGGGATTTTTATTGACCATTTCATAACCTGAACTTTATTTGCCCGAGACCCCGTTCCATTGTTCAACAACATTTTTTTTTAAAGTTGCTTTATTTAGGTTATTAGCGACCACATTACAATACGATATATTACTTTACATTACATTCTGTTACATTGTGTTACATTACATTATTTTCTGTTACATACTTTACTTTACATTATATCATGTTACATTATGTTGTTTTACATTGTGTGAAGTTAGAGGTAGATTTATATTCTATTCCTTAGGTTTAAGTGGGATAAAAGGCGAATGACGTAATTGATATTATTTTCACTATGTCTTTAGTGCTTCACTAAGACTTCCTGGGATTTTAAATCTGTTTCGTACTGTTTGTAAGGATGGGCATTCGATCAGGATGTGTTTGATTGAAATAAGGATGTTGCAGTGGAGGCATAGCTCAGGTTGTTCCTTCGTTATTAAGGATGTTCTGGAGGTATATAAAAACACAACAAAATTTTTGAAAATTTGACAAGATATAATTCTTACTAAATTGATGCAATTACCAAAGTTTGGGTTCGATTCAGTGCACCGTTTAAGAATTATAGCAACTTAAAGTTTGCACATTTTAACACGTCTTCTTATGGAGAATTCATAAAATTCCACTTCAAACCCTATTTAAACCTTGACAAAACGCAACTAGAAACTTCATTTTTTTTATATGTAGTAAAAATTAGGTAATTAATTATGTTAAAAATTTATTAGGATTCACTAAACAGTTACAGAGCAAAAAAATTATAAACTGTTACAAAACGTCAAATTTATCTTGTTGTCTCTCACTAGCATGGAAACGTGACAAGTGTAGACCACTGAATATAGCTACAAAGGGTACAGTATTCGCAAAAGTTTAATGCAAAATATATTCATGAATGGCTTTCATTGCCATGTATTGACGGATTTCGAATTTCTTGTATTTTTGTCTCCCATTGTACCTCCAGTACATCCTTAAGTGTTGGTGAGATGTTCAACAACTTGTTTGAATGGCAGCATTATCCTGCTAAATCGTCCGCTGGAATTACGATTCTGAAGAGCATCATGCTCACGCACAAAGGCGAGTAAGAAACAAGCATAAATAGCTGGAAGTGAAAAGAATTGTACACGGATAGAATGGCATGTGGAATGGCAGCGTGTCTGTGTGACATGAAGGCGGATGCTCTCGGTCGGTTTCGCGTCCATCTGCCAGATTTACGACGTTATTACGAGCAATAACCGTTGACCCGTATCTGGCGGTACTCCAGGCCGCATTATGTTTGCCGTTGTATCAATATCTTCGCACGATAGTCGGCCAAACACGCTCGTTAGAAACGGACCACCGTCTTGGTGTCTAGATTGCAGCACGCGACTCGGTATCACCATCTGCCATATCTCCGTTCGATCGAAGACGCCACCGCGACGCCCGGCGTCGTCTTACTATCGGCTCGGCCTACTAATTAATTATGTACACTCTGCAATTAGTCTCGGAGCGGGGTCCTCTCTCTCCCCTCCCTCGTCCGTCGGCAATCAAGTTTGCCTTTCGTAATTTCAGCCCTCGTCGTGATTGAAGGGGATATTCGTCGGATGTCTCGGCGCACCTGGACGTCCCGGTCCATCGGACGCCAATTACCGCTGACATAACCTCGTGGCCGCTGATTGCAACCTACCAATTCGCCGATCCGTTTCAATCCTGCGCAAGCCGCCGCGAACGCGAATTTTTTCCGACCGGTCCGTATCGAAAAGCTGTCCGTCGGAAATTATGAAAGCGTTTCAGGAATTATGTTCAGGATAATTACACCGATTAACGATGAAGATAATGATTGATAATGAAGATCCGCAATCTAGTAATTGAGTTTCAGTTACCGATACTTTTTAATAAAAATTGTTTGGTTAGTTTTTAATCGGATAGAGTGTCGATGTTTTTGTAATACTCGGTCTAATTCCCGGCAGTCAGTTCTCGTTCGACTTTTGATGGACCGTTTCGCGAGGCCGTTTAATATACGAGGAGAAAACATACGTTATACCGGGCGAGTTTCGAGCGTCAGAAAGTCAGGGCAAAGTTCAAAACAGAATCAGTGGAACAATCCAGCAGACAGGCACGAAACTAGTTTCACCCACTTCGTCTGGGAAAATTTTGCAAGAACCAACTTCGAATACGTGTTACGGTAAGAACCTTTTAGAAGACTCGCCGAGCCGAATACCTTCGCCGAAAATACCTGCTCGAGCAAACACTTTCCGCGTTAAACTTCCAGTCGTCGATTCTTGGGATCTTATTAAACCCTTACCGAGCAATATCGAATCAGGACTTAGCGTTTAAACGTTCCATTTACCTACGAAATTTCTAGTTAGAATAGAAAGATTGAGCATTCTAATTAACGAACACATTCTCTTATTGTCGAAATATTTACAGAAATTATCAAATATAACAAATTTTAACTTCTTTCGTACTTGTATATCTTTGAGAATTTAATACAACAATGCTCTTTCAATTCCCATTATAAAAACAAAAAGAGATCGTACACTGTAACATCCTTATAATTCTCCTTAAAATTCTAATTACTACGCATCTGTGCAAGTAATAATTTCATACAGATTCTAGTAAAAAGTATACCTAATATGTACGTGTTAAGTATAAAGAAAGAACAAGTGAACACACACCTATTTACATACATAGATATATGTAAATATATGTATATATAATATAAATATATATACATATTATATGTGTAAATATATATAAAACAATATAAATATATATGTTTAAATTCCCGTTGAAAAGAAAGTCGTACTTTGTAACATACTTCTAATTATCCTTAAAATTCTAATTACATACTACGCACTACGCATCTGTGCAAGCGTTAATTTCATACAGACGGTAGGAAAAAGTATACTTAATTATGTACGTGATAATATAAAGAAAGAACAAGTGAACACACACCTACTTAAACATGCAAATATATATATAAAAAAAAAATAAGTATGTATGATTAAATTCCCGTTGAAAAAAAAATCGTACATTGTAACATTCTTATAATTTTCCTTAAAATTCTAATTACTACGCATCTGTGCAAGCGTTAATTTCATACAGACGGTAGGAAAAAGTATACTTAATTATGTACGTGATAATATAAAGAAAGAACAAGTGAACACACACCTACTTACACATGCAAATATATATAAAAAATATAAATATATATAAAAAATATAAATATGTATGTTTAAATTCCCGTTGAAAAAAAAATCGTACATTATAACATTCTTATAATTTTCCTTAAAATTCTAATTACTACGCATCTGTGCAAGCGTTAGTTTCATACAGACGGTAGGAAAAAGTATACCTAATTATGTACGTGATAAATATGTATAAAGAAAGCACAAGTGAACACATACCTATTTACACACATATATATACATACATACATATAATATATATATACAAAAATATCAAATTTTTATTCATATCGAGCGTGTAGTTTCCGAGAAAATTGAGTTCGAAAAAGAAAATGCAAATTTTCAACTTTGAACGCGTAGTGTGCTTTTACACTTATAATAATACATTATATACACTCTCCTGAATAAGATGAAAAGATTAAATATTGTATTATCCATGGGAAAACATTTAAACAGTAATTCGACAAAAAGAGAACACTCATGTTCGCTAAATAATGTCAAAAGCTGAATTAGGAAGTAGGAATCCAATTATTTCGAACGAAAAATAATATAATAAAGGATTTTTCAAGGAGACAAAAGTATCAAAATTAGCGATATAGATATATCAACGAGAAATATTTCAACCACTCCCACTTACTGCTAAACTAAATAAATTACCTAAACGTAGCGGTATTTTCGTGCAGGATCACTGGCCAGCGAGTCAAAGAAACAAAAGAGCGACGGATTCGAAAACCAGCAGAAGAACGCAGCTTCGGAATGTGTTTCGCGAGCGAGAGATCGCAATAAATGGCCCGCGAGTTTCTCTGTATCGTGGATATTGCATCGGCGACGCTGTGCCCGAAGCAAAATACCCGGACAGAAGATTTTTGGCTCCGGATAGGGAGCTTTCTTTGCGAAAGAGAAGCATGATACATCGAGTCCGTTCGATCTCTGCACCGTCGCGCCGCTCCAATGGAATTAGATGGGATCTTTCCGGGCCCTGGCGTAAATAGATCTAAGGGTCTCGAGTCTCCCCGAGAAAAACCGGCTTTGCTTTGACGATTCGTTTGCTCTTTCATAGAAAATGGAAGCGACCGGCTCCTGCAGTCGATCCTGTGATTTATCGCGAGTGAACGAACGACAAGCGATGCTCGATCGATGCTGGATAAGGGCTTGGTTGTACTCGAGAAACGGAAGAAACAGTTATCTTTCCTTTTTCGAAAAAATTCTGCTCAGTTTCACTCTTTGATCGAACTGTTGCGATTGGAGATGTAGAAGGTTCGAATGGGCGTTGAAAGACTCATTTTTGTGTCAAAGGTATACTTTTGCAGCGAACGCGGGGCTCGTATGCTAAAAGTAACCAATCTTAATGAGTAGACTGCGAACTTTCATGCAAAATAAAAATTGTCTAATTATCTTGCAAGATATGGAAGTTAGATGAAAATGTATCTCTACTTTCAATAAGTTAAATAAGTCAATGTTTTGTTTTTTATTCATTCACTTTTACCGTACGAGCATAAAACCAGGAGTTTATTCAGGAGTTTATGTAGAGGCTAGGCAAATACAGACGTTACATTTTTCACGTATTATATTTCGTTTCTGTTCATCTATACGAAAGGAAAAATTTTCAAGATTGAGATAGCAATTCCACAAACTTTTAAAGAAGGCTAATTAAAAGGGCCAGTGAGGGTGGAAGGTTGGAACAACAAAGATATTTTGGGTGAAAATATTGCCCGCTTCATCCCGTGTGGATGTTCGTGCGGAATAAATCATCTGTCGCGAAGATAAGCGAACGTTGTGTTTTTGGTAGAGAGTTTCAGGACAGCGACGGAAGCGCATTATTTCAACGAATGCGGGGCTTGATTCGAGCCGAACCATCTTCCATAGGGAGAACGCTATCTTCCATAGGGTGCACGATATCCGACTGATACCGTGAATACGGTCCTTGCCTCGCGATATTCTCCGGCTCCGCGTAAACAAGATGGCTAGGTATTTACATAGGAAAGACGGGCTCAAGGATGGTCGAGCGAGCGCATAAATCTGCGGCCATCCCGAACATCCTCTCGCCATGGGATCGCGTCGCAAAGAACTCTGTCAGAAACTTGTAAACAGTGACTTCACCGTCAAAGGCGGCGCTTGGAACTTTCGAAATATGTATTTCCTTCCAATGAAACAATACAGACGTCGTATAAGATTAGCCCAATCAGTCTATGTATCTCTCTAGTTTCTATCGCGGGGTTCTGGAGATCCATTATTAACCGCGGATTTCTGAAATTTCAATTTTTCTTTAATCACTTTATGTAGTAGTCTTTTATATGGAGACGTTTCGCATATGTCAGGAAACGTAATGAAAATTCACTTAAGGATTAATGTAGAAATTTCCTCGTGTTAAAAAATCAATAAAACCCGACCATCAGGTAAAACTTGATGAAGGGATTGTACGAATCCATTCTAGAATGTATACACGCAGGACTTTTCGAACGTTTGAAGGCTTAAATTAATCGCAGAAGATTACACTCTACGGTACTTGCATTTAGTGCAAAATGGGAATTAATTATCTGTGCTGCGGTCTTATATAGTTCCCTAGCTCACTGTTCTATTTGGGTAGAGGGCGCGAGGAAGCCACTGTTTTTTAGCAATGTCGGTATTTCAGATCGTGCGCCTCGAAACTCCATATGGTGATTAGTAGATTGCGGATGTCATGTACAGTTACTCGAATTAATATTCGGACGCTTTAAAGAAGACGATAACTTTCTAAATATTGTACTATACTATTTGAAATTTTTTGGGAAGTTGGAGCAATTGGTATACTACAGGATGTGAAGAGAAATTTTTTCAAAAATTGCAATTGATCGGAATTGTAGAAAAAATACTAAAAGTTGTATTTCACAATTTTTTTATGTGGGCCAATATTGAAAATTTAAAAAGCACGTTTTGTAGGTCTGCGTCAATTATATGCACTGTGAAAGTTTCATCGAAATCGGTTGATGTGGGAAAAAACGACAGGCATTGAAAGATGTGAGAATTCTTATAATTTTTACCATCTTTGAACGTTTGTAGCTCATTGTGGACCATAGTCGACCAATTTTTACGAAATTTTCAGAATATATTTAATTCACACAGATCTTCAAAACATATTTTTTAAATTTTCAATATAGGACCACATAAATAAGTTGTAAAATGCAAGTTTTAGTATTTTTTCTACAATTCCGACCAATTGCAATTTTTGAAAAAATTTCTTTTCACATCCTGTAGTAAACTAATTGCTCTAGCTACCCAAGAAAGTTCAAATCGTATACTACAATATTAAAAAAGTTATTGTGTTTTTTAGAGCATCCGAATATTAATTCGAGTAACTGTATTTAAAGATATCCCTATATTATTTTTTACCTAACTTCCTTTGTATAACTGACTTGGACAAATTCTAATTGCATTATACTTCGTCTGTGTTCGGCCACGATACTATAATTGTTATTACGCGCAAGAGAAAGTAGCAAGAACTCTCAATAGAGAACGATTTAATCAATACTACTAAAAATTGGAAATTAACACGAGGAACAGGCGATGGTTAAAAACGATAATCCGCACAGTGCCAGTCGATCGAACGGCAGGCTTCAGTTGAATTAATCAGTAATTAGCTCGCCGCGTCTGTTATAGGAGCAAGATTAATTACAGGACGCCGAAAAGCGAGTTCCCTCTGGTGCTGGCACAGAAGCACGGAGCAGTCCTCGCAGTATCTATCGAGTATCTATCGAGTTAGAAACTCGCCTGGATGTATTTTCCCGAATAGTTGGTCAAAATTCAATTTTCGAAGTACATCAAATCTATCTATTGCTATAGCAGATTCATTGTATGGTTTACAATATATTCTTACCAAAATAAATAATGTTTTAAGAAAGAAAGTCACGAGTGAAATTTGGCTCCGGACGTAAACGAGCAAGATCGTCCACGGAGGGTTAAATTCTTCGGAAGGTTGCACTTTTAACGAGCTACTCGAATGCAGCAACCTCAAAGGCGTAATAGTAGCAGTGTCGATGAAGCTCGTCCGTACGAAATGACGAATTTTGGCCAGGTTTTCGCGAAAATGCGGCACGGTGGCCGAAGGTGAGTCTTCGCCTCGGCAACGGTAGATACTCGC
The DNA here is from genome assembly GCA_933228785.1 of Lasioglossum pauxillum. Classification (NCBI taxonomy): domain Eukaryota; kingdom Metazoa; phylum Arthropoda; class Insecta; order Hymenoptera; family Halictidae; genus Lasioglossum; species Lasioglossum pauxillum. Next base: position 37,659,573 of record OW121705.1, on the reverse strand, counting down.
CGCGTTGAGCACGGAACGCTCCAGGAAATTGTGTATCGTAACACTTAAGTGGTGCTGCGAGAGTTCTGCCGCGCAAACGGCACACGCGAAAAGGAGAGTCTTAATGCGAAGAACGAGAGAGCGGATCGTCTACCCGGCAGTTGGACCGTGTTCGGAGGGGGTCGTTCAAGATGCACGAGTATTTTCCCGTCGCTAATGGGGAACAGAGTATACGTATCCGCGGACGGATGCGGTCGGCCTCGGTTCACCAATTTCGATTTCTGCTACTGCTCCTGCGAAGTCGAGTCGCGTCGCAACCAGCCGCCTGCCTGGTACGCGTTCAAATATTTACCGAGCCCGCCTTAGACACCGAAACCGAAATTACGGCGTTCGGTCGGTGGGCCGGCCGGCTACGGGGTTATTAATGGCTGCCTGCGAGTGCCTGTAAATTACTGGGAAATTTCACGGAGCATTATACATATGTATAGTACACCGGCACCGCGACTTTGTTTGTCCCAAGTCTGTTGCTATGTTCAAGGCAAGATGCACCCGCGTGCAACCGATTAATGGCCAAACAGAATTTACGGCTTACCGATGTCTCCTCGTCCTCGGCGTTCATCGCCCTTTCCTCCTTTTTACCCTACTTCCTTCCACATAATTAACCTCTTGTTAAAAAATACTACGGGAAAACTGGACTACTAAAAATCGATTACATTAATTACAAGACACGCGAGCAAAATAGAGGTTTTATTAAGCTGTAAGAAATGTATTGGTACTCTTAAATTCTTGTAATAAAAATAAAATTATTGTTTGAAATTACGCCCACTCATTTTTGTCATAGATGCGTGAAATCCGCAGTCTAATGATCACACTCTTGAATTACTATTATGTATATAGAATTCTCCAACGTCAAAATGATTGGACGGTGTAATCATTTCTGAAAGCAACGTCGGTCTCAGACATAGTCCCGTTAATATGTACACTGTGCAAAATGGTAAGTAGAAACGCGCGAGAATGCTTGCACGTGAATAGCTGAATCGGTTGAGTGAAGTTAATCGGAAAGAACTCGTTTCCGCCGCTAGTAAGTAAGTACTTCGAAAGAATTCTTCTGGAGCAGGCAGCCAGTCGGGGGTAAAAGTGAGAATTTCAACGAAAAAATGTGGCTCGAATGCGACCAAGAAAATAGCCGTCCCTTTGTTAGCGGGGTCGGAGTGTACAGAACGGTAAACTCTTAATGGATTTCCGCGGCAGCCACCCGGTAACAGGGTAAACTTCGATTGCGTAACTTTTAGATATCGTTCTGCAAGAAAGAACGCTGGCTCTTCGAAACTCTTTTACGTGAACGTTTCGGCTGTTGCCGCGAATCGACGGTGCTCGCGTTTAAACCACCACGCGCCATCTTGGTTTCACAGTTTAGGGGTTATTTTTGAATATTGTGGTTCGAATTGATATATCGTCGCTGCACGTTGAATTTCACCATTGTCGTACGAACGCGAGTGTTGTTAATCACTAACCAAAAGACAAAGAACCTTTATGATGTATTGTAAACCTGCATTTACTCCATTCGATGAATATTGATAACAGGAAAGTAGAATTTTATATCTACATAATTAGTAGATTCCGTTTAAAACGTCCATCGCAAGTCTGCGACTCGATATTATCCAGCAGCTAGTTAATTAATCATGCTGGGCTCATTACTCGCCATATCTATTGATCAGTTTCAAACCTGGATATATCCGATACATTTCGCTGGTTTCGAATTCGTTCATAAAATGCGGATTCTTAATTCTCAAAATGAATTATTCTTTAAATTCTTTCTAATGAAAATTTGTGTCAGAGACAATACTATACATTCATCGTCTACGCTTTTGTGAAGAGACTTATCACAATACGAATTTATTTCAGACATTTTAAGCATGATCAATTCCGGTGGCAGATCTATTTTAAAAATATTCGCGGACTGCGAACCGGAACGATTAGTTTCTAGCGCGGAAACAGGAATAATTAAATAAATCAAGCAAAAATAGCTAATCTCGTGATACCCCTTATGAAAAATTGTGTATTTTATCGCGGAAGATTCAATTACTCGAATCTCGCGAAATCGCTTTAAAACGATTTATCTGAATTCCCCGGGGAATAAAGTTTCCGTATTAATTCATTGAAATTCATGATTGGACACTGTTATTTTTCATTTCGTTCGGAACGGAACGTGCCGCGGACTGTTATATCGTATTATAAAATGCAACGGAAATGCATCGAATCGTGGCAAACTGCATATGTATCTCATCTCGCGACGAAACGCGAACGGAAAGCTACTTAATTACATTTTCATTCGAATAGCTGAAAGTCTATCTTGTAGGCGACAAGCTACCGGCGAATATACAACGTGTACATAGACGCGGGTGCATCTCGTGCAAGTGTTCTCGTGTGAGAGAGATGTTATGCATATAGCGGGGCTAACGGACGCGCGGCTGGATGCATCCGATTTCATCTTCTTCTCGTTTCTGCTCGGATAGACGCTTCCGTAAATTCATGCCCCATTCGCTCCATTTCGTTATCTTTTCAAGCTTACTCCCTTCCCTCCGGCATTCTTCGTGCATCTTTCGCCTTCCGTTGGAAAAGAATCCGCGCACGGAAACCCGAGCTCCGAGACCGCAATCTCAGAAAACTAATTAATCTCGCAGCGAGCCGCGAGTCACGAGAGATGCGTTTCGAACGCATCAAATAGATTCTCGTGCAAGTGATTATTAGGAATTTTTCCTCGGAAAGCCGTGAACATTATAGAAATTAACTTTCGTGGGGTGCATAGGCACAGTGAAGCCTTGATCTAACAAGGGGAGTCCACGGTAGACGGGAAACGGATTTTCCTGAAACTTGCAGTATTTGAAGATGACGTATCCAAATGTAATTTAGCAAAGCAGTAGCGCGCACTGCTCAAGATTTCCCGAGAAAATTGCGTTTGAAAAATCGGTTTACCCGTTCATAAGGAGTTCGCGTTAACCTATGAACATGAAGCGCAGTGGTCGAGGGCGCTACGGGAAAGACTGGTAATCAGTAGGTCGCTGGTTCGAGTCTTGCTGTCGACATTTTTGTTTTAATCTTTTTTTTCAGTTTTATTCCTAAAATTTATGAAATGTACCATTAAACAATTATTTTTTAAAGAAGTTTTATCCAGGCAGACTCGGTTCATCCAGGTAAAGGACAACCGGAAAACCCAACAATGTCGAGAGGTATAAATAGAAAATAATATCTTTTTCAAAAATAAAAATAACTATTCACAATCAGAGAAATTTTTATGAATGTGAATGAAGTGTGTTTTCCGATAGAACTTCTGAAAACGGCGTGCTCTTGTACAAACGCTCCGTTTATAGTGTGTGCTAGATGCCGAAAAAATTATTGTTTCCCATGCTTTTACGATGGGTATCATTCTGGGTCGTGTCATACTAACACGTAATTTTTTTTTTATTAATAAAGAATGAGTAATAATAAAGTAAATATAACACTGTATTATTTTTATGTTCGATTTTTTTCAATATCCACAAATAAAAAACATGCATTTTTTATTTAAAAAATAATTGTTTAATGGTACATTTCATAAATTTTAGGAATAAAACTGAAAAAAAAGATTAAAACAAAAATGTCGACAGCAAGACTCGAACCAGCGACCTACTGATTACCAGTCTTTCCCGTAGTGCCCTCGACCACTGCGCTTCATGTTCATAGGTTAACGCGAACTCCTTATAAACGGGTAAACCGATCTTTCAAACGCAATTTTCTCGGGAAATCTTGAGCAGTGCGCGCTACTGCTTTGCTAAATTACATTTGGATACGTCATCTTCAAATACTGCAAGTTTCAGGAAAATCCGTTTCCCGTCTACCGTGGACTCCCCTTGTAAGAGAAACCGTGATGTTTCTTAGATCGTGTAGTTCTAGTATTTCTTTGTTACCTTGCCGACCGCGCAAAGCCTGCTTGGGCAACTAGTGCTCCTTATTTCAGTGTAAGTTATATAAAATGCAAATTATGTTACATGTTACATCAATTTCGAAAAACAGGAACATGAAGAATGGAACGACTTCCATTGATAACGGTTTAATTAAATGATCAGTAATTTTCATCACAGATCCGGTGACTTGCGGTTAATTCGCGATAATTTGGCAATATCTGGAATGCATGACGAGGGCCGATGTAAATGGCGGAATGTCGAGTCGATTATCGCGTCTGCTATTACACTAGCGCTAACCCTCACGTGCAAGAACTTCCATGGAGCAGATGGCAGCTCGATGTATATGTAGACATACATCCAACGTGGAAGTTTAATTACTATATTAAAATTCATTGAACTTGGAACTTTTGCATCTAATTAACGCTCCTTTATTGGCTACCGTGCTAATACGTATCGTTATATCTATCGGTTACACGGTAAAGCGCTAAATCCTAACAGTGGCAATATAATATTGCTAATAAACTGGCAACGCTTCTGGTAATTCTGGTACAAGCTTATTTGTCAGAAATTGAACTCGAAACTGACGAAAAAAGCTTTCTTTCTTTTCAGAACCTTCGGTGATATAATGTCGGCGATAAAGTGGATAAATTAAACGAAGTGATTTGGAAATGAAATAAACATATCCTGCATGGAAATTAATTAGAAAGGGTGTCGATCGTCCAGAAATTATTTGCTAGCAGTTAACAGGTTAATCCAGGGAGGACGCAGTTTTGTCAGAGAGATTGGGAGATTTTTCAGCGATAAACAATGCCGGATAAAGGAGAAATAACGCACGGAACGCGTTAACAATTTATGTATATGTTCATCGGATAATCCCCGATCGGAATATTTCCACGGGTCCATTAATCTTTGCGGGGGATCTCGTTTCTCCACTCTTGTTTGTAGGCTCAGCGAGCACATAGAGGGAACGGGGAACGAAAGGATAATAGAAATATTTGTCAGCGTGTCGCTTCAAGTATCCCAGGAATATTCGCGAAGAAAATGTTACGGCTAATGGATTACAGCGTGAACCGTATTACACAGGCTGTTTAACTTGCGCCAGTTATAAATGAAGCAACTTCTCAGGAGTCAGTTTAGAGGTGAGAGAGAGAAAGAGAGAGAGGAGGGGGGATCCTAGGGAGAAGGCCGCTCGGAGCTAACTTCTTCTAAACGCCACTTTGAAAAGCAAACGAACAGTGAAAGATGAGACTCCCGTTAATTCTAACGGCGAACAGATTTCGCCCGACTGCGACGACACCGGCAAGAAAGTAACTTCGTTGCGCTTTCTTGCAAGAGTGCCGGCCATTATTTCGAACTTTTAATTTCGAGCTGCCGAGTCGCGACTGTCCGGATTGCGAGAAATTCAGCCATCAGTTACACCGTGCCCTGCCAAGATGTGTATCTGTAGGTATAATGCATCAGGCCTTCGGCGAAATACTGGAAACATCTCGAGCACTCAGGAAATTCTTTATCAACATTGCTCATGCGAGAGATATTTAAGATAGTACCCGCGCGGAGTTCCATGCTGCTCATTTTCTTAAATTCTCCAACTTTCTGTCGGACATATTTCACGCAGTCTACATTGTATATAGGGTCAATAGTACTGCAAAGACTTCTCTTCTCCAAGATACATGGCTGGTACATATGTATGTCCTAGTAGTTCTACGTGGAGTGAAGCGCTCTGTTACACGTAGTATGTCGAACTGACTGAACACGTTAAGGGAACAAGCTCATTTTTATTCGATTCCTGTCCGTCGCGACTAACTGCGGGTCAGTATGCGAAACAAAATTTTATTTCTAGTTTTAAATGTTCTGAAAAAGGTTGCTTTCAGCCTGTTAACACCTCCAGCAATTGTGATTGACGTACGAAACTTTTATTTTTCATAGTTATCTTTACCTTATCTATTACCTACGAGAACGTGCCTGATTTGTGTCCGATATCGTCGCGAGATTGTCAATGGTGGCAGCAATTTCCACGGATAGAAGCCGATAATTCGAACAAAATACGAAGATTGGGGAACGGTGTCGGCTATTAAAAAAATTCACTTTTGTCTGGGTAGATCGTTGGAATAACGACGCCGCCGAACGATCCCGCCTAGAGGAAAAACGGGGGGTAGGAATGGACAGGTATGGACACGGATAAAATGGCCGCGCCGATGAAGCGTTAATAGCAGCATTGATACTAGGGGACGAATTAAACGACGGCGCCTGTTTCATCTCCGAGCGGAAATTAATTTCGCCCGTCTCGCTGGCTGGCAGTCTCGGCTACGGATTGAACGTATTTTAACGAGAACGCTCCGTTTTACGCTCCTCCGCGACAGATTAACGGTAACGAAGGACACGCCGAGCCGGCCGACCTGCCGTTCTCCTATTTGGTTTTCCACCCTCTGACCGGATACGGACCAGAAAGTCACGTATACGGTAGTGCACGATTAAACTTACAGATTTAGCGACGGTATACCCGGATGAGGTGGTCAAATGTGCCCCCGAGTCAAATTGATCTTTCTCCGTACCATTCGACAGAACCTCCAAAGAAATCTCTCTGTGGCAAACTTCAAGTCGGTAGTTACGCGGTTTAATGAATTATCCTCTATTTTTTCTGTTCAGCTAGTCACGCAATTACGAAAATATTTATGAACATTTTGCCTAATGGCACGCACGATTGTGAAATTTTTCCAAATTTTTCACTGCAAAGTCAATTTTGCACGGTTTATTGAATTATGCTCTACTTCTTCCATTCTGCTCAACAAAAAATTACAAAATTTATAAACATTTTACCTAATGGCACGCACGATTGTGAAATTTTTCCAAATTTTTCACTGCAAAGTCGATTTTGCACGGTTTATTGAATTATGCTCTACTTCTTCCATTCTGCTCAACAAAAAATTACGAACAAATTTATAAACATTTTACCTAATGGCACGCACGATTGTGAAATTTTTCCGGATTTTTCACTGCAAAGTCGATTTTACACGGTTTATTGAATTATGCTCTACTTCTTCCGTTCTGCTCAACAATAAATTACGAAAAAATTTATAAACATTTTACCTAATGGCACGCACGATTGTGACATTTTTCTAAATTTTTCACTGCCAAGTCGATTTTGCACGGTTTATTGAATTATTCTCTACTTCTTCCGTTCTGCTCAACAAAAAATTACGACAAAATTTATAAGCATTTTATCTAATGACACGCACGATTGTGAAATTTTTCCAAATTTTTCACTGCCAAGTCGATTTTACTCGGTTTATTGAATTATGCTCTACTTCTTCCGTTCTGCTCAACAATAAATTACGAACAAATTTATAAACATTTTACCTAATGGCACGCACGATTGTGAAATTTTTCCAAATTTTTCACTGCAAAGTCAATTTTGCACGGTTTATTGAATTATGATCTACTTCTTCCGTTCTGCTCAACAATAAATTACGAAAAAATTTATAAACATTTTATCTAATGGCACGTACGATTGTGAAATTTTTCCAAATTTTTCACTGCAAAGTCGATTTTGCACGGTTTATTGAATTATGCTCTACTTCTTCCATTCTGCTCAACAAAAAATTACAAAATTTATAAACATTTTACCTAATGGCACGCACGATTGTGAAATTTTTCCAAATTTTTCACTGCAAAGTCGATTTTGCACGGTTTATTGAATTATGCTCTACTTCTTCCGTTCTGCTCAACAATAAATTACGAAAAAATTTATAAACATTTTATCTAATGGCACGTACGATTGTGAAATTTTTCCAAATTTTTCACTGCAAAGTCGATTTTGCACGGTTTATTGAATTATGCTCTACTTCTTCCATTCTGCTCAACAAAAAATTACAAAATTTATAAACATTTTACCTAATGGCACGCACGATTGTGAAATTTTTCCGAATTTTTCACTGCAAAGTCGATTTTGCACGGTTTATTGAATTATGCTCTACTTCTCCCGTTCTACTCACCAAAAAATTACGAAAACATTCGTGAACATTATGCCTGATAGCACGCACGACTGTGAATTCTTCTCCAATTTTGTGACAGCAAACCTAGAATCGCTGTGTCGCAGACTGCATGGATCGTCTGATAATAAATCGGAGATAAATTGGACGTCCGGCGTCAATTACCGGAAAATAAAACGAGCCGAACCGGCTCCGTAAATATCGATAATTTCATCCCCGATAGGTCAGGCACTCGTTCGACCCGTGATACGTTGCGCCGTTCGCGACAGATGTTGGGTTATCTATCGGTGCACGCATACCCCGTCGACACAATGAATACCGACGAGCGATAATTAAACGCTAATTAACACCGAAAGTAATGACTCCATTGAAACGGAATGCCCGATGAAAAATCGGGCTCCGATGGAATTAAAGATCTCCGGATCCGTGACCGAGATTCGAGATCTTCTGGGGCGCGTCATTTACATAATAGGCTTTGTTTGGACATCTCATTTCGCTTGCTACCTCAAAGAATTTCATTATCGCAATTATATGTATAGTTTTGTTCACTTCCAGACGCATCACAGAATTTTTCAAACTGTTACTAAAGTACATTCTGTTCAGACTTGTAAGACTTCGATCATAGAGGTTCAACGAAACTCGTTGACCACGTGTTGTGAATCAAGTTGAATCTAGGCTACAGTCCAAATTCGGCTACTCTGTTCTATTTTGAACAGCACTTGCAGCACACAGTCTATGCACTGTGTCCAGTATAATAAATCGATCACACCAAAGCAGGAATGTCTGGTTACTCTGAAAATTCCGTTCCTGACGCGATCTTAACACTTATGCTACCGTAAGTCTATTAATAGGCTGTTCGGTGACTAAGTTGTATGTAACAGAAGCTGAATAATTTTCTTTTTAAGAAATAATTTTAGAAGAAGGTGATACACTATATTAATTTCAAAACTTTATTGATTTACGAATGAAATTTGATCTTCGATTTTCAAAAGACCGTTAAAATATCGCAAATAAAGTATGAAGCGTCGTAGGAAGCAGAAATGAGGAAATATTTCGAAAACCCGTGCAAACTCGGCCACGAACAAATGGAACATTCAATTCCGAAGCAATTTCAGTGGGGACAAACGGTTAAACGCGGCTAACTCGATGATTTATCCTCGACACATCGCACTGTCGCGAAATCTATGATCCTATTAGTAGATTATTTCCTGATCTCGATGGAAATCGAGAAGTCGCCGGTTCCGATCGCGTCCCTTTAATTACCAACTTTTGGAAATGGGACAAACTGCCCAAGAATCCTCCGACATCGCCTACGTTTTTAATAATTTAATGCGGCTGCGATCCGCTTCGAAAGTTTCGCGGCGGTCGAGCGTTTTTCGAACGAATCGGAGAGAAGAATCGTCGTTCCCGGGAAATCGACGCAATTTGTGTTCCTCTGCCCCTACCACCTTGCATTATTAAGCAGTTCTTTAACGAATCAAAATTCAAGGCATGCCGCGACATCGACCCCTTCCGCGAAAAAATGGCAAACGATGCTCGTCGGATAATAATACCCTGGTACGAGGAACAGAAGAACGGAAATCTCTTCATTGGAAAAACGTCGAGTGGGTATTCTAGCGCGATCCTTGCTAAATTCAACAATAAACGCGAATTTAATTTCTAAGCCACGGTACGTTCAACGTTATTATTATTCTTTTAATTTGCTCAGACGTTCCGGCCATACACATCTAACAATTTTTTCTTAAGTCTTCATTAACTCTACCGTTTCCATATAAAGTCCCTTGTGTATTCATTGACATTTTTACGCAGCATGAAATACTATTGCTTGAATATTTTTACTCTAGAGAATTATCATCGTAAAATCATCTTCGTTTGAGCTCCCGTCATTTTTCATCGCAATGGAGCGTTCAAGGTAATCAAAATACGCGGGCACAAATTAATTTTTCGTAGAAAAATATTTTTCTCAGTTCAAACAAAAATTTAAAAATATTTTTCCCCACATACATGAGGATCCAAAAACACACCTGTATTTTTCACAGTGATGCTTTCAGTTGCTGACGTTTAAAAAAATCCATAAAAATATCTAATTCCTCAATGTTTTCAAAAGCATCGTTTTCTAGTGAACCAGTCGCACGCGCATGTATATAGGATACAAATTCTACAATATTTTTTAGCCATCCAGCTCTTCATTTCCTCGTACAAAAATATTTGTCTCAAATTGAAAGAAGATTGAAAAGTATTCCTGTATTTTTCCGATATTTTTACTCCTCACTTTTTTCTATACCACGATTTTCTGGTGATCTTAATACATGAACTATTCAAGTTTGATAGAGCTATGTTCACTGTCACGCATTCGGCAATTCGTCGCTGGATTAACAATCGTTTCCACTAAATTTTTATTCAATTGCTCCCCGTAGAGAATGATTGCGGTCGCGAGTGCAGTTTTCGGGACAATAGAGCCGCGTTCCTTGGGTGTTTATGTCCGTTAAATTAGGTTTAACGAAGCCCGGATGCGTGTCAGTTCGGATCCGCGTTGGCCAACCGTGAACCGACCAGCCGACGAGTTAACGATTACCTTTCGGAACACATGCTCTCTCCCCGATATTTAAATGAGAACTCCATGCGCGTGACCACACGTCCCCGGGAAACGTATCTATGTATACCGTTTTCCCAGCGGGTTTCGCAAAAATAGGGACGCCGGGACACGCGGCCGGAATATCGCCGTACCCAGTTGCGAAAACATGGCCGCATGTTTGAAGAATGTGTCGCGTCGCATCCGGAAATGATACAGTAACGTCGAGCAGAAGAGATCCGGAGAAAAACCAAATATTTGCTGCCGTGCTCTGGGATATTGTTTAAAGGCGGCTCGAATATCCGAAAACGGAGAGACTCTACAGATAGAAACTGTACGACAAAACTATGCAGTAAACGAACACCTTCTAATCAACGATCATATTTCGTATTAAACGAAAATTTAACAATTATTTCAAGTTTACTGATATCTCACTAATGACGTCTTTCTTGTTATAACTAGAAATATCGAATAGTGAAAACATACATCATGAAAACTCCATCCGCAGAATGAAATAAATACACTGAGAAAAAAATCCTGTCGAAACAAAAAAATTATATGTTGTTTCAATAAGATGTATTATTGAATAGTGCCAATATCATATGAACTTATTTTAATATTTAATACTATTGAATTTCAATAGCAAAACTCATTTCCGCGAATCATATAAGCCAATAGCTTGACCGTCAATGTTTTAAAAAAAATAAGATATGGCCTCAAAACCAATTCCCAAAATTTTGTAACAACATATCTGATTGAAGGAAAAAAAGAAATATTACGAATAATAATATACGGTATTGAATCAAATAATATTTTCAATCATTTCATGATAGACAATTCAAATACATCACGATTTGCTTCTAAATTTCATACTATTCAAAAGAATACATTGATATTCATCGTAGTAAAAAATTACAATAACACGCGTGTTATTGAAGTAACTACTTTTTTTTCTCAGTGTACTTTTTATGTTTCCTAAAATCGATGTAGAACATTTTTATTTTGCATAAAAATCTTCAGTCTAGTTATAACTTATACGGTGATATGTACAAATGTTATCGCTCCTTCAAAAATCTTGTATAGTTGAAAACAATATATCGACATCCTCAAATTTTTGTAATCTCTTCTAATCTTTAGTATTTTCGTAGACATTCACCTCGCGAAATTTCATTGTGCATCGCGATCGAACGAAAGGCACCGATCGTTCGAGCCGTGATTTGATCGATCCGAATATCCCTCGTTAATTGACCGTTTAATCGAATTAATTTGACCGGATACCTCTCCACATATTTGCTCAGGATCCAATCGATTATACCCGATGCGCCGACAGTTCCATTATTTCGACTTTAATTATCGAAATTCCGCGGAACAGTGTCCCCCACCCCACTCTATCCTCGAGTCCGATAGTTGCCGGTATTCCGCGTTCGTTCTATTCCAATTTTCCTAACTAGCTGTGGCGATCCACATTCGACACGTTGCCCCAGCTCTCGACTGCATTCCGTTGCGCTCGGTTTACGAGCATCCCGCATTAAAACCACCGAGAAATTGTCTTTTTTTCTACGCTCTTTGTCCACTAAGCGCCGCGAAATTGAATGAGTATTGCTGCCGGCATTATGCAATTTTCGGGGCTCGAAGCAAGATCAAATGTTTCATATTTCTGGAATTGAGGAACCGGAGATACAGGATGTACCGTTTCAAGTTCTATAATGATGTGCCTTTCCAATTGAACAATGATGTTATGTACTTACAAGGACGCTTGTGGTAGTTTCTCGAAGTTTATTGTGCTGAAGAATCACGATGACCGAAATGCCACGCATAAATCTTTAAAATGCAGGAGAACTATTTCCTTCTTTCGGCGAGGATTTCGGAGAAACTTGCTACCTTGCGACGGCAACTGGTGGAACAATAGAAAAGAGAATTAGACACTCGGGGACACAATTAGAGCAATAACGGAGAACTATCTGGGAGCGAAATTATACGCTCGATACAAGGAAGACGGTAACAATTCATAAGGTACAAAGACATCGTGTAGGAAATATATCCCGTAAGATGAGACATAAAGATAACACGACGACTGTAACTATCCACCTGGAGCCGGGCAAGTTTCGCTGCATAATGCAACGGGCCGCCGGAATCTCGTTTTATGAGCGCCACGCACGGGACGCGATACCGGCCCGAATAATTCTTATCGAAATAATGGAAATGCACACGTGCAATCCTTACGACGCGATGCACGCCGGTGCGTCCTCTTCATGGGCTCGCCAAAATTCAATTTAGTGTACACCGCGACCCTTTCCTGACTATAGCTATTTCTTTGTGTATGTATACATGCATCGATGCATCGAATCGCGGCTGTTGTCTACGCTACTGCACATATGTATTAGTTGTACTATTATCTGTACTAGAGCCGACAGTGTATTATGCCTATTGATTGGTTATCGAGATACAGGCCATCAAAGTTAACGATAACGATAACAAGCATCTTAAATATCTCGCTTATCTTGGAGAATCTAGTCTCGTACGTGGGGGACAATTTATGCCCACAATTTTCCACAAACGGTTTCGAAGCCCCGGGTTTAAGCGTCGCCGAGGAGAACAGTTTCATCAGCCTTGGAACTTTGACTAATGCAAGGTTTGAGGACGCGCGGAGGATTCGGAGCAAACAGGAAGGAAGAAGACCGACACGGCGGCTCTTGGATCCCGCTGCTCTAAAGCAAACAATTCGTTATAGGAGGTTACTTACCGTTGTGTTTGCTGGAAAATCAGTGTCCCGTGGACATCGTTTCGGCCGTAACGAGCGTACGATTGCCGTGAATTATCTCCTTACCAGCCGTGAACCGCTTATCGCTGCACACCTGCTTTCGGGTCCGGTGCTCCAACCTCCGTGAGCTTTCCGTTTTCACTTTCCTCTTCCATCCACCGATCATCGACGACCACGAACCGTCCACCCACGTAGTAACTCCTGAAAACTGTACAACAATGTAAGAACAACAATTTAAGTATTTTTAATCTAATAGAATTACCAAAGGAAAGAATACATTTTCATTTACGTTCTTTATAATTAACTTGGGAAATGTATGGCCAGCACTTTCAGGACGAATGCAGGATCATATGAGATCCATATACAGTAAGGCCTTGATCTAAGAAAAACCCTCAGGTCAGTGCTGCTTCTTAGATCGGACAGTTCTGTTATTGTACGCGCGGGGAGTCAACCGAACAGAATAAACGACTAACAGCACAAATAACCGACACGAGCATACCCGACAAAGGGGCTCGAGAGCCCGTGGATCCGGAGAGCTTGCGGGAGTAGGATATTTCGCGGAAGCGGAATCGAGAAACGACGTTTCGATCGATGGGCCCAAGAGCTCGCGTTGCAGCTCAATTTCCTCGGCGGATCGCCGGCTTTCTCGATTCATAATTCGTTCGGGAGCAACGACGTCTTATCCGGTTTCTGTTTTCTCCGTGCGACACATCGATTTCCGCGTAATCGAGGAACACGCAGCGGGCGGCCAGCCAGCTATTCGAGAGAATAAAGCTCGGGGACGGGGAGCAGAGAATCCTCTCCTGCCAGGGAAATTTCTTTTATCCTGACTGGAGTCGATTTTCTGGAATCTTCTAACCCTTTGCACTCGAATGACACTAAAAATTGCTATACCGTCATCAAAAATACTGTTTACATTATTAAGCCTTTGCGATACGAGTGTCGCCACTCGTGCCAGTAACTGCGGATTTGCGAGACACAGGAATTATACAAAAATTTCTTTAATAATGATCTCGAGTTGAAAATAACATGTTAAATTCCTTTAACCTTTCTGAAATTTTATCTACCGATATTTTTTATAAAATTCGTGGTTGTAAAAATATTTCGTTCGAGAAGGATTCCAGAAGGTCGATATTTTTCACTAGAAACGGAGTTGTTCGTTCAAATTGTGCAGAAATGGAGGGAGAGCAGAGAGGTATCGATATCAGGCAGGATTTCCGAGACGGTTGTCAAGGGGAAGGTTTAGTTGATAATTCAAACGTTATCTGAAGGGGACACGCGCACTCTGCTCGCGTCTCCGCGCGAAAAGACGGCTTTTCCACGGCCGGTGCACCGCATAAATGATACATAAACACTGCCTGTAAGTGTGTACACAAGCGCGAAAAGCGCGAACCCAAGCGCCCCACAACGCGTAACGAGACGCTCGCGGAGTTGAGCAAACACATATAGAAATTCGAGCCTACCCTCTTCCATCCTCACTGCAACCCTTCCACCCTTCGTTGAATTATTACCCGCGTTTTCCTATGCTTCCTTCTCCAAGCTTTCCTTTCTTCGTTAAACCCTGGTCCGAAACAGGCCCCAAAAGTCTCACTTGTCGACTCGACATTCAGTTACTGGCAATAATAAATACAGAATTTACTTGATATGAATCCTGATCAACAACTCTGACGTGTTCAAAATTAAGTAAATGCTTGTAAATACATGAAGACTTAACTGACCTTGTGACGACATTTATGTATATTAATTTTTGGACGTACATTTTTATAGAGAAGGCTTTAAAAAATGAAGGTGACTGAAAAGCTTTGGGTAATGAAGTTTTTTCATATTTTTCAAATCAGCGGAGATAACGAAGTGTTAATATGTACCGAATCACCCTATATATGTTTTTAACGATCTCCAAAGTGCAACGTTGAAACACCCAGTTCAAAAGAATCTTTCGATCGACCGACGATTAACGAGCAGCGACCGCGTTCACATTGGAACGACCGAATGTTCGCAAGTAAATAGTCGGGCGGCTGTAAACATTCGCGGAATATTTTTTTCGCGCGTTCTTATTTCCCTGTGGCACGGTTCGCGGTTCTTTCTACGCGCGACCGTCGAAGCGGCAAACTTTCAGACGTCGATACGTCCTTTACACGACCACGTGTTTCATTTCTTTCGCATATCGCGCTGGTGGAAGGTGTAAAATCGCGTACTTCGCCAAGCGCATCGGAATAAGAGAATACATTTCCTTTCCATCATCGCGACGAGAAAACGCGCGTGTGTGTATCTGATGCTGCGACCGACTTCGACTCGATACTCTCAGGAAACAAAGAAGAAACCGTCATTTCCCCGGTTAGAACGTTGCCTGGAGATTCGATCGAATTCCTCGCAGTTAAAAAGAACGCTTCGAAACTCGACGTGCTTCGCGCTTTTGCAGAAATGTATGCGCAAAAATAACTGCGGGTATACCTTCACGTTTCTTTAAATCTTTCCGCATGAATGCGTCGTTCGCTATGTTTTAGGTGTGGCCAGAATTTTTAGTCTTTTTCAATCATTATGCATAATGATCTATACTCTTTGAATATAAGACTTCTTTTTGTTTTCAAGGGACTGCAAAGGTTAGAATAAAATGTTTATTTTAGAGCGATTGTACGCTGAAGACTAGATGTCGAATCTTTATGGAAAATATGAATTCTCCACCTGAATTTCAATAAATTGAAGCGGGATAGATATTTATTTTCTTTCTTAATATGTTTAATGGGCTGAAAATAATGTAACAGAATTTTTAAATCCTAATGTTTCTACTATTTTAAATTCCACCTACTCATTTTTGTCATAATTTGAAAAAACATGTTCGATAAAAACGCTGTAGTTTAAAGAGGCAACGAGTGGATTTTCGGGGCCTGTTGCACGGAAAAGCGAGGCTGATAGTCGGGTTGCAAAACCAGGGGAGGGACGATGGTGAACAAAATTGGAAGATCGCTATTCTGAAAGATTCGCAGGCAGCAGTGCACGTCAGAAAGGTCATTCCTCCGTTGCCGGGTTCCTCGAGGGGGTATAAAAAGCGCATCTAATTGCACGAGTAAAGGAGACATTTAAATACGTCCGCGTGATCCGGGAGAAGGCGACTCCATTAGCGAAGCAGCTTACCGTAGTAACGTGGAGAGAGGCAACGTAGGCAACGTATTCAACGCAGGCGACGCGACGCGGCGCGCAGGGAACGGAGGCAACGGCCGTTACAAGCTGGGTTACGTTAGCCAGCTTCTCGACGACCCGTAAGGATAATGCGGCAGACAATAATAATAATTATTCGCCTCGCGGTGCTCGTAGTTGCCGAGTGTAACTCGTGATTCCACGATGTCCGCCGCATATACGAAGTTTCTACCGCGCGGCGCCGCGAGCATGCTAACTTCGTTCGTAACGCGGTTATCCCCGGCGCGTGCGTACCCTCCCTCCCTTCCTAGTCCTCGAAGGACCCGCGAATAAATTCGTTTCTGTCTAACGAGCCTGTCCTTGCAGCCCTGTCGATTCATCGACGTCTCTGTTCTAGGGAGTTAATCTAGCAGGGTCGACAGGGCCTAATAACTTCGTTATTTACGCAGATAGAAAACCATTACTGTTCGTAACATCTCGGAAAATATGTCCGTGAGATGACCTTCACGCACAAAGACTTATACCCCCCTCCAAATGCGATAACTTCCTCCCCAAACATTTTTTTGTATGAACAGTAGAGTTGTTAGGAGTGCCAGATCTGAATCGTCATATTC
This sequence comes from Lasioglossum pauxillum, assembly GCA_933228785.1. Lineage (NCBI taxonomy): Eukaryota > Metazoa > Arthropoda > Insecta > Hymenoptera > Halictidae > Lasioglossum > Lasioglossum pauxillum. Next base: position 37,642,579 of record OW121705.1, on the reverse strand, counting down.
TAGGCCTCGTTTTGAAATTTTTGGCAAGGAAACGGATGACTGTTTTGTGTCCAGATTTTGCATACATATTGTATAACATTTGGACTATACAGTAGAATTTTTTTAAGCCCAAGTACTTGCAATTTTAGGAGTTGTAGTTCCTTGAGGAAGGGCATTCAAAAACCCTTTTCCCTGACGTGATTCCAGTCGTTCCCTGGGTCCGAAATAAAATAGTGAAGTGATCCATAATTTAGAAATTTAATTCATTACTTTTGCAGGCGTATTTTTAAAGATACACGCGGTTTTTCGCTGAGATTACCCGGGGCGAAACGCTCGCGTGAATCTTGGAGCTCGGCAAAACCTAGTGAAGCCATGGGTAATAATTCGCTCGGTTCGCTAAACTTTCTTACACCACGACTGCGAGTTCGGGTGTGCTCAGCGTTAGGCAGACGATCTTGGCCGAATAAACAGAACTCGGCTACGGTTCAACTTGCGAAGTAGCGGTTGGGCGTGCTGCTGCTAGCTACTGCTGCTGCTGCTCAGATTTCGGATAATCTCCGAGCGCAATGCTGCCGACGCGACGCGATGTGACCTGCACACCTGCATTTCGTAACGTTTGTTGCATAATTAATACAATTAAATAAACTTTGATTCCGCGGGTATAATTAACGACTCTCCGCCACCAAATATTTTCGGTGCGGCACGACTGCAGACGCAACCGAAACTTTACGCCGCGGTTCTAAGCTGCTCAACCAGTATAATGTACACACGTTTTGCGCGGCGGGAACTTGTTGACGACGCGAAACCGAGTTTTCGGGAAATTGAACGGGAATTACGTAGTACAACATTAACAAAATTAACAACAAATCCGTAGCGCCGTTGTACACATTTTCGGGGATGTTGAAGATACACTTTTCATCCCCAACTGTGAGGGTTGTCTTACCGATCAGAATGAAACATGGAACAAATATTTTTCCCGACCTATCAGCTAGCATAAACTTCGTCAAGATCGATGTCTCTAGGTCTCTATTGTTCCTTCGTCAGTTTACTCGCCGTAAAACTGCTGTTTCTCCAGCGCAGCGATGGACACAACCAGCACGCGATGAGGACGTCTTATCGAAGGCAGGAGAGGATCGTCCGACGGTTGAATCTCTTCGCAGGGTTGTCGGCGACCGCGGCGAGTACCTCGTTACAGTTTAGCGTCCGCAAACTTTCCACGTAACTGTAAAACGAGCGCGAATACAGGTCCGTCCCTAATCGTCTGAACGATAATCCTGGTGTTATCGTGCGAGACGTTGCGAGGCAAACTACTCACCCGGAGACGAAGGAAGCGGCACAGTGCTCGACTAACAGGACATCAAGAACCTTTCATATCGTATATTATCTCCAGAGCGAACTCAAAAAATCCCGGATCTTCACGGTGTCCTGTAACAAAGTTGTACGAAATTAATTATTTAAATCTACTAAGTAGCTATGGGGTGGATAAAAACATCGGACAGTAGTACAAAACTGAACCAGTGTTTGCTTATTTGTCATTCATTTTATGGAAACATATTGTATCGGTCTCGGAGGTTCTTTGTCGTCGAGTGAATTTTTTTAATTCGATCAGTTTACATTTGTTTCCAACGTGGTTCAGCTGGACGATGTTGAAGCAGAGAAGGAATACTGTTTTGATTGCTCTGATGCATAATTAGAAATCCGACGGAACTCGCTAATGTTCTCGACGTTGAAAGATGAAGCGGGAGAGACGAGCAAAAAAAGCTTAACGCAAGGAGGGTGTAAATTAACTGACGCGTCCGCACCCACGCCTCTACCCGGACCCTATGGGAAACGATGCTTAGCTCCGCTCGAGGAGTCTGCAGCCTAGCGTCTAGTGCCTGGTGCCTACATACACCACTCTCTCCTCGGATTCGCGCAACTTTGCCCGAGGGTCTTTCACAATGCCAACTATAAGTTATGCGCCACCCTCTCGCTCCTTTAGTCGAGAGTGGTGGTTGCATTACCCTGTCATTCGTTTGAACCTTCAGCTGGTTTAGTGCCTTCGCATGCACGTCGCCCCTCTCTTGCTCTCGTCGCGACAATGCCTGTCCCGGTCCGCTTTCTCATCACGACCACCTTGCCCAGGGACCATAACCACGACCACAAAGTTCCCTGTCAAATCATCTGCTACTCCGCGAATCCACATGTAAGTGTCTTCAGTTGTTTTAATAACCCTTTGTGGAATCACGAAGAAAATTCATGAGGAATTTTTCATTCGTGAAGAAAATTTAATTTCGGCGTTGAAGCTCGTCCCAAGCACATAAACGTTTTTTTAATTATTTTGACGGGAGTATTGGTATCAGCGGCATTCAAAGCTGACGTCTAATTAACGTTGGAGTCAGGCCGCTGGAAGTTCATTCATTACTGCACGTTTTCGGCAAACACGTGCGCATCTGGGCTTCTGGCTCCCGGCCAATAGCAATCGACGTGTCATAAACCTCGCGATGCGACGCGACTGTCAATGAGTCCGCTGAACGACGGCCCAGACACGTGATACATACATTTCGCCGATATTTTCCGTCGCGATCGAGTGTATGATAATTCTAGTTTCATTGAAGAAATAAACAACAAGAATATAATGAAATAAATCATTACAGACATTCACAAGTATTTCTAAGTGAGTGATTTTACAGAAATTGCGTGGCAAGTTCAGGAACACTAGATCTAGTTTCGTTAATTCAAACACAAATAAAAGTACATAGCATACAGAAACATTTAATCTGAGAGACTAGAATGTAACACTAAGTGGAGAGTTCCGACAATAGAGACACAACTTCGGATAAATTGAACTTGTGTTGGAGTACCCTGAGGAAACGTCAAGAAACATACTGCAAGTAAAATAGTAGATAAATGGTAACAAGGATGACTACAGACCAAACATACCAAAGTTATGTACCTACACGAAATGAGGAATATCTTCTCTGCAGATCTAGTCGTCTTATTGTCTAGAAGAGTCTAAATTCTGTTAAACAAGTTAAGGACAAGTACTACATTAACTCATTATAAGGATCTTACGCATAAAAATTTGTAAATTAATTGAATTATTCAAACTGCGGAATATACATATCTCCACGAAGAATGTGTGGATCTTCAGAAATTGTTAAATCTGCTAGGCTGGAAGTTAGCAAGCTGGAAAAATATGGGAGCAAAAGCATGCCGATCGACGACAGCTCGGCTTGGTAGCGAAAGCAAGGCATGCGCGGCCGCAAAAGCTCATTGGTTTTTCGTTGCACCCCATCGCATAGTGTCGCGTCGGCTGCCCCATTCGTATTCATGCGCCCTTTTCGTCCGCTTTGTCTTCTTCCCCTTCCGCACGGGGAATCATGTTCTGTTTTCTTGCTCCTTCCTTTTTGCGCCGCATTTCTTCATTATGTCCATCTTCGTTTCCCGGGTTGCTATAGTATACAGAGTACACCGCGAAGATTGCGTGAAATGAGGCGTGCGGTGGAATTTTTCACTTGCTCTTCATTCTGAATAGTAATCGGATAAAAACGCGACGAATGGTTAACAGTAGTTAAGTAAAAGAGAGGGGGGAGGGAGAGAGGGAGAGCTTAGTACGTTAATTGTATATGCTCGTACTGCCTAACAAATTTAAATGAAATATTATGGAATATATTATAAAATGATCTGTATTAATTTCAGCAGATTAATGCCACAGGTGACTAGTGAATCGAATAACAAATTTAAATTTAAAATAATCCTACAATCGAGTCCACACGAGGACGACGAATTAATGTATACCGCTAATAAATGCTCACCTGCATAATGACACAAATAAATGCTGGGACAACTAGAGCGTTAAAAAATTGTTGGTGTGAGTAGACACTCGAGTTTCGATGAATAGGGTAACTGTAATTTTACGGGGCCCCGTCAAAGCGCGTTTCCGGATACGGCCGAGTGTTTGCGCGTTTCATTTCCACTGGCTAATTCGCGCGGAATATCGTAACGTGCATTAGTACCGGCAATATTCTCTCTTGCAGCATCCTTCACAGACCGGTGCGGCGGAGGTTAATTAAACGAAATCACGAAACTCTCCGACTCTCTCTCTCTCTACCTCGTTTCTGCCTTGGGATCTCGGGACTCGGCGAACGTATCGGGGATCTCGGGGCGATTTCGCGAACCGTGAGCCAAACAGAAACAAGAGTACCACGGTGAACACATTAACAGGCTCTTTGATGTTACTTCCGATAAGATCCACGCTATTAATCCCTTAGATTAATCGGTAAGATTACACGGTGTGGCGGCGCAGACGTCGCCGTTCTTAAGGAACCCGTCGCAGCCTGCTGCAGTCGCACCGTAGGATAACACCGGTTTTCTTCGCGACGCGAAAAACATGAGATTCGCGAAAGAGATAGACTGCCAGTACACGGGTTTCTAAATGAATTTTGCTGGGCCCGAAAAGACTCGAGATATATGTACATATAGGGCGCCTCTCTTAAGTGTGACCCCCAAAATAGTTTCTTCAATTTATCAGTATTAAGTGACCAGTATCTCCCAGGGGTTGTGTTTAAAATATTCCGTTTTCTCGTAGTTTTCAAAGTCATCGATACAGTTGTTAACTCGAGTCTAAACTGGTAGTCATGTAGTAGGGTCTATTCAAATCTAAGCTGAAACGGTATCTGGGTTCTTGGAGATATACAGTAGCGGACAAAAGTTTAAGACCGCTCTAAAGAAGACGATAACTTTTTTAATATTGTACTATACGATTTGAACTTTTTTGGGAAGCTAGAGCAATTAATTTACTGAAGGATGTGAAAAGAAATTTTTTCAAAAATTGCAAATGATCGGAATTGTTGAAGAAATACTAAAAGTTGAATTATTAACTTTTTTATGTGGGCCTATATTGAAAATTTAAAAAATACGTTTTGTAGATCTGTGTCAATTAAACATATTCTGAAAATTTCGTCAAAATCGGTCGACGTTGCAGTGAGCTACAAACGTTTAAAGATGGTAAAAATTGCAGATTTTCGAGATTTTCGAGAATAAATCGTGAAAATCTGCAATTTTTACCATCTTTAAACGTTTGTAGCTCACTGCAACGTCGACCGATTTTGACGAAATTTTCCGAATATGTTTAATTGACACAGATCTACAAAACGTATTTTTTAAATTTTCAATATAGGCCCACATAAAAAAGTTAATAATTCAACTTTTAGTATTTCTTCAACAATTCCGATCAATTGCAATTTTTGAAAAAATTTCTTTTCACATCCTTTAGTAAACTAATTGCTCTAGCTTTCCCAAAAAAGTTCAAATCGTATAGTACAATATTAAAAAAGTTATCGTCTTCTTTAGAGCGGTCTTAAACTTTTGTCCGCTACTGTATGTATATAGGAACAAATGATCTTTTTTCTGAATGCGTATCCCAATACTAAAATCCAAATTCAAGGAGAATCCTGATACTTGGGTCTAGATTGAGAATCTGAGTATGTACTCAGATCAGAATTTACCGAATGTAGCCGAATGGACTACCTGAGTACTTAAATATATTTTTGTACTCGAATCTGACTTGTGAGTACCTACCTAAATACTCGGATACCATCAGATTTAAATGGAGTGGTGATTCAAGTACCTCGAGTACGTTGGTCGATTCGGAAATTCGCTGAAGTCGACGCGAGAGAGTCAAAATAATACATACATATATGCACCTCTGAATATTCGGGTTATGCTACATTTCGCAGAGTCTACAAAGTAGCCAGATGCGTTTATCGTCGATTCACGTTGGATCAACGTTTGTCGGCCGTCGGCGCCCGTTTACCTTTATAGATTACATGCTCCCGGCATGAGAGCCACGCTCGAAAGATCTCACCGAGCGAGCAAGGGCCTGTGTTATTCGCCGACCGTTCAGAATCGCAATGGAGAAGTCCTGTAGATCAGGATTGCCAAGAGTCGAGGCGGTCTTCTTGAGTAAGAACTCGGCCTTTTTGTCGCTGCCTCGCCGACAAGCCTTTTGCATTGGCTGGTTCGTTTTGTTTCCGTATCTCGGCCGAGAACAATCCAGACCGCTTTGGACGGGCTGCTCTGTTACCATTACTACCACTAGAGTTGCTATTGCTACTCGTTGCTACTGCTGCGACTGCTACCGTAGAGCGCCGCTATTAATTGCATGGAAGAAAAGCTACGTGTCTCTATTATTTGCGATCTTCATTCCACGCGATCCCCCGACACGCTGAACCACTTTGTTTCCTTTTCCGCCGCTCCCGGAGAAATAGAATCGTCACTGACACGATTAATCTACCAATTACAATGGAACAGCCAACCAATTCGGTGTTTGGTAATCGTTCCCCTTTTCTACCGAGCAAGAAAATGGATTCGGAACGAATCGGGAGAACAATCGCGTCGCCAATAATTCACCCGGCTCTTGGGGACTCCCCGAAGTTTGTATCGAGGTTTCTCTTCGCTACCCAGAACGCTTTCTTTGCATTCAAATTCACCCTTTACACAGAACACGCTTCTCTTGCCAGCCGATAACTGTATTTAACCCTTTGAGCTTCTTAAATCTCGATCTTCTTACGGATTTATCTCAAACGATATTGGATTCTGGAAACATCTTAAGTCCCCGGTGTATTATACTTTGTAGACAACATAGTGCACAGGGTGAGCCAGTTGCGTGCACCACTTGGAAGCTTTCAAATGGAAGTTGTAAGAAACATTCTTTTTATTTATACTGAACTCAGTTTTATCTATACTGGCTTACTACTTTATTGGACAAAACTGTGAGTAAATCCTCCATGGTGAACGTAGAGTAACAACAGGATTAATCTTCGTTAACATGCAAGTTTCCTTGCATTTTACAAATGTGCACGGAATCGGGGACAAAATCGATGCATAAAATAGCAAAATTGTGAACGTTGGAGAAAACCGTTTCTTATTTTAGCTCGACGCAACCGTGCTTTCAATCCCTGATCGTTGTTGTGTACGTTCACGTTTGAAATCACAAAGCAAGTGCGTGGAAGGATAAGCATATTTACAGAAGTTAATTAGAGAGCGATAAAAATATGTATTCCCGACCGAGCCTGCGCGAACGACGGAAACCGCAACTCTCTGGAATAATTCCGAATGCTACGTCAAGCTCTCATTATTCCTACAAGAAATGAAGTTTTACCATAAAATGTGTACAATCGACAATGGACTGCGGAGGTTCATGAGAAATAGAAATTTTCCGAGTAACTCGGAAACAGAAATTAAATAAAATTGTACGAAATATAATACGAAATGCATTCCAAACAATTTGCAATTCGAATAGACTATTCAAAGAGACAGTGAATAAATTATTCGAGCTGACTACCCAAATAAATTATGAATCAATTATTCAAATAGCTAGGCAAATGGGCTACGATTAATAAATAAATTCTTTGAATAAAATGTTCGATTCAAAAGAATTGATTCGACTCATGATTTTAGACTAGTAATTATTAAAAATGTTTGGAACGATAATGTCTAGACAGTGGCGTATCTTTATGCAAAATTAAAATTGTCTACCTGAATTGCAACAAACTAGAGTGAAATAGAAATTTATCTTCTTTCTTAATATGTTTGGTAGGTTGAAAATGACATAACAGTACTATTGAATTTTTGTACATAATGTGTATACTATTTTAAATCACGACTATTTATTTTTGTCATAAATGCATAAAATCCGCTGTCTAATAATGTCCAACTTCGATTTTGAAAGGAACGAGCTAGGACAGGGGTCGGCAACCTTTTGAGTCGGAAGAGTCAAAAATTACAATTTACAAAATTTCAAAGTTTTTAAAGAGCCACAAAATATTTTATTTGATAAAGTAAAAATAAATAAAGTTATTGATAAAAAAAATTTATTTGATAAAAAAAAACTAATCTATTAATTCATAAGAAAAAACATCCAAAGAGCCGCATGTGGCTCGCGAGCCGCAGGTTGCCGACCCCTGGGCTAGGAGGCTTCAAAGATTTCTGAGCCTCAGGATTAAATCACTGTGATGGCGCTATCAGATACTGTCGTGATCGAACCGCCGTGAACTTTGTCAGCGAACAGCATTCCCGCGAAAGTGAATTCGCGCGTGACAAAAGAGCGCGGACGCGTCGAGGGAGAACGCGAAATTCCTGTCGCGGCGCGGCGCGGCAAAGTGTGTCGAAGGATTCAATCTTCGTAAACAAATAAAAAGCTGGGGACGTACGGCGAACGGCAGCCAGCTTATATCGAAGTTCGCTTCCGGGGGAGATAGACGCCTCCGCGGAGCTGGTGAAATCGGCTTGGCAAGCACGCTGTGACAAAACTGTCTCGCCCCGATCAGAAATGTGTTGTAAGTTGTAACCAGGGACTGAAACGGTTCTGAAAATAACTGTTTCGAACTGTTATATATCGGTTCTGATTGAAACAGTTATGAAAATCCCAAATAATGTTATAACTGGTACGAGAATATCGGTTCTGGCTTATATCGGTTACGGTTACGGTTCTGGAGAACCGATATTATTATATTTCGGTTCTGTAACTGTTGTTATTCGGTTCTGTCATTCTATATTGTGTTCGGCCTTATATATGTAGTATTCTTGAGGAATGGGGAGGTTCATTCATTCTTTCACTCATCCCACATATATTTATTATTTAAATAGTTATTTTTTGTTATTTACAATTTAGACAATTTTAAAATAAATCATTTTTTATAATTTGTTTCAATATTCATAATTTAAATTATTATTTACATAATTTATTGTTAAAACAATTGTTTAAATAAATAATTATTATTTCAATAAGCTATTGTTAAAATAATTGTTTAAACAATGTACACGTATTTAAATAATGAATATAGAAACACATTTCTATAGATTATAAAAATTAATTATTTAAACAATATATTATTGAAATAATAATTCAAATAATGAATATAGATACAAATTATAAAAAATAACTATTTAAATAATAAATATATAAGGCCGAAGAAAATACAGAATGTCAGAACCGAAATCCAGAACCGAAAAATAACAGTTACAGAACGGAAATACATAATATCGGTCCTCCAGAACTGTAACCGTAACCGATATAAGCCAGAACCGATATTTTTGTAACAATTATAACATCATTTCGGTTCTCCATAACTGTTTCAAGAACCGGAACCGATATCGTAAAAGTTTTCAATCCCTGGTTGTAACGCAGTGTCGTGTCCCGTTGGTTGCATAGTCGATACTAACAAAAAAGACGCTCTGTTAACACCGTGGACGTCACATCTGCCAGAAAGCAAAATTACCAACTATTTGTTCGGTTTCAAAAGTGAATTACTGCACTAATATATTCAGTGCATGATTATTTAATGATTTACCACCAGAGGTTGAGATTTGCAAATTGTAAGAGGATTGAAAAAGTATCATATATCAGGAGCATACATTTTAACAGTCAGAATTGAATAATATGACAAGTAAAATAAAATATATTAATCGCGGAAAGAAGGTAAAACGGAATATGTAATGACGACTCGTAATTAATAATAGAAAAAGTAGATATTTTATGCATGTCACTAAATAATTCACTACCTGAATTTACTTGCGTTGACCAAGATGGCGGATACATTGCACTGCTTCGCCATGATGGTTTGGTAGGGACAATGACTAATTTGTTCGACCAGTTGCGGAGACGCAATGCCCGTAAGTAAATCAACGGTTTTCGACGGTCGTGGGAATGGGCGTGATTCAAGAAACGTACGTGCATACTTAACGTTAGCTAAAATATTTCTATGGAAATAAAGCGGGCTGAATGGATTTACACAAGCCCCTTTGACGTTCCTTTGCCGGAACGCCACGTTCCGTCGTGCCGGGCCGAGCCAACGTAAGCCACTTTCCCGAAGAGGCAATTCGTATACGTAAATATATACATCTCATTCATTCCCATTGCAATGAAATTGAATACGTACTTTCCCCGCGTCTCTTTCATGCCGTCTCCTCGTTTCCTTCCCTCTCCCGGTTGATCTCGTATCTTTTTCTTCTCGTTTCTTCTGTACTTTTGCCCTCATCATTTTCCTCTTGTTCCTGGTAGGTTGGCATTTCAACCACACATGACACGTACCGCTTCACGGACTTGTCTCGAACACGATAGGGATAACAGAACAAACCCGAAAAGTCAAAACTTTTATTACCCTGTCGTAGCGCGGTTACAATTTCCGAAGACGCGTGCAAGTCAAGTTGGCACGCGTTTGACGACTTCGGTTCTCGTCGTACGCGATCGGCATGTTCCGCTAATCGGCTCGACCCAACCGTTGCGTCATACGCGCCTTATTTGAATCGCCACGTTACGATTAAACTGCCTTCTTCACTCAGATGCTTATAATTTCGTAAAAAATGACCGTATGATAATAAACCTGGACTCATTTTAAAGCCCGAAGTCTCTATTTTCGGAATCCATCGTTCACTCTCCTCCAAGATCTTTTTGCACGATATACCGGGTGGAAAACTGAAGACCTGCTTTTCCTAGAAAGTGGTCTGAATTGAAATATTTCTGGAAAGTTTGGAAAATCTTCTTCGTGACTCAATGTACGATGAATTTGAAGATTGAAGCTTACATTTTACAACGATAAAACTTACAAACAAGAAAATGAGGAACAGGTTCTCCTATTATAAGGTCATATTTGTAAGCAGCCTTTATGTTTGCGTACGAATCATGCCGCTTGAGGCGCTGCGAGAGGGAGTATCGTGCGTGAAGCGTGTGTGTATGTCATGGTTGTGCGTGACTTGCGAGATCAGTCTTACAATTAGTTTTTAGTCAGTCCTTAATTAGGCTTTAGTTATTCTTTAGTCAGTCTTTAGTCGGTATGTAGTTAATCGTTGCATCGCGGGATATATATTTGTATAATATTATATTACACAATAAACCTTTTACATATTATTGTAAAAATGTTAATTTTGGTGGGATTTTATGCACCAGCCGAAAATAGTGTCGCGAGTGATCAAAAATCGGTCGAAGTATAACCGCAGCCTTAGGTCGGCAGGCAACCAGCCAGTCAGTTCTCGCAAAACGAAGTTCCTCGGAACAGACGTTCCCCAATTATTATTACGGAGGCACAGTTCCAGCCAGCACCTCCAATTATATCTCGTGGAACTAATCCGTAAGTTTCTTTGTTAAATTTCGCGCTCGCAACCGGTAACAGGATTTTAAAAGCATAACTTGGATCCGCGGCTACCGTGCTGCCGTGCAGTCACGCGAACCAACTTTTCGATGAGAGGAAAACCGGGCCAGGCGAAACGGCCGAGCTATTGTTTCTTCGTTACCTTGACGAGAATATTAACGACTGTCGTCTTCCGCGATTAATGCACACCGTTTACCCTCTCTGTGTTATTATTAACCGACGGGAGCAACCTTTGCCACTCGATCCTCGCTGAGAACGTCTCGCGCCAGCCAGAACCAATTAGCGCTTCAGCTGTCGGAGTCCTGGAAACCCTCGTACGCAGAGATACAGCATTCGGTAAGAATATCTAACTGTTTTTCAAAGAAAAATATACCGTTCTTTTAGCTAATATTTCAAGTTTGCTGTAAACCTATAAAAATAGTAAGATTGAGTTTATCTAATTTTGCTATTTTTAATATACTATTTGATTTAAGAAATTTTCTGATTTCAACAATTGTAAAAGAAATGATCTGGGGCCGGTAAATTCGGTCGGCGCTGGTAATTTCTCCAAAAGATCGTTGTTTCCATTATTAGACAATTTAACTTCTTACAACTTTATTTTTACTCGCGTTTTGTCGAGATATCATTCTTTCTCTACTTACACCGCGTTTGCGTTAATCGATTATTATTCCACGGCTACAAGGCGAAACGTTAGCGAGATTTTCGAATTTGCGATGTAAATTGCGAAGGCGCTTTTTACTTTCTCGGCGGTAGCCGCCCCGGCGATTAGTATAGCAGATTAGCGGGTCCTTATCATTTTTCTGAGCTTTATAATCGCTCCATTCTGCTTGGGCATATTTCAAAACACGCGTACCTTTATCGCGGTCGTTCTAAAACTACACGCGTTCTGTTTACTCGCGACAAATTTTTCCTCAGCCACGCGATTTACTCGAATCTTCGGGGACTTTGATACAGTCGCTCGAAACTTGAACGTTTGTCCCGAGTTTACGTCGTGATTGGATAATTGCGAGGTGGCTCAACGTCGAGGAGAAATTTTGAAATATTTCACTCGGTAATTGAATCTTATAGCGAGTATTGACGCACCCGTGATTTGTACATAAATATATATTGATTGACTTATTCGAGTTCAATTAATTTGCCACGAATTCGCAAAGTTTAGCATCACGAGAGCAACAGTGAAAGGGACGCCAGAGAGTCACGCGGGAAATTGCGTCAGATTTCACGTCTATTCGATGCACCTCGGCTCGAGCGGTGCTAAAAAGGTTAATCTCGTAAGACGGTGAACTTCACAGAAATTTGGAGAGGTTTCGCGGAACCGTCGATATTTCCGTCAGAAGGACCCAGCAGTCATTTACGAAGTTACGACGCTGGGCGAGGCAAGGTTTGGCGAAGGGAAGCTGAGGGGGAGTGTTCGTTTGGTATTTTTGCTCACTGCGCCGGTGGATCGGCGAGCTCGATAAGCGCGGCTCGGTGCAGCCGCGTTACATAAACGGGGAAACATGCGAGAGATATGTGTTCGTTGGCTCGACGCGCGAAGGCAAGTAGATGCTCTTCGAGAAAACTTTCACCGGAATACCATTCTGCCCCCGTGTATAGGCGCCTTGCCCGATTCTCACGAATATTTGCTACACACTCCGTCCCGGCTGCAGCCATATTTACACATTCGATAGAATGCCGGCGGATTTGTCAAGCATTTTGCGCGACGCATCAATGTCAACTTTACAATCTGCGGACAGTTCTAGGTTCGCTTCATGTCGCTTGCAGGATGTCTTACCCTAATTACCTTTATCCATACACGTAAATTTTTATTTTTACATTTCTATTGTTATGATCGAGTGAAAACAACATCCCAAGTGTGGGAATGGCGGCGTGTAGGATGTGGAAGGATATTGTTTTATGTAGCGGTCAACTCAGATTTGTATTTTAACTTGAACCCTCCCAAAATTTTACTATGCATATACTGGTGGCGCCTACAGGCTCTTGATTTAGTTCGTTCCGCTAACACCACAGGCGCTTATAGACGCTAACTTCACATTGTCGAACCGAACCGAAGGAGGTCGACAAAACTATCCGTGATATTTGCAAGAAATTTGACTTGTTTAGTGTTAAAAATGCGCGATGACTGCCATGTTGACTGCCATACGCATCGCGAGGTAGCGAAAGGGTCGAGGGTTATGATTTCTTTTTGCATCGTCTACGTCGTGACGCAGCGATTGGATCGCAAGGTGCTCGGAAATATTTCGAGCGGTAATAACCGGAGCTTTCTCCGTAGAAACGTAGCGTTGTCTCCGGGTTTGTATTTGGGAACAGCGCGAATTACGATGGCAATTTACGTCCGCGAGTTTTACGAGCGTGTATCGGTTGGCCTGCTTTATTGGTTGACTCTCTCGGGCCGGGAAAACGGAATTTCGAATTTGCCCTCCGTCGACTGGGGACTAAAAACGATGAATAACATTAAAACCAGGAGGAGGAAGAGGGTGGGAAAAAACGGGCGTCGTCGTAAACGGAGATTAAACTGGCCCCGGCCACTCGCGCCGACACGGATGGACACTTGAAATTAAAACAAGCCGCGCGCGTCCTCCACTTCTATGAACGCTGAGACGGAAATGCTTCTCCTCGACGAGGAACGAGGAACGCGGCCAGAGATTCTTTTGCAATTTTACGTCTCCCGTAAACATCCGTCCGCTCGTTACGGCAAACCGTTCCCGAGTCCTTAATAACGCAGTTCCGCCGTTTCGAAATGTCGCGAGAGCTGCTCCTTCTCGACGAATACCGAACCGGAAGCATTAAGCCCAGCTTCCGGGCCAGCAGCCTAGAAAATTGTTATTTTAGAAAAGTCTGTTTTCACTGAGACATGAACGAGAGACGAGCTTGCAGCGTAGCGACTGCGAAAACGTTTCTGAACGATAAGGCTGTCTAGCCGGCCCTACCTTCGGACGCAGAGCTATTTAACCCATTAAGGCTCAACTTAGGTCTACGATCTGAAGAATCAGTGAATTCTGTGTTTTTCCTTCATTTTTGTCTGCAAAGATACTCCATAAAAAGTTCACTAACATTTACAAAAAGTAAACGGTCTCTTTCCATCAGTCCATCAGGTTTTCTGCTTGAATCAGCGCTCGAATACCCTTATTAACATGCATAATTGATAGAGGGTAAAATGAGGAGGTTCTTTTTGCCTCGATGGAAAAGCTTTCCTCCAATTATTCGGCGAACAATTCGGGAAATACCGTTGACCCGTTCACCGAGGGCAGCATTCAAATTAACTCGTTCGGCCCGATCCGACCCGACCCAACTCGGCGCGGCGCGGCTTGGCGTTATTGTACGGTTAGATTCGTGCCCGCGAAGAGGGGCAGAAGGGAAAGAACAAAGATCGGACTTCCGTTCGTAAATGATGTCTCCTTTTTACAAGAGCCGAACTTCCTTCGAGGGAAATTACTTCGCGTTTTAGCGAGTTAAGTCGCGTCCGGAGAGAGAGCTTTTTTATCGCCTCGGATTCGCTGGAAGGACGCTTTCTGAATCCGAACGGATTCGTTCGGGGAATCTCTCTTTTATCGACCGTGCGTACACAAAAGCGTCCTTCGACTTTTCCGAGTTTTTCTTTTCTCTTCGAAAATAGTTGCATAAAATATCCTACATTTTATACTGCGTCTGTTCGTGTCTTACAATTAGTCTTAGACCCCCGCGCCACTGCACGGGTCAGACCTTTGCTCTTAATTGTAACTTTAATTGGCCACTCTACCATTTAATTGTCCCGGGGACAGTGCTACAACCGTCAGGGGTGATTGCCCGTGAAAAGATAAGTTGAAAATGTACTTCTTGTAGTATTTAATGGGGCACCGTAAAACAAATCGAGAAGAGCTGCGGAAGCGTTGTAGAATTTTTATCAAGATGCCCTCTTTGCTATCACTCTTAATTGACTGGATGTTATCGCTTGCAAAAATTACTATGTATTCTTAAAACTTGTGTGAATGAGCTCGCAAAGTTTTAGAATGATGCGTGCAACAGTTCTTTTTTTTTGTTTAATTATTGAACGATCGCATTAGGAGGACTTTAGGTATTGATGCGCGTGTACTTTCTTTTACGAGCTAAACGATTACTCTAGAATACGCTCCAGCAGACGTTGTAAACGACATATGAAAACGTTTGAAGAAGCGAGCCACACATTTCATGCAGACATTTACGACGAGGCAGAAAATATTGACCACTCAAGCTCGCGACCCCATCGTTCTCGCTCGCACCAGGTTAGATCGCATACTTCAGCAGCCTGAAGATAACTGTTGCGCAATCTTGACGTGCCTTCCGCCTCTGCCTCGAGCGTGACCTCTTCTCTCCTGTGTCGCGTCAGTCTTTCAGTCTGCAACTCCTGACTTTCCCTTGGCGAAGTCACCAAAAGGCCAACGACTTGAACTTCTGCGCTCCGTGAATATTTCTACCGGGTTGTGTAACAAATGGACTGCGCATCTGAATTACTATCGACCTGGTTGTCAAACTTTTGAATGATTTTCTATTACAAGAATATTACAGGGCTCGAAATATACGAATAATATTTAGAAGAATATCTAACAATACTGTTAGTCGTATCCTCGAAAATGTATGCAATCGTGCGTTCGTAATGGCACAATTACCATAATCAGCATCGCAAATGATTCTTCTGACTTCTTCAACACGTTTCTTTTCCTGAGAATAACAACTATTAAATGTCAAATATAATTACTTGTCTACTTCATCTGAAAAAACCTGATCGATTCTAGATCTTTCCTTAGCTCGTTACATTCGCAACAATTTCATATAATACTTCTCAGATACAATATCTTGGGATGATCGGAATTCGTGGAGAAATGAATGCTGTACGAATAAATCTGCAAAGTCCTCTAAAAATGATGTATGAATCGCTGCTGATGTGGACAAAAATTAGAGCTAGAAGATAAATTTTTGATACGACTGTTTTTGTCTCAACTCTACGTTTTCAACACGTTCGCTACCAGTCTTACAGATATGCGACGTCCACAATTTCGTAATTATTTCAAAGATAGACAAAATCTGATCTATCTCCTAATGAATTGTTTCAATATTTCACAAAGGAGGAATATTTAATAAAATATTTGAACAACGAAGCTGAGGAACGAAGATAATTCTGGAAGCGATCTTGTTCCTCGCGATTCACCGTGCATTTGGGATGACGATATCTCCAGAATGTCGAAGAGCGTGGAAAATTCGTCAAACTTTGTAGTCCCTGACGGACGAGTGGTGTCTGTAGCAGAAGAAGAGCGAGTAGAGGAGTACAGCCGAGGTCACGAGCAGGAAGAGCAGTCGAAAGATTTTCACGAGCCAGATATTGGTCTCGTCGACGCAATGCTTCTTCGCGGCGGCGGCGGTGCAGAGAACGTAACTCTCGATGTCGATTTCCGAGGCAACCGGAAATGCATCTTGGTCTTCCTCGGCGAGACGTTGCTGCAGCAGGTACACGCGATTCCTCTCTGCTGACCACGGCCTCGACGAAATTGACTCAAGGGATCGAAGTGCATTACGAACTCTCTCGTGTTCTCGTAGGATCCTGCGGAGAGAAGCAAAGGTTTTTACCTCGAGACGTCTGATCTTTCAACCACCCACACAACCCCACACCGTCACACAGCCACCGCGTCACCACCTTGTTGCGCCCTGTTCTTCGATCCGCATCTATTTATTCCCTTCTGCCGCGATTCAACGCGTTCCCGTCGCGTGTTGCACTTTTTACCGCGACAACGCGACCATAAATGCCTAAATCCTCTACGATACCATCCATCTCGACAGAGTTTACCCTGCTCGCAATTTATGTGCAAGATAGTTCCTCGAGAACTGCTTCCTTCAACCCTTCTCCGTCGTTTCGGACTATTTCATTCGGATAAAAGGAGACTGCTCTTTGTCTTAGATTGCAATTTTTGTTTATGAAATTCTTCATAGTGTTATCTGAAGCTGTCGATTTTTAAAGTAATTCTGACTCGTCATTATTACGTCAGCAAAATTATTATGCTAATTATGCAGCATTTTTATCAATAAATCGCTTGATTTATTTCCGGTGCCCTCTAGCCCCTACAGTATTTAAAGTCAGAATGTGTAATTTAATTCTCAATTTCAAGTAGAGATGTTTAACGAGATAAAAAGACACCAGTGAAGTGAACGTTTTCGAAAGTTTCAGTCTTTAGCCCAAATAAAAAAAGTGCTTGGAAACTACGCTCTCGAGAAATAACTGACTAATTAAATTTCGTACAGTCTCTCGAACAAGTTGTTCCCTGGAAACTTTGCTGATTCCTATGCGACTCTTCGAATTTTACGCAATAAAGCTTTGCGTTACGATGATGGTCGTTGACGTAACTCTGACGAGCGCAGAAGACTCTTTCGAGCACCGTACTCGGATAAAGTGCACGAGAAGTTTGCAAGGGAATCACTTGTATCGATTCGTTCGATCAATCTCGTAAAAAGTTTCGAGTTGTTGCTGCTGCTGTCACGCGACACGTAACTATGGTCTGATTCTGAGCCAATTAATTATGAGTATTGTTCCGGTAGCCAATCGATTAATATAATTGCACGCGAAAGCGAGCGACGCAACTTCTCTCGACCAATATACCCTGAATGGTGCAACAAATAATAGGCGGACCGCACAGCAATCGATACAGTATTGGTCAGGTTTCGTTGCTAGTTTCGCTCTGTTTCTAGTAAAGAATATGCATATACAGGGTGTCCCAGTTAACTTGACCACCATGAATATCTCGCTTAGTTTTAGTAATAGAAAAAGAACTTGATAGGACAATATTAACCTAATCGAAGGGACATAATTGGGAAAAAACTTCTTCAAGGTCATTTGTTTCTAGATATCAACGTCATCAATTTTTTTTCAATGGGACTATATATTCTTTTTATCGCGATGTAATAGTAGGGACGAAGTCGTCTTCAATGACATATTATACAATGACCTTCGTGTGACCTTGGGTATGAAACATCCAAACAGCATTACAGGTATTATCAGTTATTAATTTACTACACTAATTGGTTTGGTTAAACTACTTTATTTCAATAAATATTCGAACTGATGAGAAAATAAATGATTCTTACTTATAATACCTGCAATGCTTTTTGGATTTTTCATACCCAAGGTCACACGAAGGTTATTGTATAATATGTCGCTGAAGAAGACTTAAAAAAAAATTGATGGCGTTGATATCTAGAAAAAAATGACCTTGAAAAAAGTTTTTTTCCAATTAATATTGTCCTATAAAGTTCTTTTTCTATTACTAAAACTAAGCGAGATATTGAAGGTGGTCAAGTTAGCTGGGACACCCTGAATATGAATATACGAATATAAAAATTTCAAGTATTCATATAATTAAATATTCAAAATTTCAAGAAACCAAATTTTCTTATTTTCCCATGTAGATTCAATGTTTTCTACACTCAGCAGAATCGTCCTTTTAAACAGTGCTGAAATATGTCTTCCATTAGATATGCAGTGTTCTCACAATCAAATGGTTCACAAATGTTTGCGTGCCACGTTCGCAACAGTTTGACAGTAGCAGCAAGACTTAATTCGCGAAGAAAAGCCTAATGCCGAATCGCACGCCACCACAAAGTTTGCGCACACACATACCCAGGATCCCGACGAAGTGTGCAGCCCGTTTGAGAATCGTGGTGAAGTTAAAGTTAAAAGCGGACCAGTTTTCTGTCCGGCACGGCATTTCACAAAGCGGGCGTGGTGGCGAATCGCGTACTTCAATGAGGGAACTGTCAAGATTTTTAGGGAAGTTTCGGCAGCCGGTGAACCGAACTCGCGATTTTTAAAAGCAATCAGAGAACGAATCCACAAGTTCGCGTCCCTCCTCCTGGGGGGAGGAAACGAGTTTCCTTTCGACTGTTTGTCTTTTTGCCTCCCTTCCGTGCCACTCTCCCTCTTACTACGGCTGTCTAGCCAGATACCGCGGACGAACTTGTTTACTTTGGTATTCGGCTAAATCGTAGTTCGAGATAACTTTTACTTTTTTACGATTGCATCGCACTTGAAATCTCTTGCGCCTCAATAGAAAATCAAACTCTTTCCAAATTATCTCTCGATGCTTCTTTCCACAGCTAGTTCACCGAATTTCAAAGATTCTGTCAGAAACTGTGACAGTGGTATAAATTATTGGGCAAGGACATTTTTCCCTGACACCTGAAATCGAGGTAAAAAGCTTCAATTTCTCGATAAGTTCAACATTTAGTTCGATTTTCAACGCCACGAAATTAATTTGTCAGCCAATAAAAACATTCTGGCAGTGAGCTAATCCCGCCTGACTAAAATAAAAAAAGAATCAACTGAACCGTACAGCAATTTCCGAAACAAAAATGAAAAATTTAACGGTCCATTTTCTGTAGAAATCCAATGAATTAAACGTTGCAGATATTGCACGATATTTAATTCTGGAAAGAGTTGACCCAAAGAGATGGAAGCTCTTTCTTCGAAATCGTCGCTGGTGAGAGGTTTTCGTGAAGTGTTCGGTGAAGCGTTCTCGCGTGTCAACAGAATCCTTTTGGAAGCGGCGAGTCAGGGAAATCGAGGATATCGTAAATTTCCAGTTCGTTATACCTTTTCTTGGCTCCGAAGAGGCCGAGAATCGTGTCGCTAAGCAAGGATGGCAGCCACTCGAATAGCATCACCAGAATCCAGTAGAAGATCGCCGAAGATGTCATTCCACGGAACCCGAATGTCGGGTATGTAAACTTTCGGTTGCCTCGACCACCTTTCTTAATCAGCTCGTTCCACGTACAGCCGATCGAAATCGCATTGTATACCACCGGACCGTCCACGTTCTTTCTGCAAAAAGATTGCAAAAGCGGGTTCAAACAATTCTACATACAGCCATACTTCTTCAGCTCGAATTACAACCCTTCATACTTCAATCTTTTTCTCTTTTATCAACGCGGGACTAGCACTAAGGTTGATTACGAGACTGTTGATCTTTATGCAAAATATACAAAGTATACGCATTATGTTTCGATTTCCGTGTACATATTAGTTTATCTAAATATATCAATACACTTGTTATGTGCATATTTTTACATTTGTCCTTAAATGTTTTTCATTACGATTCCTGACATACGCAGAACGTTCCCATAAAAGACTGCTGCAAATACAAATTTTCTAAGCTCACTGTGAAACATAAAAATTGGACAAAAGTGAAATTTCTCTTTTAATTATTTGAATAAGTTTGAAACCGTGTAATAATATTCTGAGATTTTTATGTCTGTACAGTTTTGTGTTTCATCTATTTCTAAAAATCAGTAAAAAAAAGATTAGGCCCGAATATGTGCTAATGAATAACTAAATAACCAATTTTATTTGTCCAAATTTGAAGTTTATTTTGCATCCGGTGCGGTTTCAATCTTCCGAACGAGATATAATAGTTAGTGCACTTTCAGTTGGAACTCGTCTGCAGCGAGACAGCGAGCCGGCGTTATCTGCATTTTCATTATTATTTCCAATGGTGTACCGTTCCTTCTCCCATGGAAATAAATCGTTCCCTCGATTAAATTTCCTTTTCCGCGTCATCTTATTAACTGGCAAGCATTTAAACGCAACAGGGATTTCCAGCCAGGTAAAGGAAACGTTTCATTAAAAAATGTCTACGCTCAAAGCCGCAGCACTGACAGGATCCATTCGAAAGGGAAGATCTTGCAATTTTGAGAAAGACATTAATGCTTGCAGTTTTATTGCTGTCTTGAAATGTTACAATGGGCCTAATAATATTTTGCTTCCAAAGTGCATTTTGCATCTCACATCTTGTATTATTTTTTAACACTTCGAAAGAACCTCAATAATTGGCTTTCAAATAATAATTCTAGATGAAATTATATTAATTCTAAAAATTTGTTGAACTATGAATAAAACAGCTGACTTTTAAGAAGACTACTACGAAATTGTTATTTTGCATAAAAATCCGAAGTCCGCTTACGAATATTGAAATTACGCTAGCCTAATTGGACCCAGGGTACAATTTCGTTTGTATAAACATTTTGCTTCCAAATTGTATTATTTTCTAACACTTTACCTTAAAAGAAGCTCAATAATTGGCTTTCAAATAATAATTCTAGATGAAGTTATATTCATTCAAAAAATTTGTTGAACCATAAATAAAACAGCTGACTTTTAAGAAGACTACTACGAAATTGTTATTTTGCATAAAAATCCGAAGTCCGATTACAAATATCGAAATTACGCTGAGCCTAATTAGACCCAGGGTACAATTTCGTTTGTATAAATATTTTGCTTCCAAATTGTATTATTTTATAACACTTTATCTTAAAAGAAGCTCAATAATTGGCTTTCAAATAATAATTCTAGATGAAGTTATATTCATTCAAAAAATTTGTTGAACCATAAATAAAACAGCTGACTTTTAAGAAGACTACTACGAAATTGTTATTTTGCATAAAAATCCGAAGTCCGATTACAAATATCGAAATTACGCTGAGCCTAATTAGACCCAGGGTACAATTTCGTTTGTATAAATATTTTGCTTCCAAATTGTATTATTTTATAACACTTTATCTTAAAAGAAGCTCAATAATTGGCTTTCAAATAATAATTCTAGATGAAGTTATATTCATTCAAAAAATTTGTTGAACCATAAATAAAACAGCTGACTTTTAAGAAGACTACTACAAAATTGTTATTTTGCATAAAAATCCGAAGTTTGCTTACAAATATTGAAATTACGCTGAGCCTAATTGGACCCAGGGTACAATTTCGTTTGTATAAATATTTTGCTTCCAAATTGTATTATTTTCTAACACTTTACCTTAAAAGAAGCTCAATAATTGGCTTTCAAATAATAATTCTAGATGAAGTTATATTCATTCAAAAAATTTGTTGAACCATAAATAAAACAGCTGACTTTTAAGAAGACTACTACGAATTTGTTATTTTGCATAAAAATCCGAAGTCCGATTACAAATATCGAAATTACGCTGAGCCTAATTAGACCCAGGGTACAATTTCGTTTGTATAAATATTTTGCTTCCAAATTGTATTATTTTATAACACTTTATCTTAAAAGAAGCTCAATAATTGGCTTTCAAATAATAATTCTAGATGAAGTTATATTCATTCAAAAAATTTGTTGAACCATAAATAAAACAGCTGACTTTTAAGAAGACTACTACAAAATTGTTATTTTGCATAAAAATCCGAAGTTTGCTTACAAATATTGAAATTACGCTGAGCCTAATTGGACCCAGGGTACAATTTCGTTTGTATAAATATTTTGCTTCCAAATTGTATTATTTTCTAACACTTTACCTTAAAAGAAGCTCAATAATTGGCTTTCAAATAATAATTCTAGATGAAGTTATATTCATTCAAAAAATTTGTTGAACCATAAATAAAACAGCTGACTTTTAAGAAGACTACTACGAATTTGTTATTTTGCATAAAAATCCGAAGTCCGATTACAAATATCGAAATTACGCTGAGCCTAATTAGACCCAGGGTACAATTTCGTTTGTATAAATATTTTGCTTCCAAATTGTATTATTTTATAACACTTTATCTTAAAAGAAGCTCAATAATTGGCTTTCAAATAATAATTCTAGATGAAGTTATATTCATTCAAAAAATTTGTTGAACCATAAATAAAACAGCTGACTTTTAAGAAGACTACTACAAAATTGTTATTTTGCATAAAAATCCGAAGTTTGCTTACAAATATTGAAATTACGCTGAGCCTAATTGGACCCAGGGTACAATTTCGTTTGTATAAATATTTTGCTTCCAAATTGTATTATTTTCTAACACTTTACCTTAAAAGAAGCTCAATAATTGGCTTTCAAATAATAATTCTAGATGAAGTTATATTCATTCAAAAAATTTGTTGAACCATAAATAAAACAGCTGACTTTTAAGAAGACTACTACGAATTTGTTATTTTGCATAAAAATCCGAAGTCCGATTACAAATATCGAAATTACGCTGAGCCTAATTAGACCCAGGGTACAATTTCGTTTGTATAAATATTTTGCTTCCAAATTGTATTATTTTATAACACTTTACCTTAAAAGAAGCTCAATAATTGGCTTTCAAATAATAATTCTAGATGAAGTTATATTCATTCAAAAAATTTGTTGAACCATAAATAAAACAGCTGACTTTTAAGAAGACTACTACAAAATTGTTATTTTGCATAAAAATCCGAAGTTTGCTTACAAATATTGAAATTACGCTGAGCCTAATTGGACCCAGGGTACAATTTCGTTTGTATAAATATTTTGCTTCCAAATTGTATTATTTTCTAACACTTTACCTTAAAAGAAGCTCAATAATTGGCTTTCAAATAATAATTCTAGATGAAGTTATATTCATTCCAAAAATTTGTTGAACCATAAATAAAACAGCTGACTTTTAAGAAGACTACTACGAAATTGTTATTTTGCATAAAAATCCGAAGTCCGATTACAAATATCGAAATTACGCTGAGCCTAATTAGACCCAGGGTACAATTTCGTTTGTATAAATATTTTGCTTCCAAATTGTATTATTTTATAACACTTTATCTTAAAAGAAGCTCAATAATTGGCTTTCAAATAATAATTCTAGATGAAGTTATATTCATTCAAAAAATTTGTTGAACCATAAATAAAACAGCTGACTTTTAAGAAGACTACTACAAAATTGTTATTTTGCATAAAAATCCGAAGTTTGCTTACAAATATTGACATATAATATTTACAGAATGAATCTGAATTTTCTGTTGTATGAAATGATTAGGGGCAACGAAGTTAGGATGACTGTAGCAGGAGGAAATGACTTGGCGAGGGGTTAACGCGGCTGAATGCCGGAAACACGTGCGCTGAAACAGTTAGGTTCTGCCAGGGCGCGATGTGGCGGCGTTCAAAAGAAATTTGAATGCTCTCGTGAAACGGAACCGCGTTCGTTTACCGTAAACTGTGCTCGCGGCGTTTTATAGCGTGCGCATAAAAGCGCGCGCGCGCGTCCTCTTAATCGTTTTACGTCGCATTCGTATCGCCGTTTATTTAGTTTTAACCGATCCTTACGACCGCCACGAAACCGTCCGCTTTACGTAATGTCTCTTTTCTAATCCGCAACACGCTGTTGCTGCCTTACTTTCCCTCGCCTCGGTTTATTGCTATATTTGTCGGGGAACTATACCGGGAAAGACAGAGAAAGAGAGAGAGAGTTACGTCGAGCTGGCAATATTTCTCCCCCGACTTCGTTAACTTTCTTGGTTTACGGTTGCATTTAGAAATTTGCCGTGTTAGTATATGGAAACGATAATGAAACTTTTATTAAAACACTAACCATCGACGATTTCTTAATCGTGTGTAAAATTTACGACAGCCAGATTTCTTAAGAAATTTTTCTCATGGTAGCACAAGTTGTTCGTGAGCGAATAGAGCTGGGTACGTTTCGAGTCAAAAGTGTTGACAGCAGTGATTGAAATATGTTTATTGGAATAGGATAGTATGTGAAGATTTATGTTTTGCCTTCTGGAATTTCCATTCATAAACAATTTGGAACTGTCTACTGCTGCATTTTTTTATACTTAAAGAATTCGGCTTCTTTTAAGGTAATTCAATACCATAAATATACCATGTCGGTAATTTACAGGTTTCAAGGAATCCCGATTGCATAATTATTCATCCTGAGAATAACGGGAATGTTAGCTTTATGTATAAACTTTGAAATGTCGTCGTTCGTTCTTATCGCTTTTTATTCATCATTGTCTTATTTAGATAATGATACACCCGTGAAATAATGATACAGGAAATAAATAGGCTCGTTAGATTTGCGATAATCGTACGCAAAAGACCGTAAAATTGTTGTTACGTGGGAGCCAACAACCGGCAAGAGAGAGAGAGCCCCTCGTTTCACCAATTATAATACTCATAGCAGTGTTTGCATCAAATATTTGCAAAAAATTAATAAGAACATCAAAAATTCTCCTTTGAATTGTAGAACATTTGAAAATACCATCGACACCACAGTCTATTGAATTTATTTATTCTCTGAATTATTATTTTACTCGTATTTCATTATCGGAATAAACAACGATTAATAAATTTCACTAGTGGTTACATTTATTATTAATATAATATTATTATTATATAAATATAAAGAAAACTGATCGACTTTTGTTAAAAATATTTTTTTGTCAGATTATCGCAAGCACTTGAAAAATCGTGAGAAGTGTTACGTGGGACACTCTGTATATTCATTATAACCAAAATTGTTTAGATTAATTGCTAGAAGCAGAAGACTTAATAAATTGAAAACAATATATATATCGATGTCCTTAGACTTAATGTCTTTGCTTTTTTAAATTGCACCAACTCGTTTTTGCCATGAATGCTTATAATCCGGTGTAATTATAATATCATATATTTTCCTCGAGGTAAATATTAGATCATGAATAATTCCGTTTCTAGGAACAAATTGATAATAATAATGTATTTACCGTTCCAATGACTCGATCAATGGCAACAGGCCATGGCAAATATTGGCGAATATAGATTAATATGTTATTGTTGACCGTTTCATTGTGTAGCCGCCTTTTAAAGGTAGCTGTTCACATTTTACTTTTGATAATACACCACAATTTGCTCATATTAAAGCTTAAAAGCGTGAAATATGTCTTTATCAAAGAAATAAGACATGACTTACTTTGCTATCATAATTAACTAGGTAGCAAACCATTGCAAGAATTTTAAGAGCCACTGTACATCCTATAAAAAAATGTTTTCTGCCAGTCAGGTTCAAAGTTGATAAATTTCTACCTTTATCCTTTCCTCTTTGTACCTCTGCTCATCTCTGATCTATCCTCATAGTACCAACATCCCCGTCATCCCAATACCCCGCGGCATTCTATCATCCGCGAGTTTACCTGAAGGTCTGCATCAAGTATACACCTGGGATGAATCCGCGATCAAAATATGTCTATCCCGATGCACGCAATAATCCCGTGGATCGCTCGTGCGGATCCATGACTGTTTGCGATCCGTGGCAGCATTTAGCCCGGATCAAATCGCTTTGGTCAAGGTATGGGGCATAGGAAGAGGACGGGAAGATAGAGGAATAGAGAATCACGGTGGTGGGAGAGCTGGGACAGGAGATAGAGAGAGATGGAAATGGAGTACTTACGCGGTGGCCCGTTCCCAAGCAACGGCGATGAGGGTGTTGACCGTCAGGTCGATTGGAATGATTTCCGCTTGGAAGCTAGACTCGCCCAGGGCGAGGCCCGCGCCGACCATGAACGCTGTCGGCCCTTTGAAGACGTCCACGAAGCCGGGTACCGGCTCCCGAAGAGCTGGCCCGACCAATGGAACTCGGACCAACGCAACTGGTCCGTCAGGTACCAGTTCATTCTGCAAGAACTCGCCGATCTGACCCTTGTGCCGGAACAGGCTCGACATTGCTGCCAACGTTTCCAACTTTGGCAGCTCCTGGCAGAACTCGAACATCGCGTCGTGAGGGCCTGCTGCGTGGAATGCCACGCTCACTTTGTTCAGCTGCTGCCTATCCTCTTTGCTCATCCCCAAACCGTCGTATAACAGGTTACCTTCCACTGCCTTCACTCGGTTGATCGCCGTTGGGTCTACCTGGCGCAGCCTCTCGAACCTGAAAAACGATGAACGAGGTTGAAAGACTGAATTTGAATGTTGTTGTCTTTGATCTATGTATTTAGTTGTCACGCTGACGTGAAGTTTATGGAAGGAATTGGCTGGTGAGCAACAAATATTCGGTGAAAGTGGCTAGCCAACATTTGATTTAATATCAACGTAATGCTGACCTGATACTGTCTTATACTTTCACTTATACTATACTATTCGTGTAACTTGCCTTAGGAATCACACAATTTTATTATCACTAGACTGCGGATCTTTATGCAAAATAAAAAATGTTTGCATTGACCGCAGGACTCAGGGGCCAAATAAAAATTGTATTCTTCTTTTAATTATCCTCTTTAACTGAAACTATTATAATAAGGCGAAGTGCCCTAAGTCTGAACAGTCCAAAAGTGATACCTAAATCTGGACAATTGAATTTTTATAGTAAAATCAGTAATTAAGAGATTAAATAATTATATTATATATTCTGAGGCCTTAGCTACAAGTAGGTGAGAATATTATTTCATTAAGACATCAATTGAAATTTAAAACTGAATTCAAAGTTCATCTGAAAACAGTATACAAAATAGTCTATTTACATGCGAATCATGTGTATTTATAGTTCGAACTTTTGTTAGAAAAAAAGATATAATTTAAGCCCTCAGACAAAAAATAATTATCACGCATAATAATATTGATATTTTAAAATAATTTGGCAATCAAGCTTAACGTAAATAATAATTATTAATCCAAATATTAGATGCCCAAGATTAGGACTGTTTTCAAATATAAGTACTCCATACCGGGACGCCATGACAGTAGCTGTCCCACTCTAAGCTTATACGCAATATGCTTACGCCTGAAGCCGGACACGTGTTTGTGAATAAAATCAACGCATTGTTTGCAAATTATTTAACTACATGTACGTATAATTAGTCTTCTATTAGCTTGAATAACGTATGTAGAAAATGTATTGCGGTTGTGACGTTAATAATACTTCATGTTTACATCTTAAATCTATCAGTATTACTACCTAACCTTAAAAGTTGTATTATGACAAGCTTTATTAAAACAGTAAATGAAAATAAATATATATTTGGTTAAATAATACAATACTATAATCTATGATAAGAATACTACATATTACGCAAAGTATCTTCTATTCGTCATGTTTAACAGCGCCACCAAGCAACGTTTTAGGTTATGTTCGCTCGATCAACTCGTAAATTGAATTTGTCCCGATATAGGCTTTACTTCTGTCCAGGTACTAGCTTAGATTGGATTTAATATGTCCAACTATAGGTTTGAATTATTCTTGTTAATACAATTAAGATATTAACCTAAACAATGATTTTTTTATTTTAAATTACTTTACAAACTCTGAACTGTCTGTTAAAACTCTTAAGAAATTGTTTTTATTTATTTAAAGTGATAAAATTTAAAATAGAAAAACATGCTGTCCAGGCATAGGGCACTACACCTTACATTGATGCCCGTAAATATTTTTAACATGTCCACGGCTTTAAATTGCACGTACCCATTTTTGTCATAAATGCATAAAATCCGCAGTCTAATTATCACATATGAAACTCATTTTTTGAGGATTAAATATCTTGTGTACCCCAGGATTCAATACCTTATTAATATTCTGGTTATTAACCCTCACGCGTTCTTCAGGGTTCAAATAAACTCATTTCCGTTTTTAAATGACGTAGGATTCCTTTGCATGTGCGTTGTAAGATGCGTTTCTTTAAAATGTAACATTACAAATGAAACATAACGTGTTCTAATACAATTTGAAGCGGATCTGTGAGATTGAGAGAGGACTTGTGAGACGATCCAGTGGTTTCGGGCTCGAAAGTGCGCGTTTCACGAGGGCGCCGAAATTCCGTCGACGGGGGAGCGTGCCAATGAAAATAAATTTCGCGGGCAGTGAAAATGCTCGACTACCTCGTAGCAGTAGACGTAGCTTGAGTTTTGCCTCGCGTGTCTTACGATGCAACCGCTGCAATCGTTACGGTGGACGATCACGTAACGCTGCGATCCAATTTATACGTGTACGCCGCGCGTGCACTAGTGCACTCGAATGCATCGCATCGAGAGAGCCACGTGTTCCGGGCCGCGTTATTCTCTCGTTCCGGGGGGAAAAAACAGATTTCGCGGCATGCTTGCCTCTGACAAAAACCACCTGCAAAATACATAGCCGTGGACCAAATTAAGTGGACAGTCGCCGGTAGAGATAGGTAGCAATCGAGTTTCATTGACCCTCCCGTGCCGTATACACAGCAGCTCATTAAGCATAATTCACTGGCGTAATCGCTCGAGTTTCGTATCACCGTTTTAGCTTGGAATCATGTAGAATGTATCAGCAATACTATGAAAATAGCTCGTTGCGCTGAAACTACTCGATCAAGAGCGAATAAAAACGCACTCCTTTATTTATTGCGAGAGTTCCATTAAAGTCTCACTGAATTATTTTCAGGTCTGAATGGGTTAAATTGGCATTGTTTTGGAGGGTGAGTAAATACGAGCCACATTTAAAATAATCTATTACCAGTTTGATTAAAAACGTTTTAAATGGATTTGACCACTAAAGAATCATTATGTCATTCAAAATAATTCTTAAATTATTATGTGGGACAAAAATGCTCTACGTGAAATGTTTGAATTTCGGAGCTAAAATAGCTTCGATTGATTGATTCTTATATGTCATAGATTCCGAACAAGTTTGGTTACTTGTAGGTGAAATAAAAATTGATATTCAAGATTCTCGTTATTATTAACCTGTACCAGCACGTAACTGCATAATAGTTTACCAGGATATTCGCATAAACGGACCGGAGTTCGATTGCGCGTAAAAATCGGCTCGCTTTGTTGTGACACCGCGGTGGGCTGCAGATTAATTTTGGTGGTCGCTTTATAGCGTGTCACATGTAATAATAGAGGCATTGAAATTCGACGCGGCAAACGATCAGAAAGCCATGGTCGAGTGCATGGAAAACTGGTGTGTTTGTCCGGTTAATTAATGCAAACGGTGGTCGTGTTTGTAATTCTCGGCCGTAATCGGAAGGAAAACACGGCTCTGGCATACACATTAATTGGTCCATATTCGACGCAATTATTTCCATTTCCGTTAACCTGCCGAAACTCGGAACATGTCGATCTTGCCCCATATACAATCCCGGAGAAACGAGTGCATCGATATGCAGGCGTGCGTCCATTCGCCGAAACGTAAGAATCGACGTACGGCGCGTTACATGCGCAGCGAAAACCAGGATGCAACGAGAACTAATTTTCTGACCGGTTTCATGAACTTTGCAGGCCCATTTCGAGATAGGCGATGCAATTGGAACGACTCACTACTGTCGATCAAATAACCAGTTCTTGATGCTTTACTTCACGATTATTATAGCAATAAAGATGCAAGGAAATAGTGACATTAATTTAGTTATAGTAAAAGTTGTACGAAGTTAAATGAACGATAACGATTAGGATTCGATGTATTCATAACGAAGATGAATGGATTGGACATAAAACATGAAAATATTAAACGAATTTTTAAATATGATTACACTACTTCTGACTTATTCAAATCATTAAGAGAAGAAATGGATGTTTACGCTCCTCTTGTTTCTTGCATAAAGACGTAATGATACATAGGAATTCTGAAAAAATAATATCTAAAGAAAAAATTGTGCATCTTCATACAACAATTTTCCATAAGTTT
The DNA here is from genome assembly GCA_933228785.1 of Lasioglossum pauxillum. Lineage (NCBI taxonomy): Eukaryota > Metazoa > Arthropoda > Insecta > Hymenoptera > Halictidae > Lasioglossum > Lasioglossum pauxillum. The sequence continues at coordinate 37,612,114 of OW121705.1, read as the reverse complement.
GAAAACAGTGTTGATCTCTTTACAATGTAACAGTTCATTTCTTAAGGATCCCATTTATATTGTAACGTTATCTGCTGAATTTATATCGATTTCTAAATATCCATTTTTGAGGATGATGTTTCATAAAAATTGCAATTTGAACAAACATTTAAAGATAAATGGATGTACTTTCAAATAAATAGTAGACTCGTCTTTACTGAAATAAATCAACACATACCTGTACAATTGTTCTCGTGAGTAATTATTGTGAACAAACTGAATAAAAATCGGAGGAAATCTGAATGAATTTTCTAAATGTATTTATAGCTATTGTATCAGTGGCGTGTATGTTCGTTGAGTGTTGAGATCTCGACAAGACGATTCAACGATCATTGTTCCCGCGCGGCGTTTTCCCGATTGATTGTTTGCGGAGGTTTGCGGTGTCTCATTTGCGTTTCCCCGGCGGTTGCAAGGTGTACAGTGCATCCTATCGTTGTAATCAGTCGGTGGCTGCGCGGCGCGATGCATATTCGTTAGATATTGCGGGCGACTTTAATCAGCCATTCGTTAGATGGCACGGCATTCCATTCTAATCATGGGTTCATTAGACGCGGCGCGCGCAGATTAGCTTTTCATTAGTAATTCAGTGGCTGCCGGTGCGCCGCGCCGCACCGCGCCGGGATCCGTGTCAATTTATTTAGTCGTTCCAGATATGCAATCAAAAACGGATAAAATTAACCGTCCTCCGTCGCGTCCCGCTCGAAATCTACCGGAACGGAGGTGTAAGGATGAGTAACACGCTCGAAAGGTATTGCCAATTTTGTCTGCAATAAAAAACATTATCTGCAAGCAACTAAATTTCGCGGAAAGTAGACGTTTCCAATAGTCTAAGAATTAAAAGAACATTGTATCCAATTTGCTATAATCATTGAAGAGGAGATAAACATTCTGCTGCGATTAATGAAGAAAATTTGTATTTTGCATGAAAATTCGCAGTCTGCTTATTCCCGAAGTCAACAATAGGGATTCCAGACTGTCGCGTTAAATGTCAGCAGCGAGGACAACGCAACGTCGCGATTCCACGATTCCGTGCGGTCAAGTGATCCGGAAATAAAACGGCAGGCAAAAAATACCGTGAAAATTAATTACGTTTCTTCGGATCCGAGCAAATCTCCGCCTTCTTCTTCTTTCTCTCTCTCGACAGATGTATTTCCGTACACGATGTCCCCGGCAAATAATTATCCTTGCTTCCTCCGAGGCAAATTATCCGGATGATAATCGCGACGTCTGAAACGCGAAATGGAGAACTGCGGGCCCGGTCGACCGGCCGCTTTATTCTGCGATGTGCTCGTTAACAATTGCGTTCCGAGCAAAAACACTCGAACGCTGATACCTACTCTAACTTCTCGGTTTTGCATTCTACGTAATTAGAATGCGGATATTCATGCAGAATAAACGTTTTCCGCGAATGTTGCCAGAGACAGAAACGAAATAGAAATTTGTTCTTCGCTTCATGAATATTGTCAAGTTGAAATCATCAGCATTTTGATGTTCTTGTAATCCTCGGTCGAAGGATCTTTTCCACAATTGTACAGTTCACGATGTTCAGAATTGTTCGTAACTTCGTCTATCAATGTTTTTAAACATATTTTCGGAGACGCGTTTTGTAGAGTTGTTAATCTTTTTATAGTTCCTAATTAAAGTTGAGTATGTAGTCCATGCATGATATTACCCGTTGAATGTCACAGGGGTTAAAAATGATCGTCATAAAATTAATACTACTACAATTCATTGATGCTGAAATTGACTAGATTATAGTGTACGGTGAAAACTTCGTGATCAAGCGACTAACGATGATGACTATTACCAACCGACGCTGATTATTACCAACGTTGAAATGAATTACCTGAAGTTTGTGTGAAATGCCTAAAATGACAGTCAAAGTGTTAATAAGCATAGTCGTCTAAACGAATGGCTGATTAAACTCTAAAGCACGGTTCATACCGAGGAGTCAAGAAGACCTGTTTCATCCTGTCGTCCTTACTCAACCCATTCCTTGATCTGACGACAACGTAGATCTTCGTGTCAGGGAAAGATCGAAGTAGCTTCTCTATCAAGGCTCTGCCAACATCGCTGGTAGCTCCTGTGACGAGGAGCTCCCGTTTCGCGTACCACTCGCACAGAGTCATGCCGATCGACTGATCCACGAGAAAAGAAAGTGTTCAGACTGCAGCCGGCTCGCCGCTGCACCTACCGTCACTATTTCTAACGTTGAACCTAAAGTTCTGTTCATATCTTCTGCCGTATCACGCTCTTTATACATGTTGCTTTACCAAGAAAAAATTTAGACTGTGAAGTATCAGGGAGATTTATAGCTGTAAAAACATATGATGTTAACACGTTCATTGCCACTGCTTCTCTTTTTTCGATTTAATACAACGTACCATATATCGTACTAGTCAAATAATAGAAAATATTCACTGGTGATCAAACTACTGGATCAATTTTTATCATCTACGTAAACAACACTGCAGACAGCAATATTTATCACGTGATTGAAAAATATATTTTTCATATCACTCTACTAAATTTATCTCTAGTGGATATATGAAAAGAAATTAAAAGTATTATAAGAATTTGAGAATATCCACTGTTTTTATCTGGAGGGAATTATTGAAATTATTCAAGAAAGATCAACAATTTTATTTGTTTCCTGTTTCTTGATTTTCTACGAATGTACCATTTAAAGTTGTGAATCAATATGAAATTTTACTGGCTGACTATAGTGACTTACAGTTAAATTAATGCACTCGTATTCAGATACAATATAAATATGCAACTCTACTGTCATTGTGGACAGAGCCTAACGCACCTAGTCCGCGCGATCAGGTCGCTATGCAGCTGCACGTTGCAAAATCGCGAGGAAAGTTTCGCGTCCGAGAAACCGGGAACACGGGCTGCGTTGGTTCAACAGGCTCCGATCCACCTTCGGTAAAAAGACCAAGCATCGACGGGCCGAATCAAAGTAACTGATTCCCGAGGAGAGTGAATTAAAGTGACTATTCAAACCGGACCGCGGAGGGCAAAGTTCCGCTGGCCGGTAATCTGTCTGCCAATTTGCTGCATCGATGGCCGCTCGCGAGCTATCCAGAAAGAACCAGGGCTCGACTCGTAGCCAAGCTTACGTTGGTCAACCTACTCGAGAACCCTGGAGAATTCTCTAAAAATTCCGAACTAATAACGAAATTTCGGACTGCTTTTCCGCGGCAGGAGACCACTTCCATGGCTACGTTCTCGGACTCGTTTCGCATCCGATCCGATCCTCGAATACACGTACACCGACCAAAGTATCCTTAGGAGTTCCCTAATGCGAGAGTCGCTTCCTCGAGAAATCGTTAATCTTGATTAAGAACTCTTTCAGGAGGAGGTCGCCTAACGCAAGACTCCACTTACCGTCGGGTGCTAGAATTTTATTAAATAATTGAAACGTAGCGATGGGATCCAACTCGAGAAAGGTATGAGGAAAAATTAGTAGTGGCCACCACAAAATAAAAAAATGTATAAGTCAACGATTAACCCTTCCGCGTCCTGGTTTGAAATAATTAAGCAGGTCTGTCGAAATGAGATAGAGCGCTTAAAGGATTAATTAGATCTTGTCTCCGCTCTTGCGTGACCCCTGTTAAACTCGGTGCGTCGAGGACCAGGAGCGGACCGTCCTTAATCGTGCACAGACGTCCCGAAGACGTTCGGAACATCTTCATGTAAATGAGAGCAGCGGCACGCTCGCCAAGATTCCCAGCAACACGGAGTCTGCGTGGAACCGTGCTAACCACGGCAAAATCAGATGCTTCAACGTCGAGCGTTACACGCTTATGCGCTTGCAAACGTCTCCAGAGCGTTTTACCAACTGCATTATCGTTTCGAATTCGCAGATCTGCCCGATTTTGTCCAGAAAAAATTAAATAAATTTGAATTTGTTCGTTTAAGAATTATCTGAGTGTAAGTACGGGAAGCTAAATGTGCATACACGCGTGCTAGCGTTGCTGAAAAGGGGTAGAGCAGGGAAATTTTTCTTGAAAATGAACTTCTCCCGCTGGATACTTCCGATAAGGGAGCCGGAAATTCGAAAACCGGGCATCATCTGCGACCTCTCTCCTTCTTCGTCGATTTCTCTAACCACTGAGGAAACGTTGGCCCAAAAGTGGTTCTCGTTGGCCATCGTCGCGCGTTACGGAGCACTATACAACCCAGCAAGGAACTGGGGAGCAGTAGAAATGGCAGCCGAGCAAGTGGAAGCTCATCGAACTCCCAGCCCCGACCGATTCTGTAGCCGAAACGAACCCTAAACTGTCTTCGCCCTTTGCCGTAAAGGTATCTTCCGGTGTCTGTGGCTGGGGAACGTGGTGTCAGGTCAGTGGCGAGTACGATGCTTTTGACTGACCCATCTCCGTTGCAAAATCACTTGAAGAAGCTACAGATCTTTTTAATAGGTTCTACTTAAGACGTGGACCGTAGAACTATTTTTTAAAGAAGAATTGAATTTTCTTTGGATAGTGCTCACATTATAAATTTCATTGAAAGTAGGTACAGAAACGGCCTTGTAAGTAAAAGCTTTAGTGTGATTAAAATTTACAAAGTGTAAAAATCACAATTTTTCTATAACGGAAATGGTCGTTGCAACGAATACTGAATACTATTCAATGAAGTGAGGGACACGTTCTTAATTTATAATATTGACATGGATAATTCACAGTATAATAAAGCTTGTTTATGTTTTTCAACAAACGTTCTAAAGTAAATTATTCATCTTTATTATACATATTTTACAGAGTTTTATTTACTTATTGTACTCGTTTATTTATTAGACATATTTTGAAGAAATTCCTAAAAACCGATATTTCTTTCCAAAAGAGTGCAACAGGGCCAAATATATTCACGAATAAAACGACCAGGTTCGCGCCGAAGCTTTTTTTAAAAACCAAACTGTTTATTTCGATCCTCGATAAAAACAGCCGCTGATAGGCGGTTTCGCGTCAACAATAGGCACGGCGGTTCACCGAACGTTATAAATATTAAACAGCGGGTCGCAGAATTCGTTGAACGGCGTGCTTTGCTAAATAATTCCGGTGAAATGAAACAATCATTAATTTGCATTTATACAACGGGGCCGGCGCAGCTCGTCGAGCCGGGCGAATTCGCGTCGTGACGCCGCACCGTGTTTTCCGGGCGATGGTTAGCTTCGCCGAACTATATTTTTGTGTTTCTCCGATTCGAGTGGAATTTCAAAAAATTGATACTATTTTTCTTCCAATTCTCCTGTTAAACTCAAATCCTTTTATACCTAACAAGCAGACTGTGAACGTTACACGCTCTGAACAAAAATACACAGGGTAGTGAAAGCAATTTTTGGCTAACAATAAGTTCTAAAATTTTTATTTTAACTGGCCCGCTTCTTGCAGTTGATCCAAACAATTTGAATTTCACACACAGAACTCGGCAGAGCTGGACAGTAATTAATTACATCTTCAATTGCATGTGCAAAAGTGGACTGTAATTATAATAAGAAAACGGTTAAATGGTCCAGAACATAAAAATTAGTGGTGTAAAAGAACAATTACACTGAAGTAATTGTTAGACTCAATTACAATTACTGTTATCGTGTTAAGTAATTGCAATTACTCCTTTCACAATTACTGTAGTTGTAATTTTATTTCTGCAATTTCAAGTAATTTTAATGCAATTACAATTAATTGTAATTGGTAGTTGCAATTACTTAACGCCAAAAAGGCACTAATAAAAGTAATTAGATACCTACTCAATGGGAACGTCTCAAAAGAACAAACAAAAAGTATATGTTATATATTATCCGACTCCAACTTTGAAATGAGGATCATTTTGAAAAGTAATGGTAATCGTTTTTGTGAAATATCAAATAATTAGCTACAAATAAATATTTAATGAATAATAAATATTTCCTAACATATGATTTTTGTTTGTTCTGTTTAGATCCATTTTGGCGTTAAGTAATTGCAACTACCAATTACAATTATTTGTAACTGCAGAAATAAAATTACAATTACATGCAATTGTCTTTGGCTCAACCAGTAATTGTAATTGCGGGCCACAATTACAATTACAGTGATTCGTCAAGTAATTGCAATTACCAATTACAATGACATGTAATCGTAATTTTATTTCTGCAATTTCAAATTACAGTAATTGGTAAGTAATTGTAATTTTAATTGAAATTACATTTTGCCCAACTCTGGAACTCGCCATCTTAATTTTTAGTCACAGCAAAAAAACACTTGAATGAAACTTGATTAGTTTTTTCTTCGGGGATGGAGGCGCCAAGAATCTCTACTTTGTTTTTCCGTTCAAATCGGATCATATTTTTTCAGAAATATTTCTACACTTCTGAAGCTAATCGTATCTTGTTCAAGCAACTAACGCGATGAAATGACGCAGACCACCGTAACTCGCATCGAATAATTCGAACTGGAACGCCGCGGAACGAAGGATCGCGCGAATTTTTTGCGCAACCGGCTAGTCGACGCGATTCCTCTGTAACGTTCCCGTCTATATGCGAACGCCGGCTTTATTTCCATCTATGAATATGTGCATTTTTCGGGACGCGCGTGTTTCGCCGCGTAGCAGAATGTACTTGTTCGCCGTGACTCTATTCTCGTTGCAACTGCAACGCGGCTGTTCTACGTTGTTTGCGAATGCAGAATTTCCAGAATCGCTCCAATTTGGAAGGAGCCGCGCGACCGCCGGACCGAAAGACGTCGCGACGCTCTGACGGACGGTGCTTATCAACCGACGTCGGTAAGCTCGATCCATGTCGACGCCAATGTTTACCTCCTATCACCACTGTACTCCAATCGTACGTTTCGTTTCCTTCTTCTTTTTTCCTGTCGGTCAATCCACGTTTGTTTTGCAAACTTCAGCACACCTGTTTGTATACTAGTGTCTTTTTCTGTTTCTTTTTTGTGTGAAAGTTTAGAATTTTAGAAAGTTAAAGATTCCACTCTTTAAGATGGACAATCACTGTTGAGCCTGACCCGTGATCAAAAAGAATTTAAGAAATACCTTGTCGTGAAGGGGGTAATCGGTTTTCGTAGATCGTACAGTTCCCATTTTCTTAGATCAAGGCTTTATTTATATTCATTTAGTTTAGATTCTATCTCATTGCATAACATTAATTCGCAATATTCTTACGTCTTATTATATTATTTTCATATTGTTTCATTTGTTTTGCAACTATCGACACACCTGTTCCTCTATAACCACTGCAATCATGAGACATCGCTTGAGTCATCAACAAGACGTCAAGATCATTAAGCGTTTCACATAGAAATGCCATCTGCTGACGTAACAGGTCTCAACTCCATCTCCTTAAAACTTCATACTACTTCATCCATGGAGTCAACTTGAAATTGAGAGAAAGTCTAGACTCACTCGACATATGTATTCCTCTGTACTAACATCAACAACTTTCTCTACATACACTGACCATTAGACTGCGGGTCTTTGTGCAAAATAAACATTATCTTCATCGATTTCTAACAATAGAAGCGAATCTTGTCATAAATGTATAAGATCCACAGTCTACTGATCATCCACAGAGATTGTTTGTGTTTGAATGTGAATAACAATTCTGCTTAGACATATCGAAGATGTAAAAATGGAAATGAGATTTTCTCTTGGAATTGCTACCGAGAGAAAAATGATTAACCCTTTGCACTCCGAGTTATTTTAACTGGAAAATTAAACATTTCTTCCGACCTAGAATATTTCCATTCCCTATGATTTATGCAATTTTATGGATATGAAATTGGTGTAATACCTCATACAATACGAAAATGTTTAGTAATTGATAAGATACCTATATATTTCATAATGTAAATAATATTTCGAATAATGGTACAGCAATTTTTAGTGGTGCCTCAGAGGGGACAACGGAGTGCAAAGGGTTAAGATCCTTTTGACACAGCATAGCCATTTAGAAATCCTCGAACAGGTGCACGGCGAACAAAGTGTTGACCGTAACGCTGAATATAATAACCCACGCGTGGAAATAGACGCAACGACTTTCTACAAGGAAACATATGAGTCACTCTATTTGCTAAACAGATTCCCGGCAGCTCTGCTCTAAAATCACCGACCCTTGCCGCTGTTAAATAATTCCGAAGTGCACGCGTCGCCGATTATGAATAGGACGATATTCGTTACAGAGCGGAGGACTCCAGGATCGCTGTCGCAATTACCGTAAGCGGTTTTAGGATTTGCAATTCTGATGGGGCCGCCGGAGTCGATATCGATCGCTACTTAATAGAACGCTGGCGTGTTCGGACAAGGACCGAACGAGATTAGAAAACCTTCTCCGGGGAAACGACGCCGTTATTTAACCCGGCCAAATAGAAAATCATTCGCCGATCGAGACTAATTAACATCCACGATTTCACAAGATTCGACCCAAGAATATCGCCTGTCCAACAAATTCCAATTTTTCAGTAGCCCGAACGTTGCTTACAAGCTTGGAATCTCGATCGAGATACCAATCGATTTCTGCCAAATGAAATGAATTTCTGCTAAATGAAATTCATTCGATTCTGCGCCATTGCAGATTGCACAGAGTTCCATCGGATGCTAGCTGAATGAAACTGCAATTTTGTGGGCTTGAAACTGAATTCAGAAGAATCGATCGATGCGACTCTTTTTAATGTAGTCGGCATTTACTCAAGCAGAAAATATATTACGTAATTTTATGCACTTGTATACAGAATCTCTTTCTTTTAACTCTTCATATTATACATATGTTACGTGTATTTGCTTTTTTGAGTATATTGTTTGGTTGCGAAATGGACCAGCAGTTCTCTGAGCGATTGCATTTTCCGCGAGAGTAAGGAGAAATCGGCGAATCATTGGATTTTTCAGAATTTCCGCGGAGGATCGCGAACAACTCGCCAGCCGTACAATGCACCGGACTGCGCGAGTTAATTACCGTAAATTAATAAGCGCGCCGATGCGACGGGCGACGCGACATTACCATGAAAACGATATAACGGAGAAAATATCGCAACCGAACGAAACGACGTATCATTGACTCGGTGCAAAAGCAAAATATCTGATTTACGGGACACTCGCGCTCGCGGCTACATTTTCAGCTGCAATTCGTTGCTGCCCGTAATTGCGCTCTAAACGAGGGCATCTCATTTCGCCCGGTCAATGATGCCGGCTCGACAAAAACGATAAATAAGCTGAATAATGCGTGCGCGGACACTATTTCTCATTGCGCTCGCAGTTACTTATCCCTGCGCTTGCAAACGCATCCGCGAAATCCGATCTGCCAACTCAAATTCGAAAAAGATTTCAAATGCATTTGGTGAACTTGTCAAAATTCTGATTTGCAAAAAGGTTTTCCATCCAAGACAAGAATCTGAATACTCTACAAATTCCGAGATCATTCTTCCAGAATTTAAAAAAATGTTGTCGGACATATACAACATAACATGAACTTGAAACAACCTTGATCTTCAATCGGAAAGACAGAAGGTCGTCACATTATAGTTCTTTCAATTCACCCCTTCAGCGAATATAACAGAGTACAACAAAATATATAGGGTGACTGTTAAATAACGCAAATTCACATTGATATTTCATAAAATGCGACCTATCAAAAAATCTAATTTCTCTTTACACATTTTCCGATAAAATCAAGTAACAACGAATTAGTTCAGCCAGTAGTTTCTACTGACTCACTTCGCATACCAAAATGATTTACTGAAGTAAAAACCTAATCGTTCATCATTAAAGAATACTGTACAAGAAACGAAAGGCTCTCTCATGGTCGTAAACATATTGGCACACAAGCTGCTTCGCGCGGTGATTCTGCATGCAATAATGTCACGTTCCGCGAAAAGCAATAACAAATCAGTTTACAAGAGTCGAAAGTTCCTGGTTGGTAAAGCGAACACTTTCCATGCCGTTCTGATTTCTGTGAAATAATTTATGAAGACGGAAAGCTTGCGTGAGGATCCATGGTCGCGATCGGACAAACGCCAACGCAATTCGCGTAAGTCGCGTCGCGTCGTTGGTCCCGATTATGCAACTCGCTCCGAGGTCGAATCGAAAGTGAGATCGTTGCTTCCAGCGAGCGATCGCGTGCCATGGCGCGAGGACGCCGCGCCGACTCGGCTCGTAAAAGAAAACAGGAAACGTCTAATCGTTTCGTCTGAAATACTGCTTTTTCCGGGTCGTACAGGGCCAAGATTCTCTAATCGGTCGCAATCACGGAACCGGGAGAGCTACAAGTGAACGTATACAGTAAACTCTCCATTATCGGAACCTCAAGCGATAGCTGTTCTTTTTTATTGAAATAATTATACTTCTTTATTAGATAGCGAATCCTTATGCAAAATAACAAATTTCCGTGCCTGTTCCAAGAAAGAGGAAGCACTTTGAAATTTCTTTCCTTCTACAATAATTTTAGTAGGTTCAAAAAAGTGCAATTATACTCTCAAATTTTGTTGATTTGCCTGTTGCTCTAAATTGCAGTCACTCATTCTTGCCATGCGTAAAATCCGCAATCTATTAATTGCATTGAAATTAATGAAATGTACACTGCCGCTCAAAAGTATGTGGACACTTCCTTAATTCTTATAACTACCTGAAAAAAGTTATGATATCTTTGGTAAATTTGATTATCTTGTATGTATTTCAGTTCGTACAGTATTGGAGAACATATTTTAATAATAATTTATTAAATATCTCTCCGATAATGATAAAAACTAATTATATTTTCTTTTCGTCTACATATCCACCGCGTGCTTTTATGGCCGCGTTTACTAGTCGTGGCATTTTGGCTATTAACTTTTTCATTACTTCACTTTCAATAAGGTTCCACTCAGATTCTAATATTTCCCACAAATGTTTTTCAGACTTGGGACATCGTTTTCGGACTTATCTATCTATGTGATCCCATAGTTTTTCTTTTATTTATTTAAGAAAATTCAATAACTAAATTGTTTATTTTGGTAGTATTAGAATACATTACATACATATTCATAATAGACTTTAGCAACAAATATTGTTAGATAATAAAAATATACATTATATATCACAAATATTATGAACATGGTAAGTGTCCACATACTTTGAGCGGCAGTGTAAGTGTTGTCTATTTAAGAATGATTCTGCCACCTTGCAATGTCTTTATTTTCTTTTGACTTACAAGCCCAAGTTCATTTCAATAAAATTATAATTTCATCTCGAAACCTCGGAGAATGAATTTCCGCGTTGAATAGAAGCAACTTGGACAAGCTAAATCAAAAGAGTAGCTCATGGTGTCTCGTCTAGATCATGTCTACTCGTAAATAGGTCGCTTCTCGACAGAATAGTCAGCATTTCTAAAGAGAATTTGTCCAACTCGAAAGAGGTCCGAGCCCGGAACGAGCAGCGTTGTAACTTAGAGACTGGAACACGGAGGAACCAAGTCGAAAGGACACACTCGGATTAAATCTCTTAAGAAGAGATCTTCGTCGAGACGTTTCCCAAAAAATCAACACCGCTTTTAGTCGGAGTCGGAGTCGTAGTAGAGATCAAGCGGTCCCGAATTGCTGAAAGACACGAGAGAGAAAATTGCTCGAATCGGTTCGAAACGGTTTACGCGGAAAATGAACGGCTCGCTTTCACGTCGGCCCCCGGCTTGTCTCCCTTTGACAGAGAGGGCTAATGGCGACGTACAAAAGTAACGACCGTCTTTAGACCCGCCTACGCATCACCTGCCTAATTCCTTAAAGTGTTCTCCTTTCTCTCTGTCTCTCTAGTTCTCTGTTTAGCAAGGTCCACGGTTAAATCACTTTATCACGCGACACGGCTTGCGATCCTTTACGGAGCGTGGACCCGATTCTGAATGGACGAAACGCGATATAAGAGTCGCCGCTGAAAGATCGACCCTTTCCGAGCCATTAGTGGCCCGGAAAGGTGGTGCAGATGCCATTCGAGAGTGGTTCGCTCTTAGAATTTGAACGCTTTCCTAATATCGCTGGACTCGGAATCGCCGGGACACCCTCTTCCTTCCTCTCGAGGGAAACCACCCTTCGCCAAATCGATTTTCCTTTTTAAACTCGTTTGCCGTTTGGCATTCACGTCAGGTTCGTTGTGTATGCCATCGCTTAACCATTGGTAACGAAGCTGTCCTGCGAGCAACGTTATCGTTAAGCCTTCGTAGAGCTGTTGACGTTAATTAACCTATTTGCTGTGTAGACATCAATTTTCCCCCCGCAATAAGAATACTCTTCATGAAGATATGTCAGGTGTTTGTGCTTTTGTTTGTGCTTGTCAGTAAGAAAGGAATGAAATTGTCAAGAGAATTCAAGATTTGATTTTATTGATTGAAACACTAGGAAGAAATGTAATTTGCAAAGTGGACCCTCCGAAATCATAACATTCAGGTGTTCCGTTCGCCATTTTTAGAGGCACTTTTAAGTCGCCATTCAAGAATGAGGTTCACGGAATATCTAGAAACGAAGGGGCGCTAAACGTTAACCGTTTCTATCCGTGCCTATTACGCTAAATACCGAAAGCCATAGGAGATCGTGGTTCCTCCCATACCGGCGCGAATAACCGTCGAGATGGGCCATTCGCGATAGCGCACGGAACACACGGAATCGCACTGTTACGCGCGAGATTAAAATTTGAATTGTTACATGCACAAATTTTCACGTGGCAGTTTTCCACATTGCCGAAACGAACGTGACATTATGCTCGCTTGGAAGAATAATTTCGATGGTCTTAATTTTCATGCAATGGTCTGCACTTAGAAATAGTTCACGACGATACTTGATCCATCTTTGCTCTTTAGATTAACAGTATTTCATTTATGGTCTCATACATATCAATACATGATCAATACACTATTTATTGTCTTTGCAAAATGACTATGATTGAAGCATCGCACTGTACCACATTCTATTGTGTTGACTATCTTTACGACAATAATGCCTAATAGTTAGACTGCGGAATTTATGCATTCATGACTGAAATGGGCACGTGCAATTTAAAGCAGTGGACATGTTACAAATATTTGAGGACATCAATGTATTAGCTTCAGCTTAATGTAATAATTAAAAGAAGAATACAATTTTTATTTGACTCCAGTGTCCTGTAATCAATGCGATCATTTTTTATTTTTTATGGAGATCCGCAGTCTACTAATAGTTAATTCTATGTTAATTCGAGGAAAGAAATCAGACATTTTATAACGCCTAGAAATAGAAAGAAATGATACAATATAGTGTTCAGAAACAGAAAGAAATCAAACATCTTACAGAGTCTACAAACAGGAAGAAGTCATACAATCTACGATATGGAAACAGAAAAAATTAGACGATTCATTTTCTTTAAAAGACTACTACCTAACAATCAACTCTATTAATATTTCTATTGGACGTAAGTAAAGGCCACGGTCTCAGCATGAATCGGCGCTTTCCACTTCCGTATCCCACTAACGATAAAACACACCTGTTTACTGTGTCACACGAGCGAAAAAACCGTATCATTAAAAGCACGATATAATCGATCTCATTACAATAAAACGAATCTAAACCAACACGAAATAAAACAGTTGATCATTTTGTACGAGCTGGACAACATAATTAGACAAAGCAAGGGGGAATCGATCTCGAGGGAATTACTGGTCGACCTCGTAACCTCGTCGATGATCGTCTCGATGATGCTCTTGGTGTCTGTGTCGTTTTCCTCGGCTTCAGGTATAGTTAGAGCGTCTCTCAGCTCAGAGCTGACGGTGCACTCGCTCTGTCCTGGTTCGTACGTGTAGCCGAACTTGCAGACGCACTTGTAGCTGCCGGGCATGTTGATACACGTCTCTCCATTCGCCGAGGAACAATCATGCGTGCCACGAGTGCATTCGTTCACATCCACGCAGATTCCATATCTGGACGACCATTCGTATCCTTTCTCTCGACAGTCGCAGCTGATGTTTATCTGGTTCGCCACCAGACTGAACAGGTCCTGGTTGTCTTGGCGGTTCAGGGTGCACTCTTTGCTAGCTGTGAACAAGCAAAATTTTATGAATAGCCATTCTCTATTTTATAAATATCTATTTAAGGTGAAGTGCCCTAAGCCTGGACAGTCCGAAAGTGATACCTAAATCTGGACAATTGAATTTTCATAGTAAAATCAGTAATTAAGAGATTAAATAATTATATTATATATTCTGAGGTCTTAGCTACGAGTAGGTGTGAATATTATTTCATTAAGACATCAATTGAAATTTAAAAATGAATTCAAAGTTCATCTGAAGACAGTATAAAAAATAGTCTATTTACATGCGAATCATGTGCATTTATAGTTCGAACTTTTGTTAGAAAAAAAGATATAATTTAAGCCCTCAGACAAAAAATAATTATCACGCATAATAATATTGATATTTTAAAATAAATTGGCAATCAAACTTAACGTAAATAATAATTATTAATCCAAATATTAGATGTCCAAGATTAGGACTGTTTTCAAATATAAGTACTCCATACTGGGACGCGATGACAGTAGCTGCCCCACTCTAAGCTTATACGCAATGTGCTTACGCCTGAAGCCGGACACGTGTTTGTGAATAAAATCAACGCATTGTTTGCAAATTATTTAACTACATGTACGTATAATTAGTCTTCTATTAGCTTGAATAACGTGTGTAGAAAATGTATTGCGGTTGTGACGTTAATAATACTTTATGTTTACATCTTAAATCTATCAGTATTACTACCTAACCTTAAAAGTTGTATTATGACAAGTTTTATTAAAACAGTAAATGAAAATAAATATATATTTGGTTAAATAAAACAATACTATAATCTATGATAAGAATACTACATATTACGCAAAGCATCTTCTATTCGTCATGCGCAACAGCGCCACCAACCAACGTTTTAGGTTATGTTCGCTCGATCAACTCGTAAATTGAATTTGTCCCGATATAGGCTTTACTTCTGTCCAGGTGCTAGCTTAGATTGGATTTAATATGTCCAACTATAGGTTTGAATTATTCTTGTTAATACAATTAAGATATTAACCTAAACAATGATTTTTTTATTTTAAATTACTTTACAAACTCTGAACTGTATGTTAAAACTCTTAAGAAATTGTTTTTATTTATTTAAAGTGATAAAATTTAAAATAGAAAAACATGCTGCCCAGGCACAGGGCACTTCACCTTATTGATGTGCACCGTGTTCTGCGAACTCTGTCCACTTGAAATATCTGGGAAATTACTATTTCATCTGCCGGTAGTTGACTGCGGATATTTATGCAAAAGAAAAATGTTCTGCATCGATTGTGGAAAGAAAAAAATAAAAATTTATTTCATCCCTTAACGACTTTATTACATTTACTGTATTTCTTTCAACAATTTGTTAATTTTCCTCTAAGAAATATTACAAAATTTCTCTGAACGTCCATTCTTTACTCGCTTATATATTAATTTATAGTCTTGTAATGAGAATTTGTGCAAACATGTTAAATACAGAAAGGTTTTAAATAATCTATAATCTATACGTTTTGGTTGACCACATAAGGGTTAAAAAGGACATTACAATATTCTCGAATTTTTCTAACTCTTTACTGTTTTATATATCACCCAGCCAAGTTCTTTATAAATTCATAAAATTCCGCAGTCTAGTCGTTAATATTCATTCGACGTTCACGATGAAGTTCGACAAGATTTTAATTTGCCAAAGAAAGTAGACTTTTTGAACGTGGTAGAAGATATGTTAAAATGTCCTGGCATTCATTCAGAATAACAATGTCACCCAGAATCCTCTAGCATTGATTCAGAATAACGATGTTAGTGAAAATCTAGCGCCCATTTAGAGTAACAATTTCCCTAAAATCCAGCATTGAATCTCCTCACTGCGAACGCAATATAGTCTATTAGATTGTTCGGTAGGCGTCGACGGAATCGTGAGAAACGTCGGAACAAGCAAAGAAATTTGCAACCGCGGAGAGGAGCTGGTAGACGTTAAGGGGCGCGGCGAGTCGTTAAGCGGAGCGCATAATTGATAAATATCGCGGCGAGGAATAGCAGACGCCGCGATAACAGCGTGTTTCATGGCCGATGAAACGCAATATTCCGGAACGAAATTAGCCGAGGTGTTTGGCTCGGAAAACGGAAGCAATCCTCTTAGGACGGGAGATGGAGAGAGACGGAGAAGCGGTATAGTTGATTTCTACGCACATGCCGTGTTCCCATCGTGGCAGGGGTTTCGCGGCGAGTGATAGCAGTCCGACATGTATCTGATCTGTCTCATGGGACAGCAGTGATCGGGACAGAAACTATAAAGCGCGCAGGCATACGGTTTGGTGTCGTCGGCCCGCGGATCACCGTTCCCACCGTCGACCTCACAGTTCGCATGATTGTCGCAGGCCTCGCCGAAAATGCTCAGCTCCGGCACGCCTAACATCGTGTACCAGCACATGTAGTAGCTCGCTGTCGTCCGCCACTGGAACCGCTCTGAAACAGCCATCGGAACTACCAATTTCTGAAACGGGTCCCATGGAAATCATCGACACGGTTTTCACCGACATTTCATTAATTTTTTATTTATTATTTAATTAATTCAAGAACACTCGGTTTCATATTTCGTTTTTTCACTGATTTTCATTCAATCCACATTAATTAATTAATTAATTAATACAAAATTATTGAAATGTTGTCGGTGAAAACCGTGTCGGTGAAATCTGTGTCGGTGATTTCCATGGGACCCTTCTGAAACCCTTCACTTATTTCTTCTACTCTTTCTCAAGTTCATGCGAAATTTTTATATCCAGAGCTACACTTGTCTAATTGCATTCCGAAGAGATTGGTTACTGCACGTAGCTTTGTATGACAGCGAAGGGAAGAACGAAGAAGGTGTAATGCATCTTCTTCTCTCTCTCAATGTCACATGAAATTTTTACGTTCAGAGCCTGTCTAATTGCATTCTGAAGGGATATTGTGCTTAGCTTTGTATGACAACGAAGAGAAGAATTAAGGGAAGGTGTAATTCTTCTTCTGAAGAGAAGGTCAGACGAGATTTTTGTATTCAGAGCCTGTCTAATTGCATTCTTCAAATGTCTAATGTAAGATGTCTAACGTCTAACGCTTCTTCTCCTCTTCTTCAAGCTCGCAAATTGGATCTTTCAACGAATGAAAGAGTGTCCAAAGAACATGCAAAGAATGTGTAAGAATGTCTCGAAGGTGGCGAGCAGAGAGGAGAGATCGGAAAGCTGTGAAAGCGGGCGTTGTTAGGATATTGATCGTTAACTCGGTGGTCCTTGATTAAAGAATCCCGGAGGGGGATACGGGCACTTGCCTATTGGACCTTGAAAGGGAACCGCGGTTAGTCTGTCACGCTTCTGAGCGGCTTGACAGTCCTTTTGAGCGGCCAGGACCTGCTTACTATTGTCCACGAGGTTCCAATTCTGCTCTTTCAGGATCGTGACGGTGTCATCCTCTCGCCTCAGGCCTGCGAGCTTAACGTTTCTTTCGAGATACTTCAGACACTCGACGAAACTCGCCTCGCAGTATCTGTAATCGATCATTTTGGTTTGCAACGCGAGGGTGTAATTATTTTTCAATTACGATCCGTTCGTAAAGAGCACTCTCTCGACTTCAGTTTACGCTCGCTGATCAAAGAAAAATCTTCTCGAGAAGATATTGAAAAATCGAGATCGTTTTTAGGTTTTAATTGCAATCGACTTATCATGACGAGCGTTTTTTTAGTTACAATTTGCGCTCTGCGAAAGGAAACATCATCTCATCATTTACGTAATATTTTTCCGCGAGGCAATTAATCGCCATTTTTTAATTTTTCACGCGAGGTCGTAATTAACGTCAGTGTCCTTTCTGCTTGAATCAAAAATCAACTCGATGAAACTTTTTAATATTTATTGCCGGTTCTCGATGCAATGGGATTATTTTTATTCTCAAATTGCTATAAATATTAGCTTTAGTTCGCGCTCCCGAAAATTAAAACGACTCCTCTGGAAGCCATCGAAAAATTAAATTTGGCTACCGTTCCCCGTTTGTGTTCTATTTACTCGGGGCAATTGATTGCGATTTTTAGATTTTAAGCGCGTCGCCATAGGTATTTTTAAATTGCAATGAATGTAGCATGAAGTGCACTCTTCCAACTTCAATTTTCGATCCCGAAAACTTCGAGGACGACTCGGCAAGTTTATAAAACCTCGTCGAGAAGTTAATTTGGCGAAACAGTTCGAACCTTACTTTTCGCGGCCAATCGACCGAGATTTTCAAATTTCCGGCATGAGATCGTGTTTATTCTGAAATTACCATCGTTCTATCGCACAGTGCTTTCTTCGCGCTTTTATTTCCGAGCACTAAATAATCTTTACGAGAAACTGCACAAAAATTAATTTTAAGGAACTTCTTCCTTTTAATTCCTGTTTCTGGAAATTTGTAGATTTTCAGTGAGAGATCCTAATTGTTTTAAAAGGGCAATCAATCTATCGTAAAGAGTGTTCTTTGAGCTTTAATTTGCGCTGTCAAAAGTTAGAATATGTCTACAAGAAGCTACAGAAGAATCAATTTTATGATTCCCACTTCTTAATTTTTGTAATTCTTGAAATAGTTGACTGAAATTTTTATATTTCTTTAATGAGATCGCAGTTATTTTAAAATTGCAATTTAGGCTCTTGGAAAATTGAAAACTCTTCATTGATCTGAAAATTAATCATTCAAAACTTCTCGATGGATGCTTCGCGATCTCGATTTTCAAATTTTAGAGTCGCGCGCTATCGGGCCGAACATCCGTCACAGGGAATACATCCCGACTGCCTCTAGAAGAAGATATAACCGTCCCGTGCCCGATCGAGGTTTCAATCCAATTTTAAGTGAAAAATGTTAGACACACAGAAGGCTGTTCTTATTTTACCCGTAGTCGGTCGTAATAATTCATGTCTTTCGGAATATATTGATGATCGATCAAATCGGGCAGGGGCTCAATTTACACTGTTGAATTATGAAACGTAACCTTATCGCGTCCGAAAGCGCGCGGGCACGCTTGAAAACATAATGAAACACAACAAAATTACACGAATCGTGTCGTTCCTCGAACAACGAGGATCAATTCTCATTAGTACAAATACCTACTCGGTTAATTGTTTATTCAATACTAGACTGCGGATTTTATGCATTCGCGATGAAAATGGATACGAACAATTTTAAAATTAAAAAGGTTTGAAGACATCTGTGTATTAGATAATTAAAAGAAGAAACAACATTTTATTTGTCTTCAGAAACAATTTTTATTTTACATGAAGATCCGAAGTCTATTACCGCCAAATAAAATATTCTTTCTATTCCTAACCTAATTTTGCTCACCCCGGTCTTGCACGAAGTGGTTGACGTATCTCAGTAAAGTTACGTCTTCGCCAAGAAAAATACAGAAATAATTAAAAGCTGTTGAAGGTGTTTCGAAATAGTAACAACTCTGGGAAAAAGATTTTTGATCGATCAATTAACAACGAAATTCGCCACACCCAGTATACTTCGATAACACTGTCCAACAAATTCCAACTTTTTGTTGTATTTCGATTCCCACTATGCGATTCTTATAATGTTTCTCGCGCTGATTCCAAATCTGCCTGAGAAATTTGAGTTTGAAAAAATGACATATTTTTCAACTTTGAACAAATATTGTGATGTTATTATAAAATATATTGAATTGTTCTTTACAGCAAAAGATTCTGTAGACTTTCCCGAATACACTGATATCCAATATTAATACATTATGATTGTTTAAACATGTTTAAAGTACGGCGCAGCGACAAGATACGGCGCGACGAACGCCCGTTCTAATGGCGAGCGCCACAGACGGCAATTCATGTCGGGCGAAGATATTTTGCTTTCTGGTTCGAAAAAACGTCGACGTTCCAAACTTAAAAGAGTGGTTTCTCAAGATAATAGTCTGCTCTATCGCGTGGTATAGTTCGGTTTTCCGCTGGACCCTTAATTTTTTAGATAAATTGAAGAATATCCTCAATAATTGGGGCAAAAGTGGTGTCTCTCCGTCTTTAATGATCGTTTAAACATGCTTAAACAATCACAATGTATTAATATTGGATATCACTGTATTCGGGAAAGTCTACAGAATCTTGTGCTGTAAAGAATAATTCAATATCTTTTATAATAACATCACAATATTTGTTCAAAGTTGAAAAATATGTCTTTTTTTAAAACTGAATTTTCTCAAAACTGTACGTCTAGTAGAAAAATTAAGGGCAGATTTGGAATCAGCGCGAAAAACTCTATAAGAATCGTATAATGGGAATCGAAATACTTTTTGGCTGTTGGACAGTGTAATCGGTACTCCGGCTGTCTTTTAAACAAATGGCGCGACTGTACAACGATACCCACTTGGAATTAGTCGTTGTTCGTCGGAGAAACGGCTGGGTTCGGGGTAGAAGTTAAAATAAACAAGGTTCCGCACAAAAGGAACTAATTAAAGAGGAACCGGGAGCCGTTGAATGGGTAACAAGTCCCGCTTTTTCATGGTAATAAAGGCCGCCGTTATTGTCGGGACGTTGACGAAACCCGGCGAATTCTGAAGCACAACGAGCGACGGTGCACGTTGCAGGGTGCATAGCGCAGAGTGCATACTGCATAGGTTCGGCTCGGTTATGGAATAATCGAGCGCCCGGTCGACAAAGCGTTCAGGAATCGAGGGATCGGGGATCGGTCTCGGACGGAAAGCAATACCTGCGCACTTCCCAATGCAACGATCTTAAAGGCCGCCTCGGGAACTCCTCGTAAAGTCTACTCGGCGAGTCCTCGAGCTTCCTGTAATAACGCCGATCGAAGTCCTGGAATTTGTGCGCCCGGATGTAGTACGCAATGTCCCGGATAACCCTGTTCGCGTCCCAGTTCGCGTCCCAGTCGTCCCCTGTGTCGTCCACGTCCGGCACGATCGTTATTTTTACGTTGGGATCCATAACCTGTTCCGTCATGGGCACCGTCACGTCCAGAACCTCTTCCAGCATGTCCGGCTCCTCTTTCGCTAACTCCGTCGTGCTACCGGCCACCTGAGATTCCTCGTCCTGTGCCGAGCAACACCTTTGCACCACCCACAGGTGAAACATCGCGAAGAATATTGCACGGTACGCCATTGAAAGTCCTTTGCGTCGCTTCGACGTTGTTTGTCGCGGACGAAAAACATTCTGTCCAGCATGCAATTATGTTCAGCAGTCATTAGTGAAAATATGGATATAAATTTCTTTTTTCTTCTGGAATATTGTAGATATTCGAAGGCAATAAGCTTCAGAACTTGCAGGTTTCATATCGAAACAAGAAGTTACACAATTTCGAGCGACACGTGTCGGTTTTCTCGCAGAGTGCACCGGTTCAGAGCCTCGTGTCTTCTCGTTGAAGAAAACAATAACGAGAAGTGGCTGGGAAGCGCATCGCAGACAGGGTGATTTGTAAGAGACGGGAGATGATCTCGATTCCCGAAACGGATCGAAAATATCGAAGTCTCGGGGTCTAGATCGACAGCCTGGGAGCCCATCTGACCGAGTCTCGTTCGACATCGCAGGGGCGGTCGAATCGGGTCGGATCGAGTCGGTTCTTGTGGACGTATTTCGTTCTTTTCTCAGATTGCCGAGCAAATGTTGACCCAGTTTCGGCTCCGGATTGGACGTTACTCGCTCTTCCGAAACTGCTGACTGGAATACGCGATGAGCGAGAAGTTGGGACGGTTGTTACGCGCCGCGCGACGTCACGTCTTTCTCCCGCGGGGACCGTGCATCGACCACTCTCGAACATCCATGCTGGGAACACAATTCGTGAATTCCTCGAATCCCGAATGCTTCGACCGAAGAGCTCATTTTTTTATTGTCTTCGATAAGAAGGGTTGGGAACGCAGCTAGTGAGCAGCAGGGACCTGTTGGCGGTGCGCTTCCGTTCTCCGGTCTGCCGACGCGGCTCCGACGTTCTGGGCCAACGATGACCATAATTTCGTTTCGAAACAACCCGACGTTGACGGCACCTGCTCGGTCCAACGGGAATTTTCCACTCGGACACGGAGAATTGTCGGCAATATACATATTAGGTTGTTGCATGTGAAATGTCCCATTTTAGAATGCAAATGTTTTATCGAAACGAAGCGATCAAGAAATACTATTACAATTTACAGATTCGTTATACTTCATTTTATGGTCGAAAGATTATCTTCAAGGTCTTACCTAATTTTACTTTTGAATATTATTTATTTCAATGTCAATCCATGCGATTCAAGTCTCTTTACACGAGTGAAAAATAATATATTAACGATAACGTGATGTTCGGTCCAAATGATTCGAATAACTAAAAACCCTGCAAAATAGAGATGACAGTCTTGTAAATGAAGAACGTGAACGACCAAATAATTTAATTTCTACTTCAATACAATCATTGATGTTTACTTTGATCCAGAAATTAATTTAGAAGAAGATTCAGTTTGTTTAACGTTACTGTTAAAAATCGGACATTTCATGTCGAACTTGTACTGTAATATTTAAGTAAATAAATCAATTTAATAAATCCCTCGATTGCTAAATTTGAGATCGTATAGCGGAGTTATTAACAGCTCGATTCGCACGAGGGCTACACAAGTGAACTCGCATAAAACTGGTATATGCAGCACCGGAAGGTTTAATTGGTAATTTCTACTTCATTTTCTGGTCGAAAGATTATCTTCAAGGTCTTACCTAATTTTACTTTTGAATATTATTTATTTCAATGTCAATCCATGCGATTGTCAAGTCTCTTTACACGAGTGAAAAATAATATATTAACGATAACGTGATGTTCGGTCCAAATGATTCGAATAATTAAAAACCCTGCAAAATAGAGATGACAGTCTTGTAAATGAACAACGTGAACGACCAAATAATTTAATTTCTACTTCAATACAATCATTGATGTTTACTTTGATCCAGAAATTAATTTAGAAGAAGATTCAGTTTGTTTAATGTTACTGTTAAAAATCGGACATTTCATGTCGGATGTGTACTGTAATGTTTAAGTAAATAAATCAATTGAATAAATGCCTCGATTGCTAAATTTGAGATCGTATAGCGGAGTTATTAACAGCTCGATTCGCACGAGGGCTACACAAGTGAACTCGCATAAAACTGGTATATGCAGCACCGGAAGGTTTAATTGGTAATTTCTACTTCATTTTCTGGTCGAAAGATTATCTTCAAGGTCTTACCTAATTTTACTTTTGAATATTATTTATTTCAATGTCAATCCATGCGATTGTCAAGTCTCTTTACACGAGTGAAAAATAATATATTAACGATAACGTGATGTTCGGTCCAAATGATTCGAATAATTAAAAACCCTGCAAAATAGAGATGACAGTCTTGTAAATGAACAACGTGAACGACCAAATAATTTAATTTCTACTTCAATACAATCATTGATGTTTACTTTGATCCAGAAATTAATTTAGAAGAAGATTCAGTTTGTTTAATGTTACTGTTAAAAATCGGACATTTCATGTCGGATGTGTACTGTAATGTTTAAGTAAATAAATCAATTGAATAAATGCCTCGATTGCTAAATTTGAGATCGTATAGCGGAGTTATTAACAGCTCGATTCGCACGAGGGCTACACAAGTGAACTCGCATAAAACTGGTATATGCAGCACCGGAAGGTTTAATTGGTAATTTCTACTTCATTTTCTGGTCGAAAGATTATCTTCAAGGTCTTACCTAATTTTACTTTTAAACATTATTTATTTCAATGTCAATCCATGCGATTGTCAAGTCTCTTTACACGAGTGAAAAATAATATATTAACGATAACGTGATGTTCGGTCCAAATGATTCGAATACTTAAAAACCCTGCAAAATAGAGATGACAGTCTTGTAAATGAAGAACGTGAACGACCAAATAATTTAATTTCTGCTTCAATACAATCATTGATGTTTACTTTGATCCAGAAATTAATTTAGAAGAAGATTCAGTTTGTTTAACGTTACTGTTAAAAATCGGACATTTCATGTCGGATTTGTACTGTAATGTTTAAGTAAATAAATCAATTTAATAAAGCCCTCGATTGCTAAATTTGAGATCGTATAGCGGAGTTATTAACAGCTCGATTCGCACGAGGGCTACACAACTGAACTCGCATAAAACTGGTATATGCAGCACCGGAAGGTTTAATTGGTAATTTCTACTTCATTTTCTGGTCGAAAGACTATCTTCAAGGTCTTACCTAATTTTACTTTTGAATATTATTTATTTCAATGTCAATCCATGCGATTCAAGTCTCTTTACACGAGTGAAAAATAATATATTAACGTGATGTTCGGTCCAAATGATTCGAATAATTAAAAACCCTGCAAAATAGAGATGACAGTCTTGTAAATGAAGAACGTGAACGACCAAACAATTTAATTTCTACTTCAATACAATCACTGATGTTTACTTTGATCCAGAAATTAATTTAGAAGAAGATTCAGCTTGTTTAACGTTACTGTTAAAAATCGGACATTTCATGTCGGATTTGTACTGTAATGTTTAAGTAAATAAATCAATTTAATAAATCCCTCGATTGCTAAATTTGAGATCGTATAGCGGAGTTATTAACAGCTCGATTCGCACGAGGGCTACACAAGTGAACTCGCATAAAACTGGTATATGCAGCACCGGAACGTTTAATTGGTAATTTCGGATAAAATTGAAACACGACTCGCAACCGATGCGAAAGGAAGCCCTAGCTCTCCGTTACGTAGAAATCACTCTAATGGGACGCAGCGAAACCGTACCGAGAATTCAATACTGTCGGTCCAGCACGTGTGTCACAGGACAATAAACTAAAACGCGAAAAACGGTTTGCCGCGCCGACACAACCGTCCTTGATTTTTACACAATTCCTATCGAAGTGAAACACGACCATAAAAATTTCTTAATTTTATCGAGTCCACTATTCGAAGATTTTTTAAATTAGAATTTTCATGGAATGATTATACTTTGGAATAGAAGTCGAAATGAACCAATAATCCTTCAGGCTTAATTTTTTAAACGAAGAATTTATGCAACATTCGTGCAACAGAAGTTTTGGAATTTTTATAATTACTTCCATTAATGTAATAAAAATTTAATCAGCAGTGGAATAATGAAAGAATTATGAAAAGAATTATGTCTTTTCTGTATCTTGGAAATAATAGAAACAATTTCTATTTTGCATAAAAGCCCGCAGATTAGGGAAAATTGAACAAAAATGTTTTCCTCGATAATAAATGAAGGTCAGGCTCCAAGACAGACTCAACCTGTAATAATCAACTCCTACACTTAATACATACATTATTTGTACAACAAAGAAACGTTTAGTTAAGAAACAAATGCTCCCGTTACCCCTACTTCCTTAAAACAATGCACCAAACCAATAATTTGCATAAAGACCCCATTTCTGGCACAAGACCCGACTTCCCCTGGCTGCATCATGGGAATCAAGCCTCCCTTTTGTCTCGGAGCTCTCGGAATCACGCCGAGCGTTCAGATATAATCAAATGAACCCATTGCTTGCTCGAGCAGCCCGAAAGTTATTCGTCCGTCCGCAAAAAGAATAAAATCGATCGTTAGGGAGCATTATCGAGAATTGGAGGGGCCGACACGGTTCTATCCGAGTGTTTCACGGAAATAAGAATGGGGTTCAAGGAGGAGGAAAGCATAACCGGCCGCGTCGCGTCGGTATAAATAGCGAAATCCATTTGACGATTGGAAGCTTTCGCGGCACACCTTTGATCCACTTCGGCTCGCGCGAACGATCAACCATAATGGAGAGTGCAGCATTTTCGCGCGACTAAGAGAATTCATGCAGGAGTTGCTGGAAAAACAGAACTCCATTCGAACAACGTTCTATTCAAGCGGACCCTTGCCACTGTGCCAGCTTCTTCTTGAGATTCTTCTGGAGATCCTGGATAAAATGGACGAGGCTGAGCTGGTTCTTTCGCGAAATTTCGAGATTAATCGGATGTAACGATTCGGAAGAATGCTGGACGGATCAAGACAAGACAGAGAGAGAGAGAGAGAGAGAGAGAGAGAGAGAGAGAGAGAGAGAGAGAGAGAGAGAGAGAGAGAGAGAGAGAGAGAGAGAGAGAAGAGAGGGGAAATACATATTTGGTCAAATGTATGGGCGCGTGAACATTTTTTGAATTGTTGTTAGCTAGTATCAGCTGAAGAAATTGTATCAGTTGTACCAGTGAGTAGTTTAGACAATTTTTCGGCGATTAGTTTTTTAGAGACATACAATAATATCTTAATATTCAAACTGCGAACGATATAAAATAATTAGATTTTCTAACGTAAGTAGGTTAAAACATACACCCCCGCTCAGAACTATGTGGACACTTTCTATGAAATTTTCCAAGTATGATTTACAGTGGGTGTACAAAGTATTCGTACACCTTTTAAAAGCTAATAACTTTTTTATAATTGTACCAAACGACATGATTTTTTAATAATCAATTAGAAGCATTAGTTTACAAACTGATGTGCAAAAAAGATTTTCCAAAAATTACAATTTACAAGGTTGCAGGCAAAAATAAAAAAGGCATTTTTTTAAACTTTTTTATTTGGGCCCTTATTGAAAATTTAAAACATATGTTTTCTAGATCCATGTTCTTTATGCACATGTTGGAAATTTCGTCGAAATCGATTGACGCAGGAAAAAACAACAGGCGTCGAAAGATGTACGATTCTGTGGATTTCAAGCAGAAACTGATCAAACGTCGTGGAAAACTACGATTTTCACCATTTTTAACCGCTTGTAGCTCGTGTGTATGTTAATCGATTTCAATGAAATTTTCAACAAGTGTGTGACTAACATAGATCTACAAAACATACATTTTAAATTTTCATTAAGGACCCAAATAAAAAAGTTTTAAAAAATGCCTTTTTTATTTTTGCATTTAACCTTGTAAATTATAATTTTTGGAAAATCTTTTTTGTATATCATTTCGTAAACCAATGCTTCTAATTGATTATAAAAAATCAGGTTGTTTGGTACAATTATAAAAATGTTATCAGTTTTTAAAAAGTGTGCGAATACTTTGTACACCCACTGTACCTCATCATTATTCTTCTTGCATTCCCGAAATATCGCAATTCGTTTTCCTGCTGGTTAGCAATGATTGGACTCCGGATTTTATGCATTTATAACAAAAATGAGCAAGTGCAATTTAAAACGGTTAAAATATTAAAACGTTCTGAGATCATTAATATATTATTTTCATCACATTAAAATTATTTAGCTCCTGCATCTTGCAATTGATGGACAAACTTTTTATTTTGCATAAACGTCCGGTGTCTAGTAATGATTATACAGCAGATCCTTATGAAAAATATAAATGGTTTGTTAGTAACCAATCAAAATGTCTTCCTTTAATAACGTTCTCAAGTGGAAGATACAACGTTCTTAAATTCTTTTAATTTTTCTACTGGTTGAAATGTCAGTCATCCATTTTTCCATTTATAAATGCATTGAATTTAGTAATGATGTTGTGTACTAACGATGTTGATATTATCAACGTATTGAAATCAGTTCGTGATATTTGTATGTACTCGATCATGGCATACTGTCTCAAACGAGTGTCCACATACTTTTCGACATGCATGTCGTTGTAAGAGTGGCACTCTTTCATCATTCAATTCATCAACAAAGATTCTGTTTTAAATCGTTGACGAACTACGTCGCCGTATGTTAGGCTGGTCGGACAGCGGAGATAGTTCGGTAATATTAATTTATAAAAATGACAACTTTGAGAGGCAGTGTACACAAAGCGGGACACATAGCCCCCGGCAATAATGGCGAAATCCATTTGGGAGATGACGCGCGTGTACCTACGGCCGAGCAGGCACGAGCTATCGAGAGCCTTTGTACGTTTTTATACTTTATACTGTTCGAGTCGAGACGGGATACACTATCGCGACGAAACGTTCATTTCATGCCGGCGATGTTTACTTGCTCGTCAACCGGAAGTCGCCTCGTTATCTTCGCTTACCGGTAAGGTTATTACTAGCTGTAGCTTGAGTCTACGGATCTTGGAGATATTACATATCTCCTGTTCACGGACCGGGTTATTGCTTACTGTTCACGGAGTTCAATCCTTCTCGCTGTTCAGTGACTTAAATTGCATTATTGTATTAACAAGTTTGGGTAAACTTTACTTTACCGGACTCAAAATTAGCGCCTTTCTTGTACGAATTATGATGTATTCGGTATGTAATCCAGTAGATTTGTACCCGACGCGGATGCAGACTAAGTTTCGATCCTCTAGGATCAATAGTTGAGGAGGATCGCTTAAAGTTGAGCATTTTTGACAGGTAAGGGCTCCGCCATATTGGTTTGTAGTGACGACCGCGAGCCGCTTACCTTGCTGCCCCCCACCCCCGACTCCCCACCCCGATCTAATCCTAACCAACTCGGTAAACGGCGTGCGACCGTCACTACAAACCAATATGGCTGCCCTTACCTGTCAGAAAACTGAAATATGCCTAACTTTAAGCGACTATAACTCCTCAACTATTGGTCCGAGAGGATCGAAACTTCGTCTGCATCCGCGATGGGTACAAATATACTGGATTACATATCAAATACGTCATAATTCGTACGAGAAAGGCACTAATTTTGAGTCCTGTAAAGTAAAGAGAATTTTGGTAGAAGTAAAGAATTTTTTTTAAGTTGCATCAACCTCACAGGAGTCACTAACAACTACAGGTTCATACATGAGTTGTCATTTCTTAGATTTGATTAAGTAAAAGGAAATTTTTATAATAGAGGCAATTTAACGAAAAGTTAATAAAACGAGGGTTGCGAAACAGACGAAACGGGTGAAACCCCGTGCTCGAAAATAACTATTTTTCTGTCTGTTAAATTGTGAGAAGCAAAATTTGTTAAGTTGCATCAACCTCACAGGGGTCATTAACAAATGGTCATTGAGCATTGGTTCAAACATGAGCTGTTTTTTAGATTTGATTAAACAAAAGGAAATTTTTATAATAGACAATTTAAGGAAAAGTGAATAAAACGAGAGTTGCGAAACCGAGGAAGATTGAAAATCCGCGCTCGAAAATAACAATTAAAAAATCCGGTCGATACGTCCATTCGAGAGTGTGAAATCGAACACGAGACTGGAAAAATTGTAAGGTTCGCGGAGCGTGTGGGTGAAAGCACTCGAGCTTTCAAATCTCAAAAATCGTGGCATCTCTTTCCGAAAATTTTCCACCAGGGACCCGGAGCGCGAAGCGGTTTCCGGTATCCCTGGTAAATTGCGCGTGCTACGCTGTCCATGCGAGAACTCTACATATAGCACCGGTTTCGAATCGGGGAAAAATGAACAGGGTCGCGAAAGAAGGGTCAGTCGATACACTATGGACTATGGGATCGGCACACCGGGCAAACAAAGCAGATGCTCGTCATATTGGAATCTCGGAATTGTTCGCCGCGGTATGCCGTAGATATTAATTGGAGTTGGAATTAATTCCCGTACACCAGCGCCAGCCTTCCCATTACGAATCACCTGAAAACTTGATTAGTATTCCCCGGGAGAGCTGCGCCAACACGCTGACGGTGAATTTCTGCGAATAGTTGGAAATCGCGGCAGATAGAACGGACTTGGTCGTCGTCGTCTGCGAGAACCGAGACCGGTGCAACCGAGATATTCCGATTCTCCAACTTCCATTTGTTATGCGCCGGCCAAATGAAACGAACGTTTCCCCCAGCTTATTCTGTACTGTCTTTGGTCCGATGGTCATCGTTCTTCTCTTCCGTCTGCAATCGCGTTGCCCGCTTCCGCTCTCTGCGGTTCAAACTTCTCTGTGCTCCTTGTTATGGCGGATGACAGCTGTCGAAAAATATATTGAATGGGTCTTCTATATCTCGCTCCTCCTTTACGATTTTTATTTGAATGCGACTGAACGCTTCTTCCGGGAGCACAGGAGATCAGAAAAATTTGTTCATTAATAGTCCTACAGGTTTTATACTGGTAACTAGGGATGGGATCAAGTACCTCGCCAACAGGTTCGAACCTTGATTGATGGAATTTGAACTCTCTATAAGTACTTCGAAGACAAAAAAATAGTACTCCCAAGTATACTCGAACCTTTGCCAGACAGTTTCGAACCCTTTACAAATACTGTGGTAAATGTAAATAATACTTGCAAGTATACTCGAATCTTGGTCGAACAGTTTCGAAACTTTCGAAATTTTTTCTTGCGCGCCCCGTGGCAACGTAAGGCTGTTCCGGCGCGGCGTCTGTTTACTTTTTTTTGTAAGATTGCAGATGAGAGATTTTTGCAGATGAGAGAGAAAATGGGGTCTCATAATTTTACATGCTTCTACCCATGATTGTAGTTTGGAATGTACTTTGCGACAAAAACTGATGTATTATATCGAACATTATCTAGGTGATGTCGAGAACAATCATTTGTATATGTTAACTGAATTATTGGATCCACGATTCAAAACATTAGCTTTCTCTAAAGATGAATCTATTCCTCGAGCACGGGATGCCTTGACTGATATAGCCACTAATTATATTAATAATGATAATTCATCTACAACATGTCATAGTTCACAGACGCAGATGTCCGAAAATCGGCACAATAGCGAATTATCAATTTGGTCATCTTTTGACAATGGAACAGCAATTACAAATAATACGATACCTATCTGATCGTCTGCTGTGTTAGAAGTGGAAAATTATCTAAAATCACAATATTTAGAACGCAAAGAATACCCCTTATTATATTAGCGTGAAAATTCAATCAAGTACCCCGTATTATCAAAAATTACACGCGACTAACTTTGTATAATGGCTACTTCTGTACCCTCAGAAAGAGTTTTTTCAAATGCAGGAAATATCATGGATAAAAAAAGAAATAGGATAAAATCAAGTATTGTAAATGAAATATTATTCTTAAATAGTTACGAATTCAATAAAGAAAGTGCTTAAAACCTACTACATATGCAGTTTTGATTTCCAAGATTCGAGTACTATTTGTGAAAGTTTCGATTACTTTCAACATCGAAGTATTTATAAGTA
Source organism: Lasioglossum pauxillum (assembly GCA_933228785.1). Lineage (NCBI taxonomy): Eukaryota > Metazoa > Arthropoda > Insecta > Hymenoptera > Halictidae > Lasioglossum > Lasioglossum pauxillum. The sequence continues at coordinate 37,581,021 of OW121705.1, read as the reverse complement.
TCTTTTCGAAACTTGTTTGTACTCATTCCGAGGTTCGATAACTACTTGTATACAATGAATACTTTTCAAGTATAATCATTGAAACTTTTATTGCTTTTAGGTAGTAATCGAAACCCATGAAATGAAACTTGGTTATTGAACTTGACTCGGATTCGTGACCAGTCACTTTTGAGAACCACTTTCAAATATCTACTTAGTACTATGTCCTGTTTCATACTAAACAATTTTTTTTGGATAATGATTATAGGCGACTTATAAATTTAGATCAGATTTATTAGATTATTAAATGGCTCACCTTCCATTAGTCGAACTATTACTAAAATATTTTTTGTTTTACTATTTTAAAAGAAAATAGCATTTAAAATTAGATATGTAACTTCAAGAATAAAATAGATTTATTTTGACAATCACCATCACTAAATAAAATATTTTTATTTCAAGAATCTGAATTATAAAATAAAATATTTCCATTTTAACAACCGATACACCGAATGAGCTATTTTATTTTAATAATAATCTGGCATAAAATGAGATACTTTAAGTAAAGGAGTTTTAAATGGAAAATGGTGAGAATCGTGGCTAAATATCGCATGAAATTTCAGCAAAGAACCGCAATATTTTACTCTGCTTGTTCACTGAAGTTGACTAGAACCATGTTGACGCAGCACACACGAAACCGATCACGATTCTCGTTCGATATTCCAGGGTCGTGAAACAATTCGGCTGTAATGCGCGAGACGGTGCGGGACGATAAATACAGTCTAATCAGGAGGCGAATGTTATGCTAAATCGGAAACTGACAGGACCTTTCAACGCTCCGGAGACGGTGATTGAATCCTCGGGGAGCTGCTTTGCGAGCGGAGTTCTCTGAAGAGGCGATAACGATGCTCCGGGGGCCACGGAGCGAGTGCTACCCGTCGTAATTATTTGATTACACCAGAAATCGAAGCACCGATAATTTCCATCTATTTGTCCGCTTTCTCTAATTAAGATCATTTCCACCGATCCCGCCAACTATGGCGCAACTTCCAACTTCCATCCAGGCTGAGGCAACGAGACCTGAAATAACTCTCGTTAGCAATTGTGTCGAACCATAAATGTCATGCCGATAAGGACGAAACCATTCAAGATTTACATGGTTCGAGAGACTCGATACTGATGAAGAACGTCACTTACATATCCCACGTCGATTTTAATTAAATGTCTACGATAGAAAAGTGGAGCTTCGTTAGCAGACTTGCCTTAACGAGAGCGCACGAATGCAATATTATAAAAATGTTAATGTCAAGGTTTGTGTGACGCTGATCGGGAAAATGTCGAGGTTGATACAGGTTATATTAAAAAAGAGCAACGACGTGAGAGAGACAATTAGAATTGTAAATTGAATTCTGTAAAACTCCGGAATGATGGACACCGCGTAGAAAAATAGTTGGCGACGCGTAGAGAATCCGCTGAAAATAAAATTTCGTTGTTTCGATGTACTCGATGGGAATCGACCGCGGGATGTCCGAATTTTCCGAGCGGCTCGCGAGGGTTTGATATTTATAATCGATGGGATAGAGTAATTTTCTGGGAGTAATATCGTACGGGTCTCATCGACAGACCCGGTTCGGCTGACAGGGGGTCGAAAAGTTGACCCGATCCCATCGGGGCTTTTTTTTTAATGGAACGCGCAGGAGAATAACTCGAGTCCTGGGTGAAAAATTCGATTCATCATGGTGCTATCGAGCGAGGCTAACGATGTAGTTTCGGCCACTTGAAAATTAATACCGGCCGGTGTGACGGGTGTGTGGTACGCGACGCGGAAAGGTAATTATATCGTTAATCATCTCCGTCATCGGTGTAACTAACGGATCCGCGCGCGCCTCTTCGATTTTATCCCACGTCCGAAGCGAGCTTCGGTTCATCGACTCGACTCGACGCGACACGACTCGACGCGGACCGATGGAAAAATTGTTGAAAACGCGTCGTTAATTATCGGCATTCCGTATCGACGGTTCGACAATCGATGGGACGCCGCGATTAACATGCAAATCGACTGCTTCCTCTCTCTCTCTTTCGCTGGCTGCCGTCGGGCTCCCTCTATAGAATGCTCGAAGAATTACCGGTTGATAATTAACGGCGAAAATCTGTCGCGTCGGCGGTTACGTCTCGCACAATTTCGGTTTAATATCGGAAAACCGATCTCGTCCCTCTAATTAATGCAATTTCCCGAGTAGTTTCTTCGCGCAAACTTATGTATGAATCCTGATCGCCTGGAACGAATTATCTGCGCATGAAACTGCAGAGCAGCACAGAAGTCGTTGCGGTAAGAGCTTTGTATCATGCAGTATCTAATTATCACATTTTAATTTTTATATGCAGGGCGGAGTGGAATAAGTTAGATCAACAGCGAGGTTGTGCATCTTGAGAAAGAGATGTATCTAACAATTTCTGCTTTGGGCTGCAAGGGTAATCTATTGGCAGCCCCGGTAAATGTTCTATCCGGAGTACCTCAAGGCTCCCACCTGGGGCCTCTACTATTTATAATGTTCATTAATGATTTAACCACCATTTTTCAACACTGTTACTTTCTCCTAATTGCTGATGATTTAAAAATCTTTAGAATCATCTCGTCTCGGGATGATGCTTCCAGATTACAGGCAGACCTGGATCGTTTCTGCGACTGGTGTCACAGGAACGGTATGGATCTCAACATTAAAAAGTGCCATATTATGCGATCTTCCCGTCGTTCTGTACCTCTTATATATCCTTACCGTCTTAATGACTGTATTCTCTCCTCAATAACAGAAGTTAAAGACTTAGGAATTCACTTCTCCTCTACTTTAGACTTTGCCAACCATTTTTATCACATTGTCAACTCCGCTTCAAGAATGCTCGGTTTCATACTTCGTTTTTCCTCAGATTTTCATTCAATCCACACACTTAGGTTGTTATATTGTACCCTTGTCCGTCCCCAGTTAGAATATGCTTCAATTATATGGTCTCCGAATAGCGTAAATATCAAATCATGCTAGAGAGAGTGCAGCATAAATTCCTCAGGTTTTGTGCATATAAGACAAACAACCCAATGTCAATGTTTGATCATAATTACTCAAGAATATTAAACACAGTCAACCTGGAAACATTATCCGATCGAAGGAAGGTTTCCGACCAGATCTTTATCTTTAATCTGTTAAATAATAATATAGATTGTCCAGCACTCCTGGGGCAAATAAATTTCTATGCACCTGAACGAGTTTTGAGAACACGAGCAGGATTTCAGACAATGAAATCCAAATCCTCATATGGAGTAATAAATCCAATAAATCGCATTATTGCTAGCTCTAACATATTTTATAATAATATTGATTTTTTTAATGGCTCGTTACAGGTATTCAAAACAAAATTGCGCAATACTATTTGTTAATTGTACCTGTATTTGTTTAGTTTTGCGCGGTTCAATATAATGTAAATTTTAGGTTAAGACCTTTTCTTTGTTAACTTTTCTTTTTGTTTTTATCAGTTATACTGTAAAAAAGTGTATACATTTGTATAAAAGGACCTTGGTCCGTATATAATAATAATAATTTCAGTCTGGTTTAGCTATACATTTTGGAGATAATTATACGTAAAATACGATGTATGCAAGCTGAGTCACTCAACTGTACAACCTAAACGAATAAACTACTTCTTGCATGAAAATGATTTCATCGTTAGACTGCGGATTTGATGCATTCGTGGAAAAAATAAATGCATCTAGTGCAATACTCAATCACCAAGACATGTGTCCCCACTCTACCTTCACCTTCTATGACGCTATTCGCCACGCTTTACTGGTAGAACGCGGTACTGGCAGAAAGAGGGTCAATTTTTCCACTCAATTCGTGTTACCTCCCCTCATCTGGCGATTCTGCCTATACAGGGTGTTTCAGCTGAAGGAGCCCATCTAAATATCTCCTTTATTTTGAATGGCACAAAAAATACTTATTGCATAATTTAAATGGTATCGAAGGAGGAATATCATAGAAGAACAATTTTTTTTGTCTGGTTCAAATGTAATCCTAATATTATCCTACAATTTTATCATATTTTTTGGTACTCAAGGTCACCTGAAGGTAATGAATTGAGCATATTCAAATGTATTTTTTTCAGTCGCTACAAGATGGAATAAAAGAGAATAATTTTTCCCGATGAAGAATAAAGATGACCTTGAAAAAACTGTGAAAAAATAACCAGACAAAAAAATTGTTCTATGATATTCCTCCTTCTATACCATTTAAATTATGCCATAAATATTTTTTGTGTCATTTAAAATAAAGGAGATATTTAGGTGGCCTCCTTCAGCTGAGACACCCTGTATAATGAAGACATTACAATAATTCACGAATAGTGTTATATTATATCCGGTCAATTAAAGTGATTCAAAGAAGAAACACATTATTTCAATTGTGTTCTTTACAATCGACCTTAAAAATCTTCATTTCGTATCCGCAGTCAAGTGGTCATTCTTTCTTTTATCGAGACATGAAGGTGACCTAGTGTTTTTGTTTTGTAACGTGTAAATATTGTAAACCTAAGACTTGCAAAGAGCGAAAGGTCAACGTATAATTTTTCGCCGATTTCGTATCGATCTTCGGATCGATCGGTCCCGTTGCATTTTTGCCGCTGGCTGCGTCTCTCCTAGACGGGAGCCGGGATTATGCATTGTGTACCGAAGCGGTTGCTGGCGCATAATACCCTCTCGGATATTCCCGTGTTCGACGAGCGAGAGCGTTTGCCTTGTCTTTCTTTTCCGACAAGACACCGCTCTCGAGGGTATCCGTTCGAGATTACACGTCAAACGGAATGTCTTGGCTTTCAATTAATTCAACGAGCAATTAGGCTGCACTCTCGACGAGGAGAGCGACTACTTTCCGTCGAAGACGACGGTGCCTTTCCTCGCAGAGCGTTCGCGGGACGAACGGCGATTTCTTAAGATCGTACGGGTACCTGAAACGAACCCTCGAATCCGGCGAGCTAAGCAAAGCCCGTTGGAACATCATCGAGTCGAGGGATTCGCGAGGAGATGGTCCGGAACTCGGGCGGACAACGATTGCGACGACGAACAAGACGAAGAGCATCGTCGCGCATTCAATCGAGGATGCTTCGATGGAAATACAGAAGACGCCGCGCCGTGCTGGAGGACTGTTACGCTTTTGTTCGACGTGGAAACGGATACTCCGGCTGTAGCTTCTCGCGAACTGAATTAGTAAAGACCGCTTTGAAGATCTCTCTCCCTTTTCTACGCGGAAGCTGCTCCGCGGATAAGTAACGCCGCGCCGAGCAGAGAAGAAAGCTGAACGCGGAGGACGGAAAGCGGCCAGGCAAAAAGCGAGGAACTTTAATTGCTTTCGAATATCGACGAGTGTCGCGGGCCGGTCGTCCTTTAATTTGAAAGTCAATTGCGAGACGTGAAAGGCGCGAGCAACGCCGGATATTATTTATTCGGGGGCAGAGGCACGACGATCGGAGGACGATCGGGTCACACGGATGCAGCGATCTACATACATATATGTAGAAATACAGTGGCGAATTGTACTCGTATACAGAGTGTCCCATTTGAAGCGACACTCTCGAGTATCTTCGAAATTATCAATGGACAAATTCGGTGTGCAAATAAGTTCATTCCCCTTTTTTTCTACGAACGTAACTCCTGACCGAATTCGAATTACTTCTCGATTCTGGTGCCATCTGAAAGAGCGTTCTTTTGTATCTTATAGAACATGCAAAAAGTGGCATCAAAGATTTAAAGCCGGTAATTTTAATTTGGCAGACGACGATCGTTCAGTGCCGTGAAAGTTCGATGACGGTGAGTTAATGGAATGGCTCAACGAAAATCCGATCCAGACGCAAGAAGAATTGGCAGAAAGATTGGGGGTCACCAGACAAGATTTTAATAGAGTAAAGTCGCGATAGTTGTCAGCCAGCCTGTGTTCTGCACGGACAACTATCGCATACCGACATTATTTCCTTATGACTGCGTCTACCGCGCCGATCGGCAGAGACTTCAATCGAAAGCCGAACGTAGAGAAGGATAGCATGTAAGTACGGATCAAACTATCGCATACCCGGTCGTTGACAACTATCGCAACTTTACTGTACATTTTATGTACTTAATAATATAATATAATATAATTAATTATATGAGAAAGAACTTATTTGCACAACTAATAATTATGTGTTTTTGTGGGTGGAGAAGTAGAGGGCACGTGAACATTACCTTTATTTTTTTTTTAGTGGAACCATATACAGGGTGGTTCACGCAACTTGCACACCTATAATAACTTCCAAAGTAGTTCATTTTCAAGATTTTCGGCAATAAATCGTGAAAATCTGCAATTCACGCAACTTGCACACCTATAATAACTTCCAAAGTAGTTCATTTTCAAGATTTTCGGCAATAAATCGTGAAAATCTGCAATTTTTACCATCTTTAAACGTTTGTAGCTTTGTACGTTTGTCGACCGATTTTGACGAAATTTTCAAAATATGTTTAATTGACACAGATCTACAAAACTTATTTTTTAAATTTTCAATATAGGCCCACATAAAAAAGTTAAAAATTCAACTTTTAGTATTTTTTCAACAATTCCGATCAATTGCAATTTTTGAAAAAATTTCTTTTCACATCCTTTAGTAAACTAATTGCTCTAGCTTCCCAAAAAAAGTTCAAATCGTATAGTACAATATTAAAAAAATTATCGTCTTCTTTAGAGCGGTCTTAAACTTTTGTCCGCTACTGTACATAGGTTAGTACATTTTTATAACGAATGTCCAGCTGCATCGATTGATGTATTAAAAAATACCTCATTCCATTAAAAAAAATGAAGTTGACCATCACATGTCCTTTACGCGTTCACCTGTAAATAAAATAAATACACTACATAATGTACTCCTTTAGACCATGCAACTTCTGTATACAACATTTTTTCGTGCAATGCATACTTTGGAAGTTATTATAGGTGTGCAAGTTGCGTGGACCACCCTGTATTTTTTAATACACCAATCGATGTTCATATTATACTTATCAGTAGACAGCGGATCTTCATGCATTTATGGCTTCTGGAAATTTTCAAAAACTGCTATAATATACACCCGTCCCTCAATTTACGTGGCACTTTGTTACGCCAGTATTTGTTTTACGCGGCAAAATTACCTCAATTTACGCGGAAAGGAAGGAAAACATTAGGAGTAGTGAGGCCTCTAGAACCTTATCAAATTTACAGATTCAATTTACACGTTTTTGTATTCGCGTAAATCAAATCCACGTGGAACAGATATTCGCGTAAATTGAGAGACGGGTGTAATATAAGATTTGACAGAATTTAGTACAATTGTTATTTATTTCAGATCTACAAAGGCTAATGTCACTGAAAATAAGATTTTATTTGATTCCAGTTTCTCCAAGTATGTCTACAAAAATTGCAAATTGCATAAACATTCGCCGCTAATGTCACTGAAAATAAGATTTTATTTGAGTCCAGTGCCTCAAAGTACGTCTACAAAAATTGCAAATTGCATAAACATTCGCGGCTAATGTCACTGAAAATAAGATTTTATTTGATTCCAGTTTCTCAAAGTACATCTACAAAAATTGCAAATTGCATAAACATTCGCGGCTAATGTCACTGAAAATAAGATTTTATTTGATTCCAGTGCCTCAAAGTACGTCTACAAAAATTGCAAATTGCATAAACATTCGCGGTTAATGTCACTGAAAATGAGATTTTATTTGATTCCAGTTTCTCAAAGTACGTCTACAAAAGTTGCAAATTGCATAAACATTCGCGGTGTACTTACAGGAAACGACTAGTCGTCGAGGAAAAAATATCCACTGCCCACCGGAGTTCAAAAAGTCCGACGCGTTTGCGTCGCGAGTTTCTCTGAGTGCGTTTCCAGGGGTAAAGGGGTCAAAGAGACACGTTCATTAAAGAAAGTAATTAGGCAGATATCGGCGACGCGGGTCCAGTTCTCGCCGGAAGTTTCAGTCGCGCAGAATAACGAGCCGAATCGAACCGAGCCGTCTAACAATTCGCGTGCTCCGTCACGAGTGTCCTCGAACTTTCGGCAGATATTCGACCGCCCTCGCAAAAACGAGGCTGCGTAATTTTTTAACGTGCAAGACTCCAGGTAATTCCACCGGAAACGTTTCGGGGGCTGAACGGGGACCCGGACCGGGGCGAACGAGAGATCTCATCGAGAGCAAAACCCTCCCGGAGCTTTAATCATGTCCTTTGCCGGACCGTTCGAAACTTTAAATTAAATGGCCATGAAGAGCAGCTTTAGATAATTAAACGGGAAACCCCCAGGTCCCGTTTTTTCACCGCTACGGCCGTCTAAGGAAAAAAAAATTTAAAAATCGAGCGATCCGCCACGCAGACTTCCAAAAATGCAACATTACTCTTTTGTCAAACTCTCTATCCATTGGGTTGGCAAGACAGTAATTTCGGTACTTTCAGGTGAAATAAAACCGAATTTCTTTATTCAAACGATGAACTTTAATCGATAAAATATTTTCGTATTTATTTACTTTGGCAAAGATCATCGAAAAAATTGGGCTCTTCTCTATATTACCTTAAAATACCGAAATTACTTTCTTGCCAATCCAATAAACGTGTCAATAATGTATAATGTCATTTGAAAATGTGACGTTAACGCGCAAAGAAAAATTTTTATTCAAAGTGGTCGATTAAAAACTGATTATGTTGTACAATAATTTGATGAAAAAAAACAGTGGCAGAATTAAAAGAATTTAAAACTCTACTCTACCCGGCCTCTTAAAACTGTAATTTTTCATGAAGATTGAAGTTTTTACAAAAACCTGGATCCACTAAATACCTTGCAGCCGATGGATAGAATTTAAATTTTGCACAGAGTTCCGCAGCCGATTAAACATTAACGATTACGCGAATTACGGTTTTTATCCTGGAGAAGTGAATGCAGAACGAAACATTTGAATAATTCGCCACGGAACTGGAAGTATTACGTCTAGGCAGGTTTTCGTGGATTATTCGGACCTTATCGCAGAGCTCGTGTATATTTCCGCACCACGCCGTGGGGATTAGCAATCGCTTTTAACCATTCATCTCGCGGCTGGCAGCAAAGTCGTCGGATTATTAGAAACTTTTGCCTCGGCTAGTGGCATTTAACCACATCGGTCGGTCTCGAAATTATAAATTTTTCTCGGGGCTAGGTTCTCCGCCTTTGAACCCACGGTCTCTCCGAGTGGCTCGTTCGTTCGTTCATTCTCATCAAAGGTCCTCCGTTGAAAGCTGATCGCGCTCGAGCGCGAATTATTCGATTTCTCGGCGCTACTTATAAATACGCGTGTTTATTCGATTTGTTCCGGATCGATCTCTACCACCTGAACAATGCAATGTACTTACTGGACTGCGGATCTTTATGCTAAATAGAAATGGTCCAAGTCAATTGCAAGGAACGGTTAAACGAAAAGTTAAATGAAATTATATTTCCCCTTTTAATCATTTTGGGAAGTCGAAAATGATGTAGCAACGTCATTCATTCTTCTAATTTCTTTACAGTTCTATATTTGACCAGGCCATTTGTATCGTAAATGCATACAATCGCAGTCGACCGCCCTCTCTACTCCTGGGTCCCCTCCACCAATCTTTTGTGGAGTGTACACTACTGCGGCTCAAAAGTATGTGGACACTTCCTTAATTCTTATAACAACCTGAAAAAAGTTATGATATCTTTGGTAAATCTGATTATCGGAACCTCAACCGATAGCTGTTCTTTTTTATTGAAATAATTATACTTCTTTATTAGAAAGCGAATCTTTATGCAAAATAACAAATTTCCGTGCCTGTTCCAAGAAAGAGAAAGCACTTTGAAATTTCTTTCCTTCTACAATAATTTCAGTAGGTTCAAAAAAGTCCAATTATACTTTCAAATTTTTTGATTTGCCTGTTGCTCTAAATTGCAATCACTCATTCCTTGCCATGCATAAAATCCGCAATCTATTAATTGCATTGAAATTAATGAGATGTACACTGCCGCTCAAAAGTATGTGGACACTTCCTTAATTCTTATAACTACCTGAAAAAAGTTATGATATCTTTGGTAAACTTGATTATCTTGTATGTATTTCAGTTCGTACAGTATTGGAGAACATATTTTAATAATAATTTATTAAATATCTCACCGATAATGATAAAAAATAATTATATTTTCTTTTCGTCTACATATCCACCGCGTGCTTTTATGACCGCGTTTACTAGTCGTGGCATTCTGGCTATTAACTTTTTCATTACTTCACTTTCAATAAGGTTCCACTCAGATCCTGATATTTCTCACAAATGTTTCTCAGACTTGGGACATCTTTCTCGGACTTATCTATCTATGTGATCCCATAGTTTTTCTTTTATTTATTTAAGAAAATTCAATAACTAAATTGTTTATTTTGGTACTATTAGAATACATTACATACATATTCATAGTAGACTTTAGCAACAAATATTGTTTGATAATAAAAATATACATTATATATCACAAATTTCATGAACATGGTAAGTGTCCGCATACTTTGAGCGGCAGTGTAAGTGTTGTCTATTTAAGAATGATTCTGCCATTTTGCAATGTCTTTATTTTCTGTTGACTTACAAGACCAAGTTCATTTCAATAAAATTATAATTTTATCTCGAAACCTCGGAGAATGAGTTTCCGCGTTGAATAGAAGCAACTTGGACAAGCTAGATCAGAAGAGTAGCTCACGGTGGCTCGTCTAGATCATGTCTACTCGTAAATAGGTCGCTCCTCGACAGAATAGTCAGCATTTCTAAAGAGAATTTGTACATGGTAGTGGGAGAAGTTATCCGGACCTGTTTTACAAGATTATTAATAACTTCGTGAGTTTTCCGAATTCCGATAAAAAGTTTCGTATAGTTTAAATACTCTACAGTCGAATAAAAATATTTCGATGACCCACCAAGGTGTACGTAGCCCCTTAAGAGCGCTCGTTATGAGAAAACGCGATAACGAGTCCTCGAAAGGGACTTGATCGATTTATTGGCATCGAGAGCTGGCTCCGGCTTTGAACGTCGGACGAGCATCGCATTCATCGGCGCGGTATGGCCGAGATGAGAAGTCTCGTGTCCTTCCCTAGAAAATTGCGTTCTCGTTAATCGATCGCATCTTAATTCCCGTAATTATCGAGCGGCGGAGGGCCATCGGTCAATCTCTATTCGAGAGGAGGATTGTTAAATGTTCGCAGCGCGGCTCGGCTTGGCTCGGTGTGGCCTGGGTTACGACGCGTAATTACCGGCTCTTTCCAGATTCTCGGTTCAATCCATTTGCGCTGGCTCGGCCGCAACCGCGTTTTCCGCGCCCCGGCTCCTTGATACGCTGCGAAATTGATTACTGTTTCGCGCTATACTTCCTCCTCCACCTCCTCTTCTATTCTATCTCTTCATCGTCAAGACTGCTGCGCGCCGCACCGCTCTGCGCTTGTTTATTTCGGAATTCGTTGGATGCACGCAATTGAGAGATTACAGCGAAACCCCCGGCATTTAGATGGAATCTCGCCCGCCTATTTACCGCTAAACTTTGTTTTCCTTCGGGATATCTGCCAATAAAAACAACCGCTGCTCGATTAGGCTGGAACGATCGAAATCGTTTAGCGGCAACATCGTTAAATAACCTGCTCTACGCAACTACTCTAATCAAATCGAAATAAAAAGTATGAAATAATTTTTCCTAGCCCCGTACAGATAGTCCGGAAAATTTGTGGTTGTGAATTTTGAATAGCTGTGAAAATACTTGTAAGATTTAAAACGAAAAACGATTCTAGTGTACGTGACCCACGTTTTTCGTTTTAAATCTTACAAGTATTTTCATAGCTATTCAAAATTCACAATCACAAATTTTCAGGACTATCTGGAATGGGTTAGGAATCTCTACGCGGGGCTAGGAAAAATTATTTTACACTTTTTAGTCCGTTTTGAAAACGTGGTATATTAAAAATGTTCTTTTATTTAAATAATTATTTTCTACTTTTTCGTCTTGTGTGTGTAAAATTTTTCAATCGATTTTAAACGCTCTCCTGTATGTGATCAAGCGTATGTGTATGCGTGAGCGCCGACGGTATTGCGACCGCGGCATATGGAAAACAAACGCGAGCGGTTGCGAGAACGAACAGCGGGCGTTCAGACCGTTTACCTCAATGTACGAAAATTCAAACGAACTAAATAGATCTAGAAGGTTCGATCGAGGAACCGATAAAATATTGCATTGTCATCCAGTTCTCCGCTATGTTTAAAGATTCAATACTCTAGCTCATCGGGAAGTTTAATATCAATTCTAAAAGTACCAAACGGATAAACAAAAAAATAAACAAACAGACAGACAAGAAGGAGAGTTAATACAGACGTGGTAAAATCAACTTTCATATTGGTAAATAAACAATTTAATGATTCCGGCGCCACAGGTTCGATCAAATGTTACTCACACTGTGAGTTGTTTATTTGCACTATCTACGATCGACATAAAGGAATATTTTTTCATATTGGCATTTGAAACGTGTTAATAGAAGTGTTTCTCGATGTTTGTTATAAAGGTGAGGAATAATCAGACTGCGGATCTTTAGGCGAAATAGAAATTTTCCATCTGATTTGTGACAACCTGAAGTGAAAAAGTAATTTTCTTTTTTAACCCCCTAAGCTACAATATCGAGTGAGAGTCGAGTTATAATTTAATTTGAGCAAAATGGGCAATGTGTAATTAGAGGCTGCTAGCTTTGACTTGAGTCAGTTCAAATATAAGTAAATTGAGTCAATTTAAATATAGACAATTTATCGAGAATTGAGTATTCAGTGTAGAAATAATATTTGGATCGAGCAGCTGAATTTTGTCGAGCGGTGATAATGATTCTTCGTGGTAGATTTTTCGGAGGAACGTAAGCCCGTGTGTCGATTAATTACGTCGTACACACCGGCTTCGGAATCCCGGGATTCGAAGAATTGGAACGGCAAGGTTGTTCCGCTTGTAAAAGAGGATCGAACAGGGAAAGAAAAGGAGAGGGCGAGAAGAGAAGTTTCGACGTAAGTTAGGGCATGTCTTAAAAATGTTCGCTGCCAACAGGCAGGGAAGTTCGGGACGTGAGGAGAAATCACGACCGTTCTCGCGGCATCGATCATTCCGCCGAAAAATAGTTTACGCGCGATTCCGCGTCGAAGTAAATTGTGCGCCGGGATCGAGCAATTTCCCCGTCACCGAGAGAGAGAGAGAAATAGAGAGAGGGAAAGAGAGAACACCGCGAACTTAGTATTCCGGGTCACGAATCCCTGACGTTTTTGCGTTTCGATTTATTTGGCCCAGGCGCGATGCATCATCCCGATTCCCGGCCAATCGATCGCAATTACCGATATCGGTTTGCGTTAACCCGTTTGCGTCGCGCGGGAAAAGAAAAGGTATGTTCTGATCGCAAATTTCGATTTTATTTGTAGACAGCGGATTTTTATGCGGAATAAAATCTGTCTACGTTGATTGCAGGTGACAGAAGATAAACGAAAATGGATTTCTTCTTTTAATAATTTTAGCAAAACATACATTGCACACAAACGTCAGGTATGATCAGCTACTGAACTGAGGTGAAGTGCCCTATGCCTGGACAGCATGTTTTTCTATTCTAAATTTTATCACTTTAAATAAACAAAAACCATTTCGTAAGAGTTTTAACATACAGTTCAGAGTTTGTAAAGTAATTTGAAATAAAAAAATCATTGTTTAGATTAATATCTTAATTGTATTAACAAGAATAATTCAAACCTATAGTTGGACATATTAAATCCAATCTAAGCTAGTACCTGGACAGAAGTAAAGCCTATATCGGGACAAATTCAATTTACGAGTTGATCGAGCGAACATAACCTAAAACGTTGGTTGGTGGCGCTGTTGCGCATGACGAATAGAAGATGCTTTGCGTAATATGTAGTATTCTTATCATAGATTATAGTATTGTATTATTTAACCAAATATATATTTATTTTCATTTACTGTTTTAATAAAACTTGTCATAATACAACTTTTAAGGTTAGGTAGTAATACTGATAGATTTAAGATGCAAACATAAAGTATTATTAACGTCACAACCGGAATACATTTTCTACACACGTTATTCAAGCTAATAGAAGACTAATTATACGTACATGTAGTTAAATAATTTGCAAACAATGCGTTTATTTTATTGACAAACACGTGTCCGGCTTCAGGCGTAAGCACATTGCGTATAAGCTTAGAGTGGGACAGCTACTGTCGTCGCGTCCCAGTATGGAGTACTTATATTTGAAAACAGTCCTAATCTTGGACATCTAATATTTGGATTAATAATTATTATTTATGTTAAGTTTGATTGCTAATTTATTTTAAAATATCAATATTATTATGCGTGATAATTATTTTTTGTCTGAGGGCTTAAATTATATCTTTTTTTCTAACAAAAGTTCGAACTATAAATGCACATGATTCGCATGTAAATAGACTATTTTGTATACTGTTTTCAGATGAACTTTGAATTCATTTTTAAATTTCAATTGATGTCTTAATGAAATAATATTCACACCCACTTGTAGCTAAGGCCTCAGAATATATAATATAATTATTTAATCTCTTAATTACTGATTTTACTAGGAAAATTCAATTGTCCAGATTTAGGTATCACTTTTGGACTGTCCAGACTTAGGGCACTTCACCTTACATGAGATTATAACAAAAAGGGTGTGTGCCTGATTTTACGGCGTTGTCAGTCTATCTCAGCCAGTCAACAAACTTTTTACAAATGTTTAGTATACAAGTTATGTACAAGTACTATACACACATTTTATGTATGAATCTACAATGATTAAATAAAGACAATGTAATCAAAAAAACATATCTGCGTAGTTATTTATTGGACCACCCATTTTTCCCGAACGTCTGACTTGTTGTTGATCTTTACTACTGAATTTTCGTGCCACCTGTTTCGCTAGCATATTCTCCTAATACAAAAGTCGATTTTCGAGATTTTCGACAAAATTTTGATCGTCTGGCTTGCCGTCGAGTTGTACCACTTAGTTTTGAAATTTTTCGACCGTATGGCTTGTCGTTGAGCTGCACTACTGAATTTTGCGTGCCATTTCCTTCGCTATCATATTCGGCTAATACAAAATTCAATTTTCGAAAGTTTTCTGCTTTCTACTACGAGAATATGATAGCGAAAGAGGTGGTACGAAAATTTAGTAGTAAAATTCAACGGCAAGCCAGACAGCCGAAAATTTTTCGAACATTCATAAGTATAAATCAACGACAAGCCAGACGGTTGAAAATTTTTGGAAACCTCGGAATTGAGTTTTGAATTAGAAGAATATGAAAGCGAAGGAGGTAGCAGGAAAATTCAGTAGTACAACTCAACGACAAGACGGTCATTCGAGAAAAATTGGTGATTCAATAAATACGCAGATATACTTTCGTATTACATTGTTTTTATTTATTAATTATAGAGTCATACAGAAAATGTTTAGGGAAAAAGACCACAGTAACTATTGTAACTAATATTCTTTATTTCTCACAAAAAAATACAATATGAAACGTGTATCGTTGTGAGATACACGCAATTAGATGCAGACTTAACATCTTGTTCAATACGTATCATCGTTATAACATAACAACCCCAACAACAGATATAACAACCCCGAAAACAGAATTCCTTTGTAAACTCAATTTGTTCAGCCGTGAACAAAGTATCTACACCGCAAAAAGGGTTTGGAAACTGTATAACGTGACCGGAATGGAGAAACCCAAAAAATCCCAATAAAGAAATTCCGTGGTCACAAAGAGAAAAACAATAAAACGTTGCGGTCCTAACGATGAAGCGACGCGAGACGTGAAAAATGCAAATAGCAAACGTGTGGCTGGAAAAGTTACACGGTGTTACAAGCGAGCTGACCAGAAAGCCGAGATGCTGTTCACAAAATTTTTGCAGGTGTCCGATACGGGTGTCTGACCGGTAATTACAAAGGGCTCGCGGATATTTGTAGGTTTCGTGAAACGCGATGTCGCGACGTGGCCGGGTTTGGTGCGATACGTCGATGCAGCTACAGCTGCAGCTGCAGCAGCAGCATGACGCGGCACGCCTGAAAAGGGCGGACATTTCGTTGTTCCCGAAAATTGATTTCCCAGCGCGGTGTACGTGGTCGCTCCTTTCAGAGTCGACGTGCTGCACAGCGCGAAGCCCGTTTTCTTTACCAAAACCACGATTTTTGTCTTTATGATAAGCATGCGCGACAAACCCCATTTCCATGCACAGTGGAGCCTCTCGGATCCGTACCTAACGCCTTAGTATGCAAACGTTTGATGTAATTATTATTCATCATCATTATTAGTCATCATTATTTGTAACATTAGAAATTACGGAAAATATTCGATTATTACAGTACTCTTGATTTTCTCAAAAATAGTCACTTCAATACGCATTCCGGAATTTTGTGGAGTTTTTGAAAGCCTAGAACAGTAGTATTGATAATAATAAGGTTGTAAATGGAGAGTTAATTCATGAAACTAATTAAAGATTTATGGCCTCCGATGTGTAAGAGAATTGAAGAAGTAATGTAAACAATTCTTGACCTGTCAATTCCAGTTTTACTAAATAAATAGATTTGATTTTACCTATTTCCTCGGTTGCGATCGGAGTTGTTGTTGCATCGAGCTGGAACAGGAGGCTGCGTCGGGCTGGATCAGACCGGGCCGAGCTTCGACGGCCATCTGTTTTGTACGCGAGCGGGTTTCGTTATGCGGCTTGCAGGTCCGGATGCCACCTCCCGTATTAAAACAATACCGAACGACGCGCGACGCCTGTAGCCGCGCTAAAATATGGTTTATATGCAAATTAATGCCACCGGCAAACTTCGAACTTCGAACTAACACGCGTTTTTCCTTTCCGGTCGGATTCGATACTCGTTTTCCCTCGTTCGCTCACCGATTTTTTGCTCGCCTATCTGCACGCGTAATTTCCCGTAGCTCGACGCGGAAACGTGCGGATCTCTCTGCTCCCCGGCAGACCACTGCTTCATACCGATTTCAATTTGCTCGGTCACGGTCGCTTTTTTTCAAGAAGAACAATCTCAGGCTGTCTCGTTACCAGTGGCGAATTTGTTTATGAAAACATCGGTAAACAAAATTTCTTACTGTTCCTTATTTGTGTAAGTTTCGCTTAAAACAAAAATAAATTAATAAGAATTTATTAAATAGGATAAAGAGAATTTGACCTTGGGAATGTCAGGTCCGTTTTGCACAAAACTTTATGGACAGATCACCGATCCTAAGGTGTAGAATCAAGCTGTAACTGATTTGGGTAAACATTACCTTACCGGACTCAAAATTTATGATTATGATGTATTTGGTATGTAATCCAGTAGATTTGTACCCGGCGCGGATGCTGATCGATGTTTCGACCCTCTAGGATTAATAGTTGAGGAGTTATGGTCGCTTAAAGTTGAGCATTTTTGACGGGTAAGGGTGCCGCCATATTTGTTTGTAGTAACGACCGCGAGCCGTTTACCTCGCTGCCCCCTCCACCCCAATCTAATCCCAACCAACTCAATAAACGGCGTGCGACCATCACTACAAACCAATATGGCGGCGCTCCTACCTGTCAAAAACACTACAGATTGCTCAACTTTAAGCAAGCATAACTCCTGAACCATTGATCCTACTGGATCGAAACTTTGATCTGCGGCTGCCCCGGGTACAAATCTACTGAATTACATAAGGTGAAGTGCCCTATGCCTGGACAGCATGTTTTTCTATTTTAACTTTTATCACTTTAAATAAACAAAAACAATTTCTTAAGAGTTTTAACATACAGTTCAGAGTTTGTAAAGTAATTTAAAATAAAACTAGAGGGCTATTGTTGCTCGCTCGCTCGCGAGTAGGGTTATTTTTGCTCACTCGCTTTGCGAGTTCGCGGGTGGAACTGCTCTTGCGAGAGGGTTAGTGATACGCATGGCTAGTAGGGCCTACTGATATTAATGTTTTTTATTTGGTGTGTGACTCTCCAAGAGTCACACAAAGAACTTCCCGATTCGTTACTCCTTCGTCAACATCGCTAACATCGTTTTTTTTGTACTTTCATCGATATTCTCCCAAAATGTATTCTTGGGAGTAGAGATGATAAATTCACTCTTGCATTGGAATAACTTTCGATTATTCAAAGCGGTAACATTAGCATAAGTTAAAAAAAATTAAGAAAAAAATTTTTTTTTATGTAATTGCGTTTGGTTCTTTGGTGGAAAATTTTCGTCCTCCCTTATAAATTGCATTGTAAAATCAACTCTTTTCGAAAAAAAACTAAAAATCTAAAAAACTACTTAACCAATATGGACCAAAATCTAATCAGCTCTAAGTTACGACGGGGCACATCGATTGCATCATTCATCATCCTGATCGCGTTGTTACTTTTTCTGAAAACGTTAACGAAAAATTTGATTACATAGAAACGGCCATACGCACACACACACACACACACACACACACACACACATACGAACATTTTGCTGAAAATAGTCTAAAATGACTACAATGACCATGAAACGTGAAGATCTGCTAAAAAATCGATTTTCGATTTTCGGGGTAATTACAATAACTTCCCTATAAAATCGGGAAGTTAAAAATCATTGTTTAGGTTAATATCTTAATTGTATTAACAAGAATAATTCAAACCTATAGTTGGACATATTAAATCCAATCTAAGCTAGCACCTGGACAGAAGTAAAGCCTATATCGGGACAAATTCAATTTACGAGTTGATCGAGCGAACATAACCTAAAACGTTGGTTGGTGGCGCTGTTGCGCATGACGAATAGAAGATGCTTTGCGTAATATGTAGTATTCTTATCATAGATTATAGTATTGTATTATTTAACCAAATATATATTTATTTTCATTTACTGTTTTAATAAAACTTGTCATAATACAACTTTTAAGGTTAGGTAGTAATACTGATAGATTTAAGATGTAAACATAAAGTATTATTAACGTCACAACCGGAATACATTTTCTACATACGTTATTCAAGCTAATAGAAGACTAATTATACGTACATGTAGTTAAATAATTTGCAAACAATGCGTTGATTTTATTCACAAACACGTGTCCGGCTTCAGGCGTAAGCACATTGCGTATAAGCTTAGAGTGGGACAGCTACTGTCATCGCGTTCCAGTATGGAGTACTTATATTTGAAAACAGTCCTAATCTTGGACATCTAATATTTGGATTAATAATTATTATTTACGTTAAGTTTGATTGCCAATTTATTTTAAAATATCAATATTGTTATGCGTGATAATTATTTTTTGTCTGAGGGCTTAAATTATATCTTTTTTTCTAACAAAAGTTCGAACTATAAATGCACATGATTCGCATGTAAATAGACTATTTTGTATACTGTTTTCAGATGAACTTTGAATTCATTTTTAAATTTCAATTGATGTCTTAATGAAATAATATTCACACCTACTTGTAGCTAAGGCCTCAGAATATATAATATAATTATTTAATCTCTTAATTACTGATTTTACTATGAAAATTCAATTGTCCAGATTTAGGTATCACTTTTGGACTGTCCAGACTTAGGGCACTTCACCTTACATGAGATTATAACAAAAAGGGTGTGTGCCTGATTTTACGACGTTGTCAGTCTATCTCAGCCAGTCAACAAACTTTTTACAAATGTTTAGTATACAAGTTATGTACAACTTGTACACACATTTATACACACATTTTACGTATGAATCTACAATGATTAAATAAAGACAATGTAATAAAAAAAACATATCTGCGTAGTTATTTATTGAATCACCCATTTTTCCCGAACATCTGACTTGTTGTTGAGCTTTACTACTGAATTTTCGTGCCACCTGTTTCGCTAGCATATTCTCCTAATGCAAAAGTCGATTTTTGATATTTCCGACAAAATTTTGATCATCTGGCTTGCCGTCGAGTTGTACCACTTAGTTTTGAAATTTTTCGACCGTATGGCTTGTCGTTGAGCTTCACTAATGAATTTTGCGTGTCATTTCCTTCGCTATCATATTCGGCTAATACAAAATTAAACTATAAATGCACATGATTCGCATGTAAATAGACTATTTTGTATACTGTTTTCAGATGAATTTTGAATTCATCTTTAAATTTCAATTGATGTCTTAATGAAATAATATTCACACCTACTTGTAGCTAAGGCCTCAGAATATATAATATAATTATTTAATCTCTTAATTACTGATTTTACTATGAAAATTCAATTGTCCAGATTTAGGTATCACTTTTGGACTGTCCAGACTTAGGGCACGTCACCTTACCAAATACATAATAATTTATAGGAGAAAGGCACAAATTTTGTGTCAACAGCACAGCCACTGTTTTTACTGGTCACCGTCACTAGAGCGCGCAATATACTCCTACTGTCCCGTACTGTATTTTTGCGAGGTGTCCCCGAAAAGCGTGTTCTCCATATATAACTTCGAAGGCTATTTTCGTCCCTTCGATGGGAACGACGACCGATAAAAAAACTCTGTCCGACATTTTCCCAAAAACTACCTGTCACATAAGTTTCGTTGAGGTCGGTTCGCGTAAGTCGAATATGTTCCTTCGCTAGATGAGATTGTAACAGTCGTTATCACCAATAATGTACAAACGTCGCTGATGGGTTAAGTAGCTGACTACTAGATCAGTGATCCTATCAAGTAACTATATAAGACTGGTTACGCTGATCGGCTCTACGAACGAAACCTGTGAGGCACGAGCGAAACACGCGAGATATACGCGACACTCGTGTTAAACGGCTACTTTTCCGATTTTTGCGAACGGAATGTGGGTGGTATTCGAGAAGGACGGAAAATCGGTTTCCGGGACGGGGGTGGTAGGTCGAAGCGGAACGGTGAAAGCGCGGAAGCAAAAGGGAAGAGCAGAGCTACCTCGTTCCCCATAAATAACAAACAGATTGGACATTATCCAAAATCAATGCCGGCGAACAACCCGGTCACGAAAATCGAGGAGAAACGAGAGTGCTATTATTTCCGGCTGCGCGGGCTGGCCAAAGGGAGCCGAAGGGAATCGAAGGGAATCGAAGGGCACCGAACGGTGACGAAGGATACCGAAGGGGACCGAAAGGACACCAGGAGGACACCGAGAGGCAACTCGTATCCTCCCTACGCCGCGGAGAGAAGAGAAAAGAGAAAAATGAAAGGAGCATAAGGAGGAATATAATTGGTTCGTCGATAAAGTCGAGCACCCGGCGTTCGTTCGGGCCGAACGTCAATCGGGTCGGAACTTAATTTCGACCCCGATCCATCCGAGTTTCCTTTGACTCGTCGCCTTCCGTCGGGATTGGCCCGAATTGAACGGCCAGGAAACTTTTGTCGAGCAGCTTCCGATACCAAAGAGAACCGAGAGTCGATCATTTAATCGGCTACGACGATACACCCTATCCACCCTTAACTTTACGAGTCCCTGAAATCTTCGATTCTTCTATCCTCTCCCCTCGCGACCACTCCCTCACTATACCGTTCTCGCGATTCTCTTTTTACGTTTCTTTTGTTCGTCCCGATACGACGGAATTTTAAGCTATTACCTTTGAACCGTTAAGAGATCGCGCACACCGTCGCTGCAGCTTTTAATTCTACGCTTCAAAGACGCTTTTCGAGGTACATGTTGATGCTGCAATCGGACTGCGGAAATTTATGCAGATTAATCTCTCTGTAGGCTCTCAGATTTAAACTAACTGTATTTTAGAAATTCGTTACTAGACTGTGGATTTTTACACAAAATTATAATTGTCTGCACTATTCTCTTAGCTGTGAAAAATTTTTTTAGGATTTCTTGAATTGTGGATTAAAAAAAAGTTTAATGAAGACAGTAAAATTGCAAATATTTAGGCTTTCAATATTTTTACTGTTCACCCTTTTGAACTTTCCTTTCGACCTGAAATATTCCTGTTTTATTATTTATTTATTAGTAATTTATTGAATATAAATTTAATAATGCAACATATATTAATGGCGTCTCCCAGACATCACTCGAGTGCAAAAGGTTAAAAATGTTTTGTTTCGATCGTGGAAAGCAGGAGTTGATTAAAAGTTGATTCGATCCCTTAGTGATCATCAATATTCTTAGATTTTTCGAATGTCTGACTGTTCCACATTTTTCCGAGGCAATACGAATGCATAAAACTCCGCAGTCTAGTAATTGCTAATCGCAAAACGAAACAAACTTCCCGTTCGATTCAACTTCGCCCGCTATTTTGTTGGAACTGTCTATGCAAGCTGAAGAAACGCGATCGTAACCGGTGTCCCGATTCCCCGCGATCGAATCGCAAGCTCATCGCGGCGCGCGGCGCATAGTTTCGCCGGGAACTAATTAACGAGCAATTAAAATGAATTTCACGTGGAAGTGGGCCAGAGTTATTCGCGTGCTCGGCGCAAGACGAGTCGGACGCAACGTCGATAAACGGTTACCGTGGAACGCGGACAATGCGAATTCATAAACAAAAGACGGAGGAGAGAGAGAGGGAGCGAGTGAGAGGAGAGGGTTGAGAGTTCCGGGAAAGACCGGAGGTTAATATTTTCGAGAGTTTGTCGGGGTTCGATGGCTTTCGAGCTTTCCGAGCTTTCGAGGTTTCGACGCGCGACCAATAACGGCTGTCTCGAGCCTCTTCTCTCTTGGACGACATGGCGGCCGCGAGAAAAGGAAAATCTCTTGCCGAAAAATAGAATAACACCACCGTCGCGTTCCAATAAAACTAATAAACGTTATTATTGAACTTATCGCGGCATCTTGTGTAAACGGAACCGCAGCCGAACTTTCGTTTCGGCGACCATTATCTTGCCCCGGGAAAAGTTACGCGGAACAATCCTCCGGGGCTCGGTCAACTTTTTCTGCTCGACCCCGTATTTTGCGGGAAGAAAATTCGATCCGGGAAAAATCAAGTCTTGCCTTTCTCCAGAAATTAATTGTAAATTAGAAATACTGTTTGCGTTATTCTCAACTCGCTAAGATCATTTGGAAAGAAACAAATGAATGGATGTCTGGAAGAAGAGCCTATCTAATTTTTTATAAGAGTGTAATTAGGAACTTATTTTGCTCTTTAACATTTAATAAAACAAACCATAAAAAAAGTCTTCCAGTTTTCAGTCTTTTTCCAATGGAAGAAGGGCCTGTGTCATTTATTCAATTCACATTTCAGATAAAAATTGCGCTCTTATAAAGTTTTGAAATTCTTACATACAGTGGGTGTACAAAGTATTCGTACACCTGTTAAAAACTAATAACTTTTTTATAATTGTACCAAACGACCTGATTTTTTATAATCAATTAGAAGCATTAGTTTACAAACTGATATGCAAAAAAGATTTTCCAAAAATTACAATTTTCAAGGTTGCAGGTAAAAATAAAATAGGCTTTTTTTAAAACATTTTTATTTGGGCCCTCGATAAAAATTTAAAACATGTTTTCTAGATCCATGTTCTTTATACACATGTTGGTAATTTCGTCGAAATCAATTTTTCAATGAATTTCAATGAAATTTTCATCATGTGTATGACTAACACAGATCTACAAAACATACATTTTAAATTTTCATTAAGGACCTAAATAAAAAAGTTTTAAAAAGTGCCTTTTTTATTTTTGCATTTAACCTTGTAAATTATAATTTTGGGAAAATCTTTTTTGTATATCATTTCGTAAACCAATGCTTCTAATTGATTATAAAAAACCAGGTTGTTTGGTAGAATTATAAAAATGTTATTAGTTTTTAAAAAGTGTACGAATACTTTGTACACCCACTGTAGCTCCATAGCTCCCTAATCTTACAATTAATACAATTATTTCGCATGGAAATGCGCAGTCTAACGATCAATTGGAAGGGTCGTATTTCGCAAGATTTTCGAGACATATCGACGGACAGGGATGACTCTCGATTTAATCTGGAGGAGGATCCGACGCGATGGGTTCTTTGCGATTCTCTGCTCGGCATAGTCGATTCTTTGGTTCTTGGCCACGAAGGAGCGCGCCGCTACTTCTCGGGAGACCGTGCCGTGCAAATATTTGGCCGACCGCTGTGTATTTAGGTAAATTACTGTCCTCGAACCCGCGATGTGCAACAATTACGTACGCAAACACGGGACGTCGCCGGGATGGGATTAAAGTCGTAACTTTCTAACGTCGTCGAGACGATTACTTATAATCATCGTTCCGCGTGAACGCGTCGTAACATTCTGTCGGCGCAAATATTTGCAGAACCGTCTTTCAGGTTTGCAGTTGCTCCTCTATCGCTCCTCGTCCTCTGTTTTCCATTTTCTGGCCCGTAAATAGCGCGAAAACTATTCGTGCATGAAGTGTTCTTCGATGCTCAATTGAAATCGTTCTTGACAACGGCCAGCGCGGCTTTTCGAGTTAATCATTTCAGAATTTTGACATCTTTGGAAGAACACGATTAGACTGCTGACTTATCTACGCTCCTCGCAGAATAATATTTTGTCCGGCAGCTTTTTCACATCTCGTTGCGCATCGAGTGGCTACTTTCGTGGGCTGTAATGGAAAAAACAGGCGGTTTCAAGCGAGAACGGAACAGCCTGCAATCAAACGGCTGTTCCAAGCGGCCGGGACGCTCGTAATTCAGACGTTATCACGGCGGAGTTGAAAAATTGATACCATTTTATATGTTAAGCACAAGAGAGGCGCCGCCTGTCGAGATAAGCTCCTTTCCTTGTACGACGGGGCATAACCCGGGGACATCGGTGCTCGAAATAGTGCAGATATTTCCCGATGCATCATCGTTGTTCCCTCCAGACACCACGCGATTGTCCGGGCACGGAAAAAATTCAAATCAATCGTTTCAATCATCTTTGCGAATTCAGCAATTTTTCTAATTATACGGGAAAGCGTTAATGTAGAAGTAATTCTGCTTCACGGGAAAATTGCTGTTCTTCTGCATGCTTTCTACCCTTGTACCTTTTTGCGATGAAGGATTAAGTTAAGCGTAACTGTACAGCGTTGAAAACTGTGTCTCCCGGTGAAGGTACATTTAACCTGAAAGGGATAAAGCTGTTACTTTTGCGAGGTACCTTTTTCAAAACCTTTATATCATAATAGTAGTATACCGTAGAATATCCTTTTCGAGATGATGCTTGCAAAAAGTAATATAGACATCCATTAAAAGGAAAAAAGACAGTACACAATATAAATAATATAAAAAATAGATAAGGTAGTCCGATGTCTGAAATTGTCCTAATCAGAAACACAATTTCCTTTATTGTATACAGGGTGTCCAAAAATTCGTGAACTTCCCGAAAGGGGGTGGTACCTGAGACCATTTCAAGCGACATTTTCCTTTGCAAAAATGTTATCCGCGGCTTTGTTTAGGAGTTATTAAAGAAAATCACGGACCAATCAGAGCGCGACATAGACGCGAATGAATGACGACGAGAATGGCCATTTTAGCTGGACAAAATTAACTTTCAAATAAACAAAAACTAACTGTGCCAATATTATCTAAAATAACCATGTATTAAAACCCCTGAATATTAAAACTTAAAATTCTTTTGTTGTATGTTTACAGAGCGTGTAAACTTCAACTAAAAGGCGGACGCCTAACCTATAAATGAATGGGCACATTGCCATACGCGCTAGAAATATGTTAAAATATACTAAGGAGTATTTAAATTTCCTATGTATGATGGATATAGCATCTCAAAACATGTACCTTCACTTTAGTAATTCCAAATTATCGATAACATTCCTCTATTTTTGTAAGTTAAGTGTCAAAGACGGTACTTATTTTTCCACAGAAACGCCCATGTTACTCCTCTTCGTTAATGAATTAGTATATGCCCCACGTCGCCCCACGCGATGATTTTTACATTATTATAAAGTAGAGATTCTCTAGTTTATTGTAGTACCAAAATTGGCTTGCTATACGTTGCTATACTATACTAATTTTTACAATGAAGTTACGTCGTTTTGCGTTCACGCTCGTGACAACCACAGCCCGGGCCGGGCTTAGTTTTAGTTATTAGTTTATAAGTTATTAGTTTCTAGCAACCGAACGTTCCTATTTAATACTTTCATTTTGATCTCTGTTATTTCTTTTGTTTTATTTATATTTTTATGTTATTATATTTTTAATTTTTTATTATATTAAAATAATAAACAATAATATGCAGCAGATTATTTGTAGATTGAAACCTTATACTAAACCAAAGAATAATTCTTTCCCGTATGTCTGAATCTCCGAAAAGTAAATTGGTAAATTATATTAACATTCTTTTTGTCCATAATTAAAATGACGTCTTCTTTGATAATATCTACTACTTGTTAAATCATTCTGTGTTACATAGATCCATTACTAACTTCGTTGTATATTATATTTAATTATAAATCACTTAAAATATATTGTTTAATTAACAAAACCCAACTAAATGTTGTAAAAAGTTAATAATTATTCATATTTTATACAACTGTAAACATATCAATTGATAAATATAGAAAAATAGGCGATTTAGAATTTTGTCCAGGGAAAATGCCCATTTGGCACACTGTGCGGCGGACCAACTGTCTATTGGCAGACTGTGGCAACTCGCGTCTAGGTCGCGCTCTGATTGGTCCGTGTTTTTCGTTAATAACTCCTAAACAAAGCCGCGGATAACATTTTTGCAAAGGAAAATGTCGCTTGAAATGGTCTCAGGAACCACCCCCTTTCGGGAATTTCACGAATTTTGGGACACCCTGTATTTGCTATTCGGCGTGGCGGTCAATGTGACCAGTAAGGGAAACAAGTCCACAATATTTCGGACTAGTCGCCGACCGTGCCAACTCTGGAACTCCCAACGATGCATCATACTCGACTTCGAACAAGATCTGTTAGATCGAGGGAAAGAAGCGATGGGAATGAGCCAGTCGCGTTATCAGCCGGCGGTTTATCTGGTCGGCAGCTAAAGTAGCTAGACGATAGAGGAATTCGGCGACGCGTGAGAAACTGCGGGACTCGGACTCGGACGAATATTCTGGTCTTGTAGAGTTCCAGCAGCTCGGTCAACAGAGGCTGTCGGTGGATATTGTCCATTGCGGAGTCTCCCGAGACAGCCGCGTTGCTGACTCACCTACATTCGAGCTTGTGCACGACCCAACCTGACCCGTACTCGAACCCGAGCTGCATAACCCAGCTCTCTCACCTCTGCTCTGTCATTGGTCTTTGCGCCTTTCTCTCTTTTCTACGCATTTTTCTCTCCACCTTCTCTGTGCGTCTAATGTAGTTGCTGTAATATTGTTACGACATCGACAGACACTCTTTCAAAGATCAAAACTTCGTCAAAAAGAAATTCTAAAGATGAAACTCCAATCTTCGATTCCTCGTTAGATTCGCCGATTAACAAAATGTTTTAACGTCTGCACGAACATCTGACTTTGTAAAAATGTTTTTTAGAAGCCTGTTCGCTTTCTCACCCGTTATGTAGTATACAACACTTGAGGAAAACAAACAATTTCGGAAGTGGAAGGTTCAAGCTTCAAAATGAGAGCAGAATATTCCACAACGGTTTTTTTATGAAGTTACAACGCTTTGAAGATGGGAAATTTTTTCGACGAAAATTTAGTGACCCTTAGCCTCTGCTCTGTCATTGGTCTTTGCGCCTTTCTCTCTTTTCTACGCTCTCTTTCTCTCCACCTTCTCGGTGCGTCTAATGTGGTTGCTGTAATATTGTTACGACATCGACAGACACTCTTTCAAAGTTCAAGAACTTCGTCAAAAAAAAATTCTAAAGATGAAACTCCAATCTTCGATTCCTCGTTAGATTCACCGATTAACAAAATGTTTTAACGTCTGCACGAACATCTGACTTTGTAAAATTGTTTTCTAAAAACCTGTTCGCTTTCTCACCCGTTATGTAGCATACAACACTTGAGGAAAACAAACAATTTCGGAAGTGGAAGGTTCAAGCTTCAAAATGAGAGCAGAATATTCCACAACGGTTTTTTTATGAAGTTACAACGCTTTGAAGGTGGGATATTTTTTCGACGAAAATTTAGTGACCCTTAGCCTTTGCTCTGTCATTGGTCTTTGCGCCTTTCTCTCTTTTCTACGCATTTTCTCTCCACCTCCTCTGTGCGTCTAATGTGGTTGCTGTAATATTGTTACGACATCGAGAGACACTCTTTCAAAGTTCAAGAACTTCGTCAAAAAAAAATTCTAAAGATGAAACTCCAATCTTCGATTCCTCATTAGATTCTCCGATTAACAAAATGTTTTAACGTCTGCACGAACATTTGACTTTGTAAAAATGTTTTTTAGAAGCCTGTTCGCTTTCTCACCCGTTATGTAGTATACAACACTTGAGGAAAACAAACAATTTCGGAAGTGGAAGGTTCAAGCTTCAAAATGAGAGCAGAATATTCCACAACGGTTTTTTATGAAGTTACAACGCTTTGAAGATGGGAAATTTTTTCGACGAAAATTTAGTGACCCTTAGCCTCTGCTCTGTCATTGGTCTTTGCGCCTTTCTCTCTTTTCTACGCTTTTTTCTCTCCACCTCCTCTGTGCGTCTAATGTGGTTGCTGTAATATTGTTACGACATCGAGAGATACTCTTTCAAAGTTCAAGAACTTCGTCAAAAACAAATTCTAAAGATGAAACTCCAATCTTCGATTCCTCGTTAGATTCGCCGATTAACAAAATGTTTTAACGTCTGCACGAACATCTGACTTTGTAAAAATGTTTTTTAGAAGCCTGTTCGCTTTCTCACCCGTTATGTAGTATACAACACTCGAGGAAAACAAACAATTTCGGAAGTGGAAGGTTCAAGCTTCAAAATGAGAGCAGAATATTCCACAACGGCTTTTTTATGAAGTTACAACGCTTTGAAGATGGGAAATTTTTTCGACGAAAATTTAGTGACCCTTAGCCTCTGCTCTGTCATTGGTCTTTGCGCCCTTCTCTCTTTTCTACGCATTTTTCTCTCCACCTCCTCTGTGCGTCTAATGTAGTTGCTGTAATATTGTTACGACATCGACAGACACTCTTTCAAAGTTCAAGAACTTCGTCAAAAAGAAATTCTAAAGATGAAACTCCAATCTTCGATTCCTCGTTAGATTCGCCGGTTAACAAAATGTTTTAACGTCTGCACGAACATCTGACTTTGTAAAAATGTTTTTAAAAGCCTGTTCGCTTTCTCACCCGTTATGTAGTATACAACACTTGGGGAAAACAAACAATTTCGGAAGTGGAAGGTTCAAGCTTCAAAATGAGAGCACAATATTCCACAACGGTTTTTTATGAAGTTACAACGCTTTGAAGATGGGAAATTTTTTCGACGAAAATTTAGTGACCCTTAGCCTCTGCTCTGTCATTGGTCTTTGCGCCTTTCTCTCTTTTCTACGCATTTTTCTCTCCACCTCCTCTGTGCGTCTAATGTGGTTGCTGTAATATTGTTACGACATCGACAGACACTCTTTCAAAGTTCAGGAACTTCGTCAAAAACAAATTCTAAAGATGAAACTCCAATCTTCGATTCCTCGTTAGATTCACCGATTAACAAAATGTTTTAACGTCTGCACGAACATCTGACTTTGTAAAAATGTTTTCTAAAAGCCTGTTCGCTTTCTCACCCGTTATGTAGTATACAACACTTGAGGAAAACAAACAATTTCGGAAGTGGAAGGTTCACTCTTCAAAATGAGAGCAGAATATTCCACAACGGTTTTTTATGAAGTTACAACGCTTTGAAGATGGGAAATTTTTCCGACGAAAATTTAGTGACCCTTAGCCTCTGCTCTGTTATTGGTCTTTGCGCCTTTCTCTCTTTTCTACGCTTTTTTCTCTCCACCTCCTCTGTGCGTCTAATGTGGTTGCTGTAATATTGTTACGACATCGAGAGACACTCTTTCAAAGTTCAAGAACTTCGTCAAAAACAAATTCTAAAGATGAAACTCCAATCTTCGATTCCTCGTTAGATTCGCCGATTAACAAAATGTTTTAACGTCTGCACGAACATCTGACTTTGTAAAAATGTTTTTTAGAAGCCTGTTCGCTTTCTCACCCGTTATGTAGTATACAACACTCGAGGAAAACAAACAATTTCGGAAGTGGAAGGTTCAAGCTTCAAAATGAGAGCAGAATATTCCACAACGGCTTTTTTATGAAGTTACAACGCTTTGAAGATGGGAAATTTTTTCGACGAAAATTTAGTGACCCTTAGCCTCTGCTCTGTCATTGGTCTTTGCGCCCTTCTCTCTTTTCTACGCATTTTTCTCTCCACCTCCTCTGTGCGTCTAATGTAGTTGCTGTAATATTGTTACGACATCGACAGACACTCTTTCAAAGTTCAAGAACTTCGTCAAAAAGAAATTCTAAAGATGAAAGTCCAATCTTCGATTCCTCGTTAGATTCACCGATTAACAAAATGTTTTAACGTCTGCACGAACATCTGACTTTGTAAAAATGTTTTCTAAAAGCCTGTTCGCTTTCTCACCCGTTATGTAGTATGCAACACTTGAGGAAAACAAACAATTTCGGAAGTGGAAGGTTCAAGCTTCAAAATGAGAGCAGAATATTCCACAACGGTTTTTTTATGAAGTTACAACGCTTTGAAGATGGGAAATTTTTCAAACGAAAATTTAGTGACCCTTAGCCTCTGCTCTGTCATTGGTCTTTGCGCCTTTTTCTCTTTTCTATGCATTTTTCTCTCCACCTCCTCTGTGCGTCTAATGTGGTTGCTGTAATATTGTTACGACATCGAGAGACACTCTTTCAAAGTTCAAGAACTTCGTCATAAAAAAATTCTAAAGATGAAACTCCAATCTTCGATTCCTCGTTAGATTCTCCGATTGACAAAATGTTTTAACGTCTGCACGAACATTTGACTTTGTAAAAATGTTTTCTAAAAGCCTGTTCGCTTTCTCACCCGTTATGTAGTATGCAACACTTGAGGAAAACAAACAATTTCGGAAGTGGAAGGTTCAAGCTTCAAAATGAGAGCAGAATATTCCACAACGGTTTTTTATGAAGTTACAACGCTTTGAAGATGGGAAATTTTTTCGACGAAAATTTAGTGACCCTTAGCCTCTGCTCTGTCATTGGTCTTTGCGCCCTTCTCTCTTTTCTACGCATTTTTCTCTCCACCTCCTCTGTGCGTCTAATGTGGTTGCTGTAATATTGTTACGACATCGACAGACACTCTTTCAAAGTTCAGGAACTTCGTCAAAAACAAATTCTAAAGATGAAACTCCAATCTTCGATTCCTCGTTAGATTCACCGATTAACAAAATGTTTTAACGTCTGCACGAACATCTGACTTTGTAAAAATGTTTTCTAAAAGCCTGTTCGCTTTCTCACCCGTTATGTAGTATACAACACTTGAGGAAAACAAACAATTTCGGAAGTGGAAGGTTCACTCTTCAAAATGAGAGCAGAATATTCCACAACGGTTTTTTATGAAGTTACAACGCTTTGAAGATGGGAAATTTTTCCGACGAAAATTTAGTGACCCTTAGCCTCTGCTCTGTTATTGGTCTTTGCGCCTTTCTCTCTTTTCTACGCTTTTTTCTCTCCACCTCCTCTGTGCGTCTAATGTGGTTGCTGTAATATTGTTACGACATCGACAGACACTCTTTCAAAGTTCAAGAACTTCGTCAAAAACAAATTCTAAAGATGAAACTCCAATCTTCGATTCCTCGTTAGATTCGCCGATTAACAAAATGTTTTAACGTCTGCACGAACATCTGACTTTGTAAAAATGTTTTTTAGAAGCCTGTTCGCTTTCTCACCCGTTATGTAGTATACAACACTCGAGGAAAACAAACAATTTCGGAAGTGGAAGGTTCAAGCTTCAAAATGAGAGCAGAATATTCCACAACGGCTTTTTTATGAAGTTACAACGCTTTGAAGATGGGAAATTTTTTCGACGAAAATTTAGTGACCCTTAGCCTCTGCTCTGTCATTGGTCTTTGCGCCCTTCTCTCTTTTCTACGCATTTTTCTCTCCACCTCCTCTGTGCGTCTAATGTAGTTGCTGTAATATTGTTACGACATCGACAGACACTCTTTCAAAGTTCAAGAACTTCGTCAAAAAGAAATTCTAAAGATGAAAGTCCAATCTTCGATTCCTCGTTAGATTCACCGATTAACAAAATGTTTTAACGTCTGCACGAACATCTGACTTTGTAAAAATGTTTTCTAAAAGCCTGTTCGCTTTCTCACCCGTTATGTAGTATGCAACACTTGAGGAAAACAAACAATTTCGGAAGTGGAAGGTTCAAGCTTCAAAATGAGAGCAGAATATTCCACAACGGTTTTTTTATGAAGTTACAACGCTTTGAAGATGGGAAATTTTTCAAACGAAAATTTAGTGACCCTTAGCCTCTGCTCTGTCATTGGTCTTTGCGCCTTTTTCTCTTTTCTATGCATTTTTCTCTCCACCTCCTCTGTGCGTCTAATGTGGTTGCTGTAATATTGTTACGACATCGAGAGACACTCTTTCAAAGTTCAAGAACTTCGTCATAAAAAAATTCTAAAGATGAAACTCCAATCTTCGATTCCTCGTTAGATTCTCCGATTGACAAAATGTTTTAACGTCTGCACGAACATTTGACTTTGTAAAAATGTTTTCTAAAAGCCTGTTCGCTTTCTCACCCGTTATGTAGTATGCAACACTTGAGGAAAACAAACAATTTCGGAAGTGGAAGGTTCAAGCTTCAAAATGAGAGCAGAATATTCCACAACGGTTTTTTATGAAGTTACAACGCTTTGAAGATGGGAAATTTTTTCGACGAAAATTTAGTGACCCTTAGCCTCTGCTCTGTCATTGGTCTTTGCGCCCTTCTCTCTTTTCTACGCTCTCTTTCTCTCCACCTTCTCTGTGCGTCTAATGTGGTTGCTGTAATATTGTTACGACATCGACAGACACTCTTTCAAAGTTCAAGAACTTCGTCAAAAAGAAATTCTAAAGATGAAACTCCAATCTTCGATTCCTCGTTAGATTCACCGATTAACAAAATGTTTTAACGTCTGCACGAACATCTGACTTTGTAAAAATGTTTTTTAGAAGCCTGTTCGCTTTCTCACCCGTTATGTAGTATACAACACTTGAGGAAAACAAACAATTTCGGGAGTGGAAGGTTCAAGCTTCAAAATGAGAGCAGAATATTCCACAACGGTTTTTTTATGAAGTTACAACGCTTTGAAGATGGGAAATTTTTTCGACGAAAATTTAGTGACCCTTTAGCCTCGCACACCAGCCAAGATATATTGAACGACGTCGGTATACAACATCGCTCTCTCACTTTATCACTCCCTCGAATTCTCGCTTTCTCACTCTGTTATTCTCCGCGCGCTCTCGACTCCGGGTTTCCCGTGTTCTCTCAGTTGGTGTAGCCGGCGTACACACTCGGCTAAACTGGAACGAATAATGCGCGGATTTTCCTCCTCAAGGGTATTCAAAAGTTCGCGCAAATGTCGAGACCGGGCGGCACCAAACGCTCGTTTATCGTTAACTCGAAACTCGTGGTCGTCGTCGTCGTTGGTGGACTCGCTTGCGGCGCGGGGACGCGCGACGCACGGAAAAATCATTGCGGGATGCCAACTCGCGAATCCTCGACACAACATTGTCGCGCGGACGCGTTCTCCTCGGATTCCAGAATGTGTGCGTGTAACCGAGATTCTCTGCCTCGGAAAGTCGCGGGAGTTCGTTTAATGGAGCACACAGCTCTCGCCGGCGAGTTCGTTCGATGCGATGTTTCGCTGTCCGAGACTTGTGTGTTCGTGGCGCGAATGTCGCCTCGTTCTCTTTCGTTCCGTTTCGGGATTACGTAATGTCGTTTCAAAGATGCGATTACACAGGGGTCGCGGAGTCCACTGAAAAGATACGCGATGGCCTCCACGAGCACCATCCGGAGAGCTATTAAAATTACTATGTATTAAGGCGAAGGACCCCATCGATCGAGCACGGTGCCTCTGAAATGCGTTTCGACGCGAAATTTTCGGCCACTTCGATTTAACTGCTCTTCATCTTCGTCAAAATGTCTCTGTTGGTGCAATAAAGTTGCTCTAATGTAGGTGCACGGCAGTGCACCAGCCAAGTTCTCGCACTATCTCCTTTTACACGAAACAACTTAGCCGTTTTTTAGAGGCTTATAACTCGGCACTGGAAGCAGATGGAGAGATGTAATTTCGTACACTTGTTAAATGCTGTCGTGTCTCAATATTGATAAAACATTAATCTTCCAACGTTAGTAGGTTCCGCGATATAGGACCTCAAAAATCGCTAAATTTGTCACTGACTGACTGAAGGATCATGAAAACCTTTTGAGTACTTCCCATTGACCTACAAGCTTGACATCTGGTACATAGGTCCACCATCACAAACACTCAAAGGAATAATTATCAAAGTTTGAAATTTTACATCTTATTTCAGTCTTTTTAGTTTTTTTGAAATGGAACGCAGGATATAGTAATACTGGTATGAAATAGTCAGATATAGAAACGCAAGATATGGAAATACGCGAGATAGAATGAGGGGGGATGACTCCGAGAGACGACGTCTCTTGATGGAGTCCGAAATTGTCCGAAATGGCACTGAATGAACGGACTACCACACTGACCGAGCTCCTTCGGTGCGAAATGGGTCAGTGGAGTGGGGTGAGTCGAAGTGGGAACACGTAGTGAAGTAGGGAGCGCTGGCGCGCGGAGTGGGGATCACTGAACGCGATGACGTACTACCGAGTGTCGCGCGACGAGGTGTAACGGTTAATATTACAATTTTTTTTTCTCCTGAACGCACAGTTTCTTTTAAATATGTTTTTTAAATATTGCATTATCATCCAATTCTGAGCTATGTTTAAAGTTTCAAGTCTCTAGCTCATCGGGAAGTGGTTTAAAATTCGATTACAAGATTTGACGCATACAACAACTACAACTCGGCAAGCTATTATAAGCGTGGTAAAATACTCAGCTGCAACCAAACGAGAATAGAATGGAATAACCGTCAGTAATATTTGCGTTAATGCCAGAATCGATTTCTTTCGATAGGAAACGGCCACTGGTTCGCGGTTAATTCTCCCGGTTGCACAGCTTCCCTGGAAACAATCCTTACAGTCCTAGTCGGTGAAAGATTGATGTTCCTATACGCGGCCGGCGCGTTGCATAAAACGAAAATTCCGTGGGAACGATAACGAGTAGCCCGGCAAAAAGCCGTGGCTTTTTCTCGTTATTGCTTGAATACAAATGGGAGAGCGTTGTACCATGAAGCATCGATTACTGCCGTTTTTCTCTCCGGGCCTCTTTGCCCCGGTGAAATTATGTTTACTCGGTCAGTTTTTCCTCCGTTTGATCATTAGCTCTACTTAAACGGTGTCTCGAAAAAACTCCAGATCGCTCCCGAAAGCTACGTATGTATTCTTCTCGCTTTAAAACGGAAAACAACCGGATCGCTCGAATATCTCGAAACACGTCGATACGTGCGGTAACAGAGAGAAAAAAATGATCGTATAAATTCGGACGAGTGGCTCCGATAGCCAGAGTTTCCCGATTAATGGCAATTAATTAGCAGCATTAGGTTGCGATTTTAGTAACGCGAAACATTTTCGTTGAAATAGGATTAACGCAACGCATTAGCGAGATTGCATTAGCTCCGGCCACGACGTCGCTGAGCGCGTTAGGGTTATTTTAATGACGGGTGCGTCGAGACGGACAACCGGATGTCCCACGGCTCGTTGCAAATCCTGATTCTACTCTTATCAACTCTAGAGATGCGTGTGATTTCAGCAGCAAGTTTCGAGCAGTCGTAATACTTTATTAAATGTACTCTCTTGCAAAATAATAAAAAATTATATCGTCACAAAAAAAGATCTAAGTTTTCCGAGTATCATACTGTACGTCTGAATTGTAAATATCGATAGGCACAATTTTAATCTGATTTTCGTTACACGTATCTGATGTTGATAATTTTGTATATCACACAGAGAAAATCAAATTAATTCTAATTCTAATTGTCGTTGTCCGACTTTAAGTTTTTGTTTCATAATTTGTAACATTTAAGCACGCAATTTGGAAGAGTATAGTAGGGTATAAGTAGCAAAATAAAAATTGAAGGAAAAATAGGGATTTATTTCTCTCTTTAGTGGTTCCATTAGGTCAGGGGTCGGCAACCTGCGGCTCTTTGGATGTTTTTTCTTGAATAAATAGATTAGTTTTTTTTTCAAAAAACTTTATTTATGCGAGTACTATTTATTGTTGGCAAGAAAAAATTTTGTGGCTCTTTAAAAACTTTGAAATTTTGTAAATTGTAATTTTTGACTCTTTCGACTCAAAAGGTTGCCGACCCCTGCACTAGGTCACAACTGGACTGCGGATTTTATGCATTTATGACAAAAATGGCCACGTACAATTTACAGCAGTAGACATGTTAAAAATATTTGAGGACATCAACGTATTATTTTCAGCTTAATAGGATGAGTAAAAGAAGAATACAATTTTCATTTGACTCCTGTGTCCCGCAATCATAGCGAACATTTTTCATTTTGCATAAAGATTCGCAGTCTGGTCACAACAAATATATTAATATCCTGAAAACTGTTTCGTCCCTTCACTGTCTGAAATCAGAGTTGGGCATTAATCGATTAAAATTTTAATCATGATTGATTGATTAATGTATACGATTAAAAAAAGAAATCGTCGAAAAATCGGCGATTGATGAAGTTAATCGTCAATCGTTGATTAAATGAAAAAATCATCGAAAAATCGGCGATTCATTCAATCGATTGATGAAGTTAATCGTCAATCGTTGATTAAATGAAGAAATCGTCGAAAAATCGGCGATTGATTCAATCGATTGATTGAAACAATTCAAAACAATTGAAAGCTAGGAGTACATACTAGGATCGCTACGGGGAGCGAGACGCGTGGCCGGGCCGAGGAGGCGTAGCTTTCAATTGTCTTCCGATTGACGATTAATAATCGTTAATCGCAATTAACGACTAAAGTAGAAATTTAATCGTTAACCGCAACTAACGACTAAACTAGGAGATTAGTTGCTAATTGCGATTAACGATTGAAGTAGAAATTTAGTCGTCGATCGTTGATTAATTTTTTGCCCAACTCTGTCTGAAATGACACACGCCTATTTCTACTATAAAATCCGCAGTCCAATTGCGAGTAAATTACTAAATGCAATGATAACTGATAATCGAGCGTTGAATTTCTAAAGTCGCCCGCAGAACAAGTTCATTTGACTCGATCGGCTTCTTGTTTCGCAACCGCGTCGACGGTTCGAGCGCGGTTTCTCAAACTGAAACGGAATAACAGCGACAACAGCGATCGGATGGGCAAAACGAGCAGAAGAAAAAATGATTGGTCGGTCTGGCGCGACGGTAAAGGAAAAAGTCGCCGATTGGTTTTCTGTGTTTCGCGAGGCGGAAACGCGAATCGGTTTTCGCCGCACGTTTCCACGATTGCGACGATTGTTCGAGGAGGAGGGGCCCGAACGGAATTGCCGCGACAAAGGTATCGCGTTGGTTTTATCCTCGGCCGATACTATCAAATTTATAGCGAATGATTATTGTCATCCGCGTGACCACTTAGAAAACCGCACGCACGCGACCGTTAGTCGGCCGGCATCGTGCACTTTGTCGGAGTGTTTCCGGTTGATACTTACTCGTCCTCCGCGCGCCACTGTTGGACTATCGGACCATTGTCCGACGATGAAATTCTACTACGGGCTTTACCGCGACCGAAAACATTACAGCGTCGATCGGACGCTATCGGTACATTTATTGTTGCCCCCTTCGGCTCGAGGAACGAGCAATCTTGCTCGTATAAATCGCAGCGGGCTCGCCGAACGCCGAGGGATCGATTCCATGCTCTTTCGAAGCGGTTGCGGACGATGGCGAATTCGAAGGATCTAAACTCCACTCTCTGTCACGCGTAATGTTGCATATAATTATTCGTCGATGTAGAATCAATGAGAATCGAGTTAGTCAGTGAAATTGAAGATTTGAAACGGTATTTGCGAGATACGGTACTTTAGAAATACAGAATATTGGAGAGACATCGAGAAATTTTTTTTTTTTTATTCAATGCAATTTGAATCTCTGGGTAGAGATTATTTTGCAATACATAATTCTTCAATACATTGTGATACGTGTTATAATACAATAGAAATTATAACTAAACATAGGTCAATACACAAGCAGTTCTAAAGATGTACCGTTCTCTGAAACTTTTAAATCACAGGCCTTCAAAAACGAGTAATTTATTTTGCATATTTCCACCGTAGGTCTAGAGAATAGAACATTGTACGAAAGCGGAAGGAAGAGATGTAGTTTCTGTAATTGACTGATAAACTCCAACCTCTGTTCATCAAACGTGGGACACTGCCATAACACATGGTCAATATCCTGAGTTTCATAGCCGCACTGACATTTAGGACCTTTAAAGAAGAAATTATTTTTCGATCGTACATTTTTCAATTCAAATTTTAGGGTTATGTTTGCGGCGCACAGGTTCGATCATATAATACACAAAGATATAACACACCACCACCATCCTTCCTTCTTTTTCTCTTATAGAAAACATTCTATAGCAAACGTGTCTTTATAACGTAAATGATTCACATCCGAATCGAACGTTTGATAAATGTCTACAAAAATTTGCTATCTTTGTGCATTATATGATCGAACCTGTGCGCCGCAAACATAACCCTAAAATTTGAATTGAAAAATGTACGATCGAAAAATAATTTCTTCTTTATCATAATTGGCGAAAAAACCTACAACAGTTCGAGAATGCCTAGTTTCGACATTGTCCACAAGATGGACAAATGGTTGAACGACTTTCTCGCAAGTTACTAAAAATGACATCAATTAGTATATTAATGTCCCTCCTCCTGACACTTGTGTCTAAGGCAGGACCCGCTAGATAGCCTTACTGATGAGTTCTCTAGCGGGTCTAGGACGAAACACACCACCACCATCCTTCCTTCTTTTTCTCTTATAGAAAACATTCTATAGCAAACGTGTCTTTATAACGTAAATGATTCACATCCGAATCGAACGTTTGATAAATGTCTACAAAAATTTGCTATCTTTGTGTATTATATGATCGAACCTGTGCGCCGCAAACATAACCCTAAAATTTGAATTTAGGACCTTTTCTGAAACCAATTCGAAAGAGAGAACTGGCAAGATTGTAGTGTCCTGATCTACATCTGTTTACCGTTGTAATAATCTCACGTTGGAGATTTGTGTGACTGTACCACGGTTTTGACTTTCGGTTGTGGAAGTGTGTGAAGTAGTTTACACCTTTGAATAAACCTTCTTTCTCTATGGTATTATATGTATTTTGTGTTGCCATTGATTTAGCCGATTCCTTTAGATCCGTGAAGGGAATTTTTGATGGAGAATGCGCTATCGTGTTAGCCGCCGATTTCGCTAATGCGTCTGCACTTTCGTTGCCCAGAATCCCCATGTGAGCCGGTACCCAGTAGAATTTAATTTTACTGTCGTTTGCGGTCTCAGAGGCGAATTTAAAAACATTTTTTCTTATTTCGAGGATATAGGGATTCGTTTTTATGTTTATAATAGGTTGTTGTAAGGAGAGTAGAGCGCTGAGAGAATCCGTAAAAATGAGAAAACTCTGATTGGGATGATTCAAAGCTATTTTTACAGCATCGTTCAGGGCTATAGATTCTGCAGTGAAAATTGACGCGTTTGTGGTTAAACTTCTTACAACTGTCATATCTAAGTCATTACAGACACACGCAGTTCCTACAGAAACTGAATTTTTGGTCTTACTACCGTCAGTGTACACAGCATAGGATTTTTCTTCTTTAATTAGATTTTCAATTAATATATTGGGATTTTCTGCATATGTAAGAAACGAACCAAATTCGGTGTTGATAGAAATATTGATAATGAAAGAATAATATTCTTGAACATCGTTATTGTGGATATTAGCGGAGTAAATATGATTGATTGAATTCTTGGTGTCTTTTGATTGAATTCTTGATGCATTGATATAGAAGCCGGTTACTATTTTTACGCTTGATATACTTGTTATCAATAATTTTTCGAAGCCGTGAAATGCTTGCATAGATTATCGAGTATTGTTGTCAAATTGGAAATTGTTACAGATAATTATATGATCGAACCTTTGCGCTAAGAACAATTTCCAATTTGACAACTTTACAACCTTACGATCAATATTAATCTCTCAATTATCGAGTATTGATTCGAATGAACCTTATTGAGGTAATTCATACATAAGAATCGGGATCGTTCTTGTATGAGTTGTAGTTTAGATTCCGATAGCAGAATATTGGTAGGTGTGCTGATTCTATACCCAAGAGCGAGTCTTATTGCCGCGAACTGAATTTTCTCTAGCTTTTCTATTTGATTTAACATCGAGAAATTCCCACCGATAGGTCCGAGACAAATGATTCAATTTTAAGACGATTAATTAAATAGATTTTAAAATGCTTCCTCGACAAATCTATTAACTTTCAAGAGCGCAAACTAAAGCGGAAAGCTTGCACCTTATGATAAAATTATTTCGGTTTGAAAACAATTTCGAGATCGACGAATGCCGACCAATAATTTGGAGACGACTGATTGCATTTCGTACAAAATGTTTTATACGAAAAGAGGACTTGCGTGTTCTGAAAACTTAATTTTCGAAGCAGCACGCAAAATCGCGTCGGCCGCGTGCGGTTGATGTCGGACGGTAGATGAAATGAATGATATTTTTTTTCCGTTATTTTTCTGATACATACAGTGCGAC
The DNA here is from genome assembly GCA_933228785.1 of Lasioglossum pauxillum. Taxonomy (NCBI): domain Eukaryota; kingdom Metazoa; phylum Arthropoda; class Insecta; order Hymenoptera; family Halictidae; genus Lasioglossum; species Lasioglossum pauxillum. Next base: position 37,540,193 of record OW121705.1, on the reverse strand, counting down.
GTAGCATAACGTAAAACGCGTTCGTTTTTCGCCGCGTATCCATTCAAAATACACCGGGGCGCAGAGTTCGAAAATAAAAGTTGCATCGGACTGCAGCTGCGATGCGACGCGATGCGATGGAGAATGCACCGACACCGATCGAGTGTCGCGGAAATTTCAGCGAGCCCCGGTGACACGGACAACAATGTTTGCGGGGTTGAAAGGTCTCGCAAAAGTGATTAACATAATAATATTCGAGCGGTGTTGCAGGAAGACGGACCCTGATGGTACCGCCAAGTAATTTGCTTTACCACTTACACTTAAGTGCCCCTCGGCGTATAATCGGCGAATTCTATTAGGATCGTGTGTCGCGAAAATTGAGGCTGCTTCCTTCCGTTCTATTCGTGTAAAATTCGGCCGAGTCCAATCTTTTAACGCTAGATTCAGTGATTAAACTCAGGGGACCAAAAATTGTCAACTTTCCTGAATGTAATACGTGTTACACAATTCATAGTGGATCCACTCGCTACATCATACCTGCTCCTATGTCTGGAAACCAATATGGCAGCGTTTTAACCTGTTAAACGCGCTTGGGATCGAACAACTTTACTTGTGCATAACTTTTAACATTAAAGCCGGTACTAACTTATAAAAATAACAAGATTGCATTTATTTGAACTTTGTGCGGTTCGTATTATAATATCTGCGCTACTATATATCTGTGGTTGTCAGGAAGAACGCCACATGTCACACACTTTCACTTTCGAGATAACAGCCGTTTAAAGTTTTGATCGCTAATGCTTCGACACAGGACATCTGGTTAAATTGTATTATGTTTTCGAGGTAAATACGTCAATCCTATACTATCAAGCTCAATGAATGCATAATCTCAAATACGTTTGAATTTTCACGATCGTAAATTTTTGTATATGCACGAATGATTTCGGCGCTACAGGTTCGATCAATGATACTAGAAATTAGCAATTTTGCAGAATTATAATTTCGACGTTTCGGTTCGGTTTTGAACCATCTTCAGGAAAAGTCCGCGTCTGTGAAATAGACACTGTTATTTATTAAAACAGAACAATTTTATGATTTAAACCAGAGGTAATATACGTACTTGCTAACTTTGAAAAAACACAGAATGAAGAGCGTAAATAAATGGTACTTGTCTATACGAGGGTTTAAACTGTACTAGACTGTAACCGTTGCGACAGCGTCAAGGCAGAAAACATAGAAACATCGAACTAACTAGCCAATACGGTGTCAGGGATCAAGAGACGCCAAATCAATATTTGGCGCGAAATTCAAATTTTAAATATTCATCAACACTTTTCCAGCCCATGTATTACCAAAAATTGGTAGAAAAAAATTAGCAATCATTTAATGTGTGGAGTTTAACATAACAATGTTAATGTGCTTAACCATATTTATAAAACTGGAATTCATTATTTAGATTATTATAGAAACGTCGAACGTCGAAATTATAATTCTGCAAAATTGCTAATTTCTAGTATCCTTGATCGAACCTGTAGCGCCGAAATCATTTGTGCATATATAATCTCAAATTTTTTGAAATTGCCACATGCGGCGTTTTTCCTTGCAATCACAGATATATCTATTTAATAACACTGTCCAACACCAAATTTGTTCCCTAATTACTGTTGGGTCCTTCGTATAGAGTTTTTTGCGCTGATTCCGAATCTGTTTTTAATTTTCTTCCTATACGCACAGTTTTTGAGAAACATGACTTTGAAAAAAAAACATATTTTTCAACTTTGAACAAATATTGTGATGTTATTATAAAAGATATTGAATTCATATTTACAGCAAAAGATTCCTTAGACTTTCCCGAATACAGTGATATCCAATATTAATACATTATGATTGTTTAAACATGTTTAAACGATCATTAAAGACGGAGAGACACCACTTTTTCACCAATTTTTGAGGATATTTTTCAATTTATCTCAAAAAATAGGGGTCCAGCGGAAAATCGAACTATACCATGCGATAGAGCAGACTTTTATCTTGAGAAACCCCGCTTTGAAGTTTGAAACGTCGACGTTTCTTTCGAACCAGAAAGCAAAATATCTTCGCCCGACATGAGTTGCCGCCAGTGGCGCTCACCATTACAACGGTCGTTCGCCGCTCCGTATCCCGTCGCTGCGCCGTATCTCGTCCCGAGCGCCACTGGCGGCAACTCATGTCGGGCGAAGATATTTTGCTTTCTGGTTCTAAAAAAACGTCGACGATCCAAACTTGACAGGGTGGCTTCTCGAGATAAAAGTCTGCTCTATCGAGTGGTATAGTTCGATTTTCCGCTGGACCCTTATTTTTTGAGATAAATTGAAAAATATCCTCAAAAATTGGTGCAAAAGTTGTGTCTCTCCGTCTTTAATGATTGTTTAAATATGTTTAAACATTCATAATGTATTAATATTTGATACCGCTGTATTCGGGAAAGTCTACAGTATCTTTTGGTATAAAGAACAATTCAATATCTTTTATAATAACATCAGAATATTTGTTTAAAGTTGAAAAATATGTTTTTTTTTCAAAGCCATGTTCCTCAAAAACTGTGCGTATAGGAAAAAAATTAAAAACAGATTCGAAATCAGCGCAAAAAATTCTATAAGAAGGACCCAATAGTAAATAGGGAACATAAAAAAAGTTGAAATTTGTTGGACAGTGTAATTTACCACGAAAGCATCTTTCTAAGTTTAGTGTTAAATGAGTGAACGCAGCGCATTGAAACTTGGATCCTCGCACTAGAATTTAAAGTTTTCATTCTTTGTCGGATTGTATAATATCACATTGAGAAACATTGAAAATTGTTGGTCTCCTGAGTGAAAATTCAGCCAAAGAAATTATTGTACATTACTTTATAAAAATACCGAGACTGCGGCCATCTGCACTTTTTATATGTATATCCAAAGATATACATTGAGGTGCATGCTCCTCTTCCAGAAACTTATGGTCGTTTTATCCGTCGCAGAGAGATGCTGCCAAGTGAAAGGTAGCGAGAATGTACACGACAAGAGTGGCTGTTCTGACGCGACGAGACACGAGTAGAATGATAGATCGTTAAAATGTTAATCGGGACTATAAATTCGTGGGCAACGCTATCGTGCCTTATACGGCCGGCGTGGACGGTTTTTCGCAGGCGAAAATATCTAGAAAGATAAGACCTAGGACGAAGTTCGGCTCGTAAATCAGAAAACGGGGCGGTCAGTCGTGCCTTGCTGAGCTTCATCTCGCGCATGGACGTGATTTATACGGTCATCGTGTACCTATAGTCGAAACTGCAGTTCCAGCAGCCTTCTCGGTCACCTCAGAGACCTCGGCTCCCTTTTATTGACTCTCGCCCGTGGAACAGAACCGTGGAATCGCGTTGCTCGCTTACTGAAACCGTCTTTCTCTTTCCATCGTTTTCTTCTGCTTTCTGTATTTTTCTGCGTACACGTCGCGCAACCGTAACGATAATTTGGCAAAAGTTCTACGGCCGGCGGATAATCGCGAGAACACCGTTCTCCCAAGTTCCAACGATCCATCGAGCTTTTCCACGCAATAGATTTCAGTGCAAAGTTTCCCTTCGCAGCCGGCGGGGACAAAGTTACGCAACGCATCTCTTTAAGTGCACAATACCGGAGAAAATTATGAGACACGTTTAAAGTGGTCCCTACACGATCAATAATATTGTGATATATGAATATGAATATTTTGAATATTGTGAATATTGTGAATATTCAATATGCTTCAATATAAACGCATCAATATTCTCACCAATACTCATTCTGGCAAAAATATTTCAGTGGTGTTTTTGTTGTGAATTTCGAAACGTTTTCCAGTTCGGATTTGGGTTTTCCAGCATTGATTCTTTCACTGTGCGAACAGAAGAATCAAAGAGAAAGAGAAATAGACGCTAGCCCAAAGAGTGGTACAAGCTGAGAAGCCGCTTTACACACGAACATCTGCTGAATTGTTTGTGTTCTACATACTTTCTTTCTCTTCATAATTGTAGTAAGTAGGGATGGGATCAAGTACCTCGCAAACAGGTTCGAACCTTGATTGATGGAATTCGAACTCTCTATAAGTACTTCGAAGACAAAAAAATAGTACTCCCAAGTATACTCGACCTTTGCTAGACAGTTTCGAACCCTTTACAAATACTGTGGTAAATGTAAATAATACTTGCAAGTATATTCAAATCTTGGTCGAACAGTTTCGAAACTTTCGAAATTTTTTCTTGCACGCTCCGTGGCAACGTAAGGCTGTTCCGGCGCGGCGTCTGTTTATTTTTTTTTGTAAGATTGCAGATGAAAGATTTTTGCAGATGAGAGAGAAAACGGGGTCTCATAATTTTACATGCTTTTACCGATGATTGTAGTTTGGAATGTACTTTGCGACAAAAACTGATGTATTAAATCGAACATTATCTAGGTGATGTCGGGAACAATCATTTGTATATGTTAACTGCATTATTAGATCCACGATTCAAAACATTAGCTTTCTTTAAAGATGAATCTATCCCTCGAGCACGGGATACCTTGACTGATATAACCATTAATTATATTAATAATGATAATTCATCTACAACATGTGATAGTTCACAGACGCAGATGTCCGAAAATCGGCACAATAGCGAATTATCAATTTGATCATCTTTTGACAATGAAACAGCAATTACAAATAATACGATACCTATCTGATCGTATGCTGTGTTAGAAGTGGAAAATTATCTAAAATCACAATATTTAGAACGCAAAGAATATCTCTTATTATATTAGCGTAAAAATTCAATCAAGTACCCCGTATTATCAAAAATTACACGCGACTATCTTTGTATAATGGCCACTTCTGTACCTTCAGAAAGAGTTTTTACAAAAGCAGGAAATATCATGAATAAAAAAAGAAATAGGATAAAACCAAGTATTGTAAATGAAATATTATTCTTAAATAGTTACGAATTTAATAAAGAAAGTGCTTAAAACCTACTACATATGCAGTTTTGATTTATAAGTTTCGAGTACTATTTGTGAAAGTTTCGATTACTTTCAACATCGAAGTACTTATAAGTATCTTTTCGAAACTTGTTTGTACTCATTCTGAGGTTCGATAACTACTTGTATACAATGAATACTTTTCAAGTATATAATCATTGAAACTTTTATTGCTTTTACGTAGTAATCGAAACCCATGAAATGAAACTTGGTTATTGAACTTGACTCGGATTCGTGACCAGTCACTTTTGAGAACCACTTTCAAATATCTACTTAGTACTATGTCCTGTTTCATATTAAACAATTTTTTTTTGGATAATCATTATAGGCGACTTGTAAATTTAGATCAGATCTATTAGATTATTAAATGGCTCACCTTCTATTAGTAGAACTATTACTAGAATATTTTTTGTTTTACTGTCTTAAAAGAAAATAGCATTTAAAATAAGATATGTAACTTCAAGAATAAAATAGATTTATTTTGACAATCACCATCACTAAATAAAATATTTTTATTTTAAGAATCTGAATCATAAAATAAAATATTTCCATTTTAACAACCGATACACCGAATGAACTATTTTATTTTACTCGGATTCGTGAGTACATATTGAAGTTGATCCCATCCCTAGTAGTAAGTCCAACACGGCCAAATTCAGTTTTTATCATAAATGCATAAAGTTTACAATCAGTGCTTACGCTCCGCATTAGAATTTTGTATGAAATACATTACCAGAACATTAACGATCGAATACCGTACAAATGACGTTTAGAATATTTTTTGCGTTCGCACAATTAGGGAGATGTTTATCAGGGGATGAGGATTACAATTGTACGAGACAGCCTGTGCACTTGGGTGAATTGAATTTTGGCCAGGTTTTCGCATCTTGCGTCGCAACGTCTACCATGGCCACTGAATCTCGGCCGTTAACCGGGATCAGGCGATTAAACGACAGGTTTCCGCGAACGTTAGAGCGTTTTCTGCAAGGCAATGGCCCGGTTCCCATCCACAGGGTCGTAATTTCCACGGTTATTGCGTTAATACGCGCATATCGGTACAGATAGCGAAACGCGAGGACGCGGAACACGAAGAGACTGCAGGTGCATTCTACAACGCGCGAGACGCTCGAAGAAGAAGATGCCGTTTGCACGTCAGAGGCTCGCGTAGTTTCTCTGGGCTGAAACCGATTTTATGAACGGTTGCCGCGCGTTGGATAAATAAGCCCCCGGCTTCATTAATCGATCGTAATTCAATAATGGGACGGAGGATATTTTCGAACCTGTCGAAGCCGCCGCAAACAGCTGCGCCTTCTCCAACGCGTGAATCTCCGACGAGCTTCCCCCAATGGTTCCCCTAATTTATTAGCGTGCTCGGATCGAACATATCCAAGATGCAACGTGCAAGCTTAGTTCCCGCATGCAGAGAAATCCACGGAAATCCCGAACGATCGCGGATAGAACGCTCACGAGCATGTCAGCAATTTCTTGATTGCTCGATTAGATTGATGCAAAAATAATTGCGGTTCTTATCGGTTTAAATTTTAGCCATTTTCTAATATTTTTTAAGAGACAGCAGTCTGGCATATTCCAATAAGAATTGTTTGTTGCATTCGACTAAAATTTTGTGCAGAAACGAATGAATTCTACCGCAGAAGTTACGAAGTCCCGGTTCAAATGTCACCGATTTTTTCGACGTTTCATCGCATTGCATTCAACATTTCTTACAATTACGTTTTAACAGACAGCAATCTGGCTTGACAACCACGGTAGCATAACCAATATTCGAAGAAGAATAATTTATTGCGTTCGACTAAAATTTTGCATGAAAACGAATGAATTCTATTGCAGAAGTTACGAAGACGTGTCCGTGCAATTCTGCGAAACTGGGACCAGTTTCTTTGTCATTTTACGAATCCCGATACAGAATTCGCGCATTCGAAAGTATTTGCGCGGAAGAGAATTCGGTAAACAACGAGATCGGACTCGACGAGCACGGCGAGTAATTAAAATCGATGAAAATCGATATAGCTGGCCTGGCCATAGAAAACACCGGACAGCGCGGGAAATTTTATACGCGGCGAATTTACGTTCCGCTATGAAAATGGTCGGCGATACCCGAAAATATGCTCACCACCGAGCCGCACCACCGGCTGGTTTCGTTGTATTTACCGAAAAGCAAACACCGTGACGCGCTCGCTCGCTCGGATGCTCTTTCTTCTCGTGGCACGTTTTGAACTATAACGATCGGCGGAGTATTTTCTGCTCGGGCGAGCCGCGGTTTACCTTGCAATAAGGGCACGCCAGCCCATCCGCTGGCTTCCAGTTATATGCCTGACTTTTGGGACGTATTCGGGACGTATGTTTGCCGACACATTACACGTGGCTCGGCGAGGCACAACTATAAACGCCGAATCACGTGTGTCCTTGCCTCCCTCCCGGCCTCCATCCCTCTCGCCAACCGCATCTCGCGTTTCTGCGTGTCTTCCGTACTATTTGCTCGGGGCTCATGCGCTCGCCGTGACGTGCATATTGTATTTGTACATAAGTACACTCACTGACATTAATATTCGGACACTCTTAAAAGGACGATCATTGCTTTCACAACGGACCGTACGACTCTTTTTGAAAAGTTATGTTTCGTGAAAAAAAATTGAAAAAACAGAAAAGAAATTTTAACAAAGGCACAGAACTCGCCTCGCTGGCGTTCCGAGCGCGCTGAAGACAAACAGAAACCCCGGAGGCGAAATAATAGCACGTTTACAAAGTTTATACATATGTTTTCCGTAAAGAAAAAAATATATAAAAAAACTTCTTAAGAACCAGGATTATATCAAAATGCACTATAAAGGAGAAAATAATTTTTTCAGGCATTAGTGACTATAAATAAAAGCGTGGAGCGCTAAACTATATTGACGTAATCTTGATGGAGTCCGAAATTGTCCGAAATGGAATTGAATGAACGGAACAAGGGTTTAGGGTTTCCTCTTTTAACCCTAGCAAGGCAGACCCATTCAATTCTTTACTCATCCATTTTATTTTGTATATTTAGGAATCTCTTTGAGATCATTGATAATCTTTCTGTTAGACTTGCATTTAGATTTAAGGAAAATGTTTGTGACTCTGAGTCGAGATGGATTCCGGCCAATTATCGAGTTCTACTTGATCTTGAAAAAATGCACTGAAAAGGAGAAAATAATTTTTTTAGACATTAGTGACTACAAATAAAAGCGTGGAGCGCTAAACTATATTGACGTAATCTTCGTGGGCGCTCCACGCTTTTATTTTAGTCACTAACGTCTAAAAAAATTATTTTCTCCTTTTTAGTGCATTTTAATATGTATGAGCTTTTATTTATAGTCACTAATGTCTAAAAAAATTATTTTTTCTTTCTAGTGCATTTTAATATGCATAAGCTTTTATTTATAGTCACTAATGCCTAAAAAAATTATTTTCTCCTTTTTAGTGCATTTTAATATGTATAAGCGTGGTTTTTTAAAACTTTTTTTTTATTTTATACTTTTTAGTCTTTTTGAAATGGAACGCAAGATATAGTAATACTGGTATGAAATAGTAAGCTATAGAAACGCAAGATATGGAAATACGCGAGATAGAATGAGGAGGGATGACTCCGAGAGACGACGTCTCTTGATGGAGTCCGAAATTGTCCGAAATGGCACTGAATGAACGGAACACCACACTGACCGAGCTCGTTCGGTGCGAAATGGGTCAGTGGAGTGGGGATGAGTCGGAGTGGGAACGCGTACTGGAGTAGGGAGCGCTGACGCGCGGAGTGGGGATCGCTGAACGCGATGACGTACTACCGAGTGTCGCGCGACGAGGTGTCAGGTGAAAATTTGTTTTTAATATTGCATTGTCATCCAGTTCTGAGATATGATTAAAGTTTCAAGTCTCTAGCTCATCAAGAAGTGGTTTAAAATTCGATTACAAGATTTTACGCATACAACAACAACGACAACTCGGCAAGCTAATATACGCGTGGTAAAAAATGTTACGTACTGTGTAATTAATAACGGGTATACTTACCTTTACTTTCTATTAACCTTTAGAGGGCGGGGACGTTTCTAAATTGAAAACTTGTATTTTTCTTATGAACAAAATTTCCAAGTATGTCCCCGACCACTATACTGGCCGGCTCTCTGAAGGTTAATGGTTTACCGATCGTTAGGATTTGAACCGTTTATTTTGAAAGTGGTGTAAGTCCATTTTTGAAAAAAAATGAAATATCACGTAATTCATGCTTAATTTAATGTAAATAAAATTTAAAAAAAACAAGAGAAAATGGACTTACACCACTTTCAAAATAAACGGTCCATTTATACATACACTGCCGCTCAAAAGTTTGTGGACACCTACCATGTTCATGAAATTTGTGATATATAATGTATATTTTTATTATCAAACAATATTTGTTGCTAAAGTCTATTATGAATATGTATGTAATGTATTCTAATAGTACCAAAATAAACAATTTATTTATTGAATTTTCTTAAATAAATAAAAGAAAAACTATGGGATCACATAGATGGATAAGTCCGAAAACGATGTCCCAAGTCTGAAAAACATTTGTGGGAAATATTAGAGTCTGAGTGGAACCTTATTGAAAGTGACGTAATGAAAAAGTTAATAGCCAGAATGCCACGACTAGTAAACGCGGTCATAAAAGCACGCGGTGGATATGTAGACGAAAAGAAAATATAATTATTTTTTATCATTATCGGTGAGATATTCAATAAATTATTATTAAAATATGTTCTCCAATGCTGTACGAACTGAAATACATACAAGATAATCAAATTTACCAAAGATATCATAACTTTTTTCAGGTAGTTATAATAATTAAGGAAGTGTCCACATACTTTTGAGCGGCAGTGTACATCTCATTAATTTCAATGCAATTAATAGATTGCGGATTTTATGCATGGCAAGAATGAGTGACTGCAATTTAGAGCAACAGGCAAATCAAAAAATTTGAGACTATAATTGCACTTTTTTGAACCTACTAAAATTATTGTAGAAGGAAAGAAATTTCAAAGTGCTTTCTCTTTCTTGGAACAGCCACGGAAATTTGTTATTTTGCATAAAGATTGGCTATCTAATAAAGAAGTATAATTATTTCAATAAAAAAGAACAGCTATCGCTTGAGGTTCCGATAATCAAATTTACCAAAGATATCATAACTTTTTTCAGGTAGTTATAATAATTAAGGAAGTGTCCACATACTTTTGAGCGGCAGTATATGTAGCTTTAATTGTATTCTAACATATGGTTCCATTCTACCTTTTCCTTTTTATCTATAAGAATTTTAGACAATTTTTCTTTGCACAAAGATCAGCAGTCTAGTGATAACAGATTGACGCTTCCAAATTCTTTTAATCGTCTCACTGTTTTACATTTCCCGCAGTCATTTTTGTAATAAATGCACGTAATCCGCAGTCTATGAATAACTTTTGGGATAGGTGGCTTCTAATTTCGTTCACCGGTGTACGCAGGGGTATCGCGCGCGCAACACTACAACGAAATTACGTGGGGAAACGCGCGGGCAAATTAACGTTATTTAGCGCGGAACGCGATCATTGGCTCGCGAACACTCCAAAGAATGCACCCGCCCCTTCTCAACCCTTCTCTCCCTTCGTCGTTCGCCCTTCCAGTCTCGGTCCTCGCCATAGCGTTCGCGCTTTATTAAATTCACCAGCGTGTTCCAAGAAGCGGGCGAGCGGCGCGCTCGCGCAAGATCTGCTAATACGGAAGAAGTAACATTAAAAACACCGTGTTGCGCCTTAATGCAGCCTTACGCGGCTCGCATAACGACCGGCGGGCACGTGAACCGTCAGGCTAAAAATAAAGGGCTCTCCGGATCGTAAAGTGTCCTGTACACTATACAGAATGTTTCAAGCCAGCCTAGCCTGCTAGCCAGCGTTTTCTCTCTCGTAAACGATAAGTACACGGAAAAAATGAACGGGGGATAAACTTGCCCGCCGGTTTTTGTCCGCAACGTAACCGACTATGGAAATTTCCCGCGATCGTTGTATTTTGTTAGAGAAGCCCTTGAATCTTGTAAACGATACGCTTCTTTTTGTAACTTTTTATTTTCCCTTAGCCGCGCGTTAAATCCTTGTACCCTCGTCGGAAATAGTGGCATTAAAGGTCCCGGAATAATACTTTTTCTACTTTTCTCTAATACAGCTTCTATTGGATTGGCAAGAAAGTAATTTCGGTATTTTAAAGTGAAATAAAACCGAATTTCTTTATTCAAAAGGGTGAACTTTAATCAATGAAATATTTGTCTTCTTCTTTTTTGCAAGAGATCATCGAACAAACAGGAAAATGTCTTCTCCATTAAATTTTATTGCTTGAATAAGAAAATTGGACTCTATTTCACCTTGAAATACCGAAATTACTATCTTACCAAGCCAGTATAATACTTTGCTCTTTCGAATACATTTATTTCGGCAATAATATTTCACTTCTACTCCGCTTTACTCTCTTCATCCTCGTCTCTCCACATTGGATCCCATGGAAATCATCGACACAGATTTCTCCGACACGGTTTTTACCGACAACATTTCATTAATTTTTTATTTATTAATTAATTAATTCAAGAACACTCGGTCTCATATTTCGTTTTTCCATTTCGATTTTCATTCAATCCACATTAATTAATTAATAAATAAAAAATTAATGAAATGTTGTCGGTGAAAACCGTGTCGGAGAAATCTGAGTCGGTGATTTCCATGGGACCCCTCCACATTATTTCAAATAAGGCAAAGCGAAACAAACCAATTCAATTACTATCCAATACGGGGTCGGGTATATCGGTGTGAATCACTTCTTTATTTTTAATTATTTTTTTATGGGACTTTCATTAACCTTCTCGAGTTTTTTTTCTGATTAAAATGACACTAAACACGCTGTAATTTGAACTGTATTTAGTAGTTTAACCCTTAGCGAGTGGTGAGTCAGAGTCACCACCAGAAATTGCGATACCATTATTCAAAATATTGTTTAGAGTATTAAATATCTTGGTGGCTAATCAATTAATAAACATTTAAGTATTGTATGTCGTGTTATATCAATTTCATATCCATAAAATGAAAAAAATTATACAGATCGGAATTATTCTGGGTCGAAAGATATGTTTCATTTTCGAGTTAGAATAGCTCCGAGTGCAAAGGGTTAATTTTGGGCTGGGCAACTAGGGTAACCTACCCGGTCGGCCAACGCGATAGCGCGCAGTAAGTTTCAAAAATAGTAGAATTACGCGATCTAAGAAACCACACGGTCCGAGGATTAAATCAAGACTTTACTGTAATTTCGTTTGACATCCATGCATCGTCGAAAACGTAGTTCTAAATTAAAAAGTCCAAAGTGTGATTGAAAAGGGAAAGAAATAGAACTTTGGAATGATATCGAACTCGGACCTAACAAAAGTTCATTGTCAAAATAAAACTGCTTCTCAGAAAACGTAACATAACAGAAAGACAAAATGTGTTTCTCCGTAGTGTTGTTACGTTACAGTTGCGCGTAGAATGAAGTTGGCATGCAAAATCGGCCATTTCCTCGAGTTCCCGCGCCGTATAGAAACGGAAAAGAACCATAAGGTGTCGCGTCAGTTAGCTCGGGTTTCTGGGACTGTTCGGGCCTCGTTAAACCTTTGAAAAGCGTGTTAGCCGCGTTATCGGGGAACGTGATACAATGCCAGCCTCCTAAATGAAATTACCGATATTATCGTGCGGAAAGTGAGCCGCTGCCGTCACCGCCACCTCCCAAGAGCACGATGGAGCGCACTTCATATTCATGGTAATTGCTTGAGCCGAGCGCGAGATGTCGAGCATAGTTTATAATTAATTCATTGGATGAAATTTTACTTGCCGTACCTAGTATGCATTACCTGCGTCCTCTGGCTCCCTCTCCACCCTTCAACAACCATCCTTCTCTGGCACCCTCTCTCCGAACCGTCGACTTTATTAACCCCCTAAAACGAACCTATCCCTTAATCCGATCTCCTCCTTTCGCTATTCAATTACGTATCCATCGGACGCGGCGCAAGTTCGCGTTTCTAGTTCCGCCTTTCGAAGCGGTCAGGACCCCCGAAAGTCGAATCAACGATATTATCGAAGTTTGTTTCGCTAACTTTCGCATTGAACAGCGGTAATTCGAAGCCGAACGAATGGGAAGCGACCGTCAGTTTGTAAACGTTCGACGAACAAACCTTCGGCTCGTATTACTGTCACGCGGAAAATATTGAGTTGTGTAATAAATTCCCGCGTTTTTTCTATTTCATTTGTTTTTGCAATTTTGTGTTTTGTTAGATGAAGTGTATATATGCAGTCGCAAGTCTTCTTCTTGCTCGACAAACCTATCTGCTTCAATTTTTCGAATTAATTAATTATAATCAATTTTCAGGCTTTTTCGATGGCAGTTCCAGGAAGCAGAAAAATTCATTTTCGACATCTGCTCGACAGCTGATTGAAGTTTTGTGGCACCCAAGCTCCGAGTTTTTGAGTAAAGCCCATGAAGTGAAGATGGTTAGCGATGGTAAGTGATATAATTTAGTACACAACAAAATATGTAACGATTTTCACTGCCAGATTAAGACTTTTAGAGGCCCTAAGTTATGTGTAGATTGCGGATCTTTATGCAAAATAAAAAATGTATGCATTGATTGCAAGACACAGGAGCCAAATGGAAATTTCTTTCTTCTTTTATTGTCTTATTAAGCTGAAGCCAATACGTCGATGTCTTCAAATCTTTTTAATATGACCACTGCTTTGAATTGTGCTTACCCATTTTTGTCATAAATGCATCAAATCCGCAGTCTAGTTATGCGCCATTTCTCGAACAACTGAGAAAAATTTAATTGCCGACAGCTTTTTGGTGCACCAGTTTTGTCGCGCGTATGATTCGGCGCGTTCTCGAGCTGTTTGCGCTAAGCACCAGTCCCGAGACAATCGAAAGATGCGATATCCTAGTAGAATGTGCGGCAGCACGCGCTATTAAACAGAAACGGTTTACGTAAGCGGTTTACGTCTCGCTGCAGAGAGAAAAGTTGCCGACACGCAATTACCGAATAACCAAGTACTTTCCAGTTCGGAGCCATTTTCGCGAGAATTCTACCGGAAAACTGTCTATCGCCGGAGTTTTGCGCGAGCAGCGGGTTTTTGAGGACTCGCCGTAAGTACCGTTGCGAAGCCACTTGCAAATGTATGAAAATCTTATAAGCGACCCGGCATATCGCGAACTTATTTCTAAAGCATCATTATCCGGAAAACGTGCACTGAATTTAATCTTTCCAGAAATTTCGTATAAAAAGATCGAGTTATTTAATCGCAACAATTATTGACGCGAGTAGTCATCATAAATTAAAGTAGTTAAGGTGACATCCAACGAGAGATCTTCGAACAAAAAGAATATCTGCATATTGTTTCCGAAATTAATATTCTAGAATAGCTGTAATTGGCAAGAGGGTGTTTGAAAACATTCAATAACATTGAAGGACCTTGGCACGTTTACTATAAGTCTCACTCGTGATAGACGTAAGGTGAAGTGCCCTAAGTCTGGACAGTCCAAAAGTGATACCTAAATCTGGACAATTGAATTTTCATAGTAAAATCAGTAATTAAGAGATTAAATAATTATATTATATATTCTGAGGCCTTAGCTACAAGTAGGTGTGAATATTATTTCATTAAGACATCAATTGAAATTTAAAAATGAATTCAAAGTTCATCTGAAAATAGTATACAAAATAGTCTATTTACATGCGAATCATGTGCATTTATAGTTCGAACTTTTGTTAGAAAAAAAGATATAATTTAAGCCCTCAGACAAAAAATAATTATCACGCATAATAATATTGATATTTTAAAATAAATTGGCAATCAAACTTAACGTAAATAATAATTATTAATCCAAACATTAGATGTCCAAGATTAGGACTGTTTTCAAATACAAGTGCTCCATACTGGGACGCGATGACAGTAGCTGTCCCACTCTAAGCTTGTACGCAATGTGCTTACGCCTGAAGCCGGACACGTGTTTGTGAATAAAATCAACGCATTGTTTGCAAATTATTTAACTACATGTACGTATAATTAGTCTTCTATTAGCTTGAATAACGTATGTAGAAAATGTATTCCGGTTGTGACGGTAATAATACTTTATGTTTACATCTTAAATCTATCAGTATTACTACCTAACCTTAAAAGTTGTATTATGACAAGTTTTATTAAAACAGTAAATGAAAATAAATATATATTTGGTTAAATAATACAATACTATAATCTATGATAAGAATACTACATATTACGCAAAGCATCTTCTATTCGTCATGCGCAACAGCGCCACCAACCAACGTTTTAGGTTATGTTCGCTCGATCAACTCGTAAATTAAATTTGTCTCGATATAGGCTTTACTTCTGTCCAGGTGCTAGCTTAGATTGGATTTAATATGTCCAACTATAGGTTTGAATTATTCTTGTTAATACAATTAATATACTAACCTAAACAATGATTTTTTTATTTTAAATTACTTTACAAACTCTGAACTGTATGTTAAAACTCTTAAGAAATTGTTTTTGTTTATTTAAAGTAATACAATTTAAAATAGAAAAACATGCTGTCCAGGCATAGGGCACTTCACCTTACAACAAATATTCACGTTACACAATTCAAACAACAACAAATATAATATCTAGAGACATTTAATACATTTAATACAGTCCCAAAATTCGTAAACTTCCCGGAAGGGAAAGATTGGTCCGTGTTTTTCGTTAATAACTCCTAAACAAAGCCGCGGATAACATTTTTGCAAAGGAAAGTGTCGTTTGAAATGGTCTGAGGAACCACCCCCTTTCGGGAAGTTCACGAATGTTGGGACACCCTGTATATCTTTGAAGACAAGGATATTTGAGGTACAAACGTAGGGCGAGTCACCCTGTATATCGACAGGAAATTTTTCAAGAATTATTGGGAACGTTTCGCTGTGATATTCTGTAATCTGATTGCTGGTGAAACAGTGTAGCCCCGTGTTAATACGTACAATACTAAGTTAGGCCTCGAGTAGGTAGCTGATACACGGCTCGTCGTAAATGCAATCAGGCTAGCAACCGAGGAGTCGTGACAGTTCCCAGTCCTCTTTCTCGAGGATCCCGCTACGCAAGGTACCCCAGAGAAATAGGGCAAGAGAGCAAATTACCGAAGTTCCTTGCTGGATGTTCAAGTTTCCCTCGAAACGTCGGATTCGTCGCGTTACTATGGATCGGATACCCTCAACGACGAAATATCCCTGAAAGGAAGCGTCCTTAGCTGGTGCGCGCCGGAAAGTCTGACCCGGGTACAGTTTCATTCGAATTTCCACATTTCCCTTAATTATTCCCACTGAAACAATAGCTACCGAGTATAATTAATCAGCGAAAATTAATGTAAGATAGCAGAGAGCTTCGAAAACTGTAAGATCACGCAAAAATTAGCTCGAGAGCGAATTCGAAATACCTGTGCATTCTTTTTCGATAAATGTATTCAGAGAATACCCTTCGGTCTCTCTAAAAAATTGTACGAGCGTCCCCAAGGTTTGTGACAAGCGAAATTTGATTTAAACGGGGTCGTCGATTTTATTTTGCATTAGCCCCGGGAACTTTTCGATGGCCACGTGTTAGAAACGAACGGAGAAACGAGGTTACGCGCGTACAGGCAACACGTCACACGGGCAACTTACGAAAGCTCAATTTTTTATTGGGGTCGCCCGAATGCCACGTTCGCGTTAAATTTTAATTTAGGACGCTCGCGCGCTTTGCGCCACTTTGCACCTCTAATTCGATCGTATTCGGATATAATTCGTCGAATCGATGTCGCGAGAGGGAGAAGAAGGCGAGGGAGGAGAAAGCGAGAGGGTGGTGATTTCAAATCGAACGATTAAGAGCGTCATAGTTCTCTTTTTCTTTATTTTTTAGCAGAGTCTGCGTCGTTTCGGAAATTCATCGGGTTCAAGGGATATTTGTGCGCCGACGACGAGGACGCCTCTCGTTACGTTTTATTCTCTTATCGGTGACCTATATCCATTGATATTAGCCGATACGAAGCGGAAGAACGACAAGCCGAGGACCGACGAAAAGCACAGTTTCGTCTGGCCTTTATCCCTTTTACGATACGCGGCGATGGACGGCTCGGTGGAGAGCAGTCTTTTCACATTCTTGCTTAACGGTGCTGATACGCACTTTAATACCGCGTAAATCATCCCCTGGAATAGTCCCATTCACCGGTGCACCTCGTCGGCGGAAGGTCGATGCTCCACTTTTCCATTTCTTCTCGTAAATTGCCGGTTACGTCGATTTTAAATCTCTGTTTCGATTCGCGGAACGTAAACTGGAACGGCCCCGGCGTTACCGCTCGCCTCGCTCGCCTCGCTCGCGCACAGATCGGACGATCCGATAGATCCGTAATCATCTTTACGCGGGCCAGTTCAGTGTTACTTAAATCTGCTGTTTAATCGAGCGAAGGGAACACTAGTCTTTTCCGGGAAGGCCGAACGAAGTAAAGGAGGGACGAGCGGGGCCGAGATAACGCGAAAAAAATGGTGTCGGATTTACGATATCTTGATCCATAATACTAAAAAATATCTTCCTCGCCCGGCTGAGTAGTAATCCCGGCCGGATGTGCCAATAAATCCGCGCCTTGCCCCCGTAGTTATTGCTTAATACGAGAGGGACCCTCGTCAAGGCCGAACATCTTCATCTTTGTTGACCGGTATCTTGCTCAGTTCGCTTCCGTGTCAGTGCCGCGAGCTAGAAGAGCTCGCACTTTCTCAAGCAAAGACACGCATAAATTCCCAACACGGTCGCCATCGCCGGCTCAGGTGCTTATCAGATCCGACGAGCCATAGCATTTCGGGATCAAACTTTCACTCATCGGAGCAAAAATTTTCAAGTTTTCTAAATGTAATATTAAACTTTACTTTACCGGAATCGAAATTTGTGCCTTTCTCCTATAAATTATGATGTATTTGGTATGTAATCCAGTAGATTCGTACCCGGGGCGGCTGCAGATCGAAATTTCGATCCTGTAAGATCAATCGTTCAGGAGTTATACTTGCTTAAAGTTCAGCAATCTGCAGTGTTTTTGACAGGTAAGGGCGCCGCCATATTGGTTTGCAGTGACGACAGCGAGCCGTCACTTAGGGTGCGTTCCGTTTCACGCATAATGCGCATAGACTGCATAGAGCACCGTTCCGTTTCATTCAATGCGCGCATCAGAGCGCACAGAATTCCTCAGATCCCCACCACTTCTCTCGCATTCACCGTGCATCAGCTACGAGAACTCAGAGGTGATGCGTCTGATACGTAGCCGATGCATTAGCGGTAGATTTGAAAAAAGCAGATGCAGGTAAAGCACATTGTGAAATATAGCACAATTTGTGAAGAAAGCAACGAAGTATTGACCTTGTTGCTTGACAAGGAAAGTGCTGTGAGGGCTACTCAAGGTATAAAATATATACAATCAATATATTTTTTACATAACATGTAATTATAAATAAATTCCAAATCAAAATTTACAAAAATATCTTCCAATTCATCTTCGCTGTCACTCATATCGGTAGTATCACTCAAATCACTACAATTGTTCAATTCTTCTTGTTCAATGTTTTTATTTTGTCACCCATGTAAGCAGCCATTTTTGATTCGCATCAAATGCATGGGAAAGCGCTCCGTTTCCAAGCGCGCATCATGCGCATTAACGAAACGGAACGATGTCAATGCGCGCATCGCATTCAATGCGATCTATGCGCCTGATGCGTGAAACGGAACGCACCCTTAATCACCTAGCGGCTCTGCTCGGTAAGCGGCGCGCGACACTACAAACCAATATGGTGGCGCCCTTACCTATCAAAAACACTGAAAAATGTACAACTTTAAGCAAGCATAACTCCTGAACCATTGATCCTACAGGATCGAAACTTCGATCTGCAGCCGCCCCGGCTACAAATCTACTGGATTGCGTACCAAATACACCATAATTTACAGGAGAAAGGCACAAATTTTGAGTCCTGTAAAGTAAAGAGCAGCCCACAATTCGACGAAAAGATGATAAATCTTTAAATTGCAGTGCGAGGATTCCAAAACCTAACCCAAAACTGTGGGGTCACGGCGTTTTAGAAAAAGAGGATGTTTATAAGAAAAACTGAATCCCTTTAGATCAACCAAGGAGGATTTCTATAAAAATATAGATTTTTATAAAAATCAGCAAGTGATTCCAAACTTTTGGCCTTTAGTGTATGTCTGGAAACGCGCTTGAAATCGGGCAACGTTACTTGTGTATAACTTTTAAACGAGTGAACTCCGCACACTAAAACTTAGATCCCATCTACTACAATTTAAAGTTTCATCATTATTTCGTCGAATTGTGTAACATCACATACAGAAAAGTTGAGAATTTTTGGTCCCCTGAGTGACAGTTTAACCCTAAACTTTCAACAACATTGAATTGATATTTTAAATCTTACACATTTCCTCTATCCGTGGCCTTGAAAGACCTTGAACAATTATAGTCACTGAATTCGTAATTAAAGGGTTTAGAAACGGGAGGTTTTTTCGAGTGAAAGTTCAGGCAAATTCAGTTGTCTTACTTTTCTTACGTCGAATCAATCTTCTTAGAATTCAAAGATACCAGCGCGGGAGGTAATGAAATGTTTATTTATGTAATATTTCGTTGAAATGTGCGCGTAGACCGTAGACCGTACCGCCGAGCAGGCAACGGCGCGGCGGAACGAGCGTTAGCAGGTAGAATCGTCGAAGGTTTGCAGTATCTCTCGCCGATACCCGAAGGGAAAACAGATATTTGTATGCAGAGTTTATTTTAGTATTCCCAGCAGCGGGCGGTTCTTCTCTCAGGATGCGGAAAGTTTAACGAGCATCTTCTTGTATATGATTTTTCCGGTTCCCGGGTGGACGCTTTAAAAGCTCATGCGTAGTCGATTCACGGATTATATCGGTAAAAGTACACGCGGTCGGTTCGCGCGGGGCAGGAATATATTCGCTTACCGGCGAAAACGCGCCCTTCCACCGATCGGGTCTCCCGCCCGATTTCCATGTCCGCATGATTTATTTATGCCGACCTACTAGGAAACAGCTAGAATTTTATAGCAGCGAACTTTACGAGTTGCACTCGAAACCGTTCGTGTTTCTTCGGCGTTCTTTGAATTTCATCGTGTCTGGGTTCGATCCCGCCCGATCTTAACAAAAAGAAAAGTACCATCGCGCGGCCCCCTAACAATCCTGCACGAGCGCCGAACTTCTTGTTCGACAATCGCGGTCTTCGATTCCGCCGCCAAACAATTGAAACATCGAATCAATCTCGAACCTTACTACACTACGAGACGTACGAAAGATTCGGCCGATCGATCACAAAATGTTTCACGAATTTTATTAGTTAGGCTCGTAACGAAAGACAATATTTTCCAACTAGTTGGAAAAGTTCCTGCTGCGCGCAATGAACGCAGAGAATTTTTATTTGATATAAAAATCCGCAGTCCGATAACCGTCGTGTACAACGCTTCCTATACCTAAGAAAATATTCGAGATTAGAAATAGAACGAAATGAGCGTGTCAGTGTCGGGCCAATAAAAATCCGCGTGGGTCTATCGGAGCGGTCGAATCGAAATAACATTGACTGAAATCGTCGAGCCAGCTGCACTAGGGTCGAACGAGTGGAAAATTAGAGCGGATCGACGACCATCGAGAAGTCAAGAGTCTTTCCAACACCCAAGTACAACACTTTTCGCGCGACGAAGGTCGAGAAGCGTCAAAGGAGGGCAACGCACCCTTGATCGCGATGAAATGTTCCCTGGAGGAGAGGGGGGCGAGACGCAAATCGATCGCTCGTATCGCAGCAGCAGCCTAGGGCCTCGTTATTCTCGAACGTACTTGTCGAGGATCGCGCGCCCTGAATTTTCAATTAGCCCAAGAACCAAGAAACCGCAACGATGCGACGCCGCTTTTCGGAAACACAGAAACCCAGCTCCGTTGTCTGGCTGTGAACGCGCCGATTTACAAAAATCCACCTGGAAATCGAAGCGAAATTCGTTTGAATCGAACCTTGGGGTAAATTCATGCTGGACCTGTGATAGAAGCTGCAGGAGCGTCATGCAGAAATATCTTTGTGGGTTCATACCTACATTAGGGTATCAATTGATCTGACAATAAATTTTTTAATTTTTCTATCTATCAATCTGTCAAGTTATCAACGACTCAATCTGTCAGTCTATCAATCTATCAATGTATTTAACAATCATGTAACATAATACATCAATCCTTGAAGTCATCGCATCGGTCTAGTAATACGTACATCAATCTACCAATCTGTCAATCTATCAATCTTCAGGTCATCGCATCAGTCTAGTAATACATATATCAATTTATTAATCTATCAACGTGTCAACATATCATTGTTTTACCCGACCAGTCTAAAAACGTGTGAATGTATCAAAGCATTAATCTACGAGTCTCTCTATCAATATAATAGATATTTATCTATATCATCAACATGTGAACCTTTCTGAGCTGCGACGCAAGTTACTCGAAAATATCTTTCTGTGGTGTGTTTACAGTGGAACAGTAATAACTAGACTGCGGATCTTTATGCAAAATAAAAATTTCTCACCTGAATTGCAACAAACTGGAGTGAAATAGAAATTTATTATCTTCCCTGCTATGTTTAGTAGATTGAAAATAATACAGGGTGAGTCCGAAGAAACAGAACACTTAAATATCTCCGTTACTTTTTGTTGTACAAAAAAACTTCTTAGGACAAAGTTACACTGTTTGAAGGGCCACATGTAACGGTTAAAGAGAACAAATTTTCAATTCCATTTTTTTACAAGATTTCAAGGTCATTGGTATTTTTTTAAATGGAATGAGGTATTTTTTAATACATCAATCGATGCAGCTGGACATTCGTTATAAAAAAGTACTAACCTATGTATGTCGAAAAGTTAGTAGTTCACGAGATATTTCAATTTAAATAACTCTGAAACACTATTCCTGTCGTACTAAGACGTTAGCGTTTACTTGCCAGTGTAAATTAAAGAAATTGAAATTGAAATTGAAAAATTGACGTTGACAATGAAATTGAAGATTTGAAATTAACGAATTGAAATTGAAAAATTGAAGTTGAAATGGGAGAGTTAAAATTGAAATTAAAATTGAAGATTTGAAATTAACGAATTGAAATTGAAAAATTGAAATTGAAGTTGAAATGGGAGAGTTAAAATTGAAGTTAAAATGGAAAATTTGATGTTGAAGTCGAAATTGAAAAATTGAAATTGAAGTTGAAATGGGAGAGTTTAAATTGAAGTTAAAATGGAAAATTTGATGTTGAAATTGAAATTGAAGATTTGAAATTAACGAATTGAAATTGAAAAATTGATGTTGAAATTGAAAAATTGAAATTGAAGTTGAAATGGGAGAGTTTAAATTGAAGTTAAAATGGAAAATTTGATGTTGAAATTGAAATTGAAGATTTGAAATTAACGAATTGAAATTGAAAAATTGAAGATGAAATTGAACAATTGAAATTGAAGTTGAAATGGGAGAGTAAAAATTGAAGTTAAAATAGAAAATTTGACGTTGAAATTGAAATTGAGGATTTGAAATTAATGAATTGAAATTGAAAAATTGAAGATGAAATTGAACAATTGAAATTGAAGTTGAAATGGGAGAGTAAAAATTGAAGTTAAAATGGAAAATTTGATGTTGAAATTGAAATTGAAGAGTTGAAATTAACGAATTGAAATTGAAAAATTGACGTTAAAATTAACGAAATGAAATTGAAAAATTGAAGTTGAAGAGTTGAAATTGACGAATTAAAATTGAAATTGAAGTTGTAAGGGTTGATATTGAAATTGAAGTTGAAATGGAAGAGTAGAAATTGAAGTTGAAATGGAAGAATAGAAATTGAAGTTGAAATGGAAGAGTAGGAATTGAAGTTGAAATGGAAGAGTTAAAATTGAAGTTGAATTGGAAGAGTTGAAATTGAAAAATTGAAGATGAAATTGAACAATTGAAATTGAAGTTGAAATGGGAGAGTAAAAATTGAAGTTAAAATGGAAAATTTGATGTTGAAATTGAAATTGAAGAGTTGAAATTAACGAATTGAAATTGAAAAATTGACGTTAAAATTAACGAAATGAAATTGAAAAATTGAAATTGAGATTGAGTTGATATTGAAATTGAAATGGAAGAGTAGAAATTGAAGTTGAAATGGAAGAATAGAAATTGAAGTTGAAATGGAAGAGTAGAAATTGAAGTTGAAATGGAAGAATTGAAATTGAAGTAGAATTGGAAGAGTTGAAATTGAAAAATTGAAGTTGGAAATTAAATTGATGTTAGCGTTTACTTACTTGTGTACCGTCTTAGTACGACAGTAATGGTGTTCCAAAGTTATTTAAATTGAAATATCTCGTGAACTACTAACTTTTCGACATACATAGGTTAGTACTTTTTTTATAACGAATGTCCAGTTGCATCGATTGATGCATAAAAAAATATCGATGACCTTGTAATCTCATAAAAAAATGACCTCGAAAATTTTTTCCCTTATACCATTACATGTGGCCCTCCAAACAGTGTAACTTTGTCTTAAGAAGTTCTTTTGTACAACGAAAAGTAACGGAGGTATTTAAGTGTTCTGTTTCTTCGGACTCACCCTGTATGTTTAAATGTTTCAAATGTATTTGCTATTTTAAATTACACCTACTTATTTTTGTCATAAATGCATAAAATCCGCAGTCTAGTAATAACAATAGCACAGTTTCGCGTTCGCTCATTAATTTCTCTACACCCTTCGTCAATAAAGAGAACCGCGGCAATAGCGACGGAAAAGTAATATTTGGCTCTCGTCGCTTGTATCGTTGGTCATCTACCGAGCGCAGCTTTGCTTCAACGTAAACAGTTCTATTGAGTTGCCCGGAAATAAATTGCGGTTTTGGCACACGGTATATAAACGGGGTAGTTTCGCTTAAAATGAATTCACGTAGTCGAAGTAATTTCCATTACATTCTATGCAACGGGTTGCAAGATCGTTTCTAATGAAATCAGAACTTCTAGAATTAATAAATTTCGAATTTTAAAAGCTTGTTATTTCTCCTATGAAATTAAGTGCACCACTTATTGTACTTGATCTCGTCAGTACTCGTCTCATCTTCGAGATGAACTCAACGTCCCATTTCACAATCATGTAAAAGGATAATTTGCTTTCTCGAATGAATAAAGACCGAGCGAGACATTAAAACGGCAGTTTACGGTTCGCGTAACAACAGAAAATGGCGGATATACTACATACAAACAGCTTTCGGATCAGAAAGCCGCAATTTATTTCAGTACAAACCAATATAATAAAGAGGTAGAATTTACTTCCACGATTCGTTCATCGCAGCACCAACGTGAACGTACTCTTAGGTCTCGACGAACAAACTACCAGGGCGAGCTATTTTTCGAAACTTTTATAAACCGCTTTAAGAAGTTCGACGCGCGACTTTGCCACAATGCTATCGAAATTTTAAATAATTTATGCGCGCCGCGCGTTTCCTGCTCTCCGGCGGAACTTTCGAGGAACATTTGCATTCTCCTTTTCAGTTTACTATGGCAGCTGCGCGTTCGGTAAAATGGCGAGCAATTTTTAGGCATACAAATCATTGGACTTTGAATTTTATATCTTTATTACCACGCTTATATTAGCTTGCTGAGTTGTCGTTGTTGTTGTTGTATGCGTCAAATCTTGTAATCGAATTTTAAACCACTTCCCGATCAAGTAGAGACTTGAAACTTTAAACATAGCTCAGAACTGGATGACAATGCAATATTAAAAAACAAATGTAAAAAGAAACTGTGCGTTCAGGAGAATAAAAATGTCGCGCGACACTCGGTAGTACGTCATCGCGTTCAGCGATCCCCATTCCGCGCGCCAGCGCTCCCTACTCCACTACGCGTTCCCACTCCGACTCATCCCCACTCCACTGACCCATTTCGCACCGTAGGAGCTCGGTCAGTGTGATGTTTCGTTCATTCAGTGCCATTTCGGGCAGTTTCCGACTCCATCAAGAGACGTCGTCTGTCGGAGTCATCCCCCCTCATTCTATCTCGCGTATTTCCATATCTTGCGTTTCTATATATTACTATTTCATACCAGTATCACTATATCCTGCGTTCCATTTAAAAAAGACTAAGAAGTAGAAAATAAAAAAATATACAATAAAAAAAAGTTTAAAAAAACCACGCTTATACGTATTAAAATGCACTAAAAAGGAGAAAATAATTTTTTTAGGCATTAGTGACTATAAATAAAAGCTTACGCATATTAAAATTCACTAAAAAGGAGGAAATAATTTTTTTAGGCATTACTGACTATAAATAAAAGCGTGGAGCGCCCACGAAGATTACGTCAATATAGTTTAGCACTTCACGCTTTTATTTATAGTCATTAATGTCTAAAAAAATTATTTTCTCATTTTCAGTGCATTTTTTCAAGATCAAGTAGACGAACTCGATAATTGGTCGGAGCCATCTCGACTCAGAGTTACAAAAATTGTCCTTAAATGTAAATCGAAGTCCAACAGCGAGATTATCAATGATCTCAAAGAGATTCAAAGATATACAAAATAAAATGGACGAGTAAAGAATTGAATGGGTCTGCCTTGCTAGGGTTAAAAGAGGATGATTGATTTAGTTGACTTTACTTTTATTAGATTAGAAGATTATTTAGATTAGATTAGATTATTTATTAGATTAGATTAGATTATTGATTTAGTTACTTGATTTAGTTGCCCCCTTAATATTTTCCTTAATTTTTCTTCCTCAGAGTCGACTCGAAAAATTAGTGTTTTGCATAAATGTGTGGATATCATCCATCGAGCATTCTTTGTGGATGACATGGACTCGACATCAAGAGAATATCGTGTTCGCGTTAATATCTTGGCTCGCGGAATTGGTTGCGTGCTTCTGACAGGACGTTCTCTGTCAGCCCTTTCGCGTCGACCGATTACCAGAGGCAACGCACAGTCTCTCGAATATTTATCTTATTTACGGTAACGCGCGCCCGTGACAATCTTTCTATAACATTTGTCGATCGAGCGTGAGCCTGCTCGACAGCGGACAAGGCTATTCAACGTGGCACTGCATCGCCTATTTCTATCCACAGGAAAACTTGTTTTCGACGACTCGCGAGTATCGTATAGCTTCTTCGAGTATCCTGCGTCGCTCCCGTTTCCACGATCCTTGGTATTTACACTGCATTCGAGAAGTCGCTGCACTTTTTCCCAGACAGTGCGACACGAAGTGATACTTTCGTTGCCGGGACGAAGCATACGTAGATTTTATGCATTTATGGGAAAAATGAATGGATGGAATCGTCTGCATACTGGATCGAGAAAGTCCATGCAATTTTTCTTTCGACTCTTGCGTTTCAAAAAGGACTAAAAAATTCTTGAAAATAATCTTCGTTGTTTTTTTCCAGAATACATTAATTTTTATCGCGAAGTGTTGACTTGATTTAGTTGCATGTTCGATTGTTTCCAGGATTCATTAATTTTTATCGCTATGTGTTGTTTTGATTGAGTTGCCTGTGTCATTGTTTTCCATTCTTCCAACACGTGTTTTCAGAATTCATTAATTTTTGTCGCTGTTTGCTGTCTTGATTTCGTTGCATGTTCAATTGTTTTCTATTCTTTCAACGCGTGTTTCCAGAATACACTAACTTTTTTCGCTATGTGTTGTCTTGAATTAGTTACTTGTGTCATTGCTTTTCCATTCTTTCAGCACGTGTTTCCAGAATCCATTGATTTTTATCGCTGTGTTGTTTTGATTTAGTTGCTTGTTCAATTGTTTTCCATTCTTTCAACGCGTCTTTTCAGAATCCATTAATTTTTATCGCTGTGTTGTCTTGATTTAGTTGCTTGTTCAATTATTTTCCATTCTTTCAACACGTGTTTCCAGAATCCATTAATTTTTATCGCTATTTGCTGTCTTGATTTCGTTGCATGTTCAATTGTTTTCTATTCTTTCAACGCGTGTTTCCAGAATACACTAACTTTTTTCGCTATGTGTTGTCTTGAATTAGTTACTTGTGTCATTGCTTTTCCATTCTTTCAGCACGTGTTTCCAGAATCCATTGATTTTTATCGCTGTGTTGTTTTGATTTAGTTGCTTGTTCAATTGTTTTCCATTCTTTCAACGCGTCTTTTCAGAATCCATTAATTTTTATCGCTGTGTTGTCTTGATTTAGTTGCTTGTTCAATTATTTTCCATTCTTTCAACACGTGTTTCCAGAATCCATTAATTTTTATCGCTATTTGCTGTCTTGATTTCGTTGCATGTTCAATTGTTTTCCATTCTTTCAACGCGTGTTTCCAGAATCCATTAACTTCTATCGCTATGTGTTGTCTTGAATTAGTTACTTGTGTAATTGCTTTTCCATTCTTTCGGCACGTGTTTCCAGAATCCATTGATTTTTATCGCTGTGTTGTCTTGATTTAGTTGCTTGTGTCATTGCTTTTCCATTCTTTCGGCACGTGTTTCCAGAATCCATTGATTTTTATCGCTGCGTTGTCTTGATTTAGTTGCTTGTTCCATCGTTTTCCATTCTTTCAACACGTTGCCTTTCAAACCGGGATAAAGTGCTGAATTCGGATCGTTATTCTCGGTTGAAAAGTTAATGTAGTCGTATAGCAGACCATATACACGCGAAGACCTAGACTCATTTCAGCTTTGATCAAATAATCATGCGAAGCTTCTGGTATCTGCATTATTAATGTTTTCATTTGAGGTGGTCTAAGCGCCTTATAACTGGAGTGCTAGAACACCATAGAAAATATATGCGAAACTAGAAAGACATTCTCGTACAGCTTCAACGATTACCTCTTCCGAGAAACATCGCAACTGTTCTCTTCTCGAGGACCGAAGATGCCAAGCAACGTTCTAAGACGCGACGCATTCAGTAAGGGATTAAAGAGTGGTAATTACCGAACATTGTGAGGAAACGAATGGAAGAAAGAATAGCTCGAGGTAGAATGGGGTAATTGGTAACCCAATTTTTTCGTAATTGTAATACTCGCGGGAAGAGAAAAGAGAGAGAGAGGAAGAAGCGAGGAGGCTCGATTCAGCGAGGGTGTCCTTGTCGGTGAAATTGCGTTCGCAGTCATTCCGAGGGAAATATCGAGAGGGTCGGGATCCCGAGGATTTTGTCCTAAGCGTACCATAAATCGAAAGTTTTCTGCTTGCCGCAATCGTACGGCAAATCGGATTATGAAATTGAATAGTCCTGGAGCCAGCCTTTTCTCCCACCACTTCCGTCCCTTCTCAACCGTTCAGCGAGCTCCCACGCGTGTGTGTGCACGAGTGAGTATGAGAATGTGTTTGGATCCGAAGGAGGAGGAATTTTACCTTCCGGCTGTGTTGCGGCAGGATCCGCCGCGGTTTATTTGTCTTTGGATCGGTATGTTTCGCCCCGCCGATGGATACAGGATATTACGTTAAGTAAATACCGCAACAAATACGGAACCGAAGAAAAACGAGATCGAGTTTCGGAACCGTCCGCTTTCCCGTCGCGTCGTCCGCCGAATCTTGACCGTAAGTGGGTTCAAATCGGCGAAAGTTCACTGTATACAGGAGACGCGATTCCACGTTTCGAACGTTTCCAGTCGAATCACGGATCGACGGATCTCGCGTAAACAGCTCTCGATCGGGACGCTCCGCCCGGAAATGTTTGACCGCAGTCTCCCTGGCGATTTACCCTCGTAATTTATCGAACAATAAATATTTGCCGAAACCGCGCGAACACGATCCTACTACCGACCCCTCCTCTACGCTCGATCGTTAAACCCCACTTTTCGGGTCTTTTCCCCTGTCACGAAAGTAGTCGCACCCTTCCACGATCACTGTGCTGCTGGTGACCACAATAGCGATGCAAGACAAGACACCGAACAAAATTATTGGCGTTGTGTTCTGTCGATTTAACGTTGTTATAATGTTGTCCAGCATTTTACGTACTTTTGAGGGAACATGCCTTGCACATAATAATTGCACCGCCGAGTTTATGGATTTATAATGGAGCTGGCCAAATGCTTATTGTTACGAGCCAGGGCCGCGACCAGCACGAGTGGCTGGCGAAGGGTTATAAACCCAGGAATATGGTATCAATTTGTTAGTTAAGGCACGCGGACGAACCCAATGCGAAATTGGGGAGCCGCTAGGAATATAGACAGCGAGGACGAACCTGTCGCGAAGTCAGGGAGCCTCTAGGAATGGAGTCAAACGCAGACGAACCTGATGCGAAATCAGGGAGCTGCTAGGAAGGTGAAACTTCGTGAACGAACCCAATGCGAAATTGGGGAGTCACTAGGAACGACGCGCAGACGAACCCGATGCGAAACCGGGGAGCTGCTGGGAGGTTGTAGAATCGGCGCGGACGAACCCAATGCGAAATTGGGGAGCCGCTGGGAAGTTGGATAAAAGCACAGACGAACCTGATGCGACATCAGGGAGCTGTTAGGATGCGGACGGACCTGATGCGAAATCAGGGAGCCGCTAGGATGGTATAGGTTTCGTGGACGAACCCAATGCGAAGTTGGGGAGCCACTAAGTAGGAAAAATCTCTATTTGGATAATTGGTAGTAGCGAACGAACCTGATGCGAAATCAGGGAGTCGCTAGGATAGTTAGTAGGCCTCGTAACTAATATAATCTAATTGATACAACCCGAGCGGTAAGGTTGTATCGAGTGGGAACGTTCAACTACTATGTATATTAGGATTTTGGACAATAACTACACTATCCAACAGCAAATTTGTTTTCAATATATTGTTGTTTAATATATTGTTGTTGTTTTAATTTTTTCCCTATACGCACAGTTTTTGAAAAACATGGCTTTGAAAAAACAACATATTTTTCAACTTTAAACGACTATTGTGATGTCATTACAAAAGATATTGAATTGTTCTTTACAGCAGAAGATTCTGTAGACTTTCCCGAATACAGAAATATCCCATATGAATACATTATGATTGTTTAAACATGTTGAAACATTGTTTAAACATGTTTAAACAATCATTAAAGACGGAGAGACACCACTTTTGCACCAATTTTTGCGGATATTTTCCAATTTATCTCAAAAAATAAGGGTCCACCGGAAAATCGAACTATACCACGCGAGAGAGCGGACTTTTGTCTTAAAAAACCCCCCTTGGAAGTTTGCAGTATCGACGTTTTTACCGAACCAGAAAGCAAAATATCTTCGCCCGACATGAGTTGCCGTCAGTGCCGCTCATCACTACACCGGGCGTTCGCTGCGCCGTATCCCGTGGAACGCCCATTCTAGCTTAAGCAATCATAATGTATTAATATTGGATATCTCTGTATTCAGGAAAGTCTACAGAATCTTTTGCTGTAAAGAACAATTCAATATCTTTTATAATAACATCACAATATTTGTTTAAAGTTGAAAAATATATTGTTCTTTCAAAGCCATGTTTTTCAAAAACTGTGCGTATAGGGAAAAAATTAAACACAGATTCGGAATCAGCGCAAAAAACTCTATAAGAAGGACCCAATAGTATATTGAAATCATAAAAAAAGTTGAAATTTGTTGGACAGTGTTATGGGTTCAATAATCTTGGTCTAATTACCAACAACACAAGTATATTCTAATTATAAAGATCTGTAATACAAGTGTGTAATTGTCGGGATTGGAATGTTAAGAAAGATATAGAATGTAGAAAAGGAATTTACCTAACTACGATGCTCGGTTTTGACGCACTGGCAATGCGGGGGACCCGGAAACAACTTTAACAAACTTTGATCTGAAAGGTACTTTAGCCCGATCTCGCTAGAAGTTGCTTTTTCCAAATTGCAGCACGACGTGACGCGATACGTGTCTATCGAAGTACTAACCCCCGAGAGTAAGAATCTAAGGGTTTATATACCCCTACAATGAATGGAATACTCTGTTCATAATCTAATCGCGCTTAGAGATTAGGGCTTAGGGCCAGACTCTCATTTTTGTCACCTCTAATGAGATCGGAGCCAGAACTCGGTTCTAAATCAAAGGGTTCAACTATGATATGAAAGGTTATGTAGGACGCTTCCTGCCAGAGACGATCTGAAAGAGATTCCTGTGAGAAAACGAATGGAATATATGCGCCATACAACTCGAGCACATTTTCTACCTTCTTACTTTCTACTTTCTGTTGCGGTTGGAAAATAGGAATAGGGATAGGATCTGCTTCGATTAGGGGAGGAAAAGGGATAACTCAATCACGCAACTAAATTAATTAACTTATGCGCCAATCTACAATAGTGAGAAATGATCTTTTGGACGAGAGGGCGATCGCTGTCACGAACACTCCAATTCCCATCCTATAATTGTAAACTGTCAAAAAATTGCGACGAATTGATGAGTAAGAAGGCTATATAAATTCAACTGAGAGCTCTCAGGTGTTAAAAATATGAAGATGGATTCGGTAATGGCGCCTACTTCAAAAGAATAAGTATAGGCGCAAGGATCCAATGCGCCACTTGTAATCATCCAATGCGCCACGTTTGGCGCATGCGCCACAGGTTGGCCACCCCTGCTCTATCCGTAACACCGCTAAGTAGACTTCTTCTTAGTGGTTGATGTGAATCTTCCGGGGACTTTCTGGTGGTTGCCCTTTCCGTTTGATCGATGAAGATGTTTTTTAATTCTTCAAGGGCTTCTGCGTTGTCTTTTCTTTCTTTTTGAATGGTTAACTTCACAATAAAACCAACTGAGATTTGACAATAGCTTCCTGCCAGAGACGATCTGAAAGAGATTCCTGTGAGAAAACGAACGGAATATATTCTCTATCCGTAACACTATTTAACGCATTCGACAGATCGAAAGAATTGATACATAGTCCCCAACGTGATCGATTGTAAATGTTAATAAACAGCCTCGAGTTCGACAAAAAGACACAGATAATTTCTTTTTACATCCGACGAACTACATTTTTTGACGGATGGTTTGTTCGAGGGAGAACGACGAGGACAGGGTAAACGAGGAATCGACGTGCACGGTAGTTCGATCGACTTGTCGAGCGAAAGGTGAGCCGTGAAGGTAAAAGGTTTGCTGACAGAGCTGCGTTGCGGAAGAGAGCGAAGTAACTCGCCGCTCCAGTTCTTTAAACGGAGCTTCGAAACTTATTTCGGGGCTGCTTCCCGAACGGGGGACTGGATATGTTCGTACTTGTTCCGGCCAATATGGTTCTCGCGACTCCGAACAGGTTCGGTACGAGCGCGGCACGTCGGAGAAAAACACGCAGACAGTTCTATCGAGCACGGTTATCAAACTACCAGCGTAAAAGTTTAACAAAGTTAGCATGCGAGCCCCTCCAGCTATCGGTTCCTCGCGATGCTTCGATTTAACGACCATCTAGAGGGAAAAAGGGAAAGAGGGGAGGGGGAAGTAAGATGATGAGATCCTTGCAAGTTGTAAAAATTCGAATCTCCACTTTCGCCCTGAGTTGGGTAAAATTTTACTCGGATAACGAATACCGAATGAAATGACGGAGTAAATAGCACATTTTTGAAAATGGAGTACATCGGAAAAGAATCTGCAGCGTCATTTTCGATCACTTATATTCGTTTTGAGAACGAAATGATCCGCGTATACGGATAATCTTGTGACAAAATATTCAATTTAGCTTGCACGCATTGTTTCAAGTCGTCGATATTTAAAAATTGTCGATTTTCTTCATAAATTACTCCACCAAATTTTTAACGCTTTTTCAGTGGCAAGATAATGTATCGAACGAAATCAAAAAATCTTTGAACAAATTTTCGATGACATACGAATTTGGAGAATCGAATAGCCTCCTTGCACAGGACAGAAATACAGTGAGTGTACAAAGTATTCGTACACTTTTTAAAAACTAATAACTTTTTTATAATTGTACCAGATGACCTGATTTTTTGTAATCAATTAAAAGTATTGGTTTACGAAATGATATGCAAAAAAGATTTTCCAAAAATTATAATTTACAAATAATTTCTTTTTATTTGGGTCCTTAATGAAAATTTAAAATATATGTTTAGTAGATCTATGTTAGTTATACACGTGCTGAAAATTTCATTGAAATCGATTAACATACACACGAGCTACAAGCGGTTCAAAATGGTGAAAATCGTAGTTTTCCACGACTTTTGATCAGTTTCTGCTTAAAATCCACAGAATCGTACATCTTTCGATGCGTGTCGTTTTTTTTTCTGCGTCAACCGATTTCGATTAAATTTTCAGTATGTGTATAACTAACATAGATCTACTAAACATATATTTTAAATTTTCATTAAGGACCCAAATAAAAAAGTTTAAAAAGATGCCTTTTTTTGCATTTAACCTTGTAAATTATAATTTTTGAAAAATCTCTTTTGCATATCATTTCGTAAACCAATGCTTCTAATTGATTATAAAAAATCAGGTTGTTTGGTACAATTATAAAAATGTTATTAGTTTTTAACACGTGTACGAATACTTTATACACCCACTGTAGACTATTGAGTACAGTTAAAATCATATCGTGTTTACCGTCATTTTAATAAGAAAAATGCCACAAACAAGTTGGTGAAAGTGCCATGAAAAAATAATTAAAAATAAAGAAGTTTTATAATTGGATTGGTAGTGGTTCACACCGATATACCCGACCCATTCTCGGATTACTTGCATGTTTACTTACTATTTCTTAGATCGTACAATTTCCGTCTTCTTGAATTAATCTGCTGAAAAATGAAATTGCCACTTACAATGTACGAAGCATATGCATTTTCTAATCTGTTCTTCTATGAAATCAGAGCAACAAGAGACAGATGCTACACATCTACATCTCCTTCAGGCACGGTATCAAAAGTATCGCGTTGTTTCGCCCAGTAGAAGCTGCATCGGGATGGTCGAATGGTTCGGAAAAAACGGTGCGCAACATATTACGAAAAATAAAGATGGTGTGTCGATAGTTTCAGTTCGGCGGCATCAACGCCGAAAGGAGCGTCTAAATCTCCGCTCGAGAAACTCGGTCGGAGCCTCAAACATCTAGCATTCATTCGCGAATAGCGATGGGTAAAAAAGAACAACGGGAGAGAGGGAGAGAGAGAGAGGGAGCAGGCTGTGGGCTTGTCGCTGGGAACTATCAGCGGCATGGACCAGCTAGGGAGATTGGCGTGAAAGCCGTAAAGCCCGTTCGAACTGTTCGTTTGTTCTCCGATCGGCGAATTCGACGATGCTTTCTCTCCTTCTCTCTCCCGAAACAGAAGAAGAGGAGAGAGCCACGCTTCCTTTCTCTTTCTTCTGTTCGCTAACGATCCCGTGGCCGCGATCGATTTCCACATTTTCCACCGGCAACCAGGCCGCCCAAACGCGCGGTCAATTTTTCGGCTGTTTCTTCCTTTTCCCCCTTTTTTTCAGTCGATTCGATTTTACTCCTCCTTTCGGGGAATCGCCGCTGATCCTATTTCGGGTTAAAACGGCTGTAAAGTCGACGCCGCCGAATCGAGCAATAATGGGACAATTATCGAAATTGGCGATTTTATAACGAAATTAATACGCGGTCCGCTCGATTCGATTCCATTCGATGCCGCGGCGATTTACGCTGTCTGCACGCGGTGCTCTAAAACGATCGTTTGACCGCAAAGAACTCAAAGCGTAACTTAAACGTAAATCTTAAACCCACAATGTATAGCTAAGTAAATCTCATACAAGATTTCAAATGATAGAAAAGAAAAGAAACAAATTCAGAGATTGGCAGATGATGGCTTCCGCAAAAAGAAAAGTTGAAAACTGAGGATCGGTCAGCGCATGCAACTGTCACGAAAATCCGGTGTAATTTAAACGAGCGCAACTTCCGAGGAGCTTGGAGGTAGATTGAAAGAGCCTCCTGGATCCGGGTCATTTAATTATTCTGGTTGTATTAATCTTCGAAACGAAAGGACAAGTTTGCCCGGACCGGTCAGCTCGCGGGCCACCTTTCATTTAGCACAATGGCTTTCGTTTCACGGTGAATACCTGGTAGTAAGTCGGTAATTGAAACTTCCTTCTCTTCGTCGCGACACTGAACAGGGGACAGCAGGGGACACGGGCCTGCTGTTTATATCCGGGGCAACGTAAGGAGCGTTTCTCAATAGGCACGCTCTCTCTCCCCGCGAACTTGGACGATTTATCTTTGATGTTTGTTCCCGGCTTTGCTACCCCAGCCCCGTCGCTGCGCTGAGCAAACTCCGACGGCCTGGCCAATCCATTAATTAACTTAATTAACTCTAGACAGGTAACACGACGCCGCTATGGACACCAAGTAAACTCTAATGTCGGCCTAGAAGCCGACCACCATTATGCTCTACACACGCGCGTAATTATACCGCGACGCGCCAAGCGTTCGAACCGCACCCCGCTGCGCAACACATCTATTTTCTTGTCCTTAGGGCAATCAATTAACTTCCCATTCAATCGCAACAAATTCCGACTGACCTGCGTCGCAAGCCCAGCGCTTCGGCGACTTCGCAATTATGAAGAATTAAGAAGAAAGGGCCGAGGTTCCTGCAAGTGTATGCTGTCTAGAAATGGTGAAGAGGGAGAAGAGGGTCTAGGGGATACAAACTAGGGAGAGGAGAGAGTTGGCGATATAGGGAAGAATAGGGGATAAAGAAGAGAAGAGGGTATCTAAGGAGGGGATGTGTTTAGGAAAGTTAAGAATTTAAGGAAAGGCTAGGCGGGTAAGGGAGAGGAGAAAGAGGAAGAGTAGGTGATTTAGGGAAGAACAAAAATATATAAAAAAACTTTTTAAAAATCACGCTTATATTAAATTGCACTAAAAAGGAGAAAATAATTTTTTTAGACATTAGCGACAATAAATAGAAGCGTGGAGCGCTAAACTATATTGACGGAATATTCATGGGCGCTCCACGCTTTTATTTATTGTCCTTAAATTATTTTCTCTTTTTTAGTGCAATTTAATATAAGCGTGGTTTTTAACAAGTTTTTTTATATATTTTTTTATTTTCTACTTTTTAGTTTTTACATATCTTGTAATCGATTTTAATTACCACTTCAACCTGTAAATTCAACCATCTTTTGTAAAAGGAAAAATATTGTGTCATGGCGGCTGCAAATTGAAATTCCATTCTGTAGGATTTTTGACAGGTAAGGGCGCCGCCATATTGGTTTGTAGTGACGACCGCGAGCCGCTTACCGAGCAGAATCGCCGGTCCTTGTCGCCCTCTACCCGACCTAATCCTAACCAACTCAGTAAGTAAACTGAGCTCCTACGATGCGGAATGGGCCAGTGGAGTGGGGATGAGTCGGAGTGGGAACACGTAGTGGAGTAGGTAAGCGTAGGCGCGCGGAGTGGGGATCGCTGGCCGCGATGACGTACTACCCAGCGTCACGGGGAGGTGTAATGGTTAAATTTTTAATAGTTTATATCTCCTAAACGCATAGTTTTTTTTTTAAATTTGTTTTTTAATATTGCATTGTCACCCAGTTCTGAGCTATGTTTAAAGTTTCAAGTCTCTAGCTTATCGGGAAGTGGTTCAAAATTCGATTACAAGATTTGACGCATACAACAACAACGACAACATCGACAACGACAACTCGGCAAGCTAATATAAGCGTGGTAAAAACTCTGACTGCGTAAGCATTTTCGAAATTTTATTGATTCTCGTCACGGTAGGTATGAAAAGATTACAAAATTTAGTATAACACAGCAACATTTTCTGTAAATAAAAATAATAAATTTAATCATTCGTAAGGATAGGCTGAAAATTTTCCATTCGGTCGCTTTTTATGTGCGTTTTTATTAGTCCGCGGTGCGTTTATACCTCTATACGCGGGGTGAAAGACAATCGGGAGAATGCGTTACTGTGATTGGGACAGTGACCCGCTTAATTGGAAACGAGTTACCAACAAAGTGTCCCAATTAATCAGAATTCACTGTGTCCCTATCCCCAAAAATACAGTTCCCTTTGTCAATCGCACTAACAACACGTTTAGCTGATAAGTAGGGCAATAATCAACAAATAGTTAAAAATGAGCAATAGTCTTTTTGAATGTTATAAATAGTCATTAGTCAAAGTTCTTGATTAGTTAGTGATGACTTATTAATAATATTAATGTATGTTAATCGCACAATAGTGACTGACGACTAGAGCTTGATAACTGATCATCAACTACTTGCCTTGGCTACCCTTCTCCGAGAGAAGAAGGTATCTAAGGAAGAATAGGAGAAAAGAGAGAAGAGGGTATGCAGGGAAGGGATGGATTTAGGGAAGTAAAGAATTTAGTGAAAGGAAGAGGATCTAGACGAGTAATGGAGAGGAGCGGGAGAGAAAGAAGGAGATCTAGAGAGGAATGGGAATGAAGAAGAGAAGAGGGTATGTAGGGAAGGGATGGATTTAGAGAAGTAAAGAATTTAGTGAAGGGTGGAGAGGATCTAGACGAGTAAGGGAGAGAGAGAAGGGGATCTAGAGAGGAATGGGAATGAAGAAGAGAAGAGGGTATGTAGGGATGGATTTAGGGAAGTAATGAATTTAGCGAAAGGAAGAGAGGATCTCTCGCTCTCTCTCTCTCGGCGAGTAACTGAGAGAAGATGTGGCGACGAGGATACTAGTAGAATACCTAACGAAATTCCTAGTCCGCCGACGAGACAAAAGTTCGTCTAAAATTTTCCGCAGCCGAACGTGTAAGTCCAAAACAATAGTTTCGGGAACCGCTAAAATAAGCGATGGCCTCGCAGACAGCGGAAACGAGTTCCGGTTCGGCCGACGCATCTGGACCAAAGGTAGGGAGCGGGGCGCTCGGCTAATGGTCTCCGGTAAATTATAGTTAACCGCAAGGTTGCGCAGGAATGCGCCCAATGACACCGCTAATTTGTAGACGGTCGAATCGCGTAATTACTCAATCGTGGAATTCCAGTGCGGCGGCTGGTGTTGTTACGCGAGCGTGTACGCGAGTACGCGAGGGGAGATGTGCCTCCCGTCTATAGATATTTAAATGGGTACGTGCTGGTGAAACTTGCTAGAGTTGACCGCAAAACAGGATCAAGGGTTGAACTTCTCAAAGAGAAACTGCGGCCGGTGTACACGGCCGTTGCACTTGTATGGTGCACGGTGTACGTTACATCGGAAGTTTCGGCTTCGGAGTTAAGATATTCTCTCGCGCGGCCCTAAATCTCTATGAATTATGATCCCGAGGCTGTAACGCCGCAACAATGAACGCTTAGGCTGGTTCCGTGTTGCCCTCTCGATCGCGGGACCCTTTCACGATCGATAGGCTTTTTATGCGATACGTGTACATGATATATTACACGAAATACTTGTACGTAATTGCACCGCATAAATACATGCTTCGCAGAGCGTACGATCCATTATATTTATTAAAGTGTAATGCAAAGTTGTGCCTCGTTGTTTATTAGACGTTCGTGCTGTGTTATACCTTCCTGCGCACGATCGCCTAAACTGTACGATTAAAGGTCGTCGCTCACTAGAACGCACCGGCGCACAGTGGGCTCGATTGAAGAAGTACGCGACATTTTGCGAAAAAATCAACTTTCTAATTTTGATATTTTTTCAATTGATATCGATTTCTAAATGTCCACCGACCACGAAAATGATAAAATTATTCAAATACAATAGCAGTTCTAGTTGTGATACACGCATGAAGTTAGACAGTTTAAGAATATCGATTTTCCCTACATAATTTGGCTGTCCATTCTTAAAGTGTACTGATAACTGTGCTCAACTTCTTGCCCTGAATTTTTTTCTACATCAAAATGCACACTTTATTGATAAGAAATCATACTTTTCATTGACAATTATGATATATAACATATTTTTAAAAAATACTGAGCAAAATGAAAATAATCGTTGAAAATTTGTATCTTTGACATGCGCGATCTTTCTGGTCCCAGGAGATCCCAGTTTTTAACAAGTAAGGATCTTTTCAGTGAACCTTCCTCTATGTAATGTGACAAAAATGATTTCCTCCTTCGAGTCCTTTTTCAACATATTATTGTCTGAAGACATCCGCGTTGCGTTATCTTGTCCGCGCTCGGACGCGCGCTACGCGCTAAATTCGTCAACTATGCAGCCTCTGAAAGTCTGACAGAACTGTGTTGAATATTTATATTTATATTATATTTTTATTTAATATTAATTTATATTTTGCAGTAAATAAGTCAGTCTTTCATCTCTGATATTTTGACTGCGTTGAGTTTGACGAATTCTTTTCGACAGTGCATAAGTTACGTTGTAATTGTTTACGAAATCGATCCTCAAATCTTTTGAAATTTCTTTTCAAACGTTTTGTTTTGTCGACACAAATTGTGGATTGAAACAGAATTATTGTCAGTCAGAGCAGAACTATCAGCCTGAGCAGTACTGTGATTCCGATATTATTTTCAGTTTTATACGTTTTCTGTTCATATTATTTAATATAATACATCAAGTAAGTTAATATATATCAATTACATTTTATTTTTAGAACTTCATATACAATAAGGAACATAACTGATTCCACACACTTTAAATCAGAATAACTTTTATATGAATGGACCACACGATTTGAATTTCCCTGTAAGGCTAGAAGAATTACTTTAGTAAATTACGTCTAATAAATAAGTTGAAAAAATGCATTTGGTCGGAATTGTGAGAAACAATACTAAAAATTGATTTTTACGACTTTTTTAGCTGGGCCAATAACGAAAATTTAAAAAATGTGTTTTGTCAACTGTTATAAATTATATACGCTCTGAAAATTTCATTAAAATTGGTTAATTGGTTTACGAATTATAAACGATCAAAAGTGGTCAAAATTGCAATTTTTTAATATTTTCGGCCTTAACAAATTTTTCTCAAGAATGTAAAACTTAAACATTGTATCTATTTGCATTAAATAGCGAAAATATGAAATACATTATAGAATAAATAATTTATAAAGCTGTTTTAAATGAATAAAAACGGTTAAACAAATGTGAAATATATTAAGTTAAAAATCATTGAAAAGGAATGATTTTTTTATATATTCAATTGAAATTTCATTGCAATATCTTCAGTGGTTTAAGAGTTATTCAAAAATGTCGTGTACTTTTTCAATCGAGCCCACTGTGCGGCGCCCACCCGGCACCGTGCGGCCTCAGCTGTTTTGGATTTCTTCTATGTATTTTAATTGATGTGCGCACATCCATTTAAAATACATAGAAGAAATCCAAAACAGCTGAGGCCACGCGGTGCCGGGTGGGCGCCGGTGCGTTCTAGTGAGCGACGACCTTAATGGACCGCGAATTTTATGCATTTCAGCCACATTCAGTAGATGAAATTAAAGATAGTAAGAAGATTCGAAGAGTTAGCGCGGTCATGTTATTCTCAATCGATTACAAACATTATTAAAAAAAGGATACAGATTATTATTGATTGATACCGTTCAATATCAATATCAAATATAACTGTTTCATTTCATGCATCCTGTTTCTTTATGCAATATTTCTATGAAAATATTTTTCTTGTTCATGAGCGAGATATGATTTAATTAAAAGTGCAATACGAATCGTACATATAATTCCTCAAGATCTAACTAGGATCTACAAGATGGTTCGAGGACGAAGGATTGCACCGAAGAAGGACGAAAAGCGCATCGGTGAATTTATAGAGCGTTAATTGAGCCGTTCCTCGTGGTTGTCATGATCCCCTTCTGAGAACGGTGAAGAGTTTCTTATTTTCCGTTCGGAGGAGCGTATCGTTGCCACCGAGGCTGATGGATGAGCAGGAAATGGAAGGACCGCGCGGATAAAACTCGCGTTTAAGACTCCTCGTCGGACGTTTTACCGGGAAAGATGTTTATCCGTAAGTTGGTCGATTTGCTCGCTTCTGTGTTTACTTTGAAACTCGATCTCCGATCGGGAACGTATTCGCGTTCGCGTTCGTTCGTTGCGAGAAGCGCCTCTGCGCGCGCTTCCCGTTTGATTCATCCGGTTTAACAGGACGTAATATTCTCGAGCAGCGTATTAGAAATTCAAGTTCCCCTTTAGCACCATCGAAACTGCTTTTTGTTTAACTTGCCGGGAAAATACGAAGGACTCGTGGATTCTCGAGTAATCGCTCCGGTTCCCTGCTAACGTTGAATTACTTGCTGCTTTCATCTATCGCATTACTCCGTACCGAGTCACTTCTAGGAGAATCATATGGAATTTCCTGTGTGATGAATAGAAATTCGAATACACGAACTAGATGCTTTTCTCTAGGCATTTGAAATCGCAGTATAGTGAAACCTTGATCTATGGGAACGGAACTGTACGATCTAAGAAAAACGAATATCCCCTCCACTGCGGGACACAAGCCAAACACTAAACCCCCCACTGCCGGTCAAATAACCGGTTTTACTGCAATTATTTAGTTGCTTACGTAGAAATTGATTCAACAAGTTTCCTTATCCAAGCACATTTTGTACTAAAAATTGCACAAAATTTAAATAAACAGAGCCTTATCATTTTTATTATAAGCTAAAGCATTTTAATCACTTTTAGTGCTCGATAGGTTTAGTATTAATTGACGCCAATTGGTGCTCCGAGAGTCGATGACGTAGATCGGACACCCCTCCCCCGGCCGGCTACTGCGAGTTGGCCTATCCGGTCCTGTCCGGAGCGCGGTAGAGGGGGTAGACGATTCTACGTCATCGACTTTCGAAGCACTAGTTGCTCAGGCCTGGTTTACACATGAGAATCACTAGGTCCAGCTGAAACGGAAAAACATACGATAGATAATGTCTGCTTGAGATTTTACCATTATTTTTATAACAAATATCTTCCACACCGTTTATGCTAGGTGACCGAAGCTCGATGAACCAAGACTTCTGAAGACAAGCAACAAATCGTCCGAGTTCGAAACGCGAGTGGCCTATAAAACCGCGTTCTAGAGGGCGTAGCATAGGATCGGCGGGTACAATGTGAAGGCAGACGACCGCAGTGGAATTGGTTGCCCCGAGAAAAGTAAATTCGTCGTCGAAATGAAATACCGACGTCGCGACGTGACCGTCTGCTCCGATTGGCAGCCAGCGACGCAGTATTTTATGGAGAAGCGTGGTTGCGCTCAATTAAATTGACGCGTCGCACGGTGCGTTGACAATCGACAAAAATAATAGATAAACTGGACATTTCCTAGACATCAAAGGTAGAAAATTATATTAAAGTCAATCGGCAAGTATTAACTAGTGCTAGTGTGTTCGTTTTATGAAAGGAGTAACGCAATCTCGATAATAGTTTACGCAAAAACAAAGATATTCTAGCGTTTCTCTTCAAGAACACGTAATCAATAAAATATAGGTTCCCACTAAAAATTTCGGGTAAACTTCACTTTACCGGATTCAAAGTTAGTACCTTTCTCCTACGAATTGTGATGTATTTGGTATTAAATCCAGTAAATTTGTACCCGGCGCAGTTGCAGATCGAAATTTCGGTCCTCCAGGATTAATAGTTCAGGAGCTATGGTCGCTTAAAGTTGAGCATTTTTGACAGGCAAGGGCGCCGCCATGTTGGTTTGTAGTGACGACCGCGAGCCGCTTAACATGCCGCCCCTCGACCTAATCCTAACCAACTCAGTAAGCGGCGTGCGACCGACACTACAAACCAATATCGCGGCGCCCTTACCTGTCAAAAACACTGCAGATTGCTAAACTTTAAACGACCATAACTCCTCAACTATTGATCCTAGAGGATCGAAACTTCGATCTGCATCCGCGCCGGGTACAAATCTACTGGATTACATACCAAATACATCATAATTTGTAGGAGAAAGGCACTAACTTTGAGTCCGGTAAAGTAAACAGCAGCCAAAATTTCAATTCTAATCTCTACGGAGATTTTCAAGGGAATGCTAGTTGTCAAGTCAATAGTAATCTGTAAAGAGCTTCTCAAGGTCACCGCAATATCAAACAAATGCTCGTTTGAAACATTTTTTCGTATCACCTAAGGTGAAGTGCCCTATGCCTGGACAGCATGTTTTTCTATTCTAAATTTTATCACTTTAAATAAACAAAAACAATTTCTTAAGAGTTTTAACATACAGTTCAGAGTTTGTAAAGTAATTTAAAATAAAAAAATCATTGTTTAGGTTAATATCTTCATTGTATTAACAAGAATAATTCAAACTAATAGTTGGACATATTAAATCCAATCTAAGCTAGTACCTGGACAGAAGTAAAGCCTATATCGGGACAAATTCAATTTACGAGTTGTTCGAGCGAACATAACCTAAAACGTTGGTTGGTGGCGCTGTTGCGCATGACGAATAGAAGATGCTTTGCGTAATATGTAGTATTCTTATCATAGATTATAGTATTGTATTATTTAACCAAATATATATTTATTTTCATTTACTGTTTTAATAAAACTTGTCATAATACAACTTTTAAGGTTAGGTAGTAATACTGATAGATTTAAGATGTAAACATAAAGTATTATTAACGTCACAACCGGAATACATTTTCTACGTACGTTATTCAAGCTAATAGAAGACTAATTATACGTAGATGTAGTTAAATAATTTGGAAACAATGCGTTGATTTTATTCACAAACACGTGTCCGGCTTCAGGCGTAAGCACATTGCGTACAAGCTTAGAGTGGGACAGCTACTGTCATCGCGTCCCAGTATGGAGTACTTATATTTGAAAATAGTCCTAATCTTGGACATCTAATATTTGGATTAATAATTATTATTTACGTTAAGTTTGATTGCCAATTTATTTTAAAATATCAATATTATTATGCGTGATAATTATTTTTTGTCTGAGGGCTTAAATTATATCTTTTTTTCTAACAAAAGTTCGAACTATAAATGCACATGATTCGCATGTAAATAGACTATTTTGTATACTGTTCTCAGATGAACTTTGAATTCAGTTTTAAATTTCAATTGATGTCTTAATGAAATAATATTCACACCTACTTGTAGCTAAGGCCTCAGAATATATAATATAATTATTTAATCTCTTAATTACTGATTTTACTATGAAAATTCAATTGTCCAGATTTAGGTATCACTTTTGGACTGTCCAGACTTAGGGCACTTCACCTTATAATTCTGGAGGTATTTTGTGCAGAGAACTAGCTTTTCGACGCGTTGCGCGTCCGGTCGCGATAACTGTTCCGCGAAGGCCGCGTTTCGTTGAGGGGTTGCGAATTTTTCAAGAGGGTTGTCG
The DNA here is from genome assembly GCA_933228785.1 of Lasioglossum pauxillum. Lineage (NCBI taxonomy): Eukaryota > Metazoa > Arthropoda > Insecta > Hymenoptera > Halictidae > Lasioglossum > Lasioglossum pauxillum. The sequence continues at coordinate 37,495,971 of OW121705.1, read as the reverse complement.
GTCAGTGACGGGCAACGGGCAGAAAATCATGGTGGAATCGGAACGATATTAGCGGCGGCGCGGTAAATTCGTGACGCGCTAATAACGGCGAACGGCCGCACCGTTAGATAAATATGTATGACGCGGCGGAGCTCCATTCATAAACAAATCGCTTTCGGCCTCCGTTTGTTTGGATTTGCAACACAATGGCGCACAATAAAGTACAATGCGGCACGTCATTTGCACTTCGGTGCGTTCGCACGCGCGTAACTCTTGCATTTATCGATACCACCCACTCGCTCAGTCTCTCTCTCTCTCTCTCTCTCTCTCTCTCTCTCTCTCTCTCTCTCTCTTCCCCTCTTTCCCCTTTCTCTAACAGGGAGCCCCGCGCGACAATACGGTGCGTTACACGCGCTCGATTTTACAAAATTGTAGGCCGGCCTGATTTTCCCTTGGAACATTTAACAAACCGCGGCTATTTACCTCAGCGAATTAACCGACGCGACGCGGCCCGACGCCGGAAACGGACGCTGTACCAGCGCCGACACGCGAACGCACTCCGACAACTAACGACGATTCCATTGCCGATGCATGAACTGCACGCCGAAAATTAATTCGAGAAACGAAATAAAACGACGCTATAGCCGCTGATGGATAGTCAATAGCAAATACCTGTTGACCCTTTTGACAGTGACCCGTGACAGGCAGTGGACACCCAAAATTCCGAATTCAAAGCCCGCGTTTTCAAACCATTCTTCTTTGACGGTAATTACTCTTCACATAGCATTAAAACTGCTGAATGCTATTTTAAGCGATTTTCATTCATAATATATGCCGAAGCAATGTTGAACAATGAATGAATATATTATAATTATGACACGCGTCCACAAATATTACACAACGAATAATTGAATTTTAATTGTCGTATATGTCACAGAAATAAATTAATTTCGGATTATTTCCAATTACTTTCACGGTCCAAATAATCAGAAATTCAGACATTTTAGTATTTCACAGGTGTATGTGATAGAAGAGATTCTTTTGTCGATGTAACCTCATAGTTAATAGAAAGACTCAACTATGTGAAATATGTTGATCTCCAAATGATATCGTTCGACATTTTACCAAGCGCGGTAAAACAATTTATTCTGACCGAAATAATATATTCAGCTTTTATTTTTTCGTTTCATTCAATTAAGAATTATACGTATTTGTGGCCACGTCGTTGCCAAATAAACCCATAAAACTTATTTTGTTAGCGATCCCCGCCAAATGGAATAGCCATTTAAAATCGTGTGTAATTTAATAAAGTTATAAAGCTTCTATTTATTTTGTTTGGAACCTGCACAAGAAATTCATTTTAATTGATTTAAAGAAATTCAATAAAATACTGTGTACGTTTCGAATTCATTTTGTCCATTTAAAAATATTTTATTATTGTATAGCTAGTCTATTGATGTTTATGCTAAATCTTGTTATTTTATACTTGATCGATTTATATGCAAAATTGTCAGTAAAATCGGCATGTCTGGCTTGGATAATGTTCTTTAAAGATACTCCATAACAAGTAATTTATGGCGTGCTTTCAAGGTAATCATAGTTGCCCAGCTTATTGCTTGTTCGGGTAGAATGAATAAGTACACTGATTTATAATTTTTAATTCAAATAGAAAATTTATAGGAGACTGCAAAGTGCGCAGCACTGGTGTCTCCCGATAGAAGACCATCTGCTAGTTTAAAGCTTGTAGCCAGCTTTATAGCTAATATTTCCGCAAATTTTCGTACTTTATATCTTCTGTTTGAGCATAAAAGAGTTACTAAACTTTGACCTGGATTGAACAAGAATAGTAAAAGTAGTAACGCCAGCGGGAAAGTTGCAAACACAGAGACTTTATATTTTCTATTAAAAGTTCAATCCATTTATCGATTAAAATTAAACGAACTTTAAAAACGTTACGGTTTTTATACATTCTTTTGCAAGAAGATATAAGCATTACAAATTGCAAACATGGACACTCACGGATATGTTAAAACGAGTAGAATTCGTCGTTACAATACAAACGACAAACATAACGAGGACATTTTATGAATTTTATTACGGCCCTTTTCGATGCATAACAAATTCCATAAATCCGTGCCTTTGATTAATTTGTTCTTCCAGATAAATAAATATAAAAACATGGAATCATTTCAATTTTAATTAACAAATTAATCAACGCCCATAAAATACAGAAAATCTTTGCTCCGTTTCGAGTTATCGAGATCTGTCAGGCGTATGCAGATTTTTGTGACTGTTTTCGTACTCGATATTATTGGTTTCATCTTGTACGCTATTATGGCAATTCTGAGGCACCATCAAAATTTATTATTAATTCGATACAATGTACGCGTTGCTGATCTTTACATAATAATAAATCGTTAATAATTGACGTACGATAAAAGCAAATTCGTTCGGCTTCGTATCTCCCAACAACCAGTGCTGGGCAATAAATAAATTTATTTAAATAAAAATTTAATTAACAAGTTATTTGTTATTTGGATATTTAAATAAAAAGTAAAAATAATTATTTCAATCATTATTTGTATTGACAAAAGTGTGTATACAAAATACAAGAAATAAGAGAAGACTCAATCCTTTATTTGCAAATAAGAAATAATAAATAGATCACTTTTGGAATTATTTAAATTACTTTTATTTCAATACAAAGTTTAGTTATTATTTGAAATTAAAATCACACGTTTATTTATTACTAAATTATTTATTATTTAAAATAAAATTTGCCCAACGGTGCTGATAACAGATACAACTACTGTACTGAAATTAGGGGTTGCAAAATATTTTCTAAAAATTATAAGATCCAAAAAATTCAAACTACGAGGAGTGAATCAATTTATTCAGTAACATCGCACAAAGTTATAATTTCTCAAATCAATTTCTAATTCAATTCTATTCTTAGATTTCTAAAGATGAAAAATCTATACTACTGACATCTACTACTTAAAATGCATATCAAAAATTTTTTAATGGAGAAGTTGAAATGGGTCCTGTCCTGCAGTGCCAGTGTGAACCTTGGAACTGCACTATGGGTCTTAGGAACCCATTTCAGTGAAACATCGAGGAGGGATACTAAACCATTAAATATTAATATTTTCTGCTCTTTTTTCAAAAAGAACTTTGGGTTTCTGAGACCCGAGTGTGAAGTAGTAAATGAAGTTTCAGACATGTCTCAAAAAATAAGTGTGATGTTCTAGGTTAAGTAATTTTCCAGAATCTGCGAATTTTTGGCAAATGAGGGTTAAAATACAGAAAATATAATAATCGAAGGGCTTCAGGATGGCCTCTCGACGCTCAGATTCGAGTATTATAATCGAGAACCTAGACTTGTTGGTGGCGTACCGTTAAATTTGTGTAACCATCGCAGCGAGAATCACAGCTCAGCGAATCGAGTCGTTCGTTTAATTCGTTTTCGAAGGTCCAAACGCTCGCGATCGTTTGCGTTGTTGACGCGTCGAGCATTCGACACCGGCGGGCTACGTAATTTTCCACGGACGATCATTTCCATTGGCGGGCGTACGCGTTCACTGTCAATTTATCATTCCCGAATAGAGGATCGCCGCAATGCACCGCTCCTGCGGGACCGCGCCTCATCATGAGACGCTAAACACGCGATTATGTGCCTCCATTATTATGCCAGCCAGCGCACGAACGGGATGCAACGGGATGCAACGCGATGCAACGAGAGTCGACGTGGTTTTGTACGCTTGTCTGCGTTCGCTGTAGTCGCGTCCTTGTCAAACCGAACCTTTTTTCCTCCATTATCAATCAAGAGAAAATTTCGCTTTATTTCGGTCGTGAAAAATCGATTTTACAAAACCATGTGTTTAACATTACGAGTTTCGTTAATAAATTTCGCTTGTTTGGAAGATTCCGAGCAATATGAAATCCCGTCCGATATTCGAGAAGGATCGACCAGCGTGATCCGATCACGTTATTATTCATCGTTCCCGAAAGTTCGCGGAGCCGTTGTTAGCGATGGAAAAAGTTTGGAGGATCGAAACGGCCCCGTCGTCGTTACCAATCTATTACTTTCCGATTATCCGATATCGTGCTTGGATAGTTGTCGGCTACTCCCGAGAGAATCGATTCTGGAGCGAGTTGAATCGTTTCCGACGAGTGTCACCTACGCAAGAATTAATCCGACGGATTACCTCGTCAGGAGTATCGTGCAGCTTGCAGCTAAGAGCAGTTAAGAGCGCATCGCCGAAACTGCAGTTCGGGGCGGCTTAAGTGCAACTCCAAAAATGACGCAAATAATGTAGAGCAGCCGCCTGGAGGAATGAAAATTGATTCGCTCTGTAAACTACCCATTCAGTACCATTAACAGTGCAATAGAACATACAGGGAGGTCCGTTTAAGTACGAACACCAATATATCTCGGTTATTATTAGTCGTACAAAAAAATCTCCACAGAATAAAGTTGTACTGTTTCAAGGGGCGATTTTGATGATGGTAAAAATTTGTTCTCAATGTCATTTTTTTACAAGATTTCAAGGTCATTGATATTTTTTTTAAATAGAATGAGGTATTTTTTAATACATCAATCGATGCAGCTGGACATTCGTTATAAAAAAGTACTAACTCGTGTATGTCGAAAAGTTAGTAGTTCAAGAGATATTTTAATTTAAATAACTCTAAAATACCATTACTGTCGTACTAAGACGTTACACTAGTAAGTAAACGCCAACATCAATTTCAATTTCAATGTCAATTTTTCAATATCAACTTCAATTTCAATATCAACTCTTCAACTTCATTTTCATCTTCAATTTTTCAATTTCAACTTCAAATTCTATTCTTCCATTTCAACTTCAAATTCTATTCTTCCATTTCAACTTCAATTTCTACTCTTCCATTTCAACTTCAATTTTGCAATTTCATTTCGTTAATATCAACTTCAATTTCAATATCAACCCTTCAACTTCAATTTCAATTTGAACTCTTCAATTTCAACATCAAATCTTTATTTCAACTCCTATTTCAATATCAACTCTTCAACTTCATTTTCAACTTCAATTTTTCCATTCCAACATCAATTTTAACTCTCCCATTTCAACTTCAATTTCAACACTTCCATTTCAACTTCAATTTCTACTCTTCCATTTCAACTTCAATTTCTACTCTTCCATTTCAACTTCAATTTTGCAATTTCATTTCGTTAATATCAACTTCAATTTCAATATCAACCCTTCAACTTCAATTTCAATTTGAACTCTTCAATTTCAACATCAAATCTTTATTTCAACTCCTATTTCAATATCAACTCTTCAACTTCATTTTCAACTTCAATTTTTCCATTCCAACATCAATTTTAACTCCCCCATTTCAACTTCAATTTCAACACTTCCATTTCAACTTCAATTTCTACTCTTCCATTTCAACTTCAATTTTGCAATTTCATTTCGTTAATATCAACTTCAATTTCAATATCAACCCTTCAACTTCAATTTCAATTTGAACTCTTCAATTTCAACATCAAATCTTTATTTCAACTCCTATTTCAATATCAACTCTTCAACTTCATTTTCAACTTCAATTTTTCCATTCCAACATCAATTTTAACTCTCCCATTTCAACTTCAATTTCAACACTTCCATTTCAACTTCAATTTTGCAATTTCATTTCGTTAATATCAACTTCAATTTCAATATCAACCCTTCAACTTCAATTGCAATATCAACCCTTCAACGTCAATTTCAATTTGAACTCTTCAATTTCAACATCAAATCTTTATTTCAACTCCTATTTCAATATCAACTCTTCAACTTCATTTTCAACTTCAATTTTTCCATTCCAACTTCAATTTTAACTCTCCCATTTCAACTTCAATTTCAACACTTCCATTTCAACTTCAATTTCTACTCCTCCATTTCAACTTCAATTTTTCAATTTCACTTCGTTAATTTCAACTCTTCAATTTGGACTCTTCAATTTCAATTCTTTAATTTCAACGTCAATTTCAAATCTACAATTTCATTTTCAACGGCAATGTTTCAATTTCAATTTCAACTCTTCAATTTACACTAGCAAGTAAACGCTAGCGTCTTAGTACGACAGTAATGGTATTTTAGAGTTATTTAAATTGAAATATCTCTTGAACTACTAACTTTTCGACATACATGGGTTAGTACTTTTTTATAACGAATGTCCAGCTGCATCGATTGATGTATTAAAAAATACCTCATTCCATATAAAAAAATACCAATGACCTTCAAATCTTATAAAAAAATGACCTTGAGAAAAAATGTTTACCATCATCAAATTCGCCCCTTGAAACAGTACAACTTTACTCTGTGGAGATTTTTTGTACGACTAACAATACTAATAGTACTTAAACGGACCTCCCTGTATATTTTACACCTCTGCAATTGTAGAAAACGTAAGGTCACTTTGAAGTAAACCATCCTCTGCATAAGTGTCTTGAAAATCATCCAAACCGGAGATTAGAATTTCGTCTACGAGAGAATACAGTTTCAAGCAGCATAGACATACTTGGAAAATCAAGCCAGAAGGTAGTTACTGCCGGTCGAGGAATCCCCGTAAGTTGCGACGCTAGTATTATTAATAGCGTTCAATGAAACTTACGTTTAAGCCATAAGTGGTTTATTCGCTTCCGGCCAGATTCGAAGGAGGTTCGGTTCAAAAGCACGCCGTTCGTACTTAGGGTACGACGCGACGGTCTAACGTAATTTCTCCAGGAGACTGTTCTTCCTCATCCGATTCGCTCGACCTCGTTTTCGCAGCCGGTAAGTATCGATCGTTCCCACCTTCCCTCGAGACAATTAAAGATCTTATCACCGATGACTACGGCCGCCCTCGTAAAAACGGTCCACCACCGAGTATTTCGCAAACTGCTTACCCACGCAAACCGGAATTATTATTTCCTCGGTAGAACCGCGCGCGCGGAACTTTCGCAGCTAGTAGAATCGGTCGACGATTGGTCGGACGCGACCGCTGAGTTAATGCCGCGATAAAATGCATATTTCTTGACTACCGCGCTATTTACCACTTTGAAACTTCTGTGCCAATTACTACGGTCTAAGCCGAAGGTGTCTTCAAAGTTTCATTAAAATCTGCCGGGTAGTTTCGGTCTTGCAACATTTCTTCCGCTTCCGTGGAAATCGCCAATGCTATTCAAATCTTCTTACTTGACCCTCCTCGTTTCAGATCAATAAATTTTGGTTAAATAAAATACGTGTCGTAATATAGGCAGCAAGAAATTAACCGTTTTACCGGTTCAACCGAGTTCAATGTATGAACTAGAAAATTCCTCGTAGTAAAAATAGAGTAAACATGTCATTAGTTTACAAATGTACACGTCCCATAAATGTATAAAAATTCGCAGTGTAATAATTATATTTTTAATATAACATCATACTCCGTTACTGTCAAACTCTGTTTGCACATATGCCGTGATCAATTATTATTAGACTGTGGATCTTCGTGGCAAAAATAAAACTTGTCGCCATCAATTACAGGAACCTCCTTGTCTTCATCTACAACCTTAATAAGCTGAAGACAATATATTGGCATTCTTATACGGTCAAACTAGTTTATGTGCGATAGATAGGGGCAGCAGAAAAAACCGCAGAAAAAAGAATATTCACAAACTTCATAAATAGCTATAACAAAAAATTTTGCACATTTCTTTTTATGCGGTGGAGAGGGACCGCATAAAAATAGTCTCACGTAGAAAATATGTCAAAGCTTTACGAAACAGCGAGAAAGGAAAATGGAACATTCAAAGAAATTTTAATTTCTCATTTTAAACATGGAAAATTTTTCAAAATGCAGGCAACATTTAACATTGTTTTTTGAGAGAACGATTGAGTTCCGACCTATGGTTCCTTTGACACTTTTCATCCTCTTGATGAGTAGAACATGATGCAATCATAAAAATATTTTACCTTTGAAACCTTAGGAAAGCCAGTCGAGGACAATTTAGCGGGAAGTTTTTTTAACAGATCTTCAGCGATCGAGGTGTAGAATCACGGTATGGTGGTCGTGACATATAATTTTTATACACCCCTGCATAATTCAATACTACTCGTCGTAATCCAAAACGCGCGCATTCCTGTGATGAACTGGTTCGAAATCGCTTTTGTCACTTGAAGATATTAGAGTTAATAAGTCCTTAGGTTCGTGGTAATATACACTGACAAAAAAAGAGAGAGAGGGCGGGCGAGAGAAAGAGAGATGCCAACACCGTTGAAATTGACATAACCTCGCGGCGAACTTACATATGACGAACAGAATCTCGATATTCATATACCGCATAAAAAAATCGCACAAAAAGAAATCGCATAAAAAAAGACCACACAAAAACAGGTTTGACTGTATTTATACTGTACTGACTGTAAGGTGAAGTGCTCTATGCCTGGACAGCATGTTTTTCTATTTTAAATTTTATCACTTTAAATAAACAAAAACAATTTCTTACGAGTTTTAACATACAGTTCAGAGTTTGTAAAGTAATTTAAAATAAAAAAATCATTGTTTAGGTTAATATCTTAATTGTATTAACAAGAATAATTCAAACCTATAGTTGGACATTTTAAATCCAATCTAAGCTAGCACCTGGACAGAAGTAAAGCCTATATCGGGACAAATTCAATTTACAAGTTGTTCGAGCGAACATAACCTAAAACGTTGGTTGGTGGCGCTGTTGCGCATGACGAATAGAAGATGCTTTGCGTAATATGTAGTATTCTTATCATAGATTATAGTATTGTATTACTTAACCAAATATATATTTATTTTCATTTACTGTTTTAATAAAACTTGTCATAATACAACTTTTAAGGTTTGGTAGTAATACTGATTGATTTAAGATGTAAACATAAAGTATTATTAACGTCACAACCGGAATACATTTTCTACGTACGTTATTCAAGCTAATAGAAGACTAATTATACGTACATGCAGTTAAATAATTTGCAAACAATGCGTTGATTTTATTCACAAACACGTGTCCGGCTTCAGGCGTAAGCACATTGCGTATAAGCTTAGAGTGGGACAGCTACTGTCATCGCGTCCCAGTATGGAGTACTTATATTTGAAAACAGTCCTAATCTTTGACATCTAATATTTGGATTAATAATTATTATTTACGTTAAGTTTGACTGCCAATTTATTTTAAAATATCAATATTATTATGCGTGATAATTATTTTTTGTCTGAGGGCTTAAATTATATCTTTTTTCTAACAAAAGTTCGAACTATAAATGCACATGATTCGCATGTAAATAGACTATTTTGTATACTGTTCTCAGATGAACCTTGAATTCATTTTTAAATTTCAATTGATGTCTTAATGAAATAATATTCACACCTACTTGTAGCTAAGGCCTCAGAATATATAATATAATTATTTAATCTCTTAATTACTGATTTTACTATGAAAATTCAATTGTCCAGATTTAGGTATCACTTTTGGACTGTCCAGACTTAGGGCGCTTCACCTTATTTTTGACTGAACTATTATTCCAGACTGCATACATTGAACGTATCGCGTTGAAAATCTGCACGACGACGCGGACTCGAGATAACAAAAAGAAAAGGGGTTAATTTCGTTCTGCAGTAGCAAATGTAAGAAGAGTTAAGCGATGATCGCTGGCCGGGAAATAGTTTCCGAAAAGGAAATATTCCGATACCGTTATCGGAGCAAAAGTAGCCATTCTTGGCAGGCTGGCTCGGCACCGCTCCTCCAGCAAAGTATTTCGAGGTTTTTATACTTCGTCGAGCTTCTTTCCGCGTCTAAAATTTCGAAAACGGTCCGTCTTATGGAAATGTTCCCTGAACGGGCAGAGCCGAGGCGACCGTTTCGCCGAGCTGCTCTGCTCACGGCAGCAATTTTTAGCGCGGAAAAATTTAGCGACTTCTCGTTTTCCTTTGCCAGGCGATTTTCCTTCTTTCTCTTTTTCCCTCGGATTTCTTCCTCTGGCCCCGGGTACGACGACGACGTTCCTCCGATTCCGCCTTAATAGAACGTCGTCAACGTTTCGCGTATCGCCGCTCGGAAACCCAGAAACGCGCTCCGCTTCTGCACGATATATTCCACCTTCTCTTTCCCCTTTCTTCCTTCTCCTTTCGCCAATTACTCGCTTGTGGCGATGTCTTGATTATAGGCCGCACTGTGCCTCTATCTTTCTCTCTTTCTCCCAAGAGAACCTCCGACGGAAGGCCGTCTTGTTGTTTATACTTTCTATTTGTTTCTCTCTTTGTGCGTTCAGAAGACGAGTCTACACACGTGCTTCTTCATCGCTCTTTCATCCCCTCGAGCTTGTACATTTAGTTCGTGTACGGCGTTTTAAACACGCGTATTTAGTACTCGACTGGCCAGTAGTCCCTTTTTTAGGACGAGGCGGCTTCAATAGTTTCGGTATAAAGTTTGCTCATTTGCAAGGAATAAAAATTGTTTAACACTAGATCTACCGAGCACTAAACGCAATGGACAAAATTGCATTTATTTAGATCTCGTTCGAGTTTTGTTTAAATATGTGCTTCAGTAAAGAAGTTCACTAAAAAAATTTCTCAGAAAAATATATTTATAATATCAATATTTCTAAAAGAAAAAATCTGGAACCAGTCAAAATGACTGGCCTGGTAAATCTAGGGTTAAAACCATTAAGGGGGTATTGTCCTTTCCAGGATTGCAAGGATTGCAAAGAAGAGATTTCTCGGTAGTCGAAAACGCTAGATAAAACATCAATCTAGAACGCTGTCTCCCTCAAAAGTCCTACTTTTACGTTTACGAGGCGTAATTTGCATTATTCGGCAGCACGTAGTTGTCGCAGCTTTATGGGAATAGCTACACGCGCAGCTTTATGATAGCTAGATGCTGCCGAATAATGCAAATTACACCTCGTAAACGTAAAAGTAGGACTTTTGAGGGAGACAGAGGTCCAGATTGATCTTTTATCTAGCGCTTTTAACTACTGAAACCAATCCCGGAAACCAGAACACCTCCTTAAAGGAGCAAACAAATTTCTAATGGGGTCCTAGTTACTTGCAATTGGTACAACAATTTTGATTTTTTCTACTAATGATGTACTGTCCGTCCAACAAGAGTTGGCATAGATATTTTTCTTTCATATACAGTAACCGCGGGTTTACTGTCGAACAGCCGTGTTCTGCACGGACAGTATTCCCGCAGTGACATCATTTTTTTCACAATGTAACACCAATATTTAATTTTCTTTATTTTTCATTATTATTTTATGGAACTTTCGCCAACATATTCGTGGCATTTTTCTAATGCAAAATGGTACCAAACACGATATAATTTCAACTGTATTTAGTGGTGTAATCGACGATGAAAGTTTCGAACGCAACGAAGAAAAGCGTATTGGAAAGAAAGAGACGCGGTTGTCGAGTCAATGTGTGGTGTTCACACCGATATATCCGAGCCGAGAACAATTATTTCATCTCGAAATAGTCACAATTATTCCGAGAACAGTATTTCATGGGCTGTGTTTCCGTTTACGTCCATTCTCAGAATTTGATGAAATTTTGAAAATAGGTTCCTTTTTGACTAAAATGACGATTGCCAGAAGGATTTTTGAAATAATAAATTCCTTCTGCTCGAAACCTTTACATAGATTTTTCAACCTCTTCTTGCCCATTACTTCATTTTTCATAATTCAATTACAATGTATTTTATAATTGTGCTCCATTGCAATTACGAATTACATTGTAATTTAATTGACTGAAGATCTGAATTATAAATTACAACATAATTGAATTACAATTTAATTCAATTACTTTGTAATTATAATTTTGGAGCAATTCAATTGTAATTCTGCACAACTCTGTTGCCCAGGCCTTTCGTTTTGTGGGGAAATGCAATTACGCACAGCCCCCTAAGAAAGAAGTTGAGGACAGTGTGGGGCTCAGCCATACCCACTAAAACCACACCGCCCAAGGGTTCTCACCCTTTTCCTCTTGTAGCGCCAAGGATAAATACAAACAGAGTCCCACTACTCGTATTGCGCCTGAATGTGTTACAACTCACATGTGATGTTCACACATGTGCTTATTTAAATAAGTTGCCCAGGCCAGTCCAGGTGAATCACATAGCAGCATAGACTATTCGGTCATTATTGTCTAAAATGTCCCAAAATGTTTCTCCGAACAAAGATCAAAAATTTCCAAGTGGATGTTTAAGTGAAACTTGTTACGCTCGTCGCCAAAATTGATTTTCCTCAGTCTCTACAACCATAGAGGAACCGGGCTCGTGCAGGAAGACGTTTCACGAGTAATTGTTCGGTTTCGGTCAGGAAAATCCGCGGAATTTCGCGAACCGTTAAAATATCTCTTCGGCGGTAACGTTGAACAGCGAACGTTTGCGTTACAAGTCGTTGCACCTACCCTTCGCAGCTTGCATCGCGCATTTTGATTTCGACTTCTAGTCGACACGGTTGCGGGACGTGCTGCAATTACGCTCCGCTCAAACGTAGTTACGGAACAAAATGCACGATGCGAAGTTCAACGCTCTCTCTCGCTCTCCGTTAACGTTTGCAGTTTCGGCGCGAATGGAGTATTTCATTTTGTTCAAGCAACTCCCATATACAAGGTGATTCTAGGAACTGGGACAAGTTACTGCTCTTTTTCAAGTGAAAATAGGAGGAAATGATAGGGGAAAAAATCATACGTAACAATACGTCCTAACCCGCCAGGTGCAATTGCATTTTATTCCTTGAAGCAACTCAATTTTTTGTTGAACCAATCGATCCCTTTTATTATCCTACGTATAAAAGTACTAACCAAGATCATCGAAATGTCAACACAGGGAGGTTACAGACAGAGTTGGTCAAAAATTTTATTTAAATAAAAATTTCAAATAAAGTGGAGTTTTTCCAAGTGGGTTTTAAACCCACTTTATTCGAAATTTGTATTTAAATAAAATTTTTGCCCAACACTGGTTACAGAGATTGTTACGAAGAGGACGATCATCGATACACTGCGGAATTTTATTCAAAATAAAAATTGTCCAGATCTGTTGTAAGAGATCGACATTAAATAAAATTATATTTTTCTTGTAATGACATTAAAGAATCGAAAATAATATAACAGTCTCCTTGAGTCCTTGTAATGTCTCTTCAATTTTGTATTTGACGTATTAACAATTAATAATAATAATATTAATAATTAAGAAGAGGAAAAGAAGAAATAATTCTTGTTTCTTTAAATATTTAAATATTCGATAGTGCTGATTGAAAACCTGATTGAAAACTGTGTAAACATTCTTTCGTACATTTTCAACAAAAATGATCATAAACGAGATAACGAAGAATGAATGTTCATCGAGGAGTATCGTTCATGTGTCGTTTTGTAAACAATAGTGTCCGATGGGGTAGGATCGAACGAGAATCGCCTAAATTTGCAAGGAAATCGAGCGGCGCGACACTGTAAAGGAAATTGTTACGCACGGACGCGTTAACGGTAGCCTGTCGCACGGTGGGCCGCGTTGCACCGTGTTGCTTCGTGTTGCTCCGGTTGTGTTCGCCGTTGTCGAGGGAAATCGATATTTCTCGTAATAAGTTGGCAAACAAGACACGCCAAATATTGTGTTTGCAACCCAATTACTCGCGCATAGCAGTCGATGGAAAAGTGTTTACCGTGATCGTGAGTTATTTCGCGTTGGTATCGGCACGCGATCCAACTACCGAAGGAACACAATTAAACTTTCAGGACAAATGGCCCGGATTATGCAAATGTTGCCACACGGGGACGGCTCAGCTTCCGCTCTGCGTTGGCACCGCGAAAAGCGAACTCGAATTGCCGACAATTGATAAGCACACCCCTCGACAAAAATTATAAGACTTACCGGAGATTACTGGAACCAGATCCTTTGCACTGTGTTTATGTTAAACTGCATTGTGTGCGAAACGGGAACATGTAATTGCAATCGACAGACTGCGGTCTTTATGCATTTCCGACAAAAATGAATTTAGGAAGAACTCAATTATAATTTCTACAGAAGCGTAAAAACACTTTCTCATTTGTAGTTATTGTAATTGAAGTATCACGTCTCCACCATTGAAACGGATGATACACGACATTTTTAAGTTAGACAAAAATAATAGAGTACCACTTGGGCAGAATTAAAAAAACAAATGGAGCTTCAATTCGACAAAACTCTATCATTAAAGATAGGATATTAGACAGTAAGGTGAAGTGCCCCAAGTCTGGACAGTCCAAAAGTGATACCTAAATCTGGACAATTGAATTTTCATAGTAAAATCTGTAATTAAGAGATTAAATAATTATATTATATATTCTGAGGCCTTAGCTACAAGTAGGTGTGAATATTATTTTATTAAGACATCAATTGAAATTTAAAAATGAATTCAAAGTTCATCTGAAAACAGTGTACAAAATAGTCTATTTACATGCGAATCATGTGCATTTATAGTTCGAACTTTTATTAGAGAAATAGATATAATTTAAGCCCTCAGACAAAAAATAATTATCACGCATAATAATATTGATATTTTAAAATAAATTGGCAATCAAACTTAACGTAAATAATAATTATTAATCCAAATATTAGATGTCCAAGATTAGGACTGTTTTCAAATATAAGTACTCCATACTGGGACATGATGACAGTAGCTGTCCCACTCTAAGCTTATACGCAATGTGCTTACGCCTGAAGCCGGACACGTGTTTGTGAATAAAATCAACGCATTGTTTGCAAATTATTTAACTACATGTACGTATAATTAGTCTTCTATTAGCTTGAATAACGTACGTAGAAAATGTATTCCGGTTGTGACGTTAATAATACTTTATGTTTACATCTTAAATCTATCAGTATTACTACCTACCTTAAAAGTTGTATTATGACAAGTTTTATTAAAACAGTCAATGAAAATAAATATAGATTTGGTTAAATAATACAATACTATAATCTATGATAAGAATACTACATATTACGCAAAGCATGTTCTATTCGTCATGCGCAACAGCGCCACCAACCAACGTTTTAGGTTATGTTCGCTCGATCAACTCGTAAATTGAATTTGTCCCGATATAGGCTTTACTTCTGTCCAGGTACTAGCTTAGATTGGATTTAATATGTCCAACTATAGGTTTGAATTATTCTTGTTAATACAATCAAGATATTAACCTAAACAATGATTTTTTTATTTTAAATTACTTTACAAACTCTGAACTGTATGTTAAGACTCTTAAGAAATTGTTTTTGTTTATTTAAAGTGATACAATTTAGAATAGAAAAACATGCTGTCCAGGCATAGGGCACTTCACCTTCTTCACACACTCAATTTTATTTAAAAATCTACAAAAGCACCGCCTATTGGAAAAGGGTAAGTGTCGTAGGTGTTCAATAAAAACAATCGAATATTACTATAATTAATTGTACACAAACAACGCTAGTATCAATAATTATTTCTTTATATGATACCCTCGTATGATAATATGTAATACTCTTATACATATCTACAGGGTCCCCGAAAAATGTTATTTCCTTGAAAGGGGAGATTCCTGAAGAAAAACATGCTGTCCAGGCATAGGGCACTTCACCTTACAGTCAAACCTATTTTTGTGCGGTAGATAGGGACCGCAGAAAAAAACGGCACAAAAAATATATTCGCAAGCTTCATAAATAGCTGTAACAAGTAATTTTTCACAACATATTAAAGAAAATTATTTTTTATGCGGTGGAGAAGGACCGCATAAAAAAGTCTCACTTAGAAAATGCGTCGAAGCTTTACGAAATAGCGAGAAAGTACTTTCCAAACAAAATAAATAATTAAATTACACATGGAAACATTTAAAAAATTTTAATTGCTCATTTTAAACATGGAGAAATTTTCAAAGTGTAATGAGATCAGCAGGATATCTCGGAAGACATTGTCGTTATCAAGAAAGTGTTCCTACAAAAGCTGTTTGGTATGACGGCCTACATTACATAGTATTAATTGTTTTCTTCTGGGTGGAGGACATTTCAAGATCACCTTGATTTTTTTAAAAGGAATGTCCTATTTTTTCTATCGATAGAGTCCTATTCATATGTGCTAAATCTAAGAGTTAACGAGATATTATCGAAACAATTTTCTTCCTTCTTTGGATAATACCTCGTTAACTATTCGGTTTAGGACATATGAAGGTCAACACTTTTATACTCAGAATTTGATACTCTAGCCCGTCATACCATACAACTTTTGGGTCCCATGGAAATCATCGACACAGATTTCTCCGATACGGTTTTCACCGACATTTCATGAATTTTTTATTTATTAATTAATTAATTCGAGAACACTCGGTTTCATATTTCGTTTTTCCACTGATTTTCATTCAATCCACATTAATGAATTATTTAATAAATAAAAAATTAATGAAATGTTGTCGGTGAAAACCGTGTCGGAGAAATCTGTGTCAATGATTTCCATAGGACCCACAACTTTTGTAGGAACACTTTTTTGATAATGACAACGTTTTCCGAGATATCATGCTGATATCATTTCAGCAGGACACGCTGTATAAGAACATTGAGTATGCCTAATGAAATTGGCTGATGCAATAGGTATGAAAATGGCTGATGCAATATGTACATACACACTGATAGAAAAAAAGTGATGCCTACACCGTTGAGAAAAAAATATCACAACAAAAATCGTATAAAAAAAGACCGCACAAAAACATGTTTGACTGTATAACTAAAGAGAATTGTGAAAAATTTGTAACATTAAATTTGATTATAAAACCTTTTTCCTAAAAATTTCGAGTTTCGCTTTTAGTCAGACTACGCCGTTTAAAACGCAGCGCAGCATCATGATTAAAGAGGGTCGGACGCCATGTTGCGTAAATCAGATTTCGTTCATTTGAAAAATTGTAAGCGTGCGCGCAGCCGGGGAAATACATAGCGTGATTGCGTTTGCTTGAAAAAAATATTTGTCCGTTCAATTAAACGTTCCGATCGAGAACGAAAGAGGAAGAGAAACGGAGAGAGTCGATGATCGAAAAGGTAAATGAAAAAGAAGATGGCGCTCGTGGGTGCTCGAGGGTAGAATCGATCCTGCGGGACCGAGTCGTATTGTTTCATAATCTTGGTTATGCAAAGCCGGGATTAGCACTCGTTCCGAGGTATGCTCGGATTCGGGAAATCTATTACAATACCAAAGTAAAGTGATGAATGTTCGAGCCGGAAGGGAAACCGAGCCGGAACGGGTCGATACGAGGCTTGTTTCGGTATTGATTTCCATTTCAAATCGGATGCAGTTGCAGTGCTTATCGGATACTGGTGTCTCAGGTCAGGTCAGGCTGTACCGCCGATGTATTTGCATAGATACGATCTGATTGAAATAAGGTGAACACTCGACTCGATATTGCGAGGCATTTCCTCTTTGGACGCGATCGCGATACCCGCTACCGAAAGAAACGACCCGCGCACGCCTCTATCCTCTATCTTCGATAACTATCGCACCTCCGACGATAATCGATCGATCCACCCTTTGTTTATCGACTTGAACGGCCTGCCACCTCGCACACTCCGCTGGATTTCATTTTTCCCACATCTTTCTCATAGAATTTCTTCTATCGATGTAAGTGTCACGTCCGGTGGTTCAGCCATCGTTAATAATTAATATAATCAATGATGTATTACATATACCTTTGAATTTCTTTTTATGTTTAATAATGTTGTACGAGAAACTAAATATTCAATACTATTGTTAAAAATCAAATCGAACTATCGTATATTATACCACATTGCGTGCGATAGAATTAAGGAAATTCATTCTTCATTTGAATCGTATTGAACAAAAGAACTGCGTAGCCAAATTATTTCATTAAATGACCAGGTCACTTCCAAATATAAATCATGATCTAAAATCCGCTGAAGACTGTCCATCGAGAATCGATGAGTAATGATTGTTCGTCGCCCCACGTGTGACGTAGATGTAATTCAATCTGACCAGGGGAGTTACAGATAAGAAAGCAGCTAAGAAGAAACTGACCTAGGAGATGCATAGGGTAATATGATCTAGCTATGACGACAATAATCACCTGACAAAATTGACGAAACAAAGGACTGATCAGTCTATAAAAGGGAGACTCCTCATGAGGAGCCCATTCTTCACAATTCTTCACACAATAAAAGAACAATCAACATATAAAAGTATTAAGCAAAATATCGGTCAGTTTTAGTCTGTCTAAGAAGTATTAAGTGAAAGTTTTCTAAGTTAAATTAACAACGAAACCAAGCATCATACAGGAAGATACCACCACTGTAATCAAGAAAGAAGACTATTTAGCGGTAATTACTAACAATTTATAATAAGATTCCGATAAAATATTATGTATCTGAAATTTGGAGTTTAAAATATAGTTTTGTTTATTTTTATTCAAACAAATCAAAACTTTAAATCATTTTTAAAGAGTATACCTATCATCGATTTCTTCGTACCAATTCCACAATCAAAATCACTTAGAATATTAAGAAATCCTCAATTACCCGAACCGAAGCCGGTGAATGCAGGTAGGTTCAAAACTGCGTTATATCTCAATTATAATCTTTTCAATCATTTCAATCTATTCAAATTAAATTTCAATTTTAACTATTCAAAATCTAAAATACGTCCACCTCAGGACGTAACACAAGGATTCGAAACTTTTAAACACATTTGCGTTATTAAAGATGATTAAAAATGCCTTTCTATTAACAATTTGGTTACTGTTGTGTATTTTACCTGTTCATTTTTTCTATAAATGTATAAAATTTGGAATTCAGTTATAATTGAACAGTACAATGTTAACGAATTAATTAATTAATTCGATATGTTGTGTGCAGTCCATTGCGGATGTGATAATTATAATTCTCAAACAAATTAATCCGGTATTGCTTTATACAATATACACATAATTAAAAGCTAGTATAATGCCATCGTCAATATCTGTGTTCACCATAATATTCTATTTCAGACACATATATGGATTATCCTTATAATTTTTTGTGCCCATGCTCGTGTTACGGATAGAGAATAGATTCCGTTCGTTTTCTCATTGGAATCTCTTCCAGATCGTCTCTGGCAGGAAGCGTCCTAGATAACCTTTCATATCGTAGTTGAACCCTTTGATTTAGTACCGAGTTTTCAGCCCGATCTCATTAGAGGCGACAAAATAAAAGTCTGGCCCTATGCCCTAATCTCTAAGCGCGATTAGATTATGAACAGAGTATTCTATTCATTGTAGGGGTATATAAACCCTTAGATTCTCACTCTCTGGGGTTAGTACTTCAGTAGACACGTATCGCGTCACGTCGTGCTGTAATTTTGGAAAAGCAACTATAGTGAGATCGGGCTAAAGTACCTTTCAGATCAAAGTTTGTTAAAGTTGTTTCCGAGTCCCCCGCATTGCCAGTGCGTCAAAAACGAACATCGTTTTAGGTAAATTCCTTTTTCTATATCTTTCTTTAAATTCCAACCGCGACAGTTACACACCTGTACCACAGATTTTTATAGTTACAATATATTTGTGTTGTTTGGAAATTAGATTGAGATTATTAAACCCATTATTATCATCCAAAAATCCTAATATAATAATTGAACGTTCTCACTCGATACAACCTTACCGCTCGGGTTGTATCAATTAGATTATATTAGTTACGAGGCCTACTAACTATCCTAGCGACTCCCTGATTTCGCATCAGGTTCGTTCGCTATTTACCAATTATTCAAATAGAGATTTTTCCTACCTAGTGGCTCCCCAATTTCGCATTGGGTTCGTCCACGAAACCTATACCATCCTAGCGGCTCCCTGATTTCGCATCAGGTTCGTCCGTATCCTAACAGCTCCCTGATTTCGCATCAGGTTCGTCTGTGCTTTTATCCAACTTCCCAGCGGCTCCCCAATTTCGCATTGGGTTCGTCCGCGCTGATTCTACAACCTCCTAGCAGCTCCCCGGTTTCGCATCGGGTTCGTCTGCGCGTCGTTCCTAGTGACTCCCCAATTTCGCATTGGGTTCGTTCACGAAGTTTCACCTTCCTAGCAGCTCCCTGATTTCGCATCAGGTTCGTCTGTGTTTGACTCCATTCCTAGAGGCTCCCTGACTTCGCGTCAGGTTCGTCCTCGTCGTCTATAATCCTAGCGGCTCCCCAATTTCGCATTGGGTTCGTCCGCGTGCCTTTATTAACAAACTGATACCATATTCCCTGGGTTTATAATCCTTCGCCGGCCACTCGTGCTGCTCGCGGCTCTGGCTCGTAACACTCGCACAGTATGAAACGACAAATATTTGTTCATAATCGGCGCGTCATCCATAAAATTGACGATGACGTCCTAACAAATGAATATTGTTTTACGCAAATTCCCATTTTCACGGCGCCCACCGTAAAAATCAGAGCGAGGGAGAATTTCCTTGCGTTTACCATAAAATTTCGTTGGGCGAAGCTACAAAAACTGCTATTACTTTGCGTTGATATGCGCTGCTCCTCGTATCTTCAAATTCTCCGCATACCGTGGCCGCATAAAGATCCGCGGCCCCCGCTCATTATAATGCGTGTTCATCGACTAACAGGTTCCATGGGCCCGGCCCTGCGGTGCGCGAGAGACGTTTCCGCAGGTTTATGTTTGGCGGGCAACTTCCGTGCTTCATGGGAGTTGCGCTTGCACGGGCGCAATTAATAATAATGAAGTTGCGCCACGTGTTTCCGATCGCGTGGTCGAAACGATAAAAAATATGCGACGCGTGCCGCGCGTTCCGATTTCTGCTTTATTGTCGGTTCGCACCGTGAAATTATTTAGCGCTTAAGGAACAATGCATCGAACACCATTGCGTTTCGCCAGACAATCTATATTAAGTTAATACCAAACTCCGAGAAAAATTGAAATTCGGAATTTAGTGCGATTTTTATTCATTTCGGATCTACAAAGGCTACTGAAAGTAACATTTTATTTGATCCCACTTTTTTCAAATTCATCTACAAAAGTTACAAATTGCATCCCAAAATTGACAAACTAGAGGGTTATTGTTGCTCGCTCGTTTCGCTCGCTCGCGAGTAGGGTTGTTTTTGCAACAATCGCGGGTAGCACTGCTCTTGCGAGAGGGTTAGTGATACGCATGGCTAGTAGGGCCTACTGCTATTAATGTTTTTTATTTGGTGTGTGACTCTCCAAGAGTCACACAAAGAACTTCTCGATTCGTTACTCCTTCGCCAACATCGTTTTTTTTTTGTACTTTCATCGATATTCTCCCAAAATGTATTCTCGGGAGTAGAGATGATAAACTCACTCTTGCATTGCGATAATTTTCGATTATTGTAAGCGGTAACATTAGCATTATGCATAAATTTAAAAAAATGAAATAAAAAAAAATTTTTTTAAATTAAAAAAAATAAAAAAAAAATTTTTACGTAATTACGTTTGTTTCTTCGGTGGAAAATTTCCGTCCTCTCGTATAAATTGCATTGTTGAATCAACTCCTTTCGAAAAAAACTAAAAAAATAAAAAACTACTTGACCAAAATGGACCAAAATCTAATCAGCTCTAAGTTACAGCGGGACACATTGATTGCATCATTCATCATTCTGATCGCGTTGTTACTTTTTCAGAAAACGTTAACGAAAAATTTGATACCGTACAAACATACATACGCGCACACACACACACACATACGAACATTTTGCTGAAAATAGTCTAAAATGACTGCAATGACCATGAAACGTGAAGATCTGCTAAAAAATCGATTTTCGGGGTCATTACAATAACTTCCCTATAAAATCGGGAAGTTAATTACAAATTTTAAACTAGAGGGCTATTGTTGCTCGCTCGCTTCGCTCGCTCGCGAGTAGGGTTGTTTTTGCTCGCTCGCTTCGCGAGCTCGCGGATAGGACTGCTCTTGCGAGAGGGTTAGTGATACGCATGGCTAGTAGGGCCTACTGCTATTAATGTTTTTTATTTGGTGTGTGACTCTCCAAGACTCACACAAAGAACTTCCCGATTCGTTACTCCTTCGCCAACATCGCTAACATCGTTTTTTTTTGGCCTTTCATCGATATTCTCCCAAAATGTATTCTTGGGAGTAGATATGATAAATTCACTGTTGCATTGGAATAACTTTCGATTATTCCAAGCGGTAACATTAGCATCAGTTAAAAAAAAAATTTTTTAAATCTAAAAAAGAAATTTTTTAAATCTAAAAAAAAATTTTTTTTTTAAATCTCAAAAAAAATTAAGAAAAAATTTTTTTTTATGTAATTGCGTTTGGTTCTTTGGTGGAAAATTTTCGTCCTCCCTTATAAATTGCATTGTAGAATCAACTCTTTTCGAAAAAAAACTAAAAATCTAAAAAACTACTTGACCTATATGGACCAAAATCTAATCAGCTTTAAGTTACGACGGGGCACATCGATTGCATCATTCATCATCCTGATCGGGTTGTTACTTTTTCTGAAAACGTTAACGAAAAATTTGATTACATAGAAACGGCCATACGCACACACACACACACACACACACACACACACACACACGAACATTTTGCTGAAAATAGTCTAAAATGACTGCAATGACCATGAAACGTGAAGATCTGCTAAAAAATCGATTTTCGATTTTCGGGGTAATTACAATAACTTCCCTATAAAATCGGGAAGTTAATTAAAAAGAAACTTACGAATTTTTAAGAGAGTAGAATCGAATATAATACGTTATTTTCAATGGCCTTTGTGTTAACTCTGAGATGGCTAGGCTTGGGTCGATTTTGGGATGCAATTTGCAATTTTTGTAGATGAATTTTAAGTAAGTGGAATCAAATAAATTGTTACTTTCAGTGGTAGCAGTCTTTGTAGATCTGAGCTGAATAAAAATCGCAGTAGATATCAATTTTTTCGGAGTGGAGAAACTAGAAAAGAAAGAGGAACTGTTAACAACGGATGACAGCGCAAGCGGAGGTTGAACCGCGTGTCCGATCTGATGCGGACGTTGGAACAGGACGTTGGAGCAAGTTCGTCGGATTGGGACGAAACAGGATGGCGGATTCGCGGAGACGAGAGCAATCGACTTTCCCGCTGCGTAGCATCGATGCGGCTCCCGAATAATGGATGGTTTCGAGTACAAAGGCTGGGAACGACGGTTCGAGACTGGCTCTCCTTCGAGCGGAGATCCTCGCCCGCGCGGCCATTACTACGTGCCTGGCATTCCCTATTACTCGTGATCGCTTAATTGATCGTTAACTCGGGACTTGGCTCGATAATGAATGCGAATACGCGGCGAACTGCCGCGCTGAGGAAATTTCGTCTGGGTTCGGGAGAGCAGGCCCCCCGTCGCGCCGCGCCACCTGAATATTTCATAGAAATAATCGAAATTCATCGGTTCCCGTAGGAATGGACGAACGAGGCCACTCGGCGGTCTCCCGAGAAACCGGAAGCGATCGCGTTCCGCATCCTTCCAGGATTGCTCCTTTGCGACGATCCTGTGCCGTAACGATTTCCACGGACAACTCCGGTTGCACAAACTCACTTCACATAGATGTTACTGAACACCCTTGAGCATGACCTTCAAGGGACCTTGGACAAAAAAAATTGTTAAATTATCATTAGAAGTTCAGGAACCTCTAAGGAGCCTATCAATAGGTTTCCGATCGAGGCACGGTTAATAAACACGGTTCAAGAATTTACCATACGAACTCAAAGTCAAAAGCCATGCGGAATCTCGGGAATTTTTCGAAACTATCGATTGGCATTGAGTCGTTGATAAATTCTACAGAAGTCAGCGGAGGAGCCACGGACAGTTCCAGTTGCATGAGCTCACTTCACACAGGTTTCACTGAACGCCCTTGAGCATGACCTTCAAGGGACCTTGGACTGATAAAATTGTTAAATTATCATTAGAAGTTCGGGAACCTCTAAGGAGCCTATCAATAGGTTTCCGATCGAGGCACGGTTAATAAATACGGTTCAAGAATTTACCATACGAACTCAAAGTCAAGAGCCATGCGGATTCTCGGGAATTTTTCGAAACTATCGATTGGCATTGAGCCGTTGATAAATTTTACAGAAGCCAGCGAAGCCGTTGAAAGGCTAACCCATTTCTGCGCGAGCGAAACGAACGGGAATTCTCCGTCGTAAATTCTGGAATTCTGAAATCGGCTCGGACTCATCGACACGCATCGTAGAATCGCCTCACAGATTCCAGCGAATATTATTTTCATGAATTTTAGCTGGAAAGAACGTTCCCCTCTGGAGCACATATATTCCTCGTCAGAGGCTTCACTGTTTCTTCCGGGTCGAGCGGAGGAAACGGAGTCGAGGAAAATTACTCGGAATCGATTAGCGCCATGGGACGGTACATTAATCATAGGAGCAGACGAAACACCCACCGGAAAACCGAGGGGGCCACCCGATGTGCGTAAATACAGCTCGATGAAAGAAATATGCTGACTACCATCCGACACCGGGTCTCACTGTTTATTAACGACTACGGATCTCGTCGTGTATCGAGCTGTCATCGTGTCGTTCCCCATTTTCCCCATTGCTTTCCGCGATTTTCCCACAGCCTGTCCACCTCCTGTCTCGGTTAGACTGCAAATCTTTCCGCAAAATGCATACGGCGAAGAGCTAAGTTCAGCTGAATGAAAGAAATCATTAAACTGTCGATACGATTGTGTGTAAATTAAGAAAGTCCATCGTATTTTGTACATTGTAAAGTTCGTATTGTTACATTATATTCATTCCATTTCAACAAAATCTGGAAATAAGTAAATTGTGAAGACGTTATATATTGTTCCATTAATTCTTGATTATTGAAATGAAAATAAGAAATACATAACACAGAAATAAATAAAGAGAATGCGATGAAAACTGACATAAGAGTCTGCCTACTAATTAATTTTGTAATTTTTAGCTGCCTCTCCCACATGAAAAAGTTCGTAACCGAACGTCAATGCTGATATTTTAATGTGTGAGGTCATTTAAATAATAAACTCGACCGCTTTTATGTACACTGTGAAAAGCAAGAGAATTTTCTCGATTATCAGATATTTCAAACATGCTTCTTTGAGATTTACATTGAGCACTTCGTTAGATCTGATTACGCCATGCCATTTAATATCAAAGTGACGTTATTAAAACACGTTGATTGCAGACTAATGAGGAATGAAGAACAAATATGTACTTTGGAATGCAATACCATCGAGGAATGCTTTATCTCTTTTATGCGAGACACTGTAAAATTACGTTATTACGCTGCGATTTTTATGCGATTATCACAAATACGATTATCTCGGTGAAATTTGAAAGAATGGACTGATTGAACGAATTTAATTACATTGTGTTCATTATATCATTAGTAGTTAAACAGAAAATTAAGGAAGTAGCTAATAATAGAATGGATGCCTCGATGATGTCTCTACAGAACCTTTCTAAAGCAGAACAAATTCCTACAATTAAAAGGCTTTAATTCAAAATTAAATTTCTCAAAAATCTCTCAATATTGATGGACCAAACAACTGTTATTGTCTACTACTTTTACTTTTAGAAACGCGAAATTGCTGGTGGACAGTGTAATTAAAGTTAGTCGACCGAACGATGAGATGATCGACGAGAAATCTGCGACGCCG
Organism: Lasioglossum pauxillum; assembly: GCA_933228785.1. Lineage (NCBI taxonomy): Eukaryota > Metazoa > Arthropoda > Insecta > Hymenoptera > Halictidae > Lasioglossum > Lasioglossum pauxillum. Next base: position 37,470,356 of record OW121705.1, on the reverse strand, counting down.
GATCAAAACTGGCTCGAGTCGCTCCGGTATTCCCTCGTAAGCACAAGGCGAAAGAATTACGCGGCCCCGGGACGGATTCTACGAGAGTCGAGGCAAGTTTACCGGCGATATACCCCGGAATAAAGTTCCACAAGAGCGCAACTTACGGTGTAGAACCATGCATCGCCTCGGCCCTATACGGTCAGACCGAAACTTGCCACGGGTTACGGCTTATGGAACATACAGGGTGTCCGAAAATTGTTACGAGCAAATTCGAAAAATAATCCCTCGGAACCAACGCAAACCAAAAGCCAACGTGGACCACCTGGGTTGTTTATGTCCGGAGCGAAATTTCATTCTGGAATTTCTTTCTTACCAATATTTCTTTTTTTCCCATTATTACTGTAAACATTTCACGTTCCAACGATTATATATTAGAATAGGAACTCCAATACGTATTGCAGAATTTTTATAGATTTTTTGAAAGCCTAGAACAGTATAAAAATTAGTCCCAGGTTGTTCACGAATTGTATTTTGAACAAATTTTTCGATCTATGATTATATAACAGATAAATTGATTCCTTGGAACAGATATTAGAATGAGAATTCTTAAAGATGATAACGAATGGGTTTTACGAGACATCAAAAGTGGATATTTTTCACGAACACCCTGTATAAGGCTCACCGTTGCACTTTCATACTTTCACGGGCATATCAGACCGAACGATCCCTCCCACCGAAAAGCGAAAACGCGGAAAACCTGGGGAATCCGGCGATAAACGGTATACGACGGGTCGTGAAACGGTCAGAGATGAGAACGCGATATGGGGTCATTTCATAAACAATGTCGTTTCCATGTGCAACCTTTTATACATTAAGAACCGCGACGCATCGCGTTTATTAACCAATAATGCTGGGTGCAACGGCGCGGTGCAACTGTCGTTACGAGTCACGCGTCAACCAATCACGGACTTTATGGAAAAGTCGCAACCGCAGCACACTGATAGTTTCATTCGATCGGACAAGGCGGGGTTTCTCGTTCGAAGCTTGTTGTCGAACTGACATTCCTTTTTTTAACAGGAATGTCAATGGGAATCCACTTGTAACGTAGTAACGTTACACTCTTTGCACTCGGAGCTATTTTAACTCGAAAATTAAACATTTCTTCGGACCTAAAATATATTTCCATTCTTTACGATATTTTAAATTTGGTGGATATGAAGTTGATATAATACCTCATACAATACCTGAATGTTGAGTAATTGAATACATACCAACATATCTAGTAACGTAAACAATATTTTCAATAATGGTACAGCAATTTTTAGTGGCGCCTCAGACATAAGATTGCTAAGGGTTATTGATGTTGATGAAGAAAATATTACAACACGTCAATAATTTTCCAATGCTTATTTCAGTGCTGAGCACATTTGCCTCGATTGACGCAAACCCGTCCCGACTGTAGCGCACACTGTCCCCTTCCACGGGTACTGAACCCCTCGGGTATTGAACAACTTCCGTCTCAAACATTTTTGTGTATAATCAATATTTTTATTCACCCTGTATAATAGTTCATTATAGTTCATAATATTCATAACATTCATAATAGTTCACTATTAAAAATTATATTCAGTGCCTTAATACTACCAGTTAACATGAATCATCTAATAATACAATGCAAAAAATATGAGAATGAAAGAAAAAATGCTAGGTGGCTGGATCCTTACCCATTCTGTTAGGTTCTGAGAAGTATATCGCCGGTCTTGTCCAGTATATCAAAGATACTAAGGTGAAGTGCCCTATGCCTGGACAGCATGTTTTTCTATTTTAAATTTTATCACTTTAAACAAACAAAAACAATTTCTTAAGAGTTTTAACATACAGTTCAGAATTTGTAAAGTAATTTAAAATAAAAAAATCATTGTTTAGGTTAATATCTTAATTGTATTAACAAGAATAATTCAAACCTATAGTTGGACATATTAAATCCAATCTAAGCTAGTACCTGGACAGAAGTAAAGCCTATATCGGGACAAATTCAATTTACGAGTTGATCGAGCGAACATAACCTAAAACGTTGGTTGGTGGCGCTGTTGCGCATGACGAATAGAAGATGCTTTGCGTAATATGTAGTATTCTTATCATAGATTATAGTATTGTATTATTTAACCAAATATATATTTATTTTCATTTACTGTTTTAATAAAACTTGTCATAATACAACTTTTAAGGTTAGGTAGTAATACTGATAGATTTAAGATGTAACATAAAGTATTATTAACGTCACAACCGGAATACATTTTCTACATACGTTATTCAAGCTAATAGAAGACTAATTATACGTACATGTAGTTAAATAATTTGCAAATAATGCGTTGATTTTATTCACAAACACGTGTCCGGCTTCAGGCGTAAGCACATTGCGTATAAGCTTAGAGTGGGACAGCTACTGTCATCGCGTCCCAGTATGGAGTACTTATATTTGAAAACAGTCCTAATCTTGGACATCTAATATTTGGATTAATAATTATTATTTACGTTAAGTTTGATTGCCAATTTATTTAAAAATATCAATATTATTATGCGTGATAATTATTGTTTGTCTAAAGGCTTAAATTATATCTTTTTTCTAACAAAAGTTCGAACTATAAATGCACATGATTCGCATGTAAATAGCCTATTTTGTATACTGTTTTCAGATGAACTTTGAATTCATTTTTAAATTTCAATTGATGTCTTAATGAAATAATATTCACGCCTACTTGTAGCTAAGGCCTCAGAATATATAATATAATTATTTAATCTCTTAATTACTGATTTTACTATGAAAATTCAATTGTCCAGATTTAGGTATCACTTTTGGACTGTCCAGACTTAGGGCACTTCACCTTAATATGTATAAAATATTGTAAGAAAATGTACCGTGTTGCTAATGACCTTGAAACAGAAATGAGATCAGCAATCTTTTGCATATACACAGCAGTACAAAAAATAAATAAATTCCATAAATTACTTTTCATGGAATTTTTGAGGTTGACTGATTGGCACTCGAAGTGTTAAACAAAAATAGAATTCGATTCCAGTTGAACAAAAAGAAGAAGAACAAGACACACTATGTTTTAAGGCAGTTTTCTGGAAACGGAGAAGACAACGGTCGCGAAAATTGCAGTTATTTAATAACCGAATGAAATGAGGTGAACAGTTTCATTCTCGACCCTCAATTCAGACTTCGTTGGCCAGGTTCCGGGATTTCTGGCAACGAACCCGGCCCAGGGTTTGGGATGCTGCCGGAGAGCGTGAAACGGGCAATGACGTCGTAGGAATTCCGCACGATTGTTATTTATGGTGCGCGAATTTGCGTCTAGTCACGGTGATATTTCAAGGAAAGTGGCATCCGGGGAGAGCGAGGGGGGAGGGGTGGTACCCGTGAAAACCGATGGCGTCTATTCTCGGAGCCAGCGAATCTTTCGGCTTACCTCGCTCGTTCTGAAGGTACGCCGCGCCGCCGCGCCGCAGCCTTAGGTCGGCTCCTCTGTCCAGCGGGACCGATTACATCGATCGTTTTATGGAACCAGGCTTGTTACACGATCCCACAGGAACGTCTGAGCCCCTACCTATTCCTCCCGAACCTCCACCTACGTCCGCAGAATGTACGCGAACAATGGTCTGTGTCCCGTTCGATCCCGGCAAAAATTATGCGACCCGGAATTAGCCGGCATTAAACTTGCAATATCATCTACCGTGCAAATTCGATCAAGTGTCAGCAAGTATTAAGTCTACGATGTTAATTAACGTTTGATACAATTAATTTACGCAGGAAGGAAACTATTGTTCGTACCTATTGTTGCGAAGACAAGTTTTGGCACAGCTATTAAACTAGCTTCTAGCGAGGACTTATGAAAATCCTTATGAAACTTCTGTTCGAATAATAGAACGATCAGATAATGGGGATGCAATAGGATGAAATAGAAGTTCTCAAATATTTTTGGTATTTCTCTATTTTTCTTATTTGGAGCTTCACCGGGCTCAACCATTGTCCCCACGCTTGTCCAAACGCTTGCTTCCCCCACCAACCTTCCTTCCTGGTGTCTCGTGTGTCTCCGTCGCCCCACCGTAGGCACCTCCGAAGCTCCGAAGCTTGTCGTTTCTCCATGGTAACGGCGCTTACTGGAAGGGGACAGTGGGCGCTACAATCTCAATCGAGGCAAATGTGTCCAGCACTACATCCTACGACTACAAATCATTTTCAGATGAACATGGGTGTACGGTTGTTTGAAGCCGTTCACGAACCGTTTTGGTCGTATAAATTCAATGAAATTTCACCGCAGTTTTTCGAGATTTCATTAGAGCCGACGCGACACAGTGCGCGATCTATTTGGCCGAGCGCCACGCTACCGAAGAACATTATCGGGAAGACGATTCTTAACCGGCCCGCGAAGTCGTTCGAAATATCTGGTTTCTTTGTGAGTGCACTTAATGTTCCATGTCGGCTGAACCGCTCCCCCGGGGACGATTAAGTTGATCTTTCACCGGGCCCAGCCTCGCCACAGTGGTATCACGCCCTGGCCTACGAAGAAAACGAGCTCTCCTTCTTACGGTTCTCTCTTTCTCCCTTTGGATGTCTAGTATTTTCTTGTTAGACCATGTAACGAGTTCGTTAAATATTTGGTGCGTCGATACCTATACGATGTCTACCGTAGAGAGATGAACGTTTTCGAAATTGAGCGTCGGAGAACAAAGAAGCGAGTTTTCCGCGAGGCTTCTGTCGGCACGGCGAAAATCCTCGACAGGGAATTGTTAAATCGATCGTTTCATGTTACCGGTTTGTAGATCCCCGAGGGAACGACTAATACATCGTTGTATGTTCACTTCAATACCCATCAAACGTTCCATTGTGTTCGTTAATCTCCCGCATCGCATTTACAGGTGAGCAACGAAGAGAGCTTCGGAGGGCAGACACGAGTGTTGCAGGGATCCTTTATGGTTCGCCAATCCAGTTTGATCGACCGCATCAATTTCTCAATTCCGAGCAGTCGATACTTTTCCATCCGTTTCGGCCTCGACGCACTAAGACACAGTCATCAAGACACGGTCGTCAAGGTACGTACACGAGCTTCGTTGCTATTCGTACATCAAACAACTGGAAAGTTACTGCACAGCCTCACTCGATAACTTAACCCTACAACTATGATAAATGCAATGCAATTTTGTACTACAGCCTCGATCCAAGAAAACGGAAACTGTAGGATCTACGTAAAACGAGTATCCCCTCCACTGGAGACTGTTCATTCTAATAAAATATATAAAAAAGACTTTTTAAAAACCACGATTGTATTAAAATGCACTAAAAAGGAGAAAATAATTTTTTTCCTGGTTCTCCATAAAATACCGAATCCAGTTAAATAATTAATAATATTTTTCCTTAATATTTTAAGCAATTAGTTAAAAATTTCTCCTGTTACAAAATTACTGTCGGAATATATAGAAAAATATAATATTTTAAATAAAATCAGACATTAATGACTATAAACATAAAAGTGTGGAGCGCCCACGAAGATTACGTCAATATAGTTTAGCGCTTCTCGCTTTTATTTTTATAGTCACTAATGTCATGATTTTATTTAAATTTATATTAAATTTTTCAATCTATTCCGACACTAATTTTATAATAGAAGAAATTTTGAACTAATTGTTTAAAATTTTGGGGGAAAATATTATTAATCATTTAACTGGATTCTGTATTTTACGAAGAACCAGGAAAAAAGTTATTTTCTCCTTTTGAGTGCATTTTAATATAATCGTTGTTTTTATAAAGCTTTTCTTATATATTTTATTTTCTACTTTTATTGTCATCGGAAGCAAGGGTGTAAACAAAATTTCAGCAAGATTAGAGTATGTGAAGAGGTTTAAAATTCAATTACAAGATTTGACGTATACAACAACAACACGGCAAGTTAACATAATCGTGGTAATAATAAACATACAATTCTTCCATTGCACATAAATGATTTTACTCTTAAAATTCAGACAAAACGCTATATCCAATTTAAACAAAAAATCTGTAACTAATAATAATTCTTCGAAAAATACTAAAAAGTGAATTATTTGTTGCACTTTCGATATGTTTCCTCGTACCGTTAATAATGTACGAGTATTTTCGCAACATTACTCTCGGTACTCGAACCACTGAATTACGGAATAATAAGGATCATAACGTAATGCGGATAATTTGAAGGATCGGAAGCCGTTCGTCGAAGCTGTCCAGCTCCCGGCGGACAATCGAACAGCTCGCAGATCAGGCTAGCCGATTCCAGATTGATCGAGTGGTCTCCCTTGAAAATGGAAATTACAAATCTTCGTATTCAAATGACTTCCGTGAAAAATTGGAGAGGGCCGTTCGTCCGTAAGCGTGCAAAAAGTTCTGCGTAATGCGAATGAACGATCGGAATCCGATACGAGGGCAGAAAGTACATCGGGCCCGTCACTTGCAACCGGTCGCGCGCGCCGTTTTATTGGACCTCCGAAATTCTTCGAATTATCCGAAAAATTGGCTCGTGTCCAGACACCGACGCGAGACGAGGCTTTTAATTACCGGTTGTCTCTCCCGGAAACATCTGAATCGCTTCCGGTGACGTCGAGCCTAAAGAAAAATGGCTAACAGGTGTCCACATTTGAAAGATTAGTTCAATTCGCGCGGTGAATGTAGTTTCTCAATTGAGACCAGAGAGTGACAGTGCCTTGCAATTAACCTTTATACACTCCTCAGAAATAGTTGCACAAAAGAGCCTCGGATAATATTCCATTCACTTTTGTTTTACACTTTAACACTAAACTTACCGAACCTTGAAAGTAACTGGTACATGTTCCCTTATAAATAATTATTTACATAAAAATAAATTTTTAAAAAATACTACGTTTTTAAAACGGACTAAAAAGTATAAAATAAAATTTTAAAAAACGCCACGTTTAAAAAACGGACTAAAAAGTATAAAATAATTTTTTCTAGCCCCATACAGATTACACTGTCCAACATCAAATTTGTTCCCTAATTACTGTTGGGTCCTTCTTATAGAGTTTTTTGCGCTGATTCCGAATCTGTTTTTAATTTTTTCCCTATACGCACAGTTTTTGAGGAACATGGCTTTGAAAAAAAAACATATTTTTCAACTTTAAACAAATATTGTGATGTTATTATAAAAGATATAGAATTCTTCTTTGCAGCAAACGATACTGTAGACTTTCCCGAATACAGTGATATACAATATTAATACATTATGAGTATTTAAACAGGTTTAAACAATTATTAAAGACGGATAGACACCACTTTTTCACCAATTTTTGAGGATATTTTTCAATTTATCTCAAAAAATAAGGGTCCAGCGGAAAATCGAACGTATAGTGTCGTATAGACTCGATAGAGCAGACTTTTATCTTGTGAAACCACCCTGTCAAGTTTGGATCGTCGACGTTTTTTTCGAACCAGAAAGCAAAATATCTTCGCCCGACATGAGTTGCCGCCAGTGGCGCATATTTTAAAGGTAAAGAAAATAATGATTAAAAATATCAGAGAATTTCCGGTAGGATATTCATAAAAGTTTCGAATCTGTTCTACCAAGATTCGAATATACTTGCAAGTATTATTTCCGTTTACCAAAGTACTTGTAAAAGGTTCGAAACTATCATAGGTTCGAGTATACTTAGGAGTACTGTTTCTGTTTTTCGAAGTACTTATAGAGAGTTCGAATTCAATCAATCAAAGTTCGAACCTGTTTGCGAGGTACTTGATCCCATCCCTAGTTTAAACCAGAGTGATGCTGCTCAGCCATAAAATTCTAAACGAGACGACAGCGTCGGTGGATATAGTTCTCCCGAGTTCAGACCCCATAGGTGAGGTATAAAGTCTCTCGGTTCTCAGGTTGGCAGCCTGGTAGTCGGATGACTGATTCTTGGCGGCACCGTAGGCATATTAGCCATTTTTGATAGTCGCGATCGCTCATGCTCGCAGCTCGCTTGTCCGAGAATGATGTAAAGTCGCTTCGGTGCCGCGGAGCCGCGCAGCTGTGTCCCGGGCGCGGCTCTCGGCACCCCATAAAATTTCCCGTATATTTCAGCGACCGTGTGTCCCCGCGCACGCCTCATAAATCATATGGGAAAACGGGGTAACGGGGTAACGACGAAACGCTTCGTCGTCCCTGTCCGTCACGGAACGATAATTAGGAGAGATCGGCCGTGTCACCGTTATCTTTCTCTGTCAATTCCCGAGACGACACCTCTTTAGTCGTGTAGCCAGATGAATTCTAATCGTCGCATTGTTCAGGTAAATTTAATCTTAGTATTACCTTACGATCACTATTAGCATCATCGATCATGCAATCACTGTCATCGTCATCAACGTTATCGTCATCTGCAGTGTCATCGTTCTACAATTATCACGAGTATAGTTCAGTTATACAGTACAGACGTCGTTCTGCAATCATCATCAGATTACGGCTACCATCGTTTTACGATCATGGTCGTCATCGCTATCGTTCTGCAATCGTCATTATCGTCATCGTTCTATCATTATCGCTAGTATAGTTTAGTTATACAGTACAGACGTCGTTCTATAATCTCATCAGATTATAGCCACCATTGTTTTACGATCATGATCGTCACCATCGTTCTGCAATCGTCATCATTCTACAAACATCACTACTATAGTTCAGTGAGATGCAAAGTTTACAGTTAGGAGCATAACTAATCACATTAGATTAGAATAACCTTTTTATGAATGGACCAAACGACTTCAATTTCTTTGTAAGGCCAGAAAAATTAGTGAATGATGTCTAAAAAATATGTTGGAAAAATGCATTTGGTCGGAATTGTGAAAAACAATAGTGAAAATTGATTTTTACTACTTTTTTAGCTGGGCCAATAACGACAATTTAAAAGATGTGTTTGGTCAACTCCTCTAAATTTATACGTTCTGAAAATTTCATTGCAATTGGTTAATTGGTTTACGAGTTATAAACCATAAAAAATTTTTCTATGTCGCGGCGTACTACAATCATCATCAGATTACAGCCACCAACGTTAGACTATCTTCGTCGTCATCGCCATCGTTCTACTATCATCGTCGTCATCGCCACCATTTTACAATCGTCATTGCTCTACAATTATCACTGCTATAGTTCAGTTACACAGTACAGACGTCGTCCTACAATCATCATCAGATTACAGCCACCATCGTTCTACAATCATCGTCGTTATCGTTCGACGGTCATCGTCACTGCAGCACGGTCATTGTCGGAATCATCGTACGTTAATCGTCAATGGCTGGATCGGTTGCGACCCGAACCAGATTTTACGTGTACCCCTTTATATTGTAATGCTTTGTACATATTGGGTTGGCAAATAAGTTCGTTCGGATTTTTAGAGTGGAATAAATCACAAAAACCGAACGAACTTATTTGCCAACCCATTACATTATGAAACACAGAAACATCGTCCGATTATTTTCCATGTTGAACTGCATTACTCGAAGAAGTATTTCGCGATCTGAATGAGAAACAAAAATCGAGTACAGCGCGCCGCGGCGCAACGAAAGAGGAAAAGTTCCTGTCGGCCAACTATGCTCGCATTAGTTCTACGTAACACTTATGAAGCGCGGCGTACAATGGCGGGTACACCTGCTGGCTGCCGACATCTGCGCTATTCCCCCGTGTTCTTGTACTCGCCGATATTGGCTCCAGCCGGCCGAAGCTACTTGGAATATTTCGAATTTTCTACGGGAGCTAATTTTGCCCGGTCACGTACCCGTTCTTCCAACGACACTCGCGATTAAGTCCGACGATACCGCGTGTCGCGAGTGTTCTTCGAGCGTTGACTTTCAACCCTGAACCCACCCTCCACCTTGTACAGGATCTCGACATTTTTTCGTATTACGCGAGCATTTCAGTGAGATCGTTCGAAGTGATCGACAGAACTCAACCTTTCCTCGACGAAGATAGGCAGAGTACGAGAACTGTCTGACAAGAAGCACGGGCAAGTACATCTCTGAAAATTGAAGTTGGAAAGTCTGCTTCGACGAACATCTCGAGAACTATTAGAGATCGCAGAATTCTCTGATGAATGGTAAAGTGAAGTGCCCTATGCCTGGACAGCATGTTTTTCTATTTTAAATTTTATCACTTTAAATAAACAAAAACAATTTCTTAAGAGTTTCAACATACAGTTCAGAGTTTGTAAAGTAATTTAAAATAAAAAGATTATTGTTTAGGTTAATATCTTAATTGTATTAACAAGAATAATTCAAACCTATAGTTGGACATATTAAATCCAATCCAAGCTAGTATCTGGACAGAAGTAAAGCCTATATCGGGACAAATTCAATTTACGAGTTGATCGAGCGAACATAACCTAAAACGTTGGTTGGTGGCGCTGTTTCGCATGACGAATAGAAGATGCTTTGCGTAATATGTAGTATTCTTATCATAGATTATAGTATTGTATTATTTAACCAAATATATATTTATTTTCATTTACTGTTTTAATAAAACTTGTCATAATACAACTTTTAAGGTTAGGTAGTAATACTGACAGATTTAAGATGTAAACATAAAGTATTATTAACGTCACAACCGGAATACATTTTCTACATACGTTATTCAAGCTAATAGAAGGCTAATTATACGTACATGTAGTTAAATAATTGGCAAACAATGCGTTGATTTTATTCACAAACACGTGTCCGGCTTTAGGCGTAAGCACATTGCGTATAAGCTTAGAGTGGGACAGCTACTGTCATCGCGTCCCAGTATGGAGTACTTATATTTGAAAACAGTCCTAATCTTGGACATCTAATATTTGGATTAATAATTATTATTTACGTTAAGCTTGATTGCCAATTTATTTTAAAATATCAATATTATTATGCGTGATAATTATTTTTTGTCTGAGGGCTTAAATTATATCTTTTTTACTAACAAAAATTCGAACTATTATTGCACATGATTCGCATGTAAATAGACTATTTTGTATACTGTTTTCAGATGAACTTTGAATTCATTTTTAAATTTCAATTGATGTCTTAATGAAATAATATTCACACCTACTTGTAGCTAAGGCCTCAGAATATATAATATAATTATTTAATCTCGTAATTACTGATTTTACTATGAAAATTCAATTGTCCAGATTTAGGTATCACTTTTGGACTGTCCAGATTTAGGACACTTCACCTTATATTTTTAAACAACGTGTTTAATACCGTAAGCGGATTTGCAACGTAATTCTCGGTAATAGAGAATTATATCGCTAGTTAGATGGGAAATTTCTGGGACATTTCTTCCTTTAGGACACGGCTTACACCCGAAAGCCTCACAACAGAAGTAACTGTATGATGCCGGGCCGTGAAAGCCTCAAATCTCCGCTAGTTAGATAGTTATAGATAGTATAATATACCGACGAGTTATAGATAGTTATGTTTATATTTATGTCGCCAGTAGATGTATTCTCGGTAATTGCAACAGTTTCACAATGGCGGCTAAACTAGCTGTGAGCTAAATAGTTCGGCGTTCGTTACGCCGAGCTTCACCGCGCGAGTTCGAATTTAATGTGCAGCTAATAATATGCGTGGCATAATTAAAGCAGCGAAAAATTGTAACTGGTCCGCGTGAAGGATGGCGAGCGCGATTCAATTAAAATATATGCAGATTTAAAATGCATTTCGAAAACACGATAACATACATACATAAAGCGGTTTACGGTGGTCCGTGGAAACGCGTATGAATATCAAAGTACGCGCAAAAATTAACATTAAAACTGAGTATCGCGTGATAAATGTTGCAACCGTCGAGCGGCCGGGACATTGTTAAGCTCGGTGATAGGATTGACACGTTTTTAAAATTCATAAGTTCACCTGTCCGCTGGAATAGACGGGAAAAAGGTACTCTCGCCGGTTTGCACGGTAATTCGTGATGTTCCCAAGGCGGACGACACACCCCATGGGTTTTTCGGGATTCATGTATGCGCGACCGCGAGCTCAGCTTCTCTCGTATCCTCGTGTCCTCCTATACCATATTTATTTCTCGCACGTCGCGGTGAATTTGACGTATTTACACAAATTACGCCAATAACGATCAATTATGTCTCTTTGCATAATTCGGTTCGACGTTAATTCTACACTCTGGCAATTTTGCACCGGCACAATTAACTACGGGAAATATTTTGTCGGCGAGCTTACTTCTAATTGGGGGCTTACTGGAGGCTGCGTCTACGGGGATTCGAACTTCGGCACTCCGGTATTCGGTCATTCAATTAATTCGCATCTGCCGATTCCAAATAAATCTCAGGACTTTCATGTGCCTGGATATTCGAACAATTCGAATTCGAATACCCAAGTACTCGATTCAGGTCCGAGTATCTAAGTTCGCTACGTAGTATTCGAGTACTCGGACAAGTTTAGGTACTTGAATGCAAATTATTAGGTGTCAAAGTACTTGAACACCTAGATCTAAATTGACTGGGTATCGAATTACTCGAGAACTCTTACCTATATACAGTGGGTGTACAACATATATGTTAAATTTTCATTAAGGACCCAAATAAAAAAGTTTTAAAAAATGCCTTTTTTATTTTTGCATTGAACCTTGTAAATTATAATTTTTGGAAAATCTTTGTTGCATATCGTTTCGTAAAACAATGCTGCTAATTGATTATAAAAAGTCAGATCGTTTGGTACAATTATAAAAAAGTTATTAGTTTTTATAAAGTGTACGAATACTTTGTACGCTCACTGTAGATTATATGCTAATTGTGTATTCAAGTACGCGGATTCAAATCTGAATGGTGTCCGAGCACTCGAATATATTCGAATACTTGCATCCAAGTTAAATACCCGAGTACTCTAATGTATTCAGAATATAAATTCTCCGAGTAATCAAGTTGGATTTTAACCCTTAGCACTCGAGTGGTGAGTCAGAGTCACCACCAGAAATTGCGATACCATTATTCAAAATATTGTTTACAGTATTAAATATCTTGGTGGCTAATCACTTACTAAACATTTAAGTATTGTATGACGTGTTATATCAATTTCATATCCATAAAATGAAAAAAAATTATATAGATTGGAATTATTCTGGGTCGGAAGATATGTTTCATTTTCGAGTTAGAATAGCTCCGAGTGCAAAGGGTTAAAATAGCCGAATATATCCTCAGATTGAAGTTCTAATTAGTCGAATACTTGTGCTCGCATAATGATCCTTGTCGTTCAGCTTATGGCGAGTATGTGCTCTCGGTGTACACGGACACACAAGCGGTAAGAGCTCTACTTTGTATTCTGTTACGCGCGTCGTTGATCCAAAAAGCAACGAAATTTCGCGTAAAACGCCTCGCAACCGAGTTCACATGTTTTTCCGCGCTGTTCAACCGAACCCGTTGCGCAGCGCAGCGCACACCAGAGGCAACGCTTTATGGAGATGAAGTGTTTGCAATCGAAACAGTAGATAGAGACGGCTCGGCGAGCGATTCGATGACAATATTTGTAAATCATCGTAGATTCGAAGCAGGGTACCGGGGCTAAACTATGGACTACGCAATCGGGCGAATCGGCTCGAATCGACACGAATCGGGAGCAGGTTGACCGTGCGGTTAATTATTCGAAATGCCTAAATACCTGGATGTATTTCATAGGAAGCGTACCCCGGGACGAGGTGGCTGGCCGAGGTCAGGCCGGCAGCGGGGGCGTACTATTTCACCAGAGATAATTAATGGAGACTTCAGACTAATAGCAGAGTAACACGACCGCATGACGGGGTTACAATGTAAATGGCCATTACTGGCTTTTCACCGAGGAATTAAAGCGACTCGCGTCGTGGACACCCGTTCCTGAAAAGACGTTAATTAACAGCCGAAAATTTCAAGGAATTCCGCGTCGCACCCCCGACGCCCGATGAATGCGCCATCATGCCCGACGAAAGACCCTTTCAAATCTCTAAGGCTCGCGGAACCGTCCTTCGATAAACTGCCCTCCAAAAGGGAAGACTAAGACGAATTTATCTGATCGCACCACTGAATTGATAACGATACCGTGCCACGGCAGAAACATAGTATACAGTCACCTAACATTTTCAATGATGCGAGAAAATGTGTCAGAATCAGGGATCCCAACTGTTATAACCAAAAAGAAAAAAAGTCATGGAATAACAAGTATTTCATCGACTAAAATCGTATTGGTTACAGATAAGGATTATAAGTAACCGAGAATTTTTTCTCTTGTTGGTAAATGTTATCGTTGAGAGAAATTCAGTTCGATCACTTATAACAGTTATCAATGAGAGAAGTTTATTTCGATCGCTCATAACAGTTATCAATGAGAGAAATTTATTTCGATCGGTCATAACAGTTATCGATGATTGAAGTTCATTTTAATCCCTCATAACAGTCATTGATGAAGGAAATTTGTAACAGTTATTATTAAATAGTACAACTTTCAAATGGTAGACAATCAATTATTTCATAAATTTTTTATTCATAAAATTAATTGCTACAATCAGAATTTAATGTGACAAACATGAGTTTTTCCCAAATTTTCTCCTGATAAATTAGATAGCAAATCATCAAGCGTTAATTTTAGAGCTGAAACGGCTCGTTCAACACTAACCTGAGTTGCGGGCACAGCGTGAATTATGCACGCTAGTTTTGATAAATACGGGAGTCTATATTTCTGATTTTCTCAGTAATCTATAATATTTTCGTCTATATCGATACGTTTTTCCTGAGTGGAACAGAGTCGCCCGTGAACAAAGACAGTCAACAAACAGATTTTGTGTTGTTCGTATGGTCTGTTATTAGTCTTGTTGTACGAAACCTTCTCAATGAATTTCACAGGCTCCCTCCATCCGAAAAAGAGTAGCAACTCAATAATTAAATAAGCAAACGAAATAAATTTTCTCATCAATCATTATTATGAACAAGTGAAAAGAAATTCGATCATCATTAACTGTTATGAGCGATCGAAATAAATTGTTTTCATTGATAACTGTTACGAGCGATCGAAATAAACTGCTCTCATCGATAACTGCTTTGAGCAATCGAAACAGTTTTTCTTCATAGATAACATTTATCAAGAAGGATCCAATTTTTTGGACACTAATAACTGTTAACCAAAAAGTAAAAATCAATATTTTTTAATAATTTTGTTATTCGAATTTCGTTCTTTATATTTTGTGTAGATTATCTTAAATTTCAATAATAATCAACTTTTTATTAATGACTTTTATCGTAGAAAATTTTAGAATAGCTGTTATTTTTGGTCCCTGGTTAGAATCGTTGTGAAAGAATCGGAAGATTCTTTTCTCTAGCTGGCATTTTTATGAATTAATACGAAGTGCTTACTTATATTTCTAGGACATTGTCGTTTTTCAAATAGAGTCACATTTTTTATCGGACCTGCGTTTATACTAATCAACAGACAAATTTAATCGTGACACGTTATGTTGACGTACAAATGATCTTCGGTCAACGTACGAAGACAATGTTGATGTACTTCCCACATGCTAATTCCATGTAAACATTGAAGCATTACACAGACATCTCTCGTTTGCAAACACAGCCAGAAGGTCTCGGATCTTTAGAGAAGCTATAAGATTATGAATTCTTTCAACCAGTTTCATAAATTCTAGTCCGATCGAGACCTTCCCGCCAAGGATTTGAGATTCCGTTCCCGTTTTCGGAGGTCGATGGTAATTCGCGAGACAAATAAGGCTTTCATTTTAGGGTGCGCGGCACTGTTCACCATTAACGGCGCAGAGTGCTATCGGTCACGGAATTTCGACGACTGCCGGTGAAGGCGCGTACGCTCCGCTCCATCGCCTTCCGCCTTAATTCCTATCATCGCCAGGGCTTGATTGAATAGCGGCGATCTTGATAATAGTTGCGGCTCGTTACGGGAAGCGCGGCCTGAAATTTCATCCGGCAAGAAATTTCGTCGCTTTGCGCGACATCGTTCGCCAACCTGGTCACGCTCGGTTTCGGCAGACGCTTTGCTGACTGCACGTTGCGGCTTTGTCGCCTGCAAATCCAACTAACGAAGCCTCGACCTGATCGATATTACTGTTATGGCTATGACACGCGACACAGGAACTACTATACGCACAGATGATCTTACGATTAGCTCTCTAATTCTCTACAAACAAGGATGTTACTACAACAATCCTCTTGGAGGACTAGATCGAACGTCTTCAATGTTGGAAGAACAAGAAAAGTATGTTGTGGCTTGTTATGTGAGTAATTAAGTTCATCTCTTAAGAATTTTTATAAAAAGTCTTTCTTGAAAGAAGTGGTTTCTGTTGTCGTTTGAAGTAACTTCTCCCTTTGCGAAAATATTCTCAGTTGCATTGTTAAGAAGTTATTAACGAAGAACACGGATCAATCAGTCGGAATTTGTCTGCAGTAGCCGCGCTCTGATTGGTCCCTGTTTTTCGTTAATGACTCCTTAACAAAGTCGCGGAGAACATTTTCGCAAAGGGAAAAATTACTTGAAATGACGTCAGGAATCTCCCCTTTCAAGGAAATAACATTTTTCGGAGACCCTGTAGATATGTATAAGAGTATTACATATTATCATACGAGGGTATCATATAAAGAAATAATTATTGATACTAGCGTTGTTTGTGTACAATTAATTATAGTAATATTCGATTGTTTTTATTGAACACCTACGACACTTACCCTTTTCCAATAGGCGGTGCTTTTGTAGATTTTTAAATAAAATTGAGTGTGTGAATAAGGTGAAGTGCCCTATGCCTGGACAGCATGTTTTTCTATTTTAAATTTTATCACTTTAAATAAACAAAAACAATTTCTTAAGAGTTTTAACATACAGTTCAGAGTTGGTAAAGTAATTTAAAATAAAAAAATCATTGTTTAGGTTAATATCTTAATTGTATTAACAAGAATAATTCAAACCTGTAGTTGGACATATTAAATCCAATCTAAGCTAGTACCTGGACAGAAGTAAAGCCTATATCGGGACAAATTCAATTTACGAGTTGATCGAGCGAACATAACCTAAAACGTTGGTTGGTGGCGCTGTTGCGCATGACGAATAGAAGATGCTTTGCGTAATATGTGGTATTCTTATCATAGATTATATTGGGTTGGCAAGAAAGTAATTTCGGTATTTTTAGATGAAATAAAATCCAATTGTTTTATCAAAGCAATGAACTTTAATCAATAAAATATTTTCCATTTTGTTGTATGATCTTTTGCCATTTTTCTGGTAGCATCATAATTCCGCGCTCATAAAACTTCTGATCCTTTTCGGTGAAAAACTGATCCAAGTGCGATTTCAGATCATCATCATTAGTGAATGTTTTACCATTCAAAGAGTTTTGTAAACTTCGGAATAAATGATAATCTGATGGTGCAATGTCAGGGCTATATGGTGGATGTGACATCACTTCCCAACCAAGCTCCAATAACTTTTCACGTGTTACCAAAGATGTGTGTGGCCTAGCGTTATCATGGTGGAACACGATTCCTTTGCGATTTGTCAATTCTGGCCGTTTTTCTTTGATTGCTATGTCCAGTTTTGTTAGTTGTCGACAATAAACATCTGAATTGATGGTTTGGTTCCTTGGGAGCAGCTCAAAATACACAATACCTTTGTAATCCCACCAAATTGACAACACGATCTTCTTTTGGTGCAATTCAGCTTTCGGTGTGGTTTGGGCTGGTTCATCACGCTTGGACCATGATCGTTTTCGAGTTATGTTATTGTAAACAACCCATTTCTCATCACCGGTGATGATTCGCTTGAGAAAAGGGTCGATTTCATTTCGTTTGAGACGCATATCGCATATGTTGATGCGTTGCATTAAGTGAATTTCTTTCAACTCGTGTGGAACCCAAATATCGAGCTTCTTAACCATTCCGAGACTTTTTAAACGATATTCTATGGTTGTATGCGAGACATTTAACCTGTCTGCAATCTCTCGGACAGTTATATGACGATCCGATTCAATAATGGCTTTCATTTGGTCATCATCAACTCCAGATGATCGACCAGAACGTTGGTCGTCTTTAAGTGAGAAATTTCCAGGACGGAATTTTTTAAACCAATTCTGGCACGTGCATTCTGTTAAGCAATCTACACCGTAAACTTCGCATATATCTTTGTGAGCCTCGGCAGCTTTTTTACCTCTACGGAAATAAAAAAGCAATATATACCTATAATGTTCGTTTCTGCACTCCATGTTCAAATTGACACAGAACTAACAATTTTAATCAAAATTACGTGTAATTTGCTTCAAAAGTAACCTAAAAGATGCAGTTATGAAATGTCAGAAAGAAAACAAACGCAACGTTAACAGAAGCCAATCAAACAAAACATAACGCCATCAATTAGTGAAAACCGAAATTACTTTCTTGCCAACCCAATAGTATTGTATTACTTAACCAAATATATAGTTATTTTCATTTACTGTTTTAATAAAACTTGTCATAATACAACTTTTAAGGTTAGGTAGTAATACTGATAGATTTAAGATGTAAACATAAAGTATTATTAACGTCACATCCGGAATACGTTTTCTACATACGTTATTCAAGGTAATAGAAGACTAATTATACGTACATGTAGTTAAATAATTTGCAAACAATGCGTTGATTTTATTCACAAACACGTGTCCGGCTTCAGGCGTAAGCACATTGCGTATAAGCTTAGAGTGGGACAGCTACTGTCATCGCGTCCCAGTATGGAGTACTTATATTTGAAAACAGTCCTAATCTGGGACATCTAATATTTGGATAAATAATTATTATTTACGTTAAGTTTGATTGCCAATTTATTTTAAAATATCAATATTATTATGCGTGATAATTATTTTTTGTCTGAGGACTTAAATTATATCTTTTTTTCTAACAAAAGTTCAAACTATAAATGCACATGATTCGCATGTAAATAGACTATTTTGTATACTGTTTTCAGATGAACTTTGAATTCATTTTTAAATTTCAATTGATGTCTTAATGAAATAATATTCACACCTACTTGTAGCTAAGGCCTCAGAATATATAATATAATTATTGAATCTCTTAATTACTGATTTTACTATGAAAATTCAATTGTCCAAATTTAGGTATCACTTTTGGACTGTCCAGACTTAGGGCACTTCACCTTACCTGATCCACGGTACGTTGGCTAATAAACGAAATTGTTCCATCGAAGTGTTGTCCAGCAGGATTGGAATCCGCGAGACTTAATTCGGAATGGCGTGCGAAGAACGTTGTCGATTCTACGCAGCAGAGCAAACCTATGAGCTATTCGAGTGTTTCTCTTTTTTTCCCGGTGGTTTCCACGTGTTTGGGATCAAAGTCGAGAGGGAACCGATCGCCAAATTCCCGTTTCATCGGCTGGGTGCGGTGGCGGCGGCTACAATTAATGTTTACAGTTAGAATTTCCATTAGATTACAATTGAATTCGATTTTGTTCGCGCGTTAAATAGCGTATCGGTCGCGGGGCCGTTGGATTACACTGTAGCCGGCCGGAACACGTGTATAAATATTCGCGGGCGGGAGATAACGGGCCGAAAAGTGCCGTTCAACGACAACTTCGATTTCACCGCGATAATGAAGGAGATTATGGAAATTCCGGGGCATAACGGGTGCAATTTATCGGACCTCAAAACGTGGTAATTCCGGCTGTACCGATTCTACAAATCCCGATTAACTTAATTGCCGGCGCATAAATTATCGGCTGGGTAACATTTAATACCGATCGGAATTTCATTTTCCCGGTTGAAAAACTATCGCGGGATAAGCCCGCGTCGGCGTCGCGGCGATCGCGTTAATAAAGCCGCGGAATGAATCGCGAGAAGAAATTGAACGCGGCCGAGATCCAAGGGCTCCGATTGGTTCGCTCGATCGTTCCCGCAATTCCCATTCTTCCCGCGGATCGAATAACCGTTGTCGGATTATTATGAAACTCCAGCTTGAAACAGTTAATAATCGGTTATTGTCGGATGTTTATTCTGGAACAACGGCGAGCCAGCGATTGCCATCGCGAGCCTTCGCCCGCCATTTATTACTTTTGCCAAACGAGCGAACGAAACGGCCACACACCAGCCATCGTTCGGCTCTCATTGTCGTTACCGAGCGATTCACAGTTTTTTTTCTGGTCCTGAGAGTCGATAAATTTATTCGAACGATAGAGGACGCTCCTACGTTACCTAAATATCCGTAACGTAATCGTAGATCGATCGCACCTCGGCTTCGATTGAACGGACCTCGATGATTCCGACATTATTGTGCCTCGCGATTTGATATTCTTGATCCTGCGCATAGACAAAGTTTGTTCGTGCTCACACGTTCTCCCTTGCTCTCCAATAATACTTCAGTGAATAATTCATTACCCCTCGCCCATTGAACGAAGACGCTTTAATTGTTCTCCAGTATCTAGATCGGCGTCAGAGTCAACTTTGACTAACGAATCTCCATAAAATATCAGTTTTATTCTTGTGTCGTCTCCGTGCTTTCGGAACGTTACTTCGCAACAAAGTTTCTAGTTGATCAATCCATGCGATCGCCTTCTGTCGATTAATTGTGTCGCGAGGTCCAGGAATAACCCGGCAACTTTTTCGGCCATGACGCAAACAGAGACACTCGAGATATGCGCGCATACACGTTTTGTTCCGTTTCGCTTGAACCACCAATTTCCGGCGATGAATTGTTAATTGTCTCCGTAAGCCCTCGCGTGTTCTATATTTCGCGGAAGTTTGGCGCACGAGAAAATTGCTCGACGGCTCGACCAGGGCCAGAAAACACAGGACGAAAGAGAAGCGAACGGGCCATTACTAACCTTGTCACGCAGCGAACGCTCGGGGGATCCGAGTCGGTCAGCCATGCCATCCGAAAACGTTGTCGTAGAAACCCTCGACATCACCTATCGGAACGGTACGCCGACCCAGATGTATCGCTGGGAGTTCGGGAGTTGGCACAGGCTGTGATTGGTCCCAAATATTAACCGTTTGCGGTCCCGCGTCCAAGCTGACATCGATTTTATTCTTGGGGGTCCGCTGGCCAACATTCTGCCTGCATAACCATTTTATTCTGCTTGGTCCAATAGTCTAAGCTCCTCTTGCTTAAGTACCTGGATAGCGGAGTTGTCTCGATGTATCACGCTGCTTCAATATCCAACTGTCTCATCAGTAGACTGCGGATCTTTATGCAAAATAAAAATGTTTTGCATTGTTTTTTTGAAGAAGGAATAACATAAAAATTTATTTCATCCCTTAACGACTTTGTTACATTGAAAGCAACATTACAACATTTTTGAACTTCTTAAATTTTTCACTGCTTTATATTTCGCTCAATCAATGTCTTCATAAATGCATAAAGATCCGCAGTCTACTCCAGAGTAGGGCAATAATGAACTAATATTTGAAAATATAGTCTTTTAACTAAGAGTCTTTTTGAATGTTAGTCATAGCAAAATAGTCATTACAAAACTTTTTGATTAGTTTTAATTAGATAAATAAATGGCAAATAGTTAGTCACAGCTCTAGATAATCGTTAGCTACTGCTTATCAGTGAATTAGTAGTTGATGAGCAGTCATCAATCTCATCAGTCACTATTGTGCGATTAACATACATTAATATTATTAATTAGTCATCACCAATGAATCAACAAGTTTTTACTAATGACTATTTTTCTATGACTAACATTCAAAAAGACTCTTAGTCATTTTTAAATATTTGTTGATTATTGCACTACTCTGGTCTACTCATCAGTAGACTGCGGATCTTTATGCAAAATAAAAAATTTTTACATCAATTGCAGAGAACAGGGACTACCTAGAAACTTTGTTCTTTTTCTAATTATCTCATACAGTTGAAACTAATACATTGATGTCCTTAAATCTTTTTAATATGTTCACTGCTTTAAATTGTACGTACGTATTTTTGTCATAAATGCATAAAATCCGCAGTCTGCCCATCAGCTAAACTTGTTAGTTCGATTGACAAAGGGAGCGAAGTATTGTCTTGGAACTGAACTGAATTTTTGGGGATAGGGACACAGTGAATTCTGATTAATTGGGACACTTTGTTGGTAACTCGTTTCCAATTAAGCGGGTCACTGTCCCAATCAGAGTAACGCATTCTCCCGATTACCTTTCACCCCGCCTATAGAGGTATAAACGCACCGCGGAATAATAAAAACGCACATGAAAAGCGACCGAATGGAAAATTTTCAGCCTCTCCTTACGAATGATTAAATTTATTATTTTTATTTACAGAGAATGTTGCTGTGTTATACTAAATTTTGTAATCTTTTCATACCTACCGTCACGAGAATCAATAAAATTTCGAAAATGCTTACGCAGTCAGAGTTTTTACCACGCTTATATTAGCTTGCCAAGTTGTCGTTGTCGTTGTCGTTGTTGTTGTATGCGTCAAATCTTGTAATCGAATTTTACACCACTTCCCGATAAGCTAGAGACTTGAAACTTTAAACATAGCTCAGAACTGGGTGACAATGCAATATTAAAAAACAAATTTAAAAAAAAAACTATGCGTTTAGGAGATATAAACTATTAAAAATTTACCCATTACACCTCCCCGTGACGCTGGGTAGTACGTCATCGCGGCCAGCGATCCCCACTCCACGCGCCTGCGCTTACCTACTCCACTACGTGTTCCCACTCCGACTCATGCCCACTCCACTGGCCCAGTGATGCCAGAATCGTGGACGCGAGGACGTTTCCCCTCCGGCACAGGACCCCCCACTCTGACACCGTGGACGCACCGTCCTCGCCACGTTGCTTCTGCTGCGCACGCGCTACACACGAACGTACTTCTACTCTGCCTGTGTGAGTGCCTGCTCGATTGCACGCGCGCTACACACACAAGCGTACCTCTACCCTGTCCGTGTGGACTACCTGCTACCTGCTCGCTGGTCGACGCCGACGCGTCCCTTCGATTTTCACGTTATCGAAGTTTCGGAAGCATGAGTCGGAAAGTCGGCATCTGGAGACAGCGCGCATTTGAATCCCGGCCCGGCACGGCGCGGCGCAATCCACATTTTGCTATAACTTTTGATCTAAAAAAGATATCGAAGCGATATTTGGACGAAATTTTTTTTTAAAAACCGGGTTTAATGGTCCATCCTAAAATATGTTTTGTATTTCTTAAATAATTTTCTTCGTTGATTTTTGAAGTTAAGATGGTCCAGCGGGCCCCCAACACAAATTGATTTTTAGTCGAACCATGCTCAATAAACAATTACAAAAAAATTAATAAATATTCTACCCAATACCACACATGACTGAGATTTTTTTCAGATTTTTCAGATTATGCAAACATGTTAAAAAAATTGAAAATCTCCAAGCATTCGAAGAAAATGCATATTTCGTATTGAACTTTTCGAGATACGAGTTTTATAAAAATTCAGTAGTCAGATATTATTGAAACAATTGTCCTTAATTTTTTTCAGAATTTTTTATAAATTGTATCGGTGTTAAAAAAATCCAAATCAATTTTTTCGATACTTCTTTACTTTTTTGTAGATGTATTATGTAATATCGAATATTTTTATAATCAGAAAAGTAATGTACAGACTTAATAATGCAATATAAAATATTTTATTTACGTTATATTTCAATATGTGAGCAAAACTTCCAACACTTTCGGTTGGCGTAGGCGGTAAAGTCTTCGGCTGCGAACTTTTTGGCCCTTGATCGAATCCCGCACCGAATAATTCTTTTTTTCCTTTAAACACTTTTTTTTGTTCTTTGTTTTTCATATAATTATAGCAATGGCATTTCACTTATATTTTCAAAATGTTTTAAAAATGTTTTATGCAATAGTATCTCTGACTACGAAAATCCATCATAATGGCTCACAATTAGTTGCAATGTCTTTCACATTATGTACTATTTTCATTTATTGATTCTGCTGAATGTGAAATGGTATGCAACTTCATATTTTACTATTGCCGTATGTTAGTTAGTTTCTTTTCATTTATCATTGGAAGAACTCTTAATTTTCAAACATTAGACATTTTGGTGTTTTGTTATCTTCGCAATGGCAACTGATGTATCATAAGCCCACAAAGTTTGATGTCCTACGATTTCGAACCATTTATAGCTGTTGTAACTCTCAAGAAACAGCAAAGTACCAACGGAGAAATAGATAGATGGTCATGTATGGTATTTGTGTGTAAAGTGAGGTCTTTGAATGTGATGAACAACGAAGTCAATGGGCAAATTAAATGAATCCGACTCAAGTTCCAATCATTCATCTCAGACAGGTTCTGCGGATGACAAAAAAGTAGAAAGTGGAAGTGAAGTAAAACAATCTCAGATAATTACAATGATGTTAAAAAGAACAGAAAACATAAGGATGTTCAGACTACCGATAGCGATATGATAAAAATATGGAGAGATCCATTAATATTGAACGATCCCACAGAAAAGGATTCAATTGAATTTTAAGATGCACGCGTTGAAGAGAAAATATCGCAACTGCCAAAACAAGAAGTCGTAACGTTCGACGACTAAAAATACACTATCGCTGCAATTATGTAAATGTGAAATTAATAAAAGAAGGACAGCTGTATATAAAAAGAAGAAAAAGGTCTTTAAATCAGAATTTAAAATTACGGTAGATGGACAGAAAATTTCCAATTTTAATGATAAAAATAGAACCGAGTCTACAAAGATTCGAACTCTTCTTGCCAATCGTTCAAACAATGGTAATCCAAACAGGTAATTAGAAATAAAACCATAAAGGATACAGTTTCACAAGAGTATAATTCACAAGAATATAATTCTTTAGAATGATAATAAATTCTTACTATAAAGATTTACTATTATTTTTACTATATTCCACCCGCAATTTAAAAATAATAATAACACTTTAAAAATATAAGTGAAATGCCATTGCTATAATTATATGAAAAACAAAGAACAAAAAAAAGTGTTTAAAGGAAAAAAAGAATTATTCGGTGCGGGATTCGATCAAGGGCCAAAAAGTTCGCAGCCGAAGACTTTACCGCCTACGCCAACCGAAAGTGTTGGAAGTTTTGCTCACATATTGAAATATAACGTAAATAAAATATTTTATATTGCATTATTAAGTCTGTACATTACTTTTCTGATTATAAAAATATTCGATATTACATAATACATCTACAAAAAAGTAAAGAAGTATCGAAAAAATTGATTTGGATTTTTTTAACACCGATACAATTTATAAAAAATTCTGAAAAAAATTAAGGACAATTGTTTCAATAATATCTGAATACTGAATTTTTATAAAACTCGTATTTCGAAAAGTTCAATACGAAATATGCATTTTCTTCGAATGCTTGGAGATTTTCAATTTTTTTAACATGTTTGCATAATCTGAAAAATCTGAAAAAAATCTCAGTCATGTGTGGTATTGGGTAGAATATTTATTAATTTTTTTGTAATTGTTTATTGAGCATGGTTCGACTAAAAATCAATTTGTGTTGGGGGCCCGCTGGACCATCTTAACTTCAAAAATCAACGAAGAAAATTATTTAAGAAATACAAAACATATTTTAGGATGGACCATTAAACCCGGTTTTTTAAAAAAAATTTCGTCCAAATATCGCTTCGATATCTTTTTTAGATCAAAAGTTATAGCAAAATGTGGATTGCGCCGCGCCGTGCCGGGCCGGGATTCAAATGCGCGCTGTCTCCAGATGTCGACTTTCCGACTCATGCTTCCGAAACTTCGGTAACGTGAAAATCGAAGGGACGCGTCGGCGTCGACCAGCGAGCAGGTAGCAGGTAGTCCACACGGACAGGGTAGAGGTACGCTTGTGTGTGTAGCGCGCGTGCAATCGAGCAGGCACTCACACAGGCAGAGTAGAAGTACGTTCGTGTGTAGCGCGTGCGCAGCAGAAGCAACGTGGCGAGGACGGTGCGTCCACGGTGTCAGAGTGGGGGGTCCTGTGCCGGAGGGGAAACGTCCTCGCGTCCACGATTCTGGCATCACTGCTTCGCATCGTAGGAGCTCAGTTTACTTACTGAGTTGGTTAGGATTAGGTCGGGTAGAGGGCGACAAGGACCGGCGATTCTGCTCTGTAAGCGGCTCGCGGTCGTCACTGCAAACCAATATGGCGGCGCCCTTACCTGTAAAAAATCCTACAGAATGGAAATTTCAATTTGCAGCCGCCATGACACAATATTTTTCCTTTTATAAAAGATGGTTGAATGTACAGGTTGAAGTGGTAATTAAAATCGATTACAAGATATGTAAAGACTAAAAAGTAGAAAATAAAAAAATATATAAAAAAACTTGTTAAAAACCACGCTTATATTAAATTGCACTAAAAAAGAGAAAATAATTTAAGGACAATAAATAAAAGTCGTTATAAATAAAAGTTATTGTCGCTAATGTCTAAAAAAATTGTTTTCTCCTTTTTAGTGCAATTTAATATAAGCGTGGTTTTTAAAAAGTTTTTTAATATATTTTTTCTTTACATTTTGCACTGGAAACGTGCAGGGATGTAATTACACCCCAGTACAGCGTTAACATTAGAATACATGTACGCAGAGTGAAGGTTAACCGAAAGCCATTATACTTTGGGACTTGAGGCTGCCTGCTATGCTAACTTCGAAGGTTCCAACGATATGTACACCGTTGCAGAGATGCAGAACCTCGCGATTGCAGCGATTGCAAGCCGCCCGCTGCGAAGCGACGCACCCGACAGCCATCACGACTTCTATGGGATGTCGCGCGTGCATCCCTCTACTATTTTGTCGGATATTAATGGAACCCGACTTGATAAATGAGCCGGTCGTGGGAGGCACGCGAAAAGATAGGGGAGGCTCCTCCCACATGCTGCTTGCCACCGTCGCCTGCGGCCGTTTGAAGAGAACAGCACAGTCCCGTCGCGTCTCTCTCCTTCCGCGAATAAATACGCAAATAAAAGGAGAGCAGGGGTAGCCACTCTTATGCGAAAGTCACCTCTTGGACGATAACAATTGGACACGATGCGCATTTATTTCTTTGCAATCCTTCACACCCGGGAGCAGTCTTCGGATCACGTGCCGCGCCGAGATCGTGAGGTTGCAAGCAATCTAGTATTATTATTAGCATACTGCGCATTTTATGCATTTATGACGATAATGAGTACGTACAATTTAAGGGAGTGGACATATTAAAAAGATTTGAGGACACCAGTGTATTAGTTTCACCTTAATAAGATAATTAAAAGAAGAAAGACATTTTTATTTGGCTTCTCTGTCTTGCAATCAGTGCAAACATTTTTTATTTTGCATAAAGATCCACAGTATAATTATTAGACAGCAGATCTTTAGGGTAAACTTTACTTTACCAGATTCAAAATTAGCACGAATTGTTTAAATGTGTCATAATTAATCTAATGTTCGATTACAATCGATTCGATATGATTCAATATTGGTATGTTTCAGTTTGTTTATGAAACAGTTGTTTGTTTGTTTGATGCACCGTTCTACTTTCTAGCCCGAGTGATCCACACTTGACGTGTGACATTTAAACCTAAAAGACGCGTTTTCTTTGTACTCATTAGTTCGCTGCTTGTGTTAATAAAATTAGTTCAGTTAATTTTGTTTATTTAATTACATAGTCTAACACGAATTATGATGTATTTGGTATGTGCTCCAGTAGATTTGTACTCGGCCGGATGCAGATCGAAGTTTCGATCCTCTAGGATCAATGGTCGATTAAAGTTGAGCATTTTTGACGATCGCGAGCCGTTTACCTTGCCGCCCCCACACCCTCGACCTAATTCTAACCAACTCAGTAAGCGGCGTGCGACCGTCACTACAAACCAATATGGCGGTTTTTGGCGCTGATTCCAAATCTGTCCTTAATTTTTCTCCTAGACGTACAGTTTTTGAGAAAATTGAATTTTAAGAAAAGATATATTTTTCAACTTTGAACAAATATTGTGATGTTATTATAAAAGATATTGATTTGTTCTTTACAGCAGAAGATTCTGTAGACTTTCCCGAATACAGCGATATCCAATATTAATACATTATGATTGTTTAAACATATGTAAACAATGATTAAAGACGTGGAAACACCACTTTTGCACCAATTTTTGCGGATATTTTTGAATTTATCTAAAAAAATAAGGGTCCAGGGGGAAATCGAACTATACCACGCGATAGAGCAGACTATTATCTTGAGAAACCACTCTTTTAAGTTTGGAACGTCGACGTTTTTTCGAACAAGAAAGCAAAATATCTTTGTCCTACATGAAGTGCCGTCTGTGGCGCTCGCCATTAGAACGGGCGTTCGTCGCGCCGTATCCTGTCGCTGCGCCATACTTTAAACATGTTTAAACAATCATAATGTATTAATATTGGATATCACTGTATTCGGGAAAGTCTACAGAATCTTTTGCTGTAAAAAACAATTCAATGTCTTTTATAACAACATCACAATATTTGTTCAAAGTTGAAAAATATGTCTTTTTTTAAACACAATTTTTTCAAAAACTGTACGTCTAGGAGAAAAATTAAGGACAGATTTGGAATCAAGGCGATGAACACTATAAAAATCGTATAGTGGGAATCGAAATACATTTTGGCTGTTGCACAGTGATAATTTAATAGGTGACAACCAGTTCGGATTATCGAGAAGCTGTTGCGCACGAAATAAATTCGAATAAGCAAGAACTATGTCGGAAAGCGAAGTAGAATCGCGACGAGTCCACCCTACTCCGGCTCTCGGACGCTAAAAAAATTTATGGTCGTCAGAAGGGATACAGTCGTGGCAGTTTCTCGCAGCGTCGGCGTCGCCTCGCGGACGCTTTATCCCTAACGTCGCGTCCGTTTAAAAAACTTAAAACACGGGCTTTAAAGAGGACAGTTATTCTCATCTTTCTTGATCGCCTGCCGCGTTACAGCACCGGGATTTAACCGAGCCGGAGCTGTTTATCTATAAAGCATAAACGGCCCGGCCCGGTTCCACATGAACTTCGCGCTTATAAAAGCTGCGCCGACTAGGATAAGCGTCGTCACGCGAAACGACGCGACGTGAAACCCGGGCGCTACTTAAATCTTCCATCCGGGGAGTTTTCTTTCGCGACGAGTCGACGCGGGAAAATGCGGAAAATCCAGGCTCGGCCCAAACACGTGCGCGCGCACGCGTGTCTGTTCATTTTCGAAATGCAGACATTCCGTATTCGCCGGCCGAGCCACGCGCCGTTTATTTCTATCGAAAACTCGGGCACGTACCGCGACTGTAATAGAAATTGACGTAGAAGCGGGGCGTATGCGTTCCCAGCCGGCCGTACCATCCGAACGAACTAATTACGCATGTATCGGGTAACGAGACAAACGCGTTTATCGATTCCGGTTACCGGGAAATTACGGGCGGGGTCGGTTTCTTCAGGAAATAATCACAGAGCGACCAGACATTGCGAAATTGCTCGACGCTCACCTTTGCGGGGAATCCGGTCGACGAAATTATGGATACGATTTATCTTTGTGCGAAAGAATGATTCCTTAAATTGTCCTCGGAGATATTAACCCGTCGCCGTGCCATTTTCTTCACGGCTACAGAGAGTAGAACGGCTTCATCTGAAATAAAAATATATATAAAAAAACTTTTTAAAAAACACGCTTATATTAAAATTCAGAAAAAAAGAGAAAATAATTTATTTGGCATTAGTGACTATAAATAAAAGCGTGGAGCTCTAAACTATATTGACATAATATTCGTGGGCGCTCCACGCTTTTATTTATAGTCACTAATGTCTAAAAAAATTATTTTCTCCTTTTTAGTGCATTTCAATATAAGGGTGGTTTTTAAAGAGTTTTTTTTATATATTTTTTTATTTTCTACTTTTTAGTCTTTTTTAAATGGTAAGATATGGCAAGATATAGTAATACTGGTTTGAAAGAGTAAGATACAGAAACGCAAGATGTGGAAATACGCGAGATAGAATGAGGGGATGACTCCGAGAGACGACGCACAGTGGAACTTTTCGTCCATTTCGGAGACAAAATCAAAGAACTTCCGATAGAAATGAGATAGAGAGCTGAAATTTTTTTTAATTACAGCTGAGACTTCACAGAATATGGGAAAAATAGGGAGATTATGGTACGAACATTTTTTAACCTTGAAAAAAATCGTCAAACTTGCACAATGTCACGAAAATTGTGGTTTTTGCAATACCACGGGTAGACAAAAATTTTTCTGTAACATGCTATGCATCATTTCCTGTAGATTTTTTCATGCTGAATTCAAATCTGGTTTCAAAATTTTCTACGACTTCAGGATTTTACAAGAAATCGATTTTCGTGAACGAATTGTTTAACGAATTTTCTCAAGGTTATAAACGTTCGTACCATAATCTTCCTATTTTCCCATATTCTGCCAAGTTTCAGCTTTAATTTAAAAAGAATTTCATCGCTCTACCTCATTTCTATCGAAAGTTCTTTGATTTTGTCTCCGATTTGGACGAAATCGGAGACAAACTACGGAACGCGTAGTGGAGTAGGGAGCGCTGGCGCGCGGAGTGGGGATCGCTGAACGCGATGACATACTTCCAAGCGTCGCGCGACGAGGTGTGACGATTAATATCAAAATTTCTTTTTCTCCTGAACGCACAGTTTCTTTTAAATATGTTTTTTTAATATTGCATTATCATCCAATTCTGAGCTATGTTTAAAGTTTCAAGTCTCTAGCTCATCGGGAAGTGGTTTAAAATTCGATTACAAGATTTCACGCATACAACAAAGACAACTCGGCAAGCTATATTTATTTCAGTGGTTAAAAATTGATCACGAAGAAAGAAAATTTTATTTCGTTTGAATAGAAAGTCCAGTGTGTATATTAGTTTCCTTTCACTTCTGGACAAAGAAATTCGAATGACTATTGTATAACCATAAAATAAATCGTGGCATAAGGGGTTAATAGGCATCATTGAAATACGATTACCGTTCGAATGGTCACAGCCAAACAATTGCAGCCACGCGAGGATCGTTCGGTCGGTAAACAAGTTTTTCAATGGAATGCGCTTTGCATTCTATGGGCGACATTCTTCGGTCGAAAGTTTCCGACAACATTATTTCGGATACCGGTATCGCTGTTCTCCTTCCTCGGGACCCTATTTTCGAGTTTCCTAACCGCGATTTCGAATCGGAAATTCAAATATTTAAAAAGTTCCGAAATACTATCGAGAAAAGTGAAGCCGTGTTTACCGTGGAAAGCTCTTCGAATCTTTATCGACCGATTTGAAAGTCAATGCCTGGTGTGCCCGCTACGCGCTCGGGATCCTTTAAAACGGATTAGAGTTGAAGCGCGTTTTGAAATTTCCGCTCAGAGTCGCTCCGACTACGTGCGAACCGCAATTCCGGCTTTGGATATCCAGTCGCGCGAGCCTAGATACAGAGTATCCTGTTCGAACATTCGCGAGTGGTTATTTCTGAAAATACAACCTTAACAATGTTTCTAAACTCATTCTGTTTTACGCCGCGACATTTTCACGTGCTTCCTGGTCTATTAAAAAAGCTTCCCGGTCCATATTTTAAGTATAACGCATTAAAAAGTCCCATAACTCTTTTGATCCTGGGTCAGTAATTAGAAAACCGCGAGTGATGTTTCACGCTGAAATTTAATTAACCACTCGATCTCCCAACGAAAAATATAACAAAAAATCACCGGCAGTGTGGTAAAGGACACTTTGCAGTCTCTGACGCAGGTTTCATGCATATTTATTCAAAGACAGAAGTACGGTGTCTTCTTTTACTCAATGTATAAAAATGGTTTAATCAAGTAAACACCGGTTACATTAGAAACAATAGGAAAACTGGCGTATCTATAAGAAATGGCTCTAAAAGTTTCAAAGAAATTGATAAACGAAGCAGTAAATGATCCTGAACATTGATATGGTTGTAAGAACCGTCCGCCGCACAGTGGTGCAAACAGGGAAAAGTAAACAAAATTAAATAAAAAAATTAATATTTATTTTCCCAGAAATTGTCAAGCAGATTTGTTGGTTAGTTTGGTTTTTATACATTTTTTCCGCTTTTTGGCCATTTGGCACCACTGTGCGCCGTCGGAAAGTTGAAATAACAGGAATGGACAAATCCCGAGCAAACAACGTTCGATTTAAACGATGCAGTGGGGGTGTGAAAGGAGGGAAACAACACAGACATTCTAATCTACCGAGAACGCGGAGTCGTCGCGAAGAAGGACAAGCAAGAAGGAAATTGTAATGTTCCGATTGACAATGTTCAGAAATTGCGCCGCGGAACAAAGGGTAAATCGGGAGGGAAAATCGGAAACCGGGGTGGAAACGGGGAAGAGGCGAACGGTCGCGTTATTCAAGCGGACAGAAGGCAAGAAGCATGGAAGTATTGGCAGTCGGTGGGACGCAGGGTGACGAAGTCTGTCGCAATATCCTGTAACCGAAAGCCAATAAATAAAGGACGGCTTTGCCGTGGAATTAAAACACATAGATCACGAGGTGACGCGGGTGGATCGTAGGCATCGTTTCCGGTTCTCGTCGCGTCTCTGTTCCGTCCGTTTCTCTGTTCCCTTTCGAGAGAACGGCGACCGCAGGTTCGGGGATGGCTGCGGTCGAACTCGAACCTCGAATTAATCTCGGTCGGGCACTGATTGCGAAATAATTTCGCGATCGGACCGGTCCGTATTCGCGCGGGCTCGCGAACGATTCGCGCTCGGTACGAATGACGCAAGACGCGAATATAGCTCGGTTATATATGCCTTTAAACGCTCGATACTTCCCTGTGGAATCTTGCTACAGGTAAATCTCTTGATTTACGAACGCAATTCGTTGCCACGAGAATCGACCGTTTTCGCGCTTAACGTTGCAGCACGGTGCAGCACGGTGCATCGCGCGCCGCGGCTCTCTCGGGCGGCTATCGCTTCTCTCCGGTGAACGCAACTATGTTTTCATAATGAATTCGCTGGGCCCCCGGAGACCCGGAGAGCTCTCCGAGAATAATTCTTTCGCGTGATTCACCGAGGAGGATCGACGGTGGGTCTTGCCACCAGTGCTTCGCGAAGAGATCGACATTTTGGGAGAGCTTGTTCGTGGGAAATCTGGAGCGAGACGATGGGTATGGTATTTGCGAAGTACTTCACATTGTTGAGTTAATATCCGTGGTTGCAAGGAAAAACGCCGCATGTCACAATTTCAAAAAATTCGAGTTTATGCATCGTTGAGCTTCGTAGTATAGGATTGATGTATTTACCAGAAAAAAAGTCATGAAAACAAATTCGGAAGGCTCGAGAATTTAATCGATGTCCTATGTCTAAGCATTAGTGATCAAAACTTTAAACGGCTAAGGTGAAGTGCCCTAAGTCTGGACAGTCCAAAAGTGATACCTAAATCTGGACAATTGAATTTTCATAGTAAAATCAGTAATTACGAGATTAAATAATTATATTATATATTCTGAGGCCTTAGCTACAAGTAGGTGTGAATATTATTTCATTAAGACATCAATTGAAATTTAAAAATGAATTCAAAGTTCATCTGAAAACAGTATACAAAATAGTCTATTTACATGCGAATCATGTGCATTTATAGTTCGAACTTTTGTTAGAAAAAAAGATATAATTTAAGCCCTCAGATAAAAAATAATTATCACGCATAATAATATTGATATTTTAAAATAAATTGGCAATCAAACTTAACGTAAATAATAATTATTAATCCAAATATTAGATGTCCAAGATTAGGACTGTTTTCAAATATAAGTACTCCATACTGGGACGCGATGACAGTAGCTGTCCCAATCTAAGCTTATACGCAATGTGCTTACGCCTGAAGCCGGACACGTGTTTGTGAATAAAATCAACGCATTGTTTGCAATTTATTTAACTACATGTACGCATAATTAGTCTTCTATTAGCTTGAATAACGTATGTAGAAAGTGTATTCCGGTTGTGACGTTAATAATACTTTATGTTTACATCTTAAATCTATCAGTATTACTACCTAACCTTAAAAGTTGTATTATGACAAGTTTTATTAAAACAGTAAATGAAAATAAATATATATTTGGTTAAATAATACAATACTATAATCTATGATAAGAATACTACATATTACGCAAAGCATCTTCTATTCGTCATGCGCAACAGCGCCACCAACCAACGTTTTAGGTTATGTTCCCTCGATCAACTCGAAATTGAATTTGTCCCGATATAGGCTTTACTTCTGTCCAGGTACTAGCTTAGATTGGATTTAATATGTCCAACTATAGGTTTGAATTGTTCTTATTAATAAAATTAAGATATTAACCTAAACAATGATTTTTTTATTTTAAATTACTTTACAAACTCTGAACTGTATGTTAAAACTCTTAAGAAATTGTTTTTGTTTATTTAAAGTGATTAAATTTAAAATACAAAAACGTGCTGTCCAGACATAGGGCACTTTACCTTAGCTTTATACGTATTTTTCTTCTTCAATGTAAGCTATTTCCTAGAACATAATTGTTTAGACTTCTAACTGTAATCATATATTAGAAGATTTAGTCGCATTTTTACATGTATCAGCTTTTCCGTACAAGCGCCGACTTCCCGTTCGTTCCCGTCACTAGCCACCGCAAGGGGAATCCGGTTGCTGCGTTGTTACTGATCAAACCGAGCGTTCGCCGGCATACTTTATTTTTTTTGACACTGTTCCACCAAACGGACACTTCTGAGATTTTTTTACAAAATAGGTTAGAATCATAGCAATATTTTAGAATTTTTTGGTAGGTGTCAACCCAGGGGAAGATAGTTAAAAAAATTCCCAAAAAATTAATTAATTATTTTCAGCTATAAATAATTAGCAAAAAATTCTGAAAAAAATCTGAAATATAGAGTGTATCTATATCTTTTGTTTGCCGTTTATCCCATGTCGATATCTTTTCTCGTTTCAGAGCAAATTGCATTTAAGTGCGGGGGAATTTACCTCAATATCACCCCTATCGGTGGGGGTAGACATTTGAAATTTTACACACTGTTTTTTTAAACATAAAACGATGTTTTAAGACAGGAATCAGGAAAATCGGAGCGGGGGCCGCTGGCCCATGCTGATCCGGCTATACCCTTTTGAGATTAACCCTTTTAGTGCCGGAGGCCGATATATCGGCTCTCGCTGCACTGGCGAAAAGTGCTAGAGCCGATATGTCCGCCTGCACCTTGTAGCGCTTTACTATTCGCTTTGCGAGATACCTCTATCTCAAAATAAATTTATAATACGTTATAAATAGTCTAATTTCATTACGAGAGAATTTTATACACTGCTTTTTGAATTATGTAAATATTGCTTTTCGTTTGGTTTCTTTGAGCCTTTTTCCAAATCCTAGTAAAATCGTAAAATTCAGCCGGTTATCTTCGCATAATCACCTCTTTTTCGCCCGGCACTAAGAGGGTTAACGACCCAAGATCAGATTATTAGAGGCAATGCATTTAGATGCATCAGTGTTTACCACTCATAATTAGAAGATAGCTGTTAAACATATGAAAAAGTCGACATCATCAACTATGGTAACATCTGCAACATCGTACGACGTGGACCACACACAAAGAGAGCGATTACCGGGCGTCGTTCCCGAAAAGGAGAATAATTTTTGCCGACACTAGACTCTAGATGGATAGATAGAACACTCTCGGAATGAGTGTGCGGTTGCGAATCGCGTCCCTCGGCTCAAGAAGGGTGGCCGCGTTCCACGAGGGCGACGTTTCCCGCAGTTATCAAAGGTGTGACGCAGCGGGTCGCAGGTTGTCGCATCGCGGAACGGGTTCTGGGCGTACGGTTGCCAGCGAGAGCGTCGCGTCGCGTCGCGTCGGCGGCGTAGGAGATGTAAATGGTGCGCTTCATTAACGTGAGTTACCGTCGCATCCATTATTCGCGGTAACCGAGCTGACAAGCACGATTCCAGGCCTGTCCAGGGTATTACCGTGGCGCGCTCCTTCCTGGACAGCCAAATTGGGACGACGCGGCCCGGTCCCGCCCCGTCGTCCTGGAAAACGTTGATCGCGTAAACGACACGACGCAATTCCGCTTAATAGTGTTATTCTCGCACCCGCCTTTTACCGAGACCGATTCATCGGTTAACCAAGCTCCTCGCGATTAAGACTTTTCTCGGCCCCCATCCCCAACGGCTGAAACGTGTTATTTCGGCCCGCGGAAAGTAATGTCGGAACCCGCGACGACCGAAACGTGACTTTTCTCACCGAAAACCGACAAATCTTCCCTACAGCCCGCCAAAGAAACTGATGGCTGTCTCCCGCCGCCAGGAAAACGCACGCACCGCCATTTTCTTCGGATTTCGAGCGGTTTTCCTCCCGGTGGCAGCGTGTTGCTTGACGGGAGGATTGCCTGACATCGTGCCAACGAATCCCCGCCCCAAACTTCAAGGTGAACTGTACTGAATAAGATCTGTTTCTAATTCGCCTCTGAAGAAAACATTCCTCGTCAACTGCGACAGACGGCAGCCAGACAGACGTCTCGTTCTTGTTTTAATTTTGTCAAGGTAATCCTATTACGCAGTTTCCATACAACGTGGTGTAAAAATTGTGCGTTGCATAAAATTTAATTGAATTTGATGCGATTTACACTAATTTTGAGAGTCTTATAAAGCGGAAGAAAACTGCAATTTTGCACAAATATGTAGAAACGCACAAAGTCCACAGTCTAGTATCTTAGGACCGTTGAACTGGGGATCTTTATGCAAAATAAGAATTGTCTTATTCCATTGTCACACACAGGAATCAGGCAATAATTTTAGTTATTCTCCTAAATTCTTCTAATCTATCTACCGTATTTAATTTCCTCAGTTTCGATGATTTTCAAACCAGTTAACCAATTATGATAGATAAAAGTTTGCGAAGGAAGAGAAGCAAAACGAGAAGACATTGTGGCGAAGCAAACAGAACTTTCCATAAAAGAAGGCTTTTGAATCGACAAGTGGACGTTCGACTACCACTCAAGCAGATTATTTCGCGATGCCGAGAGAGAGAGAGAGCGAACGATAAAGTGATTTCTGCTAAGAAAACCGAAGGATTTCTTCGCACGACGCGGGCGTCTTGACTTCATCGCGAGAGTCATTCGAGAGAGCTGTCCCGGGAAGAGTGACCGAACGAAATGGCGTGGAACGAAGTCGCTGAAATACGACAAGAAATCGCCGACAGGGTACGCTCAACTTTCCGCTGGCGACGTCGCCGGGAATCGAGGACAAGAAGACCCTTTCCTTCGGAAACAACCGTGGAACGCGAGCAACGGGTGACCTGCGACCTTTCGGAAACCACGAGCACGGAATGGGTGGACACGGGAACGACCGGCCACCCCCTTCATCCCCCAAAAACCCTCGAAAAGAACGGGAAGATGCTGCGGGCTAACCTTTCGAATACTTTGCGCAAACGACGCGACGCCGAGGAATTCCGCAGACCTGTCGGTGTTGCTAGACTCCGACGTGAGCACGACAGTGGTACAAATTTTCTTTTACCACAACTCCATAGTAGAACACAGCGAAACAATCGAAGCAATGAAACCAATAAGAATTTTCAGTAAAGACCGTTTGTTACACGCGCTGACCTAACAGTGTCACAGTTTCAAAGAACATTCTGTTACACATAAGATCCCAAAGCCGTCATATCTTTTTTCAAAGTAATCTTGTGTTTCGTTCGAGGCAGAGCATAAAAAGACAACTTTAAAAAGATGTATTACAATAGGAAACAACGAGTTAGAAAAATGTAAAACTTTTAGGGGAGAGTCGTACAGTACCGACCGCTCTAAGTTTTCTTGTTATTAGGTGGACTAGAATCGGTAAAAATTAAAATTAAAAAAAGGAATTTGTAACACAAAGGGAACTTAATAAAAGGCCAGAAATTAATTTTGTGAAATTTAATAATTAGTATTCATTATTTGTAAAAATAAAGATATTAGAATTTGAAGGAAACAAAGAATTGTCGTCCAGTACCGACCAATTACGTATTTAGTAGATTTTTCAGTCTAAATCATTAATAATGTTAAAAAAAGACATTTAGATGTTAGAATACGCATTTCTATTCAAATTTTATTTATACATATAATAAAATAATTATATATTTTTATATATTATGTCATTTTTTTGTTTAGTTTTTATTCTTTCCTTATTTCCTTTCCTTACTTGAGTTTCAACTTTTCTTTTTTCTGCTTCTTTGACTTTTTCGTTTCTTGCAGCTTTTCTTTTCTCCGCATTTATCTTTTTTTCTTCAGCCAGGTTCTTTTTTTTCTGAACTTCGTTTATAAAAACGGTCGAAGTTAAGATTTCGGATTGTTGCGTCCGTTGTCTTCTCTTTTTTGTTTGCAACTCTAATTGTCGTTTCTAGGAGAGATTGATTTCACCATTTCCATGAAATTTGAAGTTACACCAGGTAAAGAAGTTAATGAAAAATTATCGTTAATATTTAAAGTGAGCGGTGATGATGGTTTTTTCTGCTTTGGAATTTCGGACATTTTTCTGTGGGAAAAGGTAAAAGAAAGATTAAATAAACATCTTCTAACTTCATTTCAAATGCTAACAGATTGAACTTACAGATAAGAAAAGTTTGGCTTATACTGGTCGACGATTGATTGGTCGGTACTGCACGACAGTTGGATGGTCGGTACTGGACGACAAACATGAGAAAACATTTTAGGTTATGGTATACATAATATACAAAGAAAATTCCAAAACAGGGCCCGTTAATTATACTTAATAGACTAGATATAATATACATAATTCAACAAAGTCGTTTACTTACCTGAGGAACGAATTATCAGATCTAGAAAATAACTCTTAACACTCGAAATATCAACGCCCACGCTAAATGTGTCAGAACTGCGGAAACAATCGAATGACCAATGTAGCAACGAAACATATTACCCACAATAGTTATATTTATTTGTTTTCGTAAAGGAAGTATAGCCATTTGACCTGAAAAGTCATAAACTAATTTTGGTCGGTACTGCACGACTCTCCCCTACGTCCTCCAGTCGATTTTCTGAAGGTGTTCATTTAATGTACCAAGATTATTGTCAAGTGAAATTAACCAAGTATCACTTTATTTATTGCAGTCACGTACTCCCGCACAATTAAAAGCTAACTGAATACGGCACTGCCAATGCGTTAGTTCACGATTCAACGGGTCGAATATTTTCCAAAGGAACCACTTCCCATAAATTGCATCGAACTCGATGCATTCCCTAGTTGGCGGGGAATACTTTCCGAGACGGTTCGCTCGAAGATTCCTTGACAAATATGGAGGGAACCCTTTTATCGTTCACGACAAAGGAACCAGGAAAAATTGAAATGGACTCGACGCAGTTGATGCCGGTGGTTTCCCGAAGCCTGGCACGGCGGCTGTTGTTTATTCGCGCGAGACAAAAGCGAATCGCATCGGCGTCAAACGCGACACGAACTTTGCATTATCGATCCCGGGAACCTGGAAGTCCTGGAAGCACTGGAACAGCTCGGAAGAACTCGAAAATATAAGGCTAGGTTAACCGGGTGCTCGACCGCATTCGACCGATCCCCAACACGGATCCCTGGATCGGAGAACACACGGAACGACCGGGATATGTAGAACCTCTAGGTAAACCTGGATAGACCTTGCCCATACGTCACGTGAACGCCCAGCTAACACATAGGACGGTTGCGTGAATCTAGGTAGACCTACCTCATATCTGATCCTAATGCAGCTATTACATAAGGAATACGCCTGTACGAATTTCGATTAGCTCTAACTAAGCTACTGGTAAATTATACAACGGTCAAAGGAGAATCGAGCCTCTGGGGCTCGTCCAATCTAGATTAATTGCTTCCTTTCACATTTCGAACGATGAAATGTATTATTTACATCTAAGATATTTGTAATACAATTTAGATTTTTTATAAGAGATTCTCACTCATGGAGTGAAACACTAGAACGAACACTGTGAAGATTGCAGCCGGAACAAACGTTGGTAGCGAACGTGCTAAGCAAGATTTATTCGGAAACCACGGCTCCGATCCAGATTAATTGTTTTAAAATTTAAAGTTTGCAATTTAGAGTCGAGGAACTGGACTTCTGTGCTTCAGAGACAATGCTGACGCTTATGTTTGTAATGAATATACAGGCTGTTTCGTTTATCTGATAACGGAAATATCTTGTGACGCATTGAAGTTACAAAATAAATTTCTTTACAAAAATTGTTCGATATGAAGGGTACAATCATGTAGTCTAATTTTTTTGAGTACTAGAATGGTGGGGAGGGGGATCTCAATGTCAAAGTAAGTTTTTTAAATGGAATGTCCTATTTTTTATACCATAGATCGACAGAGCATCAAATTCTGAGTAAACATGTATTGACCTCCATATGTCCTAAATCTAATAGATAACGATATATTGGACCGTTTATTTTGAAAGTGGTGTAAGTCCATTTGCTCTTGTTTTTTAATTTTTTTTTTAATTTCATTTACATTAAATTAAGCATGAATTACGTGTACGTCATTTTTTTCAAAAATGGACTTACACCACTTTAAAAAAAACGGTCCAATTATCGAAACAATTTTCTTTCTTCTTTGGATAATATCTCGTTAACTATTAGGTTCAGGTCGTATGAGGTTCCACACTTTTATACTCAGAATTTGATACTCTATCGATCTATGGTATAAAAATAGGACATTTAAAAAACTTAATTTGACTTTGAAATCCCCACTCCCCGCCATTCTAGTTCTCAAAAAAATTAGACTATATGATTGTACCCTTCATACCGAATAATTTTTGTACACAATTTTTTTTCGTAACTTCAGTGCGTCACAAGATATCTTCGGTATCAGATAAACGAAACACGCTGTATACAGGGTGATTCAAAACGTTATACCTCTTTGAAAGGAATGGAGAAACCGAAGCTGGGGATAACATTTTCGCAAAGGGGAAAGTTGCGTCAAATGACTTCAGGAATCGCCCCTTTTAGGGAAGTACAACATGCCTAGAACATAAGTAAAATAAACTAATTTTTGTTCGTTATAAAGAAATTATATTTTCGTTGTATTTTTAATCGGTATAGCCAAAAACACGAGTGGTTGTTCTCGGATAGATGCTGGTGAGTGAATGGAAGAAACGGTCCTCACTAGCATCCCGAGGAGAGATAAGAGAAGGAAAAAAAAATTGAAGTACAATATGATATATACAGGGAGGACAGTTTAAGTACGAACACCTATATATCTCGGTTATTATTAGTCGTACAAAAAATCTCCACAGAATAAAGTTGTACTGTTTCATGGGGCAAATTTGATGATGGTAAACATTTTTTCTCAAGGACATTTTTTTACAAGATTTCAAGGTCATTGATATTTTTTTTAAATGGAATGAGGTATTTTTTAATACATCAATCGATGCAGCTGGACATTCGTTATAAAAAAGTACTAACCCATGTATGTCGAAAAGTTAGTAGTTCAAGAGATATTTCAATTTAAATAACTCTAAAATACCATTACTGTCGTACTAAGACGTTGCACAAGTAAATGCTAACATCAATTTCAATTTCAATGTCAATTTTTCAATTTCAATGTCAATTTTTCAATTTCAACGTCAATTTTTCAATTTCAACTTCAATTTTTCAATTTCAATTCGTTAATTTCAACTCTTCGATTTCAATTTCAACATCAATTTTTCCATTTCGACTTTAATTTCAATATCAACTTTTCAACTTCATTTTTAATTTCAATTTTTCCATTTCAACTTCAATTTCAAGTCTTCCATTTCAACTTCAATTTCTACTCTTTCATTTCAACTTCAATTTTTCAATTTCATTTCAACTTCAATTTTTCAATTTCATTTCGTTAATTTCAATTTCAACATCAAATTTTCCATTTCAACTTCAATTTCAATATCAACCCTTCAACTTCAATTTTTCAACTTCAACTCTTCAATTTCAATTTTCCAATTTCAAATCTTCAATTTCATTTTCAACGTCAATTTATCAATTTCAATTTCAACTCTTCAATTTACACTAACAACTAAACGCTAACGTCTTAGTACGACAGTAATGGTATTTTAGAGTTATTTAAATTGAAATATCTCTTGAACTACTAACTTTTCGACATACGTGGCTTAGTACTTTTTTATAACGAATGTCCAGCTGCATCGATTGATGTATTAAAAAATACCTCATTCCATTTAAAAAAATATCAATGATCTTGAAATCTTGTAAAAAAATGACCTTGAGAAAAAACTTTTACCATTATCAAATTCGCCCCTTGAAACAGTACAACTTTATTCTGTGGAGATTTTTTGTACGACTAATAATAACCGAGATATATAGGTGTTCGTACTTAAACGGACCTCCCTGTATTTATTTAAATTTTACAAAAAGATATGTTCTCATTAATAGAATAAAATCACTATGAAGAAGGCAGCCGGAAATTTGGTAGCGAACGTGCTAAGCAAGATTTGTTCGGAAAACACGGGACCGTAAAAATCCGTAGAAACGGCAGCCATAATAACGGAGGAGTCGTTGAATGTTTCTGGTCGAGGAATGTATATCCGTGAAATCTCATTGCGCTTAACGACCCTTCTCCTCCCTTTCTACTTGTGCTTCCGTTCTAATCCCTCCGTCGCGTTGCCTCCTTGGTTCTCCCTGTTTGTCTCGGGTCCATTCCGTTCCGCACGCGAAATTTGTCGCACGTCCAATAAATTCCAGCGTATGTGCATGCGGGTTAACCGAGTAATACGATTGCTCGTGGCGAACATTGGCGTCGCTTCCTCTGCTCGTCTTTTTCACCTTCGTTCTCATCCCTCTCTCTCTCTCTCTTTCTCTCCGACTCTCCCACTCTTGCACACATATGGTACATACATTCTCTCACAGTCGGCTGCCAAACGGCCAGCTCCGAAGCGCAATCTCCTCCACTTGGCGGCCATTTGTCTTTCGTCTGCCGGGCATTTTTTCGCCGAATGAAGATACCGCGAGGGCAGACACAAGCACGTTTGCGGCCGACGGGCTTTTCGCGCTCGCGAAATGCACAAACCCGAAAAAAGGTCGAGAGGTCTGGCCAAGACAATCTTGCTTGACAATCGTGCTTGAAAATCGGAATACAACGAGATGCTTGTGGAACTTTTTCCCGAAAGAATGATCGCGCGTTCTTTTCTTCGCGGTTTGATGTGTCGCGATCGGGCAGCTTAATTATGTTTCACTGTACCGAGTGAGCCACTTGACTGTGGCTCCATTTGTTTAGCTACATTTACATTACGTTTAAAAATATGAAACAGAGAAAATGTAAGAACAATTAACGAGTACTGTTACGTAGTTTCCAATTTATTAAAATTGTTAAGCGATCGAATACATTTTCGTCGAACCCCCGTTCCTCATAATTAGACTGCTGATCTTTATGCAAAATCAAAATTGGTTGCATCAATGACAAACAAGAGAAGCCAAACAGAAATTCTTTTCTTTTATTGACTTAAATCAGCTAAAACTGATATATTAATACTCTTAAATATTTTTAATCAATAATTTTTATCATAAATGCATAAAATCCGCAGTCTACTCATGATTGATGAGGCAAACGTAACTTACTTATTGTGTCAAAAAATGTATCAAACAAAAGTTGTTGGACATTAATTGATTATCCCGAAGAAAATTTATTAATAATGAAACGTTAGTGTGATTTCAATAAGCCGTTGGAAAAATGGACGCGTTCGGAGGAAAACGTTTCGAGGACTGCTCGGAGAATAATTTTCCCTTTGGTCGTTGGGGATCCATATTATTCCTTCAAAGGCTCAGAATCGTCGAAGAACCCGCG
The DNA here is from genome assembly GCA_933228785.1 of Lasioglossum pauxillum. Taxonomy (NCBI): domain Eukaryota; kingdom Metazoa; phylum Arthropoda; class Insecta; order Hymenoptera; family Halictidae; genus Lasioglossum; species Lasioglossum pauxillum. The sequence goes on along the minus strand of OW121705.1, from coordinate 37,426,590 downwards.
ATTCCGATATTCCGTTTGAAGATTATTTGAGAGCTGCATAATTAACAATCGGCGCGATAATCTCGCTTTCCGCATAATTCAGCGTAATCTGTTCGTTCCGCGGCACAATGGCGATCGAGATCTGAGAAGAAAACGCTGTTAATATTCCTCCGGCTCGCCGCGAGATTATTCGCGATAAACATTCGCCTTTCTGACTAGTAATCTGTCGATTGGCGGGGTGGGCTCGTTTGAATCCTCGGGAACGGTTTGCGGCTTTTTCTTTAAAGGAACGCGAATTCATTAGGGAACCGCCGCGCCGCCCTGAAGCCCCGGAGGAAAAAGGGAAAATCGCAAGATTGTTAACCGAAGCCCGTGGCCCTGCAAAGATCAAAGGGTGTGCAATCTCAATTTTCCACATCTCTTTCAATTACATCCTCCAGGCATTAATCTGTGCGAAGTGGCCCCGGGCCGACCGCCATAATGAACGCGAGAAGCAAGACGTTATTCGATCAGTTCAAGACTGCAAGTATATACGTCATACGTTGAACATACGTCGTAAAATTTATAGGAACTTCTCCAGTTAGGCAAGAAGCATCGTGTTAGAATCTATGTGGTGATGTATGAATAATTGCAGAGTGTCTTTTATAAGATTATGCATTAAAAATTGCGGCTACTCTATTAGAAAAATTGTCACTATTGCGTCTTTAAAACGAATTTGTTCTGCAAGAATGCTATTGACATCTACAGCAAAATATTACACAGGGTGTTCATTTGAAAACTTTCCAGCCGAATATCTCGAAAAGTATGAAAAATGTTAAAAAAGTGTAAAACACGTGTCCAAGGATTTCGAGGGGGAAAGAGGGTCAACTTTGCTTTTCAAATGGAAACCTGCGGATAAAAAAGTGAGCGGTTTAAAAAAAAAGTATTCTACAAAAATTGCTGGTCTTTATACGTACAATGAGATCCCATAATAAAAAATATCGATTTCCATTTGAAAAAACAAAGTTGACCTTCAAATGATCTTGAAAACGCCACCCAAATAAAAAACTGATACTGCGCCCCTCTTTTCCCCCCGAAATTCTTGGACAGGTGTTTTATATTCTTTTAATATCTTTCATACTTTTATACGTTTCGAGATATTCGGCTGGAAATTTCTCAAATGAGAAATTTCCATATAAGGTGAAGTGCCCTATGCCTGGACAGCATGTTTTTCTATTTTAAATTTTATCACTTTAAATAAACAAAAACAATTTCTTAAGAGTTTCAACATACAGTTCAGAGTTTGTAAAATAATTTAAAATAAAAAAATCATTGTTTAGGTTATTATATTAATTGTATTAACAAGAATAATTCAAACCTATAGTTGGACATATTAAATCCAATCTAAGCTAGTACCTGGACAGAAGTAAAGCCTATATCGGGACAAATTCAATTTACGAGTTGATCGAACGAACATAACCTAAAACGTTGGTTGGTGGCGCTGTTGCGCATGACGAATAGAAGATGCTTTGCATAATATGTAGTATTCTTATCATAGATTACAGTACTGTATTATTTAACCAAATATATATTTATTTTCATTTACTGTTTTAATAAAACTTGTCATAATACAACTTTTAAGGTTAGGTAGTAATACTGATAGATTTAAGATTTAAACATAAAGTATTATTAACGTCACAACCGGAATACGTTTTCTACATACGTTACTCAAGCTAATAGAAGACTAATTATACGTACATGTAGTTAAATAATTTGCAAACAATGCGTTGATTTTATTCACAAATACGTGTCCGGCTTCAGGCGTAAGCACATTGCGTATAAGCTTAGAGTGGGACAGCTACTGTCATCGCGTCCCAGTATGGAGTACTTATATTTGAAAACAGTCCTAATCTTGGACATCTAATATTTGGATTAATAATTATTATTTACGTTAAGTTTGATTGCCAATTTATTTTAAAATATCAATATTATTATGCGTGATAATTATTTTTTGTCTGAGGGCTTAAATTATATCTTTTTTCTAACAAAAGTTTGAACTATAAATGCACATGATTCGCATGTAAATAGACTATTTTGTATACTGTTTTCAGATGAACTTTGAATTCATTTTTAAATTTCAATTGATGTCTTAATGAAATAATATTCACACCTACTTGTAGCTAAGGCCTCAGAATATATAATATAATTATTTAATCTCTTAATTACTGATTTTACTATGAAAATTCAATTGTCCAGATTTAGGTGTCACTTTTAGACTGTCCAGACTTAGGGCACTTCACCTTATTATTATTCTCCGAGCAATACCCTGTATATTGTTACATACACTGTGCTATACGTTATACAATTTCATAATATTTTTGTTTCAAAGATCTGTTGAGCAACGATAAAAAGAATGTTACATTTTTCATTTCCCCCGCAAATGTTCGCTTTCGCGTGAACAATGTTTCGAAGGGCAACGGAGTGTCCCTTTTTCAAGATCGCGCTTATAAGCACTTCAACGTGGCATCTTCAGCCGCGAATCTCGTTTCGAATGTCGACGGTGGTTCTCAAGGAGAAAAATCTAACCGGCAGTCGCGTCTCGGATATTGCGTTCGTGGACCAGGGGGAGGAAAAATTACTTTTTCCGCGAAACAAAGTTTACGGATCGAACGAAACGAAGGGTCGTCCCTTTCACCTTAATAAATGTCAGTTAAGCGTGCCGGAGGATGCTAGATTGCCTCTAGCCTCTAGCAAGAGCGATCGCTGTTGCGGCCTGGCCTCGACTCGGCTCGTCTCGCCTCGCCACAGACAGACGGCTGGCAATAAAGGGAGAGAGTTTATCGGAAAACCGAGAATATGGAAAAATCTGAACGGTGGCGATCGGTGGTAGTATGCTGATGAGGGAGCAACGATTGCTGATCGACTCGCCGTGGAGTCGACCGTGTCCAAGTTCTCAGGGGGAAACACAGACTGGTCATCGTAGGAGACCAACCGCAAGCACGAAAAATGAGTTGAATTTGTTACGGGAATGAAAGAAATACAAAATTCATTTGTATTATTATACAGACTTTATACAGACTGCTTGCCTTCAATGTTAAAGTATATTATGGAATACAGCGTACCACCCTTGCGAAATATCAAAGCAATTAAGCAATCACGAGCTTCCTAAATATTACACAGGGTGAGTCACCTGACGTTGCCACCTTAAATATCTTTGTTGTTTTTATAGCCTAAGTATGAAGTGTACAAATAAGGGGCTTCGAAAATTAGTGAGTGATTAACGAGCAGACTGCGAATTTTTAATGGTTAATGCAAAATAATAATGTTCTGTGTCTGTTACATGGACTAGGAGCTACTTACAAAGTTTATACGTGCATGGGTAATTATAATCACTGAATTCCTAATTCCATTTAAAAAAATGAAGGTGACCTTGATATCTCTAAAGAAAATCACATAAAAACAAAAGTATTTTTGGTATTATGTGAGCCACACCGTTCAACTATTTGACGTATCGTTAAAAACAACAAAGATATTTGAGGTGGCAACGTTAGGCGACGCGTGCCATGACTTGAAACAACAAAGTGTATAAAATTAATTTGACTATCTCCAAGAATTAAATTACTAGACTGTGGCCGTCACGTACATGTCATGGTGGTGACAAACGAAACAAGGGTGAACCAAACCATCGACTAAGAATTGAGTCATCAATTTAATGCTTATTCAATTGGATATTTCTAATGTTGTCCCCCCTTTTGATTCGCGTATCAGATTTTGCCGAACCGGTTCGGCGACGCGAAACAAGTCGCCGAGGAGGAGCGTTTGGAACAACGCGGGACAGACAGAGCGTCGCCGTAGCAAAATCGAGGAATGCAAGGTAAATAGAAGCACAACAGAAACCGCGGTATTCGACGGTGCTGGAAGTTCTAGGAAGAAGAATCAAGAATCGCGTCAGCTTTCACTGCGTTTCGCGGAACGCTTTGCCGCGCTTTGCCTCGCTTTGCCACGCGGGAAATCCGCCGCTGCAGAGCGAAGGTGTCGCAACGTCGCAAGCTTCTTAGCATCGGCGGAGAATAAATCGTGCGAGAAGAAAGAGGAACTCAACGGTTGACGTTGTCGCGAAATAATACGTCTCCGAGCGAGGGGCGGCGGCTGCTCGCATAAATAAAAGCCGAGCAGAGCAGAGCAGAGCAGAGCGGAGCGGAGCGGAACGGAGAAGAGCGGAGCCAGTCATGGCAGACGCTTCTCGCTTTGGTTCGCTTTGGTTCACTTTGCAACGCGTCGCGTGGCATCGCCACAATTTATCAACGGCTAAGGAAACGCGCTGCGAGAGCTGTATCTTTCTTTAACCCTCCGCAAAGGAACTATCTACGCTGGCTGGTAATGGAGTCTAAACGACGACTCACGCTGCTACCCTCGCACCAGCCACTCCCCGCTCTCCCGCTCGCTGATTCGCTGTATTTTTCGGCGAATTTATCATCCGCTGCCTCCTCGCGGATTTCTCTGCTCCCCGTCGACCATAATCGAGACGGGAATTTCCGTGCCGAGTCCCGTCGGGGGATCCGGCAAATCGAAACCCGAGATATTGCACCGGAGGTGCTGTCTAATGCTCCGAGGACCAGTCACTTTAGACTGCAATCATAGGCTTCGGATAATTGCCCCGCCCTTCCCATGGTCTCCCAAAAGTGTACACATTCTTGTGTAAGAAGTGCAAAAATTCTTTCTACAAATGTTACACTTGGCTTCTTCATCAGATGAGATTTAAAGGTCAACTTTGTTTCTTTTCAATGTGGCATGTTATATCTTTTCACAAAAAGAAATATTACACTCGAGAAATATTACACTAAAAAATTATAATGTACCATACCAGTTTAAAATAAAACCTTTTTAAAAACCACGCTCATATTAAAATGCACTAAAAAGGAGAAAATAATTTTTTTAGACGTTAGTGACCATAAATAAAAGCGTGGAGCGCTAAACTATATTGACGTAATCCTCATGGGCGCTCCACGCTTTTGTTTATAGTCACTAATGTCTAAAAAAATTACAGTAACTTCCCTATGAATCGGGAAGTTAATTATCTTCTCCTTTTTAGTGTATTTTAACATGTGTGGTTTTTAAAAAGGTTTTTTTATATATTTTTTATTTTCTAGTTTTTAGTCTTTCTTAAATAGAACGTAAGATATAGTAATACTGGTACGAAATAGTAAGATATAGAAACGCAAGATATGAAAATACGCGAGAAAGAATGAGAGGATCTCTTGATGGAGTCCGAAATTGTCCGAAATGGAACTGAAAGAACGGAACACCACACTGGCTGAGCTCCTTCGGTGCGAAGTGGGCCAGTGGAGTGGGAATGAGTCGGAGTGGGAACGCGTAGTGGAGTAGGGAGCGCTGGCGCGCGGAGTGGGGATCGCTGAACGCGATCACGTACTATCGAGTGTCGCGTAACGAGGTGTAAGGGTTAATATAACAATTTTCTTTTCTCCTGAACGCATAGTTTTTTTAAAATATGTTTTTTAATATTGCATTGTCATCCAATTCTCAGCTATGTTTAAAGTTTCAAGTCTCTAGCTCATCGGGAAGTGGTTTAAAATTCGATTACAAGATTTGACGCATACAACAACAACAACAACAACAACACGGCAAGCTAATATTAGCGTGGTAAAAAATACATGAAAGTTTATCAGTTTTTCAGTGTTTACACGATGCAACCCTTCTTAAATCCCTGTCCCGGGGCCGAGGTTTAGGGACGATTGGGACAATCTCGGACCCGAGACTACCCTCCATATTTTTGTGCCGTCTCCTGCCATTTTCCCGAGCACAGCAGAAACAGCTTTGCCAGTATTTGGCACTGTAGCAGGGTTAAGAACGACGGTGGCTCGGAAAATATTGAATTCTTCAGGCTCTCGTTCGGTTTAGCATCCAGATACAGCTTCCACCACTGCTTATGCATCGGCACGGACTTCTCGACGGGTTTCGCAGGCCGTTGATACTCGATCCACCGCTGATGGGGATTAAATATTCATGAGCCGTGTACGCGAGGGTTGCTGGAGATGTTACACGGAGAGCTCGGACCCCTTAGGTGATATCGAAAGTTTTATTGCGACGACCGGTTACCCGGTACACTTCTGTGTACCATTCCGGAGGAAATCCGTGGTCCAGCTGCGATAACCTCCCACACGTTCCTCGAACGACCAGTTTTCCCTTTCCCGTTCGACACACCGCCAATCTCTCTCCCGTGGAAACAGATTCGGTGATCTTTTCACATTTACAACAGGAGTGACTCGTAACTGCTTACGTGTAAGACCTTGTTATTCGCAAATTTTACAGCAGTTCCTACGGTCTTCATCGAATTTGTGTTTGTTAGGGTGTCGTTAAGAGAAAAGTGTACATTTAAGTTCAGTTTGTTAAGCTCAAAGTTCTCGGTCAGCCTGGGAAAAAATAATTTAATCCTAAATGTAGCTATGTAACATGACAGAAATTTTAAAAATCAAGGAAAATGTACACCCACAGAAGATAATCAAATAGCGTACACGGAAATGAATGATTAATTTGTGGACTGTGAATGGTTATTATTGTAAGAGATTCAAGTTAATAAAATTATATTTTCTCTTTCAATGATCTTAAAAAATCTACAATCACAATTCTTCTTTCAATTAATTTCTGTCAAGAAAGTATAAAACGTGTCGAAAGCATAAATCAGTCGTTTCTTATCGGTCGCATTGAACGCAGGATGGTTTAATTAATACGCAAATCGTTTAATTACATTTCTTACAAGAAGCAAAAAGAAATTGGGCCACAGGGGATCAATTCTTGCGCATAAAATGCTGTAGGCCGTCTGCACGCGTGAACGATACGTTTTGCAAAGTGTAAGTATCGTCGAAAGGAAACAGGGGCGAGTTCAATGGGGTTGAAACGCTCGGACGAAAGGAGCAGCCGGTTCGTTGGCTCGCAGAGAAGCAAGAGCAATTCGTTTCAGCGATGAAAAATGGATTTTGCACGGCGATCGGAAGCCATCGGGACAATAGCCGAAAGCGTCGCACATCGCGTCGTCTCGCTTCGAAACGATAATAACCGCGGACAGAACTTGACAGAAGAATAATCTGGCTGCGATAACGAATAGGGCTGCTTTCCGAGTGAGAATTGCCGTTAAAAGCCTCTGCTTCGGCAGATTGATCGAGAAAGAGAAAGAGACGACGCACGATGATCGAATATCAGGATCTACCAACTGGAAATCGATAGCATCAATTTATTTTTAAACTTTCAATGAAATGTCTGTAAGAGAATTTAAATGGAGAGAAAAATCGTTGTGAAATATCTGCAACGTGAAATAGAATATCAAATAAAAGAATGTAGAGTCAAAGTAACGAACCAGGAACAAAAGCTCACTGTTTTCATACTACCTTTTTAAATTTGAATTATTATTACTACGAATGGCGAAGTTACGAAAGTTAATTTTTATTTTCAAAATAATATTGCAGAAGATAAGATTCAATTATATTATCCAATTATTTTCTGCGAAAGCAAACTAGAATTTCTGTAATGGTAATATTAATAATAAAAGTGATGAACTTGTTTAAGGGTGAAACTCTTCAAGAGTTAAAGCGACATTGTGGAGCAGTGTGCGAGGCGCGCCGTTTGAGCATTTATGGCTGCGGCTCTGATAAGTCAGAGAACGCGATGATGAATCGCCTTTTCATCTTCCTCGTCACACTGCGCTATGCTTTAGAGGTTTTTCATTTTCCTCCCGAGGCAGTTTTCGTTTTTGTTTGACGGTACGCGTATATTCTGCGTATAGAAACGCGGTGTACCTTGCGTAGAGTTTCTACGGTTTAGATGGCAGAGCAATTACCAACAGATTTTAGTAACCGCATCGGCAAACACGTGGTCGCGTGGCTGCTGCACGTGCATTGGCCAAACGCAACGGCGAGCTTCAGCAAATTCACCGGGTTTAACCCTTTGACGCACTGTCGACAAACGCGGGCTCTCTAAAAATCTCAAATAATATTAAAACGCCGCCACTATGCGTACTTCTTTTTCTTCGAGCCTCGACCTTCGAAAAAAGCCTGGTTTCAAAGCTTTTTACAGATCATTTTTGTCACGGCATCAAACATGTTTGACTATATTATTTTATTAGTTGTTTAATTTTTGAGTTATGTGGTCATTGCACGCGATATAATAGTCTTCCAACCGAATTAATCAAGTGAGCATCATTCGGTAAGATTTTATGGGACGGAAAGTAATGTTTAAAATTGAAATGCTAGAGATAAATTAAAAATTATGAAAAAAATTAGGAATGTTCTAGCCAGCGGTGTACTCGTTTATAAATTTTCTCATGATCTGCGAGATTCAAAATCTAATTTTTAAAAATTCGTGAACATTCGAGTAAACATCATTCGACAAGATTTTATGGGACGGAAAGTTATGTTTAAAATTAAAATGCTAGAGATTAATTAAAAATTATGAAAAAAATCAGGAATGTCCTAGCCAGCGGTGTACACGTTTATAAATTTTCTCATGATCTGCGAGATTCAAAATCTAATTTTTAAAAATTCGTGAACATTCGAGTAAACATCATTCGACAAGATTTTATGGGACGGAACGTTATGTTTAAAATTAAAATGCTAGAGATTAATTAAAAATTATGAAAAAAATCAGGAATGTCCTAGCCAGCGGTGTACACGTTTATAAATTTTTCTCATGACTTGCGAGATTCAAAATCTAATTTTTAAAAATTCGTGCACATTCAAGTGAACATCATTCGACAAGATTTTATGGGACGGAAAGTTATGTCTAAAATTGAAATGCTAGAGATTAATTAAAAATTATGAAAAGAATCAGGAATGTCCTAGCCAGCGGTGTACACGTTTATAAATTTTCTCATGATCTACATATTCAAAATCCAATTTTTAAAAATTCGTTGTCATTCAACTGATCATCATTCGACAAGATTTTATGGGGCGGAAAGTTATGTTTAAAATTAAAATGCTAGAGATTAATTAAAAATTATGAAAAGAATCAGGGATGTTTTAGCCAGCGGTGTACACGTTTATAAATTTTCTCATGATCTGCAAGATTCAAAATCCAATTTTAAAAAATTCGTGAACATGCAAGTGAACATCATTCGACAAGATTTTATGAGACGGAAAGTTATGTTTAAAATTAAAATGCTAGAGATTAATTAAAAATTATGAAACAAATCAGGAATGTCCTAGCCAGCGGTGTACACGTTTATAAATTTTCTCATGATCTACATATTCAAAATCCAATTTTTAAAAATTCGTGGACATTCAAGTGATCATCATGCGACAAGATTTTATGGGACGGAAAGTTATGTTTAAAATTGAAATGCTAGAGATTAGTTAAAAATTATGAAAAAAATCAGGGATGTTCTAGCCAGCGGTGTACACGTTTATAAATTTTCTCATGATCTGCAAGATTCAAAATCCAGTTTTAAAAAATTCGTGAACATTCAAGTGAACATCATTCGACAAGATTTTATGGGACGTAAAGTTATGTTTAAAATTGAAATGCTACAGATTAATTAAAAATTATGAGAAAAATCAGGAATGTTCTAGCCAGCGGTGTACACGTTTATAAATTTTCTCATGATCTGCAAGATTGAAAGTCCAATTTTTAAAAATTCCAGAGTTTAAATATTCTGTTCTTATATTAATTACATATAAGAATTAAGTGAGCATTAAATTAAAATATGTCACATCCAATACAGATCAGACCACTCCAATTCTTATGAAAGTTTTCTTCTATCCAGGAGAAGGTTTCGGTTAACTCCTAATTCCTTTCTCATTCGAAGGGCAGACGTTCGAATCTCTTTGAGAGCACGTTCGACTGAAGGGTCACGCGTTAAAGGATCCGAACGATTCGAAGCAGTCTCATTTTTCTCGAGCGCCATGACGTACTCTTCTCGCGTGGACCGAATAAACCATCGATTAGCGTAAAACGTTTCCCACCGTGAACGGCTGCAGGGGACTCGAAACGTTTCAATTTCCTTCGAAAAGTGTCCGGTACATAAAACCAGAATGTTTCACCGGGCGACTTCGTTCCACCTTTACCTTTACCGTCGTCAAGTGTTCTCTCCTTTGAGACTTTTTCTGTTATATGAGGTGGACATAAGACGAAAATAAAAAAAGAAGGGGAGACGAAGAAGAAGAAAGACCAGTGGACTTTCTTTCGGGAAGGTAAGTCGATGCTGCGGAATTTATACCTTCCGGAATGGACTCTTTGAGGATCGTGTTAGGCGAACCTGCTCGAAGCTCGGACACTATTCTAAATAAATGTACGCGTGTAAAACCATTCGATGGTCAAGGTACTTGTTTAGGGACCAATCGAAGATGCAGGCGATGATTCTTATAGTTTTTAATTGGGGTCAGAAATGGTCAGTTAATATTATAAATAAACTGCGAATTTTTATGCAACAAAAATGAGTGGACACTGTTGCATAGTTTTCAATACATTAGAATTCTTAAGAAAAGAAACGAATGTCTACTTCCTACATGTTACAATTAACGAAGACAATTTGTATAAATAATTATAAATAATTTCATCAATCAAACAGCCTATAAAAGTATCCTCTAAAGGCTTGAAAAATCGATTGTTAAGCAACGTGATTTATTACCTCGTCCACTGCAGTATAAGAATATTATTTCGAGGTATCAGCAGCTTGACAAATAAAACACAAATTTCAAACACATTTTTCAAGTTTCATATTTAACGACCTGATGTTATTTCACGAAGATTATTATTGATATGTACTATAGACACTTAACGAAGCAATGCAAAACGTTCGGTTGAATCGACTACCGCTATGTCGTTGCTTTCCGTGTATGTACAAAAATAGAATCAACTATATCCCGACGAGTTATTTTGCGACTAGGGTTATCCCATTTTCCACGGTGCTGGGATCATCCTCCATTTTCTTCGGGCGCATACCTCGGCCGCCCCGATGGATATTTGTTGCTTTTATGTAGCGTCTTAATCGAACGCATGGCCGCTACATCGATTCTCGAAATTGATTCTTCCGGTAGAACGTTCTTCGTGACCCAGCCAGAAAGATTTATTCCATGCTTACCGCTCACTTTGTTTCGAAGGGTCTTCTTATATCATGTTTCGACGTGATCGCCTCGATCCTTCGTTACTCGATCACCGTTTACCAGTTTCACGAGCCAAACCTCTTGTTCACCGTGAAACTATTCGGATAGATTGATTCCGAAACGTACCGAAAGTACCAGCCCCAGCTGCCAATATTTGAAAAAACCGAGAGTACGATCGGGATAGAATTATTCGGACGTATATTGAATATGAGATATTATATCGGATGTTTGTATTGAACAAATATGGTAGACGTTATAACGAAGCTTCGCAAAAATATTAATAATCTCGTTCTACCTTCAAATAAAGCAGACCCGGTCAACTTTTTCTCCCACTAGCAGTGCACCGGTTTCCCCACTATGTATCAATTATACAGAGTGTCCCAAAATTCCTGAACATCTCGGAAATGGGAGGTTCCTGAGACCATTTGAAGCGACTCTGATTGGTCCGTGTTTTTCGTTAATAACTCCTAAACAAAGCCGCGGATAACATTTTTGCAAAGGAAAATGTTGCTTCAAATGATTTCAGGAATCTCCCATTTCCGGCTGTTGGAGGAATTTTTGGACACCCTGTATTATTAGACGATTGCATAAATTCGTGCCCGATTTTCATAGATGTCACAAACTGCACTCCACGGCGGAGTGTAAAAAAATTACACTCAGTAAAATAAGTCTCCCTACACCCACTAAAACAGAATAACTTTTTTATAATTATACCAAATGTCTTGATGTCTTGTAACCAATTAGAACATTCCCTAGCAGCACAAGATATTGTATACAGATTCATTTAATATCAAAAAGAGATTCAATCTGTTTTTAATATTCAAATATACATACAATATTTATTTTACATTACGTACCAAATATCTTTTTTATCCTAACTTATAAGATAGGAAGAAATATTTTTCTCATATTAAAAAGTGTGGCTTAAAAAATATTTATCCAATATTTTTGTGCTACTATAGGGTTGGTTTACTGAGCGATGTGCAAAAAATATTTTCTTAAATTACAATTTACGAGATTGCATGCGAAAATAAAAAAGGTACTTTTTCAAAACTCTTTTATTTGGGCCCTTAATAAAAATTGAAAATATATGTTTTGTAGATCTATGTTTGAGATCATTGGTAGACCGTGCATCTTCACGCATAATAAATATTAAACAGGGTTAAGTAAAAATATATTTCCTGTCTTGCTAGTTTTAATAAATTGAACATATTATAAAATATTTAGCGTTTGTTATCATGCAGCGATCAGTTTAGAGACAATAAGCCGATTCGTTCGACAGAGAATTTGTCGTCGGCAGTAGTCTGCACACGGGTTAGTGGAAACTGCCAGGATAAAAAGGGACTGCGAATAACGCCAACCGAATTGTCTTTTATGGGATTCTGTAATATTCTCCGTAGAGTTCACGAGAGTTTATTTCTTCCGCGCATATTTCCAATATTCCCAGCAAATCGAAATGCTAGCCTGTCGTCGGAAATATTGTTTGCGAATACTACTGGTACCCACGAATACAAGTCGTCGTACGTATTCATGGTGCAAAGGGAACGATGCTGATTCTCCGTGAATAAACAACAAGATGGAAGTATAAAAAACCACTCTTTCTAACGAAGCTACGTTGTCGAGAAGATCGAGTTCTAAAATTCGTTAACACTTTGCTAATTTTTTCCCAGCTACGACGATTATACCATGAAAGTAGAAACTTCATTCTTTGAAACGACCATGAGCGAAATGTCCTAAGTCCTAAGATGTTTTTACACGAATTTAAAGGAGTTCAAAGATCGGCGATTATTTCATCGTAATTGCAGCAGTAATTGAAACCAGCAATAAGAAAATTTGAAAAGTAAAGGGGCCTATTTACGATCAAGTATATTGCGCAACAATTATTGTGCAGCATGATGTTTACGCAAATTCACATTGTATTAATTAGTCAATCACTATCATTCCCGATCAATCATGTTGCGCAAAAGGTTTTTGTTACGCAAAATGCTTGATCATGAATAGGCCCCTTAATTCAACGACATAATTGTTGATCTTACACGATCATAGAGGTCATCGTATCGCACATAATAAAATATAATTGTATTCGACTTCGTACAACGAGCTTTCATCCGACAGCAAAAAATACGTAGCTTTCTATTTAATCACTTGTGCTTCTCAGAAGGTACTACAAAAATGAAAGACTTATGCCACTGTGTAGCTCGTAAAAAATAGCAGCACATGTGTTCCTCTTTCATTTTTCTCACACGTTTATAGCTTGAGAGAGAAACGTTGGTCGATAACTGCACGAGCACAGTGTATGCGGAAGCACGCGTGTCCAATGAACTTTCAATCTCGATTTTCTTAGAAACGAAGCCTCCTATGGAAAACTCTTGTTCTACATTTTCGTTTTATTCCTCGCGTAGAATCAACCCCTTATCGATTTTACCTAGAGCATGCCAAGGCAAGCCGGACGCTACCGCTGGAAAGTAATGTTCCGTGAACCCGTGACAGAAATTAATATTACCGAACACAATGATTAATATTACCAAACAGAATGTAAAACATAGGCACTTACAAATTTTTGAGAATCCTCACAATCGCTAAACACTGCGCGAATTTTGTGCGTTTTAATGTTCGGTGAACTCTACAGGGTGTCCCAAAATTCCTTCAATAGTCGGAAATGGGAGGTTCCTGAGATCATTTGAAGCAACATTTTCGTTTGTAAAAATGTTATCCGCGGCTTTTTTTAGGAGTTATTAACGAAAAACACGGACCAATCAGTCAGGCACAGTCGGCCAATAGACAGTTGGCGCGCCGCACAGTGTGCCGAATGGCCTTTTTAGCTGGACAAAATTAACTTTCAAATAAACAAAAACTAAGTCTGTAACAATATTATCTAAGATAACCATGTATTAAAACCCTTGAATATTAAAACTTAAAATTCTTTTGTTGTATGTTTACAGAGCGTGTAAACTTCACCTAAAAGGCGGACGCCTAACCTATAAATGAATGGGTACATTGCCATACACGCTAGAAATATGTTAACATATACTAAGGAGTATTTAAATTTCCTATGTATGATGTATATAGCATCTCAAAACATGTACTTTCACTTTAGTAATTCCAAATTATCGATAACATTCCTCTATTTTTGTAAATTAAGTGTCAAAGTCGGTACTTACTTTTCCACAGAAAAGCCCATGTTACTCCTCTTCGTTAATGAATTAGTATATGCCCCACGTCGCCCCACGCGATGATTTTTACATTATTATAAAGTAGAGATTCTCTAGTGCATTGCAGTACCAAAATTGGCTTGCTATACGTTGCTATACTATACTAATTTTTACAATGAAGTTACGCCGTTTTGCGTTCACGCTCGTGACAATCACAGCCCGGGCCGGGCTTAGTTTTAGTTATTAGTTCATAAGTTATTAGTTTCTAGCAACCGAACGTTCCTATTTAATACTTTCATTTTGATCTCTGTTACTTCTTTTGTTTTATTTATATTTTTATGTTATTATATTTTTAATTTTTTATTATATTAAAATAATAAACAATAATATGCAGCAGATTATTTATAGATTGAAACCTTATACTAAACCAAAGAATAATTCTTTCCCGTATGTCTGAATCTCCAAAAAGTAAATTGGTAAATTATATTAACATTCTTTTTGTCCATAATTAAAAATGACGTCTTCTTTGATAATATCTACTACTTGTTAAATCATTCTGTGTTACATAGATCCATTACTAACTTCGTTGTATATTATATTTAATTATAAATCACTTAAAATATATTGTTTAATTAACAAAACCCAACTAAATATTGTAAAAAGTTAATAATTATTCATATTTTATACAACTGTAAACATATCAATTGATAAATGTAAAAAAATAGGCGATTTAGAATTTTGTCCAACTAAAATGCCCATTTGGCACACTGTGCGCCGGGCCGACTGTGCCAACTCGCGTCTAAGGCGCGCTCTGATTGGTCCGTGTTTTTCGTTAATAACTCCTAAACAAAGCCGCGGATAATTGAAAATGTTGCTTCAAATTATTTCAGGAACCTCCCATTTCCGGCTGCTGAAGGAGTTTTGGAACACCCTGTATACATTTTCTTCTTGAAATAACCCCAAGAACACAAATATAACCTCAAAACGAGGAGCCACGGAAATCGTACTCGTGCCTTATACTTGTTGTTCGCAATCTTTTTATGTGGGCCATTATTGAAATTTAAAAAATACGTTTTGTAAATCTGCGTCAATTATAAATGTTCTGAAAATGTCATGGAAATCGGTAGATGCGGATAAAAACTACAGGCATTGAGAGGTGCAAAAATCCTTAGATTTATTTCTAAAAACTGCAATTTTCATCATCTTTAAACGTTTGTATCTTATTGTAACGTTGACGGATTTACCCGTAGGACCAATTGTTTTACCATTATTCAAACGACTGTTTACATTATGAAATATGTTGGTATCTAACCATGTATTATATCAATTTCATGTTATTAATTTATATCAATAAATCGTAAAAAATGTAATTGTTTCATGTCCGAAGAAATGTTTAATTTTCGAGTTAAGTTTCGAAGAAAAGTAGAACTGAACCGCTATGATTAGTCCACCTCGATACCACTTACACCGATTGGTTTCCTTGCCTTTCGCCGTGCCGTAAAACTAGTGTTGTTCGCTTTCGTGCGAGAAGAGCATTAATAATCGTAGTTTTAAGATATCGGTGTACACATTAATCTACGCCGAAAAGATCGTGAACAACGTTGCATCGATACTTAGCAAGAGCTCCGCGCGCCGCTAAGTCGGTTTCCGGGCTCAGCGCAGGCTCGCAGCAAGTAGTACAAGTAAATCATTAATCATCGTCGACGTTCGTAACTCGAATGGATGTCGTCCGAAGAAACGCTCGAACCTCTTGCTACCGTCCCAATATATTGGTAAATTTGCTATATATATGGCGCGGAGCTGCCATCTTTTTCCGTCTCGAATAACAACGAACGAAAGTAATTTCAACGCCGCGGAGCATCCGCGAAAGAATGCGAGGAATTTCGTTCGACGAAAACACACAGAATCTCTCGGTAACGACTGCGACGATTTATAGGATCGGAAACATTCGCGACACCCCGCGACCAATCATTTTCCATTAATACGAGCCACGTTTACTGCGCAATCCGTTTCGTTGCTGTTTCATTCGGCACGATAGGCCGTTCAACCCTTATCCCAACCCTTCTTCATCAAACTCCTATTCTCGCGCCCTGAATTTGTTTCTCGGTGTCAAATTGACACGGTGACAATGAAAAATACTTTGTATGTCGTCACTAGACTGCGGATTTTGTGCATTTATGACGAAAATGAGTCGATGTCAATTCTAAGCAGTGGACAGATTAAAAACATTTAGAAGCATCAATCTATTAGTTGCAGCTTACGAACGTAATTAACCACGTGAAATGGGTCCTCGGCAAAAATGACTGAATTTGAAATATGCTGCACCTTTTGGATCACTGAACAAATGTATGTCAGGCAAAATGTCAAAAAATGGACAGTTTCGTTGTTTCAACCCTTCAAAAGCCTGAGGTTAGACCAGCAAAGATAGCACTTTCGGATCAATGCGGTAACCATTATAAGGGAACAGTATAAATTTTTAGTGAACAAAATAGTTAAAGAATAATTGCTTTGCCAAAACGTACTTTTTAAAATTTCAATATAGGCCCACATGAAAAAGTTGTAAAATGCAAGTTGTAAGGTGAAGTACCCTAAATCTGGACAGTCCAAAAGTGATACCTAAATCTGGACAATTGAATTTTCATAGTAAAATCAGTAATTAAGAGATTAAATAATTATATTATATATTCTGAGGCCTTAGGAACAAGTAGGTGTCAATATTATTTCATTGAGACATCAATTGAAATTTAAAAATGAATTCAAAGTTCATCTGAAAACAGTATACAAAATAGTCTATTTACATGCGGATCATGTGCATTTATAGTTCGAACTTTTGTTAGAAAAAAAGATATAATTTAAGCCCTCAGACAAAAAATAATTATCACGCATAATAATATTGATATTTTAAAATAAATTGGCAATCAAACTTAACGTAAATAATAATTATTAATCCAAATATTAGATGTCCAAGATTAGGACTGTTTTCAAATATAAGTACTCCATACTGGGACGCGATGACAGTAGCTGTCCCACTCTAAGCTTATACGCAATGTGTTACGCCTGAAGCCGGACACGTGTTTGTGAATAAAATCAACGCATTGTTTGCAAATTATTTAACTACATGTACGTATAATTAGTCTTCTATTACCTTGAATAACGTATGTAGAAAACGTATTCCGGTTGTGACGTTAATAATACTTTATGTTTACATCTTAAATCTATCAGTATTACTACCTAACCTTAAAAGTTGTATTATGACAAGTTTTATTAAAACAGTAAATGAAAATAAATATATATTTGGTTAAATAATACAATACTATAATCTATGATAAGAATACTACATATTACGCAAAGCATCTTCTATTCGTCATGCGCAACAGCGCCACCAACCAACGTTTTAGGTTATGTTCGCTCGATCAACTCGTAAATTGAATTTGTCCCGATATAGGCTTTAATTTTGTCCAGGTACTAGCTTAGATTAGATTTAATATATCCAACTATAGGTTTGAATTATTCTTGTTAATACAATTAAGATATGAACCTAAACAATGATTTTTTTATTTTAAATTACTTTACAAACTCTGAACTGTGTGTTAAATTCTTAAGAAATTGTTTTTGTTTGTTTAAAGTGATAAAATTTAAAATAGAAAAACATGCTGCCCAGGCATAAGCCACTTCACCTTAGTAATTTTTTCTACAATTCCGATCAATTGCTATTTTAAAAAAGAAATTCTTTCACATCCTGTAGTAAACTAATTGCTCTAGCTTACCGAAAAAGTTCATACCGTATAGTACATTATTAAAAAAGTTATCGTCTTTTTTAGAGCGTCCGAATATTAATTCGAGTAACTGTGGGCAGTGTTGGGCAATAAATAGATTTATTTAAATAAAAATCTAAATAACAAGCTATTTGTTATTTGGATATTCAAATAAAAAGCAAAAATAATTATTTATTATTTGAGAAAATCTAAATGAATGATTTAAAATAATAAAGTTAATTTTTATTTACAAATACAATTTCAATTATTGTTTGTATTGACAAATAATAAATTAAATTGTATTTTATTATGACGGGTCCGACCACTGGCGCGGCGTATACCTGAAAAGGTTGCTATAGCAGACAAAAAACGCGCACGTGTTGATTGTATAAAAAAAATACAAGAAATAAGAGAAAACCAAAAACTATTTTATTTGATTTCCACCTCAATCCAAATAATAAATAATCTTTGATTTGCAAATAAGAAATAATAAATAGATCACTTTTGGAATTATTTAAATTACTTTTATTTAAATAAAAAGTTTAGTTATTATGTGCAATTAAAATCACACGTTCATTTATTATTTAATTATTTGCTATTTAAAATAAAATTTGCCCAACACTGACTGTGGGTGAGGTAAGAAGCAGATTTTTTTTCAGAATGTTCGAATCGAGTTAAACCGAATGCAGATACAAACTGTAACCGAATCAGAGTAATGCTGTTAGCTGGTAAAGCCTTCTAAGAGGCCGTAACAAATGCAGAGGTACTTGAAGAGAAGAGAAGAGACAGCGAGGCTTGGAGAAAGATCAACCGAGCCCTAAAACGAAAGCGGACCCGAAAGTATGAATATTCCGGGGCGAGCAGTCACCGTGTACCCCGCACGTTTCACGTTCCGCGTTTTCAGGTCCCATGTTCCGTGTTTCAGGTTCTAGGTCCTGTACGCAAATAGGCAGCCTCGCGCCTCGTGCATCGTATCGTTTGCATAGGTTGTCGGCCGCCTCGCTTCGCCGCGATCTTTCTAGGCGGTTGCTCGTGTATAGCAGTCGCCGTTTAGCCCGTTTAGCACGTTTAGGGGCGCGGAATATCTCCCTGTAATTGCACCTTTCGTGTTACGGCGCGCGCGAAAGACGCGAAGCACACTTGCTCTGCTCCGGATCGAGCGAATAGGCCACGCCATAGATCGCCGATTTCAATGCTGTGCTTCCATACTATCGTTCAGAGAAAAATACCAGCCATGCTTATTCGCCTAACAGCCCATGGACGTTGCTTCACCCCGCTAAAAATACCCGATGGTTACTTGTTTGCTTGCTTGACCCGCGGTTCAAAATGTTTCACCTAAATTCGAAGTCCTCCACCATTTTGTCCAATTAGAAGAACAACTTTGATCTCAAAGAAATAGGTTCGAAAACATACAGGAGCATCCACTGTTAATATTAAACAATATTTTACTTGAATTTGCAAAATGAGTAACGTATGACGTATGCAAGACACTTTTCTAACATTTTACAATAAAATAAGATTTTCAAGAAGATGACAATATTAATATTATTATTGTTCGTTGGAAGGCCGAATTTTGTAACTGATTTTTTATTAATCTTTTCGTCTGAACGTCATTTCACAATGTTAAGGCGGTAGACTCGTTTCCAGAATTGCAAAGGCACGGGATTCGCCATCTCATTTCATAAAAAAATATATAAAAAAAAATTTCAGAATTTAAATATACAAATATTCAAAAATTCAAAATATTCAAATTGATGGAATTTCCAAATATTCAAAATGCAGAAATTTTCTATTATTCTCCTCAGGAGTAGGTGAACAAAAAAATATTTTAAAAAACTTTTTAAAAACCGCGCTTATATTAAAATGCACTAAGAAGGAAAAAATAATTTTTTTAGACATTAGTGACTATAAGTAAAAGCATGGAGCACTAGACTATATTGACGTAATCTTCTTGGGCGCTTCACGCTTTTATTTATACTCACTAATGCCTAAAAAAATTATTTTCTCCTTTTTAATGCATTTTAATGCAAGCGTGGTTTTTAAAAAGTTTTTTTTATATATTCTTTTATTTTCTGAATAACAAATATTCAAATTAATGAAATTTCCATATATTCAAAATGCATAAATTTTCTATTATTCTCCTCAGGAGTAGGTGAACAAAAAAAAATTTAATTTTCAATATATTTTTTTATTTTCTACTTTTTAGTCTTTCTTAAATGGAACGCAAGATATAGTAATACTGGTATGAAATATTAAGATATAGAAACGCAATATATGGAAATACGCGAGATAGAATGAGGGGATGACTCCAAGAGACGACGTCCCTTGATGGAGTCCGAAGTTGTCCGAAATATAGCCGAATGAACGGAACACCACAATCACACTGAGCTCCTTCGATGCGAAATGGGTCAGTGGAGTGGGGATGAGTCGGAGTGGGAACGCGTAGTGGAGTAGGGAGCGCTGGCGCGCGGAGTGGGGATCGCTGAACGCGATGACGTACTAGCGAGTGTCGCGCGACGAGGTGTGACGATTAATATTACATTTTTTTTTCTCCTGAACGCACAGTTTTTACTTTAATTTGTTTTTTAATATTGCAGTGTCATCCAGTTCTGAGCTATATTTAAAGTTTCAAGTGTCTAGCCCATCTGGAAATGGTTTAAAATTCGATTACAAAATTTGATGCATACAAACGACAACGACAACTCGGCAAGCTGATATAAGCGTGGTAAAATGATTGATCTAGGACGCTATCGCCCTCAAAAGTACTATTGTTTTATTTACTAGGCGTATTTTGCATTATTCGGCAGCGTACTTTTCATTATTCGGCAGCATGTATAATAGCTATGAAAATGAAAATTACGCTTCATAAACGAAAAAATAAAATCAATCAGATCAAAATCGATCTTTTATCTAACGTTTTTGACTACTGAAAACCCCCGTGTTTGTATTATCGAGAAATGAGATATCGCGCAGCCTTGCAATCCTGGAAAAAGGAGTCTACCCCCTTAACTATATCGCCACATTGTTCGGCCATTTCCAGAAGCATTAAGGCGAAAATTGTCCCGTTTAAAAGACCATCAACGGCACACCGAAATGCTCATAAAAAATGACCAGCAGTACACCAGGGATTTTTTTTCTATCATTAAGGTTGGCGCGCGTGTCATGATGTTTGAAAAGCACGAAAGCTCGCTTCCCCTCCGCTGAATCTCTGATACAGTTCCCGTCTTGTCCCGTGCTTCGGAAAAAGACACGTGAATTTGCTCCCTTTGCTTGCGAGTAATCTATGAAGCCATTACGCCCGGCGTACACGCGTATACACTCTCCACGGGCTCTGCACTCTTCTGCATGTGTGGAACGGTTTAATGGCCTAAGGCATTTGTATCCTTCAGTGGCGTGTCGCGAATGGACCGTAAAGCACGTCAGCCTTTACAATTTTTATAGAAACTAGAAACCCGGCTAAACGCGCTTCAACCGAAAATTCGAATCCCACTGCAGAGCCTTGACCAACCTGTGCGATTAAGATTGGGAACATAATAGGCCTTCGCATAACATTCGTGATTTTTTTAACCTTTTGCGAAAATGTTCTCCGTGGCTTGGTTAAGGAGTTATTAACGAAAAACACGGATCAACTGGAGCACAGGTTGAGCTCGCTGAGCGTAGCGTTGGCATTGGCCGAGCCGGAATCCGTCCGCAGTAGCTGCGCTCTGATTGGTCCGTGTTTTTCATTAATAACTCATTAACGAAACCATTGAGAACATTTTCGTGAACGAAAAAGTGATTTCAAATGGCTTCAGGTACATTCATCACCGTTCTAAATACACTGTGGTCACTAATAACACTGTCCAACAAATTTCAACTTTTTTTGGGGATTTCGATTCTCACTATGAAAATGTTATAGAGTTTTTTACGCTGATTCCGAATCTGTCCTTAATTTTTCACCCAGACGCACAGTTTTTGAGAAATTTTAGTTTGAAAAAATGACATATTTTTCAACTTTGAACGAATATTGTGATGTTATTATAAAAGATATTGAATTGTTCTTTACAGCAAAAGATTCTGTAGACTTTCCCGAATACAGTGATATCCAATATTATTACATTATGATTGTTTAAACACGTTTAAAGTACGGCGCAGCGACAGGATACAGCGCGACGAACGCCCGTTCTAATGGCGAGCGCCACAGACGGCAATTCATGTCGGGCGAAGATATTTTGCTTTCTGGTTCGAAAAAACGTCGACGTTCCAAACTTAAAAGAGTGGTTTCTCAAGATAATAGTCTGCTCTATCGCGTGGTATAGTTCGATTTTCCGCTGGACCCTTAATTTTTGAGAGAAATTGAAGAATATCCTGAAAAATTGGTGCAAAAGTGCTGTCTCTTCGTCTTTAATGATCGTTTAAACATGTTTAAACAATCACAATGTATTAATATTGGATATCACTATATTCGGGAAAGTCTGAGGAATCATTTTCTGTAAAGATCAATTCAATATCTTTTATAATAACATCGCAATATTTGTTCAAAGTTGAAAAATATGTCATTTTTTCAGATTCGGAATCAGCGCAAAAAAGTCTATAAGAATTCCATAGTGAGAATCGAAATCCTTTCTGTTTGTTGGACAGTGTAATCTGAAAAGGGGCACGTGACCTTAATATTTCAATAAAAAAACAGATCATCGATCATACCCGCCTAATCGGAGGACAGAAAAGCGAGCTTTCGATTCGGCGATCGAAAATACCAATCCCTATGCATTTCGAATCTGTAATCGTACACAAGCCTGCACACACTAGTCTATTGATGCACAGCTAAACAAAGTTTCGATTTAATGACCGAAAATACAAATCCCGCTGCAGAGTGAATCTCTAATTGCACACGAGTCTACAAAAGATAATGAATAAACATACAAATCCCTCTGCAGTTGAGTCTCTGATTGCATGCGAACCAGTAAAAAATAGTAAGCTCATGGAGAACAAAGCAAATTGGCAACCTAATAACCAGAAATACAAAACCTCCCATTGAAGCTCCGATTGCACACGAATCTGTAAAAACAAACAATATCTAATTTGCAGTGAATTTTATGATGTAGAACGGGTTACGGATTTCATTTGTTCTAAATATGCGGACTAAAGAATTCAAAAGTATAATTTCGTAATTTCATCTTTCTTCCTCTACGAAATTCAATACTAGGAAGAACATAATAATATAATCATTCTTAAATTCGTTTAATTTAAGGATCAAACATCATCTATGAACATCAAATTTCGCATACTGAATTTTTGCGTAATAACTGAAAAATGCTATGGTTTCCGTGTATTAGTTAATCCAAATACATTCGTATATTTGTTATAAATTTTTACATTGATCCTCAAGTGTTTTTCATTATGATTCTTGACATACGCGAAACGTTCCCATAAAGTACTTACAACTACATGCGAATCCGATTTCCGCGTTCCAGATGTGTGCTAATGTTTTTAATCAAGTTCCGCGAAACGAGTAAATGAATTTCCGGTGTGCGAGATGCATGCTGTCGAGTGAAATGCAACTTGTTCGCCGACTGTTTGACATCACGGCCAGATTGGTATTCGATGGTGAATTGAAATTCAGCGCATAGTCGGGCGGCTGGCGAGATTTTTTACGGGCCTAAGTTGGGAGGACCATACTTTTTGATTTAATGTCGCCTGCCGCAGTTACTGATGAGTTGGCGGGCATCCAGCGGGTTGAATGCTTTCTGGAGCATCGTCTCTCTATTGTGCCAACCAGCAAGCAATCCCAATAGTTTTAAATCATTTCTCACGCGAGACCGGCTACACCTTGAACCGTTCCGAGGAGATCGAACAACTTTTCGCGATCATTTCGACCGGATGCGAACAATCGAATCTACTCTACAATTAATTGTACGGTGTAGTTTAAAATGGTACGAAAATTAGAAGACTCTTCGAAAATACTGTTATATTTTTTACCTGTTAAATCTGTGAAAAAGGAAATAAAAGTATATTTCATTCCTGCTTGTTGGAAATTCCGGCACAAAATTTTATTCCGCATAAAGAAGCGTGTATTTTTATACGAGTTCCTATTTTCACAGGAAGTCATCATTATTTTATATAAATTAAAAGAGGGAGAAATTTCTTTCGCTGAATACTATTATATGTATATAATATTCTTTTGGACTTCCTTTTTAAGCTTGTAGGTGTAACGAACGCGTAAATATTCTCGGTCTAAATATTAGACTGATAGAATATTAGTTCAGATAATGAAATTTCCTTTACAGACACGATACGACACCGATCCAATTATTATCTGAGCGTGTAGTCTTCCCATCTGTGCATAATAATTCGATCACTCATTGAAATTTCTCAGGGCAGTGTTTTGATGAAACATGTTCTAAAAATAAATTCTAAATTTAAAAAATTTCTCTTAAAAAATTGAATTTTCAGTGCGTCCTTTTGATCGTACTGGCCAGAGTCAGAGATATACTAACTTCTGTTGTTATTGTAATAAAAATAATTGGACGACATTCTAAAAGCACGGAAGAGTATTCCCGAGTTTTTGTCGGATATTTTCCAACACAAAAAATCTAAAAATAAATTGCACAGGCAACTCAGAGAGCAGAAGAGGTCCGTAAAAATAAAGTCGCAGTCTGACAGTTAATTAAATGATCTGACCCGATATTTCCAGTGGCGGTGCTTACAGTGTTTAAGGTGTAGTGCCCTATGCCTGGACATCATGTTTTTCTATTTTAAATTTTATCACTTTAAATAAACAAAAACAATTTCTTAAGAGTTTTAACATACAGTTCAGAGTTTGTAAAGGAATGTAAAATAAAAAAATCGTTGTTTAGGTTAATATCTTAATTGTAGTAACAAGAACAATTCAAACCTATAGTTGGACATATTAAATCCAATCTAAGCTAGTACCTGGACAGAAGTAAAGCCTATTTCGGGACAAATTCAATTTACGACTTGATCGAGCGAACATAACCTAAAACGTTGGTTGGTGGCGCTGTTGCGCATGACGAATAGAAGATGCTTTGCGTAATATGTAGTATTCTTATCATAGATTATAGTATTGTATTATTTAACCAAATATATATTTATTTTCATTTACTGTTTTAATAAAACTTGTCATAATACAACTTTTAAGGTTAGGTAGTAATACAGATAGATTTAAGATTTAAACATAAAGTATTATTAACGTCACAACCGGAATACGTTTTCTACATACGTTATTCAAGCTAATAGAAGACTAATTATACGTACATGTAGTTAAATAATTTGCAAACAATGCGTTGATTTTATTCACAAGCACGTGTCCGGCTTCAGGCGTAAGCACATTGCGTATAAGTTTAGAGTGGGACAGCTATTGTCATCGCGTCCCAGTATGGAGTACTTGTATTTGAAAACAGTCCTAATCTTGGACATCTAATATTTGGATTAATAATTATTATTTACGTTAAGTTTGATTGTCAATTTATTTTAAAATATCAATATTATTATGCGTGATAATTATTTTTTGTCTGAGGACTTAAATTATATCTTTTTTTCTAACAAAAGTTCGAACTATAAATGCACATGATTCGCATGTAAATAGACTATTTTGTATACTGTTTTCAGATGAACTTTGAATTCATTTTTAAATTTCAATTGATATCTCAATGAAATAATATTCACACCTACTTGTAGCTAAGGTCTCAGAATATATAATATAATTATTTAATCTCTTAATTACTGATTTTACTATGAAAATTCAATTGTCCAGATTTAGGTATCACTTTTGGACTGTCCAGACTTAGGGCACTTCACCTTACTCTCTCTTACGTCTGTCTACCACTAACTGAAATATTTCATGCACCACTTGTTCACGCTATGTAGTACCAATTGTTCGAATCTCATCGAGGTTTCATCACGTAGGTAAAGAAGAAAATCGATACCGCCAGTCCAGCTAAAGCCTCTCAGCGACGGTGATCGTAAGATCTCTGGGAAAAATGTGGAAATGAACTCTCGCGGGAAAAGAATAAATTACGGGATGGAAATATAGGTTCGCATAGAAGGCGCAGCGTTGCTAAATCTTCCTCGGCTCTCTTAAAATGCTTCCACGCTGCGACGAGAGCGCCAGTTGCAAATGTTTTTAATTACGTGGACGTTCGTTCAGGAAATTAAAGCACTGCGTCAAGGAAGCCACCGAGCCCGACAAAAGAGTCTGGCCGAGTTGCAGATACCGTTCCCCTCTCAGGAAACGTTAAATTCGCTCGAATGGATGCCGGGATCTATCAACCGATAGAAAAGTAACCTTCGGTCCTGGAAATCCTGGGAGAGACCAAATGAATAAAAACTCTTCGTTCGATGAATCAACATTTTTCGCCCCAACTTGTTGCACCAGCTGCACCGAGGGTTATTTTCTTCTGAGTAGACAGTAGTGTCTCGATGGTGGACACTCGTCGAAAAATTACTTTAAATTACATTACGTATTTACGTATTTTAGCTTACAAAGTTGTTGTATGCGTCAAATCTTGTAATCGAATTTTAAATCGCTTCCCGATGAGCTAGAGTCTTGAAACTTCAAACATAGCTCAGAACTGGATGACAATGCAATATTAAAAAACAAATTTAAAGAAAAACTGTGCGTTCAGGAGACAAGAAAAATTGTAATATTAACCGTCACACCTCGCCGCGCGACGCTCGGTAGTGCGTCATTGCGTTCAGCGATCCCCACTCCGCGCGTCAGGTCTCCCTACTCCACTACGCGTTCCCACTCCGACTCATCCCCACTCCACTGGCCCACTTCGCATCGAAGGAGCTCAGTGTGATTGTGGTGTTCCGTTCATTCAGTTCCATTTTGGACAATTTCGAACTCCATCAAGAGACGTCGTCGTATTTCCATATCTTGCGTTTCTATATTTTACTATTTCATACCAGTATTACTATATCTTGCGTTCCATTCAAAAAAGACTAAACAGTAGTAAATACAAAAATATATAATAAAACTTTAAAAGCCACGCTTATATTAAAATGCACTAAAAAGGTGAGAATAATTGTTTTAGACATATAATACGATAAATAAAAGCGTGGAGCGCCCACGAAGATTACGTCAATACAGTTGAGCGCTCCACGCTTTTATTTATAGTCACTAATGCCTAAAAAAAATTATTTTCTCCTTTTTAGTGCATTTTAATATAAGCGTGGTTTTTAAAAAGTTTTTAAAAATATTTTTTTGTTCACCTACTCCTGAGGAGAATAATAGAAAATTTCTGCATTTTGGATATTTGGAAATTTCATCAATTTGAATATTTTGAATTTTTGAATATTTGTATATTTAAATACTGAAGACTAATTGAAATATTTGGGAAAAGACGTAAGTATCTAATTCATCGTGTAAAAGGATCATTTAATATAACTGAATTCAAGTATTTTTACCGTCATCGGGCAGATTAAAGAAAAAAATGAGAAGTAATTATTTGTTTTCAGTCCCCGTCATGTAATTACAGTAGCTAAACTGCGCATTTCTATGCATTTGTATTGGATTATTTGAAAGAAATCGATGACGGCGTTAAGAACTTTAGGAAACGATCCGCAAACACAAATACACACCGTGCTATCAGCAGGATCGATGCCACCTCGGCAACACATTTCATCAGAAACCGGGGAGAGGAAAAAGCAACGAGCTAGATTAAACAATAACCTGCAAAAACCAGGGAATTTGCGACCGGTTACGGATTAATAGGTATCTCCGTTTGTTCGAAACGCTCCCGGGATAGTTATGGCATCGGTCGTAAAACGTTTGTTTCGCGAAAGTGTTTGCTCCGCGTTGGTTTATTTCACGTGTGCGCGAAATTGTATTAGTTTGATGGGCGGGCTCGTCCGGTTGGCTCTCCGTTGAATGGAACGAACAGAAGTTATCGCGTAATCGCTTTCAATCTTACCGTCAACTTTCCGCTCGATACAATAATTTGAATGGTATTATAGTCTGAACCGTTCGATAATCGTTAAAACGTCCGCTGGGATCCGAAAATCAATAGCGCCGCGTAAATTTCACTGTAAAACCCGTCCAAATCCTTTTTCTATTACCGAAATGTTTAAAACGGTGCGTAAATTCACCGCACAGATTATAGGAAAACTGTTTCCGCCGATAGATAGTAGGTACGTTTAGCGAAAATAATAGACGCCGTATTTCGAGATTAATATGCTTCGAATTTTTGTGCATTTGTAATTTCCATAATACAGTAAAGCCTTGATCTAAGGAAACGGAACTGTAAGATCTACGAAATACTAATATCCCCTCCACTGCGGGCCACACCCCGTGAGTGATCCGATAGTGGGGGTAGCCGATCTACGTCATCGATTCTCGGAGCACCAGTTTCCCAGGTCCGCTTTAATTGATTTGAACAGTTAAAAATAATAGAACCACAGGATCTAAGAAACAGCACGGACCCGAGGGTTTTTCGTAGATCAAGGCTTTAGTGCACTATACTTTTATTAAATTACAATTTATTCGGTTCAACTAGATTCAATGTCTTTCTTATTTTTCATCCGTCATTACGGATGTCTACCGTCCAACACAGGTTTCCATGGGGTTTAGTTGATTATTACTAGACTGCGGACCTTTATGCAAAATACAAAATATTTGCATTGATTGCAAGACACAGTAGCCACATAAATATTTTTTATTGAGCTTAATTTTCATATTAAACTGAAAGTAATACACCGATGTCCTTAAATCTTTTCCATTCTTCTCATAAATGCATAAAATCCGCAGTCTATTATTACATTCATATTCATTCAGTCACAAGTACCAAAAAACGGATCCACCCTAAGCTCTGTTGTCGCAAAAAAGCACCATGATTATGGATCGAATGGGAGGCGATCATGTTGTCCTACGGGGGAAAACAATCGAAATGAGGCATTTCCCGAGCAACGATGTTCCTCAGGTAGCAGGTGATTCTTTGCTCTAACGATTTTGACGAAATCGACTTCTGGCCATCGGGGTGGAGCCAACGCAGCAAGAAGAGCTCGAATAGGGGGTGGAGAGCGATCGAATAAGAAGGGAAAGATGAGGGCAAGAAGAGAGATCTCGTCTGAACAGGATTCAACGTCGTACTCGTCGGGCATCCCCCAATTATGCGACCACTCGAGTCGTTCCTAGTCGGACATAACCGTTTTCGGAAAGTGCCGTTCCAGCTTTTGCCCCGTAATTCTGACCGTAAATGTACACATGTAGACATAACAGGTTCGCCGGATTCGATACCGGACCCCCGTGGAACTTTAGCCCCGAGTTTAAGGGAAAGAGGAGACTATTAGCCCGCATCAGGGCCGCTTCCGGTGGCGTACTTAACGCAATTACCGGCAAAACTCGCGCCCGAAGAACCGCTTTGCTCGTTCGACCGGCCACCGACGAATAAAGAACCGTCGAACTTCTGTTCTCAAACCGGCCCGGCCCGGCTCGGCGCGGCGATAACGAGGCTCTGTGTCGTATCTCGCGAAGACGACCCCGAGGAAGCCTTGATTACGCCCCAGAAGAACTTATTACTCGCTCCTCAAAAAAAAAAAAAATAGGACGCCCCCATTAATTCTACAATATTCGTTTACTATTACAATTTTACTTTTTCTTTTCGACTCACTTTTACGTGTAGTTATGTTACAGAATATTATCGAACTTTCGAGGTTTTCGGAGTCGACGGAATTTGGGAATCAATGCGAAAGTGTGCGCAACACTCGGAGAATCCTCGGCGGACTTGTGGAGGGTAGAGGTCGGTTAGAACCGCGATAAGGGCCGCTATTATGGTCCGATGTATTTACGAAGGTGGGAAGGTGAGTTTTATTTGCAGCCGCGTCAGCACACAGTTGGATTTCTGCACGGTCCGTTTTCACCTAGCCGGTCGCGCACCCTTGGCTGCCGGATCCCCGGGAAAATTGCCCTGAGAAAAAACTCGGGAAAAACTTGGGAAAAGATATTCCTCTGGACTGGCACGGCGGCGAGTCCGTGTCCGTTGACTTTGTAATTTAGCCTGCGCGCGCGCGCTCTCTCTCTCTCTTTCTTTCGCCGTATGAGACCGAAGCAGGCATTCGTTTCGCACACGAGGTTTGTTGATGGCGTCGGCGACGGATACTAGCGAACCCCGGTGTCCTTTATGCGTGTCACGTCGCCCACACCCGAAATTTCATCGCTGCCACTTCATCGTCCCCAGATTTCTGCCTCTCGTACCATCGCCAGGATTTTCGCGACACTGTCGATCCACTTGGGTCGCTTTGGACCCAGCAGAAATGTTCGTTACATCTGCTTCCATAAATTAAACGGTCTTGTGCTTTGCATTTTCTCTTGTACGGAGCGTAAAGAAATTTTATGTCACGACTAAGGTGAAGTGCCCTAAGTCTGGACAGTCCAAAAGTGATACCTAAATCAGGACAATTGAATTTTCATAGTAAAATCAGTAATTAAGAGATTAAATAATTATATTGTATATTCTGAGGCCTTAGCTACGAGTAGGTGTGAATATTATTTCATTAAGACATCAATTGAAATTTAAAAAAAGAATTCAAAGTTCATCTGAAAACAGTATACAAAATAGTCTATTTACATGCGAATCATGTGCATTTATAGTTCGAACTTTTGTTAGAAAAAAAGATATAATTTAAGCCCTCAGACAAAAAATAATTATCACGCATAATAATATTGATATTTTAAAATAAATTGGCAACCAAACTTAACGTAAATAATAATTATTTATCCAAATATTAGATGTCCAAGATTAGGACTGTTTTCAAATATAAGTACTCCATACTGGGACGCGATGACAGTAGCTGTCCCACTCTAAACTTATACGCAATGTGCTTACGCCTGAAGCCGGACACGTGTTTGTGAATAAAATCAACGCATTGTTTGCAAATTATTTAACTACATGTACGTATAATTAGTCTTCTATTAGCTTGAATAACGTATGTAGAAAACGTATTCCGGTTGTGACGTTAATAATACTTTATGTTTACATCTTAAATCTATCAGTATTACTACCTAACCTTAAAAGTTGTATTATGACAAGTTTTATTAAAACAGTAAATGAAAATAAATATATATTTGGTTAAATAATACAATACTATAATCTATGATAAGAATACTACATATTACGCAAAGCATCTTCTATTCGTCATGCGCAACAGCGCCACCAACCAACGTTTTAGGTTATGTTCGCTCGATCAACTCGTAAATTGAATTTGTCCCGATATAGGCTTTACTTTTGTCCAGGTACTAGCTTAGATTGGATTTAATATGTCCAACTATAGGTTTGAATTATTCTTGTTAATACAATTAAGATATTAACCTAAACAATGATTTTTTTATTTTAAATTACTTTTCAAACTCTGAACTGTATGTTAAAACTCTTAAGAAATTGTTTTTGTTTATTTAAAGTGATACAATTTAAAATAGAAAAACATGCTGTCCAGGCATAGGGTACTTCACCTTACCATAGGATGATTCTACACCGTCTATTCGGTTGAATTTGAACTAAGGAAGATGCCGCGAAATTGACCTTAACCTTAAATTTTAAGGTCAAAAGGCCAACCGGTTTTTAAAAATTTCATCGTATTCTACTCGTCGTGGTTGAGTTGCGGCCCATGATTCCTTTTGCACTTTTGACCCTCGCGACTAGTAAAATACGATGCGATTAAAAAAAATTGTTGATCTTTTGACTTTAAAATTCAAGGTCAAGGTCAATTTTGCGGCACTTTCCTTAGTTCACTTTTAACCAAATCGAGGGTGTAGAATCATCCTACGGTAGCCGCGACATATACAGTGGCCGTACAAAGTATTCGTACACCTTTTAAAAACTAATAGCTTTTTTATAATTCTGCCAAACGACCTGATTTTTTATAATCAATTAGAAGCATTAGTTTACAAACTGATATGCAAAAAAGATTTTCCAAAAGTTACAATTTACAAGGTTGCAGGTAAAAATAAAAAAGGCACTTTTTAAAACTTTTTTATTTGGGCCTTTAATGAAAATTTAAAACATATGTTTTCTAGATCCATGTTCTTTTTATACATGTTGGAAATTTCATCGAAATCGATTGACGCAGGAAAAAACAACAGGCGTCGAAAGATACAAAACATACATTTTAAATTTTCATTAAGGACCCAAATAAAAAAGTTTTAAAAAATGCCTTTTTTATTGTTGCATTTAACCTTGTAAATTATAACTTTTGGAAAATCTTTTTT
The DNA here is from genome assembly GCA_933228785.1 of Lasioglossum pauxillum. Lineage (NCBI taxonomy): Eukaryota > Metazoa > Arthropoda > Insecta > Hymenoptera > Halictidae > Lasioglossum > Lasioglossum pauxillum. Next base: position 37,394,411 of record OW121705.1, on the reverse strand, counting down.
GTATATCATTTCGTAAACCAATGCTTCTAATTGATTATAAAAAGTCAGGTTGTTTGGTACAATTATAAAAATGTTATTAGTTTTTAAAAAGTGTATGACTACTTTGTACACCCACTGTAATTTCTTTATACCCTGTACTCCCCTGTTTGTGGTGAGAATGTAGGACGCATTGTCCCACCAATAAAGATAGCTGAGGTCATAGGAGTTATCCACCGCTACGGTGATTTCTTGATACAAAACATTAACCCTTTGCAGTCGAAGCTATTTTAACTTGAAAATTAAACATTTCTTCAGACCTAGAATAATTCCATTGTATATGATTTTTTTTCATTTTATGGATATGAGATCGACATATTATTTCATACAATACTTAAGTGTGCAATAATTGACTTGATGCCGACATATTTAATAATATAATATAATCAATATTGAGAATAATGGCAATGAATAACAGCAATTTTTAGTGGTAGCTCTGAGTCACCCCTCGACTGCTAAGGGTTAATTGGTATTAATTATTCAATGAAATTATTGAGACTCCACGTTAGGAGATGACGATTAACGAGTGAAAAATGACGAATAAATTATTGAAGAATAAATATCCTATTTCTATTTCTAGGGTTGTACATAGCAGCCTGGTAAATGGAGTTTCCCCGGAAGGTGGAACAGTCCTCGAATTACTGCGGCCCCAACCACGGTCGAATCCAAGAAACTCGATGGACTATTCGATGCGGTAACGAGTCCCCTAACTGGATCTCGAGACGGTAAGTATTCGATAAAACGTTTAAGGCGGAAATGGCGGCTGTGTTCGCAAATGGCCGTGTGTCGCGGGTAAACGAACGCCGACGAAAAGAGGGTCATGATAAATGCTCGCTGTCCTAATGCGCTTTCTCGAGGCTAGCGAAACATTATTCATACTCGCGACTCCTATCGTTCTCTTTCTCTCTTTTTTATTCTTTCATGGCGCATTCAACGGGCTTTTTCGCTCGCGAGCAGTTTTTCGGATTCAAAAACCATTTCCAGAAAATGAACCAATCCGAAAATTCTAGTGCCGCGAGCTATATATAAATACAAATTATGTTCTTCCGTAAATGCATGCTCGATCGAGATGCGCTGAACAAACCGCCAAGCAGAATTGGACAAAAATTTAATCAACGATTGACGATTAACTTCATCAATCGATTGAAACAATCGTCCATTTTTCAATGATTACTTTTTTAATCGTACGCATTAATCAATCAATCTTGATTAAAATTTTAATGGATTAATGCCCAACTAATGCCGAGGGTACTTTCTGAACCTATAAAATAAGTAGCACCACAGTTAAATTGAATGACCTCGAGACGCGCTAAAATTGTTCTCTGCCCAATTAATAACGTATAATTAATGGAGGGGTGCGCATTCAGTTAAGGTTTTTGCGATTCTAGTCCGCTGTACATAGCGCGTCAGTTCCCGTCGTCATCGTTGCAGAGCTCGCTCTAATGATGTTTTACTAACTCCGACGGGAAACGCCAAGGACGGCAATATCCGCCTTTAAGGCTGCCACGAGAATTCCTCGGCGAGCTTCGAAATTCCATTGCCACGGCGACCAAATGGTTAGACTAGTGCAATTGGTTAGACTAGCTTCATTTCGACGCTTTGGATCATCCGAGCACCGTACCGAGCTTCCCTGGTTACGATAGTTGATCGGAGACCATCTCGTGGTAATCCAAATACTTAAAACAGAAACTAACAGCGAAACTTTAGCCTTTTCGAAAATTCTGAAAATGACAGCCACAAATTCTTGTACCTGATGAAACTGTTGCTTTGTATAGAAAATCATTCACTTAAACTATCAAGAGGTTCTAACTTGAATACGAATAAGAAAATAATTATAATGCACATTATTAGCTGAGAAGTTTGAGAAGCTGTAAATTTAGTGTCGTCCTCTTGCTAGAAGAAACATACGTATTTGAACAATGAATATTAACCCCTTGCCGTATTTTGACAAGCCAGACTCGCAATGAAGGTTTTTAGCAAAGTCTAACAAATATGAATTATTATTAGGGTGAAGTGAAGTATTTTAGAATGCTCTTTTTCGTCCAAAAAATTACCAGTTGTAGATGCAATTTCTCTCTATAAGATACTCAGGTCTAAAGTTTGTTTAAAAATTAATACAGTTTGGGAAAAATATTTTTTTTTGTGGTGTGTCATTTGCAGGTTTCAGTGAAAGGGGTTCTTAATATGGTACACCTTGAGTCCCTAATATGACACCTGGTGCCATATTCGGCACCCACACCGAGAATGTCAATAGCTATACCAATATTAAGGAACGTAGTGCCATATTGGGAACTCCACGTGGACTGATAATACTAGCTACTGGCAAAGAGAAAATTAATTCCAGCCCAAACCAACAGTTGGCAAACATTAATATATAAATATAAATAAACTGAAACGACAGATATGTTCAAACATTTCAAAATCACTTACCGTCCTCGAAAAAGATACATTCCAAAATCTAACCACAAAAATATTCGACACGTGGAGACACAACTGGCGGAGGATCGATACGAAAATCTATAGAATGGTGGGATTACACTGCACAATATTGAGTTGTCATGGTAAACTATTGTTTGAGGATTTTCTCACTAGATTGTGATTTCTCCTTCACAAGATATAAGGTAGTGCCATAATAGGCGACTATACCATATTTGGGCACTGTACCCTACGTGCATCATTTTAGATAAAATAAAATTCGATTCGTTATTAATCAATATTTAAGCATTAAAATAAATGTGGCCATACAAAAAATATAAATTTTCTCTTCTCTTCTACAACATTTTTCGGGACAAAGACGTTCTAATCACTGTAACTGTGAAAGAGAAGGTACGGCAAGGAGTCAATTTTGTGACTTCCAGGAGAATTCGAATTGCCTTCGCCCTTGGTATATCGTGCATTTTTACACAATTATAATAATTTTCTGATTTGGTGCGCAGTTCACTACTTCGTCAAGAAACATAAATTGCCTCATTCGAATTCGAATTGTTGGTAACTGACCCGAAGAAAGTCTCCGAGTGCAAGTCCAAAGAGCAAGCTCTACTTGAATCAACTTGTGGAGTAACGAACAGAGTCCGGTAAATAACACTGTCCAACACCAAATTTGTTCCCAGATTACTATTGGGTCCTTCTTATAGAGTTTTTTGCGCTGATTCCGAATCTGTTTTTAATTTTTTCCCTATACGCACAGTTTTTGAGAAATTTGAGTTTGAAAAAATGACCTATTTTTCAACTTTGAACAAATATTGTGATGTTATTATAAAAGATATTGAATTGTTCTTTGCAGCAAAAGATTCTGTGGACTTTCCCGAATACAGTGATATCCAATATTAATACACTATGATTGTTTAAACATGTTTAAACAATGATTAAAGACGGAGAGACACCATTTTTGCACCAATTTTTGAAGATATTTTTAAATTTATCTCAAAAAATAAGGGTCCAGCGGAAAATCGAACTATACCACGCGATAGAGCAGACTTTTATCTTGAAAAACTCCCCTTTGAAGTTTTCGACATCGACGTTTTTACCGAACCAGAAAGCAAAATATCTTCGCCCGACATGAGTTGCCGCCAGTGGCGCTCACCACTACAACGGTCGTTCGCCGCTCCGTATCCCGTCGCTGCGCCATATCTCGTCCAGAGCGCCACTGGCGGCAACGCATGTCGGGCGAAGATATTTTGCTTTCTGGTTCGGTAAAAACGTCGATGTCGAAAACTTCAAAGGGGGGTTTTTCAAGATAAAAGTCTGCTCTATCGCGTGGTATAGTTCGATTTTCCGCTGGACCCTTATTTTTTGAGATAAATTTAAAAATATCTTCAAAAATTGGTGCAAAAATGGTGTCTCTCCGTCTTTAATCATTGTTTAAACATGTTTAAACAATCATAGTGTATTAATATTGGATATCACTGTATTCGGGAAAGTCCACAGAATCTTTTGCTGCAAAGAACAATTCAATATCTTTTATAATAACATCACAATATTTGTTCAAAGTTGAAAAATAGGTCATTTTTTCAAAGCCATGTTCCTCAAAAACTGTGCGTATAGGGAAAAAATTAAAAACAGATTCGGAATCAGCGCAAAAAACTCTATAAGAAGGACCCAATAGTAATCTGGGAACATAAAAAAAGTTGAAATTTGTTGGACAGTGTAATTGCCTGGATAAATGAAAGTGAACCAGCCCGCAGAATACAGGTGTGGAACGTCGGCTGGGTATAGCGAGTCCTGAGATGAATGATTGAGAGCCAGCGACCCGACACACGGATCAAAAGTCGGGTGTACAGGGGTTAGTCTGAAGTTCGTCGCGTCGTGGAAAAGGAAGCATCTTATCCGTAGGAAAATGGGCGGCACGGTTAAGTTCGAGGCTTCAAGTTCGCCTATTACCGTATATAATAAAGAGCCGTTATTCCGGGGTGCTCTTATCTGTAAGGTAGCCGTGAAATAAAGAGACGTAGTCTACGCCACGGTGATGCCTTGCCGGAGACTGCAAGACAAGGATTCTCGGCTAGCTCTCGTCTCTTCCCCCTTCCCCTCGACTCGCCGACGACCCGACCCGACTCAACTCGGCTTCGACTCTATCCGCCGTACCCGAGCCGACCCGACGAGTCTCGCGCCGCCGCGGGACGGCCGGAAGCCCACAGGCTTTTGCAAACATTACACGGGGAGACAGAGGCGGACAAGCAGAGAGTAGAGCAGAGCAGAGAGGAGAGAGACACCGGTGTTCGCTGATGAGACGCTTTCGAGATACGTTTGTCACCGGCCTGATAGGAAAAGTCTCTCTCTCTCTTTCTCTCTCTCCCCCTTTCTCTCTCGCTTTTTATTTCATCGAGACAATGGCTGGTGGTACGTATTATACGCGGCGACGGACGAATTGGCTTGTCCTTTGTTATCGGATTTCGTCGGGATCGGATAAGGACCCTGCGAGAAATATTGATGTAAAGTTAACGGGGAGACGTCGACGGTGCCTCGAGCTTCTTCACGTTCCCATTACTCGAGCTGCTTTTCTATCCTACCGTCGACGGAGATCCTGCAGATTTTTTTTTCTCTTCAGGAACGTCGCGTCGCCACCCTGGTCCCGAATCGAGGTTCGGCTATTCGGAAGCTGTGTGACTGTGTGTGTCTCTGCTCGGTAAGTACTTCTACCAATATGCGAGAAAGTCGTAGCAAACGAATTGCCATGAGATCGACGAATCAATTCGTGACCTTCGCAGTCAATTAATCGGATTTTTTTTATACTTTATTTAGTTTATTTTATTACATACTTGTTCAGGGCCGTTCCTATCAGGCGTGCAGTGCGTGCCCGCACGCAGGCGGCCCACAGTGGGCTCGATTGAAAAAGTACACGACATTTTTGAATAACTCTTAAACCACTGAAGATATTGCAATGAAATTTGAACTGAATGTATAAAAAAATAATTCCTTTTCAATGATTTTTAACTTAAAATATTTCACATTTGTTTAACCGTTTTTATTCATTTAAGACAGCTTTATAAATTATTTATTGTATAATGTATTTCATATTTTCGCTATTTAATGCAAAAAGATACAATGTTTAAGTTTTACATTCTTGAGAAAAATTTGTTAAGGCCGAAAATATTGGAAAATTGCAATTTTTACCACTTTTGATCGTTTATATTTCGTAAACCAATTTACCAATTTTAATGAAATTTTCAGAGCGTATATAATTTATAACAGTTGACAAAACACATTTTTTAAATTTTCGTTATTGGCCCAGCTAAAAAGTTGTAAAAATTAATGTTTAGTATTGTCTTTCACAATTCCGACCAAATGTATTTTTTCAACTTATTTATTAGTCGTCATTTATTAAACTAATTCTTCTAGTCTTACAGAGAAATTGAAGTCGTTTGATCCATTCATATAAACGTTATTCTGATTTAAAGTGTGTGGAATTAGTTATGCTCCTTACTATATATGAAGTTCTAAAAATAAAATATAATTGATATATATTAACTTACTTGATGTATTATATTAAATAATATGAACAGAAAACGTATAAAACTGAAAATAATATCGGAATGACAGTACTGCTCAGGCTGATAGTTCTGCTCTGACTGACAATAATTCTGTTTCAATCCACAATTTGTGTCGACAAAACAAAACGTTTGAAAAGAAATTTCAAAAGATTTGAAGATCGATTTCGTAAACAATTACAATGTAACTAATGCACTGTCGAAAAGAATTCGTCAAACTCAACGCAGTCAAAATATCAGAGATAAAAGACTGACTTATTTACTGTAAAATATAGATTAATATTAAATAAAAATATAATATTAATATAAATATTCAACACAGTTCTATCAGACTTTCAGAGGCTGCATAGTTGACGAATTTAGCGCGTAGCGCGCGTCCGAGGGCGGACAAGATAACGCGACGCGGATGTCTTCAGACAATAATATCTTGAAAAAGGACTCGAAGGAGGAAATCATTTTTGTCACATTACATAGAGGAAGGTTCACTGAAAAGATCCTTACTTGTTAAAAACTGGGATCTCCTGGGACCTGAAAGATCGCTCATGTCAAAGATAAAAATTTTCAACGATTATTTTAATTTTGCTCATTATTCTTTTTAAATATGTTATATATCATAATTGTCAATGAAAAGTATAATTTCTTATCAATAAAGTGTGCATTTTGATGTAGAAAAAAATTCAGGGCAAGAAGTTGATCACAGTTATCAGGACACTTTAAGAATGAACAGCCAAATTATGTAGGGAAAATCGATATTCTTAAACTGTCTAACTTCATGCGTGTATCACAACTAGAACTGCTATTGTATTTGATTAATTTTATCATTTTCGTGATCGGTGGACATTTAGAAATTGATATCAATTGAAAAAATATCAAAATTAGAAAGTTGATTTTTTCGCAAAATGTCGCGTACTTCTTCAATCGAGCCCACTGTGCGGCCGACTGCGGTCGAAAATAGAACAGCGCAACGCAAAAATTGAGATTTTTCACAGAAAACAGAGACTTTTCAATTACGAAGAACAAGATGATCGAATAGTCGATGCAACACTCAAATTCAAAGTTGATTTCTATTTTACACGTTTTTAGTAGCCCGCTTTCTTGTTTGTCTGTTTGTTCGGTACACATTTTGCAATTGTTTCGAGAGTAGGATAAGTTTGGATTGTTTGTAAACAGTCAATGAATTCGCGATGGAAGCGCTATGAATTAATTTGTGCACTTACTAGCTGCTCAACAGATTCTATTGGAAATCTTCAAATTTCGATGTAGGATTTTTCTTCTTGAAAATAAAATGAAAGGCGGTGCGACATCATAAGCAACGATTTTAGCAATGCTTTCGACAGAAATGAAAGTTTGATGGAAATTCCTTTCTTCTTTTGAAAAGTAGCACGCGAATATTCTTAAATTCTTGTACTCTTTTCATCGTTTTACGCCTCACTCACTTTGATCATAAATGCAGGAAGTTCTCAGTCCATAAATAAGAGTCGAACAGGTTCCGGGGGAGAGCATCATTTTGCGCGATTAGCTTTTTGGTTAATCCGGCGAAGTTCCGAAGAGAGCCGGCAAGAAAGTTGGTTCCCTCATTTTTGCGATATAGCGAACGCACTTTCCGCGTCGTATGAAAAGCAGCGGCCGCGCCTCGCCAGGGCGGTTATAAGCGGTTTTCTGTTTGAATCGGAATACGTAACGGAACGTCGCGCCTCTCGCCTCCATAGAAACTCGAAACGAAGATCGTTTATTACCGCGGCGAAATTTCGTTCTCCCTTTGCCGGGGCCGAGCAGTTTTAATTTCAAAGCGAACCTTTGTCTATAAACTGCCAGCCAAAGTAGGCCACCGGAACCCTATTATATCTCTGACCAAAATTGGATTCCGAGACAGTAATATCGTTGCGAAGGAACCCGGCTATCCGCGACGCTCGAAGAAAGATCGTGTACTCTTGGTTACGCCGCGATATTTTTCCCGTGATCATGCTACTTCCACGCCCCAGAAGCAGTCGACCCGAAAATAATAGCACGCGCGCTATCATGAATTTTTTAATATTTTTCAGTTACAAGTTCTGCTGTTAAGAGAAGTAAAATGACACTGCATGACTATGTTCGTATACATATAGGGTAAAGTGTCCAAATATGAACAACTTTTTGTTGATGTCATTTTTTGATTATTTTAGAATGCTCTTTCCCGTCCAAAAAATATTAGCAGACGTAGATGCAATTCCTTCTTATAAGATACTGAGGTCAAAGTTTGTTCAAAAACTAATACAGCTTGGGAAAAAGATATGTTTTCTGAGTTGTGTCATTTGCAAGTTCCAGCAAAAGGGGTTCTTAATATGGTACACCTTGAGTCCCTAATATGACACCTGGTGCCATATTCGGCACCCACACCAAGAATGTCAATAGCTATACCAATATTAAGGAACGTAGTGCTATATTGGGAACTCCACGTGGACTGATAATACTAGTTACTGGCAAAGAGAAAATTAATTTCAGCCCAAACCAACAGTTGGCAAACATTAATATAAATAAACTGAAGTTACAGATATGTTCAAACATTTCAAAATCATTTACCGTCCTCGAAAACGATACAATCGAAAATCTAAACACAAAAATATTCAACACGTGGAGACACAACTGGCGGAGGATTGATACTAAAATCTATAGAATGGTGGGATTACACTGCACAATATTGAGTAAACATGGTGAACTATTGTTTGAGGATTTTCTCACTAGAGTGCAACTTCTCCTTTACAAGATATAAAGTAGGACCATAATAGGCGACTATACCATATTTGGGTACTTTACCCTTTGTCTAAGAAAACACAAACCGTAGGATCTAAGGAAAATGAATACCCCCTCCACTGCTGGGCATACCACACGATCTAAGAAACAGCGCGGACCCGAGGATGAAAGTTGACTTAGATGAATGTTCTACTGTAGTATGAAAAACAGTTGTAGTCCAAAAGCAAACTACTTTTCTCGAACATCAGTACATTGTACAAACAATCTATAAGAAAATAAAAATAGATTATTTAAAGTAAGTACACGTAAAATTATGAAAGAGATTATTCATCAATTTTTTCACGAATGAAAAAAATTGCACTCTATACACAAATGTATCTAATTTTCAGTTTGGCATATTGTAGCTCAATTATACTTGGACCAATCTGAACCTTAACAACGTTCTGTTTTTTTAATCAGTTACTGTTTCGTTGTTACCTGAAATAATATTTCTAATTTTCAGTTAAGCATGTTCTATTGTAATTACGTTTATGTTAATCTGAATATTAAAATCGTTTCGTTGCTTTTTCAGTCAAATTTCCCTCGTAACTGTGAAAATAAAAAGAGTAATTTACCATGTACGTACTCTGCGTACCTCAATTATGTTCAGGCTAGATAGAATTTTAAAAACGGTTTGTTCCTTTCTCACTTTTAAAATGAAAACAGAAAAATATCTTATTTCTAGTTCAGCATACGTAACTCAATTATATTTGGGCTTAAAGAAGAAATAGAGAGAATAGTATAAATAATTCCAAGTGAAATTTGTCGAAGCCATGCCAGCGTCGGACCGGAGAAATTTAACTCGGGATGCAGTTTCAGTAGAGAGATAGTATCGATGGCCTCGGATAAGAAAGTAGGGTTCCAGGAATGGAAATTTAATCCGCCGTGATATCCGCAATTCGAATTTTCCATGGCTCGGTGCGGGATATTACAGATTCATTGAGATTCGATAAGCACTCTCGGACGCGACGAAATTAAAGTATCTCGCAGAAAGCCGGTTCAAACTACGAAACCCGGGATAACTTTCTCTCTCTCTCTCTCGGAGATCGCATTCGAAGGGTCCACGCTAAAAAGGGGGATGCCAATTTTAGCCAATTATTAGAATTTAACGCGTTCTCCCTGTGTGCACATTTTATCGTCACGTTACGTTGCGAAAGTTTTGGGAGGTGAGCTACTAGAAATTAAGTTCAAAATAATCATACATCCCTCCATCCATCAATCAATCTTTCGATTCTGATTTCAAACGATTTTTCGAGTTTCGAATTAAAACGTTTCTGCTCCGATTGCAGCTTTCAATCCATCGATATGAAACATTGTTTGTCAACGATTTTGATTTATCGAAGTGGCGAAATAACTCTGTTCCTGAATTTGGAAGAACACCTTTGCGCTCGAAACATGTTTTCCATGACGATTCGCGAGTATGAAGAATTGGATATAACTTTCATTGTCGCGGTTCAAGTTCATTTGGAGGTCATACCACAAGGTCATAACCTCATGGGGTCTTAAATGAAACACGCGGTGTATGAAATGCGGTGAGTTGACTGTGGACTTTATGCATTTATTGTAAAAATGAGTAGGTGAAATTTATACAGGAGGTAGGATAAAAGAATTCAGGAGCTCCAACGTTTCAGTGTCAGCTTATCAGAATTATTAAAGAAGAAAGAAGAAAGAGAATTAAAGATGAAAGAGATTTCTGTTTGACTCCCGTTGATGTGAAGGATTGTTATTTCGCATAGAAACGACTTTGCGTAACGACACGGTTTGCAACGACCCATTTCGTTTTGTTTTGATGGTTTATTTGCTTTCCAGGTCTAATTCGAAAGCACGCGCAGCTCGAGTTTCTGATCCTCGCCTCTTAGTTTCGATTGAAAGCACACCGTCGGGACGTATGTGCAAGGAGACAAAAGCAGTGACTCGCAAGGCAGTACGTATGATCCTGGTAGTATTCAAACCAGGATTTCCGTGGATTACGTTGCCCGTAACACCGCGGAATCAGTTGCAAAGACGGTGTACGCTCTCGATTCACCCACCTGTCACAAGGTAAAGGTATTTCTATCGACGCGTCGCGACTCGACTCGACTTTCTGGCTTTCGATCGTGGCAAATCGGAGCTCGATTCATATTTTATTGGGCAGCGCGCACGCAAAGCTTTGCATTATCTGAAGAAAAACCTTTTCCCTCGATAAAATTCCATCCCTCGCAAATTATCGGCGATACGAAATAATGTTTCAGACAAAAGTTGTAGGATATAGAAAAGAGTGCATGATGATTTTATTAGTGTGATATTGCAGTGACTATGAAAATGTCCGCAGAGACTACAATTGAGAAGTTTTAGGTGGCAGTTATAGGCGTTAGGAAAAAATGTTTCAGACAAAAGTTGTAGGATATAGAAAAGAGTGCATGATGATTTTCATGTTGATTTTCAGTTAAAAGTGCAGAGATTACAATTGAGAAATTGTAGGTTGCAATTATATTGTAGGTGATACGAAAAATGTTCAGGCAAAAGTTGTAGGATATAGAAAAGAGTGCATGATGATTTTCATGTCGATTTTCAGTTAAAAGTGCAGAGATTACAATTGAGAAATTGTAGGTTGCAATTATATTGTAGGTGATACGAAAAATATTCAGGCAAATGTTGTAGGATATGGAAAAGAGTGCATGATGATTTTTATGTTGATTTTCAATTGAGAGAGTAGAGATTACAATTGAGAAATTTTAGGTTACAATTATATTGTAGGTGATGGGAAAAAATGTTTCAGACAAAAGTTGTAGGATATAGAAAAGAGTGCATGGTGATTTTATTAGTGTGACATTGTAGTGACCATGAAAATGTCTGCAGAGATTACAATTGAGAAGTTTTAGGTGGCAATTATAGGCGTTAGGAAAAAATGTTTCAGACAAAAGTTGTAGGATATAGAAAAGAGTGCACAATGATTTTCATGTTCAATTTCAGTTAAAAGTGCAGAGATTACAATTGAGAAATTGTAGATTGCAATTATATTGTAGGTGATACGAAAAATATTCAGGCAAAAGTTGTAGGATATGGAAAAGAGTGCATGATGATTTTTATATTGATTTTCAGTTGAGAGAGTAGAGATTACAATTCAGAAATTTTAGGTTGCAATTATATTGTAGGTGATAGGAAAAAATGTTTCAGGCGAAAGTTGTAGAATATAGAAAAGAGTGCACGATGATTTTATTAGTGCGACATTGCAGTGATCATGAAAATGTCTGCTGAGATTACAATTGAGAAGTTTTAGATGGCAATTATAGGCGTTAGGAAAAAATGTTTCAGACAAAAGTTGTAGGAGATAGAATAGAGTGCATGATGATTTTCATGTTGATTTTTAGTTAAAAGTGCAGAGATTACAATTGAGAAATTGTAGGTTGCAATTATATTGTAGGTGATACGAAAAATGTTCTGGCAAAAGTTGTAGGATATGGAAAAGAGTGCATGATGATTTTCATGTTGATTTTCAGTTGAGAGAGTAGAGATTACAATTGAAAAATTTTAGGTTACAATTATATTGTAGGTGATGGGAAAAAATGTTTCAGACAAAAGTTGTAGGATATAGAAAAGAGTGCATGATGATTTTATTAGTGCGACATTGCAGTGACCATGAAAATGTCTGCAGAGATTACAATTGAGAAGTTTTAGGTGGCAATTATAGGCGTTAGGAAAAAATGTTTCAGACAAAAGTTGTAGGATATAGAAAAGAGTGCATGATGATTTTCATGTTGATTTTCAGTTAAAAGTGCCGAGATTACAATTGAGAAATTGTAGGTTGCAATTATATTATAGGTGATACGAAAAATGTTCAGGCAAAAGTTGTAGGATATGGAAAAGAGTGCATGATGATTTTTATGTTGATTTTCAATTGAGAGAGTAGAGATTACAATTGAGAAATTTTAGGTTGCAATTATATTGTAGGTGATAGGAAAAAATGTTTCAGGCGAAAGTTGTGGGATATAGAAAAGGGTGCATGATGATTTTATTAGTGTGATATTGCAGTGACCATGAAAATGTTTGCAGAGATTACAATTGAGAAGTTTTAGGTGGCAATTATAGTCGTTAGGAAAAAATGTTTCAGACAAAAGTTGTAGGATATAGAAAAGAGTGCATGATGATTCTCATGTTGATTTTCAGTTAAAATTGCAGAGATTACAATTGAGAAATTGTAGGTTGCAATTATATTGTAGGTGATACGAAAAATGTTCAGGCAAAAGTTGTAGGATATGGAAAAGAGTGCATGATGATTTTTATATTGATTTTCAGTTGAGAGAGTAGAGATTACAATTCAGAAATTTTAGGTTGCAATTATATTGTAGGTGATAGGAAAAAATGTTTCAGGCGAAAGTTGTAGGATATAGAAAAGGGTGCACGATGATTTTATTAGTGCGACATTGCAGTGACCATGAAAATGTCTGCAGAGATTACAATTGAGAAGTTTTAGGTGGCAATTATAGGCGTTAGGAAAAAATGTTTCAGACAAAAGTTGTAGGATATAGAAAAGAGTGCATGATGATTTTCATGTTGATTTTCAGTTAAAAGTGCAGAGATTACAATTGAGAAATTGTAGGTTGCAATTATATTGTAGGTGATACGAAAAATGTTCAGGCAAAAGTTGTAGGATATGGAAAAGAGTGCATGATGATTTTCATGTTGATTTTCAGTTGGGAGAGTAGAGATTACAATTGAGAAATTTTAGGTTACAATTATGTTGTAGGTGATGGGAAAAAATGTTTCAGGCAAAAGTTGTAGGATATAGAAAAGAGTGCATGATGATTTTATTAGTGTGATATTGCAGTGACTATGAAAATGTCCGCAGAGACTACAATTGAGAAGTTTTAGGTGGCAGTTATAGGCGTTAGGAAAAAATGTTTCAGACAAAAGTTGTAGGATATAGAAAAGAGTGCACAATGATTTTCATGTTCAATTTTAGTTAAAAGTGCAGAGATTACAATTGAGAAATTATAGGTTGCAATTATATTGTAGGTGATACGAAAAATGTTCTGGCAAAAGTTGTAGGATATGGAAAAGAGTGCATGATGATTTTTATGTTGATTTTCAATTGAGAGAGTAGAGATTACAATTGAGAAATTTTAGGTTGCAATTATATTGTAGGTGATAGGAAAAAATGTTTCAGGCGAAAGTTGTAGGATATAGAAAAGAGTGCATGATGATTTTGAATTAGTGTGACATTGCAATGACTGGAAAACGTCCGCAGAGATTGCAAGTCTCGTGTATTACGTAGTCTTGAAGATACAACCAAAATATTTAAAAAATGCAGGAATACTGTTTGATTCTTCTTTCGAAAGTTCTTCTCGAAATAGGAAAAGCAACTGCAAAATCTATGGTACTACAATACAGTTCACATTTGAACGAGCGGCTTGCACAGGAAGTCGCATACATCGCGTCCGAAACTAGCATAAACAATGGCGTTTTCGCAAATTCGATGCAAGCGACCAATGCGTGGCTCGATTTATTTTTGTTATCGTAGTGTGACCAGCGACAAATGCATGTACCGCGACAACTAAAATATTACGCGATCCAGCACTGTAAACAAGAATCGTAACGAGACTGAATCGACTGCGATCTCTCTGTCGTTGGTGCTCGCGCGCGCGCCTGCGTGCGATTAATATTCTATCGATCAGCCGCCGCCGGTGCAATTGCAACCCTCGAGGGGTTCAAATCATTCGGTTTCGCGAACCGTTCGAAACTTTGAGGGTTCTTTTAAAGAGGCTCGTGGCTCAAGGTCGCCCAGCTGCCTCCGATATCCCACAATTTTACTCTTTTCAAGAAACTTGCTCAACGCAGCCCACCGCGATCTTTAAAATAATATACGAAAAGACTGTAACAAAAATACTGTTGCGAGCCTTTTAACCCCTTGCCATATTTTAACGAGTCAGACTCGTCACGAAGATTTTAACGAAGTCTAACAAATATGAATGTTATGTGTTTCTTTTCAGATGAAATAAAATTTGATTCGTTTGCAATTAATAGACGAGAGTATACTAAAATCGAAGTTGTTGAATAATTTAAAAAATTGAAGATGTCAATATATAATTTCTCCTCTATTTCTTAGTACGGGAATCATTACGGGAAAAAGTAACATTCAATTTAGTTTCTATTTCTTGCAATCGGTGTAGAAAATTTTTATTTTGCATAAAGATCCGCGGATTAGTAATCAATATTTGAGCATTAAAATAAAGCCATACAATGAATATAAATTTTCTTTTCCCTTTTACGACATTTTCGGGGATAAAGACGTTTTAATCACTGTAACTAAAGAAAATGGTACAAGGGGTTAAAGGTAAATCTTGAATTTCGATCATGTAGTGTTGTATTTGCTGTTATGACATTAATATTTTTGTGTACACTATGGTCGTTACCCAGAGTATTAAGATCAATATTAAATTTCTACTGATTGAAGCGAATGAGGAAAATGTTAATCGAGGATCCTGCTGTATCTTGAAAAATATATTTTATAAAATTGATAATTAAATCTGTGAACGGTCTTGACCAAGGTCAATTTTATAGTAGCGAAGAAGGCCCGCTGAAAATTGATTTGGGGAACGCGGAGACGTTCATGGCTGTTTCGCAAACAATCCCGTGACCCGTGCAAATTTTTTCCCCGACCCAACGACGAGCGAATTCTGTCGTACTCGAGGTTACATTCTTCGAGCATGAAATTGGTACGAACCAGAAAGCTGCGAGATTATATACGAGCGCGTTTTGTTTCTGGCGTGCAGAGTCTACGGATAGCAGTGGCTCGAGTCGTGTAGCGATTCGTAGACGGTGGATCGAGATGCGTGATAACCGTTACCGAGGTAGCAGCGAATCATTTGTATCCGTTGCCGTCGTCGTACATAGGAGCACAGATGTACTTACCGGAGCCAGCGGAGCGGACCGTTCGGAGAAACCGATGGGCATAATTTCGCATCCCATGTAAAACTGCTGCATCAATTTTCTACGCGATCTATGCTTATCCACGGAACGAAAGATCAGCAAATTCTCAACGAGACCGTGAATCTTTTCAACCGAACGATAACATACCCGTATTTGTTACGAACCCGATTCTACTGACATCGTTTGCTTCGCTGAACGTATACCGCTACTTTGGCCACGATTTCAACATGTTCAAGAATGCATAATGTCACGAAAAAGCGTACTTATATTTGGACGGGTCTGCCGAATAATCCTCAGCAAGACCCGAAAAAATTGAGGAAGTTGAAAATTCGATTTTTTCTTCAAACTTGAAATCTTCGTGAAATTTAGGCTAATGGAGGAAAACGGCTTTGGGATGAGAATAATAAGAACTTCTTATTGATTCTCGAAGATTAAAAGCGGAAGTTAAAAGTTGGATAATGTAATTTGATGTAATTTCGTTAGGATATTTTCGCGGTGGGCTTTTACCGGCGGAAACAAGAATCCATTTCCAGGATGACTCGCTTAGACTAACGCGGCTAGGCTGCTCTATCGCAATCGAATACGATTAGCCGAACGAACGCGTCGATCTCGATGAAATTTGAATACCTGACGGCTTTGGCGAAGGCCGTCGAGCGTTTGTCAGCTTTGCTATTACGCGGTCGCGTCCATTTGTGAACGGAAGCACTTACGTCAGTTCCAAAACTAGCGATGCAATTCAGTCGATACAGCACGCACACACACACACACACACTCTCTCGCCAGACTTCGCTCTCTATTGCAATTCCCTGTACAGAAAGAAAAATGTTTTTCATCCCCGAAAAATCAATTTTTCTTTTCCAGTAATTTTACTTGAAAATGCCGCCATTTTGCAAGTAGACAAAGATTTCAATGATTCTCGGTTTGGGACATAACTGCATCCATACTAACTAATGAACATCTTCATTTTTATCGTTTCTGCAGGAAGACCGTCGACTCATTTTTTAAAATGATATCCTATAAAAAAATATATAACTCATGCAATTTTCGTTACTCAAACTTGAAAAAAATCACACGCGTACGTAAAATGCCAATGAATATGTGTGAGAAATCCCAATGTAAAAGGTTTAATCGCTTTTCTCGAATTTAATTTCTATTCTATAACAGGTTTTTGTAATTAAAAGTTTGCCAGGATAAATGACCGAATTCGATCCATATTCGAGTCGAAAGCCCAGCGCAATGATCCCGAATGTAACCTAGCGAATAGGTTCGATTGCGAAACGGGAGAATAGGATGATGTTACCGTGCTCCATCGTTCGGAGCTAGAAGATGAGCCACGGCGGCTGCCGATGAGACAGAAAGGGGAGGTCAATAGCTATATTCGCGCGTTCCAGTTCCCCGAGCACTTGCACCTTTCGCCGAATTATAGACGGTGAATAGCAGTAGAGTTTAACCGAGTGTTCTTGCTTTGTCGGGAGTCGTCGCGATCCTCGCGACGCGACGCGCTGTTTTATTTTGCTGATCGGGGGCGGATTCTGCAACGCAGCGTTTCTCCACTGACGGAAGAATGTCTGCTCTATCGCGCGGTACAATTTGATTTTGCCTTTCTCGATCTTCAAAATTGGCCGAGAAATTTGTTTCGTTGATGCGTCTCTGAGTTTCAATAATTTTTAGACGCGTATAAACGTTTATAGTATCACGAAGTGAAATATTGTTGTATTTCGGAGCGTGTGCAGGATCTTTCTACGTAAGAAACGTTGACGTAGCTTTCACGAAATTTGCAGTGCAGCATTTCTTCGCGGTCTCTGAATGTCTGCTCTATCGCGCGGTACAATTTGATTTTGCCTCTCTCGATCTTCAAAATTGGCCGAGAAAATTGTTTCGTTGATGCGTCTCTGAGTTTCAATAATTTTTAGACGCGTATAAACGTTTATACCATCACGAAGTAAAATATTATTATTTTTAGGACCGTGTGCAGAATCTTTCTACGTAAGAAACGTTGAGGTACCTTCCTCGAAATTTGCAGTGCAGCGTTTCCTCGCGGTCTCTGAATGTCTGCTCTATCGCGCTTTACAATTTGATTTTGCCTTTCTCGATCTTCAAAATTGACCGAGAAATTTGTGTCGTTGATGCGTATCTGAGTTTCAATAATTTTTAGACGCGTATAAACGTTTATAGCATCACGAAGTAAAATATTATTATTTTTAGGACCGTGTGCAGAATCTTTCTACGTAAGAAACATTGGGGTACCTTTCACGAAATTTGCAGTGCAGCGTTTCTTCGCGGTCTCTGCATGTCTGCTCTATCGCGCTGTACAATTTGATTTTACCTTCCTCGATCTTCAAAATTGGCCGAGAACATTGTTTCGTTGATGCGTCTCGGAGTTTCAATAATTTTTAGACGCGCATAAACGTTTATAGTATCACGAAGTAAAATATTATTATTTTTAGGACCGTGTGCAGAATCTTTCTACGTAAGAAACATTGGGGTACCTTTCACGAAATTTGCAGTGCAGCGTTTCTTTGCGGTCTCTGCATGTCTGCTCTATCGCGCTGTACAATTTGATTTTACCTTCCTCGATCTTCAAAATTGGCCGAGAAATTTGTTTCGTTGATACGTCTCGGAATTTCAATAATTTTTAGACGCGCATAAACGTTTATAGTATCACGAAGTGACATATTGTTGTATTTAGGAGCGTGTGCAGAATCTTTCTACGTAAGAAACGTTGAGGTACCTTCCACGAAATTTGCAGTGCAGCGTTTCTTCGCGGTCTCTGAATGTCTGCTCTATCACGCGGTACAATTTGATTTTGCCTCTCTCGATCTTCAAAATTGGCCGAGAAAATTGTTTCGTTGATGCGTCTCGGAGTTTCAATAATTTTTAGACGCGTATAAACGTTTATAGTATCACGAAGTGAAATATTGTTGTATTTAGGAGCGTGTGCAGAATCTTTCTACGTAAGAAACGTTGAGGTAGCTTTCACGAAGTTTGCAGTACAGCATTTCTTCGCGGTCTCTGAATGTCTGCTCTATCGCGCGGTACAATCTGATTTTGCCTTTCTCGATCTTCAAAATTGGCCGAGAAAATTGTTTCGTTGATGCGTCTCGGAGTTTCAATAATTTTTAGACGCGTATAAACGTTTATAGCATCACGAAGTAAAATATTATTATTTTTAGGACCGTGTGCAGAATCTTTCTACGTAAGAAACATTGGGGTACCTTTCACGAAATTTGCAGTGCAGCGTTTCTTCGCGGTCTCTGCATGTCTGCTCTATCGCGCTGTACAATTTGATTTTACCTTCCTCGATCTTCAAAATTGGCCGAGAAAATTGTTTCGTTGATGCGTTTCTGAGTTTCAATAATTTTTAGACGCGTATAAACGTTTATAGTATCACGAAGTAAAATATTATTGTATTTAGGAGTGTGTGCAGAATCTTTCTACGTAAGAAACATTGAGGTACCTTCCACGAAATTTGCAGTGCAGCGTTTCTTCGCGGTCTCTGAATGTCTGCTCTATCACGCGGTACAATTTGATTTTGCCTCTCTCGATCTTCAAAATTGGCCGAGAAAATTGTTTCGTTGATGCGTCTCTGAGTTTCAATAATTTTTAGACGCGTATAAACGTTTATAGCATCACGAAGTAAAATATTATTATATTTAGGACCGTGTGCAGAATCTTTCTACGTAAGAAACGTTGAGGTACCTTCCACGAAATTTGCAGTGCAGCGTTTCCTCGCGGTCTCTGAATGTCTGCTCTATCGCGCTTTACAATTTGATTTTGCCTTTCTCGATCTTCAAAATTAGCCGAGAAAATTGTTTCGTTGATGCGTCTCGGAGTTTCAATAATTTTTAGACGCGTATAAACGTTTATAGCATCACGAAGTAAAATATTATTATTTTTAGGACCGTGTGCAGAATCTTTCTACGTAAGAAACGTTGAGGTACCTTCCACGAAATTTGCAGTGCAGCGTTTCTTCGCAGTCTCTGAATGTCTGCTCTATCGCGCTGTACAATTTGATTTTGCCTTTCTCGATCTTCAAAATTGGCCGAGAAAATTGTTTCGTTGATGCGTCTCTGAGTTTCAATAATTTTTAGACGCGTATAAACGTTTATAGTATCACGAAGTGACATATTGTTGTATTTAGGAGCGTGTGCAGAATCTTTCTACGTAAGAAACGTTGAGGTACCTTCCACGAAATTTGCAGTGCAGCGTTTCTTCGCGGTCTCTGAATGTCTGCTCTATCGCGCGGTACAATTTGATTTTGCCTTCCTCGATCTTCAAAATTGGCCGAGAAAATTGTTTCGTTGATGCGTCTCTGAGTTTCAATAATTTTTAGACGCGTATAAACGTTTATAGCACCACGAAGTAAAATATTATTATATTTAGGACCGTGTGCAGAATCTTTCTACGTAAGAAACGTTGAGGTACCTTCCACGAAATTTGCAGTGCAGCGTTTCTTCGCGGTCTCTGCATGTCTGCTCTATCACGCGGTACAATTTGATTTTGCCTTTCTCGATCTTCAAAATTGACCGAGAAATTTGTTTCGTTGATGCGTTCCTGAGTTTCAATAATTTTTAGACGCGTATAAACGTTTACGGTATCACGAAGTGAAATATTGTTTTATTTAGGAGCCTTTACAGAATCTTTCTACGTAAGAAACACTGAGGTAGCCAGGACAAATTCTCAAAGATCAAAACTGTTCAAGAAGATTATAATATTGTACGAGTATGTTATGTTTACAAGACTCTGTAGAACCTTTCTATGCAAAGAATATTGATATTGCTCCTACGGTAGAAGCGGAGAAAATGTTTAAAATTGAAAATTCGACTGAAGATATGCATACAGCAGAATAAGAACCGCCTATTTGCTATTCAAACGTGGAGATCTACGTTAAAATTTGTGTTTTCTTAGAGCTCGAGGAACAACCGGGATCAACGTGGGAATCTTTGAGTCGGTGCATCTCGAGTGCTCTACCCCCGGGCCATCGGATCGCCGCTCCGCTCCGCGCCGCGCCGCGGAGCCAGTGAATTTCATCGCAGGAGAAGCTGACCGTAACGGTAAACGCTATGAAAATTGCAGAACCTGCTCGACTAGGCGAGTCGATAGCTTCATCACAATTCAAATAGCCGCGATGCTCGACGGAGACGCGTTCGCCGATGACAAACTCGTAAAGACGTTCGGTGATACCCGTGCCGAGCCACCGGAGGCCTCTTAAACTTCTGTTCCGTCAGGTAATTAACCTCATCGCCACCCTACAACGGGACGAGACTTCTGCGATGAATTAATTAACTGATACGAACCCGACTAGACCCCGCGAACTACGAGGACAGATATTGTTAAGCAACGAGGGCTTCGAAAATTAGATGGCCGAGATTAAACCGGAAGATAGACTAATTTCGTCCTCGACAAGGCGCCCGAGCGCGTTCCTCCGGCACGGGAAATCGTACGTATTTTATAATCAACGTCCCGGGCGTTTTAACGTTCCTCTCCGTGAAAGGCCAAATCCCTTCGAACCGGGCTATCATGACTTTTTTACTCGTCGCAGTCTAAAATTCTTTGTGCTCGAAGATTTTTCTCGGATAGTCTAACAGCTCGGATCCATTTATGAACGTGCGAGAAAGCACGAAAGAAGCTTAAATTTTTTTTTGACTGGCTGCACTATAATATGCTCCTTTAATACCAGCTTTTTTGCGGAACTCCTCGTCTTATGTTTCTAATTTATGACTGTTGAGATTGTAAAGATGCTTTCGGCCAAGAAAAATGGCTAACAATTTGAAAATAGACACATTCTTCAGATTTTTATACAGTGATGTAAAATAATTTCTTGTTTCGAAACATCGGGTCGGCTCATCTATTACAATTGCTAAAATTGCTAGATTTACGAGGTCCCCTTCGAGGAGACAGTCGAGTGCAAAGGGCTCGAATAGATTATTCGAGGGTTCGCCGTTCCCGTTGATCTATGGATCGCAAAAAATTTCACGGCGTGACTGTAAACGCGTGGAAACGTTAGCAGAAATTCTAGCAGCTAAGTTCGAGGTAAAAAGGGTCGGCGTTAATGGATGCCGTGTCTGGCGGACATTCGAACAATCCATCTTTAAATAAGAATAACGAAATGGCCATTCTGCCAGATAGAATTAATGAATTCCATTAACTACGTGAAACGCCCTCGGACAATGGCGTCTGGAAGTGACTGTCGAAGAACGAGGCGGCGATAAAGCCCGCAAAATCCTTCGCGAGCTCAGCTGAAGTATCGAGGGAAAAAATTTCTCTGATGCGTCGAGACACTGTGTGAAGGATCGGGGATCTAGAAGAACATCGCACGGATCACAAAGAATAGGGGTTCTGAGCTTTAAAACGTCGCGACATATGGTACATTGGCAAACAAGTAAAAGTATTCTTTGGTCAAAATTATTTAAAAATTTTTAATTAAAATCTTTCTACGCGACGTTCGTATGGTAATTGTTGCAGCTGGCTAAAGTAATTCAGAATTAAATTATAGCTGCAGCGGAGGTAGGAATTGCAATGTTAGGAACAAGAAAGCATTTTACACGCAATTATGTTAGTTTAATGAAAGCTTTAATGCGATACACCCACTAACATTTCTGGAGTGTGTACACACCTTTTGTACACGTATTCTAATAGTCTTACGAGGGCGTATACGTGCTCTTTTCGCAATGCAAGGGCTAATGAACCCAATAAAACGGCGAGATAAGCATTATCTAGCATTTTATGCGTCTTTATATTCTAAAATAATTCTACTCTGTACCGAGGGAATGGCCTGTAAAAATTATTTAATTGATTCTTACCCTACTTAATGGGCGAGTAATCCTAAATATACAGGGTGTCTCGTTTAAAGTGGGCATTTTTCCAGACAGAAGAAAATGTGCCAACTTCGTGTTCCTTCTTCTCGGTAACCGTTCGATCGACCGAGTTGAAATTTCCTGTGATTTCAGTAAGGTGAAGTGCCCTATGCCTGGACAGCATGTTTTTCTATTTTAAATTTTATCACTTTAAATAAACAAAAACAATTTCTTAAGAGTTTTAACATACAGTTCAGAGTTTGTAAAGTAATTTAAAATAAAAAAATCATTGTTTAGGTTAATATCTTAATTGTATTAACAAGAATAATTCAAACCTATAGTTGGACATATTAAATCCAATCTAAGCTAGTACCTGGACAGAAGTAAAGCCTATATCGGGACAAATTCAATTTACGAGTTGATCGAGCGAACATAACCTAAAACGTTGGTTGGTGGCGCTGTTGCGCATGACGAATAGAAGATGCTTTGCGTAATATGTAGTATTCTTATCATAGATTATAGTATTGTATTATTTAACCAAATATATATTTATTTTCATTTACTGTTCTAATAAAACTTGTCATAATACAACTTTTAAGGTTAGGTAGTAATACTGATAGATTTAAGATGTAAACATAAAGTATTATTAACGTCACAACTGGAATACATTTTCTACATACGTTATTCAAGCTAATAGAAGACTAATTATACGTACATGTAGTTAAATAATTTGCAAACAATGCGTTGATTTTATTCACAAACACGTGTCCGGCTTCAGGCGTAAGCACATTGCGTATAAGCTTAGAGTGAGACAGCTACTGTCATCGCGTCCCAGTATGGAGTACTTATATTTGAAAACAGTCCTAATCTTGGACATCTAATATTTGGATTAATAATTATTATTTACGTTAAGTTTGATTGTCAATTTATTTTAAAATATCAATATTATTATGCGTGATAATTATTTTTTATCTGAGGGCTTAAATTATATCTTTTTTTCTAACAAAAGTTCGAACTATAAATGCACATGATTCGCATGTAAATAGACTATTTTGTATACTGTTTTCAGATGAACTTTGAATTCATTTTTAAATTTCAATTGATGTCTTAATGAAATAATATTCACACCTACTTGTAGCTAAGGCCTCAGAATATATAATATAATTATTTAATCTCTTAATTACTGATTTTACTATGAAAATTCAATTGTCCAGATTTAGGTATCACTTTTGGACTGTCCAGACATAGGGCACTCCACCTTACCAAGAGCGACAAGTATTTTTGCGAAAGACTTTTCCGAAAATTAAGATTGTATATTTCAGGGTTGTATATTTCTTTCTATTTGGTACTCCAAGATTTTCTTTGGCTAGTGTTACGTCCTAAGGTGCACGTATTATAGGTTTGAATAGTTAAAATTGAAATTTAATTTGAATGATTGGAAAGATTAGAATTGAGATATAACGCAGCTTTGAACCTACCTGCATTCACCGGCTTCGGTTCGGGTAATCGAGGATTTCTTAATATTCTACGTGATTTTGACGATGGAACGTGGAAATCGAAGTTGGGTAGTTTCTTTAATAAATGATTTGATATTTTATTTTGTTTGGATAAAAATAAACGAAACTATATTTTAAGCTCCAAATTTCGGATACATAATATTATCGAAATCTTATTATAATTTGTTAGTAATTACCGCTAAGTAGACTTCTTCTTAGTGGTTGATGTGAATCTTCCGGGGACTTTCTGGTGGTCGCCCTTTTCGTTTAATCGATGAAGATCTTTTTTAATTCTTCAAGGGCTTCTGCGTTGTCTTTACTTTCTTTTTGAATTGTTAATTTCACTATAAAACTAACTGAGATTTGACAATAAGATTTGTTGACTGTTTGACTGTTGACTGTGTAATGAGCTATTGGCTGGACTTTTGTACACTGCGCTCCTAATGAGGAGCCATCCCTTTTATAGATCGATCAATCCTTTGTTATTAATTTTCGTGAGGCGATTACTTCGTCACTAGTTCCTCTTAATCGCTTTCTTCTCTGTCACTCTATTCTATTACATTTTTCGTCCTCCTCTTAGCTAGATCATATTACTCTGCGCATCTCCTAGATCAATTTCTTCTTAGCTGCTTTTCTTCACTGTCACTCTCCTTTTAATTATGTGCATTGTATTTTTTGTCTTTCTCCTGGCCAGATCGTATTACACCTGCGTCACACGTGGAGCGATGAACAATTTATTGCTCATCGATTCTTGATGGACAATCTTCAGCGGATATTAGCTCACGATTTATATTTGAAAGTGACTCAATCATTTAATGAAACAATTTCGCTATGCAGTTATTTCGTTCAGTAAAATTCAAATGAAGAACGAGTTTTCCTAATTCTATCGCACGCAATGTGGTGTAATATACGATAGTTCAACATTGATTATTATAACAATAGTATTTAATATTTAGTTTCTCGTACAACATTATTAGATTATGCATAGAAATTCAAAAGGCATATGTTATACATCATTGATTATATCAATTATTAACGATGGCTGAACCACCGGACGTGACACTAGAATGCACACCTAGCATAATACTAGAATCTATGAAGAAATGGAGCCAATGGACGCAATAGATTCTGGAAAAAGGAGTACGGAGATGACTTATGTCCTATGTATACTGAAAACAATGTCCGTAAGATACGGGTCACAGAGAAATGAGAAACCGTGCGTGCATTTCATGTTAGTCGTTGGTTCGTCGATTGCTGGTTCAGTGGTTGAAAAATCCACTAAAAAATCTTCAGCCATGATACGATTTTTATAAAAAATCCGCAGTCTGTTCAACAGTATCCGAAAGTATCACTACATTCTAAAATCGACTTTCTGATCAGCTTCTCGAACCGCGTCGTCCGCCGTGCAGCTCCGCGATAAATGCACATTTAGCACACAGAATCGTCAGCTTTCGATCGAGCTGGTTTCTCACGGTATCAGACGATTCCCGGGGTACAAATCTCGATCTCGTTGGTCATTAGCATCGCGATCTACAGAGATGGATGCACTGAAAGTGCGTCCCGACAGCAACGGACCGTCGGTCTCGAAGAAAAAGCGGAAGGAGCCGAAACAGAATAGGCGAGCGAGGCGGAAGGCGAATCGGAAGAATAAGGAGAAGGTGAAATGCAAGGTTGAATGCACACCGGTAGAAGAGAGAGAGAGAGAGAAGTAGGAGGACGAAGGAACGTGCGGACGGAGAAAAGATGCCCGAGCGAAGACAGAGCTGGAGAAAGAGAAAGAGAGAAAAGGGGACTAGAACACAGCGAACGAAAGAAAGAGAAAAGACGCACGGCGAAGGAGAAGGCGATGTGGAAAAAGGAGACCCGAGGGTGTGGGTGCGCGGGTATACAACTATACGGGAATACGGGTAGTACGGGTACAGGCTGATATACATACACATGGCAGGGAAAGGTATAGATACGCGGGCTGAGGTGGTTGCGCGAAGGTGCGCCGGCGCGTTCGCACCAACACGAACACCGTTCGAAAAAGTAGACACGGACGAGGGTTGTATAGCGGTCTCTGGGAGCGGAGTTCGGAGAGGCTGCACGGGGCGGCTGCGTGCTCGAAACCCGAGCGGCGCGAGCGCAATGTAGTCCCTCGGCTATCCTTGACGCGGGAGCATCGTCGTTTCGAAAGAGCCGCGACCTTCCGCCACCGCCGTCGCGTCGCGCGCGTTCCGTCGAAACGTTCGAGAGCACCGTCGATGACGAGCTCTCCTCTTAACGTTCTCCGACTCCTTCCAAAAACCAACCTGGATTCCCCTCCATCCGATTCGCGCGACTTACTTCCTCTTCGTCGTCTTCATCAGCTTCGTCTTCGTGTTCTTCGACAAAGTGCAAAGCGTGCCAGGGATGTGTTGTGACGTAACCGGTGAATCGCGCGATCTCGTCGAACGAGGATCGATGGCAAACCCTGCTCAAGAGGACAACCCGCTGCCACTGCCTCTGACGCTAGCTTAGTCGTCTTCGATCGGCCCGCGAACACAATCGACACGAGTCCGCGGCGAACCGCCGACGCTTATCTCGGACAGCGTAATCGCGGTCGCACTCGGTCAGCGGGACGCTTGCTGCCCGCCGCAAGAATCGAGATCGATCTACCAGCCACCGGGAAATCGTAAGCTGCGACGATTCACCGCAGCAATTTCCCTCGGACCCGTTGACAGTCTATCGGAACCAGCTGATGCTGCTCGATCCTGGGATTTTGAAGACGGTGCACCATTGAACCCCGACTAAGCTTCGTTTCCCGGAAGATCCTGTCTCTTTACGAAGATACAGATAGTGCAGAAGAGCCGTTCCTGAGAATCGTTTCAAGATCTTCCATCGTTTCGCTGCTTTGCTCCAGTTGCGACACGCTGTTCGGATTGTGAAGCTCGGTCACGGGATTTTAAAGGCGTTCGGAGCCTGAACTTGATCCAAATTGCGTCTTCGGAAGTCTTCGCAGTATTATCAGCTGGATCCTATTAGTGAGAATACAACACAAGCTGCCGTTAACGTTCGTCGCAAGATTTTGAATTTACGGAGCTGAATCGTGAGATTCTATAGAAGCGAGGAGCATGAACTCGATCTAAATTGGGTTCCCTGTGGATCGTTCGAGTCCTATTACTCAGCTGGATCCTAGCTGTCGACAACGTTCGCGATTTTTAAAGACGTCGCTCAACTTGCGAAACTGAATCGCGAGATTCTAAAGACGTTGGAAGCCTAAACGTGATCTATGCTGGCTCGTGAGTTTTGGTTACCCAGTTAGATCCTCACGGAGAAGACACAACAAAAGTTGCCATTTAACACGACTCTACATAAGCTGAACATTTGAATCAAATTCGCTGACGAGTTTGATTACTTTCCCCAACGGAAGCACGGAAAAGTTGGAAAAGCTGTTCTCCGAGAATCGGATTTCGCGACGCTATTCGGCTCGCGAAACTCAATCGCGGGATCTTAAAGACATCCGAGGCTGTTGAGGTTTACTGGAGCTTGAACTCGATCTGAATTAGACTCGCATAATATTCCCGGAGTCTTGCGATGTTACGTAGCTGAAAGGAAAGACGTTCGAGCCTCGTCGAGTTCGGTGGAAATCGAAACCTGGTCGGAATTCTTCCAGGAGATCGAGAAGCAGGTCACTGAACCTGTTACAGACGAGACTAAACCGAGGACCTTAGGGTTCTTCGGGAGATCTTAAGGTTTACATTATACCCTAAAAGATCGAGAGGTCCGCCAGGTGAACTGATCAACCACAGGATTCCGGAGACGTCCGATTTTGCTCAGAGATTCTTCGACTTTCCGCGGACTTCTGCCCCAAATTAAGTTTCCGGAAGATCGAGAGGTGCACGCACGGGTCGACGACGTACCGAAACTGGGTGACCGATCGAACTTGGCACCGCATCCCGTCGAAACATCGAGCACGCCTCGATACAATCGACTGTGCACCTCGTTCCCGAAACCGAAGACTGCAGAGCGACGGCCGAAGAGGAAAGTTTCGCGACCCACTCTCCGGAAGGAACGGAATGATGTCAGTGACTCCGCATAAAACTAAAATGGACGTAAAGTTTCACGGTTCGAGCGTCGAATTCGGTGTGCACGGTGTCGTCGACGGACGCATGCCAGGGAAACCGGTGTCGAGAGGACACTAGAGTGGTGCGTCGAAAGAGAGAAAGAGGAAACAAGGAGGTTTTATGGGATGTTACAATCGAATAGTCGCTGGACGTTCCGCGAGACGAGGAAGCTTTCTGTAGATCGTTGGTAGATCGGATCGGTTTGAGGGGATACTCGTCCGTGACCGATGTGGGGAAGCTGAAGGAGATCGGGACCTTGAAGAGCGATTAGGCCGTATCGTCGGGGGTTGAAAGGTTGCAGCATTATGCAGTTCGAAGGCGATTAGCGGGCAGAAGGAGCGAACGGAAGCGACGTGGCGGGGATCCGAAAGAATGCAGCGGCCGGGGATGCACGGGTTCGCGAGAAAATGCGCGATGCGGAATGATCGATGAAACGTCTGGAGCGTCGAGGAAATTATTTTAACGAGTCCCGACTAATGCATCGCGAACGACTTTGCGGTCGTCAGTGCGACCAGAGGCATAAAAGCGTCCACCTTTCCTCTGTCGTCGTCTTCGTCTGCCACTGTCTCTGCTCAACGCCGTCGTCTCTATCCCCGTGGTCGTTCCAACCCCGATTTACACGAACTAACGCCATTCCCAACCTATCATTGCCAACGAAACGAAACACTACTGCCGTTAATCGCGTTCGTTAACGCTCCCTTTCCCCGGGAAATATCGTAGTTCTCGCCGTGACATAGTGCGCTACTTGTTTGTTCGGGTTTTCCATGAAACTAGTGAAACAGTGCTGTCGTGTCGCCGAACGAGGAAGAACTGGTTTCTCGACTTGAAGAGATTAGCAAGGATCGTGGGAGATGCCACGCTGCTGCGACGTTCCGAAGATACGCTAGGAGACAGAACTGGATGCGAGACACTCGACGGAACGCTGGGAGATGCGTGCGAGATAGTATATCAATATGTGAAAGAGCCTCGTCGAGGAAAAGCGATGTCTCCTCTTCTTCCCATACTCATCTGTTTTATCATTTCTTTTGGTAAGTCGCCGCCCCAATGCCACTCGGAGAAATTGCGAATTATCTCTGTCGTGGCTCTCGGTTCCTTATGCTTCTCTGATACGTGAAACCATTTTTAACGCTGCTACGCGCTTCTCAAAGATAGTTGAAACGTGCCTATTTTTGCTGGACACTCGAGAACAGGTGTGCTAACGACCATTTCCATATTTTCTTAAACAGTATCTCGTGTTCGTACAGTTTTTAAAAATAGCGAGAGGATCTCTCGCCGATTGCCTCTGTTTTCTTTTGCACTTTAATTTGACCACTTGAGTTTCATTCGCAGTCGTATATTTTAGTTAAATTGGAATACCATTGTAGGGAAATTAAACAGAAAATGGGAGTTAGACAAATTGAAATATAATTTTAAACAGACTCGAAGAACACGGCGGGGTCAAGAAAATATTTTTCCGCGTCCCAGATGAAAACATAATTTTGATTACTAAATCGTACGAAAATACGAAAGAAAAATCAATCTTTTGACCGGCTGCACAGAATTTCCTCTTCAGATCTCGCGAATTAATCTTTGACTCCCAGTTCCATCGTTCACGTGATCTCACCGTTCGCTCCCTTGAGATTAAACCGTGCACGACGCAACACATCTAGTTTCCAAAGTTTCGATCGGATGATTTCATTAATTAAATAATATAAGATTAATATACAGACACGAAACAATTATTAAATAGTCTGTTAATTATAAACAATAATACTCTAAAATATTTGGAATAACGTCTTAACATCTGCTAATGATTCAAGCTGCTGTTGAATTATTTCAAACAAATATCAACGTAACTCCTGTGTCTTGGAATCAACACAGATAATTATTTCCATAAAAATTCGCAGTCTAATGCTAACGACGGAGACTGGCTGTAACGAACGGCGGCAGCGAACGTGTTAATAAGTTTCCGGTAGATAAAGCGCCAGGATCTTCCGAGGTAGGAGCGTTCATCGCTTCCGATTTCCGTCGAGGGGGTGTCTTAGGTTTTTAATTGCACGGTGGCTAATTGTTAAGCCGTCCCGAGCCGAAACGGATAAGTAATTCTTTCGAGGACAGAGATTCTTTTCCTTTGAATTGCAAATCCGGCGTTTAGCTCGCGCCCCGTGCCCGGGCTTGTATTATTCATGACATTCCGCTCAATTGTATAATAGCAACACTTTGACGCAACATTTCGTCGCGTGGCGAGGGCGGTACACACGACACACGACATAGAAAGCGGGGTTGAGACCCGCATATCTTCCGACTCGATTGAATCCGATGAACCCAGCCCTGAACGAAAGGGAGCCGAAAACTACCCCGGGTCTTGCACCCAGTAGGGTTTGGCAGTAGCCAACGAAACTGTTATGTCGTCTCTCTTCACGAATCGTCAGTGGGACGTGCCGGAAGAATCTCAGAGTTGTTTCGCTGTCCCCGAAGCATAACACAGTTCCTGTATTGCTCCCTCAATACATACATTCACAGTTACGACCGCATGAAAAATAATGTCCATGTACCAACTCTTTTTTATTGGGTTTAACACTAGAATTAATTGAAATGATTATTTTCTGCTTCTTATTTCAGCAGTACAGAAACTGTGAAGATACTTTTGTTGATAACAATATAATATAAAGCAGGGAACAATAGTGAACATATGAAAGAGATTTAAGGACATCAGTGCATTAGTTTCAGCTTAATAAGATAATTTAAAAAAATAAGAAGTTTCTGTTTGGCTCCTGTGACTTGTAATATATGCAAACTATTTTCATTTTGCATAAAGATCTGCGGTCTAATAATGCATTCACACACATTGCAAAGGCAAAGCTGCATCGACTACCAAGTTTACTGTTGAAATTATTACTTTAAATTGACAATGAATTATTATTGAGTACTTTTGAGAAGAATTCATGAATTGTTACGTTGTTTGGTGACGTATTTATGACACTTTCGATATTGTTTCTTTAGAGGAATTTCATTTTCCTAGCTCTACACCTACCGACATTCTACCATTTTTATGCAAATTATAATAATTAATCTGAAATTCTGTATATATTTTAATCGCACTTTTATCATGGGTTTGACACTAGAATTAATTGAAATGATTATTTTCTGCTTCTTATTTCAGCAGTACAGAAACTGTCAAAATACTTTTGTTGATAACAATATAATATAAAGCAGTGAACAATAGTGAACATATTAAAGAGATTTAAGGACATAATTTAAATCATAAATAAGATAATTTAAAAAAGTAAGAAGTTTCTGTTTGGCTCCTGTGTCTTGTAATATATGCAAACTATTTTCATTTTGCATAAAGATCTGCGGTCTAATAATTCATTCACACATATTGCAAAGGCAAAGCTGCATCGACTACGAAGTTTGCTGTTGAAATTATTATTTTAAATTGACAATGAATTATTATCGAGTACTTTTGAGAAGAATTCATGAATTGTTACGTTGTTTGGTGATGTATTTATGACACTTTCGATATTGTTTCTTTAGAGGAATTTCATTTTCCTAGCTCTACACCTACCGACATTCCACCATTTTTTATGCAAATTATAATAATTATTCTGAAATTCTGCATATATTTTAATCGCACTTTTATCATGGGTTTCACACTAGAATTAGTTGAAATGATTATTTTTTGTTTCTTATTTCAGCAGTACAGAGACTGTCAAAATACTTTTGTTGATAACAATATAATATAAAGCAGGGAACAATAGTGAACATATGAAAGAGATTTAAGGACATCAGTGCATTAGTTTCAGCTTAATAAGATAATTTAAAAAAGTAAGAAGTTTCTGTTTGGCTCCTGTGTCTTATAATATATGCAAACTATTTTCATTTCGCATAAAGATCTGCGGTCTAATAATGCATTCACACACATTGCAAAGGCAAAGCTGCATCGACTACCAAGTTTACTGTTGAAATTATTATTTTAAATTGACAATGAATTATTATTGAGTACTTTTGAGAAGAATTCATGAATTGTTACGTTGTTTGGTGACGTATTTATGATGACACTTTCGATATTGTATCTTTAGAGGAATTTAATTTTCCTAGCTCTACACCTACCGACATTCTACCATTTTTTATGCAAATTATAATAATTAACCTGAAATTCTGCATATATTTTAATCGCACTTTTATCATGGGTCTGAAACTAGAATTAATTGAAATGATTATTTTCTGTTTCTTATTTCAGCAGTACAGAAACTGTCAAGATACTTTTGTTGATAACAATATAATATAAAGCAGGGAACAATAGTGAACATATGAAAGAGATTTAAGGACATCAGTGCATTAGTTTCAGCTTAATAAGATAATTTAAAAAAGTAAGAAGTTTCTGTTTGGCTCCTGTGTCTTGTAATATATGCAAACTATTTTCATTTTGCATAAAGATCTGCGGTCTAATAATTCATTCACACACATTGCAATGGCAAAGCTGCGTCGACTACGAAGTTTACTGTTGAAATTATTATTTTAAATTGACAATGAATTATTATCGAGTACTTTTGAGAAGAATTCATGAATTGTTACGTTGTTTGGTGACGTATTTATGATGACACTTTCAATATTGTATCTTTAGAGGAATTTAATTTTCCTAGCTCTACACCTACCGACATTCCACCATTTTTTATGCAAATTATAATAATTATTCTGAAATTCTGCATATATTTTAATCGCACTTTTATCATGGGTTTGAAACTAGAATTAATTGAAATGATTATTTTCTGCTTCTTATTTCAGCAGTACAGAAACTGTCAAGATACTTTTGTTGATAACAATATAATATAAAGCAGGGAACAATAGTGAACATATTAAAGAGATTTAAGGACATAATTTAAATCATAAATAAGATAATTTAAAAAAGTAAGAAGTTTCTGTTTGGCTCCTGTGTCTTATAATATATGCAAACTATTTTCATTTTGCATAAAGATCTGCGGTGTAATAATTCATTCACACACATTGCAAAGGCAAAGCTGCATCGACTACCAAGTTTACTGTTGAAATTATTATTTTAAATTGACAATGAATTATTATCGAGTACTTTTGAGAAGAATTCATGAATTGTTACGTTGTTTGGTGACGTATTTATGACACTTTCGATATTGTTTCTTTAGAGGAATTTCATTTTCCTAGCTCTACACCTACCGACATTCTACCATTTTTATGCAAATTATAATAATTAATCTGAAATTCTGCATATATTTTAATCGCACTTTTATCATGGGTTTGACACTAAAATTAGTTGAAATGATTATTTTCTGTTTCTTATTTCAGCAGTACAGAAACTGTCAAGATACTTTTGTTGATAAGAATATAATATAAAGCAGTGAACAATAGTGAACATATGAAAGAGATTTAAGGACATCAGTGCATTAGTTTCAAGATAATTTAAAAAAGTAAGAAGTTTCTGTTTGGCTCCTGTGTCTTATAATATATGCAAACTATTTTCATTTCGCATAAAGATCTGCGGTCTAATAATTCGTTCACACACATTGCAAAGGCAAAGCTGCATCGACTACGAAGTTTGCTGTTGAAATTATTATTTTAAATTGACAATGAATTATTATCGAGTACTTTTGAGAAGAATTCATGAATTGTTACGTTGTTTGGTGATGTATTTATGACACTTTCGATATTGTCTCTTTAGAGGAATTTCATTTTCCCAGCTCTACACCTACCGACATTCCACCATTTTTTATGCAAATTATAATAATTATTCTGAAATTCTGCACATATTTTAATCGCACTTTTATTATGTCATTTTTACAATACCGTAGCAGAAAGGATTTTTCCAAATTACAAATTGTATCTTGTAAATGACGTTTCACATATAACGCTGTTTCACATCAATACGATATTAAAGCTTCATTTCGACGTATTTCCGCGTGTCTTATAATTTCGTCGAACCGAAGCTCTATTCCCGTTGAAATTGCCAATTTTATATGCCATTCGCTTAATTTATGGAAGTGCTCGTTACAATTAAATGATTCTACTTCGCATACAATGCCATTTAATATTAATGAAATGCGAGCATCCCGATTTGACAATTTTCTGCCGTTCGTATAATTTCGTCCAAGCGAATACTCTATTATTTCTGTTCAATTTTAACATTCTGCGTGCCATTTGCTGAATTTATGAAACTTCTCGTTACGATTAAGATTAAATGATATTCTTTCGTATGTAATGGTTTTTAATGTGGATACGATATCGAGTACGTTTGCCGATAATTATCATTTCGCTCAAATCAAAATCATTTTTGTCCTAGTTCAAAATTTGGAGTATTGATTAATACTGACTTGAGATTCCTTATTTTACAATTGTTCAGATTGTGAAGACGTTTTCACAGTTACTGGATACATTTATTTATTCAAATGTACCTTCTTTGTAAATGTGCAACGTTTCCACGAACTTGATCTTGCTATTTTTGAAAGGTAAATTAGTAGACTGCAGATATTCTGGGTTCTTGACAAAACTGGGTTCATAACAATACTGGGTTCATAACAATACTGGGTTTATAACAAAACTGGGTTCATAACAATACTGGGTTCATAACAAAACTGGATTCATAAGAAAACTGGTTTCATAACAATCCTGGGTTCATAACAGAACCTGGGTTCATAACAAGACTGGGTTCATAACAATATTGGGTTCATAACAAAACTGGATTCATAATAAAACTGTGTTTATAACAGAAATGTGTTCTTGACACAACTGGGTTCATAGCAGAAATGGATTCTTGATAAAACTGCGATCATAACCGTAATGGGTCATGACATAACAGTCTTCATAACAGAACCTGGGTTCATAACAATACTGGGTTCATAACAAAACTGGGTTCATAGCAATACCGGGTTCATAACAAAACTGGGTTCATAACAATATTGGGTTCATAACAAAACTGGATTCATAAGAAAACTGGATTCATAACAATCCTGAGTTCATAACAGAACCTGGGTTCATAACAAAACTGCGTTCATAACAATCCTGGGTTCATAACAGAACCTGGGTTCATAACAAAACTAGGTTCATAACAATACTGGGTTCATAACAAAACGGGATTCATAAGAAAACTGTGTTTATAACAGAAATGTGTTCTTGACACAACTGGGTTCATAGCAGAAATGGATTCTTGATAAAACTGGGATCATAACAGTAATGGGTCTTGACATAACCGTGTTCATCACAGAACCTGGGTTCATAACAATACTGGTTCCATAACAAAACTGGGTGCATAAGAAAATTGGGTTCATAACAGAACCTGGGTTCATAACAAAACTGGGTTCATAACAGAATCTGGGTTCATAACAGAACCTGGGTTCATAACAGAACCTGGGTTCATAACAATACTGGGTTCATAACAAAACTGAATTCATAACAAAACTGGATTCATAAGAAAACTGGGTTCCTAACAATCCTGGGTTCATAACAGAACCTGGGTTCATAACAATACTGGGTTCATAACAACACTGGGTTTATAAACAAAACTGGATTCATAAGAAAACTGGGTTCATAAGAAAGCTGAGTTCATAACAGAAATAGGTTCTTGACAAAACTGGGTTCATAGCAGAAATGGAGTCTTGATTAAACTGGGATCATAACAGTAATGGGTCCTTGACATAACTGTGTTCATAACAGAACCTGGGTTCATAACAATACTGAGTTCATAACAAAACTGGGTGCATAAGAAAACTGGATTCATAACAATCCTGGGTTCATAACAAAACTGGGTTCATAAGAAAACTGAGTTCATAACAGAAATGGGTTCTTGACAAAACTGGGATCATAACAGTAATGGGTCCTTGACATAACTGTGTTCATAACAAAACTGGGTTCTTAAGAAAACTGGGTTCATAACAATACTGCGTTCATAACAATACTGGGTTCATAACAGAAATGGGTTCTTGACAAAACTGGGTTCTTTACAAAACTGTGACCATAACAAAACTGGGTTTATAGGAGAAATGGATTCTTGATAAAACTGGGTTCATAACAGTAATAGGTCCTTGACATAACTGTGTTCATAACAATACTCGGTTCAAAGCAAAACTGGTTCATGACAAAACTGGGTTCATAACAAAAATGGATACATCAAATACAAAACAGTAAAATTATTTACAGTCATTAAGAGATTAGACATTTTTTATATTCATAAAAATCATACAAATAGGTAATCACTTGTAGTGCTGAATTTCTCTAGTTCTGAATTTCGAGAAATATTGAATGAAATCATTCCGTTTCACTTACAATGCGGTATAAAGTTGAACAGCAAGAAAAAGCACTTATTCCGGAATACATTCCGGGTTCCTTATCATTATACCCTCCAGCGTAAGAGCACAGAGGTAGAGTTAAGTATGGCTAGAGCCGTTTGGTTCTCTGGTGAAAAGCTGATAGCGTGTTTTCCAGTGCGGGCGAGTGAAAAAGATAAAAGAACGATTGTAGTCCTTCCTTCGGAACACGTTGTTGTTTCAGGAAGCGAGAACGAGAACGAAAGAGAACGAGAATGAGAAAGAGAGGTTCGGGAAGTGGGTGTATACTGTTTCAATAACGCTTCTACCGTTTATCCCTCGCGTTACTCACAATATACTTTTATACGATTGTCCAGGGGATCCAGTGAAGGGGGTGTCACGGCCCGGGAAAACTGAGAAAACAGAGAAAACAGTAGGGGCGACGATTTAACGCACAAATAACTTGCCGTCCGTCTTTAGCCCGCGTTCCCTTTTCTTCGCGCACCTGCCGCTGTCGAGATTCTCTCTGGAGAGCTTGCCCCGTGAAAAGTTAGAATAGTTTTTCTCGAGGAGCTATGATTGTTGCGAGCGTAAAAGGAAAGCACGCCCTGGGAACCCGATTTTACAGGATTGTCTCACACCTTCTTTTCTCTATCGCATTACTCGGCGCAGCCATCCCCTACATTCTATCACTCTCTCGTCTCTTGTCTTCTTTACTCCATTTACATTCTCTTGTTCTCTTACATTCTTCCTCCCGCTCGCGATAATTCCTTTACAGGCATTTAAACAATCCCTCATTGTGATCGGTCGAGGTGAAAAATTAATTTTCGTCCACAGCTTGAATTAATCCCCCGAGACTCGTCCTGTCGTTGGTATTTGGAAATTACTTTGAAAATTTGCAAAAGTGAGTAACCTCAGTTTAGGTCATCATCGTAACAGTGGGATTTAAAAATCATTTTCACACATTTATAGACAATGGATCTTCACGTAAATTAAAAACGAAATAAAAATTTATTCTTTTTCTTAACACGTTCGTCACCACACATACGTGACATTCAAAGCCTTGCAATTTCGTTAAATATACTTTGCTATTTAAAATCGTAGTACATAGCATAATATTTAAGGGCTCCATAAGTTTCTTCTGCTAAATTGTTTCAGTATTTCGTAAAGCTGTTGCGTTTCATTTGATGAAACGTTTCAATAACAAACATAGCAACAACATAGGCAACAGCATAAATGTCCATTTATAACAAAGAATTAAATGACGTATACCAATCGTAGCGTTCCATATCAAACAAAAGTGCATATGCACTTTGCACCGGTACATTTTTCGAAACATTCTACCGAGAATAAAGCTCGATAAACAACGCAGAATTCTGTCATTTTTGTTTCGTATCTGCAACAGAAATAGAGTTACAGCCCAGTCGAGATACAAGATTCTTTTTGCATATTCCAGAAAAAATCGATAATAGTTAGCATATGATTTTAAAAATCAATATTGCAGAAAATGAAGTGCACATGTAGGATACGAGCGAGTATGAAAGTAGCATGGGAGTACGAGGGAATGCAAACCTGGCGTGAGAAGAGTGAATTTGCAGGTTGCAGCGTCGAATGAATGGAAGCTAGTGTCTATAAAACAAAACAAAGGTATGTACAACTATTGTCAGGAACGGAGTGAAGAACGCGTTAAGCCGTGGTTGAGCTGTGAAAGAATGCGCGTGTGGCGAGAGTAAAACGAAAATTTAATAAAAAGTTGTAAAAGCTGGAAAAGTTCATTCGATTTCGACACAAATTCAACATGTCCGAGCTATAGGAGAAATAGACTCCATTAACCTCTTAGCTTTTTGTGACGAGTATATTCGTCGTCGAGTAAAAATCATTCCTTTACCGAGTATATTCGCCATGCAAGCAACATGATTGAATCGAAATTGTCGTAAAAAGTGAACAAGATTCGGTGACAACTGCATAAAACGTGCCGGATAATACACCGGATATCTACAAATTTTTGCGACGCAACGCAGGTGCATGAATTTAACTACAGTATTTTATCCATAAATGTCCCAAATGTCTGGCCGACCCCACTCCTGCGGGGTGAACCCCCTTGGGGGGCCAAGAAGCTAGAAGGTATAGTCAGACACCACTAATCCAATGACAAAACTCCTATTTTTTATTATTTTTTTGTGGAATTTTCACCAACATATTCGTGGGATTTTTCTAATGACAATGATGCCAAATATGATATAATCCCGATAACATTTACTTGTTTAATGAATGATGAAAATATCGAAGGCAAGGAAGAACAACGTGTGGGAAGTTCTTTGAACTGTGCTGGCGCGCTGCGATTCTCCTCGTCTCTTTTTTCCCATACGCTGTCCTTCTTTGCATCGAAAACTTCCATCGTTCGTTACACAGGTAAATATAATTGGAATTATATCATATTTGGTATCATTTTCATTAGAAAAATGCCACGAATATATTTGTCAAAGTTCCATAAAAAAATAATGAAAACTAAAGAAGCTTTGTTCTGGCGAATAATTGTCCCTGGGCAGACCCGTTTTGGGTACAATTATCGATAAAATAACCGAGCAGCCTTAAAGATTAAATATCAAATGAAAATGGAAATCAACGTTTTCAATCTCTTCATCGTGCATTTGAAAATCGTGTGAAAAAATATAGTACTCAGCCAAGAGGTCCAGAGTCTTTTGAGTGTGGCCACTGGGCGAGAAACTTGGTGGACGCTTTCGAGTAAATAAAAATTGTAATCGCTGCCGGTGATTCGTGTCGAGCGCAAGTGGCGATTCAAAGTGCACATCCCGTTTAATTCTGCCGGATTTACGTGGGTGGGGTGTAGAGAGGAAGGTCTGAATATCGAATTGACGAATTCACTTTGATCGATCATCCATAGACCGAGTCGCGGGCACTGAATTGCCAGTACAAGCCAGACTATGAGCCGTTTATACGCCGATCGAGACCGTTCACTGTGGTGTTCGCGTTTATGACGTTGTGCCGTGAAACGGCGCACCTAATTCCAACACCTCGACCCCGACGCCCACGCAGACGCCAATGGTTCGCCACCTGGCCAAGATTTATCCGCGCAAGGTGTTACCTTTGCGAAAATCCCAATACATCTCGCGCCTCGTCCTCCTCGCGACAAGCTTCGGATAAGTTCGATTAACAGCTTGTCTGGTAACACTATGCAATACTAATTTTGCGGGATAAGTTTTTTGAAAAATCTAATTCTTAAATACGTAAAATTTCTTGCTTCGGAAATTTTTTCTGCTTGAATTGCAGGAGCTAGCCGAACGAATTTTACGTAGAAAAATTGCGCGAGTCCTTCTAAATACAGAATTATATATTTTCATAAGTTTATCGGTATTTAAATATATTTAGTGACTGTACGACGCTTATAACGCAATTTCTAAATACATTAAATTTTTAGCTACGGGAATTTCTTCTGCATTAAATTTTTAGCTACGGGAATTTCTTCTGCTTGAACTATGGGAGCTACAGGAATGATTCTTACGTAGAAAAATGGTGTGAGTCCTCCTAAATACAGAATTATATATTTTCATAAGATTATCGGTATTTAAATATATTTAATGACTGTACGTCGCTTATAACGCAATTTCTAAATACATTAAATTTTTAGCTACGGGAATTTCTTCTGCATTAAATTTTTAGCTACGGGAATTTCTTCTGTTTGAACTATGAGAGCTACACGAATTATTCTTACGTAGAAAAATTGCGTGACTCCTCCTAAATACAGAATTATATATTTTCATAAGATTATCGGTATATAAATATATTTAATGACTGTACGTCGCTTATAACGCAATTTCTAAATACATTAAATTTTTAGCTACGGGAATTTCTTCTGCATTAAATTTTTAGCTACGGGAATTTCTTCTGTTTGAACTATGAGAGCTACACGAATTATTCTTACGTAGAAAAATTGCGTGACTCCTCCTAAATACAGAATTATATATTTTCATAAGATTATCGGTATTTAAATATATTTAATGACTGTGCGACGCTTATAACGCAATTTCTAAATACATTAAATTTTTAGCTACGGGAATTTCTTCTGCTTGAACTATGAGAGCTACACGAATTATTCTTACGTAGAAAAATTGCGTGAGTCCTCCTAAATACAGAATTATATATTTTCATAAGTTTATCGGTATTTAAATATATTTAGTGACTGTACGACGCTTATAACGCAATTTCTAAATACATTAAATTTTTAGCTACGGGAATTTCTTCTGCATTAAATTTTTAGCTACGGGAATTTCTTCTGCTTGAACTATGGGAGCTACAGGAATGATTCTTACGTAGAAAAATGGTGTGAGTCCTCCTAAATACAGAATTATATATTTTCATAAGATTATCGGTATTTAAATATATTTAATGACTGTACGTCGCTTATAACGCAATTTCTAAATACATTAAATTTTTAGCTACGGGAATTTCTTCTGCATTAAATTTTTAGCTACGGGAATTTCTTCTGTTTGAACTATGAGAGCTACACGAATTATTCTTACGTAGAAAAATTGCGTGACACCTCCTAAATACAGAATTATATATTTTCATAAGTTTATCGGTATTTAAATATATTTAGTGACTGTACGACGCTTATAACGCAATTTCTAAATACATTAAATTTTTAGCTACGGGAATTTCTTCTGCATTAAATTTTTAGCTACGGGAATTTCTTCTGCTTGAGCTATGAGAGCTACACGAATTATTCTTACGTAGAAAAATTGCGTGACTCCTCCTAAATACAGAATTATATATTTTCATAAGTTTATCGGTATTTAAATATATTTAGTGACTGTACGTCGCTTATAACGCAATTTCTAAATACATTAAATTTTTAGCTACGGGAATTTCTTCTGCATTAAATTTTTAGCTACGGGAATTTCTTCTGTTTGAACTATGAGAGCTACACGAATTATTCTTACGTAGAAAAATTGCGTGACTCCTCCTAAATACAGATTTATATATTTTCATAAGTTTATCGGTATTTATATATATTTAATGACTGTACGACGCTTATAACGCAATTTCTAAATACATTAAATTTTTAGCTACGGGAATTTCTTCTGCTTGAACTATGAGAGCTACACGAATTATTCTTAGGTAGAAAAATTGCGTGACTCCTCCTAAATACAGAATTATATATTTTCATAAGTTTATCGGTATTTAAATATATTTAGTGACTGTACGACGCTTATAACGCAATTTCTAAATACATTAAATTTTTAGCTACGGGAATTTCTTCTGCATTAAATTTTTAGCTACGGGAATTTCTTCTGCTTGAACTATGGGAGCTACAGGAATGATTCTTACGTAGAAAAATTGCGCGAGTCCTCCTAAATACAGAATTATATATCTAAATATGTTTAAAAAATATTTAAAGATTGTGCGACGCTTACAACACACCGATCATTCTAACCAAATCTTACTATGTACACCTCATGACAGAACTTCTTCCTTCAGAAATAGAAAGAAGTCAGACCGCAAATTTCGTTTCCAGAAAATATCGTTCAAAAAGGAAGGTCGTTTATTTTATGCGGATGTAATAATTTCGCTCGCCTCTATTTTTCAAGAAATAAATGTTTTGAGCCATCGATTAAATTTCATTGAGCGTTCGAAATCTCGAGATGTCGCGGAAGGCGGGAGGCATTTGAATTGCTAAGAAATCGCAGTCTTCTCGATGAAGGATCGTTCACGAACCTCTCGGAAACTATTCGCCTCCCGATGACACTTTAAACGTCGCATCGATCAGCGCGGATTCGATTGTCGTTTACGTATTGTCTCTATGATGTGGTTCGAAGGTCCGACTTCGATAAAGTTTTCCTCCTCACAGTGTTCTCTCGTAGACGACGACGACGCACACTGCGGTTCGATCCGAGATTGAAGACAAGGTGCGAGTGTAGTCAGCGTTCTCGAAAAGTTTCACAGCCGTGATCGAAAACGATCCAGCAGATAGAGAGGACGGGAGAACCACTTAACCATTTTCCAGATCTGGGTGATCCGATTCGACATTTTTACTGTATTATGTTATTTAACCCTCATCCGTCCCATATTTCACGAGATGAATCTGCCCGTTGCACACTGGTCCACGCGCTCGATCTAGCTGTTCATCTGGTAAAAAATCAACTTGCCAAATCGATGTTTATTGAATATACCTTCCTAAATGTCCATGACATTCGAAAACGATGAAATTAATGAGATTTATTAAAAATTGTGATTAGAACAAGCATTTAAAAATCAACATTTTATGAATCTATTTAATATAATTATTTAATATAATATAATATATTAAATAATTATTTAATATAACTATTATAATATATTATAATATATTATTTAATATAACTATTCTAATATATTATAATATATTATTTAATATAACTATTTAATATTATGTGTCCAGTTTTGTTGCAAATGAATAGTATTCGTCTATATTTAGATTATACCTTTTGTACTAAGATTTAATATTTACAATTTATTGAGATAACAATGCTCAATAAACTAAAGAGAATCTCCAAAGTTTTCAATCTTTGGTAAAGGATATCTTTCGAGTCCCCCATCGTCCCTCATTGTATCAAAGTGTATTATTATCCGCGTTCTTTTCTCTATAAAATCATACAAGAATCACATCTCCTTCGGCCCCGGTACACAAGTTATTATTGTTTAAAGCGTATGTGTCGCTTGAATTGCGGCCGAAACTCTGGCATTTTGATGTGCAGTCGAAGAATTAATATTGAAAGATGTTGAGGAAAAAAGTGTTGACAATAATGATTTGTCAATATAATATATCATAATGTTAATGGTTATTGTTGTTTATATAATAAAAATTATATTTTTGTTTTTTATAATTAATATTATGTTTTTCGCACAGTTTTAAATAAAATATCTTTAATTATGTTCATAAAATCCATTACTTCAAAAATGATTGATTATTGTGTTTATGTAAAACTTGAACCTGATTTATCAGACACTTCCGATAATCTGAGAAAAAAATGTTTCAAGCAAAACTTAATCAACATTCAGCAGTTCACGAATTTCAATCCAAAAAATTAAAAAAGAAATTTTTAATGCATAGATAATTAAAGTCATCTCGAATTTTTAAAAGCCAGTATGTATTTTTGACTTCATAATATTGCAGCTAATATCAAAACGAATCCAACGACCTAAATTACTATACCTTTAAACTTTCAAATAGTACTAAAATATTAATGAACAGCTAGATCGAGCACGTGGACCAGTGTGCATCGGTGTCAAATTGTCACACTGGTAACAAATCGATGAAATAACAAGGTAATTTTTTTTATTCAAATCGATGAGTTCGCATTTACATCTTAGGTTTTCCGGTTATGTGTTTCGCATTAAAAAACTAAAGGTCTTCGAAAGCAGAATCTACAAATAACAGAACAGTATAACTTATGATAAATGAGAAATTATTATCGATCGTAAATTTTTAATAAATTTAGTGTCGAACGTTTGAGAAATCTCTACAAGATTGCTATTTAGTGTATAATTTTATCGAATCCGTTGAGCCGAGAACATCACCCTAAATTTAGTATAACTTATTTCGGAAAAACTGTGTTTAATTGACACGATGGACGTCACACAAAATCAGATAAATTTATTTAACTAGAACAGAAAGTTTATTGTAACTAGACTGCTTGTTTTATGAATTTATGGAAAAAATCGATAGGCGATTGAGGGGTAAAAAGAATTGACTGTATAATTTTGACGTTCCCGCAATGGAGCAGCCTGTGCTTCCAACGTGTCCCGGCATTTCGTCTTGTTCATGGAAAGATACGCTTTATCTTGTATGCGAAAACACTTGCATCGCGTGCGGTTTACATCTATTTTGCGAGGCTCGTTTTACCCGGCGCGGCGCAGCAGTCGGGACGTGTATAAATCGAATTTCTTCTGGCTTGCCCGAAGGCAACTGCGTTCCACGTTTTCTTGAAAGCCTCTCGGATCTCCTTACGCTGCGACTCGGAAAATATTTTTGCATTACTATGCGCACCAATAATACCATCTAACAACATATTCTCATTCTCCCCGCAGCTTTATATTTTCCGTG
The DNA here is from genome assembly GCA_933228785.1 of Lasioglossum pauxillum. Lineage (NCBI taxonomy): Eukaryota > Metazoa > Arthropoda > Insecta > Hymenoptera > Halictidae > Lasioglossum > Lasioglossum pauxillum. The sequence goes on along the minus strand of OW121705.1, from coordinate 37,349,976 downwards.
CGAATGTATTCCCCGCGCTCGAAGATATTTCCCGGAGGTCGATCAACGTCAATTAACGCCTTCGATCGTTCACATGCAGTAAAACGCGTGGCAGATGATCGAAATGTATTTTTATGCGGTGTTACGTCCTGAGGTGGACGTATTTTAGATTTGAATAGTTAAAATTGAAATTTTATTTGAATAGATTGAAATGATTGAAAAGATTATAATTGAGATATAACGCAGTTTTGAACCTACCTGCATTTACCGGCTTCGGTTCGGGTAATCGAGGATTTCTTTAATATTCTAAGTGATTTTGATTGCGTAATTGGTACGAAGAAATCGATTATGGGTGTACTCTTTAAAAATGATTTGATATTCGTATATTTTTGAATAAAAATAAACAGAACTGTATTTTAAGCTTCAAATTTCGGATACATAATGTTTTAGAAAATTTTATTATAAATTGTTAGTAATTACCGCTAAACAGTCTTCTGGCTTGATTTTACAGTGGTGTTTCTTCCTTCTTGATGTTTGGGTTGATTGTAAATTAAACAAAAAAAACTTTCACTTGATATTTTATAAACTGACTTTATACTTTTTTGTAGTTGATTGTTGTTTGACTGTGTGAAGACTTGTGAAGAATTGTGAAGAATAAGATTGACTGTTAATTGTACTTTTATTGACTGGAGATTTATGAAGAGTGTGTGCTCCTCATGAGGAGTCATCCCTTTTATAGACCGATCAGTCCTTTGTCTCGTCAATTTTGTCAGGTGATTATTGTCGTCATAATAGTCATAGCTAGATCATATTACCCTATGCATCTCCTAGGCCAGTTTCTTCTTAGCTGCTTTCTTATCTGTAACTCCCCTGGCCAGATCGAATTACATCTATGTCACACGTGGGGCGACGAACAATTATTACTCATCGATTCTCGATGGGCAGTCCTCAGCGAATTTTAGATCATGATTTATATTTGGAAGTGATCTGGTCATTTAATGAAATAATTTCGCTACGCAGTTCTTTCGCTCAATACGATTCAAATGAAGAATGAATTTCTTAATTCTATCGCACGCAATATGGTGTAATATGCGATAGTTCGATTTGATTTTTAACAATAGTATTGAATATTAGTTTCTCGTACAACATTATTTATTTCTTTGGTTATGTAGCATAAAAACACTTGGGGACAGACACATTATCGTTATTTTTATAAATAACGATTTATATAACGGTGATTTATAAATAAATGATGTAAAATAGTGTAGAAAATAATCTACTCGGTGTATCGAATTTGGTCGAGATCCGAAAACTATAAAGTTGAAATACATTAGTTTCATGGGTGTTTGATCATCGACAAAGGCAACCATTGTAGTAGAACGAAATTATTCTCGTATTAATGCTTTACCTGCTAGAAGTATGCATATCGTTCATTCATAAGAAAAGTGACATAACTCAAATAAAGGAAATTTTACAGGAGTGTCATTTGAAATTTACTTAAATAATTTGTTGTTATTTAGATACTGGGTTAATCGTCACATTAGTTACAATGTATACACCACAAGTTATACATATATTCATTATTACACTTATTTTAGAAATATATTTTGAGTTGTGTCACTTTTCTTACGAATGAACGACGTTAGTAGAATCCTCGATGACTACGTTTTACGAATAAATCACAATTCGTGTAAAATTGACTCACCGATAAAAGATTGATACAGCGGTCAGACGAACAGTTGTACGAATCGTTTCACTGCAGATGAAAGAATGAAATGAGACCGGATGAAATGTAAATAAACTTCTTGTGTCGACAAAATGGATGAGATGAGATGGAATAAAAATAAGATTGCTTCCGTTCTCCACAAATATGGTACAGAATGAGAGTAAATCAAAACAAGTACGTTTATAAATATGGAACGATATGAGGAAAAGTTCGAATAAAATTGGATGCGTTGCTTACAAATGCGAAACGACATAGGGGAATTCTATTAAAAATAAGTTCGATTTATTCGCAAATGAGAAATCAGATGAAACGAGGTGGCCGCGGGCAACAAACTTTTCCGTCTCGGATCAATTCAGCCATTCGTTTGCTTTCCATTACTCACCGGTGAGACTTGCACGTTGCCAATTCTTGCTTTTCTTCCGCGAACGATTTACGATTGTTTAGGCGCGCGCTATTCAACTCGGCGATTCTTTCGCCGCGCCTTGTGCTGATTCAATTTCGACCGCAAACTCGCGCGAATCATTCCCGTAAAAACGATCACTTTGAGGGCTGTTCAAACACGTTGGAAGGTTTGCACTGTTAAAAACAAATACACCGCTGCGTTCGCAGAAAATCTACAGAATCCATCTATGAAAAAATTCAATTTGGTAGTTAAATCAGAAAAAATTTATGAAAGACATTGTTTACACATAACGTTGCAATAATAGATACTGTTGGATTTGAGAGACTCTGCCGAGGTTTTCTAAATAAGACCCATTCGTCTAGCTTCTGTTATTAGAGGAGTAAAAATTCTTGAAATTGGATTTATTTGCCAAAATTAAATATCTCAGAGGGTGATGCAGAAAAACGCGTACAGTGGCCCGAATTAATATTCAGCCACTCTAAACAAGACGATAACTTTTTTAATATTGTACTATAGGATTTGAACTTTTTTGGAAAGCTAGAATATTTAGTTTAGTACAGGATGTGAAAAGAAATTTTTTCAAAAATTCCAGTTGGTCGGAATTGTAGAAAAAATACTAAAAGTTGCATTTTACAACTTTTTTATGTGGGCATATATTGAAAATTTAAAAAATACGTTTTGTAGATCTGTGCCAATTAAACATATTCTGAAAATTTCGTCAAAATCGGTCGACGTTGCAATGAGCTACAAACGTTTAAAGATGGACAAAATTGCATTGGTCAACTTACATCTTTCACAGTGAAACGATCACAGTGCATATAATTGACATAGATCTACAAAACGTATTTTCTAAATTTTCAATATAAGCCCACATAAAAATGTTGTAAAATGCAACTTCTGGTATTTTTTCTACAATTCCGATCAATTGCAATTTTTAAAAAAATTTCTTTTCACATCCTGTAGTAAACTAATTTCTCTAGCTTCCTAAAAAAATTCAAACCGTATAGTACAATATTAAAAAAGTCTTAAAAAAGTATCGTCTTTTTTAGAGCGTCCGAATATTAATTCTGGTCACTGTATCTTGTACTGCAGTGGTGGCAGAGTAGGGCACAAATCAACTAATAATTAAACATGACTAATAGTCTCATTGATTGCTACTCATAGCAAAATAGTCATTAGTTACAACTTTTTGATTAATTAGTCATAACTACATGGCACTAGTTAGCCACAGTTCTAAGTAATCGTTAGTTATTGCTTATTAGATATGATTAATCATTAGTTAGTTTAAATGATTAGTCATCATTCTTAGGCATCAGTCACTATTGTGCGATTAACATACATTAATATGTATACTTAAACTATATTGGAATTTGCAGTGACCAAACGTGTCATAATCTGTATTTTATATGTTTATAAACCAATAGGATATTTTTTGTTCTTATTATGCCTTATTTTAACTTATAACCGTTTTTAGTCATTAGTCATAGTGAAATTCTGATTGCGTATTTAGTCATTAGTTATGCCACTATAGTCAGTATTCAATATTCATGCTTAATAAAAATTTAGTCAATATTCATTAGTCATTACCCTCAAATACTTATGTAGTCATAAGTCACGCTCAAGTATTTACTTAGTCATTAATTATTAGTCACTTTCGTAGAGTTTATGAAGTTATTAGTCAATAATCATAATTGTGAGTAGAGTTTGCCCAACTCTGAGTGGTGGGTACGGTTGTCTCAATCAGAGTAGGGCAATAATCAACTAATATTTAAAAATGACTAATAGTCTTTGTGAATGTTAGTCTTAACAAAATAGTTACTAGTCAAAACTTATTGATTAGTTAGTGATAACTAATTAATAACACTGTCCAACACCAAATTTGTTCCCTAATTACTGTTGGGTCCTTCGTATAGAGTTTTTTGCGCTGATTCCGAATCTGTTTTTAATTTTTTCCCTATACGCACAGTTTTTGAGAAACATGACTTTGAAAAAAAAACATATTTTTCAACTTTAAACAAATATTGTAGTGTTATCATAAAAGATACTGAATTGTTCTTTATAGCAAAAGATTCTGTAGACTTTCCCGAATACAGCGATATCAAATATTAATACATTATGATTGTTTAAACATGTTTAAATAATCACTAAAGGCGGAGAGACACCACTTTTGCACCAATTTTTGAGGACATTCTTCAATTTATCTCAAAAAATAAGGGTCCAGCGGAAAATCGAACTATACCATGCGATAGAGCAGACTTTTATCTTGAGAAACCCCCCTCTGAAGTTTGAAACGTTGACGTTTTTACCGAGCCAGAAAGCAAAATATCTTCGCCCGACATGAGTTGCCGCCAGTGGCGCTCACCATTACAACAGTCGTTCGCCGCTCCGTATCCCGTCGCTGCGCCGTATCTCGTCCCGAGCGCCACTGGCGGCAATTCATGTCGGGCGAAGATATTTTGCTTTCTGGTTCGAAAAAAACGTCGACGCTCCAAACTTGACAGGGTGGCTTCTCAAGATAAAAGTCTGCTCTATCGAGTGGTATAGTACGATTTTCCGCAGGACCCTTATTTTTTGAGATAAATTGAAAAATATCCTCAAAAATTGGTGCAAAAGTGGTGTCTCTCGGTCTTTAATGATTGTTTAAACATGTTTAAACATTCATAATGTATTAATATTGCATATCACTGTATTCGGGAAAGTCTACAGAATCTTTTGCTGCAAAGAACAATTCAATATCTTTTATAATAACATCACAATATTTGTTTAAAGTTGAGAAATATGTTTTTTTTCAAAGCCATGTTCCTCAAAAACTGTGCGTATAGGAAAAAAATTAAAAACAGATTCGGAATCGGCGCAAAAAACTCTATAAGAAGGACCCAACAGTAATTAGGGAACATAAAAAAAGTTGAAATTTGTTGGACAGTGTAATATTAATGTATGTTAATCGCACAATAGTGACTGATGACTAAAGATTGATGACTGATCATCAACTACTAATTCACTAATAAGCAATAGCTAACGATTACTTAGAGCTGTGACTAACTATTTGCCATGTAGTTATCACTAACTAATCAAAAAGTATTGACTAATGACTATTTTGCTATGACTAACATTCGAAAAGACTATTAGACTGTTTCGGATGCTGGTAAGCGGATGTTGGATTCGTTGAAAAGGATCGAATGGTCTTATGTGCGGGTCGGTTATAGGTCGCTTTATCGGCGGGAAAATGAATGGGTCACGTCAAATGATGATCACAAACACGATTTATTAGTTGATTTCGAACCCTGCCCTTGTCGGATTGAGTCGCGCGTAAACTATGGCGGATTGGTCGCGAACTCTATAAACTCGGCGAAGTATTCGACAATCTTGGATTGATTACAGCGATCTGTGGTGGTTCAACTTGAACTGGGTCGGTCGACCCCGTTCGTCACCTTCGTGCTCGCATACACGAGGTTCAAGAAGAAGGAGAAGGGGAATGCTCGCTGGTTTGATCATTGTTTGCGTTTTTGAACTAACGCTGCCACGCGGTAGCGGATTCCCGAACAGTCATTTTTAAATATTAGTTGATTATTGCCCTACTCTGGTCTCAATTAAGGCAAAATCGTCCACACCATAGGGCTTCGTCTGTCACGAGCATAGGCTGTCACGAGATAAGTAGTTGGGAGATGCAAGCGTTTAGGGTCCCCACCCGAGCCCAGCATTGAGGTACTGTTTGCCGCAAAATGCTACGAAAAATAGAACAGCGTAATTCGTTGGAGCACTGTCTCGTGTTCGGACTGCGTTTCGCAAAAGAGGTGCGAGGAGATTGAAATTCCGTTTGGATCGAACGTTGAGGGATTTCTTGGTCGAGAGAAAGAGGAAAACGTTGGGACAAATACGGGACAAAGTCGGTGTGCGCGGATGGAAATTATCTTAGTCGCTCGTAAAAGTCGCACTCGGATAGGAGGGATAATGGAAACCAGAGCGGGACGGGATGGAACGAAATAGGATTTTGCGGTGAACAACCAAACCAGACCGGTGGCTTCCATTGTCGCCTGAGGTTGCCTCGGCGCACGGTAGTTAGAGCTGTGACGGACGAACGTCCACGACCGATCGTCGGAATAATTGCGGGAGTCGTCCTGTATGCAGTCGGGGTTCTTCGCAAAAGTTTTCAGACGCGGTGGGATGACAGCGGCAGCAGCAGACGCGACGTGTTCCGTCGTTGTGCCTGTGCTGTGTCGGACTGGCTGCTGCGCGGCCAACGGAAAATCCGCGTCACCGTTTCCCAAGGAGCTTCTTCCCTCGGGAACTTCTCTGGCTCTCTACCAGTTATTACTTATTCAACCATATTGCGGCCACTTTTTTCCCCCGGTCCGCGCAGATAACTTCCACCGACCGGAATTCGATGACACGCGTCGTTGCCGGATCGAGGACTGGGAAAGTTAACTTCTGTGACTAGTGTGTTGGATAATTGAGCTGTTTGAAATGAAGTCGTCCATGCACGTTCCGACTGGTCCGGAATTATTAGAATATTTACCGACTCGATCAAATGGTTGATATATGCTTCCGCTGGTGCGATCTTTCGTTCAGCTTCTAACACGTCGGCTTAAAATTGTAGGTAAATTATAGACTGCATGAGAAAAAAACCAAAGAAGCATGGTATCAAGCAGGGTTGGGCAAATGCTAGTCACAATTATGATTATTGACTAATAATTTCGTAAGCTCTACAAAAGTGACTAATAATTCATGATTAAGTAAATACTTGAGCGTGACTATGACTTATGACTACATGAGTATTTGAGGGTAATGACTAATCAATAGTGACAAATTTTTATTAAGAACGAATATTGAATACTGACTATACAGGAAGGTCCGTCTAAGTACGAACACCTATATACATATCTCGGTTATTATTAGCCGTACAAAAAATCTCCACAGAATAAAGTTGTACTGTTTCAAGGGGAGAATTTGATGATGGTAAAAACTTTTCTCGAAGTCATTTTTTTACAAGATTTCAAGGTCATTGATATTTTTTTTAAATGGAATGAGGTATTTCTTAATACATCAATCGATGCAGCTGGACATTCGTTATAAAAAAGTACTAACCCATGTATGTCGAAAAGTTAGTAGTTAAAGAGATATTTCAATTTAAATAACTCTAAAATACCATTACTGTTGTACTAAGACGTTACACAAGTAAGTAAACGCTAACACCAATTTCAATTTCAATGTCAATTTTTCAATTTCAACTTCAATTTCAATATCAACTCTTCAACTTCATTTTCGACTTCAATTTTTCAATTTCAACTTTAATTTCAACTTCAAATTCTATTCTTACATTTCAACTTCAATTTCTACTCTTCCATTTCAACTTCAATTTTTCAATTTCATTTCGTTAATATCAACTTCAATTTCAATATCAACCCTTCAACTTCAATTTCAATATCAACCCTTCAACTTCAATTTCAACATCAAATTTTTATTTCAACTCCTATTTCAATATCAACTCTTCAACTTCATTTTCAACTTCAATTTTTCTATTCCAACTTCAATTTTAACTCTCCCATTTCAACTTCAATTTCAACACTTCCATTTCAACTTCAATTTCTACTCTTCCATTTCAACTTAATTTTTCAATTTCACTTCGTTAATTTCAACTCTTCAATTTCAATTTTTTAATTTCAACGTCAATTTCAAATCTACAATTTCATTTTCAACGTCAATGTTTCAATTTCAATTTCAACTGTTCAATTTACACTAGCAAGTAAACGCTAACGTCTTAGTACGACAGTAATGGTATTTTAGAGTTATTTAAATTGAAATATCTCTTTAACTACTAACTTTTCGACATACATGGGTTAGTACTTTTTTATAACGAATGTCCAGCTGCATCGATTGATGTATTAAAAAATACCTCATTCCATTTAAAAAAAATATCAATGACCTTGAAATCTTGTAAAAAAATGACTTTGAGAAAAAAATTTTACCATCATCAAATTCGCCCCTTGAAACAGTACAATTTTATTCTGTGGAGATTTTTTGTACGACTAATAATAACCGAGATATATAGGTGTTCGTACTTAAACGGACCTCCCTGTATACAGGGTGTCCCAAAATTCGTGAACATCCCGAAAGGGGGTGGTTCCTGAGACCATTTCAAGCGACATTTTCCTTTGCAAAAATGTTATCCGCGGCTTTGTTTAGAAGTTATTAACGAAAAACACGGACCAATCAGAGCGCGACCTTGACGCGAGTTGGCACAGTCGGCCCGGCGCGCCAACTGTCTATTGGCCGACTATGGAAACTCGCGTCTAGGTCGCGCTCTGATTGGTCCGTGTTTTTCGTTAATAACTCCTAAACAAAGCCGCGGATAACATTTTTACAAAGGAAAATGTCGCTTGAAATGGTCTCAGGAACCACCCCCTTTCGGGAAGTTCACGAATTTTGGGACACCCTGTATAACTAATGACTAAATACGCGGTCAGAATTTCACTATGACTAATGACTAAAAACGGTTATAAGTTAAAAAATAAGGCATAATAAGAACAAAAAATATCGTATTGGTTTATAAACATATAAAATACAGAGTATGACACGTTTGGTCACTGCAAATTCCAATATAGTTTAAGTATACATATTAATATATGTTAATCGCACGATAGTGACTGATGACTGATCATTTAAACAAACTATTGATTAATCATAACTAATAAGCAATAACTAACGATTACATAGACCTGTGACTAACTAGTGCCATGTAGTTATGACTAACTAATCAAAATGTTTTCACTAATGACTATTTTGCTATGAGTAGCAAACAATCAGACTATTAGTAATTTTTAGTTATTAGTTGATTTGTGCCCAACTCTGGCATCAAGTAGGTAACATAATGTAATCATTTTTTCCCTGTTTCTCATTTTTTAGAGTTATGAAGGTCACCTTCAATTTTACTAATTGCTTACATGATATTTTACCACGCTTATATTAACTTGCTTGTAATCGAATTTTAAACCTCTCCGCATAGTCCAATCTTGCTGAAATTTTGTAGACACACTTGCTTCCGATGACAATAAAAGTAGAAAACAAAATGTATTATATAAAAAATACTTTTTAAATTTTCCTATCTATTCCGACACTAATTTTATAACACAAGAAATTTTGAGCTAATCGCTTAAAATTTTGGGGAGAAATATTATTAATCATTTAACTGGATTCGGTATTTTATGGAGAGCCAGGAAAATGCATTTTAATATAAGCGTGGTTTTTAAAAAGTATTTTTTATATATATATATTTTATTTCTGAAAGTACTGATAATAATGAAACAATAAGAACCATGTGTAAAATATGCATGAATGGGGTGAACAGTTTCTGAGCCACGTTCGATCAGTATCCGCAGAGTCTGAATTATGTATTGCAGAGTGTCCTCATAGTATTAACAATGGATGGACAATGTACTTACACACTGTCTGAACACTACAAATAGTTCCGGAATACAACTTGAACAAAATGAACGACATGAACACGTAAAATAATGTTCCACCCCAGCAGCCCTTGTAATCCTGCGAACAATGAAGTAATACTATTATCGTTACTAATTATCACAACGTTTAACGAGATTAAATATTTTTCACGAGCGAGTTAAACACGATTACCGCAGAGAAGAACGACGAGTAAGATAAAAATCTCTGTTAAAGAGAAAACGCGTACACCAGGGGAAAAAGAGGAAGGAGCAGCTACGATCCGTAGATTTGAGCAGAAAATTAATTTCCTGAGCAGTCGCCGGCTCACAGATTATTACCCCGATACACTCCACCGCGAACTTACTTGACCCGTTTTCAACGGAAAAATCTGCGCAGTGTAACCCACGCCAGGTGATCGTCTCGATTGTATGTATCTGAAACGAGAAAGAAACGAAGCTAAATAATCCTGTTCAATTTAATCGTTGTGGGAGAGGAAAAAGATCAGCAACGAGTCATCGTTGCGGTAGGATTAAAAAATGAACAACCACGCCCTGTCCAAGCGACGCGTTCCGGTTTAACGAATAAATTTATTTATTCGAGCGCGCGTTACATTCCACGGTAAATCGATCGTTTTTTACAGACCTCCGGTTTACGGAATTTTTGCTCATTTTTGCGCGAACATTTTGCTGTACCCATAAATTTTTCACCAGGAAAACAATTTGCTGCGTTCGGATGGATTTTCTTTTTCATTATAAAATAGATTTTAAATATTGAAAATAGTAAAGGACTTCGCGAATGTGTAAAACTCGATTGAAACGCCGACTTTTGTGTATTTGAATAATTTGAAATTTCCCTTCAACACTTTCTCTGTCGATCTGGCAACCCCAAAAATTCCGTGAAATCAGGTAATTTATTCAATCGGATAAAAATTGAAAAGTTGAGATGTATAATACCGTGCACCAGCTTCTCAGTAACCAAAATTTGGTTGTTAAATTTGACTGTCATTTCTGGACGACGTGATATTCACGGTTCGATTGTTTACTTCACAAATAAATTATTGAATGAACTCAATCACTTGTATATTGCAATGAAAGCCCCACGTTTTTTGTTTTAAATCTTACAAGTATTTTCATAGCTATTCAAAATTCACAATCACAAATTTTCAGGACTATCTGTATGGAGTTAGGAACCTGTATGGAGCTAGGAAAAAATATTTTATACTTTTTAGTCCGTTTTTTAAAAATTAATTTTTATTTAAATTATTTTAGGTATTTTGGGATTATCCCGTCGACCTCGCGCGCCATCATATTGAAAAGCAAGTTCCAAAATAAATAATGTAATAATAATAATTTAATAATAATATAATAATAATTTCGTGTTTGGCGAAAATGGTCAACGGGATAATCCTAAAGTACCTTATTTTATACTTTTTAGTCAGTTTTAAAAACATGGTATTTTTTAAAAATTTAATTTTATTTAAATAATTATTTTCTGCCTTTCAGTCTTGTGTGTGTGAAATTTTCCAGTCGATTTAAAACATTTTGATGAGATTATAAACAGACAGACAAGAGAGCGAGCTAATAAAAACGTGGTAAAATGGCGAAGAATTGAATTGATTTCGATTTTGTGCATTATGAATAGAGAGATCGATTGAATCCCGAAAATATCTCGATAATTTTAAAAAATGTGAGATCAATCGTTTGACCAAGAGTGATGGGTGCAGCGTTAACAAGATGTAACAGCGTCGCAGGAAAGAGTAACTCGGCGGAAATCGATAGAATGAAATTGCTGCGGCTCGCGAGAATTTAGCCGCTTGGTTCTCCGAATTTCCGAGCAGGGTTTCGGGCGTATGCAACGTCAGGAAAGAAAGGTTTTTAGAGTGAGCTCGTCCCTCGTGGGAAAATTGAAGGATCTCCGGTGGCGCGGACCCTTAAACTTTCGAGTTGGAGCGGGCACACGAGAGTTAAGACGAGCCGGCTAAGAGCGCCGCGAGTAACCACTACGCAACCGCTTCGTCTCGTCTCTTCTCTCCTCTCCTCTCCTCTCCTCGAGCTGTGTCGCACTTCGACGAAAATTAATTCTGTCCCGAGACAGGCTACGCTCGAATTTTCCTCGCCTCGACTTTTCCCGAAATTCGCGGCGACTCGACCGTGACACGAAATTGCACGAGCGCTCTCGAAAAAATTGTAATACACCAGCCTCGGAACGTATTTCAACAATAAATCCTCAACTTTCGAAAAACCGTCGACGCTTACGCGGTTGTAATTCTGCGATGCTTGGAGCCTCGGTTTCATCGTTCATTTTTTTTTTAAATCTTTGCGCAGTGCATGGACATTGAAAAAACTGGAAACGTGTCTGAAAGCGTCGAATTCAAAGATTTGAGCTCTCTCAGATCGTCCATTTTCTTTGAAGATTTGGCGCAAGACATGGTCATTGAAAAAAACTGGATACAAACGTCTCTGACAGCGTCGGAAAATTTTTTACGTGGCCGACTCTATCGTAGATTCAAAGATTGAAGCTTCCTCTTTATAACGACTACCTGAAACTTGATACACGATTTTTTTTGCTGTTTTATAAAAAGGAAATCAGGATCGAGTCATGCAAAAATATTCCTTTGGTCCTACAAAGCCCGATAGTGCGACCCCAAAAAATTGTATATCAACTTTTGGAAGCTTTAAATCTATGGCGGATTCACGATTCAATCTGTGCCATTTTCAAGAGGATCCGTGTCCTGTAAAAATTCCAAGCTTTGAAACGAGTCTAGGATTATCGTGGCACGATTCTTTTTTACTCGATGATAAGGTGAAGTGCCCTATGCCTGGACAGCATGTTTTTCAATTTTAAATTTTATCACTTTAAATAAACAAAACCAATTTCTTAAGAGTTTTAACATACAGTTCAGAGTTTGTAAAGTAATTTAAAATAAAAAAATTATTGTTTAGGATAATATCTTAATTGTATTAACAAGAATAATTCAAACCTATAGTTGGACATATTAAATCCAATCTAAGCTAGTGCCTGGACAGAAGTAAAGCCTATATCCGGACAAATTCAATTTACGAGTTGATCGAGCGAACATAACCTAAAACGTTGGTTGGTGGCGCTGTTTCGCATGACGGATAGAAGATGCTTTGCGTAATATGTAGTATTCTTATCATAGATTATAGTATTGTATTATTTAACCAAATATATATTTATTTTCATTTGTTGTTTTAATAAAACTTGTCATAATACAACTTTTAAGGTTAGGTAGTAATACTGATAGATTTAAGATGTAAACATAAAGTATTATTAACGTTACAACCGGAATACATTTTCTACATACGTTATTCAAGCTAATAGAAGACTAATTATACGTACATGTAGTTAAATAATTTGCAAACAATGCGTTGATTTTATTCACAAACACGTGTCCGGCTTCAAGCGTAAGCACATTGCGTATAAGCTTAGAGTGAGACAGCTACTGTCATCGCGTCCCAGTATGGAGTACTTATATTTGAAAACAGTCCTAATCTTGGACATCTAATATTTGGATTAATAATTATTATTTACGTTAAGCTTGATTGCCAATTTATTTTAAAATATCAATATTATTATGCGTGATAATTATTTTTTGTCTGAGGGCTTAAATTATATCTTTTTTTCTAACAAAAGTTCGAACCATAAATGCACATGATTCGCATGTAAATAGACTGTTTTGTATACTGTTTTCAGATCAACTTTAAATTCATTTTTAAATTTCCATTGATGCCATAATGAAATAATATTCACACCTACTTGTAGCTAAGGCCTCAGAATATATAATATAATTATTTAATCTCTTAATTACTGATTTTACTATGAAAATTCAATTGTCCAGATTTAGGTATCACTTTTGGACTGTCCAGACTTAGGGCACTTCACCTTATTTCGTGTCGTCCTATTCGCTGTCTGAATATTAACGCGAGCTTGCGAACTGAAATAAACGGGAAAAGACTCGACCGAACGCCGGGGGAATCTGTTTATGTCGAATCCGATTGTCGCGGACAATGAAGAGGGACTTTCGAACTGGATGGCACTCCGAAAGCGATACGGTTCTACCGCGCACTCGATGGGGCATATTTTAAAGAACTGCAGCGAATGAATTTGACGCACGCAATGGGGCTGATCGTTTATATGTAGAAGAATCGGCAGTTCCGGCGTTTGCCTTGCCCACTGTTCTCCGTCCCGGCATTGTTCCGATGGCTTGCGATTGTCGTACAAAACCCATTCTTCACCGCAACCGGACCATTTGTTTCAAAAGTGGATTACGTTTGTTTCCTGAAAAGTAACAAAGCTGTTATTCTCATTCGATTAAAGTTTTAAACGTTTTCCGACTTGTTGGAAAACATCTGCGAGAGCACCGGAGCCTGCCCCTTTGTTCCCGCGAATCGTTGACGAGCGGCCAATCGTCCCGGGCTTGTTAAAACTGTTTCCCTCGAACTTCAAAGTGGATTTTGCAAAATTAGATTCAGGAATAGAAAGACCTCTACTCCCGGTGAATTCGTGAGAATGGCGATTCATTCGATAACGAACCCCGATCAATTATTTCCACCTACCGACGACCAGCTGCGACTAGATTAAGCGGTTTCGATTTTCAGTTAGCCGGGCACTCAGGAATTTTTTCGTTCTCGCTATTGGATAATCGGTCGATACTTTTGGAAGCAAATCTTTGGTTTGTTACAAACTACTATTTTTTAACAAGCACAACGAAACGTCACTGTCGAATAATTCATTGGGAGATCCTCACAGTCAGCTGAAAATCATCGATTTTGAAAGGATGCTAGTTGAATCGTTAAAATAGAAGTGTTTTTTTAACGAACAGAAACATTTTTGCAATAAAAAGTCAACCCGATGGACAGACAAACGATTCAATTTGTAAATTCTTCGATAAAATCAGCAACAACGAATCGACCACAGTCCGTATTTTTCGAAAACAGTGGAAAATTTGGTGAATTGTCGCACGCCAAACGACGAGAGTCAATATACAGATTTTTTCGTATTTTAAAATTGTGTACACTCTTTTATACTTAACTTCTAAAGCTACGTTTGTTTACATAAATGTAAATTTATGTAAACAATTACATTTAATCAAATTTAAAGTTAATCACATTTAAACATTTAATCCTAAAGGATTAGAACTCCTTTGTCATTTATATGAAGCTCGTTAAATGTAGACTGTATTTATATAAAAATATGGACCTGAGTATTAACAATTCTCTCATCAATCTATTGTAAAATGTGTATTTTGAGCTCTCGGAGCAATATTTTTACATTCGTGTAATAAAAATGTAATAATTGTAATAAAAATTGCACAGAATCGAAATAAATACAGCCTTGTACTTTTTGCAAAGCTAAGACAGTTTAGTCGTTTTTAGTGCTCGGTAGGTTTAGTATTAATATTTTATTCTAAAAAAATGCAGAGTTAGGCAGTAAAAAGCCGAAATTTTTGACGTACTAGCAGTCCAAAAATTTTTCAAAATCATTTGTAGATAGCCAAGTTGGTGGATCCTCTTAATTGGCAAGGTACAATTTGATTTTCCGAATGTTGTTCGACGAATAGGGGAATGTGCGATGTACCGGTGCACCGGTGCTGGTGTAAATCGTTGACGGAAACGCGACATCAATGAAAAAAACATTTCCGAGGCAGTTTTGTTGGCAGGGAGACACGCTTGCATCGTGCACGCGCGTCGGGAGTTTAAGAGGAGTTGGGCGGATGGTGTCCGCGAGGGTAACAGCGTGTAACCGGACCGACAGTTTGGGGAGCATCGAGCTATTTTCCTCCTATTCTAGCGGAATAACATTCATAGAGTGCCATTGTTCACGAATGATCGACTCCCTCTTCCTCTACGCGCGCCATTTGCCAGCCCCAAATTGCTCTACCCTTAAATTATACAACGGAAAACGCAAGCAATCGTTTTGAACGAATTTTACAATTCCGCCTACTACCTAACCCCCGCGATCAACGCCCCGCCACACTCGCTATTTTATTCGCGAATGTGTGTTTCGCGCTTGCAATTTTCACCCCCGGATGAAACGCGGCCGGCAACGCTCAACCCCGATTCAATTGTGGAAATTCGCAATTTGTTTCGCGCGTAACCCGCGGTGAGAATCGCGCAAGACGATTTCCGCAGAGCGCGTAAATCTCTGACGCAAATTAATATCGAACACCGCGAGTCTCTACCACAGTGCTAATTAAGTTTTACGGCGGAAAGGACTGTTCGAATGAATTACTGGATTACTGGCTGGATTATACACAGGGTGTCGCATTTAAGGCTAACCTAATCTCTCTTTCAATTGCGAATTATCAAAAAACATGCTCAGTACCTTGCAGACCTTGGTTCCCTCAAATGGTGTTCTTCCTTCAAGTTTTTCAAATGCTTGGATGTGTTTTGACGTATAGTCTGCAATGTCCTTCAGTCGACCTTGAACTTTTAAATTCTCGAGGAACATGTCCAAAACGTGCTCTCAAGGAATAGACACTTGAAAAAGCTTCCATAAGAAAAGTACAAGCAACTTTTTTTTCTGCGAATTATTTTATCATGTGTTAATTGGCTGTAACAATTATTTAAAGCTGTTGTAACACTCATTGAATAACGTTCAGAACTCTTTTAACAGTGGTGAACAAGATATGTCCTCTTTCGATCCTAGTATTAAACAATTATTTTGCGGAACCATTCGGATCTTCGATCTCGATTGGTCGGTTGCAAAAGTTCATGCTTGATGTTCAGATCCCTCAGGACGAAAAAGGAGTCTATCAGCTTGTAAAATTGTGATATATTTCGAAATCTAGCAGGAGCTTTTTCAATCATCTACTGGTAAGAAAGAGTGGTAACATTCTGAGCAGTCCAGCCCCTCGTGTAACGCAATAATCTGAGCGAGATCAGGAATAAACCGGTGACGAAGAACGAAATCCTCTTTCGTCCCGCTACAAAAGAGCCGTGAAATCGAATTTCCTGGATAATTGTATACGATATCGAACCGCTGCGATCGTGAGTTGGAGGTCGAAGATCGCGTTACGTTACAGTCTGCGAGGAGGAAGCCTGGCGTTAGCATAGAACAGGCAACGAGGCAACGAAGCAACGAGATCGCTCGTCGACCAGAAGCTTAATCGACGCGAACGGGCGAAGAGAAATTTAAATAAACCGAGGTGTGGGATTTGGGCTGCGATCGTAGCTCACCGATTTCGATCTGGGGATCGGGATCGAGCGAATTCGCCAGGGATCCATTTGTTTTTCGGGTGGGAGAACAGTCGGGGGCCGGTAATCGTGGATTCGATCGTCGGAATCCGATGAAGGGTTCGAAGCGGAAATCGAGAGGCGCGTCGAAATCCCGGAGATCAGCCGTGGGAGCGGGAGCGGAGTTGAAACCGAGTTGAAACGGAGTTGAAACGGAGTCGAAACGCGCGGCACAAGAATGCCCCAGCGAGAGCTTTTCTTTGCGCGACTGCTCTCCAGAATCAGCCGCGTGCACGGGAGCACTTTCGCAATGGAAAATTCTCTTTCGTTAGCTCGCTAGACCATGCGCCCCTCGTATACCACGCTTCGGAGCTCTCCAGTCCGGGAGTGGTTAAGACGAGTTCACCCTAAGTAACCACCGAGCAAGATACACGCTTGCTTTTCCACCGCGGACACGCTCGTTCCGACCTGTAACCTGCGTTTCTTCCTTCCTTCCTTCCTTCCTGCCTTCCTTCCTTCCTTCCTTCCTTCCTGCCTTCCTTCCTTCCTTCCTTCCTTGCTTCCTTGCTTCCGATACCTCTTTGTCCCTGTTTCCCTCTGCGTCGATCGTAAACACAGTGCTGTGAATAATTATAGGTTCAAAGCGATTTCTACAAATTTCCCTGAATATAAGGGCAGACCTGGGCGTTTAACAAAATTTTTAAATTACTTTTTAAAGTTATTTGAGAAATAATCTATTTCTCAAATAACAAAAATTTATCATTAAGTATTTTATACGAAAATTAGATTAATTTCTAATTAACTATTATTAACTTCCCGATTCATAGGGAAGTAATTACCCCGAAAATCGAAAATCGATTTTTTAGCAGATCTTCACGTTTCATGGTCATTCGAGTCATTTTAGACTATTTTTATCAAAATGTTTGTGTGTGTGTGTGTGCGTATGTCCGTTTGTATGGTACCAAATTTTTCGTTAACGTTTTCAGAAAAAGTAACAACGCGATCAGGATGATGAATGATGCAATCGATATGCCCCGCTGTAACTTAGAGCTGATTAGATTTTGGTCCATTTTGGTCAAGTAGTTTTTTAGATTTTTAGTTTTTTTTTCGAAAAGAGTTGATTCTACAATGCAATTTATAAGGGAGGACGAAAATTTTCCACCAAAGAACCAAACGCAATTACATAAAAAATTTTTTTCTGAATTTTTTTTTGATTTAAAAAAAATTTTTTTTTTAACTGATGCTAATGTTACCGCTTGGAATAATCGAAAGTTATTCCAATGCAAGAGTGGGTTAATCATCTCTACTCCCAAGAATACATTTTGGGAGAATATCGATGAAAGTACAAAAAAAAACGATGTTAGCAATGTTGGCGAAGGAGTAACGAACCGGGAAGTTCTATGTGTGACTCTTGGAGAGTCACACGCCAAATAAAAAACATTAATAGCAGTAGGCCCTACTACCCATGCGTATCACCAACCCTCTCGCAAGAGCAGTCCTACCCGCGAGCTCGCGAAGCGAGCGAGCAAAAACAACCCTACTCGCGAGCGAGCGAAGCGAGCGAGCAACAATAGCCCTCTAGTTATTATTACTAATTAACTAGTCTAACTAATCTAATTAACTATTACTAACTATTTCTAGATTAATTTATTTCTAATTAAATTATTTATTTATTATTTCTCGAAATAAATTATTTGTTCTTTTTATTTTCGCTGATTATTCTCTTTTTTGGCATTTGATATTATTTACGCATGTATACGTTTATATTACTTATACATGCAGGGTGTGGGCCGGACGGGTGATACAACCGGGCAAGGGATGATTCTACATGTAAAAATCAGTCGAAAAAAAGGAATAACATTTTCTCGTCTGACGCCTCGTTTTCGAGAAGATAGACTTCAAAGATCCGTCGGGTTCGCGTGCTTCAGTATACGCAGAAAGTAGAATCTGTTGGTCATGATCAGACACGTCAGACGATTCCTATCAATAGCACGTATATTTGCTGCATTTTCAAAAACGATTTTCCCGAAAACGAGGCTTCACGTGAAAAAATGTTATTCCTTCTTTTCCAATAATGTTTACATGCAGAATCATCCCCTCCTTGGTTATACCACCCGTGCGGCCACACCCTGTATATACTTTTATATAGATATTATTGATATTATTTATAAATATATAGACAGTATTTTGATTTCATTGACATTTATTTTAAATGTTATTTCAGAGACAATTTCTCGATAAAAGGTGAAACACTATTCGTCCAAATCATCAGTCCTACAATTTATTATATCATCGATTGAAACACATTATTTGTCAAATACTAAAGAGCATTATTTCTAGAATTTATTTGCAAATTATTATTATGCGAAATAAATTTCGTCTAGGTCTGATATAAGGATGATTCATTACACAATTTAAGGCTTCAGCCTTCCAATTTCGAAATTCACTGTTCGTCTTTCTCAAGAACGTTCTCCACATTATCTAACGAGTGTGAGAAAGTGAACATTCTTGTTTGTTTCGGACGTTCGTGCAGAGGAGTCGTTTATATTCTGTTGAAATTTTAATTATGCCACATGTAGAATTAACAAGTTGATTAACGCATTGATCCATTTCAACGACTATTCGAGTATTTAGATACGTCAAGCTCGTGACGCGTATAAATTACGACAAAAATACATATTTCATTTTCCCTACAGAAGAGCGATAACAGGTTTTTTTAATTAATTAGTAGCGACACGTAAAATTGCCCATCTCGTCCCGATGTGACACGATATCTCCAACTGAATTTGTCTTCACCATATATTTTTTAATTATTCGGGATACACGACTACTTTCGTTTAATCATCCAGTTCTCCAATTTCCTCGCCATAGTAACAGCATTCTATCGATTCGGTTTCGTTCATAGCCCAATTTAGAGAAACTAGAATCAAATAGAAATTGATTCAATGGATCGTTGCATCAAATCCTAAATGAAATAAAAATTGCATTGTAGTTCATTCAATTCTGTACACTCCCTCTTTTTATTCCTGTTTCGAAAGCCATACCAATATCGTGAATATATTTCACTAGGTTTTCGCTGGTGTTTGCAACAAATGTTAAGTAATTACTCTCGCGAAGCTGAAAAATGAAAAACACGGGGAGCATCCCTTCATTCTGTTTTATCAAAATCACTTTTACATTTTTTCTTCTTGTTGTATAACAAATATAGTAATGTGTTTAGTGTTACTCGCCCATTTTCCAAATTTCATGTTCACAAAAAATTGACAAAAAAAAAGGCAAAAGCCTTGGGGAGATTCGTTTCCATTTATCGTAGACGGGACACTATCTTCTTGAGCTTCAAAGGCCGAGCCGAACGTAGAGAAGGACAGCGCGTGTAAACAGAGACCGCGACTCTCCGCGTCCCTTTCTTTCCCGTACGCTGTCCTTCCTTGCGCCCGAATCGTTCATCGTCAATTATACCACTAAATACAGTTGAAATTATATCGTGTTTGGCCTTATTTTAATCAGCAAAATGCCACAAATGTATTGGCGAAAGTTCCCTAAAAAATAAGTAATAATAAAAAAGATATAATATTGGTGTTACATTGTGAGGGCGCACGGGTCTTCGAATTGTGCCGACAACTGCGACTCTCCATGTCGCATTAGTTTATAGAGGATTTACTGTATTGTAAAATGTTCGATTTAATATCTACCATCGCTGCAGAATACACTCCTGTAAAATCGAGTACTACGAATGAAGCTCATCAAATTGATGTGAATTACGAAACAAAAGTGAGCGAAGTATGATCCCAGAATCGTTTACGCGGTTATTCTGGAGCACCGTACGAGGATCAACCACACGAAGTATAATAGGCAAAGTATTCTACTGTTTGAATCCTGTATCCGTTTCACCAGGAAAAATCGATTGTTTGTTCCAAATAGTGCGTCCAGCAATCTCGAGCCGATTATGCATCTTTTCACGAGCAAATAGCCGAGGGGAATATCGGCGAACGACAACGGTTGATAGTCGTTTCGCGAACCCATTCAATATTCTATACACACGATATCCTGCCGGTTTGACACAGTTACGC
Organism: Lasioglossum pauxillum; assembly: GCA_933228785.1. Lineage (NCBI taxonomy): Eukaryota > Metazoa > Arthropoda > Insecta > Hymenoptera > Halictidae > Lasioglossum > Lasioglossum pauxillum. Next base: position 37,329,162 of record OW121705.1, on the reverse strand, counting down.
TACGGCCAAGTGGAAAATTGCAGCCGATGAAAGAACGCGTTCCTATCGCGTGGAAACGATAGAGGGAGAGAGACAGAGACAGCTAACGAAATCCAAAGTAAACGAGAAACAACAAACAGGGGTTTTTGTCGAGTCACCGGAGAGCAGGGCGCATGGCGCACCGGACGGATGAGAGCCGGATACGCGATCGCGTAAATCTTTCAGCATTTAATCGTCTTAATAGCTGTATGTCTTCTGAGATTGGAGAGACGGTAGTTCAAACAGCGAGTCGTCCCTCTTATAATGAACGCGCGTACAACGACGAAAATTTACGAAGACGTCGACAGCGTTCTTCTTCTTCCTCCTCCTCCTCCTTTTCGTGTTCTTCTTCTTCTTCTTCTTCTTGCTCTTCTACTTACTTGGGAGCATCCCAGTTGAAGAGTCCGCGAGTAGACGTATTTTAATTCTTTCGAAAGTTTGTAGCTTTCCGAAGTGTACCGCGTCCCATAGCGCGCCGACTTTACGCAAGCTCTCGTGAGATCGCTTAAACGAATTGCAGCCAGTTAGCTCGAGATTATTTAATTCTTTACCTCCCCCCTCCCCTCCCACTTTTTACCCACCTTCTCGATTCTCAATTTTTCGTATTTTCGTCCACGATACTAATACATCTAGCAGTTCATTTGGTGAAAGATGACTTTTCTTATATCGGTATTTAATGCATTTACGTTACTTTTTGTAAATGTTTAGCAATGTCGATATTAATGAGATTTAATCAAAATTATAATTACAACAAGCATTAAAAAATTACTAATTTTCTTTTGTGAACCCTGCCGAATCTATCTAATGTTTCTAAAAAAATTTGTTTTTAGACAAAGAGCGTTCTTTTGGATTTAATGAAAGTTGCCGAAGTTATTTCCCTTTGACATGGAATATCTTTTGAGTTCCAAATAGTTCCTCATTTTTTTTAAATTGGACTATTTTCAGTATACTTTTCCTTGTATGATACTGGAAGAATCAGTTCCACCTTCGTCCTTCTTCAGAAATTATTGTTGTTTAATGTGCCACAGGTACTTCAGTGAATTGATGTTTATATCGAATGTATATTGCTTTCTAAACGTCTATCACACCTTCAAAAACGATTAAATTAATAAGATTTATTAAAAATTGTACGAGCATTTAAAAATCAACATTTCTTAAATACCATTATGAATTGTTGTTTATTTTAGAACTGAGACAAAAATGAGACAAAAAAATGTTTTAACCAAAAGTTAATCAACATTTAGCGGTCTACAAATTTCAATATAAAAAATTTTTTAAAAATGTTTATTCTATAAAAGATCAAGGTCACCTCTAATTTCTAAGATCATCATATATTTTTGACTTGATAGTATTGTCGCTGATGTCAAAGCGAGTCCAATAACCTACATTGTTATACTCTCTAACTTCCAAATACTGCTAAAATCTTAATGAACTGTTAGATCGGCCGCCCGGACCACTGTGCGGTAGTGTTCACAAGATTAACAAGATTAAGAGGGGGATTTTAAACTAAAATATAGATTAGTAAATCTAATTGAATTTATATAAATATAAATAAATCGGAAAAACGTATCCGGAAAATGTGCACGATTCGAAGAATAATGTTGTTGCTTCTCGATTTTCAGGTAGCACAGCATCATGTTCAAGAAATTTTCGAACCGACTTTCTGGAGGAGTGGCCAACCCCTGGAACGGGACCCCATTTCGACATCTCCATGAAGTCGAACTTCACCGGACTGGTGGGGAAGGAAGTGTATCTAGTGTGCAAAGTGAAGAACGTTGGAAATCGAACGGTGAGTTCCAACGAATTTCAAATCCCGCGAAATCCCTATTCGAGCGAACTCGAGAATGAACGAACATGTTCACCCCTCCGATTCGTTCAACTCTTACGGGCGAAAACACAGAGTGAGCCACCTAAGACAAGTCACCTGAATAAAATCTCCTACATCTGTTGAGATAGGAAGAAATGTTTCACAGACAAAAGTTGTTTGGTTTCGAGTTTCGAGGGGCCACTTGCATGGCGTACATAACTTTATTTCTTCTTTTTTTACATAACTTCAATCGCATTCTGATAGTAAACAAGCCCTGACATTGTCCCATACTAAGGTGAAGTGCCCTATGCCTGGACAGGATGTTTTTCAATTTTAAATTTTATCACTTTAAATAAACAAAAACAATTTCTTAAGAGTTTTAACATACAGTTCAGAGTTTGTAAAGTAATTTAAAATAAAAAAAATCATTGTTTAGGTTAATATCTTCATTGTATTAACAAGAATAATTCAAACCTATAGTTGGACATATTAAATCCAATCTAAGCTAGTGCCTGGACAGAAGTAAAGCTTATATCGGGACAAATTCAATTTACGAGTTGATCGGGCGAACATAACCTAAAACTTTGGTTGGTGGCGCTGTTGCGCCTGACGAATAGAAGATGCTTTGCGTAATATGTAGTATTCTTATCATAGATTCTAGTATTGTATTATTTAACCAAATATATATTTATTTTCATTTACTGTTTTAATAAAACTTGTCATAATACAACTTTTAAGGTTAGGTAGTAATACTGATAGATTTAAGATGTAAACATAAAGTATTATTAACGTCACAACCGGAATACATTTTCTACATACGTTATTCAAGCTAATAGAAGATTAATTATACGTACATGTAGTTAAATAATTTGCAAACAATTCGTTGATTTTATTCACAAACACGTGTCCGGCTTCAAGCGTAAGCACATTGCGTATAAGCTTAGAGTGGGACAGCTACTGTCATCGCGTCCCAGTATGGAGTACTTATATTTGAAAACAGTCCTAATCTTGGACATCTAATATTTGGATTAATAATTATTATTTACGTTAAGCTTGATTGCCAATTTATTTTAAAATGTCAATATTATTATGCGTGATAATTATTTTTTGTCTGAGGGCTTAAATTATATCTTTTTTTCTAACAAAAGTTCGAACCATAAATGCACATGATTCGCATGTAAATAGACTATTTTGTATACTGTTTTCAGATGAACTTTGAATTCATTTTTAAATTTCAATTGATGTCTCAATGAAATAATATTCACACCTACTTGTAGCTGAGGCCTCAGAATATATAATATAATTATTTAATCTCTTAATTACTGATTTTACTATGAAAATTCAATTATCCAAAAGGTATCACTTTTGGACTGTCCAGACTTAGGGCACTTCACCTTACTAGTGCAGGATATAAAATTGCAATATTTGTTCTTAATTTCTAAGAGCAGTTTGTTACATCGCGAATTCAACAAAGGTTTTTGTAAAGCTTTGATAGTTGAAGGTTATGGAGTTTGCTGGCCCGCTGTTCGCATACTCCTCCTTCCACGCCTGTTCTGGGCTATTAAACCATAGAATCTACCTGCCCCAATTTCCACTATAAATTATGAAACACCCTGAATTTCCGGTCGATCCGTCGATCGGCTGATCCCTCATTTGGCAGGTTATTGTATGTTGCATCGGATACGCGAATTGAAAGGTGTACGTATCCGTTTCGACGGCTGGTGTCGTGTTTCTGAGCGGCGGGTGGAAGGCGAAACACTCCGGACCGCTTTCAAAGGCGGCGAGAGAGACATAGTCGAGCAGTATTTCGCTGAGCAGCTAACAACACGCTGTTAATACACCGTCGACGATAATAGCGGTGTTCATTAGTAGGCGTATAAAGACCGCGAGCTAATCAGCGGTAGTTTGACTTTGGCTCAAAGCTAACCCTAACAGACGCAATTAGAATCGCTTGACTCTTCGTGGGGCCAATGGCGTGAAAGCCGAGGTTTCGTCGCACGAGTGGAAGAATCCTATTCCTATGTGTTTTAGAAGAACCGAATCAGCGCCCGCTCTAGCGGTTACGTCGCCCCGAACAAAAAGATAAATTGCCGCCCCTTAAGTATATATATATATTTTAAATAAAGGTACATATTTTTTATTTTCAATAAAAATCAAATCATTTTACTCAAATTTTAATAAAAGCAAATTTTCTATTAATTGGGCTTTAACACCGCAATATTGTTCTCACACTTACAGCCAAAATGGCGCCCCTAAAATTTGGCGCCCCGGACAAATGCTCCATATTAAAATTGCCATTCAACTGCTCGATGTATAGCGATTAAACGAATGTCTTTCTCGGACTTGCAACGACTAGAACGCATTTATCTTTTCTTCTCGGATTTCTAAGGATTGCGTTTCAATTTCAGGGATTGCGACTCTGTATGCACCGATTTAGAGAACCCGGTATAAAACAGAAGCATTCATACCTAAAGCTTAACGAGACTTGGAATAAAATGGAGAGTTCATTAACAACGTTGCACCGGCAGCAAACAGTTCAATGAACAGCTATTACATCGACAACAACGAGGAAGAAGTACCTTTAAAAATATGTTTTAAAGGATTTGGTAAACAAAGCTGCGAACGGTCGCGAGCATCGCTAATTGTTCATTTGTGAAAAAGGTGCGTCGTCCGAGGGTTAAGTCCCGCGTTTCCCCGTTGCACTTACTGGAACTGGTTGGTGCGACAGTTCCTCTCTCTATTCTCTCCGATGTACTTTCATTTTTTCTATTTTCCGTATTCGCGTGCTCGGTAAAAAGCTCTCGAAAGGACTCTCTCATTTTTCAAGCTGCAGCCGCGCTGCAATAGCTACGAACAAAGCGTTCGACATCATTACACTGTTCCGCGCTTATCTCCGTAGGGCAGGGAAACGCGAGTACGCAAGCGTACTCACACGCGTGCGAGTTACAGGGAACACGCGCGCTGGCACGCTTTTATCCGGACAAAGATCGGCGGGTCCTTATTTTTCCCGACATCTGCAGTCCTCCTCTCCGTCTTCTTTGCCGATCCCATTTCTCCGTTTCACCTGGTTGACGGCGAGAGTGCCTGTAATTCCGGCCGAGTGTCAATGGGAACGGAAGTCGACGAACGAGCCGACTCGCGCGACGAGCCGACCCGAAGAACGGGCGATCGTTCAACGACCGGTATTCTCTGGTGCAAACAACGTCGAGGACGTATGTCCACGGTAAATATGTCTCCGCTGCGTCCGTACGGCGATCTCCTCGGCGGATCTTTGTGCGGTACCAATTATTTTATCGGCGTAGAAACGAACGTGTCCTTTGTCGTCGCGCTTCATCGTTTCGCGTTCGTGGGATACAGGCGTATGCTCGTTGAGTGTATTGTAACGAGAAAGACATTGAGGTAGTGCTATTGCGTCGAAATTGAGGAACAAATGTTAATTAGTTTGTACTGCAGGGATAAATTATTGAGCCATCCCTGGGAAACGTCCTGTGAAAAGGACTAAAAGATGGAACTAGGACAGGGTTTAGGGACGGGAGACGGGAAACGACTAGCAAACTTGGAAGCCATGGAGAGAATTAGGCAACAGGAGAAGCTTGGAAAAAAACTATATGTACCAACGTTATCACATTCCTGCCACGGACTTTCTAATCTCAACGCGAAACACGTTTAATATTGTATTATTTTTAGTGAAAAATGAAGATATTTGTTGCAACACAGAATGTGTTCTTTTTGCATCACCCTGTACATGAGTATTTAATAGAAAAATTATTTGTTGTGTTACTGAATCTCGTGCTACCTTCTTCGACATCATGTTCTCCAAATACAAATTCAATATTCGAGATTTTTAGAAATTTTCGACAATTTTCGGCCGTCTGACTTATCGCTGAGTTATACTACTGCAATTCGTGCCACCTACTTCGACATCATGTTCTCCCAATATAAATTTCAATTTTCGAGGTTTTCGATAATTTTCGACAATTTTTGAACGTCTGACGTATCGCTGAGTTGTACTACTGAAATTTGAGCCACCTCCTTCGACATTATGTTCAGGAGAACTTTTAGGAAATACAAATTACAATTTTCGAGTTTTCCGAAAATTTATGGCCGTCTGACTTGATTTTGAGTTGTACTACTGAAGTTCGAGCCCCCTCCTTCGACATCATGTCCTCCTAATACAAATTACAATTTTCGTGGTTCACGAAAATTTTCGACAAGTTTTGAGCGTCTGACTTATCGCTGAGTTGTACTACTGATTTCGAGCCACCTCCTTCGACATCATGTTCTCCTAATACAAATTTCAATTTTCGAGGTTCTCGAAAATTTTCGACAATTTTTGGACGTCTGACTTATCGCTGAGTTGTACTACTGAAATTCGAGCCACCTCCTTCGACATCATGTTCTCCTAATACAAATTTCAATTTTCGAGGTTCTCGAAAATTTTCGACAATTTTTGGACGTCTGACTTATCGCTGAGTTGTACTACTGAAATTCGAGCCACCTCCTTCGACATCATGTTCAGGAAAACTTTTAGGAAATACAAATTACAATTTTCGAATTTTCCGAAAATTGTTGGCCGCCTGACTTATCGCTGAGTTGTACTACTGAAATTCGAGCCACCTCCTCCGACATCATGTTCAGGAAAACTTTTAGGAAATACAAATTACAATTTTCGAATTTTCCGAAAATTGTTGGCCGCCTGACTTATCGCTGAGTTGTACTATTGAAATTCGAACCACCTCGTTCGACATCATGTTCACCTAATACAAATTACAATTTTCGAGTTTTCCGAAAAATTTTTGGCCGTCTAACTTGACTTTGAGTTGTACTACTGAAGTTCGAGCCCCCTCCTTCGACATCATGTTCTCCTAATACAAATTTCAATTTTCGAGGTTCTCGAAAATTTTCGACAATTTTTGGACGTCTGACTTATCGTTGAGTTGTACTACTGAAATTCGAGCCACCTCCTTCGACATCATGTTCAGGAAACCTTTTAGGAAATACAAATTACAATTTTCGAGTTTTCCGAAAATTTATGGCCGTCTGACTTGATTTTGAGTTGTACTACTGAAGTTCGAGCCCCCTCCTTCGACATCATGTCCTTCTAATACAAATTACAATTTTCGTGGTTCACGAAAATTTTTGACAAGTTTTGAGCGTCTGACTTATCGCTGAGTTGTACTACTGATTTCGAGCCACCTCCTTCGACATCATGTTCTCCTAATACAAATTTCAATTTTCGAGGTTCTCGAAAATTTTCGACAATTTTTGGACGTCTGACTTATCGCTGAGTTGTACTACTGAAATTCGAGCCACCTCCTTCGACATCATGTTCAGGAGAACTTTTAGGAAATACAAATTACTTGACGTTGTTGACTTGACGTTGAGTTGTACTACTGAATTTCGTGCCACCTCTTTCGACATCATGTTCTCCTGATACAAATTTCAATTTTCGAGGTTCTCGAAAAATTTCGGAAATTTTTGGATTTGTATTAGGAGAACATGATGTCCTAGGAGGTGGCACGAATTTCAGTAGTACAACTCAGCGATAAGTCAGACGGCCGAAAATTTCATAAAACTCGAAAATTGAATTTATATTAGGCGAACATGATGTCTTAGGAGGTGGCACGAAATTCAGTAGAGCAACTCAACGACAAATCAGACGGCCGAAAATTTGTCCAAAATTTTAGAAAACTCGAAAATTGAAATTTGTATTAGGAGAATATGATGTCGAAAGAGATGGCACGAATTTCAGTAGTACAACTCAACGACAAGTCAGACGGCCGAAAATTTGAAGAAAATCGACTTTTGTATTATGAGAATACGACAGTGAATGTGGTCGGACTAAAATTCAGTAGTACTACTCGACGACAAGTCGGAAATACGGGAAAAAATGGTGGTTCAATAAGTATATACGCAGATATGCTTTTTTATTACGTTGTCTTTACTCATTGATTGTAGAGTCATACATAAAATATTTGTGTTGTACATGTACGTAACTTATATTCTACATTTATATCAAGAATAGTGACTCGTTGAGACATATACTGACAACACTGTTTTAGTCTGTGAAGTGGGTATAATGAATCTCTGTCTATACTGTCAAAAATGGTGGCGGAAAAGACCCCGGGCGTGAGCACTAAAGAACAAGTGAAGAGACTGGTAATAAACTAAGTAATAGACTAGGTAATAGGAATGGAGTCTATATCGATAATAATTCCAATAGATAATTTTGGAATACGTCCCCAACTTAGAACCAACTCGAGACACCATACCATAGAATAGGGGTACAACCTGAATTTTCTGCGGCAAGAATGAAAATGTTACGCGGGTCTATCGGCAGCACGGACCTCCATCAAGCTCAATCCGTTGCGTGTCGTTAGATACGCAACAGTTTCGAACCCAGACCAACGCTATCCACGTCCGAGCGAGATTCGCGCGCGATTCCGAAAACGCTTGTAAATCAATCTCGGCGCGCACGAGACGTTTAACGCGGGCACGGCAATTCCAGCGAAATGAAAGGACAGTAAAGGGAGATCGTATCTGCGGGGACAGAGCGGTATGCAATTCGGAGGACGAGGGAACTACGAAACTCGCTCGCATTCGTGGACACTTGGCGCGGTAGTGCGGTGCGGCTCGGGCTTTCCGCTTCGGCCACGAATAAATGCACCAACGCACAGTGCTCTGGAAACTGATTTTTCCTGGCGAACAATCAATTTTTCAAGTTCGATATATTCAACAAATAATTTCAACTATTAAATGACAACCCGTTAACACATCGAAATCCAAAAAATCGTTTCGGATGATTACGTTTTGATATATTTTGGATACCCCGTCGGTGTATTTTGAGCATTTAATCCCGTTGTAAGCATCTTTCAATCTGTGTATTAACCCTTTGCACTACTTTGTCGAGTGTGACGCGACATCGGAGAACGGAAAATGTAAATAAAATGGGTTTTTAAATGTATTGGGTTAGCAAATAGGTTCGTTCGGTTTTTGTGATTTATTCCACTGTAAAAAGCCGAACGAACTTATTTGCCAACCCAATATTTGGTTCTTCCTTCATTTATTTAATTGTCTTATTCTTTAGTTACAAAGTACGACAAAGCTCGAGTAATATTTAATACAATTGGTAGACAAAATTGTTGAAAATAAGTAGCAGTCAAGGAACTGTCCTTTCAAGTAAATTTCCAATAAAACACTTAATAATAGTAGGGAGTTGTTGGCAAGAAAATTGAAAAATAATTCGTAGACGTGATTGTACTAAAAGACGAGCATGTGGTAGACGTGAATATGAAAAGGGTATAGCCGGATAAGCATGGGCCAGCGGCCCCCGCTCCGATTTTCCTGATTCCTGTCTTAAAACATCGTTTTATGTCTAAAAAAACATTGTGTAAAATTTCAAATGTCTACCCCCACCGATAAGGGTGATATTGAGGTAAATTCCCCCGCACTTAAATGCAATTTGCTCTAAAACGAGAAAAGATATCGACATGGGATAAACGGCAAATAAAAGATATAGATACACTCTATGTCTCAGATTTTTTTCAGAATTTTTTGCTAATTATTTATAGTTGAAAATAATTTATTAATTTTTTGGGAATTTTTTTAACTATCTTCCCCTAGGTTGATACCTACCAAAAAATTCTAAAATATTGCTATGATTCTAACCTATTTTGTAAAAAAATCTCAGAAGTGTCCGTTTGGTGGAACAGTGTCAAAAAAATAAAGTATGCCGGCGAACGCTCGGTTTGATCAGTAACGACGCAGCGACCGATTCCCCTTGCGGCGGCTAGTGACGGGAGCGAACGGGAAGTCGGCGCTTGTACGGAAAAGCTGATACATGTAAAAATGCGACTAAATCTTCTAATACATGATTACAGTTAGAAGACTACACAATTATATTCTAGACAATAAAAATCGTTTAGTTTATAAATACATATAAAAAAAGAAAAAACAAGAAAAGCGCCGACTTCCCGTTCGCTCCCGTCACTAGCCGCCGCAAGGGGAATCGGTCGCTGCGTCGTTACTGATCAAACCGAGCGTTCGCCGGCATACTTTATTTTTTTTGACAGTGTTCCACCAAACGGACACTTCTGAGATTTTTTTACAAAATAGGTTAGAATCATAGCAATATTTTAGAATTTTTTGGTAGGTGTCAACCTAGGGGAAGATAGTTAAAAAAATTCCCAAAAAATTAATAAATTATTTTCAACTATAAATAATTAGCAAAAAATTCTGAAAAAAATCTGAGACATAGAGTGTATCTATATCTTTTATTTGCCGTTTATCCCATGTCGATATCTTTTCTCGTTTTCGAGCAAATTGCATTTAAGTGCGGGGGAAGTTACCTCAATATCACCCTTATCGGTGGGGGTAGCCATTTGAAATTTTACACAATGTTTTTTTAGACATAAAACGATGTTTTAAGACAGGAATCAGGAAAATCGGAGCGGGGGCCGCTGGCCCATGCTTATCCGGCTATACCCTTTAGACAATTCCGACGGGGACATAGAAATTTTAGGTGATTGAAATTTATACAGCAAATACGCTACCGAGGTATGTATAGCGCTCGGGTGCTCGCCATCACGTAAACTGCATAGATTCCGCTCGAATTTCGCGGAACAATGCCTAAGGGTGGATTTATAGTGGAACGGTGAGCATCGATGATAGCGGCGCGGTGAAAACAAACCAACATTCGTGACAACATTTCGACACATACTAAAGAAAAAGTACATATGTATTTTCTTTGTTTTCCTTTTTTTTTCACCGCACAGCTCACCTCACTGCTCCACTATAAATCTACCCTAAGACTAACGTCCGCGATACGACGAGACGCGAGAGGCTTGCACAGATGCGATGTCATCTAGGGAACTCGCTCCCGCTACCACTAATGTCGGATTCGTGGCCGAGCTACGATCTCTCTCTCGCGGAATACAATCAACGTTGCGGGAAATTGGTTTACGCACCACCACCGACCTCAGTTTTCCTCGATTCTCCCCCGAAAATCGGGGAAACGTTTTTACCCGTATCGTATCGAGAAAATTACTTTTAAAAAAATACTGCGTTTCCACGGCTGAGCTATCACTTCTGGAAATGGCCACAGTGGAAGGATCAACAGGATTGTATTACAAAGAAACGAGACAAATGAAAAATATATTGTTACGAAATATTACTGGTTTAACGCTAGGCCGAAATTGAGAGATGTTTCGTGACATTATTCATAGTAATTATTCCAGCGATCCCGTTTTTCGCAACCCCGGATCGTTTTACCAATTTTTTAGCGTATTTTCACACAATTGGAGTTCAGTTTTGTTAATAGCCGCTGCGATGGCTTAAAACACTTTAATGGAGCGATTGTTTCGCTTGATACGCGAGAACAAGCGCGCAAAGAGAATTTATATAACAGATTGCTATCATTTATAGATATTGCTGTGCCGTGTAGCGTTTCGCGTCGATTAATCTATATCTTCGATATCAATCTGTTCTCATATTTAAGGATTTTTGTCGGTTTAATCGTAAATAACTTACGAATAGCTTTCACGCAGAACGATTCTATAAATCGTCAAAATTGAGCGAATATGCCTCATTTCAATTTTGTATTCTTGAAATTGATAAGAATTGTTTAAACGTGTTGCAAAGAAAGTATACCGTTGTATATTTTGGAGGGTGTAGAAAATCATATTAAATAATTATTTAAATAAAAATAAATTTTTTAAAAATACCACGTTTTTAAAACGGACTAAAAAGTATAAAATAAAATTTTAAAAAACGCCACGTTTAAGAACGGACTAAAAAGTATAAAATAATTTTTTCTATCCCCATACAGATTCCTAACCCCGTACAGATAGTCCTGAAAATTTGTGATTGTGAATTTTGAATAGCTATGGAAATACTTGTAAGATTTAAAACGAAAAACGTGGGGCGCATGGGGCGATAATTCCTCTTAACAAAGGTAAAATACAGGTCTTTAATATGGAAAAACTGCTCTGATGCTATACTACGATGCTGTTACTATAATCTCTCAAATACAAATGATTCAACTGTGAGCTAGTAATAAGTTCGAATGTTTATCAATGGTCGTATAATGTAAAAACTTCATAAGATAGGTCTGGGTTAGGACTTTACACTCTTAAAAGCTGCTGAGTGGTCGTCAATACGTCTCGCGCAACGCGATTCGCCGCGGAATTGCGTGACACGCGACGCTTTAAACCATCATAATTTCCAAGTTTGGATGGATTTGGATGTGAAATTTGCAGGATCTTTTAGAGGAGACGCTTCTGAAAATGTTTCACTTTGTTAGAGCACGACACTATAGAACACTTTTAACTTATCCCTTGTCAAAGGTGAAAAACTTTGACAGTATTCCTTGGTTGACTAAGTATCTTTTTTTATAACAAATTATGACCATTAATGTTTAGTTCCTGGTGCGTTCTCAACATAGATATACATTCTTTATACAAAAACAAATTGGGCACTTAATCTTTAGTAGGTTTTCCAGGACATCGTTATGAAGAAAAGGAATTTTTTCGGTGATAAATCGTATCTGAAAAAGTTTGATCTTTGAACGCTTATTGTAACGAGAGTTTTTAATAACTTTAATTAATATTATCGTTTTTGAATGTAATGGACATTTAAGAAACATTGTACATTCGTTAAAAATCGATATGAGGACTTCGATTTTTTAGCTCATTAACAGCTAGTGCGTCGATCTGGCCCACTGTGCGCCGTAACGCTTCGAACGACCTAACCCAGACTGTTATAGTGGTGAGTGCCACTGAAAATGCTGGTCTGCGCAGGTGTTGGGCGGTCTAGTGTGCAGCGACCTTTAATCGGGAACTTTTTGCTGTGTAACATCTTGTTTATTTTCTTGTTTCTCTGTTATAACAAATGGAAGCTTATGTTATTTTGTTGTTTTTCGTTCTTCAATAAGCCCTCTTTTCATTTCCCATCAGTTGTACCTCCATAAAGTAATATTTTCTACTTCTAAATTGTGAATGTTTTCTCTAAAATCCGCATCAATGCCTCCGATCGGAAACATTCTGCCGGGGCTTGTAAAATTGCTAGAGGTTGCAAATTGAATATTGTTAAAAACGTGACGAGAGGTCGAATTCTTACTGTAGAATGACTACGGACGCTCCCAAAGTAACAGTGCATTGTGTAATAACATTACGACCGTTTAAACAATGTCTGAAGGGGAATATTTGCAATAAATCAATTTTCTCGGACAGATACCAATTTCCTGCTGTTGGAATTTTCTGTGCCTTAACAGTATGCACCAATTTTCAATACCGTTGTAAACATTTAAAAAAGCTTTTGTCACAACTCGTCACTTTTCAATAACGTCCTCTCAATTTTCATGGTACCGACCAAATTGGTTCTGCCTATAATTTCGAGTCGACGCGTCGAGCAAATTGAAAATTGTTAAAAATGTGACGAAAGGTCGCGAGACACTGGCGGATTAAATGGTCGCGTTACAGGATTCGCGCAAGCGAATTTCAAAGTGCCTCCTTACGAGCGATTTAGTAGAAATAATTATCGTCGGATAATGGGCCGTTCGCGCATCGATTTCGTCGAGGGATGAGCAATTGCTGCTTTAATATTTCAAATTACTTCAAAATTAAACCTGACAACAATTAACCCTTCACACTCGAATGGCTATTCTGAGCCGCCACTACAAATTGCGATACTATTATTTCAAACAATTTTCATTTTCATAAAATGTACAATAAAAATATTCTAGGCAAAAACATGTCTCGGATGTAGAATTCAAATGATTGAACAAATGTGCGAATGAAAAATAGTGTTCAATCGTTTCTCACAAAAAGACATAGTGATAATTACACTAATATTGCGTTCCCTAATTACTGTTGGGTCCTTCTTGTAGAGTTTTTTGCGCTGATTCCGAATCTGTTTTTCATTTTTTCCTATACGCACAGTTTTTGAGGAACATGGCTTTGAAAAAAAACATATTTTTCAACTTTAAACGAATATTGTGATGTTATTATAAAAGATATTGAATTGTTCTTCACAGGAAAAGATTCTGTAGACTTTCCCGAATACAGTGATATCCAATATTAATACATTATGATTGGTTAAACATGTTTAAAGTACGGCGCAGCGACAGGATACGGCGCGACGAACGCCCGTTCTAATGGCGAGCGCCACAGACGGCAACTCATGTCGGGCGAAGATATTTTGCTTTCTGGTTCGATAAAAACGTCGACGTTCCAAACTTGAAAGAGTGGTTTCTAAAGATAAAAGTCTGCTCTATCGTACCGACCAAATTGGTTCTGCCTATAATTTCGAGTCGACGCGTCGAGCAAATTGAAAATTGTTAAAAATGTGACGAAAGGTCGCGAGACACTGGCGGATTAAATGGTCGCGTTACAGGATTCGCGCAAGCGAATTTCAAAGTGCCTCCTTACGAGCGATTTAGTAGAAATAATTATCGTCGGATAATGGGCCGTTCGCGCATCGATTTCGTCGAGGGATGAGCAATTGAGCCGCGGAGTCACCGCGGAATCGTGTTATTTCAACTGGCTTTTATTCGCGAATTTCGATGGCGCACCAAGAGGAAAGGGGGGAAAGTAGGTCGGTTTCATTGGTCCCGGCAACTTTTGCGGTTACTCGAATGGTCGAGAGGCATCTCGATGGAATCGATAAAAAAAAAGATAGGTATACGGGATAGTGAATACGCGGATATCGTATATAGACGTGTACACGCGTGTCGAGCTCATTCCGGGACCAATGGGCCGAACGTCCCCTGCTGCCTATTTAAATCGCAATAATCTGCTGACAATGTCGACGAACCGGGAACGTGATTCTGTCACGAGTACTCGCGGCCCGTCAAGTTGCATTTGCGTCCGATTGATACTAATTGCCGGTGAAAGAACTGCGATCCCGGATGCGCCGGCTATCGGACCAGGTATATCGCACAGCGGCCGATGGAAATAGACGATTGTTTCTTAAAAATCGTTTCTCTCCATCGCCGTTGCTTCAGGAGAAATTTCCGAAATTAAAGTCGAATTTGTGAATTCTTACTGCAAAAGTTCTGTACGCGTTTCTTTTTATTACCACGTTTTTATTAGCTCGCTTTCTTGTTTGTCTGTTTGTTCGATACAAATTTTGCAATTGATTTTAAACCAACTTCCCGATGAGCTAGAGACTTGAAATTTTAAACATAGCTCAGAACTGGATGACAATGCAATATTTAAAAAAATGGTTTAAAAAAGCCTATGCGTTCAGGAGATATAAATTATTAATAATTTGAACCTTTGCACCCCCCGTTAGCGTTTACTTACTAGTGTAACGTCTTAGTACGACAGTAATGGTATTTTAGAGTTATTTAAATTGAAATATCTCTTGAACTACTAACTTTTCGACATACATGGGTTAGTGCTTTTTTATAACGAATGTCCAGCTGCATCGATTGATGTATTAAAAAATACCTCATTCCATTAAAAAAAATATCAATGACCTTGAAATCTTGTAAAAAAATGACTTTGAGAAAAAATTTTTACCATCATCAAATTCGCCCCTTGAAACAGTACAACTTTATTCTGTGGAGATTTTTTGTACGACTAATAATAACCGAGATATATAGGTGTTCGTACTTAAACGGACCTCCCTGTATAATAATTACGAAATATGGATAATAGGGCAGCCAGTATGTTAACCGTAACGAGAACCTGTTTTTCACATTCTCGAGCGAGAAGGAAAATTCGCGAGCTGACAAGTTTCAGCGTGATGGACGGAGGTATAAAGCGGCTGGTTGTAGAAGAAATAGGGGAGCAGGTAGGGGAAAGTTCGAGAAAAAAACTTTAGGAGCAATATTCGTATTTTGTTGCAGGTTTCCTGGGTAAGACACCGAGACATACACCTGCTAACGCTCGGTCGTTACACGTACACGAGCGACCAACGTTTCGAAGCCGTGCACACGCCGCACAGCGATGAGTGGACGCTCAAGATACGATACCCTCAGCGCAAGGACTCCGGGATTTATGAGTGCCAAATATCAACGACACCGCCTATTGGCCATACTGTTTATCTGACGATAGTTGGTGAGTACATGCATCATCTCTAGACTGCGGATCTTTATGCATTTACAGCAAAATTGATTAGATCAAATTCAAAATTGTTGCAAAATCTGAAAAATTGAAGATGCCAATACATGATTTCTCCTCTATTAAAATCATTAAGGAAAGAAATAACATTCGATTTCGTTTCTATTGCCGACCGCTGGTCTAAGGTCTTCACTGCTATAAGAGAAATCAGAAGGATCCACGAGCTGTTTCTTTATTCGACCAGTTTCCAAAGCGAGTGATTTCACAATAACTTCTCGCGCGTTAGTTTCAATGCAGTTGCCGCTAGATTTGATCTCTGTCGCGTTATTCTTACGGGCGATCGATGATCCGATCGCGACGGATCGCGGGACAGGTTGTTTCCGATAGGATCGTGATCATTATTCACTTGGAAAGTTGACGCTCGCCTCCGAGGCATCATAAATATCAAGGCGCGGCACCGATCCGACGTATACGTGTACCCATTTAACGCCAATATCTGCGCGGATTTAATGAACCGTGCATTATGTAGGTCAATTATTTCACTGATTCCGGGACGCGTTCTCGCGTCGCAACAGCGAATCACTAACGATCCACAATAACGACTTGTTAAAAGAAACTGGATCGTTCCCGATAAAAAAAGACATTTTCATGCATGGCTTGAGTTGTTTGCTGCTTTAATATTTCAAATTACTTCGAAATTAAACCTGACAACAATTAACCCTTCACACTCGAATGGCTATTCTAAGCCGCCACTAAAAATTGCCATACTATTATTTAAAACAATTTCCATTTTCAGAAATGTACAATAAAAATATTCTAGGCAAAAACATATCTCGGATGTAGAATTCAAATGGTTGAATAAATGTGCGAATGAAAAATAGTGTTCAATCGTTTCTCACAAAAAGACATAGTGATAATTCCACTAATATTATGTTCCCTAATTACTGTTGGGTCCTTCTTATAGAGTTTTTTGCGCTGATTCCGAATCTGTTTTTAATTTTTTTCCTGTACGCACAGTTGTTGAGGAACATGGCTTTGAAAAAAAACATATTTTTCAACTTTAAACGAATATTGTGATGTTATTATAAAAGATATTGAATTGTTCTTCACAGGAAAAGATTCTGTAGACTTTCCCGAATACAATGATATCCAATATTAATACATTATGATTGTTTAAACATGTTTAAAGTACGGCGCAGCGACAGGATACGGCGCGACGAACGCCCGTTCTAATGGCGAGCGCCACAGACGGCAACTCATGTCGGGCGAAGATATTTTGCTTTCTGGTTCGATAAAAACGTCGACGTTCCAAACTTGAAAGAGTGGTTTCTAAAGATGAAAGTCTGCTCTATCGCGTGGTATAGTTCGATTTTCCGCTGGACCCTTAATTTTTGAGATAAATTGAAGAATATCCTCAAAAATTGATGCAAAAGTGCTGTCTCTCCGTCTTTAATAATTGTTTAAACATGTTGAAACGATCATAATGTATTAATATTGGATATCACTGTATTCGGGAAAGTCTACAGAATCTTTTGCTGTAAAGAAAAATTCAATATCATTTGTAATAACATCACAATATTCATTTAAAGTTGAAAAATATGTTCTTTTTTCAAAGCCATGTTTCTCAAAAACTGTGCGTCTAGCAGAAAAAAATAAGGACAGGTTCGGAATCAGCGCAAAAAGGTCTATAAAAACCATCCAACAGTAATTAGGAAACATAAAACACGTTGAAATTTGTTGTATAATGGATTAAACACGCAGGCGGCCGGTTTTTAAACGGAACGAAATGTTGGAAAGGTTCGAGAGGTCACCGATGAGTTTGACGGGAACGACTTTGGACGTTCGAAAGCTTTTTTCGGAAGGACAAACGGGGCGCATCCGTGATCGATGCGCTCGAGATAGGACTCGTGCAGCGATGCACCGTGAAACGAATTGATCGAGGGTACATACAAAATTCATAGAAAGATCTGATGTGGGTTGTACAAACAAAGGAGGCTAAAATTCAGGCCGTGTGCCTCCTACGTGTACGTGGAAGGATGTATATCTAAGCAGGTGTACCGTTAATGACTGTTCGGATACTTTAACGGGGCTCGTACTATTAAATGAGAGGATCTTATCGCGGTGACTTGACCTGGAAAACGTTGGCCAACGCTCGCTTCCATTTGTTGCTGCACGATAAAAATATCGGCCATTTATAGAATATTTTGTACACGGCCATATCTCTCTGACCCCTATTATACTCTATCGGGCTTTATCGTATTACTCGAGCTATCGTCGGAGCATTTACAACGCCGGCCTGCAGCACACACCCTCGATAAACAAGTTGAAAATCCAAAAATACCCGAAAACCGTGCTGGTTTTCATTGCTCGAGCTAAATCCACCAGTGCCGGGTCCATTCAGACCCACAATAATCGTTTATCTAACTTCAGAATTCTTTGTTTTTATTTTCTACAAAATTTGCATGTACCACTGGACGTAATTTCGAGTTTATTACGAGTTGAAATTTATGAACCGTATTTTACACAGATTTTACAACGAACAGCTAAATAAGCTTCAAACGTTTGAGCTTACTGAAGAAAAGAGACCATTACTTATCTTTTATGGTTTTAACGCGAAGAACAGTGAAAATGTATACAATTTTAAATTGCATGTAATTTTAACTGTTATTATCTCTAGCTTAATGCCAACAGTGTAGAAAATAAGATTTCATGCAGATTATATCAGATTAAATCTGCATAAAATTCTGTCAAGGACGAAAGGAAAGACCACCGTCTAATTTATGCGGATCAAAGCATTAATCTTTTTAACGAGCAAACGTTGCATTTGTTTGCATTCGTTTCTTGCATTTGTTCATCGCAGAAGATTCTCGTACTAAACAAACTGATTCATTAAAATTGCATGTAACTTTACCGTAAATGCAAAATGTTCTGAAATTAAATGAACTACAGATTCTGCGAAAAGAATTATCACATTCACCGATTCGTTAAAATTGCATGTATAGTTATTACAAATGCAAAGAGTTCTCTAATTAAATGAACTACCGGTTCTGCAAAAAAAAAATTATCACATTCGCCGATTCGTTAAAATTGCATATACATTGTCTATAAAAGCGGAATGTTCCGAATTTAAATGAACTACTAATTCTACAGAGATATTATTACATTCGCTGATTCATTAAAATCGTATGTAAGAGTATAAAAGCGGAGTCCGCATATGAAACTTGGTATTCTTGAAAAAGAGAAATTATTACGCCCACTGATTCGTTAAAGTCTTCTATTTTATCATTCGCACGTTGATCCCTCGAGTGATTCCCGAAATTCAAGAAAGTGGTCGACAAAATTCAGCTACATGCTGCCGAATAATGCAAATTACGCCTCGTAAACGTAAAAATAGGACTTTTGAGGGCGATTGCTGCCTAGATTGATCTTTTATCTAGTCCTTTTGACTACCGAAAATCCCCATCTTTGCATTATCGGGAAACGAGAAGGAGCGTGCCGCACCCCTGCAATCCTGGAAACGAGACTACGCCCTAGAATGTAAAAACTAAGTAACTTGAAATTTGGACATTTTGAGTTATCTACTTCGTGTTAAAGAAGAAATCAAGTAGAATTTAATGTAAAAACTGAGTAACCTATCAAAGTAATCTACGACATCTAGTGAGTAGTGTTCAAAGTAGATAAAAAATAAACAAAGATTTCTATTTATGTTACAATTCGACTTTTTAAAAATTTTTTTTAGTCCAAAATGATGTTTTTTCATGTATTGTTCCACTAAAAATAAAGAAATATAAGCAAATATTGGCATTATGCTTAAAATAACGGTCTCCCTACCATAATCTTAAAACCTTAAAACACTGTTTCATCAATTTCTCTAAAATAAGGAATTGTAAGTTACCTGGTTCTTACATTCAGGCGGCGATATGAAGATTGTGAATGTAGACGGACACTGCGTTGGTTAAACGGTGAAAGATTAAAGCAATTGATCCCAATTCGATCGTAATGTACCCCGAACGAAATACAGGACATTATTAATTGATATGATCAATTCGAGTTTGCCATGGATCTAGAAGTTTCATGTTCTCGAGTGAAACTTGTACCGCTTCGAATTGGTTTAGTCGAGGCACTGTTTCGCGATACCTGAAACATCATCGAGCTACGCCACTAGCCTGCGCGTTCAACGCAGTTTCTGCCGAATTTCCGATAAACAGATGAAACTCGATTTTTGCAGAGCCAATTACCATTATCGTCGGAGCGCCCGACCTGTTTGTCAACAAAGGCAGCACCATTAACCTGACCTGCGTGGTGAAGTATGCTCCGGAACCGCCGCCCACGATGTCCTGGAGTCACAACTCAGAAGTGAGTATAATACCGAAGCTGGATTGTATGTATGGTAATTTTACATTCAGTCATTTCTTTAGTGATAATCATGGCTCAATTTTAACCCTTTGAACTCGAGTGATGACTCGGAGGCTTGTATTATACAGGGTGAGTCCGAAGAAACAGAACACCTAAATATCTCCGTTACTTTTCGTTGTACAAAAAAACGTCTAAGGACAGAATTACACTGTTTGAAGGGCCACATGTAACGGTGTAAGGAAAAAAATTTTCAAGGTCACTTTTTACAAGATTTCAAGGGAATCAATATTTTTTTTAATGGAATGAGGTATTTTTTAATACATCAATCGATGCAGCTGGACATTCGTTATGAAAAAGTACTAACCTATGTATGTCGAAAAGTTAGCAGTTTACGAGATATTTCGATTTAAATAACTAAAACACCATTACCGTCGTACTAAGACATTAGCGTTTACTTGCTAGTGTAAATTGAAGAGTTGAAATTGAAACATTCACGTTGAAAATGAAATTGTAGATTTGAAATTGGAGGTTTAAATTAAAAAATTGAAATTGAAGAGTTGAAATTGAAAAATTGACGTTGAAATTGAAGTTGAAATGGAAGAATAGAAATGTGAAGTTGAAATGGAAGAGTAGAAATTGAAGTTGAAATAGAAGTTGAAAGGGGAGTGTTAAAATTGAAGTTGAAATGGAAAAATTGAAGTTGAAAATGAAGTTGAAGAGTTGATATTGAAATAGGAGTTGAAATAAAAATTTGGTGTTCAAATTGCAGAGTTGAAATTAACGAATTGAAATTGAAAAATTGAAATTGAAGTTGAAAGGTTGATATTGAAATTGAAGTTGAAATTGAAGTTGGAGGCTTGATATTGAAATTAAAGTTGATAATTACGAAATGAAAATGAAAAATTGAAGTTGAAATGGAAGAGTAGAAATTGAAGTTGAAATTAAACTTGAACTTAAAAAATTGAAGTTGAAAATGAAGTTGAAGAGTTGATATTGAAATAGGAGATGAAAAAAATTTGATGTTCAAATTGAAGAGTTGAAATTAACGAATTGAAATTGAAAAATTGAAATTGAAGTTGAAGGGTTGATATTGCAATTGAAGTTGAAGGGTTGATATTGAAATTGAAATTGATATTTACGAACTGAAATTGAAAAATTGAAGTTGAAATGGAAGAGTAGAAATTGAAGTTGAAATGGAAGAATAGAAATTGAAGTTGAAATGGAAAAATTGAAGTTGAAAATAAAGTTGAAGAGTTGATATTGTAATAGGAGTTGAAATAAAAATTTGGTGTTCAAATTGCAGAGTTGAAATTAACGAATTGAAATTGAAAAATTGAAATTGAAGTTGAAAGGTTGATATTGAAATTGAAGTTGAAATTGAAGTTGAAGGCTTGATATTGAAATTAAAGTTGATAATTACGAAATGAAAATGAAAAATTGAAGTTGAAATGGAAGAGTAGAAATTGAAGTTGAAATTAAACTTGAACTTAAAAAATTGAAGTTGAAAATGAAGTTGAAGAGTTGATATTGAAATAGGAGATGAAAAAAATTTGATGTTCAAATTGAAGAGTTGAAATTAACGAATTGAAATTGAAAAATTGAAATTGAAGTTGAAGGGTTGATATTGCAATTGAAGTTGAAGGGTTGATATTGAAATTGAAGTTGATATTTACGAACTGAAATTGAAAAATTGAAGTTGAAATGGAAGAGTAGAAATTGAAGTTGAAATGGAAGAATAGAAATTGAAGTTGAAATTGAAGTTGAAATTAAAGTTGAAATTAAAAAATTGAAGTTGAAAATGAAGTTGAGGAGTTGATATTGAAATTGAAGTTGAAATAAAAATTTGATGTTGAAATTGAGTCCAAATTGAAATTGAAGTTGAAGGGTTGATATTGAAATTGAAGTTGAAGGGTTGATATTGAAATTGAAGTTGATATTTACGAACTGAAATTGAAAAATTGAAGTTGAAATTGAAGTTGAAATTGAAGTTGAAATTAAAGTTGAAATTAAAAAATTGAAGGTGAAAATGAAGTTGAGGAGTTGATATTGAAATTGAAGTTGAAATAAAAATTTGATGTTGAAATTGAGTCCAAATTGAAATTGAAGTTGAAGGGTTGATATCGAAATTGAAGTTGAGGGGTTGATATTGAAATTGAAGTTGATATTAACGAAATGAAATTTAAAAATTGAAGTTGAAATGGAAGAGTAGAAATTGAAGTTGAAATGGAAGAATAGCAATTGAAGTTGAAATTGAAGTTGAAGTTAAAGTTGAAATTAAAAAATTGAAGGTGAAAATGAAGTTGAAGAGTTGATATTGAAATTGAAGATGAAATTGAAAAATTGACATTGAAATTGAAATTGATGTTAGCGTTTATTTGCTTGTGTAACGTCTTATTACGACAGTAATGGTGTTTTAGAGTTATTTAAATTGAAATATCTCCTGAACTACTTACTTTTCGACATACATAAGTTAGTACTTTTTTATAACGAATGTCCAACTGCATCGATTGATGTATTAAAAAATTCCTCATTCCATTTAAAAAAATATCGATGACCTTAAAATCTTGTAAAAAAATGACCTTGAAAATTTTTTCCGTCACACCGTTACATGTGGCCCTTCAAACAGTGTAGCTTTGTCCTAAGAAGTTTTTTTGTACAACGAAAAGTAACGGAGATATTTAGGTGTTCTGTTTCTGCGGAGTCACCCTGTGTTTATTGCATTATTAAATTTGTATTCAATAAGTTACTGAACGTAATATTGTTTTAATAAACTACTGATAGTATTGTACGAGGAATTCTATCAGTTTCATATCGATAAAAGTAAGAAAAAATTGTTGGCCGGAAGAAAAATTCCGTTTCCAAGTTAAAATAGCTCCGAGTGCAAAGGGTTAATACTTATTATAAGTCCTGACTCCATCGTTTCCGTTTTCTTTATCGTCGCGATCGAAGAACAAAACCTCGATTAAGAAATTTTATTACTGGACTGCTGATTTTTGTGCAAAATACAAGAATACATTTAGTTGGCAACAGTGCAATGTTTAAATTCTTCAAATGTTTTTACCGTTTGATATCTCGCGGACTCGTATTTGCCATAACTGCGTAAAATCCGCAGTCTATTCGTTACAATGTACATTTTCCTGTACCGTGTTCGATCAAATTTCCCCCGTGTGGAACGCACGAATAATTGTATCGATGGATGTTTAACTTGTTCAATCAAGTACTTTTTGTTAGTACAATTCCTCGTTTCGAATACACGTTGAAATAATTCTTTCCGGAATCGCGTGTATGTAGTATCTTGATCGACCATTTTCCGCGAGAGAAACGTCCCGTGGATTCCCGTAGGTAGGTTTCGTCAAAGGAAGAGAGTTGTCAGAGCCGGTTTGAATCATCGCATCGATTAAAAGAAAGAATCGTGCACGCCGGTCCCGTTTCAAAGTAAAAATCCGCGGAACTTGGTTAACGAGCTAATGGTACGCTCGTCGCACAGACTCGAACGTATTCTCCGTTCATTTCGAGTTCAGGCGAGGTCCTTTGTGCCAGCTCAAAGGGAATACGTCGAGGAAAATGCGACACGCACATGGCACACCTATCTCTTTACTATTCTTCCCGCGAGCCATGAAGCAAAACACCGTTTGTCTTCGCACGAGGCAACGGTATTACATGACGCTGCTCTGCTCCGTTCTGCTCTCCTCTGTTCCGTTCTGCGACGCAGTTTCCACGGAAATATGAGTATGCAGCCGTGAACCGCTGCCTTTGAAGAAATGATTGCGATCCGAAGACTGCGTTGTACCCGAGGATCCAATATTGCTTCTTTTTAACCGTGCCGATGTGCCACCGGCGCGTCACAACGGCAAATTCATGTTCCATCGGATACGCAACTGCCTCGATGCGTTCGCTAAACATGTTTACGTTGCACGATCAAGAAATCTCATCTTCGGAATTTCTGTTGCATTGTCTAGAGCAGCGCTCGGATTTACTTACTCGCGACGGCCGAGTTTCGAAGGCTACGCCCCACAGTGGAACCTTTCGTCCAAATCGGAGACAAAATCAAAGAACTTTCGATAGAAATGACGTAGAGCGATGAAATTTTTTAAAAATTATAGCTGAAACTTGGCAGAATGTGGGAAAAATAGGGAGATTATGGTACGAACGTTTTATAAACTTGAGAAAATTCGTTAAACTCTCACAATTTCAAGAAAATTGCGGTTTTTTCAATAGCCCGGGCGGAAAAATTTTTTTTTTAACATGCTGCACATCATTTCCTGTAGATTTTTTCACGCTGATTTTAAATCTGGTCTCAAAATTTGTCTACGACCTCAGGATTTTACAAGAAATCGATTTTTGTGAACGAATTGTTTAACGAATTTTCTCAAGGTTATAAAACGTTCGTACCATAATCTTCCTATTTTTCCCATATTCTGCCAAGTTTCAGCTTTAATTTTAAAAAAATTTCATCGCTCTACCTCATTTCTATCGAAAGTTCTTTGATTTCGTCTTCGATTTGGACGAAAGGTTCCACTGTGCGCCCCCTCGACCCGACCGCGCGTCTCGCTCCCCGTGGCGGTCATAGTTCGGAGCTCCTCAGGCGCGTTCCATATTCGCTATTCGTGGCGCCTAGGAGAACTAGGGCCGCCACGGTGAGCGAGACGCGCGGCCGGGTCGAGGGGCGTAGTCTTCGAAACTCGGCCGTCGCGAGTAAGTAAATCCGAGCGCTGATCTAGAGCAGAGTCGCCAGACTAAAACTCGTGTCCCCGTCTTCTCCTTCCACGTCGCTAGTCCCCGCTCCGCCGCGGCCTGATCACGTGACACGTTTCGTCTCTGTCGTCCGTGGCTACTCCCCTCATCTTGCGATCATTCTTCAACATCTTCCTGTTGTTTAGAGTCCTCGGAATGTATTTATAAATCGACTGCAGACCAGTGATGCCAGATGCGGGGAGTCACGGTGAAATGATGTACCCCCTCTCTGATGACGGGGAATGAGTGGAGCAAATGGGAGACACGTTGCACGTGCGCGATGGGGACCGTGGAGTGTGCGCCTGCGCACGGTGCTGGAATGGAATAGTGGAAGGGGAAAGGAGGAGAGTACGGGAGCTCCGTTTGGAGCTCCATATGGCATCACTGCTGCAGACTCGTCTGCAAAATAAAAATTGTCTGCATTAATTCTAAGACGCAGGAACCATGCACAATATTATTTCTTTTGTTAACACTTACACGCTTACGGTAGAAATGGAGACGAGCCTGTAATAACGTTAGAGGAGTTTGAGAATATTGTTACATTGTTTTAGAATTTTTGATAGAAGAAGTACATTACCGCTCAAAAGTATGTGGACACTTGTTCACAATTCTCCTCGTGGAAGAAAAAGAATCTTCAAGGGATTTTTAATGAATTTTCATGCAATCTGCTTTATACAGTATTGGATAATTTATCTGAGCAGTAATTTGATTAGTAGACCGCGAATTTTATGCATTTATAACAAAAATTATTATTTGCTATATAATTACACATTCCTCTAGGGATTGGACCTAAAATGTACAGGGTGAGAGTCAGCTAACGTTATCACCTCAATTAATGTCTTGAGGACAAAGTTACCTTGAATGACCTTGAGTAATTATAGTCACTGAATTCGTAATGAAAGAGACTATAATTGTAGATGTTTACAAAGAGTGGTTCCGTTTAAACAAATGAAAGTGACTTTGATATCTTTAAAAAAAATTACATAAACACACAAATTTGTTAGGTATCGTACGAGCCCTATTTTACCATTCAACTTTGTCCTCAAGACATCTAATGTATCTTTGAAAACAACAAGGATATTTGAGGTGATAACGTTATTTAACTCACTCTGCATATTTGAATTTTTATTTATATTTTTCTGAACAATATAAAATTTTTTGAACACTAAAACAAGAACACTTGTACTTCAAGACTATCTGTTTACATTTAGAAAAGGCCTAGCTCCATATAACCAATTGTAGTTGTTCTAAAAAACATTCTTAGAAATCACTTTTTCACTGAAGTTACACAAGCCTCCCTTAAAATACGTTTCTAAACATTTTCAGTGGTACGCATACTTTAACTATTTACTATTTCAAATTGTATTTTACTCAGCTCTGTACAATAAACATCGTCTTATAATAATCAAATAGAACACAAACTTCAACGATAAGTGTCCACATACTTTTGAGCGGAAGTGTACATGCTCAGCTAGCTTTCATTTGTCACGATCGACTCAGAACATTTTTATTTTACTTTATTTATTTTATTTTTATTTATTTATATTTTACAAAAATCCGCAGTCTAATTATAAACATAAGTAAGGCTGCGGATCTCTATGCAAAATAAAGATGTTCCTACTTAAGCTACCTTAAGCTTCCTGTTTTAAATTACATCTGCCTCTTACTGCTGCAAATGCATAAAATCCGCAGACTACTTAATTTTCCTTTTCTTCGCTGGAAATTCCCAAAGAGAAAGAAATTGCAATTACCGCAAAGAAAATAGTTACAGCAAGGGGTTAAATATAGCCACCACCTTCGGAAATGAGAAACTTAGCGTTCGAATGGCCCCCAGAGTCGCTGTATATGAAATATCGATTGCCTGACATCGACGAATGGTCGTTCGCAATTAAGAAACTGGATAGTCCAATTCCGTCCCGGTTTAGAAGGCTCCCCTGCAGGAGTCCGGTACAATTTGTGACCGACAAGCGAATGCAATTCTTCCGGCTAGTGTGAAAGCAATTCGGACGTAATCCGGGAAATAAATTCTAGCCATTTCGAGTCTGTTCCCCTTAATGTCTTTGGTTCTTGCTTTTTCGAAGTGGTCGTCGATTACGTGCCGCGTTTCTCGCGAGGGTGGCTGCTCCAAGGGAATACGTCCGAGTATATTCCCCACTTCGAAAACTATGTTTCCACCGATGCCGAAATTCATTGCCTCGATTTAGAGACTCTGAGAGTTTACTGTGTTTTTGGACATTCGGGAGGTGGCACAAAATTACCTAAAGTATTACCGGACTTCAAATTTGTGCCTTTATCCTACGAATTATGATGTATTTGGTATGTAACTTACAATTAGTAGATTTGTACCCGGAGCGGCTGCAGATCGAAGTTTCGATCTAGTATTATCAATGGTTCAGGAGTTATGCTTGGTTAAAGTTGAGCAATCTGCAGTGTTTTTGACAGGTAAGGGCGCCGCCATATTGGTTTGTAGTGACAGTCGCCACCGTTTACTGAGTTGGTTAAGATAAGGTCGAGGGGGATGGGAGAAGCGACAAGGTTATCGGCTCGCGGTCGTCACTACAAACCAATATGGCGGCGTCCTTACCTGTCAAAAATGCTCAACTTTAAGTGACCATATCTCCTCAACTATTGATCCTAGAGGATCGAACTTCGATCTGCATCCGCGCCGAGTACAAATCTACTGAATTACATACCAAATACAGTGGGTGTAGAAAGTATTCGAACACTGATAAATTTCAAACAAAACTGTGAAATTGTTGTTTATTAACTATTTTTTCTGGAAGCTATGAATATGTACATATTCTGAGAAGCCTATAGAATAAATACAATGCAAAAAACAATTAATTTCTTGATTAACTTGCGAATGTAATAAGGAAAAACAAAAAATCGACTGAAATACACCAGCAAACAATATTCGTACAGTTTCTAACTTTTTACAATTTGAGAAGCAAAACGTAATGTAAATTAATGTGACATTAAAAAATTATTAATTAATATTTGATTGGATGTCCTCTGGTCTTTATAACTGCTGCAATTCTTCTTGGCATTGAATTTATTAAATTTGAGGTCAGGTGTTGTGGGATCTTGTCCCACTCTTCCTTCAGTGCATTTTTAAGCTGTCTTTTGAAGAAATTTCATGTTTTCTGATCTGTCGTTCTAAATAATCCCACAGGTATTCTATAACATTGATATTGGGAGATTATAGCGGAGTTTTCAGATACGCCGGTGTATTATGTAGTATCCACACTCTGGTATTATACGCAGTATGCTTCGAATCATTATCGTGCATGAAAACGAAATCATCTTTAATATTCATTTTCTCTGCATTGGGATCAAGATTGCGTTTCAAAATGTCAATATAGACCCTGTGGTTCATTATTCCATCAATAAATTCTAATGAGCCAACTCTCATGCAGCTCCAAACAAGTACTGAACCTCCACCCTGTTTGACTGTAGGTTTTAAGTTTTGTGGTTTCAATTCTGTATTTTTTTTTCTCCAAACGGTACAGTGTCCATCAGACCCAAAAACGTTGAATTTACTTTCATCTGTGAAGATCATTTTATTCCACTACTCCACTGGTGTAGTTACATTATTATTTTCGAATTCCAATCTTTTCTTTCTATTCGTTTCACTTACGAAAATTTGTTTACGGGCCACCCGTCCGTGATATCCTGAATTTCGTATAAAACTGCGCACAGTACTAGCAGATACATCAGTGTTTAAATTATTTTTAATGTGTTCAACTATTTTTATTGCACTTATTATTGGATTTGTCTTCACCATTCTAATAATATAACTCTAACAGTGTATTGATTGATTTTTAGTGCACGTCCACTTCTTGATTTATTTTGTAGTCTTTTTCGTAACCCATACCTGTCAATTAAACTTTGTATAGTAGATCGCGGTCTACTTACAATACAGGAAATTTCTGCTAAACTCTTACACTGATTGTGCAAGTTAATAATAATTTTTCTTTCTTCCATCGTTGTCTCCGCACGTTTCCGTCCCATTTTTAAACGACAACTTTGAATATTTCGGAATTTTGATATGCTATTGATGCCAACAACGTTTCTAAATATACTGAGGAAATCAATCGTACTTACACCGCAATTTATTTATGTTTAATGGTATCTTTACGTTAAGAACTGTTCCCTACGCAGTTCGAATTAAGTAGTGTACAAATACTATTTGCTGGTGTATTTCAGTCGATCTTCTGTTTTTCTTTATTACATTCGCAAGTTAATCAAGAAATTAATTGTTTTTTGCATTGTATCTATTCTATGGACTTCTCAGAATATGTACATATTCATTGTTTCCAGAAAAAATAGTTAATAAACAACAATTTCACAGTTTTGTTTGAAATTTATCAGTGTACGAATACTTTCTACACCCACTGTACATCATAATTCGTAGGAGAAAGGTACTAATTTTGAATCCGGTAAAGTAAAGTTTACCCTTCGTTTCTTCTTGAAAAGACAATTGTGAGTCTGCAAATGTGCATTCTGCAATGTTAAGAAAAATTGAATTTTGCGCGTATACATTCTTTTAAGTAAATTGCAGTGTAAGAAGTTAATTACGTATTGCGCCATCTTCCGAGCTTCCGACGATGTCCGTCGGCGAGTCCAGGGGATGCGAATGTAAATGTAATTTTATCTGTTCGTCCAGATAATTAATTTCGACTCGCCGCGCGGCGGTATCAGCCTGGTGACGGAGAAAGGCCCTGAAACGACCAGCCGGTTAATGATCCAGAAAGCCGTGCCGAACGACTCCGGGATCTACACCTGCCAGCCAAGCAACGCGAATCCCAGCAGGATCAAAGTGCACGTTGTCAACGGTCAGTGCCAAGAAATATTTCAAGGAGATTTGTTCATCCCACCGTTTAACCCATTTGCATCATTAACGTACAGAAACGCGCCTGGTCGCTATCACTCGCGTCACTGTTTCACTCGCACAGTTTTTCTGATCGCTATCAGCAGAGCGCATTAGCTTCTCAGATCACGTTGCGAGATAACCCGAACAATTTAGAAAAGCGATTCGTCTAATCCAGGGGTCGGCAACCTTTTGAGTCGGAAGAGTCAAAAATTACAATTTACAAAATTTCAAAGTTTTTAAAGAGCCACAAAATATTTTCTTGCCAACAATAAATAGCACTCGCATAAATAAAGTTATTTGATAAAAAAAAACTAATCTATTTATTCATAAGAAAAAACATCCAAAGAGCCGCATGTGGCTCGCGAGCCGCAGGTTGCCGACCCCTGGTCTAATCTAAGCGCAAATTATTGAAGAAGAAAATCATTTCTCCTCGTGATGCAAATGGGTTAAATTAATTAAGTTAATTATTATCTGAGTTTTCTGATACGGCTTGCCATCTTCTTCTGCATTTATTCAATTGTCAACATGTAAGGAATATTATTGTTTTTATCTTAATTTCTCGATTATTAAATATCTTCTTTGATTTTGGTGATTTGGACATTTTTTTAAATAATACATTCAGTTTAATGTTGACTTGCATTGAAACATTCGCGTACATCGAAATATCGATGTTTGCAAATTGATCAATAAATATGTCTTTCATACAGCGATTCTGACGAATTGATCGTCCATTGCAAGCCTATGCGGAGTAAATCTAGTAACCAGGCTGGGCTATAACTCTATTTCTATTGCAGATAGATAAAAATTGCAGGGAACAACTTCGCATTATTTATTTAGACTCTATCGTCGAGCGGTTCGACTTTTTACCGAAATGCACCGGCGCAGTTACAAAATACAGTTGCATTTTTTTTAATTAAATGGAACGTTGCAATATTTCCGTTGAAATTGTTGGATTTTGCTCGTCAAAGTGAATATGTATTTTAAATCCACTAACGTTGAAATATCCCGCCACGCCGCTGGTATGTTTACCAACAGTGATATCGTTAAGATCATTAATCCCGGTTCGTGTATATTGTATCAAATCAATTTTATACGATACAACAAATTTTACACGTATTTCAAACAATATTTCCCAGAAATGCTTTTTCGGCATTGCGAACTAAACTTTTTTCAAAATGCCACGGAAAAACAGATAATTTTGAAAAATTGTAGCTGTTTGCACCGACGCACTTTGTAAAAGATTGAATTGCCGTACGTGCTTGACGAATAATATTAAATTACCTAGCATTTTTCCCTTGAATATCACAAATGACGTTAAAATCCTTTTAGAGATGCTGACTATACGATCTTGAAGTAACCTCTGATTCCTGCGATTAAAATTAAATGTGGAATTACTGTTTAAAAAATTGCATACCATTAAAGGAGACACTTAGGAGACTATGTTTTAGGTGGGCCACGCTGTATATGTAGTTCTTCTTGAAAGAATTAATCGTTTTGAGTAGACTCAGTTCAACAATGACATCGCTTCTGACAGGATGTTACAAGGAAATGGTTAAAATCTGCGAATCAAAGAATATAAATACAGTAAATCCTCTATCGACGCAAAAAGGTGCTACACGATGGACGCAAAAAAAATATCCTCTCCACTGCAGTAATCTGATCCAGGCTCGGGTATATCGGTGTGAACCACTACTAATGCGACGCGGAGAATCGCCGTCGTCGGCACAGTTCAAAGACTCATGCGCCCTCACAATTAGGGATTGCAATCCTGCAAAGCGGGATCCCGCGTCATTTTTTGGTCCTGCATTTCTTAAATAGGTGATGCCGAATCCCGCAAATTTTGCGGGACTATACGTCCCAAAATTTCGCGAATGACGACGCGCACGAAGAACTATTTCGATGATCTGTCATGAAGATATCGACAAAACTTTAAAAAAAGAGATGATTTCCTTTTAGAGCGATGGCAAAAATGGCTTACGAATATTTTTGAGCTATTCGACCTTTAAGTGTAGAGGCTGAACGAGCTTTTCCCGCTGCAGGATATCTTTTTGTAATGACTTCAGGACCTAACTAGAAGATACAATAATTAATAGACTTTGCTTTTTACGATCATATTTTCAAAGTTCTACAAATTAAAATTTGTTTTTATAATTTTAACATTTTTCAGATTTTAATCTAATTAAAATTATATTCACAGAGAGGTCGATTACATATAGTTCGTTCTAAACAATTTTTATAGTTATTTTTAAGTTCTAACCAACATTTTGGCAAAGGAAAAAATTCTTCCGATTCACCTCAGCAATTAATATATAATATCGTAGCTTCGTTATTGATATAATCATTTTTTATTTAAATACCTTCTTTTAATAATTATTAAATATAACGAATTATTATATTATATATTTTATACAATTAGACACGTGTATATATATATGTATACATGTCAATTATAATTTATTTTCCAAAAAGTGATTTATTTTCATTTAAATATATGTAGATTTAGATTTTATATGTATTTTGTTAATAAATTTTGACTAATATGATCAAAGATGATTATCTCATTAAGTAAAATTTGGTTCTTTATTAAATATACAGGGTCATCCGTTTTTAAACGGACAAACGTAAACCAGCTATAAAGAACCCCAAATGGAACAAGTTTTACCCCTGCCACTTTTTTTGTTTCGGCCTTGATTTCTAGAAAATTGCAATTTTGCCCTATGCCAAAAAAACAAAGATCCGAAGGTCATACAAAAATATTTTGTTAACAAAAAAGATGCCCCTATTTATTTTAAACCAAACAAAGGAAAAATCATCAAGATTCATCACTGGAGTCCCGAGATATTCAAGTTTATGTGAACTAAAAAAATTATGGTTTTTTGCAATTTTCTACAAATCAAGGCCGAAACAAAAAAAGTGGCAGGGGTAAAACTTGTTCCATTTGGGGTTCTTTATAGCTGGTTTACGTTTGTCCGTTTAAAAACGGATGACCCTTTATATTAGATTGAAGACCTAAATCCTTAGATTTAGGGATTTAAATAAATCCCACATCAATCTCGCGGGATTGAAAATGGCGCGGGATTGCAATCCCTACTCACAATGCAACACCAATATTAAATCTTTTTTATTATTACTTATTCTTTCATGAAACTTTCACTAATATATTCGTGGCATTTTTCTGGTTAAAATAAGACCAAACACGATATAATTTCGACTATATTTAGTGGTATAATTGACGATGAACGATTCGGGCGCAAGGAAGGACAGCGTATGGGAAAGAAAGAGACGCGGAGAGTCGCAGTCTCTCTTTACACGCGCTGTCCTTTTCTACGTTCGATCGTGTCCCTCTACGATCGATGAAAACGAACCTCCCCGAGGCTCTTGCGTCGATAGAGGATTACTGTACCTCTTCTAGAACTGTGACTCTGCAGTTGCCCGAAGTTTTCACAGTTACGGAGAGAATGCAGTGGTATAGTTGATCGATTCCCGTCGATTTGTCCGTGCCACGGGTCAGTTTTTCAAGCGCTTCGCGTCGCGCGGTGGCTTGGACTCGTTCTGGTTCCGGTGGAAAATGTCGGTCGTGGCGCGTGTACCGCGAGCTTGTCACGAGTTACGAGCGTGTGCCGTGACCGCAGCGATCCGACAATTAAGAGAAAGAACGCTCAACCAGACGTTCACCAACTCGGCTCTAGGCTCTCGGGTCTAGGCTGTGGCGGATGGCGTTGCGCTGTGTGTGGATCAGTCAGCGCGATGACGGTGATAAATCACCGGAGCACGGGCCGGCCGTGCGACGCGACGTGTCGCATCGATCTGAATTCGCGTCGACTAAGGCCGGCGGCACCGGCCCATTCTACCGAGCAATTAACGCTTGAAGTTGATAAATAACACACCGGAAGCTTGGCTTAACTTATTTCGAATTATCGTCGAATCCGCGCGTCCGCGTCCGTTCCCGCCGCCGCGATAACAACGCTTTCGTTTCACCGCGAAACAATTAGGCTGCGGCTGCAGCGGATGCTATTTTCGATCGCGCGCGATACGCGCCGGTCGCTTCCACCATGTTCCGATAATTCGAATGGAGAAGAGAAATCGAAGCTACGAGCTCGTCTATAAAATCTAAACAAAAGAATCTATCGCGTGTATCGTAAAGTAATTTTTATTTTCTGATTCGGTTCGAGTAAAAAATTGGACGTCACCCGTTCGTGGAAGCTTTTCGATATTTGAAACGAGACACTGCACCGCGGGAGGACGCGGGGAGTACGCGAGTAACGCGGCCGGAAGCTCTTCATTTACCGATGTCGAACGAATTCTAAAGGGTCGAGTGCTCGCGTTTTACGTCGTGACTGACGCGATCGTTAAGTTACGCGCGCGTTTTACCGTTTGCTCGACCGATGTCGCTCGAGCCATTGAAAGTGGTAAACCGTGTCAAACTCGTGGCTTTCACGGAATTGATACGCGCGGGACGAGGCCAAATCGATCCCGGGCCGCGTCGATTTTAGACCGAGCGAACGCGAGAACGCTCCGCCGACCCTTTTCAAGGGAGAACGCTCCAAATCCGGACTAATTTCTGAAACCTTGGAACTCGCGAGACTTTTTCGCCTCTCTTGGATACCTTGCTCTTTTTCTAGTTCGCGAAGTGGGCGTGGTTGTGTTGCTCTTGAAACATTCTTCGAACTATAGCAATCTAATAGAAGCAGAACATTTGTAAATCTTGTCAGAATCTTGGTAAACGATAATCTACTTCGTCGTCTTTGCGCAAAATTGCTGTGACGCACAGTGTCCCGAATGGCCTTTTTAGCTGGACAAAATTAACTTTCAAATAAACTAAAACTAACTGTGCCAATATTATCTAAAATAACCATGTATTAGAACCCTTGAATATTAAAACTTAAAATTTTTTTGTTGTATGTTTACAGAGCGAGTAAACTGCACCTAAAAGGCGGACGCCTAACCTATAAATGAATGGGCACATTGCCATACGCGCTAGAAATATGTTAAAATATACTAAGGAGTATTTAAATTTCCTATGTATGATGGATATAGCATCTCAAAACATGTACTTTCACTTTAGTAATTCCAAATTATCGATAACATTCCTCTATTTTTGTAAATTAAGTGTCAAAGACGGTACTTATTTTTCCACAGAAACGCCCATGTTACTCCTCTTCGTTAATGAATTAGTGTATGCCCCACGTCGCCCCACGCGATGATTTTTACATTTTTATAAAGTAGAGATTCTCTAGTTTATTGTAGTACCAAACTTGGCTTGCTATACGTTGCTATACTATACTAATTTTTACAATGAAGTTACGTCGTTTTGCGTTCACGCTCGAGACAATCACAGCCCGGGCCGGGCTTAGTTTTAGTTATTAGTTTATAAGTTATTAGTTTCTAGCAACCGAACGTTCCTATTTAAAACTTTCATTTTGATCTCTGTTATTTCTTTTGTTTTACTTATATTTTTATGTTATTATATTTTTAATTTTTTATTATATTAAAATAATAAACAATAATATGCAGCAGATTATTTATAGATTGAAACCTTATACTAGACCAAAGAATAATTCTTTCCCATATGTCTGAATCTCCAAAAAGTAAATAGGTAAATTATATTAACATTCTTTTTGTCCAATAATTAAAAATGACGTCTTTTTTTATAATATCTACTACTTGTTAAATCATTCTGTGTTACATAGATCCATTACTAACTTCGTTGTATATTATATTTAATTATAAATCACTTAAAATATATTGTTCAATTAACAAAAACCAACTGAATGTTGTAAAAAGTTAATAATTATTCATGTTTTATACAATTTTATAGAATTATATTTATTTAGAATTATATATTTTATAGAATTTTGTAAAATGCCCATTTGGCACACTGTGTGACGTGTCTAAAGTGGGCGTGGTTACATAACTTTTGATTTCACCTAGCAGTGTTCCATAGGGCAATCTGTGCCCATGTGCAAGCTGTCCATCCACCTTGCTCTCTTCGGCCAAAGTAGGCGTGACTCCGTTTCTCTAAATTCGACCGAGGTAATGGTCCGTAGAGTAATCTGTGTCCACGCTAAACCCACAAGAACTACTCTATAAATCTTACCAGAGTTCTGGCGGAAGACTATCTTACTCTCTTCGCGTCAAGTGGGCGTGGTCTCGCCGCTTTTAATGGTACCTTGGGTAGCGGTCCTTGGAGCAATTGCTGCTCATGTTTGATCTCTAGGGATCCGAAAGGCGCGGAACCTTCTTAAATCTTGTCAAAGTCCTGCAGAAAATTATCCGTCTTGTCCTCTTTGCGTAAAGTAGGCGTGACTCGTTCTAAAATAGGCGTGGTTCCATTCCTCTTGATTGCAAACGAGCGGGAACAGTGTTCCTTGGAGCAATTCGATTCCTAATGTAGTTCAATGTAGAAGAATCGGAGTCTCCTTAAATCTTGTTCGAAGCACTGAGAGATGAATATCTACCTTGATCACTTTCCGTCAAGTGGGCGTGGTTTCTTCGATTTTAACGGAGCCGTGACGCTACTTCAGTAGGTCGAGACGAAGCGAAAACTCCATTGATGGAATATTTTTGAATCTTGTGAACATCCTGACAGAGGGCTACATGCCTTACTGTTTTTACGTAAAATGGGCGTGGCCTGCCTCGAGTGGACGTGGTTTAGTTGCTCCCAAAGTACCGAAGCGGTGCTCCCAGGGGAAATTTTTGCTCTCCGTGTTTATTTCGTAGGTTACACGATTCGAGATGAGAAATTTCTGTTACAGAGGAACATCCGGCCGCGATGCACCACGGAGACGGAAGCTCGTCGCACGTCAGGGCGTGGCCGATCGGTTTTATAATTTTAGTAATAGTTAACGTAATATTTGCATAAGAAGAAACGGGAGCAGCCCTCGAGGAGAAGAGAGAAGAAACACGAGAGAAAGAGAGAGAGAGAGGGGGGGTGGTAAGAGAGGGGGAGAGGAAGCGGAAGGGACACGTACTTACCCGACACGATATTGCAGCGCGATTTTGAACGGTCGCGTTCTTCTGGATAAATATTTGTGCAGGGTAAAACCGAATATTACCTACATTTACATTGAATTTCCGTGACCAAAACAGTTTTCGAATATCAGCACGGCACAATAATCGGTAAGAGCGTAGTATTTTGTTAAGATATATCATCAAGAACGAATAACTTACGACGTCTAAATTTATTGTATTATTTGTAAATAAATTTATTGTATGTACATATCAATAAAACGATTGTCTTTATCTTTCGACTTTGTTTTCTCTCTGTGTCACGAGCTCTTTTTTACCATTTTCATTATACTTTTTATTCGCCGTCTCAACTTTCGGTTCAACCTTTATGCCAATAACCCTACTATCAACGTGTTTAAAAATTTTTTTATACGTTCTTGTTAACAAATAGCCAAATTGTTACAGATTTCTGTTTTTTCTTTTTGGATAGTTATAGATTAATTTGTATTCGAGGCAGACACTGCGAAACCTAATCACTACAATGTTATCGGACATCGCAGACAATTTTAGCTATTGCCATAAGGGTTGAACTGTATTGACTATTTTCTTGCTAGACTGTAGAACTTTCATCACGACGAAGTAACTTCCCAGTCGATAAAATGTATGCCTGCGTTCGTATTTTCATCAAATTTGCACGGAGATCCACAGTCTTTAGAAAGTTTCGAACATCGAGATTGCACGTTGACGTATAATGGTGTTCGCAATAAAACGAAACCGAGGATCTGTTTTATCGTTCGACCCCCACAATCGACTCTCGCGAGAACGCATTCAGCCAGGAAGATTGCCGAAAGAAACGTCGACGCAGCAACGTCGGCACCGCCTAATGACAACGTTAATTACTTCATCTATCTCGCGACCATTAATTACACACCGCGGTGCAACTGGCTTTTCCAGGGAAAGGTACGTGCCTGCCAACAGCCCGCCAACAAGAACCGGTAAAATACGAGTGCGAGCCGGCAACATTCTCGAACGCCGGCAAACTCGGGAACAAAATTCTCCGTTCCTTCGTTACCGGAGTTGGAAGTAACGCGATCTCCACGGGCCGGTTGGCAACCGCAAGGAAAAAACGCCAAGTTAGCCGTGCTTCTAATTGCTTGGGATTAACTTCGAGCGTACGTTTAAACCGCGAAGATACTCCTGCTGGCAAAATTAGATACGCCGAAAACGATGTCGGACCAATTTTAGCCTCTCCTGACGACCCCTACTATTTTCTTTTTACAGCGTAGCGAGCATTCGTGGTGAAAGATTCAGCAGTGGACAAAATTAAAAGATGGACCAACGTAGTCTAACAAATCTTTTGGTATTTCTTGCTATTTTACTTGAAGCGACATTTGGGAATAAAGTTTACGAGTTATCGATTGTATTTGTACCTCAAACAACTTCTGTCTATTCGAATTAAAATTGTCTTGCACGAACTTATTCATTCTAGATGTTCAATTTACCTACAGAGGAATCGCGATGTTAACTGGCAAGTTTATAGCAAAAGGAGATAGGGAAAAACTGAAGAAAATGTTTTGTACAATCTCATTTCCAACAAGAAACACAAAAGAAAACGCATAAGACAATTTTTAGAGACTGCAATACAGACTGCGGATTTTTCTACAAAATAAAAATTGCCCAACCGTAAGAACCAGCAGTTAAATAGAATGAATATTCTTTCTTTTAATGGCCTTAGAGTTTTGTGCTTGACCTACTTATTTTTGTTAGAAACGCATTAAATCTCCTGCCCAATAGCAACTACGGAAATGAATGCTATATTCTGGTAATTTTTAGACATACCGATAATCTTGTCCACAGCTGTATCGTGATCTTTCCGCGAAACAACCCGGAAGCATCCGCTCCCTCGTTAGCCAATTAACAGACAGTCCCGCGGAGATGGTCAGACGAGGTTTTACCAAATCCAGACGTTTTAGTTTACCAACTATCGACCGGCAATGGTCGAATGGCTGAATGCACCGAGGGTAAAATGCAGCGATGCGCTCGCCTCGCGCTGGCTCGTATCAGTTGGCCGCGGTGCATCGGGCGGTATTCAAGTAGTCGATGAAGTCAACTATTTGTGGTTCTCTCAAGCGCGGAATCATAGGTGGAGCCGTCCATGCACGATGCTGTTGTTGCTGCTGTAGCTGCTGTTGCTGTTGATGTTGCTGGTGCTGCTGTTGGGTTGCTTTCGACCAACAATTGTTCAGCTTCCCCTTCTTCTTCTCACGTTTTCGCGGATGCTCTTGCAGCGTTATCGACTTGCCGAACACGAAGAGACAGGGACCGAGATAAGGTCGGAAGTCGGGTATGCTCTGTTTATACACCAAGCTGAAGCCTCCTGTATCCGCCGTTGCGTTCTCCGGTACGTCCATTATCACTGGAACGAATTGAATATGCAACGTTAGAAACGGTTCTCCGATAAATTCTCGAATAAATATTTTTTTGAAAATATGCACGCACACAGCAGCCCGCGGCTGCAATAATTAGTATTAGCTATTGATTACACTGTCCAACATCAAATTTGTTCCACAATTACTGTTGGGTGGTTCTTATACATAGAGTTTTTTGCGCCGATTCCGAATATGTCCTTATTTTTTTCTGCTAGACGCACAGTTTTTGAGAAACATGGCTTTGAAAAAAGAACATATTTTTCAACTTTAAACGAATATTGTGATGCTATTATAAAATATATTGAATTGTTTTTTACAACAAAAGATTCTGTAGACTTTCCCGAATACAGTAATATCCAATATTAATACATTATGATCGTTTCAACATGTTTAAACAATTATTAAAGACGGAGAGACAGCACTTTTGCACCAATTTTTGAGGATATTCTTCAATTTATCTCAAAAATTAAGGGTCCAGCGGAAAATCGAACTATACCACGCGATAGAGCAGACTTTTATCTTTAGAAACCACTCTTTCAAGTTTGGAACGTCGACGTTTTTATCGAACCAGAAAGCAAAATATCTTCGCCCGACATGAGTTGCCGTCTGTGGCGCTCGCCATTAGAACGGGCGTTCGTCGCGCCGTATCCTGTCGCTGCTCCGTACTTTAAACATGTTTAAACAATCATAATGTATTAATATTGGATATCACTGTATTCGGGAAAGTCTACAGAATCTTTTCTGTGAAGAACAATTCAATATCTTTTATAATAACATCACAATATTCGTTTAAAGTTGAAAAATGTTTTTTTTTCAAAGCCATGTTCCTCAAAAACTGTGCGCATGGGAAAAAAATGAAAAACAGATTCGGAATCAGCGCAAAAAACTCTATAAGAAGGACCCAACAGTAATTAGGGAACATAAGAAAGTAGAAATTTGTTGGACAGTGTTATTTATTTTCTCTAGACTGCGGATGTTTATGCAATTTTCAAGTTCTGTAGACAAATTTGGAAAAAGTGGATTAAAATAGAATCTTATTTTCCACGGTGATAGCCTTTTCAGATTGGAAATAAATTAAAATCGTACTAAATTCTGTCGTATTTTACATTCTAGCATTTTTGAAAATTTTCAGAAGCCATAATTGCATAAAGATCCGCAATCTAGTTATCTCAATTCGACCTGTCCTCCTACGAGTTCATAATTCACCCGGCGCGAGATCAACGCTCACAATTCTTCATAAATTCCCGAAATACTCTAACTGTTCTAAATTTCATCTAGCAATTCGCGTCGGGAATATGAAAATCTACCGGTAGGTTAGTCGCTAACTGAACTGTTCAACTGTCAGAGGCACTTCGGGCCGGTAATCCGTCGAAAGAGATGACAAACGAGGGCCGGGAGAAAGGTAGATTAGTTGTCCGTCAGCGTAAGCGACGTGGAAAAAGAAAGAAAGGTGGGAGGCTTCTGGCCCGACCTAGATTCGATCAGGGAAAATTAAAGCTATTTCGATGGGAGTGTCCCTGTGCCGAAAGAGGGACTTCGAAGGTAGCCGAGGCTCGATTCGTATTCCTCTGCTGGACCGGAACAAAGTTGTTTAATCAGAGAGGACTCGGGAAGGATTCGCGACGGCCACGGGTAGTCGATACTCTAT
Organism: Lasioglossum pauxillum; assembly: GCA_933228785.1. Lineage (NCBI taxonomy): Eukaryota > Metazoa > Arthropoda > Insecta > Hymenoptera > Halictidae > Lasioglossum > Lasioglossum pauxillum. The sequence continues at coordinate 37,288,286 of OW121705.1, read as the reverse complement.
ACTCGGCTGTACATATAGCCGATTCTCAAAAGCTTGTTCGAATATTCCGAAGGAGAAACATCGGGGAACAGGGCCGTGTGCTATTTCGTTGTCTTGTCCAGCCCGTTCGAGAAACTTTCTCTGCTTCGGACTCTCGGACTATCTCGGCTTCGGCCGCAGTCGCGGCTGCTGATAACTTGGCTTCTGTTTGTGATTCCCTGCGGAGTCCGGTAGTTCGCTAACCTTTAACCAAGCTATGGAGGACACTGGAATAGAGGCGCTTGGTAATTCGGGAGCTGGGCGGGTGCATCCGGGGATTCGTGTTGATCTCGATCAGCCAGACGGAAAGGTCCTCCATCACGACGAAATCGGCGCCGTACAGCTCGAAGCTGCATCGTCTTCTGTCCATGTGCTCCTGGGATGCCAGCATCGTTAGCACGATCGCCTCAGACATCTTCGGGTAGATCCTGTCGTAGTACGGCTCACCGTCCAGCCCTATTTGCCTGGCGAACGCGAAACGCTCTATCGATCCTTTCCGAAGAAACAGACTCATCGCACGGCACACTCTGTGCACGGTTTAACACGTTGACTGCCACGTCTCCCTGAAATGGGAGGCGGACTTGTTTGTCCACATTTAGAAGCGATTTTTGAGCAAATGTATTTCGCTCTTCGAGTGCCATGTCTCCAAAATGCAAGTAGGTTGAGAGGGATACTTTCAGTATCCACATCCTAGCTTTTAAACTTTTATTTCGTTAAACGAGTTATTTTTATTTTATCGAGTTTCTGAGGCTGCTGAGCTGACACCCAAAGAGTTACTATACCATCTGGAAAATGTAAGAAAGAGCACTGTTTATTCTCTTATATAAATTATTTCGATTTCATGGAATTCTGAGGATTACTGGATTACTGGCAGTCAAAGTGTTAAATTTGTGTACACAATTGCTTTCGTATGTATTCAAAATGTGAAGAAATGTTTGACTTTAAGACTTCGAAGTGAATTTAGCTCGATAAAAAAATAAGGAAAAACTGCCGGATTTAGAAATGGTTAAAAATTGAAAAAGTAAAAAAGGAAAGTCGATTTGTTGAAGATGAAAAGAATAGCCCCTTAGATTGGCGAGAGTGTAAGAAGGAAAGTGCATCGACGGGGGTGGTGTTGAACACGGGCATCTATCGACAAGGAAGTACACGGGTCCTGAGCATATTTGCGGACCGGACCTATCAATCTCGAGATTCATCCCCACGGGCTATCGAGTGTAACGAACGGATAACCGAAACTTCTCCTGCAAGAGAACCTTCAAGGAATGGGAGAGGAGGGGAGTGGACCCCAAGACGCAGAGAGAGATTACTTTAAATATTCGTTCAGCTTCTCGCAGTCCCATCCTTGATCGCGAATCGATTTTACGACTTCCTCCGAGAATCCGCGTTTCCGGCGTCGCCTCCTCTCCTCGTCGTACTTCTCCTGAATGGCGGTATTGCAGATATGAATCGCTTCGTGATAAGTTGAGAAAGTGTACGGCTTCGAGCTGAACCGAAGCAGTCCCTCCCTGATGGAAAAGGATGAAAAAGGATCAAGAGAAATTCCTTGATGGAATCTCCACCCGGCCGAATCTCCGCCGCGAGAGGAAATAGTTTTCAGAAAAATTCGAAAGCGTTTTCTCGCCGAGGATCGCGCAACGATCGATCCCGAGGAATCACTTTGCGAACACGATCCACCGCCGCGATCTTGAACGCGCTTCTCTTTCTTTCATCTATCGCGATTTTCGTTAAGGGCCAATCTTACTTAGGGCCGCCAATCTTCTAAAACCCTTACAGGCAACCACAAGTTACGTTGTTCTTTCTAATAGTTCTACAAAATTTTATTTTAATCTCTCTAGTGTTTTAAACTCCGCCTAATCATTTTTATTGTGAATGTATAAAACTCCAGGATTTTTTAAAAATCAACGGACATTCTTCGAATACGAGGCAAAATGTCCGGGAAGTTTGAAAAAGTTCTGGAAGACCGCCTTATCTTTTATCAAATCGGGTTCGCCACCTTAAAATCCGCTCGGTAGTTCTTCCAATAATTCCAGTCTATAAAACTTACTTGAACAACCATATGGTCAGAGGAAAAGTGCTGGTGACCAAGTACCACTGTCTTATATCGAACTTCGTATCGTGAATCAATAGCGGACGTTCTGAAGAGAAAAGAAGTCGAATGAGATGAACGGGATTCGCGAAGAAACCTGTTCAAATAAAACGATATACCTACCGATGTACTTCTGCACGATGAAGTAATCCTTCGGTCTGCCTTTTACCTTGCGGAATATATCTTTTAAATTATGAGATATACTTATCCCGGTGCCGCAACAGAGTTCGCTCGGCTTCAGGATCCACATGTTCCGCGTCCCGTTCAGCTCGTACTGCGGGTCCACTTCTTTCAGCTTCGACAGAGTCGATTTCGCTGTCTCGTAATATCTCTGCCAAAGATTACCGATTTGTGTAAACGACGAACAGAGAGCATGATTCAAGAATACAGAGCGAGTCAGAAGAAACGAAACACCTGAATATCTTTGTTGGATTTAAAGATACGAAATTTAAATGATTGGATTTAAAGATACGACATTGGAATTTGAATGGTATCGAAGGACGCACATTGCCATCATAATATTATTCTTTTTTGTGCCTTCTTTCGGTATTTTCAAGGTCACCCACGTTCTTTAAAATGGGATGTCCAATTTTTTATGCTCGATTTCAATAAGTGCACCGTTTATTTTGAAAGTGGTGTAAGTCCATTTTCTCTTGTTTTTTTTATTTTTGTTTTTAATTTTATTTACATTAAATTAAGCATGAATTACGTGTATCTCATTTTTTTCAAAAATGGACTTACACCACTTTCAAAATAAACGGTCCATGTATTTGTGTTCGATGTGTATTTGCCCTGAAACTTACCGTTGCTGAGATATTTGACTGTTTTCATTCTACATATTACTTTCATTATGGAACGTATTCTAGAATATGCTCACTACGTCAAATGTAAATCGAATAGGTTCCATAATGAAAGTAATATATTTTTAATTATTAAGTTTTTTCAATAGCAATGGCGATTTTAATCGTGGACCAAGAAAGCTCTGTAACATGTTCTAATCATTTATTTTGGAATTATTATTGAACATTTTGTACTCGAAGAATTCTTACATTCGATACAATACGATTTTGTATGAACAGAATACAGGCGGTTATGATTAACGAAAATATTCTATATTAGAAAACTAGATTAGAAAATACTCTGAAATCTTTTTCAATGGAAATGGCAATTTTAATCGTGGACCAAGAAAGATCATTGCACTTGAACGATTTTTACATTCGATACGATAGCTCTGTAACAGAATCTAATCATTTCTTTTGCAATTATTATTGAATACTTTGCACTCGAACAACTCATGTATTAAATACAATACGATTTAGTATGAAACAAATAAAAATGTGTAACAAAAATACTCTAGATTAGAAAATACTCTAGTTTAAAAGAGCATTTTTGATGTTTCTTTTGACATAATGCAGTCATTGAAAATCCTATTCGATACAATAGCTCTGTAACAGAATCTAATAATTTCTTTTGGATTTATTGTAGAATACTTTGCACTCGAACAACTCCTACATTGGATACAATACGATTTGGTGTGAATAAAATAAAAGTGGCTGCATGAAACGAAAATACTCTAGATTAGAAAATACAGGCGGTCATGTATAACGAAAATATTCTATATTAGAAAACTAGATTAGAAAATGCTCTGAAATCTTTTTTAATGGAAATGACAATTTTAATCGTGGACCAAGAAAGCTCTTTGCACTCGAACAATTTTTACATTCGATACAATAGCTCTGTAACAGAAGCTAATCATTTCTTTTGCAATTATTATTGAATACTTTGCACTCGAACAACTCCTGTATTAAATACAATACGATTTAGTATGAAACAAATAAAAATGTGTAACCAAAATACTCTAGATTAGAAAATATTCTAGATTAAAAGAGTATTTTTGGTGTTTCTTTTGACATAACGCAGTCATTGAAAATCCTATTCGATACAATAGCTCTGTAACAGAATCTAATAATTCCATTTGGATTTATTGTAGAATACTTTGCACTCGAACAACTCCTACATTGGATACAATACGATTTGGTATGAACAAAATAAAAGTGGCTGCATGAAACGAAAATACTCTAGATTACAAAATACAGGCGGTCATGTATAACGAAAATATTCTATATTAGAAAACTAGATTAGAAAATGCTCTGAAATATTTTTCAATGGAAATGGCAATTTTAATCGTGGACCTAGAAAGCTCTTTGCACTCGAACAATTTTTACATTCGATACAATAGCTCTGTAACAGAAGCTAATCATTTCTTTTGCAATTATTATTGAATACTTTGCCCTCGAACAACTCCTGTATTAAATACAATACGATTTAGTATGAACCAAATAAAAATGTGTAACAAAAATACTCTAGATTAGAAAATACTCTAGTTTAAAAGAGCATTTTTGATGTTTCTTTTGACATAATGCAGTCATTGAAAATCCTATTCGATACAATAGCTCTGTAACAGAATCTAATAATTTCTTTTGGATTTATTGTAGAATACTTTGCACTCGAACAACTCCTACATTGGATACAATACGATTTGGTGTGAATAAAATAAAAGTGGCTGCATGAAACGAAAATACTCTAGATTAGAAAATACAGGCGGTCATGTATAACGAAAATATTCTATATTAGAAAACTAGATTAGAAAATGCTCTGAAATCTTTTTCAATGGAAATGGCAATTTTAATCGTGGACCAAGAAAGCTCTTTGCACTCGAACAATTTTTACATTCGATACAATAGCTCTGTAACAAAATCTAATAATTTCTTTTGCAATTATTATTGAATACTTTGCACTCGAACAACTCCTGTATTAAATACAATACGATTTAGTATGAAACAAATAAAAATGTGTAACCAAAATACTCTAGATTAGAAAATATTCTAGATTAAAAGAGTATTTTTGGTGTTTCTTTTGACATAACGCAGTCATTGAAAATCCTATTCGATACAATAGCTCTGTAACAGAATCTAATAATTTCTTTTGGATTTATTGTAGAATACTTTGCACTCGAACAACTCCTACATTGGATACAATACGATTTGGTATGAACAAAATAAAAGTGGCTGCATGAAACGAAAATACTCTAGATTAGAAAATACAGGCGGTCATGTATAACGAAAATATTCTATATTAGAAAACTAGATTAGAAAATGCTCTGAAATCTTTTTCAATGGAAATGGCAATTTTAATCGTGGACCAAGAAAGCTCTTTGCACTCGAACAATTTTTACATTCGATACAATAGCTCTGTAACAGAAGCTAATCATTTCTTTTGCAATTATTATTGAATACTTTGCCCTCGAACAACTCCTGTATTAAATACAATACGATTTAGTATGAACCAAATAAAAATGTGTAACAAAAATACTCTAGATTAGAAAATACTCTAGTTTAAAAGAGCATTTTTGATGTTTCTTTTGACATAATGCAGTCATTGAAAATCCTATTCGATACAATAGCTCTGTAACAGAATCTAATAATTTCTTTTGGATTTATTGTAGAATACTTTGCACTCGAACAACTCCTACATTGGATACAATACGATTTGGTGTGAATAAAATAAAAGTGGCTGCATGAAACGAAAATACTCTAGATTAGAAAATACAGGCGGTCATGTATAACGAAAATATTCTATATTAGAAAACTAGATTAGAAAATGCTCTGAAATCTTTTTCAATGGAAATGGCAATTTTAATCGTGGACCAAGAAAGCTCTTTGCACTCGAACAATTTTTACATTCGATACAATAGCTCTGTAACAAAATCTAATAATTTCTTTTGCAATTATTATTGAATACTTTGCACTCGAACAACTCCTGTATTAAATACAATACGATTTAGTATGAAACAAATAAAAATGTGTAACCAAAATACTCTAGATTAGAAAATATTCTAGATTAAAAGAGTATTTTTGGTGTTTCTTTTGACATAACGCAGTCATTGAAAATCCTATTCGATACAATAGCTCTGTAACAGAATCTAATAATTTCTTTTGGATTTATTGTAGAATACTTTGCACTCGAACAACTCCTACATTGGATACAATACGATTTGGTATGAACAAAATAAAAGTGGCTGCATGAAACGAAAATACTCTAGATTAGAAAATACAGGCGGTCATGTATAACGAAAATATTCTATATTAGAAAACTAGATTAGAAAATGCTCTGAAATCTTTTTCAATGGAAATGGCAATTTTAATCGTGGACCAAGAAAGCTCTTTGCACTCGAACAATTTTTACATTCGATACAATAGCTCTGTAACAAAATCTAATAATTTCTTTTGCAATTATTATTGAATACTTTGCACTCGAACAACTCCTGTATTAAATACAATACGATTTAGTATGAAACAAATAAAAATGTGTAACCAAAATACTCTAGATTAGAAAATATTCTAGATTAAAAGAGTATTTTTGGTGTTTCTTTTGACATAACGCAGTCATTGAAAATCCTATTCGATACAATAGCTCTGTAACAGAATCTAATAATTTCTTTTGGATTTATTGTAGAATACTTTGCACTCGAACAACTCCTACATTGGATACAATACGATTTGGTATGAACAAAATAAAAGTGGCTGCATGAAACGAAAATACTCTAGATTAGAAAATACAGGCGGTCATGTATAACGAAAATATTCTATATTAGAAAACTAGATTAGAAAATGCTCTGAAATCTTTTTCAATGGAAATGGCAATTTTAATCGTGGACCAAGAAAGCTCTTTGCACTCGAACAATTTTTACATTCGATACAATAGCTCTGTAACAGAAGCTAATCATTTCTTTTGCAATTATTATTGAATACTTTGCCCTCGAACAACTCCTGTATTAAATACAATACGATTTAGTATGAACCAAATAAAAATGTGTAACAAAAATACTCTAGATTAGAAAATACTCTAGTTTAAAAGAGCATTTTTGATGTTTCTTTTGACATAATGCAGTCATTGAAAATCCTATTCGATACAATAGCTCTGTAACAGAATCTAATAATTTCTTTTGGATTTATTGTAGAATACTTTGCACTCGAACAACTCCTACATTGGATACAATACGATTTGGTGTGAATAAAATAAAAGTGGCTGCATGAAACGAAAATACTCTAGATTAGAAAATACAGGCGGTCATGTATAACGAAAATATTCTATATTAGAAAACTAGATTAGAAAATGCTCTGAAATCTTTTTCAATGGAAATGGCAATTTTAATCGTGGACCAAGAAAGCTCTTTGCACTCGAACAATTTTTACATTCGATACAATAGCTCTGTAACAAAATCTAATAATTTCTTTTGCAATTATTATTGAATACTTTGCACTCGAACAACTCCTGTATTAAATACAATACGATTTAGTATGAAACAAATAAAAATGTGTAACCAAAATACTCTAGATTAGAAAATATTCTAGATTAAAAGAGTATTTTTGGTGTTTCTTTTGACATAACGCAGTCATTGAAAATCCTATTCGATACAATAGCTCTGTAACAGAATCTAATAATTTCTTTTGGATTTATTGTAGAATACTTTGCACTCGAACAACTCCTACATTGGATACAATACGATTTGGTATGAACAAAATAAAAGTGGCTGCATGAAACGAAAATACTCTAGATTAGAAAATACAGGCGGTCATGTATAACGAAAATATTCTATATTAGAAAACTAGATTAGAAAATGCTCTGAAATCTTTTTCAATGGAAATGGCAATTTTAATCGTGGACCAAGAAAGCTCTTTGCACTCGAACAATTTTTACATTCGATACAATAGCTCTGTAACAAAATCTAATAATTTCTTTTGCAATTATTATTGAATACTTTGCACTCGAACAACTCCTGTATTAAATACAATACGATTTAGTATGAAACAAATAAAAATGTGTAACCAAAATACTCTAGATTAGAAAATATTCTAGATTAAAAGAGTATTTTTGGTGTTTCTTTTGACATAACGCAGTCATTGAAAATCCTATTCGATACAATAGCTCTGTAACAGAATCTAATAATTTCTTTTGGATTTATTGTAGAATACTTTGCACTCGAACAACTCCTACATTGGATACAATACGATTTGGTATGAACAAAATAAAAGTGGCTGCATGAAACGAAAATACTCTAGATTAGAAAATACAGGCGGTCATGTATAACGAAAATATTCTATATTAGAAAACTAGATTAGAAAATGCTCTGAAATCTTTTTTAATGGAAATGACAATTTTAATCGTGGACCAAGAAAGCTCTTTGCACTCGAACAATTTTTACATTCGATACAATAGCTCTGTAACAGAAGCTAATCATTTCTTTTGCAATTATTATTGAATACTTTGCACTCGAACAACTCCTGTATTAAATACAATACGATTTAGTATGAAACAAATAAAAATGTGTAACCAAAATACTCTAGATTAGAAAATATTCTAGATTAAAAGAGTATTTTTGGTGTTTCTTTTGACATAACGCAGTCATTGAAAATCCTATTCGATACAATAGCTCTGTAACAGAATCTAATAATTCCATTTGGATTTATTGTAGAATACTTTGCACTCGAACAACTCCTACATTGGATACAATACGATTTGGTATGAACAAAATAAAAGTGGCTGCATGAAACGAAAATACTCTAGATTACAAAATACAGGCGGTCATGTATAACGAAAATATTCTATATTAGAAAACTAGATTAGAAAATGCTCTGAAATATTTTTCAATGGAAATGGCAATTTTAATCGTGGACCTAGAAAGCTCTTTGCACTCGAACAATTTTTACATTCGATACAATAGCTCTGTAACAGAAGCTAATCATTTCTTTTGCAATTATTATTGAATACTTTGCCCTCGAACAACTCCTGTATTAAATACAATACGATTTAGTATGAACCAAATAAAAATGTGTAACAAAAATACTCTAGATTAGAAAATACTCTAGTTTAAAAGAGCATTTTTGATGTTTCTTTTGACATAATGCAGTCATTGAAAATCCTATTCGATACAATAGCTCTGTAACAGAATCTAATAATTTCTTTTGGATTTATTGTAGAATACTTTGCACTCGAACAACTCCTACATTGGATACAATACGATTTGGTGTGAATAAAATAAAAGTGGCTGCATGAAACGAAAATACTCTAGATTAGAAAATACAGGCGGTCATGTATAACGAAAATATTCTATATTAGAAAACTAGATTAGAAAATGCTCTGAAATCTTTTTCAATGGAAATGGCAATTTTAATCGTGGACCAAGAAAGCTCTTTGCACTCGAACAATTTTTACATTCGATACAATAGCTCTGTAACAAAATCTAATAATTTCTTTTGCAATTATTATTGAATACTTTGCACTCGAACAACTCCTGTATTAAATACAATACGATTTAGTATGAAACAAATAAAAATGTGTAACCAAAATACTCTAGATTAGAAAATATTCTAGATTAAAAGAGTATTTTTGGTGTTTCTTTTGACATAACGCAGTCATTGAAAATCCTATTCGATACAATAGCTCTGTAACAGAATCTAATAATTTCTTTTGGATTTATTGTAGAATACTTTGCACTCGAACAACTCCTACATTGGATACAATACGATTTGGTATGAACAAAATAAAAGTGGCTGCATGAAACGAAAATACTCTAGATTAGAAAATACAGGCGGTCATGTATAACGAAAATATTCTATATTAGAAAACTAGAATAGAAAATGCTCTGAAATCTTTTTTAATGGAAATGACAATTTTAATCGTGGACCAAGAAAGCTCTTTGCACTCGAACAATTTTTACATTCGATACAATAGCTCTGTAACAGAAGCTAATCATTTCTTTTGCAATTATTATTGAATACTTTGCACTCGAACAACTCCTGTATTAAATACAATACGATTTAGTATGAAACAAATAAAAATGTGTAACCAAAATACTCTAGATTAGAAAATATTCTAGATTAAAAGAGTATTTTTGGTGTTTCTTTTGACATAACGCAGTCATTGAAAATCCTATTCGATACAATAGCTCTGTAACAGAATCTAATAATTCCATTTGGATTTATTGTAGAATACTTTGCACTCGAACAACTCCTACATTGGATACAATACGATTTGGTATGAACAAAATAAAAGTGGCTGCATGAAACGAAAATACTCTAGATTACAAAATACAGGCGGTCATGTATAACGAAAATATTCTATATTAGAAAACTAGATTAGAAAATGCTCTGAAATATTTTTCAATGGAAATGGCAATTTTAATCGTGGACCAAGAAAGCTCTTTGCACTCGAACAATTTTTACATTCGATACAATAGCTCTGTAACAAAATCTAATAATTTCTTTTGCAATTATTATTGAATACTTTGCACTCGAACAACTCCTGTATTAAATACAATACGATTTAGTATGAAACAAATAAAAATGTGTAACCAAAATACTCTAGATTAGAAAATATTCTAGATTAAAAGAGTATTTTTGGTGTTTCTTTTGACATAACGCAGTCATTGAAAATCCTATTCGATACAATAGCTCTGTAACAGAATCTAATAATTTCTTTTGGATTTATTGTAGAATACTTTGCACTCGAACAACTCCTACATTGGATACAATACGATTTGGTATGAACAAAATAAAAGTGGCTGCATGAAACGAAAATACTCTAGATTAGAAAATACAGGCGGTCATGTATAACGAAAATATTCTATATTAGAAAACTAGATTAGAAAATGCTCTGAAATCTTTTTTAATGGAAATGACAATTTTAATCGTGGACCAAGAAAGCTCTTTGCACTCGAACAATTTTTACATTCGATACAATAGCTCTGTAACAGAAGCTAATCATTTCTTTTGCAATTATTATTGAATACTTTGCACTCGAACAACTCCTGTATTAAATACAATACGATTTAGTATGAAACAAATAAAAATGTGTAACCAAAATACTCTAGATTAGAAAATATTCTAGATTAAAAGAGTATTTTTGGTGTTTCTTTTGACATAACGCAGTCATTGAAAATCCTATTCGATACAATAGCTCTGTAACAGAATCTAATAATTCCATTTGGATTTATTGTAGAATACTTTGCACTCGAACAACTCCTACATTGGATACAATACGATTTGGTATGAACAAAATAAAAGTGGCTGCATGAAACGAAAATACTCTAGATTACAAAATACAGGCGGTCATGTATAACGAAAATATTCTATATTAGAAAACTAGATTAGAAAATGCTCTGAAATATTTTTCAATGGAAATGGCAATTTTAATCGTGGACCTAGAAAGCTCTTTGCACTCGAACAATTTTTACATTCGATACAATAGCTCTGTAACAGAAGCTAATCATTTCTTTTGCAATTATTATTGAATACTTTGCCCTCGAACAACTCCTGTATTAAATACAATACGATTTAGTATGAACCAAATAAAAATGTGTAACAAAAATACTCTAGATTAGAAAATACTCTAGTTTAAAAGAGCATTTTTGATGTTTCTTTTGACATAATGCAGTCATTGAAAATCCTATTCGATACAATAGCTCTGTAACAGAATCTAATAATTTCTTTTGGATTTATTGTAGAATACTTTGCACTCGAACAACTCCTACATTGGATACAATACGATTTGGTGTGAATAAAATAAAAGTGGCTGCATGAAACGAAAATACTCTAGATTAGAAAATACAGGCGGTCATGTATAACGAAAATATTCTATATTAGAAAACTAGATTAGAAAATGCTCTGAAATCTTTTTCAATGGAAATGGCAATTTTAATCGTGGACCAAGAAAGCTCTTTGCACTCGAACAATTTTTACATTCGATACAATAGCTCTGTAACAAAATCTAATAATTTCTTTTGCAATTATTATTGAATACTTTGCACTCGAACAACTCCTGTATTAAATACAATACGATTTAGTATGAAACAAATAAAAATGTGTAACCAAAATACTCTAGATTAGAAAATATTCTAGATTAAAAGAGTATTTTTGGTGTTTCTTTTGACATAACGCAGTCATTGAAAATCCTATTCGATACAATAGCTCTGTAACAGAATCTAATAATTTCTTTTGGATTTATTGTAGAATACTTTGCACTCGAACAACTCCTACATTGGATACAATACGATTTGGTATGAACAAAATAAAAGTGGCTGCATGAAACGAAAATACTCTAGATTAGAAAATACAGGCGGTCATGTATAACGAAAATATTCTATATTAGAAAACTAGAATAGAAAATGCTCTGAAATCTTTTTTAATGGAAATGACAATTTTAATCGTGGACCAAGAAAGCTCTTTGCACTCGAACAATTTTTACATTCGATACAATAGCTCTGTAACAGAAGCTAATCATTTCTTTTGCAATTATTATTGAATACTTTGCACTCGAACAACTCCTGTATTAAATACAATACGATTTAGTATGAAACAAATAAAAATGTGTAACCAAAATACTCTAGATTAGAAAATATTCTAGATTAAAAGAGTATTTTTGGTGTTTCTTTTGACATAACGCAGTCATTGAAAATCCTATTCGATACAATAGCTCTGTAACAGAATCTAATAATTCCATTTGGATTTATTGTAGAATACTTTGCACTCGAACAACTCCTACATTGGATACAATACGATTTGGTATGAACAAAATAAAAGTGGCTGCATGAAACGAAAATACTCTAGATTACAAAATACAGGCGGTCATGTATAACGAAAATATTCTATATTAGAAAACTAGATTAGAAAATGCTCTGAAATATTTTTCAATGGAAATGGCAATTTTAATCGTGGACCTAGAAAGCTCTTTGCACTCGAACAATTTTTACATTCGATACAATAGCTCTGTAACAGAAGCTAATCATTTCTTTTGCAATTATTATTGAATACTTTGCCCTCGAACAACTCCTGTATTAAATACAATACGATTTAGTATGAACCAAATAAAAATGTGTAACAAAAATACTCTAGATTAGAAAATACTCTAGTTTAAAAGAGTATTTTTGATGTTTCTTTTGACATAATGCAGTCATTGAAAATCCTATTCGATACAATAGCTCTGTAACAGAATGTAATAATTCCATTTGGATTTATTGTAGAATACTTTGCACTCGAACAACTCATGTATTAAATACAATACGATTTAGTATGAAACAAATAAAAATGTGTAACCAAAATACTCTAGATTAGAAAATATTCTAGATTAAAAGAGTATTTTTGGTGTTTCTTTTGACATAACGCAGTCATTGAAAATCCTATTCGATGCAATAGCTCTGTAACAGAATTTAATCATTTCTTTTGGAATTATTATAGAATGAAGAATATTTTTTTATGTCGATCGTAGATAAATAAGTGCAAATAAACAATTTAATAATTTCGGCGCCACAGGTTCGATCAAAGTATTATTGTAGAATACTTTGTGCACTGGAACAACTCCCGCATTAAATACAATACGATTTGGCATAAACAAAATAAAAATATGTAACGGAAATACTCTAGCTTAGAAAATACTCCAGATTAAAAGAGTATTTGTGCTGTTTCTTTTGACATAATGCAGTCATCGAAAATCCTATTAATGGGCTTCCGGTAGATAAAGCTTGACGACAAAAGAGAAAAGCTCGACAAAGAGAAGAGAGACGCGCACAAAGAGAAGAAAGATGAAAGAAAAGGGAAGAGGAAGGAGAGAAGTTGTACTTGTAAATGCTGTCGACTCTTCTCGGAGGTGAGCTCGATGGTGCCGCCGTCGTGAACAGCGATCGCGTAATCGTCCAAGAAGGAATTCCACTCCTCCTCGGAAAGCTCGGCGACAAAGTCTTCATCAATGTTTTGGTGGTGCGCGCAACCAATAAATTCCTCGCAGCGTTTTATGGCGCATTCCAGTCGGCTCATTGGAATCGTACGTTGTCCGGACTCGACGGCGAACTCCCGCTCGTCTTGCATTCTTTGGACGAACCACTTCAACAAGCCCGCGGCGGCGGTCAGTCGAAAATCCTCGAGGAAAGCTTTCGGCTCTCTGCTCAAGTTGTAACTCCGCGGGAACAGAACGCTCGACACGTCTTTCTCGTTCAGCCAATGCGACTCTTCCAGCACGCGAGCCATTCCTAACTACACTAGTATACCCGTGTTAGCGCACTTCTACCGATCGCGAGCCCTTACATCCCTTTCGCCGTACACTATCCCACTCCGCTCTCTCGTGGAAACGTTCGCCAAACAGCTGCACTATCGAGTTCCATTTCTTTTTCAACCCTTTCGCCACCGTGGACGAGATATCTCACTTCCACGATGTCGATAATACGATGGCATGGACGAGATATCTCGTGCATCTTTATAGTAATAAAGATGGACTGCAAAGATTGACTCTAGTATGACTGCGGATGTTCGTGCAATTTTTAATGTTTGCAGGCAAATTTCAAGTAAGTGGACAGAAATAATATCTTATTTTCAGTGATAGTAGCTTTTATAGATCTGAAATAAATAAAAATCATGTTAAAGTCTGTAGAATTTCATATTTTCGCATTTTCTGAAAATTTTTTGAAGCCATAAATGCATAAAGATCCGCAGAGTATTTGTTACTGATATGAAGTGTTTTCTTAGTAAGTTTGACACCAGTAATCGATTTTTAAGACGTGTCATCGACGTCATCATTAGTTGAGAGTACTTAAACATGATAAATATTAATTTTCGTTGTTTATTTTGCATGGCATTCTTGAAAGCATGGTGAAATGCATAATGTGGCCAGAGTTGGGCAAAAATTTTATTTAAATAAAAATTTCAAATAAAGTGGGTTAAAGACCCACTTGGAAAAAACCTACTTTATTCGAAAGTTTTATTTAAATAAAATTTTTGCGCAACTCTGAATGCGGCGGGACAATTTTTACAGAAATTCTTGGTTTCCTTCCATCTGCCATTTCTTGCAAACCACACACTCTATTATTCCATGAGATTTTTTTCTGTTGGTTCTATTTTTGTATATTAGATTTTCTACATTGATTTCAATTATTCCTCTGCATTTCCGTAAAATATGGAATATTTTATATTTATCATCTTTAAGCACCTTCCACCAACGAAGGTAAAAATTCTTAAAAAAGGTAAAAGGTCTTAAAAATCGATTACTTGTGTCAAATTTTCTAATAAAACATTTCATATTAATAATAAAGATACACGAGATATCTCGTCGACGATAAAGAAAGGGTTAAAAGTTATCCATTTTTTAAAATTTAAAATTCGAACCACGAAACGAGTTTCGTGCTATCGATACAGTCAAAGATGTTGTACGGCAAGGGGTTAACAATGACTCGCGTATTTGTCACGGGTAAGCTCTTACATCTATTTGTCTGAATTGTATCTAACCCTTTGCACCAGAGCCTCAAATTCGAGGAGGGAGAACAAAGTTACTCTCTCTGCCAGTGCTGGACACATGACAGAGACGCGTCACGTGTCACAAGCCTTAATCTGGCGACTCTGTTTCGCAGTTGACTGGAGAAGGCTCCACTGAAAACAACTGTACCATAATTTAATCCTTAGCACTCGAGTGGTGAAATATTGTTTACATTATTAAATATGTTTAAGTATCTAATCTTAAATATCTTTTAGTCTCTCTAATCATTTACTAAACATTTAAGTATTGCATGAGGTATTATATTCATTTCATATCCATAACATGAAAATGATTCGAGTTAAAATAGCTCCGACTGCAAAGGGTTAAAACAATTCCTACATAACGTTTCCAATTTCACACTTTCACATATAGTGGGTGTAAAAAGTATTCGTACACCCTTTAAAACAGAATAACCTTTTTATAATGTTACCAAACGACCTGATTTCTTGTAATCAATTAGAAGCATTGGTTTACAAAAATAAAAAAGGCATTTTTTAAAACATTTTTGTATGCGCTCTTAAAGAAAATTTAAAATATATGTTTTGTATGCTGAAAATTTCATCGAAATCGATTAACACGAGGTACAAGCGGTTAAAAATGCTGAAAACCGTAGTTTTACCCGACGTTTGATCAGTTTCTGCTTAAAATCCACAAAATCGTACATCTTTCGATGCGTGTCGTTTTTTCCTGCGTCAAACGATTTCGATGAAATTTTCAGTATGTGTATAACTAACATAGATCTACAAAACAAATATTTTAAATGTTCATTAAGGGTCCAAGTAAAAAAGTTTTAAAAAATGCCTTTTTTATTTTAGTAGATCAATGCTTCCAATTGATTATAAAAAATCAGGTAGTTTGGTAGAATTATAAAAAAGTTATTCTATTTTAAAGGGTGTACGAATACTTTTTACACTCACTGTACATTTAATTTCATGCCGATAAAATGGAGAAGGTCGAAAATATTCTAGATCAGATGAAGCATCTGAAATAAAGAAGGCTCCGAGTGCGAAGAGCTAGAATCGAAAATTTCAAAGTGGAAGAAAAGCTTTGCTGACCAAGTAAAAGAAAATGGACGTTAAATAACACTGTCCAACAAATGCCAGCTTTTTTTTTGTATTTCGATTCCCGCTATGCGATTCTACACACTATGCGATAGAGTTTTTCGCACTTATTCCAAATCTGTCCTTAATTTTTCTGCTAGATTTACAGTTTTTGAGAAAATTGAATTTAAAAAAAGGACATATTTTTCAACTTTGAGCAGATATTGTGATGTTATTATAAAAAATATTGAATTGTTCTTTACAGCAAAAGATTCTGTAGACTTTCCCGAATACAGTGATGTCCAATATTAATACATTATGATTGTTTAAACATATGTAAACAATGATTAAAGACGGAGAGACACCACTTATGCACCAATTTTTGAAGATATTTTTCAATTTATCTCAAAAAATAAGGGTCCTGCGGAAAATGGAACTATATCACTCGATAGAGCAGACTTTTATCTTGAGAAGCCACCCTGTCAAGTTTGGATCGTCGACGTTTTTTTCGAACCAGAAAGCGAAATATCTTCGCCCGACATGAGTTGCAGTCTGTGGCGCTCGCCATTAAAAC
The DNA here is from genome assembly GCA_933228785.1 of Lasioglossum pauxillum. NCBI lineage: Eukaryota > Metazoa > Arthropoda > Insecta > Hymenoptera > Halictidae > Lasioglossum > Lasioglossum pauxillum. The sequence goes on along the minus strand of OW121705.1, from coordinate 37,271,209 downwards.
GGGCGTTCGTCGCGCCGTATCCTGTCGCTGCACCGTACTTTAAACATGTATAAACAATCATAATGTATTAATATTGGATATCACTGTATTCGGGAAAGTCTACAGAATCTTTTGCTGTAAAGAACAATTCAATATCTTTTATAATAACATCACAATATTTGTTCAAAGTTGAAAAATATGTCTTTTTTAAAAATTCAATTTTCTCAAAAACTGTACGTCTAGGAGAAAAATTAAGGACAGATTTGGAATCAGCGCGAAGAACTCTATAATAATCGTATAATGGGAATCGAAATACTTTTTGGCTGTTGGACAGTGTAATATGCGAGTGCGTAAGGGAGAACTCGAAGCAGCGTTAACCTTGGAGGTATAGACGGAGGGTTTCTGATATCTGTTAACCAGGGTGTTACTGCCAAGTCCCCGGTGCCAGTCGACGAAGTCGTTTCGACAGTCCCATATAAAGTCCGGCGATTTGTGACGTAGTAAAGCGAAAATCACCGCTTTCTCGTTTAAAGTTCCATCCGGCATGGTCAGATCGCCCAACGATCTCGCTTCCAGGCTTGCCACGCTACCTAAACATCGTGCAGGCTTTTTTGTAATATCGCGAAAGTTCGCTACGGGGGCTGCGGGCACGACGCGGACCTCTCTCGGAGCTCAGAGAGAACGCTTCTCGTTTTATTTATACGTTTCCTCGCCGGTGTGTTTACGCGGTTAATGTTTAATTAAAGAAAACAGAGAACGAGATGCGGAGAACCGCGGAAAAAAAGTTTAATCAAGAGAGCGGATGGTACTAACCGTAAGGCAGGTTTCTTGTTTTTGTGGCTTCGTATTTCTGCACCCAACCACGACGCTCCAGAGCATCCTTCAGTTTTGGCAGCTCGCCGCGAATCAAAAATATTTTGTGTCTCTGGAAAACAGGTCATTTCCCTTTCTCTGTCCGGTGGAATTCACGCGGGCCAACAAAAATATTTTGACGTTGTCATGCATTTTTAATCGTGGAGACGGTAGAGACAGAATTTGTTGGACGTGTACCATGAAATGCCAGAGGTAGACCGCGGATTCTATGCATTTATCACTGACATAGTAGATCAAAAATAATCAGAAGCTTTAAAAGAATTTGAAAAATCTGCTGTATTTTTTCCAGTGATTTAAATTCTTGAGAAATTAAATTATATTGCAGGATAGAGTTGGGCATTAATCAATTAAAATTTTAACCAAGATTGATTGATTAACGTGTACGATTAGAAAAGCTAATCATTGAAAAATGGACGATTGATTCAATCGATTAATGAAGTTAATCGTCGATCGTCGATTAAAAAAAGAAATCATCAAAAAATCCAAAACTGATTTAATCAATTAATCAAAACAGAGACAGAGAGCGGAGATGGAGAATGGACAGAAATATATGTATCTCAACGAAAGCTCAGTTCACATTTTTTCAGTATGCATACAGTTTTGATTCCGAATTTCATTTCGAAATTTCAACAGTGAATCATTAATTAATTATCCGATTGACAATTACAATTGAAAAGAATATGATCGTTAACCGCAATTAACGACTAAAGTAGGAGTTTAATCGTTAACTGCGATTAACGAATGAAGCAGAAATTTATTCGTCAATCGTTGATTAAATGTTTGCCCAACTCTGTTGCAATTTTGGGATAATTTAGCTTTGTTTATAATGCACCGTCTGTGAACGATTTTATTGAAGTTCTAAAAATGCTATCGTGGGATGTGATCCAATGAATTTCTTTATACAGTAAAGTCGCGTTTACTGTCCGCGGTCGGGTACGCGATCACTGCCTACCCACTGCACTATCATGTTGTCCTTCTCTACGTCCAGTCATAATAAAATGACGCCGGTATGCGATCACTGTCCGTGCAGAACACAGGCTGTTGGACGGTAAACGCGACTCTACCGTAAAAGCACGTGTTGTGATAAAAATTGCATGACGTTTAAATAGATGCTGCCTTGTGATTTTTATGAGCTGAAACGTTTCAGTCGGCTTTCGGTGCTGGGCGGAGGTTAAACGTCGAGGGGTTAAAGGGAATACTCTTGTTCGGCGAGACAAGGATTAAAGGGTTAAAGGAAATATACTTGTACGCCGAGAGGAGGATTAAAGGTGTCTGAAGGCTGCAAGTACCTTGACAGCTTTGTTGACGGTCGCCTTAATTTTCTCGTAGCACTCTCTCCTCATCCAGTGGGCTTTGCAGCAGTCGGCGTCTTTGACGACCACTCTCCTGTAGTTGGTGTTCGTGCAGTGCTGCTGGCTATTGCAGTAGCTGTTGCTGTCAAAGTCCGTCTCCCGGTGGCAGCAGGAACACATGTCCATGTACGATTTCGGGAACGCGCCGCAGTCGAGCTGCGGCAAGCTGTTAACAGCGCTGATCTCATTGTCATTCGACCCCGCCATCGGACATTTCTCGCTCGTTTTGTCGGCGTCCGCGCGATTGTACGGATTCACCGAGCTCTCCTTCTTTTCCAGGCTCGCCAAAGGCCGGATCGGTTTGCAGCCGGATTGGTTCGCTTTGTCCTCGATCGTTGATTCCATCGTCTCAACGTGTCCCTTGATCGCCGAATGTGAAACGCTCGAATTTATGGAACGGCGCTCCGCTGCAACCCTGAGCACCACTGTTCGGACAAATCGGTCCACGATATTAGTACCAAATCACCCCGACAGTCTCCAGCTTAAGTTTCTTAAGCAACAAGGTTACGCGATCAGGCGTGGTCGATAATACATGCACCGCAGATTTTATGCATTTATGACAAAAATGAGTAGAAACGATTTAACCCTTAGCACTCGAGTGGTGACTCTGAGGCACCACTAAAAATTGCTTTACCATTATTTAGAATACCATTTACATTATTGAATATGGTGGTATCTAATCAATTACTGAACATTTGCATAGAATGAAAAAGAAATCGTATAGAATTTAATTATTCTACGTCGGAAGAAATGTTTCATTTTCAAAGGGTCAAAAGCATCGATGTACTATTTGCAACTTATTGTTAGCAACAAGCTGAGTTCAAGCAAATGTGAAGGCTGATAACACTGTCCAACACCAAATTTGTTCCCTAATTACTGTTGGGTCCTTCTTATAGTGTTTTTTGCGCTGATTCCAAATATGTTCTTAATTTTTTTCCTATACGCACAGTTTTTGAGAAACAAGACTTTGAAAAAAAAACATATTTTTCAATTTTAAACAAATATTGTGGTGTTATTATAAAAGACATTAAATTGTTCTTTACAGGAAAAGATTCTGTAGACTTTCCCGAATACAGCGATATCCAATATTAATACATTATGATTGTTTAAACATGTTTAAAGTACGGCGCAGCGACAGGATACGGCGCGACGAACGCCCGTTCTAATGGCGAGCGCCACAGACGGCAACTCATGTCGTGCGAAGATATTTTGCTTTCTGGTTCGAAAAAAAACGTCGACGATCCAAACTTGACAGGGTGGCTTCTCAAGATAAAAGTCTGCTCTATCGCGTGGTATAGTTCGATTTTTCGCTGGATCCTTAATTTTTAAGATAAATTAAAGAATATCCTCAAAAATTGGTGCAAAAGTGCTGTCTCTCCGTCTTTAATGATTTTTTAAACATATTTAAACATTCATAATGTATTAATATTGGATATCGCTGTATTCGGGAAAGTCTACAGAATCTTTTGCTACAAAGAACAATTCAATATCTTTCATAATAACATCACAATATTTGTTTAAAATTGAAAAATATGTTTTTTTTTCAAAGCCATGTTCCTCAAAAACTGTGCGTATAGGAAAAAAATTAAAAACAGATTCGAAATCAGCGCAAAATACTCTATAAGAAGGACCCAACAGTAATTAGGGAACATAAAAAAAATTGAAATTTGTTGGACAGTGTAGTTAGGGATGGGATCAAGTACCTCGCAAACAGGTTCGAATCTTGATTGATGGAATTCGAACTCTCTATAAGCACTTCGAAGAAAAAAAATATTACTCCCAAGTATACTCGAACCTTTGCCAGACAGTTTCAAACCCTTTACAAATACTGTGGTAAATGTAAATAATACTTGCAAGTATACTCGAATCTTGGTCGAACAGTTTCGAAAGTTTCGAAATTTTTTCTTGCACGCTCCGTGGCAACGTAAGGCTGTTCCGGCGCGGCGTCTGTTTACTTTTTTTTGTAAGATTACAGATGAGAGATTTTTGCAGATGAGAGAGAAAACGGGGTCTCATAATTTTACATGCTTCTACCGATGATTGTAGTTTGGAATGTACTTTGCGACAAAAACTGATATATTATATCGAACATTATCTAGGTGATGTCGAGAACAATCATTTGTATATGTTAACTGCATTATTGGATTCATGATTCAAAACATTAGCTTTCTCTAAAGATGAATCTATCCCTCGAGCACGGGATGCCTTGACTGATATAGCCACTAATTATATTAATAATGATAATTCATCTACAACATGTGATGGTTCACAGACGCTGATGTCCGAAAATCGGCACAATAGCGAATTATCAATTTGGTCATCTTTTGACAATGAAACAGCAATTACAAATAATACGATACCTATCTGATCGTCTGCTGTGTTAGAAGTGGAAAATTATGTAAAATCACAATATTTAGAACGCAAAGAATACCCCTTATTATTTTAGCGTGAAAATTCAATCAAGTACCCCGTATTATCAAAAATTGCACGTGACTATCTTTGTATAATGACCACTTCTGTACCTTCAGAAAGAGTTTTTTCAAAAGCAGGAAATATCATGGATAAAAAAAAGAAATAGGATAAAATCAAGTATTGTAAATGAAATATTATTCTCAAATAGTTACGAATTTAATAAAGGAAGTGCTTAAAACCTACTACATATGCAGTTATGATTTCCAAGATTCGAGTACTACTTGTGAAAGTTTCGATTACTTTCAACATCGAAGTACTTATAAGTATCTTTTCGAAACTTGTTCGTACTCATTCCGAGGTTCGATAACTACTTGTATACAATGAATACTTTTCAAGTATAATCATTGAAACTTTTATTGCTTTTGGGTAGTAATCGAAACCCATGAAATGAAACTTGGTTATTGAACTTGACTCGGATTCGTGAGTACATATTGAACTTGATCCCATCCCTACTGATAATCTAGATGATTTTGAAGAACCACGAAGAATTATGCTCGCAAAACTCCGAAATGCTGTTTCAATCGCTACTTCCAACACTTTACATTTGAAACAGCCGAGCCCCGCTCGTATGCTTATGCATATTACCGTGAGCGAAAGAAAAGTTGGATCGAGCAAGGCGCTTTCGATGCAGCAAATATTTATCGGTCTCCCAGCACTTTGCACGGCTGATGAACGAAGCGGTAAAGGCTAAATCGATCAGCTGGGTTGTTTAACCTGCTCGCCTTATTGTCCGCGGCGAGCTTCCTAATCTCCTAAGTAATTAACCTTTTATGGAACGAACTTTGGGGGAACTCCGGCTCGACGGCAAAAAGGACCGCATTAATTTGACTGGCGGGGTTTATACTGCCCCTTAATCGCGTAACACACTAAAATGATTAAGGTTAGCTTAACAGGGTTCGCCGAGACACCGGTTAACAGCGTTATTTCGACTTCGTTCCCGCGTTAGAACGGACGTGGATATTTTCCATTGATTTTCCACGCAGAAGTGGAACCCCGGAGGAAATTTTTTTGAAATATCATTCAGGGAGAATACTTGCCATTGTCATCGTGACGAACGTGAAATGCGAGGTTCGTTTTATGGTAGACGAAACACCGACGTCCGAGCCGTTCTACCGTGCGTGGGAATGTTTCGCGGAACTTGGTGGAAATCGCCTGGACATGCACTTTTCCAAGTTTCCCCGTGGGAGAGAGGCCGGTCCTGGGGAAAGTTTCGTCAGTTTGCGGGTTTGATTAGAAGCTTCTTCATCGAGCGTCGCGACGCTCGGTGAAAAGCCTTCCCTGGATGACCCGAGACACACGTTTCAAACCCCAAAATTTATTTCATGGTTCTTTGAATCCGAATGGTCGAGTTGGCCGAAATTCACCGGTGGTCACTGACGTTTCATTGGACGGACATGTTGCTTTTTCACCGATCGTCCACTTTTTTTCGTTTTCCCGTACAACGAAAGACGGCGATACGCGACCACGTGCGAACGCGCACGTTCGTTCGCGCAATTCCCGGCGAATCCTCGACGCGGATCTTCGATGAAAGCGTTCCGAATCGAATTCTATCGATACCGCAACGATTACAACGAAATTCCGATCCCTGCTTGTGCGCCGGAACGATCTGGCAGCGCTTTAGCAACTGCATTTTTAACTGAATGCCGATAGTTGCAGGTTCGAACGCCAAAAACCAAAGGTTGATCCGCGCTGAATGTTTGAAACGATATAAAATAAGCCGCGATAGTGCGTCTTTGTGAACCCTTTGCAGTCGGAGCTATTTTAACTCGGAAATTAAACATTTCTTCCGATCCAGAATAATGCCAGTGTGTATGATTCTTTACATTTTACGGATATTAATTTAATAGTCTTTACAATATCTTGAATAATGGTATAACAATTTTTAGAGGTGACTTCGAGTTCTTAGGGTTAAAATGCAGCTACTAACTTTTTTTAAGGGGGTCCTACACGATCAATAATACTGTTAATATTTAGGTCAATATTGACGCTCTATATTGAAGATTATATATTAATACATTATGATTGTTTCAACATGTTCAAACAATGATTAAAGACGGAGAGACACCACTTTTGCACCAATTTTTGAGGATATTTTTCAATTTATCTCAAAAAATAAGGGTCCAGCGAAAAATCGAACTATACCACGCGATAGAGCAGACTATTATCTTGAGAAACCACTCTTTGAAGTTTGGAACGTCGACGTTTTCTCCGAACCAGAAAGCAAAATATCTTCGCCCGACATGAGTTGCCGTCTGTGGCGCTCGCCATTAAAACGGGCGTTCGTCGCGCTGTATCCTGTCGCTGCGCCGTACTTTAAACATGTTTAAACAATCATAATGTATTAATATTGGATATCACTGTATTCGGGAAAGTCTACAGAATTTTTTCCTGTAAAGAACAATTCAATATCTTTTATAATAACATCACAATATTTGTTTAAAGTTGAAAAATATGTTTTTTTTTCAAAGCAATGTTTCTCAAAAACTATGCGTATAGGAGAAAAATTGAGGACAGATTCGGAATCAGCACAAAAAACTCTATAAGAAGGACCCGACAGTATATTGAAAACATATTTGGTGTTGGACAGTGTATTTGCTTAATCTAACGCGAATCTATCGACCTAGGAAGGAAGCCATCGTCGCACATTCGCAGCCTCCCAAGTTCCCCGGTACGGAATTTACGAAATTTGATGTCCGTCGACGTCCTTAATTACGTAACGGTCATTTCGGAGCGCCTTGGACACCACATACGGACCTTTATACTGAGGCGTCGGTTTCGTGCATACACCGGGTCTATTGCCAAAATTCCAAACCATAATTTAATTCCATAGTGTAATTCTAGGAATATCTTTCGGTATAACATTTTCTTTGACGCAACTTACAGGGCTATCCGAGTCTAATAATACAGTTATAGAAAATTTGTTTGTTTCACCCAATTGTAGATTCACGTTGCACCGTCACGTACTCACAAGCAACTGATATTGGAGGAAATATTGACAATAAACCTCCTAGACGTTCAAACGGTTCTTCAATACGCTCCTAGACGATCAATATTTCCATTAATATGGTCCTCCGTTAATATTCACGCGAATATTGACAATATTATTGATCGTGTAGGGGCCATTTAAGACTTATGAACTTTCCTATTTATGTCTCGAACGATAGGGAAAAGTTGAGTAAAAAGTAGACGAAGCATACTGTTAGAAAGCTTGAATTTTTATTGAAAAAATAAACTGATATCTGTTGTGTCGATAAAAATTATTTTGCGTGGAATTAACGTGGGATGTAGTCGCTACTAATATGTAATGTTCATCGAAATCAGAATTTTGCAATACAGTTCCTTCTATTTCGGGTTATACGAACGAAACGTCGATAATCATCGGTGTAAACGGTGTAAAACCGTTACAGGAAATCTGTTGTATTTAACGGGAAGCGCGGGACCGGCACAGGAAGGGTGGAAATCGTGTCAGCGATTCGTACTCTCGATCCAGGCTTGCTGCAGCAACGGAACGAGTTAACTAGCTAAGTAACCGCACCCACTGCACTCTCTAATCACCAAAGGCACCGGGAATGCTTTTAAACTTTCCATCCACAATTACGTCCTCCTTCTAGTAGAGGCTCTCCTATTAGTCCTTTCATCATTTTAATTATCACGGAATTGTTTGAAATGTACGCATCGATTTAACTCGGAAGAGAACGTTCAACTCGGCCGGTTTAAACGTCGAATTAGCACTGCGTTGAATGTAAAACCTGCACGTCATCTCATTTTTTAACCTTTCGTGACCGAACAACTGTCGTGCATATTAAATAATTAATAATCGTGTACGCGTAGTCGGATTGATTCTCCAATATTCAATGTAGTCTTATAAACGGCGGATTACTCAGCAGATTTCGAGTAACTTTTTCCTTTGCAGAAATGTTCTCCATACCTTTGTTCAGGAATTATTAACGAAAACCACGGACCAATCCGAGCGCGGCTTCTAGCGGCTCGCGCTGAGAATGGCGTTGGCATTGGCCGAGCCGGAATTCATCCGCCGTAGCCGCAGCACTCTGTTTGGTTCGTGTTTTTCGTGAATAACTCGTTAACGAAGCCGCGGAGAACATTTTCGCGAAGGGAAAAGTCCCCCCAATTGGTCCTACGAATCAGCCCTTTCAAGGAAATACAACATTTTTGAAACACCCTGTAGAGTATTCGTATGTCGCTCGTTTATCTCGAAATATGTGAACTCGACGGCACAGTAGTTTTACTATCGAAGCGCATACACACGTGCTACATACACTGGCAGCTCATCGGACCGCGTTGCACAATGACGATAATTGTAAGTTAAATAAAGATGGCTGTTCCGGAACTAATAAGCGCTTAAATTGCAAAACAGCTTAGGGATCTAGAAATAGAGATAGGATCAAGTAGCTCGCAAACAGGTTCGAACTTTGATTGGTTGAATTCGTTGAATAAATACTTCGAAAAACAGAAGTTTAGGAAACTGTGGTACAAGTATTTTAAAATATGTGCAATATTATTTCATGCAACAAAAATATTTTTAAAAATACTAAACCTTGGAAACCTTAACAAGTTTAGGAAACTGTGATACAAGTATTTTAAAATTTGTGCAATATTATTTCATGCAACAAAAATATTTTTAAAAATAGTAAACCTTGGAATCTGGTAAATTCGATGGCACCAGTATCAGTGTCCCTTAGAACTAGGGATGGGTCCAAGTACCTCGCAAACAGGTTCGAACTTTGATTGATTCAATTCGAACTCTTTATAAGTATTTCCAAAAACAGAAATAGTATTCTTAAATATACTCGAACCTATGCCAGACAGTTTCGAACCTTTTACAAGTACTTTGCTAAACGGAAATAATACTTGCAAGTATATTCGAATCTTGATCGAACAGATTCGAAACTTTTATGAATATCGTACCGGAAATTCTCTGATTTTTCTAATCATTATATCTTTTATCTTTAAAATCAATCTTTTTACCTTTAAAATCAATTATGTTGTCCTCTAATGCATAATTTAATTCAACATGTATAGCTATAATTTCATAATCTATCGGAAATATTATTCTTAAATAGCTACGAATTTAATAAAGAAAGTGCTTAAAACCTACTATGCAGTTCTGATTTCCAAGATTCGATTTCTTTCAACATCTAAATACTTATAAGTAGACTGCGGATCTTCATGCAAAATAAAAATTTTCTACCTGAATTGCAACAAACTGGACTGACATAGAAAGTGACATATTTTCTTTTGTAATATCTTCAACAGGCTGGAAATAAATACAACAATATTTTTAAATTGTTCTAATGTCCTTACTGTTTTCAGTTACAAATACACATTTTTCTCACAAATGCATAAAATCCGCAGTCTACTTGTAAGTATCTTTTCGGAACTTGTAAGTACTCATTCCGAGGTTCGATATCGGTTTGTATAAAATGAATACTTTTCAAATATAATCATTGAAACTTGGTTATTGAAATTGACTCGGATTTGTGAGTACATATTGAACTTGATCCCATCCCTATCTAGAAGATCCTGTTTACGTAATTGCATCTAATATAAGTAGAGAAATTTGTGGACGAATGCACGGCCGGATACCCCTCTTTATCCAACAACGACTTATCGAAACGTAAGTGTATATCGACAAGATAAAAATCGGGCATGAAACGGCGAAAGGAAATGTAAACGGTTGTAGAGAGCTTGTCTCTAATACCAGTCGAAACGGAATATCTCTGAAGGTTCGGGAAGGAGCAGAAGGAACGAGGAGTGAGAGCAGAGAGTTCTCGAAGCGAAATGCGGAGAAACGAGGGTGCAGCACCACCTTTCGCAGCCCCATGAACTTAACCGAGAAACTTCCTAACTTGTTTCTTCGTTGAAAATGCATCGTATAAGATCTACAATCCTTGGGATACAAGCACGAAAGTACTCCAACGCTTTCAAACGAGATTACCTTGTAATAAGATTTATACAACTGCGAGTCCATTTTGGTTATGGCGCACTGCGCCACGGTTACCTTCGGCTAGGACTAGGAGTTACAGGTCGCGATACAGCCGAATCTCCATAACCTGCGGCTTCATGGCTTTTTCCTTCGACCGTGATTGCGTCTGATCGCCTCGCAAATTCAGCATTTCGTTTCACATTCGTTTTTGCAGAGCAACAAATTTCGGAAGAAGTCCGCAGTCATTTTCTCTGTACGATCGAGGATCGTACCGCCGATCTCTATCTAAAATAAAAAATTTAGAAACCCAATGATAAAACACGGAAATTAAATAGAAATGTATTCATTCCTTCAATAATAATGATAATAATGTAACGTCTCGACAGATTTGTCTTCCACCTATTGATCAAATTTTTAGCGCGAACAAGTCTGCAGTCTATAATAGTAATAATATATTACACAAATTTTTATGCATTTTTGCATTTGCTTTATGCATTTAAAAAATTGAAGATGTATATATATGATATATGATATCTATATAATATATGATTTCTTCAATATATGAGAAGAAATAACATTCAATTGAGTTTCTATTTCTTGCAATCTATGCAAACAATTTTTATTTTGCATAAAGATCCGCAGTCTGTGATAACATAAAAATTCGGCAGTCTACGATTGCAATAAATACACGTTCCATCGATAGAATTTCGATTTCGAATGAAATTGTATCTCTCCTGGATTTTATAGCGATTTGAATACACATTGAATAGTATGTTATCAAACGCTGTGTAAAATAATATTTAATAAACGTTATAAAACAGTGCCAAAAATCTCGGTACAGGAAATATTTGTCGGATCAAAAAAATATTCACGGTGAACCCGCATTGTTTGCGATCGCGTGGTTTCCTTCAAAAGCAGTTCCATCAGCCGCGCTGCGGTATTTTAGAAATTTTTCAAAAATTGTTACTATTTGCCCGCATGCAATACACCAGGTGTTGACAAACAAAAATTTTTCGGTGTAAAATTGAGAAGGTCGTTTACCAGCGTAGCCTGTGTTAATATCGATCGATATATAATACAATTGTTTAAAAAAATGTTCTGCGCATTCAGCGGAAAGCTTTACACTGTCGTAATGCTACTGCATTGAATTCCACGGGAAGGAAAGTTCAGATGAAACCGAGTACCCGTCTGCTTATAAGTATCGCTATCTAAAACGATCATGGTATTATTATACAATCGTCAAGTAATCTCCATTCTTATTTCAAAGATTGTAAGTTATCTATTTAAATCATATCTCACCTTGTAACATTGTAACACCAAATTGTAAAGCGAAATGTACCCATTTAAGAGTCTGAAGAGCTTCAATAAAATAAATAAATAAAAAGTAATCTCCATTCTGAGATGAATCACGTGACGTCACACAGTGGAACCTTTCGTCCAAATCGGAGACAAAATCAAAGAACTTTCGATAGAAATGAGGTAGAGCGATGAAATTTTTTTTAAATTATAGCTGAAACTTGGCAGAATATGGGAAAAATAGGAGATTATGTACGAACGTTTTATAAACTTGAGAAAATTCGTTAAACAATTCGTTCACAAAAATCGATTTCTTGTAAAATCCTGAGGTTGTAGACAAATTTTGAGACCAGATTTAAAATCAGCGTAAAAAAATCTACAGGAAATGATGTGCAGCATGTTAAAAAAAAATTTTTTCCGCCCGTGTTATTGAAAAAACCGCAATTTTCTTGAAATTGTGAGAGTTTAACGAATTTTCTCAAGTTTATAAAATGTTCGTACCATAATCTCCCTATTTTTCCCATATTCTGCCCAGTTTCAGCTACAATTTAAAAAAAATTTCATCGCTCTACCTCATTTCTATCGAAAGTTCTTTGATTTTGTCTCCGATTTGGACGAAAGGTTCCACTGTGCGTCATATTAAACCTATCGAACACTGAAAGTGACTGTTGTCTTATAAATGTGAAAAGTTCGTTTTCGAATTTTTTCTTCTAGGTCTTATTTACGCGAATAAGTACTAAAATGAAATAGACACTGTTTTCGAATGGAATAGATATGAAACTTGTACATACAGGGTGTCCCAAAAATGCTTGCAATGTGTGATCCCTGAGGTCATTCGCAGTAACTTTTTCCTTTGCGGAAATCATCTCCGCGGCTTTGTTAAATTATTAAAGAAAAACATAGACCAATCATAGCGCGAGTACAATGGCTCGCGCCGAATCTGGCGTTGGCATTGGCCGAGCTGGAGGCCGCCGCGCCGTAGCCGTGCTCTGATTGGTGCGTGTTTTCCATTGATAATTCCTTAACGGAACCGAGGAGAACATTATCTCGAAAGAAAGTAAAATACGTAAGAAATTATTCTCGATCGTACATTTTTCAAATTTTGGGGTTATGTTCGTGGCGCACCGGTTCGATCAAATTATACACTAAATCAGTGATGTGATCAGACCCACCGTAACTCGCGCATGCGCGGCCAAGACAGTAGCGTATCTACAATGACGCAGCCGAGCGGCGAGGGCCCTGACGCCTTGAGGCAGTTATTCTGGCGGGAATGTACCAGTGTTATTTCCTTGTTTTATTATGTATTCTTTTGCGTAGTTATCGCAGTGCTCTTTCCCTATCCCATCCTCAAAATAAAGAATAAGTTTCAATTATAAAAGTCTGCGTGGTGCTCAAGCTACCCGATTTCATCGAAATAGTTACGTTACTGAGGCTGAAATTGCCGCGCATGCGCGAGTTACGGTGGGTCTGATCACATCACTGCACTAAATAGCAATTTTGTAGACATTTATCAAACGTTCGATTCGGATTTGAATCATTACGTCCTGAGACACGTTTGCTATAGAATGTTTTCTATAAGAGAAAAAGAAGAAAGATGGTGGTGTGTTTCGTCCTAGACCCGCTAGAGGACTCATCAGTAAGGCCATCTAGCGAGTCCTGCCTTAGACACAAGTGTCGGGAGGAGGAACCTTAATATACTTTCTCTTATAGAAAACATTCTATAGCAAACGTGTCTCAGGACCACGGTGCATTATACAGGTGTGCCGACTTCCCTCAGAAATTGAAAAAGATGGGTAGTAATTCCCCGGCCGCCGCACAGTGGGCTCGATTGAAAAAGTACACGACATTTTTGAATAACTCTTAAACCACCGAAGATATTGCAATGAAATTTGAACTGAATATATAAAAAAATCATTCCTTTTCAATGATTTTTAACTTAATATATTTCACATTTGTTTAACCGTTTTTATTCATTTAAAACAGCTTTATAAATTATTTCTTCTATAATGTATTTCATATTTTCGCTATTTAATGCAAATAGATACAATGTTTAAGTTTTACATTCTTGAGAAAAATTTGTTAAGGCCGAAAATATTGAAAAATTGCAATTTTTACCACTTTTGATCGTTTATAATTCATAAACCAATTAACCAATTTTAATGAAATTTTCAGAGCGTATATAGTTTATAACAGTTGACAAAACACATTTTTTAAATTTTCGTTATTGGTCCAGCTAAAAAAGTTGTAAAAATCAATTTTTACTATTGATTATCACACAATTCCGACCAAATGCATTTTTTCAACATATTTATTAGACGTCATTTACTAAACTAATTCTTCTAGCCTTACAAAGAAATTCAAATCGTGTGGTCCATTCCTATAAAAGTTATTCTGATTTAAAGTGTGTGGAATCAGTTATGTTCCTTATTGTATATGAAGTTCTAAAAATAAAATATAATTGATATATATTAACTATCTTGATGTATTATATTAAATAATATGAACAGGAAACGTATAAAACTGAAAATAATATCGGAATCACAGTACTGCTCAGGCTGATAGTTCTGCTCTGACTGACAATAATTCTGTTTCAATCCACAATTTGTGTCGACAAAACCAAACGTTTGAAAAGAAATTTCGAAAGATTTGAAGATCGATTTCGTAAACAATTACAATGTAACTTATGCACTGTCGAAAAGAATTCGTCAAACTCAACGCAGTCAAAATATGAGAGATGAAAGACTGACTTATTCACTGCATAATATAAATTAATATTAAATAAAAATATAATATAAATATAAATATTCAACACAGTTCTTTCAGACTTTCAGAGGCTGCATAGTTGACGAATTTAGCGCGTAGCGCGCGTCCGAGCGCGGACAAGATAACGCGACGCGGATGTCTTCAGACAATAATATCTTGAACAAGGACTCGAAGGAGGAAATCATTTTTGTCACATTACATGAGGAAGGTTCACTGAAAAGATCCTTACTTGTTAAAAACTGGGATCTCCTGGGATCTGAAAGATCGCGCATGTCAAAGATAAAAATTTTCAACGATTATTTTAATTTTGCTCATTATTCTTTTTAAATATGTTACATATCATAATTGTCAATGAAAAATATGATTTCTTATCAATAAAGTGTGCATTTTGATGTAGAAAAAAATTCAGGGCAAGAAGTTGATCACAGTTATCAGGACACTTTCAGAACGAACAGCCAAATTATGTAGGGAAAATCGATATTCTTAAACTGTCTAACTTCATGCGTGTATCACAACTAGAACTGCTATTGTATTTGATTAATTTTATCATTTTCGTGGTCGGTGGACATTTAGAAATTGATATCAATTGAAAAAATATCAAAATTAGAAAGTTGATTTTTTCGCAAAATGTCGCGTACTTCTTCAATCGAGCCCACTGTGCGCCGCCAGGCGGCGCAAGGACATGGGTCCCGTACGTGTGCGAATGAGATTGTGTGTATTCGGACGCGCTGCTGACGTAATTGTCATACATACAATCACACTCATTCGCACACGTACGGAACCTATGACCATGCGCCGTCTGGCGGCGGCCAGAGAATTACTACCCGCCAGACGGCGCATGGTCATAGGTTCCGTACGTGTGCGAATGAGTGTGATTGTATGTATGACAATTACGTCAGCAGCGCGTCCGAATACACACAATCTCATTCGCACACGTACGGGACCCATGTCCTTGCGCCGCCTGGCGGCGGCCGGGGAATTACTACCCATCTATAACAAAACGTCAACGTTACAGAGATGCTAAGTCGGCACACCTGTATAATGCACCGTGCTCAGGACGTAATGATTCAAATCCGAATCGAACGTTTGATAAATGTCTACAAAATTGCTATTTAGTGTATAATTTGATCGAACCAGTGCGCCGCGAACATAACCCCAAATTTATTTGAAAGTAAAATATGCTTGGGACAACCTGTAGTTTATTTATTTCGATTGAATGAAGTAAAACTTGCCTGTGACCTGTGGTGCATCTTCATAATTTCAGTAATTGTAAAAATAGTCGACCGGTCCTTTGATAACGAGGTAGGTTCACGAGTGTTGACAATGTAGGAACCGTAAGGCTCCAAGAATCGTCGCAAGCAGCGTGGAAACGTGAAATTGGAAAGACACATATCGCAAGTTAATGGAGAAGGGATTTTCTCTGTGCACACGGGCATTTGCATTTTTCTTGTGAAGCTGCACGCGTAATCAGCGGCGCGGAGCGGCACGTAGGTATGTATTGTCATGTGCGATGCGCGCGGCCAAAAATTTTATTCAGATCTGTCCCCTTTGTAGCGATATTTCTCAAAGAGAAAACGTACTGTGTTACAGATTGCAGCGAGTCGCGTCGAAGAGAGCTTTCGCACTCTTGCTCTCGCAGTGCTCGCGCCAAATGTTATATCGCTAAAGGGACCTTTGTGCAATTTAAAGCAAAGTCATGTATTGCGTAGATTCTTCTTTGAGAACTATTTTTCCGGGGGATCTGCTCTACTTCGCGTATACTGTTGCTCCACTTCCAACCTAACAACGTACACGAATTCAAACCCGGCCGGAAAACTTTCCGCATGCTGCATGCTCTGCAACGCTGCAACGTTACCTACTGTCCCCGTGCATTGTCGCAGCCACGCAGCCTTTCACAGCTTTTCGCGCGGTCCAACCGCCAGCGACTTTTGTGTCGCCCTTTTCACATCTACCCCGCCGAAATTGTTGGATTAACTTCCCATCACCGAGAAACCTTTTACCGGTTTTTCGGGAAACCGATTTTACAGTCGCTACCGTTGCTCGAAAATCGCTGGTTGGACATGCTGGTAGATGTTTCGTACACGTCTCTTTGAAATTTCGATGTCCTATCTTTAAAGTTGATAAAGTTGTAGCAGTTTTTCTTCGATTTACCATTCGCACTTGATTGTCCCCTCCGAAACATCACTAAAATTTTTAACAATTTCTATATTACTATAAAGCAGTTTGCGTTCAATAAATTGTTAAATATTCAAGTGTGATACGAATAAGCATACTTGATTTCACATATAAAAAAATAAATTGAAGGTATACAAAAGTGACGAATGAAAGAGATAACGAATGTCCGGCTGCATCGATTGATGTATTAAAAACTACCTCATTCCATTTAAAATTACAATAACTTCCCTATAAAATCGGGAAGTTAACTAGAGGGTTATTGTTGTTCGCTCGCTTCGCTCGTTCGCGAGTAGGGTTGTTTTGCTCGCTCGCTTCGCGAGCTCGCGGGTAGGTTAGTGGTAGGCATGGCTAGTAGGGCCTACAACTATTAATGTTTTTTATTTGGTGTATGACTCTCCAAGAGTCATACAAAGAACTTCCCGATTCGTTAGTTGCAGTATATTATTATCATTATTAAGTGTACGTTTTAAGAAGATTATACGTTTTCAGGGAAATTCAATAGTTTTCTACTTATCAAAATGTTTGCTATATGGCGAGTTCTTACTTTCACTCCTACTCTGGCCAATTGAAAATCTAACCCCAATATAAACGGAATTTTAGTATTTTCTAGAAAAGTAATAATAAATTTTAATATTCCGCATGCTCCATTAACCAATCCGTTTTCAACATCAATATTATTAATATAGTTATCATATATTTTATATTAATTTTCAATTTAATCTGAGTTAATAATTCGTTTTGAACTGATTGCTTTTTCAAAGATTGTAATATAAATTTTTTTTTGTACTTTCATCGATATTCTCCCAAAATGTATTCTCGGGAGTAGAGATGATAAACTCACTCTTGCATTGGGATAATTTTCGATTATTGTAAGCGGTAATATTAGCATTAGTTTCATAAATAAAAAAAAAATTTTGTTTAATTTTTTATTTAATTACGTTTGTTTCTTCGGTGGAAAATTTCCGTCCTCTCGTATAAATTGCATTGTTGAATCAACTCCTTTCGAAAAAAACTAAGAAACTACTTGACTAAAATTGACCAAGATCTAACCAGCTCTAAGTTACAGCGGGGCACATCGATTGCATCATTCTGATCTTCTGATCGGATTGTTACTTTTTCAGAAAACGTTAACGAAAAATTTGATAACATGCAAACATACACGCGCACACACACACACGAACATTTTGCTGAAAATAGTCTAAAATTACTGCAATGACCATGAAATGTGAAGATCTCATTACAATAACTTCCCTATAATATCGAGAAGTTAAAAATGGAGGTGACCTTCATATCTCTAAAAAAATTACATAAAAACAGAAATATTTTTGGTATCGTATGAGCCCCATTTTACCACTCAACTTTGTCCTTCAGTCATTTTACTTATCCTTGAAAACAACAAAGATATTTGAGGTGGCAACGTTAGGTGACTCAGCCTGTATATTTCTAAAAAAGGTATAATAATGAATATATAAATTGTGGCGTACTTTATAACTAATGCACATGACAATTAACCCTGTGTCTAAATAACAACAAATTATTTTACATTTCTAAGTTGATGATATACAGTAAAAAAAATTGAAGATATTATTTAATTTTCTAAACAGTAATGTCACTCAAACCGTATTTAGCAACACAATGTAAATTGCTTTCAGCCGTATAGACGTAACTTAGAGGTGCGGATGAACTTAAATAAAAAAAATATAGACAAAATGAAAAAGATGGTAGATCTGAGACTGTCGGGCTAAGAGAGTTAGACAGTCTTACAGCAAGTTTGTTACGTATATAAGAAATATTCAGCTCCGAAATGTCTAGAGACGTTTGTCGCCGAGACTTTTCCCCCACGAAATAGTAGACTCTGGAAATCCGTCGGATCCCGAAAGTTTTGACAGTGAGAAATCAACGTTCAGCCATGAAATTCCACTATCGATGGACCCGGCTGCCAGGAATACGAATAGCTAATCAACGTCCAAGCTCGTAATCCCGTTTCCTTTCGCAGTTATAGAACGGGTATGGAGTTCTTGAGTAAATTCCTGAGATTTGTCCGATTCGACAAAGTTTCGGCGTCGCGGAGTTTACATTGTGGTCACGTATTTGAAACACGTGATCGGTTCATCGCCACTGGCGGTAATGAGAGTTCTCGGAAAGCAACGTTCATACTTTGAAACCTCCGAGCGTTTCTTTCTTTTTTGTTGTTGTTTTTTTGTCCGCATCGTGCATCGAGCCACGTCGTTCGTTATCTTTATCCTTTTGTTGCGTATGCAAATTTTTTAAAATACAAAGCTAACGTCTATATTGTACGTATATTAACCCGCCAGTAAACGAACGAAAGTTTCTATTTGCTCCGGTTTTTATAAAACGGCTAATGAATATAAAAATTTACATGAAAATCCGCAGTGCAGAGTTCATAATAAACCGTCGATTCTCGTGCAAATATTCATAGATTATTTTACGTGTGCCGGAATAAGGGAAAAATTTGCTTTACAGACAATAGGTCTTACCGTGAATGCATTTTATTAAACTTTGTTATCCAGGGATCGACCTGCTAATCCAGGAATAGACAGCGGATCTTTATGCGAAATTATAATAATTTTTTAACGGAGTTACAATAAACTGAAGTAAAGTATTATAGAAATGTATTTTCTTTGTTAATATGTTTAATAGATTGAAAATAATATAACAGTATCTTTAAATTCTTCTAATGTTTTTACTGTTTCAAATTACAACTACTCAGTTTTGTCATAAATGCATAAAATCGCTGTCTATTTATTACCAAAGATTCCCTAAGAGAACTAAAAAGAATATTCATTTTATAACACTGTCCAACAGCCAAAAAGTATTTCGATTCCCACTATGTGATTCTTATAGTGTTTTTCGCGAATATTCCGAATCTGTCCTTAATTTTTCTCCTAGACGTACAGTTTTTGAGAAAATTGAGTTTTAAAAAAAGACATATTTTTCAACTATGAACAAATATTGTGATGTTATTATAAAAGATATTGAATTGTTCTTTACAGTAACAGATTCTGTAGACTTTCCCGAATACAGTGATATCCAATATTAATACATTATGATCGCTTAAACATGTTTAAACATGTTTAAACAATCACTAAAGGCGGAGAGACACCACTTTTGCACCAATTTTTGCAGACTTTTATCTTGAGAAACCACCATTTCAAGTTTGCATGGCTGACGTTTTTTCGAACTAGAAAGCAATATATCTTCGCTCGACATGAGTTGCCGCCAGTGGCGCTCACAAGTAGAATAGGCGTTCGTCGCGCCGCGCCGCGCCGTATCCGGTGGAACGCCCGTACTAATGGTGAGCGCCACTGGCGGCAACTCATGTCGTGCGAAGATATTTTGCTTTCTGGTTCGAAAAAAACGTCGACGATCCAAACTTGACAGGGTGGCTTCTCAAGATAAAAGTCTAGTCTATCGAGTGGTATAGTTCGATTTTCTGCTGGACCCTTATTTTTGGAGATAAATTGAAAAATTTCCTCAAAAATTGGTGCAAAAGTGGTGTCCCTCCGTCTTTAATCATTGTTTAAACATGTTTAAACAATCATAATGTATTAATATTGTATTAATATCACTGTATTCGGAAAAGTCTACAGAATCTGTTGCTGTAAAGAACAATTCAATATCTTTTATAATAACATCACAATATTTGTTCAAAGTTGAAAAATATGTCTTTTTTAACTTCCCGATTCATAGGGAAGTTACTGTAATTACCCCGAAAATCGAAAATCGATTTTTTAGCAGATCTTCACGTTTCATGGTCATTGGAGTCATTTTAGACTATTTTTATCAAAATGTTTGTATGTGTGTGTGTGTGTGTGTGTGTGTGTGTGTGTGTGTGTGTGTGTGTGTGTGTGTGCGTATGTCCGTTTGTATGGTATCAAATTTTTCGTTAACGTTTTCAGAAAAAGTAACAACGCGATCAGGATGATGAATGATGCAATCGAAGTGCCCCGTCGTAACTTAGAGCTGATTAGATTTTGGTCCATATTGGTCAAGTAGTTTTTTAGATTTTTAGTTTTTTTTCAAAAAGAGTTGATTCTACAATGCAATTTATAAGGGAGGACGAAAATTTTCCACCAAAGAACCAAACGCAATTACATAAAAAAAATTTTTTTTCTTAATTTTTTTTTAAACTGATGCTAATGTTACCGCTTGGAATAATCGAAAGTTATTCCAATGCAACAGTGAATTTATCATCTCTACTCCCAAGAATACATTTTGGGAGAATATCGATGAAAGTACAAAAAAAAACGATGTTAGCGATGTTGGCGAAGGAGTAACGAATCGGGAAGTTCTTTGTGTGACTCTTGGAGAGTCACACACCAAATAAAAAACATTAATAGCAGTAGGCCCTACTAGCTATGCGTATCACTAACCCTCTCGCAAGAGCAGTCCTACCCGCGAGCTCGCAAAGCGAGCGAGCAAAAACAACCCTACTCGCGAGCGAGCAACAATAGCCCTCTAGTTTTAACTAAATTTTCTCAAAAACTGTACGTCTAGGATAAATAATTAAGGATAGATTCGGAATCAGCGCGAAAAACACTATAAGAATCGCATAGTGGGAATCGAAATACAAAAAAAAAGTTGAAATTTGTTGGACAGTGTAATCGTTAAGCTGCGGATTTTATGCATTTATACGAAAAATGGTTTCATGAAGCGGATCCCATGAAGATCACCGACACAGGTTTTACCGACAATGTTTCATCGACTCCAGATTTGGCCGACAACTACACTTCACCGTCGACGAATTCAACCGACAACGACTTTAGCCGACGACAGCATTATCCGATAGTAACATTGTTTGTAAAGATGGTGCAGACATCTAATTTTTTGGCTGCTCTTTACTTTACCGGACTCAAAATTTGTACCTTTCTCCTGCGAATTATGATGTATTTGGTATGTAATCCAGTAGATTTGTACCTGCGCGGATGCAGATCTAAGTTTCGAACCTCTAGTATGAATAGTTCAGGAGTTATGGTCGCTTAAAGTTGAGCATATTTCCAGTTTCGTGACAGGTAAGGGCGCCGCCATATTGGTTTGTGGTGACGGTCGCACGCCGCTTACTGAGTTGGTTAGGATTAGGTCGAGGGGGGGCGGCCAAGTAAGCGGCTCGCGGTCGTCACTACAAATTAATATGGCAGCGCCCTTTCCTGTCAAAAAAGCTCAACTTTAAGTGACCATAACTCCTCAACTATTGATCCTAGAGAATCGAAACTTCGATCTGCATCCGCACCGGGTACAAATCTACTGGATTACATACCAAATACATCATAATTCGTAGGAAAAAGATACTAATTTTGAGTCCGGTAAAGTAAAGTTTACCCTATTCTTTAGCTATTCTGCGCTGACACTTTTACTTTTGTATAAAAATATACATAATTGTTACACTATAAGAAGTTAGATGCAGGCGGTTAACGTTGTTGTCAAATGATGTTAATATCGGATAATACAGTCGTCGACTAAAGTCGTCGTCGAGCAAAGTTATTGTTGATCAAATCTGGAGTCGGTGAAATATTGTCGGTGAAAACTGTGTCGATGATTTTCATGGGACCCGCACGAAGCACAGTGTGTTATAAAGAAAATGTTTATTTCGTGTAAAGGTCAGCGTAAGAATGCGGAGACCAGCGAAAGGGAAAGTCGAAAGCTTTGAAGTTTAATAAGTTCGGCTGTGAAAGGGCGCAGAGTTTCGACCAGCCGCAACACGGTTTTATTCGCCGGTTCGTTTGGCAGTGTTTAAATCAGGAGTACGATTTCACGGGATAAAAGGTGGCGGGGCAAAAACCACCGTAAGGTTAATTATTTTGGCTTTTTCCAGGGAAATCGTCTTTTTCGTGTTCCCAGCAGAACCATTTCCTTTCTTATCCCGAGTCGTTTCTTGCTCGAAGTGGCTAATTACGTGAGAAAAACATACTTTCACCCCCCTAGCATCCCTCTCCGTCCCGTTTCCGTCCCGCTTCCATCCATCGCGTTCGTTCCCTTCGTCCGGCCGGTTCCGAGTCGTCTCTTTTCCCCGCCGCGAAAGTAAGCACTACTTTGTAATGATCCCATTTTAAGAACCGAGAAAACAAACGAGACGGCAATTACTCTTGTAACTGTACCTTTCGCGTTCCGCTTTCGACTCCCCTTTCTTGCCCCCGTTCTCTCTTCCCCTGTCCACACCGTATCACGTGCACAAATAACTTTCTTCATTCTCGTCGGGACTTGAGGCGTTTCGCGAGATTTCCTCGTGTTGCTTTCGCGTTGCGCAACGAGAGGACAAAAATGAGTCGGAGCTGTTCCGCTGTGTTCTCCTGTCTCACTGTCTGCGCACCGCGGACCATAACCGAGGAATGTAATCGTTTCTCTCATTAGTACTGTCTTCGCGGAAAGTATTCTTCTGAAGGATCCTCCAGCTTATTCTCCAATGCTGAAACCCCTCGCTTTTATTTAGGGGAATGCAGCCTATATTGGACCACTTAAGGCTTAAACTAATACGTGTTCGTATTTTCGAGCAGAACAATCTAATTGTAACAAAATTGAGTGCGACATTATGTAACTGGTTGCAGAAATAATTATTTAAATAAAAAAGAATTTTAATGTACAAGTTTTTAAAACGGACTGAAAAGTATAAAATAATTTTTCCTAGTCCCATACAGATAGTCCTTAAAATTTGTGATTGTGAATTTTTAATAGATCTTATGGATCTTATGGAACATTTGAAAGTGGACAGTCGCCAAACAAGTCGTGAATTAGCGGAAAAAATTAAAAACGGACTAAAAAGTATAAAATAATTTTTTCTAGCCCCATACAGATTCCTAACCCCGTACATATTGTCCTTTTTGCGATTGTGAATTTTGAATAGCTATGAAAATACTTGTAAGATTTAAAACGAAAAACGTGGGGCGCAAGATAATACATAGTAAAGATTGTAGAGAGTAGCTGCCGCTGAGGAAACTCGCAAAACAGTTCATATCATTTGCAGTGCAATAAAATTGTTAGTGATTTAGGTGTTCATGCATCAATTATCTATTGCATGCGCCCCACGTTTTTCGTTTTAAATCTTACAAGTATTTTCATAGCTATTCAAAATTCACAATCACAAATTTTCAGGACCATCTGCACGGGGTTAGGAATCTGTATGGGGCTAGAAAAAATTATTTTATACTTTTTAGTCCGTTCTTTAAATGTGGCGTTTTTTAAAATTTTATTTTATACTTTTTAGTCCGTTTTAAAAACGTAGTATTTTTTAAAAATTTACTTTTATTTGAATAATTATTTTCTACTTTTTAGCCTTATATGCGTGAAATTTTACAATCGATTTTGAACATTTTGATGAGATTATAACAGAGACATGTAGTAAATTTCAGACGGTATTGCGACGCGTCATATCGAAAACGAACGCCGCGGTAAAATGTCAAAGATAAAGGTTCGACGGAGAATTTCGGTGTAACTGTTCTTTCGCTTGGTAAACAAACATTATACTATAATAATCCGTAGTAACTTTGTAAACACCGCACG
Source organism: Lasioglossum pauxillum (assembly GCA_933228785.1). NCBI lineage: Eukaryota > Metazoa > Arthropoda > Insecta > Hymenoptera > Halictidae > Lasioglossum > Lasioglossum pauxillum. The sequence goes on along the minus strand of OW121705.1, from coordinate 37,246,840 downwards.
GAGCTCGAACCCACACTGACGCACACTGAGCTCCTTCGGTGCGAAGCGGGTCAGTGGAGTGGGGATGAGTCAGAGTGGGAACACGTAGTAGAGTGGGGACGCTGAACGCGAAGACGTACTACGTCACGCGGCGGGGGGGGGGTGCAAAGGTTCAAATTATTAATAATTTATATCTCCTGAACGCATAGGCTTTTTTAAAAAAATTTTTTTTAATATTGCATTGTCATCCAGTTCTGAGCTACGTTTAAAGTTTCAAGTCTCTAGCTCATCGGGAAGTTAGTTTAAAATCAATTGCAACATTTGTGCCGAATAGACGAACAGACAGACAAGAAATCGAGTTAATAAAAACGTGGTAAAATATTTTCTAAACAATGTTTAGGAATCCGGTTTCCTAATTTGGACCACTGTAGTGTAGTCTCCTTATCTCATCCGAAAATCATTGCTGCGCCAACGAAGGTTACCGCTTTGCATCGTTCAATGTCTCTCAACACCTTTATTATTAATACAGATCGATGGTAACATGGATATTTCCATTTTCTTACTATAGGTAAGACAGCTATATTTAATTGTGTAGCAAATTCATAGACGTCGCACCTCTCTCTTTTTATACTTCCGTCAATTCTGAATGGGTCGCGAAGTTTAAAATTAGTGAGAACAATATAATACCAGCCAATTCATTTGGCGAATTTAAAAAAGTGCACATCAAGTTGTAGACTTCATCGTTGAAATGTTTGATTAAACACGACGCGTCTTCTTTATAAAAAGACATCACAGTGTAGGGCAGTGTAGGTGATGGCGAACGTGTTAAAAGAAGAAAATTAATGATAGATTGCGAAACTAGTTTCTAAACAGATGATTAATTTTTCAAATGTAATTCAACGTTTGGTGAAAATATAAAGATAAGAATTTCGTACTTAATGGGTTGAAATGATTTGAAAGGTCATTCGGCGGGTCACCGCGAGGTTCGACTGTTCCGATCGTCATTTCTGCGAACGGTTATTTATCTAGTATCAAATATGGGCAATTTTTCAAAAAATTGGAACACCACGATGTCAGCGAAAAAAGAGCACTGTCAGCAAGTGGAAGGTGCGATCGATTGGCCGTGAAAAGCGTCGTTATTTGTTTAGCGCGCGAACTAATTGCAGGGGTATCGGGCGAACGGGGATATTCAGTGGGTGGAAACGCGACGAATCAATGTATGTGGATAGTTGGACGGTTGCGATAAGGGTGCAGCAGGTGAGCTCGCGTGAAAATCGGTCTGGGTTCCTCGGGACGTGGTCATGTGTACGTATCTAGATGGTATGCCTGCTGGCTATGGCGTCCGACTTGATAAATGTATCCTGTACGAAAAAACCGGGTGCAGTTTGCCGCATAATAACCAACGAACGGGAGAAAGAGACATTTAGTGCACTTAGATGCGTGATCTATCGACCGTGAGCAGCCCCGTAGTCCCGTGTAGCCCCGTAGCCCCGTAGCCCCGGGGGCATCGACGCTGGATACCACTCCATTCTTTTTCACCGGCTTCAACCCATTTCCCTTGATCTATTAGCTTCCTTCGAATACACTTTCCGCGTAATGGCCTTCGCGACACGGAACGCAGCATCGTTTTTACGTTCCAACCCTCGTGCAACGAGCATCCTCGGTTAAGTGCCGGATTACCACGCGAAATCGATGAATTTCTTTGCCCGACTCGCTCGCTTCATGTTCGACCACCTTTCCATCGATTAGCCTAGTCATCTTCGACAACGCCATTCAGGGAAATCTCCGTCTGCAATCGAAGGATTTTTCTGTGATAAGCAGTATAGTAAAACCTTGATCTAAGAAAAATTCTCGGGACCATACTGTTTCTTAGATCGTGTGGTTCTACGTTTTCTTTGTGACCAAATTATTTCGTGTTTAGTGTCATTTTAATTAGAAAAATGACACAAATAAGTTGGTGAAAGATAGATTGAAGATATACACAAAATTTCGGGGGTTGGTCCTCGCTTGATAAACTTGTTTGTTGAGAATCTTAGATGGGTACTTTGGTAACATCGTGCACGATACGCAAGAATTTCTGCTGGAAGATAAAGCTCGGTGTTCCACACATTTTTGTGTGAAGAATCCGGCAGAATGCGATCTCTTTTTACCTACACGATGTAGAAACGAATTAGCCGGAGGTGGTAATGAGATTGCATAAGCTCGTGGAGGCATAACACGCAGCGAGTACATGCGATATGTGTGCAGAGTGAATATACATTTTATCAAAACAGGAGAATTATATTTAACGCTCTTAGTAGTATATACTGCTATCGTACGTGAATTATAACGTGAAGATAACCAACTACAAAACTGTGATTCTTCTAAAATTATAAAACAGTTCAGTATTTAAAACAAACTTATATTACAATGTAAACGTTAAAAAGTTCTTTGTTAACGCTTGAGTGAAACGTTTCGATTAAACTTCAATTCTGTCCGAAGGTAATTACCAATTGAAAGATTGCAATTTTCTCCGAGATGTATAAATCAGACTTTCATCTTTACATGAAAATTAATTTTCATCAGATTGTTAAAAAATTAATGAGTTACTTGTTGATTCTCCCACAGGCTGCTGTTCGCAATTACTAGAAAGTGTGAAACAAAAAATTCATATTAAAATATCAATTTATTTTCTTTCATCTAGTTATTATATTCTCTGTATACAGGGTGTCCATTTTATCCGAAGACATTGAAATATCTCGAGAACTATGCATCGGATCAAACAAGTTTGTAATGAAAGTTGTTCGTCGCGAAGGGGGCCATCCAATGATATCAAACTCGACCCCCTACCCCCACCTCCTTAAGTTGTAAACAAAAACGTGAATGAAAACCCCCATTTTTCATTGCAGATTTGGATTCTCCAGAAAAAAATACACAAATCTGATCTAGGAGTTTTTGCATTTTGGTTCACAGATGGCGCTGTAATGGACAAAAATCAAAATGTAAAAAGTCATTGAAAATTGGGCATATGTCGAGAAATACACATCCGATCAAAAAAATAAAAGTGGACGTATTTGATATTTTTAAAAATGCTATTCAATAACACCATAATTGACCCCCCACCCCCACCTCCTGAGGGTGGGAGAGGGAACTATTTCAAAATCTTCAATGGGAAACCCTTTTTTATAGCAAATCTTGGTTCTTCATTGATTTGATATTATTGGTGTAATTTCTTTCACAGATTTCGCTGCAATCGAAAGCAGTTGGAAAAATTCATTGATTTGTTTATCAATCCTCAGGAAGTGGGGGTGGGGGATCAATTATGGTGTTATTGAATAGAATTCTTAAAAATATCAAATACGTCGACTTTTATTTTTCTGATCTGATGTGTATTTCTCGAGATATGCCCAATTTTCAACGACTTTTTCCATTTTGATTTTTGTCCATTACAGCGCCATCTGTGAACCAAAATGCACAAACTCCTAGATCAAATTTGTGTATTTTTTCTGGAGAAACCAAATCTGCAATGAAAAATGGGGGTTTCCATTTAAGTTTTTTATCTTCCCCCACCCCCACCCCCAGGGGGGGAGGTCGAGTTTGGTATCAATGGATGTCCCCCTTCGCGACGAACAACTTTCATTACAAACTTGTTTGATCCGATGCATAGTTCCCGAGATATTTAAATGTCTTCAGATAAAATGGACACCCTGTATACTCCTATCGTACGTGAATTATAACGTGAAGATAACCAACTACAAAACTGTGATTCTTCTAAAATTATAAAACAGTTCAGTATTTAAAACAAACTTATATTACAATGTAAGCGTAAAAAAGTTCTTTGTTAACCCTTGAGTGAAACGTTTCGATTAAACTTCAATTCTGTACGAAGGTAATTACCAATTGAAAGATTGCAATTTTCTCCGAGATGTATAAATCAGGCTTTCACCCTTACATGAAAATTAATTTTCATCAGATTGTTAAAAAGTTAATGAGTTACTTGTTGACTCTCCCACAGGCTGCTGTTCGCAATTACTAGAAAGTGTGAAACAAAAAATTCATATTAAAATATCAATTTATTTTCTTTCATCTAGTTATTATATTCTATGTATATGTAGACAATTTTGATTTTCCATAAATACACGATGCGCCAAAGTTCTGCCTATAATATCGCACCGTGGTCGAGTATTTGTGATTGTGTCCGTTTCCCTGTGAGAAATTCCCAAACGTGACCTATTTTTCGTGCGGTTTGATGAGAAGGTAAACGCTGCTGCCTGGCAAGCAGCAATTATAACTGAAAGATGACCGTTCTTTGTCCACGAAAACCACATTCCGGGCCGGAGTGCATCTTGTTTCGCTAATCCGAGCCGCGGTGCATAGATAAAGGCCGCTCTCGGCTCGTTCCGAGCTGCCCGGCCGCTTCTCGGAGCCGTTAAGTACGTCAAACCGTGGCGACAAGAGACCAAGAGAGACCAAGAGAAAGCAGGAGAGAGACAGAGAGAGAGAGAAGGAAGAGGGAGTTATATTGTACTTAGTCGTCGTATACATATGTATAGCGACCTGGGCGACGAGAGAGGAGAGAGGAGCGAGGAGCTGCATACATACACGCCTAGGACGTTGTTACGCCCTCGGCAACCTATTCAAACTTCTCACCCCTTTCGACGAACGGTGGGAGCTCGCTCGCGCACCAATCATTAGTGTTAGCTCTTCTCCTTTCCTCTACACCTATGTCTAACCCCCTCGTCCCCTCACCTCCGCGCACCTACTCCGCTGCGGCTTTGACTTTGACTTCACCAGTCTTATTAAGCGTGTTCGGACGTCTTGCGCCCCGCCCACCATACCTTAAAAGTTACATCGTTCGACACACCATCCTCGCAGCTATCTTACCCTCTCCAACAGACTCCCCAATTTGCACTCGAACAGTCTCCGGTCGATATTAATCCGAACCGATTATTCCAAAAAATTCTTTCTAGTCGAATATTTTAAATAATCGCTAAATCAAACTCGAGTGAAATAGAAATTTATCGTCTTTCTGAATATTCATTGAATTTTGAATATTCTAATGGTATTACTGGACTGCGAATTTTTTTGCAAAATAAAAATTGTCTGTTTCGTTAACTGAATTACTTTGATTTCCTGGGATTTTCGGCACGCGGTCGTTCGGCAGCTAACGCGTGTTGACGAGTTTGAATAAATTGAAAACAACATTTCAATATTCCAATATTCTATTAACTATTCAACTGTCTTCGGTTTTATCTATCCATATTTATCATAAATGCATAAAATCCGCGATCTAGTTATTAGCTGTGTAAACAACATGCCGTTTTATATTCATGACATTCAAACTTATATGTAAAATTACCGGGACAATTTCTTTCCTTACACCCAACACGATTATGACAGTGTATAGGAATGCATAATTTCTGAGGCAATAAAAGTTATATAATACATGCCACTGTTGGTCACTCGTACTCACGTAACAGAATAGGTGTACGAGCTCTAGTCCATACATCTGGGTATCTGTTTCGCTCAAAAGTGCGTTGAGATTATGCTATTTGCTTCGAATATGGAACTCGTGGAAGGAGAACAAGATAGAATAGTCGTGACATTGCTCTGTTTCTCTTCGAATGCTTAGTAGAAAAATCCTTGAAAGATATCTGAATCGCTCATAGACTCTCGTTGACGCAGAATCGGCTACCCATACGAATTTTTGAGTCCCTACCCGAACCCGAATGTTCGGATACTCGCCCACCCCTATTAATTAGACGTTTTTAATCACTTCTGACCTTTCTACTATTGTAAGTTTCACTTACTCATTTTTATCATACATGCATAAAATTCGCAGTCCAGCAACTACATCGGTACGATAAAAAAGATCTAATCGTTGTAGATTAGGATCCCAACTAGATATTGGACAAGAACGTGAGTGGAACCAGCCAGAGTTGGACATTAATCGATTAATCTCCTTCGCGTGGGTGTACGCAAATGTATTTTTTCCACGCGTCCTTAAACTAGAAAAGAAATGATCCGAACTAGATGTAGAAAATAAAACCGTAGTACAAAGGGTTAAAGTGGCTATTCAACCATAAAACAAACGAATCTCGAGGTTCGATCGTGCCAAACGTTTTCTGGATGGTATTGCGAAGTAGACAGCAACGGGCTAGTGTGTTATGCGTGAAGCGAAGATCGTAGATTAGAACGGTCTACAGAAAAATGGCTGCTGCCATTTTGATTGGTCAGGAAGAGCAATTTCCTCGCCACGGTTTGGTCCAGGGTTTAAATCGATAGATAGCCGAACCAGCTCGGTCGTAACTTCGTTTCGAGGGGAATATCTGGATAAAACAGTTCGGAGAGAAAGTTCGTAGTGCTTTTGCATGCTTCGGGAGCCTCTTAATGGTCGCTAAGAAGAGCTTATTGAAAGAAAGTTACCCCGTTTAAGTCCAATCCGTTTAGTTTGCCGCATTCATCGGCATGCATGAGCCCACTTCAAACAAAATTTGTCGCCGACTTCGGCCTCGGCGCTATTAGCGGGAAACAGGACCAACTTCCATTGCATTCTTCGCGTTTTTCAAACTCCATTTTATTGTACCAGCCCCTTTTGAAAACTGGCGCCGCTCGATTCACCGATATCGATGGATCACGACTTTTTGAACAAGTCTATTTTTTAGTAAAAACTTCGCCGAAGTTCTACGTATTTTTTTAAATATCATTTAAGAAAAAGCTGCCATGTAGGTACAGTCAAATTCTTTTAATTTTGATTTTGATTCAACTTTCTCAATTTCTATCATTCAATGGTATCGAGCCCTGTCATTAAGGGTAGTTCGAAATGCAAAAGGCGAAGCATCAATCAAGTACATTGGCAGTAGAATGTAAAAAGGCGATTAATCATTTTCGTCGGCGAACAGCTCAATTATGCATTTGAGCGGCGCGGCGCGGCGGTGAACCTGGAACGACAAGAAATTCAATGCAACGCTGTCGTCCCCTCGGATCACTGCAATAACGGTGTTCCGCGTCCAATCAATGCGATTCATTACTATTTCAGACAACCGTATTTCTGGCAGTATGCGACGAAACGTCGGCGCAAGGCGCGGGCCGCGCTCAAAGTTCGTTAATTGAGTTGTTCGGATAAATACTTGTGCATTAGAGTTGAAAGAGCCGAGGACCGTTGACAGAGGGATCAAAGCGTTCGCTCGTCGAAAGGAATTTTCGACGGGATTCGGAAAAAGTCTGCAAGATTTCTTCAAATATTGATCCTGTTGCGACACGCGTAACTGAAGCGTTAAGAATACATGACTAATAATGCCGCCAGAAACGAGAGAGAGCTGCCTAATCTAGGTAATTTATCGCGCAAACATTGACGCTCGACGTACACACTACTTTAAATCTCGCAGCTCATGACTGGCAAATCCCGCTTCCGTTTATTTACGTGTCTTCCATCGGATTGAATAAGCTATCCCCGATTTATCTAGGCACCATAAATTTCTTGCGAAACCTTCCGGCTCTTTCGAATTGATTTATCAACGTCACACCGCGCAGCCACGCTCATTGAAATATTTGCATCGCGAGTTAATTAGAGAAATGAACGTTTCCCGAGCGCGGAACGCTAAGCAAGAACGGACAGAGAGAGATTTAGTTTAATTCAGACCCGATTCAAATGTATTCATGGATTGATGACGTACTCGATTGACCCGAACCCGGCAAAGAGAACGCGCGCGCCGATATCATTTCGCCAATCGTTCTTCGAACATTTTGCTGCCACCAGATCGTATTGTACATAATCGCGCGAATCGCATACTTTCGGACCTTCGGAATACGCTTAATGGGAAATCAATTCGGAAAGCCCGAAAATTTCGATTTTCCATCTCTCTCTTCACCGATGAGCACCGAGCTTATGGAAACAATTATGGAAAATGTGATTCTGACTCGTATACTATGTATACATTCAATTGAAAATGAACTCCTTTATTCCAAAAGCCCGAAAATTTCGATTTTCCATCTTCCTTTTCACCGATCAACACGCAGCTTATGGAAACAATTATGGAAACTGTGATTCTGAAATGGAAAGTAAACGACGAGCGTAAAAAAAGTGTTGGCAATATACAGGGTGTCCCAAAATTCGTGAACTTCCCGAAAGGGGGTGGTTCCTGAGACCATTTCAAGCGACATTTTCCTTTGCAAAAATGTTATCCGCGGCTTTGTTTAGGAGTTATTAATAGGGGTGTGCGAGAACCCGAAATATCGGGAACCTGGTGATCGGGACGAGTCGGGTCGGGTCGGGTTCCCGAAAATTTCGAGATTCCCGAAGAAATCGGGTTACCGAAAATTTCGAGAATATGACATAAGACACTCTTGAAAAGAATTCGTGATGGAGAATATTCTTTCAATCTCGAAAACATCTAGAATAAAAAATCCAAAACTATGAATGTATTCTTTAAAACGAATATAAAAAGTAATATACGAATAGGTAAATACGAAAAGGTAATATACGAATATAAAGTGAGGTAATGGATTTAGGTATTCATTTCTCCTCTACCTTGAACTTTTCCAAACATATTCATAATATTGTTAACTCCGCCTCAAGAACACTCGGGTTTATACTACGCTTTTCTACTGATTTTCACTCAATACACACAATTAGATTGCTATATATTACCCTTGTCCGTCCCCAGTTGGAATTTGCTTCAGTTATATGGTCTCCGAATAGCTTAAATTACGAAATCATGCTAGAGAGAGTGCAGCATAAATTTCTTAGGTTTTGTTCTTATAAGATTAATCATCCTATGTCATTCTTTGATCATGATTACTCCACAATATTAAACATAGTCAACCTGGAAACATTGTCAGCTCGCAGAAGAGTATCCGACCAGAGCTTTATTTTTAATTTAATTAATAACCATATAGATTGTCCCTCTCTCATTATGCAAATCAATTTTTACGCACCTGAACGTGCTTTGAGATCTCGAGCAGGCTTTCAAACCTTTAAAGCCAGATCTACCTATAGATTAATTAATCCAATAAATCGCATTATTGCAGACTCTAACACTCTGTATAATTGTATGGATTTTTTCATTGAGTCTCTGCACATGTTTAAAAAACAATTACGCAGAATTATAGGGTAATACCATATAGTTAGTACCATTAGTTTTTGTGCATGTCCCTTGTATGTTACTATACGAGTAATCCTTTATTGTTTTCTATTGTAGACATTTATGTAAAAGGGCTTCGGTCCGTTTATAATAATAATAATAATAATAATAACTGATTACTGGGTTCTCGAAATCGTCGGGAATCCCGATAAATTCGAGAATCCCGATTTTTTTCGGGAATCCCGATAAATTCGAGAATCTCGACATTTTCGGGAATCCCGATAAATTCGAGAATCTCGACATTTTCGGGTACCCGTCCCGATCCCGAAAAAATTTCTTGTTCTCGACCCGACCCGATATTTCGGGTTCTCGCACACCCCTAGTTTTTAACGAAAAACACTGACCAATCAGAGCGCGACCTAGACGCGAATTGGCACAGTCGGCCAATAGACAGTTAGCGCGCCGGGCCGACTGTGGCAACTCGCGTCTAGGTCGCGCTCTGATTGGTCAATGTTTTTCGTTAATAACTCCTAAACAAAGCCGCGGATAACATTTTTGCAAAGGAAAATGTCGCTTGAAATGGTCTCAGGTACCACCCCCTTTCGGGAAGTTCACGAATTTTGGGACACCCTGTATTCTAGCATGATTCACTAGTACACATAAATTTTTGTTGCTCGCTGTATGTAATGGTACTTGTCATAGATAACGTTGATTAGCCATACCAATTGTATTCGTAAATCATTGAATCATTTTGAGCAGTACAATCAAATAACTTTCCTGTCAGATTGTTCTCTTAAAAAAAAACTTATTAACAGACTCGAACGTCGAGTGTCAATTGTTCAACTCAACAAGTTTAGGAAACTGTGGTACAAGTATTTTAAAATTTGTGCAATATTATTTCATGCAACAAAAATATTTTTAAAAATACTAAACGTTGGAATCGGGTAAATTCGATGGCACCAGTATCAGTGTTCCTTAGAGCTAGGGATGGGATTGATTAATTGAATTCATTGAATTGATTGATTGAATTCGAACTCTCTATAAGTACTTCGGAACACAGAAACAGTGCTCTAAGTGTACTGGAACCTATGACAGACAGTTTCGAACCTTTTACAAGTACGTTGGTAAGCGGATATAATACTTGCAAGTATATTCGAATCTTGGTCGAACACATTCGAAACTTTTCTGAATATCGTACCGGAAATTCTCTGATTTTTCTAATCATTATTCTTTTTACCTTTAAAATCAATTATGTTGTTCTCTAATGCATAATTTAATTCTACATGTATAACTATAATTTCATTATCTATCGGAAATATTATTCTGAGATAGTTACGAATTTTATAAAGAAATTGCTTAAAACCTACTATGCAGTTCTGATTTCCAAGATTCGATTCCTTTCAACATCGAAATACTTATAAGTAGACTGTGGATCTTCATGCAAAATAAAAATTTTCTACCTGAATTGCAACAAACCGGAGTGACATAGAAAGTGACATATTTTCTGTTGTAATATCTTCAACAGGCTGGAAATAAATACAACAATATTTTTAAATTGTTCTAATGTCCTTACTGTTTTCAGTTACACCTACACATTTTTCTCACAAATGCATAAAATCTGCAGTCTACTTATAAGTATCTTTTCGGAACTTGTAAGTGCTCATTCCGAGGTTCGATATCAGTTTGTATAAAATGAATACTTTTCAAATATAATCATTGAAGCATTATTGCTCTTAAATAGTAATCGAAACCCATAAAATGAAACTTGGTTATTGAAATTGACTCGGATTCGTGAGTACATATTGAACTTGATCCCATCCCTACTTAGGGCTCGGTGTATCATGACAGTAATAATCCGCGCGCACGCGTCAGATCTCATTGTGGCCGGTAAAACGAGCACAGTCGACAAATCTTTTTTACGTCCGCGTAAATGGGGAAAGTGGTTTATTTAAAAGATGACCCGCCCTCGCGAGAATCCGGGTCAAGCAGTTGCCTTTTCTGGAGAAAAATCGTGCGGTGGCTTGTTTTTGAACTACAACCGTAATCCAGGTTTTACGGCGGCGTATCTCGCTGGCTTCATAAATTCCTTGATTTTCAATTACCCAGCCCTAGGGGTCATTTCCCCTCTTGTTTTATAGGTTTGCGCCGTAAGCCCCGCGATTAATCGAACTTTAATCCCGCATTCCTGCAGGTACTCGGGAGATGACAGCCGCGGCAATGAAAACTTGCCGAATTTACAAGCAGTACGTAAACTCGGCGTTCCTTCGCCTAACGGAATGGTAAAACGTCTCTAGAATGCGACGTATCGATCATGCTGCGACCCTGCCTTTTAATCTAGGAAGCTGCCTGACAGTCGCGTGCTAGAGCCATTCGAATCCTCTGTCATATATTTTTAAACATGCTGATTTAAGAAGAAGCTAAAAATTCTTGGACGTTGTTAGAATGTATTCCAATGTTTATAATGTTGTGGAACATCGTGCTGAAAGCAGTACAAATTGTTAAACCGAAACAAACCGTGTGGGAAAATCGGTGCATTAACAGGCGTCACGCTCTCCTCAAATATTTTTTGAACATAGGGTAAACTGTACTATTGCTGGCACTGCAGTAGTTATTGGCACTTTTGATTTAAACGGCAAATAGTATTAACCCTTTGCACTCGGAGCTATTTTAACCGAAAAATTAAACATTTCTTCCGATCTAGAATATTTCCATTGCCTATGATTTTTTAAATTTTATGCATATGAAATTGATATAGTACCTCGTACAATACCTAAATGTTTAGTAATCTATTAGACACCGATACATTTAATTATGTTAACAATATTTTGAATAATGGTGCAGCAATTTTTAGTGGTGCCTCAGAGGGGACAACCGAGTGCAAAGGGTTAAGAATTCCTGGTATAGAAAATCATTTTATATTATTGCTTCTTATTTATGTTTCAAAGCAACGTTGTAAGTTTTCATAACAGAGTTCCACATATCGCTGCTCCGGAAGTGTAATGACACAACTGCAAAAATTGAAGATTCGGTTTAATTCTTCTATGAGAGTAGTTTATAGACATTGTGGGTTATTATTGCAACTTTTAAGTTATTTCAATTTATAAAATAATAAATACCAGCCTCGATTTACAATATGTCGATTTACAAACATCTAGTAAATGCATTTTTGTGCCCGCCAACACAATAACGTCAATCTCACAAAATTTTTCAGTTGCGTCATTATACTTCCGGAGCAGCGATATGACTGTCAGCGCCGCTGGTACATCCAGTAAGACCGACAGAGGACCACAGTGCAGTGTAAATGGAGTTTTGTTAAAATTTTCGTTACAAGTATGTATACTTTATCGCTTTGTAACTTAAAATCGGACTGTACTACAGATGTACTAAGTGCGTATATGTTTAATTATAAAACAAATAGCCTGTTTAACGTTTACTTCTCACTGTGCCAATGACTGTACTATTTGTCTTACGAGTGTTATTCACTGTATACATTTTATAATAAAATATGGCTCGTAAAACTGTTTGATTTTGCTGAAAAATCTCTATGAGTTTATAATAATTGCAAGTTAAGCTCGCATAAACATTTCAAAAAAGAATAAAAAGATTTTTACTACGATTTTGGCTTAGGGTGCCAATCATTGTACAGTTTACCATATTTCATTTAGGAGAATCTGCAGAATGGTTCTATGCCAGAAATATTCCCATAGCACTTTTGGATAAAGGAGCAAAAATTCTGGAAGTTCGCGAGTTAATGGAAGTACGCGAGTTACTATTCCGTCCGCTAGAGAATTCGAGTCGTTAGATCCGAGCAAACTTGTCCCCTAATCAGATTTCGTCGGCCACGATTTGCAGTTTGTAATTGCTGTTGCTGCCGGTATATCGAGGCAAACATCAGCAGTTCGACGCATAGTTAGCTGGACACTGTAACCCGGAAGTTTGCTCGCATAGTTGCGTCCAGCCACGCCACCCTTGTACACGCGTCTTCCTTCGAGTCTGCGACCCTAATCTCCCCAAAGATAGCTGCACAATATTGCTATGCACCGCGCGAGCTACCCTCTGCATAAGCATTCGAAAAGATCGATATTGTTGCGAGTCGATTATCCGTTCTCGACCGATTTAATTGAGCTACATTGCCATACTACAGTCCGCTATGGGTTTTGCATTAACAACATGGACTTTGTTAAAGTTCAGAGGCAATCGAAGTTTCTAATCTTTTTTGTAGAAAATATCTACGCACTTTCGGGTCTCGCATGGCCCCAGAAAAATATTTTCTATGTGAAATGAATTTAATAAACCACTGAAAACCACTGTGAGCTCAATGCTATAACTCCTTCAAGTGTTACACAATTGACCTAATATTTTGCAAATTCTTTTGTCTTAAAGTAGTTACGACGTTACTTCCAAAAGTCAAGTCTAAAATACAGGGTGAGAAGAGCAGGATATCTCGGAAGGCGTTGTCGTTATCAAAAAAATATATAAAAAAATTTTGTAAAAACCACTCTTATATTAAAATGCACTAAAAAAGAGAAAATAATTTTTTTAGACATTAGTGATTATAAATGAAAGCGTGGAGCGCCCACGAAGATTACGTCAATATATAGTTTAGCGCTCCACGCTTTTATTTATAGTCACTAATGTCTAAAACAATTATTTTCTCCTTTTTAGTGCATTTTAATATAAGCGTGGTTTTTAAAAAGTTTTTTTTATATATTTTTTTATTTTCTACTTTTTAGTCAATTTTAAATGGAACGCAAGATATAGTAATACTGGTATGAAATAGTAAGATTTAGAAACACAAGATATGGAAATACGCGAGGTAGAATGGGGGAATGACTCCGAGAGACGACGCACAGTGGAACCTTCCGTCCAAATCGGAGACAAAATCAAAGAACTTTCGATAGAAATGAAGTAGAGCGATGAAATTTTTTTTAAATTATAGCTGAAACTTGGCAGAATATGGGAAAAATAGGAAGATTATGGTACGAACGTTTTATAACCTTGAGAAAATTCGTTAAACAATTCATTCACAAAAATCGATTTCTTGTAAAATCCTGAGGCCGTAGACAAATTTTGAGACCAGATTTAAAATCAGCGTGAAAAAATCTACAGGAAGTGATGTGCAGCATGTTAAAAAAAAATTTTTTCCGCCCGTGTTATTGAAAAAACCGCAATTTTCTTGAAATTGTGAGAGTTTAACGAATGTTCTCAAGTTTATAAAACGTTCGTACCATAATCTCCCTATTTTTCCCATATTCTGCCAAGTTTCAGCTATAATTTTTAAAAAATTGCATCGCTCTACCTCATTTCTATCGAAAGTTCTTTGATTTTGTCGCCGATTTGGACGAAAGGTTCCACTGTGCGACGTCTCTTGATGGAGTCCGAAATGGAACTGAATGTACCAAACACCACACTGAGCTCCTTCGGTCCGAAATGGTTCAGTGGAGTGGGGATGAGTCGGAATGGGAACGCGTAGTGGAGTAGGAAGCGCTGGCGCGCGGAGTGGGGATCGCTGAACACGATGACGTACTACTGACCGTCGCGCGGCAAGGTGTGACGGTTATTATTAAAATTTTTTTTCTCCTGAACGCACAGTTGTTTTAAAAATTTGTTTTTTAATATTGGTTTAAAGTGGAAGTGGTTTAAAATTCAATCACAAGATTTGACGCATTCAACAACAACAACTACAATGACAACTCGGCAAGCTAATATAAGCGTGGTAAAAATTGTTCGTACAAAACCTGTTTTGTTGAACGGGCTACATCATGTAGTACTAATTAGTTTCTTGTGCGTGGAGTAGTAGCGGAGATCTGAAGATCAATCTACTTTTCTTAAGTGGAATACAATATTTTTTTCTTTAGAAAATAGCAGCAGGTATTGAGACAAATCCAAAGCGGTGCTACATGATATTTTCTGATTTTGATAAAGGTAAATTATTAGCTTATGACATAACGGTACACCCTGTATATTTCAGCTGTTTGAAGTTTAATGTTTTAATAGCGAACGTTTGAATACTTTCGTGAGCCAAGTAATCATAAATTCATGTAGACTGAACAGACGCAATTCAGCACCATAATACAGTACATCGAAGTAGATAATTTCATTCTATCTTGCCACACCGGAAGCTTTAGCAAACTCAATGAGAAATCGAAAACGAGACTCGATCACGACGCGAAAAAGACACCAGAAGATTTCGATTCGTCTTTCTCGCCGAATCGAGAAACCGAAGACGATACGTACAGGTGTTTCCGGTTTCCGGTTTCCGCTGCCTCGCCATGTTCGAAATCCCCCATTTCACGGCTCGCTTATCGAAGCAGCTAGTTTTTCGATTACAAGTTTACTTTCTCGAAGAACTCGGCCCAGAAAACGCTGAAGCCGCCGCGCTCGTTCTTTCAGAACTGCTTCCCCATTACATTTTTTCCGTGTTTTCCGCAGGCTGAAGGAAAAATATTCCTGTTACGCTTTGCTCAACGTTGCACGGAATGCTCAACGGTTCTCCCTTTCTTGCGGAAAAACGTCGGAGTTCAAAAACAAGAAAAATTAAATTCTTTCGACAAAATACGTAATTTTAATAAGTCGCGAATAATATAACCGAGTTCTTAAATTTCTCTAATATTTTTGCTGTCATGTTTCGCGCTCTCATTTTTGCCATAAATGCTGCAGAAAATGCATTAAAGAGGTCGAACCTTTTAGATTCGAGTCCGAAAAGAAATCGATTATTTCTATTATAATATATTTTAATAATTTGCTTTAGAATCTCGTCGACGCTTAGCGGGATAAAATGCAGTCGGGCAACGAGCGTCGATAGGTCGCGTTTAATTCGCGATTCTACTCCGGATCTGCATCGTAAATTATGCCCGAGCAGCGGAATTCTTAACAAATTCTAAAGATTGGAATTTTTCCTCGCGATCGCGGCTCCTCGTTCGGCTCTTTCGAGTTCCCAACTTCCGGTGGCTGGTTTCTCCATAAATAATGGAGGCGCTAGCGCGGGAAGCTGATGCTACGCAGCTACAAACTTTGCCAAAGTATGCCGATATAAAGAAAAAAAAGAACAGTTTTATATGGACCGTGAGTTCGATATCTTTGCTATAATCCACTGTTTTTGCTTCTCGAATTCATTCATTTTTAACGCTGCAAGAAAAACCTAAATGCAGCGAAGACTCGATCTAAGAAAACGGGAACTGTACGATCTAAGAAAAATGAATACCCCTTCCTTCTCTCGTCTATAAACTCGTATTGAATTGGGTCTGACTATGCTTCAGCATGATCCTCGCTGTATCGCGACAATTTTCTCAAACCGGTCCCTTTCACCGCCTCGAAATACCGTCCCGATAATTTGAAGTACACGGGTGTAGCGGGAAGATAATTTTAGAAGGTCACTGGCATTGATCACAATTTCTAGACTCTCCGGGCGGTTGCAATTACGGCCGCAATTACCATCAACAACGTCAAAGGACTGGCTCGTTCGAGGCACGTAACGGTAATAAGAATAGAATTGCTGGTCCTACGCGGCTTCTCCGCAGTCGGCCCTCGCGAAACCTCGGAACAACTTTGTCATTGCCTTCTGAACCTGTGAAACTGGAGCATTTAAATAGCAATATTAACATTTTTTCTTATGACGCAAATAATGGTAGAAAGATTTTATAGATTGGTGTAATGTACGTAATGAAATGAGATTCAAAACGTATATGAAAAATATAGAAACTTATTGAGAACAAAGATCATGGATAACTAAAGTAAATAAAACTTATTACTACGCTAATGATGATAATAATCGTGAGAATTAGTGCCGTAGATTTTAATAAACCGTCTGCGCATACCGAAATTTTTTTATTTTCAATTTATGTGCGTTTTCACAATTTTTAAACAAGATGATCCAGATAATTCTAATTTTTGAGAATTTATTAACCCTCATACGCTCCTCGGAAATAGTTGCATGAAAGATTCTATAATAACATCTTAACTTTTTTGCTGTACAAGTTAACCTAACAAATTATGTTTCATTTATGACGTCATATTTTAAAGAAATACATCTCACAACACGGATAGAGAGAAACCAGTATACCATTTACAGTAAACCGTTTTATAGTATGCAAATATAAGGTGAAGTGCCCTATGCCTGGACAGCATGTTTTTCTATTTTAAATTTTATCACTTTAAATAAACAAAAACAATTTCTTAAGAGTTTTAACATACAGTTCAGAGTTTGTAAAGTAATTTAAAATAAAACTAGAGGGCTATTGTTGCTCGCTCGCTTCGCTTGCTCGCGAGTAGGGTTGTTTTTGCTCGCTCTCTTCGCGAGCTCGCGGGTAGGACTGCTCTTGCGTGAGGGTTAGTGATACGCATGGCTAGTAGGGCCTACTGATATTAATGTTTTTTATTTGGTGTGTGACTCTCCAAGAGTCACACAAAGAACTTCCCAATTCGTTACTCCTTCGCCAACATCGCTAACATCGTTTTTTTTTGTACTTTCATCGATATTCTCCCAAAATGTATTCTTGGGAGTAGAGATGATAAATTCACTGTTACATTGGGATAACTTTCGATTATTCCAAGCGGTAACATTAGCATCAGTTAAAAAAAAATTTTTTTTTAATCGGAAAAAAAATTTTTTTTTAAATCTAAAAAAAATTAAGAAAAAAATTTTTTTTTATGTAATTGCGTTTGGTTCTTTGGTGGAAAATTTTCGTCCTCCCTTATAAATTGCATTGTAGAATCAACTCTTTTCGAACAAAAACTAAAAATCTAAAAAACTACTTGACCAATATGGACCAAAATCTAATCAGCTCTAAGTTACGACGGGGCACATCGATTGCATCATTCATCATCCTGATCGCGTAGTTACTTTTTCTAAAACCGTTAACGAAGAATTTGATTACATAGAAACGGCCATACGCACACACACACACACACACACACACACACACACACACATACGAACATTTTGCTGAAAATAGTCTAAAATGACTGCAATGACCATGAAACGTGAAGATCTGCTAAAAAATCGATTTTCGATTTTCGGGGTAATTACAATAACTTCCCTATAAAATCGGGAAGTTAAAAATCATTGTTTAGGATAATATCTTAATTGTATTAATAAGAATAATTCAAACCTATAGTTGGACATATTACATCCAATCTAAGCTAGTACCTGGACAGAAGTAAAGCCTATATCGGGACAAATTCAATTTACGAGTTGATCGAGCGAACATAACCTAGAACGTTGGTTGGTGGCGCTGTTGCGCATGACGAATAGAAGATGCTTTGCGTAATATGTAGTATTCTCATCATAGATTATAGTATTGTATTATTTAACCAAATATATATTTATTTTCATTTACTGTTTTAATAAAACTTGTCATAATACAACTTTTAAGGTTAGGTAGTAATACTGATAGATTTAAGATGTAAACATGAAGTATTATTAACGTCACAACCGGAATACATTTTCTACATACGTTATTCAAGCTAATAGAAGACTAATTATACGTACATGTAGTTAAATAATTTGCAAACAATGCGTTGATTTTATTCACAAACACGTGTCCGGCTTCAGGCGTAAGCACATTGCGTATAAGCTTAGAGTGGGACAGCTACTGTCATCGCGTCCCAGTATGGAGTACTTATATTTGAAAACAGTCCTAATCTTGGACATCTAATATTTGGATTAATAATTATTATTTACGTTAAGTTTGATTGCCAGTTTATTTTAAAATATCAATATTATTATGCGTGATAATTATTTTTTGTCTGAGGGCTTAAATTATATCTTTTTTTCTAACAAAAGTTCGAATTATAAATGCACATGATTCGCATGTAAATAGACTATTTTGTATACTGTTTTCAGATGAACTTTGAATTCATTTTTAAATTTCAATTGATGTCTTAATGAAATAATATTCACGCCTACTTGTAGCTAAGGCCTCAGAATATATAATATAATTATTTAATCTCTTAATTACTGATTTTACTATGAAAATTCAATTGTCCAGATTTATGTATCACTTTTGGGCTGTCCAGACTTAGGGCACTTCACCTTATTAGGTTGGACAGAAAGTTCTTGCGGTTTTTATTATAAAATCAAAATAACAAAAACCGTAAGGACTTTTTTTCCGACCTAACAGTAAATGAGTGAATTTTCACCATGAGGAAAAAGGTGGGCGTCGTTTAGATGCTGTAGCAAACATATTCAAACAATATACTCAACTTTGTCTAGGCTATAGTAATTCCCTTGAAAGTCTACCACGACGGCATTTTTTCATATCATTGACGGAGTGAATCTGTTAGCGAAAGACGAGGTTCTTGGGCGGTCGCGTGAAGCGTCAAGTGGTCGATCGGGAGCAGAAAGCAATCACGAGATAATCTTGGTGATCGTTCGCCGTGATCGTTCGTGTCTCTCTCGATAGTCTCGATACATCGCTTACACGCCGTTGTCGCCGGCTAGAAACAAAGGTTCCCAAACGAGGCTTCATTAAGCCGTCGCACTGCCGACAAAGCGGCGATAGTTTCGGTTAAATGAAATACAGGTCAGCTATAAATACCAATCTATCGATGGAAACTTTAACATCGACCGTTTACGTTCGACCAGCTGCTCGCTCTCGGCTTCCTCGGCTAAAGCCTCGGACAATGCATGCTCCGCTGGCTAACTTTCATGGTTAAAATCGCCTCGAATATCCGGAGCGCGCGCATACAGCCAAGCAGAACCGCCACACAACCACAGGGGACGCGCGTAGGACCGCGTAGGAGCACACTGGTGCACCAACAGCCGAAGACATTGATTAATTGGTCGCGGTTGCGGCGATGATTAAGGAAGGAAGCTCGAGTAACGGGTCGAAACGATCGATTTTTCTTAATTACATAAATCATTGCTGTTACGCGTCAAGCATACATGTATGCACACGTTATTATTATTCGGACAATCAATTTATCCTCAATGGAGGTTCGTGTACAGGGAGTAGCACGTAACTCGAACATTCTGAACATCTTCATTATTTTTTATGGTTGGAAAAATGTCAGATGGTGAAATGGGGCTGTACATTTTTATACGCCATCTATGACCTTCAGCTGACCTTGATTACAAAATATTCATACTACTTGAGTAACGAACGAAAATAATGAAAAATTGTTTCATTATAATAAATGTTCAAAATGTCAATGCATTAATAGATTGTGCAATCACTAGACTGCGGATCTTTATGCAAAATAAAAAATGTTTCCATTGATTGCAAGACACAGGAGCCAAATAAAAATTTCATTCTTCTTTTGATTATCTTGTTAAGGTGAAACCAGTACACTGGTGGCCTTAAATCGTTTTAATACCTCCACTGTTTGAAATTGTACGTACCCATTGTTGTCACAAATGCATAAAATCCGCAGTCTAGTAATCATTTTTCTTCGATTCTTTCTGGGATTTGATCACGATGAAGTCAACAGTTTACGACATTCCCACAATATGGTAAAACAAACACGAATTTTGTGCTAAACGAGCAAGTTCGATGATCGTATGTAGATCGATTTGAACGATCGCGACCGGTAATCGTTCGCAAACGAGGGCAACGATATTTCAGCCGCGTTTGGAGCAGTTTCGTCCGATGTTGGAACGAAGTTAAACGCCCAGCGCGGCGACAAGTTTAAAAAGGAACCTCGGTGCAGCGGCGAGGCGGGGTGTTAACAACAGACGCGCTGAATTCGCCCTAACAAATTTGATTTTCCGCTCCGCGTCGCTGACACGCAGACAATGGCCGGCGTGGGCCTCGAAAGTGGTGCACTCCCTCGGGCGTTGCCAGTCTAATAGCTTCCTCGTAATAATCGGCATAAAGCACCCGAGCTTCCCTTTTCGTCGTTTCTCTCGGCGAGGCTCGCAGTCACGTGGTCCTATTAAAGTATTTCGTCTAACTTGCTCTTTTGAGAGACCAAAGGAAGAGAAACCAGATGGTTCTTCCTCTTCTTCCATCTATTTCTGTTTTTCCTGTTCTTCTTCGTCGTCGTCGTCGTCCTCTTTTGCACTGGTATACACGCTGCCGGGAAAAGCTTTTCGTCGAAAGGTACACCCCCGTCCAGAAGTCATGGGGCGCTTGCTTTGCTAGTTACAGCCTTTCGCTCGCAGTGGTGCTATTAAACACTCGCTTGTCTACGAAATACGATTTACATATTTCAAGTACTTCCACAAGATGAAAGGATCATAATTGATTACCGCTTTGAATCCCTTCAACTTCTTTTTCGTCAATCTTCATTTATGATTTTGCAAATTAATATTAATATTAATAAACAAAAGAAAGTCTTTATATCACGGTTTTATCATACTTCAAGTAACAATTGTGCAGTCGACAAGCACACAGTTAGAATATTTATTTAGAATATTTATTCACAGCAGTTTAAAGATTGACAATTTTCTCCGTTCATATTTTCATTTCGACAAGTATTTAGTGTATTTTGAAAATTGTGTAGATGGTGTGCTGATGGTTATTGAATTGATAATTGAAAAACAAATCGAAGGGGATGATTTGCCTGGCACCCAAGATTGAAACGAATCCACGAACGACTATATTTTAAGACAAAATTGTGGTTGGAAGCAATAAGCGACGGAACAGATACAACAAATAGATTTGCTAAGCAACGCGAATTTGTTTCGAAGCGTCCCATAGACAAGGATACGATCTACTTATAGACGAGGATGTACACCTTTTCTCGACGATCGTACATCAGAAAACCGAGTAGCTTTCCGTCGGCACGACTGTGAAGGCGCGCGGCCGTCTGTTGTCCGTCCGCGAATAGAAGGAAAAGCTGTGGGCTCTTCGCGAATGCTGGATGCTGTTTCGAACGGAGCGTCGGCGAACGGCTCGAAATCCATTTAACTGAAAATCAGCTGTGCTCGTCGCGACAGCTCCCGGTTCCAGTTCCAGCCAAGATGCAAAGGGTTCCGGGAGTTTTTGCCCGCCCGTCTGTCTCGAGATCATTTCTCGCGTCGCGTCGCGTATCAAATGCACGGTGCACTTCTTCCTCTCTGCACACGCGATCGAAAACTTTTGATCTTGCTTCGCGACGCACTGGAAACAAGAGTCTGAAATATTTTTAAGCATCGAGCAAAAACCGTCTGAGAGTAACCAGGAAGAAAGACGTGAATCGATTGATGGACAAAAGAGACGAAAGAGGGTGGCACTGGAAAAATGCGCGCATATACAGTGATGGACAAAATGATAAGGCAACGTTGTACACACACAAAATTTCATATATGGTTATTAGGATGAAAAGAAACTAGATTCGGATGGTCCAGATGGATACAAGTACTATTTCCATGATTTAAGAAAGGAACAAAGGGTTTTGGATCGTCGACAATGTGGTAGCGGCACAGTAATGATATGGGGAGGAATCGACTGTAGAGGAAAAATGAAAATAAAGTTTATTCAAGGCCGTATGAATAGTGCTGTCTTCTTAAATTTAATTAAAGAGCAAATTGGAACGTATGCTCACAGAATTGCTGGCAGAAAATATATATTTCAGCAAGATAATACAGCTGTACATACTACTCGCATAGTAAAAAATTATTTTGAAGCGGAAAATATAAAGGCTTTGAATTGGCCTGCAAAAGGTCCTAAACATTATCGAGAACGTTTGGGGGAGACGGTCAAGAATATTATACGAAGGTGGAAAGCAGTACAGTACAGTATCCGAATTGAAATCAGCAATTTTAGAAGCTTGGGAAAGCATACATCAAAATGCTATAAAAAATCTATATGTATAGAGGTTTACCAAGCAGAATGATTGAAGTGGTAGAACGTAAAGGCTAGTCCACGCATTACTAAAACTGTCAAAAATTGTGTAATTTTGTTGAATTCTAATACTTTTCTTATTTTATATTCAAAGTGCCTTATCATTTTGCCCACACTAAGAGTAAATTTTTGGTTTGAAGGATGAGGATGAGTCCGAAGAAACAGACCACCTAAATATCTCCGTTACTTTTTGTTGTACAAAAAAACTTCCAAGGACAAAGTTACACTGTTTGAAGGGTCACATGTAACGGTGTAAGGGAAAAAATTTTCGAGGTCATTTTTTAACAAGATTTCAAGGCCATTGATATTGTTTTAAATGGAATGACGTATTTTTTAATACATCAATCGATGCTGCTGGACGTTCGTTATAAAAAAAGCACTAACCCATGTATATCGAAAAGTTAGTAGTTCAGGAGATATTTCAATTTAAATAACCCTGAAACACCATTACTGTCGTACTAGGACGTTAGCGTGTACTTGCTAGTGTAAATTGAAGAGTTGAAATTGTAATTGAAAAATTGACGTTGAAAATAAAATTGAAGATTTGAAATTAACGAATTGAAATTGAAAAAATGAAATTGAAGAGTTGAAGTTGAAGTTGAAGTTGAAGGGTTCATACTGAAATTGACATTGAAGTTGAAATGGAAGAGTAGAAATTGAAGTTGAAATGGAACAGTAGAAATTGAAGTTCAAATGGGAGAGTTAAAATTGAAGTTGAAATTAAAGAGTTGAAATGGAAAAATTGAAGTTGAAAATGAAGTTGAAGAGTTGATATTGAAATTGAAGTTGAAATGGAAAAATTGATGTTGAAGTTGAAATTAAAGAGTTGAAATGGAAAAATTGAAATTGAAAATGAAGTTGAAGAGTTGATATTGAAATTGAGGTTGAAATGGAAAAATTGATGTTGAAATTGAAATTAAAGAGTTGAAATGGAAAAATTGAAATTGAAAATGAAGTTGAAGAGTTGATATTGAAATTGAAGTTGAAATGGAAAAATTGATGTTGAAACTGAAATTAAAGAGTTGAAATGAAAAAATTGAAATTGAAAATGAAGTTGAAGAGTTGATATTGAAATTGAGGTTGAAATGGAAAAATTGATCTTGAAATTGAAATTAAAGAGTTGAAATGGAAAAATTGAAATTGAAAATGAAGTTGAAGAGTTGATATTGAAATTGAGGTTGAAATGGAAAAATTGATGTTGAAATTGAAATTAAAGAGTTGAAATGGAAAAATTGAAATTGAAAATGAAGTTGAAGAGTTGATATTGAAATTGAAGTTGAAATGGAAAAATTGATGTTGAAATTGAAATTAAAGAGTTGAAATGGAAAAATTGAAATTGAAAATGAAGTTGAAGAGTTGATATTGAAATTGAGGTTGAAATGGAAAAATTGATGTTGAAATTGAAATTAAAGAGTTGAAATGGAAAAATTGAAATTGAAAATGAAGTTGAAGAGTTGATATTGAAATTGAAGTTGAAATGGAAAAATTGATGTTGAAACTGAAATTAAAGAGTTGAAATGGAAAAATTGAAATTGAAAATGAAGTTGAAGAGTTGATATTGAAATTGAAGTTGAAATGGAAAAATTGATGTTGAAACTGAAATGAAAGAGTTGAAATGGAAAAATTGAAGTTGAAAATGAAGTTGAATAGTTGATATTGAAATTGAAGTTGAAATGGAAAAATTGACATTGAAATTGAAATTGATCTTAGCGTTTACTTACTTGTGTAACGTCTTGGTGCGACAGTAATGGTGTTTTAGAGTTATTTAAATTGAAATATCTCGTGAACTACCAACTTCTCGACATACATAGGTTAGTACTTTTTTATAACGAATGTCCAGCTGCATCGATTGATGTATTAAAAAATACCCCATTCCATTAAAAAAAATATCGATGACCTTGAAATCTCATAAAAAAATGACCTCGAACATTGTTTCCCTTACACCGTTACATGTGACCCTTCAAGCAGTGTAACTTTGCCCTAAGAAGTTTTTCTGTACAACGAGAAGTAACGGAGATATTTAGGTGTTCTGTTTCTTCGGACTCACCCTGTATATGTACAAATAAATGTTCATTGCTGTAAACCTTGAGGTGCCTTATAATTTTGACCACCAGTGATGTAGAATGTAGATAAACAATTGCCCTAAGTACAGTTGCATCTTGTTGCGTTTTGCAATTATCTGCACACTTTGTCCACGGGATCATTACGACTGTGCGTGGCTGTATCTCCGACGGCAATTTTCATGACCGCTTTTGTCACGGAATCGGATTGATTCCGATCGCAACGAGACGGAACTACACCCGCGTTTGCTTCTCGAGCGTAGAACTCTAATCCGTGGATGCATCCACGAAGAATTAGCGACCGCCGATCGACGTTTTCCATGTTCGTTTTCACTCCGGAGCACTCGGAACGAGAGAACTCGCTGCGGTTGACCACAAATCCCGAACTCTCTGTCTAACTCGCGGTTCTGTTTATGACTGGCCTTTGCGCAGTCTGCGGCCATGCGATACAAGATACAAGGGCTGAGGGACCGTCAATTTTGTAATTCGACGAGACCGGTGCACCGCTTCGATATTAACCCTCGCATGGGCTGCTATTCAACCGGTCGTCAAGTTTCAT
The DNA here is from genome assembly GCA_933228785.1 of Lasioglossum pauxillum. Classification (NCBI taxonomy): domain Eukaryota; kingdom Metazoa; phylum Arthropoda; class Insecta; order Hymenoptera; family Halictidae; genus Lasioglossum; species Lasioglossum pauxillum. Next base: position 37,221,414 of record OW121705.1, on the reverse strand, counting down.
TGCTTCTGATTTAATAAACCGACCGGCAAACTCATTACTTCTCGTTATTCTACGTACAGTTTCAATGCTGATTTCCATCCCAATTTCATTTTATCGAATTTTAGTTAACACTAAACCTACCGAGCCTTAAAAGTAACTGGTACATGTTCCCTTATAAAAATGACAAGATTGACTTTCTTTAGATTTTGTGCGGCTCCAATTATAATATGTGCTCTATTAAAGATATTTATACAATCAATTCCCATAAAATCATTATTATTATTTCAATAATTGTTAAATAATAAGTCTTGAACTGGTCATTTTGACCGGTGGTGGTAGATTTAGTGTTAAACACCCATCGCATCTTTATGATTTCAATAATTGAGAAAGAATATGGCACTTCTTATTTTTAAGTTAATACATTCACTATCATCGTCACAGACGCGTCTAAAATCTCGTAGTTATGTAGATTGTGTTATTTAACACTAGCATTACTAGATGAATCGAAATTACTTGCTGCTGATTGGTTCTTTTAGAAATATTACATTATTTCTATTATCTATTACATTATTTTCGATCTGTTAAATATATTAAAGAAGCAAATACATTTCCATTTCACTCCAGTTTATTGCAATTGAAGTAGAATATTTTTATTTTGCATTAAGATCTGCAGTCTACTTATAAATCACGCCATTGACGACGTTCCCAGTCCTCAACCTAATCCTTCCCACACAGCGGCGTCCAATTAAAGTCTACATTTCCCCACCTATAAATCCACCTTTAATCATTCACGAAAAAACCAAGGTGACAATCGCAGTACTATTTCAATCGTGGTCGGAGTAACTTCTTCTCGCTCGTTGTCACGATTTCGGAAAGAACGTTGCGTAGTATTTAGTGATTACGTAGAAGAGTGGTGTTTTCTGTGTGAGAGTGTCGCGAGGATCCGAGGGTGGAACGGAAGATTCTGAACAATTTGTAAGTATACTTTATTTTTGTATTTTATAACGTAGGATTAACCCTTAGCACTCTAGTGGTGAAATATTGTTCACATTATTAATTATGTTTAAGTATCTAATCTAGTTTAAATACTTTCTATTCTATTCTTTCAATTTCATATCCATAAAATGAAAAAAAACATGTACAATGGAATTATTTCAAGTCGGAAGAAGTGTTTCATTGTCGAGTTAAAATAGCTCCGACTGCAAAGGGTTAATATTCTTATGTATGTAAAACAATTGTTATCTAGGATGATAAAGTAAACGAAAATATGTTTCTCTGTAAACAAAGAAAATTTTGTCTTTATTCATCATTTAACAACACTTGTTTACACTATTTACAACCTTACCTGTAAACAAAGAAACGACAATTAATGTTTACTATTATCACTTCTCTGCCTACACTATTAATTTTATTTATAAATTTTAATCTTTGTATTTTGCACGTGTGCTCTATTGCGTAATCGCTATATCTATCTCTCTTCAATCCTTCTGCTAATTGTCGCTCCATCTATCGACGATTAAAATAAAAGACGCGCGGAGCATGAGAAGCGCGGCAAATTCCAAAACTAAAGAAGGTATACCTTCTTTACATGTATAACAATGGATACGAGGTTTTCTTTCATATTTTGCAACTTGTGTGTGATGTAAAAACAAACTAACAATAATTTTATTTTGGTATAAACAATTTTGCGGCAAGTTTCTTTTACAAATGTCCACCGATCCAAAGTTGTAAATTCGTCCCTACAACAGACGATCGTTACTCGTTTTATACACCCTGTACAATATCCAGAGAGACTATTCATTATCAGCGGCACATTCATGAGGGAGGTACTTAATTACGTTGCGTTTAATAAAACATTTTAACACTTTACCTACCGAAAGCCTGTTAATAGGATTTTCAATAAATGTGCTGTACCAAAAGAAAGCACAGAAATTTTCTTTTACATTACAATCTTAAATGGAACTATTAGATGACGTTACTGAGGGTGACTTGATGGTTTACAATGAAAATTGCTGTTACTATTGAAGGTTCCATTAAAAAGTATTTCGCCACGTACCATAGATTTTTCAAAATTATGAGATGATCACCGGTCGGTAATATGTTAACATACTTTAACACGTTCGCTACCAGCGTCTGTTTCGTTGGTTACCTTCCTTGTTCGAAAGTTTTATTAAATGCAACGTCCCCAATTTTACCACGTTTTTATTAGCTCGCTTTCTTGTCTGTCTGTTTGTTCGGTACAAATTTTGCAGTTGATTTTAAACTAACTTCCCGATGAGCTAAAGACTTGAAATTTTAAACACAGCTCAGAACTGGATGACAATGCAATATTAAAAAAAAATTTTTTTAAAAAGCCTATGCGTTCAGGAGATATAAATTATTAATAATTTGAACCTTTGCAGCCCCCGCCGCGTGACGTAGTACGTCTTCGCGTTCAGCGTCCCCACTCTACTACGTGTTCCCACTCTGACTCATCCCCACTCCACTGACCCGCTTCGCACCGAAGGAGCTCAGTGTGCGTCAGTGTGCGTTCGAGCTCCGTGCGGTGTTTACAAAGTTACTACGCATTTTTATAGTATAATGTTTGTTGACCAAGCGAAAGAACAGTTACACCGAAATTCTCCGTCGAACCTTTATCTTTGACATTTTACCACGGCGTTCGTTTTCGATATGACGCGTCGCAATACCGTCTGAAATTTACTACATGTCTCTGTTATAATCTCATCAAAATGTTCAAAATCGATTGTAAAATTTCACTCATATAAGGCTAAAAAGCAGAAAATAATTATTTAAATAAAAATAAATTTTTAAAAAATACCACGCTTTTAAAACGGACTAAAAAGTATAAAATACAATTTTTAAAAACGCCACGTTTAAAAACGGACTAAAATGTCTAAAATAATTTTTTCTAGCCCCATACAGATTCCTAACCCCGTGCAGATGGTCCTGAAAATTTGTGATTGTGAATTTTGAATAGCTATGAAAATACTTGTAAGATTTAAAACGAAAAACGTGGGGCGCATGCAATAGATAATTGTTGCATGAACACCTAAATCACTAACAATTTTATTGCACTGCAAATGATATGAACTGTTTCGCGAGTTTCCTCAGCGGCAACTACTCTCTACACTCCTTACTATGTATTATCTTGCGCCCCACGTTTTTCGTTTTAAATCTTACAAGTATTTTCATAGCTATTCAAAATTCACAATCACAAATTTTCAGGACAATATGTACGGGCTTAGGAATCTGTATGGGGCTAGAAAAAATTATTTTATACTTTCTAGTCCATTTTTTAAACGTGGTATTTTTAAAAAATGTATTTTTTTGAATTATTAAAACAGTTTAGCAGAAGAAAATCATAGATTCTCTGAAAATGATGCATTCTGCTATGACTTTAAACAACGAAATGCATCAAATTAATTTGACTGTATTTAAGTGAACTGCCAGATTATGGATGTCACATATTTGCGACGGTGGTGCGACTGTACGAGTCGTACACGAAGGAAAAAATGTAGAAACAGCACCGCACCCGAATATTAATGCGAACAACCGTATCTCGCCGCTCGACGCTCATAAAAATAGCTAGGAAAAAATAGTGAAAAGGGGTCAATCGAGAGAGAAAGAGGCGAAGGGAGGAAGAGAGGAGGAAAATGGGTGCGTTACCGGGAAAGTTGACTGCAGCATCGTTGCCCGATCCGGAAGGATCGGCCTTGACAAATATTGAAGGCTCCAGCAGCACGAAGATGGTCAATGTTCCGTGTCGGTTTCTGTGTGCGATCGCGTGCCGGTGTGCGTTCAAAGAGCGATCGTTGCGGGCTGTTCGACGAACCGTGGTTAACGGGACACGAGGATACGGGACACGGACGGAGTTTACGTCAGATCACCGATCGCATCCACCAACTGACGCGAATAAATGCCACCGTGTCTTATACGCTCCCGCGGGATCGCGTTTCTGGTTTCTTCCGAGTGTCCGCGTCCATCCTGTTCATTGTTCGTCAGTCGGCCAATCGAGATCCAGCCGCTCTAATTCCGACGAGAATATAGGGAGAAAGTCTTTCGAGAATTATCAGCTGTTCGATGACGACGTGGGCACAAAAAACTCGAACGTCACCGAGTGCCATTTATCGGCATGATAGGTTATTTTAATTTAATTGTTTTAAATTGTTTCAAATTATAGTGTAATAGCTTTCAGTGGAACCTTACAATTTTTTGTGAGACGATGGTATATGGATCTCTAATGATGTCTACAAAATATTAGGTGTAGTTACTCAATAGTTTTAAAGATATAAACAATTAAAGGTTCATACCTGTGATTCAGGCAACCTGTTTGCCCCGCCAAAGGAACTTCGAAAACTACAGACTTTAATTGTTTATATCTTTAAAACTATTGAGTAACTACACCTAATATTTTGAAGACATCATTAGGGATCCATGTACCATCGTCTCACAAAAAATTATCAACCTTGAAGTCGGACACTTGGGGTCCTTCCCTTGTTAGTGGAGACAGTCGAGTGCAAAGCAGCGTCGCCAGATTAAAACTCGTGTACCCACTCTACCTCCCCTTTCTACGACGCTATTCCCCACCAGTGTCGCCAGAAAGTGACCAAACCAGCACTCGAGGGGAATACAAGGTACCCCCTCTCTGATGGCCAGAGTAGATGTAATATGTGACACGTCGCGCGTGCGCGGCGCAACGTGCCACTATTACTCTACTCTGGAAAATTAATGAGAACCTTCGCTAAAAAGGATATAGAGCTAGAAGAGGAGGTTTTTAACATATTAAAAAAGAAGGATGATTCCATTCTAAGAGCAATAACAGTGTTTTTAATACAAATAGATAGATCAATTTAAACTAAACTTTACAAAAGTAAATAGTACAAATTAAAAGAAAGAAATAGTATAAATTAGTTCAGAACATTAGTCATATCAATATATATTTTGTATGTGTTTATGTTTTTATACAGATTATTAATGTTGATTACTGAATATATTATAGGTAAATTAAGGCGAAATGAATATAGTACGTAAGTAAAAGGACTGATTTGTATTGGACAAATAGAGCTCAGGCTCTACAACGCCATCTTTATGTAACATTTATAAAGAGAAGAATAAACCATAAACCATTACTCTACTCTGGCCATCAGAGAGGGGGTACATCATCTCACCGTGACTCCCCTTATCTGGTGACACTGTTCCCCGGTGACGTGACGCGGTTCATATTCGTCGTGTCACACAGTCGCGTGACTAATCCCATACTGGCAGAGAGGGGGTAAGCTTTTCCCCTCAATTCGTGCTCCATCTAGACTGCGAATTTTTATACATTTATAAAGAGATTGGCTAGGTGAAATGTAAAACAGTAAATGTTCCTAAAAATCTAAAAATGTTATTATCGTGTCGTCCCTCCTGTGTGCTTTCTTTCTAACCACGTGCCACAAAGGTACAAAAATATTTTTGTCGTGTAGGGTCGGCGAAAGGCCATCAAAAGGTTCGCAAGCGTCGAAAATAATCCGCAGAGCGTCGGTCGCCGAGGTTCTTGTGCCAGAAAGCGGGCCACGGCGCGGTTCTAACTTTCCGATTACCCGTATAATTCAATTTCAGCGCCGGCGAAGGGTAAAGTTCCGTGTTCGATCGGTTCTTTAGTTACATTCTCCGATGCTCCGACATTACGAAGTCGCGGGCACGTACCGAGTGCGGCCGGCCGTAATTCACGATCGAAATTGAAAGAGTTTTTCCAGCTGCGGACAAACGAGATCAGGCGACTGAACCGACTGACAATGGGTCGCGAGATCGTACAGGTATGTTCACCTGTAATGTTGCCCCGAGTGCATCCTGGCAACTTTTCATTGGTCCGCTCCCGTTCGGCTTCGTCCCATGTGTAATACGGTAACAAGCGTCCAAACAACTTTTAAGTACACGAAAACGACGCGACGCGTTCCCTTCAAACGCACTCGTTAGCTCCGTTGATCGGTTCAAATTTTTCAGTGTGCTTTCGAACTCGTTTACCTCGTATATTTTTTATTATGCAGGTATGGTAAGTCGGATTTCGATGAAACGGAACTGTCATGCAACTTTTTGAAATAATTACCGGGTACTTTCGTTACAAGCTTTATATCCATTTTTCTCAGAAATACGCTTTCCTCGAACGAGTATGTCGGATTTCGATCAAACAGAATTGTCGTGTGATGTTTTAGAATTCTTACTATGTACTTTTATTACTAGTTTTAGATCTATTTTTCTCAAAAATTACCCTTTCCTCGAACGATTCTGATTATGCAGGTACGTTAAGTCGGATTTCGATCAAACAAAATTGTCGTGTGATTTTTGAGAATTCTTACTATGTACTTTTATTACTAATTTTAGATCTATTTTTCTAAAAAATTACCTGTGCAATGTTTCAGAATTCTTACTATGTACTTTTATTACTAGTTTTAGATCTATTTTTCTCAAAAATTACCCTTTCCTCGAACGATTCTGATTATGCAGGTACGTTAAGTCGGATTTCGATCAAACAAAATTGTCGTGTGATTTTTGAGAATTCTTACTATGTACTTTTATTACTAATTTTAGATCTATTTTTCTAAAAAATTACCTGTGCAATGTTTCAGAATTCTTACTATGTACTTTTATTACTAGTTTTAGATCTATTTTTCTAAAAAATTACCTGTGTAATGTTTCAGAATTCTTACTATGTACTTTTATTACTAGTTCTAGATCTATTTTTCTAAAAAATTACGTTTTCCTCGAATAATTCTGATTATGCAAGTACGGTATGTCGGATTTCGATGAAACAGAATTGTCCTGTGATTTTTTAGAATTCTTACTATGTACATTTATTACTATTTTTAGATCTATTTTTCTAAAAAATTACCCTTTCCTCGAACGATTCTGATTATGCATGTAAGGTAAGTCCGATTTCGATCAAACAAAATTGTCGTGTGATTTGTGAGAATTCTTACTATGTACTTTTATTACTAGTTGTAGATCTATTTTTCTCAAAAATTACCCTTTCCTCGAACGATTCTGATTATGCAGGCACGGTAAGTCGGATTTTGATCAAACAGAATTGTCCTGTGATTTTTTAGAAGTCTTACTATGTACTTTTATTACTAGTTTTAGATCTATTTTTCTAAAAAATTACCCTTTCCTCGAACGATTCTGATTATGCATGTAAGGTAAGTCCGATTTCGATCAAACAAAATTGTCGTGTGATTTGTGAGAATTCTTACTATGTACTTTTATTACTAGTTGTAGATCTATTTTTCTCAAAAATTACTCTTTTCTCGAACGATTCTGATTATACAGGTAAGGTAAGTCCGATTTCGATCAAACAAAATTGTCGTGTGATTTTTTAGAATTCTTACTATGTACATTTATTACTAGTTTTAGATCTATTTTTCTCAAAAATTACCCTTTCCTCGAACGATTCTGATTATGCATGTACGGTAAGTCGGATTTCGATCAAACAAAATTGTCGTGTGATTTTTGAGAATTCTTACTATGTACTTTTATTACTAGTTTTAATCTAGTTTTCTCAAAAATTGCTCTTTTCTCGAACGATTCTGATTATACAGGTAAGGTAAGTCCGATTTCGATCAAACAAAATTGTCGTGTGATTTTTTAGATTCTTACTATGTACATTTATTACTAGTTTTAGATATGTTTTTCTCAAAAATTACGTTTTCCTCGAATAATTCTGATTATGCAGTTACGGTAATTCGGATTTCGATCAAACAAAATTGTCCTGTGATTTTTGAGAATTCTTACTATGTCCTTTTATTACTAGTTTTAGATCTATTTTTCTCAAAAATTACCCTTTCCTCGAACGATTCTGATTATGCATGTACGGTAAGTCGGATTTCGATCAAACAAAATTGTCGTGTGATTTTTGAGAATTCTTACTATGTACTTTTATTACTAGTTTTAATCTAGTTTTCTCAAAAATTACTCTTTTCTCGAACGATTCTGATTATGCAGGTACGGTAAGTCGGATTTCGATCAAACAGAATTGTCCTGTGATTTTTTAGAATTCTTACTATGTACATTTATTACTATTTTTAGATCTATTTTTCTAAAAAATTACCCTTTCCTCGAACGATTCTGATTATGCATGTACGGTAAGTCGGATTTCGATCAAACAAAATTGTCGTGTGATTTTTGAGAATTCTTCCTATGTCCTTTTATTACTTGTTTTAGATATATTTTTCTCAAAAAATTACCTTTTCCTCTATCGCACGAGACGAATATGTATTAATTAAATGCTCCCACCTCGGTCCGCTACTATTCATCATTTTCATCAATGATTTGACTACTATTTTTTAATATTGTAAGTACCTACTATTCGCAGACGATTTAAAAATCTTCAGCAGCATCTCGTCCTACGATGATGTCTCCACATTACAGGCAGACCTAGATCGTTTTAGTGAGTGGTGTTGCAAGAATGGTATGGAACTCAATATTGAAAAATGCCATGTTATGCGGTCTTCCCGTCGCTCTGTACCATTCATATATCCCTACCGTCTCAATGACTGTCTTCTCTCCTCAAGAAGTGAAGTAAAGGACTTAGGTATTCATTTCTCCTCAACCTTGAACTTTTCCAAACATATTCATAATATTGTTAATTCCGCCTCAAGAACAGTCGGGTTTATACTACGCTATTCTCCTGTTTTTCACTCAATGCACACAATTGGATTGCTATATATTACCCTTGTCCGTCCCCAGTTGGAATTTGCTTCAGTTATATGGTCTCCGAATAGCTTAAATTACGAAATCATGCTAGAGAGAGTGCAGCAAAAATTTCTTAGGTTTTGTTCTTATAAGATTAATCATCCTATGTCATTCTTTGATCATGATTACTCCACAATATTAAACATAGTCAACCTGGAAACATTGTCAGCTCGCAGAAGAGTATCCGACCAGAGCTTTATTTTTAATTTAATTAATAACCATATAGATTGTCCCTCTCTCATTATGCAAATCAATTTTTACGCACCTGAACGTGCTTTGAGATCTCGAGCAGGTTTTCAAACCCTTAAAGCCAAATCTACCTATGGATTAATTAATCCAATAAATCGCGTTATTGCAGACTCTAACACTCTGTATAATCGTATGGATTTTTTCATTGAGTCTCTGCACATGTTTAAAAAACAATTACGCAGAATTATAGGGTAATACCATATAGTTAGTATCATTAGTTTTTGTGCATGTCCCTTCTATGTTACTATACGAGTAATTCTTTATTGTTTTCTATTGTAAACATTTATGTAAAAGGACTTCGGTCCATTTAAAATAATAATAATAATTATTATTATTATTTCGCTCAAGTTTATACTCAGAAAATATAGAAATAATCTAATAAAAAAATTGAGAAGTCAAGACAAAAACACATAATACGTAGTAATCACTGTGACCTTTAAAATTATGGAATTGTATACATATTCCCTTATTGTCGATAAAAATGTGTTCCACATTGCAAAAATGAATAACGACAATGGTAAATGTTCATTTGTTGGATCAAATTATTTTTGCCAGGTTTAGTAGTGTTAGTGTTGCAACTCTTTGTCGTGTTACTTCAATTCCCTTGGAATGATCGCGCACATGCAAAATGCACGATGCATGATTTAATGTTGATGAAAGCTCGAACAATTCCAAGGCGCATCGAGTACATTTTCGCAAGGGTTAGTATGGTTTCGCAGTACGTTCTTCTGTTGGGATTGTCCTGTTTTCGCCGGTGGCACGGACACAGGGACACCGTGTAGGCCGACGGGATGAGAGCACGGTGTAATAAAGTAGCTGCGCTTCGACAGAACAAGCTGGTCGCATCCGTTTTCCGCGCGATGCACGTATGCACACGTATTTAGCCTTATCCGTGTATCTCAGACTACTCGTGGCTAATGAAAAAACTTTCGTCCCGGCAAAAAACTCGGCACCGAAGGGACTCGAAGCGTGTCCATTTATTTCGTGCCAAGGGTGTTACGTGGCGAGGGTTGCCCACCCCCACACACCTATAACCTCGAGAATTAGGTCTATCCGTAATTCGTATGATCGTAACGAATTTGGATACACTCAGATAAACCAACGGTAGATAGCCTCTCCGAGCAATATTGCACTATTTCATTTGATCATAATTAGAGACCCCCTATTTTACGCTCATTTCACGTGATGAATCAATTTCCTGCTTCACAGAAATTTCGTCTATTTTATGCGTGCTAGCCATCTGCGTTTATTAATAACAATTGTTAGTTACTCGATAATGAAGTTCTCAACTTACGCTATAATTTAATTAACTCCGGTATTAATATTTGGTGTATACATTAAACCGTGACTTTCACGCCAATTAATTAACTGCACACTACCTAAATTTACTTTGAATATAAATCATTCAACCCTAATACATGAAACTGATTTGTTGTAGACCGTAATTGTTGATAGACTCGTAAGATACAGTAAATGTGTAGAAAGCGATTTTATTCTAATTGTTTGTAAATAATCAACAAATTCGCGAAGGAAGAGCTACGAATTTATTTTTATACAGGGTGAGTCACCTGACGTTGCCACCTCAGATATCTTTGTTGTGTTTAAAGCCCAAGTATGAAGTCTACAAATAAGGAGATTCAAAATTAATTAATGCAAAATAATTAGTTAATGCTAAATAATAAATGCAAATAATAAATGCAAAATAATAGTGCTCTGTGTCTGTTATATAGACTGGTTATTTATTATACTATTTATTATATTATATTATATTATTGTATAGACTGTTATATTACTTAGAAAGTTTATACGTGCATGGGTAATTATAGTCACTGAATTCCTAATGAATGGGACTATCACTGTAGGTGTTTAAAAAAGGGTGGTTCCATTTAAAAAAATGAAGGTGACCTTGATATCTCTAAAAAAAATCACATAAAAACAAAAATATTTTTCATATCATGTGAGCCCCACTGAACCATTCAACTTTGTCCATCAGACATTTGACGTATCTCTAAAAACAACAAAGATATTTAAGATGGCAACGTTAGGTGGCTCACCCTGTATGTAATAAATTGATACCCAGTCAGAATTGTCCGTTTCCTTACGAAAGAACTAGCACGTTTACAATTTCTGATGAAAATTAGTAAATACTTCTTACAGTAATTAATTAACAGAGATACGAATTTCGTTCAGTTCTTTTCACGATTCTATGGTGCACTGTGCGCCGCGCGGATTTTAAGCGACGGCCAACCTAAATGGCCCGGCCATTTTCATTCCCGATTTCGCAATTGGCCGGACAAAACGTCCAAAAATTTCAGCGCTTCGCCGAAAGGTAGAAACGTTCGTCGCGAAGTTAGCGACCTCATTCCCGCGGTTAATTACGCGACGGGCTTGTAATAGGCCTGACGTTTCGCCGATAGACCGAATCGTGTCGCGTTTCTTCTCTTGTACATACTTCCATTTGACTCGGCATTAATATGTCCGGATAACTTCGAACCGACACGAGACAATCTCAGAATTATATGAACGACATTAACACGTTCGATAAATGTTATGCTCGTGAAATTGTACCATTTTGCAGAACAGGCTCAGGACGACCGATATTCAATCGCGATTGCTGGAGGATTCGCATGTATATCAAAAATATATTAATCCAGATTGAATACAGTAAATGGACCGGGCTATAGCTCTATTTCCATTGCAAATACAACAACAATTCCGGGGAACAATTTTGCATTGTTCAGCAAGCTCTATCGTCGAGCAGTTCGATTTTTTATGGAAGTGCACAGTTGTGCAGAACAATTGCACTCCCATTTTTCAATGGACGGAAAATTGGGGAACTGACATCTATACGTGCAATTGCACTTATTTTATAGAAAAAAATATATAAAAGAAATCTTTTTAAAACCCACGCTTATATTAAAATTCACTAAAAAGAAGAACATAATTTTTTCCTGGTTCTCCCAGAAATTTAATGTAAATTTAAATAAAATCATGACATTAGTGACTATAAAAAAAGCGTGGAGCGCCCACGAAGATTACGTCAAGATGTAATAGTTTAGCTCTCCACGCTTTCATTTTTATAGTTACTAATGTTATGATTTTATTTAAATTTATATTAAATTTTTGGGAGAGCCAGGAAAAAATTATTTTCTCCTTTCTAGTGCATTTTAATATAAGCGTGGTTTTTAAAAGGGTTTCTATATTTTCTACTTTTTAGTCTTTTTTAAATGGAACGCAACATATAGTAATACTGGTATGAAATAGTAAGATATAGAAACGCAAAATATGGAAATATGCGAGATAGAATGAGGGAATGATTCCGAGAGACGACGTCTCTTGATGGAGTCTGAAATTGTACGAAATGGAACTGAATGAACGGAACACCACACTGAGCTCCTTCGGTGCGAAGTGGGTCAGTGGAGTAGGGATGAGTCGGAGTGGGAACGTGTAGTGGAGTAGGGAGCGCTGGCGCGCGGAGTGGGGGTCGCTGAACGCGATGACGTACTACCGAGGGTCGCGCAGTGAGGTGTGACGTTTAATATTTAATTTTTTTTTTCTTGAGCACAGTTCTTTTTAAATTTGTTTTTTAATACTTCATTGTCATCCAGTTCTGAGCTATGTTTAAAGTTTCAAGTCTCTAGCTCATCGTGAAGTGGTTTAAAATTCGATTACAAGATTTGACGCATACAACGACACGGCAGGCTAATATAAGCGTGGTAAAAAAGACTATTAAATATTTCGATCGTTGTTCGATGCCATCAGGAAGCTCAATTATTTTAAATTAAATCTCTCGAGAGCAATGTTGTGCTGGCAAGAGAAGAGTGATGAAAATGTTATTACTAGAGGAATAGAGGATTGATATATTTCTTTCGACCTACTAAAATTATTCAAGAAGAAAAGAAATTGGAATGCAGACAATATTTCTCTTAATTGTATAATTCAACCCAACTAGCTTCTTTAAAGCATAAAATTCCTCCTGTTCAAATACTGAGGAGTACCCAATATTATTTATAATTATCACATGCGTCACGGTTAGCATTGCAGATCAGGCCAGCGATACTTTCCCAACGATTCCCCGAGCGCGCACAACGTCGCAGTGTTTTGAGCACCCTCTGTCCCGGCCTAACGATGCCTGTTTCGAGTATCACTTTATTTCTTCTTTTTTAACGAAATCATAGGAACACAGACATCGCTGAAGGGAAGGTCTTCAACGTCATCGTCGGCGTGTCATCGTCGACAGACCTCCCAGGCAGAACAGCACTCGCCAGCTAGTATATTTTTGCATCGGCATGCGTCTCCAATTAAGGGTTACGCGCGGGCACAACGCACTCGAGAAACGAACGAAGTGCACTCGTAGGAAGACTGTACCGACACCCGCGTGTCCTCGACCAGTCTCGTCTCGCCTGTTCGCGTGCACCTCGCTAATTCCCGTGCAAACGTTTCGGCATGCTAGCTACGTACACTTGCTCGAGAGCCTCGGGTCTACAGTCACGAAGAACTTTCCTCCCTCTAAACACGTCGAATTTCGCAATTGTACACGTATACGTATACAATAAAGCCTTGACCCAAGAAAACGTGAACTGTACGATCTAAGAAAAAGGAATACAGTAAATCCTCGTTTACTGTCCGACTGCCGTGTTCTGCACGGAGAGTGATCGTATAGGGACACTATTTTACCACGTTTTTATTAGCTCGCTTTCTTGTTTGTTTGTCTGTTTGTTTATGACTGCGTCTACCGCGCCGAGACTTTAATAGAGAGCTGAACATAGAGAAGGACAGAGGGAAATACTCTGAGTGTCGCCGTCGCCGGCGAGTCATTACATATTTTTTTATGGGACTTTCACTAACTTAGTCCTTGCATTTTTCTGATTAAAATAAGACCAAACACGATATAATTTCAACTGTATTTAGTGGTTTAATCGACGTTGAAAGTTTCGGGCACAAGGAAGGCCAGCGAATGGGAAAGAAAGATACGCGGAGAGTCGCCATCGCCGGCACAGTTCAAAGAATGTCCCAGACGCTGTTCTTCGTTGCGTTCGAAAGTTTCCTCGTCGATTGAACCACTAAATACAATTGAAATTATATCGTGTTTGGTCTTGTTTTAATCAGAAAAATGTCAGAGATAAGTTAGTGAAAGTCCCATAAAAAAATTATGAAAGTTAAGAAGTTTGAACATTCGATTCATTGTGTCAATGTAGTGGTGTTTACGTCGATATACCCGAGCCGAGATCAATCATCGCCGCAGTGGAGTGGGTAGGCACTGGACAGTGATCGCACAGGCAACCCCGGACAGTAAATGAGGATTTACTGTATCCGGTAAGAGGAGTGTAAAATGTGAACATGCCGAATAATTCAAGGAAGGGTCCGGGTATATCGGTGTGAACCATTCCTAATCCAATTACAAAACTTCTTTATTTTTCATTATTTTCTTATGGGACTTTTACCAACATATTTGTGGCATGTTTCTTATTAAAAATTCTGGCTTTTGCTTTGATGTACGTTTCGCTGTTAACATTTCCACGATTAATTTGACTAAAGAATTTATTCAATTTTCGATCGAGAAACATATTTCAACCTTTATTAATTTGACTATTAGGAAACGGTTTTACGGTAGGTAAGACGATTGACCTGGTTGTGGGAGACGATTATTCAGAAAGAATTCGGCGCAGTTAGCGGACGCGTAGTGGAACGAAGCATGAAATACGACCAGGAGCGTAGTTGGCCCCCAGGTGAAAAGGGGGGGTGGCTCTGCGTGTACGTCGGCTGACACGTAAGGGTGGTTGCGGCAAATTCCGAGGGGAGTCGAATGCATAGCGGGATCACGAGCCCGCCACGGTCCTTAAAATCCTGACACGAGACCTGTATGCATAATAACGACGAGCTCCCGAGCTCCCCTGAATTACGCTTCCCCAACACTCTGTCTTCCCGTTGCTTAGATCATGCTCGGATCTCGCACGGCAACTTTTAAACCCGCTCGAACGAGAAAAGCAAACACTCGCTTGGCCTAGAAAATTCCACGGCTCCTTCGGAACGCGATTTTCACGTGTTAGGCAACCGAGAACGTTCCACGTTTTGTCATTATTATCCATTCTTTTATCAAACTGAACAATCATTTACAAAGCAAATATTTCTTATGGGAAACGAGTAGAACAGTTGTCTGTCCGTTTTGATTAGAACTGTATGAACTTTCTCGGTTAGCTAGTATAAACTAAATGCACTTTGTGAAACAATTCACTTCCACGAACCGACGAAAAAAGATGTATTCTGTAATTACAAGAGAACTGTTAGACTTTACCATTATGAAGCTTTGTGGATATATTCACCCACGCTTTGAGAATCTACAGTAATTTTTTAAAATAAAAATTTTCGCTCTACTGTAAGTTGTAGCATTGCAAAGAGGGTCCCTCACCTCGAAGGATCTCAAAAAAATTAATTAATTTTCGTCAATTGAAAAAACAAGTATGATACATATTATTCTGAAACTGTGTGGACATATTCACTCATATTTTGAGAATCTACAGTAATTTTTTTAAATAAAAATTTTCGCTCTAGTGTAAGTTGCAGCATTGCAAAGAGAGTCCCTCACCTCGAAGGATCTCAAAAAAATTAATTAATTTTCGTCAATTGAAAAAACAAGTATGATACATACTATTCTGAAATTGTGTGGACATATTCACCCACGCTTTGAGAATCTACAGTAATTTTTTAAAATAAAAATTTTCGCTCTACTGTAAGTTGCAGCATTGCAAAGAGAGTCCCTCATCTCGAAGGATCTCAAAAAATTAATTAATTTTCGTCAATTGGAAAAACAAGTATGATACATATTATTCTGAAACTGTGTGGACATATTCACTCACGTTTTGAGAATATACAGTAATTTTTTAAATAAACATTTTCGCTCTACTGTAAGTTGCAGCATTGCAAAGAGAGTCCCTCATCTCGAAGGATCTCAAAAAAATTAATTAATTTTCGTCAATTGAAAAAACAAGTATGATACATACTATTCTGAAATTGTGTGGACATATTCACCCACGCTTTGAGAATCTACAGTAATTTTTTTAAATAGAAATTTTCGCTCTACTGTAAGTTTCAGCATTGCAAAGAGGGTCTCTCACCTCGAAGGATCTCAAAAAAATTAATTAATTTTCGTCAATTGAAAAAACAAGTATGATACATATTGTTCTGAAACTGTGTGGACATATTCGCTCACGTTTTGAGAATATACAGTAATTTTTTAAATAAACATTTTCGCTCTACTGTAAGTTGCAGCATTGCAAAGAGAGTCCCTCATCTCGAAGGATCTCAAAAAATTAATTAATTTTCGTCAATTGGAAAAACAAGTATGATACATATTATTCTGAAACTGTGTGGACATATTCGCTCACGTTTTGAGAATATACAGTAATTTTTTAAAATAAAAATGTCCGCTTTACTTAAAGTTCTAGTATTGCAAATAGAGTCCCTCACCTTGATGAATCCGAAAACTGGTAAATGTCAATTAAAAGAAACGGCTGCTCTTTACTTTACCGGACTCAAAATTTGTACCTTTCTCCTGCGAATTATGATGTGTTTGGTATGTAATCCAGTAGATTTGTACCCGGCGCGGATGCAGACCGAAGTTTCGATCCTCTAGGATCAATAGTTGAGGAGTTATGGTCGCTTAAAGTTGACCATTTTTGACAGATAAGGGCGCTGCCATATTGGTTTGTAGTGACGGTCGCATGCCGCTTACTGAGTTTGTTACGATTATGTCGAGGGGTGGGGGGGGGGCGCCCAAGTAAGCGGCGTGCGACCGCCACTACAAGCCAATATGGCGGCACCCTTACCTGTCAAAAATGCTCAACTTTAAGCGACCATAACTCCTCAACTATTGATCCTAGAGGATCGAAACTTCGATCTGCATCCGCGCCGGGTACAAATCTACTGGATTACATACCAAATACATCATAATTCGTAGGAGAAAAGTACTAAGTTTGAGTCCGGTAAAGTAAAGTTTACCAAAGAAACAAATATGGTATATATTATTCTGAAATTTGGTGATTATATTCGTTCAAGTTCTGACCATATACAGTCATTGTTTTAAATAAAAATGTCCGCTCTACTCAGGCTCTTAGGAGTCATATAAATATATATCATATAGATATATATCTCTGCGAGCAAATTAAGCACTTGGACTTTCAATGCGGCGTTATGCACAATCGCGAGGGATATTTATGCGCTTAAATGTCGTCCGAGATGACTATATTATCGGGGAATCAAAAGGTCGCTATCAGAATGGCACTTGATTCTCCGGGGAATACCATGCAGCAACAACCTTCGCGCCAGAATGTTCTTAAATCATTTAGATAAGCGCCTCGTTGGAAATGTGAACGTATGCAGGTCACTGACGTCTTTTTCGTTGTTAACAATACATGTTAATAGACATGAATACATAGTCGAAATTCGACGTTTATCGCTCGGGAAAACGATATACCCTCGGATAGCGAGCTCATTTGGTTGGTTAATGAGGCACCAGAGTGGCCGATAAAGAAAGAATTGAACTTCGGAGGGGAGGAATTGTATCGCGAAATTATGGACTGCATCGGTGATTTACGGCTTTCGAGTTTCAACTGTAAATTTACTCGACGATCATCGAAGCAAGAGGCAAACGTTGAAACGCGTCCGCGTTATTGCGAAAGCGTTGCATAAATATTAATCCCGACAATCCCGACGGTCTTCCAACCCGGCGCAAACGAGATTAACATAAGATAAAAAAGAAGAAATGTTATCTCGCGGGAAACTATAGTTCGGTCCGGCCAAATTGAAATTTGAAGTATCGGTCCCCCGATTTCTCGTCAGGCACCCAGGAAAATCCGCTGCAACAATGAAACCTCATCCGGGAAACCCAATCTTGTGCTATAAAAGGTTCCTCCCCGTCGTTGTAACAAAGTACGCCCATTTTTCTCTCAACCAGCATAAAATATATGAAGTTACGCTCGGTTTTTGTCCGAAGAAAAACTCTTTATTCTATCAAACTTCCAGAAATATCGGTCCATTCGCCGTTATTTATACGATTCCCCGCAGTTTTTCTCGATAGACCTCCTGGGAAATGTTAAATAGCGCAACTTGCTATCCTGATCTTGTAATACGTTCACGAACCACGGTCTGTTACATGCTCGCAGCACCAATTTTCGACAAACTTGTGTCCGTTTCAAACTTTCTATCTTAAAGTCTTCGCAAACGATTTTGTTGGGAAACAATTCTTCTCGAGAAACAGATTGTCCGTGAAATATTCGAATTTGAGAAAAATTATTAGATATTCCATTTAATAAACTGAAGGTGATCCTCATATCTCGATAAAAAAACAGATTAGAGTACTGTATGTCCCCCAGAAAACCATGCAGCCTTTACTCGAAATACATAATTTTTCGTACAACAAATAACTTGTGAGTTATTTGAGATCGTCACGTTACGAGACTTATCCTGTATACTAACACAAAAAAGAAAACTATGTACCTACTTATCTGTGGTATGTATATAAATAGTTCAACAATTACCATTCGTCTTGGTTTTGACATGTGTCCTCAAAGTTTAAAGATACACGTGGAAGTTTATGCAAAATAGATATTTCGTGACGTCTCTGCTAGAAATCAGAAGTTGCATAAACATTTTTCTACCCAAGGAATATCAATGAATCGAAAAAATATCCGCTGTTCTAAAGTTTTTATCGTCTCGTAAGAGAAAAGACTGCGATATCTTTTTATTACATTTTTATTGAACGTTTTACGATGATTTCTTCACTTTCCAAAAGTAGTTAAAGTCAGGAAAAGAGACTTTATCTTGAGATTGAATAACTGGCTTTCGATAGCGATAAATAATATCTGTTTGAAATATTTTGTTCACTCCCTGTAACATCAAAAGCTGTCAGAAATAAAGAATTTTCTAAGTAATCTTTAGGTCCACATAACTTTGTCTGAGAGAAATGCAGCTATATGTTTCGAAAAGCATTCGGTAGTAGAGATTCGACGTTTTAAAATGATATTTGAACCACGTTAATACGATCATTCTTGTTGAGATTATAATCATTCGAACAGAAACTGTTTTACGGAAGGTATATTAATTTATCCGTGCGCATAAAATGCGGTAGAATATTATAACGGTGAAAGCGAGAACCAGTTTCAATCGTGTGTTTGCTCTAAATGAATCACGAAAGATTGACATTAAATTTGATTTCCATCCGCAAACATCCTTGTCTCGACATACCGCTGGACGTCGAACTGAATTCAGTTATGTTGATTTCAGAACAGATTGACTACATTTTGTTCCTCGTTTGTTAAATTTTAAATGAAAACAGTTAAATTTAAGGATTAAATCCAGATCAATCGTTTATAGTATATAAACCTGTTCTGCAAAATATAATAAACTCGCAAACTTCTACTTTTGGTTTCACTTTTTATATCTTTATACTTTGTTAACTACAATCAAAATTTACGTCATTCAATAATTCTCTTTTACTTATGTTTGAAATGGACTACAAACCCTTTTCCTCTACGAAACCGACAACTGTCTAGAATAGTCTAGAGTCTAGATCTTCTAGCGGTAAGAGAAGAACTTTTTTCGGCGAAGAATATTAATTTGTTGCAATCGATTTAAATTACAACTCTGCATAAATGTTTATTTGACTTCAGCTCAAAATATCGAGCCACCTACGGCAGTAAGGTGAAGTACCCTAAGTCTGGACAGTCCAAAAGTGATACCTAAATCTGGACAATTGAATTTTCATAGTAAAATCAGTAATTAAGAGATTAAATAATTATATTATATATTCTGAGGCCTTAGCTACAAGTAGGTGTGAATATTATTTCATTAAGACATCAATTGAAATTTAAAAATGAATTCAAAGTTCATCTGGAAACAGTATACAAAATAGTCTATTTACATGCGAATCATGTGCATTTATAGTTCGAACTTTTGTTAGAAAAAAAGATATAATTTAAGCCCTCAGAAAAAAAATAATTATCACGCATAATAATATTGATATTTTAAAATAAATTGGCAATCAAACTTAACGTAAATAATAATTATTAATCCAAATATTAGATGTCCAAGATTAGGACTGTTTTCAAATATAAGTACTCCATACTGGGACGCGATGACAGTAGAGCTGTCCCACTCTAAGCTTATACGCAATGTGCTTACGCCTGAAGCCGGACACGTGTTTGTGAATAAAATCAACGCATTGTTTGCAAATTATTTAACTACATGTACGTATAATTAGTCTTCTATTAGCTTGAATAACGTATGTAGAAAATGTATTTCGGTTGTGACGTTAATAATACTTTATGTTTACATCTTAAATCTATCAGTATTACTACCTAACCTTAAAAGTTGTATTATGACAAGTTTTATTAAAACAGTAAATGAAAATAAATATATATTTGGTTAAATAATACAATATTATATTCTATTCGTCATGCGCAACAGCGCCATCAACCAACGTTTTAGGTTATGTTCGCTCGATCAACTCGTAAATTGAATTAGTCTCGATATAGGCTTTACTTCTGTCCAGGTACTAGCTTAGATTGGATTTAATATGTCCAACTATAGCTTTGAATTATTCTTGTTAATACAATTAAGATACTAACCTAAACAATGATTTTTTTATTTTAAATTACTTTACAAACTCTGAACTGTATGTTAAAACTCTTAAGAAATTGTTTTTGTTTACTTAAAGTGATAAAATTTAAAATAGAAAAACATGCTGTCCAGGCATAGGGCACTTCACCTTACAATAACTTCAAATAAATATTACGAATTCCAACGTCAGATTTCGCAGAGATATTTCGAAAAATCTAAACCGCAATTGTATTCTGCAAGAAGAAACTGATTCTCTTCATCAAAAGAAATAATCTCTCGGTTAGTGGCAGCTGATAAAAAGCCGACAATTATTCGGCGTTGCTAAGACAAAAAGTATCGCATCTCACAGTACGACGCATCTGTCCCGAAACGATCCTACTCGAATCGGCCGACAGGAATTATTTCGCTGGAATCGATCTGTCCGAGGCACGAGACACGCCAACGATGGGCCGCAGCGGACTGATCCGGCTTCATTATCGATAACAAGTGGCATTCATATGAGCGAGCTCCGGCGACGATAATTTACCGTAACGAACACGATTAAAATGTTATTCCCTCTAACGAGCAGGGACGCAGCTGTAATTGCGACACGTTTCACCCTTTGCGACACGGTCTTCTTTACACCTGCCACGGCGAGCTCTTCATTTCCAGCAAGAAAAAGAAAATGCAATCAATATATACCTGGAAACTTTTATTGTGCAGCAGAGGGTCGATTAACCTCGATTAATAAACGAGGCCTGGGGAGAAAAAAATGGAAACGACGTTTACATTTACCATTTTTCGTAAGAAATTGTAGAAATTTCGTTATTGTTCAAAATTACTACATATAAAAAGAAATATATATCAAATAAAACTTTTTAAAAACCACGCTTATATTAAAATGCACATAAAAGGAGAAAATAATTTTTTTCCTGGTTATCCAGTAAATAATCCAGTTAAATGATATTTTCCCCAAAATTTTAAGCAATTATTTCAAAATTTCTTCTGTTATAAGATTAGTGTCGGAATAGATAGAAAAATTTAATATAAATTTAAATAAAATCATAACATTAGTGACTATGAAAATAAAAGCGTGGACCGCTAAACTATATTGACGTAATCTCCGTGGGCAATCCACGCTTTTATTTATGGTCACTAATGTCATGATTTTATTTAAATTTATATTAAATTTTCTATCTATTCCGGCACTAATTTTATAACAGAAGAAATTTTGAAATAATTGCTTAAAATTTTGGGGAAAAATATTATTAATCGTTTAACAGGATTCGGTATTTTATGGAGAACTTTATGAATTTTATGGAAAAAATTATTTTTTTCCTTTTCAGCGCATTTTAATATGTGGTTTTTAAAAAATTGTTTTTATATATTTTATTTCCTGCTTCTATTGTCATTGGAAGCAAGTGTGTATTCAAAATTTCAGCAAGATTGGACTGTGGGAAGAAGTTTAAAATTCGATTACAAGATTTGACGCATGCAACGACAACACGGCAAGTTAATATAAGCCTGGTAATAAACGTGGTAATAAAAATGGAATTTCGTTTCCAGTTGAAAGAACTTGATCGCACACGTTCGATCATGTTCAAAGTGTTCACCAATGGTGTACCGAGTCTGACTCGACATTATCAGGCAAGGATTTCAACGAGCAACCTGCATGTTTAGTGGATCACCTTTGAAATTTTCATCGCGAGTCTTGTACGCTACGTTTAAATCATCGACGACCGCAACGCTGTTGACTCGCGGTTTCATTGGCGAAACAATAGAAACGATTCGGCGAACGAGCTCTCGTGAATCTCGCAGGATTTCTTTCGTTGGTCCGAGATGCACGCGCAGCGGAGCGTGGGGCGCGTTAAATATGCTAATGAGTTTCGACGCGTAGGCTACCAATAGTAATCAATTATTCTGAATAATGGGATGCAAATAGGACGACGCGTCGGCAATTAATGTCACTATTTGCACAGGCTTATCCCCGGTGCATGGATCCCAACGCAAGCGACGGTACAGAGACAGAGACAAAGAGAGAGCAAGAGAGAGAGAGAGGAGAGAGGGCGGTTCTACGTGTATATTTGTCGATCATAGGTAACTATAAGCGAGCGACAAACGCGCGATACCGATCGTCTGTTTATAATGTAGTTTGTATGGTTGTATTATACTCCGTGCATCGTTGCGAGCGTCGTCGCATGCGGTTCAATGGAATTTCAATATTCACTGGTAATTGGCACGCTCGTAGTAATCGATGATAGTGCTCTTCCCGTCAAGCAAAATAACTTCCATTGTTCGCGTATACACACGGTCCCCTGCTGTATATTCAACAATATTTTCCGAGGTTCGCGTTATCGAATTTGCATTTTTTTTCCGCCAGATTCGCGAGCCCCCGTTTCGGTTAATCGACACGATTTTAACGGGAATTTATACAGCGTCGCGGAAAAGTGTTTCTGCACACTGATCTTTCGTTATCGTTCCCCGTGAAAACGTTGCGAAATTAATGCAACGTGCACTCTTTCGCAGGGATCGAAAGAATCGTTAAAACCTGCATTTCATCAAGCTGGCTACGAAGTCTGCGATTATATTTCGCATCTATTGGTTTCTTTCAGTATTGAAAGAAATGAAAGGTACTGCAAGATGACGGACCACCCAACTTGCACACCCTGAACATTCCCGTTACTTGAAACAATATGAAGACGTGGTGTATACAAAAGTTCCATGATATAGAGGGGGGAATGTTGTGATGTACACATTTCTAATGTGCGCAAGAAAGACCTACCTTTGTTTCGTGGATCGATAGAGTATCAAATTTTGCGTTTTCGACTAGAATTTGATTATTAGTTTTTGTGTGTAATATATTTTGTGTGTAATGAATAATACTCTTCTGAATGTACAGTTGAATGTATATGGATTAATACGTATGGTCTTTATAGGAAGTTACGTGCCAAACCATGGCGTACGATTAATTTTTCGATACACTGTACCTCACAATTCGCGAGGATGCGCACGATTGTCGTTTTACCAGTTTATCACGTAATTTTAATTCACTTGGATCGCCGCATCGAATCTATTAAATTTTCATTAACGATTTCAATATCGGCTCTGTCCGGACGCTCGTCATCGTGTTACTCGCTCGCACGTATCTTCGACGAGTTTTCCGGTTATCCAGGGAATATTTTTGTATCGTAATTAGTATTTCGGAGCGTTGCCTTCACTATACAGAGTATTCGTAACTTTAAATCTAAATATCTGGAAAATAATCGATCTTCTAACATTCTTCTAATTTCGTATAAACATCCAGAGTCTAATCGTAGTACTTGCGACAATTCAAAAACAATGTTGGGCTATTTTGAAAGTTTTCTGCTAGTTTGTATTCTGTTTGTTCATTTCTGTCGTAACCGCGGGAAACGCGCAACCAAGCTGCAAATGAGCCACGCTAATTGAATTTGGCAACCGAAAAACTGCGTGTTTGGACGCTTGTGCAATTTTTCCGAGGAAAAAGAGCGGAGAGTGCGTCGTTCGCAGAAACGTGGTAACAGAACCGTCGCGTGTCGGTATTCGCGCAGTCGAATCCACAAAGCAGCCGTTTAATTAATACTTTGCCAGCCAGAAATTCCGATTGCCTCGAGAGAGGATAACGGTCGTTATCGGGTCTCCGTTCATCCCGGGGGGTAATTTTGTTCGCTTCTTCAGCTCGTTGGGCCTCCTTGCCAGCGAAACTCCTTCATTCGCCCCGGAATTTTTCCCCCTCGCCTA
This sequence comes from Lasioglossum pauxillum, assembly GCA_933228785.1. NCBI lineage: Eukaryota > Metazoa > Arthropoda > Insecta > Hymenoptera > Halictidae > Lasioglossum > Lasioglossum pauxillum. Next base: position 37,197,105 of record OW121705.1, on the reverse strand, counting down.
ACGAAAAAGTATGCATTAACGTAATTTATGTGCCGATAAATCAGCCGGCCCACGGCGGGAATAATTTCGTGGAAAAAACCGGGGGATCGTAGTTTCCTCCGCACAGAAATTTTATATGCTCTCGGGGTTTCGCGGTTTCGCGGATCGTGCTCGAATTCTCGCACAAGCGCGTCGCGTTGCACGCTGCACGCTGCACGTTACACGCTACACGCTACACTCTGCTGGGATCCAGTTGCACATTCCTGAGAACACGAGTGCACCGAGTGAACGGGTCCACGTCGAATGGACCCGATGCGTTATTGTTGTCGCGTTACCACCACGTCAACCGTTTACCACGATTTACCGTATTCTACCGCATTACGTGCAGTGGTCTCTAAGCTTTGTCGGATTAGGGTTAGCAAATTTCCTATTTGCGAAAATGTTACTATACTCGGACACAAGGCTCGTTTAACAATCATTAATAGACGACGGATTTTATAAATTTTTATAATAATATGAAGATTAGAGATCAATGGTTGGTATCAACTGAAATACCTACTTGAAATACCGAAATCAGACGTTGTTCATCGATGATGTTTATCAACGATATTAATCGACGTTGTTCATCGACGTTGTTCATCGACGTTGTTCATCGACGTTGTTCTTCGACGTTGATCATCGACGTTGTTCTTCGACGAAGTTCATCGACGTTGTTCTTCGACGAAGTTCATCGACGTTGTTCTTCGACGAAGTTCATCGACGTTGTTCTTCGACGAAGTTCATCGACGTTGTTCATAAACGTTGTTCATCGATGTTGATCATCAACGTTATTCATCGACGTTGTTCATTGACGTTGATCATCGACGTTGTTCATCGACGTTGATCATAGACGTTGTTCATAGACGTTGTTCATCCACGTTATTCATCGACATTGTTCATAAACATCGCTCAGCGACATTGTTTATAGACGTTGTTAATAAACGTTGTTCATAGACGATGTTCATCGACGTTGATCATAGACGTTGTTCATAGACGTTGTTCATCGACATTGTTCATAAACATCGCTCAGCGACATTGTTTATAGACGTTGTTAATAGACGTTGTTCATCAACGTTATTCATCGACGTTGACCATCAACGTTATTCATCAACGTTGTTCACCGACGTTGATCATCGACGTTGTTCATCGACGTTGTTCATCGACGTTGTTCATCGACGTTGTTCATCGACGTTGTTCATCGACGTTGTTCATCGACGTTGTTCATCGACGTTTTTCATCGACGTTGATCAGCGACGTTTTTCATCGACGTTGTTCATCGACGTTTTTCATCGACGTTGATCAGCGACGTTTTTCATCGACGTTGTTCATCGACGTTGTTCATCGACGTTTTTCATCGACGTTGTTCATCGACATTGTTCATCGACATTGTTTATAGACGTTGTTAATAAACGTTGTTAATAAACGTTGTTAATAGACGTTGTTCATCGATGTTCTTCATAGACGTTGATCATAGCCGTTGTTCATCGACGTTGATCATCAACGTTATTCATCGATATTGATCATTGACGTTTTCATAGACGATGTTGATCGACGTTGTTCATAGACGTTGTTCATCGACGTTGTTAATACACGTTGTTCATCGACGTTGTTAATAGACGTTGCTCATCGACGTTGTTCATCGACGTTGTTCATCGACGTTGTTCATCGACGTTGTTCATCGACGTTGTTCATCGACGTTGTTCATCGACGTTTTTCATCGACGTTGTTCATCGACATTGTTCATAAACATTGTTCATCGACATTGTTTATAGACGTTGTTAATAAACGTTGTTAATAAACGTTGTTAATAGACGTTGTTCATCGATGTTCTTCATAGACGTTGATCATAGCCGTTGTTCATCGACGTTGATCATCAACGTTATTCATCGATATTGATCGTTGACGTTTTCATAGACGATGTTGATCGACGTTGTTCATAGACGTTGTTCATCGACGTTGTTAATACACGTTGTTCATCGACGTTGTTAATAGACGTTGCTCATCGACGTTGTTCATCGACGTTGTTCATCGACGTTGTTCATCGACGTTGTTCATCGACGTTGTTCATCGACGTTTTTCATCGACGTTGATCATCGACGTTTTTCATCGACGTTGATCAGCGACGTTTTTCATCGACGTTGTTCATCGACGTTTTTCATCGACGTTTTTCATCGACGTTGTTCATCGACGTTTTTCACCGACGTTGTTGATCGACGTTGTTTATCGACGCTGTTCATCGACATTGTTCATCGACGTTGTTCATCGACGTTCTACTTTCTCGGGTTTTTTGTTATGGAAGAACATAATTATAGAATGGGACGATGGAAAAAGCGACAATGGCCATCCGAGTGACGCAAGTGGGGCATCTCGCGTGACCCAATTTTGATCAGATTGCGATCAGGTGACCGTAAAAGCTGCGCCTCGCCGGGAGAATGCCAAAGAGAATTGCTTGGGATTCGAACGGTTGTCCAAGCTGGTATCGTATTTACGATATTGCTGTGTCGTGCGGTAACTGCTTCGCCATACGACGTCGTTTGCCGCGGACACAGGAAATAACTGTATCCGGTAGGCGAGCCCAAAACTTGCAGTTGCCGAAACAAAACCCCCGATTTCCATTTAATCTTTCGACACTGTCCACGCGAAATCTCGCGTCGCCTCCGCTCGACATTTCCGAGCAATAAACACTCTAAAATTACCGACACAACTCAACAGAATTTGATGAAATCTTAAGGACATCTTCCATCCAATTTCGATAATGGCAGTTGAGAAACGTGCGCTTTACCAGAGTATCGATTTAACTGAAAGGTGATTGGTCTTTGAACTGCTACAACTTCGTGGAGAATAAATTGTGCAAAAATCTATGTAAAGTTCTACTTTGTCGAAGCCGAATCGACTCTTTCCCAAGCATCCAATCACGCCCCGAAAATAAAGTGGAGAACTAGAGTTGATTCGAAAAAAGTTTGTAAATTCAAGCGACTATGTAGAGGTCGACAAATTTTATTCGTGACTTTTTTAATGGCTTTGCCCTTTACAAGTATCTCCAAAAAGTTGGTGTGCGATTTTTTTAAAAAGTGTACCTTTAGTACTAGATGACGATATTTTCTAAACGCTCGCCATATTTGTATGTTATTAGAATTTCCGCTGCATGATTTATTTCTTTGTGAACTTGCAATAAAGTCGTCGGTAATAATCGAGAAATGAATTATTGTAAAAACTGTGCTTTGTTAATGTTTCGTCACAATCGGTTGGAATTGCGTTTGAAACGGACACGTGCGCGACGCGATGGCTCGAAAAATTCTTCGTTGTTGGATGTTTCGCTGAACGGATCGAAAGTGTCAATCGGAAATCCCATTGGCGGACAGGGGAAGAGCAGGAAAACGTTTTGGTGTTCGGTTTGGTACTATTTGACGACGGTGCTGCCTATTTTCTGGCGGGTTTCTGCATTCTGTGCAGTTTGCGTTGCGGAGATCACGTAGGTTCGAGTAAATAGAGAAAGAGACTGACCCCAGAGGCGGAGAAAGACCGACAACGAGACCAGGCTGAGCACAAACCATCAGGTTTCGGTCAATTGCCCTCGCCATCTCATTTGATGGCCATTGTTCCGCGCGTGATAGATTCTGCTCGTCGAACTTTCGGCAATCGCTTCTTGATTATCTTCTCCCTCTCTACCAACACCCTACCACCCCCGCCGAATCCAACGAAACACTGCATCTTCGTGTCGATGATGCACCTTCGTTTTAGGAATATTCCAATAGTACCCTTCAAAAATGGGCCACCATTTGTATTCTCGACACATCGAACGATTTCTCGTGAAGTTTCTAACAAGATTAAAAGAAAAAACTTGACACTACCATACTCTAAACATTCTCCGACATGTTTCACCTACACTCGTCGTTTTTCATCTTTTCGTTTCAATTCGATTTTTCTTGACAAAATTAAGGTGACGTGTAGCAATAAAAATTCCTGGAGGGTGTTCTAGAAACACGAAAGAATATTTTAGAATTTGTTGGGATGTTTTGAAACGCGGAAACCTGGGAAAAAATTGCATGGACATGGACGGCCCAGTATGCAAACGACGTCGGTAAACATGGGGTTGTAGCGGAGGGTTAGTTCGTGCAATATTTTTGTGTCGCCCCTTGTAAATACAATAATTACAATTTCTACACGATCGAATAAGAATGAAATTGTTCTAGGTTGAAAGAAAAGTCTGGATTTAGGAATTAAAATTGCTTCGTTGGCAAAATTCTTATATAAAATTTTTGAATGAAGCTCGTCGCTGCGAGCAGCAGGGTCAAGAAACAATTTCATCCGGCAAGAGAAAAGAATTTATGAAGTACGGTGGCAAAGACACTGCCATGAGCTAGCTATGCAGTTTCCAGGCGAGGCTCCACTACTTTTCTCTGAATGCGAGGGGGAATAAACATCCAGGACGTCCCGCTCATGCACGGTTTATTGTTTTTCACCGTTGTATACAGCCGTCGCCCTCGCGAAAGAATATTCGCCAGTCTTTCTCGAAGCGTTCGCGTTTTTTCGCGCGGATCCAACGAAAATTAGTTTGAAACGCGACGTTACTTTTGAAAATGAATTCCCGTTTTATCCCGATGATGGAAGTCGATACGAGGATGCGTTTCCGATATATCTTAAAAACCAATATACCGCAGGGACCAGGCGGTGGATTAATATTTGAAATAGAGTTCGAAAACTGGAACGGCACTCAGTTTTATTGCGAAATCAAATTCCGCAATGTAAACGCGCCCCAGCCCTTTACGTAATCTCGCGCGCCGAATAATTTCACCTCCGGAGCGAGCCGTCATTTCGACGAGGATTTTGACTCTGGTAACAATTCTATTAGCACCGCAAATATTTCTATTCCTTTTTCGCCGATCCATGGGGGGAAAGTCTCTTCGTTTCTGAATGCAATCATGTTAACTCATTGACGTACAATGGTGCCTCGGATGCATTAGTTTGTTATGCTGTTCTACACGTAGAGTATTATTTATTATTTAATGGGATATCTTTATGCGTATATCCGGATACTTACTTTAAATTTGTCTTTAACACTACACCTACCAAGTCATTAAAATCTATTTTGTGCAATTTTTATTACTATAGTAAAGCCTTGAATCTAAGAAAACGTGAACTGCACAATCTAAGAAACATCACGGTCCCGAGGTTTCTTCTTGGATCAGGATTTTACTGTGTTATATTATGAAGAATCTGCGGAATATTACCAACAATCGAGACAACAAAAAAGTGAGCCACGAAAGTATTCGAACGCCCTTTAAAACAGAATAACTTTTTTATAATTGTACCAAACGACCTGATCTTTAATTAATTAGAAGCGTCGTTGCTTTATAAAATGATATGAAAAAACGATTTTCTACAAATTATAATTTACAAGGTTACATTTAAATTTAAAATATATATTTTGTAGATCTATAATAGTTACACATATGCTGAAAATTTCATCTCAGATAATTTCAAAACATATATAATATTTTAAATTTTCATTAAGAGCCCAAATAAAAATGTTTTAAAAAATTCCATTTTTATTTTTACATGTAACCTTGTAAATTATAATTTTTAGAAAATCTTTTTTGCATATCATTTCATAAACCAATGCTTCTAATTGATTATAGATGAGGACGTTTGGTTCAATTATAAAAAAAGGCGTTCAAATACTTTCGTGGTATCTTGATGACACTTCTAAATTTACAAAATACAAGAAATATTCGCAGTTGACCTGATTGATATTTACTCGATGAATTGAACGGCCCGTGTAATACAGAATACTGTGCATTAGTGGAACCTCGATTATGCGAACGCGCTATTGTCCGAACACGTATCGCATGTAAACAGTTCAATCTAAGGCGGCCCATACAGGACACGATTTATTGTATAAATCAATAGGGATTTAGTCTAGCAGTGTAACCGGTCACAACGCAGCGTAATTGACCGCGATACTGGTGTTAGGCGTGCTTCGAATAATGAATTCAGACATGAATATAATGGTAATGCTGCCATTCCTGACCGTTACGAAACTTAATTGTATCGTTTGTACTTTCTATTATTAACATTTGCTATGCAATCTATTGTTAGCATCACTATTGATAAATATAAAACAGTTTCCGGTTTCAGTAAATGTTCCACAACTTTTAAAAACATTATCCGATGATTCACGTCAAAAGTGTACACAATCTCCATACACATATTTTGTAGTAATTGCAGTGTTATGTTCAGTGTTGGGCAATAAATAAATTTATTTAAATAAACATTAAAATAAGTTATTTTTTATTTGGATATTCAAATAAAAAGCAAAAATAATTATTTATAATTTGAGCAAGTCTAAGTGAATTATTAAAAATAATAAAGTTAATTGTTATTTACAAATACAATTTCAATTATTATTTGTATTAAGAAATTGACATTGTATATACAAAATACAAGAAATAAGAGAAGACCAAAAAGTATTTCTTTGATTTCCACCTCAATTCAAACAATAAATAATCTTTTATTTGCAAGTAAGAAATAATAAGTAGATCACTTTTGGAATTATTTAAATTACTTTTATTTAAATAAAAAATTTAGTTATTATTTGCAATCAAAATCACCCGTTTATTTATTATTTAATTATTTATTATTTAAAATAAAATTTGCCCAACACTGATCATATTTAGAACTTGCATCTATAACTTGAATATTTTTGCTTTTTAAAGCTCGAAAATCAAAAATGAAATCTCGAATGATTATTATGAAAACAATACCTGTTCCATTATTGGAACACCCACGAGTCACAATTAGCTCGCATAACCGAGGTTCACCGGTAACAGCACGGCAACAAATACGTATTTATATGGTTCACATAGATTTACTCAAGTGCCTCACTCTGAATTCCCCAGGCAGGCATAAAGGGTTTTACGGCAAGGTCTTAGCCCGCTTGTGGTTTTGAATGAGGATGCTTGAGACTACATAAACGGAACTGTCGCTGTATGGTGGCAGCCTAGACTAGCGCATTGGGTCAACCAGCTTTCGGTTGGCACGGGATCTTTACGAGATAATGATGAGTGGAACTTGGGAATCGTCAGCAAAGATGTTCCGTTGCGTGTCGAATATCTGGCCAGGAAGTGCGAATCAAAACTGTGTCAATCACCCCAGAATTTCGAGACAGTACCGCTATCATTCTTCTAACTGTTCTGTTCCGAATGTTTATCCTCACGGAATACGCCGTGCAGTGAAGGGGGCATTCGTTTTTCTTAGATCGTACAGTTCTCGTTCTTTTAGAACAATGGTGGCGAACCTATGTCACGCGGGTCAGATACTGACCCACGAAGGCTTTATAAGTGACCCACGCGTTTATTGTAATATTGACCTGCAAAAGTTAAAATTATAAATCAAAAAGGAAACTAAAACTCTTTTTGATTATTTCAAAAGTGAGAACCGAAAAGATTCAACTGTTAACTTTATCTTTTAACAAAATGTTTGATGTTTCCAAATAATTGGCACCCTTCTCTCGCCACTCCCCCCTACCCTTCTAATTGAAGCCACTGACTTATGAACTAACTCACGAACTAGTATTTTAAAAAGAAATAAAAATAATTGACCCACTCTTCAAAAAGATTCGCCATCACTGTCCTAGAACAAGACTTGCCACGCGAGTCAGGACACAATTTTGTACCAAACTCGAAAGTTTTCTATTTTCCGTTAAGATCTTCTAAGGAGGGTAATGAAAGTAATTGCTATAATATATCTTCCTTTTTCTATTCCATCACGAGATAAGTTGTGCTGATTTTATTTCACTTTTACGGGCGCTGCGAGACTCCCGTGAACGTGTTAACACCAGTTAACACCGGGTTTACGATCGATAAAATCGTCCCCGATTGTTAAGTTTCCCGCAGTGGAACAAGATCGCGGTGCAATAGGGTGGCACGAGTCGCGTCGAACCTTGCACCTTGCACATCTCAGTGCACGTCTCCCCGAAGTTGTTCGGCCCCGTTTTCCTGTTTCGTCGGCGACATGGTGCATCGAACCAGCTCGCGGCGTCGTCAAATAGACCATCCGACGACGGTTTTTACAGTCTCCGGACTAGTTACAGGAGCGACGAAGTGCTGCCACGGAAAATTTATGTCACGGCTAGCGCACCGCTTCGTCTCTGTTCTGCTGTGCTCCGGCTCTGGTCGACGTTCAGGTCTCCGCTCGTGAAATATTCATGCACCGAGGCGAGAAGGTTTAACACTTCACTGCCGAAAAAAACTGCCCCCGTGTTCCACGGTCGGCTCAAACTCACCTGCCATAAGCGAGGCCCATCCACTGTGCCTGTGCCTGTGACCTTGACCAACAATATTTATGCGCTTCTGTATCTTCATTCCGTAAGATAGTTTTCCAAAGTAACCCCTAACCTGGTCTACATTATACAGGGTGGTCTTTTTATCTGAAGACATTGAAATATCTCGAGAACTATGTATCGGATCAAAAGAAGTGGGCAATGAAAGTTGTTCGTCGCGAAGGGGGACATCCAATGATACCAAACTGGACCCTCCACCGCCACCCCCTGGGGGTGGGGGTGGGAGAAGATAAAAAAACTTAAATGGGAACCCCCATTTTTCATTGTAGATTTGGATTCTCCAGAAAAAAATACACAAATTTTATTTAGGAGTTTTTGAATTTTGGTTCACAGATGGCGCTGTAATGGACAACAATCAAAATGGAAAAAGTCGTTGAAAATTGGGCATATCTCGAGAAATACACATCAGATCAGAAAAATAAAAGTAGACGTATTTGATATTTTTAAGAATGCTATTCAATAACACCATAATTGACCCCCCACCCCCACTTCCTAAAGAGTAAGAAGAGTGAAGAGTTGAAGTTGAAAAATTGAAGTTGAAGGGTTGATATTAAAATTGAAGTTGAAATGGAAAATTTGATGTTAAAATTGAAATTAACGAAATGAAATTGAAAAATTGAAGTTGAAATGGAAGAGTAGAAATTGAAGTTGAAATGGAAGATTTGAAATTGAAGTTGAAATGGAAGAGTTAAAATTCAAGTTGAAATTAAAGTTGAAATGGAAAAATTGAAATTGAAAATGAAGTTGAAGAGTTGATATTGAAATTAAAGTTGAAATGGAAAAATTGATGTTGAAATTGAAATTAAAGAGTTGAAATGGAAAAATTGAAATTGAAAATGAAGTTGAAGAGTTGATATTGAAATTAAAGTTGAAATGGAAAAATTGATGTTGAAATTGAAATTAAAGAGTTGAAATGGAAAAATTGAAATTGAAAATGAAGTTGAAGAGTTGATATTGAAATTGAAGTTGAAATGGAAAAATTGTTGTTGAAATTGAAATTAAAGAGTTGAAATGGAAAAATTGAAATTGAAAATGAAGTTGAAGAGTTGATATTGAAATTAAAGTTGAAATGGAAAAATTGATGTTGAAATTGAAATTAAAGAGTTGAAATGGAAAAATTGAAATTGAAAATGAAGTTGAAGAGTTGATATTGAAATTGAAGTTGAAATGGAAAAATTGTTGTTGAAATTGAAATTAAAGAGTTGAAATGGAAAAATTGAAATTGAAAATGAAGTTGAAGAGTTGATATTGAAATTAAAGTTGAAATGGAAAAATTGATGTTGAAATTGAAATTAAAGAGTTGAAATGGAAAAATTGAAATTGAAAATGAAGTTGAAGAGTTGATATTGAAATTGAAGTTGAAATGGAAAAATTGTTGTTGAAATTGAAATTAAAGAGTTGAAATGGAAAAATTGAAATTGAAAATGAAGTTGAAGAGTTGATATTGAAATTAAAGTTGAAATGGAAAAATTGATGTTGAATTTGAAATTAAAGAGTTGAAATGGAAAAATTGAAATTGAAAATGAAGTTGAAGAGTTGATATTGAAATTAAAGTTGAAATGGAAAAATTGATGTTGAAATTGAAATTAAAGAGTTGAAATGGAAAAATTGAAATTGAAAATGAAGTTGAAGAGTTGATATTGAAATTGAAGTTGAAATGGAAAAATTGTTGTTGAAATTGAAATTAAAGAGTTGAAATGGAAAAATTGAAATTGAAAATGAAGTTGAAGAGTTGATATTGAAATTGAAGTTGAAATGGAAAAATTGTTGTTGAAATTGAAATTAAAGAGTTGAAATGGAAAAATTAAAATTGAAAATGAAGTTGAAGAGTTGAAATTGAAGTTGAAATGGAAAAATTGATGTTGAAATTGAAATTAAAGAGTTGAAATGGAACAATTGAAATTGAAAATGAAGTTGAAGAGTTGATATTGAAATTAAAGTCGAAATGGAAAAATTGATGTTGAAATTGAAATTGAAGAGTTGAAATTAACGAATTGAAATTGAAAAATTGACGTTTAAATTGAAAAATTGACATTGAAATTGAAATTGATGTTAGCATTTACTTACTTGTGCAACGTCTTAGTACGACAGTAATGGTGTTTTAGAGTTATTTAAATTGAAATTTCTCGTGAACTATTAACTTTTCGGCATACATAGGTTAGTACTTTTTTATGACGAATGTCCAGTTGCATCGATTGATGTATTAAAAAAGACCTCATTCCATTTAAAAAAATATCAATGAGCTTGAAATCTCTCTGTATACAGAGTGAATCATGAATCGTGATCAGTAGAGACTACTCTCTTGTTAGCAGTCCGATCGAAAATGTTTTTATGTGGCCGAATGTTTAGTAGAATGAATATCAGTAGAATGGTTTCAAGAGAGCTTTCACGTCATTATATCAAATTTTTCGTCCACTCTTTTTTTATGATTTAAATTTTTTGCAAATGCACCTATAATCATTTTACGCCTATTTGTTAGAGGATTTCAAGACGAATTCGAAAACGTATCATAACATTTCACAAATTGCAAAAAATTGCTTCTTTAACTTTTTTTTACAAAAAATTTGCTTTATAGCGTGATTATTCACGTGAAAGTTCTTTTGAAACCATTTTTATGTGATAAAAACATTTTCGGTCGGACAGATAATAACAGAGTAATCTCTACTGATCAGGATTCGTGATTCACCCTGTATACGATATAGGAAAAAGGCTTCGATCCATACAAGTTTTACTTTTTTTCTGTTTTAATTACACGCACTTTTGGTATTAAATCACAATGATAAGCACTTTTGATATAAAAATATTTAGTAAGAGCTACTTTGAATTATTGTATAGTAATTTTGCTAACAGATCAAATATGACGTTTTTTAACACTTTATCTACCGAAAGCATATTAACATTATTGACGCTTGAACTTTATTTACACAAAACTCGGTAATTTTGTTTTCTAATAATAATGCCGGAAGTAATTATTATGTTATGTATATGCATGCACATAATTTGCTACATTATGAATATAATTGTTGCTTCTGGACAATTTATTTAAAAATTCCGAACCGTTTACCATTCGAATGGTCTGGGTTAGAAGCTCGTCGGTAGATAACGTGCAAATTAGGAATGAATAATTCTGCCAACAAAATGCAATGCATATTCGTTCGTTTCGCAATTTCCAAATAAGTGAAACTCATTGTCAATGCTGAACAGAGTGTGACGTATAAGCCAGATAAATTCTCCCTCAATGTTTAGAGAATTTCTATCGAGACGCGCTAAAAACTCAATTGAAAGCTCACTGAAATATTTCGAATATTCTGAAAACATATACATAAATATCCTGTTTTTTATTCAAGGCTAGAAAAGAGAGTTACAGTATCTAAACGCCACGATATTATCTAAATGTCGTAAATAGAGAATGGACTTTCGTGATAAATAAAAATTGTTTACATTGATAGCCATTTTAAGTAAGTGGAGTTTCATACAATTTTATTTTCAGTGGTAGTAACCTTTGTGGATCTGAAATAAATAAAAATTGTACCAAATCCTGTCAACTGTTGTAATCTAGCATTTTTCGAAAATTTTCAGAAGTTGCAAAAGCATAAACATCCGCAATCAAATTATTATAGAAAACTTACATGTATGTGCATCCTTCAAAACAAAATATTATTTTGAAAATGCGTTCAAGCTTGAGTTTGTTTGAAATGTTAAAAGAACTAGTTTACCAACAAAACTTATTTTTAAAATGCTCGTCACAGATTCATAGAACAGCTGTAAAATTAATATTTACTATTTCTTTGTCACAATGCCTATCGACGTGAAAATATCATGAAACGCAAAGGGTGAAGAGTCGCATAGCGCGTCGACTCATAACCGAGTCATCACGCAAATCCGACGTTTTAGGACAAGTGGTTAAATCTCGCTGAGAGCTGGCGAAGACAGGCTGAGTCTAAGCGATGGTCTCGGGAGGGACTGCGGACAACAGGCACGTTAAAATGACCTAACCTAAAACAGAATTAGGGGATGGTGGGTTTGTAGGTCCGAAAAAAAATCTGATCGTCCACCCCGCTAGTACGCCAAGCACGTCTCTCACCTTCTACCGGCGAGAGTGAGTTTCGTGGATCCCGAGTGCTCCGATTCATAAAAATTTATGAGAAAAATGAATTGCCCGACAGTCCCATTCCGGAATTCCGTAACGGATATTTATAAGAGCCTCTCCCCGGCCCCCGCTAATAATAATCTTTCTTATCGCAGTTCTCGCCGACGGTAAATATGCCAGGATCCCGAATATACGTGAGACGCTTAAATCTATCCGCGTGGCGAAAGTGAAAATAAATCTTTCTACCAGCTCCGTATCGTCGCGGTCGTTAGCGGAAGTCGTACCGAATGCGATTTCGATCCTATAACAACGCACACTCTCATGTAACTTGCTTCAATGTGCTTTTTACAATCCGAGAGACCTTCAATTTTAGTTTCGCTTCGATCGAGCAACAATCGAGCAGCGGTAAGAAACATCGAATCTACTTTCTTTGCCAAATCCGTTCGGGATTTTTGGTGACAGGCGACAGACAGATCTATTCGTTTTACGTTCGTAAGAAATTCTGGGGTCTCGAGAACACTTTGACGTAAATCTTGCGGAATTATACGTAGCCTCGGCTACAGTTTTTACGCTCCCGTAATACGGACTTCTTTCTACTACCTCGAGCTTTATGCTCCCGCAATCGGAAGACGCTCTCACGAAATTTTTCCATTGAAATAGCTGACGAGGATTCCTGCCTTTCTTCCAATTTGATTTGTCTGCGACGTTCGATGCGATTAAGAAGTGAACGCTGACAGACTATGTGCATACACATTGCGTTCTTCAATGATCCTTTTAATTCTTATGTTATATTAAATTGCGCCAACTCAGTTTTGACGTAAACGCATAAAGCACACTTAAGAAACTAGAATACAGATAATAGTGTGCTGCATTCTTGTTTAAAAATTTTCGGCATTTTAATCTCGAATAGCTTTACATATTTAGCATACGTTTCAAGTTTTCATTATTATGGCAAACTGGAAAGTTAATATTCATGATGATCGACTTTTCTGCTTAAATAAAAGTTAATGCAAATGTATACGTACAGGAAACGTGACGAATTTTTCATTCTAATGATCCTTCGGTGCAAAAATGTGAAAGATAAGCAGCGATATCTTACTTCTGCCGATCATTCTATACAGGCGTGTATATGTACATCAGGATATGCACATGCATCGAAACTATATGAATGTACTTGAGATTTTTGTGCAAGTGGAAGTTGGTTCGAAACTGCGCGGATTTCCATCTCGTGGACACTTGGCGTCACTAACCCGTTGTTCGCGGGAGCACTGTATACTAGGTTTTGTAAAGAACATGTCAGAATTGGTCCAAAAAGTTTTCCACTTCTTTGGGTCTATGCAATACGGCCTCCCCGATGTACATTTTCGGAATGAAATGGAAGTGAAAAACTGGGACGATAATATTTTCGCGTCGAAGGATGAAGTGGTTTTCCGCCCGTGGCGTTTCTCTGTTGCCGTGGAACGAACACTCCGCAGAAAAACGCGAGGACTTATTTACATATGGCTCATAATGGAATATTAATTCAAGATAAAAAACTTTTTAAAAACCACGCTTATATTAATATGCACTAAAAAGTGCACTAAAAAGGAGAAAATAATTTTTTTAGACATTGGTGACTACAAAATGCACTAAAAAGGAGAAAATAATTTTGTAGACATTAGTGACTACAAATAAAAGCGTGGAGCGCCTACGAAGATTACGTCAATATATAGTTTAGCGCTCCACGCTTTTATTTATAGTCACTAATGCCTAAGAAAATTATTTTCTCCTTTTTAGTGCATTTTATAGTCACTAATGTCTAAAAAAATTATTTTCTCCTTTTTAGTGCATATTAATATAAGCGTGGTTTTTAAAAAGTTTTTTTATATATTTCTTTATTTTCTACTTTTTAGTCTTTACATATCTTGTAATCGATTTTAATTACCACTTCAACCTGTAAATTCAACCATCTTTTGTAAAAGGAAAAATATTGTGTCATGGCGGCTGCAAATTGAAATTTCCATTCTGTAGGATTTTTGACAGGTAAGGGCGCCGCCATATTGGTTTGTAGTGACGACCGCGAGCCGCTTACCGAGCAGAACCGCCGGTCCTTGTCGCCCTCCACCCAACCTAATCCTAACCAACTCAGTAAGTAAATTGAGCTCCTACGATGCGAAATGGGCCAGTGGAGTGGGGATGAGTCGGAGTGGGAACACGTAGTGGAGTAGGTAAGCGCAGGCACGCGGAGTGTGGATCGCTGGCCGCGATGACGTACTACCGAGCGTCGCGCGGGGAGGTGTAATGGTTAAATTTTTAATAGCTTATATCTCCTAAACGCATAGTTTTTTTAAAAATTTGTTTTTTAATATTGCATTGTCACCCAGTTCTGAGCTATGTTTAAAGTTTCAAGTCTCTAGCTTATCGGGAAGTGGTTTAAAATTCGATTACAAGATTTGACGCATACAACAACATCGACAGCTCGGCAAGCTAATATAAGCGTGGTAAAAATAGGTCCAACAATTACCGCTGCAAGATTTTAACACTAAACCTACCACCATCGGTCGAAATGAGGGGTTACAGATTTATTATTTGACAATTATTGAAATAATAAAAATGATTTTATAAGAGTTGATTGTATTAATGTCTTTCGTAGAGCACGTATTATAATAGGAGCTGTACAAAGTCTAAATAAAATCAATCTTGTCATTTCTTATAAGGGAACATGTACCAGTGACTTTTAAGGCTCGGTAGGTTTAGTGTTAAGCGAAACTTCCAACCATGTGACTTCTGCTTAATCTGCAAAATTTTGTAGTAATTTTAAATCAATTTGGATTCATTAGATTAGATTAGATTAGTTGATAAGAGAATAGTGGAGCTGTGGGATCTGTTTATAACAATTTTTAAAATTTTGTTAATTTTTCTACTTGATTCTGACATGAAAAAAGGTCGAAGGCCACATGTCTGGTTGAGGGTCAAGGGGCTGTTTTTCCCCACGGTCAAAAGAGCCTCAGCGTAAGTAGAAAACTGCATCCATAGTCAGCCTGCGAAAGCAGCCTAGAGTGCTTATATGTACGTACGGTACGCATCGTAAAGATTATACATACAGTCCTCCTTGTTCCCTTTCTTTTCCTAAAGTATTCATTCCTTCTGTATTCTTTCATTCGTCTACACGAGTTGAATACGTAAGCATACCTTAAACCGTATTCTGCTACAGTTCTATTTTATAATAAACTATTTCTGCACGGAGAGAGACGTCGGTTGCATCTTTAAATTCCATTTCTATAGGAGGGACTAGCCAAATTTAGACCAAATTGGGTCGACCGAATCTGCAATTCATAGTCAATTAGTGCCACCGATAACTAAGTTTCAAATTTTTATGCTCAGGTGAAATATGAAAAGGTAAAACCGTCAAAATTATTTAAACCGGACTCAAAGCACCATTCACACACTGAAAATTTTATGCATTTATGGCAAAAATGAAATGGCGAAACACAAAATAGCGAAAATATGAAACAATTTCAAAAATTCGATTACATTATTTGTGACTTATTGAAATTATTAAGAGATGAAATAAATGTCTATACATAAGAAAACGGGAACTGTACGATCTAAGAAAAACGAATATCCCCTCCACTGCAGGGCCAAGAATCCGGTATAAAATAGTCCAAAAAGTAATCCCTGTGGCTTCAGCTCTACAGTTATCAATGGCGATGATTAAATTACTTTGATTTTCTGAGATTTTCAGTCAACGTTGTTAACAATGCCGCAAATTAAGCTACTCCTGGCGTTGAACGATAGAGAAAGTCAGTACCGCAGATTTCTCCGAAAAAGTGGCACCCCGGCGAGGTCGTTCTCGCGAATAAAGGAAGTTTGCTTGCGGAAGATGGATCGGCGGAAAATAGCTTACGAGACAACGAGAGTAACGCCGCGACGTAAGCTACCGGGACTGAGAGAGGAGTTGTAGTTCCCGAGGAAATAGAAACGTCCGAAACGAACCAAAGACGAATGCCCCGATCTGCGGAATGGCGACAGCAGACGTTTCGGCTCGACTCGGCTATGCGAGAACGTCTTCGACATCGTCCGACACGATTCTATCTCCCCTCGCTAACCAACGATTTCAATTCCCAGATCGCGATTCTACCCTCTGCGTCGACACCGGGACGCCCGACATTAAAGTAGACTCCCACATAGCCCACATAAATTAAAATGACAATATTTTATCGATAAATGTCCCAAATGTCTGGCCGATAAGTGGCCCATAACTGTCCCCACTCCTGCGGGGTGTATCCCCTTAAGGGGCCGAGAAGCTCGAGATATCTCGGTGAGACCACACTAATCCAATGATAAAACTTCTTTATTTTTCATTATTTTTTTGTGGAATTTTCACCAACATATTCGTGGCATTTTTCTAATGACAATGATACCAAATATGATATAATTCTGATAATATTGACTTGTTTAACCCTTTGCACTCCGAGTTATTTTAACTGGAAAATTAAACATTTCTTCCGATCTAGAATATTTTCACTCCCTATGATTTATGCAATTTTATGGATATGAAATTGGTGTAATACCTCATACAATACGAAAACGTTTAGTAATTGATTAGATACCGATATATTTCATAATGTAAATAATATTTCGAATAATGGTACAGCAATTTTTAGTGGTGCCTCAGAGGGGACAACGGAGTGCAAAGGGTTAATGAACGATGAAAGTTTGGAACGCAAGGAGGAACAGCGTATAGGAAGTTCTTTGAACTGTGCCGGCGTGCTGCGACTCTTCGCGTCTCCTTCTTTCCCATACGCTGTCCTTCTTTGCGACCAAAACTTTCATCGTTCATTACTCAAGTCAATATAATTGGAATTATATCATATTTGGTATTATTTTCATTAGAAAAATGCTACGAATATGTTGGTCAAAGTCCCATCAATAAATAATGAAAAATAAAGAAGTTTTGTTATTCGATTAGTTATGTTTACACTTCTCGGCGACCGAGGCCTTTCGATCTTCATTGTCCTTTTCTACATTCGGCAAAAGTCAAAGAATAGTATCCCTGGCGCATAATTGTCCCTGGGCAGACCCGTGTTGGGGACAATTATCGATAAAATACTGTACTGTGTATCTATACCATCTGTTGCGGATGACTCGCTACAATAGAGGCCCCTTCACCTCTCCCCCCGCCGTTCTGACTCTTCGGGCACAGCTGATTGCCCGAAAAATCAGTTGCTATCGGAATGTTACTGTACGAACTCCCGCTTTGCTTGAGCGGTTAAACACTGTCTAGCATTTCTTTGCTTATATGTTCTTAAAACAGTTCTTAATACTACAGCTTCGTTTGAGCTGTTAAAACTGTACTCTTACACTCGAAAAGGACCAAGATCTTAGCGCTTCTCTGGCCTTCTTCTTTTCCTCACTTAATTCGTCCCCCCCCCCTTTTTCGCTCTATTAGTTTAAGTCGTT
This sequence comes from Lasioglossum pauxillum, assembly GCA_933228785.1. NCBI lineage: Eukaryota > Metazoa > Arthropoda > Insecta > Hymenoptera > Halictidae > Lasioglossum > Lasioglossum pauxillum. The sequence goes on along the minus strand of OW121705.1, from coordinate 37,179,214 downwards.
CTAAGTGGTGTCGGGTTACTTGTTGATATAAGTTAGATCTTCATGTTTTAATGAAGTGGACGTTGACTCTTTATTGTTAACACGAAGCTGACAGTTCTAGTGCCGTGACAACGAAAACACCGAAAAGGTTCAGAACGAAAAGTAACGGAGATATTTAGGTGTTCTGTTTCTTCGGACTCACCCTGTATATTACTGAAGAATTGAATGACGCCGATTGACGTCTCCGGCGAACAACGTGTTCATTTCACCGAGCCATATATCTGGTTTTCTTCGTTGGTGTACGACCACGCTGATTAAAATTCTATTCGATCGAAACAACCAATCGGCCAGGTCCCAGGAATTACCTTGTGCTTTTTTAACGAAGAAAATGAAGATCTGTCGGTCGGGATCGAATTATCGGACGAAAACGAAAATTCAATTTCGATGGGAAATTTACTGCGCGGCACTGGTCACCGTAACGTTACGGCTTACGGCTCGGACACGCGAGAACGAACGTCGTCGTAATCAATGGCCGCGTTTCGTCTTTCACCGGGACAGTCGGAATATCTGTGCCAGTCGATTCGTGGTCTACCAGATTTAAATCCATTCTACCGATATTCCCCCCTTGCCCTTTAACCTATTTTACAGGCTACGGCGATTAGAGTCAATGCTATTCAACTTGACGCGGGACAATGTTAAGGATGTACTGGAGGTACAATGGGAGACAAAAATACAAGAAATTCGAAATCCATCAATACATGGCAATGAAAGCCATTCATGAGTATATTTTGCATTAAACTTTTGCGAATACTGTACCCTCTGTAGCTATATTCAGTGGTCTACACTTGTCACGTTTCCATGCTAGTGAGAGACAACAAGATAAATTTGACGTTTTGTAACAGTTTAGAATTTTTTTGCTCTGTAACTGTTTAGTGAATCCTAATAAATTATGAACATAATTATTTACCTAATTTTTACTACATATAAAAAAAGACTGGAGTTTCTAGTTGCGTTTTTTCAAGGTTTAAATAGGGTTTGAAGTGGAATTTTATGAATTCTCCATAAGAAGACGTGTTAAAATGTGCAAACTTTAAGTTGTTATAATTCTTAAACGGTGCAGTGAATCGAACCCAAACTTTGGTAATTGCATCAATTTAGTAAGAATTATATCTTGTCAAATTTTCAAAAATTTTGTTGCGTTTTTATATACCTCCAGAACATCCTTAATACCACCCTTGTGAGTATTTTCATTGTATTTTAAAGAGATAGATTTGACTGTCTTTCACTGTGACTGTGTTTAGTGCCATTTTAATCAGAAAAATGCCACAAATAAATTGGTGGAAGTCCCATAAAAATATAATGAAAAATGAAGAAGTTTTGTAACTGGATTAGTAGTGGTTCACACCGATATAGCCGACCCCGTATCGAATGACCGAGGGGATGTTCGATTTTCGTAGATCCTACAGTTTCGGTTTACTTAGATCAAGGCTCTACTGTAATTGGATGTCATAATATGTATATGAACGATTAAAGAGGAGTGAAACTTCTGCATACGAGCTACTACGAGGGTAGATGAATAATTATCTGTTTCAAGACAGGCGGCGCACAGTGGGGTATTTGGCCCGAAAAAGTGGAAAAAATTCAATTTCTAAATTTTTGCGTATGGCATAAAATTTTTGTTGTTCGTTGTAGTTAAAGGTCTGGAGAATAAGGCTGCAATATTATTTTTTCTATTTGTACACCCGTGAAGTAGTAAACTTCATCGAAAGTCGAGAGATTTTAAGGCGCGCTTGGCGTTCTTAAACAGTCTCTAAGACAGCGTCTGTTCATTGGCGATTTTCATGTGTTTGAAGGGAAATTCTGTAAATTCTTGTATTACAAAAGTTGTTCAGGTAGGTATACAGAGCACTTTCGCATAGATTTTATTTTGTTATCATCTAAAATAGTATAGTTATTAATATTTGAATATTACCAATCATTCTGTAAGCTTTTTAAAAATTACAAAACTTTATTGACAATTTTGTTATAGTATAAAGCCGTATTGAGTGATCTTTTTGGTGGCATTACATTCGGTAAAGATTCGTGATTATAAGCCAACAAAGTTTGATTCCGGATATGTCCGGATTCAAATTTCATAGCTAATTTAGAATTAAGTGTTTAGCAGCGTTTCGCGTACGTTCGGCTACGCTTGGCCTCAAATGAAGAAGAAACATTATCCGAGGAAGAAATTTCTTATGTATTTTCCGATGAAAATTAATGGTAATCATTTTAAAATATTCTTATAATATACCGGGTGAGTCATTTAACGTGAAACAGACGTATATCTGGGAAATGAAGCTATTTTGGAGAAAAATGTTTCAGACAAAAGTTGTATGGTTTAGAGGAGGGCATAAAATGGTGTCATTGATTTGACCTTGGATAGTCGTTTGAAAATCACGTGAAGGTCATCTTCCATTTCTTAAATAGAACTCCCTATTTTTTGTTGCATATTCTTGTAGCTTGTTTTGACAGCTTTCCAAAACACTATATTAAAATATTCTTTTCTTAAATATTTTTCAAGTTATAATAGTGCAAATATTCCCCTATCGCCTTGCTTTTTCAGAGGTTCTCGATAATCTGAGGAAAAAATGTTTCGAACAAAAGAGGAACAGTATACAGACGTCTACAAATTTCAATATATAAAAGTTAAAAAAAAATTTTTTTTTCAAAAAATTGAGGTAAATTTGATTTTTCAAATACTAAAATGTATTTTGGATTTCATAATGTTATAGCTGATCTTAAGGCGAATCCAACGATATATAATATTATAAACTTGAGCCTATAAATAACGCTACAATAGTTTTTTCCACTTTTTCAGGCCAAATACCCCACTGTGCGGCGTTGCTGAGGGAAGTTGGCCATATACAATTTCATACTCATCAATAGATTAGTTTCGATTTGACAGCCATTTGTATTAAATGTGTTTGGTGTTTCTCGATACAATCACGACAACGTACGATCGCACTCATCCCGAATTGTCGCGGCCAAATTGCAAGAATTGCGCTTCGAATTGCTCTGCCGCATCCACCGTACTCGCCTGAAATGGCTCCCTGTGACTTCTTTCTGTTCCCCAACATGAAAACGTGGTTCGCGGGGACAAAATTCGGCTCAAACGAGGAGGTCATCGTCGAGACAGAAGTTTAAATGGTTTAATGGCGGGGACGTTGGGAAAAGTATATCCTCCTAAAAGGAGATTATGTTGAAAAATGAAAAAAATGTCTGAAAAACTTGCGTTTTCATTCTTAACACGGGTACTTATTGATCCACCCTCGTATATTAGATTGTATACCTGGAGCTAGCATCAGTTCGTATTCAAGATGCACCTGCGTACAGCTGCTTAAATCCAGCACACGTTTGCTGCGTGCCGAGTATTTTATTTCGTCGGTATGTAGCAGTAATGTCGTTTGCGTTCCAGAATTCCCATCTCGTAGCATAGTTTTATTGTTTTTACGATGCGGACTTTACGATCGAGATTCGTTTCATTTGCGTTGCGTCGGACCTACCTTGAGCTGTTCTCGGATCGCGAGAAATTACGAAACAGCACAGCATAAAATGGCTACGAATCGTGAATTCATCCGCGCCGAAAGATTATTACGCGCGGTGTTAAATTGCGCGCCTTCCCTGGTTAGTTATTTATTATTGTAGGTACACATAAGTTATGTGCCGTAGAAAGTAACGGAGATATTTAGGTGTTCTGTTTCTTCGGACTCACCCTGTATGTGATTGCGAATCTTTATGCAAAATTCAAACTTTCTATCTAAATTACAACAAACTGCAGCGAGATAGAACTTTATTTTCTTTCTTGATACGGTTAATAGATTGAAAATAATACAACAATATTTTCAAATTATTCTACCATGTTCTCCATTTACAGATATAATTTATAATGGAAATTTTCCCATAGATTGCTATAGCAGAAACGAAAAGTTTCCATCTTTGACGCTTGTAATATTTTCAACACTTTTTAATCTTTCCATACTGTTTTATACAGTGGTTGACAAAACCGAGAGACCCATTGTCTTCCTCGCGCAGTATTTTTCCGCCGGAATCCTTCCCCCGCGCAAAACCCAGCTGGATATCTCTTATAATTAATTTCCCCACTTGAACACAGGTTTGCTTTCCAGGCTGCGTCGCGAATAAAACATAGTCAAAGTTCGCTCGTTAAAAAAGTTAAAGTTTCGGCCGGCGTAAATAAGATAATGCTATTCTTGCCATCGCCGACGCTTTCCAATTAACGTTTCGCGCACAAGGGGGGACGATTTATCGCGTGACTTCGAATTACCCATGCACCCCTGTACGAATTCGCCAAACAAGCATTTCATGCTCGAACGAAACAATCCGAACTTTCGTCATTCTTGACCGAAGGAAAAGCGATAATGCGCGTTGACATGCTTTCCCGGATTTGATGATATGCGCCCATTCGAAGGTACATATTGAGGCCTGTAAAACGAACCCGTACACGCGTCAGCTTGAATGGGTTTGTTCAATCAGTCGAGTGAATGCTTGCGCGCAAAGTATACCGCAAATATCAAACCGTTGGTAATTCAAGTAATCAGCCGGGCAGCAGAATTGATTCGGAAAACCGTCGCTCTAATTACATCACTGATTTGTCGTTGCAGCGAAAGCCGCGGACGCGACGCGCGGACAAAGCAAAAAGGGAGACACAGCGACAGAGAGAGAAAGAGAGGGAGCGGTCGCTACTTAGGGGAGATTTGCGTTTTTCTCTTGATTCCATTGATCGTTAAAAGTCGCTGAATAGCTATTCAGTTAACCGAATCGGTGTAACACCGTCCGGGGACTGGTAAAAAAACGCCTGTTCGCCGCATGTTATTTTATTATGCTCGTTGAATGGCGCCTGATTGATCGTCGCTCCACAACTGACAACGCTCAGCGCGGCTCGGCGCAACTCTGCTGCGTGTTGTGTGTGTTCCGAGCGAATTCTAACCAAAGTAGCGAAAGCACACGGAAGCACACTTGCCCCGACTTGTCCCCGGTAACCAATCGAATTCTTTCGGTTATTTATTCGCCCAACACCCACGACTCTTGCCAAAGAGAAATATACATAGATGCAGCGGGAGATGGTTCTGCGAAAGACGTTCAAAGCCCGGTATTTTGAATTATACAGGGTGTCCCGAATTTAAATGGCGAAACTTCAGGAGCGTGTAGGGGACCGAGAAACTAAGACAAAAAGTCTTTCAGAGATTTGCTCCTTTTTGCTTTGTTTTGGAGAAAATCGCAAAAATTCAATATCTCGTTGTCAGTTGCGCTCTTGAGTTGTTGTATACACTAGTATTTGTGATTGTTTTGACATTGTTGTGTGAGTTATGACAATGAGATATGTAAAAACTTGATGTTATCCTTTACATTCTTTCGTTCGTTTACATTCTTGCTTTCTTCCATGAATTTCTTCGTATGAGGAACCTTGTAGCAGAAAGCTTATTCGGTGCCAATCAATTCAAGAGAGCAATTAAGAGACCGAATCATAGATGCAGTGCACCAAATATCACCAGAACAATGTTTAGCTGCAATTTATCAAGTCAGTGCTAGATGTAATGCTTGCATTGCTGCAAGAGGGCAACATTTTGAACAATATCTACATTAAGTAGATGATAACGTAAATAAAATGTAAATAAATAAGTACAAAAATGAAAACTTGTTTTGTGTCTTTTTTGCGATTTTCTCCAAAACGAAGCAAAAGCGAGGAAATCTCTAAAAGACTTTTTGTGCCATTTGCCATTTAAATTCGGGACACACTGTATAGTCCCGCTGCGAAACGGTGCTGGAACCGCTACTCAAAGTACAAAATTAGTTTTACAGCACTACAATGATCCAATCAGACGTATTCTCTAGATAATGCGTATTTTATAATAAATATAGGCGATGACTGATCTGTGGGGCATCGATCTAGCTCCGACGGTGAGTAGAACACAGATGCCACGCCTACTCGAGGCAGACCACGCCTTCTTGACATTAACAAATCGAGACAGATAGCCTCCTGTCAGAATTCCGACAAGATTTAGAAGGGTTTCGATTCCTTTTGAAGGCTCTAGATACGGCATTGATATAGATCCTCCTGGTAAACATTGCTCTAGTTTCAACACTCAGAGCAACGATGCCACGCCCACCCAAAGCAGGTCACGACTATTTAATACTAAAATAGATCAAGATTGACAACTCTTTGTCAGAACTTCAACCGGACTTAAAAATGACATCCCATGTTAGGAAGTGATTGACAAGTTTAATGAGGCTACTTAAAATGAAAATTGTTCATTACGTTGAGCGTTTGAAATGTTTCTTAGAATGTCCTAGAAACCAGAAAGGCGAACCGTGGCGTCATCCCACAGCAACGAGCTCAAGCTTCTCCATCGACGAAAACTTTTCAAGCTCGAGAACTCGGAATATTGAATGTATTTGCGAAAACTTGATCCCCATACCTGAAGTTCAATGTTTAAAGATCAAGTTTACCGAATCCTTCGGTTTTCAGAAAACGTTTAGAAGGAACAGTTCCTTGCAATCGATTGTTCGAGCGTTCATAAACGCCTCGACGATTTCGGAACCGTTTTATCCCACTGATCGCTCGCAAATTGTAATTCTCTCACGCATAAAACCAAATAATACTTTACTCGTACGGGGGAAACTGCATCTTGCGATTCGGCCGTTCCGTGAAAGTCGTTTAGCGAACTATGCGGGTGGTATCGACGATCGTGAATCGTGCTAAACTCGTTTCGACTTTCCCTGGAAATGGAACAATGTCCCGCGAAAATCCCCGATGAAAATATCCCGTGGCGTTGAATCTGTTTCCGATAAATACGAACCCGTCTAAATAAATCCCAGAATATTAAACTATACAATAACGTGCAGTCTATCATCGGTGACAGCGGAAATGATAGTAAATAATGCAAAACATAACGCGTTCGGAAAAAAATATAGCGGCGCGGTTTCCGCGTTTGCTTGTCGCGGACAGTAAATTATGCCACGATTGGGTATTCTGACAATTAGCGTAATCTCTCAGTCAAGCTGAAGGTCTAGCTCAAAGAAAGTAGAACGGGTTTTTTCGTTATAGAAATAGAAATAGAAAAAAAATTAAATTCTGCAAATATCATGGCTTTACAAAAGGTCATTATTTCTCCTTAAAATATTACAGATATACGGAGATTAAAGATGAAAGGAAGATTTGACTCAAAAATAGCTTTACCAGGAGGCTAATCGAATTCCATGGATATTTCCCGAGGCTCCCTTAAGGGTTAAACTCGCATAAGAGATTTTTCCAGCGGTAAGGAAACTCGATTTCGATAAGTTACGAGGAGACCGACCGAGAGTTTCCATGTTAACCGAACTCAGCCGAGACGGGAACAAAGCGATATCACGGCCAGCACTATAATCACGGGACATTATTCTTATTATCTCTCCGCGCGGCAGCGCTGGCAAATTAAGCCGTAAAACTTTGCGGCAAAGTACAAGTTTCTCGGCAAAATATGTTCGTCTCGCGGGTTCCTATTACATTTATTAATTATTTGCGCTTCGATCGTTCTCGTTCGCGCGACGGTGACTAAACTTCACCTCTAGAGGCTGCTAGTGTTCGATTCACGCGAATTTTCGTGTAAGAACATACGTGGTGGGCCACGCAACTTGCATACCTATAATAACTTCCAAAGTATGCGTTGCACGAAAAAGTTTTGTATACACAAGTTGCATGGTCTGAAGGGGTATATTATGTAGTGTATTTATTTTTTTACAAGTGGACGCGTAAAGGACATGTGAAGGTCAACTTCATTTTTTTTAATGGATTGAGGTATTTTTTAATACATCAGTCTATGCAGCTGGACATTCGTTACAAAAAAGTACTAACCTATGTATGTCGAAAAGTTAGTAATTCAGGAGATATTTCAGTTTAAATAACTTTAAAACACCATTACTACCAAGACGTTACACAAGTAAGTAAACGCTAACATCAATGTCAATTTCAATGTCAATTTTTCCATTTCAACTTCAATTTCAATATCAACTCTTCAACTTAATTTTCAATTTCAATTTTTCCATTTCAACTCTTTAATTTCAATTTCAACATCAATTTTTCCATTTCAACTTCAATTTCAATATCAACTCTTCAACTTAATTTTCAATTTCAATTTTTCCATTTCAACTGTTTAATTTCAATTTCAACATCAATTTTTCCATTTCAACTTCAATTTCAATATCAACTCTTCAACTTCATTTTCATTTTCAATTTTTCCATTTCAATCTTTAATTTCAATTTCAACATCAATTTTTCCATTTCAACATCAACTCTTCAACTTCATTTTCAACTTCAATTTTTCAATTTCAACTTTAATTTCAACATCAATTTTTCCATTTCAACTTCAATTTCAATATCAACCCTTCAACTTCATTTTCAACTTCAATTTTTCCATTTCAACTTTAATTTCAACATCAATTTTTCCATTTCAACTTCAATTTCAATATCAACTCTTCAACTTCGTTTTCAATTTCAATTTTTCCATTTCAACTCTTTAATTTCAATTTCAACATCAATTTTTCCATTTCAACTTCAATTTCAACATCAACTCTTCAACTTCATTTCCAAGTTCAATTTTTTCATTCCAACTTTAATTTCAACATCAATTTTTCCATTTCAACTTCAATTTCAATATCAACTATTCAACTTTAATTTCCACTTCAATTTTAACTCTCCCATTTTAACTTCAGTTTCGAACCAACTTCCACTTGCACAAAAATGTCAAGTACATTCGTACAGGGTGAGTCCGAAGAAACAGAACACCTAAATATCTCCGTTACTTTTCATCTACAAAAAAACTTCTTAAGACAAAATTACACTGTTTGAAGGGTCGCATGTAACGGTGTAAAGGAAAAAATTTTTAAGGTTATTTTTTACAAGATTTCAAGGTCGTCGATATTTTTTTAAATGGAATGAGGTATTTTTTAATACATCAGTCGATGCAGCTGGACATTCGTTACAAAAAAATACTAACCTATGTATGTCGGAAAGTTAGTAGTTCAGGAGATATTTCAGTTTAAATAACTCTAAAAAACCATTACTGTCGTACCAAGACGTTAGTGTTTACTTACTTGTGTAACATCTTAGTACGACAGTAACGGCATTTTAGAGTTACAGTGACTCAAACAATTGATCAAATGTTTAATTTTGTTTAAATAATATTTAATTGAACACATGTTAATAAGATATGTAACAAAATATTTTATTATAATACATACATAGTTTTCGTAGTTCATATAATACAGAATTAACTTAAATATGTTACACTTTTTAAACAAAATTAAATGTAATTAACAAATTATGTAATGATCAAATTTTTGAGTTTGAAAAAATGAAATATTAGTACTTCGTATACCCTCCTTTCGCTTTCATAACAGCTTCTTTGCGTCTTGGCATACTATCTACTAAACTTTTACACTGTTTAGCCTTAATATTGTCCCAAGCGGTTTTAACTTCTGACCACAATTCAATAATACTTCTTGAATTGTGATCGAAGTTGGCAACTGTTCTTTTTAGTAAACACCATATGTGTTCTATTGGGTTCAGATCGGGAGACTGTGGGGCTAGTCTAAAACAGTAAAACCATAGCTGTTAACCATACTTTGGTGATTTTTGCCTTGTATTTAGGGTCGTTATCGTGCTGAGAAATGACTTCTTCTGCGTTCTTATTCCATTTTGCCAAACTTCCAATTAAACTTTTCTGCAGGATGGATGTGTATGACGTTGCAGTCATTCGACCTACAATTTTTTCAACGCATCCGACGCCCTCAGTGGTTATACAACCCCAAACTGTGATATGGCCTCCTCCAAATTTCAGTGTTGGATGAATATGATGCAACCGTACTTGTTCTATATTTCCTCGCCATGTCGATTTGCGTCCATCGCACCCAAAACGATTAATTTTCGTCTCGTTTGACCATATTACCTGGGCCCAATCGAGATCTGTATAATTTTTACATTTTTCGGCAAACTGCAGTCGAAGCTTCTTGTGCCGCTTTGTAAGAAGAGGTTTCTTTATTTTTGCACGTCCTCTTAAATTCAATTTTCGCAGTGCATTACGCACTGTTTCAGCGTTTACGTTAATTTTTTTTGCATTTGTACGGCATTATTAACGCTACCATTACGGATTGATCGTATGATTCATCACTTTGTGATAGTGGATAACTTTGATTTTCGTCCTGCTTTATTTTCTAGTATGTTTTCTTTTAAAGTTTCACGTACTGAAGACACAGTACCAACAGAGCACAGTATCTTCTTAGAAATCTCGCGATGAGAAAGCCCAGATATTAATGGTTTTTTAATTTCTGATATTTTACTTGCTTTTATTAGTCTCATTATGAAATATGACTAAAAATATCTTTTTTATTAATTATTTTATCACAAACGTATTCTCGAATGTTTAAAAATAACATTATAACTTACCAGTGATTATATTTGTGCTAAGGAATGCCAAAAATATAAGAATTTTTCACAATTGAGCTTAACACAAATAATTGATCAAGTATACACAGAATATACAAATTCGTAATACACATCCGCTTTATACGATTACAGGGCTTAAACTGTCGTGAAGTACCGACGCAATGTTAACATTTTTCGTATATGTATCAACAGTCTTAAGCAAGATTCTGAGAAAGGTATACTGTGACTTGTTTCCTTTTTGTTCGAACATTTGATCAATTTTTTGAGTCACTGTATTTAATTTTAAATACTGAACTACTAACTTTTCGACATACATAGGTTAGTACTTTTTTATAACGAATGCCCAGCTGAATCGATTGATGTATTAAAAAATACCTCATTTAATTTAAAAAAATGAAGTTGGCCTTCATATGTCCTTCACGCGTTCACCTGTAAAAAAAATAAATGCACCACATAATGTACCCCTTCAAACCATGCAATTTCTGTATACAAAACTTTTTCGTGCAACGCATACTTTGGAAGATATTATAGGTGTGCAAGTTGCGTGGACCACCCTGTATAAATTTAACATATGAAAACGTAATGCAATGGGACAATGTAGTTATTTTAAATAGCAAACACCAATTCCTTCTCTCCAAGCACCAGTGTACTTTTCGCTAAAAAATACATTGCCAACTCAACGAAAAAGGTCGAGAGTTAATAAAACGGTGTGCGAATTCCTTATTGGAAAATGTCCTGTAAATGTAAATAATACCAGCTTGAACATTAACGAAAAGAAAAATACATTTCCGGAACAATTATTCTACAAAACGTGTAGTGTTTCGGTATTCGGGTTAATTAAACCGTTCGCGAATTCGCGGGTGTGAATTATTAAAATTTCTATTTTGCGCAGCAGCGGTGTGCATCTATGTATTTATAGATTAAAACGCGACACACCCGGCGCGAAGTGATTCCGCGACGGCTCCGGACGTTGCATCGAGAAACACTATAAATAGGAAATGCATGCAAACTGCAAGGGAAACGCGCCGGAGTCGGATGACACCGACAAGTAAAACTTTGCACTTTAAGAGACGGCCGTCGTATTGAAATTCTCAACATATTGCATCCACCTTATCGCGCCGAGCCGGCTCTTCCCTATTACGTGCATACATTGCATCTACTCATCGATGCGCGTCACCTTCTCGCAACCATAACAGATACACGCACACGCGCGCTTTCCTTTTCGATCCGCGAAACAGGGAGACCTGTTACTGTTTCCGGAAACAATAGTTTTCATTTCACTGCTAGCATTCGTGTCTGCGACTTGGAAACGCTCCTTAACACGGTCGCTACTAGCACATTTCGTTGTTCTCCTGCAGTGTCTAAAGTCTAAATGATTCATTAGATGCAACGTATACCTTCATGAAATATTAAACCATTTCTATTTTAAAAAATGAATTAAAAAATCATGTATGTACTCGAAAATTCCTCTGATATTTTCAATATTTCGTCTTTCGCCTTTTTAAAACATTCATCGCGAGTCTGAAGAATAAAACGAGCATTGAAAAATGAATTTCTATGCAGTAGAACCTCAATAACCCCAACTAAGCAGGAAAACATGTTTGTTTAACAAATGATTTGTAAATGCAACATTTTGTGTTTCGTCTTTATAAAACCTTCATGGCGAGTCCGAAAAAGAACGGGTATTGAAAAGAATATATAAAAAGAACTTTTTAAAAACCACGGTTATATTAAAATGCACTAAAAAGGAGAAAATAATTTTTTTAGACATTAGTGACTATAAATAAAAGCGTGGAGTGCTAAACTATATTGACGTAATCTTCGTGGGCGCTCCACGTTTTCATTTATAGTCACCAATGTCTAAAAAAATTATTTTCTCCTTTTTAGTGCATTTTAATATAAGCGTGGTTTTTAAAGTTTCTTTTTATATATATTTTTTATTTTCTATTTTTTAGTTTTTTTTAAATGGAACCCAAGATATAGTAATGCTGGTATGAAATAGTAAGATATAGAAACGCAAGATATGGAAATACGCGAGGTAGAATGAGGGGATGACTCCGAGAGACGACGTCTCTTGATGGAGTCCGAAATTGTCCAAAATGGAACTGAATGAACGGAACACCACACCGACTGAGCTCCTTTCGTGCGATGTGGGCCAGTGGAGTGGGGATGAGTCGGAGTGGGAACGCGTAGTGGAGTAGGGAGCGCTGGCGCGCGGAGTGGGGATCGCTGAACGCGATGACTTACTACCGAGTGTCGCGCGGCGAGTTGTGACGGTTAATATAAAAATGTTTTCTTTTCCTAGACACACAGTTTTTTTAATAAACATGGGATGATGTTAGCGGCGCTTATTCGATCAAATTATACACTAAATAGCAATTTTGTAGACATTTCAAACGTTCGATTCGGGTTTGAATCTGACGTCCTGAGACACGTTTGCTATAGATTGTTTTCTATAAGAGAAAAAGAAGAAAGATGGTGTTTCGTCCTAGACCCGCTAGAGGACTCATTAGTAAGGCTATCATCACTAAGGTTTTTTTAAATATTGCATTGTCATCCAGTTCTGAGCTATGTTTAAAGTTTCAAATCTCTAGCTCATCGGGAAGTGCTTTAAAATTCGACTACGAGATTTGACGCATACAAGAACAACTCGACAAGCTAATACAAGCGTGGTAAAAATGAATTTCTAAGCAGTAGAACCTCGATGACCCCAACTATACATATAAGCAGGAAAACATGATTGTTCGAGAATTAATTAATGTGTACAATAAGTAGTTATTGCGTAGTAAGAGACGAATGGATGTTTCTCGAAAACGGTGTATCGTTTCACGTATTAATCGGGAATAGACAGAAGATAAAGACGCGTGACCGGACGCACGGCGAAGAAGATGCATGTCCCTAGTGGGCCGGTAGTAATTACCGCAAGGTAATTGGATTACCTTGGCTCTGGATAGGTTTGTGCGACGAGGGTGCGACTGGAGAGCACGCCGGTGGGAGGGGCGGGTGGATGAGAATGGGGATGAGGAAGGTATTGGCATAAGTGGCGTAGCGATTCGCGCTGAATCCGTAATGAGAACGAACCGAAATCTCGAAACTCTGATAATAAGGAATGCCGGAGTAGAACGGTCGGCATGCGCGAAAACAAACCGCTAGTAATGATCGAAGTTTGTCGCGAGGCCACTCGAGGTAATGGGCGGGTGGTTAGGCGAGCGCGTGGTCAAACGCAACCCGCCGGATTACATCGGGATCTGGAATGGCATGGGACGCGGACGATTCCTTCAAAGTTGCTCGCGCGAAAACGGAATATCATTCCGGTTTCTCGATTGTTTCCCTCGTAACTTTCCCATCTCCTTTTATCGACTAATCCTCCCGACTGCCCCATAATTTAACCGCCCGTGGCGAACGATATCGAAAACGACACGAATTGACGCGAGAAACAATTACTGGAAGGTAGGGGAATCATGAACGAGGGCTGATTACGAATATGAATACGATGCAGCCTCCATACTTATTTTACAACTACAACCATTCAAACTCTTTTATCGTTCATATTTTTGCAAGAATTGATATATATTCTATGTTTGTAATTCTTTGAAAATTTATAATTTCTTTCGAAAGTCAATTTTCGCAAAGATAACACCCACGCGAATTAAAAAATTTCGCAGAAGTCCACATGTACTCGAAATTTCCTAAAATCTGGAAAAATATAAAAACTTTCCGGACACGGTTAGAATAAATTCGTTGAATAAAAATGAATTTCGGAAATTCGTTGAATAAAGATAAGCGGTGCCAAAATGTCGATCACAAATCGGGAATGTTTCCAAAAAATCAAAACGCACCGCGATGCTCGTGTAAAATTGCAGAGCGCGGGATTTCTCTTGTAATTAAAATAAATCCAGTTACAACTGCAGCTGTTATTTCCAGGGCAGATTGAAGAACGTAATAACGAACAAGTAAGTATATTCGAAAATTATTCGCGGAGTACTTCATCGAGTAGAATACAGGAATTAGGCGTGTAGAAATGAAGCGTCCGCTAACACGGAAAATAAGGAAGAGAGATTAATGTTCGCGCAAAAATATTTGAACTACGATGCGCTGTTCCGAAATAATATTCTATTTATGGCAAGTGAAAATTTCATTTTTACAGTTTGCTGGTTCCGGGAGAAACGTGGTGTTTGGCAAACGAGCTCGTTAATTGGTAAATTGCGGAATTATGAATTGTCTACGTGTCCTTATTTGTCATGAATGTTAACGCAATGAAAAACATGGAATTGAATAGTTCTTTCTGTAAAATGAAATTCATAAAATTCTAAACACTGAATTTTTATTTAATTCAATTTTATAATTAAATTTGGAATACCTAATCATATAATGTTGAAAATATGATGCGTGTAACATTATTAATAGATTATTTACCAGTTATGAGTATGTTTTTATTTCTTCACTGCACTGTTCGATGTTTTGAGGCGACAAATAATGATTGTCTCTTCTATTAGACTGTCAAGAATGAGTATTAAACTGTTAGTAAATGACTATATTTATAGTAAATGAGCATTAAACTGTCAAGAATGAGTCATTCTTCTTATTGTACTTTCATGCCATTCGTCAATAGTATATCAGCCCAATTATTGTAATAGAAGATATTAGGCGATGCGCGCATAGATACCGTATTGATAACGACAAAATTCTCGGTTTTTGCAACTAGTAGTTTCGCCGCGTATCGGTAAACTACAATATGCTAAAACAAATACCCGCGATAATATCGCAAGCAGATAACCGAAGTCCTATAAAGAGGAAAGACCCACCAGTAAATGACCACATCAGGAAGCACTTCGCGACCGAACGAACTACTGCCAGGATCAATTGTTAGAAATCAAACGTAAAACATGAGTCTTCGAGGTAACCCGTCCTTCATTCTGCTGGCTGCTGCCCTTTTCATAACGGTACGAATTACACACACGACGTGTTGTCGATAGCTTCAAAATTATAGCGGATTGGTCAGAAAATCGACTCGCATATTTTTGGTTTCATTCGAGCATTCGCGACAGTAACGGATCGTTAAATTCTCCCGATGTTTTTAATATTTCGTGCTTTACCTGCTCGCTTTTATTGTAATTACAATGTCCAGGTGTCACAGTACTTTAAAATTACAGATCTTGATCGTTCCGGATTAAAGTTTGTCGAAAATAATTAAATTTTTTTGTCGAAAATTTCATTTTACTAAATTACCGAATTAAAACGATATGCGAACAGATTTTATAGCCAAATCAATATTTTTCAGTGTACGAAATATTTCTGCAGTGAGAAGATTATTAAAGAGTGTATTATACGATGACTCGCAACGGCAAGCGAGTACTTTCGTTTTAGTAAATATTGTACAACATACGATGAAGATGTCTAACAATTCTTCGTGTAAAATTGTGTGAAAAAAAGAAGAATGAAACTGTTTCGTGTGAAGCCTTGTTTTTTAAAGAAACAAGTTGGAATATAATTTTCTCGCTGCAAGAATTATATTCGATGACCACAAAGTACAGTAGCGCTCGATTAAATTTACCACACTATCCAAATGTTTAGCCATTTTCTTTTCTAATATATACCCAAAGATATAAATGTGTTGAATAATTCCTCGTGCGTGTATCTTAACAATCTTAATAATCGCGAATGAAAAGTATTCGAATCTGTCATCTTGACGGATCCCGTAAACTTACTGTTAACTGAAATCTGCTTGGTTGAATGTTCACGAGACAACCCGACTCTGCTCCCACAATTCGCTGCTCAGTGCCTTGAGCTTTGTAACGCAGCAAGCTTGACAAACTAAGACAGAGAATGAAAAGAATGTAAAGAACTCCGTACTAATAAATGTAACCGAGCACTACTATATTTCTTTTGACTGTCGCTCACTAACCTAACGTTGTTGTTAAATGCAACGCGATTAAGCAGATGTTTAGCGTGACAACAGCCGCGGATACCACTACACAGAGTAACTCTGTCGATCTGCGACCGCTCCTCGGATCTGTGGGTCCGCTTCTCGCAAGTGTACGTATATTCATGAAATTCGATAATCGAATCCCCTCTAAGAAGGGAAAGAAACGACATCTACCATATTTACTTTGATGTACTTGCAGGTACTCACCGCAATCTTACCGTTAATTATCACTTTGCTCAATGGAACCACTACAACATTGGTTGCTGCTTTACAAACTGTAATTCAAATACTTGTTATCATTAACCAATCAGGCATACTTAGCAGCTTGTAAAAGAAATGAAGTACAATGTGACCGGCATAGAGTATGGCATGGGATATGCACGGATGGAATGAGGGATGGGTGACAAAGAGAAGAAAACTGTAAACCGAGTCCAATTTCTTGGCCGCTCGGTCGAAATAAAATAAATACTACTACTACTGCAATGTGATCAATGGCTCGTGCCATTTTATTCTGTCCATCCTCGTCGAAACTTCGGAAACCTGTGCTTAATACAGTGAAACTTTGATGTAAGAAAACTGGAACTGTGGGATCTACGAAATATGTACAATCTTCGCGAGGACGCAAGAGACGAGATGATTGAAATATCATTGATGATACGTTCACGCATCGTCGAATTACGGAACGCAGATAATTATTTATCATTTGAGCAAGTCTAAATGCATTATTATTTACAATAATAAAGTTATTTCTATTGACAAATAATAAATTAAATTGTATGTTTTTATAGACAGCTGACGTATACCTGAAAGGGTTGTTATACCAGACAAAAAACGCGTACGTGTTCATTGTGTATACGAAATACAAGAAATAAGAGAAGACCAAAAACTATTTATTTGATTTCCACCTCAATCCAAATAATAAATAATCTTTTATTTGTAAAAGAGAAATAAAATTTTATTTAATTAAAAAGTGTAGTTATTATTTGCAATTAAAATCACACGTTTATTTATTATTTAATTATGTATTATTTAAACAAGAAATAAAAGAAGACCAAAAGCTATTTATTTGATTTCCACCTCAATCTAGATAATAAATAATCTTCTATTTGTAAATAAGAAATAAAATTGTATTTAAATAAAAAGTTTAGTTATTATTTGCAATTAAAATCACACGTTTATTTATTATTTAATTATTTATTATTTTAAAAAATTTGGGATGATACGTTCGGACATCGTCGAATTACGGAACGCAAAAATAATAAACGCTATTTATCAATATTCATCCGTTACACCGCTCTGTGACACTCGTCGTCACACTCCTCGCCGAACAAGCACCTATTCTATGTATATCCAACGAGAGAACAGTACCGTTGAGCGCAGCTTGGAAGATAGTGGGGGCGCAACGAGCCTATCATCTCTCACTCCAGTATCCACTCCCCACTTCCTTGAACGAACGAAAACTGGTCTTCACGCGGTACTGTTCTCTCGTTGGATAGAGATTAAGGGTGTGGGTCGGATTTTGACCTTGGTCGAGTGCGAGTGTGGTGGTACCTTAACACACCGATAGATACTGTATACGTACACGAGATTGCAAGGGTTCCGTAGATTTCGTTTGCTGTCTCTCTAACGCACATTTGGGGCCCCTACGTAGTCACAATCGCTAGATAAAAGACCCACCATTACGGGATGCTTCCTTATATGGCCTACTTTTGCGTTTTCGAGGCGTAATTTGCATTATTCGGCAGCATGTAGCGCAGTTTCACAAATATTGGACGAAGCGACAGTGCTGCCATTGTCGAGACACATACATTTTCTTAAATATCGAGAGATTTAGGATTCTTATAGACCAAAATGTAGGCATCCCGGAAGTCAGGGTCACATACAATGTCAATGAAACCTTTATTATGTTAAACTATACGTGTTTAAACACAGCAAACGAAATCTACGAAGTAGATCCCTATACGGGAGATTTTGGTGCAAGTATTAGTTCCATGGCATTTTTAGCTAGGAGCGCTAGCGTTTTTAGTCACTATTTTACCGATATTTTACCAATACAGTGACTGAATCGGTAAAACAGTGACTAAAAACACTAGCGCTCCTAGCTACAAATGCGGAGGGCACCGATACTACGACCAAGGTCAAAATCCGACCCACACCCTTAAGAACTGCCACCACTCCACTACCCCGAGATACAACTTCCGTTACACATTTGTGTGACACACAACCGTCACGCTTTTAGCCGAACGAAACCTATAAGATTTTCAATCTTATAACGAAAATCCCCCCCACTGCGAGGCAATGGAGTTCGTCTGGTTTGTAAGTGGTGTAATTAACAGTGACACAAGTTTTGTCCAGCTGTTCACGATTCCAGCCTCATGTGCAACGCGTTAAAAGCGCACTCCGACAAAAGAATTCGAATTGCGAGACGATTTCGAATTTTGATTTCGATTCCGAGCCGCGCCGCAATCGAATTTCGCGAAAATTCGTCGCTCGACGGTCCGAATCGGCTATGTGCATTTCACATTATTATGGAACGGTTCTACGCGCGATATGACACACAGCCGAGTGGAAATACATAGAAGAAAGGAGTGCGTCGTCGGTCGACAACGAGCGAATTGTTCTCGGGAAATGGACTAAATCGTTACACGTGGCCGAATTACGTGTTACCGGTCCCGCAAAAATCTTTGTAAAATTCAAGAAAATTTCACATAGTCGCGTCGCGACCGGACTGCAATCAATCATGAGCCTCTGCTAAGTGAATTACGGTAAACGCATTCTATTCGACGCACACCTACGACCTGAGAGCGCATCGATTGCTAATTAACCCCTTCCCCTACGATGTCATTTAGATTTTTTCAGTGCCTACTACGAATAACGCAGAAGTGTTATAGAAAACTTCGAAACGATTGCACACCTGTGTGATTCTCGCTCGCAAGGGGAAGCCGAGTTTACTCGAATAACGTTTCACCGCGGAGCGTGACGGATCAGATTCATTCATTGTAACAGCAATTGTGTACGCGATGTGCATAAAGGAATTTTCACTTCAAAAACGAATAAACGAAAAAACATAAAAAGTTTTTTATATATTCTATTTTCTACTTTTATTGTCATCGGAAGCAAGTGTGTATTCAAAATGTCAGCTAGATTGGACAAATTCGATTACAAGATTTGAGGCATAGAACAACAACACGGCAAGCTAATATAAGCATGGTAAACAAAAAAGGAGGAAGGAACTTATGTCCACACCTCAGTGGCGCACCCATGGGGGGCCAACCCCCCCCCTCCCACAAGAAAAAAATGTTTAGCTTCCAAAATTACAATCGCGGAATAGCCTTGGGTACCGTTGACAGATATTATGGCTAAAAAAAAGGTCATCATGCAAAACTCGTGCCCCCCCCTCTCCAAGATTTAATCCTGGGTGCGCCACTGGCACACCTACTATACAAGGAGTCCCAAAATTCCTTCAACAGCCGGAAATGGGAGGTTCCTGACTTCATTTGAAGCGACATTTTCCTTAGCAAAAATGTTATCCGCGGCTTTGTTTAGGAGTTATTAACGAAAAACACGGACCAATCAGAGCGCGACCTAGACGCAAGTTGGCACAGTTGGCCAATAGACAGTTGGCGCGCCGCGCCGGGCCGACTGTGGCAACTCGCGTCTAGGTCGCGCTCTGATTGGTCCGTGTTTTTCGTTAATAACTCCTAAACAAAGCCGCGGATAACATTTTTGTAAAGGAAAATGTTTCTTTAAATGATCTCAGGAACATCCCATTTCCGGCTGTTGAAGGAATTTTGGGACACCCTGTATCTAGAATACCAAATTCTATAATGTCGAAAATATGATGTTTGTAACATTATTAACAGATTGTTTACCAGTTATGTGTATTGTTTACAATATTTTCCCTGTACTGTTCGACATTTTGAGGCAAGAAATAATGATTGTCTCTTCTATTAGTATAGGAGGCAGAACTGACTGCTCCTGCAATGCATTAAACTGTCAAAAATGAGTCATTCTTCTTATTGTACTTTCATGCCATTGGTAAATTGCAGAATTATGAATTGTCTACGTGTCCTTGTTTGTCATGAATGTTAACGCAATGAAAAACATGAAATTGAATAGTTCTTTCTGTAAAATGAAATTCATAAAATTCTAAACACTGAATTTTTATTTAACTCAGCTTTATAGTTAAATTTGGAATACCTAATCCTATAATGTTGAAAATATGATGCATGTAACATTATTAAGAGATTATTTACCAGTTATGAGTATGTTCACAATTTCTTCACTGCACTGTTCGACATTTTGAGGCAAGAAATAATGATTGTCCCTTCTATTAGCATAGGACGCAGAACTGACTGCTCCTGCAATGCATTAAACAGTCAAAAATGAGTCATTCTTCTTATTGCACTTTCATGCCATTCGCCAATAGTATATCAGCCCAATTATTGTAATCGAAGATATTAGGCGATGCGCGCATAGATACCGCATTGATAACGACAAAAATTCTCGGTTTTTGCAACTAGTAGTTTCGCCGTGTGTCGGTAAAATACAATATGCAAAAATAAATACCCGCGATAATATTGCAAGCAGATAACCGAAGTGCTATAAAAAGGAAAGACCCGCCAGTAAATGAACACACCAGCAAGCACTTCGCGACCGAACGAACCACTGCCAGGATCAGTTGTTAGAAGTCAAACGTGAAACATGAGTCTTCGAGGTAACCCGATCTTCAATCTGCTGGCTGCTGCCCTTTTCATAACGGTACGAATTACACACACAACGCGTTGTCGATAGCTTCAAAATTATAGCAGATTGGTCAGAAAATCGACACGCATATTTTTGGTTCCATTCGAGCATTCGCGACAGTAACGGGTCGTTAAATTCTCCCGATGTTTTTAATATTTCGTGCTTTACCTGCTCGCTTTTATTGTAATTACAATGTCCAGGTGACACAGTACTTTAAAATTACAGATCTTGATCGTTCCGGATTAATGTTTGTCGAAAATAATTAAATTTTTTTGTCGAAAATTTCATTTTACTAAATTACCGAATTAAAACGATATGCGAACAGATTTTGTAGCCAAATCAATATTTTTCAGACGGGACGAAGTATTTCTGCAGTGAGAAGATTATTAAAGAGTGTGTTATACGGTGACTCGCAACGGTAAGCGAGTACTTTCGTTTTAGTAAATATTGTACAACATACGATGAAGATGTCTAACAATTTTTCGTGTAAAATTGGGTGAGAAAAGAAGAATGAAACTGTTTCGTGCGAAGCCTTGTTTTTTAAAGAAACAAGTTGGAATATAATTTTCTCGCTGCAAGAATTATATTCGATGACCACAAAGTACAGTAGCGCTCGATTAAATTTACCACACTATCAAAATGTTTAGCCATTTTCTTTTCTAATATATACCCAAAGATATAAATGTGTTGAATAATTCCTCGTGCGTGTATCTTAACAATCTTAATAATCGCGAATGAAAAGTATTCGAATCTGTCATCTTGACGGATCCCGTAAAGTTCACGTAAAGTTCACGAGACAACCCGACTCTGCTCCCACAATTCGCTGCTCAGTGCCTTGAGCTTTGTAATGCAGCAAGCTTGGCAAACTAAGACAGAGAATGAATAGAATGTAAAGAACTCCGAACTAATAAATGTAACCGAGCACTACTGTATTTCTTTTGACTGTCGCTCACTAACCTAACGTTGTTGTTAAATGCAACGCGATTAAGCAGATGTTCAGCGTGACAACAGCCGCGGATACCACTACACAGAGTTCCGCTGTCGATCTGGGTCCGCTCCTCGGATCTGTGAGTCCGCTTCTCGCAAGTGTACGTATATTCATGAAATTCGATAATCGAATCCCCTCGAAGAAGGGAAAGGAACGACATCTACCATATTTACTTTGACGTACTTGCAGGTACTTACCGCAATCTTACCGTTAATTATCAATTTGCTTAATGGAACCACTACGACATTGAATGCTGCTTTACAAACCGTAATTCACATACTTCAAATCGTTAACCAATCAGGCATACTTAGCAACTTGTAAAAGAAATGAAATACGATGTGACCGGCAGAGAGTATGGCATGGGATATGGATGGATGGATTGAGGGATGGGTGACAAAGAGAAGAAAACTGTAAACCGAGTCCAATTTCTTGGCCGCGCGGTCGAAATAAAATTAATACTACTACTACTGCAATGTGACCAATGACTCGTGCCATTTTATTCTGTCCATCCTCGTCGAAACTTCGGAAACCTGTGCTTAATACAGTAAAACCTGATTTAAGAAAACGGGAACTGCGGATCTAAGAAAATCGAATATCCCCTCCACTGCAGGGCAATGTTGCTCGTCTGGTTTGTGAGTGGTACGGTCTAATTAACAGTGACACGAGTTTTGTGCGGCTGTTCACGATTCCAGCCTCATGTGCAACGCGTTAAAAGCGCACTCCGACAAAAGAATTCGAATTGCGAGACGATTTCGAATTCCGATTTCGATTCCGAGGCGCGCCACAAACGAATTTCGCGAAAATTCGTTGCTCGACGCTCCGAATCGGCAATGTGCATCTCACACTACATATTATGGAACGGTTCTACGCGCGATATGGCACACAGCCGCGTGGAAATAGAAGAAAGGAGCGCGTCGTCGACCGGCAACGAGCGAATTGTTCTCGGGAAATGGACTAAATCGTTGCACGTGGCCGAAATACGTGTTACCGGTCCCGCAAAAATCTTTGTAAAATCCAGGGAAATTTCGTATAGTCGCGTCGCGACCGGCCTGGAATCAATCATGAGCCTCTGCTAAGCGAATTACTGTAAACGCATTCTATTGAATGCACATCTACCACCTAAGAGCGCATCGATTGCTAATTAACCTCTTCCCCTACGATTTCATTTAGATTTTTTCAGAGCCTACTACGAATAACGCAGAACGAGTTATAGAAAACTTCTAAGCGATTGCCCACCTGTGTGTTTCTCGCTTGTTCGGGGAAGCCGAGTTTACCCGAATAACGTTTCACCACGGAGCGTGACGGATTAGACTCATTCACTGGCCAGCAATTGTGTACGAGATGCGCCTAAAGGAGTTTTCACTTCAAAAACGTAATAATCAGCTTTAAGAATCGGTACGATGTCTCGAAGCATTCCAAATAAAGTTAGGTACCTAACAACGTCTTGGAGATGTCATTTGAACGTGGAGGGGTTGACGTAGATCCCTTTAAGAATAAAAAATGGCGTTGGAGAATGGATCTTGTAGGATCGCACGTGGTTCTACGTGGAATCTGTTATTCGTTGAATGTGCTCTTTTGTATTCGCTAGTCGGCATTCAGCGTCGAGCCGATGGCTGGCTCTGTTTGGTCAGAATTCTGTATTCTGACGTTGATGACGAGCCATGATAGATGCGCCCCGTATCCATTACGAAAAGTTGAACCGGGGAGATCGAGGGGCGGAACGCGACTCTTGATGCCATGTCGCTTCATAGAATCGTATACCGGGAATAACCTCTTATTCTACGAGCATGCAAGGATGCGTCATGTTCCTCTCCTTTCCGCCTTCGAGATCGTACAATAGTCAAAGATAGAACATTTTCGCATTACGGCTCCTCTTCCACGAGATCTCTCCTCGTATGTCCCAACTGAACCGCCGCTTCGCATAAATCCGCTTAAAATACCTTACGGCTAATGCTATTAGCTTGACCGAATTGCATTTTTCGCATAACTGTTTCACCGTAGATTGAAGATTCTGCAATTTCGATAGGTCTATCAGAAGAGTGAAATGTTCTTTTTTATTGAAGCAATTTTAATCTCCCTGGAGATTATTTTGCATTACATGCGGTCGGAAAGCTGCGAAATTGCAAAATTACAATACTACAAAAATATAAAATATCTTC
Source organism: Lasioglossum pauxillum (assembly GCA_933228785.1). NCBI lineage: Eukaryota > Metazoa > Arthropoda > Insecta > Hymenoptera > Halictidae > Lasioglossum > Lasioglossum pauxillum. The sequence continues at coordinate 37,154,939 of OW121705.1, read as the reverse complement.
ATTGCGAAACTTTTCGGATCCTCCTCGCCGTAGAATAATCTATACAGAAATGTTTGAATACAATTTTATGAATATACAATTGTTTAAAGCTTTTAAATTTACACTCAACCTAATGTTTTACACATTCAAAGAAATTCTATTCGATCGAAATTACATTATTTCATCACGATTCTCCTGACCATTGGTCGACGCGAAAATTATGAAAACAGAAGAGCGCTTTTCACTTTGCTTCGTTTACAGCTGCGCGGAAACCATACCCGACTTCGATTCGCTAGCCAAATAATGGATAGAAAGGTCCATAAATCATTCACCGGGCGGAGTGCAGGAAAAATAGATGCACGACGCGTAACGTAAATTTCCAGGAAACAAACGTCATTTTCCTCGATCGCCAGCCGTCGAAACCTGTGAATAATTCCCTTGTAAAACTGTTCCCTTTGTCGAACTGTTTTCCATGCGCTTGTCTTTCGCGATGTATGTACATATTTCTCGGCGAATGTTCTTTTCGTTCTAATTCGACACGTTCTATTTCGACCGGTCTCTTATTTGCTGCTACTCGAACACTATCGAAATAAAGCACCTGGAATTTTTGATTTTGCGATTAATTGAGCCTGAAGCCGCACCCTAGTTGCATATTCAAGTCCTTATCCTTACTCTAGATGAAAATTGATGCAAGTTTAAAAGATTAATAACATAAAAGTGTTTCTATTTACTCAGTGCCTACACCAATGCATCTATTGTGTACCACAATGGAATCTGAATGTATGAGCAATTGTAATTTACATAATAATAAAACTAAATCTAGTTACTTTGACTGCTCGCTGGTTCTACTGTAATTTATACAATCGAATGAAATGCACTTACTTCGATCGCTGGACTTTCCGAATGTTTTGCAAATCCTAAACTACGGTAACCTGAAGAACTTCCACTCTTCCGCATAGTCCCTAAATTATCGATTGCTTTATTCTAATTTATAGACTCCCGTTTAGTATTGTTTTCGGTCAAGCATCGCGTAAAGTGTGGGAGTAGCTAATCAGAATCGACATGCGCAAGAATGAATGCCCACGATGATGCATAGATGACGCTAGTGTTAGTTAATGGGACTAAAACTACAGAGTCAGAGTTTGCCAGAGGGAGTGCTCGGTTGTTGTTTTGGATCTTGGAAATCCTAATGTAACGGCAAATAAAAGTGTTTAAAGGTAAACCATGCGACAGTCAACATTCTAACAACGACAGGACGAATTTGTCTGCGTTCTTCACTCCACAAAGTTAAAAACCCTTAAAAATTCAATATCCTTCTTCTTGCTATTTACTCGTTACTACAAGTTTTCGATCTCGTATCGAGCTGAGCTAAAATGCCCATTCTACGATTCGTCGAGCAAGTTTAATGGAATCGTAGCTAAGTGAAAGTTCCTTGTAATTACTTACATGCAAAAGCCGAACGAAAAGGACGCGCTCGAAACGCCGTGAACGGTTCCAAAGTGAGTTCGGATGTAAACTCGCGGAACTCGGGTCAGGGGATGACACTCAAACTGTTTGGAGAGGGAAAGCTTGAACGCTTTCCGACGAGACTCAATAAAATCACGGCAACGCATTAATTACGCATTAATTATTTAATTTGAAGGATCGAAATCTCTGCGACGCTATTTTATAATGGAAGCAATAGGATAATTTGTCTTTCAAACATTTTGCAAAGCTAATCTTTAATGTCTTACCTTCAATTTTAATTTAGATATCTAATTTTATACTTTTAAACAACGTTTATATCTCAATCGACGAGATTATGTATATTCGTTTTATATCAGTGGAAATTCAGTAGATCAGCTACCCCCACTGTCGCGCTCCGGTCAAGACCGAAGAGGCTTCGAGACTCGATGACGTAGATCGCCTACCTCCAATATCAGACTGATAGGACTGGTAGATCGTAGATTGATCGGACTCGCTATTCCTCGATATTAAAGAAGACTACAATTGCGCAATTGGTTTAAATGTTTAGCCCTAATCCTTCCCGAGGACGACCAAGTTTTAAAAATTTCGATAACCTTCTTGGTTCCAAATCTACAGCTGTTTCAGTGAAACAAGATATTTGCGTTCAGCGATTTTATGATGAATGAAAAAGAAGAACAACAACGCATTTGTGTGAAATTTTGTGAGAAATTGAAAAATACTTTTCTAATGTTACGGGAGGCTTTCGGGGATGAAAGTTTGAGTCGTTCACGGTGTCATGAGTGGTATGAGAGGTTTAAGGAAGGTCGAACATCATCTGAAGACAATCCTCGTTCGGGAAGACCGTCAACTTGACAGACGACGCTTATGTCGCCGAAGTGAACACCCTTGTGCGAGCAAATCGTCGTCTAACCATCCGCGAAATGGCGGAGGAGTGCAACATTTCATTTGGTTCATGCCAGGAAATTCTTACCGAAAAGCTGCAGATGTGCCGTGTTGCTGCGTTTATTCCCAAGCTCATGACTAACGAACAAAAAGAGCGTCGCGTTGCGGCCCTGCTCATTCATGATTTTTGCACAAAAACGGCATGACAGTCTTACCCCAGCCCACCTACTCACCCGATCTGGCCCCTGCGGACTTCTTCCTGTTTCTAAAGCGTAAGTACCCACTGAAAGGCTTTCCTTTCTGAAATCTCTTTAGATTTCACACGATTGACGAAATACCAGAAAAATCGTTGATGGAGCTAAACAGCATTTCAGAAGAGGCGTTTCCCCGATGTTCCACAAATGGAAACAGCGATGGGAAAAATGTATAGCTTGCCATGGGGAGTACTCTGAAGGGGACAATGTTGGATAACTTGTACGAATGTTAAATAAATTTATAAAAAACAAGTCCTGGAATTTTTTATCAGACCTCGAGGGGATGACAATCTTATAAATGAAGAACGTTCTCTTCAGAAAATTCAATTTCTACCTTAATACAATCAAGAAACTTGCAATTCATTAACAAAATATGTTGATTAGAACGATGCTTATTTTTACCTCGCTTATATTAGCTTGCCGAGTTGTCGTTGTTGTTGTATGTGTCAAATCTTGTAATCGAATTTTAAACCACTTTCCAATGAGTTAGAGACTTGAAACTTTAAACATAGCTCAGAACTGGATGCCAATGCAATATTAAAAAACAAATTTTTAAAAAAACTGTGCGTTCAGCAGAAAAAAATTTAATATTAACCGTCACACCTCGTCGCGCGACACTAGGTAGTACGTCATCGCGTTCAGCGATCCCCACTCCGCACGCCAGCGCTCCCTACTCCACTACGTGTTCCCACTCCGACTCATCCCCACTCCACGGGCCCATATCGTACCGAAGGAGCTCAGTCGGTGTGGTGTTCCGTACATTCAGTTCCATTTCGGACAATTTCGTACTCCATCAAGAGACGTCGCACAGTGGAACTTTTCGTCCAAATCGGAGACAAATCAAAGAACTTTCGATAGAAATGAGGTAGAGCGATGAAATTTTTTAAAAATTAAAGCTGGAACTTGTCAGAATATGGGAAAATAGGAAGATTATGGTACGAACGTTTTATAACCTTGAGAAAATTCGTTTACAAAAATCGATTTCTTGTAAAATCCTGAAGTCGTAGACAAATTTTGAGACCAGATTTGGATTCAGCATGAAAAAATCTACAGGAAATGATGTATGGCATGTTACAAAAAAATTTTTTTCTACCCGTGGTATTGCAAAAACCACAGTTTTTGTGACATTGTGCAAGTTTGACGATTTTTTTCAAGGTTAAAAAATGTTCGTACCATAATCTCCCTATTTTTCCCATATTCTGTGAAGTCTCAGCTGTGATTAAAAAAAATGTCAACTCTCTATCTCATTTCTATCGGAAGTTCTTTGATTTTGTCTCCGAAATGGACGAAAAGTTCCACTGTGCGTCGTCTCTCGGAGTCATCCCCTCATTCTATCTCGCGTATTTTCATATCTTGCGATTCTATGTATATCTTACTATTTCATACCAATATTACCATATCTTGCGTTCCATTTAAAAAAGACTAAAAAGTAGAAAATAAAAAAATATATAAAAAAAACTTTTTAAAAACCACGCTTATATTAAAATGCACTAAAAAGGAGAAAATAATTTTTTTATACATTGGTGACTATAAATGAAAGCGTGGAGCGCCCACGAAGATTACGTCAATATATAGTTTAGCGCTCCACGCTTTTATTTATAGTCACTAATGGCTAAGAAAATTATTTTCTCCTTTTTAGTGTATTTTAATATAATCGTGGTTTTTAAAAAGTTCTTTTTATATATATTTTTGTATTATCCATAAATTTACTTTTAGAAAAGTTGCGTTTACTTGGAATAGCGTGCACATTGGTTTTGAAATGTCCGATAGCCTGGCGGTCACGTCCCGTGTAATTGATGCGATTCATATTCAGAAGTCGGAATCAGAAATTGCGAAGTAGAGGAGCCACGGCAGTGAATCGGAATATCGGAAGTCGCGGAATAGCGGCGTCTTGCTCTGAATGCACGAAACGAACCCGGAAGGCGGGATAATTTCGGGGGCGAGAACCAAGGAGAGAAGAAGAAAAAACGTGTCGGAGGACCGTGTGTTATTACGTGCACGCTGTATCTAGTCACTCAGTAAATATGAATGGGTTTAATATTCCGTAAGCACGAGGGCACCACTTTTTAAAGTTCATGGATATCCCGCGCGTGACCGGAAAATATTACAAAGCCCCACGGAACCACGCGGAGAATTCGACGCTACGGAACATTTCCGAATATTTCCCATTTTCCTTCTTAAGATTCCCCGCCTGCTATACAGATCATTATACAGCTGAGAACAATGTTAACACTGAACCTATCACAGTCAAATCACCAGTTTTCTTTGTCGCTATTATTGAAATTATAAATACACCTGCGTAGGAGATGACTGAACCGACTTCAATATTTAAGCACATGTTTCGTTACAACGATAGCAAATTCACTCGCGAACCAACAAATTACGCCGAGTGATAATAATCTAATTGTTTCTTTTGGGACTATTCAAATGAATGTTAAGTATAAATGGGAAATAAAATATAAATACTATTCAAACAAATATTTCGCAGCTCTTTTTTGATGTGACACAGTACAAGCCTTGATCTAAGAAAAACCCTCGGGTCCGTGCCGTTTCTTAGATCCTGTGGTTCTACTATTTGTTCCTGGCCTCGCCGATCTCGCCGAACATAAAGAAAGACAGCAGAACGAACTTTTCGTACAAACCAGAGTTGTTTCTGATATGTCTAGACCAGGGGTCGGCAACCTGCGGCTCGCGAGCCACATGCGGCTCTTTGGATGTTTTTTCTTATGAATAAATAGATTAGTTTTTTTTATCAAAAAACTTTATTTATTGTTGGCAAGGAAAAATTTTGTGGCTCTTTAAAAACTTTAAAATTTTGTAAATTGTAATTTTTGACTCTTCCGACTCAAAAGGTTGCCAACCCCTGGTCTAGACAACATAAAAAAATGGTAAAAGCGTCGAGCAGTCCGGATTGTAAGGCTGTTGGAGGGTAGAAGCTCGTCAGGTTTCCTGCGTCGGATTTAACGAGTCCTGGTCGAGGGAAGGTATCGCGTCGACTGGTGTGTGGTTCTTAGATAAATCTAAAGATGGGTTTTCCCTCTCGGAGGCAGTGGCGCGAACAGACACCGAAATCCCTTCGAAATTACTTGGCCCGAGGACCAAGAAACCAACGGAGAGTTTCTATTCGCGCGTTAAACAGATTGTTTTGGGAAGCGGACAGTTCGATAAGTGGATACGATACGAAACGATACGAGCACAGTTCGAGCACAGTCGCTCTTTAATAAATCAAAGAGCCACCCTCGTGCCGAGTTAGGCTCGAACGTGTGATATGATCCGTGAAAGCCCGTATTTCCGGGAGTGCCTGTCGAAAAAAACCGAGGGGAGAGTAGCCATATTGAAAACGAAGAATGATCGCTGCGTTATTGGTAGACATTAATGGTAGACGGAATTATTTATCTAAACTTGGAAACGAATTTATGCGTTAACGTATTGACTGTAGCGGCATCGGTTTTTGTGTTCAATAAATTGCTAAATCTTTCAATGTGGTACGGATTGACACTTGATTTCATATGGATGAATTGAAAAAGATCATAGGTAACAAATGTATTCTAAATTAGACGCAATGTCCGAAAAGGTTGATCAAATCCGTCTCTCTGAAAAGGTTGATCAATTCCGTCCAATCCGTTTTTGTACTTAAACTCTTGAATTTTAAAAACGATTGTGGACTGTGCATTGTAACTAGAACTGTTTAAAGGGTGTAGATTTTGATTTGACCTCGAAATTAGTTTGAGCTCCGTCCAGTAGAGGAGGTGGGTACATTTTCTACAGTCACTGCATCAGTAAATGTTGCCGGTAGACACATATGTACCTACAGTGGGTGTACAAAGTATTCGTACACCTTTTAAAAACTAATAACTTTTTTATAATTGTACCAAACGACCTGATTTTTTATAAACAATTAGAAGCATTAGTTTACAAACTGATATGCAAAAAAGATTTTCCAAAAATTACAATTTACAAGGTTGCAGGTAAAAATAAAAAAGGCATTTTTTAAAACTTTTTTATTTGGGCCCTTAATGAAAATTTAAAACATATATTTTCTAGATCCATGTTCTTTATACACATGTTGGAAATTTCGTCGAAATCGATTGACGCAGGAAAAAACAACAGGCGTCGAAAGATGTACGATTCTGTGAATTTTAAGCAGAAACTGGTCAAAAGTCGTGAAAAACTACGATTTTCACCATTTTTAACCGCTTGTAGCTCGTGTGTATGTTATTCGATTTCAATGAAATTTTCAGCATGTGTATGACTAACATAGATCTACAAAACATACATTTTAAATTTTCATTAAGCACCCAAATAAAAAAGTTTTAAAAAATACCTTTTTTATTTTTGCATTTAACCTTGTAAATTATAATTTTTGGAAAATCTTTTTTGGAATATCATTTCGTAAATCAATGCTTCTAATTGATTATAAAAAATCAGGTTGTTTGATACAATTATAAAAATGTTATTAGTTTTTAAAAAGTGTACGAATACTTTGTACACCCATTGTATATGTACACGAGGATTGCAAGGGTCCGGCTCTCGACGAATGTCCTCTCCCTAATGCAGATTCTGGGCCCGTACGTAGTCACAATCGCTAGATAAAAAATCAATCTAGCGCTGTTGTATCCCAAAATGGCCTATTTTTGCGTTTTCGAGGCGTAATTTGCATTATTCGGCTGCATGTAGCGGAGTCGTGGCTATGCGACTGTGCTGTCGCCTATCGTGACTGTCAAATAATATGCCACGACAGCCCACATGCTGCCGAATAATGCAAATTACGCCTCGAAAACGCAAAAATAGGCCATTTTCGGATACATCCGCGCGAGATTGATATTTTATCTTGCGATTCTGACCACCTAGAGGCCCCAAATGTGCGTTAGCGAGAGGACAAACGTTGCGTGCTGGACCCTTGCAACCTCATGTACGTATAGGGGAGAGTCGTGCAGTACCGACCGCTCTAAGTTTTCTTGTTATTAGGTGAACTAGAATCGGTAAAAATTAAAATTAAAAAAAAGGTATTTGTAACACAAAGGGAACTTAATAAAAGGTCAGAAATTAATTTTGTTAAATTTAATAATTAGTATTCATTATTTGTAAGAATAAAGATATTAGAATTTGAAGGAAACAAAGAATTGTCGTCCAGTACCGACCAATTACGTTATTAGTAGATTTTTCAGTCTAAATCATTAATAATGTTAAAAAAAGACATTTAGATGTTAGAATACGCATTTTTATTCAAATTTTATTTATACATATAATAAAATAATTATATATTCTTATATATTATGTCATTTTTTTGTTTAGTTTTTACATCTTTCCTTATTTCCTTTCCTTACTTGAGTTTTAACTTTTCTTTTTTCTGCTTCTGACTTTTTCGTTTCTTGCAGCTTTTCTTTTGTCCGCATTTATCTTTTTTTCTTCAGCCAGGTTCTTTTTTTTCTGAACTTCGTTTATAAAAACGGTCGAAGTTAAGATTTCGGATTGTTGCGTCCGTTGTCTTCCCTTTTTTGTTTGCAACTCTAATTGTCGTTTCTAGGAGAGATTGATTTCACTATTTCCATGAAATTTGAAGTTACACCAGGTAAAGAAGTTAATGAAAAATTATCGTTAATATTTAAAGTGAGCGGTGATGATGTTTTTTCTGCTTTGGAATTTCGGACATGTTTCTGTGGGAAAAGGTAAAAGAAAGATTAAATAAACATCTTCTAACTTCATTTCAAATGCTAACAGATTGAACTTACAGATAAGAAAAGTTTGGCTTATACTGGTCGACGATTGATTGGTCGGTACTGCACGAAAGTTGGATGGTCGGTACTGGACGACAAACATGAGGAAACATTTTAGGTTATGGTATACATAATATACAAAGAAAATTCCAAAACAGGGCCCGTTAATTATACGTAATAGACTAGATATAATATACATAATTCAACAAAGTCGTTTACTTACCTGAGAAACGAATTATCAGATCTAGAAAATAACTCTTAACACTCGAAATATCAACGTCCACGCTAAATGTGTCAGAACTGCGAAAACAATCGAATGACCAATGTAGCAACGAAACATATTACCCACAATTGTTATATTCATTTGTTTTCGTAAAGGAAGTGTAGCCATTTGACCTGGAAAGCCATAAACTAATTTTGGTCGGTAGAGTACGCCGGTCGGTACTGCACGACTCTCCCCTATGTGTCTAGCGGTGCATGAGTGTGCTACCACACTCTCGCTCGAAAGTGGATCCACACCCTTAAAATTGGATAAAAGTCGATTATAACTGTAATTGGGCTGAAATAATTGAAGAATGCCGACCAATTCGGGTTTGTTCAACCTTCAGAATTCACAGCACTCGAGCAAGTGGAGTAAACTAGCATGATCCAGCCACGAGGAGAGTCGCGCGACATTCGACAGGCAATAGTACGCTGCTGGCTCGTTTGCCTGTGTACGACCGTTTGAGAGCTAGTCGAATAATCGCTTTGACATTTTCCATTAAGTGCCACTGATCAAAATGCATCGAATTTAGACAGCATTACGCACGGTTGACTCATCGCCAACGTAACGTCTCGAAATAGGCGGCTATTTTTCGGATAGCCATATTTTTCGGATTTGTCTCTTTCTTTTAACTAACTCTATTTTATTATTGATTATACAGGGTCTATAGTTTAGGTCTCTTCTTTCGCAAAAATAATGCGAAAATCATGTTCGCGGCACGCGTCATCCTTTTCCCTGATGCGTAGCCTGTTGTCGCACAGCGTGGAAGACAACATCCCGCAGTTATGCAAATCGGTGGGCGAAACTTTTTAATGAAAATTTGTAATCTCGAATTTTCTAAGAACTTGAAACTTTCGTGGCGCGATGAAAATGTTAATCAAACGGTGTCCCGGCGTTTCGGCGTAACATCGAGTATTTAATGCGGTTTGTCGTTTGCATTCGAATGTGCCGCTCTCCCCTTTCATCGTCCCTCCGTTCGTTTAATGTTAACGTACGAGGGAGGGAGAGATCATTTTCATCCAGAAACGGGATAATAAGCGACTTTTGGGCTTTACTTTCTTCGAATCCCGGCTGAGCCTTATCATTTCAATCTGCTGCTCGTAGAGTAGCTAACTTACCACAGAGACACTGGGTTTCTTTGCGTCACGATTCATTTTATTCAATCTTGACTATGCTTCTTTGCGTTCCAATTAATTTTATCGTAGAAATTCCTTAACTTCTGTTTAATCATTTTCATAAATATTTACAGTGAGTGTACAAAGTATTCGTACACCCTTTAAAATAGAATAACTTTTCTATAATTCTACCAAACGACCTGATTTTTTATTATCAATTAGAAGCATTGGTTTACGAAATGATGTGCAAACAAGATTTCCCAAAAATTACAATTTACAAGGTTACGTGCAAAAATAAAGAAGGCATTTTTTAAAACTTTTTTTATTTGATTAATGAAAATTTAGAATATATGTTTTGCAGATCTATGTTACTTACACACGTGCTGAAAATTTCATCGAAAAAATCGTAGTTTTACACGACTTTTTTAAAATCCACAAAATCGTACATATTTCGGTGTGTGTAGTTTTTTCCTGCGACATCCGATTTCAATGAAATGTTCAGTATGTGTATAACTAACATAGATCTACAAAACATGTTTTAAATTTTCATTAAGGGTCCAAATAGAAAAGTTTTAAAAAATGCCTTTTTTATTTTTGCAGTTAACCTTGTAAATTATAATTTTTGGAAAATCTTTTTCATTTCGTAAACCAATGCTTCTAATTGATTATAAAAAATCAGGTCGTTTGGTAGAATTATAAAGAAGTTATTCTATTTTAAAGAGTGTACGAATACTTTTTGCAATCACTGTATGTCTAATCTCTTAGCATCTTGCGTTACAGTAATAATTGTACGCGTGATCAGGTGACTATTTTGAAACACTGTACGGAATTTATCGCGACAAGAGAAACATTTCGCGCTGAGCGCTCATCGGGTTTCCGGGGAACGATAGTACGCGGACGGCTTCCTTTGGAAAACTGCGGAGCAAGTTTCCGCAATAAAATGCCAGAACGAAATTTCGTTTACATTCGAAGGACCTAATACGGGCTGGAAGTTAGGTCGCCGAGTTAATATCTAGCGAGCCCCGGGTCACCGGGGAGGATTTCGCCGAAACAGCGCCGTGTAATCGCCTGCTAGAATTTAATATAAGAAAAACAGGAGGAAAAAGAATGTTGTCTAGCGCGGCGGATGCTAGGCGCTATTCTCCGCGCGCAATTCCTTCTCGCTGGTCGAAACAGTCCTTTTATTAAGTAAAGTTCGGCAGACTGCGGAACTCGTTATCCGTGTAACCCGGCCGCGCCGATGGAAAATTTCATTTTGAGATCGTTATCCGTCGCAATTTGCGCGGAACGCTGAAAAATCTCGTTGTTGTTGCCGCCCCGTGTGTCCTCCCGTCTTCAGCCGAGGCTCCGCGCTCGAACGGATTTGCATAGTTTTACGAGTAAATTTTCTATCTGCTCGGTTTTGTCATTTTTCCAGTCGCTCGACGCTTGTTAAATGCTTCGTCGATCGCGTACGGGCGACATTAATTTTTTATCATTATTCAGCAGGCCGGGAAATTTATTTTTATCGCGATACATTCGAACGAATAGAATTTTATTAGTCTTTCCCGTCCTCGTAATTTTATCAAATATTTGACATCTTTTTAAGTGGACTCAAGTGTCCCTGAACAAAAATATCTGGAAAATTCCACTTAGGAACAACGAAAAAAGAACGTGTATCAGTCACAATAAAATACTAATACTAATCAATATGCTGCTCAGTTCGCTGTCAGGCCTTCCAATTTGTCAAAGTGATTAGCGATAGTACAGACTCTTTACCTTCGAAAAATACATACAACGATTCGCTGAATCCGTCTCGTAAGCGCTTGCGTTGCGCGTGCCTTAGATAATACGTTCGGACCATTAATTACACCGTCAACAGTGCACTTCTATCTGAAACGTATAATTCTCGGGAGAGGTATTGTACATACATATGTGTATGTATATACGTAAGTACATAGAGCAAGCTACGAGGGTGTTTACCACCGAGGTAAACGCTCTCCGTGAAAAAACAGTGAACGAACTTACGGGGAACAACGGAAAAGGGAGTTTCTGCTCTCGCTGCCAAACAGCTAAATCAAACATTCTTATCTTCGTTGTTTAAATATTGAAGAGAGGCGAGCGCCCGGAACGGTGCTTTACCGAACGACAATTTATGTTTAGCTGGTGGAACGGAGATGAATGGATCGAACGTTCCGGACAGTAAATCAGGAATAAAGAATCGGGCCGGGCTGAACCGAACAGTGCTCACCTTCTAACTGCTGACAAATGCAAAACTCGGCTATGATTCGGTCCTCGGTTTTGCTCTCTCTCTCTCACTCTCTCTCTGTCCGCCCTTCCCCCCTGCCCAGATCATTTTCCCGCGCCAGTGTGCGGTGTTGCGAGCAAATGTAAATTTGATGTCGCCATCGGGATCGATCGGATCGTTGAACGCAGCTGCTCGGCTCGCGTGCGGATCGTTCGTTTCGCAACCCACACCTGAAACATCTTCGATGCGACCCTAATCCCGACCTTTAAACGGTTCAACGAAATGCGACGCTCCACTTGCGTAGCTCACAATGATATTGTGTCACGTAATTATTAGATTATTAGGCAGCAGATCTTTATCCAAAATGAAAATACAAACTAAATTATATGCTTATAACCTTGCCAACGTATTTCGAGGTCATCGAAATCGCCGCGCGGTTTTCTATGTGTACGACTGCCTAATATGTATTTGTATTTGAAAGCACTTTTCGTCCTATCAATATTATAAAACGGTGAAAAGTATAATTTCACAATGGAGATTCAACGACAATATTTTTCGCACAAAGGACCGGCGGGGCGCATTGTTCTGGGATAAGATTTAATGAAAATCGTTAAAACTGTTCCTGAAAGAAATCCCTCTCTCCATTGATTCTTAAAAATATTTGAAACAATTGACTTCGTCAAAGTTGCCACACAATAACTGCGAGATCTATAACTATAGAAGCTCGTATAGCCTCGGCTGCTCGGATTAGTTTCTTTCTCGGTATCGGTGGCTGCAAATGTAACAAAGCCAGCGGATTCCAGCGATTTCGTTTCAAACAGTTGGCGCTCGAATCTCGTTGATGAAATCGGCAGATCCTTAACGCTAAACCTACTACCTCCGGTCGAAATGACCGGTTCCAGATTTTTTATTTTACTGTTATTGAAATAATCAAAATGATTTCATAAGGAGTTGTTGTATAGGTATTTTTAGTAGTAGTATTAAATAAAATAAAATCAATCTTGTCATTTTTATAGGGGAACATGTACCAGTTACTTTTAAGGCTTGGTAGGTTTAGTGTTAAAAGTAAATCGCATTTATTAATACTTTACTTACAATTCGGCAACCTCGACGCTTCCGCAAAATCAGGATGATGTCAATTGATGACCTTGACAACATATTTCAGGACGGATGTTTTTCGCATCGAAGGTAAATGTTGCTACTGTAATTTGCATCCAGACAAAACCGCCCACGACGAACGAAATATACTTTGCAGTGCTTATGTCATCGCTGCATCATTTGACAAACTGAAATAAAAAAAGAATTATCGAAGCATCGAAAAGTGCAATTGACAGGTGTATATCACGATGATCGCACGTGGCTAGCGTAAAAATGATACGGATGTTTTTAGAAAATAATGTTCCATTTTTACAATGGCTTGCACGTTCTGCTGACGCAAATCCCATAGCTTGGCCGATTTTCACGATTAATCCATTGCTACACAAATTATACAGGGTGTCCCAAAATTCCTTCAACAGCCGGAAATGGGAGGTTACTGAGATCATCTGAAGCAACATTTGCCTTTGCAAAAATGTTATACGCGGCTTTGTTTAGGAGTTATTAACGAAAAACACGGACCAATCAGAGCGCGACCTAGACGCGAGTTGGCACAGTCGGCCCGGCGCACAGTGTGCCGAATGGACTTTTTAGCTGGACAAAATTAACTTTCAAATAAACAAAAACTAACTGTGCCAATATTATCTAAAATAACCATGTATTAAAACCCTTGAATATTAAAACTCAAAATTCTTTTGTTGTATGTTTACAGAGCGTGTAAACTTCACCTAAAAGGCGGACGCCTAACCTATAAATGAATGGGCACATTACCATACGCGCTAGAAATATGTTAAAATATACTAAGGAGTATTTAAATTTCCTATATATGATGGATATAGCATCTCAAAACATGTACTTTCACTTTAGTAATTCAAAATTATCGATAACATTCCTCTATTTTTGTAAATTAAGTGTCAAAGACGGTACTTATTTTTCCACAGAAACGCCCATGTTACTCCTCTTAATTAATGAATTAGTGTATGCCCCACGTCGCCCCACGCGATGATTTTTACATTATTATAAAGTAGAGATTCTCTAGTTCATTGCAGTACCAAAATTGGCTTGCTATACGCTGCTATACTATACTAATTTTTACAATGAAGTTACGTCGTTTTGCGTTCACGCTCGTGACAATCACAGCCCGGGCCGGGCTTAGTTTTAATTATTAATTTATAAGTTATTAGTTTCTAGCAACCGAACGTTCCTATTTAATACTTTCATTTTGATCTCTGTTATTTCTTTTGTTTTATTTATATTTTTATGTTATTATATTTTTAATTTTTTATTATATTAAAATAATAAACAATAATATGCAGCAGATTATTTATAGATTGAAACCTTATACTAAACCAAAGAATAATTCTTTCCCGTATGTCTGAATCTCCAAAAAGTAAATTGGTAAATTATATTAACATTCTTTCTGTCCATAATTAAAAATGACGTCTTCTTTGATAATATCTACTACTTGTTAAATCATTCTGTGTTACATAGATCCATTACTAACTTCGTTGTATATTATATTTAATTATAAATCACTTAAAATATATTGTTTAATTAACCAAAACCAACTAAATGTTGCAAAAAGTTAATAATTATTCATATTTTATACAACTGTAAACATATCAATTGATAAATATAGAAAAATAGGCGATTTAGAATTTTGTCCAGCTAAAATACCCATTTGGCACACTGTGCGGCGCGCCAACTGTCTATTGGCCGACTGTGCCACAACTCGCGTCTAGGTCGCGCTCTGATTGGTCCGTGTTTTTCGTTAATAACTCCTAAACAAAGCCGCGGCGGCTATTTTTCCAAAGGAAAATGTGGCTTCAAATGACGTCAGGAACCTCCCATTTCCGGCTATTGAAGGAATTTTTGGACACCCTGTAGAAGAACTAAAAACAGCGATTGTTTGAACTAAGAACAGAATTGATGAGCACGTGATAAAAATTCTCGTAACCGTGCAGAATCGTATTTATTATCGAATTTATGGTGGCGGAACGCAATAAATTGCTTGTATTTCTGAAATAAAACGATTTTCGTTAACGAATGGTATATTTTATGAAACACTGCTTAAACCGCATTGTTATCCTTCGGTCGCTTGTCACAATAAACTAATTGCATTGGTATTAGCTAATACTTGTTTGTCCGACACTATCCAACGAGAAGAAACAATAAGACAAATATAACAATGTCAAAAATGCTATTACATTATCTTCGATCCATTAAAGCTGATTTAATTCCAATGCGTTGTAATTTACGCAGAAAATTTGTGTTTCACGATAATATTTTATGAAATTATGAATATTCGAACGAGTTAATAGATTTACGATACGCACTGTCGAACACGAAGCAATGTATTCACTGCATGCTATCTTGGTTCATTTTGCATCATTAGTCGTCACATTTACAACCAAGATGAGACAATTATACGAATAATATTATCATGAAATATTTCCGTATATGTTTCCAAAATTGTTAATAATAATTGCCCTCTCCTAGCCGACGTTGCGTTCCATCGAGTGAGTAGACGATTGTTGTGGATAAGTTTCGGGACAGATCTTGCAAGTTACTAGCCACCCTTGCGATATAATCGGCTATTAATAGAATGCGTTTAGATACACCTGACTGCTGCCAAAACTAATACAATCATGGTTACAGGTGGCGCGGAAGAGCAATCCTTCAAATGATGTGGAAAGCTGGGCTGTTCCTTGGCTTCTTCCTCCTAGCCGGAAGTAGGGCAGGCCGAGGTAAGTTCATGGATCGCAATTATCTGGACACTGAAACCAAAGAATACTTTAGCAAAGTATAACGTTTTGGGACACCCTGTATATCATACAGAGTGAGTCTCGTAACGTGACGATATCAAATAACTCGTAAGTTATTTGTTGTGCGAAAAACTGTTCCGAACAAAAGTTGCATGATTTCCTGGGAGACATATAGGGCTCTGGTCTGTCTTTTAATACTTTTCTTTTTTATCGAGATATGAGGGTCGTCTTCAGTTTTTTAAATGGAATGTCTAATATTATTTCTCAAATTCGGATAAATTATGGAATTCTGCGTAAAGAAGTATTATAGAAAGTGGGACTTAAGGGAGTAGACTCCTATTCCCAGGATTGCACTCATTTCTCGATAATACAAACACGGGGTTTTTCAGTAGTCACGAACGCTAAAGTCTATCCCACGAGAGAGTAACCCCGCGGAAAGACCAGTTTTCGTACGTCTTTGCGCATCTTCGCCCTAATTGGTTCAAGAAGGTGGGGAGTGGGTAGTGGAATGAGAGATGATAGGCTCGCTGCGCCCTCCACACCTTCTAAGCTGCACGAAACGGGTTTACTCTCTCGTGGGATATACTTTAGATAGAAGATCGATCTAGTCACAGATCATCTAAATCTCTCAAAAGTCCTATTTTTTCGTTTACGAGGCGTAATTTGCATTATTCGAAAGCATACAACAGCGTACGTAGCTATTTTCATAGCTACATGCTACCGAATAATGCAAAGTACGCCTCGTAAACGAAGAAATAGGACTTTTGAGGGCGATAGCACCCTAGATCGATCTTTTATCTAGCGTTTCTGATTACTAAAACACCCCATTTTTGTATTATCGTGAAATGAGAACGCGAATCCCGCATACTTGCAATCCTGGAAACGAGTCTACCGCCTTAAAATGAATAATTACTCCAAATTACACTGTCCAACAAATTTCAACTTTTTTTATGTTCCCAGATTACTATTGGGTCCTTCTTATAGAGTTTTTTGCGCTGATTCCGAATCTGTTTTTAATTTTTTCCCTATACGCACAGTTTTTGAGAAATTTGAGTTTGAAAAAATGACCTATTTCTCAACTTTGAACAAATATTGTGATGTTATTATAAAAGATATTGAATTGTTCTTTGCAGCAAAAGATTCTGTGGACTTTCCCGAATACAGTGATATCCAATATTAATACACTATGATTGTTTAAACATGTTTAAACAATGATTAAAGACGGAGAGACACCATTTTTGCACCAATTTTTGAAGATATTTTTAAATTTATCTCAAAAAATAAGGGTCCAGCGGAAAATCGAACTATACCACGCGATAGAGCAGACTTTTATCTTGAAAACCCCCCCTTTGAAGTTTTCGACATCGACGTTTTTACCGAACCAGAAAGCAAAATATCTTCGCCCGACATGCGTTGCCGCCAGTGACGCTCTGGACGAGATATGGCGCAGCGACGGTATACGGAGCGGCGAACGACCGTTGTAGTGGCGAGCGCCACTGGCGGCAACTCATGTCGGGCGAAGATATTTTGCTTTCTGGTTCGGTAAAAATGTCGATGTCGAAAACTTCAAAGGGGGGGTTTTCAAGATAAAAGTCTGCTCTATCGCGTGGTATAGTTCGATTTTCCGCTGGACCCTTATTTTTTGAGATAAATTTAAAAATATCTTCAAAAATTGGTGCAAAAATGGTGTCTCTCCGTCTTTAATCATTGTTTAAACATGTTTAAACAATCATAGTGTATTAATATTGGATATCACTGTATTCGGGAAAGTCCACAGAATCTTTTGCTGCAAAGAACAATTCAATATCTTTTATAATAACATCACAATATTTGTTCAAAGTTGAGAAATAGGTCATTTTTTCAAACTCAAATTTCTCAAAAACTGTGCGTATAGGGAAAAAATTAAAAACAGATTCGGAATCAGCGCAAAAAACTCTATAAGAAGGACCCAATAGTAATCTGGGAACAAATTTGGTGTTGGACAGTGTTATTGATCTTCTATTACGAAATACGCTCATTCAACGTGATTCGTAACTCGACTTCTGTTTGCGCCGGCAGGCCATGTTTCTAGACATGTTGCCGGTTAGATGGTAAAAATGATCAACATGAAACGCCTAGTTAGTATCTTATTAAACGTTAATTATTGCACATGGTAAATTCTATTGGTACGTTTCAACGAAGGAAGGCCGAGATTGAGCTTCATGGAAAGAGACTTCGGCGAATGTCTAAATGCGATTTTGGGCGGGCTTACCTTGACCGTGGATAGTTCGACACAGTATCAGGACATCCATCGGTTCGGCAGCGCGTTCACTGACTCTGCTGGACTCAACCTCCTACAGCTGTCGGAGGCTGTTCAGGTCAGACTGATGTAGTAAGTTGTTACAGGGGTACAATAAGAAACCTGTTCATATTCGTTCAAAATAAAGAGAAGTAGCAGATTAGTGAGAAGTTACTGAATTGGTGTTACTGTTTCCAGTTCATACTTTGGCGAAGGAGGAAGCAGATACATACTCGTTGGGTCGTTTGCCGATCGCTGATACCGATTCTTCGACGAGACCTTACACATACGACGCGACAATGCCAACGACTTTACCCTGGAGAAGTTTGCTCTTCAACTGGACGATTATAAATACAAAATACCGTCCATAAAGGAAGCACTCAAGCTAAATCCCAGTTTGTCATTGGTCAGCGCCGCGTGGTCCGCTCCACCATGGATGAAGACCAACAATAATATCAATAGGGGATCTTAAAAACGGATTCCTGGAAGAACAATGGTTTTTTAATGATTAGTCATGTTTCTTGAAGAAAGAGTATATGTATGTATATTGAAATTTCTGGAGGCTTACCGCCAGAATGGCATTGACATATGGACGGTATCGTGTGGGAACAAACCAGGCACGACCTACATTCCACTCGTCTTCACGAACAGCATGGCATGGACATCGAAGACCGTTTCCAACTGGGTTGACAACCATTTGGGACCAAAATTGGAAAAGTCCTCGCACAACAGTACATACACTGCCGCTCAAAAGTATGTGGACACTTACCATGTTCATGAAATTTGTGATATACAGGGTGGCCCACATAACTCTGAACAGCTCAATATCTCCGTTACTTTTCGTTGTACAAAAAAACTTCGTAGGACAAAGTTACACTGTATGAAGGGCCACATATAACGGTGTAAGGGAAAAAAATTCAAGGTCATTTTTATGAGATTTCAAGGTTATCGATGTTTTTTTAAATGGAATGAGGTATTTTTTAATACATTAATCGATGCAGCTGGACATTCGTTATAAAAAAGTACTAACCTATGCGTATGTGGAAAAGTTAGTAGTTCAGGAGATATTTCAATTTAAATAACTCCAAAATAGCATTCCAGTCGTACTAAGACGTTACACAAGTACCCAGACAGCACACCGGCTCGATTTCAGCCTGCTTTTTATGCGCGCCATGGCCCGGAAATAGCCAGGCATGGGCTCGAGCCCACAGCCTGACGGCCGTGCCAGATTTCAGCTAGATTTCAGCCCATTTACAAGATTGCAAGGGTGCGGCATTTGCGTTCTCATTTCGTGATAATACAAACAAGGGGTTTTTCAGTAGTCAAAAACGCCAGATAAAAGATCAATCTAGGCAGCAAACACCCTCAAAAGTCTTTTTTTTTCCTATACGAGGCGTAATTTGCATTATATATGTTATGAAAATAGCTACATGCGCAGTTGTATGCTTCCGTATGATGCAAGTTACGACTCGTAAATGTAAAAATAGGAGTTTCGAGGGCGATCACGGCCTAGATTGATCTTTTATCTAGCGTTATTGACTACTGAAATATCAAATTTTTGTATTATTAAGAAATGAGAACGTGAATCCCGCACCCTTGCAATCCTCATTTCCATGCGACCCGCACTGTGACGCGCATGCGCGAGAAAAGTTGGGCTCAATCGAAGCACTGATTGGCCACATTAGACTCTGGCTGAAATCTAGCTGAAATCTGGCACGGCCGTCAGGCTGTGGGCTCGAGCCCATGCCTGGCTATTTCCGGGCCATTGCGCGCATAAGAAGCAGGCACGGATCCAACGGAATCAGCCTCGAGCCGATCCAAGCATTGTGTTAGGTAGTAACCTGCCGGTCACGGGCCTCGGGAGGTTTGGGCCGGCGGTGGGCTCGGGCAGGCTGTGCTGTCTGGGTAAATAAACACTAACGCCTTAGTACGACAGTAATGCTATTTTGGAGTTATTTAAATTGAAATATCTCCTGAACTACTAACTTTTCGACATACATAGGTCAGTACTTTTTTATAAAGAATGTCCAGCTACATCGATTGATGTATTAAAAAATACCTCATTCCATTTAAAAAAAACATCGATAACCTTGAAATCTCATAAAAATGACCTTGAAATTTGTTTCCCTTACACCGTTATATGTGGCCCTTCAAACAGTGTAACTTTGTCCTACGAAGATTTTTTGTACAACGAAAAGTAACGGAGATATTGAGCTGTTCAGAGTTATGTGGGCCACCCTGTATAATGTATCAACCAATATTTGTTGCTAAAGTCTATTATGAATATGTATGTAATGTATTCTAATAGTACCAAAATAAACAATTTAGTTATTGAATTTTCTTAAATAAATAAAAGAAAAACTATGGAATCACATAGATAAGTCCGAAAACGATGTCCGAAGTCTGAAAAACATTTGTGGGAAATATTAGAATCTGAGTGGAACCTTATTGAAAGTGAAGTAACGAAAAAGTTAATAGCCAGAATGCCACGACTAGTAAACGCGGTCATAAAAGCACGCGGTGGATATGTAGACGAAAAGAAAATACAATTATTTTTTATCATTATCGGTGAGATATTTAATAAATTATTATTAAAATATGTTCTCCAATACTGTACGAACTGAAATACATACAAGATAATCAAATTTACCAAAGATATCATAACTTGTTTCAGGTAGTTATAAGAATTAAGGAAGTGTCCACATACTTTTGAGCGGCAGTGTAGATCATCGTGCTCGACAACCAAAGGTTTTACTTGCCCTGGTTCATCAAAGAAGTTTTCCTCAACGAAAAAGCGTACAAGTTTGATATAAATGCCTCTTGAACGAAACGCACAACGTTTACCCGGGCAAGTTTATTTTGATGACCGAGGCAAGCCTAGGTACGGATACACCTCATACAAATAAAAAACACACCTCGATCCCACATCAAGGGATTTCTCAGATAGTGAGGGGAAATGCTATACATAATGAGAACCTGAGTTCAAACCTGTACTGTAGTCGTACACTGAGAAAAAAAGTAGTTACTTCAATAACACGCGTGTTATTGTAATTTTTTACTTCGATGAATATCAATGTATTCTTTTCAATAGTATGAAATTTAGAAGCAAATCGTGATGTATTTGAATTGTCTATCATGAAATGATTGAAAATATTATTTGATTCAATACCGCATATTATTATTCGTAATATTTCTTTTTTTCCTTCAATCAGATATGTTGTTAAAAAAATTTGGGAATTGGTTTGAGGCCATATCTTATTTGTTTTAAAACATTGATGGTCAAGCTATTGGCTTATATGATTCGCGGAAATGAGTTTTGCTATTGAAATTCAATAGTAATAAATATTAAAATAACTTCATATGATATTGGCACTATTCAATAGTACATCTTATTGAATCAACATATATTTTTTTTGTTTCGACAGGATTTTTTTCTCAGTGTAGTCTAACTCGGATAGTGACGTCGTGCATCGCAGAACAAAATTAGTACAAACACATATTGTCTTCATCTATCGTTTATACGGTTTAGGAATTTCTGATTTTTTATTTTTACTCCAATGAAAAATTTCCAACAAATTTTCGAGTCCACTGTGTGTGTGTGTGTATTTTGCCATATTTTTTCACACAAGATCGAAGCAAAATATAGAACAAAATCGGAAGGGTCGAGCTTTATTACAGTTGCCAGAGTTTCATTCCTTTGCATTTTACAGGACCTAATTCAATTTGGTACACCCGATATATGTATTAGCAGAAAAATGAATTTGTGAATATACAAAAATAATTGCTCGTATACGACCCACGCGAATGCGATCGTGTTAATGGTATAATAACATTTAATGTTGAGCAGTAAAGCATCAATTTATTTAAATTGGACCTGGAGTGTTGGTAAGCACGTTGACCTGGCAGCGTGGGGGATCGAGGAAAAACGTGTATGTCGAGCATATTGTACGTGCGTAGCACTATAGTACATAACTATATTATACTAAACGAAAAGCTTTGTCATTTTTGCAAAACTACATTCTAAAGTTTCCTCGTTATTTTGCATTCGCAACGTAATTTAGCACGTTAAAGAATAATTGAATCTAATGAAAATTTTTATACATCAGCTTTAGCAAGCATAATCTCGCTATATCTAATTGGATAAAACGCTGTGAACTTCTTACTAATTATGCTATTATAGAAAAACAGGGTTCTCGTCAGAGTAGGACAATAGTCAACTAACATTTAAAAATGACTAATAGTCTTCTTGAATGTTAGTCACAGCAACATAGTCATTAGTCAAAACTTTTTGATTAGTGAGTGATAACTAATTGATAATATTAATGTATGTTAATCGCACAATAGTGACTGATGACTAAAGATTGATGACCGATCATCAACTACTAATTCACTAATAAGCAATAGCTAACGATTACTTAGAGCTGTGACTAACTATTTGCCATTTAGTTATCACTAACTAATCAAAAAGTTTTGATTAATGACTATTTTGCTATGACTAACATTCAAAAAGACTATTAGTCATTTTTAAATATTAGTTGATTATTGCCCTACTCTGGTTCTCTTAAAGAAAAGCTATCAAAAGAAATCTAAATCGTTATACTGCTGATATTTGGCTGTTTGACTAATGAGTTTGCCGATCACTGATCTATGGTAATTAGATCTCAGAACTGTCACCGAACGTTCTTTAATAATAACCATATGAAATGCAGCTGTAAACTAGATTTCATATATTAACACTAAGGCCCTCCACACACGGGTCGATCGGCGATTCGGTCGACGCGATTCCAGTCGCATCCGATTCCTCCCTCTACGTGACTTCCAATGCAAATGAATGGAGAGCCACACACGGGTCGATTCGTGGTCGACTGAAATCGGCTCGACTGAAATCGCCGCGGTTGTAATCGCGTGCGATCGGAAGCGAAGTTCGTCCACACACGGGTCGATCGGCGATTCGGTCGATGCGATTCCAGTCGCATGCGATTTCTCCCTCCACGTGACTTCCAATGCAAATGAATGGAGAGCCACACACGGGTCGATTCGTGGTCGACTGAAATCGACTCGACTGAAATCGCCGCGATTCTAATCGCGTGCGATCGGAAGCGAAGTTGGAAAATCGCGTGGATCGTACGATTCGCGCGACTCATCATGGAGGTACGAAATCACTGATTACGCCGAGATGGATGGACCAATCGGAACGAAACCTTTTGCCTCTTGTAGAGTATGTCCCCAGGGTGGTCTCGTGAAAAAAATCGTGAATTTTTTTATTGCTTACGATTTTTTTTACGAATAATGAATTATTTCATGTATGTGGACCAATTGGACGAAACTTATTATTAAACTTTTTATTGTTTTTGACAATGATCTCCCACAACAAAAAATCTGAAAAAAATCGAGGACACCGCTTTTGATGGTAGCTTATTCGGGCACTATTAATAACATGTTTTCATATTTTTGAGAAATCTTCATTTTTCCGACGTTAGAGGTTTTTCAATGGCTCTTGAACCATTCGAAAGCTGACCAATAAAAACCCATCCGAGTAAAATTTCAGCCCTCTAGCTTGCCCGTCAGGGTAGTTATAGGGTTTTACTCAGATGGGTTTTTATTGGTCAGCTTTCGAATGGTTCAAGAGCCATTGAAAAACCTCTAAGGGCAGTTTTGACCATCTTAAAAGGCTAGGCCCTTTTACTCGTACCACTAAAAAGTGTGAAATAAAAAATTTTATATGATAAATAAAAATTATAAGTATAATTATAAGTATAAATAATTATGTGAATACACACACGAATTTAAATGCAATACAATCTTTTCGGAGGCGACGCAAAATTGAAAATTTTCCTTAAATTCCTTAAATTCTTCTACATGCTTTCACATATTAATGTATATTCTCTTCCGACCTACTGATTTTCAGATTCACCATATTCTAATGAAATCATAATCAGCAACATCTGTCATTTGGAAAATTTTCAATTTTGCGCCGCCTCCGAAAAGATTTTATTGTATTTAAGTTCGTGTGTATTCACATAATTATTTCATATTTTTTAGTGCGTTTTTCGAAGTCGATTTAATTTTTTTTATAAAATTTTTTGAGAGTGAAAACATGAAAACGCGATTCTTGGTGTTTGAAAAACACAAATTGACTACAATCGACCCGTGTGCAAATGGCAATTGCGTCCGTCGCATGAATCGTATATGACGATCAAGACGTACGAACTTCACGACGCGATTACAATCGACCCGTGTGTGGACGGCAATCGCGTCCGTTGCATGAATCGTACGACGATCAAGACGTAAAAACTGCACGACGCGATTACAATCGACCCGTGTGTGGACGGCAATCGCGTCCGTCGCATGAATCGTATTTGACGAGCAAGACGTACGAACTTCACGACGCGATTTCAATCGACCCGTGTGTGGAGGGCCTAAACCTACCGAGCTTTAAAAATAACTGGCACATGTTCCCTTTTAAAAATGACAAAATTGATTTTATTTAGACTCTGTGCGGCTCCTACGTGCTCTACTAAAAATATCTACATACAACTATTCTGCATGAAATTACAGTCCCTGCTCACTTTATTAGACTCACCTGAAGAATTGATGCTTTTTGAAATCCTATAAGGAATTCAACGCTGTTTTCAACCTATGGGGTAATGATTTCGTACTACAAGGTTGCCTTATGGGTTGCCTATCCAAATGTAAAATTTTCTTGCAAGAGCAAAAAATCCCCCTTTTACCATGGCCCGGCAATTCACCAGACATGAATCCGATTGAAAATGTCTGGGAGTGCCTGAAAAGAGAACTGGCCAAAGAAAATATAACAACAAAGACCAAGTTGATAGAGAGAATAATCTATCACTGGTACCAAATACGTTATATTAAAAGAAATTGCACAAACTTGCATAGATAGAATGCCCAGAAGAGTTACGGGTTTAAGAGCAGCTAAGGGCGGATTAAAAAAATATTAGTGTTTCAAGAATTATATTGATCTATTTGTGTTTGTATCCATTGTTTTTGTAAAATAAATATATGGGAAATTCATTGGTCATCATTAAGTGATATTTGCATAAGGCTACTATACCCATTATTCATGGTAAAACTCGAAATATCATAATTATACAGGTGAGTCTAATAAAGTGAGCAGGGACTGTATTTTTATTACTTCAATAGCTGTAAAATAAATAATCTGGAACCGGTCATTTTGACCGGTGGTGGTAGGTTTAGAGTTAAAAGATGTCCATTTTCTATCCTGCCCACTTTCTCCGCGCTTCCACGGTTTATTCGAGATATTTCTGAACTATTATTGGACCGTAATTGACTATTTCGACTACGGAATTTATGCATCTACGAGAAACACGCGTAGATGAAATACAGAATTGTGGAGACGCTAATGAAGCCTCGCAATTCGCAGTTGGAATGAAAGTTGCAGCCACGTCACGGTGTTCTTTTTAATGCGAACGAATGCGCGCCTCGCAGTTCCGGAAGTGGTCGAATCGGACGCGTTTGCAACGCGACCTATTGCGACGCGACGGTTTATCGGTCAGTCGACCGGAAGTCCCGGAGGATGGAACCTCCTCCTACATACGTTTCGAACAAAAACGACCGTAGAATGCCCCGAAAACGGTGCAGTTCGGCAATTGCGAGGCCCCGTCGAACGATGCAACCGTGCCAGCGAATGCTGCCGAGAAATATCAAAAAAATCCTTGGTTCTCGCATTTTTTACCCTCGTACGAGCTGCTCATTTGCCAAATCGATTCACCTCACAAAATAAAAACCAGAGCGAATCGAGGAAATAGAATATACGCAATAGATCACACTCATTTGTAAAAGTTCGTTCAATTTTTTCCATTAGTTTTGGTATTGAGCCTTGACTAGACTACTGGGGACGGATTTTATGCATTTAGTATACACAGGTTGACCCATTTCGCATGAACACAGAAATTATTTTTGTTACAAGTAGATCGATCAAAATTTTCTTATTAAGTTGACCATGCTTGATTTTTCTACGTCTGTTTTTAAGTAAGTTTCAAAGATTACCTTTAACTTTACAACGCACAAAGTACAAAGTACTTTATCTGAACGTTCTTATCGTCGTGTCCTTCATGATATCTACTAGATACGCACAACAAATTACATACAGTTTTATATTCAAGAAAAATTGGAGATGAACTTACCTGTAGCCTGTCTATTACACTTTCAGCGTTTGGTAGGTTCAGTGTTAAAGATACGAGACATCTTTGACGCACTAAGCTCTTTAGACTTCTGTTCACGCAAACCGTTAAAGAAGTTACAATTTGTTGGATAATGTTATCAGCAAAAGTAGAAACACTAAAAATATCCATAAAATTATTTGTTCAACAAACTGGCAAAGGTATCTTATCTTTATTGTTTACTTCGAGGACTCGTAGCAGACGACAAAACGAATTCCATGACTCATTGGATATTGACATTGATGTGATCTTGAGTTCAATACATTTTGTGTCAACCAACGTAAAATTTCCGTTATCGTATATTATTAGTTTTGACAATTGTAGACTGACGTTAATCGCGTAATTAATTGAAAGAGGCGTCACATAATACGTTAACGATGCAGAGAACAATACACTTTGCTTGCAATAGCCTTCAGTTTTCCACTATCTCAACATTGTAATGAACCGACAGTTTGCGACAATGCTCACGTAAACGCCACGTCTGATATACTTCCCACTCGTTCAGTTAAGTTATTTATGTAGATCTTACATTACAAAATTACGTGTATCAAGCGTTGCCTGTTCACGTTAATCCATAGCTTTGCCTTTTGCGTATACGATATACACATGTATAGTAAATAGGAAATATGTAGATGGTGTGTTCAGCATATTCAGATCAACGAAGGGCGTTCACACAATGATGGCAGTGCTTCGCCCGCGACCATCTTCCAAATTCATTTTTCCTTAATTTAGACTAGTTTTAAAAATGTCTAATTTTTTTACTACATAGTTTCATTACTTCTACTTTTAGTATTTTCATTCGTTACTCGATTATTATACATTTTCTTTTGTGCTAACTGTTTTTTCGTAATGTCAAATATTAGAAAAAAATGTAAAAGGAAAAAGTAGCGCTGTTTTTTATATGCAACACAATGGCGTATGTAACTTTTTTGTGTGTATACTATTTTGTTAGATATGAAGGTGACCTTCATTTTTTTAAATGGAATGAGGTATTTTTTAATACATCAATCGATGCAGCTGGACATTCGTTATAAAAAAAGTACTAACCTATGTACTATATATATATGTACTATATTTCAATTTAAATAACTTTCATGTTATTGAAAAAATTACCTGACAAAAAATTTTTTACCATTAGATTTGCTCCTTAAAATAGTGTAACTTTGTTCTGAGAAGTTTTTTCATAGGACCGTAAGTACGGAAGATCTGCAGGTGTTCCCATTTATATGTCCACCCTGTATACTATGTATATACATACACTGCCGCTCAAAAGTATGTGGACACTTACCATGTTCATGAAATTTGTGATATACCGGGTGATTCACGGCAAACAGGCCACCTAAATAGCTCCGTTAGAATTAGAGATAGAAGAAAATGTTAGAGAGAAAAGTTGTACAGTTAAAGGGGGCAAATATGGTGATATAAAAAAATGTTCCGATTGTAGTCGTTTTCAAGGTCTTTTGAAGGTCATCGATGATTTTTAAATAGCACCATATATTTTTAACTTCACAGTGTTGTAGCTGATGTCAAGACGAGTTCAATGATGTGGTGCACAATGACCTTCAAATGACCTTGATCTTCGAAAATTGGCGTTCCTTTGCGCGGTCCATCTCTTCAGGCTATGGTGATGCAAAAAATATTTGTTACGTAATGTGCATATCGTCAATGGTCCAAATATCTGGCAAGAATATTTTTTTCCAAAGGTCATTTTTTTCGGAGTTATTAAGGTTATCGATGTTTTTTGATTCATAACTACATTTTTATTTTATTGCACCGTGTAACTGATCGAAAAATACATTCAGATATGTATAGTAACATGACCTTGAGCTTGATCTGAAGGTAAAACTTTAATTTTTGAAGATCAAGTTCATTTTAAGGTCACTTTATTATACATATCTGAATGTATTTTTCGATCGGTTACACGGTGCAATAAAATAAAAATGTAGTTATGTATCAAAAAACATCGATGACCTTGATAACTCCGAAAAGAATGACCTTCGGAAAAAAATATTCTTGCCAGATATTTGGTCCATTGATGATATGCACATTACGTAACAAATATTTTTGCATCACCATAGCCTGAAGAGATGGACCGCGCAAAGGAACGTCAATTTTCGAAGATCAAGGTCATTTGAAGGTCATAGTGTACCACATCATTGAACTCGTCTTGACATCAGCTACAACACTGTGAAGTTAAAAATATATGGTGCTATTTAAAAATCATCGATGACCTTCAAAAGACCTTGAAAACGACTACAATCGGAACATTTTTTTATATCACCATATTTGCCCCCTTTAACTGTACAACTTTTCTCTCTAACATTTTCTTCTATCTCTAATTCTAACGGAGCTATTTAGGTGGCCTGTTTGTCGTGAATCACCCGGTATAATGTATATTTTTATTATCCAACAATATTTGTTGCTAAAGTCTATTATGAATATGTATGTAATGTATTCTAATAGTATCAAAATAAACAATTTAGTTATTGAATTTTCTTAAATAAATAAAAGAAAAACTATGGAATCACATAGATAGATAAGTCCGAAAACGATGTCCCAAGTCTGAAAAACATTTGTGGGAAATATTAGAATCTGAGTGGAACCTTATTGAAAGTGAAGTAATAAAAAAGTTAATAGCCAGAATACCACGACTAGTAAACGCGGTCATAAAAGCACGCGGTGGATATGTAGACGAAAAGAAAATATAATTATTTTTTATCATTATCGGTGAGATATTTAATAAATTATTATTAAAATATGCTCTCCAATACTGTACGAACTGAAATACATACAAGATAATCAAATTTACCAAAGATATCATAACTTGTTTCAGGTAGTTATAAGAATTAAGGAAGTGTCCACATACTTTTGAGCGGCAGTGTATGTAAGCATAAACGATGTATAACTAAATTTTTAATTGTACAATACATAAAGTTCCTGGAACGAAAATATTTCAGTCGCATATGCACGCCTGCTGTCAAGTTCCTTCAAGCGAACGCGTTCGAAACGCTTGAAACTCCCGGTGACTATTTATTAAAATCGATGTACAACTAAAACGGGCAGACGAGGGCAGTTGAAACTTTATACACTATATTCAGAAATGTCTACAGTTTCTTATGCAAAAGGTTCTATGCTGCCCGAGTCGGGCCGTTTTTCTAAAAACTTTCTCAAAGTTTACACACCTAAAATACACCTGCTGACACGTATGAAAATATAATTTAAACTTGTGTTTTGGTAGTCTATAATGACTATTTTAAACGTTTTATTTAATCCGAATTTTACGGAGTTTGTCTTCAAAACGTTATATCTCAGCACAGAATAATCTGAAATGAATAATAATTTGGATTTGGAAGCTTTAAAGAGTTCTTACTCTGTTACAAACAAAATTTTTGAATATCTTAATCTTGAAAAATTGATTTTTGGCCACAAAAAGCGGGTTTCCAGACCATAGTGCGTCGGCCCTCTCCGCCCCCTCCCACGACCTAACCACAACTCACTCTGCATGATTTTTCCATTACTAGTTCAAATTTTCGATGACAGCTACAATGCAAAGATTATGCGAATCGAATGAGATGGTTAGGTCGTGGAGGGGGCGGAGTAGTCTTTGTAAGTATGTATCCTGTTCACTATTATTCACGTGTCTTTTGTTCCAACAGGTGAAATTGTGAATATTCTGAATATTGACGTAAACGTTGTTGTCGCTGGTATCGGTATATGCACAACAATGTGTATAACATTACAAATATAGGAGAGGGTGGGGATACGAGATACCCATTCTATACTTTAGTCTAGCAATTCTCAGAATTATATAAACAGAATTTTTTATAACGAATGTCCAGCTGCATCGATTGATGTATTCAAAAATACCTCATTCCATTTAAAAAAATGAAGGACACCTTCATATCTCTAAAAAAAATTACACAAAAACAAAAATTTTTTTGGTATCGTATAAGAACCATTTTACCATTCAAATTTGTCCTTCAGACATTTGACGTATCTTTAACGACAACAAAGATATTTGAGGTGGCAAAATGTGGCGCCCCACCCTGTATAAACGGCAACATCGCACGTGGAAAATGGAAGCATTTCGTATAGGACATGCTGCATAAACATAAGCTTGATTTTCTCTAAAATTTCTTCACTGAAAAAATCGATTGGTAGGCTATTAACTTAATGGCATCAAATTATTCCAAAGAATTTCGACTCCACCTTCAAAATATAATTTACTCATCGGTGTTCGAGATCATCTCCAAAAACTGTTTTCCGAGTAACTTTGTGCAAGCCAAATTTTCAGTTGTAGTAGTTTCATTAACTTTCAATTAAAATACAGTAAGACCCCGCTCGACGCGGGGGTTACGTTCCAATAAATTCGAGCGCTAAACGAAACATTCCTATTCCAATACTACAGCGTTAAGCGGATATTAAACTAAAAGACAAAGTTTCTTTTTACTTTTTGGAATATTTCCACTTACTGTTCCTCCTGTTTTCTTCCGATGCAAATCGATTAACATATTGACTTTAAAAATAACGCAAAAACATTCCGTTCTTCAGGTGGAGATAAATTATCGGGTATGAGAAAATTATGGTAATTAGAATAAATACTGAACAATATTTTGCACTTTATATGACAACCATACGTTAAACATCTGCGATAAACTCAGCAATGTATGCGTTATCATGTTCCTCCGCTCTATTACGAAAAAAAAGTCATTAGTGTGACTAATACTTTTGATTTATATACGAAGGGGATGATCAATTTTATTTTTCAAAATAAAGTAATACTAGGTACTTCATGTTATGTTTATTCATTTCTTCTTTATTCGTTTACTCATAAGTTTGTTTTGTGCCTGATAACTTTACCCTATCTATTTCATTATATAATAAATTCTTTAAATTTGTTCAATTCCGTTGGCTCGTGAATATAATTATTATCTGCAGAAGACCAATAAAGATTAAAGAAATTTTCTATGCAAATGGATTAACATATAAGTTTTAAAAATAACTTCTTCAGGTGGATAAATTATCGGATATGAGAAAATTATGGTAATTTGGATAATTACTTAACAATATTTTGCACTTTATATGCTAACCATACGTTAAACATCTGCGATAAACGCAGCAATGTATCGTTATCATGTTCCCCCGCTCCATTACGAAAAAAAAGTCGTTAGTGTGGCTATATAATTTCCCTAGCGGTTGGATCCAATTATTGTATCGATACACCTCTCAACCATGTGGAGACTGTTTCTGTTCACCGTCTTCGCCCTCGCTAGAGGTATAATATTTTTCCGCTTGTTTTACTGCGTTACCATGGGTTCGTCGACAACTCATTTGACCGACACTGTTTTGATCGACGCGATTTGACCGACAATAACTTTCGTCGACACTATGTTTTCCTCGACATTGTGAAATGGTCGACAAATAATTTGACCGACACTATGTTTTGTCGACGTATTAGAAAAATACTAGAGAGCCGAGAAATGTACAGTGATATGGATCTTTCAAAGTTTTTAGCACAAAATATATCGCTTTGATTTCATTACTTGATATTTAAATAATTATTGTACAATTTTGTTATGTTTTGTAATCTGTATATGTATATGCGTAGCATTCGTTCTGTTCATTCAAATTATGTATATGTATTTACACAATTATGTAGGAAATTAAATGAATATTATGATTTTTGTTCATTGGTATTTACCTATTAATAAAGTATGTTTAGTTGAAGAAATGCTTTCAACTTCTCTTTATTTTTTATTATACAAGTGACTAAATGCGTCTAGAACATAACAGTGATAATAACGATTAGTCAACATTAGCAAATACGAATCAAACCTGTCGCTAAACACAGACTGTCGATAAAAGCAGCAGACGTCGACAATTTGACCGTGTCTATGAAACATAGTGTCGGCAAATTATTTGTCGACCATTTCACAATGTCGAGGAAAATATAGTGTCGACGAAAGTTATTGTCGGTCAAATCGTGTCGATCAAAACAGTGTCGGTTAAATAAGTTGTCGACGAACCCATGGTAACCCGTTTTACCAACTATATTCAGTAATGGTTTTTCCAATAGCATAGACTGCAAATTTTATTATTTCTTTTTGTAATATAATAATTGAAATTACAAAGCTCCTTTTATCATTATGCAGGCAATTACTTTTACCATGTGTAGTTGCTGTAGAAAGCATAGGGTGAAATTACTACAATTAAACCTTCACGAGCACACTGGGTCGTTTATGCGTAGGCGAACATTTCACTTTTGAGTCCATTCGACGAGAAAGGAGGGGACTATAATTTTTCCGAATTTAATCCGTCAAATTTTTATTTTTCATTGATAACACTATTAAAGTAGCCAACGTTGACAGTCAACGTTTACGTACAAAAACGGGACTCCTTTACTAGTACACGCTCGCTTTATGCAATATTTAAAGTCTAAAACTACGGCATAGTGTTCTGCATTTGCATGTACTTTGCGGGTTAGCGTTCCCCAAAAGTTCTCAATTAGGTTAAGATCGGGGAACCGTGCAAGCCATTGGATACAGTGAATATTTTCCGTCGAACCGATTCTTTGCATTGTCTTGTTGAAAAACACTGGCTTCACAATCTGTTTCTTCCCAAAACGAAATTCAAGCATTCTCGGAAAACTACTGTGCACCTCTTGGAGAACTAAAGTTTTCGCGGTGCAATTCAAGTTATAGTGTTTCCCCACCACAGTTTCTTGCGCGAGCGACTCTTACTGTGTTATTGCAGGAATATGTATAGTAGAGCGGCGAGGTGAGCGTAGCGTTGAGGACAGAGTTTGGTCATTAATCAATTAAAATTTTAACCAAGATTGATTGACTAATGTGTCCGATTGAAAAAGGTAAACATTGAAAGGACGATTGATTCAATCGATTGATGAAGTTAATCGTCAATCATCGATTAGAAAAAGGAATCATCGAAAAATCGTAGACTGATTTAAGGATGTTCTGGAGGTATATAAAAACGCAACAAAATTTTTGAAAATTTGACAAGATTCTTACTAAATTACTACACTGCACCATTTAAGAATTATAGCAACTTAAAGTTTGCACATTTTAACACGTCTTCTTATAGAGAATTCATAAAATTCCACTTCAAACACTATTTAAACCTTGAAAAAACGCAACTAGAAACTCCAGTTTTTTTTATATAGTAAAACGCGACAACAGTGTAAAAAAGTATACAAAAGTATGCAAAATATACTCATGAATGGCTTTCATTGCCAATATATTGATGGATTTCGAATTTCTTGTACTTTTGTCTCCCATTGTACCTCCAGAACATCCTTAATCAATTGTTGAAGTTAATTGCCACAGGTAATAATAAGGGAGAAAGAGACGGAGAGCGGAGAAGAAGAATTAGCAGAAATATATCTCAACAAAAACTCAGTTTACATTCTTTTCCGTATGCATACAGTTTTGATTCCGCATTTCATTTCGAAATTTCAGCAGTTAATCACTAATCGATTATCCGATTGACGCTTACAATTGAAAAGAATGTAATCGTTAACCGCTACTAAGACTAAAGTACATAATTGCGATTAACGATTGAAGTAGAAATTTATTCGTGCATCGTTGAATAAATTTCAAACTTGTTACAGTGTAAGAAACACGTTTGAGATAAGTGACATTAATTGTCTAGCTAGTCTGCTCACGAGACTGTTCATACATGCAGCTGATACAAAGTTATAAACAACTTGACATGATCGCTTTAATTTAAAGACAATTCGTCTTATCAGAATCTTACAGCCACGTGTGACATTAGATTTTTCTTTGTCATATTTGAGATAGAACAAATTCGCCTAGAAATGTATAGGGTGTATAAAAAGTAATGGTCATCCGTCCTAGGAATGAATCTACATTTCTGGATCGGTGGACATTCGTAAGAGAAACTTGCCGCAAAATTGTTTATAACAAAGAAAATTGTTGTTACAGTTTTTTTTACATGAATGCCTTCTACTAATCAAGAAGAGAAAAGTTTGAAAAGAGCCATATATCACAAACAAGTATAGTTATCGTGATATAAGCTGTTAAAATTTTTGCAAAATTTGATTGTGAGGAATTATACGTATAGACAAAAGCTTACTACTACAGTTCACACGTCCGTGTCGATGAGACAGAACATGATCGTGTGCTTGCTTCGAGACAAACGAAATTTAAAGGGACATTCGTCGCTAGGCCCCGACGAACTTGAGAATTTCAAATTAAGAATGCTAATCCTACATTATTAAATACTAACGTAAAGTATACTTACAAATTCTGCAGGGTCTTATATTCCTAAATAAAAGTAATAAAAAACCACGAGAGAAAAAATTCAAATTTAGGACTGAAATTCGGGACTAAAAATTCGCTAGCCACAGACAAAAGTTAAATATTTAGTGGAACTATGAAATATTTGAACACTAAACCACTAGTCAAATGACCGCATCCAGATTGTTTATTGCACAATTATTGAGATTACAGAGATGCTTTCGTGGTGTGAATGATAAAGTTCAAATAAATTGAATCATGTTATTTTTGTAAAGCAACATGTACGGGCTACTTGTAAAGCTCGGTAGGTTTAGTATTAAGGCGGTAGTCTACCCTCTGGTTATAACTACATAGAATCTTACTAGATTTTGGGTCGAAACATGGGTTTGCGCGCTTCGGTTGTTTGACCTTATTTCAGCAGATTTTGGGCTGGGTGAGGGCTCATTCTAAAGAGGAAGGTTCAACACATAGCAGTCAAAAAGTCTTTTAGAGACAGAAAAATGCATTGAAATCTGCGGGTTTTTTTCCTAGATTTTTTCTCTACTTTGGGCCCTCATATTATACATATTAAACATAATCTCGTTAAAATCATGACCAGAGCGCAGTGTGATGAACCTTCCTCTTTAGAATGAGCCAGAAGGTAGACTACCGCCTTAACCCTTTGCGAAGTATACGTGTTGTACGAGACCTTTGTTGATCGCAGGTCAGGAGAAACGATGCGTACCCTACACAGTGGACAACGAAGTGCTCGGCTGCGTTTGTAATTCCACTTATTGCGACAGCTCGCTGAACCTTCAATCGCTTTCGCTGAAATCGAATAACTTTTACCAATATGAGACAAACAAGCAGGGACTCAGGATGGAACTGTCAGAGGGGACGTTCGGCGTATCTGATTCGCCTTCCAACGTGACTTTAACGATAGACACAACGAAAAAATACCAAAAGATTATTGGTTTCGGTGGTGCTTTCACCGATTCCACTGGTATCAACCTGCAGAAACTCAGCCCGAGAACGCAGGAACAACTGTTAAGGTATAGTACCTACCATAATTTTGGATTTGATGTGATGTCTGCAGTAATTGTTGCTTTTCATTGATACATACATCATTCTTTCAAATTCGACTGTTCATAGGTCATATTACGATCCAGTAATTGGAAGTAAATACAACATAGGTCGGATCCCAATCGGTGGGACCGACTTCTCGGTGAGACCTTACACGTACGACGACGTTACCAACGACACATTGCTGGAAGACTTTGCTCTCCAATTGGAAGATTACAAATATAAAATACCGTACGCGGTTATAGCTCGCAAAATGAACCCAACAACGACATTCCTCGCATCTGCGTGGTCCGCCCCTGGCTGGATGAAAACCAATGGAGTATTCGAGCAATTCGGTAAACATTCGGTCGAACAATTTTCTTTATACATAAAACCAACAATCACATCTGCGTTAATTGTACACAGTGGATTCTCTAACAAGGGAAGGACCCCAAGTGTCCGACTTCGATTTCGATAATTTTTTGTGAGACGATGGTATGTGGATCCCTAATGATGTCTGCAAAGTATTAGGCGTAGTTACTCAATAGTTTTAAAGATATAAACAATTAAACTTTCATACCTTTTCGAAGTTCCATTAGCCGTGTGAGCAAGTTGCGTGAAAGTTCAATTGTTTATATCTTTAAAACTATTGAGTAACTACACCTAATATTTTGCAGAGATCTTTAGGGATCCATATACCATCGTCTCAGAAAAGATTATCAATATCGAAGTCGGACACTTGGGGTCCTTTCCTTGTAAGATTCGCCAGCATGTTCCAGGATTTTCCCATAAATCCTTAATTACAAGAATAGATTTTAGACTAGGGAATTAAGGGGGTGGACTCTCGTTTCCAGGATTGCAATTCTCGATAACGCCAAGATGGGGTTTTCCAGTAGCCAAAGCGCTAGATAAAAGATCAATCTAGGCCGCAATCGTCCTCAAGTCCAATTTTTAAGTTTACGAAGCGTACTTTCCATTATTCACCAGCGTAATTTGCATTATTCGAAATCATAAAGCCGCGACAGCTACATGCTGCCGAATAATGCAAATTACGCCTCGTAAACGTAAAAATAGGACTCTTGACTACTGAAAACCCCCATCTTTGCATTATCGAGAAATGAGAAGGCGCATCCCGCACCCTTGCAGTCCTGGAACCGACTCTACCCCCTTAATTGACATTCGTAACTTCTTTTACGTTTCATCTATTCAACTTCTTCCGTGGATGCGTAAAAGTCGCAACAGTAATTTTTGATATCAACACGTTTAGGATACTTGAAGGAGGAGTACTATCAGGTGTGGGCTGACTACTTGGCCAAGTTTGCCGACGCGTACAAAGCACACGGTCTAGAAATGTGGGCAATTACAACAGGCAACGAACCAACGATCTCCTTCCACGTCAATACGTCGGATGTGATCACCATGGGCTGGACACCCGACACTATGGCTGAGTGGGTCGGTGTCAACCTAGGACCGACTTTAGCAAAATCGAAGAGCAAAAGGACACGAGTCTTGGTCCTCGATGACGATAGAGATTTACTGCCAGAGTGGATCGAACCGATGTACAATAATTCCCAGTCCTCCCAGTACTGCATTGGAACTGCCGTGCATTGGTATTTCGATAGTCTAGCCAACATGACGGTATTGGATGAAACTCACAATGTAGATCCGAGTAAACTTATAATCATGACCGAAGCGTCTGCGGGTGAGTCTTCAAGGTTTCGCTTCCGCACACTATTCAAGAATTGTTTATAGAATAGAAATGCTTTATTTTTAGCCTTCCGGCCATAAAAAGGAACTCGGTTTACAATTCCGTCTTAACTCTCTCATCCTTCCATACCTTTCAGTATCCATTCATACAATTTTACTTTGCCCTATCCTTCTCCCATCCTTCTTTCAGTGCTGTTCATTTCTTTTTTTTTCTAGCTGCCTCAGCCAATCTATCGCTTTCAAGAACTGTTTATATTTCAAGAGTTATCTTTAATTGCAATTAACATTCGATTTTGGAAATACTTCAGTTCTTAACTCACGCGCAATGGATGCAAACTGTTGATGTTCGAATGATTAATGTATGTCATTTTTTATGCAGGTCCAACCTATTGGGGAAGATCGTCTATCGTGTCGGACATGTGGGACCTCGGGGCACAATACATCTTGAATATAATCAAAGTAAAAACGATGATTTCTTTAACTAACATGATAACTTTAATTCTGCGGTCCCTAGTCCTTTTATTAGGATTACAATAGTGGACTGTGGATCTTGTGTATTAGCTTCGTTCACAGTGCGCTAATATGTTTTCTTTTTGTCAAAATGTCAGGAAGCATCAAATAATGTAAAAAAATTGGATCGTATCGTTTAAGAACAAATGCAGTTGCACTTTGCAACTGCACCGATGCATTCCTGTTAAATATCGTACAGCTTGATAAACGATGCACAATAGCCCGTTGCAATTTTTTTTTATCTACAATACAAACAGAGTTATAGCTCGACCCAGTTACTACATACAGCCGGTACCATTTTCGAGATATTAAAATGATTGTTCTGCGTTAAGATGTTCAATTATAAGCTACAATATTTTTGATCGAGTCGATTGGAAAGAAGAATCTGTAGAATCATTTTCTATGTCGGCGTATTGATGTAATTCGTACGCTTTCAGCATGTAAATCATTGGTCGGTCGGCTGGTTGGACTGGAATTTAGTGCTGGACAAAGATGGTGGACCGACGTGGGTTAACAATACTCTGAATGCAGCTATTATCGTCAATCCAGAGAACGATGAATTTTACAAGATGTCTCTGTACTACGCTATCGCGCATTTCAGCAAATTCGTTGACAGAAATTCTGTCAGGATTTCCGTCACCGACACCGATGACGTGAAGTCGACGGCCTTCGTAACACCGTCGAACGAAGTCGTCGTTGTACTTTACAACCAGTAAGACATAAATTTCAACACAATATTCAATTCCTCCATTAGAACACAGAAATCAAATTAACCTTTCGTTTTGTTGCAGAAACTCCACTGCGACTTCCGTAACTTTGCAAGATAAAGTCAGAGGCGATATACAAGTGAAATTATCCCCGCTTTCAATGAACACCGTAATATACAAGCTATAATTACATATATATATATTGTACATATATTTTTTTTAATATTGTGTTCTCATTGAATTGTACTATCATACTATCAGAATAAATGTCCACTAGTGGATAATTATAGACTATTAATTTTACATACCGACCTCCGTAAATAATTCCCTTGTTATTAGCGACAATACAATGCATCGCTCGACATGCTTAGTGTCTAACTGCAACAGTTCATGATGTCAGGGACCGCTCTAGGGGCGGGCAACCCGGACATTTGTTCGGGGCGCCAAAATTTAGGGACGCCATTTTGGCTGTAAGTGTGAGAAAGATATTGATGTGTTAAATACCCAATTAATAGAAAATTTGCTTCTATTAACATTTAAATAAAATGATTTGATTTTTATTGGAAATAAAAAATATGTACCTTTATTTAAAAATATATATATATATTCTTAAGGGGCGGCAATTTGTCTTCTTGACCGGGGCGACGCACAGTGGGACCTTTCGTCCAAATCGGAGACAAAATCAAAGAACTTTCGATACAAATGAGGTAGAGCGATGAAATTTTTTTTAAATTAAAGCTGGAACTTGTCAGAATATGGGAAAAATAGGAAGATTATGGTACGAATGTTTTATAACCTTGAGAAAATTCGTTAAACAATTCGTTCACAGAAATCGATTTCTTGTAAAATCCTGAGGTCGTAGACAAATTTTGAGACCAGATTTAAAATCAGCGTGAAAAAATCTGCAGGAAATGACGTGCAGCATGTTAAAAAAAAGTTTTCCGCCTGTGTTATTGAAAAAACCGCAATTTTCTTGAAATTGTGAGAGTTTAACGAAATTTCACAAGTTTATAAAACGTTCGTACCATAATCTCCCTATTTTTCCCATATTCTGCCAAGTTTCAGCTATAATTTTAAAAAAATTTCATCGCTCTACCTCATTTCTATCGAAAGTTCTTTGATTTTGTCTCCGATTTGGACGAAAAGTTCCACTGTGCGACGTAACCGCTAGAGCGGGCACTGATGATGTCAATATGTACTTTGCATAATTCAGCTTCTCGTTCAAAGAAATTAGAATGTTTCGTACAAGATTTATATTTCGAATATTAAATGCGAGTGCCAGGTTATAAAAATTAAAAAAATCACCTAACGAAATCCATAAATTTCGATTTTCGAATGAAACAGAAAAATAATTTCATTGTTCATATATTTACACTGTCGACATTATTAACAAAAAAATATTCACACGAATGAAACGTTCGGAAAATAGATGAATGACGCTGAAACATTTTTTTGTAGAAATACATACGTTGAATTCATATGAATATCACTTTAAAAAATAAAATAGTATTTTAAAATGGCCGATTCATGAATGACAAATATTTTAACTTAAGACATGTTTATATGTATCTAGGTATATGTATATGCACGTGGGCTCTGCTGATAACAAAATTACGATAAGGGACACGTGTTTGCCGTTTGTTTGATATCAGAGAAATAGTTGCATCGATAAACGAATGAGCCGCTTTGTTAGATCGATATTGGAATTAGATCGGGGGGTCGATAACTATGTATAATTATTACCTTGAACCTATCTGTTATTTTTAGATACATGAAGTACGAAAAAACTTCATCTATAAAAGACGTATCGTATGGAAACGGCTTCACCACGCTTGCACATCTGCAGAAAAATTGATACAGTAAATCGTCTATAAACTGTGCCTCGGGGGGATTCGTTTGCATTTATCGTAGACGAGACACTATTTTTTTGAGCTCCAAAGGCCGAGCCGAACGTAGAAAAGGACAGCGCGAGTAAAGAGAGACCGCGCGCGGCCGAAACGACCGCGACTCTTCGCGTCTCTTTCTTTCCAATACGCTGTCCTTCCTTGCGGCCGAAACGTTCATCGTCAATTAATCGCACGGGCCTTTGAACTGTGCCGAACTGTGAAAACCTCGGGCAACTGCACAGTCACAGTTCTAGAAGAGGTACAGTAATCCTCTATCGACGCAAGAGCCTCGGGGAGGTTCGTTTGCATCGATCGTAGAGGGACACGATCGAACGTAGAAAAGGACAGCGCGTGTAAAGAGATACCGCGACTCTCCGCGTCTCTTTCTTTCCCATACGTTGTCCTTCCTTGCGCCCGAATCGTTCATCGTCAATTATACCACTAAATATAGTCGAAATTATATCGTGTTTGGTCTTATTTTAATCAGAAAAATGCCACAAATATATTGGTGAAAGTTTCATGAAAGAATAAGTAATAATAAAAAAGATTTAATATTGGCGTTACATTGTGAGGGCGCACGAGTCTTCTTTGAACTGTGCTGACGACTGCGATTCTCCGCGTCGCATTAGTAGTGGTTCACACCGACATACCTGAGTCGAGATCAGACTACAGTGGAGGGGATTTTTTTTGCGTTTGTCGTGTTCGGCCCTTTTGCGTTTATAGAGGATTTACTGTATCTATATTTCGTCTTCACTTCAAACATTTCAAATTTCTGCTGCGGCAAGATCTCAACTATATACTTTATTGTTTCTCTCACTGTTTAAGTTTATTAGATGAACTCAATATTTGTGAAACAAGTTTTTCTGACATTGCGATTATCGTTCTACTTCGTAATTAAAAATACAGGGATTCTGGAAGCCGAGATTAAATCTGAATATTCTAACTTCATATTAGTTCATCGAGCTGCCGCGCCGCGGACTCCGTGTTGTCCAATGATGTACATAAGGACACCGATGAGATAATAGTATCTCGTCGGTGATAAGGATCAAGCGATAAGAACAGGCATTGCATATAACGTCTTAGTAACGAAATCATTCATTTACTATTTGAGTCGTCGTTCATCAGAGCCGGTGTTACATTGTCTTACGTTTCGACTGCATAAAAAATGATTAATGTAAGTGTTTATCCTTCGTTTCCTGCGTCATTCCTGACCGATGTCACACATTTTTATGACTAAATAATTCTTATTCCGAATTTACGTTTTACTTTTCATTATTTGCCAGTTGTACCTATGTATGCGCGGCTATCTACCTTGCATGAAGGTGGGATTTCCTAGTCGCGTTACGACGCCGCATTTTGCGATTTATCTTAGTCGTAACTTCTGCACGCACGCGTAAGTAAGACAAAAAAAAGAAGAAAGAGCATCGTCCAAACGTAAACGAGTGCGTCAAACGATTTCCTGTAGGCGTTCGACGCACACGTTTGCGTTTATGTTCGTGTCCTCCAAATGTTGCACCCGACGTAGACGTTTTTCGACCCACTGCTTCGGAAACAGCCCAGACACAATCGATCCCTCAATGTAAATTTTTAAAGATTTAGTTCATTTTACGTGAAAGCATATAGATTTTCTAATTGCGTTATATAAAGAACAACAATATTAACACAAGTTTTGAATAACACATTTAATTTCTATTTATTTGATAAATCCTAAGTTTTATACGGTGTTTCTCTTAAGGAGTACGACTTGAGCAACCTTACACTATATGTCGATTTTTATTCGTATTCGTCGTTTTTTCATCATAATTCTTAAAAGAATCTCGTCATCGTCCTCTTCTTCTTTGGAACGAAAGTATCTTACCATTACAGAAAGATGCCGACTTATAAACTCACCTATTTCCCGGTATCGGGTTTAGGCGAACCAATTCGATTCTTACTTAGCTATGGAGGAGCTGAATTCGAGGACTACCGTTTCGATAGGAAGGACTGGCCCAAGATTAAGCTTGGTAATAAGCCACAAGCCAAGTTTAAGTACTATAAGTTAAATAAATTGTAATCCTTGAATTTAATTTTTTTTGTACAATGAATTCTACTATTTTCTCAAAATTATCCAAGTATTACGAATAGTATATTGAAATTGTTTATTTTTTCATACTTTTAGAAATGCCATTTGGTCATGTCCCTGTTCTTGAGATCGACGGCAAGAAAATTAGCCAATCTGTAGCTATTTCTCGGTATCTGGCAAAGCAATTCGGTCTTGCTGGAAAGGACAATTGGGAGGCTCTTGAAATCGATGTCACCGTTGACACTATTCACGACCTTTGTGCAAGTAAGCGTCGATTTTACACGAGTGTTCGCGGAAAATTGTATTCATTCTGTAATTTACCTTTTTAGTGATGGCGGCTTTCACTTACGAGACCAACGAAGCTGCCAAGGCTGAAAAACGCGAACATGCCGAAGAGCAGACGCCGTACTATTTGGAACGTTTGGACGCTCAGGTGAAGAAAAATGGCGGCTACTTCGTCGGAGGTGCTCTGACCTGGGCTGACATAACATTTGTCAGTCTCCTCAACTACATGAACGTCATGATGACATACGACATTATCGAGAACTATGAGAATCTGAAGCAACTCAAAGAAAAGGTCCTTAGCGTGCCTGCGATTAAAAGTTGGGTCGAGAAAGCCCCACCATCCGACTGGAAAGTGTAAACAGCGAAAT
Organism: Lasioglossum pauxillum; assembly: GCA_933228785.1. NCBI lineage: Eukaryota > Metazoa > Arthropoda > Insecta > Hymenoptera > Halictidae > Lasioglossum > Lasioglossum pauxillum. Next base: position 37,111,855 of record OW121705.1, on the reverse strand, counting down.
CATTCCTTTTCTAAAAAACCGAAATTGACCTTCGTATGTTCTTTGTGCACCAACAAACACTGTTGATTTCAGAGCGTGACGAAACAATGACGTTGAAATCAAGCTATAGTCTGACGCATTTTTTTCTAGTATTTTTTGCACAAAACAATTTGCAAAACATGCGTATCAACGACACCGTTAGTTATTATTACTGTTAAATATTCATTTACGCTACATAGTTCATTCTTCGGTCGTAGAATTCTGAGTTATATACGACTTGCATAGTGATGCGCACGAGTTCCTATATCGTAAAAAATACAAAATATACTTCGAGTTGCATCAAAAATAATGCATTAAACATTTCTGTAGAGCCATGAACCGTGCAGATGTCAATAACGACAATGCAAAGTAACAAGACTATAAGTATAGACGCATATTCGTAAGTTATCAGACTCGTTCGACTTCTCCAATAGTAACGAATGTTTGAAGACATGTGGAAAATCATTCTGATTGTAGTCTACTTCTCTGTGGCGGGTAATGTATAGTTAATCTTGTTCAGCACCTTTGCAACTTTGTGCAATCGGTAGTGAATTAAATAGGATTATTTTTGTTTAAGGTATATCTTATTTTCTTGGTGAAAAATAACGACCTTTTGCTAAAGTAAAGGACGTAACCACCGAATTTTTAATTCTCTATAAGGTAAAGGTACCAGATATTTAGTAACGACTTGGAAGTTTTTTATTAATTTGAAGGCCTTCTGTAATTTGTTTTGCATTATTTGTGATAAACGATTGATTCTCAAACTTTCTTCTGTATCGTCAAATTTTTCTGGACGATTTTGTGGAAAAGCAAAAGTTTTGGTTCTATTAATTAATTGATTCATTTTTTTATGCCATATCGCAATAAAATAATTATTTTATTATCCTCTGGTGTATCACAGTTTCTTAGCATTTTCTACAATCGGAAACGAAACATTGTGTTGTCTCGCGGAATAAGGTTTCTAACTAATGTTTTCTATATCTTAAACAAAAATTATTGGAATACTTTTGATTTATATACGAGGGGGAAGATCAATTTTATTTTTCAAAATAAAGTAATACTAGGTACTTCATGTTATGTTTATTCATTTCTGATAAGTTTGTTTTGTGCCTGATAACCGGGTGGGACATGGTAACTGATATCTTTACCCTATCTATTTCATTATATAATAAGTTCTATCAATTTGTTCAATTCCGTTGGCTCGTGAATATAATTTTTATCTACAGAAGACCAATAAAGATTAAAGAAATTTTCTATGCAAATGGATTAACACATTAGTTTTAAAAATAACTTCTTCAGGTGGATAAATTATCGGGTAACAGAAAATTATGGTAATTCGGATAATTACTTAACAATTTTTTGCACTTGATGTGCTAACCATACGTTAAACATCTGCGATAAACTCAGCAATGTATGCGTTATCATGTCCCCCCGCTCTATTACGAAAAAAAAGTCATTAGTGTGACTATATAATTTCCCTAGCGGTTCGATCCAATTACTGTATCGATATACCTGACAATCATGTGGAGACTGTTTCTGTTCACCGTCTTCGCCCTCGCTAGAGGTATAATTAACTATTTTTCCGCTTGTTCTAATAACTATAACCAGTGATGGTTTTTCCAATAGCACAGACTGCAAATTTTCGGCAAAGATTCTTTTATCATTATGCAGACAATTATACTTTTACCATGTGTAGTTGCATAGAGTGAAATTACTACAATTAAGCCTTCACGAGCACACTGGGACGTTTATGCCTATGCGAACATTTCACTTTTGAGTCCATTCAACGAGAAAGGAGGGGACCATAATTTTTCCGAATTTAATCCGTCAACTACGAATGTTGAAATTTATTATTTCATTTTTATATTATAATCATTAAAATTGCAAAGATTCTTTTATCATTATGCAGGCAATTACTTTTAACATGTGTAGTTGCTGTAGAAGCATAGAGTGAAATTACTACAATTAAGCCTTCACGAGCACACTGGGACGTTTATGCCTATGCGAACATTTCACTTTTGAGTCCATTCAACGAGAAAGGAGGGACCATAATTTTTCCGAATTTAATCCGTCAACTACGAATGTTGAAATTTATTATTTCATTTTTATATTATAATCATTGAAATTGCAAAGATTCTTTTATCATTATGCAGACAATTATACCTTTACCATGCGTAGTTGCTGTAGAAGCATAGAGTGAAATTACTATAATTATACCTCCACGAGCACATTCACTTTTGAGTCCATTCGACGAGAAAGAAGGGGACCATTTTGGACAGTTCAAATCATACCTGTCAAAAAAGAATTTTCACCTATCAAAGCAAACTGAACTTCTTCTATTAATTCTAACAATGATATTGATTGTTCAACGTTGGACGCGATGAAATATAGTAAATCTTTGGTCTGCAGCTAACGCGAAAGATTGTGTACCGCTTATCGTCGACAACGGAGTACTCGCGTGTATTTGCAACTCCACGTACTGCGACGATGCGCCACAAGTCGAACCGGAAGTCCCAGAGAAAGGGAGCTTTCACTGGTTCGTCTCGAATAAGGAAGGAGATCGGTTGCGGTTGGCGACTGGAACATTTAGCAAGCAAGAAAGCTATTCCCCTTCCGACGAAAATTTGGTATTAAACAGCACGAAGAAGTATCAAACGATAGTCGGATTTGGCGGCGCCTTTACCGATTCTGTTGGCATAAACTTAAAGAAGCTTAGCCCGGCTACTCAGGATCAACTGATACGGTAATTGATAATTGAGTGGACCGCGTTACGTTTCGTAGCTTTGAATTATTCTTTTGCTGACGTATCCATTCAAAATTTGTTCAAACTGAAAAGAGGTACAGTGCAATTCCACAATCTTGGACACGGTGGAACTCTTATTTCTTCACTTATTACACTATAGATCTTTATGCACTTATGGGATCTCCAATTTTTTTTACCGCAGTTTTTATAGCACAACTTAGTGACCACGATAGCGTGTACTGATATAATATGTACAGACAATTATCTAACAGTTTATGGTTCTCAATGCTCGCAGAACGTACTTCGACCAAAAAGTCGGAAGCAGATACAATTTAGGTCGCGTGCCGATCGCTGGTACCGATTTCTCAACGAAGTTTTACACGTACGACGATCAAGAGAACGATGACTTGCTGGAACACTTTGCACTCGCGCGAGAAGATTATGAATACAAAATACCGTTCATAAAGAAAGCTCGTGAATTAAGTCCTGACTTGAAACTAGTCAGCGCTGCATGGTCGGCTCCGATATGGATGAAGACTAACCATGGCCGCACTGGATTTGGTAAATGCGAGAAGTCCTTCATCTTTAAAAATTTTTTTCAAAAAAGAAAAATAAAGATAGTTAGGTACCCTCCTGCATCATTGAAAGCAAGAATCTAAAATTAATCACTTGATTCTAGGCTTCCTAGAGGAAAAATACTATCAGGCTTACGCCGACTACTTATTAAAGTTTTTTGATGCGTACAAAGAGCATGATATCGACATATGGGCCGTGTCGACAAGTAACGAGCCGTTAAATTCTTTTAACCCTGATTTCCCTCTCACCACCATGGGCTGGACCCCTCTATCTATGGCCGACTGGGTCGGCAATTACATGGGTCCGAGTTTAGCATCATCGGTACACAACAGAACACTGATTTTACTGCTCGATGACAACAGAATCGTGCTGCCTTGGTTTGTCAAAGCGACGTTCGATGATAAAAAGGCGTCGGCATACGCAGCTGGAACTGCTGTACATTTCTATATGGATTCCCTAATGCCTGCAACTGTGTTGGATTGGACCCACGACGCTAATCCGGATAAAATCATCCTGATGACCGAAGCATCCACAGGTGATTTTCCTGTTAGCCATAAAATAAGTCGTAGTACATTTTTTAGTATTCTCTGACAATAAAACCAAAGAAACTATCGATTAACTATATGTTTGTTTGTTCAGTGCCAAGGTCCTGGGGAACTCCAAATGTCGTCTCAAAATTATGGAGCCGAGCCGAGACGTATGCCACGAGCATTATCGAGGTAGAGAAATTAAAGCAGTGACTTTGGTATCATAAGTTATAGTTAGACTCCGAATTATTATGCAAAATAAACAATTTGTGCATCAATTGCAAGGCACAGGAGCTATATATCAATTTATATTTTTCATTAATAATTTTAATGTAGTGAATATAATGTATTAACACTGTTAAAGTTTCTTAATCTATTCACTGTTTTAAATTGTATTTACTCATTTTTGTTATAAATGCATAAAATCCGGAGTCTAGTTATAGTATTATAACTTATTCGTATCATACCTTGAAGTACATGAATCACTGGGCTGTTGGATGGATGGACTGGAATTTAGCTCTCGACGAGACAGGTGGACCAAACTGGCTGAACAATACCAACGACGCAGGCGTTATCATCAACCCGAACAAGGATGAATTTTATAAAACAGGCATGTACTATGCCATCAAACACTTTAGTAGATTCGTTGACAGAGACTCCGTTAGGGTATCCATCACCGACACCGACGCTATTAAGGCTACAGCTTTCGTAACACCCTCCAAAGAAATTGTTGCTGTGCTGTGTAATAGGTAAACGCTTCGAGTCTTAACAAATTTATAAATTTGCGTTTGATCCCGTTACAGATTTATTCAAGTTATATGTATTCCAGGAACAATTCTTCAAAGATTGTGACCCTAACAGACGTGGATAGAGGTGTTATGCGTTTGGAGCTATCCCCTAATTCGATAAATACCGTGACATATCAATAAATGAAATTAGCCTGTGGATTTTATGCAGTTCCTTCATGTAACAGTCTCAAACTTGGTAAATGAAAAATTTAATAAAATTTAACTAAATTTTCAACTGTTTTAATTCACCTTGGAAAAACATTTCACGCATCCGGATAATACGTTTTCGCCCATCGACCTACTTTCCTCTTCTTTGGATTTTCTCGAAGGGCTCTAGGTATATAAATTGGTAAATGATCGTCCATTCTACGTTGGAACGGTTTATAACCGAACTCCCATGGGTCCCGTTTCTTATCCATCTGTCGAGTTTTGAACTTAATCTTATAGATCTTTTGCCAATTAGGTATTTCTGGTATTTTGCTGCGAAACAGAAAAAAATTGTTAATTGCACATAGTTTACTGTACAACTATATACTTCTATAATTGAGTACGTACTAATGCCTCGGTCTGTTCGACATAATATATTTAAATTCATTTTCCAGCCATATCCTTTCCTCGGTTTTGGAAATATCAGCAAGATGTTTCACCGACTCTCCCAAATAAGGCTTCATATTTACACCAGTCCTTTCTACAGGCGTATTAATATAAAATTTGATCAATGTTCTCAATACATCTTCATTGAAACCATGAATTTGTTCGTTCTCCACAGTGTCGAATAATTTCTCGGGTTTCGTTATCCAGCACATGTTGCACGTAGGATTCTCCTCTACGAATGGCGATCGTAGTAATATCGTATTCAATTGATAGGCGCAGAATGACCACATTTGACTGTCTGTCAAAACAGTCTGCGTCACTAGTGGATATGTCATTTCATTAACCGTAGTAAAGCCTAAAATCATAGAAAACATTATATTATTTAAATGTTTTAATTTACTAAGAAAAATACAAAGGTCAATTTTTGTTGATTTTTGTTTGGAAATTTAATTTGAAATCTTTCTTAAAATATATCGAATACCTTGATAACAAGCCTGAGACAACAACCAGCTGTAAGAAGCAAATATAGCTTGCGTTATGAGCGCACTGTCTTTGTCGTCAAACGTCGATCGCCTATATGCCAAGCGACTGCAATTATGGTAAGACAGTAAACCAAATTCTGCAGGATCACCAGGCCAGAAGCCAGGTATGTTAGTGGCGTGCTTATATTCATACTGATATCCCAATGTTTTAGGAGATAGGTAAAACTTAGGATACTCGAATTCGAAGCGATTACATTCGCTTGAAGAAAAGAATTCTTTCAATGGCAATCTGTTCCTTAATTGTAGAGTTGGAGTACCAATATATTGAACAGGTTCATCCTTTAGTACACTATTTGCACGTTGTGTGAGTCCTTTTGCATCTGTTTCACTCGTACTTTGCGAAGGATATTTACATTTTCCCACAAGCCAGAAAGATTCGATTCTTGGTTCAAAATCTACTTCTGCTTCCATTAAATGTGGGTATTGCGAGACAAGAGCAGTCAATATTATTCTATTAATTTGATAAGAAATATTGTTCACCTGATTGTACAGTTCGTTTGCGTCTTCCTGCACCACTCTGTAATACAAATAACAGATCTGTTATAAGAATGACAAAGTAAACTATTGAATTAGAATTAAATAATTTATAATCGCAACCTGTTACAACGTTCAAAGATAATGGCATCCTGTATAGGCTGTTTTACATTTTGTACCAAAATGTCCAACTGTTCTGGTGTGCATAAGTTATCATAAATGTCTGGTAATTTCTGATCATCTACTAGATGAGTTTTCGTAATGTATCGAGTGTACTCCAGTGAATTATATGGAATACGTCCTTCTTTTAACTGTAAAGATTTCCACCCGTAATAATACGGCATATTCAGTCCGAACAGTTTCTCCTCTACAGATTTCAACTTCAGTATTTTATTGTGCCATTCTTCTTTCGCTCTTCTCTTTTTAGATTCTTTGGACAAATCCAATATCGGCGGATAAATGACTTCCGACTGACTAGTCCTACTGGGCACAGGGAGAGCATATTTACGTGTGGGATTCTTTCTGATAACAATAGGACAGTTAAATGCGGATTTTCGTATTCCAGCAAACATTCTTCTGAATTAGTAAAAAAGTTCGAATAAACACTTATTTATATCCTCTGCTGAGGTTATGTATTATAAACAGGTTATGATCGTGTTACTTTTACAGTCTTTTTTCACACATCAACTATATGACATAACTTGGTCATAACTAAATGCGATGAATCGTGTGGAATTATGAGTAAAACTTAACATTATTCATGTCCGACACACTGCATTATGTCTGTATAAATCATGGATATAGGAATATAGGGATGGAGCGTGAGCTAGCACTTTAGACAAGGGGGGTGGTCTAAGTTTGCGGAGGAGGCAGGGTACCAAATGACGCACATGTTTGATTGGTGGTTTTTCTGCGCATACTCTGTACCGCCAAGTATGAAAAATGTTTACAGATTGCTTACATATATCTGACAAGTTGCAACTAGAAAAAAATGTGATGGTTAACCCTTTGTCCTGTAATAACGTATGACACTCGTGATATGAATTATGTTCCAAATATTATAATGAACGTTGTTAAATAATTAAAAGTGAAGGAAATGAAAAATTGTATAAATTTTCGATAACGGCAAATCTTCTACATTTTTTAATTTTATGCAATTAGTAGTTATTTACATATTTCATGTTCTTATGTACAATTTCAAATAATTCATAAATCTGTAATGTGAACAAAATTCTAGAACGAGGGACTAAAAAAGAAAACTGAAATTAGAGAATATAGAAAGGAAATTAAAACGTGCAACACAAATTAAAGAACATACTAATTTTACATAATTTGTTATTTATATTTTAAAATCATTATTTTTAGTAAATTAAAAAAAAATAGGTGTTATATATTTAATAATTAATAAATATATCATAAATGTCATTTTTTCTTATAATTAAAAATAGGGTACAATAAGTTTTTACACATAATAGGTTTATATGTATGTATATCTTTATTTAAGCCTTTTGGCCAAGAAATCAGTTTTACAAGATAATTTACAGGCTTCACAAAGAATTTATTGCCCTCGAAATAAAGTCAATTTATTCAAAAAAGATCTATGGCTATTTGCTTTATCGATTCTGTTAATCGCTACATAGTGCAATCTTATTTTAATATATCTTTTAGCAATCAAACGTATCAAATGTGACGTATGAGTTTTCATTAAACCCTGATCGTTATTGTGATCTCTTAATTTGTTAAATATATTGGCATTGATAAAACGTTGCAGTACTCTATTCATTATTTCAAGTTGAATCAACGGTTTCTTAAAATCTCCGAAAACTTTCTTAAAAATAATGGAGCCAAACGTTATAAAAGGGTGTTTGCGACCCTGGCGATTGAGCTCTGTTATTTTTAAGAAAGTTTTACCAGTGGGACTTTCGGTCGTTCCTGGGTTAATTGTTAGAGTCAGGCCCTGCAATCTAAGTATATTAGGTTACTATTTTTTCGTGAAAGGAACATACTTACTTAGTACGGTTCTGGCTTCTCGCTCAATGGGGATTGTCGGGTCATCAATCCCGAGGTGCGATTCACAGCTGTTGGGGACTTTAATTATGGAAAAGATCCTGGGCTTAGATTTTTTATGAGACTACCTCTTCAACAAATGCACCCTGAACTTTGTCGAAGAATCCTTCGTAAAAATGATTTTCATGGTCGTATTCCTTGAAAGAAGCCGTTTGTAAGCAAAGTTAATAAGCAGAAAAGACTACATTTCGCTAAAAAACATGTCAGTAAAAATAAAGATTTTTGGAAACGTCACATACTCTCACGTTACTCACGTTACTCTGGTCATCAGAGAGGGTTACATTATTTCTTCTTGATGTCTTCGATTTATCCGTTCTGGCATTAGAAGGTTATGTAACTCTGTTTCAATGCGTGACGCTGCATTCATAATGACGTACTGCGCTTGCGCCGGACACAGCCAATGAAACATGTGCGTCTTTTACCTCGTCCCCCCCTAAAAATTTGCCCACCCCGCAACGACACGCTCCATCCCTATATTCCTATATCCATGGTATAAATACGTAAACATTTTAGGTTACTGTTATGAATAACCACAGACAAGAAGGAAGTGAGAGTGGTCACGCCTCACGCCCGGGGTTTCAGCACCGACGAGATACTATTAAAGAATGCCAGCCCGTGTGTTATTCAGCGGGACGGGTAACCGGGCGCGACGGGCGCGGGGATAACGTGGAGCTTACAGTGATCTGAAATACCAATCGCTAAAAGTTCTACCACCGACGAGATACATACTCGTCAAGTACAAGAAGAATGATGTAGTATAGAACGCTCACATTACCCATTCTGTAATTGCCTTATAATACTATCACCGACGAGATACTATCTCGTCTCTTTATCTAAATAAAACCAGACGATATATGACATTGTTCACGCCCGGGGCGAACCAGCTTGAATAATGCATACACTTTTGTTCTGAAGGAAGGTAAAATTGCAAAATGTTATGGAAGACAATAGGTATAGGAATAGAATTTATTGAAAATCAACATATTTATTAAATATGCAGCTATTAGCTCGATATTATCCTTTATTCATAAGAGTTTCACTAGAAGTTCTTACAAATAGAGGATAATACCGATTGCCCAGGTCTCACCACGAGGAGGTTGCTGCACAAGAGACCCGAAAGAGAGTCAGAACGAATGCAATATTCCTTCTGGCTCCCTTTCTGACAACGACGGACTTATACTAAATTACGCAAGTATGTCGAGTAATTATCGCGGGGCAAAAGGTGTGAATCGGAGAAGTAATCTCCGATCCACGGGGGATCAAAGGCGAATCAGGCAGAAGGCTCTGATTCATTCAAAGAGAAAAACTAAAGCGAACCAGAGCAGAAGGCTCTGGTTCGAAGGTGACGCGGCGCGTACAATGCTTGCAGCCCAGCACCGGCCAGAGCCGATACCCGACGTGTCCTCACCAAGAGAAATGGACAGTGAGAAGTGTTCAAACGATATCCCATTTCTCTACCAACTACCTGTCACCAAGCAACACAAGTTGTGGTGAACGCGGGTAGGATGACGAATAGAGAGGACACTGTAGCATGGCTACACGAGTGAACAGGTCTCAATGAACAACCTCTCTCAATGTATCGACGCCGAATACCGACTCCAACCGGTCTGGTACATACAAGCAAGGTCCGACACAGCAGAAGGCTGTATCGGAATCAAGAAAGCGAGCGAAGAGAAGTTAAGACAATAATTACTCGACATATTTACCACGACGACATACAATCTTAATAGCTAACGCACGCAAGCCGAGCAATTATTGTGGACCAAAAGACTAAATCACAAATGGGGAAGAATCAAAGCAGAAGGCTTTGATTCGCAAAGAAGAAACATGAACCAGAGCAGATGGCTCTGGTTCGGGGGTGACGCTAAGACAATAATTGCTCGGCAAATAAAACTAACTTAAGAATATGCAGTCTTCTTGATTTGTCCTCTTCTTGGTGTGTCCTCTTCTTGGTATGTCTTCTTCATAGTATGTCCTCTTCTTGGTGTATTCTAACTAAAACAGACTAATAATAATGAGACATAACAATATATTACCCCGCACACGAGTGCAAGCCTAAGACCCGCTCACAAGAGCAAACCTAAGAACAGTTCTCGAGAACCAAACAGACCCCACACACGAGTGCGACACTAACCAGCTCACGAGAGCCCAACTAACCCCGCACACGAGTGCGAATGAAACCAGCTCACGAGAGCCAACCTAACACCAGCTCACGAGAGCCAAACTAACCCCGCACACGGGTGCGAATGAAACCAGCTCACGAGAGCCAACCTAACACCAGCTCACGAGAGCCAAACTAACCCCGCACACGGGTGCGGCCTATAGGCGATTCGGGTGGCCCCGGGGACGCGACACCCCGTACTCACTCACAGCTCTATCCGTGAGTGAGCCCCTGGGGGACCTCCGATCGGAGGAATACCAATTTTAAACAAGATGTAAAAATTGTTAGAAGCGGGCCTTGTCAAAGTTCCGAAGCCAACAATTCAAAATTCAGAAATGACACGAGTGCGAATAGAGCAAATATAAGCCCGCACGTAAGTGCAATTCTAACCATGCACATGAGTGCGAATGTAACCAGAAAAGCACTTCATAAGAGCAATTGTAATCCCGCACAGAAGTGCGAATACAATCAGTTCACAAGAAGAATTGTAATCGTGTACATGAGTGCGAATACAACCGGAGAACCTGCTCATTAAACTAATTGTAACCCAACACAGAAGTGCGAATACAACCAGCGAACCAGCTCGTGAGAATAATTATAACCCCGCACACGAGTGCGAATAGAACAAACTCACGAGAGCTGTGCTAACTGTTCACACGATTGCAGCCTATATGTGCTTCGGGTAGCCCCGGGGACGCAACACCCCGCACTCACTCACGGCCCCATCTGTGAGTGAGCCCCTGGGGGACCTATCGGACCGATCGGAGGAATACCAATTTCAGACAACATGTGAAAATGTTTAGAATAGGCACTTGTGAAAGTTCCGCAGCGAACAATTCGAAATTCAGAAATAAAAATCGTCGAGATCACTGATTGAATAAGTTCTTCGAAATAACGAACTCAAGATGGGCCAAGGGTAAACGAAGAAAGCATTGATGTACCCTGGGCCGACAGCAACCTACCTGAAAGTAAATTCATATACAATTTAATGAAATATGTTCTTATATCTCGCAAGCCTTAAATTGTACTACACAATCTTATCGAAAATTATAAATGTGCAATGTGCAGCTATTAGCTCAATATTATCCTTTATTCGTAAGAGTTTCACTAGAACTTCTTACAAATAGAGGATAATACCGATTGCCCAGGTCTCACCACGAGGAGGTTGCTGCACAAGAGACCCGAAAGAGAGTCAGAACGAATGCAATATTCCTTCTGGCTCCCTTTCTTACAACGACTGACTTATACTAAATTACGCAAGTATGTCGAGTAATTATCGCGGGGCAAAAGGTGTGAATCGGAGAAGAAGTCTCCGATCCACGAGGGACCAAAGGCGAATCAGGCAGAAGGCTCTGATTCTTTCAAAGAGACAAATTAAAGCAAACCAGGGCAGAAGACCCTGGTTCGAGGGTGACGCGCGAATGGCCAAGAGGAACTCAAGCTGCAATACCCATTTCTCCCAACCACTTGCCGCCATAGACGGACATGAGTGGAATAAATTTACAGTGGAGAGGTTTTACATGAGCGAGCCACATCTCTCAAAGCCTCCCCCCATTAATATTATCTACCGCGAACTCCCGTACCAACCGGTATGGTACAAACTACATACGAGCAAGGTCCGACACAGCAGAAGGCTGTGTGCGAATCAAGAAAACGAGCAAAGTGAAGTTACGGCAATAATTACTCGACATATTTACAATGATAGTATACAATCTTAATATATAGACCAAATATAACTAACTTAAAAATACACTGTAGTCTTCTTCCTCGTTGTTGGTGTGTCCTCTTCATTCCGTGTGTCGTTAGCAGCCGGCTATTGTAATCTAGCTGAAACAGGCTAATCGTATTTATAAACAATGCTGTTGAATACAGAATTAAATCACGCACACGAGTGCGAATGTAACCAACTCACGACATCAAATATAAACCCGCACGTAAGCGGAAACCTAACCATGCACATGAGTGCGAATACAACCAGCGAAGCAACTCACAAGAACAATTGTAACCACGCACAGAAGTGCGAAAGCAACCAGCGAAGTAACTCACGAGAGCAATTATAATCCTGCACATGAGTGCGAATACAACCAGCGATCCAGCTCGTGAGAATAGTTGTAACCCCGCACACGAGTGCGAGAACAACCAGCGAAGCAGCTCACAAGAGCAATTATAGCACCGCAGACGAGTGCGAATACGATCAACTCACGAGAGTTATAGTAACTGCTTACACGAATGTAGCCTATAGGCGATTCGTGTAGCCCCGGGGACGCTACACCCCGTACTCACTCACGGCCCCATCCGTGAGTGAGCCCCTGGGGGACCTCCGATCGGAGGAATACAATTTTAATAAGGAAATATAAATTTGAAGAAGACTCATTATCGAAAGTCTCGATGAAAATTTCAATTAGTATATTAGAGATAATAATTGATGGTATCCGTTGAATTAACAGTTGAAGGACAGGTTTGTTGAAATTGGGCCAAGGGTAGACAAAGGAAGCTTTGTAAAATATTAGTAACCAAACTTACCGTTGATCGTTGAATGAAGAGTTGAAGGTAGGCCAGGGTAGCTGTGGATGACCCCTTGTCCACCTCTGGTCCACCTCTGGTCCACCTCTGGTAAGTCCCTGGTCCTCCTGCATCCTCCCGGTCCCGCAGCACGTCCGCTCACGCCGCTCCCCCCGGCCCGACTGACTGACTGACGGCAGTGATGCCAGAATCGTGGACGCGAGGACGTTTCCCCTCCGGCACAGGACCCCCCACTCTGACACCGTGGACGCACCGTCCTCGCCACGTTGCTTCTACTGCGCACGCGCTACACACGAACGTACTTCTACTCTGCCTGTGTGAGTGCCTGCTCGATTGCACGCGCGCTACACACACAAGCGTACCTCTACCCTGTCTGTGTGGACTACCTGCTACCTGCTCGCTGGTCGACGCCGACGCGTTCCTTCGATTTTCACGTTACCGAAGTTTCGAAAGCATGAGTCGGAAAGTCGACATCTGGAGACAGCGCGCATTTGAATCCCGGCCCGGCACGGCGCGGCGCAATCCACATTTTGCTATAACTTTTGATCTAAAAAAGATATCGAAGCGATATTTGTACGAAATTTTTTTTTAAAAACCGGGTTTAATGGTCCATCCTAAAATATGTTTTGTATTTCTTAAATAATTTTCTTCGTTGATTTTTGAAGTTAAGATGGTCCAGCGGGCCCCCAACACAAATTGATTTTTAGTCGAACCATGCTCAATAAACAATTACAAAAAAATTAATAAATATTCTACCCAATACCACACATGACTGAGATTTTTTTCAGATTTTTCAGATTATGCAAACATGTTAAAAAAATTGAAAATCTCCAAGCATTCGAAGAAAATGCATATTTCGTATTGAACTTTTCGAGATACCAGTTTTATAAAAATTTAGTAGTCAGATATTATTGAAACAATTGTCCTTAATTTTTTTCAGAATTTTTTATAAATTGTATCGGTGTTAAAAAAATCCAAATCAATTTTTTCGATACTTCTTTACTTTTCTGTAGATGTATTATGTAATATCGAATATTTTTATAATCAGAAAAGTAATGTACAGACTTAATAATGCAATATAAAATATTTTATTTACGTTATATTTCAATATGTGAGCAAAACTTCCAACACTTTCGGTTGGCGTAGGCGGTAAAGTCTTCGGCTGCGAACTTTTTGGCCCTTGATCGAATCCCGCACCAAATAATTCTTTTTTTCCTTTAAACACTTTTTTTTGTTCTTTGTTTTTCATATAATTATAGCAATGGCATTTTACTTATATTTTTAAAATGTTATTATTATTTTTAAATTGCGGGTGGAATATAGTAAAAATAATAGTAAATCTTTATAGTAAAAATTTATTATCATTTTAAAGAATTATATTCTTGTGAATTATACTCTTGTGAAACTGTATCCTTTATGGTTTTATTTCTAATTACCTGTTTGGATTACCATTGTTTGAACGATTGGCAAGAAGAGATCTTTGTAGACTCGGTTCTATTTTTATCATTAAAATTAGAAATTTTCTGTCCATCTACCGTAATTTTAAATTCTGATTTAAAGACCTTTTTCTTCTTTTTATATACAGCTGTCCTTCTTTTATTAATTTCACATTTACATAATTGCAGCGATAGTGTATCTTTAGCAATGCTATCGTCGTCGAACGTTACGACTTCTTGTTTTGGCAGTTGCGATATTTTCTCTTCAACGCGTGCATCTTAAAATTCAATTGAATCCTTTTCTGTGGGATCGTTCAATATTAATGGATCTCTCCATGTTTTTATCATATCGCTATCGGTAGTCTGAACATCCTTATGTTGTCTGTTCTTTTTAACATCATTGTAATTATCTGAGATTGTTTTACTTCACTTCCACTTTCTACTTTTTTGTCATCCGCAGAACCTGTCTTAGATGAATGATCGGAACTTGAGTCGGATTCATTTAATTTCCCATTGACTTCGTTGTTCGTCACATTCAAAGACTTCACTTTACACACAAATACCATACATGACCATCTATCTATTTCTCCGTTGGTACTTTGCCGTTTCTTGAGTGTTACAACAGCTATAAATGGTTCGAAATCGTAGGACATCAAACTTTGTGGACTTATGATACATCAGTTGCCATTGCGAAGATAACAAAACGCCAAAATGTCTAATGTTTGAAAATTAAGAGTTCTTCTAATGATAAATGAAAAGAAACTAACTAACATACGGCAATAGTAAAATATGAAGTTGCATACCATTTCACATTCAGCAGAATCAATAAATGAAAATAGTACATAATGTGAAAGACATTGCAACTAATTGTGAGCCATTATGATGGATTTTCGTAGTCAGAGATACTATTGCATAAAACATTTTTAAAACATTTTCAAAATATATTTGAAATGTTACTACAACAATTTAATGTAAACAAAGAACAAAAAAAAGTGTTTAAAGGAAAAAAAGAATTATTCGGTGCGGGATTCGATCAAGGGCCAAAAAGTTCGCAGCCGAAGACTTTACCGCCCACGCCAACCGAAAGTGTTGGAAGCTATGCTCATATATTGAAATATAATGTAAATAAAATGTTTTGTATTGCATTATTAAGTCTGTACATTATTTTTCTGAATATAAAAATATTCAGTAATACATAATACATCTACAAAAAAATAAAGAAGTATCGAAAAAATTGATTTGGATCTTTTTAACACCGATACAATTTATAAAAAATTCTGAAAAAAAATAAGGACAATTGTTTCAATAATATCCCAGATAGCACAAAGACATCTTAAAGTACGCCTAAAAGTTGCCTGACGCAAGACGTAACGTACATCTTTAAGTCGTACGTTGCGTCTGTGGCACGTCGTTTTCACGTCTTTTCCACGTACTGTGTACAACTTTAACAGGTCTTTGTTACAAAACTGTGCGACTTAAAGTCGTCTCTCACAGGTCTTTTCGACATCTTTAAGATGTCGCTTTAAGATGCAAAAAAGTTGCCTTTTTGGACATCTGAAAAGACGTACAAAATCTTCAAATTTAAGAAAAAATTAGAATCTATATATAGTATTACTACTTTCATGTACACTTGAGAGAGAATATTCCATTTTGTCTCTTCGAAAAAACCTTATTACAATTTAGTTTTTATGAAGCATACTCTGGGCGGGAATCGAACTCGGGCCTACCATTTAACTTCATGATGGTTTCCTCGCTGAGCCATGCGAACCTTTACTGTTAGATTCATTACTTTTTATTCTTATACGCTCAAATCATATCAAATCATATATATTATTATATAAAAAATATTTTAACAGAAGTTTATCTCTTCTAATAATTATGTAACCTAATTATTTAATTATTTACCTAAAATATTTTTTAGGTAAAAATCAAACTACTTTTTTTTAATGAAGTATAGTATCAGTATATTAACGATTAAGAGATATACATATTTTCGTAAGTACTTCAATCGTTTCTGCCGTGAAAACGGCGTTGCGAAAGAGACAACTTTTACACATCCATAAAGGCACCTCTGCTGGGACGACGTTTTCACGTTCGAAGGTAGGTGCCTTTTATGCATCTCATTTCTAACCTGAAAACGACGTACCGAAAGAGGCAACTTTTACGCGTCCTTAAAGGCACCTCTGCTGCGACGACGTTTTCACGTTCGAAGGCAGGTGCCTTTTATGCATCTCATTTCTAACCTGAAAACGGCGTACCGAAAGAGGCAACTTTTACGCGTCCTTAAAGGCACCTCTGCTGGGACGACGTTTTCACGTTCGAAGGCAGGTGCCTTTTATTCATCTCATTTCTAACGTGAAAACGGCGTCCCAGCAGAGGTGCCTTTATGGACGCCTAAAATGCGTCTTACTGAGACGTGAGACGTAAAGATGTAGACCGGACATGAAAACGGCAACTTAAAGTCGTCCTGTGCTATCTGGGATCTGACTACTGAATTTTTATAAAACTCGTATCTCGAAAAGTTCAATACGAAATATGCATTTTCTTCGAATGCTTGGAGATTTTCAATTTTTTTAACATGTTTGCATAATCTGAAAAATCTGAAAAAAATCTCAGTCATGTGTGGTATTGGGTAGAATATTTATTAATTTTTTTGTAATTGTTTATTGAGCATGGTTCGACTAAAAATCAATTTGTGTTGGGGGCCCGCTGGACCATCTTAACTTCAAAAATCAACGAAGAAAATTATTTAAGAAATACAAAACATATTTTAGGATGGACCATTAAACCCGGTTTTTAAAAAAAAATTTCGTACAAATATCGCTTCGATATCTTTTTTAGATCAAAAGTTATAGCAAAATGTGGATTGCGCCGCGCCGTGCCGGGCCGGGATTCAAATGCGCGCTGTCTCCAGATGCCGACTTTCCGACTCATGCTTCCGAAACTTCGGTAACGTGAAAATCGAAGGGACGCGTCGGCGTCGACCAGCGAGCAGGTAGCAGGTAGTCCACACGGACAGGATAGAGGTACGCTTGTGTGTGTAGCGCGCGTGCAATCGAGCAGGCACTCACACAGGCAGAGTGGAAGTACGTTCGTGTGTAACGCGTGCGCAGCAGAAGCAACGTGGCGAGGACGGTGCGTCCACGGTGTCAGAGTGGGGGGTCCTGTGCCGGAGGGGAAACGTCCTCGCGTCCACGATTCTGGCATCACTGACTGACGGTGACTCTCGTCGAGCTCGAGCGGCACAAGCGCAGAGGTGCGTGACGCTCCCCACCCCACCGAATATCGATCGATGTCGATCGCCGTGAAAATTATTGATAAACTTATTATTTCCAGCAGGTTAATGTTTATAACAATTTTATTTTACAGCGATGTCCACGAGCAATCCCTTGGTTATCTGACCACCTAATTTTTTAGTAAAAGTGGCTAATAGTATTCGAGATACGGAATCACTTTTAAACCATGAACATTCGCACGCATTAATTTATTCAATACAATTCACAGATAAATTTATTATTTCTGGCTGTTTAATGTTTATAACAATTCCTTTTGCTAATGATGTTAACGAGCACTCCCTTGACTACCTTGCCATCTAATGTTTTCGTAAAAATAGACAATAAAACTCGAGAGACAGAATAACTTTTAAACAATGAACATCCGCACGCATTAATTTATTCAACGTAATACTATGATACATTTATTAATTCTAGCTAATTAATGTTTATAATCATTCCTTTTGCCAATGATGTGGACAAGCACTCCCTTGACCACTTTGCCACCTAATTTTTTACAGTGTTCGGTATTGGCCTAAACGGGAGCATTCAAACGAAGGTGGTTCGACCGTTGGTGCCGTCTCGTTATTGTTTTCGTGTCTCGAGCGCGCGATCGCGAAACCGCTGTCTTGTCCTCGTAAAAGTCATCGTACAATAAAGAATATATGTTTAACTGCAAAATTCGAAATGTTGCAAACAGCCAAATATTAATGCGTATTTTAAAATAAAATAAAATGAATGTATCATTAATTAAATCATATGTGCATTATACGGCAAGTGATTTTTATGAAAATTTTCAGGAACATTACAAAACACCCGTTAAAACATCATGTAAAATTGCAATTGATAAGAATTACATGAGGAAGTAAAAAAGACACTTTATAAAACTTTTTTATTAGAGTCCGTAATAAAAATTTAGAATATGCATTAGAATTATATGCACTATGAATGTTTCATCGAAATCGGTTGATGCGGGAAAAAACGACATTGAAACAGGCATTGAAAGATGTAAAAATCCTTAGATTTATTACAGTTATATTGTATTTTATAGCAAAAGGTTTAAAGAAACCAACAATTAACGCACTTTATACCCAAATCACATTTGAAAATATTCGTCGCATGGATGCCAATTTACTATTACTCCCATGTAATGCACATCGCGTATTTTTGCTATTTTCCGCGTTTAGTTAAACATATATTCTTTATTGTACGATGACTTTTACGAGGACAAGACAGCGGTTTCGCGATCGCGCGCTCGAACCACCTTCGTTTGAATGCTCCCGTTTAGGCCAATACCGAACACTGTAAAAAATTAGGTGGCAAAGTGGTCAAGGGAGTGCTTGTCCACATCATTGGCAAAAGGAATGATTATAAACATTAATTAGCTAGAATTAATAAATGTATCATAGTATTACGTTGAATAAATTAATGCGTGCGGATGTTGTTTGTTCCTTCAGAACAAAATGTATGCATTATTCAAGCTGGTTCGCCCCGGGCGTGAACAATGTCATATATCGTCTGGTTTTATTTAGATAAAGAGACGAGATAGTATCTCGTCGGTGATAGTATTATAAGGCAATTACAGAATGGGTAATGTGAGCGTTCTATACTACATCATTCTTCTTGTACTTGACGAGTATGTATCTCGTCGGTGGTAGAACTTTTAGCGATTGGTATTTCAGATCACTGTAAGCTCCACGTTATCCCCGCGCCCGTCGCGCCCGGTTACCCGTCCCGCTGACACCGACGAGATACACACACGGGCTGGCAGCACCACCGACGAGGTACTATTAAAGACTGCCAGCCCCTGTGTTAAACAGCGAGACGGGTAAGTGGGCGCGATGGGCGCGGAGATAACGTAGAGCTTACAGTGAGCTGATATACCACATAGTCAAAAGTTCCACCACCGACGAGATATTCGTCAAGTTGAAGAAGAATGATATAGTATAATAGAATGCTGACATTACCCATTCTGTAATTGCCTTATAATACTATATATAATTCTCTTATTGCATTCTTATTTCCTTATTATTACCATTGTAATAATAGTTTTACAATATAATCGATAGTTTATAGATGTAGGAAAAATGATAGTAATTACTACGTAATATTCTACAAATTTATCGAAATTCAAAAGTAATTTGAACGTTATTGCGTTATATATAAAATAATGATTCTTAAAAAATATTCTGTTATGTTATGTAATGACAAAATTCAATCGTTCTTATTAAGATCCTTAGTAGGAAACAGAAAATTAATTTTTTTACTTATTTATCCCATACTTGTAATGCTCGACAGAATTGACTGCAATTATTATATAGTAGAGGTAGTAACAATGAGATAAAAGTATTAACTAATTAAACTAATTTTCGACGGCTCCTATCCATACAATGTTATTTAGAGGCAGTATTTCGTACGAAGATATCTAACAAATAAATAATTCTATTTCACTCTATACGAAAATTTCTTGCAACATGACGCTATTTAAAAAGTGCGTGTAACATGATTTTATTTCATTCTGAACTGAACCACTTTCTGAAATATGAATCGCTTATACATTGTATACATTGTGCGACGAGGCGAAGAGCTAGCAGTTGAAGTCGGAAGTCGAAATCTTAAAAGAAGGACCAAAGGAATTCACCAAATATGTTAAGAAAAATCCTATAAAAAAATAATGATAAATAATTCAGTTTTGTTATTTGATTAGAAGTCTCACACTGTTATACCCGACCCAACCCGTATCATGTTACAATGTATCGCTCCATTCCACGGCGACCGAAGCCCTCGAGCTTCGCTTGCCTTTTCTCCTTTCGTCATCACAGAATAGTGTTTCCTGAAAATTGATGTCTCTAGCCAGACTCAAGGTTTCGACATTTATAGGAAGCTTGCTATAATCGTATTTTATTTGTCAAAATTTAGTTTTCTATTTAAAATATTTTGTTGTTAAAAGGGGGTAGTCTACCCGATGGTTACAACTAGAATCTCACTAGAATCTTACTAGAAAACATGGGTTTGCGCGCTTCGGTTGTTTGACCTTATTTGAGCAAATTTTGGGCTGGGTGAGGGCTCATTCTAAAGAGGAAGGTTCATCACACTGCGCTCTGGTCATGAGGTCAACGAGATTATGTTTAATATGTATAATATAAGGGCCCAAAGTAGAGAAAAAATCTAGGAAAAAAACCCGCAGATTTCAATGCATTTTTCTGTCTCTGAAAGACTTTTTGACTGCTCAGATGACCAGAGCGCAGTGTGATGAACCTTCCTCTTTAGAATGAGCCCTCAGCCAGCCCAAAATTTGCTGATACAGTAAACGCTCGTTCGTTGTGAAAAATCGACTATGCGGTCGTTGCGACGTGCCTACTCCCTCCACTGCCTGTCAACGCCGAGTCGGCCGAGTCGCTCCGCACGGCGGCAACATTGATGTCGGCTCGGGTATATCGGTGTGAACACCACACATTGACTCGAGCTTCGGTCACGCGATCCGTATTTCACTCTGTCCTTCTCTATGTTCGGCTCTCTATTGAAGTCTCGCTCGGCGCGATATCTAGACGCAGTCATAAATCAAAAATCGCTTCACTATTCGCTCGTTGCAACCTCAACTCTCATGCCTCTTCACAACGAACGAGCATTTACTGTATAAGGTCAAACAACCGAAGCGCGTAAACGCATTTTTTCGACCCAGAATCTAGTAGGATTCTAGTTATTTGCTAATTTACTAGAATCCTGCTAGATTCTGGGTCGAAAAAATGCGTTTGCGCGCTTCGGTTGTTTGACCTTATTTGAGCAGATTTTGGGCTGGGTGAGGGCTCATTGTAAAGAGGAAGGTTTGACGCAGTGCGCTCTGGTCATTAGGGCAGTCAAAAAGTCTTTCAGAGACAGAAAAATGCATTGAAATCTGCGGGTTTTTTTCCTAGATTTTTTCTCTACTTTGGGCACTTATATTATACATATTAAACATAATCTCGTTGACCTCATGACCAGAGCGCAGTGTGATGAACCTTCCTCTTTAGAATGAGCCCTCACCCAGCCCAAAATTTGCTCAAATAAGGTCAAACAACCGAAGCGCGCAAACCCATGTTTTCTGGTAAGATTCTAGTAAGATTCTAGTTGTAACCATAGGGTAGACTACCCCCTTCATTAATATATTTGAAATATTGGAATATTACAATTTGGAATAAAGGGCCTAGCCGGATGAGGTAGTCCTTCGAATTATTCAAACAGCCGTTGCGCCATTCATTTTTTGGTCAATTTTTCCCATTTACTTGCATTAATTTAATCATTTAATTGCATATAATTGAAATGATATTTGAGATTTCTTCCGTATTTTTTGATTCAAAATGTTATTTACACAAAGTGAAAATACGCAAAAATTCGACAAATGCAGGTTTTTTAGAGAAATTAAAAAATAGCATTGATCATATTTTTAGACTAGCAACATACCAGAACTTTTTTTACGACAGCGCGTAAACGACAAAGAGGGACTGAGGTACGAGGCAGCCGGCACAGTTCAAAAGGCTGAGTACCGATTACGTCAATACACATAGGAAAGTATTTTATTTTTCATTGTTTTTTTATGAAATTACCAACGTATTTGTGAGATTCTTCTAATTAAAATGAGTCTAATCTAAATACGTCATAATTTGAGCCACATTTATTTATTTAAAGCGTGATCATAACTCGCAATGATATAGGTTATTTAATATAATATAATTTTTAATTATAAACGTAAGGGAGATTGCGGGCCGCTCGATGTTCGGATTCGGGTCGGGTCGCAGAAAGTTACGCGGCCCGTCGCGTCGATTCGACTTCGAATTCGTCGGGCGGGTTCGAAAAGAATCGAACAAGTTCGGGCGAACGAGTTATTGCGATATCCGAGATTCAAATACTCTGCGTTCTTATGACATAGATAATGGTAATAATGGTTTTCTTTCTTAAGTTATAACGTGATTTCTAATATACCTGGTTTTTTTTATAACTACATTAGGTATAATCGGCAAACGTGTGCCTGCTCTTTATTTATATTAAAGCTTGAAATAATGCACGTTTCATGTGAAAAACTTAAAAGACAATATTTCTGGCTTTTTAACGAATTTTCTCCCAGTGAACTTAGATATGTATCGATAATATATCATTACAATATCCTTACGGACAGTGGCGCACCCAGGGGGGGGGCCAGGGGGCCAAGTCCCCCCCCAAGAATAATGACGCTCAACATTTAAAATTTAATAAAATAAAAATATTAAAACTCAACATTTTGAACAACTTTACCCTATACATATAAGGTATGCACTTGCTTGGGTTCCAAGATATTTGCAAAAACTGCCAATACTAGAATACTGAATTCTGCCTATTGTTGTGCGTCTGCGGCCGTGTACGCGTCAGTATTGGTGCTCCTACCGCGCCGCTGCGCCGCACAGTGGTCGATTTAAGGTTGTCGCTCACTAGAACGCACCGGCGCCCACCCGGCACCGCGCGGCCTCAGCTGTTTTGGATTTCTTCTATGTATTTTAATTGATGTGCGCACATCCATTTAAAATACATAGAAGAAATCCAAAACAGCTGAGGCCGCGCGGTGCCGGGTGGGCGCCGGTGCGTTCTAGTGAGCGACGACCTTTACTCCAAAACGTGGCCAAAAATAAAAAAAATGAATTTTCGAATCAAGAGTTTTGTATACGTGGGTTGGCTACCCTGATAGTTGGGCTATTGGATGGTTAATGGGAAAAGGGCCTGACCTTTCCCCATGTTACACAAGGATATAACAACTGGAAGAAAGCCGTTGATAAATTTAATAAGCATCAAAACACAAAATATCACGTAGAAGCTGTTATGAGACTTACGAAAAACTACAAAATATTAGAGATGGAAAATGTCTTTCAGTTGATCGACAAATTGACGCAAGCAAGATATCACAAGCTGCAGTTAACCGGAAACGATTGGAACCGATTATAAAAACAATAATTTTATGTGGTCGGTAAAATATACCTTTGAGAGGACATCGCGATTATGGAGAAATTTCATTTGAACAGGAGCCAATCGCTAATGAAGGCAATTTTCGAGCTTTATTAAGAATGAGAGTCGATGCGGGCGATGAGAACCTCACTGAACATTTTAAACATGCTGCTAAAAACGCTACCTACATTAGCTGGAACATACAAAATTAAATCATAAATGCTTGTAATGAAGTCATTTTGAACAATTTGGTTAAAAAAATTAATTCGGCGAAATGTTTTTCACTTCTTGCTGATGAAACTTGTGACATTTCTACCACTGAGCAACTTTCCTTGTGTGTCAGGTATATAGACGAAGAAAATGATAGCAAGCTTTGTGAACAATTCTTACAATTTGTTCCTGTAACAAATACTACAGGAAAAAACTTATCTCAGACAATATTAGAAAGCTTAAATAACTATGGTAACACATACAGTGAACCGGATTAATATTCGGACGCTCCAAAAAAGACGGTAACTTTTTAAATATTGTATTATACGATTTTAACTTTTTTGAGAAGCTAGAGCAATTAGTTTACTACAGGATGTGAAAAGAAATTTTTTCAAAAATTGCAATTGATGAAATTTTTTATGTGGGCCTATATTGAAAATTTTTAAAATTTGTAGGTCTATGTCAATTACATGCTCTGTGAAAGTTTCATCGAAATCGGTTGATGTGGGAATGCAATTTTTACCATCTTTGAACGTTTGTAACTCATTGCAACGCCGACTGATTTTGTCGAAATTTTCAGAATATGTTTAATTGACACAGATTTACAAAACGTATTTTTTAAATTTTCAATATAGGCCCACATAAAAAAGTTGTAAAATGCAACTTTTAGTATTATTTGTACAATAACGATCAATTGCAATTTTTAATAAAATTTCTTTACACATCCTGTAGTAAACTTATTGCTCTAGCTTCCCAAAAAAGTTCAAATCGTACAGTACAATATTAAAAAAGTTATCGTCTTTTTGGAGCGCCCGAATATTAATCCGGTTCCCTGTATGTAAAACATGTTTAGCTTCTAAAAGCAAAATCGTGGAACAGCCCTGGGTATCGTTAGGGGATATTTGACAAAAAAACGAAAAAAAAGATCATTCATTGTGTTTCATATTATTATCACTAGTTATAACGCGCTAACTGTACATTAGCAATTCTTGCACCAGGCCACAAAATTTTGTCCGTTCAACTCGGCCCCCCCAAGATTAAATCCTGGGTGCGCCACTGCTTACGGAGTTATATACACCTAGAAGGTTACAATATGGTAAAATATAGCAATAATTAAAAACGAAATATAAAAATAAACATTATACATATTATATTTCGTGTTTATATTTTATTCTGTATTATCTATAGGCTCTATATGTATAATTTTTTATTTTATATGATTTTATTTTAAGTTAATTTCTATTTTATTTTATATTGTATATTATATATTATCTTTTAAGAATTTGTGTAAGGTTAATGATAGTTAAGTAAGTAGGTTACTTAACAGTTAATAAAAACATCACCTACTAAAAAGGTATCATAACTTATTACCACGTTGTCAATATTTTCTTATAATTTTTTCACGTGAAACGTGCATTATTTCAAATTTTAATACAAATGGAGATCATGCACATGTGTGCCAAATATACCTAATGTAGTTATAAAAAAATCCAAGTACATATATTAAAAATCACATTATAAGTTATGAAAGAAATACGTACCATTATTATCATTATCTATTTCATAAGAACCCAGAGTTGATTTTCGGGTATCGTGATAACACGCTCGCGCGGTCTTGTTCTATTCTTTTAGAAGCCGCCCGACAAAGGTGAGTCATGGGCCGCCGGATGTGTCTGATGTATCGCGTACCTGACTCGAGTCCGCTTGAGCTCGCTCGACGCCTCGACTGTCTGTCCTGTCAGTGCCCCGACGTGACGATTCGTACGCCTGAAACATGACTGTTTCGCCTGATATTTTCTAGTGCACCCTGGCTGTATTATTATTATTATCCGATTTATGCCGTGTTTGAGCTTATTTTGATTGGGAAAACATTTTCAATCGATAGGTGATGATATCATTATGGTAACGTTCATAATAAGTAATACATATTGGTTTTAGTTAGTAAATGCCAATACGCTGTGCGTTACAATGTTGCCTCTGATGCTGAATCACGACCGTATCGAACGTCGCGTCGCGTTGTGTGCCTCCTAGAGACAACAATGTAAGCGTTTCACCATCATTTATTAATAGCAATTAAATGTTTGTTACGATTCAGAATTCTGCCATGGAAATGTTATCAATCGATTAGTAAATGGTTTGCTGATGAAAACAAGTCTAAACACGCAACAAATCAGACAAGTTGGAGTACAGGCATGCCCAACGCCCAACTCGGCGGCTGAGAAAGTTAAAGAGAGTAATAAAAAATTCAATGACTCTGAGAAAAGTAAAAAATTCAATGACTCCAAGAAAAATGAAAAACTTAATGACTCCGAGAAAAATAAAGAACTTAATGACACTGAGGAAAATGAAAAATTGAATAACTCGAAGACAAATGGAAAACTTAATGACTCCGAAAAAAATAAAGAACTTACTGACTCTGAGGAAAATTAAAAATGTAATAACTCTTAGTTAATAAGCAGTCTTCAATGCCTCTTAAAAATGCAATTAATCATGCAGGGATTGCTCAGGTGTTTCTCTCTATATTAAAAAATACTTAAAAATCCTTTGACAAATTCTATTTTGTGGCGTCAGGATGTACTGCTTTCGATATTCCATCACAGTTTGTATAGTATATATTATTTCTCCTCTTTGTTTCTAGATAAAATTTAATTATGATCCTCCATTAGTTTAACGCCCCGTTCAGCGGTATCATTGACCACATTCAGTCCATGTTTCAGTCAGACTGCTTATTATTCATAATAACTTCTTTTTCCGATATTAGAACTGTTTTTTTGTAGATTGGAGCGTATTAATGAATTTATTTAAGGGAGTAGAGAGACTTCCAGGATTGCAAGGGTGCTGGATTCACCTTCTCAAACACGGGGTTTTCCACTAGTCAAAAACGCTAGATAAAAGATCGATCTAGGGCACTATCTGCCTCAAAAGTCCTATTTTTTCGTTTACGAGGCGTAATTTGCATTATTCGGCAGCATGTAGCTATAAAAATAGCTACATGCGCAGTTGTATGCTTCCGAATAATGCAAATTCCGCCCCTTAATATCTCGGTCAGTTATGTATATATGAAAAAACTCTTCAAACAAAAGTTGTAGTATATAAGGAGGTGGATATAGTTTCAAAGAAAAAACAATTTTTCAAAGTTATTATTTAAAGTTTTTAAGGTCACGGATGTTTTTTCTGTCAACAACTGTTTATACTATATATGGACTCTTAAAGAGAAAAAAGACAAATTCAACGATATATCATAACGTCTATTTATGACAAGATTTAAAAAATTCAAAATTTTCAAATTTGCTGCGCCTCATTTTCCCATGATCCAAACGGCCCCAAAATTTTTCCAGAACATTTTCTCAACATTTGTTGCAATTCTGGTTTACGGGACCAAAAAAATGTCATGGTCGAAAAATAAGGTCAACCCTAATGTTACATATACGTAAATTACGAGAAGCAGTAAAGAATGCTTAACGTCGAAGACGAAAATCCGGGTAACTAACACTTAATATGTACTACATTCCACGTTATTAGAATAATTGTAGTTTAATTATGATGAATATCAACATTTGTTATTTACACCTATAAACGCCACTGTCTCGGAAGGAAATGGACATTTGAGAGAAGCAATGAAATTAGAACAACATTGCGAAAAAAGATGAGTTTGCAATAACCTCAATATTCTATGAAATTCTATTATAATTATAATTATGACTGTATTTTTTTATTATAGGAAGACAGAAGATCAAATAAACTTGTGTATGCTAGTAAAATCAATTTATATATATTATACAATTTATTCTATTATTTGTTTAACAACTAATAAATCTATAAATTGTTTCAGAAACTAAAAAATACTTTCTGCATTTTCGTATTCTCCAATCAGTCCAAATAAATACCATCAACCGGTTCTCATATAACAATTTTTATTAATGCAATTATGACAGTAACAAAACGTTTCTATTTAAAATGAATACATATTTTGAACATAGGTTTTACATTTTTAATTTTTTGCAAGGTTAAAAATGTAATTAAAAAAGTAATGAGAAATAAAAATAAAAATCGCTGCACAGGGATTCGAAGGCTAGCTCCAGATTGCGATTCATACGCTCGACGGCTCGACAGCCGAATTTCAGTTTCGTTTCTGTAGAGCAATACAACACGGCAAGTGCTAAAAATAGATTGTGGCTGGCGCAAGCGCACAAGCAGCGCACACGGATATAGTAGAGGTACGCTCGTGTGTGTAGCGCGCGGGCGCGGTGGGAAAGGAACGTTCTGTTTCTCACTCCAAGCAGAATATATCCTAGAGGGCGTAAGAGAACACCGAAAAATTCGAGGCACACCAACTCCCATAAGGCTGGCAGTCTTTAATAGTATCTCGTCGGTGGTAGAACTTTTAGCGATTGGTATTTCAGATCACTGTAAGCTCCACGTTATCCCCGCGCCCGTCGCGCCCGGGCTGGCAGCACCGACGAGATCATGTCGATGGCCTTCTGTTTCTCACTCCAGACAGAATATATCTTAGAGGGCGTAAGAGAACACCGAAATATTCAGGTGACACGAACTCCCATAAGGCTGGCAGTCTCCTCGTCCGGTGTCTGTGGTCTATTATGTGAGGTCTGATTGGTCTGATCAGGTTAAAAATTAGACTAGGGGGCAACACTATACCGAAATCTTTGGAGTGAGCACTCAGCACTCTCTTATTTCCTTTTATATAAAGAAGAGTTGACATAACATTGTAAATAATGGGTAAATTAAATGTCACAATGCTACGGTATTTAACGCGGGATGATTTCCGCGTTTTAACTGCTGTAAGTATCCTCCTTTAATTAATTAATCAAAATTAATGTAACATCTTAACGTATTGTACATAAAAATTTTGTTTCGAACACATTGCAATATATATTGAGGTTATGTTTTCCTGTTTTATATTTTACATTACATATTGTTCATAATTTAAAAACACCAATTAGGTATTTGACTTTTTGAATTCTATTACATTCTTTCAATTTTGCTATTACAATTTTTTCTAATATATGTATTCCAATACACGTTAAGGTTATGTTGTTCTGTGTTTTATACATATTTCACTTTTAGTTAAAGTTAAAAAATGTTAGTTTAGCTAATTAACAACAATATTGTAGATTCTATTTTATTGTAGATCGAGATGGGTATGAAAAATCACGAGCTCGTCCCTTCATCATTGGCAGCTCAGATAGCCAATTTGCGGTACGGAGGAGTTCACAAATTAATGAAGGAATTGTGTAAACACAAGCTTCTCAGTTATGAACGTGGCAAACACTGTTCGTTTATATAAATTATTATTTTCTATATTTACAATAAATTTAAATAAAGTTAATACTACATGGAAAAATGAAAGCAAGAGAAAAAATTTAGATTATCTTTATAGACGATGGTTACCGATTGACAAATGCTGGCTACGATTACTTGGCTTTGAAAGTATTGGCGCAAAGGGGCATTGTCACATCCTTTGGCAACCAAATAGGAGTAGGAAAGGAATCAAACATTTATATTGTTGCCAACGAACAAGGGGATCCAGTTTGTTTAAAGTTACACAGATTAGGAAGAACGTGTTTCCGAAATATTAAAGAGAAAAGAGATTACCACCAGCATAGAAAATCAGCATCGTGGCTGTATTTGTCGAGAATATCTGCAACAAGGGAGTACGCTTATATGAAGGCGCTCTTCGACAGAGGATTTCCAGTACCGCAGCCAATCGATCTCAACAGGCATTGCATTGTCATGGAGCTGGTTGAAGGTGGACCTCTGTAAGAAAAAATTCAATCACGCGCACCACATTTGAAAACTGCTTCTTTTCTTTCATTGCGTTTGTTTCCAGTTGCAACATGAAAGAAGTGGAAGACGTTGAATCCCTTTACGACGAATTAATGAATTTGATCGTAAAACTTGGGAATCACGGAGTTATTCACGGGGATTTCAACGAATTTAATATCATGATCACGAACAGTGGAAAGCCGATCCTTATTGATTTTCCACAAATGATTTCTACGGAGCATGTTGATGCTAGACTCCATTTTGAAAGGGACGTAAATTGTGTGCGAGATTTCTTTAAAAGACGTTTCGTTTACGAAAGTGAACTTTATCCAACATTCGACGATCTTTCGTAAGTAATGAACACACAAGTAAAAACTATAAATCTACTAAATAAGTAGATACGTTGTTCGATTGTATTTAATTTTAGCCTTAGTTCTCGAGTCTCATGAGCATAATGTAGCCTGTGGATCTTTATGCATTTATAGCAAAATTGAGAAGATGAAATTCAAAATTGTTGGAAAATTTAAATAATTGAAAATGTCAATATATGATTTCTCCTCTATTAAAATCATTAAGGAAAGAAACAACATTCAATTTGGTTTCTATTTCTTGCAATCGATGCAGACGATTTTTATTTTGCATAAAGGTCTAATAATGAGTTATTTCTTTTTAGGAGGGAGGATTGCATAGATGCAGAAATCAAGGCCAGTGGTCTGACGAAGCAGATGGAAAAGGACCTTTTGAAGGAGATGGGAATGGTTGAGGAAGACGACGAGGAAGAAACTGAAGCAACAGAAAATGAAACAGATGACACGAGTGAAAATGAAGTTAGTCGCCTGCAGCGTCGAGTTGAAACTTCCATCAATGAGTTCGGGAGCTTACATGATACAAAAGATATAAAAGATGATGATATAAAAGATCTTCGTGTAAACAGGACTCTAAATAACTTTGAGAATGAACGATTATGTAATTCAAAGGCAGATAACGATAGCGATAATGATAACGAGTCCACCGACTCGTTCGAATCCGCCATACAAAATTTCGATTCGGAGGAGGAGCGCTCAGAAATTGGCAAATCGCGATTCGATGCGAGAAGCGTTTATAGCACAACAACTACCACTACGATTCCTCCGGAGATGATTAAAGCGAAAGTGAAGACAGCGCTGCAAAGACGTGCAAAAAAAGAAAAGAGCAGGAAAATCCTCGCCAAGGGAGAAGCAAACGCGACGACCAGAATTCGAAGAGAGAATAGGGACAACGTGAAGCAGTCGACGGGAATATGGGGGTGGGAGTAACATTTGGAAATTGTGGGCACCTCATGAGATCTCAGATAACACTGTTCAACAAATTCGAACTTGCTTTTGCAATTCGATAACGAGTAAATGATTTTTATAGATTTTGATGCACTGAACAAGAATCCGACTGTAGTTTTTCTTTCTTCGGTTAAAACAGACAAATTCTTAAAGTTAAAAATATTAATTTTTTTTAAGATTGATTATTATGACCATCGTCCATTGATTATTATCGAATCGCAAAATTGGTGTTGAACATTTCAATCGAAAGCAAAACATCAATAATAATCGTCGACAATAAAATTTGTTTCGTTCACGCTGTGAATCTTTTTTTTCCTATATGTTGCACGTTTATTTGAATTTCTTCAATATTGAAATTTCTTGGACGTGTCAACTTTTCTTACGATAAGGCGAAACAGCATCTTGAAAATATGTTTATAATTTATTAGTCTGGGAATAGAGATGGATAATATTTATTCTGAATTATAATTGATCGTTGCGTTCAAGTTTTGTAAATTAAGCGGGATCGAAGTTGATTCAAATTTTAAAAAAGAAAGATTCTGGAAAGGAACTGTGGTTGAAGTAGTTGTTTCATTATCGAGATGATTAATGATTAAAACAAACATTTAAGTACAGGGCTCAAGGTTAAACGTTAATGGAAACGATACATATGGTGGAAGTATACATCGAATAATTCAATGCTCGATTAAAAGTTAACACTTCGTCATAAACAATTCAAGTTTTTAATCAGTACTTGACCAACAATATCTATAATTGGTAATTGATGATTAGCATAATCTAATTGAAATCAGGTGTTATTTTTAACCATTAATGTAATTTTTATCGCAAGGATTAATTAGGTCATTGAGATTAAGATCGTAATTGGTTAATGCCCAACTCTGGTTAGATATATTCATACTCTTGGAATATTTTATACATTACACACGGCGAAATTTGTGCGTCAGTCAGATAAGATAGCATACAATTTGTTTGAAGTTAGATATCAGGACAAAAAAAGCTGTTGATGTTCCTTTAGGAGATGAACCTTCGAAATCCCTAATTTCGAATAAATGTAACTGTTCATCGTTATCGCCTACCACACCGTGTACAAGTTATCTTATCGCTCTAACTATGTTTTCCGATTAAAATCCATGAAACTATAAACAAGCTAGTAGACTATACGAAAAAAGCACTATCGGAGTTGTATTTATAAAACCCGGGACCACAGTGTATTAGGTTAATTTTGTTTTCTAGTATATTCTATCATTTTTTAAATATAATATTACGTCCAATTTCTTTTTTATTTCAAAAAGCAACTTCATTTATAAATGTTTTCTTCTACATTAAAAAAACATTTGCTACATTAACGGTTTCAAAGGCTGTTACGTAAACTTTATCATTTATTTTGACAAGTGGCACGTTCTATCTCCAACAGTTTTAGAGACTGTCGAGTTTAACTTTTTTTGTAAGCATTTTATTTAAATCAAAAGAAAAACACCGCGCTCAACTTTTTGAAAGATACAAAGCTTTCTCTACCTTTCGTTTTCTAAAGTTTGAGCCGCGTGAGCTGATGCAAATTTGTAAACGTAAAAAATGACGTTCTGCAAAGGCAGTCTAGTCTATGATCGTTGTTAGGGTGTTGCGAAATCTTCATCAGCTCGGAGAACAGTAAAACGACTGCGCAACAGATCAATGGATCCTGAACTTTGAACCGAAACAAGACCGATATACTACGTAACTAGAATTTTGGAAAAGTACTGTTTCGAGTGACTGTTTAATTTGTCACTGGGCAAAACACATGCAGGACGAGATCGAAATTGAGATTGAGACTCTCGGCTACTTCGGGGTTCGTCCCCCGCGTCAAAAGCAAAGCGAGATAAAAGAAAAGACTGCCCTATCTGCTCGGTGGGCGTAAGCAGGAACGCTGTTTGCCGAAGGAGAACAATTTTATAGAGTACCACTGATAATGCAACTCGCTGCGGTGATAGCGAGAACTAACCGTACATTTGCTTACACATATGTATACAGACGCGTATGTGTCTATATATATGAAGACCGCGCGCTCTTCTTTCCCTGATTTGAGTTGGCTCCAACACTCTGCGGTGAAACTTTTCTTTCCATTCGAACCGTTCGACCTCTGCGACCGTCGCGTTGTGACCGATCATGACTAAGGACAATCTCACCGCCATCCTCTACGGAGTGAACGACATTAGGCTGGTCAGTATGCATTTTTCAAAACACTCGTTCTCCTCGAAATTTCGAGGATACGTCCATTTTTCCGAACGCGTTCAAAGGAACCCTTTTATTTCGGTTTTCGTCGTTGTATGTCCAAAAGAAGAACGGACAAAGGTCATGTCGAGGTCGTTTTTGGAAACAATGCGAGTGTTGTTGATCTGGCTGAAAGCGCAATCGGTGCTCGATTTGTTCGTTCTCGTTGGCCGGTGACTACGTAATTGCAATTAGACAGTTAGGCGCTTAGGGTACGAGTACAATGGAATTGCGATAAAGTGGCGCTTTGACGATCGACTGTTAAGCGTAGTTCTATTCGTCGCTTCGATGTAAACGCTTCCTTTATAAAAGTATGTATATGTAAGTACATACATTCTAGTTCGACTTTTCGCTAGTATCGCTGCTCCGTTGCAGATACTCGTATGTACCCTTAGAACGAGATTATAGTGGAGCGGCCAGGTGAGTCCGGCCCGGCCCGACATATTCTCGAACCTCGCCGCTCTACTATATCCGTACCCTTAGTCCGATTAAGTAAGATATATACGTCAATAACGAACGGATCGAAACTGAGCGGGACGCGACGGAATGAGACGAGGTATCGTACGACGTGTATCGTTCATGCAAGGACAAGGTTGTCTATTTCTGACGCTGTTCGCTCGTTATATGCCACAGCACTTGCACGCGTCGCTCTCTTCCGCGTTATTACCGTGTTAAAGCCGAAGGTAGTCGGTGCACTGTGCCTGAAAAATAGAACGCTTAACGAGACCAATAGCTGCGCGGCACTGTTGCTTTGTATTTTCTTAATTAAATCCGATCTTTCGCTCCCTCTGCCAACAGCCAACCTGTCTCGGGTCGCTCACCTTCTTCTTCTCCTTATTCTTCTTTTGCTTCTTCTTCATCGTTTAAGGTGGAACACTCGAGCAAATTTTAGTATGGTTTCGTTAATGTTTTCAAATACAAAAAGAATTATTTTTACCTTGATATGATTTTTCTTTGCGGTGGTATTGCGGTTGGTCCCTTCGTCACCGGCCCCAATGCAACTTACTGTTTTCTGGTTTCATTCTGAAGAAAAAAAGCCAAACATATCAATTCCGTTAAACGGTTTATCTAATTAACAAACTGCGGATTTTATAACATTTTTTACGAAAATGGATGAATGAAAGACTCAAAAAAAGTTATTTAAGAATAAAATGAATTGCTATGTAATTTCTGTGTTTTTCCAAATTTTTTTTACGTTTTTTGATGAACGCAATTTTTATTTTGCATAGAGATCCACATAGTCTAGTAATTAGGTACAATTCCAGGATCTTAGCACAGCAATTAAGCGTATATTTTTTACGTGCACATTCACGTACGTTTGACAGTTTTTTCAACGGATATTGTAAAAAGTCGACGATATTAGTCTTGAAAAAATAAAAAAAGCATTCGATTTGTACTCATCGTGTTTTTCTCTTTTATTTCAGGAGCAAACCCCAATCGAAGAGCCTGACCAGAATGGTAAGTAAATAGCTGTATTTGTAGTTCGTATTTCGCTCGCTTTGATAAAAAAACAATATAGAACGTCGATGAAACCAACAAAAGAATCTTTCAATTTTCCGATATCGAGATTATACGAAGTGATTCTATGAAGACGTAGTAAGCTAGCAGAAGTTTATTTAAATTTTCACACGGTTACGTCGACGTACATTAATTATTATTCATCAGCATTTTAAATAGGCCTGTGGCGGCCTCAATAGTCAATACCGGAGGATGTGTTTGAGGGGCTCGAAACGAAGTTAAATTTGAGCATTCTAATCAGCATTTAATTTTAAGTCCTCGATAGACTGCGGATGTTTATGCATAAAATCCTATTTTTAATGGGAACAGCTTTTGTGGGTCCAAAATAATTGAAAATTCTATCGAATTTTGTATTCTAGCCTTTTTTGAACATTTTCATAAGCCAAAAATGCATAAAGATCCGCAGCTTAGTCCTCAACGCGGTTAATTCGTTCCAGAGTTTTCCGCATAGGTCGAATAGTGCCTGAGCGCTACCGCTGGAAGGTTATTACCACGATCTGCTTTTTACATACTATGTGTATGTACTCATTTGAAAGGAAAATTCAAATTAACCAACTATGTTCATGCAAAACTTATCACTCATAAGCAGCTGAATGCCTACGCTGTACATAAGCGAATACTTATCTTCGCTTCTGTCACGTATATACCGACAAAGCTCCCGTTCTATCAATCAGAAAACGAATTTCACAGTTCAGAATTGGTTTTCTGATTCGGTTCTAAGAATCCGCGCAAAACGAATCCGCGTAAGTCGAGAACTTACTGTATGTTCAAGCACATTTTCTTTAGTTGCTTGCCCTATAATTATTGTAGTTACAAAGAGACGCCTCCACCAAAAATTGATAAGAGATTATTCATAATTAGACTGCGGATGTATATGCAATTTAAAATTTCCATAGACAAATTGTAAGAAAGTGGAATTTTATATCCTAGCATTTTCTGAAAATTTTCATAAGCTATAGATGCATAAAGATCTAGCTGCAGTCTAGTTATAATAGTCTATATTTAAAGGGGAAAATCGTTTCCAGTACTGCAAGGGTGCGGGATGGAAGAGTCTTCTCATTTCGATTTCTCAATCGCCCTCAAAAGTCCTATTTTTACGCTTACGAGGCGTTATTTGCATTATTCGGCAGTATGTAATTGTCGCAGCTTTATGCTTCCGAATAATGCAAAGTACACGTAAAACGTAAAAATAGGACGTTTGAGGGCGATCGCGGCCTAGATTGATCTTTTATCTAGTGCTTTTGACTACTGAAAAACCCCATCTTTGCATTATCGAGAAATGAGAAGGCGCATCCCGCACCCTTGCAATCCTAGAAACGAGACTACCCCCTTGAGGGGTTAAAATTTGTTTCTTACCTTGAACGGGACGCGACACAAGATTCGGTTGGTTCAATTTGCTTTTGCGCGTTTGCAGAGGTGCTGATTGAAATGGCTTGCGTCGGCATCTGCGGTTCCGACGTCCACTATTTGGTAAATGGTAGAATCGGTGACTTCGTGGTGCGCCAACCGATGATCATTGGTCACGAATCATCCGGCGTGGTGGCGAAGTTGGGAAAGGGCGTGACAAATTTGAAGGTACGCGAACTAGTCATCCGAATCCATAATTGAGGCCACCAAGAGCATGAATTCCCGTTCAAAGAAATATCAATCACCATGAGTGACCTTAAAGATCCTTAAACAACGCTTCCCGTTTTAATATTATTTCTATAACGAAAAACAGTATTTATGTGTAATGAATATTTGAAATACGTAATTTTCTTTGCTTTTTTTCACAATTGGTCTACATAAATATAATAATAAAAGATTTTACGATGCAAACAGTGGAAGGAGAATTGTGTCATCCGCGTGTGACCGACATGACGGTCAACGTGCCAAGACTTTCTTTATTTAAGTACTGTCGAGCATTTTTCCTTTTTTCACGGAATACTCGTCTCGATACAGGTTGGCGACCGAGTGGCCATCGAACCCGGAGTGCCATGCAGAACCTGTAAATTTTGCAAGGATGGCCGTTACAATTTATGCAAGGACATCGTGTTCTGTGCAACACCACCCGTGCACGGCAGTTTAAGACGCTACTACAAACACGCCGCCGACTTTTGCTTCAAGTAAATCATCACGTTCGATTTTATAGATTCCGGGCTTTCTTCGCATCGCGTTCATATTATTTGTGGAGGTTCCCGGGTGGGAACTGTGGACAGAACATTTTCCCAACGTAGCAAAATTTTGTCTGTGGACAGCCTTTAACTTTCAACCTTTAGCACTCAAGTGATAATTCACAATCGCCACTAAAAGTTGCTGTACCATTATTCAAAGTATTGTTTACATCATTAAATATGTTGGTATCTAAACAATTACTGAACATTTAAGTATTGCATGAGGTATTATATCAATTTCATATTAAAAGAAAAAAATAATCTAGAATGCAATTATTCTAAGTCGGAAGAAATGTTTAATTTTCATTTCTCAAGAACAGAAGTTTTGAACAGAAGTATTTTCAGTTTATTTTCAATATGTTATCAAGTAAATTTAAAGTAGTAGAACTTACCAGTAAATATTATGAATATTAATATACGTAGGGACTTTCTAGCCAACCTAATAAATGGTTATGTTACCGTACCTAGTGACACGGAAAGTTAAACAAATAATTTCTTACGTATCGATCGCGTTAACAATTTACCCTAAAGATTGTTTTTTGACCACAGGTTGCCCGACCACGTGACACTGGAAGAAGGAGCCGTGATGGAGCCATTGTCCGTTGGTGTGCACGCTTGCAAGCGAGCAAATATCGGTATCGGTTCGAAGGTGCTGATTTTGGGAGCAGGACCGATCGGTCTTGTAACGTTGCTGGTAACCAAAGCCATGGGTGCCAGTAAAATCGTCATCACCGGTACTTCAGCAAACCATTTTTAACTACGACAGATAACTGATACTGTTTATCGTTGCGATTGCACTATTGCTGGAATCGGACACTCGCGAATCCACTCATGTTACAGAAACAAACCACTTGGAATAGATGACGTAAGATTACTGATTATAAAATACAATGTAGCAGACCGCGGATTTTTTGCACTTAAGAGCAAAGTGAATAGGAACAATTTAGAAAACTATGAGACTAAAATAATTTAATCGATGAATTGTTTTACACTTATTGAAGTATTTAAAGAAGTAGTGCATCTTCTACTTGGCTTCTGTTTCTTGCAATTGAAGTAGAAATGATTTATTATGCAGTCTATTGATTAGAGTGGTTCACAAGTGGCCGACCAGCAGTGACAACCAATGTTTCGTTCATTAGTTCTCTAATTTGTAACAATCAAATAGAGGAACATCTACTGATATCGAATTCGTACATTCTGCTTAGATCTGGTGCAAGAGAGGTTGAACGTCGCGAAGAAGCTCGGCGCTGATGAGACGCTGTTGATCCCCAGACAAAATTACAACGAAGCTGAAACCGTGAAGAAAATTCACGAGCTCTTCGGAGAAGAGCCTGATAAAACAATTGACGCGAGCGGAGCTCAGTCGTCGATCCGATTGGCGATTCTCGTGAGTTTTCTTTTCTCAGAACGTTCTGCAGCAATAGAAATTCGTTTCTTCTTCCAAGAGTCTGCGAACAATCGGATGAAAACGATAATATAGCCAGCCAATGTTGGGCCACTTGTTGCTTACAACGAACTGTTTATTATCTGCATGCTTCTAGTAAACAAAATTGGCTGGAATTTAATTTGAAGTTAATCTGAACAATTTGAAAACAATACGACAGTCTTCATTGTCACGAATGCATAAAATCGGCAATCTAGTGCTCATGAACGATTAGAAAAGTTTCAACACCGATGAATTACTATTGCAGGCAACAAAATCCGGTGGAGTCGCAGTTATGGTAGGCATGGGCGCACCGGAAGTCCAAATTCCACTTATCAACGCGCTCGTCAGAGAGGTGGACATCAGAGGAGTCTTCCGATACGCGAACGAGTATGTTTCCATCGTTTACCGATCAAAAATTTAGTAAACAATCAAAAGAAAACTGTGCATCAAACGTGATTTCTTGTTTTGCAGTTATGAAGACGCGTTGAATCTTCTGGTTTCGAAAAAGATAGACGTGAAGCCGCTGATAACTCACAATTACAAGATAGAGGAGACCGTGGCAGCGTTCGATACTGCGAAATCGGGACAGACTGACGTGATCAAGGTGATGATACATTGCAAGTAGATCGACGAACCGAGGTTTTATACATCGACGGACGTTCGGCGACCGTTAATTTGTTGTGGTACCTGAACGAAAACGATATTCCAACGGATCGGAACCGCGAAGCATTACGTGTTTTGCGAAACGTCGAGTTTGTTATCGAATATTATTAGATGTTACAAGTACGCGTTGGGCCCGGTGAAGGACGATACGGATACGCATCGGTTAATTTGATATACCGTATGGAGCTGGTAACCACTATGTACGTTCTGCTTCAAGGTCATAGATTATTGCGAACCAAGACGCTTCACGGTACCTATACTAGTCGCTCTCGTAGTATGTATCTTTAAGTTTTGTTGGTTGCGTCGGCCGAGGAACATGAAAGTTTCGACAATGACAGACTTTTATTGTTATGTTCGTACATAAATAGCTTTTTAGCCGCCATACCAGGCAGTTTGCGTTATTTTGAATTGGTTGCCATCCCAGTAGCTTAAGAGCGTGCGTCTTCCGTCAAAATTCATCGAGTTGTCTAAAATAATCTGTAAATATTATTTAAATAGGAGACGATAGGCTAAGATCATAGCGAACATCAGCAGGTAGGTGGAAATTTTTAATCGTGTTATGCCTTCAATATTATTATTTAACCCGTGTAATATCGAGTCAGACTCGTGGCGGTAATAACTAGACTGCGGATGATTACGCAAAATTAAATGTACTGATGTTTTGAAATGTTTTTCGTCTTCCCACTGTTTACGAAATAACATCTGCGGTCTAGTGATAACAAACAGAATTTACTGAATGTTTATGTATCGATATTCAGGCAATAGACGAAATGTACATAAGTATACGATAAATATAAATGTTCTTATTCGGTCGTATAGAACGTTATCGACAACGAAGAAATTCGGATTCTGGAAGTTGCGAAATAAATCGTGAGGCAAAGGATCAATAATCCACAATACAAACGTTTACATGTAACGATGCGTGATATTTAACGACACGACTTATGGATGAATGACTTAACGAAAACAATACGGAGCTAATACCCCGATAATGTTCGCTCCGCGTGTAACAATTTCGTCCACTATGGTAGAATGTACAAATACAATCGATTCTGCCGATCTGTAGACCGATAAACAACGGAGCGGAAAGGCAAACGGGAGCAGCTAATTAATCTGCAGACTGTGCTTCGCAGCTCGACAAGGTTGTGTCGAGTCTTCGCGTTCTGCCACCGAATTGAAATTGATCGGTTAGGGTAGCCGATGCGACGACCGCAACACCACATCGTAAATACGGGAAGACGTTACAGGCCGCTTCCGCGGTGTCCGTTCGCCCTGACCGCGTTTCCTTCCGCTTCCGACGAGTGTCTACATATATTCTATCCTATCGTCTGCCCGCACTGACGATGAGATATCGTGGCCTCGCACGTGTTTCGTCAAAACCGCAAGGTGAAAGCGAATCTACGAATCTGCGGTCTGCAATACTTACACGCCGCGAAGCTTCGTGTATCGCGTTACCATTACCATCCCGTACTACATCGTCAAACATCGAAGCACCCTTCATTGTTGAAACGTTTCACAAAGTGCAATCTAGGGTAAATGTACCTATAACTGCCGGTGTACGTTTTACTGCGGTATTTTTGCCCAATCAGATTAAAATACGTAAAAATGGATATTTTGCTCTGAATAAATTTGTACGATTCAATGGGATTGTATTCGCGTTGGCGAGGCAAACAAAATTGTCAGTCGTTCTCATATTTTCTCAATGATCATATTAAAATTCAATTAGCTGTGAGCATGATTTTGTGCATATAAGACAAACAACTCAATGTCAATCTTTGATCATAACTACTCAAGAATATTAAACACAGTCAACCTGGAAACATTATCCGATCGAAGGAAGGTTTCCGACCAGAGCTTTATCTTTAATCTGTTAAATAATAATATAGATTGTCCAGCACTACTGGGGCAAATATATTTCTATGTACCTGAACGAGTTTTGAGAACAAGAGCAGGATTTCAAACAATGAAATCCAAATCCTCATATGGAGTAATAAATCCAATAAATCGCATTATTGCCAGCTCTAACATATTTTATAACAATATTGATTTTTTTAATGGCTCGTTACAGGTATTCAAAACAAAATTGCGCAATACTATTTGTTAATCGTTCCTGCATTTGTATAGTTTTGCGCGGTCCATTATTATGTAAATTTTAGGTTAAGACCTTTTCGTTGTTAAGTTTTCTTTTTGTTTTTATCAGTTATACTGTAAAAAACTGTATACATTTGTATAAAAGGACCTCGGTCCGTATATAATATAATAATAATGATTCTATTTGTTTTCCCGAAATCATCATAATTTTCGAGAATCGAAAATGTAATAATTAGGTCGTTCGGAAAGTAATTTCGTTTAGAGACGGCATTGCTTCCATTTGTGATTTCTTTACCTTATTTAAAATCGCAAAATCGCGGTATATCTTGACAACTGACATTGTGGGCGCCATTTCCTGCCTTGTCGCATCAAAATCAAAGTACCCATCTCCATCACCATTTGCTTTGTTAGTACCGCAAGGGTAAAAATGCAGCGCACGGAAGAAAAAATTGTGTGCTGTTTAAGGTAAAGATGTACCATCGGAGTACCATTTTTCTCGCTTTTCCAACATTTTAAAATTTCATTTGAAATGAAGTTGTGAAAAGTCATATAAATCAACTTTTTGCTGATGAAAAATAGAAATTCGCAAAACGAAAACTCGCAAAAGATCATAGAACAAAATGTTCAGTAGTTGACCATTTATCAGGAAAACGTAAAAAATAATGTTTCTCGACGTATTTCATTTGTACTTGCTCTTTTACTTGTAATTTGTACTAATCGTTGCAAGTAAACGATATCAAAGAACCACTTTAATATGTTTCTAGCTTTACTATATAGATGTTCAACTACTAACTAACGTATGGTCAATTAGTTTTCTCGTTTTCAAGAATGGTCAACTTCTGACACAATTATTAAATGTCTCCTACTGTTTTCGATCGTAAATTGTTGCAAAACGAAAATTAATGATGATTTTGGCGCACTGTTTCGATCAAGTATAAAGATACACACTATTTGCAAATTTTCACAAAACCTATTTCAACGTTTCGGTCTTAATGTAGACCATTTTCAAGAAATTTCTAAAGAATTGCGTCTGTAAAACAATAAATGTTACAAGAACGACTTTTTCATTTGTATGGATTTAAACTAATGTGAGAAAAAAGCTACTTACTTGCGTAGTGCAAAATAAACTTAATAATTCATATTTTAAATTTTTCAAAAGACTATGATTTGAATTTAGCGCCAAATATCGATCTTCGCATTAGCAATCGATTTGAATTTAGTTCCGTTTCTATATGTCATAGTGATTCAATTATACTTCATTACTTGGTACATTGCTACAGCACCAACACGTGTCTTTTGAAAAATTTAAAATATGAATTATTAAGTTTATTTTGCACTACGCAAGTAAGTAGCTTTTTTCTCACATTAGTTTAAATCCATACAAATGAAAAAGTCGTTCTTGTAACATTTATTGTTTTACAGACGCAATTCTTTAGAAATTTCTTGCAAATTGTCTACATTAAGACCGAAACGTTGAAATAGGTTTTGTGAAAATTTGCAAATAGTGTGTATCCTTATATTTGATCGAAACAGTGCGCCAAAATCATCATTAATTTTCGTTTTACAACAATTATTAAATTTCCGAAAAAGCTGGCTTTACTACACAATGTAAGAAGTTCAAACCATTGGTGCTTTTACCTTAGTTCGGATTAAACGGCCAATCGTATATCCGATCCGAGGTCGAGTCCCATATGGGCCGATTAAGAGGAAGAATTTATCTAATATGTGTAAATGTGTGTTTTGAAGATTACATTGAAGTAATATAATAAAATAAAATCAGTGCATTTATATGAGAATCAGCCACGATGAAGAAAAATTAACATACGAAGAGAAATAAGAAAATACGATCTGTTGGATCACGTGTCCGCTTTCGTTTTTTCTGTACGGTCGATAATCGACGAGTAATTTGAAATGGTGTCATTAGGAGACTGAGCTACACATCTATATTACTACGCGCGTGTGTGTAAGTGCTCGGAGGAAGCGTCTAGCGAGCGCGAACGACAACGTCAATCTGAACGTCGACGACGATTCTCTCGAGGGAAACGCACCGATGTCGGTTATGTTTGCCCCAAAGACCAAACCGAATATACCGAAATGTTCCAGTCGGCCGAACCGAATCCGCCCCAGCGCTCGCCTCGTCCGACTGAATTTCTGTTTACATTCCCGTTCCCACTCTAATTAATTATCCACCGTCCCCGATAATGTACACCACCCGCTGCGTCCGCTTTTCATCCCCGTTTTCGTTCCAGCTACTCTCTTCTCGGCCACGCCTTTCTCTTTTTCGCTTCTTTCCTCTCGTTTCTCCGCCGATGTCCTCGATCGCTACGAATTGCTGTCGCGAATGGTAAGTGGTGTTTCCGAAAGGTGAACGAGTTCGATCCGTGTAGATAAGGCTTTGAATTTGCAAGGTGGCGTGAACTGAGATGAGAACCACGTGTTTTCACTTAAGTGGACGCATAGCCACCTGTTCAATGATAAATTCGTCAATTTATGGTACGATTTACGTACGTTTCAAGGCCGCTCAAGGCCATCTGTAGCTTCCATTTTGCGAACGATATTACTTACGGTAGAACTCCATTTATTTGAACATGGCGGGGGACGTGCGATAACCGAACAGTTGATACAGATGAGAGCCATTAATTCTTTTTTCCACCTTGTGTTTATTAATTCCGATGATTCACACATTTAGATCTCGTTTAGATTAGAAAGAAGACTAAAGAACTAGATACAAAATCCAAGGAAACATCAAAAATGCCACCGACTTCAAGGACTCTTGCAGAAATCTAATAAATTTCTTGAAACATACAAAATTAATTAATCAAATCTGATAAAACAACTACTCATTTATAAACCTATAGT
The DNA here is from genome assembly GCA_933228785.1 of Lasioglossum pauxillum. NCBI lineage: Eukaryota > Metazoa > Arthropoda > Insecta > Hymenoptera > Halictidae > Lasioglossum > Lasioglossum pauxillum. Next base: position 37,067,921 of record OW121705.1, on the reverse strand, counting down.
ATTAATTCCGATGATTCACACATTTGGATCTCGTTTAGATTAGAAAGAAGACTAAAGAACTAGATACAAAATCCAAGGAAACATCAAAAATGCCACCGACTTCAAGGACTCTTGCAAAAATCTAATAAATTTCTTGAAACATACAAAATTAATTAATCAAATCTGATAAAACAACTACTCATTTATAAACCTATAGTTAATATATATTATACTTATATATATTATATTATACTTAAGTTGCTCTTGGCCTTTGTGAGGTTGATGCAATTTAAAAAATGAATAAAAAATATTTCTATCGTGTCGTTTTTCTGGAAGATGTTATTGCCTATGAAGAATCGTTCATATTGGATTGGCAAGAAGAAAGTAATTTCGGTAGTTTAGGTGAAATAGAGCCCAATTTTTTGATACAAGCAATGATCTTTAATGAATGAGATACATATCTTCCCTTTCGTTCGATGATCTTTTGCCAAAAAGAAATTACTTTCTCGCCAACCCAATAGAATCGCTGCGACTGCAGCGCGGATCTATAATCTGTGCGCTTCTTTTATAATTTATTGTATATTTACACGAAACATCTATGCGATCGTCACTGTATCCGATGTCGTTCTGTAACTGGACAGCGAGAAAGGGAAAAAGGAAGAAAGAGAGAGAGAGAAAGAGAGGGAGCATGTACGTGTCCAATGCGCGCGTGAAGCATCCTTCAAGAATAGCAAAGAATGGGACTCGAGTGCAGACGCGCGGTTCGAAAACAGACTGCGCGCTTCGAGTACCTCTCGAGTAACGTAGAAGGCTAATAGAAGAAGTCATGCGGTGTCATTGTTAGCAGACAACATCGCAGATGGTTCAGTCAGCGCGCCGCTGAATAGTTCTGATTCATAGAATCGTTGAAAAGCGACACTCGACATACCTTCCGAGGTGCACCTTCCGCGCGCCATTTTATTCTCGATCATAACGCATAACCCGATCGCAGTCGACTTACCTCCTAAGCGTTTCTACGAGTCAACGAAATTGCTTCGCGAAGTGTTTGACCAACGAGAAACATTAGAATTTCATTTCAGTTCCATAGAAATAAATAACTTACGTATTTAGATAGATTTTCTTTGAAATCTCGTCGTCATGAGTCTGACTCGGTATTAAAATCTATGATCTGTCGATGATTCTATCTACCGGAAGCGCAATAACAAATTTCCCAACGCCACTGGCGTACGTAAGATAAGCTTGCGAATTTTCCTGTAAATAAAATTCCCACGTGAAATCAAATAGATCATGTTATTCGAGATAGAAGATGTATTTTGGAAAATATTGTCCGATCGAAGAGCGGAAGGTCAACGAAATTGCTTCGCGAAGTGTTTGACCAACGAGAAACATTAGAATTTCATTTCACTTCCATAGAAATAAATAACTTACGTATTTAGATAGATTTTCTTTGAAATCTCGTCGTCATGAGTCTGACTCGGTATTAAAATCTATAATCTGTCGATGATTCTATCTACCGGAAGCGCAATAACAAATTTCCCAACGCCACTGGCGTACGTAAGATAAGCTTGCGAATTTTCCTGTAAATAAAATTCCCACGCGAAATCAAATAGATCATGTTATTCGAGATAGAAGATCTATTTTGGAAAATATTGTCCGATCGAAGAGCGGAAGGTCAACGAAATTGCTTCGCGAAGTGTTTGACCAACGAGAAACATTAGAATTTCATTTCACTTCCATAGAAATAAATAACTTACGTATTTAGATAGATTTTCTTTGAAATCTCGTCGTCATGAGTCTGACTCGGTATTAAAATCTATAATCTGTCGATGATTCTATCTACCGGAAGCGCAATAACAAATTTCCCAACGCCACTGGCGTACGTAAGATAAGCTTGCGAATTTTCCTGTAAATAAAATTCCCACGCGAAATCAAATAGATCATGTTATTCGAGATAGACGATCTGTTTTGGAAAATATTGTCTGATCGAAGAGCGGAAGGTCAACGATCGGCTCTCGATCGACGTACACGGGTATCGAAATCGCGGTAATGCAATCAGTCGGTAGGTAATCCATTTTCCCGAGACAAGAAACAGGTCGTGGGGAGGTGAACGTAATTACGTTAGAGTAATTACGTTATAACCGTACGTGTAGCACTTTTCCGAATAACTGCGGCAAATGGCATCTCGCGACAGACTTACAACGCTCTTTAAAGAACTCGTTAAAAGACGATACAAACTAGAAATGTTTAGTTTTCAGTAGATCTAGCGTTCAGGAGAGCAAGGGTTTACAATAACTTTATAAGACAAGAACAGGCGTGGGAGAAATCCAAAGCAGGACATTTTCGGGGCGCCAAAAATTAGGGGCGCCATTTTGGCTGTGAGTGTAAGAAAAATTTTGATGTATTAAATACCCAATTAATAGAAAATTTGCTGTTATTAAAATAAATACTTTTCTTAAAATTTAAATAAAATGATTTGATTTTTATTTATTAAAAAATATGTACCTTCATTTAAAAAATATATATATATATTCTTAAGGGGCGACAATTTGTCTTTTTATCCGGGGCGACGTAACCGCCAGAGCGGGCACTGTCCAAAACTATGTGAGCACTGGAGTAATGCGAATAGCGGGTCGCAGTGCTCACCATTATTTGGTCCAATAGGTGGTGGATCAGGTCTAAATTTTGAGTCCTGGATTGTTAGGTTTTCCTATTGGGTATGGGCCCGGTACAAACGAGAGTACCGCGACGAGCCCCACACTTTCCCCCGACCGTCATCTTTAGGGGGATGTTAGTGCGTAAATGCGAAATTTTTCCTAATATTCCTTAAACTTTAAAAAGCAAAAAAAGAGGTTACATTAACTTCTAGATGTGAGCAAAAAAAAGTACAATTGAAAGCAACGGTATCATCAGTACATCCTGGATACGAATAATAGTAGTCGAGCCCCACACTTTCCTCCCGACCGTTATCTTTAGGGGGATGTTAGTGCGTAAATGCGTAATAGTGCGTAATTTCTCCTAATAGTCCTTAAACTTTAAAAAGCAAAAAAAGGGGTTGCATTAACTTCTAGATGTGAGTAAGAAAAATTACATTTGAAAGCAACGGTATCATCAGTGCATCCTGGATACGAATAATACGCGATCATTTCTGTACTAATTTATTTAGTCCCGGTGCATAGTCGTAATACTCGTTAAACGCAGAAGTCCTTCGTTTTTCTGGCTCGCGCGACAAGAGGGCCGTCGGCGGGAGGAACGAACGGGGTTGGCAGAGGGTTGGCCAAATCAGGATGCATATTTGGAGCGAAGGATGAGTAGGCAGAGCGAGCGAATCGAGGAACAAGCACGGCAAACGTGAACACGAACGCAAACGCGAACGAGAACGAGAACGACGAGCAGTAAGCGGCAAGTGGCAAGCGCCGCCGCTCGAACCGGAAAAGGTGGAAGGGTGGTAGTTATCTCGCGAGTTCGCGTGGGAGGTCACGCTGGATAGGGGGTAGGTGAGCCGACCCACGACCTTCGACCAATCACGATCGTTGCTTGAAACTGGCCTGCCAATAGGAATACCGTCGGGGTGACCCCGTGCGCGATTCTCCTTGCACTTTATCACCGAGAAACCACCCCCACGATGCTAAAGGTGAAACCTCACCTTTCCGCAGTCGCGCAGACATCGTTCCTCGCGTTCATACTGACGAATCACTGTCACAGTATTATAGTAATACTAGACTGCGGATCTTTATGCAAAATAACAATTTTCTTCATTAATTTCAACACACGGGAACTAAATAAATATGTCTTTCCTGCTTTAATAACTTCAATGAGCTGATAACGATACATTCGTATTCTTAAATTCTTCTAACATCTCTACTGTTTCAAGTTTTATGTACTCGTTTCAAAAAATGCATAAAATCCGCATTCTAAGCAGTACGAATAGCATTCAAATTTTTACTTGGTAATCCTACAGTCTTCGACGTTTTTGTCTAAATCTCACGCGTAATTCAATGAAAGGAAGAAAAACTGAATAGTTTCGCACATTAGAATGAAATTTAGAAGCTCGCATGATCAGTGTCCCATATTTAGAATCAATAACATGATAACTGTTAATCAGTTTTCTAAGTGTTTACCATTTAATGATGTTTGGAACTTGTAAGCTTTAAACTCCATTGCACGCGTGATAAATAGCTTATACTCATTAATTTAACCTGACAACCCTTTTCGCAATATACTTCACAAAATCTGCTTGTTCGAAAGATGCTTCATCGACTTCAACGCCAGCTTTTCTCAGAATTCGTTTTCTTTTTTGCGAATTCCACAGGAGCGAAAAGTCTCGGCAGAATTTTTCTCCGTATCGTTTTCGAAGAGTTTCACGGATGGTACTCCCCTCGCACGATCCGACGTTTCATTAGTCCTCTAATGTGTCTGGTAATCCTGCGGGCCGTTGTTGCGCTCCGAGAGGATCGCGCCTCTTCCTTTTTTCTTTCTCCGGAACGGCCAAGATGCGAAAGGGAACATAATATGCCGGCAGTGTGTCGGAGTGACTGATGAACCGCCGGCTAATTACCTTCTCTGTGAGCCTCGTAATACGAACGTATTAATAACCCGCGTTTATATATCCGTGAAAAATGGCCGTTTCGCTCGCGTCTCGGACGTGCAAAACCGCCGTTCGATTATATTCCTGTGCGCTACGCGCTCTCGTGTGCGTGCGCATTAACACTTCCACTGGCGAGCCAGCCGGCAAGCTCAAAAATTCCATAAAATCAAGCCAATCTATTCGATGGAATAATCAACTTCCACTCTTGTTGCGTTTCGCAGATTTGAATCACACTTCTCACAGAATTATAAGAATTCGATATCGAGAAACACAAGTTTTTCAGTAATATTCGCAGTTTTCTCTTTGCGTTATTCCTCTGACGAACGTACAAGGCAGATTTTCAAAGAAGATTGCCGATTAGCGACAACTTTCCATGGGAATCGAATAAAAGACACCGATCAAAAGCGAACGCTCGCCGTCGGGAGGAGATTTTCCTCGGCGCGGCGTTTTTGAAATCGGGCAATCTGTAAATGACGAGACCAAGTTCGCGAGCGAAACGTGTCCAAGTACATACCTATCGGTCGGGGAAGCTTGCCGGTACGAGGAGAGAACAAAAATACAGGGTTAAGAGCGAGCGCTTTGAGCTCGCCGCGGCTTTGTCGCCGGTTGCCGCATCCCTTGCACGCTCTTGCTCGTCGCTCGTCTCTACCGTGCGTTTAATATTTCCAAAGTGCTTCGCGAAAAACCGACTGAATTATGAATTACCATAGCAGACGACGTACTCGCGCGATGCCGAGCCGCGCTGCCGATGCGATTCAATGGAATTCGCGGAGCTTAATCGCTGCTGGAAATTGTCCGTGAGTGGCCGCAGGCCAATTGAAAGAGGAAATTGACACCGGTGAACCAGTCGAACTAATGCAATTTTTGAGATGGAATTTTCAAATGTTGAAGATGTTGATGAATTTGAAACAATATTTCCAATATTCGAACGTAGTTTATATTTTGCGTTACTCGTAGCGGATCTATATGCAAAATAAAAATTGTCTACCTGAATTGCAACAAACTGGAGTGAAATAGAGAATCATTTTCCTCCTTAATACGTTTAATATATTGAAAATAATATAACAGTACTCCCAAATTCTTCGAATGTTTTTACGTTTTAAATTACGCTTACTCATTTTTGTCTTAAATGCGTAAAATCCGCTGTATAAATATCATTGTTGAAAAGAAATCGACGCGAACGTGGTATTTGTATTCTAAACTCGCATTTGTATATTTTTTCACTTTTTATGTAGCTTGTATTTCACCTATATTAGTTGCACCAACAATATATTCTCGTCGAAGGAGAAATCGATATGAAAGCGGTTTTAATTTCGGCCAAAAGTCTCACTGTAGACCACTGTTGAGTGCATTCGTCTGAAAAAAGGTACGCGTGCCTCTCCGTCTTGTTCTCTCTCTCTCTCTCCCTTTCTACATCTCGGTTTGATTCGATCGAAGCTGAAATAGAACGAACGTCGCGCGGCGTTCTCCGGCCGCTTTGATCTTTCGAAGCGTCGCTCCGGATCCGCCGGTTTACGAAGATTAGCGCGCGAACGCTTGTAGGTACGCGCATCCTCTCCTCGCGATTAAATTGTACACGCGAAACGATTTTAATCTGAGATGATGCTTTACGCGCTGCCGCGGCGAGATCTACCTTTCACGCTTTATCGCGTTATTCCGTGCTGCGACGAGATGAGATGCGCCACGGAAAAATAAAACCGAACGCCGGAAAACGAGCCACGAATTATGGGGATCCTTGTGGGTAGGATCTGATCGCATCAGATCGGATCGGATCGAACTATGAGATAGTAGTAGCTGAATTGTTATACGTCTGAAAGTTTGCCTTACACCGCCACCAAAGGAATAATGTAAAGAAACAATTCTGGATGTTATTAAAAAAAGAGTCTCACGAGTCTCACGATTCTCATATTAGCATACTTAATCACACCTAAGCAAGTGAGTGAAAAATTGTGAAATTAAATTTGTTTTCCCTTACATTTCAATTCTTAATAGTTATTACTTCTGAAAATTGTATGTCATTGTGTATAAATTATGTTTATTTTCTCTTACAGACGCAATTCAATATAATCTTGAAAATGGTCCAAATCAGTGACCGAAACGTCGATTTATTTGAAAAATTAGCAAAATAGCTTCGTTAATTTTTTGTTTTTTTGTATTTAACGATCGAACCGTAGCGCCGATATCATTAATTATTGTTGTTACTAAAAAAAATGTGTATTTCTCGTGTTCTGTAAAGACAGTTATTTCAGACAAAGTCGTAACGACAGCAAGAACTATACAGGAGAAATCGACATTTAAAATTGGGAAACCGAACGATTTAGCACTAAACCTACCACCACCGGTCACAATGACCGGTTCTACATTTTTACCACGTTTTTATTAACTCGCTTTTTTGTCTGTCTGTTTGTCTGTTCGATACGAATTTTGCAATTAATTTTAAACTAACTTCCCCGATGAGCTAGAGACTCGAAACTTTAAACATAACTCAGAACTGGATGACAATGCAATATTAACTCGCTTTCTTGTCTGTCTGTTCGTTAATTTAAAGATATAATAAAGATATGATCAGGAGAGAAACTGAAGAGAAACTGAAATAAACCCGAAATTTACCACATGTCTCTGTTATAATCTCATAAAAATGTTCAAAATCGATTGAAAAATTTCACACACACACAAGATTAAAAAGCAGAAAATAATTATTTAAATAAAAAAAAATGTTTAATATGCCACGTTTTTAAGACGGACTAAAAAGTATGAAATAATTTTTCCTAACCCCATATAGACAGTCCTGAATATTTGTGATTGTGTATTTTTAATACGAGGGTCATTCAATAAGTAAAGAGACAAATGGCTATAGCTCAAAAACGGTTTATTTCAATCTTTCAAAATTAAGGCTACTTTTCAACATAATCACCCCGCACAGTTATGCACTTGTCCCATCTTTCTTGCAGCTTCCTAATTCCCTTGGCGAAGAATTCTTTCGATTTACCCCGAAGCCACTTTTGCACCGAGGGACCAGAAACTTCCACTGGACGTCCACATCGGGGTTTATCACCTACACATGTTCGGCCACTTTTAAACCGATCAACCCACTTGTAAAAATTCGCACGGTTCATACAACTTTTACCGTACTGTATTAACATTCTAGAAAAAATTTCACTTGGTTTTACACCTTCTGCGACTAAAAATCTAATGACTGAGCGCTGCTCTTCTAAGGTGCAATCTTCTAGCAGTGTGCCCAGATGGGACGCTTTTTTTCGCGCATGCGCGACTTTTTCAGACTCAGTAAAGTACGCTACGCGAGGAAATGTGGCACCTTGAGCGCCATGCCGAATGTTAAGAAGTTGATATGAACTGATTATGAAAAACGAATTAATGACAAGTGTATTTGTATATATATCCGTATATACAGGCACAGATAAAAAAGTTGGCAAAACATCATATTTTAAAATTTTGTATAATTCCTACCAATTGCAATCGCAATAAATTTTGGTTTACTTATTCTCTAGCAAACTAGCCGGTCTAACATCTTAAAAAAATTCAAGTCCTTTGGACCAATCTCTACAAAGTTATGCAATTTTTAAGCGTGTCCACTTATCGCCGCTGACTGTAGCTGCCTCAGGGCTCTGCTACATCATCGCCTCGGCCGCATCATAGCTACGTCACTGTTTTGGACGCGCATGCGCGAAAAAAAGCGTCCCATCTGGGCACACTGTCGTCTAGTGGACTTGCCATGGTGAATTGAAAATTTTTAGGTTATGTTGACATAAAATGATGAAACAGCTGATCAGAGCATATCCCAAGGTTGCCAAATAACACCCCTGAAAAGATTGTACACATTCATTGAATAGTTTTAAAATTATAGAATTTGTCTCTTTACTTATTGAATGACCCTCGCACTTAGCTATGAAATTATATATATGTGTTTAAAACGAAAAAAGTGGGGCGCAAGTTAATAGTAAAGAGTGTAGAGAGTAGCTGCCGTCGAGAAAACTCGCACAACAGTTCATATCATTTGCAGTGCAATAAAATTTTTTTTTAATTTTTAAATCTTACAAGTATTTTCATAGCTATTAAAAATTCACAGTAAAAAATTTTCAGGACTATCTGTATGGGGTTAGGAAAAATTATTTTATACTTTTCAGTCCATCTTAAAAACGAAGTATATTAAAAATATTTTTTTATTTAAGTAATTATTTATTTTACAATTATTGAAATAGTAAAAACGATTTGATAAGAAACGATTGTACAGATAACTTTAGTAGAGCACGTATTCATTTTTATAAGGGAACATGTATCATTTACCGTTTGTTAACCATTTATAAATGAATTTTCGCCCCACTCGAATGAGCACAGCTGTCGGTCACGACAAAGTCGCGACCTGGACCTGCGACGTCGACTAAAATCGCGATCGCGGTTCGCAATGCCCCGGATATGCGTGTATTGAACGGCTAGGCGCGCGAACGACTGCCCGGAAGTAATTAGCGTCGTATTCAAAGTTCCCCCCGGAAGCGCGGACTCTCGGACGAGGGCTGAAAGGGAGACGTATCTCGGTTTGGCCTACGATCATGGTAAACCGCAATGTGGGAGAGGAACGGTTCCCAAGACATTTTTCCTCGAAAAGAAGCTACTCGACGAATCGTTGCGTATATACAGTGGGTGTACAAAGTGTTCGTACACCTTTTAAAAACTAATAACTTTTTTATAATTGTACCGAACGACCTGATTTTTTTATAATCAATTAGAAGCATTGGTTTACAAAATGATATGCAGAAAAGATTTTCCAAAAATTATAATTTACAAGGTTACATGCAAAAATAAAAAAGGCATTTTTAAACCTTTTTTATGTGCGTCCTAAACGAAAATTTAAAGTATATGTTTTGTAGATCTATGTTATTTATATACATGTTGAAAATTTCGTCGAAATCGATTGACGCAGGACGAAACGACACGCATGGAAAGATGTACAATTCTGTGGATTTTAAGCAGAAATTGATAAAAAATCGTGTAAAACTATGGTTTTCACCATTTTTAACCGCTTGTAGCTCGTGTGTATGTATGTTAATCGATTTCAATGAAATTTTCAGCATGCGTAGAACTAACATACAGATCTACGAAACATATATTTTAAATTTTCATTAAGGGCCCAAATAGAAAAGGTTTAAAAAATGCCATTTTTATTTTTGCATGTAACCTTGTAAATTATAATTTTTGGAAAATCTGTTTTGCATATCATTTCGTGAACAAATGCTTGTAATTGATTATAAAAAGTCAGGTATAGTTTGGTACAATTATAAAAAAGTTATTAGTTTTTAAAAGGTGTACGAATACTTTGTACACCCACTGTATGTATACAATGCGTATTTACAGAGTGTTTCAAGCTTACATTATATTATGCACGTTTAATAACCTGTGACAGCTTGTCCTCGCGTAGAAGGTGCCCGGAACGACCACCTCCGGTTCGGACGTGACGAGAAGCGTCGTTTCAGATTCCGGTGTGAAAAAATGGGATGAAACGTTCAGGGAATACTGGGAGCGGGTGTCTTTTCGAGTACCGAAGTTTGCATACCGAGGTAACGAGACGGAGGATTTCTTTCACCCTCGTTCCACTCGGTTGTGTCGGTTTCTCTTTCTCTTTCGTGTGGTTGTGCATCGCGAGTCAGCCGAGACGGAAAATCTTCTCTTCCCGATAACTTTTTATCAGCGACGACTTCTGCGCGCAAGAAATATGAATTGTTAATAGGAGGTAAAAGCAATTTTGTGTAGTCTACATAACGCCGCGCCACCGCCGCCGATATATTCTTATTGTTAGTCTTCCCTGTTGCTCGTCCCAAGGTGGATATCGCGATGGCTCGCGCCGCCCCACGTGGACTATGTAAATCGAGGCAACGTTCCATCGTCCTTCGTCCTTCGTCCTCGCTAAACCACCAGTCGCCACCACCACCACCCGCAGCGATCCGCATACATTAGTTTTTATTTCGCTTCTATGGGACTCTCTGGCTCGCTCGGGTTCTGGACTCTTCTGTTCCGTTTCACTTCGTTTCGTTCGCTAATCGAGCTACGTGCCGTCGCGATCGACAAAATCGACTCGTTTCTAGGATTGCACGGGTGCAGGACGCGCCTTCTCATTCCTCGATAATGCAAAGATCGGGGTTTTCAGTAGACAAAAGCGCTAGATATTGGGAGTACAAATAAGTCTCCGGCGTTTGAAATCAGATAGCGCAAGCAGTAAGTTATGGCGGCTAGTGTCAGATGTAAGACGTCATATCGTAAGGTTGCACATCTGTCAACAACATAACCTCGAAATATTAGCGATTGTGTATCAGCGTCGTATATTTCTTTCGTGCGAAAAATGTCGAGTTTTGAGCCGAATAAACGTCATTTGCGGGAAGTTCTGATTTACTTCTTTAACTTGAAGAAATCTGCAGCTGAGGCGCATCGATTGCTTGTAGAAGCATATGGTAAGGCTGCATTAAGTGAGAGAAGTTGTCGTGAGTGGTTTCAAAAGTTTAAGAACGGTGAATTTGATGTCGAAGACAAAGAACGTAGTGGAAGGCCGAAAGTGTACGAAGACGCGGAATTGGAAGCATTATTGAATGAAGCTTCGCGCCAACGCAAGAAGAACTTGCACTTGCATTATCAGTGACTCAACAAGCGATTTCACATCGTTTAAAATCATTGGGGATGACTCAAAAGCAAGGAAATTGGGTTTCCATATGAACTGACGCCGAGAAACATTGAACGCCGATTGTTCACAGGTGAAATGCTGCTTTCCAGGCATAAACGGAAGGGTTTTTTTCATCGTATAGTTACTGGTGATGAAAAATGGATCCACTACGATAACCCAAAGATGAAGAAATCATGTGGATCACCTGGCCATGCTTCAACATCGACAACCAAGCCGAATTTGATTGAGCCGAGCACTCAAGGAAAAACGCGCCCATTATTACTCCAGACACGACAAAATCGTTCTTCTGCATGATAATGCTCGTCCACATGTTGCGGCGCCGGTCAAAACCTACTTGGAAACACTTAATTGGGAAGTTTTACCCCACCCGCCGTATTCACCAGACATGGCACCTTCTGATTACTACTTGTTTTGATCGATGATGCATGGCCTGTCTGAGCAGCACTTCACGTCATATGGAGGTACCAAAAATTGGGTCGATTCATGGATAGCGTCAAAAGATGAAGCGTTCTTCCGATGCGGTGGTACTTGATGCTGCCAGAAAGATGGGAAAAAGTAGTGGCCAGCGGTGGACAATACTTTGAGTAAAACATAAGGTACCGTTCTTTCGCAATAAATGCCCAATTTAAGATGAAAAACGGCGGAGACTTATTTGTACTCCCAATAAAAGATCAATCTAGGCCGCAGTTGCCCTCAAAATGATTGGACAAGAACATGAGTGGAGCCACCTCGCATAATAAATTCAGACGGGAGAAATGCGAAAAGCGGGGCCCCGTCTGGCCCTCCAGCGAGCCAGAAGTTGAGGAAAGGGCATGAGTCCTGGACGTGTGGTCTTTTTAGTGGGTATTGGGGAAACCTGTTCCCTCCGAGTCCCACACTATCCCCCTCGGGGGGATGTACGCAAATATATTTTTTCCACGTTCTTAACCTAAAAAAGAAAATTAGCGTGATTTGCATTATGCGGAAGCATAAATCTACGACAGTTAAATGCTGCCGAATAATGCAAATTCTTTTTTAGAATATTTCTTTTTTCTTATTAAGTAACAATCGCAGCAAACTTTGGCGCATCCATTCTGTTCACGAGTATTCTTATAACTGGACTGCGGATCTTTATGCAAAATAAAAATGTTTCGTATCGATTGTGGGAGGAGGAATAACATAAAAATTAATTTCATACCTTAACAACTTTGTTACATTAAAAGCAATTATTTTAATTACAACATTCCTGAATTTTTTAAATCTTTTACTGTTTCACATTTCACCCAACCAATTTCTTCATAAATTCATAAAGATCACATCCATTCTGTTCACGAGTATTCTTATAACTGGACTGCGGATCTTTATGCAAAATAAAAGTGTTTCGTATCGATTGTGGGAAGCAGGAATAACATAAAAATTAATTTCATCCCTTAACAACTTTGTTACATTAAAAACAATTATTTTCATTACAACATTCCTGAATTTTTTAAATCTTTTACTGTTTTATATTTCACCCAACCAATTTCTTCATAAATTCATAATGATCGCTCCATTCTGTTCACGAGTATTTTTATAACTGTACAGCGGATCTTTATGCAAAATAAAAATGTTTCGTATCGATTGTGGGAAGCAGGAATAACATAAAAATTAATTTCATCCCTTAACAACTTTGTCACAGTAAAAGCAATTATTTTCATTACAACATTCCTGAATTTTTTAAATCTTTTACTGTTTTATATTTCACCCAACCAATTTCTTCATAAATTCATAAAGATCGCTCCATTCTGTTCACGAGTATTCTTATAACTGTACAGCGGATCTTTATGCAAAATAAAAATGTTTCGTATCGATTGTGGGAAGCAGGAATAACATAAAAATTAATTTCATCCCTTAACAACTTTGTTACATTAAAAACAATTATTTTCATTACAACATTCCTGAATTTTTTAAATATTTTACTGTTTTATATTTCACCCAACCAATTTCTTCATAAATTCATAATGATCGCTCCATTCTGTTCACGAGTATTTTTATAACTGTACAGCGGATCTTTATGCAAAATAAAAATGTTTCGTATCGATTGTGGGAAGCAGGAATAACATAAAAATTAATTTCATCCCTTAACAACTTTGTCACATTAAAAGCAATTATTTTCATTACAACATTCGTGAATTTTTTAAATCTTTTACTGTTTCACATTTCACCCAACTAATTTCTTCATGAATGCATAAAGATCAGCATCTACTTATAACTATCGAAATTCATCTGAGAGCATGAAATTCAAATGCCCATATACCTGTGAGATCGTCTCTCACGTCACTCACGTCTCTCGTCTCTCACGTCTCCGAGAGCAAAACATGTCTGAAGTACTCTCAAATGGATTCGCAAATTGATAGTAGTCTCGAGAGCAACAATCGATAGAAACTCTCAAATGGACACGCAGCGTTACGGTAACAATTATTCAATTGAAATGGGATTTCGCGTGAAATGCACAGCACGACAAGAACACAATCAGCATGAAAAGACTGCGGATTAGCTTCGAAACAGTACCGATCTCGGCCTAACCAGATAGGCTTGATTCGCTAGGGGAAAGTGGCTTCGCGTAAGGTGCGAACAAAGCAGCGACGACGGGGGCAAAAATTTAATAGAACCAGTCGAATGATCGATGTAAGATAGTTGACACGAAATAGCAAAGATTACGAGGAGGGTGTCGGTTGAGTGGTTAGTTGCCAACCGCATCGGACGCGCCGTGAACAAACGCTATTCCAAGATGAGCGATCGTCCCCCGGAGACCAGCCGGGGCGTAGACGAGAGAAGACGAGTCGAGCAGAGCAGAGCGGAGAAGAGTAAAGCAGATCGGAGCAGAGCGGAGCAGATCAGAAACGACCGCGACGATTCGCCGTTTTGGCACCCCATCGAAACTCGTCGCTCGCTGGTCTTATCTCTCCACGGGTCCGCCGACCGCGCTAATGGAGCGATACCGACCGAATCTCGAGAAGATTCGAAAGATATATTGGCAAGTGTACGGGCTTACGGTCGCCGTAATCTCGGTTTCGGATCGAGGAGTCTTTGACGCGGCGCCACAGTGGCCCATTCCCGTAAAATAGTTGGAATTAATGCGAAACTTTCCAAAATTAGATCGATTTGTAAGCTTGTTTTCCTTCGAAAGTCCCTCGCTTCTACAGCCCATGCGATCCCTTAATGTTAAATTGACCCAGTGGCAGGATAAGTACTAGTAATTCGAGAATGAAAATCTGAAGTAATACGCGATAAGCTACAAATGCGATTATTCTGGTCGTTCACATGTTTCCCCCTCTCAACCACGGAAATCCCAATTTTACGAGTTCTCCTTGTTATTCCATGAAACGAGAAGAATGGTAAAGCAATTTCCAACTTGGACATTGATGATCGACATCGATTCAAAATAAAAGCCTTGTTGCACGGAACAAGATGGTTGCTTGTTGCGTGGAAACGCGACAATCGGTAATGATGTGCAAGTAACAGAGGTGCGAATGCTGTGCGGATTTCTGGGACTCCGGCCCACTGTGCGACACGGGAGAAAACGGTGTTCGAAAAGTTGTAAAACGAGCAGGTGGAGGCGGATCGCAGCGGTCGCATCGGTGGCATCGGTTGCCGGAAGTTTGCGAGCGGTAGATTCAGGTGTCCACGGCGTGGCGAGGGAATCCGTGAATCGGGCCGAATCACAAACGAACGAACGAACGAACCAACGGACAGACGAACGAACGAACGAACGAATCTCGAATGGCATCTGCGAGGGCTACGAGTCCCCAACGTGACAATCGCGTCGCGTCCGTCAACGAGAAGGGAATAAAAAGAACCGGGAGGGTTTGCCACGGTGGGCGGGGGTTTGGGGGTTGGGGGTTGGGGGCGAGGGCCAGCAGAGAGACCGGCGAATCGACACAGGGTGTTTTAAAACGAGTGCTATCGATAATCGAAATCGCTTCGGGGGTTGCGGTTGCCCGGGGCTCTGGGGTAAATCTCTCTGCTCGCCCCCTTCCATTTGCGCGGTCGCGTAAAGTCTACATTGTGTGTGCACGATGCACTATGCACCGTTGCACGGTGCACCAAGGATAGCCGTCGCTCGAAAGCTACATTTTCTGGCCAATACCCAAGACTTCGTTGGACCCTCCTGCTTCTTGGCAACCGACGCTCTTTGAAATTGCTAATAACGAACCTTACGCCGCAGATACACATGTCAATGTGGCGGATTCAATGCACTGGCAGTTGCTGTACAAATTCGGGAGACTGCAGTCTATTTTTCTGTTGCAAAACAACATTGAACATGTAAAGAATCGGAAATATATAGCGCTATTGAAGCCTTGGCACTAAAAATTGCTGTACCATTATTCAAAATATCGTTTACATTATTAAATATGGTGATATCTAATCAATTTCATATCCATGAAATGAAAAAATCATATACAATGGAATTATTCTAGTTTACTTTTCGATGTTTAATTGAAATGATCAATGTTTAATTTTCGAGTTAAAATAGTTCCGACTGCAAAGGGTTAAAATGGTCAGGGTGGCAGGCTTAACTATCGGAAGAAAACATTTTTAAAAATTTTCATGGGATATCTTGCAGGATATACAGGGTCATCCGTTTTTAAACGGACAAACGTAAACCAGCTATAAAGAACCCCAAATGGAACAAGTTTTACCCCTTCCACTTTTTTTGTTTCGGCCTTGATTTCTAGAAAATTGCAAAAAACCATAATTTTTTTAGTTCACATAAACTTGAATATCTCGGGACTCCAGTGATGAATCTTGATGATTTTTCCTTTGTCCGGTTTAAAATAAATAGGGGCATCTTTTTTGTTAACAAAATATTTTTGTATGACCTTCGGATCTTTGTTTTTTTGGCATAGGGCACGTCGTGGAGACTGAATGAAAAAACTTCGAAAAACTTGGATTTATGCGTAATCAAAACAAAAAAAAAAAGAAAAAAAAGTGGCAGGGGTAAAACTTGTTCCATTTGGGGTTCTTTATAGCCGGTTTACGTTTGTCCGTTTAAAAACGGATGTCCCTGTATATACAGTAAGGAGCATAACTGATTTCACACACTTGAAATCAGAATAACTTTTATATGAATGGACCAAACGACTTCAATTTATCTGTAAGGCTAGAAGAATTAGTTTACTAAATGACATCTAATAAGTAAGTTGAAAAAATGCATTTGGTCGGAATTGTGAAAAACAATACTAAACATTGATTTTTACGACTTTTTTAGCTGGCCCAATAAAGAAAATTTAAAAAATGTGTTTTGTCAACTGGTATAAACCATATACGCTCTGAAAATTTCATTGAAATTGATTAATTGGTTTACGAGTTATAAACGATCAAAAGTGGTAAAAAGGCCGAAAATCTTGAAAAATTGCAATTTTTACCACGTTTGATCGTTTACAATTCGCAAACCAATTAACTAATTTCAATGAAATTTTCAGAGCGTATATAATTTATACCAGTTGACCAGACACACCTTTTGAATTTTCGTTATTGGCCCAGCTAATAATGTTGTAAAAATCAATTTTTACTATTGTTTTCTACGATTCCGTCCAAATGCATTTTTTCAACATATCTTTTACACATCATTTACTAAACTAATTCTTCTAGCCTTACTGAGAAATTGAAGTCCATTAATGAAAAAGTTGTTCTGATTTAAAGTGTGTGGAATCAGTTATGCTCCTTACTGTATATACAGTTAAGTATTATTACAAATATAATGTTCATATTTTAAATATATTATCAGTGGACTGCGAATCTTTATGCAAAATAAAAAATGTTCTGCGTTGATTGTGGGTAGAAGGAGTAAAATAATAATTGATTTCATCCCTTAATGATTTTGTTTCATTAAAAACAACGTTACAACATTCTTAAATTTTTCTAATCTGGTTTTATATTTCACCCAATCAATTTCTTCATATGTAAATACATAAATATCCGCAGTCTAATTATCAGCTACCACGGAAATGTTCCGATCAAAAGATTAGCCTTCGATGCCTGGTTCCCGACAAAACCTCAAAGTCACCTCGCCTCTTTCAAATGAGGCCATGCATTTCGCACACTCTTGGAAACTTCGATAATAGAGACGGGTTGTTCGGAAGGGGTGCAGAACAAAAAACATCCCGAAAGGGGGACGACGACTGCGAGCCAAAAATGGTTGGAAAACCACAAACTATGTCGCGTCTCGTCGGTCGAAATCATGCGTTCGCGTGTGTGCGTACAGTTTGATTGGTCCGGCCACAGGTTTGCGGAATCACCGCGCGTGACCGCACTCTGATTTTTAACCGAACATCTGTTTCGATGATTATCGCGTGAAAAAACCGACTCGCGATCGTTTCGGTCGCACGGTCGACAGTCGATCGGCCGCTGTTCGCAGGTGATCGCTGCGATCCTAGATCCTCGATCGTGACCCCGCCTTTGTTCCATCTTTTGAATAGTATTCCAGGTGCTTATCGAGCTTCCTGTCGAAACATCTTTGCGTGCACACGGAAACGCGCGGTGCTTCCGGTTCTACGAAAACGTACATTTCTACACAATTTTGAAATACTTCGACGGAATCTGTAAAATGTAAAATTTGAAACACGGAGTTCTTTATGGTCGGCGAATTGGAGTTGAGTTGATTGGAATTGACTTCAGGAAATCGGAATTAACTTTCGTCTAGATAGATTAGCGACCTGTCACGCTATTTGTCGGGTTAATTTTCGAAGCTATACAATACATCGCGGAAAAGCGTATGATTCGACGGTGCGGCGAGGGAGACGTATCGCTCGCAACCCTATTCCGTCCCTTCCGAAAAGTTCCAGCAAGCGAAAATTCTCCGTCTCGGGGATCGTTTGTTTCGTATTGTCCCGAGGACCGAGCAGGTCCGGGTTAAATGTACCGAACTCGAGATAATAAACAACAATAATACGTTCTCGAAATATATAACGGTGGGCAGATACCGCGAGAATACGAAATCGTTCCACGGCGCGCGGCCCGCGATCGTTCGTCATTTTTGACTGTCGCTTTATGGTGAAATGGCGAAATCGATAAGCTGCGAAAGGATACACTGTCTGGAAACCGGGGCTTTAAAACTGTTATGATATCGATTTCGGTTCTTGACACGCTTGCGAAACTTTCTACAAATTCGAACCAGTCGATCGCAATACAAAAGTTGTCTGCATTAATTGTTACTGCTCTTCGGGACAATACAGGAGGAAAGTGAAGAGTTGAGAAGCTACGATTCCAGCAACGTTTTCAAATAAGGTGGAATGGGGTAAGTCCGCCCTAGTTTTTGCAAAGTTGGACTTTAAACTGATGTATTTTCAGTCTGCTATGTAAAAACTGAACGTTCTTGGTATCAAACTATTGCCACAGTTATTACTGATGAATTAGTATTATGTAGGATTCTAATTTTGCTTGAAAATTATCATTTTGATAGGATATTGTACACAGTGTCAACTAGGACGCACTTGCCCCGAAAATGGGGCAAGTCCGTCTCTGAGAGTTAAAAATGCTTTCGAGCATTGCTTCAAGTGCTACGAGACAAGAAAAGAATAATTAACATTCTTATTGCATTAAATTATATTGCTTAGTTTTATAGTTATCAATTTTTAAACAAACAAGTACTTTTATGCTGAAATATGAAAGGCGACACAGTGATATTAAAACAAAGTTTAAAAATGCTTTTGAACCTTGTTTCAAGTGCTACGGGGCAAGAAAAGAATTATTATCAAGCTTGTTACAAAATACTTTCTATTGCATTAAATATATTCTTTAGTTTTATAGTTAGCCATACAGTACGGACTTACCCCACCGTGATAGTACGGACTTGCCCCGTGTAGTAATATTTACGGGGCAAGACCATCTTAGTGTGTTTCTCAATAAATTTTAAAAAATACAATGAAAGCAGTTTATGTAATGTAAACCTACTTCAATATTTGTTGTACTTACCTAAAATAACAACACAGAATATATTAATAACAGAATATATTAATAACTTGTAAACTATTGCACGTTGAGGGTAACCTCAATGTTGTGCGTATACCTCGCACGTGACTGTTTGGCATTGGCTGATTTAAGGGGGATCTATACCCTACTGAAGT
This sequence comes from Lasioglossum pauxillum, assembly GCA_933228785.1. Lineage (NCBI taxonomy): Eukaryota > Metazoa > Arthropoda > Insecta > Hymenoptera > Halictidae > Lasioglossum > Lasioglossum pauxillum. Next base: position 37,048,582 of record OW121705.1, on the reverse strand, counting down.
AACTAGAATCTTACTAGATTTTTGGTCTAAACATGGGTTTACGCGCGACGATTTTTTGTCCTTATTTGAGCGGATTTTGGACTGGGTGAGGACTCATTCTATAGAGGAAGGTTAAATCCGGCGCGCTCTGCTATTGATTTAACGAGATTATGTTTATATCTAATAATATGAGTGCCCAAAGTAGAGAAAAATCTAGAAAAATAACCGCAGATTTCAATGTATTTTCCTGTCTCAAAGAGATTTTTTTGACTGATATGAGCAGAGCGCGCCGTGATGTACCTTCCTCTATCAAATGAGCCTTTGTGCAGCTCAAAATATGCTCGTATAAGGAGAAAAAATCGCCGCGCGTGATTTCATTCACATTAGCATAGATTTCCCCATATTACGTTCATGAAGACAGAGGTTATCTCTGATGTAGAGCCAATCTAGAGCCAATTTTATTTCAGTTAGTTTAGACGAGATGGCGCCTAGTCTGGAGGACTGTCAATCAGTGCTGCGATATTGTGCAACATTTCACTGCTGCACTGCTGTCAATGTGGAATCATAGCAAAACTGACACAGACGAGGTACATATTCTCATCGGTGGCACTAATATTAGTGCGACCTGCCCTGTATAACGGTATTCGTGACGAGATGAATAGAATATGGAAATAGCAAGCAACTCCATCTCGTGTTCATTATGCAGTTGCGTGCTTATCAATGTTACCAAACTTTTTTTCTGCACAGAGGTTGATAACATTGATAAATACCCCAAAATCCGAGGGTACAGATCCCCCTTAAGCGAGGAAAACACCTTTGTTCTTGGGCGACATCTATGTCGAATAGTTCATACCAACTTATACCACATTAATAAATACAAGCCCGAGAAATTTCGTTCATATTATAATAAAAATAACCAATTAGCGGACTTGCCCCGTAGACGGACTTACCCCATTCCACCTTACGAAAATTTCATTTTTCGAGCTAGGAAAAAGAAGAAACTTGAAAAACGCAGCCAAGTTTTCGATAGACTGGCTCTCACGGGGCGATCGTTACCGCGTTTTCTTGTTAGTCTCGCGACAATCTCGAGACGAGGCTCGAGCCAGGAAAGTCGGGGATGCGAGAGAAACGTGAAATCGTGGAAAAGCAGCCAAGAAGTCGACGCGACGTGACGCGACGCGATGGAAAAGAGACGGGACGGGATAGGGACGTGAATCTATGTAGACGCAAAGAGAGAAGCAACGAGGTTCAATTTGACGAGGTGTAGGTAAACAAGGGAGATCCGCGAAGTTTGTTCGGGTAGAGGCAACTGCGCGACGTCCTTTAATTTGCGGTCCTTCTTCGATATCGCTGTGCGCCACGACGGAGCACCGAGTAAAGAGATATGCACAGGGTGTGCCATAAGTTATGGTATAAATCAGGGTATTCCTTGCAAGACGAAAATCACGGACGGTGCATCGAACGGAAACCGTAGAAAAATACACTTCGAGACGTATCAAAACCGTTGATCATCAAGTTATCACATTATATAATGTGATCAATATTGAAAATATTTATTCATGTTTAAAATAAGAATATACTCGCAGTTTCAACTGTGTTTACAAACGTTTCTAGCTGCGTGCTTCGTAATGCGAAGACTTCTTGGAACGTTTCGTAAGCGACGTTATCTTTGTTTACGTTATCCGGCGATAAACAGAGTTTTGGTACTTGCTGATTGTATTCGTAAGCGAAATCATTGAAATGACGAACTTGGACGTAAATGTTTGAGATAGAACGTAGGGGGCATGACGTAAATTGAGAGCGACGCGATCAGTCAGCATCGTCTTGGAGAGAGTCGTGTTTTCGGCCTGTCCGGACAAACAGGAAGGGTGCCCTTCGGCAAATAGTTATTGTTTGGCGCTGTTTGATGTAGTATGTACACCGCGGTGTGCGTTTGCGAATCTCTCCGCGTTTCAGTATGGTCATATCGTCGATAGATGTTAACCGTGTCCGATGGCGCGTGTCCTTTGAGTCGTTATCTTGATGGACGATCAAGGTCAGAGTCTTTCAATTTCTGTCGAATCTGCTTCGTCATTCAGCAATTAAAAGTAATTTCATCATTCTTAAGATCTTCTGATGTTTTCACTATTTTTCAGTAGCTATTTTTGATGTCACTACCAAATGACGGGATATTTTGAGTCATCCGAAATTTTCGAATCGCAATTGAGGAACGTCGCAAAAGGAACGCTTGAAAAAACGTTAACCATGATGTTCGTTCTAGAAACGTTCCTTAAGTGTGTCGGCCGCGGAATAAGCATGCGTCGTGTATGCGATGCGTCCTCCTTTAAAGGACCCAGCGGGGGGGACTCGCCTCCATCGTCAGGAAAATCCTGACTATAAAAGAGAAAGCTTAACCGCGCTCGATTCTCCGAATGACCGAAGGACTCTGTGTCTTAAAGGGACCGGCGACCAAGAGAGAATGAGCGAGAGGGCGAGAGCGAGAAATAGGGAAATGGAGAGAGAGAGAGAGGAAGAGAAAGAAGGAGAAAAAAAGGAGATAAAAGGTGGGAAGCGTGCGAGCTCGCGCGCGCCTATCTTACATTCAAAAGAGCAGGGATAAGGCTAAGCTTTGGGATACGCGAGAGGATAGCAGAGGCAGCGGTTACGGCTGCGGTTGCGGCTCTGGCGAAAAGGGGCGGGGGTGCTTGCTCGCAGAAGAAGAAGTCGAAAGTCTACCGCGGGGGAAAATCCAGAAGGTGGGGTACGCAGGTTGTAACATGCAAATTTGAACCTTAAGGGTTTTATGTCGGCCGATATCTCTGAATCATCTCCCCTTCTCTCTGCGTCCCCACCAGTCCCCGTGCCCTTCTTCCCTTTGGTCGCGTCGATGGTGGCCTCCGAGGATTTCGACCGATTTTATCCGGGCCAGAATTGTCTGTCGCGCTTCGAAAAGACAGGGGAACACCTAGCTGCTCGTTTCCTCTTTCGGAAATCCGAGCAATCCGTCCCGCGACCGATATCTCCCGTCCCTGTTCTAACGATCCCCCGATATACAGTGTGCCTGGTTTAAACGTATGCGCGCCATTACTTGCTCGAGAACCGAAATTAGAAAAACGTCGTTAGGACGAACGGTGAATCGTATTGACGCGTCGCGATTGATTTGACTTTGCGACGACCTTGCAGAGTCCCACAGAGGTCATGCTAGCATTTTGAAATGGAACTCCACATTTTTTATTACGTACAGTGGCTCGCATTTATATTCGGACACTCTTAACCCCTTAACCTACGATTTACTTTCCAAAAATTTTGGCCGAAAACGTAAACAAGCCGGGCTATGCCCGTAATATTCACGTTTGGCCTGATCATCGTACTACGGGCTATATTCGTAGTTGTAGGTTAAGGGGTTAAAAAGGCCATAACTTTTTAATATTGGACCAGATGACTAGGATTTTTTTTAGAAGTCAGAACAATTAGTTTACCACAGGCATGTCAAACTCTTTTACCACGAAGGGCTTCGTTAAGTATTATAAATTAATTCGAGGGTCGCAATAGAAAACAGCAGGCTCGAAATAAAAAGGGAACACATTTTTTTATTAACATTTCTGTTACACATACAAAGTAACATACTTATAAAATTTTTTGTTAAGTCTATTTGAGTAAAACTATTTCATTTTTGTTTCGAAGAAACTTGGCAATGTTTTTCAGTAATCAAATTTTCAAAATTTGGTTGAATTTGTTGACTGTAATTATTTTTGAAATTGATTATACACGCTGGTCTGTTTATCTTGACCTTTCCGCAGCTTTATTATTTTTTAACGTAAGATATTGGGAAATCGGTCGACAGATAAATAATTGTAAATAGAAATGTGGAATCACAACATCCATATATTTTTGTTTCAATACAATTCCAGTTTAGCACTCCAAATTCACCCTTCTGCAAGTCAACAATTAATTTACATTTGATTTGATTTTTTTACAAAAACTTACTTAAAAATACTTTATTTGTAAAAAATTCAAGTTGATGTGCAAAAAGGTAAAATTACTTTGCAGAAGGGTGAAATTAATTTGCAAACGGGTGAAATTGATTTACAGAAAGGTGAAATTTACTTGCAAAAGGGTGAATTTGGAGTGTAAGATCTATAAATTGTCGGGTCGTAGACTATTTGTCGACAGGCCGCGTGTTTGACATGCCTGGTTTACCACGTCACGCGAGGAAGAAACTTTTCAAAAATACAATAAAAAATTGCGAGTCACATGTTACAATATTTAAAAAGTTATCATCTATTTAAGAGTGTTCGAATATATTAACGCGGGCTACTTATGTATTATACATACCTACATTCTGTGAAGATGGTTCGTGATTGTCTTGGATAGATGCGTCGCGGTTGTTTTGACTTGCGACAACGTTGGACACTCCCACAAAGGTCACGCTAGCATTTTGAAATGAAATTCTACACTTTTTATCACATATGTGCCTAGATCCTGCGAAGATGGTTCGCGATTGTCTCGAATGTTGCGTCAACGAGTGCCGTTGATCGCATTCGAAGCGATCGGTTCGCAACCGCGCGCTTCCGAGTGCGCAGCATGTTTATGAAAGCGACGCGACAGGACTCTCGTATCCGATTCAATTTAGATTGCGATCTCGATCGGCGCGTCCCAATAAAAATACGCGGTTCGACCGTCGCATGAATTACGAGGCGCCGTATTAAAATGGTTCGCGATTCCGTATCTGATCCGGCGTCCCGCGCTTCCCGCTGTATAAGCAGCTCATTTTTTCCGGCGCGTTGATTTTTTGGAAAAATCCCGCTATCGGCGGGTACGATCGTCAATGAGTGTATCGGATCGGCCATGCCGACGCGGTGCGGGAGAACAGTCGGAAACAACGATGGGACAATCGCAGTGGTTAGGTCGATACTACGTTTACCGTTTGAACGTGCATCCTTCCTCTCTGTATACAGACCTTCCCTCAGAATCATGTACATCTTTGCTGTACGCGAGTAATCGAAAAATATAAAGTAGACTGACTAACTTGAACCTTCGAAATACCACGAAGGTTCAAGTTAGTCAGTCTGAATTGAAAAATTATGATCTTGCTCTCAATAAAACTTTGTATTCAAGATTTAATCGCACTCTTTGTCTGGCGCTGAAGCGTTCGTGAAACCTATAAAAAACTTCCGAAATTCGAATAAAATGTGTCATGAATAGACTGTGGATCTTTATGCATTTATGAAAAAATTAATTGAGTGAAATATAAAACAGTAATAGATTAGCAAAATTCAATTTGTAATGTAACAATGTCATTAAAGGATGAAATCAATTTTTATCTTATTTCTGCTTCCCATAATCAATGCAGAATATTTTTATTTTGCATAAAGATCCGCTGTCTAGTCATGAATAAACGATTCGACGGTGATCGATGCAATTATTGCGGAGAGTAACGGAAGGTACAAGCCAACTACGCTAACTGGTAAAAAAGATTCAGGTGCAAAATTGAATCACATCTTTTTAAACGTGCGCCGTAAACAAACGGCTTGACGGAGATCGATGCAATTAATATAGGGGTGGCGAAAGGTTCGCACCGACCACACCACGACCAATGAAACGAAGATTACTCTATTGATGTGTCTGCAAAAAAACGAGTCCGGGGGCGGTTTGAATGCACCGTGAATTTTCGAAGGGAAAGATGTCGCGGCTCGGATGAGATGAGAATGGTTCTTGTTCGCGAGCATCTGCGTATCGTTGGCGCACGACGGAGATCGATCATGCGGATTTTAATATCTCGGCCCACATTGGCCAGGCGTTTGGTAGTCACGAGGCACTTTGCCCATTCATCATGGTAACGTAGTAGGTTACGGCACGGAGGGCGCGCGATTAGAATCAGTTACCCTTTACTTGCGCGCGCGAGCTACGAGCGAGCTACGAGCAAGCGCGTCCGTTTGCCGTCCCCGCGGTGATGGCTAACCCTTGATATCCTGGACAAGGATATCCCCTCGGGTGCCATCTGCCAAGGTTCGCTCCTTCTATCTCTCCTACCGTTCTCCTACCTTCTATTTCGCCGCTGCGTAGTCCTCGTACGCCCCCTACCCCTCGAGTCTCGAACCATCTAAAACCGTTCTCGAAAAATTAATAAGCCGAGCAGGGCAGACTACTACGCCCTCTCTCTCTCCCTCTCCTTCTCTCTCTTGCTCTCGTTATCTCCCATTTTCGAGGCGACCTTAACGAGCGAAGCCGAGGGCCGATAGCTATTGCGCTCCGATCGTATCTGCGCACCGACAACTGGAACTGTTATGAAAATGCTAGTCGCGATTTTAATTAACCCTCGGTCTGAAATAAAAATGGAAGGGACGATTCTACGTATTGCATGCAACTCGGGGCGATTGTTATTGGACGGGTAATACATATACTGTAATTTCTACAAACGTGCAATCTCGATACTTCTATCTTACTGTAGTTACAACGTGACCTTGATGACCTATATTTCGTCTATTGATTGTTACTATAAACGCATGCAATCCGCGGTCTACGTATCACATATTCTTATTACTACGCTTATATTAGCTTGCCGAGTTGTTGTTGTAAGCGACAAATCTTGTAATCGAATTTTAAACCACTTTCCAATGAGCTAGAGACTTGAAACTTTAAACATAGCTCAGAACTGGATGACACTGCAATATTAAAAAACAAATTTTTAAAAAATTGTGCATCTAGGAGGAAAACAAATTTTAACATCTCGCCGCGCGACATTCGGTAGTACATCATCGCGTTCAGCGATCCCCACTCCGCGCGCCAGCGCTCCCTACTCCACTACGTGTTCCCACTCCACTGACTCTCCATTTCGCACCGAAGGAGCTCAGTCAGTTTGGTGTTCCGTTCATTCAGCAATATCTTGCGTTTCTATATCTTACTATTTCATACCAATACGTATTACTATATCTTGCGTTCCATTTACAAAAAAATAAAAAGTAGAAAATAAAAAAATATATAAAAAAGACTTTTTAAAAACCGCGCTTATATTAAAATGCACTAAAAAGGAGAAAATAATTTTTTTAAACATTGGTGACTATAAATAAAAGCGTGGAGCGTCCACGAAGATTACGTCAATATAGCTCAGAGCTCCACGCTTTTATTTATAGTCACCAATGTCTAAACAAATAATTATTTACATAAAAATAAATTTTTAAATAATACCACGTTTCTAAAACGGACTAAAAAGTATAAAATAATTTTTTCTAGCCCCATACAGATTCCTAACCCCGTACAGATAGTCCTGAAAATTTGTGATTGTGAATTTTGAATAGCTATGAAAATACTTGTAAGATTTAAAACGAAAAACGTGGGGCGCGAGATAATACATAGTGAGGAGTGTAGAGAGTAGCTGCCGCTGAGAAAACTCGCAAAAGAGTTCATATCATTTGCAGTGCAATAAAATTGTTAGTGATTTAGGTGTTCATGCATCAATTATCTATTGCATGCGCCCCACGTTTTTCGTTTTAAATCTTACAAGTATTTTCATAGCTATTCAAAATTCACGATCACAAATTTTCAGGACTATCTGTACGGGGTTAGGAATCTGTATGGGGCTAGAAAAAATTATTTTATACTTTTTAGTCCGTTTTTAAACGTGGCGTTTTTGAAAATTTTATTTTATATTATACTTTTTAGTCCGTTTTAAAAACGTGGTATTTTTTAAAAATTTATTTTTATGTAAATAATTATTTTCTGCTTTTTAGTCTTATATATGTGAAATTTTACAATCGATTTTGAACATTTTGATGAGATTATAACAGAGACATGTAATAAATTTCAGACGCTATTGCGACGCGTCATATCGGAAACGAACGCCGTGGTAAAATGTCAAAGATAAAGGTTCGACGGAGAATTTCGGTGTAACTGTTCTTTCGCTTGGTAAACAATCATACTATAATAATACGTAGTAACTTTGTAAACACCGCACGGAGCTCGAACGCACACTGACGCACACTGAGCTCCTTCGGTGCGAAGCGGGTCAGTGGAGTGGGGATGAGTCAGAGTGGGAACACGTAGTAGAGTGGGGACGCTGAACGCGAAGACGTACTACGTCACGCGGCGGGGGGGGGGGTACAAAGGTTCAAATTATTAATAATTTATATCTCCTGAACGCACAGGTTTTTTAAAAAAAATTTTTTTAAATATTGCATTGTCATCCAGTTCTGAGCTATATTTAAAATTTCAAGTCTCTAGCTCATCCGGAAGTTAGTTTAAAATCAATTGCAAAATTTGTACCGAACAAACAGACAGACAGACAAGAAAGCGAGCTAATAAAAACGTGGTAAAAAATGATTTTCTCCTTTTTAGTGCATTTTAATATAAGCGTGGTTTTTAAAACGTTTTTTCCATATATTTTTTTATTACTAATTACATTTCGAAGGCAAGCGTTCGAATACCTTCGCGAGGTACTGGTGTATAAAAATCTATAGGATTTCAACATCGAGAATAGCGCTCCTTGTAAGATGTTGCACGACTTGTGAACGGGATTGTGCACTCGCTGTTAGGAACAGGGACACCGAGTTGTTTCGAAAAAGGATCCCCGGGCTCTGGTAATCGACACGAGCCGTCGCGTCGCGTTGTCGGAGAAACAACCCTTCCACTGGCGTTGCCACTGGCGTTGCTATTGCCGTTTGCCGTTGGCAGTGCCCTCGCGGCGACGGTAACCACTCCATGCGGCAGCGCACTAATTGCAGCCGCGGATGCCGGTTACTGCTTCCCGGGGTTAATCCGCAGCGGCGTAACACACCGAGAAACATCGGGCCAGAGACGCGAGACAGGTGTGCCACTTTTAGCGAACGGTTGCTACGACGATGCGCGCGGTCAAACCGCTGCGGCACACTCGGCAGTCGTTCGCGGCGGTACAACTTGCTCGGTAATTAACCGTGATTAATACCGCCAATTAAAGAAACGCGGTGGAAACGCTCGGAACGAGTGTCGTGACTCCTCGGCGTCCTTTTCCCTCGCATCCTTCTCGTCCTCGCCTCGTTCTCGCCGCAACCGAAGCCAAAGTCGCTGGCTGAAACGGAAACGGAAACGGAAACGAGGCATTTCGATCGTTCGACCGCGCCGGAGGGTACTTCGATCCGCTATTCTTTGCCAAAGTAACCGCGACAATTAACAAATTGTTACACGTAGTTAGCTCGACCAATCTCTTTCGCGTTGATTCGGTTTTTAGACGTCATTTTTTTACACTCCTCCTGTATGAATTTATAGTGTTTCATACGAGTCTTGCTTACTTGATATTGAAGCTTGCAATTTAATTTCCACTTTCATTCAGTTCATTTCAGAACGAATTAATTGATATTCAGTGCTGCTAGTATTGTGACTAGACTGCGGAGCTTTATGCAAAATAGAAATTGTTTGCCTCAATTACAAACAAGAGGACCCAGCTAGAAATACTTTTCTTCTTTTGACGATTTTAATAAGCTGAAACGAATGCATTGATATTTTTAAATGTTTCTAATCTATCCACTTTTAAGCACGGCAACAGCTCCGATCACTGATGACCACCACGGCAGTTGATTTGCGTTGAGATCAATAAGTGTTCTGACAGGTTCTGAGTTACGTCGTACCCTTTACCTTTAGAAATGGTCTCTTGCGACCTTGTTTTTCCGGTTAGTATAAATAGAATGCAATTTGTATTATTAAAGAAAGGAAATCTGTAGGTTGTTCCGCACCCGCCAGACTGCAAATATATGTCCAGCTTGAACGAAACTATTTTTTATTGATTATGAAACACGCAACAGCGAAGTATTTCGGGGAACCGAAGACGAATAAAATCGTTTCGAAAGATCGGAGGGAAGGAAAACACTTGTTGGACGATTCTCCGCGGCGACGCGAACATAATGGGATATTTTCGAGAGTAATCTCTGCCCGCTCCCGGAAAAAATCGTTCGGTCGAATCGACGTTACCCCGCGTGCTCCCTAGGCTCGAGAATTTATGCGCGTTTTCAAGGGGAACCTAGCCGTCGAAGGAGCGAAGGGGATCCCACGCGAGACGGCCCATCGTTTACCCGTTATTTATTTCTCGAAATTTGAAAATTATACCGCATTTAATACACATCGGCCCCGCTTCCTCCACTCCTTTTCATCCCCGTCGTATAGGTCCCCGTGTTTTATTCATGTCGCAATAAATAAGGAACAAAAGAGTAGTTTGTGAAAAACTCTGACGCGACCGCACGGCTTACGAGTTACGAGTTTACGAGTGAACGGTATACCGGGTATCGTGCGTTGCCAACGGTATCCGCACGCTCGAGATTGAAAATTGAAATAGTAATGGCCGGACTTCTCTTGTCAACAGTCCTTACGTTGGCACGGTTCTTGTACGTGAGCCATTTTCACATTAGATCGCACAGAATTTGTCACGTTGTCCACGATTTCTTCCGAACTCGCAGGATTTACGTGTCTTAAGAAATCGAACTTCGTCAAATTTTCTTTTAAAATTATCGGGGGCCAAATATAACAGTTATCATAAAATTTTCTGCGATAAAAATCATTAATAATAAGTTGATTGTCATTGAAATGTAAGATAATATACACAAAATGTAATGAAAAACATTGGAAGAGCAAAATGGTTAAAGACTATCGGTTTTTATACTTTTTGGTTACAAATACCAGTTATTAGTTATTGGATATTCTTCGATAACAGTTATCGATAAAGAAAAACTGTTTCGATCGCTTAAAACAGTTATCGATGGAAGAAAATTATTTCGATCGATCATAACAGTTATCGATTGGAGAAATTAGTTTTACTAAATAAATATAACATTAATTTCGATTGCTCATAAGAGTTATCGATGATCGAATTTCTTTTCACTTGTTCGTATTAATTATTGATGAGAAAATTAATTTTGGTTGCTCATTTATTGAGTTGTCGACTCTTTTTCGGATGGAGCAGGCCTGTGGAATTCATTGAGAAGGTTTCGTACAACAAGACGAATCAACAGACCATAAGAACAACACAAAATCTATTTGTTTGTCACATTACATTTTGATTGTAGCAATTAATTTTACGAATAAAAAATTTATGAAATAATTGATTGTCTACCATTTGAAAGTTGTACTATTTAATAATAACTATTACAAATTTCCATGATGAATAACTGTTATGAGCGATCGAAATGAACTTCTCTCATCGATAACTGTTATAAGCGATCGAAATAAATTTATTTCATCGATAACTGTTGTGAGCGATCGAAATAAATTTCTCTCACCGATAACTGTTATGAGTGACCCAAATAAACTTCTCCCATTGGTAACTGTTATGAGTAAACTGCGGATTTCATGCATTTATTGCAAAAATGGGTACGTACATTTTAAAACGATGGACATGTTAAAAAGATTGAAGGCCACCAGTGTATTAGTTTTACCGGCTGAACTTTAGAACCCTCCTTCCGTTCGACGTGTGACATACGTCATTCTATTCGTTTTGACATGCTGAACACAAAATGTACGTGTCATTTTTGGCTGAAATGAATAGTTTTCGAGATATTCGTGAAAAATTGCAGTTACTACACATTGAATTTTGTGTATCGTGCACGTCCGTGCTGTGCGTGTGCGTCAGCACGATGCGACCGTTCGTCAACTGTTTCTACAAATATATTACATTTTTTATTATATTAAAATTGTTTATTTTAATTTTTTTTTTTTAATTTAAAATTCAATGTGTAGTAACTGCAGTTTTTCACGAATATCTCGAAAACTATTCATTTCAGCCAAAAATGACACGTACATTTTGTGTTCAGCATGTCAAAACGAATAGAATGACATACAGTGAGTCACAAAATTATTCGCTCACTCGATAATGCGGCAAAGATATACGAAATAATCAGACAACGCAGGGTATTTTTCAATTTTTTATTTGGATATACATCGTTCAAAGTTTAATTCAACAGAATCGTAAAACAAAATTGCGAAATTTTCATTTAATATTAGAGAAATATGAGTTTAAAGAAATCTTGACGGTTTTTCACGCCGCAAAATTATTCGCTCATTTTAGATTAACTATTATTATAACAATATTAATATTTGGTGGGATATCCTTTTTGTCTTATGACTTCTGCGAGACGTTTGGGCATTGATTCTACTAATGTTTCCAAATATTTTTTGTCTATTTTTGGCCATTCCTCCTGTAATCTGCTTTGTAACTCTTTTTTATTAGTAATTGAATGTTTACGAATTTTTGTGTCCAGCATGTTCCATACCATCTCGATAGGATTCAAGTCGGGAGATTGAGGCGGGGTTTGCATTATTTTGGGACAGTTATACAGTAACCATTCCTGTACCAATCTCGATTTATGTTTGGTGTCGTTGTCCTGGTAGAAGTGAAACACTTCTGAAATCCCCATTACTTCCGCGCTTGGCTTCAAATTTTTTTTTAGGATATCCATGTACATTACTTTATCCATGGTAGCCTCAATCATCTGCAATTTCCCAACACCGTGATAACTAATGCAACCCCAAACCATAACATGACCACCTCCATGCTTGACTGTGCTACACAGGTTTTTGAGATCCATCTCCGCGTTTGATTTTCGCCAAACTTTTTGATGACCGTCAGAACCCTAAATATTAAATTTACTCTCGTCGCAAAATATCACATTGTGCCAAAATTCAGGGGGCTTTGTGATGTATTTTTTTGCGAATTCTACCCTTTTCTTCCTATTAATTTCGCTTACGTAAGGCTTTCTTCTTGCTACGCGGCCGTTGTACCCGTTCTTTCACAACACTCTTCGTACTGTTTCATCAGAAACTTCTTTTTCACTAAAATTTTTCAAACTTGTATTGATTTTGGGAGCACTTATTTTCGGATTTTCTTTAACTTCTCTCACAACAAAACGCTCTTCCGAGGAATTCAATATCTTTTTCCTACCACGGCCAGCTTTGTTTATTATTCTTCTTCGTACCGTTTTATAATATAACGTACTGTTGAATAACTTCTACAAACGATATTTCCAATTTCTCTGATGGATTTTCCACTTTCCCAATGAAAAATTATAACTTCCCTAATCTCTAGACTAGTTTCTTTACTTTTTCTACCCATTGTAACGAATTCTTGAAAATCAAAGAAATAGATGAAAATAGATCCTTACTGAGCGAATGTTTACGTTATACTGACTCTCTTTAGCAACTATCAGAAACAAATGCCTGTCAGAGTTTGTAAATTGCATTTGTTTCAGTGGATTTCGTGGCGTGAGCGAATAATTTTGTGGCGTGAAAAACGGTCAAGATTTCTTAAAACTCACATTTCTCTAATAATAAATGAAAATTTCGCAATTTTCTTTTACGATTCTGTTGAATTAAACTTTGAGCTATGTATATCCAAATAAAAAATTGAAAAATACCCTGCGTTGTCTGATTATTTCGTATATCTTTGCCGCATTACCGAGTGAGCGAATAATTTTGTGACTCACTGTATATCACATGTCGAAAGGAAGGGGGGGGTTTCTAAAGTCTTACCGTTTTACCTTAATAAGATAATTAAACAAAGGAAACAATTCATATTTAGCTCCTGTGTCTTGCAATCAATGCATATATTTTTTATTCTGCATAGAGATGCGCAGTCTAGTTATGAGCGATCGAAATAAATTTCTCTCATTGATAGCTGTTATAAGTGATCGAAATGAATTTCTATCAACGATAACATTTACCAACAAGAGAACAAATTTTCGATTACTTATAATCCTTATTTGTAACTAATACGATTTTACTCGATGAAATACTTGTTATATATTCTATCACTTTTTTCTTTATGGTTATAACAGTTACGGTCCCTGGAAATTATAAATCAAGCGATTTTTGTTTATAATTTTTGAGATAACGAACAGTTTGTGGTACGCTCGAGTATAATCATTTGATTGGAACATCCTGTGTATATGTGAGAGCGTGCATTTGTATCGGCGAAGCGAATCGATCGCTGCGAGACTCGCCGGCTTTCTTGATCGAACAGAAAAAGGTAAGAAGTCGGAAATTGGGGAAGCGGAGGCAAGGTAGCAGAGGTATCGGTGCGTACGCGTGTGTCAAGGGGGTGGAGAGACAGAGAGACAAGAGAGAGAGAGTGAGGGAGTGAGAGAGGGCGAAAGAGGCGAGGTAGAATCGGCTCGGCTCGGCTCGGCGACAGGACGAGGGCTGGCTTTAACGAGACTACCGCGCATTAGCCCGCGTACTGCAATATTAAGCAGAGCACGAGTGTTTTGCACCGAACTTGGGTTCGGCCATGCTGGATATCGATTTCGACCCACGGACCGGACGAGGTCGCCGTCTCGTTACGTCCACGCCAATTTTCCTTCTTTTCGTAGACTGTTGCACAGCTGCTCCCTTCTCCTTATCGGTACTCGTGTCCGAAGAGAGAGATAGGGAGAGAACATACAGCGGTGGGCAGAAGTAAACACGCTTTCAACATTTCTGGGAATATATTAACCCTTCCTGGTCCAAAGTTTCCCCTTCTTTGATATCAGATCTACCATCGTGTAATTCAAATAAATTCTTGCATAAATACAATTTTAATAATGAAGCTGTTCTACGTCCATTCTAGAAGATAGAATTGAATGACAATGTACGTAACCGTTTAACAATTTCAATAAATCTAACATAATGTGGCAGTGTTTTCCACTGGAAATTTGCACAAAAGATTGAAATAGGAATATGGAAAGTAGAGTATACAGTTGCATTAAGGGGGATCTATACCCAATGAAATAACTAGAAAGGAACTAGAATCTTATTAGATTTTGGGTCGAAACATGGGTTTACGCGCGGCGATTTTTTGTCCTTATTTGAGCGGATTTTGGACTAGGTGAGGACTCATTCTATAGAGGAAGGTTAAATCCGGCGCGCTCTGCTATTGATTTAACGAGATTATGTTTATATCTAATAATATGAGTGCCCAAAGTAGAGAAAAAATCTAGAAAAATAACCGCAGATTTCAATGTATTTTCCTGTCTCAAAGAGATTTTTCTGACTGATATGATGAGCAGAGCGCGCCGTGATGAACCTTCCTCTATCAAATGAGCCTTTGTGTAGCTCAAAATATGCTCTTATAAGGACAAAAAATCGCCGCGCGTGATTTCATTCACATTAGCAGAGATTTCCCCATATTACGTTCATGAAGACAGAGGTTATCTCTGATGTAGAGCCAATCTAGAGCCAATTTCATTTCAGTTAGTTTACACGAGATGGTGCCTAGTCAGAAGGACTGTCAATCAGTGCTACGATATTGTGCAACATTTCATTGCTGCACTGCTGTCAATGTGGAATCATAGCAAAACTGACACAGACGAGGTACATATTCTCATCGGTGGCACTAATATTAGTGCGACCTGCCCTGTATAACGGCATTCGCGACGAGATGAATAGAATATGGAAATAGCAAGCAACTCCATCTCGTGTTCATTATGCAGTTGCGTGTTTATCAATGTTACCAAACTTTTTTTCTGCACAGAGGTTGATAACATTGATAAATACCCCAAAATCCGAGGGTACAGATCCCCCTTAAAGCCACTCAATTGTTCCTCATATATTTCACTACCACGTTTGTTGTATGTTCGCTTTTTAACCGACTTCGAAAAAGGAGGAGGTTACTCAATTCGATCCGTATGTGCCTCTTTCTTCGCTTTTTTTCTATGTATGTTCACTAATTACGCCGAGATGAATGGACCAACCGGAACGAATCGCAAAATTGAAAATTTTCGACGCTGGAAATGATGAAAATCCTTAAATTCTTCTACGTGCTTTCACATATTAATGTATCTTCTCTTCGCACCTATTGATTTCCAAGTTCACCATATTCCCATGAAATCATAATCAGCAACATCCGTAATTTAGAAAATTTTCAATTT
This sequence comes from Lasioglossum pauxillum, assembly GCA_933228785.1. Taxonomy (NCBI): domain Eukaryota; kingdom Metazoa; phylum Arthropoda; class Insecta; order Hymenoptera; family Halictidae; genus Lasioglossum; species Lasioglossum pauxillum. The sequence goes on along the minus strand of OW121705.1, from coordinate 37,032,764 downwards.
TGCGCCGCCTCCGAAAAGATTGTATTATATTTAAGTTCGTGTGTATTCGCAAAAATTAAATGGAAATTATCTCATACTTTTTAGTGAATTTTAATTTTATTTCATAGAATTTTTCGCGCTAAGTATTTATTATTATTATTATTATTATTATATACGGACCGAGGTCCTTTTGTACATATGTATACAGTTTTTACCGTATAACTGATAAAAACAAAAAAAAAGACATAACAAAAGAAAGTCTTAACCTAAACTCTTAACCTAAGTCTTAACTAAAATTAACATAAAAATGGACCGCGCGAAAATAAAGAAATACAGATATAATTAACAAATAGTATTGCGCAATTTTGCTTTGAATGCCTGTAACGTGCCATTGAAAAAATCGATATTGTTGTAAAATATGTTAGAGTTAGCAATAATGCGATTTAATGGATTTATTGTTCCATATGAGGATTTGGATTTCATCGTTTGAAATCCTGCTCTCGTTCTCAACACATTTATCGAGAACTTAACATTTAAGCCAGAGACCTTCTGCTTCTAGTACAGCAAGTATCCTGAATTCTGATCGAAAGGTTATCAATCGACGTCAGCATATTTGAATTGTCAATTATGTATTTAAAGATAGACACCGTGGAGACCAGTGTTATTTGATGCTTTGATTTTTCGACCAATTTCCAGTCGATCTCGCTTCAGCCGAAGGAGAAGGGTCGATTGGCAAGTGCGAAACAGTCTCGAAGGAGGCGAAGATTTCTTCTTTGGAGTCGGGGTGGTTTGAGCATAAGCAAAGCAGCGAAGCGCGCACACACCATCGAATCGGACGAGTTGAAGCGGGGCTCGAGTCGCCACGGGAAGAGCAGATTAAATATTCAAACGCTTTCCATTAACGGACCGGACCGGTTTATACTTATCGAGGATAAAGTCAAAGGGGTGGTTCAGCTAGTCACGGTTCGGATGAGAAATAAAGGGTAATTATTGTAGCGCGACGCCCACGATATTGTTCCTCTGGCGACGAGATGAAAGGTTGCTCGATACGCGAAGCTAATCCGGAAAGAAACTTTCCTTTGCCTTCCCCGCTGATGGATAATAAAAACGAACGGTTTGTATACATTGATAATCTATATTTCAACTCGAGGCCGGCACGAATTAGCTCGGCGCAGTGTCACTCGATTGGGCATTATTCGGATAAAACTTTGCTCGTGCAAATATAACGACGAAATAATTAATAGCTGTTTGTTTGGAGTATATTTACTCGTCATCCGTTATTCACGATAAAGAACGATTAATGCCCGAATATATTTATAAAACGTACTCTTATTCAATAGTTGTAGATAAATTAAATTCACCGAATGCTTGGTGGTTTATTTCTCATCATCGTTAACAGAGCGATAAAAATGCCGAAACCGAAACGAGAGGGTGGAGAGTTATCCGAACTATTTACCGCGTCTCGTCTCATCTGATCGCGCAGCCTACCCATACGGTTGTAACGATTTAATTCATATGTAAATGGAGTGGGGAAGCTTGGGATAAAAGTCACGGAGCTAGGTGGAAAGGGCGCGCCAACGATTCGTAAGTGCGTGCGGCCCACCTCGTAAATCTGTAACAGGATACTCGAGCAATTAGAATTACGCGGTCGGCTGCCGACGCCATTAGTCCTGTCTACTTTTTATCGGCGAGCAAAATTCCCTCTTAGAACCAGTCTCCTAATCTCGGATTTTACTGCTCCTCCTCCTGATCAACATTAATCCTGTCTATACTTATCCCATAAATAGATTCGCGAAAACGTTGCCAATGTTCTCTTCTTGCAACAAAATGTTTAGATCTCGAGAACTCTGCTTTGAAAGTTGGGGTTGCTGCTGACAGGAAAAAATGATCCGCGTGGAAGGGTTGATTGTTTCAATGAGTCAAAAGTAACACATCGATTCTCCGATTCTTTTGATCTTCCTGTTTTGTTTAAAATCTTACATGATTTAATTTCAGTTCTATCTTTAAAGAAATTAGAATATTTTTGTACGAAAGGACTAATAATAAGTATTTTATCTTCTATATTTTTGGTCTTCCTGTTTCAGATTGCAGATAATCTTCATTATAAATGTAGAAAATCGCGACACGATTTGTCGGACGACCAAGGTGTACGACAAGAAGCACAGACAGTTTGAAAGACAAGTCGTATTCACCTGTGCCCACAAATGAGCGCACAGTTGCACAGCAAATCATACGAAATCGTATTGCAGTACATTTTTGTGATGGAACCGAGTGTACCAAAAAAGACAGCGACCGCATTTGTGGTAATATTACTTCAAGAAAACGAAGGAAGAGTGCGGAGAAGAAAAATATGGCGTAAATAATGGTTACTTAAACGACGTGTATGTATATTCTAACATGAACTTATTACAAGAACTACGAACCAATGAACAGGCAGATTTGAAGAATTGTTTAAGAATGGACGAAGTAACTTTCCATTTCTTGTTAGCATTAGTTCGCCATAAAATTAGAAAACTCACCAGAAGTATGAGAGAGACAATTAGTGCCGAAGAAAGGTTGATTGTTACTCTGAGATATTTGGCCACTGGAAGTTCCTGTGAAGATCTTCAATTCAGTAGTCGATATCACCTTAATCTTCAGGTAAAATTATCCCAAAAACTTGCTGGACACTTTGCGAAACATTAAAAGCAGAATATTTCAAGATAAGAAACAAGGACTTACTATTAACACTTGTTAATAACTGCTCACAAACGGTTAACACTGCCGTACGATTCCACCGCGTCGATCTACAAATTGTATAAGGTTATCGAAAATAGACTACAGGAAGTTTTTTTAAAATAAAAGACATACTATTTTTAATTTCATTGTTTTTTTAAATTTAAGTATCAGGTATCATCTATGACAATTATGTGTGAAAGACAATATCTGTCAAATCAATTCGAAGAAATGCTCAATTCTTGAGAACGACGTGGAATTGATGTCGATGGGTCATTAGCAACACTTTCACGAACAGCAGCAATGTTTTTATTAGAACGATCTGTTTTCGGTCTGACAGACTTTGGTTTATCATGAACAGATCCAATTTCATCAAGTCTTTCAACCAAATTTCGAATTGTTTGCTGTGATGGACGATTACGTATGCCGAAAAAATCGCGGAACACTGATTTGCAAAATAAATTTTAATAGCTTTAACACTCTCTTCAATCGTATACGACTCTATTGTTAAAATTGTCTATCATTGTAGGTTAGAAATACAAGAAAGTGACAAGAAACAAACGTGGCGTTTGACAGATATTCTCATTCAACATCCTAAAGGTACTTTTGCATAACCCTTTACAACCGCACGGTTGAAGCAACGTAATTTGTACGATTTATTGTACGATAAATAACTTTAACGCGCTCTTCAATCGTATACGACTCCACTGTTAAAATTGTCTATCAATGTAGGTTATAAATACAAGAAAGTGACAAGAAACAAACATGGCGTTTGACAGATATTCTCATTCAACATCCTAAAGGTACTTTTGCATAACCCTTTACAACCGCACGGTTGAAGCAACTTAATTTGTACGATTTGTTGTACGATAAATTACTTTAACGCGCTCTTCAATCGTATACGACTCCACTGTTGAAATTGTCTATCATTGTAGGTTAGAAATACAAGAAAGTGACAAGAAACAAATATGGCGTTTGACAGATATTCTCATCAACATCCTGAAGGTACTTTCGCATAACCCTTTACAACCGCACGGTTGAAGCAACTTAATTTGTACGATTTGTTGTACGATAAATAACTTTAACACGCTCTTCAATCGTATACGACTCCACTGTTAAAATTGTCTATCAATGTAGGTTAGAAATACAAGAAAGTGACAAGAAACAAACATGGCGTTTGACAGATATTCTCATTCAACATCCTAAAGGTACTTTTGCATAACCCTTTACAACCGCACGGTTGAAGCAACTTAATTTGTACGATTTGTTGTATGATAAATAACTTTAACACGCTCTTCAATCGTATACGACTCCACTGTTAAAATTGTCTATCAATGTAGGTTAGAAATACAAGAAAGTGACAAGAAACAAACATGGCGTTTGACAGATATTCTCATTCAACATCCTAAAGGTACTTTTGCATAACCCTTTACAATCGCACGGTTGAAGCAACTTAATTTGTACGATTTGTTGTACGATAAATTGCATCGTCTGTGGGCCGTTTAATAAAATCCCGTTTCGATGAATGATACGGACACTGTGATGTGATCGAGGCTTGTTTAGAGACTCGACGAGTGATTCGTCTAAAGCTATCGAGATCGAATGGGCAATTTTCCGACGACGACGAGTAAAAGGTGAAAGAGGAAGGAAAAGGCGGAAACGAAGAAGGGTCGAGGGAGGTCCTTGACACGATCGTCCCGGCGCGGCAATGTCGGCGGGAAATTGGTAGCATGCGACGAAGCGGCTCGGGATCGAGATCGGGATCGGAATCGGGGTGGTCCTGTCGAGCGGCAATTAGTCTAGCCGAGCAGCTAGCGCGCCGTCCGGATCATCGTCGACAGAGAGTTTCGCGTAGGTTCGACCGTCCGTCCCGTATTCCGTGATTTATGTTTGCCATACATTACCCACCGAATAATCCCACGAAAGGGTATACCGCGTTCGAGACACCCCCTCGACCTCGACGCCTGTGGACGTCCGTGGACGCTCATGTCCCCACGGCACGGGTGCGAGGGTCCGCGCGTACGCTACGCCTGCCACCCGGCGTTTAACCGCTACTCGCTGATCGCTCTATCTGTTTCAATTAAAACCGTGCTCCCCGCTCACGGGGACAATATACTCGACTGGACTGTCCTGTCCTATTCTATTCTGTTCCGCACTGTTCTGTTCTGACGCGTCCCGCCGCATCACGCCACGCTGCCCCGATCCTGGATGAGACCACGCACTGTGAAAAGTGCCTTTATTGGTCAAAACTGGATTCCTCAAGTTTCATATTGGAAGTACAAATAAGTCTCTGCCGTTTTTCATTTTAAATTGGGCATTTATTGCGAAAGAACGGTACTTATGTTTTACTCAAAGTATTGTCCATCGCCGGCCACTACTTTTTCCCATCTTTCTGGCAGCATCAAATACCGCGTCGGAAGAACGCTTCATCTTTTGACGATATCCATGAATCGACCCAATTTTTGGTAGCTTCATATGATGTGAAGTGTTGCTCAGACAGGCCATGCGTCATCGATCGAAACAAGTAGTAATCAGAAGGTGCAATGTCTGGTGAATACGGCGGGTGGGGTAAAACTTCCCAATTAAGTGTTTCCAAGTAGGTTTTGACCGGCGCCGCAACATGTGGTCGAGCATTATCATGCAGAAGAATGATTTTGTCGTGTCTGGAGTAATAATGGGCGTGTTTTTCCTTGAGTGCTCGGCTCAATCAAATTTGGCTTGGCTGTCGATGTTGAAGCATGGCCAGGTGATCCACATGATTTCTTCATCTTTGGATTATCGTAGTGGATCCATTTTTCATCACCAGTGACTATACGATGCAAAAAACCCTTCCGTTTATACCTGGAAAGCAGCATTTCACCTGTGGACAATCGGCGTTCAATGTTTCTCGGCGTCAGTTCATATGGAAACCCAATTTCCTTGCTTTTGAGTCATCCTCAATGATTTTAAACGATGTGAAATCGCTTGTTGAGTCACTGATAATGCAAGTGCAAGTTCTTCTTGCGTTGGCGCGAAGCTTCATTCAATAATGCTTCCAATTCCGCGTCTTCGTACACTTTCGGCCTTCCACTATGTTCTTTGTCTTCGACATCAAATTCACCGTTCTTAAACTTCTGAAACCACTCACGACAACTTCTCTTACTTAATGCAGCCTTACCATATGCTTCTACAAGCAATCGATACGCCTCAGCTGCAGATTTCTTCAAGTTAAAGAAGTAAATCAGAACTTCCCGCAAATGGCGTTTATTCGGCTCAAAACTCGACATTTTCGCACGAAAGAAATATACGACGCTGACACACAATCGCTAATATTTCGAGGTTATGTTGTTGACAGATGTGCAACCTTACGATATGACGTCTTACATCTGACACTAACCGCCATAACTTACTGGTTGCGCTATCTGATTTCAAACGGCGGAGACTTATTTGTGCTCCCAATATATTCATGAAAGGTTGTTTCCTACGGAACGACAACAATCGACGTCTTCGAAATCCAAAATATCATTTGTTCCAGATGATTTCGTGATGGGATACAGAATTCTGAAGACAGAATCGCTGAATTCGACCTTCTACATAGACAGCGTGTCCTATTTGAAGCTTCCAAATAAAACCGACCCTATCTTAGGAGAGACATCTACTGGCGTTGTCAAGTTTTTTCTATGGGTGCACCTGCTTGCGAGATTTCAAGCTGACCTTTGATAGGTTCAAGCTCGTTCAGTGATGGATGTATTGACCTATAATATGTCGGTCGTTCGAAGGTCTTTCAAGGTTATTCATTGATATTTGACACTTAAAGTTGCCTTGTGTTTAACGGGAAACGACCATGTTGATGGCGATGATCGGTTCCAAGTATGAAGAGATGTCCCCATTCATTTTCTTTACTAGTTCAACAGTGTCACACATTGACCACCGAATGACAAGGACAGCGAAGCAATGTCGTGATTATCAATGAGCTGCCATTTTAGAATTGATCGTGTCGCATAATTTGGCTATTAAAGGGTAGCTCTCGCGGCTGAAAGAGGTCTCAATGTCGACATCCAGGAGAATCGTAAAACCAGTACATATAACAGTGTCAGCTCCTGGGGAATCTGTATTTGAAAATTCGGGGTCTTATTTGTACTCCCAATGTAAAAATTAATTATTACATTTAAATTATTACTAGATCCAAATCCAAAGATGTCTTTAACATTTCTAATTTACGATTATTGAGATTGCAACGATTCATCCTTGAGGAATTATTGAACAGATCTTTGGATATACAATATGAAGGAAAATTGCTGAAAATGTGGATACTCGCATGCTTGTGACTTCAATAAAGTAATGTACCATGACACTTCCGTTACTATAAGGTTATCTTTGGTGTGAAATGAAAGTAGACTACCCAGCGTCGTGCAAAGCTTGACCAGGCCGATTCGCTGCTGTTAGCGCTGACCAATGACCAACGACCGATGACCAGTGACCGGTTTCTCCGACGCTTTCGAGATCTCCGTCTATTCTTGTAGGAGGGAGAAGAGCAGAGCAAGGGCAAGACGTCAAATTCAGGCTCGCAGCACCTAAAGGGAGAGGTCGTGGCCACGAGAGAGAAGGGTCGAGGTGCGAAGGGTGACGGGATCGACGGTGCACTTTATCGGTGCCATAAAGACCAATATAATCCGGAGAAGGAAAAAGACCGGCCGAAACCGAAGCGCGATAGATCGAGTGGCGGGTGTCGACACGCATATACGAGTGCGAGGGGGATGCGAGGTTATGCGAGGGGGTGAGAGGAGGTAAGAGGGGATGCGACGCACCAGGCTGTTTTTTAGACGGAGTGGCTTTTTGCGGCCGACAGGGCATTTAAGGGAATTGCTCCCTAGCGCCTTGGTTGGGCGCCTCTCCTCTCCTCTCCTTCCCTCTTGTCGCGTCGCGACGCCACGCTCCTTCTCATCATCGTCATTTTCGTACCCCCATTCGATCGATGTCCAGGACGCGCGGAACGCTTCGCGACAATGGATCACACCGATAAACAGCAATCGAATCGCAGCAATAAACCACGAGGAAAACAGTGGCGGAGCCTCGCTTCTTCTGTGGCCTAGACGTTACCAGGTCCGTAACTTCGTAAAGCGCACTTCCGCTATCTTGTTTCCAAGATCACCCAAAAATACGTAATCCCTGTTCCGATTTGTGTACTCCACCAGTTGGTGTCCACATGCTGGCTCGCTGGTCCACGTGAAAATTGAATGGACCACAAATAAGAAAAATGACAAAAGAATGAAATTCGGATTCGTCGTGAGTTTCCGAGAGAGCTCCGGAAGTACGCTACACAAAGAAGCCGCGAGGACTGATAACGTCGAAGCCGGCACACTTCGATTATATCGAGGACGGGGAGAGGCCCGACTCCCGTCGGAACCCGGTGGCACGTCGCGTCGTTCGCCAGAAAATTACCATCTTGGAGGTGAACTCGCGCGCGAATCTCGAATCGTCTGGCTCGCTCTGAAAGGCATTAAGCTTTGATTGTAACGTCGCTATTCAGTTCCGCCCCGCTATCGTTCCCGTTACCGCGGTTCTTTGCCGGCTCCTCCCACGCTTCACCTCGCCTCCGTCTTCCTCCGGAGCGTTTGCGAGCGTTTGCCAGCGAGGGGAAGAGGGTCTCTCGTCTTTCCTCTTTCTTCGATCTGTCGCAATCTCGAGCCTCCCTTCGGGTTGCCTCTCCCTTTCGGAGCTGTGTCGGCTTCCCGGACGAAAAGGAGTCCCCTCTCTGTCTCTCTCCCCCTTCTCTGTCTTTCTCTCTGTTCTTCTAGTGTCGCGATGCTAGGCGCGAGGCGCGCGACAACTGCGAACAAGCCCTTATCGCAAATGACTGGTTCCGCCGAGCGCGAAGCCATTTAGAGAGTGTAACGGCGTCGCGCCTTACGCCTCTCGCACCTCGATCTTCAACCGAGAGCCTAATCCAGACGATAATGGCTATCCCGCTGCCGCGAAACGGACGACAAAGGGACAATACACTCCTTTCTGCGAGTACAACGATCTTCTCCGGTCCGCGACGCGCCCCGAATTTTCAAATACAGATTCCCGAGGAGCTGACACTGTTATATTTACGATTTTACGATTTTACGGTTTTACGATTCTCCTGGATGTCGACATTGAGACCTCTTTCAGCCGCGAGAGCTACCCTTTAATAGCCAAATTATGCGACACGATCAACTCTAAAATGGCAGCTCATTGATGATCACGACATTGCTTCGCTGTCCTTGTCATTCGGTGGTCAATGTGTGACACTGTTGAACTACTAAAGAAAATGAATGGAGACACCTCCTCATTATTGGAACCGACCATCGCCATCAACATGATCTTTTCCCGTTAAATACAAAGCAACTTCAAGTGTCAAATACCAATGAATAACCTTGACAGACCTTCGAACGACCGACATATTATAGGTCAATACATCCATCACTGAACGAGCTTGAATCTATCAAAGGTCAGCTTGAAATCTCGCAAGCAGGTGCACCCATAGAAAAAACTTGACAACGCCAGTAGATGTCTCTCCTAACATAGGGTCGGTTTTATTTGGAAGCTTCAAACAGGACACGCTGTCTATGTAGAAGGTCGAATTCAGCGATTCTGTCTTCAGAATTCTGTATCCCATCACGAAATCATCTGGAACAAATGATATTTTGGATTTCGAAGACGTCGATTGTTGTCGTTCCGTAGGAAACAACTTCTCATGAATATATTGGGAGTACAAATAAGTCTCCGCCGTTTGAAATCAGATAGCGAAACCAGTAAGTTATGGCGGCTGGTGTCAGATGTAAGACGTCATATCGTAAGGTTGCACATCTGTCAACAACATAATCTCGAAATATTAGCGATTGTGTATCAGCGTCGTATATTTCTTTCGTGCGAAAAATGTCGAGTTTTGTGCCGAATAAACGTCATTTGCGGGAAGTTCTGATTTACTTCTTTAACTTGAAGAAATCTGCAGCTGAGGCGTATCGATTGCTTGTAGAAGCATATGGTAAGGCTGCATTAAGTAAGAGAAGTTGTCGTGAGTGGTTTCAGAAGTTTAAGAACGGTGAATTTGATGTCGAAGACAAAGAACGTAGTGGAAGGCCGAAAGTGTACGAAGACGCGGAATTGGAAGCATTATTGAATGAAGCTTCGCGCCAACGCAAGAAGAACTTGCACTTGCATTATCAGTGACTCAACAAGCGATTTCACATCGTTTAAAATCATTGGGGATGACTCAAAAGCAAGGAAATTGGGTTTCCATGTGAACTGACGCCGAGAAACATTGAGCGCCGATTGTCCACAGGTGAAATGCTGCTTTCCAGGCATAAACGGAAGGGTTTTTTGCATCGTATAGTTACTGGTGATGAAAAATGGATCCACTACGATAACCCAAAGAAGAAGAAATCATGTGGACCACCTGGCCATGCTTCAACATCGACAGCCAAGCCGAATTTGATTGAGCCGAGCACTCAAGGAAAAACGCGCCCATTATTACTCCAGACACGACAAAATCGTTCTTCTGCATGATAATGCTCGTCCACATGTTGCGGCGTCGGTCAAAACCTACTTGGAAACACTTAATTGGGAAGTTTTACCCCACCCGCCGTATTCACCAGACATTGCACCTTCTGATTACTACTTGTTTCGATCGATGACGCATGGCCTGTCTGAGCAGCACTTCACATCATATGAAGGTACCAAAAATTGGGTCGATTCATGGATAGCGTCAAAAGATGAAGCGTTCTTCCGACGCGGTATTTGATGCTGCCAGAAAGATGGGAAAAAGTAGTGGCCAGCGATGGACAATACTTTGAGTAAAACATAAGGTACCGTTCTTTCGCAATAAATGCCCAATTTAAGATGAAAAACGGCGGAGACTTATTTGTACTCCCAATAAAAAAAAAGAATAAAATGAATCGGATTTTGACGCATTCTACTCCCGCTGTTAAATAATAATAAGGTAATAGTAATCACTATGAAAATCAACTTTGCAGTACTAGGTCTTTTTCGATGTTTGCGACGCTCCTTTACGAGGCGCCTTCGAGACGATTTCCCGGAAAGCATCCGCGTCGAAACGATGCTCGCGCTAAGCGTCGCACAGTGGCCCGAATCGTTTACTACATGTGTATTAATGTTCTCCAATTTTTTCCTCCTAAATGAAAACAATTTTCTTCCTAACAAACATTTCAAAATAAATGTCTCTGCAGTGAAAAAATTGTTGTTCTTCCAGTCGATGCTTACTGCACTTGTTAAATACAGCAGTAGACTTTAACACTAAACCTACCGGGCCTTAAAAGTAAGTAACTGGTAGATGTTCCCTTATACAAATGAAAAATTTGATTTTATTTAGACTTTGTACGACTCCTACTGTATTACGTGATCTACTACAGCTATCTATACACTAATTTCTCATGAAATAATTTTTATCATTTCAATAATTGTGAAATAAAAAATATGGAAACGGTCATTTTGACCGGTGATGGTAGGTTTAGTATTAAACAAATGGTAAACTCGTCTGTAATTAATTAACATAATCTGTTCTCGATGTTCGATCGGGTGCAAGACGATAGAACTCGATAGCTCTAGAGTAAAACTAAAAAAGACGAGGAACCGAATTTTATTGATCGAACTCGATCGTCGAATTCGAACGACAAAATGTTGATCAGGCGTCGGCGCCGGCGCCGCACCCCGCCCCGCCGGTTTTTCCATGTTTATAAAATCGAATCGCATCGCGAATCTCGCGGCACATTGGACGGCACCACGATATTTCCAATATTTGAAGCGACGACGGAAGTTGCAGTCGCTGCAGGAAATGAAACGCGTGTCTAATTTCCAATGCCTCTCGTTCTCGGTCCTCGGTACGCGAGCTGCCGCGCTGCTGGCCGGCCGATCTTTCATCTTTTGCTCTTCTTTTCGCGTGACAGTCGCAGTCGGTGTCACACGATCGAAACAGCGAAGGTAGTCCTCGGATTTCGCGTTCCGAAAACCCCCTCCAAAAACACCTATAGAAGTATCCAGTAGGTGTCTATCTAACGAGGAAACAATTTTATTTCCCGTGTTTTCCCCCGGTTCGATCGTGAACGTTGAACTTTGGCCCGAGGTTGTACAAAACGAACGATGATTTACTCGTTACTAAGAATAAACGCGTTCGATAATTTCGTCTCGTCATGCTGGAACCTTATCTTTGGCGATTATGTTTTATAATCCTCTATTAATTTTGCGTCGATGAAATATGGTATTATTTCTTCTCTAATAATTCGATTAAATTACGGGCAATGTAACGGATTTCTTAATCGTATCTAATATTTTTAATATTTTATGTTTCGCAGGCAAATTATAGAACAAAGATGGAACGCAACGCGTAGACCCGATCCAGCTCTTTCCATTCTTTTTCTAGTAGGTCTTTTGAAACAGTTCGCCAATGTCGGTGTATTGATACAAGAGAAAAGACGGCGGAACGATAGAGAAAGGGCATTTCTACTCTGTGTTCGCTCCTCTCTGCTCTCTGTTCCCTCTGTTCTCCGTTTTCTCCGGTTTCCGATCTCGCGCGATCCTCTCCGGCGCTGGGTCCTCGCTGCTTTGTCTCGAAACACGCGGAAAACTTTGACTCGAGAAAGAGCTCGGTTTCTTGCGGCGGGCTTGGGCTCGGGCTTGGGCGCCTATGTTCCTGGACAATGCGCGAACTTCTGTAATTAAAGTTATGTTCCCGCGTCGAGACTAAGTTACACGGAAAGTTCTGCCTAGGCGCGCGGTGCGGTGCCTCTTTGGTCCGCGACGCCGTCCATGGACCGCTTGTCTCTTATAAACTGTCAGGTTCGTTTCAAATCTTATCTGAACCCGTGGAAAGAGTCTCGGAGAGGAGTCGTGTTCCCCTTTAGACCGGGAAAGTATCGATGATCCGATACCGTACCGAGTCGACGCCGTGCGGTGCCAGAAAATCTCCAAATTAACCAAAAAATAGAGAGCACGACTGCGAGAGCTTCGATTTCTACAGAAACAGAGTTAATGTCATCAATTGATTGCGAATTATGCTCTGGGTCTAGTCTAACCATATACAGAGAAGTCTCGATCTAAGAAAATTGCCTATCTCCTCTACAATCCAATTACAAAACTTCCCTATTTTTTATTAGTTTTTTTACGGGACTTTCACCAACATATTTGTAGCATTCTTCCGATTAAAATAGCGCTAAACAGCTTGTGGATTGTTGGCGCAGACTTTCCCTGTACTCGATCCAAAAGAAAGAAGTCTCGATCGCGTGATCTCGGCGATCAATCGGTATCGCCATCAACAAATAGATTACGTCGCCAGATAATTCAATGATTGTCCACGATAAATCCTGTCAGTTTCTAGACGACAGTCGTCAAATAAATATCCGGAAAGTTTCGCGGGCGAAATATGAGGTTCGATACCGATATGAGAATTGAAAAATATCCGAGCTCGGTTGCCTACTAGACAAGAGATGGCGAGGAACGTGGAACATGGCACGCGAAACGAGACCCGGATAAGGAAGTGGGGCACGAAGGTGGACTGGGTATTTGCGAGATAACGCCGCGGAAGGAGATAAGGGTATTCGTTAGAGTCTCGTAGGAGTACGTCTTTTACCCTCGCGCGAATGCTTGCATGAAACGAGCAAAACCGTCAGGGACTGTGGTTTATCGCATTGTTGGCCATTGTTCGAATAGAATTTTGTTCGAACAGAATAACAAATAAACACGTTTGTTCTTGAACAGTGTGAACCCGAAGATTGTTAACCCTTTTATTCTTTTCATTTGGTAATACCTCTAATACAATACTTCAATATTTAGTAATTTATTAAACATAAAAGGTAAACATGAAACAAACATGGTATAGGTGCCTATTATGGCACTACCTTATATCTTGTAAACGAGAAATCGCATTCTAGTGAGAATATCCTCAAACAATAGTTTACCATGTTTACTTAACAGTGTGCAATGCAATCGCACCATTGTACAGATTTTAGTATCGATCCTCCGCCAGTTGTGTCTCCACGTGTTGAATATTTTTGTGGTTAGATTTTCGATTGTATCTTTTTCGAGGAAGGTGATTTTGAAATGTTTGAACAAATCTGTAGTTTCAGTTCATTTATATTAATGTTTTCCAACTGTTGGTTTGGACTGAAATTCATTTTGTCTTTGTCAGTAGCTAGTATTATCAGTCCACGTGGAGTTCCTAATATGGCCCTACCAAGAGTTCCTTAATATGGGTATAGCTATTGACGTTCTTTGTATGGGTGCCAAATATGGCACTAGGTGTCATATTAGGGACCAGTGGCGCACCCGGGGGGGGGGGGCAGGGGCCAAGTCCCCCCCCAAGGAAAAATGTTTAGCATAGCCCTTGACATATATGTTGGCTAAAAAAAAAGGTCATCGCGCAAAACCTAGTGCTGGGTTCAACTCGGCCCCCCCCCCAAGATTGCATCCTGGGTGCGCCACTGTTAGGGACTCAAGGTGTACCATATTAAGAACCCCTTTCGCTGGAACCTGCAAATGACACACCACAAAAAAAATATTTCTCTCAAGCTGTATTAATTTGTGAACAAACTTGACCCCAGTATCTTATAGGGAGGAAATGCATCTACAACTGGTAATTTTTTGGTCGAAAAAGACCATTCTAAAGTAATCAAAAAATGACATCAACAAAAAGTGGTCATATTAGGGATTCAAGGTGTACCATATTAAGAACCCCTTTGCTGGAACCTGCAAATGACACGCCACAAAAAAATATTTCTCCCAAGCTGTATTAATTTTTTAACAAACTTGACCCCAGAATCTTATAGGGAGGAAATGCATCTACAAATGGTAATTTTTTGGACGAAAAAGAGCATTGTAAAGTAATCAAAAAATGACATCAACAAAAAGTGGTTCATATTAGGGATTCAAGGTGTACCATATTAAGAACCCCTTTCGCTGGAACCTGCAAATGACACGCCATACAAAAATATTTCTCTCAAGCTGTATTAATTTTTGAACAAACTTGACCCCAGAATCTTATAGGGAGGAAATGCATCTACAAATGGTAATTTTTTGGACGAAAAAGAGCATTCTGCAATAATCAAAAAATAACATCAAGCAAAAGTGGTCATATTAGGGATTCAAGGTGTTCCATATTAAGAACCCCTTCGCTGGAACCTGCAAATGACACACCAAAAAAAAAATATTTCTCTCAAGCTGTATTAATTATTGAACAAACTTGACTCCAGAATCGAAAAAGAGAGCCGAAAAAGAAGTCGAAAAAGAGCATTCTAAAGTAATCAAAAATGGACATCAACAAAAAGTGGTTCATATTTGGGCACTTTACCCTAGCAATGTAAACAATATTTTGCCATTCATGATATCGATTGTTCGTGAATGAGAGAAGTTGATTTTTCGTCGAGGGGATTGACCGTAAGATTTACGTTGATTGGACAACTCCTATTTACCGAGTAGTGTACACCCTTAAAGTCTTTGACCTCTCTCTCAGCAAAGTGGATACATTCTCCCACGTTACCGTTTCGAAAATATGGATAGTAATAGAAACTTCGTAAAATACAATAGACAATTTGACCCTGGTTGACGCGGGACGACAATTTCTGCGTTCGTTCACATTTTTCCCGTTTTCCACCGACGACTGTATCTTTTCGTGTGCGTCGGTAATTCGAGGAACAAGCTCGAAACTTTGATTCCGTGGGTGGGTATAGGTTGGTCTTGCGGAATAACGATATTCCGCGGCGGGGTGTCGGTCAACGGGTGGAAAATCTGGACGGCTTCCGATCGAGCAATCATCGAACGCGTCCAGACCAGAACGGAGCAGACCAGAGCAGAGCCGAGCTGAGCTGAGCGGAGCAGAGTCGATAGAAAAGCGGAGAGGTGCGCGACCGAGCGCGAGAGACCGAGAGACCGAGAGCGAAACAAGAGTAACAGGAAAAAATAGAAAGCTCGGAAACGGGAGAGGGTGGCGGAGGCGGGCGGGAGGTCGGTTGTGCAGGGTTGGGGGTGGCTAAGGAGAGAAGTAAAGGTGAAAGAAGGCAAGGAAAAGGTTGGTTGACGCGGTAAGGCGGAGCGTGGAGGTGGCGAAGGCGGGGCGAACAAAGTTTCAGAGGCGTGATGTATCGACGGAATTCCAAAGTCGGAACTCGCGTGCACCGGGAGGTTCCTCTCCGATCGAACGAAATCGCGATTCGCCGGATTCGCGACCTTACACTCTCCGCGAGCGCGCTGTTGTCTCGCCGATTCGCTCTCGATACAACGAACAGCATCATTCAACAGAAAATCATTGTCTACGGTGTAAAAGAAAACACAAGAACGATTAATATCTTCTCTCGTTACAGTATTTCATGTCTGACTCGGTTTTCCATCAGTTCAAGATACTACTCCCGCAATGTTTCTTACAAATTGTATACTGGATTGGGATATTCCACACTATTTTATCGATCGCGTTTAAATTTGACCTTTGTGCAGACTAACCTAAAAGCTTGAACGACTAAGAGTTTTTTTTTATTGAAAACTTAATTGGAACTCCCCATAGGGGGTTATAAAGCTATACATTAGTAATATACATCTTACATTTAAACATTAGTAATGTAGGTACAGTAGATCACATTAAGTATACAGGGTCATCCGTTTTTAAACGGACAAACGTAAACCAGCTGTAAAGAACCCCAAATGGAACAAGTTTTACCCCTGCCACTTTTTTTGTTTCGGCCTTGATTTCTAGAAAATTGCAATTTTGCCCTATGCCAAAAAAACAAAGATCCGAAGGTCATACAAAAATATTTTGTTAACAAAAAAGATGCCCCTATTTATTTTAAACCAAACAAAGGAAAAATCATCAAGATTCATCACTGGAGTCCCGAGATATTCAAGTTTATGTGAACTAAAAAAATTATGGTTTTTTGCAATTTTCTAGAAATCAAGGCCGAAACAAAAAAAGTGGCAGGGGTAAAACTTGTTCCATTTGGGGTTCTTTATAGCTGGTTTACGTTTGTCCGTTTAAAAACGGATGACCCTGTATAACATATTAAGTACATAACTTTAAATCTTTAAATTACATTGCTTGAAAAAATTGAAAAGAAAATAACATGCCTGAATATTCGGTTCATAAAGTAACGATCTGATATTTAAAGGTGGAAACAAATTGAGCTTCCTTAATTTTTTCATGAGATCAACTCTTTGTGATTCCAACAAGGTACATTGCCAAATGATATGGCTAAGGTCTTGAACCTCATTGCCGCAGTTACATTTGGAATCATCTATTATATATAGTCGTGAAAGAGATGCTGCAAGATGATAATGATCTGCTCTACAACGATTGAACGTTACAATAAATTCTCGTGATAAACCTCTACCCGACTAAGAGTTTGGCAAGGACTTTGCACCCGAAGTTATTTCGTCTGGTCCAGAATATTTTCGTCGACCTAGATCTTTTTGAATCCAATGTATTTGTTCGCAGCTTTCGAGCTTTTGTAATCGATTGAACACAAAGACGTTTGATAACACAGGATTTACTTTCAATCACAGTACAGTAATGTGTGTAGCAAGAACACGAGGCAGCAAAAGCCATCGCATCGGTTACTGCGAGGCAATCATGGTATTCGGACCTAGTGCATGTGCTACTGCGTACATGAAACGCGTCCAGATGTAACGAACATGGGACTGTCAAGCAACCTTTACATCGTCGAAAAACCTGCAAAAAACTAATTCTGGCTCGGATTGTCTGAACATACAAACAACACAAAGCATCGAACCCCGATAAAAAGACCAATGTTATTAATAATAATTATTATTAGTGACTCGATAGTGAAGTTTGAATCTTGCACTATAATTTCGTTCATTCCTAGACGAATGGATTAATATTGACTGTTACGAATTTTATGTCAATCAATGAATGCTTTGGCTCTCCTAAAACTCGTTGGAAAATATTCGTCGATTTCGCGATTCCATCGCAAAGGAGAGAAGGCTCCGCGTGGCCACGGCGAAGATAAGAATACGATGCATAATCCATCGGGCCCGGAGGATCGAAGACGAAGGATAGTTAGGGTGCGAATGGTTGGAACGATCCAGCCGCGGCGCGGCGAGGAACGGAGCTCCGGTCTACGGTCGAGGGAGAGAAAAAGGCCGATGGAAGAGGTCCGGAGAAAATGGGAGGAACGGGAGAGAGGAGCGGGAGCGAGAGCCGCGATCCATCAAGAAGACAAGAGGGTCTGGGGTGATGTATCCGAGGATAGGTTGACCTCTGCGCCGGACACTATAAAATCACCCTTAAACATTCCTTCCGAAAACGATCGAGCTTCCATCGCAACGGAGGAGCGATTTTTTTGGCTTCGGGTGCGCGCATCTCGGATTCCCTCGTCGAGGCAGGCAGACCAGCTCTCGAAAAAGAACTTGCGGTTCGGGTGCTGCCTCGCGCTTCGCTCCGTTCTCGTTCGCTCGAGAATTCCGTGACGACCGAAACATCTGGCTGGAGAGGGTGCGACTGCGACTACGACGACTACCACGACTGCGACGACGACTACGAGCCGCGAGATCCAGGTCCCGAGCAGAAGAAAAAACGGAATCTCCGTGTGTACGCGAGGCGCGGCGAGGAGGTGCGCGGGGCGAGGCGAGACGAGGCGAACGCGTCGAAATATCGGATGGCGTTTCACTGTATCGTTCGCGTTCCATTGAAAATCACCACCCACCCTCCTAGAGAAATGTCACGGAACGTCGGAAATTGGAAAGCTTATTCATATTTTTTCGATAGACGATAATGCGCGCCGCGGCGGATCGGGCACTTTCATTCCGCATACGTAATGTGAGAGAGCGAGATAACGAGAGAGGGTAGAGAAAGAGAGAGAGAGTCGAGGCTGCTGGGCGACGGATGCGAATTTCTCGATGCGCAACCCCAACCCCAACCCCAACCTCGGTCGCAGCCCCAGCCCCTGCTCCCGTGCGTAGCTCACGGCCCACGGCCCATGGTCTACCTCGCTGCCACCCACAACCACCACCGCAACCACCGCAACTATAACCGCGCTGCATCCCCCCACCTTTCCGACGAGGCGGCTCACAGTGTGCCAAATGGGCATTTTAGCTGGACAAAATTCTAAATCGCCTATTTTTCTATATTTATCAATTGATATGTTTACAGTTGTATAAAATATGAAAAATTATTAACTTTTTACATTTAGTTGGTTTTTGTCAATTGAACAATATATTTTAAGTGATTTATAATTAAATATAATATACAACGAAGTTAGTAATGGATCTATGTAACACAGAATGATTTAACAAGTAGTGGATATTATCAAAGAAGACGTCATTTTTAATTATGGACAAAAAGAATGTTAATATAATTTACCAATTTACTTTTTGGAGATTCAGACATATGGGAAAGAATTATTCTTTGGTTTAGTATAAGGTTTCAATCTATAAATAATCTGCTGCATATTATTGTTTATTATTTTAATATAATAAAAAATTAAAAGTATAATAACATAAAAATATAAATAAAACAAAAGAAATAACAGAGATCAAAATGAAAGTATTAAATAGGAACGTTCGGTTGTTAGAAACTAATAACTTATAAATTAATAACTAAAAGTAAGCCCGGCCCGGGCTGTGATTGTCACGAGCGTGAACGCAAAACGACGTAACTTCATTGTAAAAATTAGTATAGTAGAACAACGTATAGCAAGCCAATTTTGGTACTACAATAAACTAGAGAATCTCTACTTTATAATAATGTAAAAATCATCGCGTGGGGCGACGTGGGGCATACACTAATTCATTAACGAAGAGGAGTAACATGGGCGTTTCTGTGAAAAAATAAGTACCGTCTTTGACACTTAATTTACAAAAATAGAGGAATGTTATCGTTAATTTGGAATTACTAAAGTGAAAGTACATGTTTTGAGATGCTATATCCATCATACATAGGAAATTTAAATACCCCTTAGTATATTTTAACATATTTCTAGCGCGTATGGCAATGTGCCCATTCATTTATAGGTTAGGCGTCCGCCTTTTAGGTGAAGTTTACAGCTCTGTAAACATACAACAAAAGAATTTTAAGTTTTAATATTCAAGGGTTTTAACACATGGTTATTTTAGATAATATTGGCACAGTTAGTTTTTGTTTATTTGAAAGTTAACTTTATCCAACTAAAAAGGCCATTCGGCACACTGTGCGGCTTCGCGTTATTTCGTAGTTGGTCTTTTCATTTTCTCCGAACGTGAATCAGTCAGAGCTTCTGTATTAACCCTCAACCTTGAATAAGCATCTTCAGATTTTTGTAGCCTACTATTTTTTCTTTTCTTAAGAATTAATTTACAGATTAAAGTAAACAGTTCTGTTTAATTTTTGAATGTTTCTTCGAAGATTGGCAACTGAAAAGCTAGAAATGTTTCCGAGAATTTCATATAATTTCATGTTTAAGGATGTTCTGGAGATATATAAAAATGCAACAAAATTTCTGAAAGTTTAACAAGATATAATTCTTACTAAGTTAATGCAATTGCCAAAGTTTAGGTTCGATTCACTGCACCGTTTAAGGATGTACTGGAGGTACAATGGGAGACAAAAATACAAGAAATTCGAAATCCATCAATACATGGCAATGAAAGCCATTCATGAGTATATTTTGCATGAAACTTTTGCGAATACTGTACCCTCTGTAGCTATATTCAGTGGTCTACACTTGTCACGTTTCCATGCTAGTGAGAGACAACAAGATAAATTTGACGTTTTGTAACAGTTTATAATTTTTTTGCTCTGTAACTGTTTAGTGAATCCTAATAAATTTTGAACATAATTAGTTACCTAATTTTTACTACATATAAGAAAAAACTGGAGTTTCTAGTTGCGTTTTTTCAAAGTTTAAATAGGGTTTGAAGTGGAATTTTATGAATTCTCCATAAGAAGACGTGTTAAAATGTGCAAACTCTAAGTTGCTATAATTCTTAAACGGTGCAGTGAATCGAACCCAAACTTTGGTAATTGCATCAATTTAGTAAGAATTATATCTTGTCAAATTTTCAAAAATTTTGTTGCGTTTTTATATACCTCCAGAACATCCTTAAGAATTATAGCAGCTTAAAGTTTGCACATTTTAACACGTCTTCTTATGGAGAATTCATAAAATTCCACTTCAAACCCTATTTAAACCTTGAAAAACGCAACTAGAAACTCCAGTTTTCTTTTATATGTAGTAAAAATTATGTAATTAATTATGTTCAAAATTTATTAGGATTCACTAAACAGTTACAGAGCAAACAAATTATAAACTGTTACGAAACGTCGAATTTATCGTGTTGTCTCTCATTAGCATGGAAACGCGACAAGTGTAGACCACTGAATATAGCTACAGAGGGTACAGTATTCGCAAAAGTTTAATGCAAAATATACTCATGAATGGCTTTCATTGCCAATATATTGAAGGATTTCGAATTTCTTGTACTTCTGTCTCCCATTGTACCTCCAGAACATCCTTAAACTGAAACATACATACAGTTTTAAAGTCGACGGATTAAAGGCACAATTATTTTCCTAGTGCCTCGTGTATCTCTTATCCCGACAACTGGGTGTCTTAAAATTCCGACCACTGTTGTAAAAAGGGATACACAAACGCAAAAGCAAGAGCGTGTAATTGGTCGTTGTTGAGCATGAATTCGTAAGAACCGATTCGACGCAGGAGGTTCTTTAGGCGAGTTCAAAACGATCGGATTCATCTTGATCTCGGCGAGCACGCGCGCGAACAACTTCTTCTTCTTCCGAGCAGAGTCACAAATGCTTGCAAGAAAAGAAGGGAGCGTGGCAAACGGTCGCATCGTTTTCCCACGCGACACTTTCTTCGTCGATACGGACCGAGCAGAAGAACAAGGAGGGGTAGGAGATGGAGAAGGCGATGAAGAGGAGCAAGAGGAGAAGGCAGAGGAGAACGAGCTCGTCCGATACGAGTTGACATAAGCACGCGACCAACAAAAACCCGAGTCCCGGAGCTCCTACGGTACTCTTAATTATCTTGTTAGTCGAACAGTCCGCTGCCGCCGCACCTAAATGCCAACACGTTCTCCCGTCTTCGCTCCTACCGCTTGCTTCGCCTCCGAATTCCACTTTTTCCTTCCATCCTTCTCCGATTTCAACGCTAGAACCATCATCGGAGAGCTCAAAATTACCCGTTTCAGATTTATCATTCATCTTTTACGATTATCGACCCCTTGTTGAATGATTTATTTCGCCGTAAAATCGATTAAAACTCCTTAACTACTTCCGGGAAGGAAAATAAACACGACGTTTAAAATACAATTAACAAGTACGAGTATAATTTTGTACAAAAAGTGTTGCCATGTTTATTCCTTTTTCAAGCAACTTACGCAAATGTAAATGAATGAAACCGGAGTCCGCCTCGATGTTAAATGGCAAGCGATTAAGGCCGTAAGTGGAATCGTATTATCGAACACGTTGGAGAAAAACGCGAAGGAAGTTGAGGAAAACAATTCGCTGCCGGCAATTTCGCCGGTTTAACTGTTGCGCGACGTGCTCTCGACCGGACGGATGATTTTTCGGCGGACGATAGATAATGAGCAGCGGACATCGGACGTAGGCCTTCGCGTTATTAAACGGTTGACTCAATTCAAGAGCAAATTGGCGGACAAAGAACTTAAGTCGACCGCTTGGTAACACGCGACCGGTCCCATCCAATCGAGGACCACCCAAACTGTTTTTCACTTATTGCATCGGGAGACCCTCGGTGTCCTAGATCTATCGGTCTTTTTGCTCCGATGTCCGTTTTACCGTTCGCGTAACAGCACTTGCTTGCGACGACCGATACGAACATCCACGCGGCTACAAAAATTAACGTTTCGATCCATATGTGGATCATTCTCAAGAAAGAAGAAGAATATATGTGTGTAGATTGCAGATATTTCCACTGAACCAACTGGAATGTAGCTGGGATTGGAATAAATGTAGATATCGACCGATTTACAGTGAAGCCACTAGGATGTAATCGGTGAATCGAGCAACTGGACTAATGTAAACCCAGCTTTAGATTGTCCTCATCCCCTATCCCATTCTACCGAGGTACATAGCTAGCAGTGGAAGTGTTTTACTCGATAGAATTCTGATCGTATAAAATGTCAGAGAATACATACATTACTGTTTCACAGGTTCTTCAATAATCTCACTAATAAAAAGAACTTTTGAGGTCATCCAGTTTAAAAATTGGCCAATTTCGATTCGATTCAGATCGATTTGTCCAGAGAAGCGACGCACAGTGGAGTATTTGACCCGAAAAGCTGGCCAAAACTATTGCAACGTTATTTATGGTCTCAAGGTCATAATATTATACATCGTTGAATTCGTCTTAAGATCAGCTACAACATTACGAAATAAAAAATACATTTTAACATTTAAAAAATCAAAGTGACCTTGATTAATTGTTGTAAAAAAATATTTTCGAAATTTTATATATCGAAGTTTGTAGATGTCGAAACACTGTTCAACTTTTGTTCAAACCATTTCTTTAAACAAAATTATTTTATTTGCTTTTATTACGCTAAGAGTTCTTGTGAATGAAATAATGCCATTATATTCTGCAATTCAAAGAATGTGTAGGATAGAAACTTTGCAAACAAATTTATAATTCTATACAAATATAGTTTTGTTTATATTATTTTATTTTAACGTATTATATTAATCCTTACTCATCTATTTCTGAATCGTCTTCTATGTCTCTACTACTTGTATTAGATTCTTGTTCCTCTGAAATTAAAAGTTGTAATGTTTCGGGTGAAAACGGTTTTCCTTTTTCATGAAATTTTTTCGGGAGCCAGATACGAATGGGTCCGATGATAGTAAAAGTCTATTCAAAACGTCCCGATTTGCAGGCCGCACGAGAAAGTGCGGTTGGCCGCGGGTTGCTCATCCTTGGTCTACATTGTATCGAGCGTTGCCACAAAAACCGTTTGGAAATTCGCTGGGGCGCGAACGGGCAGTCAATTTTTTTCATGTGATAAACTAGAAACCTTGGCGCGTCTAATGACACCAAAACAAGCACTTGGACGCACTTGGAAGCATACTAAAATTCTATTTGAATTCTTTGAATTCTAATGTACTTCACTGAATTATTGGTCAGTTTTTAACAGCACTAATCTCAAAAACACAAGTAAAAAAGCGCGTAATTTTTAAATGAAAGTAAAGTACATACTTACCTAAAAAAACATCTGTAAAGGGAAAAGTTGGCATTCATTTCTTTGCGGTGTAGAAAAATCATTAACGAGCGCACAGTAATACAGAGACTAGTTGAGAGAAACAGGACTACGACAACTCTCCATCTCTAATGAAGCATAACACTTCATGAAGGAATAAAATTTAAAAAAAGGTATTGCAATATCATTCTGTATATATTTAACTATCTCAAAATGCAACAATTTTATATTGTAGACAAAATTTTTGAATTGACTTTTGACCAGCTTTTCGGGCCAAATACTCCACTGTGCAGCGCTGAGAGCTAATTTACAATTTGTATTAACCATTCGCAGTCGAAGCTATTTTAGCACCTTGCCTGACTATTTATTTTACGGTTTCAGTGATTAAAGCTTTTTTGTAGAGATCGTAATTTCCTAAAATGGGAGAAAATTTATATCTATTGTATGCCTACGTGTTCTCCAAGAGCTGTACATTAACAAAACCAAAATATAATTTTATTTCAGTTTAAAGGAAATTATTAACATACATTTTGATCAGAATCTATTCAAAATCGTCATCACGAGTCAGACACATATTGTAAGGCAAGGGGTTAATTCGAAAATTAAACATTTCTTCCTAGCTAGAATAATTCCACTATATTTGATTTTTTTTCATTTTATGGATATCAAATTGTTATAATACCTCATACAACACTTAAATCTGTAGTAATTGATTATATCAGATGATTGCATAAGTTCGTCCCCGATTTTAAAATAAATTTCAATGGTTAAATTTTAAAGATCTGGTTAAAGATTTGTTAAATTAAAATTAAGAAATGGTTTCATTTTCATTCTGTATATATTTAACTATCTCAAAATGCAAAAATTTTATATTGTAGACAAAATTTTTGAATTGACTTTTGACCAGCTTTTCGGGCCAAATACTCCACTGTGCGTCGCGGCGATGACGAAACCGAGCGGGATCGTTGAAAGAAACACGAGCGCCTCGCGATCGAGATGCTGGTAAGAAAATGAATCGGAGCGAATGATCGTCGCCGATGAGATAGGGGTACGCGACCGGCCGATCTGGTCGGTCTTCTCACGATAACCGGGCGCCGGCAACCTTTTCGTCGAGCGGCTCGTTTAATCGATTAACAGCGTATGCGGGATCGACCTAAAAATCATCGTAGACCACCGCGTGGCCACGATTCCTCAGCTCGTTTTTTCCGAGCCGAAATCTAGTCGGCTCGTTCCATCGACGACAAGCTTACCGCCGCGAAATAGAGAACGCTTTTCGGTCTCTCTTCCCAGAGACAATTTACCTTGAACGTGTTGGGAGAGAGAAAGAGAGAGAGAGAGGAAACAGCTCGAGCTTACCGAGCTCGGAAATCGAGGATGGTTTTAGGAGTATTCTCGTGTAACCTGCCAGCTCGAATCCGAGTCAACTTTCAAAGCTCCCCAGAGTCCGTTCTTCTTTTACTTTTCCCAAATAAACCGACAGCTAATCGATAGCCCGTCAACTTCTCTTCTCCTCTCCTGAACCTCACCCTCTCCCTCTCGCTCTCCTCGTATATTTCTTTTTTCCTTTCTTTCCACGGAACCGATTACTTTTTTCGCGCGTCTCATTTTTTTCACCGATCGTGGGGCAACGTGATGCGGCCAGCCCCGTCGCGTCGTCCGAGTCAAGAAAAAGCTCGGGAACAACGAGAAGACGACTGGAGAAGACGAGAGAGGCAGGAGAAACGGGCGAAGAAGCGCAACGAGTAATCGTGATTCGTAGGTAGACAGGTTTACGAGCGAGCCGTATGGATAGGGCGTTGGGTAAGCTAAGCGCGATGGGTGAACACGCCACGTTGTCTAGATGCGATTGGACAGATACGATATTGGCATCGTAGCCGAAGTTGCTTCTTGACGTCTTCCGTCCCTTGTATCCCCGTATCCTACCTCCTCCTCGACCGCATGTTTTAGCGATGCATAGCTAGAGCTCATTTTTGTCCATGCAGCTTATTACGTCCTGAGATGGACGTTTTTGGAGATTTTTAATTGATTCTGAATATTTATTTTTGGGATGAAACGCAGTTTCGAACCTACCTGCATTCACCGGCTTCGGTTCGGGTAATTGACACTTACATTAAATATTTTTTAAAATGTGTAAGGAGATGACG
This sequence comes from Lasioglossum pauxillum, assembly GCA_933228785.1. Taxonomy (NCBI): domain Eukaryota; kingdom Metazoa; phylum Arthropoda; class Insecta; order Hymenoptera; family Halictidae; genus Lasioglossum; species Lasioglossum pauxillum. The sequence goes on along the minus strand of OW121705.1, from coordinate 37,006,758 downwards.
GAGTGACGACGTGATGCTTCGACGATCGCTCGCAGAGAACTGTCTATTTTTATTTTAACAAAATCATAACGTAAAACATACATCTGTTAACAAAACATTAACGCGACATGCAAATCAATAAAACATATATAACACGTAAATCGATAAAAACATATATAACACTTAGGCCCTCCACACACGGGTCGATCGGCGATTCGGTCGACGCGATTCTAGTCGCATGCGATTCCTCCCTCCACGTGACTTCCAATGCAAATGAATGGAGAGCCACACACGGGTCGATTCGTGGTCGATTGAAATCGGCTCGACTGAAATCGCCGCGGTTGTAATCGTGTGCGATCGGAAGCGAAGTTCGTCCACACACGGGTCGATCGGCGATTCGGTCGACGCGATTCCAGTCGCATGCGATTTCTCCCTCCACGTGACTTCCAATGCAAATGAATGGAGAGCCACGCACGGGTCGATTCGTGGTCGACTGAAATCGACTCGACTGAAATCGCCGCGATTCTAATCGCGTGCGATCGGAAGCGAAGTTGGAAAATCGCGTGGATCGTACGATTCGCGCGACTCCACAGGAGACGATTTTTTCACTCTCTTAAATCGCATTTCTGAGGTAAAAAAATTGCTTAATTCGATGTAGTATCACTAATTAGAGCTTAATATACCCCCACGGTAAAACCTGCAAGTCTAGCTTTCCTTCTAGCAGCAAAAACGTCGAAGCAGTTTGGTTTTTATTGTTTTTGACAATGATCTCCCACAACAAAAAATCTGAAAAAAATCGAGGACACCGCTTTTGATGGTAGCTTATTCGGGCACTATTAATAGCATGTTTTCATATTTTTGAGTGAAAACGTGAAAACGCAATTCTTGATGTTTGAAAAACACAAATTGACTACAATCGACCCGTGTGCAAATGGCAATCGCGTCCGTCACATGAATCGTATATGACGATCAAGACGTACGAACTTCACGACGCGATTACAATCGACTCGTGTGTGGACGGCATTCGCGTCTGTTGCATGAATCGTACGACGATCAAGACGTAAAAACTGCACGACGCGATTACAATCGACCCGTGTGTGAACGGCAATCGCGTCCGTCGCATGAATCGTATTTGACGAGCAAGACGTACGAACTTCACGACGCGATTTCAATCGACCCGTGTGTGGAGGGCCTTAAACATATGTCATGGTATGCACACTCACACACAATCATATGACATGCACAGTTACATAATTCTTACAACAGCTTACAAATGTATTGAGCAAAACACTAAGATGATCTTGCCCCGTAAATATTACTACACGGGGCAAGTCCGTAGTATCACGGTGGGGTAAGTCCGTACTGTATGGGTAACTATAAAACTAAAAAATATATTTAATTATTTTGTTGTTTCTCGATCGTAAACGTTTAATAAACTGGAAAATGCTCTCGGCACACGGTTTCGATCACTAATAAAAACTAAGCAATTTTGCAATATTTAAATTATCAACGTTTCGATCCGGATTTGGATCATCCTCAAGAGAGATTCGTCTGAAATTATATATAAAATTAATATTATAGATATTTAACAGATGGGACAAACTGATTACCAATTAAACTTTTTAAATTACGTACTTGCTAAGTATCAAAATATGTTAATTAACTATTATAGACTGACTGAGTTTCATGCTGGTCTAACTTGAACTGAGGTACCGGCCGTTAGGATAGAGCAAATATATTTAATACAATAAAAAGCATTTTGTAGCAGGCTTGATAATAATTCTTCTCTTGCTCCGTAGCATTTGAAACGAGCTTCGAAAGCATTTTTAAACTTTGTTTTAATATCACTATATCCCCTTTCATATTTCAGCATAAAAGTACTTGTTTGTTTAAAAATGGATAACTATAAAACTGAACAATATAATTTAATGCAATAAGAAGCATTTTATAGAAGGCTTGTTGTTAATCATTCTTTTCTTGTCCCGTAGCACTTGAAACAAGCTTCCAAAAGCACTTTTAAACTTTGTTTTAATATCACTATATCCCCTTTCATATTTCAGCATAAAAGTACTTGTTTGTTTAAAAATGGATAACTATAAAACTGAACAATATAATTTAATGCAATAAGAAGCATTTTATAGAAGGCTTGTTGTTAATCATTCTTTTCTTGTCCCGTAGCACTTGAAACAAGCTTCCAAAAGCACTTTTAAACTTTGTTTTAATATCACTATATCCCCTTTCATATTTCAGCATATAAGTACTTGTTTGTTTAAAAATGGACAACTATAAAACTAAACAATATAATTTAATGCAATAAGAAACATTTTATAGCAGGCTTGTTAATCATTCTTTTCTTGTCCCGTAGCACTTGAAACAAGCTTCGAAAGCATTTTTATCTCTCAGAGACGGACTTGCCCCATTTTCGGGGCAAGTGCGTCCTACTTGACACTTTGTGCAATATCCTGTCAAAATGATAATTTTCAAGCAAAATTAGAATCCTACATAATACTAATTCATCGGTAATAACTGTTGCAAGAGTTTGATACCAAGAACGTTAAGTTTTTACATACCAGACTGAAAATACATCAGTTTAAAGTCCAACTTCGCAAAAACTAGGGTGGACTTACCCCACTCCACCTTAAACTGTTTCGGCATACTCCGTACCCGTTTGATTCGCTCGGCTGTGCACGAATTTAACAGATCCAAATCGATCTCCGAAAGACCAGAAACCGAACGGACCCGGGAGATCTATAAGCCGAGAAACGGAAGGGCAAGGGTGAGTGCGCGGCGAAGAGGAAGGGGAGCGGGGAAAGGGAAAGAAAAAGAAGAGGAATTGGCGAAGAAGCGTCGGATGCCTCGAATAGTTGTCGTGAGCGCGTGCCCGCGAGAGACTCGCGTCTCGGCCACTTGGTTATGCGGAGCGTGTCGCGTGGAATCGTCCCCAGCTAGCGAAACTACCGATATCCAGCTACCCTCCTCTATCTGGTGATCCGGCGCCGCGAGCTGCCGCCTAACAACTCGATTCCATATTCCCGCGGTGCTTGTCGCCCGTGAAGAATTGAATGAAATAAAATAAAGCTCCGGATTCGCTTGTGTTTTATGGCTAGGCTCGTTCGTCCTCCCAATCTCGTCGGCATGTCGCACGCACTCCAGACCACGTATCCTACATACTGGGTGTGTTCGACTACACGCGTCAAATATTTCACCGTTTCTCGGACGAAAATCCGGGAACCACGATCGAGCTTTCTTTAACCGCTTCCTTTTCCGGGTTGTTAACCCCCGTACACGTCATTTTCTTAATTTAAAATACACTGCGTGTATTTTACGCGCATTCCTATCCTCAGTCGAAGCTCAACTGTAGCAATAAACACTTCTGGAATCCTCCTTGCTAATGCTCCGTTTATTACAACTATAGCAGCCACGTAATTGACATCGACGATCCTCTGCAAAATCAAGAAGTCTTTGTGGCTCTTCCTCACGAATATGTTGTTCACGTAACGGAGGATCTTGTGCCTTTCTAACGGTGTGCGAATGTATTTCGGCCGACAGCCAATTTCGTGAAAGGTTGCTGCGCTTTTCGGTTGGGAAACAGAGGAATTTCGATTTCGGACGAGTCTTTCGCCGGTCCAGGGGATCGGACGGGCCGGGCCGATTTGTCGGTTTCCCGACCGGAGAAAGACTCGCGACAGCCGGAAGAAAACGGAATCGTCCGCTTGGTTTCCGCGTGTCGCTTGGACGCATTGTTCCGTTGAAAGGAACGATTAAGCGGCTCGTCGCACCGGGGCGTGACTCCGGCAAAGTGAGACGTTTACGATCGTTTGAAACGCGCGTCCGAGTCGGCACGAGCGCGTTTCATTCGATACGATAGTTTCGTGGTTCGTTGCTCTTTATCTTTCTCTCTCTCTCTCTCTCTCGGCTCTCTTTCCACGGATCGGCGGTGTGTATAGCGTGGCATGGTATGGCATGGCGTGGTTCGACGCGTTCCATTGTCATCGATGGCTGGACGTCGGTTGGCTCGCATTGTCCCGCCGTATTCGGAACTAGTTTGACCCTCGTTACGCGATACGCGGCAACTTTGACCCACGAGGTACACGCCCACAAGATCCGACGACTTTCGACGCACTGCGATCCAGCTGTCGGTTCCTGTCTTTACCTTCGTTTCGCTCCTTTTACCTCCTTTTCCCCGTTGACCGCCCGGAAACTGTTTCGCCACCAGCATTTAACAAGCATCGCCGGTTTTTCTCGAGCGCAGCTTGCGCTCGGCGACGCCTTCGGATCTCTTACTGCCGTCGCACAGTGGAGTATTTGGCACGAAAAGCTGGTCAAAAGTCAATTCAAAAATTTTGTCTACAATATAGAATTTTTGCATTTTGAGATAGTTAAATATATACAGAATGATATTGCAATACCTTTTTTTAAATTTTATTCCTTCATGAAGCGTTATGCTTCATCAAAGATGGAGAGTTTTCGTAGTCCTGTTTCTCTCAACTAGTCTCTGTATTACTGTGCGCTCGTTAATGATTTTTCTACACCGCAAAGAAATGAATGCCAACTTTTCCCTTTACAGATGTTTTTTAGGTAAGTATGTACTTTACTTTCATTTAAAAATTACGCGCTTTTTTACTTGTGTTTTTGAGATTAGTGCTGTTAAAAACTGACCAATAATTCAGTGAAGTACATTAGAATTCAAAGAATTCAAATAGAATTTTAGTATGCTTCCAAGTGCGTCCAAGTGCTTGTTTTGGTGTCATTAGACGCGCCGAGGTTTCTAGTTTATCACATGAAAAAAATTGGCTGCCCGTTCGCGCCCCAGCGAATTTCCAAACGGATTTTGTGGCAACGCTCGATAATGTAGACCAAGGATGAGCAACCCGCGGCCCGCCGCACTTTCTCGTGCGGCCTGCAAATCGGGACGTTTTGAATAGACTTTTACCATCATCGGACCCATTCATATCTGGCTCCCGAAAAAATTTCATGAAAAAGGAAAACCGTTTTCACCCGAAACATTACAACTTTTAATTTCAGAGGAACAAGAATCTAATACAAGTAGTAGAGACATAGAAGACGATTCGGAAATAGATGAGTAAGGATTAATGTAATACGTTAAAATAAAATAATATAAACAAAACTATATTTATATAGAATTATAAATTTGTTTACAAAATTTCTATCCTACACATTCTTTGAATTGCAGAATATAATGGCATTATTTCATTCACAAGACCTCTTAGCGTAATAAAAGCAAATAAAATAATTTTGTTTAAAAAGATGGTTTGACCAAAGTTGAACAGTGTTCCGACATCTACAAACTTCGATATATAAAATTTCGAAAATATTTTTTTACAACAATTAATCAAGGTCACTTTGATTTTTGAAATGTTAAAATGTATTTTTTATTTCGTAATGTTGTAGCTGATCTTAAGACGAATTCAACGATGTATAATATTATGACCTTGAGACCATAAATAACGTTGCAATAGTTTTGGCCAGCTTTTCGGGTCAAATACTCCACTGTGCGTCGCTTCTCTGGACAAATCGATCTGAATCGAATCGAAATTGGCCAATTTTTAAACTGGATGACCTCAAAAGTTCTTTTTATTAGTGAGATTATTGAAGAACCTGTGAATCAGTAATGTATGTATTCTCTGACATTTTATACGATCAGAATTCTATCGAGTAAAACACTTCCACTGCTAGCTATGTACCTCGGTAGAATGGGATAGGGGATGAGGACAATCTAAAGCTGGGTTTACATTAGTCCAGTTGCTCGATTCACCGATTACATCCCAGTGGCTTGACTGTAAATCGGTCGATATCTACATTTATTCCAATCCCAGCTACATTCCAGTTGGTTCAGTGGAAATATCTGCAATCTACACACATACATTCTTCTTCTTTCTTGAGAATGATCCACATATGGATCGAAACGTTGAAAGTTTAATTTAACCTGCAAAATTTGCTTTCTTGGTATTATACGATCGAACCGTTGCGCCGAGAACACTAGTACATTATTCGTTTAAGAATCATACGATCGATAATTGGAAGAATATCTACACACATACGTAGTGTGTCGTCTAGACCACAGGTTCTGAAACTGTGGCGCGGAGCCTTTACACCGGGGTTTCGCGAAACAATTTTGACGTTAACTTTACGTCCCCCAATTTTTCGCTGATATTCAAATGACTCTTTTAATTTAATAAAAATCCTACATGGTCAAGACTTCGTGTATCTGTTGTTACTTAACTAGTTATTAACATAACTAAACAATAATTAGTAAAAATTTAATTATTTTTATTCAACTGCAAACACATTTTTACCAATATTTATTATAATGTAGTGCCTATGAGATTATTGAACCAGAAATTAAGTCTCAAGAACGACGTAAAATGCCTTGGGTTGGGATGGGCTCCGCAAAAAGAATATTGTTCGAGAGGAAGGCCTCGGACTACATACAGTTTCTTGAATTAATATTCAGACGCTCTGAAGAAGACGATAACTTTTTTAATATTCTACTATTCGATTTGAACTTTTTTGGGAAGCTAGAACAATTAGTTTACTACAGGATGTGAGAAAGAATTTTTTCAAAAATAGCAATTGATCGGAATGGTAGAAAAAAATACTGAAAGCTGAATTTTACAACTTTTTTATGTAGGCCTATATTGAAAATTTAAAAAGTACATTTTGCAGGTCTGTATCAATTATATGCACTGTGAAAGTTTTATCGAAATCGGTTGATGCGGAGAAAAGCGACAGGCATCGAAAGATGTAAAAATTCTTAGATATAGGCAGAAAATCGTGAAAATCTGCAATTTTTACCATCTTTAAACGTTTGTAGCTCATTGCAACGTCGACGGATTTTTCCGAAATTTTCAGAATATGTTTAATTCACAGGAACCTACAAAACATATTTTTAAAAGTTGTAAAATGCAACTTTTAGTATTTTTTCTACAATTTCGACCAGTTGCAATATTTGAAAAAATATCTTTTCACATCCTGTAGTAAACCAATTGCTCTAGCTTCCCAAAAAAGTTCAAATCGTATAGTAGAATATTGAAAAAGTTATCGTCTTTTTTAAAGCGTCCGAATATTAATTCGAGTAACTGTAAGTTTAAGATCCCCTGGTCTAGACCAGGGGTCGGCAACCTGCGGCTCGCGAGCCACATGCGGCTCTTTGGATGTTTTTTCTTATGAATAAATAGATTAGTTTTTTTTTATCAAATAACTTTATTTATGCGAGTACTATTTATTGTTGGCAAGAAAATATTTTGTGGCTCTTTAAAAACTTTGAAATTTTGTAAATTGTAATTTTTGACTCTTCCGACTCAAAAGGTTGCCGACCCCTGGTCTAGACGATTCCTTAACGCTGGAATATGGTTTTCTTGACGATGGGGATAAAGATTGAAAATTAGATCGACGACCCAGTCATTTGATTGTTAGTTAGAACGACGGCACTGTACAGGTTTGAATTCTCTGTTTACATTATTCCAATTACGATTGAGAGCATGATTGGATTCACTGGCCTGGAACGCTACATGACCGATGTAAAGCCAGCTTAAAGAATTATACGGATTGTATAAAACGAACATTTACTATGTTTGATTACGTGAAACATCGAGCCGAGTAAACTTCCCTATCGCTCGGTCCTGCACCATACCGTAAGAATACTACAGAAGGTAGATGTGTCGCGGTCTCTTGGCACAAGAGTCGAAGAGTCCCGAAGGATCGGCTCGGGGGAGCGTCCTGGAGGAACGAGAATAGGGATAGGAACAGGAACAGGCGCAGGCGGTCTGAGTAGAAACAGGGTGGGAGTGGGCGCAGGAAAAAAGCGATGCCGTAAAGCACTCAGCGGGGAGCGTGATCCGCTTACGAAAGTCAGGTGAGCCTGCGTTACCGCGTTACCAAGTTACCGCTTTACCGAGCTGTCCGGACTACATCTATATACTATATGTACGTGTAACGATGTGGGACCATGACAGTGTTTTACTTTTAGCAGCAGCTACAAAATTCCCTGGCTCCATACTCTCTCCTTCCACCTCCCTCTCCCTCTATTTCGATTCTCGCGTCGACGAGAATTTTCGGAATTCGAAAAATATTGTTTGCCTCGATGGGTACTCGAGAGACGAGGCAATGAAAATCGTGAAGGACAGTAAACAGATGGTGAGCTTTAGAAGTAAGTATTCTGTACATTTGTTGAAGTCATCTTTTCCAATGAGTGTCACTGTGATGCTCAAATTATGTTGGCAAAGCTTTTAGTAGCACCAGAGGTTCTACACAGAGTTGGGCATTGAAATTTTAATCAAGATTGATTGATTAATGTGTACGATTAAAAAAGGAAATCATTGCAAAATCGACGATTGATTCAATCGTTGATTAAAAAAGGTAATCATTGAAAAATCGACGTTTGATTTAATTGATTGATGAAGAATACATCGAAAAATGGGAGACTGATTCAATCGATTGAGGAAGTTAATCGTCAATCCCTGATTAAAAAAAGAAATCATCGAAAAATGGGAGACTGATTCAATCGATTGAGGAAGTTAATCGTCAATCCCTGATTAAAAAAAGAAATCATCGAAAAATCGACGATTGATCAATCGATTGAGGAAGTTAATCGTCAATCCCTGATTAAAAAAAGAAATCATCGAAAAATCGACGATTGATCAATCGATTGATGAAGTTAATCGACAATCGTTGATTAAAAAAAGAAACCATCGAAAAATCGACGATTTATTCAATCTGTTGATGAAGTTAATCGTCCATCCCTGATTAAAAAAAGAAATTACCGAAAAATCGACGACTGATCAATCGATTGATGAAGTTAATCGTCAATCGTTGATTAAAAAAAGAAATCATCGAAAAATCGACAATTTATTCAATCTATTGATGAAGTTAATCGTCCATCCCTGATTAAAAAAAGAAATCATCGAAAAATCAACGATTGATCAATCGATTGATGAAGTTAATCGACAATCGTTGATTAAAAAAAGAAACCATCGAAAAATCGACGATTTATTCATCTATTGATGAAGTTAATCGTCCATCCCTGATTAAAAAAAGAAACCATCGAAAAATCGACGATTTATTCAATCGATGATGAAGTTAATCGTCAATCGTTGATTAAAAAAGAGAATTCATTGAAAAATCGACGATTGATCAATCGATTGATGAAGTTAATCGACAATCGTTGATTAAAAAAAGAAACCATCGAAAAATCGACGATTTATTCAATCTGTTGATGAAGTTAATCGTCCATCCCTGATTAAAAAAAGAAATTACCGAAAAATCGACGACTGATCAATCGATTGATGAAGTTAATCGACAATCGTTGATTAAAAAAAGAAACCATCGAAAAATCGACGATTTATTCAATCTGTTGATGAAGTTAATCGTCCATCCCTGATTAAAAAAAGAAATTACCGAAAAATCGACGACTGATCAATCGATTGATAAAGTTAATCGACAATCGTTGATTAAAAAAAGAAACCATCGAAAAATCGACGATTTATTCATCTATTGATGAAGTTAATCGTCAATCGTTGATTAAAAAAGAGAATTCATTGAAAAATCGACGATTGATCAATCGATTGATGAAGTTAATCGTCAATCGTTGATTAAAAAAAGAAACGGGGAGGAGGGTGTACGTAAATGTATTTTTTTCACACGTCCTCAAGCTAAAAAAAAGAAGGTGGAATAACTAGGGTTGAGCGAATAAATTGTTCAAAGTTTGGACAGTGGCAACGTAGACCATTTACCGTTCCAAAACTGATATAGCTTTCTCTCGATACCCTTGGTAGGGTGAAAATAGGGATTTATAGAAAGAAAGAGTGTTGAACCGTGACGTTTTTCCAAGTCGCTGTATAGGCGAGCGCGCTCGCGCGCGTCGTGTAATAAGTTAAGCGACGGCAACGCCGACGACGCAGCTGCTCGTCTTAATGAAACATTAGCTCGTATCGGCTTGGAACTTGACGCAACGTTGCGCCATAACGTTTCCCCTCGTCTCCTCTTGCCACCCCTCGTCGCGTCGTGTCATCTTCCATGTTTTCGCGCTAGTTACTTCACGCGGGAAATGGTACTTAATTGTTTTCGTTCGGGGCGATGCTGTTTGCGATGGGAAAACTTTAGATTCTCTTTGGAGGAAGGCATCCGGATGGACTCGCGTTAGCCAAGCTACGACGCGAGTATCTTTCTACCTCTTCGGGACCTGTAATCGTCAAGAAAAGGGGAAATGGTTCTCCGAATCTGTTGATCTCTGCGTCAGCGGACGCATCGTTCACAGAAGATTACGCGTTTGATCGTTGATCGGGATGCGGGAATTTGCGTCATCTGTCCGCTAATTGTCGAACAAGAGTACCTACCGATAGGTAGTCTCATGAGTCACGTGGGAGTCTTATCTGGGTTTCGGTTGCGCAGGTTTAAATCAGTAAACACCCATAAGTCTCATAGTCCCATAAAAAAATAACGGAAAATAAAGAAGTCTTGTACTCAATACTGCTCGCGACAGAGGAAGCTTCTCGGCCCCTCGTGAGGTATTCCCCGCAGTGGAGGGTATATTCGTTTTCCGTAGATTCACGATTCCCTTTTTCTTAGATCGAGGCTTTACTGTATTCATTGATTGCAACGCAATGTTAGCGGGAGGAAGCTGAAAGACAAAAAGATTTCGAGCGAAACTACGATAGCGGGGCTCGAAAGCGATAAGAGATTGCGGTGGATGCACAGTTCGATAGGAGAGCGTATTGGCGAGCAGCAGACATCGACTCGTCCCGGTTTTTTCCGTTTAGCCGGTGTCTCGGTCGTATTATTACTCCGGTGTACCGGGGAGCGCGAGCGGCGTGGTATCGCTCGCACTCGTTCATCGTGGCTCGCATAAAGGCGGTGTACAGGCGACCAGTCTATTCAGAATGTAATTAAAAGCTGTATTCATGCGGTGTCCAGCCGTCCTCCCGGCGAGCTTTTCCTTCGCGACGGACTTTCTGGAAGTCAACGACAATAATGCTTCTCTTCGCGCGGCCCATTGTCCCGTGCCGTGACATCTTTGTCTTTTTTACTACCACTGGAGTCGGCGTCGGCGTCGGTGTCGGCGTCGATGTCGGTGTCGGCGCGTTTATCGCCTCGATTCGAAGCGCGTTGCCGACGTTCCGCGCGAGAAAGAACAACTCGTTGACGACCGGACAGCGGGGGAGGCCGAGTGCAAGCAACCACACATAGCATTCGTTCGTTGGTTCGTTCGATTCACCGGTTTGCTACGCCACGCGACTCGATTGTCTTTCGAATTGCAAAAAGTTCGCGCTACGCTTTTCCCCGTTGCTTTCGTTTCGCCCGTCGTCAGTTCCGGGCCAGCCGATACCGCTATCCACGTCGCAGGCCGCGTCCAAAGGAGCCTTTACGCAATAATGCTTCAAGGTTTTGCAATTCGCCTATGCAAACTCTGCTCGATTCAGTGAAATTTGCTAGCAATTACTGTTTTCTTGAAAAATTGTGAACACGTGTTACTTATTGCATCATTCATCCTGAAAATTGTATTAAAATTGGTTGACGCAGAAACAGACGACAGACATCGAAAGATGCGAGGATACTTTTCGAATGCAGGCCGAAAATATTGGTCTTTTCATTTTCAAGGCGGTCGAAACCATCGGCGCGTTTTATACCGCGAGGGAAAGTCGGCCGAGTGGATCAACGCGGAATCAAACTGGATCAAAGTGGCCAAAGATCAAATACCTCTTGCCGAGCAAACGCGACTGAAAGAGGAAAAGACTGAAAGAGGAAACACGAGCGGCGATTGCCGGCCGAACCACCGTCCCCGGATAAGTCTACGGGTGACATCAGCATATGCATGAAAGTAGGGAAGATGTAGCTGTTCCTTATCGATTGGCTTCCGAGTCCTGCACGCCCCGCCGTTAACATCCTCGCGGACACCTCGATATTCCATCTCGAATGGCGACCAACGCGATCGGAAAGTCCAGCTCCCGGAAAGATCCAAAAGATTGCGCGTCTCCTCGCTATGTACCTCGCAAGATCCTCTCGGGCGCTTCTTGATAATCCCTTGTAACGAGAACAATTCTTGTTTCCACGTTTCACGGTTCTTCGTCGGCGAGTAATTAGAAAAAGTCGATTTATATTTATGAGCGGTGGGTTCGTCGAGAGAGCTCGTACATTTAACGAATGCTGGTCAATTACGAGGTGCTTCCGCGGAGGTTCTTTAACCTCTTCAACACTTCCTCGAACGTTGTCTCTTTTGTTTAAAAAACATGTTACAACAATATCCATTGTGACAGTGGATTGCGGGTTCCTCGCTAGAGATGTTCGGTTGTCCGGTTTTAAATGCTCCGCCCTATATAGCTATCGGAAGCATCTCAGATCCCAAGTGTATGCATCTACACAACCGTTACTTTGACACGAATGTATTATTTACAGAATACAGGGTGAACAAAATATCTTTGGTGGGGTAAAGTGCCCAAATATGATACAGACGCCTATTATGGCACTACCTTATATCTTGTGAAGGAGAAGTCGCACTCTAGTGAGAAGATCCTCAAACAATAGTTTATCATGTTTACTCAACAGTGTGCAATGCAATCGCACCATTCTACAGATTTTAGTATCGATCCTCCGCCAGTTGTGTCTCCACGTGTTGAATATTTTTGTGGTTAGATTTTCGATGTATCTTTGTCTTATCTGTAGTTTCAGTTTGTTTATATTAATGTTTGCCAAACTGTTGGTTTGGGCTGAAATTCATTTCCTCTTTGTCAGTAGCTAGTATTATCAGTCCACGTGAAGTTCCCAATATGGCACTACCGAGAGTTCCTTAATACGGGTATAGCTGTTGACGTTCTTTGTGTAGGTGCCGAATATGGCACTAGGTGTTATATTAGGGACTCAAGGTGTACCATATGAAGAATCCCTTTCGCTGGAACCTGCAAATGACACACCTCAAAAAAAATATTTTTCCCAAGCTGTATTAATTTTTGAACAAACTTGACCCCAGAATCTTACAGGGAAGAAATGCATCTACAACTGCTAATTTTTTGGTCGAAAAAGAGCATTCTAAAATAATCAAAAAATGAGATCAACATAAAGTGGTCATATTAGGGATTCAAGGTGTACCATATTAAGAACATCGTTCGATGGAACCTGCAAATGACACGCCACAAAAAAAAGTATTTCTCCCAAGGTGTATTAATTGTTTAACAAACTTGACCTCAGAATCTTATAGGAAGGAAATGCATCTACAACTGGTAATTTTTTGGACGAAAAAGAGTATTCTAAAGTAATTAAAAATTGACATCAACAAAAAGTGATCATATTAGGGATTCAAGGTGTACCATATTAAGAACAACTTTCGCTGGAACCTACAAATGACACACCACAAAAAATATATTTCTCCTAAGCTGTATTAATTTTTTAACAAACTTGACCCTAGAATCTTATAGGGAGGAAATGCATCTACAATTGGTAATTGTTTTGGTCGAAAAAGAGCATTCTAAAGTAATCAAAAATTGAAATCAACAAAAAGTGGTCATATTAGGGATTCAAGGTGTACCATATTAAGAACCCCTTTCGCTAGAACCTGCAAATGACACGCCACAAAAAAAAGTATTTCTCCCAAGCTGTATTAATTTTTTAACAAACTTGACCCCAGAATGTTATAGGAAGGAAATGCATCTACAACTGGTAATTTTTTGGTCGAAAAAGAGCATTGTAAAGTAATCAAAAATTGACATCAACAAAAAGTGGTCATATTAGGGATTCAAGGTGTACCATATTAAGAATCCCTTTCGCTGGAACCTGCAAATGACACACAATGAAAAAAATATTTCTCCCAAGCTGTATTAATTTTTGAACAAACTCGACCCCAGAATCTTACAGGGAAGAAATGCATCTACAACTGCTAATTTTTTGGTCGAAAAAGAGCATTCTAAAATAATCAAAAAATGAGATCAACATAAAGTGGTCATATTAGGGATTCAAGGTGTACCATATTAAGAACATCGTTCGATGGAACCTGCAAATGACACGCCACAAAAAAAAGTATTTCTCCCAAGGTGTATTAATTGTTTAACAAACTTGACCTCAGAATCTTATAGGAAGGAAATGCATCTACAACTGGTAATTTTTTGGACGAAAAAGAGTATTCTAAAGTAATTAAAAATTGACATCAACAAAAAGTGATCATATTAGGGATTCAAGGTGTACCATATTAAGAACACCTTTCGCTGGAACCTACAAATGACACACCACAAAAAATATATTTCTCCTAAGCTGTATTAATTTTTTAACAAACTTGACCCCAGAATCTTATATGGAGGAAATGCATCTACAACTGGTATTTTTTGGACGAAAAAGAGAATTCTAAAGTAATCAAAAATTGACATCAACAAAAAGTGGTCATATTAGGGATTCAAGGTGTACCATATTAAGAACTCCTTTCACTGGAACCTGCAAATGACACACCACAAAAAATATATTTTTCCCAAACGGTATTAATTTTTGAACAAACTTGACCCCAGAATCTTATAGGGAGGAAATGCATCTACAACTCGTAATTTTTTGGTCGAAAAAGACCATTCTAAAGTAATCAAAAAATGACATCAACAAAAAGTGGTTCATATTTGGGCACTTTACCCTACCATTGATGGTAAGAAGAGTGTAAACAAAGAAATCGTGAATAAATTCAAACCTGATCACACGTTACCATCGATTTTCTGAACTGCTTGTACTCAATGTCACCAGAAAATCATAGTATTACAGGTTACTCGATTGATCTGCATATCAGCCATTACATCACGATGATAAAAACATGCAGTCTCGTTTAAACGAGCATATATGACCGCCGCAATAATGGTCCCAACGAGATCAACAATCTCTTCGATAAATCTTTTCCTATTACCATAGACAAGAAAGATATTTTAAGCAGTCGCGTTACGCTGTCTATCCTGCACAAACGTGCGACGCTCATAGGTCTTTATTTGTTTCAATTCACGCGTTTCAGTCCCCGAAGATAACGTAACGGGAATAGATACCCGAGCGTCTTTCAAACGATTCGATTCGATACGATTCTCGAAGAAGCGTCCGTGTCTAGGACAAGGAGAGGCCACTACTCGGGAACAACAAAATGTTTCGAGGGACGCGATAGTAGTCTCGGCCGTATTATCGTTCCTGACACGAGTCACAAAGTTGTGGCGATATGAAAAGAAGTGAACAAAGATATACACGAAAGGGACCGAAAGGTAGGAAAGGGAGAAGACACGACGGAGCTCTCCCGTGGCGTTCAGCCGGTTGGTCGACCGTCTCCGTTCTCTCGTTCCTTCGTTACGTATGCGAGTTACGTAGATCGTCGGCACGAGAGATGCGCTGTGATATAATTTTCTAGCGGCTGTCTCCTCCTCGGGGTCTCGCGTCCTTCCTCGTGCTCGTGCCCGCCGTTGAAACTCGTTCTAATCGCGCGAGATTGCCTGGATCGCCGATCGGGGATCGAAGGAGAACGGTCTCTGCGTGGTTCCGAAGATGCGCGAGCTTCCAGTCGGGTCTGCACCGCGAGGCCCGTTTTCTGGACTAAACGGGACTTTCAAGTGTAGAAAATACATCGTGATTTTTATCAACGAAAATGAGTTTAGCTCTGACCCGACAGTCAGAGTCACCATTAAAAATTGCTCCACCATTATTCACAATATTGTTTACATTATTAAATATGTTGGTATCTATCATATCCATAAAATGAAGAAAATCACATACAATGGAATTATTCTAGGACGGAAGACATGTTTAATTTTCGAGTTAAAATAGCTTCGATTTCAAAGGGTTAAAATTGATCTACAGCAGAAAAAAGAAGGGAAAGTATAACGTAGTTCTGGTATAATATTAATATTGGGTTGGCAAGAAAGTAATTTCGGTATTTTAACACTTTACCTAAGCCTGTTAATAGGATTTTCAATAATTGTGCTGTACCAAAAGAGTGTATAGAAATTTTCTTTTACATTGCAATCTTAAACGAAACTATTAGACGACGTTATTGAGGGTGACTTCTTAGTTCACAATGAAAATTGCTGTTGCTATTGAAGGTTCCATTAAAAAGTGTTTAGCCATGTACCATAGATTTTTCAAAATTATACAACGATCACCGGTCGGTAACGTGTCAATTGTTTTATTCAAGTAATGAACTTTAATGATTAAGATATTTCCCCTTTCGTTCGATGATCCTTTGCAAAAAAAGAATAAATAAGAAAATATTTTAAAATACCGAAATTACTTTCTTGCCAACCCAATATAAAAATAGGTATGCCCATACTTGAATCCTAAATCGAAATAGATCCGCTGTTTCATCGTGCTAGGTTTCTACACCGGATGTAATCCGCGTAAAATCGATTTCCATTTTATTTCGACTGTCGTCGCGAATGATATTTTTACATCTGTAATTAGGATGCCCTACCGTCGGATCGGAGAGATACAGTGCCCGAAATTACCATAAAGCCACCTGATTTTTTGGTGAAATCTTATAATTATGTCATAGTAATGAGAAGCTGATGCACGATAGCATTTTAAGATTAATAAAAGAAACCATTTACACGATTACATTCACAGATATATTATTTATTTACAGAAAAACGTAAAGTTATATAGTTTAACAAAAAACGAACTGCGAAATTTCCATAAAGCTACACGTTTTTTAAGTAGATATCATCAAGATTATTGAAAATTTCTTCTATATTTAACAATTAATTATACTTGGTATAATTGCCATTTCTTCGAATAACGTCGAACATTCGATTAGGCATCGATGAAATCAAAGTTACGAAGCGTTTCTGCTTCGATGGATGTCCACGCTTCGTTCACCGCAATCCATAACTCAGAAACAAAGTTGTACTGTTTACAATTGCCATATACTTTTCTTGCAAGTATTCCCCAAAGATTCTCAATTGGGTTTAAATCCGGCGAACAAGCTGGCCATGTAAAAATCCTCATACATATTTTTGTTGTCTGACACCACCTAGTTGTTTGGCTTGGTGCATGAATTGAGGCGTTATCATACTGAAAAATGAAATTGTCAGTCTCAATCTGTTCTCTAAATGATATTAAGACCTTCTCCAACAGCTCCGTATATTGTGTCGAATTCATCTTATGATTAATTCGACAGATTGGTGTTTTTTTATTGGCTCTGAATGCAGCCCAAATCATTAATGAGCCACCACCGAAGTTACGACTGATTGCAACATTACTTTCTTTTCTTAAATCGTGCCAGCAGTATCTGTAACCATCTGGCCCATCCAAGTTAAACTTTTTCTTATCGGAAAAAATTCTTGTGTTCAGGATATACAGGGTGGGGCAATAACTATTAGCACCTCAGATATCTTCGAAACTACAAGTTTCACAGAAATATTTGCTGAAACAAAATTGCATAGTACGAAAGGGGCCATCCGGTGGCGATAATAGTTTTTTTGCAGGTGGACGTACTTCGGACATTTGAAGGTCACCTTCATTTTTTTAAATGGAATGAGATATTTCTTAATACATCAATCGATGCAGCGGGACATTCGTTATAAAAAAGTACTAACCTATGTATGTCGAAAAGTTAGTAGTTCAGGAGATATTTCAATTTAAATAACTCTAAAACACCATTACTGTCGTACTGAGACGTTACACAAGTAAGTAAACACTAACGTCTTAGTACGACAGTAATGGTGTTTTAGAGTTATTTAAATTGAAATATTTCCTGAACTACTTACTTTTCGACATACATAGGTTAGTACCTTTTTATAACGAATGTCCAGCTGCATCGATTGATGTATTAAAAAGTACCTCATTCCATCTAAAAAAATGAAGGTGACCTTCAAATATTCGAAGTACCCCCACCTGCAGAAAAACTATTGCTGCGACCGGATTGCCCCCTTCGTACTGTGTAATTTATTTCAGTAAATATTTCTGTGAAACTTATAATTTCGAAGATATCTGAGGTGCTAATAGTTATTGCCCCACCCTGTATATATCTTCGTACAAATTCGAGACGGGCTTGTTTCTGTCGTTCTTTGGTAGCTGGTCTCTGCAGCATTTTCGTCCATTTAAATTGCCCTGAACTTTTCAGAATTTGCTGCACACGCTTTGTTGTTGGAGATGGTCTTGATGCCATTTACAGAAGAAATTCAGACTGACAATTTAATTTTTCAGCATGATAACGCCTCAATTCATGCATTAAGACAAACAAGGCAGTGGTTAAACAACAAAAATATGAGGATTTGACATGGCCAGCTTGTTCGTCAGATTTAAACCCAATTGAGAATCCTTGGGTTTTTCCTTCTCTGTTTGGACTCTGTTGTGGTCATCTATCGAAGCAGAAACTCTTCGTACTTTGATTTCAACAATGCCTGATCGAATTTTCGACGTTATTAGAAGAAATGGCAATTGTACTAAGTATCAGTTTGTAAATATAGAAGAAATTTTCGATAATCTTGAATTTTTCTACTTAAAAAACGTGTGACTTCATCGAAATTTCGCAGTTCGTTTTTTGTGAAACTATTTAACTTTATCTTTTTCTGTAAATAAATAATATATCTATGAATGTAATCATGTAAATGGTTTCTTTTATTAATCCTAAAATGCTATCGTGCATCAACTTCTCATTACTATGACATAATTATAAGATTTCACCAAAAAATCAGGTGGCTTTATGGTAATTTCGGGCACTGTATTAGACAACGAGCTTTCCGATGTTCGTCGACGGACAGCGCGCGGCACGCAGCTGCGCGACCAAACAGCTAAACGACCGATTACGGCGAGACGTTATCGCGGAGATCGGTCCCGTGGTAAAGGTATCGCACCGTTGATGCGCCCCGCGAAATAACCTCGTTCAAGATGCGAACCTTGTCCTTTCGACTTCCCCCTCGCTCTCACTCCCGCCCTCTCGCCCTCTCGCTCTATCTCTGGCGCGCGTTCGCGTCCTCTCTGTGTCGCTGGTTCTCCCCTCTTTCGGTGAAATTAGCCGTAAAGTTCCAAGGATGTTTTCTCATGCGCGGTAATTAGTCTACCCTTCGAAACGAGCCCGGTGAATTAACGTTACGCCGCCACCTGCGCGCTCCGAGAACTGGATTTAATTTGTCGCGTTGCGTCTCATCGCGGGACGAACCGTTGACGCGTTTCGACCGGAACGGATACGTGCGAGGAACCAAACGAACTTTTTCTCTCGCTCGATGCTACCCCGAGATCATCAGAGTTCGTCGGGAGAGCGCAGGAGATCGTCGCACGATCTCGTCGCGATCGCGAGCAAGACGGTCATCGTACTCGAAAAAATGTGAACCTCCCTCTCTCCCTCCCTGTCCTCCTGCCCGTTTTCGTCCAACTAACCATCTTCAGATCTTTATAGCGTCATTAAAGCTTGCCTCGTGGTTTCGAGATATCCCGTCCTCCGCTCGGTTACGCTCGCTCCTCGTCCTCGTCATCGTCGTCGGACAACTCGCGCCGAGCAACCTATTCGTTACGTGGATAGACCAGGTCTCGCGTGAGAACTAGATCGCGGGCCCGACGTAGACGCGAAAGTCGTTTCGTCCGATCGTTACCGCGAATGGATGCCTTCAAATGAAAACCAACGACTCCAGCCGCTCGCCGTTCGACGCGGGACCGTTACGCGAGTCCATGGCCGACAACCGCGAATACGTCTCTGTTGGACATTTTTGGAACCGAGAACGTTCCCCTTGGGTTTCCCTCCTGTAGCCTTGGAGTCTTTCAGGAGCAATATCTAATCTGGGTAACGTTACTGCTAGATGCGGATCTGACGTGTTCAGGCGAACGTGAATAGACGAAGTATGAAAGTGTGAAGACATTTAAGAATTCAAGAATTCATTTAAGAGTTCAATCATCTTTGGTGTTGATATTATTAACGCTATCCTCTCTTATTCGAAGAAGACAATCAGATTGGTCGAAGAATGATAACATTACGGAAACGTTCCCAGAGAAATATTGGCATCGTTCCCAAAATGTGACATGGAATTCGACGTAGAACCTCTCGGAACGAAATACAAAGTCGCACTACTGGACATAGGGCCGCAGAGGGCGAAGGGTCAACCGAAAGCGATACGTCTCCGGACTATCCATTCTCGATTTCCCTTCGAAATAAGCCGTCGTTAACGCGTACGTCGAAGACGTGCTCCGTTAGGTCGGAAGCGGTTCCTCGTTGGCGAACGGGCAAACACGAGCAAAAAGAAGAGAGGAGAAGAGGAGTAGGTTGGTGGTCGGTGGTGGGTCGGTGGACGATCGTTCGGTACTTGGCTGCCGCGATCGTTGCCACGGCCAAGTCGTGTTTGTCGTTCCTCGTGTCCGAGTCCGAGTTCGGTGGTAGGAGACGGTGAATCGAGCTGCTCGGTGCCTCGGTGGTACCGACACCGCACCGGCGGGGCCAGGCCGGAGCACAGGCCGGAGCACAGGCCGGACAAAGGTCACCGGGGTCGTTGCACCCGAAGCCGGGGCATATCTCTCGACGATGCCCTAGCTCGGCTCGCCTCGAGTGCCGTTGCTGTAGCCGCAGCTTCGACGCTACACGGACCCGGCTTCGTACCCCTATCCAGCACCCGTTCCCGGACTCGTGCACCTTCCGAACCCGTATCCGCACCGCGTTCCATTCCGTTCCGTTCTTTTCTCCCGTCTCGTTCGATTACGTCCGAAATACGTGCTGCTTTTTTATCACTTGTGTCGAATTCAACCATTTTATACGTATACAGTATACATCATACAGCGTTAACACTAATTATTATTATTATTATTATTATGAACGGACCGAAGCCCTTTTACATAAATGTTTACAATAGGAAACAATAAAGGATTACTCGTATAGTAACATAGAAGGGACATGCACAAAAACTAATGGTACTAACTATATGGTATTACCCTATAATTCTGCGTAATTGTTTTTTAAACATGTGCAAAGACTCAATGAAAAAATCCATACGATTACACAGAGTGTTAGAGTCTGCAATAATGCGATTTATTGGATTAATTAATCCATAGGTAGATTTGGCTTTAAGGGTTTGAATGCCTGCTCGAGATCTCAAAGCACGTTCAGGTGCGTAAAAATTGATTTGCATAAGGAGAGAGGGACAATCTATATGGTTATTAATTAAATTAAAAATAAAGATCTGGTCGGATACTCTCCTGCGAGCAGAGAATGATTCAAGGTTGACTATGTTTAATATTGTGGAGTAATCGTGATCAAAGATAGACATAGGATTATTAATCTTATAAGAACAAAACCTAAGAAATTTATGCTGCACTCTCTCTAGTATGATTTCGTAATTTAAGCTATTCGGAGACCATATAACTGAAGCAAATTCCAACTGGGGACGGACAAGGGTAATATATAGCAATCTAATTGTGTGTATTGAGTGAAAATCAGTAGAAAAGCGTAGTATAAACCCGAGTGTTCTTGAGGCGGAATTAACAATATTATGAATATGTTTGGAAAAGTTCAAGGTTGAGGAGAAATGAATACCTAAATCCTTTATCTCACTTATTGAGGAGAGAAGACAGTCATTGAGACGGTAGGGATATATGAATGGTACAGAGCGACGGAAAGGCCGCATAACATGGCATTTATCAATATTGAGTTCCATACCATTCTTGCAACACTACTCACTAAAACGATCTAGGTCTGCCTGTAATCTGGAGGCATCATCGTAGGAGGAGATGCTGCTGAAGATTTTTCAATCGTCTGCGAATAGTAGGTACTTACAATATTGAAAAATAGTAGTCAAATCATTGATATAAAAGTGAAACACCGTATAGAAGTGAGAAGATTTACTTCAACTTTGTACGGTTTTCATTATAGTGCTTGTTGGAATCCTACGAGGTTACGGAATAAAGCAATGCCAAGAATTCACAGTACAGGAATATGCAAACTGGATATAGAGTTTATTCAGTAGATGAGAGTACAGCAAAGCTTCTCGCTCAAGCGCTTCAGTGCAACTAACTAATCCTAGAGTGTTCAACAAGACCTTCGACAAGACCGTTTTTTTTATTGATGGTCGAAGGGTTGGAGAATCCAAGTGTAAGGGATAGCGGCGCAGAGGGAACTTATTGTTAGATAAATCATCCTGAATACCTAATTTAACAGTGCTTAAATAAAGAAGACAATTCAGCCATTTCTAGGGGTATGCGAGAACCCGAAATATCGGGTCGGGTCGACAACACGAATTTTTTCGGGATCGGGACGGGTACCCGAAAATTTCGAGATTCTCGAATTTATCGGGATTCCCGAAAAAGATCGGGATTCACGAAAATTTCGAGAACCCAGTAATCATTTATATTCGTTTTAATGAATACATTCATAGTTTCGGATTTTTTATTCTAAATGTTTTCGAGATTGAAAGAATGTTGTCCATCACGAATTCTTTTCAAGAGTGTCTTATGTCATATTCTCGACATTTTCGGGAACCCGATTTCTTTGAGAATCTCGAAATTTTCGAGAACCCGACCCGAGCCGACTCGACCGCTTCTCGCCTCGTCCCGACCATCGAGTTCCCGATATTTCGGGTTCTCGCACACCTCTAGTCATTTCCTATGAAAGCGTTTTTATAATTTCAATAACTATGGCATAGAAAACCGGTCAATTTAACCGTGGTAGTTTAGTGTTAATGAAACATAAACTGACGTTTCACTACAGGGTGTTCCAAAATTCGTGAAAATCCCGGAAATGGGAGGTTCCTGAGACCATTTGAAGCGACATTTTCCTTTGCAAAAATGTTATCCGCGGCTTTGTTTAGGAGTTATTAACGAAAAACTGTCGATTGGCCGACTATGCCAACTCGCGTCTAGATCGCGCTCTGATTGGTTCGTGTTTTTCGTTAATAACTCCTAAACAAAGCCGCGGATAACATTTTTGCAAAGGAAAATGTCGCTTGAAATGGTCTCAGGAACCTCCCATTTCGGGATTTTCACGAATTTTGGGACACCCTGTATACGTTCACGATACGTTACATGTCTTGAGGATAATGTTGAATAGTATAATAAGGCTCATTGAATTGTTCAATTACTTAAAACTTTCTGCATCCGTTTTTCGAAGTGCTCGTGAAATAATCGAAGCTAGCCAGCTAGACGCGCCCCTACTGGTAATACGCTTGATCCTACCTCTACAGTTCAGATATCAGACGAAAGGCTTTTGTAAAATTATTTCCGGAAGGCGTAGAATGGTTAAGAAACCATTTGGAGAACGTCTCCAAATGCAGAACACGACGTTTCCGTGTTCCATCCGAGAAAATCCGACACGGGCAGCAACGCAACCGGTATCGGTTGCGTTTCGCGTTCCGCGAGGAAAGTTTACGGCGATAGAGGCTCGGAAAGCGTTCCTCGGAACGGGCCGGTCGTGCTTGGCCGCGCCGCGGGAGGTGCACGATTCGACGGAAGGAATCTAGCGTGGCGCAGAAGAAAAGAAGCGCAGGGTCCGAAAGCCCCGAAAGAGAACGCGGCGAGGAAGAGAGCGCGAGAGCGCGAGAGAGGACAAGGGACACACTGAAAAAAGAAAGATCGTAGGTAAAAAGATAGCCAGCCAGCAGAGAGGCAACCAGCTCCACGGTGGTGGTTCCTGGGTCCCGAAGACACGAGTCCTGGTAACAAAGGGCAATCTTATCTCTCGCACGCATCAAAACCGGAACACGAGCCGACATAGCGAGCATATTCAACATACCGCGTGCCACATAGCGCGCGCGAGCGCACGCTCGCTCCTGCTCGTGCTCGCATATGCTTCTCCGCGCAAGATCTCTTCCAATACGTTCGAGCTACGGCCTTATTGTACTCTGGAATCTCCGATGCCCGCATCGTACACAACCCGTTCATCCTCGGCCAGAATTTTGCGTCTGCGAGCTTCGCTTGTTATCGGCCGGTTCCGAGACTCTCGAATTCATTCTCGAAAGGACTAAGAATTGAACGATTTTCGACCCGACTCGCAATCACGGTCTAGCAATGTCGCAGATTAGCTCAGCGTATTCGAAAAGTTGTTTCGTGGGAGCAACGCTGTCCCTTTTCTTGCCAAGAAATATGCCATGGTCAGAACGGATCGGTAACCGAGCGTGAACGAGAGTAAAATTCGACGGAAAACGGAAACGCGTGTCGGTGAAGCGTTAGTTGGGTTTCACGAGCGAAGCGTTCATTTTTTTTGGTCGGGGCAACGATGGAAAACGCCACGGACGATGGGAGTTACGGCAAATTAGCGGAAAGCACTGGGTCACAGCTGGCCGAGCGCGCCCCAATCTACGTCCCGTGATTTAGTAGCGTGCGGCCGCATGCGCGCGCGAGCGACCGAGCGAGCGAGCGAGAGAGCAAACTCGTTCCCCGCACCACGCACAGACTTCATTACTAAATTACACACTGGCCCAGCCGTCGGCGAATCAATTTTTTCGTGGTCTCGCCACGCCGAAGAGAGCCCCGTTCGCTCCGGTCGCCCCGGTCGCCACGATTCGCGGTTAATCGATGGGCTACGTGCTCGAAAATTTACGAGCATGATTTCTCTCGCTGAGCCTCCCGAGACGAATGATTTGCTAGCCCCGCGAACCGCAAACCCACCGCCGGAAATAAACCGTCCGTTTGCTAATAGGAAATTGTTGTTCGATCCAGTCAAAACGCACTTCCACCGAAGTACCTATCACAATCGCCAACAAATCTTCGCGAGTTCACTCGACGGCCGTACGCGGAGGCCGCGATTACACTACGAAATTGCTGCATTTAATATCGAAGAAAGAACTAATTTTGGATTTGACTCTCGTTTCTTGCGATCGCTGGAAACATTTTAACTAATTTAGAGAAAAGGTGCAAGCAACCATCTGAAAGAAACCGACTTTCTTATCACTAGATTGCTGATTTTTACTCAAAATAAAAATTGTTTTAATCAGTCGAACTCTTTTCATATTTTCACTGTTTCGCGTTTCGCAATCGTTTTAAAAATTGTATGCCCAAAGAAAGAACCGGGCGACGTGGTCTAATTGAGTGGGACGAAGATGTAAGAGACAGACGCGCGATTTTTCGGACCGAAAATATTTGTCACCATTCGGTGCGAGCGAAACGCGTGTCGAATAAATGGAACGGTAGGAGGGAAAACAAGAGGGGCAACATAGGCGATCGGTGATCGGTATTCCATGCGCGAAACTGCGGTGTGGAGAGTATCGATGGTCGCGGTGGAGACAGTTGATACTCGTGTTTGGCAGAGTTCGGGCTTCCAGGTTCGATGTCGGGAACGGGAAACGGATAGGACGCAGGACGAAGGACGAGGGATGGGGTGAGGTTGAGAGGCAGCGAGAGCGAGCGCTTCGGGGTGCACGGTGTACGGGGTTGAAGCAGAGGGAGCCACACGGGTATTAGCATATTAATTTCGCAGAGACTGCGACGCGCAGATAAAGCATCTTAGGTAGGCGAACTTCAGTGATGAATCAAGCTCGTAGCGACGGTAATTATTCAGAAAGTTCATCGCCAACGGGCGAACCGCGCGGGACGAAACGAAACAAAAATATTTTTCCTTCTAGGACCTGCGAGCCGAGTCTTTTCCTCGGACTCGCGGATTTCCTTCATCTCCTCCGTCTTCTTCTTCTTCCGCTTTCTACCCCCCGCAAGAGTACTCGTCGTTCGACGGAGATGTTCGCGGATTGCTCGTTACAACGACGGCCGAAGGACGCGATTCGACGCGGGCTCGCAATTTGCTCCGTAGAGGCGACGTTAATATATTTATCGGTCGACGTACCCTTCCTTTCCCTGCGCCAAAAACTCCAATTTCAACCGTCTTTATCAAGCTCGTATTTCATCAGGGGCGTCCGATTATGAGGGAACAAGAAATTAACTTTTTCGCTAATTAACTCCCCCGAGCCGCTAACGAACCACGACGACCGACTCGAGTATTGCCCTTTCTCCTTTCTTTTTTGCCATCGCCGAGGAAAACAGGAAAGACCGCCTCTTTTCCATCAACCGAGGAAAAGAGGGCAAAGAAATTTTAGGAGGAGAAAATTGTTCCTGCGACGTCCTTTCCGGCAAGAGTTTCACGAGCGTCGACGGTCTTCCAGAGCCTCGATCGATGCTACGAAAATTCCCTTTTTTTTCTACTAGAACTCAGAGTCCTCGTTAGATCCCATAAAACGCGTGCTTTGATCTCTTTACGTCTGAATCGTGGAACGAAATCATCGAGGGAGCTTTGAAACAATTTATTCGCATCAATAAACAAATTATTTGAAGCAGTGCACGACGAAAGGAGGTCTCGTTTCGTTATTAAAATTGTCTATTTTAGTAACTAGTTTAATCTTGCTATTAAGGAAGGGAAGCCAAATTTGGACTCGTGCCTAGGTTGGACCTACTTTGCAACTCATGGTCAATTAGTGCCATTAATAGACTCTAAGTAGACTGCTCTTTCTCGAAGCATAATTCATAATCAACCGATGTTCGAGATAGACTTACAGTGTGTTAATAATCATTAGACAAAGTAGAAATTGGAGACAGGAGACAAATAAATATTACATACTTTCTTTAATAATTTTAGGAAGCTGAAAATACTCTTCAGTTATTTTAATTTTGCTTCTGTTTTAACATTCGCAGTCTATTCATTCTCCAGTGCGAGCCGAAGCCTAATTGCGACCGAAGAATCCGGCACGCCGGTCGATTTTCACTGTGGCGTTAGATTCTAGTAAGTAGAATAGCGCTTCTTCGAAAGGCGAGATGCTCCCCGTATATCGGTCAAGAATCCAAATTCTCTCACGATCCTCGCGGCCCCGTCTTGTCAACGGAAAGGCGAGCACGGTGCTCGAAGAGCCGCGTATCTCGGTCGGCTGATCGGCCGGGAAAGTCTTTGTCGTGGGTCAACGCGATGCCTCTGCGTAAATCAACCGGAGAACACACCGAGCGCGACTCGTAACGTCCCGTTCTCGCGTCGTAACGCGCTGCCTTAATTAGACGACCGAGACCGGAGAACGTTGGTATCGCGCGTTTTCTCCGCTGCGATCTCGATCCGACGCACAAAATTACGTCTGTTCGTGAGCTTCCACTCGATCGAGATACGCCGAAAGAGGCAGGGACCTCGATCGCCTTAAATCTCTCTTGTACTCGATCAGCTATTGCATCTTCAAAGTCCCTAAAACTGTTCTGTTTGTAATTACGAGACAGCGGCAGAGTTGGGCATTAATCGATCGACATTTTAATCTTGATTGATTGATTAATGTGGACGATTAAAAAAAGGAATCATCGAAAAATCGACGATTGGATCAATCGATTGATGAAGTTGAATCGTCAATCGTTGATTAAAAAAGAAATCATGGAGAAAAGCATAACAACACGTAAATAGAGTTTGTATTATATGTATATAGACAAATTGACAATACACCTGTTACTCAGTTTACATTCTTTTCAGTATTCATACAGTTTTAATTCCGTATTTCATTTAGATCATCCGATTGACGATTAATAATCCTTAATCGCAATTAACGACTAAAGTAGAAATTTAATCGTTAACCGCAATTAACGACTAAATTAGGAGATTAATTGTTAATTGCGATTAACGATTGAAGTAGAAATTTAGTCGTCAATCGTTGATTAAATTGTTACCCAACTCTGGACAGCGGAATTTCATGCAAAATCAACATTTTCTACCCGAATTGAAACCAACTTGGGTGAATTAGAAATTTATTTTCTTTTTTCACTCTCGGACAGCGGATCACTTTATAATTATATCATTGATGACGTTTAAATCCACGGATTGCTTTATTCATCAATTTTTTAAAATACATTTTTAAAGACACTTCTTGTAGCCTCGTAAATCTTTTTGTTGTCCCTAATACAGCCGCTATATTAAATTAATTCGCCAGGAACTGAGTAATAAAATGATTAACATTTTAATCTTGATTGATTGATTAATGTGGACGATTAAAAAAAGAAATCATCGAAAAATCGACGATTTATTCAATCGGTTGATGAAGTTAATCGTCAATCGTTGATCAAAAGAAGAAATCATCGAAAAATCGACGATTGGATCAATCGATTGATGAAGTTGAATCGTCAATCGTTGATTAAAAAAGAAATCATGGAGAAAAGCATGAAAGCACGTAAACAGAGTTTGTATTATATGTATACAATAGACCAATTAACAATACACCTGTTAGTTTACATTCTTTTCAGTATTCATACAGTTTTGATTCCGTATTTCATTTAAATCATCCGATTGACGATTAATAATCCTTAATCGCAATTAACGACTAAAGTAGAAATTTAATCGTTAACCGCAATTAACGACTAAACTAGGAGATTAATTGTTACTTGCGATTAACGATTGAGGTAGAAATTTAGTCGTCAATCGGTGATTAAATTGTTGCCCAACTCTGGACAGCGGAATTTCATGCAAAATCAAAATTTTCTACCCGAATTGCAACCATCTGGGGTGAATTAGAAATTTATTTTCTTTTTTCACCCTCGGACAGCGGATCACTTTATAATTATATCATTGATGGCGTTTAAATCTGCGGATTGCTTTATTCATTAATTTTTTAAAACACATTTTTAAAGGCACTTCTTGTAGCCTCGTAAATCTTTTTGTTGTCCCTAATACAGCAGCTATATTAAATTAATTCGCCAGGAACTGAGTAGTAAAATGATTGACATTTTAATCTTGATTGATTGATTAATGTGTACGATTAAAAAAAGAAATCATCGAAAAATCGACGATTTATTCAATCGGTTGATGAAGTTAATCGTCAATCGTTGACTAAAAGAAGAAATCATCGAAAAATCGACGATTGGATCAATCGATTGATGAAGTTGAATCGTCAATCGTTGATTAAAAAAGAAACATCGAAAAAAGATAAAAGCACGTAGAGTTCGTATTATATGTATATAGACCAATTAACAATACACCTGTTACTCAGTTTACATTCTTGTCAGTATTCATACAGTTTTGATTCCGTATTTCATTCAGATCATCCGATTGACGATTAATAATCGTTAATCGCAATTAACGACTGAAGTAGAAATTTAATCGTTAACCGCAATTAACGACTAAACTAGGAGATTAATTGTTAATTGCGATTAACGATTGAGGTAGAAATTTAGTCGTCAATCGGTGATTGAATTGTTGCCCAAATCTGGACAGCGGAATTTCATGCAAAATCAAAATTTTCTACCCGAATTGAAACCAACTGGGGTGAATTAGAAATTTATTTTCTTTTTTCACCCTCGGACAGCGGATCGCTTTATAATTATATCATTGATGACGTTTAAATCCACGAACTGCTTTATTCATTAATTTTTTAAAACACATTTTTTTAAAGGCACTTCTTGTAGACTCGTCAATCTTTTTGTTGCCCCTAACGCAGCAGCTATATTAAATTAATTCGCCAGGAACTGAGTAATTAAATGAGTAATTAAATTAATACGTTTAATTGATTCAAAATAATACAACAGTATTTTTAAATTCTTCTAATGCTTTCACTCTTTTAAATTATACTTACTTATTTTTCTCATAAATGCATAAACTTGGGAAAATTGGCCAGTACGACGCGTGCAACGTTATCTTTTGTCGGGAGACACCCAGCTATTGCGAAAGGGGCCCGGGGGTTTCCCGTGGTCGGGATATCGCTCGACGCGACCCGACGCGGCTCGCGATCCTCGGAAGGTGTTCAACTTTGACATTTCTAGACGAGCGAGCTATATCCGTCCGACCGCGCGCGATCGAAACACCGTTTCTTTCGGCTCGCGAGTGTTCGTTAACGAAACTCGGTGTATGTTGAAATCGATGGAAGTATCGCGACATGCCAGCGGAGGCGAGAAGCTGAACCACGTTCCTTGTTGCATCGTGGAAGCGTAGCCGGACCAGAAATACGCATTTTACTAATACCGACGTTTTGACGCCGAGTACAACGCTTATTTAGAAAGCTTGAATTGAATATACAGTGTGAAGTAACTACACCCGTGCCTCAATTTACGCGAATATCCGTTCCACGTGGATTTAAAAATCGTGTAAATTGAATCTGTAAACTTGATGAGGTTCCAGAGGCCACACTACTCCTTATGTTTTCCTTCCTTTCCGCGTAAATTTAGGTAAATTTAGGTAAATTTAGGTAAATTTAGGTAAAAGTTCCGCGTAAATTGAGGTAAATTTGCCGCGTAAAACAAATACTCGCGTAAAAAATTGCCGCGTAAATTGAGGGACGGGTATATTTCCTTTGTGAAAATGTTTTCCATGGCTTCGTTTCTGAGTTATTAAAGAAAAACAGGGACTAATCACATTGGCTAACCTTGAATCCGTCCGTGTTTTTCGTTAATAACTCCTTACGAAAGCCGCGGAGAGCATTTCCGCAAAGGAAAAAGTTACTTAAAACGATCCGAGGAATCACCTTATTCAAGGAAGTATGTTTGGGACACCCTGTATAAGCTGAAAGAAATTTTACTATCGAATTGTCTTGTTGCAACGAATGATTCCCGGTTGCTCGCACTCGTGCTCGATGGATTATCGATCGTTTTGATGTCCAAGAAGTAAAGCAAAAACGTTGCGGGGAATCGTTAGCAGGGTGAATACTAGGAATACTGTGAATACGGTGGATACACGGAGGGGAAAAAATATATCCGAGAGTGGAACAAAGAATCGAAAGAATGCGCGCAGCAGGCCGGATACCTGTCGACGATGGACCGTCGCGTCGAGAGGTTCGCGGCGGCCCCTCTTTTACATATCGGTGAACTGTACGCTCGCGATAGATGCGATACCGTGATATCGTTGCCGGCGCCAACCACCCTGCACCCGCATCCTCGAACGAACCACAGCGTAGGAGAGCCAACACACAGAATCAAAGAGAAAGAGAGGATCGAGAGAGAAAGAAAAAGAGAAGCGGTGGAGAATGGGGGAACAACGGGGACCCGAGAAAAACGGCTAAAAGTCCGATGAACGCGTGGAAGCCAACCAAAGGAAACTAAAAGGAACGGGGGAGGAGAGGCTAAAGATTGCGAGGGTAGATGGTGCGAAGATCGTTCCATTGTTTGCTTTCCGACAGCGATAAGTTCGCAATAAAGTTACATTCGTTTCCAAGTGTCGGTTCTCGCGTTCGCGTCCGCGTCTTCTTCGTTTTAGCCCCCTCGCGATATTCCATCTCGGTCGCATTCTCGTCGCATCGTGTGCATCGTGGATCGTGCATCGTGAATCGCGGCATCGTGGCGTCGTGGCACGCAAGGCACGGTCGCGGTGACATACTACTTAGAACTATTCTCTGGTTGTCGCGCGCTTTCCTCTTTTTTCCGCCGATCCCAGCGAACTGTTATCTTTCGTTATGGAAACGAGTTCTGCTCGGACTTGCACGTTCCATGAACGGAAATCTCACTATTCGGACCTTCTTCTATAAAGGACATGACTAGACTGCGGATCTTTATGCAAAATCAAAATTGTCTGCATCGATTGCGAGAAATAGAAACTAACTCGAATGTTATTTCTTTCCTTAATGATTTTAATAGAGAAATCATGTATTGGCATCTTCAATTTTAAAAATTTTTAACAATTTTGGATTTCATCTTCTGAATTTTGCTATGTTATGAACGTAATCGGGGTCCGGTTAATCGAGGTCCTACTGCAATTCTTTTCCATGGAGTGTCATGCCTAGACTGCGGATTTTGATGCATTTATAGCAAAATTCAGAAGATGAAATTCAAAATTGTTGAAAAATTTTTAAAATTGAAGATGTCAATATACATACATATGGTTTCTCTTCTATTAAAATCATTAAGGGAAGAGATAACATTCGGACGTCAGATTCAAACCCGAATGGAACGTTTGAAATGTCTACAAAATTGCTATTTAGTGTATAATTTGATCGAATAAGCGCCGCTATTAAAAATTTATTAAAAATTTACGATCGATAATAAATTCTCATTTAACATTCGAGTTAGTTTCTATTTCAAATATGCGCTTAAATGTGATTATATTATTAAGGGAAATAAATTTGCAAATATAAAAAATTTATTTTAGAATATAATGTACATTTTAATTATATCCTCGGGTCTTAATTTATCCGGGCTGTTTGTCTCCCGATCAAGCCGGTTAATCGAGGTCCTACTGTATTCGAGAATGTTTATTGATAAAACTTCCGCATTGCGAATCTGACGTAGCTTTTACACGACTGTCGCTGTTACGAGAGTTGGCGTCATAAATCCTGACGTCTTCGTCTTTGTTCCTGCTAATTTCTGTCGGCGCAGAGTCAAAGCGATAGACCACTAACGGGAAGAATGAGTTCCTGAAGAAATTCTTTGGGATTGTTTCACAATGTATGTTTTATGTATTCCAGATACAGTTTACTTATCTGTCTTTACTTCAATATGTACAGGTGGAGAATGAGAACGAATGAGAAACAAGTTTTGTTTTTAAATCGGTCGCTCAGATGCAGCGAGAACTTTCCATCGTGCAATCTCGCTGGTCTTCAGGCACGATCGAGCCTGGCATCAGGGATCAGCCGCGACATCGTTACTCTCGACGATTCGAGGCTGGTCGGACCGCGTCTTAAGTTCACGGGTTCAGACAGATGCGAGCAGAGCGTTAACAAGAACAATTAGGAGTTCTACTTTGCGCGAGAGCTCGGCTCCCTCTAAAAATAAACACGGCCACTTAATGACTCGGTCTGTCATAACTCGCGCAGATGCGAGCCCTTTTTAAATTATTCCCACGAACGACCATTCGCTTCTCGGAATGCGCCGACCGCTCCGAAACTCGCTCGTAACTACTCCGCTGCCACCGGGGCCTCCTCTCTTCGTTCACCTTCGCGACACCTGACGTACAGGGGTCGGGCGATATAGTGGCAACGCTACTTATAAGGGTATCATCAGTTACAGCTTGGATAAAATAGCGGAAACGAAACTTCTAGGAGAAGCTAGTCAGATTTGGACCAGCGCACAGTGGAGTATTTGGCCCGAAAAGCTGGCCAGAACTATTGTAACGTTATTTATGGTCTCAAGGTCATAATATTATACATCGTTGAATTCGTCTTAAGATCAGCTACTACATTACGAAATAAAAAATACATTTTAACATTTAGAAAATCAAAGTGACCTTGATGAATTGTTGTAAAAAAATATTTTCGAAATTTTATATATCGAAGTTTGTAGATGTCGAAACACTGTTCAACTTTTGTTGAAACCATTTTTTTAAACAAAATTATTTTATTTGCTTTTATTACGCTAAGAATTCTTGTGAATTAAATAATGCCATTATATTCTGCAATTCAAAGAATGTGTAGGATAGAAACTTTGCAAACAAATTTATAATTCTATATAAATATATTTTTGTTTATATCATTTTATTTTAACGTATTACATTAACCCTTACTCAGCTATTTCTGAATCGTCTTCTATGTCTCTACTACTTGTATTAGATTCTTGTTCCTATGAAATTAAAAGTTGTAATGTTTCGGGTGAAAACGGTTTTCCTTTTTCATGAAATTTTTTCGGGAGCCAGATATGAATGGGTCCGATGATGGCAAAAGTCTATTCAAAACGTCCCGATTTGCAGGTCGCACGAGAAAGTGCGGCGGGCCGCGGGTTGCTCATCCTTGGTCTACATTGTATCGAGCGTTGCCACAAAAATCGTTTGGAAATTCGCTGGGGCGCGAACGGGCAGCCAATTTTTTTCATGTAATAAACTAGAAACCTTGGCGCGTCTAATGACACCAAAACAAGCACTTGGACGCACTTGGAAGCATACTGAAATTCTATTTGAATTCTTTGAATTCTAATGTACTTCACTGAATTATTGGTCAGTTTTTAACAGCACTAATCTCAAAAACACAAGTAAAAAAGCGCGTAATTTTTAAATGAAAGTAAAGTACATACTTACCTAAAAAAACATCTGTAAAGGGAAAAGTTGGCATTCATTTCTTTGCGGTGTAGAAAAATCATTAACGAGCGCACAGTAATACAGAGACTAGTTGAGAGAAACAGGACTACGAAAACTCTCCATCTTTGATGAAGCATAACACTTCATGAGGGAATGAAATTTAAAAAAAGGTATTGCAATATCATTCTGTATATATTTAACTATCTCAAAATGCAAAAATTTTATATTGTAGACAAAATTTTTGAATTGACTTTTGACCAGCTTTTCGGGCCAAATACTCCACTGTGCAGCGCTTATGC
This sequence comes from Lasioglossum pauxillum, assembly GCA_933228785.1. Taxonomy (NCBI): domain Eukaryota; kingdom Metazoa; phylum Arthropoda; class Insecta; order Hymenoptera; family Halictidae; genus Lasioglossum; species Lasioglossum pauxillum. The sequence goes on along the minus strand of OW121705.1, from coordinate 36,972,684 downwards.
TAATTTTTAATTTGTATTAACTTTTCGCAGTCGACGCTATTTTAACACCTTGCCTGACTATTTATTTTACGGTTTCAGTGATTAAAGCTTTTTTGTAGAGATCGTAATTTCCTAAAATGGGAGAAAATTTATATCTATTGTATGCCTACGTGTTCTCCAAGAGCTGTACATTAACAAAACCAAAATATAATTTTATTTCAGTTTAAAGGAAATTATTAACATACATTTTGATCAGAATCTATTCAAAATCGTCATCACGAGTCAGACACATATTGTAAGGCAAGGGGTTAATTCGAAAATTAAACATTTCTTCCTAGCTAGAATAATTCCACTATATTTGATTTTTTTCATTTTATGGATATGAAATTGTTCTAATATCTCATACAACACTTAAATCTATAGTAATTGATTATATCAGATGATTGCATAAGTTCGTCCCCGATTGGAAAATAAATTTCAATGGTTAAATTTTAAAGATCTGGTTAAAGATTTGTTAAATTAGAATTAAAAAATGGTTAAATTTTCTACAATTAGCAAAGAATGATGACTATATGTATAATTGATTAATAAAGTTGTATTCTTTAAAATCTAACCATTGAATTTTATTTTCAAATCGGGCACGAAATTATGCAATCGTCTAATATTATACTGTGGATGGTACAGCAATTTTTAGAGGTGACTTCGAGTCAACCCTCGACTGCTAAGGGTTAATCCATCCGATTGGTACCACCGATAACACTTTAATACATTTTTCTTCTGTAGACTAAATTACACCCTAAGCTTAATACACGTCTAAGTGATTATTCCATCAACGACGCTACAAGTGTTTTTTATTCCACTGATAGGCTACTCTTCCTTGAATGGTGTGCCGCGATCACAAGATTAGCGTAGCTGTAAAATTGAATGTTAACCGTAACGTAGACCACGATGGCTACTAGCTAGGAAACCTGTTCGATTGTGAGATTAATGAAACGACACTGTACGGTCCGTAACTTTTCAAAGGCGGTAAGTGAATAAGGTAAGTGACGGTAAGTGTCAATGATTTTTCTATGATGTTCTATGCCCGGAAAAATTCCAGCTGTACGATGTGAAAGGCGTTATATTGGGGTGACAAGAAAGTAATTTCGGTATTTTAACGTGAAATAAAACCGAATTTTTTTGTTCAAGCATTCAATGAACTTTAATCAATAAAATATTTTCCATTTTGTTCGATGATCTTTTGCCATTTATTTATCTTTGATAAAAGATCATCGAACAAAATAATTGAGGTTCATTGCTTGAATAAAAAATTTGAATCTTTTTGTTCAAGCAATGAACTTCAATCAATAAAATATTTCTCATTTTGTTCGATGATCTTTTGCCATTTATTTATATCTTGATAAAAGATCATCGAACAAAATAATTGATGTCCATTGTTTGAATAAAAAATTTGAATCTTTTTTTCAAGCAATGAACTTCAATCAATAAAATATTTCTCATTTTGTTCGATGATCTTTTGCCATTTATTTATATCTTGATAAAAGATCATCGAACAAAATAATTGATGTCCATTGTTTGAATAAAAAATTTGAATCTTTTTTTCAAGCAATGAACTTCAATCAATAAAATATTTCTCATTTTGTTCGATGATCTTTTGCCATTTATTTATATCTTGATAAAAGATCATCGAACAAAATAATTGATGTCCATTGTTTGAATAAAAAATTTGAATCTTTTTTTCAAGCAATGAACTTCAATCAATAAAATATTTCTCATTTTGTTCGATGATCTTTTGCCATTTATTTATCTTTTAATAAAAGATCATCGAACAAAATAATTGAGGTTCATTGCTTGAATAAAAAATTTGAATCTTTTTGTTCAAGCAATGAACTTCAATCAATAAAATATTTTCCATTTTGTTCGATGATCTTTTGCCATTTATTTATCTTTCATAAAAGATTATGGAACAAAATAATTGAGGTTCATTGCTTCAATAAAAAATTTGAATCTTTTTGTTCAAGCAATGAACTTCAATCAATAAAATATTTCTCATTTTGTTCGATGATCTTTTGCCATTTATTTATCTTTTGATAAAAGATCATCGAACAAAATAATTGAGGTTCATTGCTTGAATAAAACAACTTAGGTTTTATTTCACCTTAAAATACCGAAATTACTTTCTTGCCAACCCAATAGATTGATAAGTAATTTTCTGAGCATGTGAAACGTTCCCGTCGTTATGTCCAACCCCTGCAGCCATCGTCGCGTCGTGGTCGCGTCGCGTCGCCACGAATCCTCGATCGGATAGGAATTTGTTAGCTCGCACGCATCGGGGAAGACGAGGATTTCTATTGAACGGACTCGTCACGCCTCGTCGCAATGTCGTCTCGCCTGGTCTTCTTAAAATAACAAATCGACTCGAACGAGAGGCGTGGTTCGACGAATGCGATCGCGAGGAAAGGGTAGAAGAATCGGGGCAAGGAGGGCCAACTCGGCGCTCGTGTCTCCGCGAAGGCCCCGCTATGCTTGGAATGCGTACTTAACTGTCCGTTTAATTGAGGCTAATGGAGCGATATTAAGAGTACAAGCACGGGTGTTACGCGCGCCTAACGGCCCAGAGTGTCGAGTGTCGAGTAGCCGTCATGCGTTCCCAACATCGGGCGATCTCGCGTCGGCACGAGCTCGCTGCGAACCCCAGCTTATCTCGCCATCGCGATGCATCGTCGCGCCGATTCTCCGAATGCATCTGCAATTTTTCAAATCGGTAATCAATAATCGTTCACGACTCTCCGCGTCGATTCTGGAATCGACGATACTCGATGCTCTAAGAGAGGAATTCATAGATTGTAAGAAAGATTTGTCGAATTTGTTCCAGTGCCTACATTAGAACTAATTCACAGCTCCTAGTCAATTGACACCGCACTAATCAGACTGCATATATTTCTTTCCTCCGAGATACGTATCTGAATCAAGCTCGAATCAAAGCTCATCACCAGTTAGTACCATTAAGAACATTAAAGGTTTTTTTCTTTCACATGATACATAGTCGTCTAATATGATCGCAGATCTTAATTAGACTACCCTGTCCTACTGCGTTCTAACTCGTTCGTTTAAATTGACGATTGTCGGGATAAAATTGATGATTGTTCAACTCGGTAGGCAAAGCCTATTGCGTTGCAGAACCAATATATTTCTTTGGACTTTCCTACAGTAGAAAAATAATAATAGAAACGTTCCCCGATCGACGCAGAGATCAGAACCGGGAGCACCCCTAGAATGGGCCGCGTGGCTTTACACGCTGTAATAAACTCGACGATCGCATTTCGCACGGATACCGCAGGAAAAAACGGATTTTCTATTTACGATGACCATTTGGATTTTCTGTAGTCGCCGCGCCGCATCGGTGGAGGGGTGCGAGCATAGGGAAACTGCCTGGCAGCGATTTTGCCAGCTTTATACTAAATTTCCCGCGCAAGGGGAGAGCTTACCTAAAGGAGACACCCCTCAGGTTTATGCTATTATTACGTATGCAAGTGCGAGTCGATTCTACCCCACGGCCCATACACCACACAATATCCGTCCATTCGGATCCGTTTTCGACCTACCGATGATTTAGTGGAGGTAACGGCATTCCACGGGAATCAGGATGGCTCCTTCTTGCATACGCTATGCCGAGTTTGTTTCGTTTCTCGATCACTGGATTTTATTTCCGACTTGCTCGAATTATTCAGAAAGTTTAACCCCTGATTTTCGTGACCGATTCAAATAATTTCTATTTTATAGAAAAGTCCTCTGTCCACCGGCCTGGGTTTCTTTTCTATCGGATCTTTAACACGTTGGCGTGGCGCACAGTGGGGTATTTGGCCCGAAAAAGTGGAAAAAATTCAATTTTTTAATTTTTGCGTATGGCATAAAATTTTTGTTGTTCGTTGTAGTTAAAGGTCTGAAGAATAAGACTGCAATATTATTTTTTCTATTTGTACACCCGTGAAGTAGTAAACTTCATCGAAAGTCGACAGATTTTAAGGCGCGCTTGGCGTTCTTAAACAGTCTCTAAAACAGCGTCTGTTCATTGGCGATTTTCATGTGTTTGAAGGGAAATTCTGTAAATTCTTGTATTACAAAAGTTGTTCAGGTAGGTATACAGAGCACTTTCGCATAGATTTTATTTTGTTATCATCTAAATTAGTATAGTTATTAATATTTGAATATTACCAATCATTCTGTAAGCTTTTTAAAACTTACAAAACTTTATTGACAATTTTGTTATAGTATAAAGCCGTATTGTGTGCTCTTTTTGGTGTCATTACATTCGGTAAAGATTCGTGATTATAAGCCAACAAAGTTTGATTCCGGATATGTCCAGATTCAAATTTTATAGCTAATTTAGAATTAAGTGTTTAGCAGCGTTTCGCGTACGCGTACGTTCGGCTACGCTTGGCCTCAAATGAAGAAGAAATATTATCCGAGGAAGAAATTTCTTATGTATTTTCCGATGAAAATTAATGGTAATCATTTTAAAATATTCTTATAATATACCGGGTGAGTCATTTAACGTGAAACAGACGTATATCTGGGAAATGAAGCTATTTTGGAGAAAAATGTTTCAGACAAAAGTTGTATGGTTTAGAGGGGGGCATAAAATGGTGTCATTGATTTAACCTTGGATAGTCGTTTGAAAATCACGTGAAGGTCATCTTCCATTTCTTAAATAGAACTCCCTATTTTTTGTTGCATATTCTTGTAGCTTGTTTTGACAGCTTTCCAAAACATTATATTAAAATATTTTTTTCTTAAATATTTTTCAAGTTATAATAGTGCAAATATTCCACTATCGCCTTGCTTTTTCAGGGGTTCTCGATAATCTGAGGAAAAAATGTTTCGAACAAAAAAGGAACAGTATACAGACGTCTACAAATTTCAATATATAAAAGTTAAAAAAAAATTTTTTTTTCAAAAAATTGAGGTAAATTTGATTTTTCAAATACTAAAATGTATTTTGGATTTCATAATGTTGTAGCTGATCTTAAGCCGAATCCAACGATATATAATATTATAACCTTGAGCCTATAAATAACGCTACAATAGTTTTTTCCACTTTTTCAGGCCAAATACCCCATTGTGCGGCGTCGGTCTCTGGGGACCCACAGTATCAAGGTTAAAAAATAAATGTTGTAATGTTAATGTATTGAAACATTCTAAGCAAAACCTTTTGACCGCTCGCCGTCGAGTGCTCGTTGCCGGCTGAACGGAAAGGACAGCAAAATCGTCGTCGAACTCAACGTGTTGATAATCTCACAATTATGTTATTAAGTATATTCTCAAATTTAAAATTTGGACCATCTTAAATCGCACCAACTTGTTTCCGCTATAAATGCATAAAAGGTTAGTGATTATTAGACTGCGAATGTTTATGCAAATGGATATTTTTATCGAAAATAGATAAAAAACTGCGACCTAAACAGAAATTTGTTTTGTCTTTAGAGGATTTTAAAAATATAATTTTCATTTTGCATATGTTTTGCATAAGTGCATATTTCTTGCATAAATTTTGCATAAATATTCGACTATTTAATGCTACGTCAGAATAAATAAGATAGATGTGTCTAAAAATTTATAAAAATAAATTACAAAATATGCCATTGCCACCAGAATCTGTAATAACAATATGGGAACCTGGTTGGAAGCAGCGTTTTTATATGCAACGCATTTAGAAGGAATAAAATACGTCATAGAATCGTTCGATGAAAAGGAGTCTTGGTCAATTAAATCGGCGAAAGAAGCATTGCGATGTAAGCATTTACAACAAAATTTAACATTTATTCAGAGCCATTTCTAAATGTTACCTGAGGCCATGAAGAAATTGGAAACAATAGGATTACCTCTAATGGAATCTATAGATTTGGTAACTACAGTTATAGAAAATTTAAAAATTATACCCGATGATTATGGAGAAAAGGTTACACATAAAATGGAATCTTTATTAAAACGAAATGTACACTTTAATGTGTTACTAAAAATAAGCAAGATTTTGACGGGCGAACACGTTGAAGGACCACGAGAGGTTCTGGCACATCATTGGGGTTTCAATATGCCCCTATAACATCATGTGATGTAGAACGCTCTTTTTCAGCGTATAAATTAATTTTAATAGACAAGAGGCATCAATTTACAATCGACACTATAGAAAAAACTATTGTTGTATATTGTAATTTAAATTATAATAAAAAAAACAATGAAATAATTACTATTTTACACATCCATACATGCATTTCCAATACATATATTTAGCATATACCTTGCATACATCTTGCATATATTTTGCATATTTCGACATATTATAAATGCATAAAGATCCGCAGTCTAGTGATTATTCATCCGATTGAGTATAGTAGATCTTGAGAGTAGAGCTAAATAGTTTGCGCATTTATAATTATAACTCGACGCTTCCAGCACTTTCTTCGTTCACGTTCTGCTGTCTCTGTTCTATTTCGTTGGTTTATGCGGAAGGTTCAAAATCACAAGATCGTAGGGAGGTGAAAGACATTTTCCCGCGGCCGAAACGGCCTACAGTCTAGATAGAATGAAACGGTGAACGTGTCGCGACAGACCTTCGTTCTTTCCGCATGGTCGTGCGCCGTGCGTGTCACGCCCAAAATAAAACGTCGAGCATGCCTGCGACACATCGTGAGGAGGTCGGGTCATTCCCGTTCTCGACCGGTGCACCAACTATGCACGCGGACACAAAGTGTTCACCGTGCGGAATATTCGATGGGCCGAAAGAAATTAGGCCAGGGGTCGAGGGGAGACCTCTCGAACCTAATTCTTGACCGGTCGAGGGAAAGACGGGCGTTCCGACGACGGAAAAGGCGAGTCCTGTCGCCTCGCGATGACCCGCGGCTAATGGGACAATCACCTGCTCCGAACAAATAGAACCGACTATCCTTTTTCATAACGCTATGCATATTTAGTGAACCGTGGATCATTGTGCGAAATGAAAATATTGTTCACAGGTAGCATGCAACAGAAACTACATAGGCGATTAGTGTTGCACGTGACGTGTATGATTGCAAAAATCACCCACGAAAAATAAATTATTTATTCCCTGTTTTCATGTTTTCAATAGTTCGTTTACAGTTCGGAAAAAGACCAGTACGTAGCGATTTTTCTCTTCTGAATCATTTAACCCTCGTGTAGCCAACGGGGTACTTATTTATGTACTGCATTTCTTCCAACAATTTGTATATATTCGCAAGCGTTTTTTGCCTATTATAACGTCCTTTTATACTGTCCGGTTCCAGAATTTTTATTTTACAATTATGTATTGAAATTATAAAGATGATTTCGTGGTAGATGATTAAATAAATACAGGGTGTCTCAGCTGAAGGAGGTCACCTAAATATCTCCTTTATTTTTAATGGCACAGAAAAAATTTGATTTAAATGGTATCGAAGCAGGAATATCATAGAAGAACAATTTCTTTTGTCCGGTTCCGGAATTTTTATTTTACAATTATGTATTCAAATTATAAAGATGCTTTCGTGGTAGATGATTAAATAAATACAGCGTGTTCCAGCTGAAGGAGGCAACCTAAATATCTCCTTTAATTTTAATGGCACAGAAAAAATTTGATTTAAATGGTATCGAAGCAGGAATACCATAGAAGAATAATTTCTTTTGTCCGGTTCCAGAATTTTTATTCAATATTATGTATTGAAATTATAAAGATGTTTCCGTGGTAGATGATTAAATATATACAGGGTGTCTCGGCTGAAGGAGACCACCTAAATATCTCCTTTATTTTTAATGGCACAGAAAAAATTTGATTTAAATGGTATCGAAGCAGGAATATCATAGAAGAACAATTTCTTTTGTCCGGTTCCAGAATTTTTATTTTACAATTATGTATTGAAATTATAAAGATGCTTTCGTGGTAGATGATTAAATAAATACAGCGTGTTTCAGCTGAAGGAGGCCACCTAAATATCTCCTTTATTTTTAATGCCACAGAAAAAATTTGATTTAAATGGTATCGAAGGAGGAATATCATAGAAGAACAATTTCTTTTGTCCGATTATGTTTACATAGTTTTTTCAAAGTCATCGTTATTTTTTTATCGGGGAAACATTTTTTTATTCCATCTTATAGCGGCTGAAAAAATACAGTTGAATACGCTTAAGTCATTAGCAAAATGTAATAAAAAAGATAAGTTTTCCCTATTAAAAATAACGATGACCTTTAAAATACTGAAAAACTAACCGGACAAATAAAAATTGTTCTTCTATGATATTCCTCCTTCGATACCATCTAAATTATGCCATAAATATTTTTTTGTGTCATTAAAAATAAAGGAGAGGGTGGCCTCCTCCAGCTGAGACACCCTGTATATTTAATAGCCCAGATATTATAATATGAACCGCACAAAATTCAAATAAGTTTAATCTTGTTATTTTTATAAGATAACAGGGTTTTTATAAGACTTAAAGCTCGGTAGGTTTAGTGTTAAACGAAGGGGTAGCGGTCTTGAAGTTCAGAGAACGGTGCCCCAGGTGAACTGAACATCGATTAGCAATCGACAACGAGAATCTACACGAGGGCCGTTTGTTCGTGCTTATCTGGCCAGACTGATTTCATTATTTTCGTAGTTGATCCGGCATCGTTGCGTTCCGTCGCGGCGCATCGCGACTCGATACGAACGATCGAGCCTCGGATTCTTCTTATGCATTCGCTGGCATTCCGCTATGCATATTCATGCCGGAAATCGTCGCGGTCTGCCCCTGTCGTGGCCGAGTCTCTTCTTCACGCGCGTAAAATCTAATCTTTATCGTTTCCACGAAACCGTTCGGCCCGCGAACGCGTTCCCTTTTACGATTTCTAGATGAAAATCTACGAAGTCGTTTACCTGCTCGACGGTATCTTTCGTCTTTCATCGAGATACCGAAAAAATGACGATTCCCATGGAAAAACGAAACGATTAGTTTGTTTTGTGGTTGCTCGCAGGCGCAACGGTCTTCCAAAGTGTCGCGCGCACTTGTGTAAATCTTGTCAAAGTTGTCGGATGATGCACAGCGGTGTACTCTAGCCAGGTGAAGTTTATTACACTTCAACCCCTTGCCCTGCGATTTATTTTACGGTTTCAGTGATTAGAACATTCTTGTAGTTGTAGTAAAAAAGGGGAAAATTTATATCTGTTGCATGCCTACGAAGTATTCGTACACCTTTTAAAAACTAATAACTTTTTTATAATTGTACCAAACGACCTGATTTTTTATAATCAATTAGAAGCATTAGTTTACAAACTGATATGCTAAAAAGATTTTCCAAAAATTACAATTTACAAGGCTGCAGGCAAAAAATAAAAAAGGCATTTTTTAAAACTTTTTTATTTGGGCGCTTAATGAAAATTTAAAACATGTTTTCTAGATCCATGTTCTTTATACACATGTTGGAAATTTCATCGATATCGATTGACGCAGGAAAGAACAACAAGCGTCGAAAGATGTACGATTCTGTGGATTTTAAGCAGAAACTGATCAAAAGTCGTGTAAAACTACGATTTTAACCATTTTTAACCGCTTGTAGCTCGTCTGTATGTTAATCGATTTCAATGAAATTTTCAACATATGTATGACTAACATAGATCTACAAAACATACATTTTAAATTTTCATTAAGGACCCAAATAAAAAAGTTTTAAAAAATGCCTTTTTTATTTTTGCATTTAATCTTGTAAATGATAATTTTTGGAAAATCTTTTTTGTATATCATTTCGTAAACCAATGCTTCTAATTGATTATAAAAAATCAGGTTGTTTGGTACAATTATAAAAATGTTATTAGTTTCTAAAAAGTGTACGAATACTTTGTACACCCACTGTATATGTTCTCCAATGGCTGTACATTAACAAACCAAAGTAGAATTTCAGTTTGGTTTAATGGAAATTAATCACATACATATTTTATTAGACTCAGTTCAGAGCCTTTATCATGAGTGTCTGACACGATATTGTAAGGCAAGGGTTAATGTCCACTTATTTAGCACTTAAAATTATTATTTTTATCATTTTTCTTTATCTGTAATATACAAATCTTTAGTACATAAGTTCTCCTCATATGAAAATACGTTGAACCCATTAGTAAGCTTCTCGACTATGGTTTAATTACTTTCGGTGGTAATCTCGGAAGAAAACGAGAGGAACGCGCCCGGTGGGCTTCCTCTGCGGACATTGTTCCGCTGGCAGAACAGAACAGAATAGAATATGCGACGATATTTGCGTGGCAAAAGGCAAATGGCAAAAAGGTTCGAGGGAAAATCAGCCGAGAGTCGAGAATCGAAGGGGAAGCGGACCAACTGTGGTCCCCCGATAGATCGAAGAGGAAAAGTTTCGAAGGAAAGAGAGCCCGGGTCGGGTCGAGGCGAGCCGAGTCCAACGAAACCGAAACCGAACCGGACCGGACCGACCAGACCGGGCGGGCCGACTATTATTCGAGATTTCGGGCTGGTCGCCGGAGATATCGTGAATTATGCATGGTCAGGGCTACGTCACGCCGGTGTCCCCGTCCTTTCCCATGCATACCATGCATATGTCGAATGATAGATGGACGTGTCAATTTCATCGGGATCTTCTATCGATGCGGGTTATCTTCATCGCCGCGAGATTACTATCCCCCTCTCCGAGAAATTCGCCATTCTCAAGAATATCGTCCAGCGTCCAGCTATTTTTAACGTTTACGATTCCTTAACGCCGCCCGAGAGAAATTAACTCGTAATGGACTGCTGGAAAGAAGGGAAACAAGCTTTTATTATAAAAGTTCGGGTCGAGCGCAACTTTGCGCGTCGCCTGCTGATAATCATCTGATACGCTCGACTATAAACACTGAGGCGTTACACAGTCGTTGCCGCGACTTTCGGGTATACAGGGTGGGGCGCCACATTTTGCCACCTCAAATATCTTTGTTGTTGTTAAATATATGTCAAATGTCTGAAGGACAAAGTTGAATGGTAAAATGGGGCTTATAACGATACCAAAAAAATTTTTGTTTTTATGTAATTTTTTTTAGAGATATGGAGGTGACCTCCATTTTTTTAAATGGAATAAGATATTTTTTAATACATCAATCGATGCAGCTGGACATTCGTTATAAAAAAATACTAACCTATGTGTGTCGAAAAGTTAGTAGTTCACGAGATATTTCAATTTAAATAACTCTAAAATACCATTACTGTTGTACTAAGACGTTACACAAGTAAGTAAACGCTAACATCAATTTCAATTTCAACATCAAATTTTCCATTTCAACTTCAATTTCAATATCAACTCTTCAACTTTATTCTCAACTTTAATTTCAACTTCAATTTTAACTATCTCATTCCAACTTCAATTACAACTCTTCCATTTCAACTTCAACTTCTACACTTCCATGTCAACTTCAATTTCAATATCAACTCTTCAACTTTAATTTCAACTTCAATTTTAACTCTCCCATTTCAACTTCAATTACAACTCTTCCATTTCAACTTCAATTTCTACACTTCCATTTCAACTTCAACTTCAATTTCAATATCAACTCTTCAACTTTAATTTCAACTTCAATTTTAACTCTCCCATTTCAACTTCAATTGCAACTCTTCCATTTCAACTTCAATTTCTTCACTTCCATTTCAACTTCAACTTCAATTTCAATATCAACTCTTCAACTTTAATTTCAACTTCAATTTTAACTCTTCCATTTCAACTTCAATTTCAATATCAACTCTTCAACTTTATTATCAACTTTAATTCCAACTTCAATTTTAACTCTCCCATTTCAACTTCAATTACAACTCTTCCATTTCAACTTCAATTTCTACACTTCCATTTCAACTTCATTTTCTACACTTCCATTTCAACTTCAATTTCAATATCAACTCTTCAACTTTAATTTCAACTTCAATTACAACTCTTCCATTTCAACTTCAATTTCAATATCAACTCTTCAACTTTATTTTCAACTTTAATTCCAACTTCAATTTTAACTCTCCCATTTCAACTTCAATTACAACTCTTCCATTTCAACTTCAATTTCTACACTTCCATTTCAACTTCATTTTCTACACTTCCATTTCAACTTCAATTTCACTTCGTTAATTTCAACTCTTCAATTTCAACGTCAATTTATCAATTTCAATATCAACCCTTCAACTTCAATTTCAATTTTTCAATTTCAACGTAAATTGCAATATCAATCCGTCAACTTCAACTTCAACTCTTCAATTTCAATTTTTTAATTTCAACGTCAATTTTTCAATTTCAAATCTTCAATTTCATTTTCAACGTCAAGTTTTCAATTTCAATTTCAGCTCTTCAATTTACACTAGCAAGTAAACGCTAATGTTTTAGTACGACAGTAATGGTATTTTAGAGTTATTTATATTGAAATATCTCCTGATCTACTAACTTTTCGACATACATGGGTCAGTACTTTTTTATAACTAATGTCCAGCTGCATCGATTGATATATTAAAAAATACCTCATTCCATTTAAAAAAATGAAGGTCACCTTCATATCTCTAAAAAAAATTACATAAAACCAAAAATTTTTTTGGTATCGTATAAGCCCCATTTTACCATTCAACTTTGTTCTTCAGACATTTGACGTATCTTTAACAACAACAAAGATATTTGAGGTGGCAAAATATGGCGCCCCACCCTGTATGTCCTGCTCTTTTTGGAATTGTCTGACCAATTCCGCGAGTATTGCAAGGGAGAGCAATCCTAAACTTACACGAAAACAAAGAACCATTGATGACTGAGAGGTTACTATGCGAAAGCTAAAATCGACTGCGTATTTAATACGAATATATCGTATTTAACCTGATCCGTCCCTCGTGTCAATTTGACGCAGTTTTCTCGAAAAAAGTTAAACTGTTCTGTTATTTCTGTGGTTGCCAGGAAGAACGCCGCATGTCACGATTTCAAAAAATTTCAGTTTATGTATTAATTGAGATTTATGGTATAGGATTTACGTCTTTATCAGAAAAAAGTCATGAAAATAAATTCGAAAGGCTTAACAATATAATGCAATTCAAGCGATCCTATGGTAAAGCGATCGAAACTTTAAACTGTAATATCTCGAAAGTGAAATTATGTGACATGCGGCGTTCTTCCCGACAACCACAGATTTATAGGTAAATTTTCCCGAAACTTCGCGTCGTTTATTTTTTTAATGCGAAACACAACCGAATAACCTGAGATTTAAATTTTAAGGGATTTCATCAGTTTGAATTATAAAACACCGAAAAATAACTGTTTACCTCGTTGCTTCATCGATCTTTTATCTCTGTGTCAATTTGATACCAAGGGACAGACGTTCACTTTGTGAAATGAGGGACGGATGAGGGTTAACCTTTTGTACTATAACATCGAGTTAGACTCGCGATGAAGATTTGGAAGAGGATCAACTGAGTATTATTAATTTCTTTTAAATCGAAATATAATTCTACGTTATTGTTGTCCATATATGTATAGCCATTGGAGCATACCAGAAACTTCGCGACGTTTATTTTTTTAATGCGAAACACAACCGAAAAACCTAAGATTTAAATTTTAACTCATCAGTTTGGATTATAAAACACCGAAAAATAACTATTTACCTCGTTGCTTCATCGATCTTTTATCACTGTCAATTTGATACCGAGGGACAGACGATCAGTTTGTGAAATGAGGGACGGATGAGGGTTAACCTTTTGTGCTATAACATCGAGTTAGACTCGCGTTGAAGATTTGGAAGAGGATCAACAGAGTATTATTAATTTCGTTTAAATCGAAATATAATTCTACGTTATTGTTGTCCATATATAGCCATTGGAGCATTCCTAGGCATACCATAAATACAATGAACCATCTTCCTTGAAAAAATGATGAATATCAAAGCGTAAAATAAATCGTTGTGCGAAGGGTTAAACCAACACGAAGATAATCGACTATTTCTATCGGGGATCGAAGCGACCTGCACTGTCCCAGCCCGACCGTGGAACGTAGCAGATACAGGTTTCGCTCGAAATCGAAAAATCGAGAGGCACGCATATACCGGGTGGTTGGGGCGCGTCTAATCGGCGATTAGCGGTATTTTCGAGTTTGCTGTCCGGGTCGATCGAGTTCGGACGAGTCACGAGCGAGCTATCGAGTGCCGGTCGCTGCCACGAGATTCCGCTTAGGGCACGGACACGCGATTAACCGCGGGCTATATTCTTCCGACGAGAAGCGACGGCGACGGGGCCCCGGCTAACAGAAGAGCACACGTTCGAGATGAGAGAGAGGAAAGAGGAGTCGGAGAAGCAAGAAGGGCTGGCGGAAGAAGAGGGAACGAAACGAAGAGAATCGGAGGCAGAAGAGAAGAAGAGAGGTCAGCGATTCTCAGCGCGAACCGTTCGATCCTGGTCGATTAGTGGTCCCGTGGTCCAAGGATCGAACGCGCCGTAAAGAAAGAGAATCGCGGCGGTGCTGGCCGACGCGGACGGCTCTCCGAAGATACCACCACCACCACCATCGCCGCCGCTCATCCTCCATAAAGGCTTCCATGCGTGTCAAGCGTTATACGACCACGTTACTATTAAATACGTCAAAGCTTCGTATGTTTATTGCATATTGGATGCCGTGCACTTCGGCTTTCTCCGCCGGTCACTATAACCCATAACCCGTAACCCGTAACCCATAACCCACAACCCGTAACCCGAACCGATCGGCATTGTCGTGCACCGATCCATAGGCGTGTTAGCGGCGTTTTTGCTATTTCGACCTCTACTCTCCTCGGCAATTTCGAAAATCGCCGTGCTATTCTCTTACATACAGACCAATTCCGAAAAGTCTCGCTCTTTTCTTACACACAAATTTATTTCTACTAATGTTCTTCTTTTCACAAACGAAGTTTTTCGCGAAATTTAAAAGAGAATTACCACCTATTTTGTTCTGCCTATAATCGCGCAACGATGATAGACTCTTTTAGCGTACAGCGAGAGTTCAAACGACGAAAGTCGCGTCTGAAAGCGAAAGGATCGACGAATCGTTTGAAATCCTTGTATCGCAATGTTCGGCAGTTTTTCAGCCGGAGGGCACAATTTCGCCGATCGACGCGTTACCAGAGAAGTGAGGCTGACATGTTCGCCATCATCTGTTTCGAAACGGAACGAAACGGGACGGGATGGGACGAAAACAAGCTGGGAATTGCGTGGTTGTCACCGAGTCGGCGCAGGTTTCCAGAACGTCGCGTAACGTTTCCCTTTATGCGCGCGAGGTGATTACGCGGGCACGAATGAGCGAGCAAACGAGACCAGAACCAGACGGGACGAGAAGGGACGAGGCGAACGGAAGCGAAGGGAAACTTGACGAAACGATACGAAGTGAAACGAAACGAAACGAAGAATGGGCGAACGTGTTACCGAACGGTGTTTCAATCTCCATAATGACCGCTCTGTTCCCTTTCGGAGTGTGCAGAGTGCGCGTCACATGGATACAGACACAAGGAAACCGAGTAGATGCTAATAACGGAGAAGCTCCATACCGTCCGTAGGCATCGCTCATTCAGAGACTTCTTTTGCATCCGCGTTTGTTCATCCTGAAAGAGAAAGCTAGCTCTGGAGCACGCGCGACCACGCTCGCGCACGGAGCTCGCGGCTTCTGCCGCTGTTTCTACGGCGTTTCGTACGCGTGCACGTTTTCCTTCGGCTCTCCGACGTTCGTCTTTCGTTAGAGACTATTTTGCTCGATTCTGCTTCGGCGAACGAAGTCCGACATAGGCCGGTTTGAGGTCTCTTTACGCGGTACGCGAAATTTCCATAATTCCACATACTACGTACTTCTTTACAGCATTTAGTAAACTTTAATGGGCACGCGTTATAAATGCGGATCTTTACGAAAGATGCAAATTCTGTGCATTGATCGCAAGGAACGCGAATTGCATTGAAATTCATTTACTCTCTTACAAGTAACACTATCCAATTGATACTCACTGATTTGAATGAAATTTAACGTACTTATTAAACACCGAAAAATATTAAATACGTGCTGTTTTGTTTCGGTTAAATACGCTTTTTACTGGTAGAAAGCACCCGTCAACCTCTGGAGATGGAAACGTCTGTGGCTAATTATTTCTTAAAGGATTCATATTCTTTCTATAAATTTGAGTCTGTTTTCCTATAACGTCTGATTTTTTCTTTTTTGGGAAAATAACACAACAGATCAATTCTGAAGACAGATTTAGAGTCATCGCATAAAATTACTGATTATAGATACAGGATGTGCTCAAGGTCCGACAACTGCTAAATCCGGCAAGTCCGGCGTATTATAAATAATATTATAAGTATATATATTGTAAGTACCTACTATTCGCAGACGATTTAAAAATCTTCAGCAGCATCTCGTCCTACGATGATGCCTCCAGATTACAGGCAGACCTAGATCGTTTTAGTGAGTGGTGTTGCAAGAATGGTATGGAACTCAATATTGAAAAATGCCATGTTATGCGGTCTTCGCGTCGCTCTGTACCATTCATATATCCCTACCGTCTCAATGACTGTCTTCTCTCCTCAATAAGTGAGGTTAAGGATTTAGGTATTCATTTCTCCTCTACCTTGAACTTTTCCAAACATATTCATAATATTGTTAATTCCGCCTCAAGAACACTCGGGTTTATACTACGCTTTTCTACTGATTTTCACTCAATACACACAATTAGATTGCTATATATTACCCTTGTCCGTCCCCAGTTGGAATTTGCTTCAGTTATATGGTCTCCGAATAGCTTAAATTACTAAATCATGCTAGAGAGAGTGCAGCATAAATTTCTTAGGTTTTGTTCTTATAAGATTAATCATCCTATGTCAATTTTTGATCATGATTACTCCACAATATTAAACATAGTCAACCTGGAAACATTGTCAGCTCGCAGAAGAGTATCCGACCAGAGCTTTATTTTTAATTTAATTAATAACCATATAGATTGTCTCTCTCTCCTTATGCAAATCAATTTTTACGCACCTGAACGTGCTTTGAGATCTCGAGCAGGTTTTCAAATACTTAAAGCCAGATCTACCTATGGATTAATTAATCCAATAAATCGCATTATTGCAGACTCTAACACTCTGTATAATCGTATGGATTTTTTCATTGAGTCTTTGCACATGTTTAAAAAACAATTACGCAGAATTATAGGATAATACCATATAGTTAGTACCATTAGTTTTTGTGCATGTCCCTTCTATGTTACTATACGAGTAAATCCTTTATTGTTTTCTATTGTAAACATTTATGTAAAAGGGCTTCGGTCCGTTTATAATAATAATTATTATTATTATTATTTCCAAATTTAATTAACCTTGATAATCGACCCAATGGTTGATTTCAAAGACGCCAGCAAGTGCATCACTCTGGACTGTACAACTCTGGATCCAGCACTTTTTTCAGAAACTGTATTCTTTAAGAAATAATTAGCCACAAACGTTTCCATCTCCAGAGATTGAGCGGTGCTTTCTACCCCTAAAAAGAATATTTAGCCGAAACAAAAAAACACGTATTTAATATTTTCCGGTGTTTAATAAGTACGTTAATACAGCGCTAATGTTTATTTTTAACTTTATAAGAAAATGTAAGATTAGGATTTAGCGCCTACTGTTTATACCAGGGGTGGCCAACATGTGGCGCATTCGCCAAACGTGGCGCATTGGATAATTACAAGTGGCGCAGTGCATCTTTGCGCCTACTTATTCTTTTGAAGTAGGCGCCATAATTGAATCCATCTTCGTGTTTTCAATTACCTGAATCCTCTCAGTTCAATTCATACAGTTTACAATTGTAGGATGTGAATTGTGGGGTTGACGACAGCGATGATCGCACTCTCATCCAAGATATCATTTCTTACTATTGTGGACTGGTACTCCAGTAAACGTGTGTCTTTTGAACTGACGTAAATTAATTAATTTAATTGCGTGATGGGGTTATCCCCTTTCCTTGTTTACCTAAGCGAAGCAGATCCTACCCCTATCTCTATTTTTCAACCCCAACAATGAATGAAGGTAGAAAAAGTGCTCGAGTTGTACGACGCATCTGAACTCGTATGCAAAAAAATTTACGCATGGTATGTAGAAGCTTGGCCACCCCTGGTTTATACTACATAATTCCACTTTATACATATTATGTTATATATTTCTCTATTTTTTTGTAAAGTGTAATAGTAATGTATGCTATATAAACCAAACTAGGTTTACGGCATTAATAAATAAATAATAATAAGTACGTTAAATTTCATTCAAATCAGTGAGTATCAGTTGGGTAGTTAAAGTTCTTAGCAACTTTAACAAGCTAGAACTAATATAATTGTATTCTTAAAATTGCCAGATATTTTCATTATTTTGTGTTCCATTTACAGTAAAGTCGCGTTTACTGTCCGCGATCGGGTACGCGATCACTGTCCAATGCCTACCCACTCCACTGGCATGATGTCCTTCTCTACGTTCGGCTTCCTTTTGCCCGGTAGACGTAGTCATAAAAAAATAATGTCAGTATGCGATCACTATCGGTGCTTAACACAGGCTGTTGGACAGTAAACGCGACTGTACTGCATTCATCTTTATCATAAATGCACAGTCTAGTTTCAATAAGTGCGAAATAAGGAAATGAAAAGTCTCTAACCGGACTCTGTGACTCGTCCGGTAGTTCAAACGTGATTCATAAGAGGGAAGATCGGCGCACGCGAAGCTAAGGGGGGGTAGGTAGATATGCTGCGGTTATGGTTGCGTAGAAAACGAACAACGTTTCGTCGCGACACGATGCGACGCGGGTTGGCAGCGGTCTAAATACCGGCGGAGCTGCCGACGTTTTTCTCCCCCCGCGGATAGATCCGCGTATAGTTTCTTTCCCGTTTGGCGAACAACGGAAACGGGAGCATGAGCTCGCGTTTCCGCCGCGGTTCGAGGAACTTTGTAACGAGCCCTCGTTGCTTTCCGATTCGTCGCGTCGCGTCGGTTCGGTCGTTACCCCGTCGAAACGGAGCTTCTCAGGACGGTTACGTCGACCGTTCTCGCGCGGAGGAAAGTTCATCGAGTGTTTTCTTTGCGAGCAATCGCGTTTTCAGCCGACGAATTAATTAATCCGGAGGAGCTCGATGAAGAGCGGAACTCTGCGGCCGTTCTCTTTCTACCGTGCTGCGTCCATCGATTCGTGTAATTCCCTGTGCACCCCCATTTCTCTCTCTCTCTCTCTTTCCTTTCTCTCTTTCTCGTTCCATTTCCCTCGGATTCGGTGTCTCTGTCCGATCGCGGGAGCGCGCGCGTTCCTTTTCATTGAAACGAGCAATTCTCGAAAAGCGTACACGTAGACGCGACGGTAAACAGAGGACGACACGGGCCGGTGAGCGTACAATGTGTCGGGGAGGCTGGAAAGACAACGCGAATCCATCATCTAGGAAGAGAGGCTGAAAGGGCTTTGCGGCACCGCACTCTGTGTAATTGTGGTCCCGGCCCCTGGTGGCCCGAACTACCGCACCCCCTTACCGGCTTACCGAGATACCTACGGCTACGGCCACGGCTACGAATACGGATACGGCTGCTGCCGCCGCTGCCCGACAACCTCCATCCACCTCCATCCACCATCATCCACCTCCATCCACCTCCATCTACTCAACCGTGCATCGTCCACTCGCCGCTCGCCATTCGCTTTTCACTGCCCGGCCAACCGACTTTGCCCACCGTTTCTCTATCGCTATCGCTGTTTCTCGCGGACCCGTCCGGAAACTTTTTCAAACCCAGGATTCCTATTCGGTTGTGCATCCAGTCGATTTCGGAACAGCGACACTGGAGCTGTTGCTTGCGACCGACCTGCCCAAGTTTATACACATGCTCACTTCTCCACAGATCGAATCGAATCAATGGAATTTCGAAAATCTGTTGCTCGCGTCGCACAGTGGAGTATTTGGCCCGAAAAAGGTGGACAAAACTATTGCAACGTTATTTATGGTCTCAAGGTCATAATATTATACATCGTTGAATTCGTCTTAAGATCAGCTACAACATTACGAAATAAAAAATACATTTTAACATTTAAAAAATCAAAGTGACCTTGATTAATTGTTGTAAAAAAAATATTTTCGAAATTTTATATATCGAAGTTTGTAGATGTCGGGACACCGTTCAACTTTTGTTCAAACGATTTTTTTTAACAAAATTATTTTATTTGCTTTTATTACGCTAAGAGTTCTTGTGAATGAAATAATGCCATTATATTCTGCAATTCAAAGAATGTATAGGATAGAAACTTTGCAAACAAATTTATAATTCTATATAAATATATTTTTGTTTATATTCTTTTATTTTAACGTATTACATTAATCCTTACTCATCTATTTCCGAATCGTCTTCTATGTCTCTACTACTTGTATTAGATTCTTGTTCCTCTTAAATTAAAAGTTGTAATGTTTCGGGTGAAAACGGTTTTCCTTTTTCATGAAATTTTTTCGGGAGCCAGATATGAATGGGTCCGATGATAGTAAAAGTCTATTCAAAACGTCCCGATTTGCAGGCCGCACGAGAAAGTGCGGCGGGCCGCGGGTTGCTCATCCTTGGTCTACATTGTATCGAGCGTTGCCACAAAAACCGTTTGGAAATTCGCTGGGACGCGAACGGGCAGCCAATTTTTTTCATGTAATAAACTAGAAACCTTGGCGCGTCTAATGACACCAAAACAAGCACTTGGACGCACTTGGAAGCATACTGAAATTCTATTTGAATTCTTTGAATTCTAATGTACTTCACTGAATTATTGGTCAGTTTTTAACAGCACTAATCTCAAAAACACAAGTAAAAAAGCGCGTAATTTTTAAATGAAAGTAAAGGACATACTTACCTAAAAAAACATCTGCAAAGGGAAAAGTTGGCATTCATTTCTTTGCGGTGTAGAAAAATCATTAACGAGCGCACAGTAATATAGAGATTAGTTGAGAGAAACAGGACTACGAAAACTCTCCATCTTTGATGAAGCATAACACTTCATGAGGGAATAAAATTTAAAAAAAGGTATTGCAATATCATTCTGTATATATTTAACTATCTCAAACTGCAAAAATTTTATATTGTAGACAAAATTTTTGAATTGACTTTTGACCAGCTTTTCAGGCCACATACTCCACTGTGCGTCGCATACTTTGCACGTTACACAGGGTCACTCACCTAGCGTTTGTGCGTCACAAATCTGTGGTTGTCAGGAAGAACGCCGCTTTCACTTTCGAGATATAGCCGTTTAATGTTTTGATCGCTAATGCTTCGACATAGGACATCGGTTAAATTGTATTATTTTTTCGAGCTTCTCGAATTTATTTTCATGACTTTTTTTCTGGTGAAGACGTAAATCCTATACTATAAAGCTCAATTAATGCATAAACTTGAATTTTTTGAAATTGTGACATGCGACGTTCTTCCTGGCAACCTCACAAATTTCTTTGTTGTTTTCAAAGATATATTTAATGTCTTGAGGACAAAGTCGAATGGTAATATTGGGAACACGCGATACCCAAAAATTTTTGTTTTGATGTCATTTCTTTTTGGAGATGTCAAGTCACCCTTTTTGAAACACCTGACATGATAGTTCAGTGCATACTACGCAACTAATTTTATGCACTTTTGTGCATCGGTGCATCAGAAAAATGCAACTGCACTTTTTTTTAAAATGGAAACCTACATTTTTGACTGCCGTTTGTTGTACTCTACATAAAAGTACAACATACTTATGCCCTCAACTTATTCGTTAGGAAGTTATCGAAGCTAAAAGTTCTCGGATTTATAATGGAACATAACGTAGGTACTCTGGAACACTTGCCGAGACCGAAATAATTCAGTGAACTTCTAGCTTCGATAACTTCTTAACGAATAAGTTTAGGGCATAAGTATGTAGTACTTTTATGTAGAGCACAACAAACTGCATCGATTGCTGCAGTCAAAACTGTAGGTTCCCATTTTAAAAAAAAGTGCACTTGCATTTTTCTGATGCACCGATGCACAAAAGTGCATAAAATTAGTTGCGTAATATGCACCGCCTCATACCATTCAACTTTTTCTTATAACATTTTCCTCTATTGCCGACCGTTTAGGAGGTACAGCCTGTTGCAGTTGCGTGGGACACCCTGTATTTTGTAGACCCATCATCTTCCTCCGTCAATCTTCCATTTCGGGAAACCCAAGTGTGATAAAGCGGATTCAGAATTGTCCGAGTACTTTTTGAAAAGATTTTACTTTCGAGCGAGCAAGAACAAAATTGTATGCGATCACACAATAACGTTATACCCGTGTCCATTCTTCGAAAGCAATGTAAATTATAAAATTGCTGTGGTTCAGATGATTATAAATATGTATGAAAAATTCTGGTTCCTTGAAAATTTTCCGAAATTTTGTTGCGTAGTTTCGCTGGTATTCGGTTTTAAATCAAAATAAGCTAGTGTCTGTTGACGACGCTGGCGTCGGCGCCGCCATCGGCAATGACGACGTCCCGACCGAGCCCGGCAGTGCCACGGGGGTAAGACCTCGGTGCCCTGCGGAGCTCCAGGTCTCCGATTAAGTGGTTCTTCCTTATATACTTTATACTTGCACTCTTGTACTTGTACGCGTAACCGGACGAGATTCGCTCCCCGCCCCTCTCCTCTGCCGCGTGATGCTCTCGCCCCGTGACTCGCTAGACAGCATGGCTGCGAAACTCGAGATAGAAGCACCGGTTTCCGTGGCCCCGTATTCGCCGACCAATCGGATTCTTGTTCCCGTTCTCGTTTCTTTCCGCCGCGTCGCACGATATCGTACCAGAAGCTCGATGTTACGTGGCCGCCAACGCGTGCGACCGGAATCTTTCGCGCGACCACCAAGAACCGGTCAACCTGCAACGACTAACCCTTTATTATCTATTTCTACAGCGATTACAACCTCTCCGTTTGCTCAAGACCTCCTGGAAGGAAGAGAAAATTTGTTCTATGTGTCCTATTACATATAGATACGTACAGCGGCTTCCATCTAACAAATAGCTCAAGCAGTCACCCTATATATAATTGTTTAGTTTAAGGGGGTAGTCCCACCCTAGAATCTTACTAGAATCTTACTAGAAAATTTGAGTTTGCGCAAAAGCATTTGTTGTCCTTATTTCAGCAAATTTTGGGCTGGGTGAGGGCTCATTGTAAAGGTTTGACGCGGTGCGCTCTAGTCATGAAGTTAACGAGATTATGTTTATATCTAATAATATGAAGGCCCAAAGTAGAGAAAAATTCTAGGAAAACCCGCAGATTTCAAAGCATTTTTCTGTCTCTAAAAGACTTTTTGACTGCCATGATGACCAGAGCGCACTGCGTCAAACCTTCCTCTTTAGAATGAGCCCAGCCCAAAATTTGCTGAAATAAGGACAACAAATGCTTTTGCGCAAACACATATTTTCGACCTAAAATCTAGTAGGATTCTAGTTATTTGCTAATTTACTAGAATCCTACTAGATTTTAGGTCGAAAAAATGGGTCTGCGCGCTTCGGTTGTTTGACCTCATTTCAGCAAATTTTGGGCTGGGTGAGGGCTCATTCTAAAGAGGAAGGTTCACCACACTGCGCTCTGGTCATCATAGCAGTCAAAAAGTCTTTCAGAGACAGAAAAATGCATTGAAATCTGCGGGTTGTTTTCCTAGATTTTTGCTCTACTTTGGGCCTTCATATTATTAGATATAAACATACTCTCGTTAACCTCATGACCAGAGCGCACTGCGTTAAACCTTCCTCTTTAAAATGAGCCCTCACCCAGCCCAAAATTTGCTGAAATAAGGTCAAACGACCGAAGCGCGCAAACCCATGTTTCCAGTAAGATTCTAGTAAGATTCTAGGGTGGAACTACCCCCTTAAGCTTCAACCTTTAGTTAGATGGGCGAGTATTTTTTCCGGGTTCGGGTCGGAACTCGAAAGTTCGTGATACCCGGGTACCCAGAAATGTTGAGTACCCGAAGTCGAAATCGGGTCGGGAACCCGAAAATTTTTATTGTTCGGAGACCCGAACGTCATAGATTTTCGGGGACCCGCCCACCCCTAGTTTAACACGTTCACTACCAGCATTTGTTTCGTTACTTACTTTTCTTGTTCGAAAGTTCTATTAACCAATTTTCGAGTTATTAAAACAGTTTAGCAGAAGAAAGTCACAGAGTTTCTGAAAATTCTGCATTCTACTATGACTTTAAACAACGAAGGGCATAAAATTAATTTGACTGTTTTTAAGTGAACTGTCAGATTATGGATGTCACATATTTGTGACGGTGGTAGCGAACATGTTAAGCTAATATGTAACATGGTACGAATTAACGTCTTGCTCTACGATTTATTTTATGGTTTCAGTGATTGGAACATTTTTGTAGATCGTAATTTTCTAAAAAAGGAGAAAATTGATATAAATTGTATACCTAATTATATTATGTATAGCTAATTAATTAAATAATGAAATAATTGTAGGAAGTGTGGATTTGTATGTTTTCTATTGTATGTATGTGTGAATCGTGTGTGTGCATGAGTGCCGCGGTACTGCGACCGCGACACATAAAAAATAATCAATAAATACATACGAGACGTCTTCTAGAAGATTCGTTAAATAAAACATCCGAGTGATTAGCTTATAAAAGGACGCGTTCACGCGGCGACTTTACTTTTTCTCTGGAAACACGAATACGTCAAGTTTTATATAATACGGAATAGGGTTAAAGAATTTAATGTTTATTCACTGTTTGTCTAAAATAAATAAATTCTAAATAAATAAATATAATAAATAATATTCTAAATAAATAAATAAATTCTAAAATAAAATAACTGTTTAACATTTCTTCTCTTACATAATTGTATGCAATAGCTGTATATTAACAAAACCGAAATAGAATTTTATTTCGGTTCAAAGGAAATTATTAACATACATTTTTATCAGAATCTGTTCAGAGTCTTCATCACGAGTCAGACACGATATTGTAAGGCAAGGGTTTAATCTGATTTGCACTAATTCAGAGTTTCTACCCTGAGGCAAGAGGATTGATTGTAACCGGAATCCCTTAAATCCCAAGTTCACCATGGAACACAATTCCGGTTTATTTAATAGCAAACATATTCTCAATACAAGTAGCTATACCGAAAGGAATAACGACAAACTCGAAAAAGATGGTCATTCCAACCGATAATCGATCACCATCCCCTCGTAGACTGGACAATGCGTAAACGCTGTTATCCTATTTCGGCGCTAGAGTTCGTCCAAACGAGTCGATCGGTCCCGTCTTCGGCGTTCGCAGATTTTTTACTGCTTCCGCGAAGAGTGGATACGCGACATGAAAAGACGCGACGCGACCCGAAGCAACCCGTCGCGAAAATACAGCCGACTCCACGAAACGGTGTCAAAGCCCTGTCGTAACGTTGCTTCTCAGGATTTTGGGGTAACGTTCATCGTCGCAGCGCGTCTATCGATTCCGAGTAGCAACTTCGAAAAGAGTCTGCGAACGATCTCTCCTCTACGCTTCCTTTCTTCTTTTCGTCGTCGAGAGCTTGTCGCCGCTCTTCTGTTCGACCCTGGATAACTGAGCTGTCGTGCGTGGAAACGACCACGCTGAAGAAAGTCACGGATATAATTGGGCTCTTCTTGTTCAACGAAAAGAATATTCTATCGTATAACGCAGGGGTCGTTCATGAGCTAAAAAATCGAAGTCCTCATATCGATTTTTAACGAATGTACAACGTTTCTTAAATGTCCATTACATTCAAAAACGATAATATTAATTAAAGTTATTAAAAACTTTCGTTACAATAAGCGTTCAAAGATCAAACTTTTTCAGATACGATTTATCACCGAAAAAATTCCTTTTCTTCATAACGATGTCCTGGAAAACCTACTAAAGATTAAGTGCCCAATTTGTTTTTGTATGAAGAATGTATATCTATGTTGAGAACGCACCAGGAACTAAACATTAATGTTCATAATTTGTTATAAAAAAAATACTTAGTCAACTAAGGAATACCGTCAAAGTTTTTCATCTTTGACAAGGGATAAGTTAAAAGTGTTATATAGTGTCGTGCTCTAATAAAGTAGAACATTTTCAGCAACGTCTCCTCTAAAGGATCCTGCAAATATCACACCCAAATCGACCCAAGCTTGGAAATTATGGTGGTTTAAAGCGTCGCGTGTCACGCAATTCCGCGGCGAATCGCGTTGAGCGAGACGCATTGACGACCACTCAGCAGCTCTTAAGAGTGTAAAGACCTAACCCAGACCTATCTTATGAATTTTTTAGATTATACAACCATTGATAAACATTCGAACTTATTACTAGCTCACAGTTGAATCATTTGTATTTGAGAGATTATAGTAACAGCATCGTGTATAGCATCAGAGCAGTTTTTCCATATTAGAGACCTGTATTTTACCTTTGTTAAGAGGAATTATAGTATAGATTTTTGTTTATTCATAGATAAACAGAATTATAAGCAGAATATAGTCAGTAACTTTGTAAAATATAATACTTAATCTTGTTTGAATTTTTGTAATTCTTTAAATAAGACAGTAATAACACATTTTTGTTATTTCATTAAATATAATAAACTTCATTCATTCAATAATTATGAATTACTCTTGTTTAAATGCCTGAATAGCCAGTTTTCAAATGTTATTCATTATTCACATGAGTTTACAGACATTTCCGGTGGTGTAACAAAAAAATGTTTCCTACAAAAAGTAATCAGTACTCAGTCTTCTACAAATCTCAATACAAAAAATTTCAATAATTTCTTTTTTTAATAAAAAATTGTGTTTACCTTCATTATTTATTTATAACTATATATTTTTTATTCAATAATATTATAGCTGATGCCAAGACGAATCCAACTATATATTTAGTATGGTCTTTATGTTTTGAAATAATGGTGAAATACGCGTGAACAGCTAGCGCGCCAATCTGGCCCACTGTGCGCCGCCTGGTTTTCATCAGGCCCGCGAGGTTAATGAACGCGAAAAAATAAATCAAGTTACGTAAAATAAAAAACATTATGTAAAAACATGACTTCCTAATAAAGAAATTTTGAACCTTTTTTTCGTTGCACTATGAGTAGAATTACCGATCCATGTAAATATCTCCGAGCTTGCTACCCGGCCCCCTAACCTAAAAATTTTACGTTCTGGCCCTTTCCAAAAGAAGTTTGCCGACCCCTGGTATAACGGAACAGGATCGATGACGTATTCGGTGACGCGTGTTGGTCATTGGTGACCGGCGCTATTGATTTGTTTCGAAACGATTGTCATAAAATATTATAAAATAACTACTGATAATTGGTCCGTTTATTTTGAAAGTGGTCTAAGTCCATTTTCTCTTGTTTTTTTAATTTCTTTTTTGCATTTTATTTACATTAAATTAAGCATGAATTACGTGATATCTCATTTTTTTCAAAAATGGACTTACACCACTTTCAAAATTGTTAGATTATGTAATTTAACAAACAAAATTAACTAAACTGAACTTTATTAATACAGGCAAACAAATTAACAAGCACAAAGAAAACATATTAAAGACTTAGGTTAAGAGTTTAGGTTAAGACTTTCTTTTGTTATGTCTTTTTTTTTTGTTTTTATCAGTTATACGGTAAAAACTGTATACATA
This sequence comes from Lasioglossum pauxillum, assembly GCA_933228785.1. Lineage (NCBI taxonomy): Eukaryota > Metazoa > Arthropoda > Insecta > Hymenoptera > Halictidae > Lasioglossum > Lasioglossum pauxillum. The sequence continues at coordinate 36,945,055 of OW121705.1, read as the reverse complement.
TGTACAAAAGGACCTCGGTCCGTATATAATAATAATAATAATAATAATAATATTTTTGGTTCAAATGTCACATGTCAAGTGAGAATAACGGGCTAGAAAAATAGGATGAAGTGTAGAACAAATAAATAACAGTTTCTTAAACAAACTGAAATATACTAATATTGAATTATATCGAATCGATTATAATCGAACATTAGATTAATTTTGACATATTTCAATAAAAATAAACGGTCCAATTATTAATAACTCTGGTTCTTTATAGAAACGAAATAGGCAAGACGAAACATTCAACATGTTCAAATACAGCAAGTTAGTCGAGGTGTAACAGCAAAGTTTCGAATAGATTGCAAATTACAAGCACGACAGCGAAGAACTACAACGAAACGTATAATATGTAGATGGAAAGCCGTCGACTCGCGCTGGACAGAGAACGACAAGCGTTATCCTTCCGAGAATTTGCAATTCCGTTTGTCGCGGCCTCGATTATTCGCGAGTGCCCCCTCTCCCGTGGACGTACCCTCCATCGCGGCGAGATCGGCGAACGCGAATCATCGCCATTCTCGAAGATGTCGTCACGATCCCGAGGCTGGAGCAAGACGAATCAATTACGAGACGAGCACGTACGACCGTTACGACTGGCCGTAAACGTGACTCGTGAAGCGCTCGAGACAGATATGGAGCAACCGGCACGCTTGCACTCTTGCGCGCGGAGCTTTCGCGCGTAGCGTCACACTCTGGTCCCGAATCGAGATTTCGGTACGATTTTACTCAATCATTAATCAATCATTACATGTACCAAAATTACTGTACCATTATTCAAAGTATTGTTTACATTATTATTAAATATATCAGTATCTAATTCTAAACTAAACATTTAGGTATTGTATGAGGTATTATACCAGTTTCATATCCATAAAATTTCAGAAATCGTGGGGAATGGAAATAGTCTAGATCGGAAGAAACGTTTAATACCCTAGTAGCACAAAAATATTGGATAAATATTTATATCAGATTCAATCTGTTTTTAATATTCAAATATACATACAATATTTATTTTATATTAAGTACAAAATATTCTTTTTTATCCTAACTTATAAGATAGGAAGAAATATTTTTCTCATATTAAAAAGTGTGGCTTAAAAAATATTTATCCAATATTTTTGTGCTACTAGGGTATTTTCCAGTTAAAGTAGCTCCGAGTGCAAAGGGTTAATAACGATAGCAGTCGTGAATTACGATTTATCGTAAAACCGAAGACTACAGATTTGAATAAAAATTTGCTTTACGAGCGTTGTTATTCGGCTAGCACTTCTCTGTTCGAAAAAGGATCTTCTCGCGGTACGAATTAATCGTGTTATGGGAGGACCATTAAAGCGACAGAGGCGTTTCAGGTGAAAATGTAAGGTGACTCACCCTGCGCATTCCAGAAGGAGCGACGAGAGAATAACCATCTACCGCCTCCTTCTTCCGAGCCTGCTATCCACCATTCTCCTCGGCAAAGACTCGACGGTGGTTTCCGAGCTCGTTCTCGCGGAATTCGATCGACGTCGTTTGACGATTAGGTCCGCCGAAGTTTAGCGTGGCGAAGAAAGATCGATTGCCGCCATGCCATCGGGGGTAGAAAAGAAAGACTACCGAGTGGAAGAAAAGAAACGACGGAGGTGGAGGAGGTGGAAAGGTAGGAAAGAAGCACTCGACGCGACGGTTCGACGTTTCGACGGTTCGACGGTTGGAACGCGTTCCAGTACCGGGAGGAAGAGTCGGCCGGGGGGTTACCGCTAAAGAGGCAATTACGGGGCTCCTCGGTTGAAGGTGCTCGTAAAAGTTGGAGCGAACGAACGACCAAAGAGAACGCTTTCGAACGATGAGCAGAGAGGAAGGGTGGAGGCGGACGATGAAGCGAAGAGGAGGGCAACGAAAGGAGACAGCGAGGGTGGAGAATAGAAGTAAGCCGAGACGGCAAAGGAAAGAGAAAAGAGGAAAGGGTAAAAAGTAAAAGAGACGAGTAGAGATAGAGGCAAAGGCAGAGGCACGGTCTCGGGCCGATCGAGCCCCTCGGCTCTGGGAGATTCGGGCCCGAGGCGGCGTGTCATCGGTTCGCTGTTCTCGTCATCCGGAGAGGGACCGTGTCGAATTCGTCGACGCGTCGAGTATAGATAGATCGAGATCACCTCCGAGCGTGGCAAACCGATCACCTTCGGCTTCGGATTTTTACGACGCGCAACCGATTCGCCGCCAGATGAAAACTGGCCTCGTTTCACCCGTAGCCGCCGCGCCGCGACGAACCGCTCAACAACGAGTCGAGGGAACGGAATAATCAATCGCGTTGAAATTTTTAGATCGCTGCCAGTCGATAATCAACATGGACTGTCGACTGGACTTTCCGTGGCGGAACTCTCGACCGAAGGGGAACAAGCACAACTGAGAGAGATAGTCAGGGTTGGACAACGGAGGGTGGATTGATCCGTGGTCATCGTACGACTCTCTCGATCTAGACCATCTCTTCTCGTCTCATCCTCTCTCTCTCTTTCTCTCTCTCGAGCAGTCTATGGCTCTCTCGCTTAGACATCTCCCTTTGCTCGTTTTCGTTCGCTACCCTCTGGCTCGGCGACCCTCCGGTTCGAGCGGTTCGTCTCGGCTCCTTCGTGTCTCCTAGCTCGGTGTCTCCGAGAACGAGAACGGGAACGAGAACGAGAACGCATATGTATAGGTATTTCGCCCGGCAGCACTCAGGACTCGGGGCTCGTGTTATACCAGCCAGTCACCGGTCCACCCACTTCATTACAGCCGCCCGACGAGGACGAGAACGACAATGACAGCGAGGATGCTGCTACGACTACGTCTACGAGCACTATTCCCTCGAAACTTTCCCTTCGACTGCGCCCTTAAGTGAAATCCAGGCATCAATCTTGCTAACGACCTAGGATTAACGCTAATTTGTCGACCGCGCGATATTGCCGAATCGCCGAGATATCTCCACCGACTTCTCCCAGCTCCCTTCGTTCTATCACGCCTCCCTCTTCGCTCGCCCCCGCGGTCTAACCCCGCGAACTCGACCTAGTCGACGCGAGAGCTCCTTTTTGAAATTGGTTCTTCGCGTTAGAACTGCGATCACAGTTTTAGGGTACACTCTAGCGTTTTATTCCGGAAGTGTTGATTATAACAGCAGGATTTCAAACAATGAAATTCAAATCCTCATACGGAGTAATAAATCCAATAAATCGCATTATTGCTAGCTCTAACATATTTTATAACAATATTGATTTTTTTAATGGCTCGTTACAGGCATTCAAAACAAAATTGCGCAATACTATTTGTTAATCGTACCTGTATTTGTTTAGTTTTGCGCGGTCCATTATTATGTAAATTTTAGGTTAAGACCTTTTCTTTGTTAAGTTTTCTTTTTAACTTCCCGATTTTATAGGGAAGTTATTGTAATTACCCCGAAAATCGAAAATCGAATTTTTAGCAGATCTTCACGTTTCATGGTCATTGGAGTCATTTTAGACTATTTTTATCAAAATGTCGGTATGTGTGTGTGTGTGTGTGTGTGTGTGTGTACGTATGTCCGTTTCTATGGTATCAAATTTTTCGTTAACGTTTTCAGAAAAAGTAACAACGCGATCGGAATGATGAATGATGCAATCGATGTGCCTCGCTGTAACTTAGAGCTGATTAGATTTTGGTCCATATTGGTCAAGTAGTTTTTTAGTTTTTTTCGACAGGAGTTGATTAAACATTGCAATTTATACGAAAGGCGTATCCACCGAAGAAGTAAACGTAACTAAATATATATATTTAGACATATTTAAAAAAAAATTTTTTTTTATAAAATTAAAAAAAAAAATTTTTATAAAATTAAAAAAAAATTTTTTCTTGTTTTTTTTTAATTAAAAAAAATGTTTTTTCCAATTATGCAACTAATGCTAATGTAACCGCTTACAATAATCGAAAATTATTCCAATGCAAGAGTGAGTTAATCATCGCCGAGAATACATTTTCAAAGAATATCGATGAAAGTACAAAAACATTTATATTACAATCTTTAAATAAACAATGAGTTCAAAACTAATTGTTAACTGAGATTAAATTGAAAATTAATATAAAATATATGATAAATAATAACATTGACGTTGAAGACGAATTGGTTAATGGAGCATGCGGAATATTAAAATTTATTACTTTTCAAGAAAATACTAAAATTCCGTCTATATTGTGGTTAGATTTTCAATTGGCCAGGGTAGGAGTGAAAGTAAGAACTCGTTATCGTGATTACATGAAAAATGCAAATATAAATCAAAATTTAACACCAATAATAAAAAAATATCGAATCAAGTAAATATTTCGAGTGAAGGAAAATAACAAATTACACGTAGTCAATTTCCAGTGGTTCCTGCTGAAGCGATTGCGATTCATAAAAGTCAGGGACAAACATACGAGAAAGTATGTATGGATTTTAAAACATCAGAAATACGAACTTTACAAATGTTGTATGTAGCACTGAGCAGAGTTTCAAAATTGAGCGGTTTATATATTTTGAGAAAATTTAAATTAATAGTATCGAAGAAAACCAAGATCAATACTGCAAACCCGGATAATGATGAGTTGTATCGTTTGCGAAAAACTAATTAAGACAATTTATTTTGCAATATTAGTATGCTATAACAAGGAACCAAGCGAGCAATGAGCATACGATATTGGTTTAATGCGACGCCATATAGCAAACATTTTGATAAGTAGAAAACTATTGAATTTCCCTGAAAACGTATAATCTTCTCAAAACGTACACTTAATAAATAATAATAATAATATACAGCAACTAACGAATCGGGAAGTTCTTTGTGTGGCTCGTGGAGAGTCACACACAAAATGAGACATTAATAGCTGTGGGCCCTACTAGCCATGCATACCACTAACATTCTCGCAAGAGCAGTCCTGCCCGCGAGCTCGCGAAGCGAGCGAGCAACAACAACCCTACTCGCGAGCGAGCGAAGCGAGCGAGCAACAATAGCCCTCTAGTTGTTTTTATCAGTTATACTGTAAAAAACTCTATACATTTGTATAAAAGGACCTTGGTCCGCATATAATATACAGGGTGTCCCAAAATTCGTGAAAATCCCGGAAATGGGAGGTTCCTGATTCCATTTGAAGCGACATTTTCCTTTGCAAAACTGTTATCCGCGGCTTTGTTTAGGAGTTATTAACGAAAAACACGGACCAGTCAGAGCGCGACCTAGACGCGAGTTGGCACAGTCGACCCGTCGCGCCAGTTGTCGATTGGCCGACTATGCCAACTAGCGTCTAGGTCGCGCTCTGATTGGTCTGTGTTTTTCGTTAATAACTCCTAAACTAAGCCGCGGATAACATTTTTGCAAAGGAAAATGTCGCTGCAAATGGTCTCAGGAACCTCCCATTTCCGGGATTTTCACGAATTTTGGGACACCCTGTATATAATAATAATAATGATCTTACCTTGCCAGATGAATTTGCCCATGTCTCAAATTATAACGACCCTATCGATCTTCCAGATTTAAATTAACTAACTTTCTACTGTTCTTGGCTTTTATAAATTTTTTAATATTTTAATTATAATCGTCGGAGAGTGAAATGTTTATAAAGCATAAATTGGAGAGACTAAATATTCGAAGGAAGACAATTCAAGAGTGAAACTTCACTTCAGATATAGACTACCGGCAGGTAGCAGGCGAAGGGCGAAAATAGGAAGACGCGGCGGTACAGTTTTGTCAGACACGGCTTGAAATTTGATTTTAGTCTCTAAGCCCTCGGTTGGACGCACCGTACAGCCGCCCGCATGCTCGAAACCTTTCGAGATCGTTCGACACGTAGCGACATGGAGAGGCGCACTCGAGTCTGCTGATGACGCGGATTAGGACAACGAGCTTGCGATGCTCACCTGGCTTTTTCAACGAGAGCACCGGAGGCTCGTTCGTCACGCGACCTCGTCGACCGCCCCTCCGATTCGACGTCCCTCTTGTTCTCGTTCGAGCTGCTCCTCCCAGAGTCGCGTTGTTTTTGAGCGACATCGATACATGCGCAACATCCCTGACGATTTTCACGAGGGACCGAGATTACGCTTACGTTGGGTCTACAATAATTCTGTTGTTTTATAATGAAAGTGTTTTCGTTCAAGACGCAAACGCAAAAAGAGGCTGGTACAGAAAGCCTTCTAACAATTACGCGATTCTGTTCTTGGATTAACCGCTTGCTCCACGATTTATTTTACGGTTGAGTGATTAGAACTTTTTTGTAGTTTGTAATTTCCTAAAAAGGAGAAAATGTACATGTTCTCCAAGTAGTTATACAGGGTGTCTCAGCTGAAGGAGGCCACCTAAATATCTCCTTTATTTTTCATAGCACAAAAAAAAATATTTATGGCATGATTGAAATAGTATCGAAGGAGGAATATCATAGAAGAACAATTTCTTTTGTCTGGTTATTTTTTAATACTTTATTCAAGGTCATCGTTATATTTCATCGGGAAAACTTCTTTTTTTTTATTCCATCTTGTTTATGACTTTAGCATATTCAAATGTATTTTTTCTGGCGCTATAAGATGTAATAAAAAAAATTAGTTTTCCCGATAAAAAATAAGGATGACTTTGAAAAAACTATGAAAAAATAACCGGACAAAAGAAATTGTTCTTCTATGATATTCCTCCTTCGATACCATTTAAATTATGCCATAAATATTTTTTTGTGCCATTAAAAATAAAGAGATATTTAGGTGGCATTGTTCAGCTGAAACACCCTGTATATTAACAAAACCAAGGTAGAATTTCATTTGGGTTTCAAGGAAATTAATAACATACATATTTATCGGTACACAGCGGATTTTATGCATTTATGACAAAAATGAGTACGTATCATTTAAAACAGTGAGAACATTAGAAGAATTTAAAAGTACGATCATATTATTTTCGACGTATTAAACATATTAAAAAACAAAATAAATTTATATTATATTCCAGTTTGATGCAATTCAGGTAGCAAATTTTTATTTTGCATAAAAATCCGCTGTCTGTTTATCAGACTCAGTTCAGAATTTTCATTACGAGTCTAATACTTTTTAATTTAATTAATAACCATATAGATTGTCCGTCTCTCCTTATGCAAATCAATTTTTACGCACCTGAACGTGCTTTGAGATCTCGAGCAGGTTTTCAAATCCTTAAAGCCAGATCTACCTATGGATTAATTAATCCAATAAATCGCATTATTGCAGACTCTAACACTCTGTATAATCGTATGGATTTTTTCATTGAGTCTTTGCGCATGTTTAAAAAACAATTACGCAGAATTATAGGATAATACCATATAGTTAGTACCATTAGTTTTTGTGCATGTCCCTTCTATGTTACTATACGAGTAATCCTTTATTGTTTTCTATTGTAAACATTTATGTAAATGTGCTTCGGTCCGTTTATAATAATAATAATGATAATACGATATTGTAGGGTAAGGTCAAATCAAGGTTAAGATCAAATCACACGAAGCGAGTGTTGTGTGTCGCCGTCAAGGAGGTGTCGCGTTGCTGTCGAAAAAGTGACAGAAAAGTGGCACGGAAGTGTCGCAACGATATCGCAGTTCTCTTCGACAGGCTTTTATTTGGAATTATGTGGAATCACCGAGTACCGGCGTTGTAGCGTCGCGTCGCTCGCGTGTATCGGCCCTTATTTTGTCGAGCGGCCACCGATCGGCGATCTCCGATACGTAAGAGCGGTGAATAATCAAGACCGTTTGCTCGTCTCTGCGCGAGAGATATCATTGATCGCGAATAGGTTTGACGCGCGTTGCGACGCCGATAGCGACCAGTAATATTATTCCCATCGCGGCATTGATTCTCTGCTACCGGCACATATTCCGATTGGGATTCCGATTCCGATTCTCATTCCGATTCCGATTCCATTCGCCGCGACTCGAGCGTCTTTCCTCCTCTCCGTCCGCGTCCGTGATCGACGGCCGGCCGGCCGGTCGGTTTCAATCGAAAATGCGAAACGCGGCGCATCGAGCACGCGAACTACAAGCCCATTGTGAGTCGCGAGGCGTTCGATCTCCGATCGCCGATCGCGTCGCGCCGAGAGGACCGACCCTTTCTTCCCTGTTCCCTGCTTTTCCGGTCCCGGTCTAGTCCATAGGTTCGCGTCCATCGAACAAAAACCGCGGCCCGCTCATCGGAACTCGAAAATAGAAACCGAAATGGCTTGAAGAATTTATTTAGACGTCATTATTTTTCGTTTATATCGATTAACGATGAATCGAGTGATTTACGACGATCCAACAGCATTATGATCATCAGTAGACTGCGGATCTTTATGCATTTATAGCAAAATTGAGTAGATGAAATTCGGAATTGTTGGAAAATTTAAGAATTTGAAGATGTCAATATATGATTTCACCTCTACTAAAATCGTTGAGGAGAGAAATAACATCCAATTTAATAAATAACTAGAGGGCTATTGTTGCTCGCTCGCTCGCGAATAGGGTTGTTTTTGCTCGCTCGCTTCGCGAATTCGCGGGCAGGACTGCTCTAGCGAGAGGGTTAGTGATACGCATGGCTAGTAGGGCCTACTGCTATTAATGTTTTTTATTTGGTGTGTGACTCTCCAAGAGTCACACAAAGAACTTCCCGATTCGTTACTCCTTCGCCAACATCGCTAACATCGTTTTTTTTGTACTTTCATCGATATTCTCCCAAAATGTATTCTTGTGAGTAGGGATGATTAACCCACTCTTGCATTTGAATAACTTTCGATTATTCCAAGCGGTAACATTAGCATCAGTGAAAAAAAAAATTTATTTTAAATCCAGAAAGAAAAAATTAAGAAAAAAATTTTTTATGTAATTGCGTTTGGTTCTTTGGTGGAAAATTTTCGTCCTCCCTTATAAATTGCATTGTAGAATCAACTCTTTTAAAAAAAAAACTAAAAATCTAAAAACTACTTGACCAAAATGGACCAAAATCTAATCAGCTCTAAGTTACAGCGGGGCACATCGATTGCATCATTCATCATCCTGATCGCGTTGTTACTTTTTCTGAAAACGTTAACGAAAAATTTGATACCATACAAACGGACATACGCACACACACACACACACACACACACACACACACACACACACACACACACACACACACACACACACACACACACACACACACACACACACACATACAAACATTTTGATAAAAATAGTCTAAAATGACTCCAATGACCATGAAACGTGAAGATCTGCTAAAAAATCGATTTTCAATTTTCGGGGTAATTACAGTAACTTCCCTATGAATCGGGAAGTTAAAAATAAAAATCCGCAGTCTATTTGTCAGTTTTTTTATGCAGTGGATCTTCACGCAGAATAAAAATTTTCTTCGTTAGCTAGAAGACAAATCGTATAAAATAAACTTTTCATTAATGTTTTCCGTGCATGGGTTCGATCAAATTTTAACTAACAAGCAATTTTATTTAGACGTCATTTTTTAAAATTTATATGGATTAATCGAGCGATTAACGATGATCCAACAGCATTATGATCGTCAGTAGACTGCGGATCTTTATGCATTTATAGCAAAATTGAGTAGATGAAATTCGGAATTGTTGGAAAATTTAAGAATTTGAAGATGTCAATATATGTTTTCACCTCTATTAAAATCGTTGAGGAGAGAAATAACATCCAATTTAATAAATAAAAATAAAAATCCGCGGTCTATTTATCAGTTTCTTTATGCAGCGTAAAATAAAAGCAGAATAAAAATTTTCTTCGTTAACTAGAAGACAAATCGTATAAAATAAACTTTTCATTAATGTTTTCGGCGCATGGGTTCTAACTAACAAGCAATTTTACAAATTTTTAAATCATTCTCAACGTTTCGATCCGGATACGGATCCTTTTCAAGAGAACTTGCGTCTGTAAAAAACCGTATATTATAATGTATGTTTCACTGAATAGCTATTATACCAAGAGAAATTCCGTACTTGTTGTGTGAAAACAATTTCTTTAAATTAATGATTAAACTTTAGAAATAATCGTAACTGAACTACATGTTGATTGGCACCACCAAGTAGAAGAATCGTATAAAAATTTGTTTTCATGGACGTTTCTAAATTGTCTCCAAGACAAATCGTCTGTTTCTCCAGTTTTAAATTACATCGACCAATCTACGTGATAAACTCGTAAAATCTACGGTCTAGTAACAAGCGTAGGAACGTCTTGCGATGAATCTTATCGCTCGCGCTGTATTATTCGTGTTAGATTATGTAATTTAACAAACAAAATTAACTAAACTGAACTTTATTAATACTGGCAAACAAATTAATAAGCACAAAGAAAACAGATCTTTTTGGTTCAAACGTCACATGTCAAGTGAGGATCACGGGCTAGAAAAATAGAATGAAGTGTAGAACAAATAAATAACAGTTTCTTAAACAAACTGAAATATACCAATATTGAATTATATCGAATCGATTATAATCGAACATTAGATTAATTTTCACATATTTTAATACGCCCCCTCAAAATTAAATTATTATATTAATGAAGAAATATCTTCCTTGTGCTCTGTCTGGGACTAAATACATATGGTCCAACATTTGTTGCTTAGGATTAGGAAAAACCCAGAAAAACCTAATCAGACCATTCAAATTAGAACATTATAACATATCATAATAATTAAACAAACAAGACTATACAAATAGATAAAATCATAAATTATTCTCTTCACTTTACGCCCATTGCGATTCTCATTTCCATAAATTTTTGTCCTGTAATAGGTTTAGTCAACACATCAGCCACTTGGTCACCTGTAGGAATATATTTCAAAGAATCGATTCGATATAATTCAATAATTCGGAACGATTCAAGTTTCTCGAAGCGGTCAGTTCTTCGAGGTGTGAACCTTCGCGGACAAGGACCCAATTTATTCGGGCTAATCAACTATCCCGTAGCCGGTCTAAAAATCCTCCCGAGTACGATAGGATCGCGAAATTTCGAGAGGGTGTCGCGAGAAGAACGAGTTTGTGGGCGTAGTAGCGCAGCAGCGGGGCAGGAGGTGCAGTTACGGATTGTTCGTCGTGGCTGCTTGCAATTCCGTCGGTTCGATCGTATTACGGTACATAAGTTACGGCAACGATCTGCCGTAGACGGTGTCGGTGTCGGTGTCGGTGTCGTGTTGGTGTCCGAGACAGATGGAAAGAAAGAAGCGAGTAAGCAAAGCCTGTGTCGCGGAGGGTGGTGGAGCGAGGGGAGAGGATACGGTGCGGCGACGGCTATTTCTGAATCTTTAGTCGGTTTACAAGTAGCGGGGTCACGGGCCGGCCCATAAAGAAGCATGACTTACATTGCCGCTATGTGGGCGCGCACCGCGAAACTCTCCCATCTATCTCGACGGCTCCGCGTACATCCGCGCCGAGCTGCTTCGAGCCGAGCCGACTTGCACCCTACAATAAGAACAAACCGATCCGAGAGGGACCACGAGGTTCACGAGGTCCATAAGGTCCACGGGACCGCAGGAGGAACGCGAGACCAGCCTGCGGAGGGGAATCCCACTCTGCCCCCGAAACGCGAACCCCAAACTCGTGCTCTCCCATAATTTCGTAATTTTGTTCCAGCCTGTTACGCGCCGCGAATTCCAACCACACAAAGTTGGAACATTACCACTCTTTCTTTATATAAATTCCAGCTTTCGTGTCGCTTCTTCGGTCTCTCGTTTCTATCCTACCATTCTTTACAACCTCTTCTCTTTTCGACTAAACAAATTTGTTTCAAGTAGATCAATTCAATCCATGGATTACAAGAAAGGTTTATTCATTTTCGACGGCTTGCATCAGGCTCCTCATTAAACGATGCACCATGCGAGAGAAAGATTTCTCGCTCGGATCGAAAGATCGCGCGATGGACGCAATCGACGTGGCACGGAATCGTTCGACGATTCGTGTCGCGAATAATCCGTATCGCGACCGAAGAGATTCGAGCCTTAATCGCCCCGAAGAAGATATTAGTCGGCGCGGTCGGCGTTGGTGGCTGGGGTGAATATGCAAAGTACGTTTTTCCTCGAACAGCTTACTCGATGGCGAGTTCGAGGGTGTCGCAGGAGGGACAAAGAGGAACAAAGAGAGACGAGTGCCCGGAGGATGGGGATTTCGTCTCGGTCTTGGAATCGGTTTACGAGGCTCGTTAAAATATTAGTCGGGCGTAAGTTCTTGGTGACACGCGGCGCGGCGTGGCGCGATTCGCGCTTCCAGCCTCGAGAACGCTGTCGTCTATGCAAAATAATCGTTTCTTAATTGCAGAGTAATTGCAAATTCGAGAGGGAACCGGGCGCCTTCTTCTTAGCGAAGCTCTCTTAAACTGTCGCCGTCTGCCGCCTCCATTATTCTCGACACCTTCGACTTAACCCGGCAAACGCCAAGCCGCTCCACTCCGCTTCGCTTCGAGCCGACTATAATTACTATTCGCAGCGGCGGAAACGAAATCGATCGACCAGGAGCGCCGGTTTTCTCGATTCGAAAACGCGAAACGCGTCTCCGGTTTCCGACTTCGAGCCCGATACCGGCTTCGGCTGAGACCGGCATCGAGCATCGGGCAATCGGAGGGTCCCCTCCAGAAGTCCAGAGAGGAGAAACGCCTCTCCGCTTCTCCACCCCGCCGTCCTCTTCTCTTTTCCTGGCGCGGATAACACGTTGCAGTCCTTCATGCCGGTCGGCAGGAACCCCGTGAACAAACGGGCCGCCAACCGGCCTTATCTCAAGACGCTTTAATGTGTTTAACCCAGCGAAGATAGTGGACAATTTATTGCTCCCTATTTTAGGCGCACTCTCTCCCTTTCTCTTTCCTCCGCTTCTCCGTTCCCTCCGCTCTGCCCGACTTGTTTCGGACCGTTCCTCCCCCTTCTCGCTTCCTTCGTATTCTTTCAGAGTACTCCAGTCTTCCTCGTCCCGTTTCCTTTCCTTTCGATTCGGTTCGATTCGCGTCCTAGTGGTCGACGATTTCTCAAACTTTTCTCGATTCTTCGAACTCCTAGCAAGATCGGTTCGATCGGAAATATTGACTACCAACATTCGACAAGCTCCCAATGACTCACGAGAATTTCAACTCTCTGACAGTCTTTTTACCGTTCCGAACGTATTCGTTTGATTCGGTCCCGAAAAATGGAGTAGTTAACACTAAACCTACTACTGCCGGTTAAATAACCTGTTTTATATTTTTCATCTTATTATTATTAAAGTGTCGAAGTTGCTTACATGGAAATTGAATCGATACATTTCTTTGTCCAAGCACATGTTGTAATACAAAATTGCACACAATCTGAATAAATAGAGCCTTGTCATTTTTGTAAGCTAAAACATTTGAATCGTTAAATTATGACGATTTCGATATTATAATTTGAAATAGTTCCGGGCGAAAATAGACTCGCCAACGGAACACGATAATCCCACCTCGGTGCGCTACTATTTATAATTTTCATCAATGATTTGACTACAATTTTTCAATATTGTAAGTACCTACTATTCGCAGACGATTTAAAAATCTTCAGCAGCATCTCATCCTACGATGATGCCTCCAGATTACAGGCAGACTTAGATCGTTTTAGTGAGTGGTGTTGCAAGAATGGTATGGAACTCAATATTGAAAAATGCCATGTTGTGCGGATTTCCCGTCGCTCTGTACCATTCATATATCCCTACCGTCTCGATGACTGTCTTCCCTCCTCTATAAGTGAGGTAAAGGACTTAGGTATTCATTTCTCCTCAACTTTGAACTTTTCCAAACATATTCATAATATTGTTAATTCCGCCTCAAGAACACTCGGGTTTATACTACGCTTTTCTACAGATTTTCACTCAATACACACAATTAGATTGCTATATATTACCTTTGTCCGTCCCCAGTTGGAATTTGCTTCAGTTATATGGTCTCCGAATAGCTTAAATTACGAAATCATGTTAGAGAGAGTGCAGCATAAATTTCTTAGGTTTTGTTCTTATAAGATTAATCATCCTATGTCAATCTTTGATCATGATTACTCCACAATATTAAACATAGTCAACCTGGAAACATTGTCAGCTCGCAGAAGAGTATCCGACCAGAGCTTTATTTTTAATTTAATTAATAACCATATAGATTGTCCGTCTCTCCTTATGCAAATCAATTTTTACGCACCTGAACGTGCTTTGAGATCTCGAGCAGGTTTTCAAATCCTTAAAGCCAGATCTACCTATGGATTAATTAATGCAATAAATCGCATTATTGCAGACTCTAACACTCTGTATAATCGCATGGATTTTTTCATTGAGTCTTTGCACATGTTTAAAAAACAATTACGCAGAATTATAGGGTAATACCATATAGTTAGTACCATTAGTTTTTGTGCATGTCCCTTCTATGTTACTATACGAGTAATCCTTTATTGTTTTCTATTGTAAACATTTATGTAAGAGGGCTTCGATCCTCTATATGTAATATGTAATTATAATAGTCTTTATACAATAGGGAGAACTCCTACGCATCTTCGATAATTTAGTCAACGTCGATATTAATTTAAGGTTATCGGTGACAGATGTTTTTCATCGAAGAACCCGAGTCAACGGGATTCCGAGCTGTCCAAATGCGATTTATTAGCCGTTGGAAACACGAGGATCCGAGTCCGCGGCTGCAACCGCTTCGCTTCGACCCTTCCCTCGAGAAGAAACCGGAGATTTCTTTTTTTCCTCGAATCACCCTAGCCTCTTTCCTTTCGTAACGCTCGAAGACAATATTTTAAACCATCTGTCATTCCGTCGGAGCAACACGTATCGATGAGGTCGCCAATGGCGCGCGATTCAAATCAATTTCGCATTCTCTTCGTGAAATCGGAGTCATTCGCAACTTCAGTTTTGAACTTGCAAGTCACGTTCAGTATCGTCATCTAAAAATTTCGGTTCAGATTGATATAAGAGAACATTTCCAAGCTTCCTTTTGGTACAGTACAACTACTAGGTGTGCAAATAAGTTTTTTTTCCATTTTTTATCCAAATTGAAGATTTTATTACATTTTACGTACATAATATGTACTAAAATCTTGCCTGGTGTGACGCCCAATCTTTCCGCCAATTTTTCTTGCGACTGGGTCGGATTTTCGTTGAGCAATTCCTCTAACTCACCGTCGTCAAACTTTCTCGGTGCACGTGAACGATCGTCGTCTTCCAAATGAAAATCTCCGGCTTAAAATCTTTGGTATCACTTTTTGCATGTTCTGTAAGATACAGTGTTCTCTTCCAGTGTCGCACAAATCATTTCAGTAGCTTCAACAGCTGATTTCCTAAGCTGGAACGCAGAGAGTGACGAAAATGATGCTTCTCGCACGCCATATGGCTTGAAATTGTTGCATATGATTGGAAACTCTTAGCGCGCTCATCGCGACTCTTCTGAAAACTAAAAGATCGATCTTTGAGATGGCACCAAACTCGGGAAGTAATTCGTATTCAGTCAGAAGTTATACATTATTATTATTACTATTATTATTATTATAAACGAACCGAAGACCTTTTATATAAATGTTTACAATAGAAAACAATAAAGGATTACTCGTATAGTAACATAGAAGAGACATGCACAAAAACTAATGGCACTAACTATATGGTATTATCCTATAATTCTGCGTAATTGTTTTTTAAACATGTGCAAAGACTCAATGAAAAAATCCATACGATTATACAGAGTGTTAGAGTCTGCAATAATGCGATTTATTGGATTAATTAATCCATAGGTAGATCTGGCTTTAAGGGTTTGAAAACCTGCTCGAGATCTCAAAGCACGTTCAGGTGCGTAAAAATTGATTTGCATAAGGAGAGACGGACAATCTATATGGTTACTAATTAAATTAAAAATAAAGCTCTGGTCGGATACTCTTCTGCGAGCTGACAATGTTTCCAGGTTGACTATATTTAATATTGTGGAGTAATCATGATCAAAGGTTGACATAGGATGATTAATCTTATAAGAACAAAACCTAAGAAATTTATGATCATAGAAGTTCGGATCCGGGTCGATAACGAATACCAGTGTGATGTTGTTTTATAAAAATATAAGAAATTTTCAAAGTAAATATAATAAATGAATACTTGCATACCTAGTATGGACTAACCCTTCGTCCTCGAGTGGTGCTAAAAATTGCTGTATCATTATTCACAATACTCTTTACATTACTAAATTTTTAGTGTCCAATCAATTACTACACATTCAAGTATTGTATGAGGTATCATATCAATTTCATATCCATAAAATGAAAAAACCATATACAATGGAATTATTCTAGCCAGGAAGAAATGTTTAATATTCTAATTAAAATAGCTCCGACTGCAGATGATTGCACACGTTTCATTTAGTAAATGTTTGGAGGCAGTCTAGTTAAATGTAAATGCACAGCGATATATTTAGATATACATATTTAGCAAACTATCCTGTTTTGTCGGTAGCAACAAGACTGATAAAAATGATACGTTAAAAGAAAATTATGCGGACGAAGATATCAAAGAAGAAACACACTTCGTGTTTTCGTGTGGATCGCGTGCTGGTCGGCGACGATGCATTCGAACGCGCGAGCATATTTCTCGGTTACGCAACGATGCACTGTCGTCGTCTCCGTTATTATGAAATCGCGAGGTTATTGCGAACACGCTCGTGAACCGTTCGAAGAGGAGGACTCGTGTCCAGGCCCTTTGCCTTTGGAAGCGAAACGGAAAGCAGAGTGACAGGATTGTCCGGCGAGCCGGCAGGCAGGCAGGCTTGGCAGGCAGGCATGGCAGGCAGCAAGGGTTAACGTTCGGTGCACTTTGACCCGGCTCGTAAAAATCTTCGATTTACCGGGCCGTTGCAGCTGCAACCGACGCAAATGTTCCCAGCGCGGACAAGTTTGACGCGGCGATTCGACCTGCGATACAGAATCGCAAAAAGTTGAGGCGAGCCTCGGACGGTCGCGTTTCGAGACGATTATGCGAACGTGGAACGGACGGAGGAACGGAGGACAGGTCTGTATGGCAGCGAAACACGATATTGGTACCATTTTCTTTTTCAAACAATGAAAAATCAAGACAACTTAAACATCTACATCATTTACATCTTATTCATTTCAATTGAATGAAACAGAACTGCTCTGCAAACATTAAAATTCATTAGAAGACTTTCCGATCGATACAATATACATTCAGGGTGAGTCACCACATAATTACCACTTCGATTTACAGTGGGTGTACAAAGTGTTCGTACACCTTTTAAAAACTAATAACATTTTTATAATTGTACCAAACAACCTGATTTTTTATAATCAATTAGAAGCATTGGTTTATGAAATGATATGCAAGAAAGATTTTCCAAGAATTACAATTTACAAGGTTACATGCAAAAATGAAAAAGGCATTTTTTAAAACTTTTTTATTTGGGCCTTTAATGAAAATTTAAAATATGTGTTTTGAAGATCCATGTTAATTATATACTGAAAATTCCGTTCTTGTAAATTACAAATATTGGAAAATCTTGTTCTCATGTCATTTCATAAACCAATGCTTCTAATTGATTATAAAAAATCAGGTCGATTAGTACAGTTATAAAAAAGTTATTAGTTTTTAAAAGTTGTACGAATACTTTGTACGCCCACTGTACATTACTGTTATTATTCGAAGGGGAAAACAGTTCACGTAGAATTGCATGGTATCATAAAGGGCACATTCTGACGTTAATCATTTTTTTGTAGGACATATAGAGGACATATAAAAGTCATTCACTGTTTTTCTTAAATGGAAACATATATTTTTTTTATACTACATTTTACTAGACTGCTGATTTTATGCATTTATTATAAGAATGGATAAGTCCAATTTAAAAGAGGATTAGGGGCGAATAGAACTTAGAAACACTAATTGTATTAATTTCAGCTTACTAAAATTATTAAAGAAGGAAAGAATTTTCTCCTTGGCCTGCGTTTTTTAAAATTGATGCAGACACTTTTTATTTTGCATAAACGCAGTCTACATATTACAAATTGATAAGCGTGCATTCATTGCCAGATTGAACGAGGCAGCTCCTAACAGATTAACAATTATTTGTTAGATTTTTAGAAACCATTCCATATCCGACCATTTACCCTCCACTCAGCGAGCTGCAGTCGGCAGCTGATTCGAGACGAGTGTCTCTCTTCAAAGATTCGTTTCGCGAATCGACGTTGAGAGTACCGTTCCAAACAAGAGAAAGAGATCGCGCAAAATAAGAATCGCTGCACCATGCCGTGCCGAGGTCTCGTGCCGTGCAACGATGCGCAGGTGCGCGTTAACGAGCCGCTCGAATCGAATCAAAGCCGACCACCGCATCTAAAAGCGAGTAGGCGATCGCACGGCAAGATGTTGCATATCGTACGTCCATTTCGGCCGAGGTCTTTCACGTCGTTTTCGCTTTAACGCGAACATTTCGCACGTTTTACGAACCGAGTAAATGCGACCGATCAGATTGCAGATCTTTATGTAAAATCAACATTTTCGATATCGGACGACGCGTCATTTTTAACCGACTTCGAAAAAGGAGAAGGTTACTCAATTCGATCTGTATGTACCTTTTTCTACGTACACTGCCGCTCAAAAGTATGTGGACACTTCCTTAATTCTTATAACTACCTGAAAAAAGTTATGATATCTTTGGTAAATTTGATTATCTTTGGTAAAGTTGAAATACATTCAATTGAAATTGAAGTTGAAAGGTTGATATTGAAATTGAAGTTGAAATTCATAAATGGACGTTGAAATTGAAGAGTTGAAATCAACGAAGTGAAATTGAAAAATTGAAGTTGAAATGGAAGAGTAGAAATTGAAGTTGAAATGGAAAAGTTGTAATTGAAGTTGAAATGGTAGAGTTAAAATTGAAGTTGAAATTAAAGTTGAAAATAAAGTTGAAGATTTGAAATTGAAAAATTGACGTTGAAATTGAAAAATTGAAATTGAAGAGTTGAAGTTGAAGTTTGTCGGGTTGATATTGAAATTGACGTTGAAATTGAAAAATTGAAGTTGAAATTAATAAATTGACGTTGAAATTGAAGAGTTGAAATCAACGAAGTGAAATTGAAAAATTGAAGTTGAAATGGAAGAGTAGAAATTGAAGTTGAAATGGAAAAGTTGTAATTGAAGTTGAAATGGTAGAGTTAAAATTGAAGTTGAAAATAAAGTTGAAGATTTGAAATTGAAAAATTGACGTTGAAATTGAAAAATTGAAATTGAAGAGTTGAAGTTGAAGTTTGTCGGGTTGATATTGAAATTGACGTTGAAATTGAAAAATTGAAGTTGAAATTAATAAATTGACGTTGAAATTGAAGAGTTGAAATCAACGAAGTGAAATTGAAAAATTGAAGTTGAAATGGAAGAGTAGAAATTGAAGTTGAAATGGAAAAGTTGTAATTGAAGTTGAAATGGTAGAGTTAAAATTGAAGTTGAAAATAAAGTTGAAGATTTGAAATTGAAAAATTGACGTTGAAATTGAAAAATTGAAATTGAAGAGTTGAAGTTGAAGTTTGTCGGGTTGATATTGAAATTGACGTTGAAATTGAAAAATTGAAGTTGAAATTAATAAATTGACGTTGAAATTGAAGAGTTGAAATCAACGAAGTGAAATTGAAAAATTGAAGTTGAAATGGAAGAGTAGAAATTGAAGTTGAAATGGAAAAGTTGTAATTGAAGTTGAAATGGTAGAGTTAAAATTGAAGTTGAAATTAAAGTTGAAAATAAAGTTGAAGATTTGAAATTGAAAAATTGACGTTGAAATTGAAAAATTGAAATTGAAGAGTTGAAGTTGAAGTTTGTCGGGTTGATATTGAAATTGACGTTGAAATTGAAAAATTGAAGTTGAAATTCATAAATGGACGTTGAAATTGAAGAGTTGAAATCAACGAAGTGAAATTGAAAAATTGAAGTTGAAATGGAAGAGTAGAAATTGAAGTTGAAATGGAAAAGTTGTAATTGAAGTTGAAATGGTAGAGTTAAAATTGAAGTTGAAATTAAAGTTGAAAATAAAGTTGAAGATTTGAAATTGAAAAATTGAAGTTGAAATTGAAAAATTGAAATTGAAGAGTTGAAGTTGAAGTTTGTCGGGTTGATATTGAAATTGACGTTGAAATTGAAAAATTGAAGTTGAAATTAATAAATTGACGTTGAAATTGAAGAGTTGAAATCAACGAAGTGAAATTGAAAAATTGAAGTTGAAATGGAAGAGTAGAAATTGAAGTTGAAATGGAAAAGTTGTAATTGAAGTTGAAATGGAAGAGTTAAAATTGAAGTTGAAATTAAAGTTGAAAATAAAGTTGAAGATTTGAAATTGAAAAATTGACGTTGAAATTGAAAAATTGAAATTGAAGAGTTGAAGTTGAAGTTTGTCGGGTTGATATTGAAATTGACGTTGAAATTGAAAAATTGAAGTTGAAATTAATAAATTGACGTTGAAATTGAAGAGTTGAAATCAACGAAGTGAAATTGAAAAATTGAAGTTGAAATAGAAGAGTAGAAATTGAAGTTGAAATGGAAAAGTTGTAATTGAAGTTGAAATGGTAGAGTTAAAATTGAAGTTGAAATTAAAGTTGAAAATAAAGTTGAAGATTTGAAATTGAAAAATTGACGTTGAAATTGAAAAATTGAAATTGAAGAGTTGAAGTTGAAGTTTGTCGGGTTGATATTGAAATTGACGTTGAAATTGAAAAATTGAAATTGAAATTGATAAATTGACGTTGAAATTGAAGAGTTGAAATCAACGAAGTGAAATTGAAAAATTGAAGTTGAAATGGAAGAGTAGAAATTGAAGTTGAAATGGAAAAGTTGTAATTGAAGTTGAAATGGTAGAGTTAAAATTGAAGTTGAAATTAAAGTTGAAAATAAAGTTGAAGATTTGAAATTGAAAAATTGACGTTGAAATTGAAAAATTGAAATTGAAGAGTTGAAGTTGAAGTTTGTCGGGTTGATATTGAAATTGACGTTGAAATTGAAAAATTGAAGTTGAAATTAATAAATTGACGTTGAAATTGAAGAGTTGAAATCAACGAAGTGAAATTGAAAAATTGAAGTTGAAATAGAAGAGTAGAAATTGAAGTTGAAATGGAAAAGTTGTAATTGAAGTTGAAATGGTAGAGTTAAAATTGAAGTTGAAATTAAAGTTGAAAATAAAGTTGAAGATTTGAAATTGAAAAATTGACGTTGAAATTGAAAAATTGAAATTGAAGAGTTGAAGTTGAAGTTTGTCGGGTTGATATTGAAATTGACGTTGAAATTGAAAAATTGAAATTGAAATTGATAAATTGACGTTGAAATTGAAGAGTTGAAATCAACGAAGTGAAATTGAAAAATTGAAGTTGAAATGGAAGAGTAGAAATTGAAGTTGAAATGGAAAAGTTGTAATTGAAGTTGAAATGGTAGAGTTAAAATTGAAGTTGAAATTAAAGTTGAAAATAAAGTTGAAGATTTGAAATTGAAAAATTGACGTTGAAATTGAAAAATTGAAATTGAAGAGTTGAAGTTGAAGTTTGTCGGGTTGATATTGAAATTGACGTTGAAATTGAAAAATTGAAATTGAAATTGATAAATTGACGTTGAAATTGAAGAGTTGAAATCAACGAAGTGAAATTGAAAAATTGAAGTTGAAATGGAAGAGTAGAAATTGAAGTTGAAATGCAAGTGTAGAAATTGAAGTTGAAATGGAAGTGTAGAAATTGAAGTTGAAATGGAAGAGTTGTAATTGAAGTTGAAAAGGGAGAGTTAAAATTGAAGTTGAAATTAGAGTTGAAAATAAAGTTGAAGATTTGAAATTGAAAAATTGAAGTTGACGAGTTGAAATTGAAGTTGAAGAGTTGATATTGAAATTGAAGTTGAAATAGAAAATTTGATGTTGAAATTGAAATTGATGTTAGCGTTTACTTACTTGTGTAACGTCTTAGTACGTCATTAATGGTATTTTAGAGTTATTTAAATTGAAATATCTCGTAAACTATTAACTTTTCGATGCACATAGGTTAGTACTTTTTTATAACGAATGTATTAAAAACTACTTCATTCCATTTAAAAAAAATATCAATGAACTTGAAATCTCATAAAAAATTGCCTCGAAAATTGTTTCCCTTACACCGTTACATGTGGCCCTTCAAACAGTGTAACTTTTTCCTAAGAAGTTTTTTTGTACAGTGAGAAGTAACAGAGATATTTAAGTGTTCTATTTCTTCGGATTCACCCTGTATAAATGATTAATTTCGATACGAAAATAGATGTGGATGTTTCGCTTGATTGCATCATGGTATCCGCACCGTTATCGAGTTATATTGTATTTACGTTGTTGTTTCCGCGAGCGTTCATAATTAAAAAGGTGACCCGGTCAAAAGAGTTCAATTCCTCGGGCATTTTTACGGTGTCGCGTTTCGCTTACTCATTTTTGTGACGAATGCAGACGATTCGCTGGGTGGAGACTCGTGTACACACATATACATTCGCATTAGCAGTATTACCATAGATGCACTCGTATGCGTGGACGATACGGAAAGCGGAGAGCGATCCGCGATCGTCGAGTCGGATCGGATTTTTCCGTGAACGTCGAACGGTTCTTTCCCGCGATTAGATATTTGCTCGTTCGAGTTGCCGCATCGTCGCCACCGATCGTTATGGCTCCGAACACAAAACGCGTGGCACGTGACTCGGTCTGATTAAAATGTTAATCAGAGGGTCCCTGTTCTCTCTTTTCCTCGCAGCCTCGCTGGTTCTCTCGCTGTCCCTGTCGGTCTCGCTCGGGTCCCCCTTGTTTCTCTGTTTGACTGTCTCTCGCCGGGTTCCCCTCTCTTATCCGATACCCTTTCAATAACTCGGTCCAGAGTTTCGTCGATGAATGAACCGGCCCTGTGGGTCCCGGTGCGCCCATACGCGTCTCCGGTTACCTCTGCGGATTAATTATGGGGTAGATCAAAAGAGCATGCGACCACAAAGCGGGTAATGCAACGTGTGGTTCGTTTTCGAAGAGGCGCGTTCCCGTTTAAACATCGCACGCGTTCGACTCTACTCGCTTCGCTTCTCTCCTCTCCTCTCCTCTCTCTTATCTTTGCACCATCGTACCGTTCCGCACAACTTCACCCACGAATCAGACAAGACGAAACACGTCGCTCGAATTTAACCAACTTTCCGGCGATACATTATACCCTTGTTCTTCTCGCTCCACCGAAATTACCGTAAGGGTGAATCGTTAGCGCGTCGGTCGCAAAAGCTGCAATTTTCAAAACTGCTGCGCTCATCGTCCTATAATTTTCACTGTTCCTTCCCATACGTTTTGCAAATGTCTAATAACCTTAATAAATTGTCGACATTACAATAAACAGGAGTGAAGTTCAACTTTATTTTCTTGCTTAATATGTTTGATAGGTTGGTAATAATGTACCAGTGTTTTCAACACTAAACCTACCGAGCACTAAAAGCACTTATTTAGATTTGTGCAATTTTTATTAGAATGTATGCTTGGATAAAGAAATTTATCGAATCAATCTCCATGTAAGAAACTTCATAATTTCAATCATTGTGCAATGAAAAATATGAAACCGGTCATTTGACCGGCAGTGGTAGGTTTCGTGTTAAATTCTTCTAATGTTACTTTATTTTCTTTCTTAATATGTTTGATAGGTTGGAAATAATGTACCAGTGTTTTCAACACTAAACCTACCGAGCACTGAAAGCACTTATTTAGATTTGTGCAATTTTTATTAGAATATATGCTTGCATAAAGAAATTTATCGAATCAATCTCCATGTAAGCAACTTCATAATTTCGATAATTGTGCAATGAAAAATATGAAACCGGTCATTTGACCGGCAGTGGTAGGTTTAGTGTTAAATTCTTCTAATGTCACTTTATTTTCTTTCTTAATATGTTTGATAGGTTGGCAATAATGTACCAGTGTTGTCAACACTAAACCTACCGAGTACTAAAAGCACTTATTTAGATTTGTGCAATTTTTATTAGAATGTATGCTTGGATAAAGAAATTTATCGAATCAATTTCCATGTAAGAAACTTCATAATTTCGATAATTGTGTAATGAAAAATATGAAACCGGTCATTTGACCGGCAGTGGTAGGTTTAGTATTCAATTCTTTTAATGTTATCACTATTTTAAATTATGCCTTCTCATGGTTGTAATAAATGCATAAAATTCGCAGTCTCGTAGTGTTTCTGATCGATATATTCGTTCGACTCGATGTTATAACGTCGTAAAGAGCGCGCCTTTGCGACATAATCAAATGATAGCAAGCAGTGAACGTCACCTATCGACGCTTTCCTACTAGTTCGCAGTTCCTAAGAATCAAAAACAGATAATGGAGACGTTTTTAATAAACTGTTCGATGGCCGTAGCAATTGGATGACAGAAATGGAAGACTCGATTTTCTGTGATTCTCTTTAAACTTGCTTAAAGACGGCAATCGAAGAATCTATTGTCCAAATGCATCTCGGAGACCTTAAAATCGTATCGAACAGATACTCTACATTCGCTCATTCGTTTCTAGTTCTATCTCGTTCGGTTCTCTCATTCTCGTCTCATCTGTGGCTCTCCGGTACAGCGGTATCTCCGCCTCTCGATCTCTCGTCGTTTCTTGCTCCCTCCCATCGTGTTCGTGTCCGTGTTCGCGTTCGCCGAGGATTATCGAAGTCTCGGGACTTTGGCGCGAACGAGTACCCTTGACTGTTGGGTTATCGAAAGAGGTCGAAAGGTCCGACGATACGTTCGGAGACTGGAACGAAAAATCGGTTCGAACACTTTTTCTGCCGGACGCGGACGCACCGAGCGTATTTACGAGTCGCGCGGCGGTGCTGCGGATCGTTCGGTCTCGGCCGTCTCTCGGTCCATGTACTTTCGGCTATGTACGGCATCGCCGAAAATACCGGGCAGAAATTTTTTCACAAAAGTTCCTACCCCGCGAAATAAAACCGCGAAAGCGGCCCGAAAAGCGAACTGCCGGCGGAAACTCTGTTCCGCGATAGGACCAGGATTTCCACTTTCGGGATTAGGCCGAAATATTATTTTTACTCGCAACGCGCGCGGCATCTCCTCGAACGTGGAAAGTTCCTGCGCGGCGTTTTCTATTTTTCCTCTTCTTTTTTTTGCTCGTTTCTCTGGTAGAGCGTTGTCCAGCTTTCGTCGGGATTCGCGTGCCTCCGACCAAAGAACGTCGATAAACTCGCGTCGTCGGGATTTCTATCCGTTATTACCGGTTACGTCGCTGACGGCCACGTTGGGACCGCGATAGGAACTATCTTTCTCGGGCGTGTTTTCGAAAATAGTACGTTTCTCGCGGAAGAATCAACGTAAGGTCTGCCGACATCGAAAACTGAAGTCCCTAAGCTCCGGCCGCATAAATGCCGTCGGTTTCTTCGCCGTGAACGATCGACGAGGAATGCGAAACGGGATTGCGCGAGCGTGCGACACGAATTTTATTATTTTTTCCGGCGCGGCGATAAACGAGCGAGCGCGCGGCTCTGTATCGCGGTGTTTGTTTCTCGGTGCTCGGTTTATTTCGAACATCGGCGATAACGTAAACAAATATTTTGCCGAGCGATGTATCCGTGTTTGGCGCGCGAAAACGGACTCGTTATCGGCGGAATAACGATTTCGTAAGCCGTAAGTTTTCGACACGGAGCGAAGCGTAGAGTCGCGTCGATGTCGATGGAATCGTAGAACAATCTCGGTGACGAAACGTCGTCGTATTTTCGATGTCCGCGTCGATACTTGAGTAATTTGCCGGGAGCTGGGAACCGGGAGCTGGGAGCTGGCAGCCGGGAGCTGGGAGGTGTCCGCGTGCTCGACTCGGCGGGAAATCTCTCGATGGATATTCACCGGGGAGCAAAGGCGAACGCCTCCAGGCGTATTTATGAATTCATGCCGCAGATGCGCATAATGGCGCTGATTCGTGACATTTGATTAGAGCATTGTCGCGGCTCACCCCACGGCCACTCCCGTCGTTTTCTACCTCTTCGTAACAGCTCCACGGTGGTGTTCGGTGGTTCGCCGCGGTACTGTGCCGCGATGGTTCAACCACTGGGCTGCTATACACCGTAATCGCAACCCTTGTACCCGCTGCCGCCTCTTTGAAACCGTACGCCCATTATTTTCTGTTCCACCGATCCCAACGATTTTCTGGGTAACCTCTCGCCCCTACATCTCGCGTCCCGAGTCGATATCGCGGGCCAAGCATCTTCCGATTGCGAGCTAACTAGTGCCTCGGTTCATTTCACTAGAATTCTCCTGGCACGTAGAAAATTATGCTGCTTTCTTCGTCCCTTATTAGCTTTGCTCACCCCACTCGCACCATTGCGACGAAAGTGACACAGGTCGAAAAAATACGTTTCTCAGAAACAGCGGAGAACTGCTTCGAACATAATAGAATATACAGTGGCTGTACAAAGTATTCGTACACTTTTTCAAAACTAATAACATTTTTATTATTGTACCAAGCAACCTGATTTTTTATAATCAATTAGAAGCATTGGTTTACGAAATGATATACGAAAAAGATTTTCCAAAAATTATAATTTACAAGGTTAGATGCAAAAATAAAAAAGGCATTTTTTAAAACTTTTTTATTTGGGTCCTTAATGAAAATTTAAAATGTATATTTTGTAGATCTACAGTAGCGGACAAAAGTTTAAGATCGCTCTAAAGAAGACGATAACTTTTTTAATATTGCACTATACGATTTGAACTTTTTTGGGAATCTAGAGCAATTTACTAAAGGATGTGAAAAGAAATTTTTTCAAAAATTGCAATTGATCGGAACTGTTGAAAAAAATATTAAAAGTTGAATTTTTAACTCTTTTATGTGGGCCTATATTGAAAATTTAAAAAATACGTTTTGTAGATCTGTGTCAATTAAACATATTCTGAAAATTTCGTCAAAATCGGTCGACGTTGTAATAAGCTACAAACGTTTAAAGATGGTAAAAATTGCAGATTTTCAAGATTTTCGGCAATAAATCGTTCCGATCAATTGCAATTTTTGAAAAAATTTCTTTTCACATCCTTCAGTAAACTAACTGCTCTAGCTTCCCAAAAAAGTTCAAATCGTATAATACAATATTAAAAAAGTTATCGTCTTCTTTAGAGCGAACTTAAACTTTTGTCCGCTACTGTATGTTAGTCATACACATGCTGAAAATTGCATTGAGATCGATTAACATACACGCGAGCTACAAGCGGTTAAAAATGGTGAAAATCGTAGTTTTCCACGACTTTTGATCAGTTTCTGCTTAAAATCCACAGAATCGTACATCTTTCGACGCTTGTTGTTTTTTCCTTCGTCAATCGATTTCGATGAAATTTCCAACACGTGTATAAAGAACATGCATCTAGAAAACATATGTTTTAAATTTTCATTAAGGGCCCAAATAAAAGTTTTAAAAGATGCCTTTTTTATTTTTGCCTGCAACCTTGTAAATTGTAATTTTTGGAAAATCTTTTTTGCATATCAGTTTGTAAACTAATGCTTCTAATTGATTATAAAAAATCAGGTCGTTTGGTACAATCATAAAAAAGTTATTAGTTTTTAAAAGGTGTACGAATACTTTGTACACCCACTGTATATGTTTCTTCTATCGATCGTATTTGCTGATAATAAATTTTTAAATGTTTCCGGCGCAACGGTTCAATCTTTTGTTGATCGAAACAAAAGATCGAACCGTCGGGCCGAAAACATTTAAAAATTTATTATAATAGAATATGACTGGAACACGAGAAACGACACAATCGCCACCTAGCAACTAGACCAGGGGTCGGCAACCTTTTAAGTCGGAAGAGTCAAAAATTACAATTTACAAAATTTCAAAGTTTTTAAAGAGCCACAAAATATTTTCTTGCCAACAATAAATAGCACTCGCATAAATAAAGTTATTTGATAAAAAAAAACTAATCTATTTATTCATAAGAAAAAACATCCAAAGAGCCGCAGGTTGCCGACCCCTGAACTAGACAATGAAGTTAAGTTAACATGTTCACTACCACCGTCAGTTCACTTAATAACAGTCAAATTAATTTTATGCACTTCATTGTTTAAAGTAGAATGCAGAATTTTCGAAGAATCTGTGACTTTCTTCTGCGAAACTGTTTTAATAATTCAAAATTGCATTTAATGAAACTTTTGAACAAGAAAGGCAAGCAACGAAGAAACAAATGCTGATAGCGAACGTGTAAACACTAAAACTACCGAGCACTAAACGCAATTGGCATACATTGCCTTGTAATAATGCCTTTCGATGACTTACGAAATAATATTTACAGAATTCATTAATGGTAATAACTGAAAAATCTCACAGTTAAATTTATCCCGTTCGGATGTTGTCACTGTTAACAGGTGTAGAGCAGACCACTATCATCTAGCTGCTTCTCTGGCTCGCATTGGATTCATCGATGATCCTGAATGCAGTTGCAGAGGGGGATATGAGACTCTGAACCATGTTTTATGGTAATGCAACTTGTATAATGAGGAAAGATTGGAATTTATTGAAAAACTTCGTAAAATTAATTTTCAACTTCCCATGGATGCTTCACTGCTAATGGCCAAACCCAATATCAAGGCTTGTCGTTATATGCTGTCATTTTTTAAAAGCTGTGGGCTTAGGTTATAAGAGATTGGTCTAATATGTGTATAATATTATGTTTCAGTATAATAACTATGTATCTCTAATCTTATTTTCTGTAAAAATTTTCCACTGTATGATTTTTTCTTGTTCGCAATCTTTGTATTATAATCTATAAAATGTACTTTATATCATGTTGAAATAAATCTCATATGAGATTTTCTATAATAAAAAAAAAACTGAAAAATCAGGTCTTTTGACTCGTGCCACTTTTGTCACAGGGGTGCGATATGCGCGTTATTTTCCTGGTCGCTATCGCCAAAGCGCACATGTACGCGCAACTTTTGCGATCACTGGTACCAAGGCGTGTTGCCTTCCTACAATTAGATAACATTGCGAGTTGGCGCAAACAGTTACTCAGAAAAATAATTAGTCTACATTGCTGTCGTTATTATCAATAACACGTACAGCAAACACGACTCCCGAAAAATTTCGACGCAGCTTCTCTGTTCGAAGCATTCTGTTCGCGATTTTGCATGTCGATCGTATCACCGTGATGGAAAACGATAATCTCGCCATGTATTTAATATGTCGCCATGTTTTTAATATTGTATTCTATACGATTGGAACTTTTTTGGGAAGCTAGAGCAATTAGTTTTCTAAAGGATGTGAAAAGAAATTTTTTCAAAAATTGCAATTGATCGAAATTGTTGAAAAAATACTAAAAGTTGAATTTTTAACTTTTTTATGTGGGCCTATATTGAAAATTTAAAGAATACGTTTTGTAGATCTGTGTCAATTAAACATATTCTGAAAATTTCGGCAAAATCGGTCGACGTTGCTATGAGCTACAAACGTTTAAGGGGGATCTATACCCTCGGATTTTGGGGTATTTATCAATGTTATCAACCTCTGTGCAGAAAAAAAGTTTGGTAACATTGATAAACACGCAACTGCATAATGAACACGAGATGGAGTTGCTTGCTATTTCCATATTCTATTCATCTCGTCGCGAATGCCGTTATGCAGGGCAGGTCACACTAATATTAGTGCCACCGATGAGAATATGTACCTCGTCTGTGTCAGTTTTGCTATGATTCCACATTGACAGCAGTGCAGCAGTGAAATGTTGCACAATATCGCAGCACTGATTGACAGTCCTTCTGACTAGGCACCATCTCGTGTAAACTAACTGAAATGAAATTGGCTCTAGATTGGCTCTACATCAGAGATAACCTCTGTCTTCATGAACGTAATATGGGGAAATCTCTGCTAATGTGAATGAAATCACGCGCGGCGATTTTTTGTCCTTATACGAGCATATTTTGAGCTACACAAAGGCTCATTTGATAGAGGAAGGTTCATCACGGCGCGCTCTGCTCATCATATCAGTCAGAAAAATCTCTTTGAGACAGTAAAATACATTGAAATCTGCGGTTATTTTTCTAGATTTTTTCTCTACTTTGGGCACTCATCTTATTAGATATAAACATAATCTCGTTAAATCAATAGCAGAGCGCGCCGGATTTAACCTTCCTCTATAGAATGAGTCCTCACCCAGTCCAAAATCCGCTCAAATAAGGACAAAAAATCGCCGCGCGTAAACCCATGTTTCGACCCAAAATCTAGTAAGATTCTAGTTCATTTCTAGTTACTTCATTGGGTATAGATCCCCCTTAACGATGGTAAAAATTGCAGATTTTCACGATTTATTGCCGAAAATATTGAAAATCTGCAATTTTTACCATCTTTAAACGTTTGTAGCTCATTGCAACGTCGACCGATTTTGACAAAATTTTCAGAATATGTTTAATTGACACAGATCTACAAACTGTATTTTAGAACATAAAAAAGTAAAAAATTCAACTTTTAGTATTTTTTCAACAACTCCGATCAATTGCAATTTTTGAAAAAATTTCTTTTCGCATCCTTTAGAAAACTAATTGCTCTAGCTTCCCAAAAAAGTTCAAATCGTAAAGTAGAATATTAAATAAGTTATCGTCTTCTTTAGAGCGGTCTTAAACTTTTGTCCGCTACCGTATATGTATACGCGAGTCTAGCAAGCGATTCACGGTGGTCGCGATTGACAAGGGAGAGTTGTTGTGGAGACGGTTGCCAGAGAGTTTTTTGGGAAAGAAGGATTGCTTGACAGATTCAGAGAATGTGCGAGTCGACTCGGGTCTTTTCTGCGATAATTCGTAATTGTAAATTGATTTACTTTTTTGGTTTGAATGCTCACGCGAGTGATCCCGGGTAATAGGAGATTTGGTTTTGCACTCGGTTCGGCTATACTTGAATCCTCCCAGGCCGGCTCACAGATCGAAGGGCATTGGCAGCTTTGAAGCTCCTTTCCAGTGAATCCCGAAGCTGGGACGCATTGCAAGGCTAACCGTAGTGCTGCTGGCAGAGGAGTGCCCTATGGGCCAGCCGGCAATTGTGCAGAGTTCGAGTGGAACTCTGCTGTGGATCACTACGCGCAGAGACTTGATTATTAACGGTAAGAGAGCTCTCTTAGTTTTAGAGTCAAATGTCATTTAGCATGTAAATTGCTTGAAACGCCGATTTTTTAATCGCGTTAGCTGTTTTTAAACACTATCTGATACTGGGCTTTCGTACGACGAAATTCTTGTAGTTGCTTGATTGAATAAATTTATTGCATCTTGCTTCGGTTTTTCCTCGTAATCCGTCGAGGTTTTTATGCCGAAGCAAGAATTTGTTCAACCGGGAAATTGTGTATTTTATTTTAGTATAAGTTCGAACATTGTTTAATCTGAACTTCTATGAATCCTGTCTTCTTAGACGATTGAAAAACACATTCGTTATAATTTTAGTAGAAGGGGTTAATATTACACGAATTAATTCGATTCTCCGTGTACACGTGAAATAGGGAGAGATTCGACAGAGACGAACAAACGGATCTTGACTCTCTCGTTAGCCTCCGTCTCCGTCTCTATCTCTGTCTCGCTCGTTCCACCACGAACCGTCCAGGAGTCTGTTTCGTGCATCCATTCGGCCGTCCATCTATTCCGGTTGCTCGTGCCTCGTGCTCAGACTTCAAACTTTAGACACGAGAATCGAGAAGCGAGAGAAACGTCGATCTCCGCCTGTTCGTCCCGCGGTGTTCTAGTAGACCCGAGAAGAGAGGAGAGACAGAGAGAAGAGAGTATCTTCGCGCGTTATAGTTGGGGTAGTCGCATCGCCCGCGGGTTGGTAACGAGGTTACGGACTCATCTCCTACTCGACCGACGACTCGAGCCGAGCCCTCGGTTCATCAGGCCACAATATTACTAATCAGCGCGAGAATTGGTCCGGGCGGTAAGTGCCCTTCGGATTGCCAATTCACGCTTCCACGAGAACCAACGCGAGAACGCTCGGTGCACTCGAAATCGACCGTGCAACGATTTTTCTTGTACTACCAGGTTTTCTTTCGCCTCCGTTACCAGGCGCCCCTTCATCTTTGTTTCCCTATCCCCGAGGCTGACTGTGAGACGCTGCCAGATCGCGGAAGGAGCCGAGCAAAGATACTATTATAGATGCCGCGTGACGTCTTAATGAATTGTCGGCTAGGGGATCGTTAGACGCAACTAGAGGCACATCAATTCCTTCGACGATCTGATTACGCGCCGCCTAATTATGGCGTATCAGGACCGTAATTAATAGTCCACCCAACGTTTCGACGGAACGTCTTAAGGTCGGTTTATCTTATTGTTAGAGCCAGTCCGACCCGTCGCACAGTGTGTCCAAACGGCGAAATCGTGGTCAAAACCTCGAAAATGAACTTTTCGGCGGGGATACGGTATAAGTAGTATTTTAGATTCTTTAATAATGTGCCTATGGAAAAACCGAGGTGCGAAGGTTTTATTACTTATACCTCAAAATTGGTGAGAGCTCGAAGTTTTCGTTCATTAGTCGTACAGTAAGCGTGTTGTGAGGAACTGTGTGAAAGCGAAAAGTGAAAACTGCATAATTCGAAAACGGTTTATTTCATTTCAATTCTGTAAAATGGACTTCTTACTTCCTGGAAGTAAGTAGAATGTCTCTGGCTACTAGTATATCTGAAATACTTAATGGTTACGTTGTATAATTATAAACCTTATTAGAAGACATGAACAGAAAAGTTTTAAGGACAAATTTTGAACATGTAGAGTAAAAGTTGTGCATTGGACAATATTGGGCTAAAATTTTTGTTGGAACTTGTAGTTAACACTGTCGTCTTTCAGTATTTGCAAAAATTGGCTGCCCGAAAGTTACCTTTTTTTTGTAAGACAACTTTTCTTTCTAGCGAGAAACACTCAAAAAACCGAAGATATTAAAGATGATGATGATTATTACAGTTCATCTGATTCAACATAGTTTGTTATTTTTTATTTTCTTACATTTATTTCTTTCTAATTATGTATTATAGTTTTTCTAATATTATTATCCGTAAATAAATAAACTCATGATTTACAAGTTGTACATTGAAATTTTTAAATGGTAAAATTTTTTTAATTCTATATTAAAAAATAGATTTCAACTCATAATTAGCGACCTCAGAGCATTACTATACAAATTTTTTAGAGGAAAAACAATTTTTTTCTATGCATGTCCGTCATATTGGATTCGTCATTTTGTTTTTTAAACTTTTAAGATCAGATTCGAAATCAGCAACCCCAAAAACCCCCATATACCAATTTCTGTCCAAATTTGTCCCGATTGAAGTGACTTATGAGGTTTTGATCACGATTTCGCCGTTTGGACACACTGTGCGTCGGACAGAACCTTACTGTACCCTGGTTTTGTATCCAGTAGTTTATTTCTTTACAAAATGCTACATACTTTCGGGTCGTTCGGAGAGTCATTTCGTTTTTCGTGTAGAAATGACACTGCTTCCATTTGTTATTGTACTAAACTTATTTTAAATCGCAAAATCGTGGTATATCTTGACAGCTGACATTTCGGACGTAACTTCCTACCTTTTAGTACTTTCTAATCTTACAAGCATGTTTTACAAATATGAAAAATCAAAGTACGCATTTCCATCATCTTTTGCTTTTTTATTATCGCAAGGATAAAAATGCAGTGCACGAAAGACAAATTTGTGCGCTGTTTAAGGAGAGGAAGTACAAATCTTTTGTACAGTGCAAATTTTTTATGTCGTGCAAACAAGAAAAGTCATATAACTCAATATTTTGCTAACAAAAAACAGAAATTCTCCGGCATAGAATCTTTAAGTTGTCGGAAAAATCGCAAGAGATCATTGAACAATTGGAACAATATTTCATTGAACAAAATGTCATAAAACTTATTCTAAATGGTAAAAACTTGGCTTTCATTTTCCCTTTACAAAACGAAATGACTTTCCGAATCACCCAATATATTATTACCCTGGTTTTGTATCCAGTATTTTAGCTTTTTGGAAAATACTGGATACAAAATGGAAGAAAAAAGTTGCTGCTGGACTGGCCTGGACTGGCTAAGATAAACCGACCTTTATGCTTCTAGATCTCTCTAGATTTTGGGTTACGGCATTGCAGCGTGGATCCGAGTCCTGCGGACTTTCCATAACATTGAAAAGTTGTCGAGAAAAGAGAAACAAATATGCTAGCATTAATTTTAGTTTTTCAATTAGCCGAAGGGTTAATTCGATATGTTCGTGAAACCCAAAAGAACTGTTAAGAGTTACAATTTTTTCTTACTTTCGACGACAGCGTGCGAGTGTAGTCGCCAGATTAAGATTCGTCTCCCCACTCTACTTCCCCCTTCTACGCACTGCCAGAGAGAGGGGATAACTTTCCCCTGAATTCGCGCTCTCTCCCCTCATCCGACGATTGTGCGTGCAAGTACATCGCACATTTACGTCTTATGTCTATCGAAACACCAGCAGAGTCTGCCTCTAGCAAATCCCACACAGCAACCGAAGCAAACGAATCGACGATAATTCTCGTTCGATTTAGAAAAACCGATCCGACATTCTGTGCGGCGTGCACGCTCTCGCGGTCTTTCCGTATCTTGCAGCCTAGAACGTTATCGGCGCTCCGTATACATCTACATACACAAACGCGCGTGTGGCAGAGTGGCGTTCGTCGTGAAGCGGCTGCAACGAGATAACGGAATGAGTTACGACATCGATAAAATCGATATCTCGCGTGCTCGTAAACTGGTAGTCCGACTTCGTTATTTCGAAGATTACGGAAGATCGTTCTCGATAATTAGCAAGGACGCGAAGCTCGGCGATGGAAGACGCGCCTCGGTTTTCTCCGTATCGTGATTTATCGGAGAGACTCGAATGAAAAAAACTAGCTCGTGCTCGACGATCCACCGAACGAAAACCTTCCCAGAAACTCTATTCGGAGGAAAGACGAGCAAGTGGGTCGAGGCTACGAGGAATTTCGAAAAGAGAATCAAATTAACAGCTGCGACGATAACGCGATAAAGATGGACCTTCGAAGCAGCCTCTTTTCGAACGATAAAAACTACGCTTCTCGAAGACTAAGATCGATCAGCTTAAGAAATTGAAGTTGCTACTGGTTGTCGATATAGAAGGGTCGGAGATTGTCTTTGTAAGCGATGGGTTTACTGAAAAAATGCTCGAATCCCGAATCTCTGAATGAAATCTAAAGAACAAGGCCAGCAGCATGCACGAGGCCGAGAAGGATAATGATCGCGTTGTTCGCAACGAATTCTCTTTGACAGGGTCCAGCGGATGGATGCGAATAATGCTTTTCTATTAGCGCGATCATGAGCGGAAAGCTGATTGCGTACAAGCGCTCGTTCATCGGTAATAGATTGGAATTCGACGGGGGAAACGTTTCCTCGTGTCCTGCGTAATAGCTGACCCGAGCAGGTTTCGAGATTCGAGAAGCTTGGGAAAGTTCCGCGGCGATCGACGCGGTCCGAAATGCAGGCGACATGCGAAATGCGACGAACCGAACGACCGAAAACCGGCCGTTTCTCTATACTACATAATATGTATAATAGTATGCGACTGGACAACGTCGCGGCCGAACGCGGCACAACGGGGTGTGTACGGTCCTGTATTAAATTTCGGATAATCCAGAAGGATCGTCCCGGAGCGGGGTAATTAATGTGCGTTGGGGATCCGTCGAGGAAGCGGAACGAGAAAGAGGGACCGCGAAACGAAGAAGGAGGGTGAAGGAAGACAAAGCGGAAAGGCAACGAAAGAAGGGACCCCAAGGATTGGTTTTCTCACAGTGAGTCGTCGTCCCGTGGCCGAAAACCGGACATCTGGACGCGGGACAGCTGCGTGACCACAGACCAGGCTCACTCGAACTAGGCCCTGTCCCAAAGAACCGAGGGAGGCTTCCTCGAGCGTCCACGGGGGTGATCGTCCCTCGGACGAACCACTGCTTCTCGCTTTCTCTTTCTATTTCTGTTCCGCTTATTACAATACTTGCGCGACCACCTATCCCTTCAGGACAAGTGCAATTTCCAGAAAACGCGCGGTCGGAGACTCTATGCGGATCTATAGGTGGAAACCCTTCTCGTCATCTACGAAAAGCTTATCGACGCAACAAATTGTATATTTACCGAAACGATAAATTGTAATAGTCGAAAGTCAATGACGGAAATTATGGAACATGTGGAAAGTGGGAACTAGGACTGTTACTTTTCCGAAGCTTCGACTCTTCGAAGATTCGAAGGATTCGAAGGAACGGAACTTCGAAACTTCGAAGTGCACGAAATTTCAGTCTTCGAAACGTATGAAGTTGCAACTTATGAGTTTCATACCATGTCACGATTTTTGATAAATAGAAATATTAACACGTTCAGCGCCATGTCAGTCATCAGCGACTGACACTGAAGTTTCCGTTTGGGCTTTTCGTAATTAAATTAAATTTAAAAAATTGCATTCTATTAATAAATTCGGGATCATATCACGAATGTACTTAAAAAATAATACTTTTCAAACAAAATTTTAATGAGTTTGCTACTTGATTAAAAAGAGCGGGCTGAACGGAAAGAAAGGCAAGACAGGCTTGGCGCTCAACATGCTCATAAAAGGTTTAACAGAATTTTGACAGAATATAAATACAACCACACAGTTATAAAAAATATATATAATGTCTGAATATTATATCCTGTGTTAATAATGAAACAACAGACCAAATTTGTTTCTCTGTAAATAAAGGTTATGTTTTATTAAATGCTTATCAATTTACACTTTTTACAACTATTTACAAACTTACATGTAAATAAAGAAACGACAATTAGAGTTTATTGTTCGCTCTCTTTATTCACACTAACTTTCTATCGTTAACTTACTCTGTTGATTAATTACTTCTATCTCGATCTAATTTCTATGCACGTGTGCTCTCTATATTCTTTTACTCTTTTTCCTATCTCTATCTCTCTCTATTTATCTCAAATGTGAGAACCGTGCAAAAGAGTGCGCTGAGCATGCAAAGCGCGCTCGATTTAAATTAAAGACAATATATTGTTCTTCGACCTCCGAAGGAAAGTAACAGCCCTAGTAGAAACAAGAAGCGTCACTCTTGTAACGCAGCAACGAAAAGGGACAAAGGGACTATAATTCATATTTTGAATACATTCAACGCCTAATCAGATTGGACTCGCCTCGACACGAAGCAATACTGGCAGCGACCAACCGACTCCTATTCTCGCGATGGCTAAGAAAGAGGGGAGAATCCAAATACCCGTGAGAAGACCGAGCAAACAGAGCTTTTCAGGGGTTTTCTAAATTTTACTGTCGATGACCGATCGATTCCGCTGTACCAAACTTGTTATTACTGCTATCTGTTGCTATTGGTTAGACGGACAAATGTGGAGTGCGGTCGTCGAAGTAGGAGTGCGTTTTGGAAAAACTAGGCAGAGGAAATGGAATTCGATAAATTAGTACACGTAGCTAAGAGCGCCCTGTCGATGGGGTTCGCTCACGGAGGTCTCCAAGTGGTGTCCGATGACACCCGAATGTTTCTGGGTCTGTCAAGTGTCCCGAACTATAGCAGCCCACCATGCCTAATTCTCACGTTCGCTCTGCTTGAAACCAAACAGCTATCTTGTATTTCACCTTTCTGCAACAACGAATTGGTTCGTACAAACAAAATTCTTGTATGCATCAGCGATATAATTAGAATGTAGAGAAACAGAGTAACGAGATGCGGTAGGAAACAAGGACAACGCTCTAACATGTCCTTAAGCGGGTAGTTCCGCCTCGGTTGCAACTAGAATCTTACTGGAAAATATGGGTTTGCGGGAAAGCAAATGTTGTCCTTATTTCAGCAAATTGTGGGCTGGGTGAGGACTCATTGTAAAGAGGAAGGTTTGACGCAGTGCGCTCTGGTCATGAGCTTAACGAGATTATGTTTAATATGTATAATATGAGGGTCCAAAGGAGAGAAAAAATCTAGGAAAAAAACCCGCAGGTTTCAATGCATTTTTCTGTCTCTAAAAGACTTTTTGACTGCCCTGATGACCAGAGCGCAGTACGTCAAACCTTCTTCTTTACAATGAGTTCTAACCCAGCCCACAATTTGCTGAAATAAGGACAACATTTGCTTTCCCGCAAACCCATATTTTCGACCCAAAATCTAGTAGGATTCTAGTTATTTGCTAGTTATTTGCTAATTTACTAGAATCCTACTAGATTTTGGGTCGAAAATATGGGTTTGCGGGGAAGTAAATGTTGTCATTATTTGAGAAAATTGTGGGCTGTGTGAGGGCTCATTCTAAAGAGGAAGGTTTGACGTAGTGCGCTCTGGTCATCAGGGCAGTCAAAAAGTCTTTCAGAGACAGAAAAATGCATTGAAATCTGCGAGTTTTTTTCCTAGATTTTTTCTCTACTTTGGACCCTCATATTATACATATTAAACATAATCTCGTTAACCTCATGACCAGAGCGCACTGCGTCAAACCTTCCTCTTTACAATGAGTCCTAACCCAGCCCACAATTTGCTGAAATAAGGACAACATTTGCTTTCCCGCAAACCCATATTTTCCAGTAAGATTCTAGTTGCAACCGAGGCGGAACTACCCCCTTAATTAGAGGAAAAGCTTTTTTGGGGATTTTTGCGTCAGAGACGCGTTTTGGAGCACGGTGCGTCGACTTCCTAGTGGAGGGAGGTTGCGACGAATCTGAAACTCGAGACAAGAGCGGTCGCCGGCCCGTAAAGTGGCACTCGGGCCGATCGACACCAGCCAACCGACTCGTGGCGAGGCAAGGCAGGGTTCCGGTTCCTGGTTCCCGATTTCCAATGTACTTACGCCGGTCGAGTGCAGCCGGTTCCGCTCGCTTTTAACCACGAACGCCTCGCCACTTGTCCGCCCACGCGTCACGGTCACCGCAAGGTGTCCCATTACGTGGCTCCGCGTTCACCTTTTCATCGACACCACCGCACCGATCGCATCGCGCACAGCTCAAACGCGCCGAAACTGATAACGTCGCATCCGCTCGGTTCCGAACCGGTGTTGGACGACTACTTGCTCGTAATGCTGGCAATATATTTTTCATTCTGTTAACTCGCTCTCCGCGAACATTTGCTCCTTCGTTAGACACCGTAGACGCAGGCTCGCTACTTGCGACAACGCACAGTGGAGTATTTGGCCCGAAAAACTGGTCAAAAATCAATTCAAAAATTTTGTCTAGAATATAAAATTTTTGCATTTTGAGATAGTTAAATATATACAGAATGATATTGCAATACCTTTTTTTAAATTTTATTCCCTCATGAAGTGTTATGCTTCATCAAAGATGGAGAGTTTTCGTAGTCCTGTTTCTCTCAACTAGTCTCTGTATTACTGTGCGCTCGTTAATGATTTTTCTACACCGCAAAGAAATGAATGCCAACTTTTCCCTTTAAAGATGTTTTTTTAGGTAAGTATGTACTTTACTTTCATTTAAAAATTATGCGCTTTTTTACTTGTGTTTTTGAGATTCGTGCTGTTAAAAACTGACCAATAATTCAATGAAGTACATTAGAATTCAAAGAATTCAAATAGAATTTTAGTATGCTTCCAAGTGCGTCCAAGTGCTTGTTTTGGTGTCATTAGACGCGCCAAGGTTTTTAGTTTATTACATGAAAAAAATTGGCTGCCCGTTCACGCCCCAGCGAATTTCCAAATGGTTTTTGTAGCAACGCTCGATACAATGTAGACCAAGGATGAGCAACCCGCGGCCCGCCGCACTTTCTCGTGCGGCCTGCAAATCGGGACGTTTTGAATAGACTTTTACTATCATCGGACCCATTCATATCTTGCTCCCGAAAAAATTTCATGAAAAAGGAAAACCGTTTTCACCCGAAACATTACAACTTTTAATTTCAGAGGAACAAGAATGTAATACAAGTAGTAGAGACATAGAAGAAGATTCAGAAATAGATGAGTAAGGATTAATGTAATACGTTAAAATAAAATAATATAAACAATACTATATTTATATAGAATTATAAATTTGTTTGCAAAGTTTCTATCCTACACATTCTTTGAATTGCAGAATATAATGGCATTATTTAATTCACAAGAATTCTTAGCGTAATAAAAGCAAATAATATAATTTTGTTTAAAAAAATGGTTTGAACAAAAGTTGGACAGTGTTCCGACATCTACATACTTCGATATATAAAATTTCGAAAATATTTTTTACAACAATTAATCAAGGTCACTTTGATTTTTTAAATGTTAAAATGTATTTTATATTTCATAATGTTGTAGCTGATCTTAAGACGAATTCAATGATATTTAATATTATGACCTCGAGACCATAAGTAACGTTGCAATAGTTTTGACCAGCTTTTCGGGCCAAATACTCCACTGTGCAACGTTATCGCACCGAGCGCAGGTTCGGCTTCGTATTTATCACTGGACTGTGGATATTTTGCGAAATAAAAATTGTTTGTATGTATTTTCTTCCTTAATATTGGTTCAAAACAATGTATGGACGTTCTTAAATTTTTTAAAGGTCCTATCCTTTAAATTGCACTAGCTATTTCCGCAGTGTATTAGTGACCATTGACGCACCTTCGATCCATGATATTTTATTTCGTACGTAACGTACAACACAAGTTTGGCTCGAGTTTCGTGCAGTGCCTAAACCCGCAATATAGCTATGAATAAAATAATATATTGTTCGCTTCCGCCAGGATTCCTACACCAGGGACAAGGAGGAATGGGACTATGGGAGTCTATGGTTGTCTGTTCCGAACTGGGACGACAGGAATCGCCGACAAGTTTATTTCCCGGTTGCGGCTCGTGGGATCGTTCGACTAGGAGAAACTCGATTTGGTCGGTTTGGTTCCTCGCGAAAACCCGTATTCCCGACCAGACTCGGGCAGGTTCCCGTATGGGAAATCCCGAGAACCGGCGCGGCGTCCGACCACCGTGTCAGTCGATGCGACTCGAAACTAGGAGGGCTGAAACGGTCCGGTTCCATGAAGCGGTTTTCCTCGTTGGCCCGTCTCCGGGTAAAACGACGCTGCCATGGATCTCCGGCTTCCTATTACCGCCAACAGGATTCCGGTCTTCGAGTTGCTCCCCCGAAACACTTCGGCTCGTTCTGCTCCGCGGTGCGACCAACGTGAACGAAAATCGAAAATCGCATTGTTTGGCGTCGACGTCTCGGTCATTATTAGCCCTGAGCGACTTTGAGAGGCGCCATTGAAAATTGCCATACCATTAATCGAACTGCTGCGTACATTATTCAATCAGTATTGCGTTCAATGAATTACTAAACATTTAAGTATTGTATAAGACACTTGTTATATCAATTTCGCATCCATAAACTGGAGAAAATCACGACAATATGATCGCAGAAAATGTTTGACTTTGATGATTTCAAAAATGAGTATTGAAAATAGTGAAGACATCGGTTAAAAAATGCTGTCGCATTATTTCCAGCCTAACAAAGCAGATTAGAAAAGAACATAACTTTCTACTTCGTCGATGTTTGTCGTGCTCCAAGTAGAATATTTTTCTTTTGCATAAAGAAGTCTGGTTATGAATCTTCGTCCAGATACCGCGCTTTTTGCCTCGTCGAATCGGACGTCAAAAGCAGACTGGACGGAAAGCAAAACCGTAAATCTTGAGCACGCACGCGCTCGAACGTTCACGCGCTCGGCCTCGAAAAAACTCTATATCTGGAGCTTGATTTATTCGGGATGGACGCCGTCGATCCTCCCGATGACTTTGAATTTACGCTGGTTTTCGCTCGGTTGCCGGCCCGAGAGTCGGAGCTAATGTCGCGGAAGAAAAGTGAGCCGAGTGCCGAGTGTCGGAGCACGGCCAAGAGGGAGGAAAGTGGGATCGAGTAGATCGTGGGAGTGTATCGTTCTCCTATTTAACGTGGCGCTCGAGTTTTCGGCAGAGGGTCTTCTCTCCCTTTCCCTCGGCGTCGACGGTCTTCGTCGAGTTTCGAATTCCAACGGAGCAGCACGTGGGAGTAGAAGAGCCTGGATCGGGGGATGTTGCGAAGAGGTTGCGCGACCGTCGAACTTGCGGTTCTCTCTCGGCAATGGTCACCGCGCCACTTTGTCCTGGACCCTCCCAAAGTGGACACGATGTTTGTTTGTTCCGGTCTCGGTGTCACAACACACCCACTACAGACCGCAGTAGGGTGCTAACTGCTATTATATGTACCATTACCTGAGCACCCCCGCTGAACGCGACCTCTCCTGGCTACAATGCCCATAGTGCCTACTACACCTTTGTCCAGCACGCTGGGAGAACAGAGCTTCGAGGCGCCGATCTTTACGATCGCTATGAATCACCCCTTTCGCTCTGCTCTATTTATAAAAACATTTTCCATCGATTCCATGCTTCCGAGGGTACAAAATTAATATATTCACTTATTCGCTCATTTTATTTGACGATAACAGTGAAATTGCTGATCTATATGTATTCAATGTTGAGTACGACGCGCCTGACTTATAATTTTCAGTTAAAAAAGCTAATAAGCTTTCTCGTGTAGGGCCGTAGATTTCATAGTTGTAGAGGAGAGTAGTGCAGTAC
Organism: Lasioglossum pauxillum; assembly: GCA_933228785.1. Classification (NCBI taxonomy): domain Eukaryota; kingdom Metazoa; phylum Arthropoda; class Insecta; order Hymenoptera; family Halictidae; genus Lasioglossum; species Lasioglossum pauxillum. The sequence goes on along the minus strand of OW121705.1, from coordinate 36,902,484 downwards.
CGACCGCTCTAAGCTTTCTTGTTATTAGGTGGACTAGAATCGGTAAAAATTAAAATTAAAAAAAGGAATTTGTAACACAAAGGGAACTTAATAAAAGGCCAGAAATTAATTTTTTGTGAAATTTAATAATTAGTATTCATTATTTGTAAAAATAAAGATATTAGAATTTGAAGGAAACAAAGAATTGTCGTCCAGTACCGACCAATTACGTATTTAGTAGATTTTTCAGTCTAAATCATTAATAATGTTAGAAAAAGACATTTAGATGTTAGAATACGCATTTTTATTCAAATTTTATTTATACATATAATAAAATAATTATATATTTTTATATATTATGTCATTTTTTTGTTTAGTTTTTACATCTTTCCTTATTTCCTTTCCTTACTTGAGATTCAACTTTTCTTTTTTCTTCTTCTTTGACTTTTTCGTTTCTTGCAGCTTTTCTTTTCTCCGCATTTATCTTTTTTCCTTCAGCCAGGTTCTTTTTTTTCTGAACTTCGTTTATAAAAACGGTCGAAGTTAAGATTTCGGATTGTTGCGTCCGTTGACTTCTCTTTTTTGTTTGCAACTCTAATGTGTCGTTTCTAGGAGAGATTGATTTCACTATTTCCATGAAATTTGAAGTTACACCAGGTAAAGAAGTTAATGAAAAATTATCGTTAATATTTAAAGTGAGCGGTGATGATGGTTTTTTCTGCTTTGGAATTTCGGACATTTTTCTGTGGGAAAAGGTAAAAGAAAGATTAAATAAACATCTTCTAACTTCATTTCAAATGCTAACAGATTGAACTTACAGATAAGAAAAGTTTGGCTTATACTGGTCGACGATTGATTGGTCGGTACTGCACGACAGTTGGATGGTCGGTACTGGACGACAAACATGAGGAAACATTTTAGGTTATGGTATACATAATATACAAAGAAAATTCCAAAACAGGGCCCGTTAATTATACTTAATAGACTAGATATAATATACATAATTCAACAAAGTCATTTACTTACCTGAGAAACGAATTATCAGATCTAGAAAATAACTCTTAACACTCGAAATATCAACGCCCACGCTAAATGTGTCAGAACTGCGAAAACAATCGAATGACCAATGTAGCAACGAAATATATTACCCACAATAGTTATATTCATTTGTTTTCGTAAAGTGAGCCATTTGACCTGGAAAGTCATAAACTAATTTTTGTCGGTACTGCACGACTCTCCCCTATTTGATGCAGAATAGTTGCCATTTCTTTAGTCCCAATTCGTATTGTTTTTGTGTTGAAGTTGTTAGAGATGATTGAAGAATTTCGACAGATTCTAGTGGCGCGTTCATTCTGCTGAATGCCTCCTAAAGGACTCCGCACTAAACCACGCGAAATGGGTCCTCGGCGAAAATGGCTGAATTTGAAATATGTTGTACCTTTTGGGTCACTGAACAAACGTATGTCAGGCAGAATGTCAAAAAATGGACAGTTTCGTTGTTTCAACCCTTCAAAAGCCTGAGGTCAGACCAGCAAAGATCATTTTTAGTGACAAGATAGTTAAAGAATAATTGTTTATGACAGTATTGTTTAAACAATTTGAAAATGTCATTATTTGCAAGAACTGATTGATTTTCATATTGTTCCCTTATAATGGTAACCGCGTTGATCCGAAAGTGATATCTTTGCTGGTCTGACCTCAGGCTTTTGAAGTGCTGAAACAACGAAACTGTCCATTTTTTGACATTTCGCCTGACATACATTTGTTCAGTGACCCAAAGGTACAACATATTTCAAATTCAGCCATTTCACGTGGTTTAGCGCGGGGTCCTTTACTGAGTATAAACGAACTTTCGAGACAGAAAAATCGAGAAGTACTCGATTATTAATCTTCGATTTTGAAAAATCATCGGTGGACGAACGAGGGTTAAAATAAAGGAAGGAGGAAGGCAGGAAGGAAGCAGGGAAGCCATCGAGGTTCAACGAGAACGAGGGAGAGGGAAAATCTGATTTCCATCGGGAAGAAATTTATTAGGTATGTGGTCGGATATGGGAAGATCGGTGGGTTCTTTCCACCCTACCTCGCCAGCCTGTTCTTGCGTCGCCGGATCTTGTTGTCCGGCTGCGCAAACTTAGGGCCGGTGGCTGTGTCTGTGTCTGTGCTGGTACACCTCTCGTGGGATCGAGGCGAGCACCCTCGGACACGGATCATAAACGTTTTAAACGAAATTCGGGAAAATTTAAATTCGAAGGAAGAGGGAGCCGAGCAGGGCAGGGGGTTGCGGTTGCGAGCGAACAGAGACAACCTGCGGTTCACCGGGGGTAGTTGTCGATTTTAATTCCGGACGCAGTGACCGAGCCAGCTCGCCGACCCTATTCTTTCCGATGCACTTTATATGGACTACCGGTGCATCGATGCGAGACGAAGCGCAGCCGAAGCTGCCCTATCGAACAGCTTGCCGGTCGTTCGTCCTAATCTCGTTTCCGAATTCGACGATTTTCCCGCGGCGTTTCATCTTTTCGAGGAAACGAAACGCACACTGTCCTGTGGATAGATGGATATACGTTCACCTCTTGGGAAGATTGCAATTCCTATCGATACATCGATAGCTTTGAATCTAATTTCATTTTTAGCCACAACGTGGCAAAAAGTTCTTTCTCCTTTTTCTTGTCTCTCTTCTGAGAATCTTATTAGCGTTCTTGTTATTCACTACAGTCTGTATACAATGTTCTTTATTAAGATTTTCATTCAATCCACACACTTAGATTACTATACAGGGTGTCTCAGCTGAAGGAGGCCACATAAATACCTCCTTTATTTTTAATGGCACAAAAGATATTTATGGCATAATTTAAATGGTATCGAAGGAGGAATTTCATAGAAGAACAATTTCTTTTGTCCGGTTATTTTTTCATAGTTTTTTCAAGGTCATCGTTATTTTCTTATTGGGAAAACTTATCTTTTTTTATTCCATCTTATAGTGACTGTAAAAATACATTAGAATATGCTTAAGTCATTAACAAGATGGAATAAAAAAAAGTATTCCTGATAAAAAGTAACAATGACCTTGAAAAGACTGTGAAAAATAACCGGACAAATAAAAATTGTTCTTCTATGATATTCCTCCTTCGATATCATTTCAATTATGCCATAAATATTTTTTTTGTGCCGTTAAAAATAAAGGAGACATTTAGGTGGCCTCCTTCAGCTGAGACAACCTGTATATTACCCTTGTCTGTCTCCTGTTAGAATATGCCTCAATTATATGGCCTCCGAAAAGCTTTAATTACGAAATCATGCTTGAGAGAGTGCAGCATAAGTTTCTCAGGTTTTGTTCATATAAGAAAATCCTATGTCAATCTTTAATGATGATTAATCTACAATATTAAACACAGTCAACCTCTCTCCTTATGCAAATCGATTTCTATGTACCTGGACGTGTTTTGAGATCTAGAGCAGGATTTCCAACACTTAAATCCAAATCCACGGATTAATAAATCCTATAAATCGCATTATTGCAAACTCTAACACACTGTATAATATAAATTTGGGGTTATGTTCGCGGCGCAACGGTTCGATCAAATTATACACTAAATAGCAATTTTGTAGACATTTTTAAAACGTTCGATTCGGATTTGAATCATTACGTCCTGAGACACGTTTGCTATAGAATGTTTTCTATAAGAGAAAAAGAAGAAAGATGGTGGTGTTTTTTTAAAAATGTACGATCCAGAATAATTTCTTATATAACACTGTATAATACTATTGATTTTTTCATGGGTTGTTACACACATTCAAAAGAAAATTACGCACGATTATCTAATAACACCATACCTGTATTCTTAGTTAAATTAAATTAATTCTTTTTATTATTCTATTGTAAACATTTGCGTAAAAGGACTTCGGTCCGTTTAAAATAAATATAATAATAATAATTATCAGAAATATATCATATACCGCGAAAGTACCACGAAGAAAATCGAATCTTTTGCAAGTGATATAAATTTTTCTACACCCGCAAAAAGAGTCGGGTTACCGAGGATCGACCTGAAAAATAAAAATATTAACACGTTAAGCGCCATGTCAGACATCGGCGACTGACACTGAACTTCCCGTTTTGACTTCTCGTAATTAAATTAAATTTAAAAAATTGCATTCTATTAATAAATTTCGGGAACATATTTACGAATGTACTTAAAAAATAATACTTTTCAAACAAAATTTTAATGAGTTTGCTAATTGACTAAAATGAGCAGGCTAAACGGAAAGAAAGGCAAGTCAGGCTTGGTACTTAACATGTTCATAAAAAATTTAACAGAATTTTGACGGAATATGAATACAACCACACAGTTATAAAAAATATATATTCTCGTCGCCTTCGAAGTTTCGAAACTTCAATTCTGATCACCTTCGAAGTTTCTGAAATCGAAGCTTCGAAATCTTCGACCCCCGAAGGAAAGTAACAGCCCTAGTGGAAACTAGAAGCGTCACTATTGTAACGCAGCAACGAAAAGGGACAAAGGGACTATAATTTATATTTTGTTACACACATTCGAAAGAAAATTACGCACGAGTATCTCATAATACCATACCAGTATTCTCAGTTAAATTAAGTTAATTCTTTTTATTATTCTATTGTAAACATTTGCGTAAAAGGACTTGGGTCCGTTTAAAATAAATATAATAATAATAATTATCAAAAATATATCATATGCAGCGAAAGTACCACGAAGAAAATCGAATCTTTTGCAAGTGATATAAATTTTTCTACACCCGCAAAAAGAGTCGGGTTACCGAGGAGGATCGACCTGAAAAATTGCCATGGATTCAACGCGTGCACGTTCCCGAACGCCGAAGAGAAGATCCCCGGGAACGTTGGCAAGCGATCTCGCGTCCCATAAAATAGTCCCGGCCGTTCGTCCTTCGGATAACATTAATAAAACAATGGCCCGTCATCGAGCGACTCGAACGGAACGAGCGGCGAGAATATCAATTCGTCGAATCGCCGGAAATCTTACGGGGTTCCGTCGCGCGAATAAATTTTATTTCGTTCTCGATGGCAATCACTGGAGTATTCACAAGAACCGAACAATCGAATTACAATCTCTGGCTCTGGAATCGTCGTCTCCGCGGTGCTAGACCGTCCTGCTCTCTTCGTTAACATCTTTGTTCGCGGCTTGTTCGTTCGCTTTTGCATCGGGAACCCGTCGAAAATCGTCTGTCGCCTTGTTTTTCACACGCCTCTCCTCGCGTGACGACTTTGCGCAATCCTGATCCGTGGAAGAATCTTTATGGTGCGCAGAAAAATTAAAAATACAAGGAAACGCGCTTAACGGTGCCTTCCGAATTGTTTCCTAAAAATTCGTGGACTCAAAATAAGCAGCTATTCGAATGAAATTGAAACTGAAAGGTTGACATTTCATCATGAGCGTGTAAAAGACGTGCCCCGTGCTCATATAAAGTGATAAAGCGTAATTGTTTCGCTTTTACCGACGGATAGTTTGGAATCCAGCTTCGAGATCTCGCGAGAACGTTGCGTCGGAACGGTCGGCTTCGCGAAGCCGATTCCCGATTCCGGCTGGGGAGGGTTACCCGTTACAAACTACCCGTTCGACTCTTAATAATGCACTTTGTGCAATTCGTGGACTCAAAATAAGTAGCTATTCGAATGAAATTGAAACTGAAAGGTTGACATTTCATCATGAGCGTGTAAAAGACGTGCCCCGTGCTCATATAAAGTGATAAAGCGTAATTGTTTCGCTTTTACCGACGGATAGTTTGGAATCCAGCTTCGAGATCTCGCGAGAACGTTGCGTCGGAACGGTCGGCTTCGCGAAGCCGATTCCCGATTCCGGCTGGGGAGGGTTACCCGTTACAAAGTACCCGTTCGACTCTTAATAATGCACTTTGTAGCGCGTTGGGAGATTTCGAGCGAGAGCAGCCCCGATCGCTCGAGAATGGAGCCGAATGGTTTTCGTCGTCGTGTCGCGTCGCTTTTCGTCGTTTCGCGTTGGTTCTCTCATCGCCGTAGCAACCACAACCACCGCAACCGGGCGTGTACTCTCCTCGCGGCGTGGCTCGACATGGCTCTCGCAGTGGCACGGGGCGGATAGATGGGGGAGGGGAGGGAGACCGGGCATTATGTCGGATCTCGCGGCATCCCGCGAGAGAGCAGAATACGCTACGTTTCGAGTGGCTCGCATCCTTGTCGAGAGGCGACCGACCGAGCCTGCCGCAAACTCGCATCGAACTTGACGCCCCACTGTAAACGAGCCGAAGAGCTTCGTGGCTTCACGAGCACGGGGGGGTAGGCAGACAGGGCGCGCTCCATTCCGCTCCATTCCTCTCCAATCCTCTCCATTCCGCTCCGCTCGGCGATCCGCACCGCGCGAGACTCGGGACGCGAGGGGTCACAGACAGAGTTTCGAAACTGTTATAATATCGATCTCCGGTCTCGAAATCAAGTAACCGTTACGGAACACCGAAATTTTCAACTACATATAACGAGAACCTCAAATCCGGTTGATTATTAACGATACATTAAACATTTCTACAGAACAGTAAGATAAGCTTTCTTTAACTCTTCAAATGACTCTATATTTCAAAATGTTCCGGCTGAGCCGCTGCGCTTGACCTCGTCGTCGTGTTTTAAATGTAGACATGTTTGAATTCAAACACTACTGTAGCGACTATCGTTAGCGTTAACGAAGATGTCTAGCGAAGGTGACAAATAACACTGTCCAATAGCCAAAAAGTATTTCGATTCCCACTATACGATTCTTATAGAGTTTTTCGCGCTGATTCCGAATCTGTTCGTAATTTTTCTCCTAGACGTACAGTTTTTGAGAAAATTGAGTTTAAAAAAGGACATATTTTTCAACTTTGAACATATATTGTGATGTTATTATAAAAGATATTGAATTGTTTTTTACAGCAAAAGATTCTGTAGACTTTCCCGAATACAGCGATATCCAATATTAATACATTATGATTGTTTAAACATATGTAAACATGTAACATTAAAGACGGAGAGACACCACTTTTGTACCAATTTTTGCGGATATTTCTGAATTTCTCTAAAAAAATAAGAGTCCAGCGGAAAATCAAACTAAACCACGCGATAGAGCAGACTTTTATCTTGAGGAACCACCCTGTCAAGTTTGCGTGGTCGCCGCGCGCCGCGCCGTATCACATGGAACGCCCGTTCTAGTGGTGAGCTCTACTGACGGCAACTCACGTCGGGCGAAGATACTTTGCTTCCTGGTTCGAAAAAAACGTCGACTACGCAAACTTGACAGGGTGGTTCCTCAAGATAAAAGTCTGCTCTATCGCGTGGTATAGTTCGATTTTCCGCTGGACTCTTATTTTTTAGATAAATTAAAAAATATCCGCAAAAATTAGTACAAAAGTGGTGTCTCTCCGTCTTTAATCATTGTTTACATATGTTTAAACAATCATAATGTATTAATATTGGATATCACTGTATTCGGGAAAGTCTACAGAATCTTTTGCTGTAAAAAACAATTCAATATCTTTTATGATAACATCACAATATTTGTTCAAAATTGAAAAATATGTCTTTTTTTAAAACTCAATTTTCTTAAAAACTGTACGTCTAGGAGAAAAATTACGAACAGATTCGAAATCAGCGCGAAAAACGCTATAAGAATCGCATAAAATCGAAATCGAATCGAAATACAAAAAAACAGTTGGAATTTGTTGGACAATGTAATGCGATCGTCGCGAAGTCACCGTCGCCCGCGACCGGGCAGAAGCGTTTGTAACAACGTATGGAACACGCGTCCGAAAAGTAGAGCGTCGCGTCGAGCGAACGAGGAGTAAACGAAGTGTCTAAAACTGCGTGTGCGAGCCCGTGCTCCGATTAATTAATAAATCTAGTCGAACAAATTGGGTATTCATTTAATACGGTGTTCTTCCGTTTCTCAATTCAGCCCGGCGTACTTCCTCCCTCACTTGAACCGGCAGTAAATAAATATTTAGAGTGTTCCGACAAAATCGAAGGTGTCGCGAACACAATATAATATAATTTTACAGCGAGCGAATGACCCGCAAAAATTGTTCCCCGTCATTTGAACGCCTCGTATATTCTTGGCTGGTACACGGTGATTGGAAATAACGGTTTTCCAGGACTGTTTTACTCGGAACCTTTACGCAGCAGTTTTAAACAGGTACTTTCGGAGCCGTTTCGAGTCCTGGTCGAAGAGCGTCGGACCAGAAAGAGGCAAAGTATACGCGAGAGGGAGCGAGAGAGTGGAAGGACATCTCGGACCAAGGAGAACGCAGGATCGAGGAGACGGAGGGTGAAGGGTGAACGCTCGAGGATGGAGGGAGGTTAGAGGGGTTGCTCGGGAATCGGGGACCGCGGAGAATCAAGGGCCGAACCTGTACGTGTTTCGCCGGTCTCCCGGCGCTTCATGAACGACGACACATTGATGGAGAGCAACCGACCGAGCCGGATTAATTCTGCCGGATTAGCGGCTTTGCGGCGAATTAGGCACCGTTACCGGCTAATACGATCGCCGAGCCGTGCTCGCTCGCCGCCCACAGCTCGACGCTCGGCTCTCCTTGCTTCGCGGAGCCAAGCCGACAACAGCGAATTCGGTTCGACGCTCGCGCATCTCGACACACAAAGAAATCGACGGGACGCATTACGTTCGCGTTCGTATTATCTACAACCCGCCATCAATGATCCATCGGAAACAGTGAGCCAATTCTCCTAGGAGCCGACCGACCGATTACGCGACGGATCGAAGAACCCTCTCTAGCCGTTACCCGAACCACGGCTTTTTTCCAACGGATCTCCCCGAGCGTGACACTGCGAAACCTAAACGACGTCCACTACGGTTTTTGCCGTGGCCCCGACCAATTTTCCACTGGATGCTTCCACGGGCCGTGTAGACTTCATTGCGATACCGAAAAACCGTCCTCCGCACAGGACGCTTGGCGAAAACGCGCGTTCGATCGTCCACGCAACGCCGAGCTACTTTTCGCGAGTTTGGTCGCGATACCCTAAGATATGGCTCGCTATTCAAAGTGGAAAGGAGGTCGGAAGCCGCTTGGCACGCAACGATTTGGAAAACATTATTTTCACTAGTAAAAGGACAGTGTGCCCCGTTACCCTATGGGCAACTTGGGCAAATGCTCCGGGTCCCAAAGCAAAAGGGGGCCCCTGAGCATGAACCGAGATCCAAGATCCAAATTTTACGTTTTTCCGAACTGGATCTGCAGAAGTACAAGCACATCTTTGTCGCGACATCGTAAACACAGATGCTATTGGGTTGGGTACGACAGTAGCAATTAGATTGTCGAGCAAAAGAATTGGAAATTATTATTACCACGCTTATACAGGGTGAGTCCGAAGAAACAGAACACCTAAATATCTCCGTTACTTTTCGTTGTACAAAAATACTTGTTAGGACAAAGTTACAGTGTTTGAAGGGCCACATGTAACGGTGTAAGGGAAAAAATTTTCGCTAGTAAAACGACAGTGTGGCCCGTTGCCCTATGGGCAACTTGGGCAAATGCTCCGGGCCCCAAAGCAAAAGGGGGCCCCGATCATAAACCGAGATCCAAGATCCAAATTCGACGGTTTTCCCCTGACAAGGGAAGGACCCCACGTGTCCGACTTCGACTTTTGTAAATTTTTGTGAGATGATGGTATATGGATCCCTAATTATGTATGTAAAATATTAGGTGTAGTTACTCAATAGTTTTAAAGATATAAACAAATAAAGTCTGTAGTTTTCGAAGCTCCATTAGCCGTGCAAGCAGGTTGCGTGAAACTTTAATTGTTTATATCTTTAAAACTATTGAGTAACTACACCTAATATTTTGCATACATAATTAGGGATCCATATACCATCATCTTACAAAAAATTATCAAATTCGAAGTCGGACAGTTGGGGTCCTTCTCTTGTTCGAGCGCTCATCACGACTCTTCTTAGAACTAAACGTGCGCTCTCTCAGATGGCACCAAAATCAGGAAGTTATTCGGAGTCAGTCAGAAGTTATGATCGTAGAGAAGAGGGGGAAGGAACTTATTTGCACACCTAATAAAAATTGTGAATAAAGTGGATTTATAACCCACTTGGAAACCCACCTAATATTTTGCAAAATGTAAGTAACAAAATGTAAATAATGTAAATAATGTATATAACTTGTCATAATAAATATAATCTCTTTTGACAGGGCAACGATCAGTGGTTATTTTCGAACAAGACCTCCTGTAGGATTTAGTAGTATCTTATATACACAATTAGGAATCTATACATATACTATCATCTCACAAAAAATTATCAAAATCGAAGTCGGACCAAAATGTATTGCAAACCGAACTTTTGTCAGCGAGCAAGCCATTTGCTACTCGGATCTTGCTAGTATGAAATCCGTGTGTATCATAGCACTCTCACTTCCATTGCAAACAAATCCCATACCGTTTCTTACCACGAACATCGTCGGATAATATTCGATATCCGAGAGATAAAGGGAATATACAATTTATCGATATAGAAAGGTAGCAAAAAGGATAGAGAAGAGAGATTTAAGGGAGATTTACCTTCAGGTATAAACCGTGGCACTTATGGAGTTATTGTCATTGATACTTGTGTCTGCCTCGTGGCAGTCCATTGATACAGCTCTGTTTCGATTGGTGACAAAACTAGTTTATCCACTTTGCTATTGACGATAGTTGTAAACCGACGAATGAGATGCTCTTGCGGATGGTTCAAGAAAGTGTACGTTTTTTCGGAACGTCAGAAAAATCTTCGATCCGGGCCATCGCACGGTGAATCTGCGGGGACACAGGGGCGAGCGGAGAAAGGACGGAAGATGATGTCGACGAGAGACGCGAGAGGAAAGACGAGGGGTGTGGGACGAGGAGCAGGGCAGGGGGCAAGGGGCAAGGGGGAGAAGAGAGCTTCGTTTTTCATTTCTTTCCGCGAGCGCGACGGACAAAGGCCATTGTAGAGGATCCCATTGTGGAGGATTAACGTATGCGCGCATACTGGGTCGCTAGCGTTTAGCCTGCGAGATCTATTCGACGCGTGCGAGCCGATATGCCCGTGTCGGATTTTCACGTCGTGTATCGAACGCATATTTATTCTAATGAAAACGACGCGTTTCTATTAGTCTGTATGCCTGCCGGCAGCCACGAATCACTGGCTTGATCTCCCAAATTTTTATGAATTTTGATGAATTCGATCGGGAAGAAAATCCAGCGATCTCAGAGCGTTTAATGGAATCCGTCGTTTAACAGCGGCATCGCGGTTTTCCATAGAAATGCCATGCATCCTATACGCTCGAGTCGGATTTTCACGTCGTAGATCGAACGTATATACATTCTAATGAAAACGACGCGTTTCTATTAGTCTGTATGCCTACCGGCAGCCACGAATCACTAGCTTGATCTCCCGAATTTTGATGAATTTTGATGAATTCGATCGGGAAGAAAATCCAGCGATCTCAGAGCGTTTAATGGAATCCGTCGTTTAACAGCGGCATCGCGGTTTTCCATAGGAATGCCATGCATCCTATACGCCCGTGTCGGATTTCCACGTCGTAGATCGAACGCATATTTATTCTAATGAAAACGACGCGTTTCTATTAGTCTGTATGCCTGCCGGCAGCCACGAATCACTAGCTTGATCTCTCAAATTTTGATGAATTTTGATGAACTCGATCGGGAAGAAAATCCAGCGATCTCAAAGCGTTTAATAGAATCCGTCGTTTAACAGCGGCATCGCGGTTTTCCATAGAAATGCCCTGCATCCTATACGCCCGTGTCGGATTTTCACGTCGTAGATCGAACGCATATACATTCTAATGAAAACGACGCGTTTCTATTAGTCTGTATGCCTGCCGGCAGCCACGAATCACTAGCTTGATCTCCAAAATTTTGATGAATTTTTGATGAATTCGATCGGGAAGAAAATCCAGCGATCTCAGAGCGTTTAATGGATTCCGTCGTTTAACAGCGGCATTGCGGTTTTCCATAGAAATGCCATGCATCCTATACGCCCGTGTCGGATTTTCACGTCGTAGATACAACGCATATACATTCTAATGAAAACGACGCGTTTCTATTAGTCTGTGTGCCTATCGGAAGCCACGGGTAAACTTTACCAGACTCAAAATTAGTACCTTTCTCCTACGAATTATGATGTATTTGGTATGTAATCCAGTAGATTTGTACCCGGCGCGGATGCAGATCGAAGTTCCGATCCTCTAGGATCAATAGTTGAGGAGTTATGGCCGCTTAAAGTTGAGCATTTTTGACAGGTACGGGCGCCGCCATATTCGTTTGTAGTGACGACCGCGAGCTGATTACCTTGCCGCCTCCCCCACCCTCGACCTAATCCTAACCAACTCAGTAAGCGGTGTGCGACCGCCACTACAAACCTATATGGCGGCGCACTTATTTATCAAAAAACTGGAAATATGCTCAACTTTAAGCGACCATAACTCCTCAACTATTGATCCTAGAGGTTCGAAACTTCGATCTGCATTCGCGCCTGGTACAAATCTACTGGATTACATACCAAATACATCATAATTCGTAGGAAGAAGGTACAAACTTCGAGTTCGGTAAAGTAAAGAGCAGTCACGAATCACAGCTCGATCTCCGCAATTTTGATGAATTTTAATGAATTCGATCGTTTAAAGGAATCACGATCTGTCGTTTCACAGCGGTATCGCAGTTTTCCATAGGAATGCCATGCATCCTATACGCCCGTGTCGGATTTCCACGTCGTAGATCGAACGCATATTTATTCTAATGAAAACGACGCGTTTCTATTAGTCTGTGCGCCTATCGGAAGCCACGGATCACCAGCTAGATCTCCGAAACTTTGATGAATTCGATCGGGAAGGTAATCTAGTGATTCCCGAGCGTTTAATGGAATCGCGATGCGTCGTTTAGCAGCGGTAACGCGGTTTTCCATAGGAATGCCATGCATCGGCCGTAATCGCTGATGTAATACTAGGAAAGATTACGCGCGTGATGCTGCGCGAAAGACGAGATTGCGAGTCTGGTTTTGCGGCAAGCCATGCATTCAACTATTCGGTCGAGTCTCGAAACGCTAGCGAGCCACCGCTATCCGACAACCACCGAGCGAACGAGTAAACGAACGAGCGGATGGATGGACGGACAGGAGTGCAGGACGCGCGGAGAACAGCGTGCCACGGCGTATGCCATATGGCTAATGGCTTCCGCGTTGCTAACCATCATTGATAGCACCAACGCGGCATGAAGCGGCATGAAGCACGGCACACCGGTACAGTGTCAAGGATCGCATTCGTGGTTCTCGTTACCACACCGGTACCGTGTCCGAGGCGAGCGATCGCTCGAGTTGCACAAGGACCGATGTTCAAACGAAATTCTTCGATCGAACGAACCTGCCGTCTCGAGGTCGAGTCGAGCAACCATTTTCTCGTTTGCCAGCAGCAATTTCAATCTATCCGTTCGCACCGATAAACGAACGCGAGGAACGGTACTACTATCGCGAGCCGAGAAGATGGCACTTGTCTGTGATTGGCTGTAAGTCGAATAGGACAATCTTCCTTTGAGTAGGAAATGCTGTATCGCTTTCAATCTTAGCACCAACTGCGCGCCTGTACACGCGATAGAAATCATGCGGACCATCGAAAAGCACTGCAATACTGAGCATAGCTTTTGATGACGTCTGATGGCAATTACGATATTGTAGTTTTCGTAGAGCATAGAATTTAATCCATAGATGAGGATGCACAAAAGATTTTGAGAGGAAAATGAACTTGATCGTTAGAGCTGTTTCCAAGATAAATACAGTAATCGCGCGTCCATTGTCCAACAGCCGTGTTCTGCACCGACAGTGATCGCGCAGTGACATTATTTTTTTGTGACTGAATCTACCGCGCCGAGACTTTAATCGAAAAGCCGAACATAGAGGAGGACTTAAAGGCCCGCGTGTTCTCACAATGTAATGCCAATTAAAAATGCTGTATTTCTCATTATATATATTTTTTATGGGACTTTCACTAACTCATTTCTGGCATTTTTCTGATTAAAATAAGTATTTAGTGGTTTGATCAACGATGAAAGTTTCGGGCAAAAGAAAGGACAACGTATGGGAAAGAAAGCGACGCGGAGAGTCGCCGTTGCCGGCACAGTTCGAAGAATGTCCATTGAAACTTCCGTCGTTGATTAAACCACTAAATACAGTTGAAATTATACCGTGTTTGGTGTCATTTTAATAAGAAAAATGCCAGAAATAAGTTAGTGAAAGTCCCATAAAAAAATAATTAAAATTAAGAAGTTTGAACATTCGATTCATTCAAGTGAATATTGTGGTGTTCACACCGATATACCCGAGCCGAGATGAATGATTGGCCGGAAGTGGAATGGGTAGGCACTTGACAGTGATCGCACAGGCGACCGAGGACAGTAAACGCGCGATCACTGTAGTATCAAGTCGAAACTCTGAATTAGTACAAACCAGATTAATTAATTTAATCTTTTTAATTTCAACCATAAAAGTGGAAATAATATATACCATAAATAGGAATAATACACGTATACCATAAGTATATTTGCTCGGCCGGGATCGCGACGGCGAACCACTGCAGGGCGGAGCGAATGGCGAGATTTGCCGATTGCCAACTTTTCAGCTGTTAATAGTAGCAGGACGTAAAATCGCGAGACCGCTAGAGCTAGATTAGCCATCGCCGGGTCAAGGAACGTCGCGTCGAGGTTGATCCGGAACGAAACTAGGATAGCCGGCAAGGGAAAGGAATGCCATGGTAGGGATGGAACGGGAGAGAAGCGTACGGGCTCGGGGGAGGAGGGGAGACGACGGGACAGCCCGGCGAGGGAGAGGGAGCGGGAGATTAATCCTCTGGCATTAATCCGCGTTTCAATTAATTATCCCGGTATGACGCGGGGGCTTGGCTTCCCCTAATTAGCCGTGTCCGCCAGTCTCGCGCGCTCTAGTGTCGAAACCTTGCACCGTTTTCGTACTCGTCGTGGCTGGTACTCGTTGCCGGATCTCGCAACGATACTAGAAACTCGCCAATTTGCTAACGCGACACCGCCAGCCGCGCCGAGGCTCGCATTTATAATGCTAATGTTTCAGAACCGCTCCGTCCGCGTCCGCGCCCGGTCCGCGAAACATCTTCGAGACGGAGTCTTGTGATCCCCAGTGCGAAGATCTTTTCATCGCAATGGTCCCATCTGTCGATGGATCTCAACTGCCGTCCCTATCGTATGAACATTTTAAAAAATGACGTACCCTATCGGATGAACATTTTAAAAATTTCAGAGTTATACAAAACCATTTTATTTATAATAATCTCAGGACAACGCGAATATAAAGTTTGTCCATTTTATTTGTGAAATAACTTAAAGTAGAGTAAACTTAAAGTGCAATTGGAATTTCATCGCGGTCAAGATCATGACGCGTAAGATGTCATCGGACCAACAAACAGAGCAATCCTTCGTTATCGTTAAATAGAGTAAAGGATTATACAAAACCATTTTATTTATAATAATCTCAGGGCAACGCGAATATAAAGTTTGCCCATTTTATTTATGGAATGACTTAAAGTAAAAAAATAAAATTAAAATGTCATCGGACGAACAAACAGAGTCAATCGTTCGTTATCGTTAACTCGAGTAAAGGATTTTTAATCCCCTCGAAAATCACCGGATGCAGATATACATCCGTATCGGTTAAACGGCTGGAGAAGAAAGCGTCGGAGTTCGAGGAGGTACATAAAGGAGACGCTGAAGATCGGTAGAGTTTCGAGCGACTGCGACGCTGCGGACTATTTATGGTAATCCAGTCGATGCGTTTTATCGGCGATAACGGGACGATACCGCAAGTATTAAAAGCCTCCTCTCTTTCAACCCTTTCTCGGAGCCCTCGGTCTCGGTCTCGGGGGATGCACCCTATCATCGGTATACTCTCGGTCGTTCCCGGGGGAGAGAACGATGCCCTTCGTCTCCCTCGTCTCCCTGTTGTCCCTCGGCGCTCCCATCCTCGTTTCTTCGTTCACCGCCACTCCCTTGGCCGCTCTCTCGGATCTCAATCGCTCGCAAAAAATCTCATTTATCCATTGTGCGTCGCGTTACCCGTCGCGCGAGAACGGTAAGTAGCGGAGAGAGGAGTCGAGGAGAGTAAGTGGAAAGAGCACAGGGAGTCCGGAGAGAACGGATCTACCTGTTTTTCTGCCTGCATCCGTGCTCGTACACGTATCCGTATCCGTATCCTCGTCAGCTATTCTTCTACGGGATAGGTCGACCCGGTCGGTGCCGGCTCGTGCGGCTTTGCCAGTTCTTCGGCGTTGTGAAACGTGTTTATTAAGGTGTCGCCTTTCATCCTTTATTTTGGCCGGGGCGCGTCGCATCGCCTCATGTCGGTCCAGAGATCTCGCGAGACAAAACGACTCGCGTGCCCTCGGCCTAACAAGGGAGAGGGAGAAAACCCGCCACTGAACCATACCGAACTGGATCTACAGAGGTACAAGCGCGTCGTTGTCGCGACATCGTAAACACAGATGCTATCGGGTTGGATACGACAGTAGCAATTAGATTGTGGACGAAAAGAATTGGAAATTATTATTACCACGCTTATGCAGGGTGAGTCCGAAGAAACAGAACACCTAAATATCTCCGTTACTTTTCGTTGTACAAAAATACTTCTTAGGACAAAGTTACAGTGTTTGAAGGGCCACATGTAACGGTGTGAGGGAAAAAATGTTGAATGTCATTTTTTTACGAGATTTCAAGGTCATCGATATTTTTTTTAATGGAATGAGGTATTTTTTAATACAACACTCGATGCAGCTGGATATTCGTTATAAAAAAGCACTAACCCATGTATGTCGAAAAGTTAGTAGTTCAGGACATATTTCAATTTAAATAACTCTAAAACACCATTACTGTCGTAGTAAAACGTTACACAAGTAAGTAAACGCTAACATCAATTTCAATTTCAATGTCAATTTTTCAATTTCAACTTCAATTTCAATATAAACTCTTTAACTTCATTTTCAACTTCAATTTTCCAATTTCAACTTCAATTTCTATTCTTCCATTTCAACTTCAATTTCAATATCAACCCTTCAACTTCAATTTCAATTTTCCAAATTCAAGGTCGATTTTTCAATTTCAATTCGTTAATTTCAACTCTACAATTTCAACATCAAATTTTTATTTCAACTTCAATTTCAATATCAACTCTTCAACTTCATTTTCAACTTCAATTTTTCCATTTCAACTTCAATTTTAACTCTCCCATTTCAATTTCAATTTCAACACTTCCATTTCAACTTCAAATTCTACTCTTTCATTTCAACTTCACATTTCTACTCTTCCATTTCAACTTCACATTTCTACTCTTCCATTTCAACTTCAATTTTTCAATTTCATTTCGTTAATATCAACTTCAATTTCAATATCAACCCTTCAACTTCAATTACAATTTCAATTTTCCAAATTCAAGGTCAATTTTTCAATTTCAATTCGTTAATTTCAACTCTACAATTTCAACATCAAATTTTTATTTCAACTTCAATTTCAATATCAACTCTTCAACTTCATCTTCATCTTCAATTTTTCCATTTCAACTTCAATTTTAACTCTCCCATTTCAACTTCAATTTTTCAAGTTCACTTCGTTAATTTGAACTCTTCAATTTCAATGTCAATTTTTCAATTTCAATATCAACCCTTCAACTTCATTTTCAACTCTAAAATACCGTTACTGTCGTACTATGACGTTAGCGTTTACTTGCTAGTGTAAATTGAGGAGTTGAAATTGAAATTGTAAAATTGACGTTGAAAATGAAATTGAAGATTTGAAATTGAAAAATTGAAATTGAAGGGTTGGTATTGAAATTGAAGTTGAAATGGAAAATTTGATGTTGAAATTGAAATTAACGAAATGAAATTGAAAAATTGAAGTTGAAATGAAAGAGTAGAAATTGAAGTTGAAATGGAAGAGTTGAAATTGAAGTTGAAATGGGAGAGTTAAAATTGAAGTTGAAATTAAAGTTGAAATGGAAAAATTGAAATTGAAAATGAAGTTGAAGAGTTGACATCGAAATTAAAGTCGAAATGGAAAAACTGATGTTGAAATTGAAATTGAAGAATTCAAGTTGAAATTGAAAAATTGACGTTGAAATTGAAAAATTGACATTGATATTGAAATTGATGTTAGCATTTACTTACTTGTGTAACGTCTTAGTACGACAGTAATGGTGTTACTATTTTACACTTATTTAAATTGAAATATCTCCTGAATTCCTAACTTTTCGACGTACATAGGTTAGTACTTTTTTATAACGAATATCCAGCTGCATCGATTAATGTATTAAAAAGTACTTCATTCCATGTAAAAAAACATCAATGACCTTGAAATCTTGTAAAAAATTACCTTGAAAAATTTTTTTCCCTTACACCGTTACATGTGGCCCTTCAAACAGTGTAACTTTGTCCTAAGAAGTTTTTTTGTACAACGAAAAGTAACGGAGATATTTAGGTGTTCTGTTTCTTCGAGCTCACCCTGTATCAGCTCGCCGAATTGTCGATGTTGTTAGAGTTGCCAGATCTTCTATATTTGATATGAGTCTTCTATGTTTGAATTTGATCTCCTATATCATATTTGAAATTTCAAAAATCTTTGTTTGAATAAAAAAGTTTAAAATGTGCTGTGTACCTCTTTTACTTCAACTCCTATATTTTGAGCCTATCTCATATGTACATAATTGCAGTTTTCACTGCATCCTCTATATTTGGATAGAACATTTCTGGCAACCCTAGATGTTGTCGTTGTCATCGTATACGTCAAATCTTGTAATCGAATTTTAAATCACTGCCCGATGGGCTAGAGACTTGAAACTTTAAACATAGCTCAGAACTGGATGACAATGCAATATTAAAAAACAAATTTTAAAAAAACTATGCGTTCAGGTGAAAAAAAATTTAATATTAACCGTCAAACCTCGTCGCGCGACACTCGGTAGTATGTCATCGTGTTCAGCGATCCCCACTCCGCGCGCCAGCGCTCCCTACTCCACTACGCGTTCCCACTCCGACTTATCCCCACTCCACTGACCCACTTCGCACCAAAGAAGCTCAGTCAGTGTGGTGTTCCGTTCATCCACTTCCATTTCGGACAATTTCGGACTCCATAAAGAGAGACGTCGTCTCTCGGACTCACCCCCTCATTCTATCTCGCGTATTTTCACATCTTGCGTTTCTGTATCTAACTATTTCATCCCAGTATTACTATACCTTGCGTTCCATTTAAAAAAGACTAAAAAGTAGAAGATAAAAAATATAGTAAAAAACTTTTTAAAAATCTCGAGTATATTAAAATACACTAAAAAGGAAAAAATAATTTTTGTAGGCATTATAGTGACTATAAAAGCGTGGAGCGCCCACGAAGATTAAAAAAATTATTTTCTCCTTTTTAGTGCATTTTAATACAAGCGTGGGTTTTAAAAAGCTTTTTTTGTATCATTGCTTCTGTTCTATACTTGATATAAAAATCTTCACTACATAGTAATCTCCTGGAGCGCTAAGTTCCAGTAAACAGCGACACGTCGTGCTTCCGAAAGGTCACAGAAAATGAACAAGTATATTTAAGTTACCGAGCAGACGGGAGAAGGTCGTAGCTCGAAACAGCGCACAGATCGTTGATTGGGTAAGCTCCGTGAAGAAGTAGTGCACAGCAACATTCCTGTTAAGAAATGCGAACGGACTTGTTACCGAGCCTAATATTCCGGGCACGATGGTTTACTCGTTTGCGGTCTCGCGTATCGAGCGCAGACGGGGGCTAGTTGCGAAAGACGGGATACCGCTGTCGCGCGGTTGCGAGACAAAAAGAAACGGCGGAACGGGTTAGCCGTGGGGCGGGGGTTGCGGACGAGGACGAGAACGAGGATGAGGATGAGGACAGTGTCGGAGAAGGGGGGTGGGGGGCAGTCGGGACAACGAGAGAGGAAAACGGGGGACGAAAGCTCGAGAGCGCGTCGAGGGTTCCAGTACGGCGCGTTGCGACGAGGCGACCAAAGGGGCAGCGGAAAGGGGAAAGGTGGTAGGGAGTTGCGAGGTGGTTGTAGCAGGTGGGGGAGTTTTGGCACGGGGTGCGAGTTTCGAAATCACTCGGTCGTAGCGCGCCGTCTCTGTTCGCGCGGGTGGGCCGATGCGAGAGAGCCGCAGGGATGCGAATGAACAGATTAAGGGATGATCCTTTGCCGCGGGAGGGCGCCCTGTCGGCGCCGCTAACAGGATTGACGATTAACGTGTGGGTGGTTAGTATGCAACCGTTTTCCATCGTTCCCATTCATCGGGGAGAAAATCCACGCGGGATGGGAACCTGCCGATGGTCCGTGAATATTTAACGACGCTCCACTCGCCACCACTCGCGCACAAAGAAGAAACTCTGGCGGGCGTCAACGTTTTGTTACGTCGAGTCCTACATAAGTCCCAAGATTCTCCTGTTCCTCCTTCGTCAGACGGTGCGCGAAACGCGTAACGGATAAACATATTCAAGATTAAGTCAGAATTAAAGATTAAACTCAAGAATAGAAAAGACTAAGTTGAACGTAACAATCATTTTTGTAACTTCGTAGATTGTACTAAACATTGATTTTTTCAAGTTTCGTGAGAAAAAAGTGTGGGTTATATACGACCCACGCGACACTCAAAGTGTTAACAATACCGTGGACAATGTAAAAAATCATGTAGAGAGCGATTGGTTTAATTTCTTTATCTCGAAGTCCAATTGTGGAAATGAGATAGATTTAACAATAGTCTTTTACACGAAGTGAACAGACGAAGAAACGCACTGATTACTGGGGGTCAGATCCGTTTATTTTGACGGTGAGAACTATACTCTCTCGACTGAGGATAATACACAGAGAGTGAGAGAGAAAGAGAGAGAGAACATACAAGAGATAAATCGACATACAGGGTGTCCCAAAATTCGTGAGAATCCCGGAAATGGGAGGTTCCTGAGATCATTTGAAGCGACATTTTCCTTTGCAAAAATGTTATCCGCGGCTTCGTTTAGGAGTTATTAACGAAAAACACGGACCAATCAGAGCGCTACCTAGACGCGAGTTGGCACAGTCAGCCCGGCGCGCCAACTGTCGATTGGCCGACTATGCCAACTAGCGTCTAGGTCGCGCTCTAATTGGTCCGTATTTTTCGTTAATAACTCCTAAACTAAGCCGCGGATAACATTTTTGCAAAGGAAAATGTCGCTTCAAATGGTCTCAGGAACCTCCCATTTCCGGGATTTTCACGAATTTTGGGACACCCTGTATACATTTAAATAGAGCGAGCTTAGATGACGAGCAAACATAACACATGAAGAGTACAGCACGAAATACAAAATACTTTCTATCACTATAAATAAAGTAACCTAACCTAACCTAACAAATACTTTCGGTTACGCGTTCGCGCTAACAAATCGCGAACGCAAAAGTTATATGTATAGGGTTATCCAAAATAGACTGTAGCAAGTTTTTTTAAAATAAAAACCATACTATTTTTAATGTTACTGGGTTTTTTAATTTAATTATCAGGTATCATCTATGACAATTATGTGTGAAAGACGATATCTGTCAAATGACCACCACGACCATGTTTACAGACATCACTTCTAAGAAATGCTCAATTCTTGAGAACGACGTGGAATTGATGTTGATGGGACATTAGCAACACTTTCACGAACAGCAGCTATGTTTTCATTCGAACGAACTGTTTTTGGTCTGCCAGACTTTGATTTATCATGAACAGGTCCAGTTTCATCAAAGTTTTTTAACCAAATTTCTTATTGTTTGCTCTGATGGACGATTATGTATGCCGAAAACATCACGTAACACTGATTTGCAAAATAAATTTTAATAGCTTTAACACTCTCTTCAATCGTATACGACTCCATTGTTAAAATTGTCTATCAATGTAGGTTAGAAATACAAGAAAGTGGCAAGAAACAAACATGGCGTTTGACAGATATTCTCATTCAACATCCTAAAGGTACTTTTGCATAACCCTTTACAACCGCACGGTTGAAGCAACTTAATTTGTACGATTTGTTGTACGATAAATAACTTTAACACGCTTTTCAATCGTATACGACTCCACTGTTAAAATTGTCTATCATTGTAGGTTAGAAATACAAGAATGTGACAAGAAACACACATGGCGTTTGACAGATATTCTCATTCAACATCCTAAATGTACTTTTGCATAACCCTTTACAACCGCACGGTTGAAGCAACGTAATTTGTACGATTTGTTGTACGATAAATAACTTTAACACGCTCTTCAATCGTATACGACTCCACTGTTAAAATTGTCTATCAATGTAGGTTAGAAATACAAGAAAGTGACAAGAAATAAACACGGCGTTTGACAGATATTCTCATTCTACATCCTAAAGGTACTTTTGCATAACCCTTTACAACCGCATGGTTGGAGCAACTTAATTTGTACCATTTGTTGTACGATAAATAGCTTTAACACTCTTTTCAATCGTATACGACTCCACTGTTAAAATTGTCTATCAGGTCTGATAGAAACTGAACAGGTCCAGTTTCATCAAAATTTTTATCCAAATTCCGAATTGTTTGAAAAAATTGTTCGAAAAAATCACGTAATTTACGATGGGTATTTTATATTGAACACGGTCTTCAATAATACACGACTCCATTGTTAAAATTTTCTATCATTGTAGGTTAGAAATACAAGAAAGTGACAAGAAATAAACACGGCGTTTGACAGATATTCTCATTCAACATCCTGAAGGTACTTTTGGATCACCGTGTACGAGAAGATCATCTAATTGTTCGCAAATGTATTCAAGATCCAACGACGCGTCATCGAGGAACGTTGTATCGTAGGAACAGTCACCGATGCCTCTGACTGGGCCGTGCGTCGCGTCGCCCGTTGATTAATGCTTATGTAATTCATTGGGTAAGACGTTAAAGGCATAATCTCCGTAGACCGAGTAGGCTCCGGTGAGTCCCCTGGCAGGACAGGTATACGAGAAACAGGCCGGTATACGAACCAGCCAACGGGCGGTTTTTGTTTCTCACGCGGAGCAAAGGGTACGCTACCTATTGTCTGCGTCTAGCATCAAGTAATTACCTTTCGGAATGCTCGTCTCGGACGACCATACCGTTGCCGTTTTCCACGTCGTCGCCGTTGTCACCCGTACACTCGGAAGAGTCGAGAGGATTCCGTTCTCCCTTCCTCGTTCCACCTAAACTGGTTCTGCCCGTGATCTTTCGTCGAATCCGGCCATTTTACTGGATATTAAAATCGTAGTTTCCTTTACATCTTCGATATTTTCTCGACTTTTTACAGTACGTGCTTTTATTCTTGCATCAGGGACGAACACCTTCTTCGACGTTGTAACCTGTAGGCGGTATATTTTTATATCGCAAACGCGAATCCGTTTATAATTAATTTATACAAAATATGCTTCCATAAACACATAATTCCGGTATGCCAAACAACAGTTAACACTAAACCTACCGAGGCTTAAAAGTAACTGGATGTTCCCTTATAAAAATTACAAGATTGATTTCATTCAGACTTCGTGCGGCTTCTATCACGAAATCATTTTTATTACTTCAATAATTATAAAATAAAAAATCTGGAAGGAGGTAGGTTCAGTGTTAAATCATTGCTGTGTCGTAACTATGAACCAACATGCCCATCATATGCATAAGTTATAATCGTTTGGTATCTCTAGTAAAAACTATGAATTAATAATCAAAGATGTTTCTGTAATAATGGCATTGAATATTCGAGCTATGTCTCATGGTAATGGCGTTTATACGGTGCCGAACGAATCGAACTACGACGGCCATCGACTTACGAGGCGTTCGAGAGAAAATCTCAAGTATTTGCGCGACGGAAGAGTCTCAGAGCTCCGATGGAACGGCCGCAATTCATTCGACGCGAACGCAGAACCAAGAGGGAGGGAGAGTGAGAGAGGGTCGAGAGGGGTGGGGAGGGAGAGAGAAAGAGCACGTACACGTACACGTAGAAGCGAGCAGAGGTCACGGTAGCGGATTTTCGGCGTGGAAGGTCATCGTATTGCCGGCTCTTCCTTTGAGAGTGGCGCGCGTTAATCAGTCGAGTCGGAGTGGAGCCTCGGAGGATTAATTAAGCCGTAATTACTGGACAGCCTCTCTAGTCGCTAATGGGCAACCTGATATCCGTGAAAGGCTGCGTAACGCCGCGTGAATAGGCCCTCGAATCGCTGACCGTCCGTCTCTCCGATGATTATCGAGTCTAACTCGATGCACCGGCGCGGCGTACACGTACCTACACGTGTAGACGTACGTATACATATTCCTAAAGCATAGCATCCCCCGGCTCGCCCGTAACACGGATCCCTCTCAAACTAAATGGCCCCGCCTCTGCCCTGCCCGATATTTCGTTATGAAAAAGACGTTGGTGCGCGGGCTGCTCTCAAAGCCTCGCGAACATCATCTCGGACGCGAACGTGTTCCAATCGGCGCGGCGCCGCGGCGCACAGTGGTCCGGATTGAGAAATTCAGTGACATTTTGTCGAAAAATGAACTTTCTCATATTGACATGTACAAAGTTTGTATTGCTTCATAAATATCCATCTACCTCGAAAATAAAGAAATTAATAAAATATAATTAAAATTGTAATCGCGACGAACACTTAAAGTTGGACATTTTGAAAATAGCCTGTTTCGCAGAAAAAAGATACTTATCTTTATCTGGATGCCCTGACACACCTGTTTAATATTTTTCCTCTGTTCTTCTTTTAAAATGAAGAGAATTCCATTACGATAAAAATTTACACGACAATTAAAAATTAATTTAAATAATGTATTAAAAAAATAATGTACAGTGAAGGCTCGGAAATTGTCAAAATTCTTCATCTTTGATACGGAATATCTTTTGAGTTCCAATTAGCACCGCATGTTTACCAATTGTACAATGTTCAGTACACTTTTCCCTATATAGTCATGCACGATTTACTACCAACATCGTCCATCGACGCAAGTTATTAGTGATTCAAGTGTATCCATCGCTGCGTCGAGCGCCAGGATTGTGCGAGACGCGAAGAACCTCGCGCGCGTGCGAGCGGACTGTTTTGATTGTAGCCTACAGTCAATTGTTTATTATATGCTGCTATAAGAGTAAAATCACAAAATAAAAAGAAAAGGCCGCTAGATCAAGAAGCTGCAGAATTGATACTTGCATAGATTTAAGTAAATCAGCCAGTAAAGTAAGTAAAATGTTATTAAAAATAATTAAACAAACACTAAACGTATTAAATTATTTATCATTAAAAAGTGATTATTTTTTCATATTTTTCAGTGAAAGTTTCATCAGAATAACTTTTACGATTCAAAAGCTGTGGCAGTGTCACAGAACTTCTCGGCATGGACGAAAAAATTTTTATTATAAATTATTACAAAAAATAGTTTGTGAACTTATATGTAAACAAATTTATTATCAATAACAAAGTATGAATGAAAATTAATTAATAAATATTGTTTAACAAATGCAAAAAATATTTAATTATCTATAATTAAAAATGACTATTTTTTAAATATTTTTAGTGGAAATTTCATTGCAATATCTCTAATGGTTCAAAAGTTATAACAAAATGTCACTGAATTTCTCGATCCGGACCACTGTGCGGCGCACAGTGCGCCGCCTGTGGACAAAAGTCGAAAATGCAACTATTTTCCATACCTTATTTGGCTTTGCTAATCCCTTCAGAAATGTCTCTAGTGTATGAAACAAATTCCGGGAATCTAAAATTAGCACAACAAACTGCAGGAATCACGTTTGCATATGTGGCAGAGAGCTCGTTAGAGAGCTCATCGAAGAACTCACGCGAGACCTGGCCCAATCCATTACTGATTTTCTATAATCAAGAACGTTGTTTAGTGTCCTTTCTTTAAATTTTGAATATGGAAGGTATCGAAGAAGGTGGGGAATATCCATTTGTCCTGTTTCATTAACCGTTAAAATAGTTTCGTAGCAATAATAAAACACTAAGTTAGAATCAAGTTTTATAGACGTTAATATCTTCAGATAAGCTTTTCTCAAGTTAGGGTCAAAACATCCTGGGGTTTTGATATATTTCGATTTCACAACTATTATGCTTCACAAATATGTAAATATTTCCTGCTTGAAACTGCTTTGAACGGCTGTGTGCCATTTTTTACCACGCTTATGGGTCAAATCTCGTAATCGAATTTTAAGCCTCTTCCCATAGACCAATCTTACTGAAATGTTATATACACACTTGCCTCCGATGACAATAAAAGTAGAAAATAAAATATATAAAAAACTTTTTAAAAACCACGCTTATATTAAAATGCACTGAAAAAGAGAAAATCATTTTTTCCCTTGTTCTCCATAAAATACCGAATCTAGTTAAATGATTAATAATATTTTTCCCCAAAAATTTAAGCTATTCGTTCAAAATTTCTTCTGTTATAAAATTAGTG
Organism: Lasioglossum pauxillum; assembly: GCA_933228785.1. NCBI lineage: Eukaryota > Metazoa > Arthropoda > Insecta > Hymenoptera > Halictidae > Lasioglossum > Lasioglossum pauxillum. The sequence goes on along the minus strand of OW121705.1, from coordinate 36,875,983 downwards.
TATATAATTAGTGATTTTATAAATATCTACTTCATAGATATAGTCTATAGCCTATATTATGTAAATAGGCATACCTTTATTATTCCGAAGTTACCTACATATTCTGTCCATTATTATTGTTATAATGTATATAAAATATTATTTGAAATTCAATTTTGAATAAAATTCAATTTAATTTTTGGTCGTGTTTCCTTATTTTTGTAGATGATGCATTGAAGAGCAATTTTTCTTAACTGATCCCTGTTCCCATCACTTGGAATATACAGTGTGATCTCAAACGAAAGAAAGATACTTTGAGGTCTTATAGGAAATTTCACGCTGATAACGAATATACCATGTATTAAGGGTCACTGAATGGAGTTTAACCGTTTTTTCACGCAAAAACACTCGAAGAACTTCGAAAAAACGGTATTTTGCGGAAAAAACTGTCAAATTCTATTCAGGGACCCGTAGTATATGGTATATTCGTGATCAGCGTGAAATTTCCTATAAGAATCCGTCAAGAACATACTTTTGTCCACTCCGGCCATAAGAACGCCGCACTGTGCGGCGGCGCGCCCGTCATTGAAGGAGCAGAGAGTTTCGTCGTTGGAACGCGCGAAGCGTTTGAAGTTAAACACGATTGAAGTTGGATGCAACTGGTTGCGATACGATTGGAGTTGGTTGCAATGGAAGTTGTACGCGATTGAATGCGATAGGATTTGAATCGATACGATTAGAGGTGGATGAGTCGTCGGGGACGCCGTTGCGCCGGTTCCTCTCGACGCAGTTCCCCTTTGTCCCTGTGACACTCGCGTGCTCGAGAAAACGTACAGGTGAACAGGTAGATGACAAACAACTGTATCCGCTTACCGTTTTTCACGCGAGGGGCTTCCCTCGACGAACCAACCGTACCAGGTTAAAAGATTCATGGACCAGAAAAACAGTCGTTCGCCCTCTCGCTCGACGAACAAGGCGAACGAGACGAACGAGATGAACCAGACGAACGAGGAGAGCAGGGCGAACAGGGTGAAAACGAAAAGAGGGTGGCGGCCGCGCTTGTGGCACAGCGTTATCACCGCTGCTGCTAATTACGTCGCCGAGTGGCTTTTAGCGTCTCCGACTAACCACCGAAATCCTCCTTTCCTCTCCCACTCCCCCATCGGTCGCGTGTTTCGTGAATTTCTCGTTCGCTAACTTTTTGCTTCTTCTTCTCTCGGCGAACAACGAAGATCCCGGCGTAATAAAACAAGTCGTAATATCGGAAACACGAGAAAATAGAGAAGAGATCCTCCGTTCCCTCGGCTCGTCCCGGTATGTATTCGTTCCGGATTCGTCCCGACTCGTAAACGGATCGCGGTGTACGCACGATATCGCATAGTACTCTCAAATTTCAGGTTCGAACGACTTTCTAAAGCGCGTAACCAGGGAATGGGTTTTTAATCAGGGTATTCCGGACAATGGAGCCCCCCAGGGGACTCCTGCCACCCTCGTCGTATCTTTCTTTGCCTTCCCTGCGAGTAGGTGCTTTCGATCGCCCTCCCCTCGCGATGCGTTTTCAACTTCGAGTACATCGTACGTCGCTTCTAGTATTTGGTATTTCCTTTCCACGCAATTAATTCGCTCCTTCGGATGATACACGCGTACGCAAACACGTCTCTACGTATATCGATACGTTTCGAAAAATTGCCTGATCCGCGAGAAACCAGCCAATTTAAACGTATATTACCAAACTGCAGACTTTTATGCGAAATAAAACCATTAACTCGAGCCGAAAACAAATTTCTTTCCTCTTTCAATAATTTTGAGAAGCTGGGATTAACCCTTTGCACTCCATTATTAAATATATATCGGTATTTAATCAATTACTAAACATTTAGGTATTGTATGAGGTATCATATCAATTTCATATCCATAAAATTTCAAGAATTATAGGGAATGGAAATATTTTAGATCGGAAGAAATGTTTACTTTTCCAGATAAATAGCTCCGAGTGCAAAGGGTTAATACAACGAAGCTCAAGTTCTTTTAATTTATCTCCTGCTCTAAATTGAATCGATTCATTTTTACCATAAATGCATTAAAAAAGTGTATTTATTACATTCGTCAGTTTTATAAAAACGAATCTGTCTCTATTACTTGCACAACGCGTTTTAAAGCATATTGTTGTCGAGTATAAAAGCTTTTAACAATAAAATGTTTATCAAAGCGGTTGTACATCCTCCCGTTTACGGTACCGAATTAAATCGAAATTCGGAAAAGTTCACATAAATCCCCTGTTTGAACTCCGCGGATGAACACCACACAAGAAAAACATTCTATACGTATAGAGAAGAGCTGTTCAGTGTAACGACTAGACTGCGGATCTTCATGCAAAATAAAAAATGTTTGCATTGTTTGCAAGACACAGGAGTCAAATAGAAATTTCTTTCTTCTTTCAATTGTCTTATTCAGCTGAAATTAATACACTGTTGTCCTTAAATCTTCTTAATTCGCCCACTGCTTTAAATTAAACGCCGTCTAGTAATGACATTGCCAATAAATCCGAAGATCACCGAAATCGGCAAACACGGCCCCGAATAATTACGAAACGCGGATATCGTTGCGCCATTGTGTACGTAGGTGCGTCGCAAGATCCAAACCTTCGGCAATTGGTATCGGCGGCCATATGTCGAGCGCGCAAAGCTAGGGGAAAGCAATCCTCGACTCCTTTTCTGTCGTTCCGTGCAATTGCGCCGCACCGTATTCGTCCCTCGTGACTACCATCTCCGAAAGACTCGCGTCGCGTCGTGTCGATCGCGCTCCCTCGAGGAATAACGAGAAAAGTAGCGCGCAAATTGATTTGAAGTTCTCCGGATTCGGGCAAGGAACTTGAACGTATAGATGTTTGTTTCTCGAGCGGGATCGGATCGAAACATCTGCGCGATAATGGAAAACGGAAATCGGATCAGCGAGACGTTAACGATTGACCCGAGAACGGACGCTCCGCATCTGCGACTGACGCGGCCGTTCCTCGATCGCCGCGCGAAACCGAGCTTTCCGTGAAATTTCGCAATTTCGTGGGTTCGCAGGGTGAGAGAATCGAACGAGCTGTCAATAAAGCTGTTTACACACGAGAAAATTTCACGGGAGATTAATGAAACGACAGAAAAGCTGGACGAGCCTTTAAACGGTTGGCCGATGTTTGACGCGGAACCATTAGCGTCCCACCTGCGCCACGCTGCGTTTCTCGTCGTGTACTGTGCCATAGCTTTTTCCTTCTATCTCTCTCCCTCTCTCTCTTTTCTCTTTCTCTGTTCCCGGTCGACGCGATGGAATTACGAAACTCGGCCCGACTCGGTGTCGTTAATGATCCTACGAGCATTGTTCGTCTCGGGCCGTTCGAACCGTTTCAATGGGACTCGGGACGCAGGCTTTGTCCGCGCTTCCGAGCCACCGTGCATCGTTTTCCCGGTCAGTTTCGGAAATTCACATACTACTCCTTTTTAAGCCGATCCGACGATCCAGCTGGTCAAAGTTTCGCGAGATCGTCCGTTCGACCAAATCCAGACGCACTTTAGACGATAGCCCGACGCTACCAGAGTTAGGCAAAAATTTTATTTGAATAAAAATTTCGAATAAAGTGGGTTTTTTCCAAGTGGGATTTAAATCCATTTTATTCACAATTTTTATTAGACGTGAAAATAAGTACCTTCCCCCTTTTCTCTACGATCATAACTTCTGACTGAATTCGAATAACTTCCCGATTTTGTGCCATCTGAAAGAGCGTTCGTTTAGTTCTAAGAAGAGTCGTGATGAGCGCTCGAACAAGGGAAGGACCCCGACTGTCCAACTTCGATTTTGATAATTTTTTGTGAGATGATGGTATATGAATCCCTAATTATGCATGCAAAATATTAGGTGTAGTTACTCAATAGTTTTAAAGATATAAACAATTAAAGTTTCACACGACCTGCTTTCACGGTTAATGAAACTTCGAAAACTACAGACTTTAATTGTTTATATCTTTAAAACTATTGAGTAACTACACCTAATATTTTGTATACATAATTAGGGATCCATATACCATCATTTCACAAAGAATGATCGAAATCGAAGTCGGACGCTTGGGGTCCTTCCCTCGTAAGAGTTTCCAGTCCTATGCAACAATTTCAAGTAATATGGCGTGCGAGAAGCATCATTTGCGTTCATTGCTTACTCTTTGCATTCCAGCTTAGCAAATCAGCTGTTGAAGCTACTAAAATGGTTTGTGCGGTACTGGGAGAGAACGCTGTATCTTACAGAACATGCAAAAGGTGGTTCCAAAAGTATAAAGAAGGAAATTTTAATTCGGGAGACGACGATCGTTCAGGTACATCGAGAAAGTTTCATGACGCGGTCAGTTAGAGGAATTGCTCAACGAAAATTGGCAGAAATTGGCAGAATGATTGGGAGTAAAATGTAATAAAATCTTGAATTTGGATAAAAGGGAAAGAACTTATTTGCACACCTAATATTTAAATAAAATTCATGCCCAACTCTGGTCGCAACCCAGTAGTTTACCATGGGACTCTCGCTGAGCAAAATGATTTTGGTAGCCGTTTTGAAAGAGCTACTCCCCACCTGATCTTAATGATCATTTCCCAGTTCGCTGGAGCATAATTTAAATATATCGTAGGATCGATACGAGACAATGACCGTTTCGATTTTTGTCCACAGGCGCCGGTTGCGCGCGCACCTTGTCCGGCCAGTGTCGTTCGCAAAGGAGGCCGACACAATGCCAACGACCATAAATAATTAGAGGACAGTTGGCGATTTGAATTTTCGCGTGAGACCGGCCACGGACTAGGCTGACCCTCGGAAAACCATTAATTTATCGTAAACTCGGACGTCGAGGAGACGTTGCTGCTAGGGGGCCCGTTCCCGAAAGTCCCTCTCGCAATCTTGACCCCGGATAATCGTGGGACAGGTGATCCCGAACCGGCCGACTGACCATCCCGTTCTGTCCTATCCTGTCCTGTCCGACCGGCCGAGTTGCGAGAAGAAACCTCGATCGGTCCCCTATGCAAATCCACCGCTCCCTTCCCGGAGGGGTTACACCCCTCGAACCGCCCGAATAGTTTGATGTATCGCTCGATCTCGTAGTCCGGCCCATCACGTCGGTACGTTCCTTTCCAAATATTAGGTCATCCCGTAAGCAATGTCGTTTTTTTCCCAACAAATTAATTACGTTTATCTTTGATCGTTGATGTTCGTCTGAGCGAAGTCCAAATGTCGCTGGCTTTGCTAACCACTTAATTAACACTGAACCTACCGAGCTTTAAACGTAGCCAGTACAAGTTGCCTTATAAAAATAACAAAATTATAATAATAATAATATAATATTTTATTCCCATTGCGGGGTACAAACGCGGACCTCCGCTCCGCTTACTTTATTTAAATTTTGTGCGGTTCATATTATAATATCTGCGCTATTATCTATATAATCTTTATAATTTCAACAATTGTAAAATAAAAATTCTGGAACCGGTTATTTGACCGGTGGTGGTAGGTTTAGTGTTAAAACTATGCGAGGTCCATATACAGGATTACTTCAACGCAATCCAGTTCCTATAACGATTTCTTAGATGTTTTTGATAATTTGACAAAAGCGTTTTTAACAAAAGTTTAAGTTTCGCTCGCTCGGTACTGATTTTTATTTTTCACTTAGTAAACACTCGGTAATATTATTACTATGCAAAAGATATAGACTTCAGAAAATGTCTAAGGTGTCCCCGTTCCCCTGATACCCCAAGCACGTGGTTGCTTTGCTTCCTGGTTAATCCACCACTGGTTATTTTACCCTTTCGTACTCTTCATCTACCCTTGACGTATACTCTTTACGCGAAGTAAAATGGGGACCATTACTTGCGGGACGACGCAGTATTTTCAGGAAACCGACTCTCCTCGAGCCCAGGATAGTCTTCCCGTGGACAACGTTTTAATCGGGGGTTGTTCGGAAACGGAAGAGATCGAAGATCGCGCGGAGGGTCGGTCAGTGGTCACCCTTTTCGCGGGGTAGTTTCTTTGCTGGACGATAAAGCGGAGAGGCAATAAAGGAGGAAGCGTTATTAGGGCTGCGTCTTTCGCTCGAGGAAGATCAGCCGACGCGAGGCTGTACGATGGTGTACGACGGTGTACGACGGTGTAAGGACGCCGCGGCGCGCCGGGCGAGGCGAGGAGAGACGACGACCACCGCGACAAGGGGTTGAACCGTTGAACCTCCAGAGACAAATCTCCTACCGGGACGATTTCATTCTTTCTCCCGTTTCCTTCCCTTTTCTTTTCTTTCCGTTCTTCTCTTTTCCCGACCTCGGCCCACCCCAACCAATTTCATTTCACCCCGCGCGTCCCTCGGCCCCTCCACTGTATCTCTCTCTTTCTGTTCAGTGCGCCGTTGTTCCTCGTCCCACGGTTTCTTTCTCTCCCTCCCGTAATACCGGGCCGACGTCGCGCTGCGACGGTTCATAAATAAATTAATTAAGCGGTAGTCGAGTAACAGATAATGTTAAAATAATACACCGACGGCACAATGAAGATCGCCTTCGGGTAGCTCTTTGGACGAGAAACCGGGAGTACGTATATACCTTGTAGCGGTTCTTAAACTCGCTCCTGCCGGAGTTAATTTCGCGGCATTAACAGTCGAAAGAGTGCGAACAAAAGGGCTCCGAGGGTAGAGAAGACAGATAAGGGAAGGAAGGAGGCTACGCAGGAAATATGAACACACTCATAATGTAGCTGCCTCCGCCCCCGCCCTGTGTTCGCCTGTGTCTGTGTCTATGCCTGTGCCCGTGCCACTGCCAGTGTCAGTAACCACCGCTTCGAGCGCACACTGATTCTCCCCTTTGCCGCGCTTTTGCTTTAGTTCCTGTTCGCCTGTTCGCGTTCCCACCCCCGCAACCGCTAACAACGCGTCCCTGTTTCCGGTCTCGGATTCCCCCCAATCTGATTTTTAAGCCCGCCGTATTGGCCACCGCCGATAACGTTCGCGGCGAGACCGCGTCGCTCGGATACACCGTATATATCCGCGAGAAATTGGAAATCGCGGGGCGGTTCGTACCGCGGATATTTCGCGACGACTCTTTGAACGACGAGCTCGAGCCACTCCCATTCGCCCCCGACTTATTCTTGGTTCGTCGGGATGCTCGCGACCGTGCAACCCGTACTTTTCCAATCGGGACTCGGTGCACAGGGTCGCCGACTTAGCCGGCTCGAATCCGAGTCGTGCGATTTTATTGCATTCATCGGTTGTCATATGAACCGCTCGCTCGCTCGTCAAATCGGTAGACTAGCAAAATAAAAAATAGAGGAACCGATGAAATACAGTACGGTCATTCTTAAAAGCTTCAACAGGGTTACACAGGTTTGCAGTATTTGAATAAACAAAATATTTGATAAATGAAATAGTATGGCTTCTTCACAGAGGCGGCATAGTTTTAGCTTTTAAGAAAACCCCGTAAAGGGGATTGGGAACGGTAGCAGATTGGGGAACTGTTCGCGAGGCGAATCGAAAATCGTTGGAGAGCGGAAAGCATGAGGCTTCCTGGGGGACGAAGACGCGAACCGTTCGGACGAGACGTCGCGACGTGTGCCGGGAACAGCCGGTGGAATCGAAGAAGGCGATGCCCGCGTTTCGATAAATCATCTCGGGTGCCGCGGGAACGTTGGTTGGCACTTTAAAAGCATCGCGCGTGTCAGGTTGAAACGCGGAGGAGGCCGTTGGCTCTCGTCGCAGTCGTGACGCGACGCGAGGCGAAACGCGAGTGTTTTAAGGGCGGCCGCGAGACCGGAGCGAGAGAAAGAGACGGCAGAGAGAGAGAGAGGGAGAGGGAGAGAGCCGGCAGGGGGCAACAGAAGGAACAACGAGGACGGTAGGCCGCCGCGCCGCGCCGGTGGTTTTAACGGTGGAAAGAATCGGGGGTAAGAGCGGAGGGAGGGGAAACACGATGGGGCTCGGTACGTTTTCGACGTACAAAAAGTAATTATGGGATGGTTTCCGGTAATCATATCTAGAGCGCATTGAACGAGCGCATTGTTCGGCCACCCCTTCACCGATATGCACTTGTACGCGGCGCCAACCCCCTTTGCTCCCCTCCTTCGAGCCCCGTCCTTGTCCCCCCGTTCCCTCTTCTGACCCTCTGCTCTCCATCTCTCTCTCTCTTGCCCCCGACCACGCTACCAGGTTTACCACCCTCGACTCCTCCTCGCGTTATGCGCACCACAGACTCGCCGACCATCCTGTAGACCCGACACGACCATTAGGCACTCTCGTTCACTCTGTCTCTCTTCCTCCGTTTGGCTCTCTCTCGCTCGTTTTGCCAGTGGTACGCGTACTCGGCCGTTCTCGTGCATTCCTGCTTCGACCAACGATCAAACGCGATTACCCGGAGCCTTTCCTCTCGCGTCGTCTTCTCGCGCTGCCTCCGCAATCCACAACCGAGGCGAGTATCTTTCCTGAGCCGATCGCCATGGTTTTCGCGGCACGTGCCAACAATCACGCGTTTCCTTTATCTTCCAGCGCGACCACGATTATCACGGCCACACCGAACGATCCTACAGTTTCATTTATTTATTTACGCGTTCACCCGAAAACGATCACGCCACGACAATCTCACCGATACGACCGCGTCTCGCTGAAAAGGCAACAGCCAGCAAGAAGTTTTCTATCGAGACGCTCTATTGCAAAACCCTCGCCGTCGCGCGTTCCGTTCGTTCAGCTGTTCGGAGTTCGATTCGCAATCGCTCGTTCGAAGCGGCGAGCTCGTTAACAATGTGGTTACCGAAGCCTATTAGCAGGCGTTTTAACGACTCCGCCGTGTCCAAAGCATGCTAGAATAATTTGCCTTGAATTCCTTACCCGGCGTGGAAGTTTCAAGCAGAATCTAAATATCAACTTTTACTAGCTATGAAATATAAATGAGGTTGGGGAACATTTTCGAAATTGGTTATTCAATTTTATCACCAAAGTCAACCTGTTTACGAATAAAATTGATAGCGTCATTGCACAATCTATTAGAAAAGTCCCTGTCCATCTTTGATTTGTAAAGAACGATTATGTAAGTACCAGCTGCTGAAGCGATAGGATCTCGACTGCTGCTCGACCGTACTGATGTTCGTGCAGTTGCGCGGAACGTTTTGACCGTGGTTGAAAGCAACCTAAAGTTGACCCTCGGCCGGCTACCACGGTGTTTACCGGTTCGATCAGTCGAAGATCGCGTTACCGTTAACTGCCTCGCTACGGGAACACAAATTCGAAGCCGTTTCCTTCTGCTAGGTACTCTCGCAGGAGAAACGATCTATCGCTCGTTCTCGCCCGTCCGATCGTTGGGAATTAGATGTCTCGCAACTTCATTAGAATACTCGGAAGCGATTTGTCTCGGCGAGACCGCTACCGCGGCTCTTTATGCAAATATCTATGATCAAGAGGCTCGTTTCTTCGGCCAATTACAAGGTTCCTTGCGCCTTTGTGTTTTACGTATTCGCATGGGGCTTAGATAGATGAACGAAGATCCTAGCATCGAGTAAACATCCGTGTTGCAAAAGCCCATGGAATTTCTAAATTTAATGGTAGTTCGGAACAATCGTAAGAAGTCGGCATACAAGTCTATTGTTCCGCTATCGATGCTAAAACAACGTTAAGCATTTCTCTAGGGTATCGATAAATCGCGATACGCGTGCAGAAACGATTTGGAGAATGTAAAATGGATGAAATCGAGCGAGGGTATCGTTAACGGCAGGTGTAAGGTAACAAGATCACGACGTTAGACCCGGCGCACTCCTAAATTGAGCGCGATGTCGGCGGAACCGGTGAAACGGAGAATGCAGGAGAGATAGCGAGGGAGAGATTAGAGGGCAAAAGTGAAAGAGCACGAGAGCACGAAAGCGCAAAGGCGCAGAAACGCAGAGGTTCAGGCCTGCGACCCGACTGACCCTGCGACGACGGCCCGGTCGTCTTCGAGGCTGTCGGCTTACCCTACTCCGGTGCTCTCGCGGCCACCCTTACCCTCACCCTTAGCCTCGGGGGTGGATGGAAGCGGCCCGGCCCATTTTTCGCGCCCCACTTGACTCCACGTCCCCATTGGTCGCCGCCCTCTCGCCCTCTCTCGCCCTCTTACCCTCTCACCCTCTCGCCCCGTAACCTGTCTTCCTCCTCCGTTTCCCGGATGGCATCGCGATCCACCTAGAATACTGCTCCCGTAAAAGTATCCAAGGAAACCTAAGAAAATCCACGAAAGACGAGCAACGATTCCCTTATCGTCCCACTAACGTCGTATTTCACCGAGACGTTCGACGCTATTCTATATACGAGCTCCAACCCCGACCAATCTCCTCGACCGGATTTGCTTCGGTCTCGTTTCGATCGAACCAGCTACGTTTTGATCGGTTGCGACAAATTCGAGTCTGTTGGTCGACTGTTTCACAAAGACTTCTTCGACTTTGTAACGGAAACACCTGTCGTTGACAGAATTTCTTTTCAACGGTGTGCCAACGTTTCAACTCTCGGTGGAAGTATATCGGACCTGTGGTAGTTGGAAGATTGTTCTTAAATTTTCCTTGACTCGACTGTGATATCTAAAACGGTAGCTGTAGTAGAAGTTCTCGTTCTCGAAGGGTTAAAGGACAGGATGTTGCAGGTGTCCGAGACGATAATCGACCGATGATAACGATTTTTTGATAGCCACGACTCAAAGAGTCGAGACATGCTGCTCGTCGATGCGTATGCTTCGTTCCTCGGGGGAAAAAAGAACACGCGAATCCTTTGGCCGGGTACGCGATAAAGAGCTTGTACGAGACGAGAAGGCATCGACAAAGGTCCGAGCAATTCGGTGCGTTCGCGAAACTGGTTCGATTTCAGCGGGTGTATCGAAAAATCGGTAAATCGGGTAACCCGGTACGAGGAAAAAGAAGTGGAAAAAAAGCAAAGAAGTCTCCCGATTGAACGGAATACGAGTGGAATAGTAGAGAATAGAATAGAAGGAAAGAGAGAAGAGAAGAGAAAAGAAGAGTGGAGATCGGTCGGGTGGAGTGAGGAGAAGGGAGGTGGAGAAGGGAAGGAGGAGAGGAAAGAGCGTATGCTATGCTCTTCGGCGGCAAAGTGGACGCTCGGCTAGATCGGTGCGGCAAGGAGAGCGGCCGGAGGGCGCGAGGGTAGGGCAGGTTCGCAGCCAATGAGAGTCGCATCGGGGCGCGCCCGGGACTCGACCCCACCTTCGGTAGTCATGGCAACCGGCGAAAACCCGCGAGAAACCCGCGAGAGAGTTCGAGCTGGTGGGGGGCAGGTCGGTGTCAGGGGTCGTCTTAGTCGGCAGTCGGTCTCTGGTCGGCCCCAAGAATAGTCGTATCGAGGCGGTAGTCGAGTATCACCTCTCTTCTCCTCCTCCTACTTGTGACGGCACGAGCGCGCAAAGGGAACATAGAGGCACACGCGCAGCTTATCGACTGGGTCGCGCGCGCGCGCGCGCTCCTTCTCTCTCTCTTTTTCTCTCGCTCTCTCCTCCTCTCTCTTGGACGTTCGCGGCCTCTCGCTCGCTCTCGTTCCTCCGCGATCCTTCTGGTCCCACCTTCCGTCACCGGCGTCCTTTCGGCCACTGTTTCTCCTCTCTCCCTCTTTCTCTCTTTTTCACTCTGTTCTCCGTTCCCTCTGTCCCGAGCCACGGTGTTTCTCTCCCTCCCCCGTCACCCCCGCCGCCCACACACCGACCCGTCTGTCCCGCGGTGCGCGTACCGCGCGCACACACCCTCTCCGCCTCGTGTCTCGGTGGCTCGCGCCACCGCGCATCCGCCCAGCGTCGATACACCACGATACCTCAGCTACACCGACGAGGGGATACGCGGTTGATCTACCGCGTGCGCGCGATCGCGATATCTCGATCCCGATCCCGGTCCCGGTCCCGAATCCCGATTCCCGTTGAAACGCGAGTTCCCGACCTCCGTTTCGAAACTGTGCGATCGAGACGACCGTACCGGTACGGGCCAAGTGCAGTTCAGTGGTGAACCTCAGCGGCAGGCAGCCTGCGGAATATCGTTCGGGAGAGTGAAGTGCTGTCGCGCGGGATCTCGAATCGGCCGGTCGTGGGAGCCGGCAGGCGATCGCGTGAGCGGTTGAGCGCTGAGCGCGCGATCGAAACGATACCGGCGCGCCGGTCGCGGGTGCATCGGTGACCGGACAAACCCGGCCGAGCGTTCCTGTTCCCGTTCAAGTTCTTTGACGTTCGGGGACCAGCCGGGTCGAGGAACGACGATGCCGCTCGTTGCGGCGAACCAACTACGCGAACTTTGCACAGTGCGCGAGTGAGTGCGGATACCAAGTGTCTGTCGCGTTGGATTGCGTGGACTCGCGATCGAGTTCGGTGGTGCGCGAGAAACGAGCTGAAATCCTGAGACAGCTTCATTCGGACGGTGAACAAAGATATCTCGAAAGCGAAAGGAAGTGCTGCAAGGACGTATATATCGATATAAATCGAAGGGTGCGGACAGCGGGTGTAGAGTAGTGTTGCGGTCGGAAGAAGAAAGCAGGAAGAGAGAAGTAGAAAAGAAGAAAGAATAACGTGAAGACTCGAGGATCCTTCGCTCGCGCGAAGAGGAAGCCGGCAGGGTGGTTCGAGGCGGGACAGGAGGAGCTGACGCCCTGGCGACTGCCGGGGTGGTTTACCCGGCCACGACAGCGACGTTGTTCCCTGGCCGGGTGTCGACGGGACACCACCACCCCGAGTTCACCACCACGTTGGAGGTGGGGTTCCCGCCGCGCGGCACCACCGCCTCCGTGGCGTTGGTAGCCGCGCCGCCCTCGTGGCCCTCGCGGGACCCCGGGGCCAGCCTGGCCGCGACCGGTACCGCGGCCGCGGGCGCCTCCTCCGCCGGTCCCGTACCAGGCCCGGGACCCATACAAATCGCCCCGCCGCCCCCGATGCCGCCGACCCACCTGACACCCTCCGCGACGCCCGAGGACATCACCTGCCTGGTGCCCGCCGGAGCCGTTCTCACGCCCAGGGATCCGCTGCCACCCAGCACCACTCCCGGAAGCCAAGCGAACAGCTCCCAATCGGGCAGCTCGCAAACCGACAAATCCCCCAACATCGAATGCGTCGTCTGCGGGGACAAGAGCAGCGGCAAGCACTACGGACAGTTCACCTGCGAGGGTAAGTGACGCTCTTCCTCTTTTCTCACTTCCGATTCTTCATCGCGAAAAGATCCTCCCGAATTCCATCCAATCGGAGACTCCGATTCGCCGCGAACAGAACCGTTGCGGAGGCTCGGGAGACGAATGCTCCGAGCAGCCAGCAAGAAAGACAAAAATCCACCATTAATAACACAGCGGGGTGCTCCCCGGAACGTTTACGCATCCGTTACGAGCCTAATAACGATGTAATGGACCCGAGAATTGCGGGGAGATAGACGCGGCGGCAGAGCTGGGGGTGCGTATCCGTCCGACGCGACGACGAGAGTAAAACCATCGAGAGTTGCTCTCGAGAGGGAAATTTTTCTCCGTATGTGAACCGTATTCTCGCAAAACCGAGAGTTCCCGATACAAGCCGGTTTTCTGCGGCAAGTTCTCGTCGCAATCGCGGCGCGCTCGTTAAGAGGACATTAAAAAGAACGCTTATGGAGTATAAAATCATGGAGATCACGGAAATCGTAATAAAATTGATACTATTTCAAACGAGAGTGTCTCTCGAAATTTCGAACTGTATTCCGCAATTTCTAGTCCGGTCGAACTCGTCGAGAGCCGCGTGTCTTTCGCTCGTCGTAATTGTGTGCCTCTTGCTCAATGGGTGACGCGCGTTTAAGCAATCGTCGCATAAAAAAACCCATAAATATTATTTCACTACATTTATTACGCTAAACGAAGTATCATTTTCTATGTTCTCATAATCTAGGATTATTAGCCAACGTTAAACATACCGTGGCCGAGCATAACTCGGATTACCACCGCAAAGAGATAAATGTGCACGTAGTATTGCGGTCGATTCATTCTTCGAGCATGTTCTCGAGCAACTGCGAAGAATGCGCCGGTTTTAATACGTCGTCTTATCCGTGGCTCGATCTGGCATTTTCTTCTTCCCTTATTATGCGTATACCGAACACCTGGTGCTCTATGATAGTGAACTCGCAAGCTCCTCTGGGTGATCAGAAAATTTTTGAGTAGGTACTCTCGAATGAAACTCTCATCTGTCGGGCTAGTAAGCGGGATTCATTAGATAGCTTTTTCTAAATGACGATCGGACATTTGAATTTTATGATTCATCGTAACACGTCGAGTCTTGTAACTCGTACGTTTCAATTAATGAATTCCGTTCAATTGTATTCGCGTTTTGAAACCTTGACGTCGTTTCTACGAATGACAACTTGACTGTCTAGCGGAAGCGTATTCACACGGCTTTTACGAACAATCTCTTCCCGAAAAACGATTGAAATTCTCATCGTCGCATGAGTCGCAGAATTTTAAAATGTACAAAGTCGGTATGTACCGATCGTTAAGAACGCGCGTAATTTATCGGAAGGTGACGCCGAAACCGCGGTAACGAAGAAAAATCTCGCGGCTAGTTCGAGCATGTGGATCGACACGGTTAATCGAAATCTATAGGGGTTCCTGGGAAATGAAGACTTATGGATCCTCCCACGGGCCTAGCCTCGACGGGCGAGAGCCGTTCTCCCCTCCTCGTCGGCGTTCCTTCCTATTATCCCGAATTACGTCTTATCGATATCGGATCGCCGACGGTAATTTATATCTCGCGAGTGATTTAGCGCGGCCGATCGTCTTGATTACCGACGCGTCGTCTCGCGTCGGCCCGTCCGGTCCGTTTTGATGCGATCCGTCCGAAGGAAGTCGTATCGAACGCGACGATTACAGGATAGGACGTTTCATCGTGGATGATGCATCGTCCGCGGAACAAGTGCTCGACACCTGATCGCGATAAAATCGGAAGCTGTGCGGGACGCGGTGACACGCACGGGACACGCGACACACTATACTACACGGTACATGGAACACGGGACGCACCATGCCTGTTCACCCCTTTGAGTTTCGGGACAACCGACACCGGAGATTCCGTGCCCCGTTCATCTTCCCCTTTTCATCGCGCTATCCCCCTTTAACCCTTCGGGGTCCTGCATCGGGACCAGTTCGTACCAGTCTTATGTTCGAAACTCTTCAATCTTTATGAACGCAGCGCCTATAAATTCATTTCATGGAGCCTAAGAACCGTGGTATCCGCACAATGTTGACCGATCACTCGACGTCGCATGTCGTTTCAGCTGGTCTTGCGTAAAACTCGGCTGGGCATCAAGTTTTTCCGTGCTTCTAGCCGGTGTTGCAGCTTCCTCGGATTCCCCTTGCTTGCAATGTGTCAAATGTAAACAGAAAAAGAGCAATGGTCGCGAATAACAACGTTTCTATTTTAGCGCGCAGTGAAACTTTTCGATAGCGTTGGTGAACGGATAGTTATATTAGTGCTCAACTAATATTGGTGAAAAATTACGGAAGTGTTAGCTGGATCATCGAGTATTGTACTCAAATGGTCGACCAAGTGCGAAGAGTGTCATGTGTACTCCGATCCCGATATTTACACAAGGCTGAGAATAACCGCAACCGTTACGCTAATCCTTCTCTTTCGACAAGTAGACGACGACGCTTTCTGCAAACTCTTTGCGCTGCGCTGGTTCGCGTATCGCACGCCAATGGGTCGCCCCGGTGATCCGACTAGCAAACTCCCATTAAAATTCATGAGTGCTGGTCTGTTTCTGTATCTTCCTCTTTCGTTCCCTGCCCTTCGTGCCTTCCTTCCTTCGTGCCACAGTCCCTTCCGAAACCTACGCTACATATGTAGCTCAGGCTTCGGTGTATGTACATACCGCTTCAACTTCCGAACAATTCGTGCAAGAATTTGTCGAAACTAGTGTCGCGGTGCAACGTGTATTAGCGTAGGATTTCCCATAGAATTTATTATCGTGTCCAAGGTTTACGATGCTGTCTTTGCTTCCACGCGATCCGTTCGCTTCCGCGTTCGAAAGCCATGTGTCTTGTTCAACGAAATTCGCTCGCATCGCACATTCCCGACGCACCCGTGACCACAATGGTGCGCGTTCGCCTATTCACCAACGCGTAATTGTACGGTAAAGAATCTTCCAGACACGTTCGTTGCCTGTCATCCGTCCCGATTAAAACTCGTCCATTCTCAACTTGAAGTTTTCTTAGAGACACAAGACTGCTTTTACGGAAATTGATTAACTTGCAGGTCCATTAAAATCATTTCCGTAACTTCTGCAACAAAATCTAAAGTGCCAACTGTGTACATAATAAGCAGACTGCGGATTTTATGCGCTTCCGGTACAAATGGATAGGTAAAATGTGGAACAGATAAAAGATTGAAAGTATTTAATAGTGTCGTTATATCACCATTAACTAATTAGATTTGTTAACCAGGGTATTAACATCCCCTGCATGTTTCTAGTGCAGAATGAAAAGAAACAACTTCGACTGCGTAAGTATTTGTGAAATTTTATTGATTTTCATGTATCTATGAGAAGATTAAAAAATTTAATTCAATGAAAAAAAATTCTCTGTAGATAAGAATGTTAAAGGAAGAGGTAGATTTTTTATTTTGCAAAAATTCGCACGGTCTAGTGATAAGTAATAAGTACCTCTAGCGTTAAATCGCTATATTATTGTAGAATGGGTTGCGACACCTTTCTCACACTATTTTCTACAAGGTGCCTATTGCTCGGCGATTCGAAAACCGTGGGATCGCGGTAATCGATCGAAATCTAGACCGAGGAACGAATCGCACGCGAATCGATCACGAAACCTCTCGTTGGAGTGGACGAAGGACCGATGACGTTATCGTTTAGAACGCCGCTAAAAATAATACGCGGCGAACAAGCATAAACGGTGGCATCTGAGAGATCGTCCCCTTTTGCCCCCTTCCTCGTTGTTCGTTGGCCCTTGCCCCCTTCCCCCGCGCGGTTCGTTAATTTCCAACAATTTGTGCCGGCTCGGACTGCACGAAGATTCGACGCGTGGAAACGTACGATTCGAGCGGGTTAAGAGTCTGTCTCTTAATTGAACGCTCGAGTTACAGCGGCGACTCCTCTCCCTGGTGTTCCAATTACAGTCGCGCTAACGATATTTACCATTGTTAAGCCGTGGCACTCTCTCGGTCTACCCGCTGTTAGCGGTACCGCGATAACGCGCTTAATCCGACGATAATTTCTATTCGTGGTAATCTTAATTACTCGCCACCCCTTGATTTTCCCTAGACGATCTCGCGACGGTAGGACCTCGACAAACCTCTCGTCACCTCTTCCCATTCCAGTACATTCCATTCCGTTCCATTTCCTTCCATTCTGTCACGCGTTCCTCGAGCTTCCTGAAATTCGCGAAAAATTTGCAACCACTGCTTCCGTGAAATTGTCGTGACCGATTTCTTGAAGTGGCGCTCCCCAAGGTACAAGCTACCCGGGAAGAATCGTGTCTCTATATTCCCGACTTTCAATTATTTTGTACACTTGTACTTTTTACGAAGTGTTTCTAGTTCATCCTAAGGGTTGACAGAATATCCCAAGGCAAAATTGGATTCTCCGAACGGATCAGTGAGGGATTGATCAATCATTTACACGATTCAGTTTCGTAATCTTCTGCATCCCCGGGTTCGTAATTCTCCCTTGTTAACCTATTGGAAAATGTGCGTGCTCCGTTGGAAACACTGTGCGGCTGCTTCTCTCCTGTCAGTCGTCGAGATCATTAGCGATTTGTTGAGATGCAGTTGTGCACATTTTTCAAGTTGTTCTATCGCTTCTCCTTCGATATTATATTCGAACGTCAACAAAATGTTAACTGCTTTTCGTAGAAACGTTGAGATCCAGAGTCTGTTTATGGTATACTGGAATATTTCCGACCAGACAGATATTTTCCAATGCATTTTAATGGAAGTATGTAGATCTACGGTAGGTCTACATAATCTACTTCTATTATTGGGTTGGCAAATCAGTTCGTTCGGTTTCTGTGTTTTATTCCACTCTAAAAAACCGAACGAACTTATTTGCCAGTCCAATATAATCTACTCAATCGGCTCCACAAGCGAAGCTTTATTAGGCAATATTCATCCTTCAAGATTTCACGCATAAAATGCGGTCCGGTGTCGTCGGCTTGTTCAATAGTTCGAACTATACCGAGACGAGGCAGTAATGACAGAGTTGATATTACCCTTCCAGGTAGGCAGCAAAGTTCACCGGTCGATTGAGATCCAATGATAAACGTCGCTCCTGATGGGTTTTTCTATATGTCTCAAGACGCGTGAAGAACATACGCTGTGTCTTATGATTTTCGTAAACCGTAAACCACCTCCATTTGAATCCCGAAACAATCGACTCTGCGATCGATCTGCGTCAATCGCGTAACACCGCGTTCGCCGAATCGGCGTCTGTTTGAGGACCCCTTCGACGAAGCGGTTTCAGATCTGTACGATCATCTGTACCTTATACGCTTCGCATTCGCCTTTCTTGTAATCTTGCAATACAGTCCACTACAGTCTGACATTACCAAATTCTTCAATAAAGTGACGTGCGTATTCGAGCGAAATCACGCAGTTCTCCGCGAGTTTCATTTACTCTATTCCGTGAACTTCACCTTTCCTCGCGCGTCCAAATCTGGGCGGTTCCGGCAATTTCCGACCTCGTGGGTCGACGCCGAAACAGTCTCGAAAAGGGCTAATTTGTGACATCTACGTCGCTCTCATTTCCTGGGTCCCGAGTCAAACTGTCGTGGAAACCGCGTGGGAGTGCATTTCTCTAAAAAAGCGTTTCGCGAGGGCGAATTGGTCAGTCCTCGAGAGCGTCGCGTCGTCGCGACGGATCGCAACGTCCAGTGTGGTTACGTAAGACGCGGTTCGAATCACGCATCCCCGAATCGAAGCAGTCGAGCATGGACAGAGAGCGCCGACGTCAGCGACAGACGCGAACGTCGAAGCGCTTTATTGAGAATCATAGAAACATCGATGGGTCGGTGGTCCGCGCGGCGTGTTACGGCGTGTTACCGCATACCGCATACGCCTTCCACATTGGACGTTCATTGGCGTAATCGGGCCGATTGTCGGCGATCGCTTTATTACGACGAATTGATTTCGATGTCAACCGATGTCAAACGGTCGCGAATTATCGTCAATTTGTCAGGACTGACTTTCGATGCGTTCGATCGACGAGATCGCGAGCCGAAGGAGCTCTCGGCGCTCGTGGCCGATCAAAATTCTGTCGTTCGTCACCGAAGCCAATCTTGGCTAAACCCATTCCCTCGAAACTTGTTGATATTCCACGCTGTCGCTCTAGCATCCCCCTCCTCCCTCTGTCGTTAAGGTTATCGGACCGAGGAGCGAGCTTTATTTCTCGGCTCGTAAATCGGCGAACCGACGATCGAAGCGCAAGCTAGACGTTGTTCCGGACGAATCCGGAACCGTCCGGTCGACTTGCCCGAGATTAGGTTCGAGAAACGAACATTAATCTGCCGATTACAGCGACTCGGGAACCTCCCATTCGCGGTACCACGTCTGGAACAAGGTTCTTCGTCTTTGGTTATTGCGCAATAGTCGTTCGCGGTTCGACCTCGACTACCCCCGTGATCGTCTTTTTCTCTTTCCGCTCGTTCTTCCGAGACCGATCGATTCGCGTCCCCGAACCGACTTGGCTCGCGATCGAATCCTGGAAATCCTTTGATACGCGCGTGGCGAAATGCCATTTCCTTCGGATCCACGATTTCCACGATCGTGGACTGCCGAGAACGAGGAACGTTCGAAGAAATTCCGTCGCAATATTCGTCGTTTCGATACGTGCACATTTATTCAGAATTACAGGAAAACCTTGAGCTGAGAAAGCGGAAACCGTAGGATCTACGCAAAACGAATATCCCTTTCATTGCGAGCCATACGTAGCAAGTCACGTAATCCGATACGACATCGGGTACATCGATGTGAACCATTACTAATCCAGTTACAACACTTGTTTATTGTTCATATACGACAGATTGTTTTCGATCGCGAAAGCGACGATGCCGTTCTAAATCCTGTGGATAGAATCATCATAAATTCAATGATACATTGTACGCGTAGCCGGAGATGTGCGCATGTAATTACGTCCACACGCACGGGCGCGCGCACCTATGTACACGTACGTACGCTTGCGCGTGTTTTTTCCACGCGTCACGATGATAACGAATTCCTCGCGTAGACTTCGAGCTCTTTTCGATCGAGTCACTTCCTTTACGTAACCGAGCGATTTTAACGAACGAGCGCGTCTCGAAGCATTTTACGGCGCGTTTTTTTACGTAGCCACGTACGTAAATCGGCGCCTCGCATACAACGCTACAGCGTAGCAAATCCGTTCTCGTCGTTCCGGTTCTCGAGCGAAACGCGGTCTTTCAGCTCGTTTGCCTTCTGACGCTCTTCGAAGTATGTACTAATATTTGTAATATTTAGCAACAGTGAACTTTGTTTGTTACCTGGAAAAATATCATACAATTTTTGGACGTTTCTGAGGCTTTAGTTATGTTTCCAGTGCGCCCGGACAATTTTTTTTGTAAAATGTTGAGCATTTATCTAACTCTAATGTTCACAAATAGGAATGTTGCAACTTTTTTCTGTTCTCGTAATGGCAAAGAATCTTGACCATGACGCCTCAATGTTTAATTAGTGGACTACGGATTTGTATGCGAAATAAAAATGTGGTGCATCATTTGTGGGAAGCAGGATCATTTGGTATATTGAAAGAAATATAACAATATTCTTCAACCCTTTACTGTTTTATGTTGCATTTAACCAATCTCTTCATAATTGCGTAAAAATCCACAGTCTATTAATGAGATATCGCGTTGTGTCTTTCTGGGAAGGTGGGAAGAAGCTACGAAACAGGGGGCTGGGTGATTATATTTCCGATAAAATGGTGATAACAGAAGGTTCAGGTCGATAGGGGTACGACTCCCTGCATGGAGGAATAGCTAGTTTTGCGAGAAGACGGTGGCGGATCGGTATCGGTGGGATCGAGGCGAAAAAAGTGTTGACCGAGAGAAGAAGGCACGCGCTCGCAGTCGTTTCGCGGATAAAAGAAGAAAATTTATTTTTGTAAAACGATGAGCATTTATCTAACTTTAATTTAATGTTAACAAATAGGAAAATTGCAACTTTTCTCTGTTCTCGTAATGGCAAAGAATCTTGACCATGACGCTTCAATGTTTAATTAGTGGACTACGGATTTGTATGCGAAATAAAAATGTGGTGCATCATTTGTGGGAAGCAGGATCATTTGATATATTGAAAGAAATATAACAATATTCTTCAACCCTTTACTGTTTTATGTTGCATTTAGCCAATCTCTTCATAATTGCGTAAAAATCCACAGTCTATTAATGAGATATCGCGTTGTGTCTTTCTGGGAAGGTGGGAAGAAGCTGCGAAACAGGGGGCTGGGTGATTATATTTCTGATAAAATGGTGATAACAGAAGGTTTAGGTCGATAGGGGTACAACTCTCTGCATGGTGGAATAGCTAGTTTTGCGAGAAGACGGTGGCGGATCGGTATCGGTGTGATCGAGGCGAAAGAAGTGTTGACCAAGAGGAGAAGGCACGCGTGCTCGCAGTCGTTTCGCGGATAAAAGAAGAAAATTTATTTTTGTAAAACGATGAGCATTTATCTAACTTTAATGTTAACAAATAGGAAAGTTGCAACTTTTTTCTGTTCTCGTAATGGCAAAGAATCTTGACCATGACGCTTCAATGTTTAATTAGTGGACTACGGATTTTTATGCGAAATAAAAATGTGGTTCATCATTTGTGGGAAGCAGGATCATTTGATATATTGAAAGAAATATAACAATATTCTTCAAGCCTTTACTGTTTTATGTTGCATTTAGCCAATCTCTTCATAATTGCGTAAAAATCCACAGTCTATTAATGAGATATCGCGTTGTGTCTTTCTGGGAAGGTAGGAAGAAGCTGCGAAACAGGGGGCTGGGTGATTATATTTCTGATAAAATGGTGATAACAGAAGGTTCAGGTCGATAGGGGTACGGCTCCCTGCATGGTGGAATAGCTAGTTTTGCGAGAAGACGGTGGCGGATCGGTATCGGTGTGATCGAGGCGAAAGAAGTGTTGACCGAGAGAAGAAGGCACGCGTGCTCGCAGTCGTTTCGCGGATAAAAGAAGAAAAGGAAATTTAATTCCGGTCTCGCGGTCTGTGGTACACCCGCGCAGCTCGTAGTACGACGGAAAGGGCTTCCTGTTCGGGGTCTCTGGTTCTCCCTCCGAGTCTTACGGTTACTTACGGACTTACCGACTTATGCCTGGCGTACCCTACCGCGCGCGCGCTCACGAAGAAGCCAGACATTCTGCAGGCTGCTCCTAGCAGCGAGCTAATCGCTCTAACGAGATCATATTATATTATTCCAACTTTGCTAATCTTTATTAATCTCATTTCTCCTCGAGGCGCGTGCGTCGCGATTCACTTCGGTCGTATTGTTTCCCGAAACAACCGGGAACGCTTCTCACCGTCTCCGAAACGATCCGCCTACCGGAGCCTACCGAAAGGATCAGCATCCTTTCGACGTCGACGTGCCGTTTATGCGACGTTATAGAAGGCCGTGCCATTATTAAATTCTTAGATTTAATAAAACACCAGTCTAACAATATTTTCTCTTGTTTTTTTAATTTTTTTAAAATTTTATTTACATTAAATTAAGCATGAATTACGTGATATCTCATTTTTTTCAAAAATGGAGTTACAGCACTTTCAAAATAAACGGTCCATTTGATGATTGATGAAAGAATGGCCAAATGGCCAATGAACGTCAATTTCTCACGAGTGAATAGATCCAGTGAATGATAATTATTATCCAGTTAAACTTTCCATAGCATCGATCACGACTGGACGATGGATTTCGTTAAACGACAACAATATCTTCCTTGAATACGTAGGATGATGTTCGAACAGCTTCTAAATTTTAGATCCGTTTAGAGAGACATCCGCGACGTTACAATAAAATTTCATTTATCACGAATTATGTTAATTCAGTGGGAGGTGTTCATTTAGTGAACAGGTCACCGCGCGGTCTTTTCTTCGAGCGTGTATCCGTGACAAACGCGAATCGGAGTTGTTGGAATACAATGGTGTGTATATCGGTGGATACGAGTCAACGCTCTACCTTCCGGAAGTCTGCTAATAGGCGTCCGAATGACGGCATTACATTGAAAAGTGGTTTCAACCATATTGAAAGAGATTCTCTATTAAACAGCGTCACTGCGGCGACTTCCTGGCAGCTGCACGGTAGGATTTGTTATCGAACTAGGCAAAATTTATTCACCGGCCGTCGGTTGTGAACAAAGGTTAAAGTATCATGAGACGTTTTCTCGGCGTTCGAGCAGCAAAAGTCAACCGCGCTCTATACGGAAGCGCCGTTTCGGCCGAAGGATTCGTCGCGCGACCTTGAAACTTGATCCGAACATAAGCGAGACTGCCATCAGCGCTTCTCTATCCTTAAAATTACCGCGGCATTGCCCGCGCGATAGAAGAAAGTGGATTCGAAGAGAAGTTTTTGTTCGCGTAGAATTTCTCGCTTCGCGGTGTGACGCGACGTACCGCGGTGTATGAACGCTATAACGAATCGTCGCTCGGCGAAGGTTCGCAACCGGTCAAAATTCCTAGTCACGCGACCACTGGGGCAAGGTGGGAATGCATCGCGGGTGCATCGTCCGGCGATGGAAAGAAGGAGGAGAAGGAAGAGGAACGCGGCTTGGTCGGGCTCGGCGCGATGGTTGCACGAGAGCGGTCGCGGGCGCGGGCGCGAGCTCGCGTCGTTCTCGTTAGTTTCGCTTCCTACGAGTCTGCGAGGGGCAAGACGTCGGCTAACGGCAACAGGATCTTGGAAGCAAAAGCGCGTTACGCGAATGCACACGCCGGCACTCGCGTCCTGTGCGTGTGCGCCCGCATCCGCGTCTGTCGGGATAGGTGCCGACCGCTCGACCAAACCGTTCGACCGCTCGACCGCCCGACCGCTGCTCGAGGTGTGTACCTTGACGGTTGCGGCTGTAGCGCAAGCATCGATCATAGAATTACGAAGCGCGACGCATCCCGAACGCATCCTCTGTGACCAATTATCTCGCTAACGAAGCCCCCGCTATCTACCCGCCGCGCCGCTCCGAACGAACAACGCTTCTCTCCATCTCCTCACCACTCCGTCTCTCCGCCTCTCCGCGCCTGCCTGCTAATTAATTATAACAATGTCGTTAATTCTACGCGGCCAACTCGAAATGTTACCAACCGAATCGAATCGTCCCGCCGCTTCCTCTATTCCTCTCTTCCGCTCGTCCTGCCCCTTCGATTTCCTTCCCTTCGACCTCCTCCTTTTTCTCCGTTCCCGCGGACATTTCCGCGGACAATTCTAATTTTCTTCCTCGGCGGCTCCTTGTTCCACCACTTTGTTCGCAGATGCCTTCGTTCAAACTTCATTCAACGATCCCTGCAAGAAAAAGGAAACGTTTACTGAATTTGGTTAAACACGCATCGATCATAACTAGACTGCGCACTTTAGGCATTTGTGACAAAGATTTGTAACTTCAAACAATAACAAGATTAATCCTCATCCACGCGGGTAATTTTTTATACGATTCTGCATGAATTTGAAATAGGTACCCGGGTACCACGTCGTGTGGATGAGGGTTAAAGGAACTTGAGAATGTCGAGAAATTACTTGCAATTTGTCGGGACTGTTGGAGGGAGTAATTGTTGATTAAAAAAGAACTTTTTAAAAACCACGCTTACATTAAAATGCACTAAAAAGGAGAAAATAATTTTTTAGGCATTAGTGACTATAAATAAAAGCGTGGAGCTAAACTATATCGACGTAATCTTCGCGGGCGCTCCACGCTTTTAGTTAAGGCCACTAAAGCCTAAAAAATTATTTTCTCCTTTTTAGTGCATTTTAATGTAAGCGTGGTTTTTAAAAAGTTCTTTTTTATATATTTTTTATTTTCTGCTTATTAGTCTTTTTAAATGGAACGCAAGATATAGTAATACTGGTATGAAATAGTAAGATATAGAAACGCAATACAATGGAAATACACGATATAGAATGAGGGGATGATTAAACTAATTGACGTAATATTCGTGGGTGTTCCACGCTTACAGTTATAGTCACTAAAGCCTAAAAAATTATTTTCTCCTTTTTAGTGTATTTTAATGTAAGCGTGGTTTTTAAAAAGTTCTTTTTTATATATCTTTTATTTTCTACTTATTAGTCTTTTTAAATGGAACGCAAGATATAGTAATACTGGTATGAAATAGTAAGATATAGAAATGCAATACAATGGAAATACACGATATAGAATGAGGGGATGATTAAACTAATTGACGTAATATTCGTGGGTGTTCCACGCTTACAGTTATAGTCACTAATGCCTAAAAATTATTTTCTCCTTTTTAGTGCATTTTAATGTAAGCGTGGTTTTTAAAAAGTTCTTTTTTATATATCTTTTATTTTTACTTATTAGTCTTTTTAAATGGAACGCAAGATATAGTAATACTGGTATGAAATAGTAAGATATAGAAACGCAATACAATGGAAATACACGATATGGAATGAGGGGATGATTAAACTAATTGACGTAATCTTCGTGGGTGTTCCACGCTTTTAGTTATAATCACTAATGCCTAAAAAATTATTTTCCCCTTTTTAGTGCATTTTAATGTAAGCGTGGTTTTTAAAAAGTTCTTTTTTATATATTTTTTATTTTCTGCTTATTAGTCTTTTTAAATGGAACGAAAGATATAGTAATACTGGTATGAAATAGTAAGATATAGAAACGCAATACAATGGAAATACACGATATAGAATGAGGGGATGACTCCGAGAGACGACGCGACGTCTCTCGATGAATTCCGAAATTGTCCGAAATGAAACTGAATGAACGGAACACCACACTGACTGAGCTCCGTGCAAAATTGGTCAGTGGAGTGAGGATGAGCCGGAGTGGGAACGCGTAGTGGAGTGGGGAGCGCTGGCGCGCGGAGTGGGGATCGCTGAACGCGATGACATACTACCGAGTGTCGCGCGACGAGGTGTAACGGTTAATATTAAATTTTTTTCTCCTGAACGCATAGTTTTTTTAAAAATTTGTTTTTTAATATTGCATTGTCATCCAGTTCTGAGCTATGTTTAAAGTTTCAAGTCTCTAGCTCATTGGGAAGTGGTTTACAATTCGATTACAAGATTTGACGCATACAACAATAACAACGACAACGACATCTCGGCAAGCTGATATAAGCGTGGTAATAAATAGACTGCGGGTTTGATGCAATTATGACAAAAATGAGTATACTATAAAAGCAGTAGACAGATTAAAAGAAATTAAGAACATCAAAGTGCTAGTCTCAGCTTATAGAAATTACTGAAGCGAGAAATAAATTACTCTGCGTAAAGATCCGCGGTCTACTAATAATAATAAATTTAGGGTGATGTTCTCGGCGCAACGGATTCGATCAAATTATACACTAAATAGCAATCTTGTAGAGATTTTCCAAACGTTCGATTCGGGTCTAGGACGAAACACACCACCATCTTTCTTCTTTTTCTCGTATAGAAAACAATCTAGAGAAAACGTGTCTCAGAAAGTTTGAAAAATCTCTACAAGATTGCTATTTAGTGTATAATTTGATCGAATCCGTTGCGCCGAGAACATCACTCTAAATTTATTAAAAATTTACGATCGATAATAATTTCTCATCTACTAATAATAAGTTTGGAACGAGAGTCTCCCGATACACTTTACTTCACCCTCGTATCGAAGATGGAGAATCGTAGCGATTGATAAAAGTTGTATAAAGACGCGGCGTATGGGTTTAAAGCTGTGGGAAGATGGTCTCTCGGTGATGGGGAGTTGGACCGAATCACGACAGGCGAACTGCAAACAGCAATGAGCTCGCGCGGCCATCGCACCGTGCGCTTTTCTGCTCGACACTGGTTGCACCCGTCCTCGAGAGTTCGTCCCGATGCTCGTGTCGTGGTCTTTCTCGTCTTTGCGTCGTCTTCTCCGTCGCAGTGGTCGCCTCAGCCGTTCGCATCCTCTTCGTGGTCGTAATCGTTGTCGTCGTCCATGTTACGAAAGAGTCTCTGGGGTCGCCGTAACTACAAATTGCGTCGTTACACGCAAATTACGCGATTATAGTACGCGAGCCAACCTCCGGGGGGACACCGTGTACGTGCATCGAGGTGCCGCGAGAGAAATCGGAGAAATGGACCCGGGGAAAAGGGAGACACGGAGGAAGGTTTTCTGCGAAGGAAGAAAGAGAGAGAGGGAGGGAGAAAGAAACATAGGGAGCAATGGGGACGCAAAGAGAGTGGAAGAGAGCGAGTGAGAGAAAGGGAACTCAAACAACTACTGTTTATACTTTCAGATTGCAGCTTGCACGGCCCTCGAGAGCTCAAATTGCTCGCGTCATTGAATTTTCATTGCTCCGGCTCGTTCGCGGCCATTCCATTCCGAGTAGTAACTCGAAACAACGTTTCCTCGTTCGCTTTGGAAGCACGGTAGCCGCGTCGAGCGCGAGACCTATTCATTCGATAACGATTCGACTCGACGTCTATTGCGGCGACGCGACGCGACCGGACAAGATGATAGTAAGCCGCCGCAGATACCCCCGATGCACCCGATTCGGTTTCACAAGCGAACAACATCCGCGTTTACCAAATTCTTCCAGGATAAGAAAACGGAGAATAGAGTAGCATCGGAGATACGTAAATAAGTAATCGATCTAGCTGACACACGAAGTGTTTAGTCGTCGGTCCACCTTGTCTCGGTCGAATTCGTACCAACGATGTTTCGTTTCGCGAATAACGCTCGCTACTGCCGGAAGAATGCCAGCGATCGTCATTGACCGCGATCACGATGGTTCTCGATCGTGGTTCTGGCATCGAGGGGATCTTGTTTATCAGGATCCTAAGGTTCCCATACAGAGAGCGCCTTGTTGTCACGGTCACGATATGAATTGGCTCTGAATTCGTTCCGTGAAACTCGTCTTGAATCGCGTTGCGTTGTCCCGTATCGTTTCTCGGTGCTGGATGCGTTAGGGTATCGGTCTCCTCGCGTTCCGCGCGCTCGGAAGTGAAACGCGAGCATCCATCGAGCAGGAAATGCTATCTTTCAAGGTATGACTCGGCGAAGGAGTGAGAAGAGACGCTGCGCGAGAGGTATCGCTCGATTCCTCCTCGCTGGTCATTGAATTTCGAGTCAGAGGTCGAACGGCAGTTCAGCAGTTGGGGTCCTTCTCTCCGAATTAGAGTGAACGGGTCCGTTGAAAATTGTTGGAACGTTGAATAGCTTCGATAAAACAATTCGTGTAGATCGGCCGCTGCCGGTTCAAAGTCCTGTCTATAATTATTGTCACTCGCGATCGTTGTTCATCAACATTTTGTGCTCGTCCTCGCTCGCTTATCTCGTTAGCAGTAGGTTTCGTGATTTCTACCGAGAAATCGGTAGAAAGATACAACGATCGAGAGAGAAAGAGAGGGAGAGGGAGAAAGGAGTAATTTGGAAAAGAGAAAGGAGATATCTAACTGTAACTTTCCCTGTTTCTAGGGTGCAAAAGCTTCTTCAAGAGAAGCGTCAGGAGAAACCTAACGTACTCGTGTCGAGGGAGTAGGAACTGTCCCATCGACCAACACCATAGGAATCAGTGCCAGTTTTGTCGGTTGAAAAAGTGCCTGAAGATGGGCATGCGACGGGAAGGTACGTACTCCGAACTACATACATCGCTCGCAATAGACCGCCATCGCGTTCCATCGAATCGCGAACGGACGCGGGATTCCGTCGCGCCCGGGAGGAACGCGGCTCGGAAATAGAAGGACGACTCGGCCGCGAATCGCGCGCCGAAGTTCGTAAGGTTAAAGTTCGTAGAGGCGGAAACGCGTTTCGATTTGCTCTCGGTGGGAGCGTATCTTTGGAACTTGCCGAACCAAAGACAACACTGCGAGTATTTACAGCGGTGGCCATGCGAATCGTGCCTCTGCAAAGTCTCGCTTAATTAATTAAATACCCTTCACATTTTTCATAGGCTGTAGTTACCAGCCGAAAATTAAGAAAATATACTGTGATCTTGACGACGATGCTTTCGGCATGTATAACCTCTTGCACTAAGATTTCTTTTACGATTAGAATGATTAATAGAACGATTACGATTACGATTAGAATGATTAATTTAAAATGATGAAATATAAAACAGTGAAAAATATAAAAAATCTGTTCCTCGCCGTAAATAGACTATCAATCGATGCAGAATATTTTTACTGTGCATCAAGATCCGCAGTCCAATGATTAAAACTTCCTCGATCTTTATAATCTATTACATAAAATCATTACATCCAATGGCTAAGTATTCACTACAACGTAATAGAATTAATAACATACATACACTGCCGCTCAAAAGTATGTGAACACTTACCATGTTCATGAAATTTGTGATGTACAATGTATATTTTTATTATCAAACAATATTTGTTGCTAAAGTCTATTACGAATATGTATGTAATGTATTCTAATAGTACCAAAATAAACAATTTAGTTATTGAATTTTCTTAAATAAATAAAAGAAAAACTATGGGATCACATGGATAGATAAGTCCGAAAACGATGTCCCAAGTCTGAAAAACATTTGTGGGAAATATTAGAATCTGAGTGGAACCTTATTGAAAGTGAAGTAATGAAACAGTTAATAGCCAGAATGCCACGACTAGTAAACGCGGTCATAAAAGCACGCGGTGCATATGTAGACGAAAAGAAAATATAATTATTTTCTATCATTATCGGTGAGATATTTAATAAATCATTATTAAAATATGTTCTCCAATACTGTACGAACTGAAATACATACAAGATAATCAAATTTACCAAAGATATCATAACTTTTTTCAGGTAGTTATAAGAATTAAGGAAGTGTCCACATACTTTTGAGCGGCAGTGTATGCGCGCAGCTCGCCGGAAGTGGTTACTTTTCTCGCGCAAATTCGAGGAACAATTCTACTGGGTCAATCACGTGACCAACTCGGATTATTCTGTTGCCAGTAGACCGACCTGAAATCTGTTCATCTAGTAATCTAGTGTAACGTGATTCAAAGGGAGCTTCAACACTGCAACTACCGAGCCCTAAACCAGGCTGACGTAGTACAGTGGCGAGCATGTACAGTAAGGAGCATAACTGATCACGCACACTTTCAATCAGAATAACTTTTTTATGAATGGACCAAACGACTTCAATTTCTCTATAAGACTCGAAAAATTAGTTTCAAAGTTGATAAATGTTAAACATAAAAAATTAGGACAAATTGCGATTATTTAAAAACAAATTTTGGGAGATTGTATGTCTAATAATGCTAAACATACCCTGTAAAAATCAAATTAAAAAACCAAATAGCTTATGAGGGACGCATGTTTTAAAAAATGCACGGAATTTGATAGTGAAGTTTCAGCCTCAATTTTAACAACAAATTACTTTATTCAGTTAAAATTTAAGGCAGTTTTAGAAACTACGTTTTGTTACGAACATTTTAGGATACATAAATTTGCCGATCTTACACTTTGATTTTCGGACTTTTTTCCATTGGACGCCACACTGTGAAGCGGTTCATAAAACGCAGTTTCGAGAAAGTAATTCGGATCGAATGGTGCTCGATCGACCAAGGGAGCCTCGTTGATAAACGAAGGTCGAACCCCCTTCGAAACAACCTTGGTATAAACATCTTTCTATACGCGAGTGTTCGCTGCAATAATCTGACCGCCAGCGTATGCATACACGCAGCGTATCGACGCGAGTTCTTCGACGTCTCTTCTCGATCAGGAGGTCGGTGCATCGATACTCTGGATCTTGAAAGGATCGATGGATCGTCGACGCGGAAACCGAAGGTCGCGGCAGCGTTTCTTCCGGTAATCGGGGTTCGTTCGCCGCGAAAGGCAAAAGGCGAAAGGGGAATGGCGAAAGTCGAGCGAGGCTCGCCGGCCTAGGGTTCTTCGGCGGGGCACGCAGCCGCGAAAACTTGCGAGAGGTTCCCACGCCACTCCCCTTCCGAGATTCGTTCCTTTTTCTCCTGGTGAACTTGGCTGCTCGCGGCACGATACCATCTGACCTTGTTGGAGCACGCACGAGCTGGTCACCGACGCTCGGCCCAGGTGTACTCGTTTACTTGTTTCCGTCCGAGGTTTTGCAGCGGTTCCTCGACACCCTGCTTCCTCTCCTCACCCCTGCTCCTCATTCTCGGTTCGAGTCGATCGCCTCTGGCCGTTGCCGATTTTCGAATTTTCTCCGATTCTCCCACGTGGCAGGGAGTCCTTGCATACATCGCCATTCGTCCCGAGTTTCGTCTTCCGCGCTCTCTCCCGTTCCCATTCCGCGCTTCTCTCGGTTGCTCTTCCTCTCCCTACCTATCGCGCGGCTAGATAGCATCTGACCTTGTTCGAGGCGAACGCTAGCGAGACGGTCATCGACACGAACGGTCAAGGAGCGCAGGCGAACAGAGAGACTTGGCGCACGTACGACTCAGGACGCGAGAGACGACGAGACGCAGGACATTGCGGGCCGAACGCGGAATTCGACCGATCGCGCGACCGTCGTCTCCCGAGGAATATTCGATATACGCGCGCTACGCCGACGATTCTTTTTGTTTCCACGCGCGGCGACCTCGCGTCGCGTTTTTCCCACGAGAAGACCGCCGCGCGCATTTTCTGCCCCGTCGCGGCGACGTCCGCTTATTATATGAAACGATGTCTCGACTTTTGAAAATAATTCGATGCGTTACCGGGGCACGCAACTCAGACTTCCCACTGGCTTCGCGAGCAAACCGGCGCGTGGTGTGCGACCCGGGATGAAAACGAGAACCGAGGGGAGAGTTGGCTCTCGAGGAAATTTAATATGCTTGAAAAGTAGCATATAGTGTAGCATGTTGTTATTTAATGCAACGGGAGAACAAATTGTTCGGAAATCGACGGAGTACTATGCAGCTTCTAACAGGAGGGAACGAATGGGGAAAGAGAAGGCTTTCGGGCAGGAACGGATCGAGGTAGGAATCGAGAGAGCGATAAGCGGCGGATAACAGAGCCGATCTGACCCGCCGTGGAAAGCGCGTTCGCGAGGGGGGTTAGCCGCCGTGCCGTCGAAGCGCACCGGTACATATCGACAATGTCAGGAAGGGCGGAGAGTCTCGACGAAGATGAGAGAACGAGAGAGTCGAACGAAGGCGAGAATCTAAAGTCAAAGCCAAAGTCGGAGCCAAAGCTGTTGTCGATGCCCCGATGCCTGGTCGAAGATGAGAGGACGGGAAGGATGAGCGAGACTAGAGGGAAACGAAACTAAAAGAGAAGGAGCAACGAGGAGGAGCGTTAAACGTAAGAAGGACGCTCGCCGGAGGATCGCTGGAGGATCGTTGGAGGATCGCTGGAGGATCGCGAACCGCGCTGTGAGGGATGGGGAGCGGGGCGAAGAGGAGCGGAGCGGAGCGAGGTGAACCGTGTGTTGGTAGGGGGCTAGAAGAGAGCATCGGGGGAAGGGGTTACGCGGGGAGGGGGAGGAAGGGGGGGACGAGTCGGTGGTCCGAGGTCAGCGGGGTGCATGACCTTACCTCGGGGGCCCCTTCCTTCCGTGGGGCCCCTCGGGCAGACAGGATGCGCTCAAGATTACCCCGTAGATACTGTCCGCGATGATTACAGAAATCTAGGAAGCCGCTCAATTTAATTAACCCTTAATTACGAGTGCCCGGCTACGATGAAGTCGAAGACGACGAAGACGACGGTGACGACGACGACGGCGTTTCGGCTTTTCTCTATTCCGCTTCCACATTTCGCTGGATTCTTGGGAAATGACCGCGGGACCCGGAGAGTCGGTCGGCCGGCTTTCTCGCAGCGCGCGAGAAGTCGTTGCCGTTGAAACAGAATATCGGACCTTGTCGGGCATTCGTATCGCGGAGATAGATGCGGCTCGAGTTTCCAGCTGGATTCCGCTTTATCATCGGCGGAACGTCGTCGGCGTCGGTGCGGCACGACGCGACGAGGCAACCATAATGGCCATTACGGGCGCATTAACTGAAATTAGACATTGTTTCCCTTGCGGGGTTGGAGCGATGCAACAATGGGAGGACGACGAAGGCGGATAGAGGCCGGTCCTCCCCGCTCGAACCAAACCAAACCAAAACGACCAACAACGGTACGCGACCGGGAGAATATAAAAAGGGACGAGAGGGACCGAGAGGCGAGCAAGATGGTAAAAATTACGCGAGGTCAACATACCG
The DNA here is from genome assembly GCA_933228785.1 of Lasioglossum pauxillum. NCBI lineage: Eukaryota > Metazoa > Arthropoda > Insecta > Hymenoptera > Halictidae > Lasioglossum > Lasioglossum pauxillum. The sequence goes on along the minus strand of OW121705.1, from coordinate 36,842,685 downwards.
GGGGTAGGGAGGGAGGGAGGTATGGAAGCAGAGAGACCGAACGAGGAGGAAGGAGAGCGTGCATCTACTCTTTTGTCTCTTTCCTGGTTTATCCGGCGTGCCTCCTCTCTATCTCTGGCGCATCTCTCTCCGTTTCTCTCCGTTTCTCTCTGGCGCAAGCGTTTTTCCCGGTCCCCGATGACTGCCTTTCTCCCCAGCGTGCGCCAACAAGAGATTGCCGATATTACGCCGGGGTCGGGATCGTGACTTTAATCAATTAGCGGGGTTTCTCGGACCTGGGAAATGATTAGTAATCCGGCCGGTGGTCGATTCTCGCTCCTCGCTTCCTCCTACCCGACGGAACTATCTCGTGTCCCTATGCGCCACCCTGAGCCCTGAGGCTTGAGCTCCTTCTGCGACCCCTACGCGATATCTCGGTCGGATCTCTTCGCTCAATCTTCGCGACGAAAGACGTTCCAAGTTGCCTCTGAACGGCTAAACGAACTCGCGCTCTTCTCCGGTTTTCCATTCGACGGATGGCCAAAAGCGAGAGCGACCTTGTTCCATCGATACGAAAAATGATTCGAAAAGAACGAGATTCTCGCTGAAAGGCAGCGCAGCAGAACTGTGTACGGTGTCTGTCCGTGAATGCGTGGAATCTTCGAGAGCGACCTTGCGACAGGCTCGCTCACAGATCGCGGAAAGAACGGAAACGACGAGTAGCGTTCCGTTACGCGAGAGCACCGACACGACAGATCGATTCACGTGATCCCCCGCGGCGACGCAGCGACAAATCCGAGGTGAGACCATTGCGCGGAGAATCGGACGACTTTGAGGGGATTCCAAGGTGACGCGCGGATTACGATTAATATGTACTCGTCTAACACCGAAGCGTTGCGAGCTGACACGAGCCACACGATCCCAAACGTCGACGCCGCGTTTATCCTTTTGATTTCGATCGTTCCGACGCGCGGAGTTTTCCCGCGTATTCCCGATCGATCGCAGCAAACGGAAAATCAGCTCGCACGGCCGACGAATCGTTAACGCGAAGCACGGCGCGGCGGTCTCCGGACCGTGTTTACTTCGCATAATCTCTTTCCGACCATTAAAATACAAAGTAGACGCATTACCATGACAAAACTGTCGTCGGGTCAAGAGTACCTGACACCGTTCGTGGGGGATTGCGATCGGAACTCAGGCTCGTTATGCATATTCAGAGCGGTGCAAGGTCCACCGTTGCCCGTATTACCCTTTGTTCGTTCCCCCTGCTCGACATCTAGGTAAACTTTCCTTTCGGCTCGCGTTTCGAGCACGCGTTCCCCTATCTCTGGCTGCTTGCCTGCCTTCCTGCCTGCCAGCTTGCCTGCCTACTTGCCTGCTTGCCTACCTAACGCTGGGATTTGCTATGCGATCGGTCGCATGCACCGCGGATCATAGTTTCGTCGAGCGTGAAAGACGCGCGTTCATTAGACATACATGTCATCATTTGTCGAATGAGAAGGCCGAGACGAATCGGAACTTTTTACCTTCACCGTTATTGGAACAAGAAAAAGAGGACGACGAAGTTTTTCTAGGAGTTCTTGCGAGAACGTCACGTTAGTATCTTGGGAATGACGTCGATTCTGACCGAGCTGTTAGACGAGGAAACTCCTCGGTTAGATTTGAAAAATTGATCAACCGAGACTGGTCCACGTGGGACCACCAGTTCCCGAAGCGCTGGACGTTGGGTCGCGGGCGATTCGAGGATCTCGAGAGCCTCTCTGGTCTCTCTGGTCTCTCCCAGACGCAAGTGGTCGTCTCCTCGGTGTATTATGAGGTGGAAGAAGCTAGAAACGCGCGCAGACCTATGCGCCCGATCGAATCGTATTCGATTCGGAGCAACCGGAGGCGACCTTCGAGGCTGTCGGAGCTCTCGCGCGATCAGAATGTGAAAGTTCACTCGGAAAAGGCGGTCAGCGCCGCGACTTTGGTCGACAAGCGGCGATCTATCGACGCGTTTATTCTCCATAGTTCGCGCGCGTCTCTCTTCTCCACTCTATCCAAACTTTGCGTCTCTTTTTCTCCGGAGCTCCTGCCGGAACGTTGCAGCTAGCTCCGTTGCCGCAAAATTAACCTTCTCTCTGCGTACGGGGTGCAAATGCAAATTGAACGGAAAATTTCCAAAAATTTTCTACGAATGCTATCTGTGATATGTTTGAAATGTTCCAAGTATCGCATACTTATCGTTAGACTGCGGATCTTCGTGCAGAATAAAAATTTCCAACGTCACTTAAGAGATGCATGAACCATATCAAAATGTCTTCCTTAACAATAAATTCAAAATAACACGTGGATGTCCTCAAATCGGCTTAATGTTATTACCACGTTTTTATTAGCTCGCTTTCTTCTCTGTCTGTCTGTTTGTTCGGTACAAATTTTGCAAGTGCTTTTAAACTAATTACTGTTTTAAATTACATAAAATCCGCAGTCTACTTATCGTTTAAAAATCAATAAAATATCATGCATAGTTACAGATCAATTTTTTCTTTCATTTTGCTCCAAAAATGTATGAAATCGAATTACCTCCTCGTACACGGTTAACATCAGAATAGCAGTACAGTAAAGTCGCGTTTACTGTTCAACAGTTCTGCACGGACAGTGATCGCATACCGACATCATTTTTTTATGACTGTGTCTACCGCGCCGAGAGATCAAAAGAAAGCAGAACGTAGAGAAGGACAGCATAACAGTGGAGTGGGTTGGCACTAGACAGTGATCGCGTACCCAGTGCTCCCCAACCTTTTTATCGCGGACCGGTCAACCTTTGATAATTTTACCGCGGCTCGCTGAAGGGAGGGGGTCGTTGATTGTTTATATTTTCCATTGTTTTGACTTAATAATTTTAATTTAATTGTATTAATGTTCCTTGGGCGGCCCGGTATCATTTGATTGGGGGACCACTGGCGTACCCGATCGCGGACAGTAAACGCGACTTTACTGTTCACAGAGAGAAGATTGGACTGCGGTCGAAATACTACGGTAGCAACGAAAAAAAAGAATAGAAACAGAGAGCAATTAAAATCGAAGAGATGCACGACGCGAATGTCGGCGCGGCGCGGTGGCCGCCAACCGAGAGAGAACTCACCTGCCACGCATCGCGAACCAGTCCCCGATAGACGCGAACGTGGGCAGATAACACGGCCACGCGAGGATCGTACAGTGCTTTAATATGCGGATCCAGCCGAGCAAAGTTAGTTTCATCTCTACTCATTTATGCTTGTTTTTCTCAGCGCAGGCAAGCAAGAAGAATTAGTTGTATCGAGGAAGACGGTTAATAGGATAGGAATATTTCTGTCGCTCGGAATACTTCAACAATAGAGTTTCATTGTTCTCTGCCATCCTCGAAACAATCCCAGCCACTCGATTTATTCGAGATATACAGGGTCATCCGTTTTTAAACGGACAAACGTAAACCAGCTATAAAGAACCCCAAATGGAACAAGTTTTACCCCTGCCACTTTTTTTGTTTCGGCCTTAATTTCTAGAAAATTGCAAAAAACCATAATTTTTTTAGTTCACATAAACTTGAATATCTCGGGACTCCAGTGATGAATCTTGATGATTTTTCCTTTGTTTGGTTTAAAATAAATAGGGGCATCTTTTTTGTTAACAAAATATTTTTGTATGACCTTCGGATCTTTGTTTTTTGGCATAGGGCACGTCGTGGAAAAATTACGTGGTAAAAATTGTTTCATTTGGGGTCCTTTATAGCTGCTTTACGTTCGTCCGTTTAAAAACGGATGACCCTGTATACTGGACTTTCTTTTTATATTCTTTCATTGTTAGATCGAATATCTTCTTTAAGTATACTGTACCATGACCGACGTAAACATGTTTCTTTTCCCTCGTGAATGTATAAACGGCTAAATCAGACTCAAAGCGTAATTTATAATTGATTAATGGCGTTGATCATGCCAGAGGGTTTTTCCAAGATACACGATTGAATCTAGGAGCAGTCTCTCCTATAATAAATTGCTCGACGATAATCCAGAAATAAACTGCTCCGGCCATCTTCGACGAAAAAATGAACTCGATTCCGAATACATACTGCACTTTTGTACAACTAGAACTACATCGTTTCGTGAACCGAGTAAATTTTCAAGGTTCCCAAAATGAACGCGAGGTATAACGAGGCGACGTTTTCTACGGTAACGGCTTGGAGTCGTCCTTCCCGGTTGAGATTCGAAGGTTTCGGATCGACTCCTCGAGGGTCTCGAAAGGAGCGAAGGACGGCGAATTGGACGTCCGAGTGAATCACGCTCCGAAAGTATGCTCGTGGAGTGTGTAGCGTGGAGCGTGGGTCGCGGGTCGCAGGGAGAGGGACGGTTTGAAAGACAGTAGGTCAAAAGAGCGTTCTCTCGGCCGCGAACCGGAACGAAGGAAGGACATCGCTGGGAGAAATTCCTTCGCCGGGAGGCTCCCACGCAATCGTCGTGGACGATTCACGCGATTACGCGTAATGGGAGAGCCGTAAGGGACGGCGCGTCATCGCGGTGAACTCGACCGGATCGACTCGCATCGAACGCCGAGGCATTCTCGAAAACCAGGAGTCTCTGGATGTTTTTCCGCGAGCGGTTTCGAATCTCGGAGATAGCGGCGAAAGGAAGGGTCGCCGGCGAACGCATCTCGGAGAGAGCTGACGACGAACTCCCACGTTCGATGCGTATTTCGCGCACGCGAGCCGCCGTGCACGGGCTCGCGTAGCTGACCGTAAAGTACGATGACTATCGGCTCGGACGCGAACGCGCGTTTACGAATCCAGTCGACGAGAGAGCCGAGTCGCACGGAAGAAAGCGGCTATTAACCGCTCGAGTACCTCGATCATTTGCAAGAATCCGTCCGAAAATTGTGAAACGAGTGGATCTCCAACTGAGCCGCACGGTTTAGCAGTCACACGCAGTAACACGGTTTAGCGGGTTCTCTCTGCGAGTTAATGTGGAAAATTTCAAGTGGCTTGAACGCGAAGTTTAGAGCGGGGCATGGAGCGCGTTAATAACGTAGCCGGTACGCGATTCTCGTGCAGAGCAATCTTCCCTCGCTCGGACTCGCTCGAGCTATCCTGGACTCGCTTCTCCTTTCGGTCTCGTCCTCGTTCCGTGTCGGTTTGGTTTGGTAATGTTTGGTATCGTTTGGTATCGTTACGCCTCGTCCTCCAGACTCGTAGCTCGCCCGATCTTAATGTTGTTCGCATATAACGCAAGACCGTACCGTCGAGTAGCATGCGAGCGCAGGTCTCGCCGCGAGCAGACACCGTGGGAATGTTAGGCGGGCCCGCTGGCCGCGCAGACCGCGCGCGCTGCCCTCGCCTCTCTCGCCTCTTTTCTCTTTTCTCCTCTCCGGCCTTCTCTCCTCCTTTCCACCTTGGCGCTCTTCTGCTCTTCGGCTATTCGGCTCTTGTGCTCTTCGGCTCTCTACTCTCTGCACTCCGCTCTCCGTCTTCTACTCTCTTTCCGCTGTTTCGGCCTGCTCGTTTTTCTTCTGTTCGGAACCCGCGCGTAACCCCTCGTAACCTCGTCGGATCCTTTCGAATCTTCGCGTCTCCCCCTTTCGTTCCTCTCGCCTTGTTCCTCTCGAACGAAGACGAGTTCGTCGCCGTCGAGCGTATCGGACGCGTACCACTTTCCCGCTTGGTTCGTCC